>OY720632.1:101537831-104194086 GCA_963169105.1 Ceriagrion tenellum | reverse complement strand
CTCAACCTCTGTGGAATCAGAGCAAACAAGCTCTGGGAGAGGAAATTCGCCATTATGGCCCCACAAATTCATAAATCGCCCCTTAATTGGATGGACTTGTCCCAGTTGATAACTGTTGTCCCCTAGGGATTTTTATCCATTGGGGGAAATTCAGATGGATGCAGAAATTCAGATTGGGGGAAATTCAAATAGAATGGGAAGGGAGTGGTAGGCATTTACTCTTATTGACTAAGATTGCACAAGGTCTTAGGCGACAAGGTAAAAGTTAAAATGCTCGAAATGTAGATTGGATGAGGTTAAATTAAATATAACTCAAAAACACCATATGTGATTTTTATTTGTGGAAATTGGCGACGTGGAGGCCTATGCTCCTTTGAGTACAAGTTGACAAGTTTATTAGAAAGGCATAGAGAGTAATTTTATCCAGTAGATGATAGTATCTATTATTAGGAGTTCGTTGTAATATGACACAGTGCATCTTTTGAGAGTATTTCATTTACTATCCTTTGCGTATGTCCATACCATCCCAATTTCTGTGTTTTCATTTCATCTACTATCGTGTTGTTTACGTCCATAAGTTCTCTAATCCTTTCATTCCGCATTCTTTCACTGTTTGATTTCCTGCTGATCTTCTCCAAAAGTCCATTTCAGTGGTCAATGGTAGTCTTTTATATTTTACTTGAAGTGGTAATTCTTAATAACTAGCTGATCCGTGAGAATATTTTTAGTATGCAGCTTCTTCCTATTTCTTCCTTCTTTCTTCCTGGTCTTCTACCTGGCGAATATTTTGCACAGTATGCAGCTTCTTTCTGTTTCTTCCTTCTTTCTTCCTTTTCTTCTACCTGGCGAATATTTTTCACAGTAGGTATGTAGCTTCTTGTTTCTTCCTTCTTTCTTCATGTTCTTCTACCTGTCGAATATTTCGCTCAGTATGCAGCTCCATCCTTTTTCATCCATCTTTCTTCCTGTTCTTCTATCTGTTTCTTTCCATGGACAATTATATGTTATTTGTGTTTGTGTTAAAGATACATAACTTAAACGGTAACGGTCGCATTTATTGCATGTAGAATGCAAACAACAACTAAACGATGTATTAATAGATGGCGTCTCCTACAGTCCTTTAGACACGTAGCCATAGCCAACATATTAGTTGATTTTAATTGCAACGAATGGCACTTAATTATTGATCATTTTTTAACAAAAACTTTAATTTGAAATTTTTATACAAAATCTTTAATTTTAAACCATTTGTCTATTTTTTATCAATAGCGGGGAACATAAGCTTTAAAACGATGTTTGAATCATTAATTTTGATGAAGAATTATGAGAGAGAGAGAGAGAGAGAGAGAGAAAAGCACCTTTGAGTAATAATATATATGATAGCCGTAATATGCTCTTTAGAATGGCATTGTATATTCGGTGTTTATTTTATTTGTAAATACACTGGTCCCACAATTAACTATTAAAAAGAGTTGTAGTTTTTCTACCTTGAGCCCACCGTTCATTTGTAGCGGTATCCACTGTTGTGGATTATCTAATTTTCATCTCAAGGTATATATACTCTTCGCAGTTCCTTATATGTAGCCCATTTTCTATAATTAGATCCTGAAGCCTTCCCCTGCACACATATTCTGTTTTGTTTATGTTGATCTCAAGGCCCCAATTTTGTTATTATTCTATAACCTTTCTGGCTTCTAATGATTTTATGGATCAACGTTTCCATAACAGTGCAAAAGGGAAAGCTAACGTGCACATTTAACCAAATTTGATATCAGCTCCCTGATCCTTCCTTCCCCGGTATCGTCGCGACTAGTCCCAAGCTGCACCTAACACCCCTTCGTCCCTCTCCCTTGGGCGTCGCTCCCCCGTCCTTTTATTTTCCCTTACGTGGACGATAATCCCGTTCCACACACCGCTCTGCCGTCTGACCAAATCCGCCTCTCCTTCCTCTCCCGCAGTCTGTGCGCGTCTTCGACCACCGTGCGGCAATCATGCGGCCGACCGCCCGGACGACCATTCCCCCCCCCATTTCATCCCCGGCTCTCTCAACTCCTCTCTCCCCGTGATCCAGATTCATTTGCCTATAACTTGTCAATTACTCGGCTGTGAATGCCTGGTTGCAGCGGAATATTCATTTGCCTTGAGGAATATATTCGTTCCTTTGATTGGAGGAGTTACTAGGTGGGACCATGCATAGCTGCAGCGAAGTATTTAAAGACTTATTTCTGTTTACAGTATCTGGAGGCACCGCAATGAGAAAATGCCTAATGCTCATCATGTCAATTTAAAAAGCTTTGTACTGTTATCACACTTTTTTGATGCTGGAGGAGTGTCTTGTGGAAGTTTAACGCTGCTTTGTAAAAATCACTAATGTTTCATGGAAAGAGGGAAATTTTCGCTTATCTGTGTGGCAGTGTGTCTTTAACTTTATCGCCACTAAAACTCACATTCGCTCGCCTGCTGTAATAACAGGCGCCTAGGAAACTCGAAAGGAAGCAAACTTACTATGTTTCGCAGGTGATGGTGATATTTTAAGTGACACTATTTGACTACCTGTGGGTGTCTTTGAATAAAAAGGGGCAGGTTTCTTACGTGATGATATCCAAACGAAAGTCAGTAGGAAGAAGGATACAATTCTTATCCTTATTTGAGGGAAACTGAACTCAGATATCAATAAACCTGTTAACTCTATACTTAACTCTATACACTCTATTTAATTAAGTGAAACTTAATTAAATAGAGTGGTTCACTTTATTAATAGGTGAGTAGGCGGCGGATAATGGCTATTTTCCTCGATCAATTGTGAAGTAGGAGGAGCTCGAATGATATTCAGTTTGGAAAATCTTAAGGCAAGAATAAAGTGTTGATGAAGCGACATCGGCAATGATCTAAGAAATTGAGGTAAGCGAAGAAAGGAAATGTGCTAGAATTAATTTTTGTATGAAATTCATCAACGAATCAGCCTCATCGTCCATTCATTAGGAAGAAAAATGGAAGAAGCGAAAGGAATATGCTTTCAACATCGGGAAGTTGAAGGGTCAGTTAAATTTTGAAACGGGAGAGGGGACAGAGTAGAGTACGGTACGTCATTGTCAGAGACAAAATTCATGAGAAAGCAAAAACTCTAATCACGGGGGAATGGGTACTATAACCGAAAAGTCCATTTTCATGCAATTAGCTTTTACATTGCCAAGTTATCGTGCTAATAGATCTAGAAATTTTGCCTTTTGCCGCTGGGAGATTGAAAGATGTAGCAAAGACGCATATATCATCATGTACACTTGATTGTAACTGCATCAGAGAGAAAAATAGAAAACATAGCTACAAAGAAAAAATATTTCCTGGGATGTCAATCGTTATTGGAGCAACATGAATATTTACTATAGGATAAGTTCATAATTATAAGATTGATTTTCTTTGAACCCAGATATTATCTAGCACTTAGTTGCTAGATAATATCTGTAATTTTCATCTGTAACTGCCAGTAACAATTGCTATAATGATGTAAAGCGAGGAAAATTTCTTGCGCTTTCATCGGCAGACTATCCCGGTAAGCGCAGACGGACGATAGAGCTGCACTCGAGGCAGTAAACACTCCAGAATCATTGTCGCGCAAAACGGAACTAGCAGGACTGTACCGTTTTGTCTGGATTTCCGAAAAATATCCGAATCTCGAGTTGATTGATCTGTTATTATCTTAAAATTTAGTCGCAAGAACTGTGAGAAATTTAATCAAGATTTTTCTCTTGTATTAGCAGTCACATTTTTTAAATCATATTTTAAATTATGGGCCGTCTGAAGAAACATGCGGTAAATAATATAAATTTTAATTAGGATGAACTAAATCCCCGAGTAAAAGAGTAAAAATGGCACATTTGAGGCTTCATGTTATTTGATTCGCACTTTGCGCTGAAATCCAATTCAACCTTTGCGATTAAAAAATATCTCGCCGTAAAAACTTTACTTCTATGTATTGATTGAATAGATAAACTATTCATAGTTACATTTATGACGCAATGATTGCATCAGAATCTCCTTTTCATTTTCTTTCTCCTGTTTCTCTCTGAAGCGCGCAGCTGTACCTTATTCTATGGAAAGCGGCCTCTTTGATACGTACCGAAAAAAGTAACGATATTATGAGAAATTTTTAAAAGATGAGAACTTCTTTTTTCATAATTTAGCTATATTCATCGAATGCAATGCATAAACTCTCAGGTTGTGCCCAATTCATCTAAATCTTCTTTTTCTTCTTTCCTTCCACACAGTTCTTCCCCTTTCCTCTTTTGTATACATCTTCATTTCTTATTTTCTCGGTTTCTTTTATCTTTAGTATCTCCTTCAAAACCAAATTTTTATTGCCTCTAATGAAATTGCATTGCCAATGCTTCATGTTTTCTATCCATGAAGTACCACGCTCTATGCGATTTTTAAAAAATATGGCTTCCAATAGTTGTATTTTCATCATTAATGCTCCCTTAGTTGTTGCTATTCTACGCTTGAAGTCCATGATGATTCTTAAGTTTCAAGTTATGGCGCTAGCGAGTATAATGTTTAAACATTTTAATTCATTAACAAAAAAATATGCGCTTTAAAAATTTTCGCGTGCCATTTTGTATCTTTATCAACTCTCGCAACCTTTGATGAGAAGTCAATGGTGTAGATTTCGCAGTTTTTCCCAGGCTGAGTTACAAAGTTCATGAAGTTGACAAAACGGCGAAGTTTAGGTAGTGCGGTGTCGATTATTGCAGTAACGTGTCTTCATTTTCGGTTATATTATATAATGAAAAATATTCATAAAATTAAAATCAAATTATCTTAAAATTCGTATATAAAGTATTGCACTAACATTTACATGGATCAATATATAAATTCTCAAAGTACAGCGGTACATCATTTTAACGCCGACCCACGTGTCGAACGAGGGCGTAGTCCAATCTTTGAAGTGAAATATCTCCGTTGTTTATGAACTGCCCGCGACCAATTTTATTTCTAAGGTAAGATAAAAGACTAGCATGTCGAACTAGAACAAAATTCAAATTTTAAAATGGTTGTATTTTTGTTGTTAAATTTAAACATTTTAAATTTAAACATTTTAAATTTAAACATTTTAAATGTAAACATTTTAAATTTAAACAATTTCAATAAAATTTAGTTTATTTACAAAACTGAAAATTTATTGTTGCTTATCATTCTTTTGCAAACAAAATAAGATGTAAGCCACTTCTCTATCTATTTTTGTTTAGGAGATATAGCAAAAAGAAAAAAGGTGCCAGCGCAAAATGGTCGAAACTTTGATCGTCTCTAGATCTGCCGAAAATTTTTTTTTTCCGAAAACGCTTCAATTTTTTTTTCATTTAACGCCAGATGGAACCCACACAAAAATTTTGGTTTGAATCGGAGATACCAAGGGTCAGCTCACTGCTGATCTGACGTGGAATGACCCATAGTCAAAGATAATGCTTATCAAGTTTTGAATACGTAACTTTGTAATGACGGCTCAGTTACCATTTCGCGTCTACCTATAAATTGCGTTACAATTTTTCTTCACTATATTCTTGTTGAAATGATATTTGTATATTTGGAACGCAGTCTAAACCTACCTCAGCATAAATTCCAATCTCAATATCAATGTTAAATAAAGGGGCATGCACGTGCTTACATTTTAAATACAGGGATAAGGGAGATTGCGTACTTTTATCAGAAGAGCTGCACGTCGGTCGTTTGAAGCATCCTCCACATTATTTTCATCGGGGAGAAAGCCCTCCACAAAGTGATCAGCTCACCGGACCTGGGAGAGAAATAAGAGGAGACCCATCCCAGCGGAAATAAATGACTTGACCTTTACGCTTTTGGAAGATGAAAGGGAAGGAAATACAAGTATGAATCGGTTAATGTAAATACGTATTTTAAAAACTGTGAATTTCATATACCCTGAATGAAGAAAAGGGGCTCGAGTGGAGATTCTGGTGAATAGTTGTAGAAAAGGACGTAAGAATACATATAATAAATTCACACTGGGCCAAAAAACATGCTATTGCTCCAGGCTGGCTCTAGGCTATCGATATGATCCGAGACGGTACTAAACGTCAAGTTCGCTCAGAACCTGCTCGGAACTGTACTTTGTCAATTAAGTTCCGCAGCGGTACGAAACGTTACTCCTTTGAGAAAGTTTACAACCGGCATGTCACTTTAATTAATTCAATTAAGTTTCGAACCGACTGATCCATTCATTTTTTCATTAATTTTCCGAATCTGACGGATGCATCTCTATAACTTTGCGGTGTTTTTATTGCTTGGGGCTTCGATGTAGAGGACTCGGATTTTAAAGATACATCTCTTTTAGTGAGCCTTATAAGATCTATATCTTATATTAGGATGAATTATACCTATTTCTTCACCTTTTAAATAGCTGTACGTCATTCTGTAGGGATAAAGTATACTTCAGAACGCAATCAATCGATTTGATTTGCATAGGTATACATTTCTATTTATCTATTTACTTTTATATGTAATCTCAAAAGGTAATGTTTCATTTCAAAAGATCCCGCCTAAGCATTAGCAATCGCAGTAGCAACAATCTATACAAAATGAATATGAATTTTAATTCTACGATGGGGTCTTAGAAACAGCAATGGGAATGTAAAATATCTTAACAGTAAAAGGGAACCCTTTCAATTATAGACATTTTATTGAGTCTACACCCGTACTGACGGCATCATGTAATGGTTTGACCATTATTTTAAAAAATATTTAAAAATATTTAAGATGAAGTATTTTAGGTATTTATTAACTATATGTAGTAAGGAAAGGAATAAATCATGAAAATTTTTTAAAAGATATTCTCGTTAGAATTTCGGCAAGGAAGACGACCTCGTCGAAGCAGTCGGAAGCAACCTTGCCTGGGCAGAGAAATATTCCATGAGCCGCCCCTGCCATTACATTTCCCTGTGATACAACTATTCCCTATAGTATCTAATATTACCGTACAATAGTAAAGTTCTGCGCTGTTATATCACCCTGTGATTGTACCATTCCCTATCAATATATTACCCAGTGACATCGTAAATCGCCAGTATGGTAATTCCATGAGGCTCTTTTCGTCCTATTATGTAGCAGCTGGTGCCACTCTGACGTCACATCCCTTATCACTTTCTTGCCTCTTCTCCAGCACCAGCTGCGTTTCTTCCTCAGAAGTCTTGCTAAATATGCGCCCATCGAGGAGTAACACTTTTTCAGCTATTTTGATGAAACCTTGTCACTTCCGCTGTGATCCACACTTTCAAAAGTCAAATCGACTACCTTTCTTGCTGTTAGTCACTATGTAGTGTGGCAGTGTTGACGGAGATGAGCCGTTAAGTTTTTTCCGAGGCTAAACTTCGAAGGGGCCGACGCATCGCGTGTTCCGCTTAGTTTGGTTCCGCTTAGGTTGAAAACAGGAAATTTGTTAGGATAAAGGGTACCATAACATGCAAAGATGTTGATAATTGCTTTACTTCTTTGCTCAGATTTCTTTGGACCGAAAATATTTCATTATTTTTTTGGTATCAATTTCCAAGGTTGCCACAAAGTTGCCACACATTTTTTGCCGCAATAGAACAGACTTCCGAGGTTGAGGAAAAGGTGGTAGTAAAAACATCGACGAGACCGACAGCTTCAAGACACTCGTCGCTACCTGCTTCTTGATACCTTAATCTCTTTAAAATTACTCATTGCTTACAGATTTTCTAGGATATTTTAGCGTATTATGTAAATTAAATGTATTGGTTCTTGATTGGTGACCATTCTGTTTACTGCCAAATTTTACGTACATATTGTTCTCTCTCATTCTCAATTTTAGAACTTAAAACAAATTGAAATAGTGTAAAGTCGCGAGTTTTTTATTTTTGTCGGACCTGAATCTATTGCAGATCTTGAACTGAATTTACATCATTTTTTTAGAGCC
Organism: Ceriagrion tenellum; assembly: GCA_963169105.1. Classification (NCBI taxonomy): domain Eukaryota; kingdom Metazoa; phylum Arthropoda; class Insecta; order Odonata; family Coenagrionidae; genus Ceriagrion; species Ceriagrion tenellum. The sequence goes on along the minus strand of OY720632.1, from coordinate 104,186,144 downwards.
ATACATCATTAGAGATTAGCAAGTGCGAATACCAAATCGTTTTTAACGACTTATGCAACACGATGGAACCATTTAAAATATTACAAACCAGTAAAAATAACATAGAGAATTGCGATTCAATCATAAGAGACCAGGAACTCCGTGATAAATGTTCATTTATATCATTTTAGGACCTTTCTATGTTTGACCAGAAATAAATTCATAGAAAGAGTTATGGCTCGTTGTAAACTTATGGGTAAAGTTCTTCGAAAAATATTCATTACCAAGTTTTGGTCGCGTAAATAAATGCTAATTTGTTTTCGAAGTCCACGAAGGACATTATTATACGTATGCAGATTGATATAACATAAATATGATAAATAAATAAATATTTCATGTTTATGGCATCATCTGTTGTTGGTTGCTCCTTGATAGAAATGGAAAGTACTTGTGAAATAATCTCCATGATTTCAGGTTCAACTTTGTCGAAGTTCATGGTATGTAATGAAAAAAGAAAACAGTTTTATTCCACCAATTAATTTTCAGTTTATACTATAGTATAATTTATATTATATAATTTATAATAGTTGTATTATTTACAGTAGTTAATGATTGTAACAAATAGTTAGAATATTTAAGAATATAATATAATCTATATTATGTAAATTGGTGGAGTAAAACAAAGTTTTCTTTTTTCATTGCTTACTTAGGAAATGTTCAAGCCTTAAGTCTTTCTAACATCAATGGGCTGTTTTGGTTGGCTGTGCACAATGAAACAAACTCTACTAAATCCGAGAAGCTGTTGCCACAATCTCGGGTCAGAAAAAAGGAGAGGCACCGTTCCTATCCTCCCTTAAAACACCGTGTTTATTCTCGTGCAATCTAAATGACCGCCATTGCCACCCGACAATTGCTCCCGCGCGGCCCTCCACCGCCGGTATCTGTCTCCCCGTGGGCACATTTTCAGCTAGGACAGAGGATGGGCTGTAATTCGTTGAAAGTAACCTCTGCTCGATTGGTTGACGGAGGGATCGTCAGCGACCTCCATGCAGCGCCGCCTGTCTCATGGGCGGATGGAGAGCCTAGTGGAGATGGGGGATGGAAAGGGACTCCAAAGTGGACGACGGATTTACCCACTCACCCCCCCCGAAAAATCTCGTACATTTGCTTTGTATTTTATTACCCTGTCGTCTCGCGGGCACGAAAAAGGTCAGGCCGTCGCCTCCTTCCCGTGTTTATTCCCAGTAATCATCCCGTCCGTCGCAGCCGCGACCACATCGTCACCACCCGTTTATTCTTCCTATCTCCAGCGCATGGGTCTCTTGCTGACTGTCTCTCGCCTCCCTCTCTCTCACGATTCCATCCGCACCCACGCCTTACTGTCCTGTGGAAGACCTTTTGCAAGCTGTTTTCTTCCCACGTGTTTGAGTCTCTATGTCTTCACCAGCTTCAAATTTTCTTTAAAAAATCCAGGAGGAATGAGACATTCTATTTGACTCCTTCCTAGAGATGGGCCATTCTGGAAGTCACCGCGTTAATTTTCGAAAATCACTGTGGTATTTTATGTAAATTACCGCAGGTCCTGAAAATTACTGTAGTTCTCGGTAATATTCGCTTCAATCTCAGATATTTTTCGTACCGATGTATTATAAACATAATATTTTAAGTCAAGTCTATTAATTTAATACAATCATAATTATTAATAAAATAACGTCCAACTCATTTGTGTAATATTTTTACTGAAAGAATATTTGTGGAGATATCATTTTCAATGTTATGAAGGAAAATTTATCATGCCAAAAATAGAACGTCGAATTTCGTGTGCGCTGCTGTGCTCGTTTTAAAAATTTCTTTTTTTCCTAATGCATTAACGTAGCAATAACAATGTTTTAAATGCCTCTAACCCCCTTGCTATTGCTATTGGATTTCCTATTAAATACTCCAGTAGCTATTAACTGCATAAATTAAAAAAGTACCGGAAAACTTACGGTGATTTTCAATAATTACCACAGGTACTTTTAACCATGGTATTTATCATCAAAAATTTGCCATGACGATATACCTCCATTGAAAATTACGTTAATTTACCCATCTCCACTCCGGCCTACCTTTTGACCAGTACTTCCTTCGTCTTCTGCTGAATGGCTAGTTTTGAGCACCACGATATGAAACGATATTGTAAAGTGAAATCTCGGCAATACCGATCGATTTCCGGCTTTCGATACCCATTTTAACAACGGCTTAGAAATATTTTTCGTTTTATTTCTAGGCTTAGTTCACCAGTATTTGTTACATAAATGATTGTAGTATTTTGGTGCCGTGGTTACACTTTGTCATCACTTATTGCAGTGGCCTTAGAATTACTCAAATGGGATATTTTTCTCCTATATGCATAATATGTTCATGGACTTCTCCATTCATATGATATTATTTTTTAACCCTATATTGCATTTAAAGGCTCACAAATGTCAGTTTTAAAAATGCTGGAATATTAGCGACAGGTTTCCAAAATAACATTTACTTAACGCAACTCCCCTAAGTATTAAGACTTGCTTGGTCCCTTTGCATAACAAGAGCTTCATACTACCGGTTACTTATTATTATCAGCAACGTTTGTTTTTATGACACAAATTTGTCTAGTTCCCTCCAATGTGAAATATTAGTGGGATGGAGAACCTCACCTCGAAATATCTAGTGGGAGTTATATTCCATCAACGCTAAAATATAACTTTATAGGCGGGCAGGTATTAGATTTATTATTTAAAAAATACGCCCGTTATCCATATTTGTAAGAATGAAATAACAATTGTAAATTAGAAATAAAGTGTCGCAACCATGGTCGGTTTTCCTTAAAACAGTGTGGAATTTACTATTGTAATTTTGTATGGATATACAATATTTGCACAAAGTTACGCCTGTAACTCTTTCATTAGTTAAATACATACGTGGTTATGTCAGTACCAATGGAAAAGATACTCAATGCTCAGTCGTTCCTCGGTCAGACGAACTTAATTCCAATAAAGATAATGGCTTACAGATGAATGGAAATCTGGGGACTCGACCAAAATTAGAAAAGTGAGTTGCGGTGACGACAGCTTAGTAGCTCCACGAGGAGGGAGAAAGCGAGAAATTTGGAGTGTGATTGACTTGTTGGAGGATGGTTGATGAGCGCATTCCTCAATTGAGACCCAAACGTGTCCGCATAGCCTGGAGGGTAAGAGTTCAAAGGGCATTGTAAACTACTCCTCGGAAACGTTGGAACTCTCGGTAACGGAATCCATGAATTCAGAGTGATTATAAATGTGGTTCCTTGAATGCTGTTCCGGGGCTGCTATTTCACGGAAAGCGAGTTTATGCATCATGAACGCGACACGAGCCTTGCGTCACGCGTTCATGTTCCTTTTTGGTAAAGCTTACCGAGTAAAACTCTAGTTTCAATACTGCGAATAAATTTCTTCCCTTGCTTCTTAACATAAGAATTCTCCAGCATGATTAAGAATTGTGTCATTAGCCTGTTCCACTTGGGTGTAGAGTGCGGTTCGGCAGTGCCGTAAAAACATGCGACTCGCTCATGGAGTGTCTCTCGATGTATGAATTTCATATTATGGTGAAGGTGTTCCACTTTCTTCTCTAAATTATATAAGTTGAGAAAAAATACTGGGGATGAATATAAAATGAGTTAGTTCAAAAACTGCATACTCTTTAAATAATGACATTTTTAGAGGAAATTAAATTATAAATATGCCGCAGTGAAAAATTTTGGACAAACCCCTAAACACTTCACGAACAAATTTGTTTTAATACGTGATAGCTTAAATACATCGTGACTGCGTATTGGTAAGTTTTCAGTATGATTTGGTTATAAAATCAAATTTAAACAGCCAACTTAACGGCAAATGAATAATCACGTCTTTTTGTCACAAGAGAGGAAAGTTATATTTCAACGCAATCTCGGTCGTACCATGTTTTCAATAATTTTGTTGTTAAGTTATTTTAGTCTATAAGCCTGGTAGTTTTATGACGATAAATAGAAAATGTAAATTTTGAATAGCTCTTTTATAATTGTTATAATGTTGACATAATTTTTATTATATAGCAGCCTTAAATCAGCGGAAAGTTTGGAAAATAAGTTTTGCTATTCCTCTAACTTAAAATTGAGTTGCCTAATCCAATGTTTCCTGTTACTCCTTATAAAAAAACTGTATTTTCGGCAATTCGCTTTCTACTACTTTATTTTAAGTTTCACTGATCTGTGCACTTAAGTTTTCATTCCAATTTTCGATAAGTACACACACGTATTACCTCACAGTGCCAAGAAGGGTCTACATCGGAAGATCAATGTTGAAGGAATTTTAGTAAATTCCTACCAACACGTTTGCCAAATCGATAAATTTGATCTAAGATCATCATAGTTATCCATAAATGGAGATAAATATGAAAATATGGTCCGTTTCCTATCCTGAATAAAGAATATCTCTGATTTCTTAGCAGTTCTGACACTTTTTGACGACTAATTTAACCCCCAGAAAGACGTTCGTAGAAAAATGGAGTAGTAAATGCGTCCACGCTTGGCTACCAGAAGGGTAAGATTGACAATAGGCTCTCGATAGTACTAAATCCAAATAGATGCATGGCAGTGTATTACTTTTATTTTTTTATTCACTGTTTTACGTATCTAAATTTAGTATGAATGAAAATATTTTATATTGTAGGAGAGGTGGCACTCTAAGTCGAAATTTATTCACATGTTCCTTTTTATAAAATTTGCAGTCAAACCTTATTTGCGAATGCTTACAGAGTTGATCTCATGCATTTGAAATTCATTTCTGGCTCGTAATATGAATGAAGACCTTTCAAGATGTTTCTATTTAACATTTTACCGTTATTGCTCTAAGATGTTTTTTTAAGGTAAACTGAGTATATACTTATTCCAGACTCAGAACTACAATGTAGTACATCCATAGCCATGATGTGTACTTGAAAATGTCGTGGTTTGGTCGAAAAAGTTTTTACCGTGAAATTCAATGGTCAATTACCTAAATTATTATTCGCTACATTAACTAACTTTATGATTATTTGACGCAATTTGACCTTGATATTCTAATCATTTCAAATATTCCATCACACTTTTACTTATTCATATTGGTTAAAGAGAATCAAATTGTTGACTACTGTCTCTATTTGCAGTATCAAAATCGACTTCGTAGTAATAATAATTGAAAAACAAACGAGGAAAGTCTGTGACGGATGAGAATGTTCTAATTCACTTTTTATTTGAGGTATTCTTTCTTGGCCTCCGTCAACGACAACATATATTGTGATTGAAAAGTACCGAGACGTCTCAAATCCCTCCTGTCTAAGCAAAAAGGAACTGATGACGTCCATACGGCCTTGACAAAATCGCTTGACCTGCCAAAAGCGAAAAGCGTTGAACAGATGTTGAACAGCTTGCATCTCGTCCAGATGATATGTTGCATTTGAACCTGACGTTTTCCCATACATCAGCATTTCAGACGATGATTTAATCAAGCGCGGATGCTTGCCGTGTCACATAAATGAGGAGGGAAAGGGTCACTTCCGGCAAGAAATGAGTGTCATATATGGCGTTGAATTTAAGGCGAGAATCGTCAAATTTTCATCTGATGAATAAAAGACTAGCGTTTAGCTTTTAGGTTTCTTGAGCATATAACGAGGAAGTGCCGTGGATCACAAAATAATGAAATGAAAGAAACTCATGCAAATGCGCTGAGGGACTTGTATACTTTCAGATGCGAGTGGTTGGGGGTGAGTTAAGTACACTTTGTTTCTCTCTCCCGACGGGAAAACTTTGAGCGAGAGAATTTCCTTGAACTTATGAGTATAAACGCTCATGTGAGGAACTGGGGGGGAGGAGAGGTTGGATAAAAATCTTGGGAGTTGCATTGCAGAACTTCATCCAAAGTTTGAATATCATGGTGCTACTGCAACAATAACTAAGCTCGAGATGACATAAAGAACTCATAAAATTTGGGTTTGCTTGCGCTGCCCTTACAACTTAAGAACGCTCTGTGGTTTATTTCGAAGGAAGCCGTACTAAAATGATGAATAAAAGCACCAAAGAGGAAGAATATCCGCACTTTGAGTAATATTTTTGTTTCGGCTAGAATATATGAGGACCCCAGAAGTCAAGGGGTCTAAGTAACAAAACCATTGTTTAGAGAAAACTTAAGTCAAAGTTGAAAATGTTTGGTACAACCCACTAAGTAGTTAAGAGCCATTAATCTAAATAGCAGCACCTTTCAAGAAAATCACTTGGATCCCTTTACTACCTAAAAGATTTATATTTTCACATCCCATTCCTGTACCTAACTTATTTTTTTCAAAAATGTCACTTAGACCCCTTGACTTCTGGGGTCCACATATACACTTAACTCAACATGTTTTACTTAATTCTTGGTAGTCCTATCTGTGAAACACGCTGAAGTGTAAGGCTTCATGATTATTGCTAAAGTGGAATGTTCTATCCTTAGACGCGTAAGATAATGGGTTAGGACAAGCACCTTCCGATCACTGTGTAATTCCGATCGTCATAAGACGCTCCTGCACAAATACTATACGCACAGTTGATGCCGCGATCCCATGTAGTTGAGAGGCTGCGATATATGTTCCAGCGTTGTTGGCGAGTCTTAGCTAATACAATCGCTACCCTTGACGTGCTGTAGCAAGGTAGTAATATAAAAGTATGGATCATTGTCCACAATAAAGGGGATCGGTTTAGTGATCGGTTCAGGGACCCAGTTTTGGAGTAATCTCCTCCCCGAAGAGATTTTCAGTGGAGTGACGATCCCTATTTCAGTGCTGTAGGAAGAGCACTTCAATTGTACTACTCCATGATATGGAACTTTTAGCCATAATCACACTGACATCTATCGTTTAGAATGGACTAGTGACGACGCCGGGTTTCCCTCCACCCTACTCCTTTCTCCAGCGACATACCCATCTATGACGAAAATGGACTCAGCTATCGGTCGCATACCCAAATAACCAATCAATCATTCTATTGCTGATGAATATCAGTTCTTAGTCGGATATTTGCCGTATGCACAGTAAAAATCAAGGTGTCTTTTACATTTTTAGCCAAATATTTAGTCAGTACTATAGCTATGACGGGTGTTTGCGAGCAGTGACCGATATACAGAAAAAAAGACCACGAAGTAGTCAATCGTTCTTCCTAATTTTGGACTTATTTCTCTCTTGCAAGAAAATTCTACAGCTTTAATTATACCATTAAATTATTATTTTAAATATGGAATGAATGGCCTAGTTGCACTTCAACCCTGAGCCTTCCAATTAATTATCCGACTTTGTCATTGAATTAAGAGACCTGGGAGGGGAAGGAGAATGGGACGAGGGAAATTATGTTCGAAGAGGCGGGTGTAAGTACCGCGGATAAATAGAAGGAGAGAGAGAGTGAGAGGAGGCGATGACGAACGCGCAATGACGACAGCGAGGAGGATATGGAGACGAGGGACGAGTTTATGCGGCGAGGGTTTCGCCTTTATTCGTGCGAGAGAGGATTTGCCGTTTGGGCGCTGCGCTGCCCACCCCCCCTGAGGGAAGGATAGGAGGAGAACTGACTCGAGGAGGGAAAGGTGGTGGACCAGTTTGGTGGATGCCGGACGCGCAGTTGTGGCGGGTCCATCGCACGATGACTTCAGTATCATCTAAGTAATAGCCTGACAACTCATGGAACAACATGCTGTTTCAATAATTTTAAGGACAGCAAGATTACCCTCGATACCTCTACGGAGTCACTTTCAAGTGCACATAAGAGCGAGAATTGCACACAGGACAAATCTTTTGCATTAACCAGGACTCGAAACGATTTCCGACAATATCACGCCAAACCGAGGCTTCGCTAGCTTAGCTGACTAAAGCACTTGGCGCGAATACAAGGGATCCGGGTGTGAGTCTTGGTCAGGGTGAATAATTATTCCTCTGTGAAGTTTCGCTCTAATAAGCCAATCGTTTGACTATTTTTTTATCATTAGTTGTTGTTAATTAGTTAGTTAGTGTTGGAAATGCGCATACTAAGATAAAGAAAGACAATATGTCGGTAGGTAGAGGATTAAGCATCGCATTACATCGAGTACTCACATGCTATATCTCTATATCACATGTTATATCGCGTACTACCTAATACTGTATTCATCTATTACACGTTATACTTCTCAAAACGTCGAATGGCTCAGATAACCAGTTATTCAAACTGATATTTCCGCGGGATTTGGCAGTTGACGGTTTGAAATACAATTTTTTTCACGTAAATATTACATTACTATTAATGTCGAGAAATAAAATGCATCTGGTGTGCTCGACAGATAATGTAATATGTGTAAGCACTAATTATTTCTTTAAGAAAAGGAGATCGTGAAACACAACCAAGTATAGTGCGTCAATAAGACCGATCCGAGGATTGGGCAACCTGAATAAAGGATACATAAAAACATGGGATTTATAGATTTTTTGCTAAAAAAGGTGATATAAGTTTCACGAAATTAAAAAGAGATGTTTACTAAGGTATGAAAAGACCATTTGAAGAGTAAATCTATAACATTTAAAATTCATCATGAGATTTTTCAAAAATTTGCTATCCTTAGCTATGGCCGCATTTAGTGCACCTACTCTTTTTATATGTACAACTGAGTCATGGTTATCCGAGGTAATGAGAACTGAGGCCATGTCGGATAATGAATAACTGTAATATGTATGCACTTCGCATGGGTCATCTGGCGTACAGAAACGGTACAATTAAAACTGTTTTCATGTCTTGTTTGTAGAACGACGTATATTAAGATTGAAAAAATAAATTTGAAGAAATAATGCCAAACAAAATATTTATCTATTTTTTCATTAACTGTCAATTGTGCAGATGCACTTACCTTATATTTCCTCCGATAATCTCTGGGTACATTTAAGGAAAAGTATTATCATCGAAAACATTAATCACATCCTCCGTCGACCTTATGAGCAAAAATAAAATATCGCAAGAAGTTCTGATGAATAAACGAAAATGAAATCAGAGTGCATTAGTAACTAGCTAAAAAGTGCAGTGCTCTATATAAATACGTATATACTCTCGGAACAATGCAGACTCTTGAAAAATTGACCCTGGATTGTATTGCTAATTTTTTCCCCGCTGTACATATACTACTGCACGCGAATGTTTTCACGCAGCTCGCATACACATGTTTGGTAAACTGGATGGTGAAAGGAGACTTGTGAGGAAAGCATACGAATTGCGGACAGTTTACGTTGAGAATGAAAAAACAGAAAGGGAGGGAAATCGGAGGCAGAGAAGAGGCTCGGTTTTATCGGGAGAAATGGAAACCAGAAAACAGTCTCGCCCGAACGAGGAAAAAATTCGTCAGTGGATCTAGGGAAATGAAATCAGGGGCATACTGCCGCTTGCCTCTGCCACTGCGGCTATGTTGGGAGTCGAAAGGCGCGAGAGGAGGCGTGTCGGGTTTTTGCGGGCAGCCGGGTGTTAGAGGGATGTGGTGGGATCCAGACGTAATATTTTTTATTCGTGGACCCACCTACACAGTGAAAAAAAATGAGGAGGCAATGATTTTCCCTCCCTATGCGAGACAGAACAGCAATGAAATATGCCGAACCTATCCTACTTTTTCGCCAAGGCATGAGAGCGCGGAGCTCTGGGAAATGCCGGGAAATCCCGCGCCGACAAAACGGAGAAAATGTATTGATACAAATATAAGGCGTGTATTTTGCTCCAAATTTCTTCGTTTCCGGTTACTAGGTAGGGTTCAGAGTTTACCTTTGAGAGGAGATATAAAAAGTGCTCTCTCGCGCTCTTATACCACATCAGGGGTTAGTGTGTTGATCCGCCACGAAATTGCGCGGAGATATGGAAACCGTTTTGGGGTTTCAAAAATTAAAATACCTTTCATGGTTGATAAATGCCGTCAAGCGTAGTAAATACATGAGCTTTTCAGCAAATACTAGGTCGCAGGGATGACAAAAAATCATCAACATTACTCGTCCATTTCTCAACGGTTCTCACGCTGAATAGGAAAGCTCTGAATGCTTGAAAAAAGAATTTACCATTAGTAAGTGATTGGGAGGAAAGCAACATATTGCGGTACTCCGTAAAATTTCATTCCATTTCAAAATATATTTGAGTGGTCTGTGACTTATATCCTGTTTTTGCATTGTTTTCCTCGCGAGTAAAATCATTCATCCAAATGTAGTATTGGTTACTGCGAAGCGTGGTAATCAAATGTTCTCCTCGAGTTCTCTTTAGGCTCTCCAAATAGCATTATTTCTCCCAGAATTACGTAAATATTGGCTTGAGTGCTTTCTTTTCCTGGACTAAACTATCGGTTGGCGTAAATATATAACAGAAAAACATCGGGATTAGGGTATAATTAGCAACTTGCTGACGATACATGGAACACAGAGTTGAAATTCATAATAAAAGTTAATCGACGAACCCATGATATCCGGAGAGAATAACCCATGGTCCATTCCTAGACATCTCACCATAGGTGTTAAGAAAATGAATTTTCACATTGAGGGACCTTCTAAGCCGCTCTAAAGTGGCATTATATAATAATTATGATAGAAAATGAATAATTATCACGCATCGTTGACGCCAGATGAAATGATGATACAGCAGATTGGAACCATTTGAATGTTTGATATTTGGTGATGGTATCGGATTGATTTATAATTTATGATATGTGACACTGTTGCGTTGGCACTCAAGAAGGCACAGGCCACTAAAATAGAATTCATTTAGATCTATGGACACAACTATGGCCATTGCCGCTAATTGTTCCTCATCAATTTTCAATAATTTTGGTTTACAATATTAAACCCTTGATTCTTTAGGAAGGCAACGTCATGAATATTACTAGAGTAATTTTAGGCACACGTGAGACAGCTTTAATAGGCCTGAGTGGCTCAGAGAATGAGGTTAACATTACCAAAAGTGCTCACCAAACTGCCGCATGCACCTTAATAAGGAGGTTACCTGTGGAATATTCACGAGAAATTGACTACTAAGCTTTCTCGGTCAGGTCAATTGAGGGTAGAATTTAGTTTGTACAAACCACAACGCTCGGAAAAGGTAATGAATATCCGAAACAAATTCTTGACGGGGGTTTGATTCAAATATAGAGGCAGTAGATATATCTTGAACTTATCAGCTTCGTGACCCGGCATGGCTGAACTCGTTCAACTGACAGAAGTAGTGGTCAAACTCTTTAAGTAGAGGTTGACCTGATACCTATGTGCTAGTATCCATACTATATCTCTCTGATTTCGTTTAACCACATCGACCCAATGGATTTCCAATTAGTAAAATAGTATACCGGTATTATCTGATGAAGAATCATATGTGAATGTTTAATGCGCACATCATCCACGCAGGGAGTTAGAAACATTGAAATTATGCCCGTTTACATGATGATGAATTTCATTAAAATATACGAAATATAATGATTATGTTAAGATACATTATTAATTAATAAAATATGTGTTAAAAAGTGTTGAATTTTTACAAGGACAGTTGTTCGTATGGTTTCAATCAGACCTTTCCGTGGAGTACAAAAATTGTGTCATTCATAAAAATGTAACTAGAATGATAAGTTAAATGGACTTTTAAATTGAAAATCCGGTAAAGTACCAACAAAATCAAGAAAGCCAATGTAGGCATCGAGTTTGTGTAAGCGAATTTGGAGTGTTGACTCATAGTAACTCACCTAGTGCGGTCTTTCCGCCATTTCTTCGAATTGGCGATATAAGTATCCTTATTTTATTAAACTGATATTGATGAGGCCTTAGAAAAATGGTATGTATTCAATGACGAATGACTTCCACGGGAGAATGACGAGAATTAAAGGTACCGATCGGTATTCAAAGTGAAAGTGCTCTGACGTGTTTGCAGAATGTATCCACATTTACTTAATTAGTAGATTGCTGCCGCAAGAGTTTGTGGCTGGCCATGTTAGGACATCAGGGAGATTATGAGAGGGCAAGAGATAAAGATTTCGAATTGGGAAGTGATGCCAAGGGATATGTGCTGTAATATGTGACAGATTAGACTTACTTTGTTATAATTATGAACCGTGCGAGGGTAGGAGTTCTTTTATATGCTCATCTCTTTGTTTTGAATCCCTCTATTACTGTCTCATCTGTCGCTTCTAAGAAGGGAGGGAGCATCTCAAAATCATATCCTTATTTGTTCTAATACACCTTATATTTGAATATATTTAATGGTCTTACATTTCTGTACAACCTCTCGATTCATTTAACGGTTTCGGACCTAGTAATTCCATCAACTGTGACCCATACTATGCTCGCTGTAACAGTCTTTGGCGATACACGGTGTTTCCCCTCCATTTTACATTATTTTTCTCGCATATTAAATATTACGGAGTCGTGTACATAGCGCTATTTCAGTACCCTGTGTAGTAAAACGAGTTTTGCCACATATTCAGTCCTCCACTACGAATGTCGCAGAATTTAATTGCGGAAAAGATTGCTCATGATTGAGACTCGACCGGTTGTCCTACAATACACTAAAAATTATTTGAATGATGATGTATTCATAACTCGAAATGAAAATCCTGCAGATAAGTGCATGAAAATGTACTCCAACGTGAACTTAGCATTACTTGAAGAGCAATGGCTAACCAATCTTCGGCAATAATCAATTATAAGTTTGTAATTAGAGGCCACCTGACTCCTATCCATAGCCTTCATAACAATTTCGTAAAACCTTTCTCAAAAATGAATTAATGCAGGGAAAATTTCGACGCATTTAGGTGTATTGAGACGGAAAATTGTACGTCTGATGGGCTGCATTTGAATCCCGTTTAAATTGTAATTTTATGCCACCATCACTCCTGTCAAATGAAAGACAGTTCGCCCAAAGGAATATGTGTCTTTTATTTAGTGATACTGTGAAGTTGAGACTAGCTTATAAATACCTTTAGCATATTTTTGCCCCTGAATTGAAACCAAGTCATCAGACAAAATGTTAGGCCATCCCAAACCCACTTACCTCAAACTCTCGAATTATCGCGGGGACGTAATACACGGTACAGCCGTGTCCAGGGCAGTCTTAGGGCGAAATAATTCCATTGAATACGTTGTGGAAGTATTTGGGGAAAAAGAGAATGAAGAGTCTCTTCGTTCTTTTGAAAAATAAGGTCCAATTTAACCTGAGAGGGGAAAGGTATCGTCCGACTTGAATGAACCCTGGGTTAATCCTCGCGACTGAATTCCATGCCTCCATGAGTTTCCGAAATGCGAGCAAGTAACTCCTCCGTCCTTCGAATTGCGTTTTGGAGGGAAAATATACAAGCCCGTCCGCGAGGAGCGCAGATATTTGAGCCTATATGCATTTTAAGGGATTGAATGGCGAGAAAAAAAGATTTCTGCTCAGCAAGGTTGGCTTACCATTAAGTATACCACTTTCGAAGACTATTAATAACTGTAATTTGTGAGAGTTAATTTTGAATTATGGTTTGTGTACCTGAAATCGTCCATTTTATTCATCATAGAGGTCTTTTCCGTCAGAGATTTCCTGAAATATAATTATGACTCATTAATATTACCTGATGAAAAGAGTAAATTAGACAATTATTTCTCTAATCAAGTTAATTTCCTTTCCCAAAAAAATTGGAGGATTATTTGTTTATAGTAAAAATGGATTATATGTTAATCGTTCAAATGAATGAAGTGAAAATCTTTAAATTTATCAACAAAATTGTAGTGAATCGGCCAAGATAGAACCTAATATATTTAAATTTTTATGGAAAATATGAATGTTTGAACGATCGTGATTGTGATGCCTTCTATTCCATATGACTCATCAATTCAGTTAATTTATTTAGAAAGCCAGAATGACGGAATATGCGAGGCTTATGGAAATTATGAGCTTTTTCTCAAAGATGGACACCAGAATGTTTTGTCTCAATGAAAATAATATATAACATTCATTCCACGCAAAAGAGCATAGCCCATTATGAAAAATCACCCTATACTTTTTCCCTGTTCTCTTATAAATAACCTATTTAATTTTTTCGCGTGTGGGCGATAACATATGTATTTGGATCGATGGCACAACCTGAAAAAAGAGCTTCAATTGGAGAATTTTCCTTCCCGATGTGCTACCGGAAATCGCGTTCAATGGATGTACCTTAAATACATATTTTTCAGTAAAATTTTCCATACAATCTCGCTTATCTTCAGAGGATAGAGATGAATATTTAATAAATTGTCAGGCCCCGCTCATAGGGAATAATATACGGAGTTCTTTGGGAAAAGTGAGTGAATTTATCAGTGTATCAGTGAATATATCATGTGAATATATCAGTTACCTTTCGGACTGGTGTATCCACGATCAAAATCCAATATTTGAGAATATTTCTCGCTAGATTTCAAGAGGAACGGAACGAAAATAATTTCAAGAACTAGCACTGGATATAAGCGGAAAACCTCTGCAGGCTCAAGGAGAGGAACCGCCCTCCTACTTTTGAGAGTGCGTGGACAAGAATTCGCACATCTTATTGGTTTAGTGAAAGGGTGAACTCGACCTTTGCCAATCAAAGATTCAGAACCTACCACGACGCTGATCACTCGTGCCAGTATGAATGGAGTACGCTCTGAAACGTTAATTATTTAACATTTACAAGTGGCCTTTCACTCAAGCAGTCCATTTAATGCTCGACAGGGAACGAACGGCAGCTACGCCTTGCGGCCTCTGCTTTCAATCCTCACATTGATCGACGTTTCCCGTCCCTTAAATTCCCTCGCCTCCTTCTCAAGATAGACTACTAGTGAAAAAATTCTTTTCACAAATCAAGGTGCTCTTTTCCCCACATTCAAAAATTCCTTCGAGACTAGAAATCTTATCAGGACATTGAAAGTGACATCTCATCCATAGATTATAGAGGCATCGAAAGCTAAATTTTCCGTCATTAGATGTGTCTTTTCTATCAAAAATTTTGCCCAGGCTGCAGATTCCGGATTCCTTTACTTTCACCTAATTATAGTATAGATATGTGGGTATTTTGAAGTAAATTTATGGTTCAGAAATAAACATATAGGGGTTTATTACAGGCTTTATTTAAATGAGACGCCATTTTTTTCGGCTGTTTTACTGTTGGTGAAAATTGTTTTTTTTCTTATAAAAAAATATTTTTCATAATCCTTCATGCAAGCATGCATGTTGTCACAACTAATCGATTTATGTAATGGGCGCTGTCCTCTGTATCGGCATTCAAATTTGCTTATCACTATTAACTCTTATGCTTCCCTGATTGCTTGGTGAAAAGTGATCGTAGCGCTAATTATTGAATTAGGCTAACGGTACACCGAACGCTATCGTGTGGTTATCTCTACTTCCTCATCACCTAATTTCTACATAGGTTATCTTTTTTGGCCTTAAATTAGCTCAAAATATCCCACCATTTTATCAACTGCTTCTTTTAAGTAACTTCTGTCATAATGGCGTTTGTCTTCAAGTTGATTACTATTTTTATTCAAAATATTATATACACTCTTATTTTAATGTCTACTCACCGATAATTTAGCTTAAGCTATGATAGTAATCAAAATAAAAATTTTACAGAAAATGGAGATGTATATGTAAAATAATCCAATTTTTATTATATATAATTTAGACAAAATCAACGGATTGCAATGAAGGTAAAAAAAATATTGGTTCAATACACATGCAGAATGCAAATAGGTACAGGTTTTCAATAAATTTAGAAAACGTCCTTATTCTTGGAAAACATGATAACTCAATCGTTTTGGCACTAGGTGGCAGTTTTCAACGTTTTTCGACGGAATTGCGAAATATTCGTCGGATAATCCGTAATAATTTAGTGACAATCTGACCACAAGATAAATAATTATTCATCCACAATGATAATTTATGTACTGATTCTTTTTTCGATATCACGATGGAATAATGGCTATCTTGGCGCGAGCGCCATTCATCTTACACGCCATACAAATATCGTCACCTTGATGGTATTTGAAAATTCATTCATGGATCTGTAGAATTTCTTTCACTTCCTTAGAGGTGCTCACGTCATTTCCACTGAGGGAGTGATTGGAGTATCAAGGGAAACGAGAAGACCTTTGGCGGGTGACGATGGAGGTACGGCTGAGAAATATACATTCAGAGGGCCCGATGAGAAGTCGTAACTTGATTTGAGAAGCGCGAGTGGATTTTTTCGCCGATGGGGATCGTTAAGGAGGAGCAAAAGGAGGTGTTTCTTCAGGAGGAGGCTGGTGGAGCATTTATAAACTGGCTTTTGAGTTTAACCCCCAAAAACTTTCGGGTTGGGGCGGAGGAAGGTTTATTTACTTGGGGAAGCTTTTGTATGTTTGAAGGTCTGGGCAAAGGGGTCAACCCGAAACAACCTTGCTGGTGAAAAAGTGAAACTTTCCACAGTCCTTAACTCTTTATTCTCCCCGTTACCTCGTGATAAACTTTTCCATTAATTCAATTCCATCCTGATCCTTGACGTCTTACTGTAAACTGAGAAAGATCATGTCTGCTTGTTAGAAACCCGTTGCAAATCAAGCACTTCGATTGGGCATAACTTCTCCTGGTACATAATCATCAGTAACAGTGAATAAACTGTCAAATTAATTTCGAGCTACAATAAATAAAAATATATGTATGAAACTTTGGAGGTTCTCCCGTAAATCCTTACAACGTTTTCGATCTCATTGTTATTTTTTTAGAGGGAACTCCATCTTGGCACCCTTCAGTAAACCCCTCTGGCCGGTTTGGTAGAAGTGAAATCTCTGGTTCTTATCTTGCCACAGACAGAAACGTTTTCTTTGTCCTCATACTGCCGCATTATTTTTATCGGCTTGGCACTACTTTGATTATTGTAGCACAAAGAAACTCTACTGCTATAACATATGACAATGTCCCAGACTATTCTATCGTTTGAGTCGTTCGTTTAACAAGGAGAGGAAATGGCTGAAGATGTCGCGCCCTTCTCGTTCTCCTCCCCCGCTCATTCAATCCGTTCTCCGCACCCCACTTTGATTAACATCCTCCTGGGTGTGGGTTGCGGAAGAGCGGGGGGCATGTCTCCCACTCCTTTTTACACCCGAATTCCCTCTAGAGGGCGATGCTAACTGGCTCCTGCCTCCCACAATCAGCCGTCAAAGGAGGAATGAAGGAACGTTTAGGACGGGAGTGAGGCGAGCGATGGGAGGCGGGAGAAGAGAGGAGGGTGAAATTCGAAGACCGGAATATTTTTTGTAATTTTGTTTCACAAGAAAAGATAAGTGTGAGAACGACTCTGCTGGGAATTCAATCCAATCTAACCCCGCCTTCCTCCCCACTGCTTCAAATACGATCTCCCAGGGGATGTTGACGGCTTATACGTCTATCATGCACTCATTGAGGGTTGAATTGATGTTAACCCTTTCAAGCACAAGTCATGCAATTTTAATATAAAAGAACATTTTTGACGCATTTCATCTCCTCAGGACCCAAATAAAATGAAATTGATTTTTAAAACAGTTTTATCACCACATGCATCGATAGGTGACGTAGAAATTACATAGGGCTTGAGTAGAGGTGAAATGATCTGAATAAAAAATTATGTATAACTTATTAGCAATGTAACTTAAATTATACATTTAATATCCATCCTTTTAAATTAAATTATTCAACAAAAAAAGCTATTTTTTGGAATTATACAACATTTATTGGCAGTATTTTCCCCTCAGGATTGCAAGGATTTGGTACATAACTTATGCTTCAAGTTTGGTTTGAAGGGTAGATTAGGACCCAGGATGACTGATGTGCTACTTGTAATAATTATAATTTTCCTTTTTCGCTGAAGTCAAATATTTGATGCGCCAAGAGAAAATGTTATGTTTCAATCAAGAGATTAAAAAAATTATGATATAAACAATGCAAAATTACGTGATGATATTGGAAGCATTTTTTGTACAGTTAGACACAGGTGTACTTTGCACTTTTTTTGTGAAAATTACATGTGTTGCCGATTTTATGCACACTTTGCATCTACCCCTCTTTTCTACCGTATCGGAATACCCCTCTTTTCTATCATATGACCTAGATTGACAAATCTGGCATCGGTTAAAGAAACGGGAGGTGCACTAATCCTAGCACTTGAGTTGGTTGGTATTCGTGAATCTGCATTAGGACGGCCCCTTCACCTAGAAATCATTTCACCAGCCTGCGTTAGACCAATATCTATTCGGGATTGGACAGCCAGTAGGGAGAGATTCTCTTTTTCTATTCTTTGTCTAGCCAGACTGTAGTCGTATGGGTTGAGAGCCACTTCTTCTTCACGATCATTATCTTATTAACTATCAATGTTTGAATTTTCATCATCGGAAATGTCAACATATGAGACGTACTCATTGTCAGGGAGATATAGAAGTTTTCCAATATCTGAATCGTGGAGTCCACTCATTTTCTATATTGAATGTGGCTTCGACAGAAGGTGTAAGGGATTTTTTTCACTACCTAAACTAATGAGAAACATACATAATATTCCCACTTAAGAAATAAGTAAAACACTTAGCTATACGCTCATTTTTTTGAGTATATTTGTAATACGAGACAAAATTATATATCCTCTTATTTACCTTGGAATTCCAATGCGACGTAGATAGACGTTCGATGTTATACATTGGTCAGAGTGACTCTTTCACATGAAAATAAAAGACAAGATTGAGGCACGCACCGTTAAAAAAATTGGAAATATTTTTTTCCTAAGCATATTTATCAATGGTTACGATATAAAAATGCATAATGCCATGCGTAATGAAGGATTTTCATTCTAATAGACTGAAGCCACATAAACTCGTGAAGCAGATCTAGTAATGGCTCCTACTGACACCTGGTGACAAAAAGAGAAGTATATGTATGTACCTCGGGAAATTCTTGAAATTTCAAGTTCCATATAGTGCCGCCATCCTACAATGGTGTTAACTAACTGTTGTAACGTAACCGTCACATTGGGTGCGAAAAGGTTAAGAAGCCGATTGTATGGCATGATGAAAACTCTGACACTCTTGTTGAATGCACAAGTTAATTGTGAATCTTTCAGATACTCTGTCTTTACTACGGTGAGAAGGTGATACAGCTTCTTAAGGATACGTTGTTGAACACTGTGAGATGTGCACAGATAGCGTATTTATCCTCCTCGGTCCTAGCGTATTGTATACAATACATAGACGTTTGAATTTTTTCCCGCTCAGCAACGCAAAATGTTGGCAATGCCACTTGCTGATAAGTGGAAGCATCATTAAGAAGCTTGAGTGGCAGAGATATTAACTCTGCAAACATGGCTTACAACGCAAAAGGTAATTATGAAGAATTTTCCAAACAATGCTGGATATGTCTCGGGACAGAGGAGGTTATGGGGATAGGAGGATAATTTACTTTTGCGCGCTGTGACAAGAAGGACGAAGACAATGCATGAATGCGTGCTCATCCAAACCACAAAATACTGATGAAAATAAAATCTACTTTTCTTTTCCACTAAATTGGCTATCCATCACAGTGAAGGCGTTACCTTTTGAAACTTAATCATTGGCCGAAGAATTTTGATCGTTTATGAGACTAGAGGTACAATTTCTATCTCTCTTTCCAATTTATCATTTTTAAATGATTTTCGTACACATTTAATCTTATATTGTTCTCAAGGTTGTTATGTAATGACTTCAAAGGCGAGAAAAAAAAACAAAAACCATGGGCCCAGGAATGTGGAAAGTTCAGCGGTGTGAAAAATGGAGATGGGCGGGCCATTATAAGGTGTTCAAGCACAATTTGTGGTATATTTAATATTCACCGTAAATGAAATTCGTGAATTCATGAATAAATAGTGGTATGAATGCATATTTTATCTGAACGGAGATAAAAACTCGATTCGGATTCATCCTCATGCATTCGTGCTTCCACATGAAGTTACACGAATGGGAACTGTCCACTCTGTGACTGTGAAGGTGAACTCTGTGAACTGTGAAGGGGGACACACAGAATTACTAAAGTTTAATACAATTAACTCTCAGTTTCAATCAGTAAATAACATTACCATTCACCCTTTTTATTTCTCCCATCAGAGATTTTTCAAAACACTCTTGCCTGTGCCTTCAAGTGACGTTTCAGCTACCGTCGTGGCTACTACTGAGGTCTTAGCAACCAATAACGCAAGTAAATGGAAAAAAGAAGCAAGATCAAATGATTTTTAACTATACATATCACAGAATTTGTGGCCTTTGCTATCAAATAGCTCAAGAAATGTTCAAAAGAAAATGGAGACATGGTTCAAAAGTGAAAGGATCCCAATTGATGGAATCAACATTACA
Source organism: Ceriagrion tenellum (assembly GCA_963169105.1). Lineage (NCBI taxonomy): Eukaryota > Metazoa > Arthropoda > Insecta > Odonata > Coenagrionidae > Ceriagrion > Ceriagrion tenellum. The sequence goes on along the minus strand of OY720632.1, from coordinate 104,165,771 downwards.
GAGCAATTTTGCGAAAGATCAGTGACGGAGAAAGTTCATTCACAATTGTGTGAACTTTGTGTTCCTCAGCGACTCTATCTCAGAAACACTATGCCCACTCTTTACGGAGATGAATTGCATTTGAAGTTGATATTTTATTCAAATGAATTACCTGGGATGAAATTGTAAGGGAAAAGAATATGGCACGGGTATAATTTTTTGCTTGGACTATAGCCAAGTAAATTCATACTCATTATGTACCGTGACATTAATTGACTTGATTGCCATTAAATCTAGAATGTATTTTCAACCATCCATTAGTAAATTGCCTGCTTCGGTAGCACCATTGACTCAGTGACTCGGCGCTATATCTCTTTCCACAGTAGCCCACACGATCGTGCGGGATCGGTTTTAATTTTTTCCTGGTCAGCCATTTCGTTGATCGTGCCAGTTCTTTTTTGAGATAACTGTGATAAAAGAGGCAACTTTTGTAATAGCAGCTTAAAAATAGATGTCAAAGCATCCTAGGAGATCATCATAAAATTATGAAATAACGCTAAAATTTAATCTAGATGGAAAGAGATACGGCAAAATCCGGTTTTGCGTCATGGCCAAAGCGTAAGTTTGTACTAATAAGTACTTTCGGATGACTTTTGATGTAAAGCCATGGCTAACTCTCGGGAATTTCAATGTCTTTATCTGCATCGTTGAGAGGGTGTGGGTAGATGGATGGCACCTTGATCATTTGCTATCGACCAGTGAGGTATATGGAGAGGGCGCTCGCTTTTGTGGCCAATGTTATAAGCTGTGACGGGCGTGGCCTGTACGCCATCTCAGTTAACCCCAATTTTCCTCAAGTGCTTACGGGCTGGCTTAACGATGTTACCCATCGAAAAATAGCTAGAAATCAGCCCGCATTTATTTCTTTAATATGTATTTTTCTTATATATGGTATTAATTTATTTAAATAAAATATAATCGCATAATAATGGAAACAGTGGTAAAATCGAGTAGTATCCATAATTCTAAGCTGCAAATGTACGTTTCTAGAGTTTATTGCCTTAACTTTCGAACAAATGGTGGATATTCTTGCTTTACATCCGCTAATTTTGTGCTCAAAGAAGATAGGACTACAAACCGGGAAACAGTATGTGAAAACCTTAGTGTGGAGCGTGGCACTCCATGGATCGGAAGTATGGACCATTGGAATAGCTGACAGAAAACAACAGAAGCATTTGAAACCTGGTACTGGAGGAGGATGCTGAAGACAAAATGAACGGACAAAATAATAAATGATGAAATATACAGAAGAGTAGAAGAGAAAAGGACCATATGAAACACTACAGAAAAGAGGAACCAGATGGGTTGGATACATCATGAGACAAAATGAATTTGAAACAAAACAGAACGAATAAAATAATTGCAGGTAAAATAGAGGGAAAAGTCCCCAGAGGAAAACCCGGGAATAAGTTCATGGACCAAATAAAGTACGTAGGGAAAGATACCAGGAGGTAAAGGAACTAGCATTAGATAGGTAAGGTTGGAGGGCTGCAGTAAACCAACCATAGGATTGAACGACCGATGATGATCCACTAATTTGTCTATTCCGTCGTGCTAGCCAAAGAGAAATAACGAAAGAAAGGTTAAACCAATACGAAGAAAGATACTGTATAAGGCTTTCTCGGTGTATTGTGATTTTGAATGTTACTCGGGTTTTCCACCGGGACAAACTCTCCATCTCGGACGACGTTTCTATGTACGAGTCGTCCATCTTCATCTGGGCATGTTGCGCAATGCAACTGGTCCGGAATATATACAGTTTGGCTTCAGGTTGGGTGTCTTTTAATTGGTCCGCTGATACCCGCCTTTTTTTCCCTAGTCTCTCGGATTCTTCTCATCACTGCTTTGTAGAAATTACTGAGAGAGTATCCAGCGTCATGATTCGTGGTGTTGTTTCTCTCCCGGATTTCAATCGCTTCCCTCGCCAGTCTTTCCCAGAACTTGTCTACGCGAGAGAGAATCTTCGTCTTCTCCCAGTAAATGGCATAGTCCTGCGAAATGCTGTGCTCGGTCACGGCGGATTTTTCAGGTTGGCCAAGCCTGGAGTGCCGCTGCCTAAAGCCGGACGGTATATATTCCGGACCAGTTGCAATGCAGGGCATGGACTGATGATGATGGACGACTCGTATATGGAAACGTCGGCCGAGATGGAGAGTTTGAGTCGGTGGGAAACCCGAGTAACCTTCAACATAACCAATTCGGCTGTTTTATTAATTTATATTTTATTTGAGAAAAAGATAAAATGCAGCAGGAAGCCATTTTTATAGTGAACGTATAACAATCAAAAAAGGACACAAACGTTAAAACATAAAAAAGAAGAAGGTAACAAATAAAAATCCAACATAGGGAGAAGGTAAAAATTACTTTTTTGGAGAATGGCATACGGCTAGGTTTTCGAAGACGCTAGATAGGTTGTATCGGTTCCCGGGACACAGTTTGATGACGCAATGCCCTTTCCATCTAACTCAATAGTATTGACTGATCTCCTCTGTTCTCATAGCTATCCAATTCCTAACAATGCAGTCCCATTATCGGTTTCATTTACTCTCCCCTCTTCCTCAAGCAGCTCTTCCGTCACAGGCGACCTTCCTAGGGCACAATTTCCTCCATATCCCATTGTTCTTCGTAACCCCTTCAATCTCTCCGCATTTCCTTTCGCTCAAGGCGGAAACCCTCCTCTCCCTCTACTTCCTTCAAACCGAATTACCATATATTATTGGCTTCGCGCCGTTCCTTCAGACATCTGTACAAGTACGCATATCCCGAGATTAAGAGTTTGAATATCGCCAGGAAACTTTTAATAAAGCGTGTCACACAGTATTATTAGCACGTATTCAGACGTGAAATGAAGCGGGAAACAGCGGCGTCGTAATCTTTGTGGGCCCGGTACTGGAATATTTAAGTCCGTCGGATTTGGGAGCGAAAAGGAAGTCTGTGTGGGCAATGAAGCCAAGAATGCAATTAAGAAAATCGTTTTTGTTTCATCGCTCTCAGATTTCATGACCAAATCTGTTGAATACTCCTTCGACTTAGTTATTCAACCCTCGCATTACCAGTGGCGAAAGTTAGTTTGACCTGCGAATTATGGAAAAAAATATTAGAACCTAGAATATTATCGTGTCAGTGTTATATTTTTTATGTAATACATTTAGAAGGAATATAGGATTGGACTCTTTAGAAAATATATGACTCAGAAAGATGTAATTTTATGTTACCGTTTGCCGATATTTTTCATTTCAATGTCGTTTAAAAATTAAGTGTATTAAGGCTGATTCATTTCTTCAATAAAATATCCAATATTTTGAGTCTTGCAATGTATGTTGTAACACTTTTGTAATATTGTTACACCATTTATTTATGAATATACATACCTGAGTAATCTACAGTCCATATATACTTATAAACATAATGATACCTACCTAACGACTAATGCCTAAATTTAAGCTTGACTATTGCAGATTCCGACAATAGTCAAGCTTAAATTCTGACTGATAATCATCAATCAAAGAAAGTTAATTGTCATAAGGTTTAATGTGGTTCGTGGTAGCTTCTGCTTTTCCCTTACAAATCATTTAGCGATCCGATTATAATAATCAATCGATCGATCCGATATTCACAAATGCTGACCTGATTTCAAGTTGCCTACGCATATCCGTTTCGTTGAGAATTACAAAATGCGTCGTCCCTGACATTATCTCCTTCCCTAAATTTTCCCGCCTCTATCGATTCCTTCTACAGCAAACATTTGCTCGTCTCATACTCATCCACCATTTCCATTTGTTTACTTTCTCCCGGTGAAACCTTAAAATAGGCTCACATTGATATCTATAACTTATGATTTATATCATCTCTGAACTATGAAAATTGAATGAAAATATATGTAATTCACAATTATTTATAGTTTCTCGAATGATAATTTACGGAAGTTAGTTCATTCTTAAACTAATTTTTAATTGTATTTTGCGCAGGAAATAAGTGAACTATTTTAAGCAAACGTTACTCTGCATATTAAGAATGGGTCAGCAGAAAATGCTGAGCTAACCCTTGGTCTAAACATGAGTAAAAAATTCAATTGATATTTGAAAATAATATTTGGCAGTAATTCGTATTTTCAAAGTACACCAATCAATCCTTGAACAGTCACCGCGCTACCCACTTCCTGTTATATCCTGCAATTCATGTGCAAGCTAATGAAAATTACTCACTATTATTATTTCAGTTTTTTCGACGGTATGCAGAAGTGATGCAAGCGTTAGACCTGGCAGAATTCTTGCTAAGGTTGAACCTTCGCTTGAGGAACGAGTACAGCAGGTGTGGGTATTACGTCTCGGGCGCAAAAATACTTCATTCAGAACACACGGTTGGGCATAGTATAGCTCGTTTTGTTGGAAATTCCTGCCACTCAGTGGAGAGCGTCTCTGCAATAGATTAACTCAGCATCCACTGTGAGGAACAGAAAGTGGGTGTTGGCATTTTCTTACCAAATTCAAATTTTGGCCAATTTTAGATTTGGTCGCATTTACCTCCAATCCCTCACCCTCTCACAAAATAATTTTTTTGGACCAGAAAAGGAATTTTAAAATGTAGCAGGTTAGCAAAAGAATGGAGATTGATGAATTTTTTTTCTCCAAAGACGAATAATAGAAGTGACCCAAAATTTCACAAATTCTCTGTGCAACATTCGTATTCCTCTATTTGTGCCATATGCAATAATTAGTATGCATTAAAAACTCACCAGTGTTTGTTTCATGCACTTAAGGCCTGCAATAGCCGTTTCTTTTACGGAGATATCTGAATTTTTCCAGGCAATTGTCTTGGCGTTTTCAACGTAACGGAGGTACAACTGCAGACCAGTCAAAGCCGTATGAATATTTTTTCGTGAATCAATTAAATTATTTAAATTATTTAATGATGTAAATTATTTAATGATGTATATTAAATTAACCACATCACCTTTATCGGAAAAATTCCCCTGTGGGACACCCTAAGTGACTTTAACTTTAAAATAAAACTTTAAAGCAACGAAAGAAATAATCCTTAAATGTGTACAAAATGTTTCGCGTATACCTTTTTAAGTTTTTGATCGATATATCAAACAACTAAAGATATTAAAATTACATGATGCTTCAGCTGTATTTTGGTCTAGTTATGACGCTTATAGATGAGTCATTTCATACTATATAGAGCCTTCAACTCTAGCGCGGTAGCGATAAACAGTGGAATAATTTTAGAATAAAATTGTCTTAAATGGCCAAGCCCAGAATTAAACAATAAAAAATTGTTGTACTAATTTTGCAGTAAATCTTATAGTTTTCTTGTTAGTAAAACACAAACTTGAGTAGGAATAATATAAAAATCCGATAAAGGGATAAATGCTAAGGGATCACGGTAAATTATTTAATGATGTATATTAAATTCTCCATTCAAAATTTTTGCTGTACAGTTATTAATATTGACTCGCAATCCTTTCTTCTTGTTTAGGGGTTCTTTTGCATCCAGACCAGTATACTCTCAAAACGATTAATAGTGTTTATTGTATTCGTTGTTGGAATAGGAGCCTCTATGCACTATCCTAAACCAATAACATTGCAGCCTGTCTTAAGTACGGAGATGGCTCCAAATCTCAAATCTTAGACAAACATCGAGTTTTCCAATCGGTTAAAAATAACCTGATTACTTTGTTTAACTTATATAGAGTTAATTTCATATTCTGGATTGTATGAGCTATATTTAAGATACCATCGTGGCCAATCCAAGTCGGTAGACAATATTTACTGAGAGAGGTAATTGAAACCAAAATATTAACCGGGGAAATCGAACTCCAATGTGATAAATTCCTACGGTGTTGTAAAAAATATAGACGATTTATATGTTTAGCATACATATGTAAAAGGCGTTTCTCATTGACCTGGTTTTATACCCTGTGGCTAACTATTTTATAGCTTTGAAATCCAGAGTTTTTTCTCCCTCTGATCACGCTTACATCAACTATCCAAATCTCATGTTATAAGCAAACCCAAACGCTTTCAATCAGTTAACATGAGGGAGAAGTCATCATAATGTCAAAGTTATTCAAGCATCATTAAAACTGGCCTTTGAGTTTGTTAAACATCCCAATATTTGTCATTTGAGTCGTAGTACAGTTTTTCTGTTTATAACTATCATATTTTTTATTTACTTCTACGATATGCTTTATACTTGAAAAATGCATGACAGACATCACAAATAGAGCACATAACCAGTTTCTAAACCGCGAGTAATGAGGAGCTTTATTTGCGTCCCGTAATGTGCTAAGCAATTTTGCATGACGCATTGGAAAACGTTGTAAATATATTCCAATTGCCTTCTCCAAACCTCAGAAATGAAGTTTATGCTTCAATTACAGCATAATTAAAATACGTGAAAATGTCTTCATTGTGAAGTACAATTTCTATAGCAACGTCTCAAGTTCACAAACTAGGGAAAAAGTAGGATCTCTATATTTTTAGAGCGAATATCGTCTATATTTTTACAACACCATAGGAATTTATCAATTTGGAGCTCGATTTCCCCGGTACAATATTTTGGTTTCATTTACCTCTCTCTGTAACTATAGTCTAATGACGCGGAGTGGTCACAAAACTATACAGAAGTGAATTGTTACCTAAGGTAAATTAGTAAGGATCCCAATACATGCTTAAAATAACCCAAATAAGGATATTTTATTCATTTGCAAGTATATATTTTAATATATAAGTGCGCCAGTGTATATTTTCGTTTTACACCCGATAAATGACAACAAATGGCATCGAATGCTATCGCTTAGATACAATTTTGATCATCTACCAGTTATAATTTTCCTATTTTACTTACTTATATTTTAAAAAAATTTTATCTTCACTACCCCGAGTACAGCGCATTTGGCCAACTTATGCCGAGTGAATAACAGCAAATACAGACCAATACAAGCAACCGGATGGGTTCGAACCCGCGACCCTCAGTTTAGTAGGTGAGGACTTCACCCCGTCGCCACTGGGGCCGGCAATTATGAATGGGGATAGCGATGGTCTTCGCTATCCCTAGTCATAATGTGAGCCACTGTACATAATATTGTTGCAGACAGCAAAAAATCTCCCAACAGTGAATTTTTGCCTCGCATATTTGCTCCGTGTCAGAGTTTATCTCCGTAAATTAGCACAGGAACAGAGGAACCGGCAATGGTATGGAAATTTAATTTGGAACATTAAATTTCGCTCCGGTACATCAGACGCCATTTCTTTTTTTGTCGTCGCTGATATCTGGAGACATGCACACGGAACGCGAGGAAAATTATAAATACCTACTTCCTCCATGGAGGGTTTGGAATTTCTCGTTTTCGTGCGACTGCGGGGAACAACGGAGTGAACGTGACGACCCCACGGAAGGGAAAACATGGCAAACACACGAGTGCAGGGGAAGAAAAGATGTACTTAAACCTTCTAAAAAAAATGAGCAGCTTCCATGCCTAAATATTCGTTTTCATGCATTTAATGCGACTATGCCACGAGAGCCAGTGGTTGTTTGAATTAATTCACCCGCAATGAGATTATTGAGGCTGAAGCTATCAAAAATCGCAATATCCTTCCTTTTACTTGCAACCTGTCACCATGGATACAAGCTACAGTCGAATGTTTTGGTAATCTCCGAAAAAACGTGGCTGATTTTCAGAGTGCCCTTAGTTAAATTGCTCGCAATTTTATAAATTAACATTCGAATTGAGTGCAGGTTTATCCTAAGGGCACTCCAATAATATTCACTTTACTAAGTCTCTCTCGAAAAAGCTACATCAGGAAGGTAAAATTTCATTATCCAAAACGGAATTATTAGCCTTGGGCTCTTTTGGAGAATATACATTCCGCTATTATGATTTAGAGTTGAAAGTTTTTTCGACAAGACACTGTTTTGTCGCATCATAATTAATTAATTAATGATTAATAGCATTAAATCCAAGCTCACACTGTGCTATGGGAATTAAGTTGAATTCAATTTACCCATATCCACCTAATCTGCTTGTGATCACATTTTTTCAGCGGTTCCAAGGTGTTATAACTTTAGTTTGGGATACTCTTGTAAATATTTCTTCAGTTTATCTATTTTTAGTCACTCCCGGCCATTTAAGACAAACTCTTTCCGTGTTTTTGGCTGAATTTATTTGAATCCTAATTTTTTGGTGGTACAATTATGAAAATATCAAACTCATTACTGTGAATAAAATTCTCCAATTTCTCTCCTAAAAAGTAAGATTTCAAATGCTGGTGATGACGAGGTTTCTGAAGAGATAGGCATGATTAAAACAAGCAAATAATTACATTTATTACTATCAAATAGTGAGTAATATCAATGCAAATGAAAGTGAAGCACTTTATTTACCGAACTTAAGTGTATTTTGCGTCGTCCGTGAATACTCATGACGTGAATAGTCTTCCCACTAATCTAATATTAATTTAAACAAAAGATTTGAAATGGATGAACAACACTTTTAAGCATACCGAAGGGAATGGAACTCTTACATAAATTTTCAAAATGATGATATAATTATTTATAGAGCGAATAATATATATTTGTAAAATAGTCTCCATAATTTAACAATTGGCGGCCATAGGTATCCCATGAAACCACAGAGGGTTATCCGAGGTTGAATAAACGAATATCGCAAGGAAATTAATACCTCGAAAAATGATATTGTACGGAAGTCATATCATTTTATTTTAATGGAATCGAAAAATAAAGCTTAAATCGTAGTCTTTATGTACAGAATTTTTAATATTTTAATTACTTATTATGCAATTGACTGAAATTATTAGAACCCTAAAATTATATAGCAGACCTAAGGTATTTCATCAGTCCTTTTCGTTACTCTTTTATTTTACAACGCTTGATCTGAATAAATAGCTACGCGCGGAAATGTTACGTAATATGCAAGATTAATAGCATTTAATCCAAGCTTACACTGCGCTAACGAACGATTCATCATTAAGACGGTCGAATCAAAATACCTTAACGAAGTCCTCCAAGCGCTAAAATTCTCTTCAGTCTCTCGAAATATGATCATGGTTAGGGGGCATTTTTAAGGGGTAACGGAGAGTGATTAAGATTTAAATATTTACTTCAGGCTAAGGGTTTTTTTTGCCGGGAATATAAACCATGTGTAGAAGATATTCTACAGAAGTGCAAAAGTGACTGTAATTGACATGATTGGCCACTTTAATTTCTCTCTGAGAAAAATAAAGAAAATATAGTCTCTCAATTGCTATGCCAAAGCTGAATAGTATATATATATATATATATATATATATATATATATATATATATATATATATATATATATATATATATATATATAAACCGAAAATTTTACCGAAAATTTTAAACTCGTGAGTTTCCATTTTACATGTTTTATGTTTAGTGTCACCCTGTGACGAAGCTTTATATATATATATATATATATATATATATATATATATATATATATATATATATATATATATATATATATATATATATATATATATATATATATATATATATATATATATATATATATATATATATATATATATATATATAAAGTTTGCCAGAGGAAGGCAGACGACAAACACAGAAAACAAAAAAATGATGAACACACTTACAAAGTTTCTTGATATTTCGGTGCCACTAGCACCTTGGCTTCGCTCTTGCGACCAAGGTGCTAGTGGCACCGAAATATCAAGAAACTTTGTAAGTGTGTTCATCATTTTTTTGTTTTCTGTGTTTGTCGTCTGCCTTCCTCTGGCAAACTTTTATATATATATATATAAAAGTTTGCCAGAGGAAGGCAGACGACAAACACAGAAAACAAAAAAATGATGAACACACTTACAAAGTTTCTTGATATTTCGGTGCCACTAGCACCTTGGTATATATATATACACATATACTATTCAGACACATATAGTATATATATATATATATATATATATATATATATACACACAAATATAGAATATAAATATACAAATAAAGGTTCAAACAGAAAGGTAGAAAGAAAGTGGATAGGAACACATAAAATTGACGAACACAATGGTGGTGTGAAGATGTAAACAAGCAGAAATAATTCTTCCGGACCGGGAATGGAACCACGGACGGATTTCGCGTCCAAGGCTCAGACTACTAAGCTACCCAGTCTACTAAGAATTCATTGAAATCGGCGGGGGGTTTATAGGAACAAACACTCCCCAAGGCATGACCCACGAGAGCGGCCAATAGATGGCGCCAGGGCTGCTTTTCACCCACCGGCAGAGAGAGAATTACTTACACAGAAGGCAGGCAGTGGTGAAATATATAGAACAGGCGTTTCGGGGTACGCTAACCCAAGTAGGAAATGAGCCGTTCAGGCTATAATCGTTCGATAATTCAATCAGATCGCTCAGCGGCATACAAAATTGACGTACACAATGATGGTGTGAAGATGTAATGATGGCCGATTCTAAGCAGAAAAATTCGACTAGACCGGGAATCGAACCACGGACCTTTGGATTTTGCGTCCAATGCTCAGACCACCAAGCTACCCAGTCTACTAAGAATCCACTGGAATCGGCGTGGGGTTTATAGAAACAAACACTCCCCAAGGCATTTCCCACGGGTCATGCCTTGGGCCTTGGGATTTTTTTTGTTTTTTGTTTTTTTTTTTTTTATTGCACGTAATTATTGTTTTTACGTGCAGATTAATTGTTTGTTCAAGGGAAGACAATGCTCACATTTAAGTAAAGTATCTAAGCGGCCATCCTAAGATTGGATATAATAACTAAAGTATGAAATATTTTACATTAAATATTATTTACTCTGGTGGGGTAATATATTTGAAAACTTTTTATTCGAATAGACGTATAAAGTTCATTTTTGAGCTAAAAAATCGTGTTTTAGCGACATTATTTGCATTGCAGTCAAAGTAATGCTTCCTATATTCTAACTAATGGTACAATAACTCTCACTTTATGATTCAACCAGTTCATCGGACTTATTTAGGTCTGGTATTTGTCTATGAACTTGAAATTATTGAAACGACAACGAACATGAAAAAACGAAATTATCAACGTAAAAATCCCCTGTGAACGGCAAGTAATTTCAGTGCAGTAGTTACGTCTATTTATAACCATACATTAAATACTTATAACCATACAATAAATGTACATAAAACTAATGGCTTTTACAACTTTGACGGCAGAATCTCGGGCCTCATGCCTCCTTTAGCCTTGATCATCACAGCACATGGAGCTTTAAATCGAGCACGTAGCAGTTTTTCTGCGATTGATTCCGGGACAGTTGTCAGAGTGGCGATCGTTAGTACGAAAGGCAAGGAAAAAATAGTAGGAAAAGTTTTTGCTACGACCTACACGCATAGGGATTTCTCTGAGGTAATCATGTGATTCAAGGAGAGTAACTATTGATTTCCGGCGCAATTTTCCCGACCCTCTTTCAGTTTCGAATTCGGTTAAACTTTCACGCTTCGTAGCAATCATTTCACTCCTCTCTTCACAACCGTACCGGCCGACTCTGACCCGGCGCTAATTCAAATGGAATCAAAAATAAAAGGGTCCGGTGGGCTGAAGAAAAGGGAAATAAGATAGAATGAATGAGGAAGCGAGAAGAACGAAATGAAGTGAGGATATCAAAGAGTGAACATTTGAGCTTGAGCTCACGCATGAAACTGGAATAAATGGAACCATTCGGTACGCAAGAGGTTCAAAGCCATGATCGATGCAAAATCGATCACAAATTGAACATTTGTTAAATGAAAATGTCCCAAACCAAAGGTAACATTAATGCATATTATACGAAGCCACGGTTTCGCACGGAAGGTTATAGCATGTCAATTCCATCAAAGAAATTCGATTTACAGAAAATAGTAGCGTATTTAATTTTTCTCAAAAGTATTGGCTTGCCTTTATATTATATTAGAAACATTGTTTCTTCCATATTATGAAAGTAATGAAATATTTTGGTCGCATGCTATTACGCGTCTATTTTTCGTTACCCTACGTGTTTCTGAAGTGGGAAAGAGGCATTTTTCCCGAATATTTCGATATTTCCATATTGTGATATTTCTTCCGCTTTCTTCCGATATTCCGATATTTCCAAATATTTCGATACACCACTATTGTCTTTATACTATAGCAAAAATGCAATGTTTCTGCAGTGGGGAAGAGGCATTTTTTCCTCTCTTTGCGAGGCCGATTCTTGCGTTTTAACCTATGAATTGCAGTATGTTGATGACATATACCCAAAATATGCAAAATACTACATGCATACGTACATCGTTTTCGCCTTCTGTAAGATTTGTGTTCACAAGCGCTTAGTTCAATGTTCACTTTGAAATTTTGTTAGTTAATCCATATTTCGATAGTCAGTGTCATTTTGTAGAAACTGGATTGATACTAGATTAGTCTTAGTAAAGTTTAGAGTGAAAATGGCTGTAATTGATTATACTCAGTGTGTGCGACAAATTTTTCAAAATACAGTTTGAGTCCATATATTATGTCTCAAAGAAGCATGAAATATTTCACTAAGATGAGCGCTATATACGAAACATCAAAGCCACAGTGACATACCACGGTACAGTATATTTGCAATACTGGCGTCGTTTCGGTTACAACGGTAAAACTCAAACTTCTATCGCATCGCAAGTTTCCGAATTATCAGAGGCTTACAACTTTTACAACAGCTCGTGTGAAAATAAGCGTACAAAAATTTTGTTTCCTTGTTCATATTAAAAACATATTTAGCTAACTTATATCAGAATCTCCCATCTTAATCCTAAATATTAAGAGGATGGATATAATATTAAGTCGGGCCTTCGGATTTTGAGAGCCGAAAACAGGGCCTTTTTGCAAATAAAATACCGTAAAAGTGCAGATAAGGATAGTTAAAAATTTTAAATAAATAAGTAAACATAGTAGTAATAATTTATCAATTGCATTTTATTTTGTTAAAATCGGTTGAATCTACTTGAAGATACAGCTTCCTAAACTTAACGGGCTCGACTTTTTTAATGGACAGTAAATAACAAGTTCTGCGGACGGAAAATAATCTTCAATACTGCGCCTCTCTCTCCTGACTGCCTACGGGCGGGTTTGGCAACGAAGGAATCAAACTATTGGAAATAGTCGGGCAAAAATCTACCTGTATTCAGACGGGTGAGGTAGGGAGGTAGGGTTGATATTTACTTTTCGCAAACCCCTCAGTGACTTACCTCCATGACAAGTGCCGCGAGTCTCACATCATCATTGGGAATCACAAGAAGTAAGGGTAAAGTAAGAGGGAATAAGTAAGGGGAATGTAGGGGAAATAGGGGTATGACATTACAAAATAACGTGATCCAACTCCAACTTCCTGCTTTGACACCGTGACCGCAATGGCTTCTCATGAGCAGTCTTTTGAACGGCAATCGAAACAAAAACAGCTTATTGCATTGATCGTTTCTCGCCCTCCTCGATGCATATGCAACTTAATGCATGGGAAACAACAAAGAAAAAAAGGGGCAAAAAAGGTATGCCTGAACTTGGCGCCAGAGTACTAACGTTGCCTATAATCACTAGATATATTTCCTAGCCTCAACTACGGAAAATGAGAGCCTTCTGTAAACCTTTTTAGGTCCTCATGTACTCGAATTTGTATCGAATTATCTTTAACAACTCAAGTTCACTGCTTCTTTGCGGTACAGCCGAGCTTTTGTTGAGAGGCACGGGGCCTGGACTCCGGAACTGCCTCGTCCGCTCGCCGGGCTCCACGATAAGGACCGATCGTGATCAGAGAGCGCCCGAAGCCGTTTAGTTTCACCGAGACTGGGAGTAGGGTGGCTGGAGGAGAAAAGGAAACAGAGGTGAGGTCGTGGGGTGATGGGAAATAAAGATGAAAGGTTGGCGCGGAGAGGATGTGTATAGGTGTCCGTGTTGAGTGGTAGGCGGTGGGAATTATGGCGTCGGAGGCATTGGATACGGCGGGGGAAGCTCTCGGAAGAGTGAGCAAAAAGCAAAACATTAAAAGTTCCATCGAGAGGGTTCTTGTGAGGTGAAAGAGGAACACTCATCTTTTGTCTGCCTCCGACGAAAGCGAAAAGTGAATGAAAGGTCATATGGGTGTGTATAGGTTAGGAATTGCTATCGATGATAAGGAGAATTGGTTGTCAACTTGGGGTACTCGAACTTTTGAGCTCTTTCTTGAGCTCGAGACGTCGACCCATCCTTTATTTTTTGCTTATCTTTCCAAAAAGAAAAAAATATTAATTGCCATTGACTTAGTACTCTCTGAGCCAGTGATTTATCCGCACTGCGTGCAATAGTAGAAATAATTAAAACTTCAATTATAATATTGGGTTCGACACTGTATTTTATTCATGGTACTTTAAATGTTGCTGATTATTGGCTTTTTATTGTAACTAGTTTCGTGTTATCATCATGCAAGAAATTTTCAGTTAATACAGTTGTATTTAAGTATTGCTTTCTCATAATAAACGTGACTATGGTAAGTCGTTATAAGATTACGCTTCGGCTGTGAACATAACGAAAGAAAAATTTTCAAATGGACTCTTTAATATAAAAACCAGTTTCTTATCATGAGAGTAGTCAAATACTCTGCCTCTGTTAGTTAGTTGTCTTTCACTGATCGCAACAAATATACAATAAGTTTCATTGTTGATTCCAAATGGATTAATGAAAAAAATTCTCGTATCAGCATTGTAAAAATGCAGCGTATTAACTCTAAATCTTACGATTCAGAATCAGAAATTACTTATTGCAGTTTAAACACCTTTAGGAGTTTTTAGTAAAACCCCATTGCTATTTAATTTGTGAAATTCATTTTCTAAGCATGCAAAGTCAATAAGTTAAGCTAGCAGCTATCTGGTATTCCAGTGAGCATATTCGTCATAACTTGTCATCAGATGCATAATGGAGTTATTTTCATTTAATGAAAGAAATACTCGAGAATCCATCCTTTGCTCTTCTGAACATGGAAATTATTTTTGCACAGCAAGGTCTTCTGGGAATCTATGCCAATTATACAAATTACTATTTTTTTTAGATAATCTACAAGTTATGGTAGGTTTAAATGGTAAATTTAAATGGTAGGTCAGTAAAAATCAGATAGATTTTGACGCGTGCATGGCCTAATCAATTATAACTTTTCTCTTCACCTCGGTGTATATCTTACTCTTCTTTTCACTGGCCATAAAACTTATTTTCTTTCTACCCCTACCCAGCGTCTTCCCCTCTATCACATTCTTAAGCAAACCTTCGAATCTCTGACATACAGGAGCGCAAACATTTTTGCACTACTTCTAATGTCCATGAGCCATTTCTTGGCCTCAAGGGGAAGATTATCACACGCGGGATTAAGACAAAAAGGCCGCCAGAGTAAGGAAAAAACGCTCTGATAGGATACGAAAGGAAGCGGGTTAACAGAACCCCTGGGAGAGGAATGGAGGGCCGAAAGAAAAGGCATGGGCATGAAGTGAGGGTTTGTGTAGTGTTAACGCTTCAGGAGGAGGAACATTCCATTTAAGTGCTTATGATGTAGGGAAGAAGGAAGCGATAGGGGAATCCTGTGGGCGAGTGTGCGAGGTGAAATATGTCCTTGGAAGACCTGAGAGAGGGTAGAGCGTGGGATTGGTGTCTCTATTTCTTTCTCAAGAGAGAAGGCGAGGGGTGAAAGCTGCAGACTGGCGTGATAGATCAGAAAGGGTTGAGGGAATAGAGTGAGAGGGGAAGAGGGTGAGATAAAACGGTGGATTGCTAAGGAAAAAGATAGTGACTAAGAAACTGGACTCTGAGCTGGAAGAAGAAACTAAGAGATCGAAGGCAAAGGCCGTACGGCGGGGAAAAGATGTGGCATTTGAAGCGACTTCTACCCGTTAAAGAAACACCAACGGACCAATTCAAAAAAAAGGTGAGAATTTCCTGAATAACGGAATAAATGTTTTAACGAAATGGCTTGCTGTGGATAACCCTCATTAGAATTCCAAACTTAAAAATCTTGCTTAAATTTTTCATCAGATGCACCTACTTCCCTCCAGAAAGCTTTCCGCGAGGAGAAGTTGTCTAAAAGTGTTATTTGGAAGACTTAAATTGTTTACGCACCACTACATGATTTGGGAAAAGGACAAAATAATGTAGGGATGGAATACGCCTTGATACCGGAAAAGAAGGTAAAAATATGAATCCACGTAACTGGCGAGATGAATCTTTTTAAGGGTAAAGCGTAAGTTTTATAAATTAAAGTTAATTCTCATTTGAAATTAAGTTCCACAATGAATTTCAACCATCCCATTTTGTTCTAATGGCAAATATTACTGCCCTCTTCAGGCAGCAGGTTAGATATGAACTAAAAAAAGTTTTACTCTTGCACATGCGGAAAAATAAATGGAAAGTTGAAGGATTTGGTGTTTTCTCGGCGAGCAAGGCGTGTAAAGTTATCTTGGGTTGGCGGCCGGGTAAGAAAGGCCATTGTTGCCAAGGTTTCGATGGCTTCCTCTGCCATCGTCTTCAAGGATAATGTCGCATTATGGATCTGGCCTGGTTAAAATAGTTCGATGTCAAGTGGTGTGTTTTTTCTCCCTTTGGTATTTTTTATTAGCCAAATTATCGCATTCATCGTTTATGACAGGTTATTGCCCTAAAGGTTTTATGTGGTTTAGGAGACAAGGCCGATTACTTTAACGTTTGTGAAGCATACTTATTTTTTCAAATATTCTGAAGCTGAAAAAACGCGTTTGGTATTAAAAAATGAAACACGAAAAAGCGAATATAAGATAAAAAAATATTTGCTAACGAATGTCTTGGCTGATATGTTTCATCATTTTCTCTGTCCGCTTATGATATTTTCTTTACCTTGAGTTATCTTTTCGGTTTTTATATTTCCGCATCATCCGTCTGAAGGAGATGACTTCTTTCAGGCGGGAATCCGTTGTTATCTGCGTTGTCCCCCACAGATGGCAGAGAGGGAGAATGAACTGGATAAACGGGAATAATGACCTCATATTTGCATGATGCCTGAGTGGAAAGGCAAGAGGAAAAGACCCTAAGGGAAAATCCAAGTACTCCAGAGACCCTGGATCCAAATCCATTTCATTAAGAGAAGAGTTATACAGTCGCTAAGGCAGAACGAGAGGGAAGGAAAAATTCACTTAAATGCCGTAAAATCCTCCGACATGTGCTTTGAAGAGAAAAAATAAATATAGGCTGGTGAATGCATAGAGGGTTAATGAATAGTCATCGTATAAGAGCAATGTATATTGGCTCGCGATTTTGACACGTTATTTCCTTACGCATATATAGTCAGGAAATCATCATTGATTGTTCAATCCTAAGCTTAGTTGACTGCAGCCCTCCAAAAATAACATTCGTGGATCAATGCGAGAAAATAAGTGCATAATTATTTTGCCTCACAACCGAGAAGAAATGTAATAATTCGGAGGTGGTGAATTTAAAATACCGCCGAAATATGGTCGTTACCCATTCTGTTTTAATTTACTATTCCTTGTTTTTTTGCGTTCAAACAGTTAACTGCGCGAATTTGGCTGCTCAAGTACTGTAAAATCCTTACAAATGGACGCATTTCCTACGCCGACCCCTTTCACTTCTGAATAGAATTAAAACTTTGGGCTAAGTTGCACGCGTCTTTACTTGATAGGGCCCTCTCACCTGTGAGGGTTCCGACTTAAATACAGAGACATTTTTGTAACCATTATTTTCAAAATTAGGCATAGTGTGGTGACTTTATTTTGGTCTACATTCCTCTTTAAGGATTTGTATTGTTCATTACTCTAGTGTTATATTTCATGAAAATTTTAAAATCAATAAATCATGATTTTTGGTCGTTCAATCCTAACATTGATTGGCTGCATACTTCCACCCTTCCCTATCTAATGCCAAGTCCTTTGCTTCCTGGTAGCTCTTTCAAAGTACTTACCTCTATATTTGGTCTATGAACTTATTCCTAAGTCTTCCTAATAGAATTTTTTCCCTCTAAATTTTTACTCATGCTTTCAATACTAATTCCTTGAAAAAGCCTTTTTCGCCGTCGAAAATACTTCTTCAATTGCGACATATCACATTCATCTCATCATAGGTCGTTCAATCCTGAGATTGGTGATTGCAGCCCTCTACCCTTCCCTATCTAATACTACTTCCTTTACCTCCTGGTATCTCTTCCGATGTAAGTTCCTCTTTATTTGGTCCATGAACAAATTCCTGGGTCTTCCTCTGTGGACTTTTCCCTCTATTTTGCCTTCAATCATGTTCATCACAAACCCATTGTGTCTCAGGGTGTGTCCAATCCATCTGGCTCTTATTTTCTGTGTGGTATTCCATATGGTCCTTTCCTCTTCTTCTCTTCTGTATACTTCATCATTTTTTCTGTTGTCCGACCAAACCTTCATTTATGAGAGAGTAAATTCGTATTTATGTGCTTGTTAAAACCACTTAACTTAGGAACATCACAAACATATGTCTCTTACAGACATATTCTAATGGACCACTCATATCCGGAGGCTATAGGTTGTACTGTATCATTCAAGCATTTATTATGAAATAGTACCGTTTTTTTTAGTTCTAAGATGTTTTTTAAGCAAGTGATTTACCAATTTTGCATTTTGCAAAAATTTGTTGCATGATATTATTAATAGATAATGGATACGGTAATAAATACAAAGATATGAAACTGTTACCAATATCAAGAGCCTCTTCGAGGGGAACACCTTTACTCCAGCTAAATGACCTCACCCTGAAGTGAATTATTGTAAGGATTGTATAGGTAGCTCTTTTGTTTGACACCTGTGGTACTGAAAGAAAACATGAGGGAGCGAAAAATATGAAGAAGCGGGTGTGGGTGGTGGGGAGAAGAGGGGGAAAGAGAAGGAAAAGGAAGGGGGGAGAGTGTTGAGGGAGTTAAGGGACTATAGAGAAGGAGGAGTGTGGTGCAGATTGGTGGCAGTAACAAAGAGAAATGTCGAGATACGGAGAGATGGATAGAGAGAAAGAGAGAAAATCTCGAGTGATTCCGAGGGAGAGAACGAAATGGGTAGAGGAGGTAGCCCATCGCATCCTGACCCCTTACCATGCCCCATCCTTGTACCCTGAAAAGCTCTCAACCTACCTCTGTACACCGTGCGACATCCCTTTTCAAGGATTCTCACCTTTTCAACGCGTTTTTCAGGGTCAGAACGAGGAGATCGTCGCGTCGTATCCTCTTTATAACTTCCATCACGGTGGGCACGAGCGGGGGGTTGAGAGGTGGAGTGAGAGATTGGGAGAGGAGTATGAGAGTGCGTGGAATACTGTTGTGGAGGTGAGGGTAAAAATGAAAATGAATGTGAAGAAAGAGATGATGAGGAGAGAGAGAGAGTGAGAGGCAGGTTGGTGGTTACTTGGTTTGCTATTTCAAGGTTAGAAGAATAGATTGTATGTGTGAGATTATCTAAGGTACATGGGAAGGGAAAGAAGAGGCGATGTCGGATGTTGCCTACTCGGAATGGCTAGCAACAAGGATCAAGTACAAACGAAGTCTAGCTTAACTGGACGGAGTGTAGCAGTAGCAAAATATGATGGTAGACGCTCAGAAGAACCTTCATCAGTGACAGAGTCCATTGCCAGCAAGCTATATCTCCTCAAGGTGGGAGTAAGGTAGATTCCGTGTTTGAACACGTGGGTTTCCTTGGTCAAAAACCTTCGTTTCCAACTTCAAAATGTTCAATCAACTGCTATCATCAACTCTCCAACAGTCTACGGCTCTTAATATAAATGCTTAAATAGGATTCTTCGATGGTTGGCGAAAATTATCAGCGTATTTTCTTGAAACTTTACTTTTAATCGTAGACATCTTGAAACGCGCTGCCGACACATTCCCACCCACTCAAGTCAAGTTCAGTCATATAGGCAGCCATTAGCAATCCTCTCCCCTCCACTTCTTAAAAGGAAATCCTCACCACACAAGCCTTCTCCTCCTTTGCATTTCACCCGTCGCGCATCTCTACATTGCCGCTAGGTTTCACTACCACTGTTCTGACTGCATCGGAGATCGATATGGAAATGAACAGAGATCCGAACTTTACTATAAATCGACCGATTCTCTTTCAAATCGAATCAAGGCTTGGGAAGGCCATACTCAACTTCCAGTGTTTTATATATGCGTAGGTAGGGATAGAGACTATTTTGAAAAATCACTGCCACCTCTACGGTTTTGAACCCGAGCCCGCTGAATAAAGAGTAAGCAATTTTTGAACAAGTATGCTTTCAACTTCGTTTCCCCCCCACTCGTCTTCAAAATGATCTAGCTTCTCATCCGATGGGCGCAGCGTTTTACTGCAAATGCTGTTCACCAGGCACCGAAATATGAAGAAGGATTTCCGCACCCTGCCTCTGCGAACACTCGAACCTGGGCATTCTGGATGGAAAGTTAGTGTTCCAGCCACCATACCAGAGAGGATTTCTGCGAGAGGATTGAGAGAGAAAGTGAATATTGGCGATCAAAGAGAGGCACACGTCTCGGAATAAAAATTTCAAAGCAGGAAGAGTGGGAAATTGAATGCTGATGGGGTAGGGGCAAGAGTGGTAGGTCTGCTCCATATAGCGGTGCATCGAATGCAATGGATATGAATATATCGCGTGTCATTGTTGTGATGAGGCTGACTATACGATATGCCGATAGCTGAGTTATTGAGTTCCTGAAACGAACGAAAATATTCAACTTACTATACTAAATTTTATAGTGCCAATACAAGTTCTTTTTAACCAGCGTAGCTGTAAATAAGAAATCGCTTTACATTAAAACATTTTAATTAGGACATTTTTAACTGTGGGTTGGATGTGGAGCAAATTACCTTAGCCGTCGATGCACCCTAATTCAAACTACTACTACGATCTATCGTATTGCGATGTAATGCGCTACAGTGCGATATGATACCATGATTTGTTTTTACTTAGCCCTTTTAATTGATTTGGTCAAAGTCTACCTCTTCTGCAACATGCATCATGATGTGATAAACGATTTATTGTATTGCAACTCAATATACAGGATACTTTGCTAGGTACAATACATTCGACGCTGTGATTGGTGTAATACGATTTAATGCGATCATGCTATGTTATGTACGTAATGATGGATGTGGCATGGACAAAAAGAGACTATCTCTAACTTTGCTATATGCGATATAATGCAAAACATACGATGCAATACGATACATCATATTTCCCCCTACTGAGACCAATTAAAGTGGCTAGCCGTTTAAATAGATGATTGTATATGCAGTGTGTGTTTTTGCGTCACCTGACTATCTGTTTCAAATTTTTAAGTCTGTACCAAGTTCTCGTAGGGCCATAGCTAAAAGCAATTCCTCCATGTTTTATTTTCCTGCTCATCGCACCGCCAAATTCAGAGGTTAATTTGTTGTTACATCAACCAAAATATGGAACCCATTGCCAGTAAATGTTAAAAACACTAAATCAATTGAAAACTTTTCTTTATTTATTTATTTGAACATAATCGAGCATAACTGCTCTTAATTTCATATTTCTTTCAATTAACGCTTTTTTACGTACACAACACCCATGTCCTGTGCCTATAATATTCTAACCAGGCGGGACTCGAACCCGCGACCCTCGGGTTAGCAAGGACTTTACCCCACCTCCACTGGGGCCGATTTTAAAAGTTAAATTTATGGTTTCTTTCTAAATATGTAATAGCACCTTTTTTGTAATCAATATACTCATGTACTGTTTACATATACTGCGTATACATATACTGTTTATTTATTCTTATTGTGCCATATATGAGCATGTATGCAAATGTGGGTATTTTGTTGCTCTTCAGAGCCTTTACCCAAAGCGATCAATAAATTACTCACTTACTTACATCGGGTCTTTTTCTATACAAAATTGACGTCTCAATGTAATATTTATCGGGTATTAGGCGTGAGAGTGGTCAGAAAGGGTTGAGTTCCAGTAGAGATGAAATGGAGCTGGAAGAATGGGAAGCAAGAGCATGATGTATTAGGTGGGAGAGAGAGGAAGAGGAGAAGTGAAGAGTGAAGAGGGAGAGATACAGAAATATATATTCACAGGCAGACGTATCCACTAGAGGGGAGCGAAAGAGTCCATCGCAGAAGGCGGGGAAGAAGAGGTCTTCGTACGGTGATGCGTGAGGATACCACTCCCTTCTCTTTCGCTCTTTCGCGAACGGCCAGAGGTGAAGGAGAGAGGAAGAAGTTTCATTGGATTTTTTGGGCTCCATTCAGTATTCCCTTTCATTTCTCTCTTTTTTACTTCTTCTCGGGGGCGTGGCACAATCGTGTTGGGAAAACTGTTGAAAAGATAGCGGGAGAGAAGTGTTCGCTTTCCGCGTCAATGGGAAAAGTCATCGATTTGCGGTCGAGTCGTGGATGCCCTCGAGGAGCACATTCGGATTAAACACAGGTGGCGCTCATTTTGGGCTTCGCTCTTCCGTAAGCCACCCCGGCCATTCATTTCGTGGTTAAGCTACCATGAACAGGTTAACGTAGGTAATTAGGGGAGGAAATTATCCTCGCGCAAGAAAGTATACGGGCGCCGCCGGGTGACGCTCGAGTGATCCGAAAGCAGCTCGGAATCTTCCGATTTAACTCCCGAGAGGGCGTACGAATTTGCGGGAGCGTAAAATTGGGTGAACCTCGACTTCGTTAAAAGTTAGGTATCCCCGATAGTGAGGAGTCTTGAGAAAAAAAATAAGAACGATTTAAGATGGGTAACATAATTTCAAAACGAAATTTTAGAAGCAACCGGTCGGCGAGTGGGGTATAAAATCCAAAAAGTGTGAAATCAGATGGCGAGAATTGCTATTAGGTATGCCTGATTTTGAATTCCCGAATAACATAATGTACAGTTTAATAATATTCACATTACGTCTATAAAAACTAATTATCCGTGCTTAACGCACATGGTTCTCTGAGAGGCGGTAGTTATTAGGAAGTACAAAAAAGATTACAGTACTGTCCGCTTGCTAGAAACATCTTCCTTTTATCTCAGCTCCTCCTGTTATTACTCATTTTCCCCTCTATATGAATTTAAAATTATTTTTCCGCGAAGTATTTATCAATATATCTGCTGATTTCATATTTAAACAGCTCCGTGCACGATTTCTTTCCCCTGTAATTCTTTGCAATCCCCTCGACCATATTTACCTGTGATTTTATCAGTCTAACTCTTCCAACCTCTCCATTTCTTGTTTTTTTATATCTCAAATCCGTTGGTTGAGTTTCGCCCGTTCATTTACGCTGACAAAATCTTTAGGTGGTAACTTGTCTAGTTCGTGGCCATTGCTCAGACATCCAATTCAAATTTTATATTTCATTTTTTCAGCCTTCACTTTCTTAGTCATATTCACGTCCGAAACCGCTGGAAAAAATCTTTACCTAGTAAACTCTAAGTCAACAAACTTAAAAACTGATGGCAGCCACGGGATATGTAAATAAGCTACACGGATCAATGCAGAACTATCAAATTAAATACAAAACAATTGTCACAGGTCTACGTGACTCAATTTCATTTTTGTTAAACGGAATAAAACTCGGTTCAACTTGGTGGATTTACATGTAAATTTGTATGTAAAAGTTATTTTTACTATGTGAAAGTTATTTTTACTAATTCCCTTCATTGTTCATTTATTCCCGTTATTTTTATATTATTCAAAAATCAGACGACTCCAAACATACCTATAATTAAGAAAAGGTTAAGCATACGCCAATACAGAGATAATCAGAATTGCATAACATGATTCGGTACGCATAGTAGTTTAAGGAGGGATGTCATCAAACTTTCAACGTTGATAATTAGTAATTATTAGCGATAAAAATGAAATACATTACTCATCAAACGTTATCTTTTGGAAAATTGACAATAATTCATCATTGTATATCGGTGTATAAGGACTAAATTACTCATAAACTAAGTCAGTTGTATTGCATTTTATTCCAAACGATCAAAATCGCTTTCAGCCGATCCAGTGTTCCATTTCATGTTTCACCCGTGAATACCTAATTTCGGTGAATGGATTGATTAGACTATTAATATTGCTGATATGATATACACTGTAGGTAGGGACTTAGTTAGTTTACGTCGTAATAACGAACTGCATACACAGTATTTTACAACTATTATTTTTTTATCGGGTGAGTGTAAACGAGGGAAAGCTCATCATAACAGAGGCGCGACTCACGTGATAATTGTGTTCAGTCTTCGATACCAATGAGGTCAATTAGATACTTGTTATGACATTACTCAGTATAATTCTTTTTCAGCCTGTTCAGAGTACATTGCTGAGCTATTTCGAACAATTGTGTCACCTAATATTTTCAAATTAGTGTTTTTTTTTGCTGTTTATGGCAAATTACAGGTGATGTCAATTGTTTCAGATATGAGAAAAAATGAGAGCGCCACGGATTTTTTCTCCAGATATAGGCAAGGACTGGATAAAAGAGCCATCTCAGTTTTCTCTGACTCTCCACGCCGGGTCGTCTCTCGATGAGGCTAGGATGGAATGATAGCGACTTTTCGTCACTGCTTCGGTTTTGTCATCTCCCATCCAGTCACAGTAAAAGAAACAGTAATTTTGTTTAGGGTGTGCTTTTGAGTAAAAGTGACTGACCGTTGCGACTGCTCCTCAGCAGACTTGAGATTGACACTGCACCAAGAAATCACGATGGATCATCCACACAAGAGCACTCAGCTTCTGGACTACGAGATTGACAAAACCTTACCAGAATGGAGCGGAGAGCCACGGAACGATAATTCTCCCCGGATATGTGTTTCCGCGAATCTGACACGGCATCGTGTAAAGATCACGCGAAAAAATCAAAGATCGAGAGCTCACACACAATCCCTACATTGAAGGAAGTTTCGACGGCCAAACAGTTGTTGCTGCAAAATTGGAGGCGCGTAAAAATATCATAAACATATGCTGCCTTGCTCCTCACTACCGTGAACCTACATTAGGTCCTACGCTTGAGGGGATGTGAGAAGAGGAAATTTCATACAATCGCCAAAAATATCTGTTAATTTCTGAATAATTTTATAAGCCATTACCGGCGGGAAAAATTAAAATGCACGCGTGAAATCCTTTAGGGTTCAATCTTCATCTCAAATTTAGAACTTAGGAAATGTGTTCCCAAAGGACTCTGTGTCTTAAATTTTTAGGAAGAAATTAGGGTCATCTTGGTGGTTTTGGATAAAATTGAATTTAAGAGACTGATTCTGGCCTAACTTTGAGGAACCAAAGTACTTATAAACCGCTTTTTATAACGACGCCTATTCCGTAATACTCTATAATTTTGCAATTAAAGAGACCAGTTGTGCAGAAATCCGAATGATAATTTTGGACGTCACCGAGTGATCATGGAGCTTGGTTGACGTATTTTGCGTATCCTCAGTAACAGGAAATACTCCTCTTGAAATTATAGCAGCTCGATCTAATCTAGTACCCAGTGCGCTTTACTTCTGACAGAAAAGATCAGGCTATAAATTGGGAACAGGACATAAAAGCAGCGCCATGAATAACTACTGTTGAACCTTGCTTTTGTAGCAAAGAGAATGGATGATGTGAATGCTATCAATACTACCTCTGCCATATAAATTAAGTGAGCACTTAATCTGCGCACATTACCCAGGGAATGATGGAATGAAAATAAAGGTCAAGATTCAATTGAAGCAATTACGAAACAATACTCATCCATATTTAGGGGCTGGAGTCGATGATATACGGAAATAAATAACCTAGGCATAAGAGAACAAAAATTAAGTCTCTGTTCACGATTGGTATTTCCCTCTTTTGGTTGAGTTATTTCCAAATTTTTAGTACAAGATAAGTTCGAAAATGAATGGATAGATAAATTTAATATTAACAATAAACTGGAATTAAAGATGCTGAATTATGTCAAATAAATAACAAAGATAATGAGTATCAAATGCCATTTTACATGAGATGTTATTAGCAGGATTTAATTTAGCATAAAAAATAGCACTTTATAATCAAAATTGAAAAAAACTAAATGAATGTTAAGATTTCAAAAAATTTTTGTCGATTTTAATTCGTTAAACATGATTCAAACGAACTTAGTGGAAGTGTTTTGTAAGTATTAGAGCATCTTCTCAGAGTGGAATGAGACAAACGGGAAAAATAAACTTTATTCTAGACTAAGATGATCTGCCATATAAATTAAGTGACCACTTAATCTGTGAACATTACACAGGGAATGATGGAATGAAAATAAAGATCGAGATTCAATTAAAGCAAATACGAAACAATACTCAGCCATATCTTAGTCTAGAAAAAGTTTATTTATCCCGAGGGCTGTTGGAAGATGATCTTTAAAGGGAAGTGAGAAATTTTCATTCCCTGTTCCTTCATGCACATAGCGAAGTGATTTCGTTGATGAAGCTGTTTTTATCATAATCCGAGAATGGCAGGCGCTGTAGAATGTAAGAGGAGTCTCAAGTTCCTTCCTGAAACTCAGTTTTCGCTCATAAATTCCCGTACCTTCTTTGCTTATCCCGAAGTCTCTGGGCGGTCGCTGAACACCCTCCTTGAAAAGCTCCCGTCCTCCTTCTTTAACTCCAACATTCCTTCTTGAGGAGCCTCCTCCAGAAATCCTCTCAACGCCTTGTAAGAACACGAATGCCTCACTGTTGAATAATATTTTCCCTAGTAATTTCTCTTCAATAGCGTTTAAGTTTGTTTCCCCATACATGAAATCATAAATGCTGAATACTGCTAAAATAATTTCCATAAAATCAAATAAAAAGTGTAAATACACGAATTCATACGTATGTATAAAATATAATGTAAAATAGTAATTTAATATCGTTGAGCTGCCAAGGAAACTGGCTCTGCTTTCATAATTTCTTCCATGGTGCCCTCATACCTCTGGTACTTCCGTTTTTGTTTTCATGTTATTCATTTGAAGAGTATATGCTAAGTAATTTTAGTACTTTTTAGAATAACATTATTCCCACTCAGTCTCGTTCATCATATTCATCCTTGACTCTCTGGGTCTTTTAAAACTGAAATTAAACTAATGGAAACAAATATAATGACATCTGACGCCAAAAATGTCGTCTATTCCTTAAGATGGTTGCAATGGTTTTAAATCAATGTAGATAATCTTACATGGTGAAGAATTTTTTTAAAAACTTGCTCCTTCATATGCGTATAATATTAGTCTTTTAATATTGGTTATATTGAAATTGAATCGTAGTAATTATTCCTCTCCTAAAACGCATATCTAACAACTTGGTCGAGTATCGTTTAATTTCTTCCTTGTAGTTTTATTGTAAGGAAAGTCGATTTAAATTTAACTGTGAAAATAGAACGAAACTATATCATAAATGTTTGCCTATAAATATGGTTTTTATATATTAGTGAATTTCCTGAGAAATCAAAAATAGTAAACGCAAATTTCTTTCATTTAGTGAATAGAATTTCTGAAGCCGTTGCAAAGTACCTCTTATAAATTTAATGCATGCATCTATCCTACGACGAGACATCGTCCATCATCATTCCAGGTGTAATTCATGAGAGACTTGTAGTGATCCTCCTTCGATCCACTAAGGGAATGTTGGGAATGAGCGATGATTTACATGACATTGACGATGGACAAGTAGATACGATGGGCTCACATTCGAAGACGTTTTTCTATCCAGCCGCTAGGCCAGCTGTTGCCTTCAACCTCATCCCTCCTACAACATTATCGTCTCCGGCCGCCCTTTTCTTTCCAAGCATATCTATCTTCCAACCTTTCGCCAAAAAAATAAATTCATGAGTCTCTGCCCGCTGTCCGTCTCAGAGAAATGGTCCTTTTCCAGTCTCCTCCCTCTTCAAACTCATGCGCCTCTCCTGTTACTCTCCCTTGCGCTCACCTGGCAGTGCGCCTCGAATTCCAGAGGAACCTTTCCCCTGGAAATCCCGCTTCTCTCCCCTGCCTTGCAAGACGAATCTGGCCACATCTTCGCACTTAACCCAGCCTCTTCCGAATCCCTCGCCACTTCCGAAATTCCAACACCCAGCATCCATCCCGCCCTCTCTCTCTCTCTCTCACGACCTCCCACCCTTCCTCACTATTCTTCCACGACATTCAACTCATCTCCTTCTCTCAACTCGGTCCCTTTGAGATCTTCAGCATCTCCTCGGCTTTCGTCGCAACCCGGCCTTCTGAAACAAACAATGTTTCCTCAGGAGTGGATTCTTTTTTCAAGGCAAGGATGACGGGGTAAGGGTATTCAAGCCGGACGCTTGAGGATGGATCGTGAAAAAAATATATCGTCTGTGGGAAATAAGGAAGAACGGACAAAACTTACCGAAACACAACCGAGATGGTTGCGACGTTAATTTTCAAAGGATTAGATTCACCTTTTTTGTTGGAGAAGAAACTTGTCTGGGATCTCTTGAACCCGGAGCGAAAAATTCCGTGTTCTAAATGTCTTATTTTTTATTTAACAATTATACCTCGGTCCTTCTAACGAAAAAAATCTATTTTTGTCGGACCTCCGAGAGACGTGAAGAATTTTTTTAATCATTTTGCTTGACATGCTTTTGCTGTATGAATAGAAGTTTGAAAATCTGACAAAATAGTTATCAACCCTTTTCTCTATTAAAATTTAGAGTTGAGTGAATGGGTTAGTAGATTTTTTCATTTTTTCAAAGCTGCTCTATGACTAGAAGAGGTGATAGTACTTATTTTTTCTACTTGCTCTACAATGGCACTGTAAAGGTAAATAGCTTTCAACTGTTCCCTGCAATTATAAGAAGAAAAGTGAACGAGCTATTAGGTGAATGTGCATTCCATAAAAATTGGTCCATAAGATTCCATTCTTGAAGAGTTCAAGCTCGAGTGAACATCATAAAAAATCCCGATATAGCGCATGAAATTGCTCTACGAATATTTTAATACCGATTTTCAATTATTATTTGCATTATTTAGGGCAAGAAGCAAATACTTCATTGTTTATTATTTTTTAAAATAACTTTGCACCAACAGAGTTTCAATTTTCTAGAATTTGGCAATTTTTTACGGAAAATTGAAGGTGAGCAATATTTGCAAAATTTGCTCTACTTTGAGCCCTCATATATTAATATTTCTCAATAACAAAAAGAATTTTCATATTTCACTTCACTTATTAATTAATGGAAAATGATTGGACGGAAATTCGCTTTCTAATTAGGAAAAAAATAAGTTTTGAGTTTTGGTAATTATTTTTAATTCCAGCCCACTGTGCGACGGTTGGATAGCGTTCTCGAGCCCAGTTGTAGTAGTTTACTTGTAAACAATGAAATTAAACTAATGATCTTTAACATACCTTGTCGATTTCCCACGGATCTGGTATAAAATGACGGGATATGTGGAGAAATTTATGACAGAATGGGGTGGGAAAGACTGTAGTGGAGTAATAAGAGTCTAAAAAACAAGAGAGCGTACTGTAATGAAGGAATTAGCTATTTGTACCTTAAGCTATCAAGGTATCCGAGGATATGGCTCTATCTACCACCTATGAATATATACTGTGACTGATAGCTGTGCATAACGTACCTGAAAATGTCAACAATTCGACGACACCGGTCGTCTAATATGCATTCTCTGTAAAATTTACAAAGTTTGTGTTGATTCCTAAGCATATTGGAAAAATTTTACAAAGTCAAGGCGGAAAATTTACCAAGTAAAAAAATTACCAAGTTTTTGTTGATTCCTAAGCAAAATGGAGACATTTTACAAAGTTAAGACGGAAAGTATTGAATTAGATTATTTATTGACTAGTTTGACTGTAATGTAATGTAATGACTGACTAGTTTGAATCGCGCATGGAAATGTTCACCTGCACTCATTCGCGGTTTATGGAAAAAAGTAGAAGTGAAACCATAAAAAAGTATTCCACCTTAAATTCAGCCGTGCTGACAACTAGATGTCTTCAGCTCTGATAAATGAATGATTTAGTGTCGCTCTCAAGAGGAGGGAAGCTGTCAAAAGAAGAGTTGAAAACTAATAGTGGACAAGGGAAAAATGAGCAGAAAATGAAAAAGATTGATGGAATTCGGGAAAGAACGAGAGCGGAAAAGAAAAAGAGAGTAAATAAAGGATATAAAAGTGGGGGGAGGGAGAAGAGGATCAGGTGACGGGAAGAGCGACGTAGAAGGGGATTGTCTGAAGACGAGGTTGGGCGGACGGATGAGAGGGAGACATCTCCTCTCAATTTTTTTCGCAAGATGTAGTGTCGTCACTTGTCGTGGAAGGCCGGACACTACATCTTTGGACTCCACAAACGCGTGTCCCGCGCCCATAATGAACGGAAATGATCTGATTGTGAGAGGAGAGGATGGCACTTTTTGGGGGTCACTTTAGACGACGGGAAAACGATATTTTTTAAGACAGGAGAGAATCTCTAAAAAATCCGATGTATCGATATGCGGGACGTCCTTATGTTCCAGAAGTTAACCACTCTTCTTCCTAAGGTGCTGACCCTATGGTGAGGCTGACATATTTTATGAAACATTGCTTTAGCAAGCGGGAAAAAAATACTTCATCACCTTTTTTTCTCAGCAATCCATCTCAGAAGGGAATATTCTAAGAATAACAATAATTTCTTTAATAGCTATTACTACCACATTAGTTTCCCTAATAAATGCGGCTCTGCATTCTATATGTGACATGATGACATTCCTCCCAGTAAAATATTCCGGAGGTAAAATAGTCCCCCAATGGGATCTCCGGGTGGGGACTACTGTCAGGAGTACATCAGTCAGGAAGGACAAGTGCAGGATAGGGACGTGAAAGGTGAGATCTTGAGGAGTAAGTGGGAAGTTATAAAACCTGAAGATAGAGATGGAGAGGCTAGGGGTAGGTATAGTAGGAGTTAGTGAGATCAATGGAGTGGAGGCTGACTACTATTGGAGCGACGGATATCGTGTGACATATTCAGGAGACGATCAGAAGATTACAGGTGTAGGTAGCATACTGAAAAAGTATGGAGCAGGAGAGTGAAGTACCTAGGAGAAAGTTTATGGACCAAATAAAAAGGAAAGTACATAGGAAGATATACCAGGAGGTAAGGGAACTAGTATTAGATAGGGAAGGGTGGAGGGCTGCAGTCAACCAATCTTAGGTTGGTAACCAATGATGACGCCAATTGCTACTAAATTCATATAGATCACGATGAACACGCACAACCATGCCCTGGGTTGTGAAAAACCATCCGGACAAGATTAAAACCAGAGACCTCCGGGTTAGCAAGCGAATATCTTCACCAGCCGCCGTGGCCGGTGATGTAGCGGGCAAGAGTTATACATTTTTGAACCATAATAGGAGATCATTTGATGTAGGAAAGACTGAATTTTGAAAACATCACGAAAGAGTTTTCGCAAAATATGTCAATGAAAAAGGTTTACCTTCCAATCGCTCTTCAATTAAATCCATGTGAAAGCACAACGTGGGGTTTCAAAGTCAAATTTAGCCTGTTGGATATATGCTAAATTTTTGTTTACACTCAGCTTTTTTTAAGTTTATACCTACGTACGATATTCGGTAAATTAACATTCATCTTAAAGTTAGCTAGGTCCGCGAGCTCTACACACTTTCTATATAAACCGGACAGGGATTGATTGCAATGCTCCATTCTCAAGGAAAGCATTATAACAATGGTATAAAACTATCAAAATGTTCATATTTTTTATTAAAAAATGCTGGATATACGCAGAAATTTCTTTTAAGTCAATTTAATACAAATTTACGTCCTGGTAAAGTCATACGGGAGCCTAGAGTATACGTTAATGAATATTCGACTTTAAATTGAGGTAATACTTTTACGACCTACTAGTGACCACGTAGAGTGAGGTTTAACTAAAAAATACGCATTATTGAAAAGTATTCATGAATGAAACGATGAGAATGGTTAAGAATAAATGGGATTCCCTTACCTTTTTTCAAATTTACCCCCAATGTCTTCAATTAAAGCAAAAAATAATATTTTGTATTTACTTCAGTAGGTAATGGGAATAAATGAGCATTTTATGTAGTTCCGCCGTACAAATGATCCAAGTGAAGAGAGTGGGTTGCATTCTGAGATGAAGGAAAAAAAGGGACATATTGCCTTACACATGTAAAAACCTAAAGAGATTTTACTCATTTCAGTATAAACCTAGCTCAACCATTGATTATCTAAATAATAAGTATGATTCTATAATATTCAGAACCGGAAAAAACACGTTCTAAGAACAGAAATCATATTATTTCAGCTGATATCAGGAAGAAATGATAATAAGATCTTGAAGCAAAACGGAGAAAAACTTGGATTTCGAAAAGCAACAGATAAAACTCATGAAAATGGAAAGAAACGGTACAATTTCTGTAGGAGGAAGTGTGGAAATGCGCAGAAGAGCGGTAAATAGTAACTCTCAATACGGATAATGTTGCCATTGAAAAGATACACGAATGAAAAAAATTCCCTTAGCTTACATAGCACTATTGCTAAGTGCTGGGACTTTTGTGTGCTTCTAATTTTTCATTTGGAATCAAGATGAATTTTTTTTTAATTGTTGAATTGAATTGAATTGAAAGATTTTGATAACTTAAATATATTAAGTTGAAAATACTCGTGCATAGTGATTTATTTTGTCTTTTTTAAGTACCAAACTAAGGCACTGGCTAGGAGTCATTGAAAACCAAAAAACATAAGAGCAAATACTTGAATGATGTTAGTCACAACAAGGATTATAGCGTCATACGCATGTAGTTTGGAACGACAAGTTTTTTGTTTTACCATGGTAGTTTATTACTTTGGTAGGAATTAGCAAAGCAAACGCCCGGTTGGCATCGAACATCGTAACATTTTCTACCCGGAGAAACTTGCCATTAGTAGTTGCACTACTTGTTTACTACAGTGGTTTTCTATCACCCAAATGCACGTTAATGAAAATAGACGTGTAATCAAGCATTAGCATTTACAAATGACCGGGAGGTGACGGATTTGCAGCTCATGTATAAATTCCACATCGGGAATACCACATGATTTATAATCTTCACGTGGAGTCTAATTAATGGAACTTAGCCTCTAATGTGATTAGCAGGGAAAGATGTAAGCTTATATTGAAAATGAACGTAGTATTTTCAATATTCTTGGAAATTGAATTTCCAATTAGGACAGAATATAATTGATTTGTATTTTCCTCGTTAAAAGAATCAATGAGAAATGGCAACATTGACGAAATAAGGAAAGATTAATTGGTGTGAAAGGGCAAAAAGAAAAATTCTAATTAAAATTTGAGTTTTTGGTTCTTCATTTTCTTTACTTTCCCAGACTTCTCGCTTCCTCATCCTTGCACACCCTCAATTAGAGTTCGCTGTTGCTACATGTCGTAAGAAATTTTGACCATGGTATCATCATAAAAATCAACTCGGAATTGAAGATTTTTTGCGAGATTTGAAATGTTCCTCTTGATTAGGGTTGCTCATCACGGCAAAAATCCAGCGCGTGGTTTTAATTGAGACCTTGTCTCGGCTGAGTCTCTTGATTGCTATCATTACTAGGGGCTACCTAAAGGTACAAGTTGGCCTACATCGAAGTTGTAATACCCGTACTAATTTTTTACAGCAAGAGATCCTTTCGTCCAAATACTTATTCGCTCCTCAGCTCAGTGAACGTCCCACCTATCTTCATTCCGTTCATTTCTTTCCTTTCTTCCCCTTTTGTCCGTTTATTCAACATCCTCTGATCTTTTATAGCCTTCAGTAGCCCCTGACTCCTCACCACTTGATACAACCACCTTCTCTGACTCCTCCTGATCTTTGCTATCAGCTTCCTTTCCTCACCCACCACGTCGAGCACCTACCCGCTTGTCTTCCTTCCCGTCAACCGCTCTTTCTCCATCCTCTTCCACTCCCACATTTCAAAACACTACGGTCTGCTATCTTCCACGTTTCTCAGAGTCCACCTGTCCGCACGAATCAATACTATACTCCACATTAAACTCTTTTGTCTACATTTTCTTTCCTTTACTATGTCTCTTAATATTCTTATAAATATCACTTGCGCAAAAAGTATGAGAAAACCTTGCAGTTATTTTACGAGGTAAAACAATTTATAGAAGTCCTCGCCTTCTATCCCTAGGGTCGCGGAATCAAATCAAACGCGGATTACCTGGGTGGAATAATCACCACTCAGAGCATGGGTGTTTGTGTTCATTTTTTGTAGTTATTTACCGGGCATAAGTTGGATAAATGCGCTGTATTATGGGTAGTAAAGATAAAATATAAAATAAAAATAAAATAAATTTAGCATTGCATTGAGTTCGAATGGGGCACTTCAGAGAACATGAGTGAAGAAGTGGAAATAGGTGAACCATGCATGTCGGTGATTCTGGGAGTAATCAGATTAGTCCCAGTGGTAAAATTATTGCGAAATAGACTCGAGAGGTACAAAAGTAAGAAAAAAGCGAAATCGTGCCTCGCGTAGAAATGACCTAAGAATTAATAGCTGAGAAATATAGTCAGCCGGGAAGGCTCCAAGTTACATTTAGAGCGCTGAAACTAAAGGCAATTAAATTGACCATCGATGTCTCCAACTTTTTTAAAGTTAAACAAATCTTTTCATCTAATGGACTTGTGTCTGTATTCAAAATGAGATGTGACGGATTTTTTTCCGTTCTCACCGAGTATGGAAGCTCAGACCCTGTCACAGTGCTTTCTCCTGTGATTTTTTCACGGGCGTGAATTTGGATTCAAGCTATACATTTTCCAAGATTAACCGCTCAGCCATCTTTGTAATAGGCTCGAAACTGTTTCAAGATGAGAAACCGTCGATAGTAAAAATCCCTTCCTTCTAAAGTGACATCCTCGTGCGGTTCCATTAAATACTCTGTCCTCCAGGCTGCTAGTCATCACGGGGAATGAAGAGACCGCGTAAATATCGGAATCTATAAAAAGTGGTTCCATCAAATGCATCTAAAAAGCTTGTCCCAAACCTATGTATTCTTTTTCTGTAAAAGAAATTTATATATTCAAAATGTATTATTTCATCGCCATCCGAATGGGATACGAGGATTTTTTATTTGACCACTTACTAGCAAGCTACAGAGGTCAATTTACCTCCCATAGTGAAATGCGTTTACAATTTAGAGCAGCTCATTTGAGCACACAAAGAGATTGATGATTGCTCTTATTGAAAATTAATGATTACTCATCCATGCGCTAGAGAAAAATATATTCGACTTTCATTGTTTGGTTTCATCCATTGACTAAGTCGGAAGCGGCCTTGCTTAGTCATCGTCCAGGTTCTGCAGATTAAACGATCGAGAAATTAATAATGACGAAATTTACTGTACATTTTTTGGGGGCAGCAATAATTTGTGGTAAGAGTGAGAGCATTAGTGATACGATGCATTGGATGATATGGCACAGCTCAGGAGGGTAGAGGGTTAGGCTGTAGGCCAGAAGTATCGGATTCAACTACAACTCTTTGTACGTCCAGTTTAATAGAATATTTGTAGTTTTGCTGAATACCATCATCATTGTCCTCGCAGAAGCTTGTGGAATATGTGCAGTGAACGGCCTTTGGGTTGAAATGGTCTATTTCCTAAAAATATTTTAAAAATTTCTAAATTTCTCAGCACAGATGTGTGTAGTAGTAGTTTTGTTATGCTAACTCAACATTACGTTCGTTGCCATGCGCCTATAATGGTAACTTTACAGCCAATATGTCTTAAAGAGGTAATTTATTGTCGATGAATAACTTTTACTAATACTACTTTTTACTTAAATTAAGCGACCCGGGCTTCAGTGAATAATCACCATCATCAGGCATTAATTGGGATCTGTTTATCCTATTGTATCCGTAGTTACGTAACGGAAGGGGAGAGGAAGTTTAAAACGGAGGCCAGAATAGGGGAAAAGGAAGGGTAAAGGTAATTAAAGAGGTAAATATTTTCTCTCTTCCAGTCCCGAACTTTTCCCCGTCCCTTATTACTCTACTTCCACTACCCTAACTTCCTCCAAAGTAAGAGCTCTCCGCATCTGTCTGCCATAACCTTCTGCGAGATGTGTGATGTGAAACCACGGACGGCATAGGGTAAGGAACTGCTCTCCGCTACCTCATCATTATCATTGGTCGTTCAGTCCTAAGATTGGTTGACTGCAGCCCTCCACCCATCCCTATCTAATGCTTGTTCCCTTACCTCCTGGTATCTCTTCCCATACACTTTCCTCTTTATTCGGTTCATAAACTTATTCCCGAGTCTTCGTCTGGAGGCTTTTCCGTCTATTTCTCCTTCAGTTATGTTTTTCACGAACCCAATGTGCCTCAGGGTGTGTCCAATCCATCTGGCTCTTCTTTTATGTACCTACTGTGGTCTTTTATGTACCTACTTTCATATGGTCCTTTCCTCTTCTAATCATTTATAAAATTCATCGTTTCTTAGCTCTTCCGAAGGAGAAAATTTTTGGCACAGCTTGACTTAATACTACCTCTGGTACTTATACGTGTGATCTTCACTTTTGGATCCAATCGGCTTCGGAGTTGAAGCCCTTGGTTGTCGGTGCTGTCATGCGACAGCAAATGCAATCGCGAATTTGAATGCAATTACGAAGGTAAATGATAAGGCCGGTGAAAAGAGTGCTTGGAGAGTCTCTCAGAGACAAGTGAACGAAAAAGAATGGCAAAACTTCAATAAAGGTGGTGCATATTCTGACGTAGGCTTGTATCACCCTGTTCCTGTCCATCTCTTTCTTGTGTTCTTCGAAGAAAATTATGGGCGTATAAAATGGCACACATTGAAAATTTTAGATTGTGAAATTTATGCTTAGTGTTTTGTGAATTGATTGGGTTTCTGATAGAAAAGTATTCACCCAAAGAACCATTATCATAGCACTGGAGTAAAACTACCTCATGTTGATTCGCGTATGTCTTTCAGGAGGATGTTCATCGTTCGGTCACTCATGTTTCGGTGGTCACGGGAAGAGGGCAGATCTAACTAACGACCTAGGTGGCAGCGACTTCCCGTCCATGCAGCAGCCATCACAAGAGGTCTTCATATCCAACACCGACGACGCCAGCCCTCCATACCAAGATCCACTTGGGCGCAACTACGAACCATCTCCACAACGCTTCCTCACATGGTCAAAAATGCAGCCATTCCTGAGGCAGTGGGTAAGAACATCAAGTGGAGTGAATAAAGCTATCTTATTAAAATGAATGCATAGTTTTGGTGATTAAATATCAACTTCACATGAGAAGAAGCAATAGCTGACGTGTAGATAGTTCCATAAATTCGAGAGCAGGTACCTACTCGTAACATACCAGAGAAATTACAGTTGGATCTACTGTCGTGCAGAGTGGCTTATACTATACCTGTCGGTTAGGCTTGACTCAGAATTTATACTCCGAAATCGTAACAAAACTTTCTTCCACACCAGAGGTAGTGTAAGGAAGGGAGAGCTCTAGCCTATAAAAAATACTGT
This sequence comes from Ceriagrion tenellum, assembly GCA_963169105.1. Lineage (NCBI taxonomy): Eukaryota > Metazoa > Arthropoda > Insecta > Odonata > Coenagrionidae > Ceriagrion > Ceriagrion tenellum. The sequence continues at coordinate 104,128,222 of OY720632.1, read as the reverse complement.
GCACATGACCAACCGTTGAACTTTGTGCTTTGCTAATTAGAAATGGAAAATCATCCGTTGAGAGGCCGAGTGATAATGTCGGGTTGTGGAATTACTGAAAAGAGATTACCTAAAGATTTAAAATAAATCTAAGCATGATAAGAATTTTACTACAGACAAATAACCTCGCTCTCAGAGCCTTATTACAAAGGAATTTTTTAATGAAATAACTGCGAGCAACTACTTAAGTGGATAATTATAGGAGATTAGTTAATCAGAGAAATCAACCATGTTTAATCAGAGGAACAGAGAAGCAGGGAATGTGGAATGAACCTAATCAAACTTGGGCAATGATTGAATTAAATGAGTGACATTTGTCTTCTCTTTACCGTATTTCGACCACAGTTATTCTTCCTCTTCACCATGATCTCCCACGCAGATGGAATATATGTATATGTAGGTGGCGATATAATTTCCTTATTTCTCATCGAGTATGCCAAATTCGTCAATATTTCGCCAGCTTTCTTTCAGAAAACATTTGCTGCGCCAGTAGGCGTTGTTCGATTGGTTCAACTATGGTAATGTAAATCATAAGTATATATCAGCTCTGAAATTTTCTCAGGGAAATGATCAGTTCACCTCAATAATGTCACAATTTACTACCATATTCTTGCCTATAAAATATTGTTACCAGTTTTTCTCCTTTATGGCGAAAGGTGGGATTCATCAAAATGTTAAAATACCCCTTATAATAACATAAAGCTTAGCAGTTGGTCGGTGGGATAATCTATTCATATAATGATAAAAGTTCATGAAACGCCTTCGTTGATATGGATATAGGTACGAATTCACCCATTTTTTCATACATCACGTAAGCTCGTGATTCAAACTACTCTCAGATAGTGTACAACATATTATACATTCATATTTACGAAATATTAGCACAAGGAAAGTTATAACATTGAATCACATCGCATTCCAGTAATGTTCCTCCAATTCAAGCTTTTTTGCTAAAGGCTTTTGTGTATTTCGTTTCACAGAGCTTTTGCTACCATGATAATCACCAAAAATAGTAATAAAAATGAACTTTTCTACATTACTAATGAAACAAAAACTTAAACGAAGTACAATGCGCCACGTAAACGAAGTATCAATTCATGCTATTTGAAACATACATACCTAGCACTGTTTACTTTAACTTCACCGGAAAATTTCGGGATCAAATAGCTCAGTATAAGAGTAAAAAGTCATATCTAGCATAGAGGGGGGACAGTTACAAACGTAGTACATGCCAATGAAAAGAGAAATCCTCGTCGCAACTTTTTCGGTGATTCAACAAGCAAGATTGATACCAAGCTAAGTCTTGGGAGGCGATGTCACACATGTCACGTGATTGGTAGAAAAATGTCTTGGCGACGTATTTAGTGACGTAATGAAGATCTAATAGCCCATGATGTAGAACTCCTGGTCGAACTTTTCAATTACTTGCAACGCCTTTGTTGCAATACCTCTATGTTGGTTGCTATAAATATAGCAGGAAATATAATCAATCATAAGCTTTATTTTGTAAACATTTTAGGCCTCTCTCTCCATTACAATAATTTTCCCTTTCAAATATAATATGTAATCTAACGCAAAGTTGCCTTCTCTCCTCTGCAACTATCGATATCACAGTAATCGAAGTTGAAGTTTTGAATGGAGGTAGGACACTGGAAATGTGTGTTAAAGTGTTTTCGGTATTAATTTGGAGATTAGGTTATTCCGTTCTGTCAGTAATAGAATATCACTGGTAGTAATTATTGATAGGAAACCAATGGAGTCACCTTGAGGATCACCATCCTAATTTGGCCGATGTAACTGCTCATGCAGTGAGAGCTCACATGTAGGTACAAGTATTTATTACGCTCTGATTTATGCTTAGGCCTGTTTGCATGGTGTACGCACCCGCGAGAGTCCCTACATTTAAACATACCCATTTAATTTTCTGTTTGCCTGCGTGATGAGTGCCTTGGCGCTTTCATTGGACCACAAACTTGATGAGAAGGGTGGGAGAGCAGGTTTCAATTAAGTCCCGAGCTAGACAGGTAGCATATGCTACACATATGTGCCCACCCAGCGAAGGGCATGGTGGGTGGTGTAGCAACCCCTCATCTTGTACCTCCTGACCTGGATACATAAAGAGAATTAATTTTTTTTGAGAATTGCGTCAAATCATATTTAGTGTTGGTGCAGTTTAGCCTAGCTACTGAGCAGAGGACAAAACCTTAGCCTTGCTATGTGTACTTAAAAGACACACCATGCAGAAGCACCTTGTCACAGCCCCCCCCTCCCTACCTTCCACCATGGTGGAAGTGCACTTGACCTGTCATTAACTTTTGTGACAGTGAATTTTTTTATGCTTAAAAGAAGTGTTTCTTTTCTTGTTGGAAACAATAAACATCAATTATTATATTATGAACTGCCCATCCTATGTTCAATTCCTTGGTACACCTACGCTGGTGGGAGCAATAATAAATGCTGTTGCTTAGGCCACCACTGTGGAACCAGACGAGGGGTAGGAGGGAAGGATAGTCTACTAAATGGTGTCATTTAAAAATACCCTTGGGGACAGCAATTATAAAGGCATTCCATAGGCATTGAATCAATCATAGAGTATTGAATCTTGGCAACTAAGGGAGTAGGCCTGCAGATGTTTAAGGAGGGTGGGTGTTGTGCCCAGCAAACCTAAAGAGGCAAGGCCTCCAGTGTCTTCAGAATTCTTTCTTAATGGCTGATACATGGAGTGAAACTGAAATGAAGAAAAAGTGCTGGAAAGCAGTGTTGACAATGGAAACTTGAGATATTGGAGCTATAATAAGGAGAGGAAGCTGGAGAACACTTAGCATTACAAGGAAAAAAAGGATAAAAGATACGTTATAGTTGAGCAAGGTGAGATGGAAGGACAGGGGATTAGGGTGGGAGAAGTAGAGTTAACTGTAATGATAATAATGAGAGACAATGTGGGGAAGCTATGATAATGAATGAAAACTTAGGGGAGAATGGAGTAAAAATAAAACAGATGAGCTAACTTATACTAGTGGTTGAAAGAAATGTACACCTGACTAATTTTACAGTGAACAAGGTATATAAGTATGCCCACAATGAGCTGTATGAAGGAAGAGGTGGATGGTGTGAACAAACAAATGCAAAAGACTACTTTAGAAGACTCAGGTTAGAAGATAATAGCAGTGATGTGGGTTTAGAATGCAGTAGTAAGGGAAAGGAGGGATTGAAATAATGTGAGAGAGGAAAGCCCTTGAATGAGAAGTGGTGGCGATGAGAGGACACTTGATTTTGCTGGAGAAATAAATAAGTTGTCAACACTTGTCTTAAATATCATTGTAGGTGTTTGCACTAGTCATGGGCATTGCCAGGGGGAGACAGAGGCAACTGTTCCTCCAAAAGATCTGAGATTTATCTTTACTTCAACATAATTTTTAATAGGTACATATAATGTTCCAGCAAGCAGGTTTTGTGATAAACCTGGATAAATGGATATTGATATTGAAAGTTTCTAACCGAATAAGTGAAAATAGACTACATATATATGTATGTGCTTTCTTGATACCTTGAATGTTATAAATGTGGTGAATATACAGTCGAAGTAAAGGAGGTATCAAGATTCAGGGATGCACTGCGCCCTGTTCTAGGAATGAAACTATTCAGCTCATGTGTTATAAGTAGGTTATATAGGGCTAAAGTTGAACAAGGTGGTTCTCATATCCTTGTGTTGCCAATATCCATGTTGATGATAATATTTTCTTCGACTGTTGATTCTGCCATTATTCTCACAAATGTTTTGGGAAGCCTTAAATAAATAAGTCATGTTTACTGTCTAATTCATTTCCATTTGTAATTTTTATTAACATCTGTTTTTTTTTCTTTTTTCAGCTTGAATCATACAGAAGATCAACAGAGGGAATGGAAACGAATTAATGGATGGACAGTATTCTTGCTCATGTATGTTTCATCTCTCCAACATTTAGTCGAAAGGCAACAACCATATTTGAGTAATTGTAGATAAGACATTGGAGTTTGCTGGAGGATGATCTCTTTAAAAACTAACCCTTTATGTTACAGAAACTAATTTGTAAAATTTAACCATCTGTAATCTTGTAGCTTCTTTGATCTCACAATAATAATAATTAGTGGGAAAATAAAATGTAAGTTATTGACGGCTTCATTAAATTCTGAAGGAAATGCATGTTTGAATTCGTTCTTTGGAAATATATTTCTTAATATGGTCTGGTAAAATGGTTCTGATGGATAACAAAAAATGTTATGCAGACATATCATTATCACACTAGTCAATGTTTATAACTTAACTAACATGAAAGCATACTATTGCTTAATAATTTAGATTAATCATTTTACCTTGTGAACTGTATGGTTATTGGTAAGTAATAGAGGTGACGTCGCTGAAGTATGTGACCAAAGTGAGCTTTATATCTGTCTCATGCAAGGATACAGCCATGATTAAGTTGAAAGGGAGGTCTGAGGTGTGAATTAAATATAATATGATGGCTTATATTTCTTTTTTGTTCTGCAACAACCTCTTTTATTTGTGTACTTTTTTCAGGTAAACTTTGTTCGGTCGATTAAAATAAGCCTTAAAAATCAAGTGTACTTCCTTGCAAAGATTTGCATAAAAAATGACAAATGTATATTGTTAAGAGGATAAGGGGTTGCATACCCCCAAGACTCCTTCCCTCTGGCTATATCCTTGGTCCCATGTTTGTTTTTAGTCATGCTTGCATTATGATTTTATTCTTAAGAAAGCCAGGGGCTATTAATTGGCTTGTACAATACCATAATTTGTTTTCTCCAGGTCCTGTGCTTGTTATGCCCCTTAAGGTCCTGGTCTTATAATACTTTAATTTAGTTAAATACATCTGTCAGCACATACTTTGCCATTGAGTCACTTTGGTCAGATATCATTACTTTTTTTAGTGTATTTGCAACTCCATATGATACCTTTCTGAAACAGGATCTTATTCGATAGTTGTAGAGTTGTTTGAATTTTCATGGGTGTCCTTGATTTCTAATGAGTAATTTCTGTTCATTTTAAAATGTGGCAATTGTGACTTTGTATGATTTTAAATTTGTTGTATAATAAACTTCTTACCTCCCATTGTAATGATTACAGTATCTGTGAATGATTTTTTTGTGAAGAGAGTAGAATTCTGATGTAGTATGTATGGTATAAATATTAATATCAACTTTAAGAAATCAACTTTTTTATAACATAGACATAATTTGCTCTACAGAATAAAAGTAAATCATTTATTTTTTAATGGAATTTGGTATATTATGAAGATACATTTTATTTTAGAATGTTTTCCTTATTTGTTGAATATTGCTGAGGAATAAGGCCTTAATGTTTATTGGAAGAAAATGAGGACTACTTTGTCGAAGAATTAGGCCTTTGTATATCTAATTTTATTATTTTTTGCCTATACATACCTATACCGTGTTTGATTCTTTTCCAACATACTGTGTCAGCACCTCTGCTCCTTCTGCTAATGTTCACCCCCTTTTTTTACTAATCCCCATACGGTTCTTATCTCTGTGTTCCACTTTTATATTCTCTTGCATTTTTCTTCAGTGAAAGCCTTTTGGTCCCCGTATGTTTTTCCCTAATACGCTATGTGAGCTGTTGTACTCCACAACTGCCTCTTTGGTGGGCACTAATTTAGCCTTTGACTTGATCATCGATTGTCATCAGTCCAAAGATAGGTTAGCTGCTGCTCTCAATTTGACTATCTTTTATGCTGCTTCGTTCCTTCATAAATTCTCAGTTGTGCAGCTCTTATAATTTGCATTGTTACATTCAATACTTACCCCTCAGTAATTCTTCCCACTCATGATGTACTCTTTCCTCTGTAGTCTTATGGAAGACCTAATGTTTAATAAAAAGGTTGAAGAATTTCTACTCGGAACAATTTCAGCTGTTGTAGTCTAAACCCCTGCTACGATACCTACTGAAGCTCGTGGATGGAGCCCCAAAACATTTTCTTTGCCTACTCAATCGATCTGGGGGGTGTTCCACACCCTTAAACCCTACAGTGCATAGGGTTTTGTCTCCATATAATCTTATATATTTAGCTCTGCTTCTATGTATTTTACTGATTTCTTCAATTTTGGTATTCTCCTCATTGGTATTTGAGTTCCATTTGAGAATCAATTTTCTGTTAATTTTTACCTCTGGTCTTTTCAGTGATATAAAGCAAGGAATATCTTCTGTAAACAGCAGCGTAGTCATGTTAACCTGAAATGATGTGCAAATAAATTTCAACAGACCATGAATATAACATGGTATATGAATTCTAGGCGTGAAACTTATTGAAAAACCTATTGCACATAATGTGCAGTGTTTATAACCCATCTAGTCCAAAGTTATAGTTATTTGTCTTTAAGGGACATATCTAAGCGTCAGTTGACAATGAGTGAATTAATTAACTTTTGTTTATCACAAAAGAAATATTTGGAAATGTATCTTATTTTACATATTCCAAAATGAAATTCAGTCTGTGGAAATTTCCATTGCAGTAATTTTGTACTTGTCTCGGAAGGGTGGCACATGAAAGCCAGATGATGTTAAACCTGTGATACGAAGTGTGGTAATTAAATAACCAGATTGATGCTACAAAAATTTTGTTGATCACCAATTGCATTAGAAAGTTTATTGCCTTCATTGTACTCTCCTTGCCGATCCCTACAATGCTCCATACAAATTTTCCATTGATCAAACAGTGCTGGAAGTCCACTTCTGTCAGCTTGTTGAGAACCTCTATTGCTTTTGCTTTCACTGCTTCTACACTGTCAAATCTTGTCCCCTTTAGCTCTGATTTGACCTTAGGAAATAAGAAAGAGTCACAGGGGACCAGGTCGGGCGAGTACAGTGGGTGATCCAACACGGCGATACTGTATTCAGCAAAGAATGCCTTCACAGACAAGGCAGAATGGGCTGGTAAATTGTTTTGGTGAAGTCCATTCTCGATTCCTTTTTCTCTGGAGTGAGAAGATTTGGGCACCATTTTTGCGCAAACTTTGTGCATGTTGAATGATTCATGCAATATCTGATGGACACTTTCTTTGTAAATCCCTGAGATTTCAGCAAGAGCTCAGACACTCAGATGATGATTTTTGCAGATTAATTTACCAGTTTTCTAGATGTTGTCATTCATTTTTGATGGTGAGGGTTGTTCAGGACACAGATTGTCTTTGGTCATTTCACGTTCCTCCCTAAACCTTTTAAAAAACTCAAAAAATAGTGTTTGTGATAAACATTCTCATCCATACACTTCCTTTAACATAACATGAGCTTCTTTAGCAGTTTTCCCCAGTTTTGCAAGAAACTTGAGGTTAACTCGTTGCTCCATCTGAACATTTCGCATTTTTTCGACGAGACACTAGTGTAAGGACTTGAACAGGTGATTGCTACAGCAAGACTGAGTGACGTACAACTGTGCCCATTGAGCTTAGTGTGAGGGAAGCATCAACAGGCACAGGCATGTTCAAACCCACTGCGGTGCGCTAGCTGTTTGCCAGTAGCAGCACTAGTCCCGTTATTTAATAGCCACACCTCGTATATATGGTGTTTCAATAAGGACGACAGTTTTGAAAGCATATTTAAATTTATTGAAATGACTAGCTGAATCAAATAAGATGTCACTTTAACCCTTTGAGTGCGGGGCATTTTTTTAAAATTGTCTCATATTGGCGGTGAATTTTTTTTTACTTCATTTGCATTGTTTTACGATAATATGAACTCATTTGGCATTTAAAATGTATTTGCATATAAATTTGGTCATTAATCATGGAATTTGTTGATGGCATCACAGTGATGCCATCCGCACCAGTACGATGAATGCTACGGGTACTTATGCAACCCGCTGCACGAACGTTTTATGTTCGACGCGCATTTTTTAATTAATTTTCCAACAACACATGAGTAACTTATGCAACCAAGTAGCTATGAAAAATTTCAATGAAATGTTGACAGAATTGCTATTTACTACAGAACTATAATATAAGGTAAAATATACCCGCGGACGTCATCGATTACACATACGGTAAATTTTGGGAAAATAAAAGCTTTCGAATTTCAATTTACATACTGAAATTTATTTACTAGTAACATAAATATGCACACAAACATATTTAAATAATTTTAACTTTTTTAGTTTTTTAAAGCATTTTTATATCAAGAACAATTGATCAATAATTATGAAATTCCTTGAAACAAGGGTTCAAACACAACCCTGGAACGTCTGCACAACTTGGGCAAACAGTTCTTACCATCTTCCTTATTCCTTTACCATAGCAAACCCTACACCTTTTTTGTTTAGCCCCTTCTTTGCTAAGGTTGTCAGGAAGGTGAACAGTAGATCTGGGGATGCTTGGTTGTGGTGGCTGAATCTTTTTATTTCTAAAAATTAACGTTCTAATGACCGCAATTCTGAAATCTTTTAAAGACATTTTTTTCTCTGAATAGTTATTGTACATGAGATAACTATTAACTTGAATTACATGGAAAATATGTAAAGCAACTTTAAAGTACCATCTGAGAGATTTTCTTTCTAAAGGATAATATGCCATTAGTTGATCAGCCCTATCCACGCCCCCCATGTACGTGTTGTACTTGATAACCATTTGTGGTCTGCTGGTGGTTTTTCCTCCTCTCAAATTGACATGGAAGGGGTCACCATTGAATTCTGACGACACCATGAGGACATCTCGTTTGTCGGTCCACTTAAGCACACATACACCATCAGAGGTATATTGGAGTACTGATTCGCCCCTCTTTAGCTTCTTACTTAGCACGTGAGGAGGATTATTTCTTCTGTTTCTCCTTAGTGTCCCTGTGGTGTAAGTGTCTTTTTTGAGTAACTCACAAGATAATTCCACGGAGCTATAATAATTGTCCATGTATAGACTGTGCCCACAGAAAAGAAATCTATCCATTAATTTTCGGACAACTTTGTTTGCATGTCCCCTCCCTCCTACATCAGGATCCTTTGCCCCAGTGTAAATTAAAACATCTTGGACTAGTCCATTCGGCTCGGAAAGCATATATAATTTGATGCCATGTTTATGACGCTTGTTTTGTATATACTGGCGAAAAGATAACCTTCCTCGCCATAGCAACATGGACTCATCAAGGCAGAGCTCCTTGCCTGGATAATAAACTTCTTTCATCCTTTGACTAAATAAATTCAAAAGGGGTCGAATTTTATATAAGGGATCACTTGGTTTTGGATCTCCTTCTCCAGGGTTCCTGCCAAAATGCATGCACCGGAAAATGAGTTGAAATCGGTCTCGGGACATAGTGCCGTAAAAGCAAGGAAAATCAAAGATATTTTCCAACCTTCTCCAATAATCTGGGAGGGATGGCAATCTCACAATCCCCATTAGGTATATAAGACCTAAAAATGTCTCCAATTCCCCACGAGTGAGATCCCGATACTCAGTTATCCTAGCCCTAGGGTACCGATTTTTATTTAGCAAGTCGTTGGCATGCAGGTTAGTTTGTTGGATGACAAGGTCAAAAAAATCATCGTTTGCTAATAAGGAAAAATAGTCAAATGGATCGCTTCCAATATTGCCTACAGAGAGCCCTGAATTTTTTAAAAAGGGGATTTCGCGGCGATCGGGTACGTGGTCCACATAAACAATGGGGGTTAGTGCCGCTGGAGCTGGAAGAGCACTCCCGCGATGCTCTTCAGCAGGCAGCTGTTCCACCAGAGTTTCCCTACCGGCGTCATCCCAACTGTCATCAGACGACTCAGTCTCGTCGTCTTCATCCGGAGGATACCAGCTCTCGTCATCTGGACTATCTGCATTTTCCTCGTCTGATTCTAACAAATGCCTCAGCATTTCATCGTCCGTTAGCGGTTTTCTCCCGATATCGTCTAACTTTCTCTTTTTCTGTGTCCCCGAAGTTGAGGGACTTTGTTCATCAGACATTCTGTAATAATTATTAAAGGTTTAAAAGTTATTTAGCTTTTAAGTAGCGACAAAATAATGATTAACAATGACTTATGATAAAAATCATGCAACTATAAATCCTCAGGTGCACGAGTGTCTCTCCGGAAAACAACCAGAAATATTGAACCACACAATGCACAAACAAATTGTAATTTTGATACGTGAATAGAAATCCATACCATTATATGCATGTGAAATAGTGTTACGAAGTAACCTTGGAAGCAGAAGGACAATATGATACGCTTTGACAAACTTGACCTAATAATTGCAGCGGAAAATATTTCCTTCAGTTAGCATATACTTGCCACATCAGCGTAAGCCTCAACTAACGCGTATATAATAAATTGTAAGCTCTTCTGCAGTCAGAAAAAGCTGTATGCAATCACCAGTTGAACCGACATTAGTACAGGAAATGCGTAAATGCGTCTGTTCTAGATTTAACAGAAACAAAATGTACAAACTTTTATACAAGGTTTATACAATGGATATGGCTCGAACAAATAATATTTTATTTATGCAGACAGGGTTTGCTTACTTTCTTTTCTGATTAAAATAGCTCCATTTGGTCGAAATGAAATATGTACGTTGCCTCATAGCTCAAACCAACCTTCGGCGAGATGACCCATTGAGTGGCAATGCTTCATTACACAGATATACTTGAGTACTTTTTAGGCGGCAGTAGTTGTATGTTTTATGATGCGAGATAATATTTAAAGCCCTAATTTAACAAAGACTCATACAAAAACGGTCCTATTATTTTGAAAACAGCAATTAAATACATATGTTTCTCTCATCTGCCGTGTAAGTAGCTAAATAAATGCACAATACTGAAATATTAAATTGAACAAGGCCCTACGGTACATTTGGTAAAATCAAATTTCGATTGTGGAGAGAAAATACATGCAACTTCTAATTTAAATACTAAATAAAAATTTATTGAAGTACATACCTTCAAAAGTGCAGATAACCTGGAGATACGAACAACGCCAGCAGGAAAGTATGCGGATGCAATCGAAAGACGTCCCCAGTGGAGACTGTACGAAGGGCGAGATTCACAAAAAGTGCAAAGAAACTGTCCTTCTCCACTGCAGGCACACAACTAAATGCTTGCATGCATTTCTCGTAAGAATGTGAAACATGCTTATAATAATAGCCATGGCAGGCGACACAGCGACCTGCAGTCTATTCCTCGGTGCCATAAAACGACCCTTTTCGCTTAGCTTACCACTTGGGAAAGGGAGCGACAATGTAATAAACCAGCTGCTTCAAGGCAAGTTCTGTTGGAAGAGGTTTCGATAATGCATATGCCTAAAGTGTAAATCTGCCAATATACTTCCTGTAGCCACAGTCTAAGCCCTATGGAAAAATCCCTCCCAAGAGCCCCGCCCTCCTGGCGGGGGTGTTGCGGTCACACAAACGTTTGGGTTGCAAGGGTTGCTGAAGGGGACAAGTACCGTTGTTGCCCAGCGTCTCCCGCCTTTGAAAGTTCGAAAGATTCGCCACATTAGTTACGTACAAGTCTAAATATTTATTACTGTACTGTAACATTCTTTAAAGAGAAGCCCAATGAAGTCTCAGAAATGAGGGTCCCGAAATTCGATTATCTACTGCAACAATTTTTTCAATTCCAACTTCTTCCAAAAAGGACAAATAGGAAGGCTTTCTGAGCTACTCAACCATTATCACCCGTTGATAGGGAAATGGTGGTCTTTATTATTCCTCCCTTGTTACATTTACAACAACCTACAGTATAAATGAGAAAAATGTGAATAAATGTATGTCCCCTTATATAACCATTAAAAACATTCCCCTGCTAAGAAAAGATGCAGGGAATGGCTTCATAAATGTGCTGAAAAAATATTCTGGTAAAGTATCCTAAGATATAACAACGTAATGTAAATATGAAATTGAAAAACTAACTAGAAAACACTTATAGGTTATTCAAATACCAATGTCTAACGTGTATATAGTAACGTATTTTTTAATACGAAAATATTTTTCGTCGAAGAAATAGAATAAAGATTTTGACAAAATATTGATTCAAAGAATAAGAATAGAATAGAAAACCGAATGAATAACCTTCAAATAGGATACAATTTAATGGAGATATTAGATAGAATAAAAGAAGAAATCACAGTGAATACATTTTGAAAAGGCAAAAAATAATTCAAATAAAAACGTTATCTATAAATGTACACTATTGTGAAAAATGTAAACGGTGCATTCAAAAACGGAAAGCATGTCAAGGTCGCTAAATCCCGTGCATATGCGGGAAACCATCACAAGAGAAGACGGGACTGAGCGGAGTTACGTCGGAAGCGATTGAAAGACATAGGCCGGCGTGGCATCAGTGTGATGCCACCCGCCTGTAGGCGGGACCTACGCTGGGCATCAATGCTATGCCATCCGCACTCAAAGGGTTAAGGCAAAACTCATCAAGTTTTTTTATTGATCAGTTATTTTGGTGACAAGTGGGTACTATTTGTGATATGGCAAACATCCCACCTAAAGTCAGTTTTTTGCCAAACTGCTGTCACATCTGCTCCTGTGGTTTCAGCTTGGTTTCTCCACTCAACAAGATCTATAGGTAAAGGTGAAACAAACCCTTAATCATTGATGGATCTCTAAGGGAGGAGATAAGTCTGATGAGGTAGGTGGTCATGCAAATTGCGCTTCATGACCATCCCAGTGATCTGGAAAATGACATGCTTGTAAATCCTGTACCTTACGCATTGTGAAGTGACACTATCTTGCTTGTCGACAAGACGTCTTCTCCATCAGTGAGGACTGATAGATAAATATGTCAATCTTTATCTTCCTCCTTTATTTCTTTATCTTTGTTAATCACACCTCAACTAAGTCAATAATTTAGCTGTAGTAATTTATTTGTCATATTAAATTTGTGGATTCCTTGTTGAAACACTCCATATTACAGTTTGCATTGCATGGGTACTTGTTTCATGGTAGGTGTAGAACACTGGAAAATCAAAATCAATGCTATAAATGGTGAATATAGATGAGGGTTTTTCAATTCATCTGTCTTTATCTGTTAATAAAACATTAAATCTGCGCTAAAAATGGTTGAGTAAACATTTGAATAAATGTAGATGTGTATTATGATGAAGTTGACCTGCATACATTTTTTTTGTAACCCATGTTCCGTATTAATTTTTCTGAAAATAAATGACTGGGCAGTGAGAGTAGATTTCTGCTTGGGATTATAAGTAAGTTTTAGTTGCAATATAGAATTGAGGTTTTAGTTTTGATGCACATAAATGCAATGACCCACAGATGATGGTAATGATGCTCTGTCATCTAGAATTATTTTTTTAACCAGGTAAAGAAATGTACAATTATTTGACTTAAAACATAGTGAGATCAGCATTACTTTTGTAGGGATGGCCTCTCCTTAGAATTGCTTATAAATGTTTGATAAATATTATTGCTGTAAGTGGGAATGGTATTTCCTGGCACATAAGATGCAAGTGCCAATTAGCTGAACTTTGATTTTTCAGTTTAGACCTAATACTAGAAAAAGATAATAGTAATCTACATCTGTTAACTTTTTTCCATCCCAAAAATGGCTACTGCATATATCCCATTTGTCATAGAGTAAAGGAAATAAATGATGGAGAGTGCCCCTGTAACCTGCTGCTGTAATGTAGTCTGTTGTTAAAGTAGAAAGATAGGACCTCTAATGGTGAAGCACAGTTGGATGCATGGAAGTGTAACATTTCCCTTTGTATGTAAGCTACTGAAAGATTTTAGAATGCTTTTAGGAGAAGAAAAAGCTCATCTTATGGGCTGGTAAATACACTACAGAGGCCAGTACTAGTTTACCATATAACTCTTCATGGTATGTCAGTGTCATGAAAGAAACAACTGTTAGAACTGGCATTTCATGTGGAAGTTGTATTACCATGTGATTTTTCTCGATTGTTTAAATGGAGAGAGATCTGCTTGTTGTGAGAGGGTGCTACAGTATGGGAGGGGACAAAAATGGAGTGATGAAATATTGATGAGAAGTATAATGATGACAATTTGATGGATTAAGTTGATATTCCTAATCTTTTCATATCTTCTCTTATAACTTAGAGGTCTGGTCATGATACCATATTCACTATCCAGAACATGCCTAGCATGGTCATCCAGCTTCTTAGCTTGGCCTTCTCAATGATCCATGCCAATTTGGTATTTCTACTTGATAAAATCACTAATATTTCAACAAGGCACCTGTGCGGAGCCTTTTTCCCTAAGGATAAAGTCATCTTTGCTAGCTATAAAATGGAAACTCCTTTAGCTAGCAGTGTGCAAGTGAAAATTTTTATCTTACTTGTTAGCAAACTCATGCACATTGATTCACTATGAGTGTCAAAAGTGCTCTTTCCTGTAATTAGAAGTGTCTAATTTTATTTTGGGAAGTTTTGTAGGAGAAACTATGGATAAATGAATAAACTTTTAAGACTGTTTTACTAACATAATTGCCAGCTTGAAACTCTAAGTAGGGATATCAACCCTACTTTCCACCATAGGGGCCCCTTTGACTCACCATAACTTGGAATTACCATGAATTTTCGCTATTCGAAAGGTACTTGGCTTCATACCCTCTTACACCAAAAATCATTTGAACAGTTACTGATATCTGATATTTCTGTATTTCCATTGATTACTGATATCGAATTACATGTCTGGAGTATTTAGAGAGAAGTCTCTCCACACTTAAAGCTAATGGATGATATAGTCATTTTCTGGCTGTTTGGCTTGATTTGCTCAAATTTCAGTTCTTTATTACTTCTCTAAGTCAATATCAAAATATGTTTCCAGTCATTGTAGAAAAGTAATAACATGGCAATGAATAAAGTAAAATGAGATAATATGCCTCGATTATAATGTAGCAGTGGTAATTTTTGGCTTTCCAACTTCTAAAGCTTCCACCTGAGCCAGATTTCCATTTTAAATTATCCTAATCATTAGCTTAACAATGAAGTAATCACAAAGAGGATGTGCACGGTGTGGCTGTTCTTAATTATTCTCGATTAGAACTCCAGAAGCAAAGAGACTATTCTAATGTGTAACCTAGGGATATAATAATGCCTCCAGTTTCAAATATTTGTAGTTTTGAAGTTAAAACTTCTTTAGTGGGGCCAGACCAAACACTTTTTGCATGGAGAAAGATATAGAAACTTGCGATAGCTTTGGGAATGTGTCATGCTGTACAATACACAGAAGTTCACACTTCACAATTTTTCTCTAGCAGTCCTCTTATTCCTTGGCATATGTATTTATTGTCTGAAAAGCATTGAAAAATTTGCTCAAAATTTAACGTTTTTGGTTAACCGTCTACGTGATGACTGACAGTATTGTTGAAACAGAGTCTCTTATAAATATATAGGGAAAGTATAGGCCTATAATGAATCAACCGGGAACAATGAGTATCTTTTGCCTTGAAGAAGGCGTAGCTTGAGCAATTGAAAGATGAATTAAGCTGCTCCCAACGTAAAAGGAGAATTGAAATGTGGTTGAATGAATGATATTTATATTGGTAACTGGGCAGCAGAATTTGGTAAGGCTTCAGTATGAAATTTTCATTAAATATGACTCGGAAGTGCTATAATTGACAGAGTTATCGCCTTATTGATTCTTTACTTTATCTGAGGCAGAAATTAGGTAATTTTTAAACATCAGTCATTTATAATCCCTTTTGCTGTATGATCAGTGATATAATTTGACAAATATTAACTCACAATGAATACTCATGAATACAATTTTGGAGATACGTTAATTAATTAAACAAATATAAACCAATGATTTAACATAAGTAATGTAAAATGTCAATTCTATCAGACTGGACATTTTATTCATGGTTGTAATGTGCTCATTAGAATTAAGACTTTTAATGATGAAATGACCAAAAAAAATTGGCGGTCAGATATGGGCATGGCCAGAGGTAGGCTGGGGAGGGGAGCACTGCGCTCCCTTCCCCAAACAAGACATTTCATTCTAAATCTGCTATACTGAGTCAAACAGGATAATGTCTTGCCCTTTCCTGAATTAAATCGATAGCTACAGGTAGGTGTCCAACTACTCCTTCAACATAAACCCTGCATATAGATATTCATAAGTAATTTAGCTAGTGCTATAAACATACTCTTTGGTTTCAGGCTTGATAGAGTGGAAACGGATGGTAACTGCACTATGAAAAAATGAGCAACATCCACTGTGATAATATTAATTATGATCGGTTTTGCTTTTTACAGCATCTTCAGGTGCTGTAACAATCTGATGATGCTGTAAAAAGTGAAACCGGTCATAATAAATGTTATCACAGTGGAAGTTGCTCATTTTTTCATACTGCAGTTTGGTACTTGAATGTTTTGGGTTTAGTTAAATGATTGGTGAAAGGGTGCTGAAATGATAATATGCTGGATAAATGTAGAAGGAAAAGATAAGTGTTGTGGAATGAATTTTAATAAATGAAACCACTAAAGTGGGGAATCAAAAACTGAATTCCTTGAAATGAGAACATGTTACCTCAGTGATAATTATGCCCCCACAAAATTGAAAACTGAGCTAAAAATAGCAGCTATTGTTTTGGATGGTGGAGTAGAAATGATGCTTCTGAGCATTTGGTATTATGTAGCATGTTGGACCTGCAGGAAAGAAAGTGTTATTCTCCGTAACTATTCGTTAGTACACTGTTTAAGTAATAAGAAAATTATATCTTAATTATTGATGGTAATGTTTTGCACCCTTTTTCTTCATTCAAGATAATCATGGATTTATATTGTATGAAATGATGTGTTCTCACTTTGGTTTACTACACTTCTTCAATTAATATTTTTCATGTGTAGTTGGATACTTATTTGTGGTAACGTGTCCCTAATTATACAGCTATTGTTGCTCATGAGAGGCCTTTAGTTGGCCTCTCTCTGAGTGCTCAAGAAAAATGCATGATTATTATGACTCTTAATCATAATCATGAAAAGATGACAAATACAGTTTGGTGTGGCAAGTTTTAATTGTTGACAAAGTTTGGGAGGATGCAGATAACATTACAGATGTTCATATCTGAAAAGGACGTTTGTGGCAAAGGTGTACTGGAAGTATGGAGGGGATGTTAAGAGGTGAAGGAATGCCTAAGAGTGATTAATGGGAGAATGCTTAGCAAGCAAAGAAGAGGATAGCAATTTTGGATGACAAATAGATAGGTAGAGGGTTTAAGAAATTAACATGATACACGGAAGTAATGATCTGGTAGGTGTATAGCTGACCAGAAAGTGGGAAAATAAAGTAAGGACTGTACAGAAGCCCATCAGTTTGGTGGGAGAATGCGAAAGAGTTGCTATGAGCCCTTTAGTTCTTCAAAACATAAAGCCAAATTTTTTCAAGTGAATGCTGAAAATTTTTATTGTAGTTACAGCTTTCACCCTCTTTCCTCTTCTATTTCCTATGCAATTATGATAAAATAGCAAAGAAGTAAATTTGTGTTGAATACATAATGGAAATTCCACATAAGATAAATTATTTCCTAAAAAAATCCATCTCTACTTGCTTTGTCCATCGGTCTGTGGAAATGGATTTAACTGAATTATAAGTGTCCTTTACTGGCCAATCTCTTGCCTGCCATGGAAGATGTGTATTCTCTCTTTATTTTTCTTACACAACAATGGGTACTATGAAAATGAGACTGCAGCAGCTGGAAGGTTCGAATAGAATTTACACCACTCCTATTAATGTGGAAGAGTTGGCTGAACTTAATAATGTCATTGAAATAGGTTTCTTTCCTTTGAAATGATCAAATTCATTTATGTCATAGAATAAACTCCTATGATTCAATGAAGGCAGTTATTTTGGACATGCATCATGTTGTATGCATTTTTAAAGGTTTTTATCGTTGGAATTTTTTTTTGCTTTTTCTGTATCTTGATAATTCAATATTATTGTTCAAGATTATACAATGGAATACATGAGAGGAGTATTGGGAGTTTTAATCACAAATCAACAAATTTGGTGTAATTATTAAGAAAGAAAGTTCTCAAAATCAAGCCAAAGTAATGCCATATTAGAAATAGATCCATCTATTAATTACTCAGGTTTTATATCAGAAGAAAATGGGCATAGTAGTGAAGGCATTTGGAGGAGAACTACTCCAGCAAAAGAAGTTCTCAGCTACAGCAGGGAGCTATTAATGTGGGCCTTGCATTAGCTTATAGAAGAGAGGCTTGATTCGGAGTGGAACATTATATGGGGACAATATGTAGCATTTGAGAGGAGGTAATGGAATGGGTTGCAATCTTTCAAGATGTGGGTGTGGAGGAGAAAAGAGAATGTAGTGAGCAGAAGGGAAGTTAATCATGAATACATGGTATGTTTGGTGAGGAAAGGCAACTTCTGAATTGAGATTGCAAGGAGGCAAAATAGGTGGTTTAAAGAGGTAATGAAGGACAAAGGGTTGCTTGAGGCCACAATAGAAAGAAGGATGTAGGGCAGTTGGGAATGGGAAGAGAGGGATTGTGAATTATGGATAGGATGATGAAGGGTAGGATGTATGCTCAGATGAAGAATGAAATATTAATGGTTAATGGGAGCCTCCATATGAATAAATAAAGAGAATTCTTTCTGACCTCCATTTAAACCTATCCTTACCGGTAGATTACTTAATAATAGTAATAATAATTATTATTATTGTGCATGAGGTATTCATTTTCTCATCAACTTAACATGATAGTTAATTGTTTCTGATTGAGTGTTAAATAAAGAAAAACTGGATGTAATGTCATAAAAGCCATTGCTATTATATATATGATACATCTACTAGAGACCTGCAAGAGATCTAAAAACCAGGGCAACTCTCGCCCATCTCTGTTTTTTGTCCAACCTCAAGTTCTCACCCGCCTGTGTAATGTAGATGCCCATCCATGACTGTTTGCCTGGTCACCCATCTGCCAGCTGGTTGCCCACCTCGCACACTGACATCGTGAGAGAAGGGAAGGAAGGAGGTCTGCGTAGTTGGTTGTATAACCTCAGTAAAAAAATGCTGGGTTTCTTAATGAAATTTGAAAGATAGGTGCCCAGGTAGGGGACAGTCACTCTTTCGTCCACTGAAAAATTGGCTCCAGAGGCATTCCCCCCATCCCCTTCACTCTCATCGCTCCTAGGAGGTGGAGAGGTAAGGGAGTGTGGGCCAATCTCTTGCACAAAGCCAGGCGAGGGTAGTTAAGATTTGCCGCCACCCTGCAGGTCTCTATCATTTCCCCTAAAGCTGTACCATGGGCATATTTCTTACATATGTTTAATTGGAAAAATAATGTTTGGGTTGTGTATAACTGCAGCAAGTTATACTTCCTCTAACATTAAAAGAAAAATAATCATCCAGCTCTTTTTAATCTATGAATTTTGCATGTTGATGATATGGAAACTAAATTAGACTTCATGGATAACTTGTGAATTAAAAATTAGTTTCCAAACTGGGCCCAATCCTATCCTTTGGACCACCACCTTAATGCAGTGGAATGGCTGATGCTGTTCAATGACCCTCAGAGCTAGACTGGTGGGAGCAATGATAATGCCTTCCATAGAGAAGCACATGCCAAATAGGTCAAAGTGAATGAAACAGGCAAAAGGTTGTACATGTGATAGTATCATACAAAAAATACTAGTGGAAGGATGGGGATAGGAATCAGTCACCTTTCTGCCCCTTACTATCTATAACTGTGAGCATGGAACAGAGTGTTGTATCCTGGCAACTACGAATGTCCTACTAGGATGGGTGTCCATAGTTACCCTCCCAAAAAATCTTTGTGCAACCTCTCCATCAGAGGACAAAAGGACTATGATACATGAAGAAGAAGAAAAAAATGATAGGGAAGCATCTGTAAATGCAAAAATGTGAAATTGGATGCAAATGATAAGGGAAGGAGAGCTTGAAAATATTTAATGGGAAAATAGATATTTTTTGGGCTGAGTGAGGTGAGATGTAGGGGTAGAAGGCAATATTGTAATGAAAGTTATTGGGTAATCAGTGGGAGAGATGGTAGTCTACTGGAATGGCAAAATTGGAGGAGAGGGTAATGAACAGTGAGCAGGTGAGTATTAGGATTAGAGTGGTTGAAATAAAGGCATATTACATGAATTTACGAGTGGTCCAGATGTACGTACCTATGAGGCTTCGTTGAGAGAAAGAAGTGAATGGGATGTATGAGTTACTGAAAGTCCCAGGTGAGATAACCAGAAAGTGATGGGTTTGCAGGCTTGAGGGGAAGAATGGAATGGATACATGATCGATGGTTTCAAGGATGGGCTAGGGATAAGTGATTATGATGATGAAAAGGCAGTTGAACTTTGTAGGAGAAATTAATTATAGTAACAGGCACTCTGTTTTAATATCACATGAAGCATTGGTACTCACTGGAAATGTCACAGTGAAATGATGGAATTCTCAAATTCAACCTTAAGTCATTATTGGCTTTGATATTCTGAAAATATGTACATATTTAATTGGGAGTGAGAACAGTTATTTTTATATCTTTAGAAGTGAAAAATTATATGTACTCAGTGTTATATGCTGTAAATTATGAGAACTTTTGAGTTTATGTTACTAGGGCCATTATGTGCATTATTGGTATCCAAGGTCCTTCCAAGAAATGTACACGATCCACCATGCATGAATTTTATATTTATGGTGCATATGTTGCTTATTGTGTGATAAGGATGTGACTATGAATTTTATAAGTCATTTTCATACTTCTATCGTGGTCAGGCACGATCCCAGGAATTAATTTCGGGCCATTAAATTATGGCAATTTTCAGTCATCCTAAAAAACTATGAAACTGTTACATCATTATATCTATATAATAATGAGCATAATAATAACTATTATACTTTTCAGATCAGTGATTAGAGTGTTTAATGTTGTATTTGATGACTATGTCTAGTTGTTAAAATTGTTTTGTAAAACCCCAAATTTTTGGGGCGGATGTATCCCCTTTATCCCCCCCCCTCCCTGGGATCGCCCCTGATCGTGGTTGTGGATATTATATATATTAACTCATGTACTTCTCTTATGATTACATACTTTTGGCTAATGATGAATTTGGCTAATATGAAACATACTTTTAGCTAATTATTTGTGTTAGTATCCAATAAAGTGAATGCAAACTGTATCTTGTGCTGTATGGGTTGAATGGGTCTTGTGGGTAGTAAGGGGTAAAACAAAAAGGTACTCCTAAGAGGAAATAATCATTTCAACATTTTTCTATGAATTTCCTTGCCAAAATGCTAAGTTATTAGTAAATTTTTACCAGCTTAAAAGAAATACTGTCAATGTAAAGAAATGATGCAAAGTTTTATTAATGCAAGATGCCACCACTCCAAATATTGATTTATAAAATATTCTGTAAAATTTCTTTCTTATGTGTAGATGCTGTTTATTCTCTCCGGGATTCCTTTGGAAATGGCTTTTTCATGCGTGTACTTTTCATGATTCCAACTAAACAAATAATCGCAAAACTATTTTATTTATGCCATTATTGGGTACGAGTTATCAGGAGAGAATTATAAATTTTGATGCTAACCTTATGGACAGGTTTTTTTTTAGGAATTCCTACATTTTCATTGAGTCTCCTCTCAGTTGTGAGAATCCTTTATCCCTCCACTCTCCAGTGCTATGCAGTATGAATTATCATCTTTTTTATAAGTAGATTTAAAAGATTCTCTTCCCTTCATACTGTGACTCAGTTTTATTCAGCTCCCTCCTGTCTTACACATTGTTCTATCTTGTCTCGTGCATCCAATTATGGGTTTAAGAATTGCTGATTCTATAAATCCAAAAAGTTACCCTGACCTTTCTGCATTTCGTTTGGAGCTATGTGTTGGATATGGCTAAGGAGAAACTGCATCTGAAAACATTTGAATGATTTTCAGAAATAAAATGTTCCAAAAATGTGTGTCATTGATGCCATATTTTTCTCTTTGACAGACTTCTCAGTTATTACCGCTTACTTACAAAAATAGCATTGCACAGTAGGCATATGTAAAACACATTTATTCAACTTAACAGCCAATAGTGTAGGGATCTTGTGTACATGATGTATTTGGAATACAGCAGTGCTACATTCAAAGAGAGTAAATTTAACAAATTTCAGCAAAATTAAGAAAATATATTTTGCTGAAATAGAATGTTACCTGCTTAAGCATAGTTTTCCATTTTAATCTAACAAGTTTTATGTGCAAACAAGATATAAATAGAAAATCTTATATCTCATTCTTTGTAGATCCAGCAATATTTAGGGATACCATCTCGAGTACGTTTTTTTCTGCTCTGACTATAATAAGTTTATGAGTGGAGCATTTAAATAGGTATTCAAGACGAACATCTCCAAATTTGATCATCATCTTTTTTTTAATTCTTCAATGCTGCTCAAACAATTAAAAATATTAAATTCATGTAGACACTTTCTTTATAACCAATATTTTTGAGTGCATAAACAGCATTTGTTATGAGCTGTCTTGCTGAATTCCTTTTTGACAAATAGGCTTTTAAAACATCATTGTCTCTCTATCTCTGTATCCAGGAGAAATACCATGTCCAGCAATTGTTAGTTTCTTCTTTTGTCCATGTTGTCCTGCAATGAAATGAGGTTTGTGTTAATAGTGCATTTTAAAATGATAAAAATATTTTTTTTTCTATTTAGAGGTCTGCTACATTTTGAGAACTTGAATGTAATATTTTGACTAGAGGCAGCAAATTAAAAAAAAACATTTGTGTTTCTTTTGAGTTCCAAGGTTGCTCTATACTTACTAATAGTAATGAATTAAGATATAAAAACTTATGAGAAAAGTCAATAGCTATTTATTTCTACTTCTCTGATTTTCAAATATCATTCAGTAATAATTGATGATATTCATATCAACGTGTTCTCCATGGAAAATTTTCAATAAGTCTCTCTCTATTCTAGGGTTTACTTGACTTAGCACCAGTGGTTTCATCAGCAATCATTGATCCAAATGGTAGCTTGAGGAAGCTCTCCACTGCACTCTCCCCTCAGTTTACAATCAATGGTAAGTGCATTGATTAGGTAATTGAAGCTACTCTGACTCATCTCTGTAGTACCTATATTTTATTTTAACTCGGGCATAGGCTTGGGTGAAGGATGTGTAATGGAGTGACTGAATAGCTGTACAACATAAATCAACTGAATGATTTCATTCTGTTCACTCATAGTTTATGGGTCCTGGCTATGAGAATGATTTTCCTTTCACCCATTAAGTGTTTTAGGGTCTTAAATGTGAGTCATTGACCTAAGCTTAGCAGGAACAGATGACTTTTAGGGTGCTGGAAGTGTTGTAATGGTAAAAATGCCCATTGTGTCATTATGCCTGCAGAAACATATCTGGGGGAATAAATCTGAACTAAAAGGGTTAAAAAAATCCATGATTAAGCCCAACTGATTTTTGGTCTTATACCTTTTCATTGCAGTATTGCTTGCATTAAAAAGAACCTCATTTCCTCAGCTATACCTTTGACACTGATACTACTCGTACCCTTCTTTTCCCAGCCTCTATAGTCCTATATGACTTTATTAATCTTTGATATGCAGGTGAACAAGGCAACAACAAGTGACCATTTCTTCTTGAATATAAGATGATGCTACCAACTTGGCATATTTTTCTTTATATTCAAGTAAAGTAAGCTCAAATATCTAAAGCTAAATGATGAAAAATGAAGGAAAATATTTTTATTTCATACTTATTGAAATTATTTCTCCTTAATAAGTAACACATGAAGGCCCCGTCAAATATGTTCAGGTGTGGACACAGGTATCATGTTACCACACTCTTAAAACCTATTGCCTGCTATGCTAGGGAACCTTTTTCCCCACTAAAGTTTTATATTTGATTTATGAAGAGAAATTGTATTGACTTTCTTATGACATACTGTTTGCACATGTGTGTGTGCTTATTTTCAATGAGTTATTCTTCTATTTCAATTGTCCTGGAGGATAATTTTCAGTTGTATAAATGAATTCAAACACCTCTTTCCACTAATATTTCTCAGCTTTATTTTTGCATCCTCAGGGCTTGAGATGGAGAGCAAGGTAAGTTAAATACAATACATTGATGGTAACTGTTTTTACCATCCATTACCATTAAAACTGTTACTATCCATTTTTACATGTAACTCAGACTGCTCACCATCTCAGGTCCTGAGGTTGTAGAAATAAATCTGTGAAACATTGGCAGAAATAAGGGTTTGAATTCATTTAAACAACTGAGGCTAATCCTCCAGAACAATTGCATAAACATATAATGCGGTCTAAATCAACCTACATTCAAGTTTTTTTCAATGACAGCCAATGAAGAAAACTCACTATCATATCTTTGTGAGGAATAATGAATAAAGAGTATTTAAAAATTATGAAAATAACTTTGTTCTACTCACCCACAAGTTGAGTATTTGTAGTCGCCTCAGTGCCTTTCTACTCTGTCTTCTCCCTTTGCCTTCATCTTCTGTTTCCTCATCATTTGATGCATCCCTTCCCCTAAAATCATTTTTCCTGTCTTCCACTTCATCCTCTTCTTCATCTTCTTCTGGATCTTCAGCCAGCACCACCAGTCCCCTGCCCAGTTCTCCATCCGGTGCTGAGGCAAAACCAATAATACCCACTCCACCACTCAGCTCAGTATCGGGTGGTATTGAAATGCTGTCTGCATGAAGTTTGCTGGTTCTTAAAAATTTTGGAATCCTGTTAAAGTATAAAGAAATATGACAGATTGTAGGAATGAGTAATTAACTTGCTGCTGTATTCAGTACTGAGGGAATGCATATTGTTAGTTTGACCTGTGCTTAAGAAAGTCGTCCTTTAACATTGCATGAAATTCAATTAATGTATCATATTGCTGGAGTTTATTCCAAGAGCCTACTATTAAGATTATTAAAGCTATGGTAAAGCCAGGAAACAAATTAGGGGCTGAAAGGCTGACTCTCCCTTCCAAACTTCACTGGAAGCTGAGAAGTAATTTCCTCAGCCAAAATTATCTCTTATTGATTAGGGATAGTGGGAAGGTAGTCAGAGGTTTGTAAGACAATGATTTTTAGCAGATATTATTGATAGAAAACTTGTAACACTAGACTTAACGAGCACATCAGTTGGGCATGGTAGTAACCTTTCATAACAAGTGATACTGATAAAAACTAGTTATTTTAAAAACATATGATAAACTTGGTCATAGGGTCCCCAAAAGAATGCATCTGTCAATGATCTTATCATAGGTGCTGTAGATATTATAGGAGAATATTTCTGCAAGTTGTTCTGGCTCTCATGGAGATTTGTATCCTGAGTGAATCTCCATTTGGCCAGTAGTGCAATGTTGTCTATATCAGCAGAAATAAATAACCGTTTGAAATGTAGTATACTTGGCACAAAACTAGGAGTCTTACTATATACATATATTATTCTCTGAATTAACTCACTAATATTTAGTACAGTATTGGAATTGGTTGCCTATAGTTAAACTCATATAGCTCAAGTTTGGCTACAGCATTCTCCTATAAGACCTACCTAATTATCTTAATCCTCAATTGGAATGCTCTATAACCAAGTATTTAGTGTATAATTACAAAGGTCATCCTGTGATTGAAATGACAAAGTTTATCATAGTTATGCTCTTGTTTACAAGCTTGGTCTGTGTTCAAATCAAGTGTTTCCAATATATTTAATTGAACCATTATCCAAATGTGATGTACATTATTATATTGCCGCAAAAGCTGGGATATGCACATAAGTTGACTTAATGCAATGGGAATGGGGTACTTGAGAAGTTCTTGTAGGACAAGTAGGATGGATGGGTGAGGAATGAGTAGCTGATGAAAGAAATAGGGTTGAATGCCCCAGTAAAGACATACATATATATGAAAATAGTGTACTTTATTGGTTTGGCTATGTTGAGAGAATGGATGAAGGTTGACAATCAAAACATGTACACGATAGTGCAGTTAATGGTGTGAACGGAAGCGTTTGACTGCTAAAGTCGTGGGTGAATGCGGTGGACAAGATGAAAGAGGAGGAATAAAAGAGGTTTAAAGAATAAGAGAGTGTATAGGAAGCAATTCATGTGAAGTATAGCTATCTTTGGATTAGAAGCATGGGCCATTGGAAAAACTGACCAGAGAAGACTAGAAGCCTTCATAAAACCTGGCACTGGAGGAAGATGCTGAAGATAAAATGGATGGAAAAAATAAGAAATCATGGAGTTCAAGAAGAGTGAAAGAGTAAAGGACCATATGAAACTCTATACAGGAAAGTAGAAGCAGATGGATTGGACACACCCTGAGACACAATGAGTTTGTGAAAAATATAATTGAAGACTAAATAGAGGGATAAGTCTCCAGAGAAAGACTCAGGAACAAGTTCATGGACTAAATAAAGAGGAAAGTACATAGGAAGAGGTATCAGAATGTAAGGGAGCTGGCATTTGATAGGGAAGGGTGGCGGGCTGCAGTCGACCAATCTTAGGATTTAACAACCAATGAAAGAAGGTAGCAATGGATTAATGTAGAAGGAGAGAGGTGTCAGGAGTATTCGTGGATAGAGGTTTGAGAGTGAAATCATTACAAGCCCATATTCTATTCCTTTCAGTAAGTTATTTTACATTGCCCACTACAAAAAAGGGAATGGTGTAATGAGCTCGTTCGAATGTGTGCAAAGTACTGAATCATTGTAGTACCGATTAGGTGGTACTCCCTCGTTATCGTCGAGTAGCCGTCGCCAGATCATGGCGCCCACCGCTGTCGGGTCGTCCTCAGACTCATCCTCTCCTTCCGCTCCGTCTGCGGTCACCTCGTCCAGTCCTCCACCGTCGCCCGGCTCCAGCTGCGTCGTGGCTGCCGCCGCCATCAACTTGGAGATGAGCCAGAGCGTATCCTCGGAGTTGGGGGTCGGAGGTGACGAGGCGGCGGGACCCTGAGGGCCCGCCCCCCTCGAAATCCTATCCGATCCTTCATCGATCAGATCCCTGCTCACGTGACTTCCCCTTGCTCCTGCTCCCCCGCTCCTCTTCCCATGCGCTGAAAGTAATTCAAATGAAAAGTACTTCAACGGTCCTTGACGGGAATTGTGGTGAAGACAGGGATTGGCGCTAGAGAAAGAAGCGTTAAGCAATAGCAGGAGGCTGATGAGGGAAACCTCTTGTAAGGGCTGAAAGAAAACGTTATCCGAGAGTTTAATATAGAGTGTAGTGTTGATTGGTGCAGAGACATTAGTGGCGTGAATTAATAGTAAGTAATTAGCAGTAAGGAGGTCAAAGGAGAAGCTTCATGTCACGTTTCTCTGTTCTTGTGACAGTCATTAATGTTGCGTGGGAAGAAGGAATTTTTATACCTGTCAGTTAGGCAGTTTGTCTTTTTTATCTTGTCTCTTCGTTCAGTTTTAGAGAAATTGTTCTGGTTGAAAATAATATCCTGAATGCCATGCTGAAAATTGCCTAATTTAAAATGTTCGAGTAATCTAATGCTAGCGTGTGACCTCCGAGCCCAAAGAGGCTTCCAACTTATTTCTTTCATCAGCTACGTTACCTTCCCTGTTAGCCTGGCCTTAAGAACATCCTCCCAGTACCTTTAAATTACCTTTTCACACCATATGATTCATCTCACAGCTCACCTTCACCCTATCCCACCAACTAGTATGCACTCCTCCCCACCAACCCCCCCTCCAAACTGAATGTTCCCCATGATTCTATGTAAGTTATATAAAGAACTGACTAGAGAGCTTTTATATCTGATGATGGCGTGACAGCCGAAACCGGTCACTAGTGTTCAATAAATTGTAGAAGTCACAAATTTTTATCTTACTTATTATCTTGTTTATTTCCTTTAGGTCTTAGTAGTTTTTAACGAAACGTGGAGCTTTCCATAGTTATATTTATATGTTTCGCGAATTTACAGTGGATGCGTGGCTTTGTATACAATGGCTGATTCAAGTATTGGAGTATTTAGGTTTAATGTGCGTCTGTAGCTGTGCTCATGTTCACTGAATGTCTGCCACTTTCAGACTGGTATAGCCGCACGTGGAAAAAACCACTCATGCTAATTTGACCCGAGTTCATATAAATTCTCAGCTTAAACTGTCGAACAGAAAGTGATATTTCCACCGTGGCCGGCCATTGTCCGACGGGACCTTGCCATGGGGAGCCTACACTTTAGCCACCTCTTAATCTCGATCTTCCAAAGATAAACTTAAGGAGGTTAAAGCGTTTTTGCTGTGTTTAGATTTACTTTAAACTTTTCCTTCGTGTGATTATTAGTGATGTCCTTCGGTAATAATGAAAAATTGTATTTTACCGATTTGGGTTTTAGGAAATGCAATGCTATTTAAACAAGTTTCCGTACGGAAAATAATATGTATTTCATAATAATCCAAAGAAATCATAACAGATTGTACTGTAAACGCGAAATAATTTGTTTCACAGTATTATAACGGCTGATTGCAAATATTAAGGTGTGAAGTCCAGTCAAGTATTCGAGCAAAGCAAATTAAAATATCATTTTCTCCTAAATTTTGAACGACGCACAGAAAAATATCCATAGCTTATATCATAACATTCTTTAACTGTGGAAAAATTACTGTGCAATTCTTGTATCATTTCCACTGAGGCATGTATGGTTATTTTCGCCACATAAATAGATTTACTTTGATGAAATGTGATCCTAGAATTTTTTTCAATTATTCTCTCTGAAGTAGACGTTTTTTCGTCTCTCTGCTTATTCCCTTACACCGTTCCTCTTTACCGCGGCTGACTTTTTCATTGTGGCTATAAATTGCCTGGGTTTATATGGACTCGTGCTTCGGCCAAGACCTCCTTGCTAGACGCTGTTAACTAGCATATCTCATTGGTATGCTTATTGCAAATGTTTTTTCATCGGTCTTTGGCTCTTGGCTAAGGCTCTTTACATGGGTCATTTGGCTCTTAATTAGTAGTTTTCAACCTTTTTGTTACACCTCTTGGTGTCGGCGCTGTCACGTACTGGTTTACTGCATCATTATTTGAACCGTGAAACAGCAGAATTACTTTTAAGAAACTCGTCGGTTCTTGCAATTGCGTACTCAAATATTTAATGTCATCGAACTTTTCAAATGCCCGTGTCAGAGGGGAATTTTGCAGCTTTTGTCGCATGTCGGCAAACGTTAATATCGAACGTAAACTATATTAAAAAGCGACATTAATGAAAAGTTCGTGTTATTAAATGTACAGAATGAAATGTAGTGTGCTTACAGTGCTATTTTATGAAAACATTTGTTGTTAAAAATTACGTTTGGTCTATAGCGTAATCGGAACGTGGCCCATGACAGCACGGAATTGGTTAGATGCCATTTCGTTTTGCCGTTTAGCTGAATTTTCGTGTGAAGCACTGCTGTTTGAAACATGTTAGATTTGACTAATTGATTTTGTTTCCTTTAAGGAGAGAACTGATATGATTGAATCCTTCCATGGCGAAGAATACTAAAAGCTGAAATACGAAGGCCTTTGGAACTTAGCCATAGGAATTAGTTTAGTGAAAAATCATGGAATTACCTGGAATGTTAGTTTAAGAGCTGAAATATCTAACAATCCTAGTTTTATGAGGCTCAGAGCAAGGTAAATTTTTGTAAAAAATTGTATTAATTAATTTTAATCATTTTGTGAGTTTCCATGTACAAGTATTTGTAAATGTATTTTGTTTCGGACAGGCCTTTCTAGTTGTGAGGTCGGTCAAAGTTATTGATCTTGATGTAACTTCCAAGAATTGGACGGGCTGAAAGTCCTGGCTTTGACTTTGAATGACGTTGAGGTCAACTCAGCGACCCGGCGAGGAATGATTGACAAAATCTCACATGTTTAATCAGCACGGGGGAAATTTGTGAGAATGAAAATCTAAAACGAGGGTGAATAAAGAAGCAAACATTTAAACTCAGTGGTTTGGTGGAAGAAGAGGATGTAAAGGGCTAGTAAAAATGTGTCGCCTGACTTGAACCACTTGGAAGATGCATTTTGTCCTAACATTTTAACTCAGCCCATCGCTGTGTTCGCGGCATCGAGTTAGTTATAAAGATAATACATGCAACCCGTCATACTTTTTGTGTAGGGCCGGTTGCATGTACTTATGTAGGCGTTGACGATATCATAAGAAGTTACGAGATTGGGGGTGGATGGAGATTTATCCGTAATCATGTCAGTTAGGGGCTTTTTTATTTAGTTGGCTAAATGAGTTTTATTAGTGCTGGAAAAGGCAGCTTTGCTTTGGAGTAAGCTCTGGAATCTGTTTAACCGAATGCTGGGTGTAAGGAGTTTTGTATCGTAATGAGTGCTTTTAATCTTTAGATCCTGGGTGTAATTTGTATTTATATTTCTTCATCGTGATTTCTCTTCCTTTTTTTACGACCAGCTGTATTTTTTTCCTTTTTGCTGTTTTCCAGGAACCCCTTTAAGATGTCAAGCTTCAGTCGAAAAATCCCTTTGTTCGAAATATCTTCTAGATTGATGCAAACTTCTTCTGTTTCTTTTTTGATTGCTCAACCCATTTTGATGTCACCTTTAATTAGATGATACAGCTGAAAATTTCCTTGGACAGTGGGAATTCACTTTTTCTTGAGGCGAGACCATAACAGATCAGTTTATCCAATTAATGCTATAAATTCAGTATTACTGAAAGTTCTTGACCCCGTGCTTGGTTTGCTTAAGAAAGTACATCCAATCTATCATGTCAGTGCTAATTCAGGATATTACGTTACAACATAAAAAGATAGCAAAATCAAATCTGGCATTTTTTCTGAGTGTACCTGAGGGAATCGAAATAAACCGCTGTGCTATCCATTTGAGAAACAAATGACCAGCTTGATGTGCCCTCTATTCTCACCCTACTTAGAGCGATCAAATGCAATGCATTGCCCCTCGCTCAGCCATCTCCTTACGGTGGAATACTCCTCTTGAAGAATCTGTATCGAAGGTACGTTGGCAGACAGTCTTAATAATCGCTCTGAAGCTCGCAAACGAATTATTCATACAAATTCGATTTCTTTGGATGTTGACGCCAACTTCTTTGGATGTTGAATCCACGTTTGAGATTCTATTGAAATGTAAACTAAGATGTGGCTGAGTAACTTCGCTACAAGGATTCGAACATCTGGTGTTGCTGGGTTTATTGTGAGATATACGATTTTGTACAGGAAACTGTTGAATATGATTATGTACCCAAAGAAATACCTCCTCAAGAGCTGCGCAGCAAACACGGGTTTGGTTCTCGTACATTTCTCATAGCATCTTTTGAAAACATTGGATTAGGCATTTACGTTCGTCTCTGGAGTTATTTCATTGGAGTCCTTACAAATACTTCTTTACTTTACATATTTTACAATATTTCCTAAATGAAATAGTTATCGATCTGGTACAAATTTAACGTGCCCACTTTGCTATGAGATTAAGATATTTGGAGAGAAGTCAATAAATGTGTCTCATAATTATGATGGTTTGTAAATAAATTCCCTTTGTAATATTCCAAAATGGTTTTTATTATTCCAATCTAGGTTTATACTCAAGTTAAGTCATTATCAAGGTGATAATATTATACCACGAGCCACTTATATACATTGGCAGTGTGTAGGAGAGAAGTAGGGGAGGGGAAGTAGAGGATGGGAAAGCAGCTGATTGGGTGAAGAATGGATGACTGGTCCGAATAAGGTCGGGGGAGGGGGGGTGAGAGGAGAAAGGTTTGAGTATTGTTTAAGAATCTACGTTTTCGGAGGGGGGGAGGAAAGGTAAGGTCAGGAAAGGAGAGTGGGAAGGGAACATTTCATTTAGCACACACAAATTTTGATTTTTCGAATGCAAAAAGTCATCAGTCAGACCATTCATCCACTCTCCGCCCAATCAGCTGCTTTCTCATCCTCTACTTCCCTTTCCCTATTTCCCCTCCCCTACACGCTGGAAATGCATATAAGTGACTCGTGGTGTAATATTGTCACCTTGATAATGACTCGAGTCGAAACCTAGATCGGAATAATAAAAACCATTGTGGAATATTACAAAGTGAATTTATATACAAACCACCGCAATGTTGTTCCACCAAGTGAAGCCTGAGAATTTATTATATATGTCACATAATTTTCAAGTTGCCAAACATGTTTATAGAAATGCTAAACTTACTCATTAACTCATATTGATAGTAACCACGGCAGTATTTTTGACTAAATTACTTCTCTTGGCAGTTTTATATAAAATTCCGCCTTGAATCTCATGAAACAATGAAATATATACAGGTTTCATCGATCAGTGTTGGAATTCCTTTTTATTGGTTTTGTTGGAAGAAATGTGACCAATATACATGTTCCCGGGGATCAAGACTTCAAACTATCAATCTTTACGAATGGATGGACATACACTCTCTGTTTCTTCCCCTCCCATTGTCGCCAACACACCCTATCTCCCGCTGTTCGTGACGAAACATAACTCATTGAGAGATCCCCACTAAGGGTCTGCCGACTTTTGAGCGTCCCTCGATCGATAGAATGGAAATGAAGTAATGATCAAGTGCTTTCAAACGCGACTATGGTCTTACCTCATGGCGCTTTGCTCGTGCAAGGATAGTGCTGTTTCATTCAACGGTGTGATTCATAAAAACCTGAATCGATCGTATCAGTTCGGAAGGAATACATCGGATAAATTTTTTTGCACTTAGACTGCTCCCGATTGAGTTTTACGCTTTTGCTTGGGAATTCATACCGTCATGCTAAAATATGTGGAGAAGTATTGGAGTTAGTACCAGGGATGAGCTCTGAAAGGGCATTATCGATAGTCGGAGGCAAGAGACTATGGAAGCTAAAGCTTAAACCATCGATGGCGAGGAAACATATTGCAAATCTTTGATGATGTGTTTAGGTAGTATTATAGTTTACATAAAATTTAACCTTTCGGTCGCGTTTGAAAAAAAAATAAAATGAAGGGGATTTGCCTTGCTCGGTTCACGTGTTACTTAATGAACTTTTTAAAAATTTTCTTCATCCTTCCAAATGCGTACTTCATGAGATTGTGATTCCAAAATATAGAGGGGAATGTGGACCGGAGATAAGATTATCATGTTCGTAAAACAAACCCTTCCCACGGAAATTTTCCCATAAACTTTGGTTAGTGGCGTAACTGGATAGTTGGAATAACATTTGGTTGATGTAATTACTATATCTACGTGGCTATCAATCGCAAAATCTGGGTTTGAATGCTTATCAAAGTAGCATTCGGTAAAACCAGGTTAAAATTAAATGACGTTTTCATGGCTAACTTTGTCATCTTTGATGTCTGCCTTTGTGTGAGCGAACTGCGTATCACATTGTTTGATTGATCAAATGCATGGAATTTTTTGTGAAAATTGTTTCTCGGTTTAGTAAGTAGAGAAGGTCAATAGAATGGAGATAAGGTTTTGATCGGTTTCGAGTACGGGAGGAGCGTGTGGAGGTGTCCGTAGCCGGTAGAGGAAGTGTTCACCTGAGCGTTCCGTAATTCAGATTTTTGAATGAAAACATAGCAGTACGGGGGGGGGGGGGGGTGAAAAGAAGCGTTAATGGATGAAAATGAGGAAAAGTGACAATTTAATGGTTCTGGAGGAACTAAATTGATAAAAACTTTGATGCAAAAGTGCTCTCTTGAGAAAAGGATGAATGACAAGTTTCCGGTTATGTTGAATAGTAGATAAAATTGAAGAGAAGGAGCAAGTGATGTTTATGTATATAAATTATATTTTATTATATTTTGTCTCAGAAATCAGTGATTTCTTGGTAGTAAAGTCAGCAGTCTGATCCTTCCTTCACCTTGGCGCTATGGTTCAGGGTGAGGTTTGTCTCTGAGCCCTGTCTGCATCCCCTATTGTTGAAGTTGAAAAACATTTATTCATTGCCTACTTTCCGACATCATTACATGTAATAATTATATTGCCATCAGGACTTGAAATAAATTTTACAAAACTATAGAGTCAGAATGTGAATATTTCAGTTAATTTTTTTTCAAAGGTGGATGTGTAGAATACACAAACGTATGGGTAGCACATGTTGCTCGAAACTTGTACTCATAGCAATATTGTAGAGAATTCAAAGAGCCATAGGTATTGACGAGACCTGTAATCTTTTCTTTCTTTTCTCTTGGGGACGTAATCCCCACATTTTCCCCTCAATCTCCCACTTCAAACTCTAGTTAAACCATGAAATGTTGGGGGGAGATTAATTGGTGTGTGAGACGTATCGAAGGGAACACGACTCTAAGGAAATTTTACTGGAAGGAGAGGGAAAGGTGTACGATGAAATTGGAGAGGTTTTCCGACAGTGAAATTGGAGGCGAGGATGTGTGATGGAGAGAGGTTGAGGGGAGGAAGTGGGAAGGGGGAGCGTGATGGGCGATGCGAGAAAGGTTAAGAAAGTGGGTTGGGTGAGTGTGGACGAAGAAAGCGACGCGCTGTGACGTGTTGTAAACGACGACGTTATAGTTGTCTTCATCACTCAACGGAATTCAATTACGGTGCTCCTGAATGACTCATGGGGCTGGCAGATGCACTTTTACGCCAAGCCCTTGCCACTTTTGAGATGAGATGTGTGGGAGAGATACTAGTAACCTACATCTGTGGATTCTGGGTTATAAGGATAAGGTGTCGAGGGTGGAGTCAATTTAAGAGTCGATTGAAGTGGCGACTGTTTTTTTACACCTCTGGAAAATGACGCCGTAATAACTCAATGAAAATATTCTGTTTATGGGGGTGTTAATAACGGCAAATGGTGAAAGACTTGGAGGGTTTACCTTCAGAAAATGGTGTTTCCAGGACGCCGTTTGCATTCACTTATGGTTTGACGTCATCATCTGGCTTCCTCAATCATTTTTAAACCCGTGTTGGTTATAAATTAACTTGGAGGGCCAAATTACTGCAGAACGGTGCAACAAATCCCCTTCTGATGAAATAAAATCAGCTTTTTAACTCAACATTGGTTTATTAGTAAGGCTATACATTTTCCCCCGATTGGTTTTTACAGTTTTGTGTCATTATAAAAAAGAGAGGTAAGTTTTGAAAATAAAGATTTGGACGACAAGTTTATGTAATTTCACAATAAGCTCTAAATTCCACTGAGTTAATTTATAAATCATTGAAGATAAAATTGAAACTTCTGTACTAGTAATGGATGATTGACCGAATTCCTATTTTGGACTTACTGAGCCTCAGGATGGAAAATACTTCTCATATCGGTTCATCTCACCGTCTGTTTGCCAAAACAATTTTTATAGTGAAAGGACTTATTCATAGATTTTGGCTCGACTAGATTATGTCCTTATTTTATTGTTTTCAGTCACTGTTATGACACAAGAGTTGATGCCATCAAATCGGTGGTGATAATAAGTGTTTTTTTTAAATAATGCCGTCATATTAAGGTCTTAAAAAGAAGTACGGCCTTCTGAGAGCCAAGAAAAACCAAAATTCGGGTAAAACTGTGCTACTGTGTCTAATACATGAAATTTTATGGTTTTCCAATCGAGAGAGCTCGGTAAAAATCCAAGAGCAGAGTGTTACCTCGTTTTCTATTTGTATCGGTTTCATTGGCGATTAAATCATCAAGTTGACATATATTCACTTTTGTTGATATATTCATGTATTAATGAAACTAGTGTCTTTGCTCATACTTCTAATAACTGCTAACTGATCATCGATGTCATTAGTCATGACACATCGATTTCTGGAGTTGTATAATTGATAATTTTCCCATCAGTTGTTCGCCATGGAAGTTTTCGTGCTACCAATGGTGTTATTCAGTAGCCTCCTTTGAGATCTGGTATTATCGTGGCCTAATACTTTTCATTAAAAATAATTATTTGTTTATCACTTGTTTATTTGTACCTGCTAAAGTTATATTCAGATATTCTTATGCTTAGTTAATTCAATGTATTCACACATTTGTTGATGATATCCGTTGGAACGCTTTCCGCAGGTCGATTAGTTTGAAAATTTAGGTCTTTAGGCTTTTTCTCTTTGATAATCCATAGTTTATTTATTTATTAAAACGCCAAAAACCGCAAATAGGGAATTTACAAAGGGTTTAAATAAACAAAAAAATAAGTTGAGAAATAATACAAAAATAAATAGTAAAAATATATGAACAATAATCAGCAGCAAGAAAAAGTCAATTTTGTGGCAGGGAAGAAGAGGAGGACACAATGCGTTTATGTTGGGAAGAAAAGATGTTGCGTGAGGAGAAAAGGTCAAGGGTAGGGTGACTGTTGGCAAGGGTATTAAAAAATGAAGGTAGGCGGTAGAAAATGGAACGTTGGGAGGTGGAGAGACGAAATTTGGGTGTGTGAAACAGACTTACACCGCGAGTGGTGCGGGCAGGGATGCAGAGTGAAAACAGGAGAGAAGATGATCAGAGCGGAGGGACCCATTCATGATAGTGTGTAGGAATTTATGGTCGGAAATCAGCCGGCGATGCGGGAGAGATAATGGTTGTATTACGGATTTGATGGCGTTGCAGTCGGCTCGAGTCTTCACTGAGCTAAAGAAGCTGACGGCAGTTACAGAATAACTGTCGTTCCAGCTTAATGGGTGTGGGGGTGGAAAACCTGTAAGGCCTAAATCTTCAAATTTCATCGGTTATCTTAATCTCTGTTATCTGTTAAATAAAAAGTAAATGTTTGCAAACATATCCCAATTTATTAAGGAAATAAGTTCTTAAAATTAACTCGACAGTAAATACCTTAATTTAAAAAGTGTTAAAAAAAAGCGTAAATAGAAGTGAGCCATTTTTCCTTAGTTAAACATTGCTCATTTGTGACATAAAAGCCTGAGATTTATGCCAACCAGAAAAGTACGTAAGAACGCAATCAATGATTTGTGACCAATGGTTTAGCTTCGATGGTCTTTGGTGTCAACTATCGATGGTTCCTACATGAAGTCCATCTCATGAATACCTGAAAATATATTTTTTTCTTTAATGCTTTAACGCGGGGGCATACATTTCCCTGAACAAACCACAATCAGGAGCACTTCATGCACCAAAAATTACTCACAGATATTCTTTTCGAAATTATGCGATTCAGTTTTTAAAACTTTAATTTGTATTTATATTTATTTAAAAAATTTAACTGTCATCAAAAACACCCCATTCTACGTTAAGGTACGAGAGAAGTTCTTTTCATCACCTAATTGGCTAACTTTGCTTTGTCAAACGTCTTTCAGAGGTTTAGGATCCACACTAGTGGTTCTTTTATGTATTTTCTCAATTACCCTCTATTAACGTTGTCCAGAATCTCGTTCCACCTTACTAATGTAACTTGTTTATTACTAATTTCATTCCGCTAAGGATAGTGAGAATTATGCGCTTTTCAAGAATCTATTTTATTCTGTGTCACCCAAGAAACAGCATTGAGCGTTCCTGAAATAAATTTAAGCATACTACAATTTTGCAGATTTTGCAAAATCTTGGGAACATCCAATTTTCCTGAAGAGTTCTCCCTTAATCTTTCCGAAAGTTTCTCGGAGAAAGAATTCACGTCTGGCTAAGGATACTTGTTCTACTTCATTCCTTGAAGCAATTTAGCCCGAGCTGTCCATATCAATGAATACGCATTTTCTGTAGATGACGACCTCTTCATTGCCTTCTTGCGACCTGGGGAAGGAAGATAGCTAGAGAAAGGAGGTAGGATGTCCGAGAAAGTTGAGTATTCAAGACGTCCGTACGTTCTATGGAGAAAGAAATGGGTCAGCGACGTGTTAGTGAAATATTTGAGATTTATATATTTTATCACTTAGATTAATTTTAATTATTTCCAGAGCATCGTCAACGAAAATTTAATCGAGCACGCTTTCCAGGAGGTAGGTTAAAGAATTATGGAAGCGACGTGCGACATTAGGTGAAAGGAATAGGGGCAGCATTTGACGAAATAAGGGGAGTAGGGTAAATGATGGTGGTAGTGGGCAGGAAGCTAAGCAGTGCAAGAGAAAGGAGATATGAATGGAGGAATGTAAGTTGATATATTTTCATTCATTCATCATTCATTGGTTGTTCTATCTTAATATTGGTTAACTGCTGCCCTCCACCCTTCCCTATCTATTTTATAGATATCCAAAAACAGCCAGCGGTGGCTTTTGATTTGAATGTGTAAGGTCGGTTTTACACCAGCAAGCTATTTCTGCAAGTCTCTTATGCAAGACCTATTAAAAGAATTTGACTCTGACGCACAATTTTTCACGAGTTGATGGAAAGCTGATTAATTGCTGTTTTCACGGGTGGGAACGCGCTTCTGCGAGCGACTTAGCGAACCTTTTAATATTCTCTAAGCAGACTTGGAGAGCCGTATACATCTGCAAATAACGTCGAAAGTTGCTTGCTACGCGTAATAAACCTGCCAGTGTAAAACCATCTTAATTATACGCTTTTATGGACATTTAGATGATCGTACTTATTTAATTTCAACTGAAAAAATCTCCCATAGGATTGAATGAATCTCGTTAATTTCCTAATCAAAATGTATATACCATGTAGCAGTAGTAACTACACGTGGTGAGTTTGTGAGGGAAAAACACTCTTATATTGATCATTTCACCTGAGCCATAGGTGCCTTGGACATTTGGTCCATAATTTGGTTTCCTATAAAATAAAAATTTTTATTTTTGTAATGGTGTAAATGTATGCTATTATAGAGCCAAAATCTAAATGATTGGGCAAAAACAAAGTTAATGTGAAAATTGAAAACAAGAATAAAAATATAATTCTTTTAGTCGCCTGATACTAAAAATAAAAACACATTATCATGAAATCAAGTGATTTAAATGTACAAGAATAGGTAGTGAACCTCTTCATCGAGTCAAAAGCTTTTATTTCGGACCACAAAGGGGATTCAGGAGCCCAATGGTCTTTGTAAAATTGTCTTCATGGTCTTATGGAACAGTTTTCCATATTTAATTGAAATCCGTCAAGGAGTGTTGTGTTCTAGTGCGTTTAATCAAACGGAATTTAATTCAATATACAGCCCGGGATTATACGCATTAAAATATGACAACTGCATTAAAATCATAAAGAAAACAGCGATGGAGCAAGAGAGATGGAAAAAGTGGGTTAAGAGTTGTCTGTCTTTCTCAGTAGGCTGGTGTATTTTCTGGAAGATAGGGATAGATCGATCAAAGGGTGAGTGGGTGACATTGTATCAAAAGATTCAAGGAGCCGGTAAAAAGGATAGTTTAGGATTAAAAAGGGAGGATTTAAGGGAAAGAAACTGTCGGTTGAATTTTGCCGTGGGAAATAGGTGTATGTTAAGTATCTTATATTGGCTGTATTGAAACTTGATTTGGTGGGAGGAATCCGTGTTGCAAGTAATCAAGTTACAAGATCTTAGGATCTGACAATGAGTAAGAGATTCCATCGATGGACAACGATGGAATCTCTTAACAGAAAAACGATTTCATTGTTGGATAACGATGGAATCTCTTGCCAGCTGGACTTTATGAACAGAACTGCTAAAGAAAATAACACTCATTCATTTGATGAGAAACGTTGATAAAATCTATCATTGACGAGAATAACTGATAAAAATTATATACTCTATGTACTGGTATTCTATTTGCTTATGTTACCCATTCTTATAGTCACACCATTTAATTTTAACTCCGATTCGAGAACAAAATATCGAGGAAATGAATGATGAGTTTGGTCATATCGAATAAAGGGCACGTCATTCTTCAGGTTGCTGGAATATGAATTGAATGACATTTGGAGTCCTTAAACAGTTGAGCCAATTAAATGCGTGGGGTATCTTGTAATTGCCTTTTGGGGAAGCGTGTGGGAAAGGTTAAATAGTTCTCAATATTTGGAAATGAATCGAAAGATTTCGACGAGGTGTGAGATTGGAGAAGGGTGAATATCTTGACGATGGGAGGGGGGAGAAGAAATTGGAGGTGTGAGGAGATAACTCCTGCAACGGGGATGACAACGATTCGGGAACAAGGGGTTCACCCGGGTGGGGAGAGGGCAGGGTGGGGGACCGAGAAGTTGGATTTAAGGGTGTGGGGAAGAAGAGGAAGTAGCGGTGATGTCAGAGGTATACCATGCCCACTTGCTGAAATTGGCGTCGACAGCCATCTCCGGAGTTACCTCGTTAATCCGGCCCGAAGGCGCAGCGTTTTCTAAGTGCGTAGGCGAAGGGGTTTATAGAGGGGATGAGCCCTGTCATTGTTCCCTTACATGTTACCGGGAGCCCAGGAGTCTTGAATGAGATCTGATGGTATCCTTTCTCGGAGCTCACGGTTTAATGTCTCTTTCTCTTGTAAATGTGCTTTTTATTCTTTTGGAGTCCAAGACGTGCTCGTGGGTGTTAAAAAATACTCATCAGGAATCTAAAAATCTGTATTCTCTGTAACCAATTAGTCATTCGAGAGAAAATAATGAGATGGGGTACTTAATATTTTCTGTAGGTGCTCTGGATCTCCACTATTGTTCAAAAAGTTTATTTGTCGCTGCTTGGGAAAGTGGAGCCATGGTGACTTTCATTTTATAAAACTTGCGAGTCTCTCCAAAGGCTTTCAGCTGTCATGATGATGTAAGTGACCTCAGAATTGACTGTTAGACAGCCCAGGAGTCTTGACTGACTTATTGACTGAAGCTGACTTATTTACTATATTATGGTGTTTTTTTTGTTGAGGGAAGAATATTTGCGGTTTTCCACTTAGATGGATATTAAATACGATTGCTTTCGCTGTCTTGCATCAGCATCATTTTCCTTTTGTTCGATCGGATTGAATATTTATGTCACAATCAGTAGAAAACTTCTCACAACTTCCTCTTAGGTCGTTTTCAAGTTCCACTTTGTTAGTCCTGAGACAGCATTAATATTTATAAAATTGTATTTTCAAATTTTGATCCCAAAACTGATCTCAAAAAGATAGCGATGCCTACGATCAAAATACTGCGTCCAATCCGTTGAAGTATGCCTTTAACAAATATTACAAAGAGAAATTTCTTTATAACCCTGATCCAACTACTTATGACAAAGGCCAAATGTTTTGTTCCCAGAAGAAAAAAGTTCTCAGATCACTATTTCCGCAGAAATGACTTATTGGAGTAGATGCTATGCCTTAACCTTTCAATATCATGCTAGACAGAAGCTCATCAGGGAAAACTGACAGTAGAAAAACAGTTTTGGATTCTATTACTGTGAAACAACCCAAATGATATGAGTTTTGAAGGCTAATGACGGGAAAAAGTATACCCTTGAAAGTGTGAAAATGGACCCCAGTGAAAAAACAACAAAGGACGACCAAGGAAACAATTGGAGTAAAACATTTGGAAAAAAAGGAATACTGAGGTCTGCAACCATGAGACTGGAGAGACAAGGAGAAATGGCGTTTGGGGTGCGATAGGTGGCCATTAGTCTCAAATACTCTCGATATGAAAATTTGATCTGGATGAAATCATGCTCATGGTCGTGACTGCTAAGAAATGCTTGCAATTATGAGCATATATTCACGGCTCTTTTGACGTCGTTGAGCATTAGTCCTTCTCTCTCGACCCTAAAATCTAGCTTTAAGCTTGTTTTCCTCGAGTATTTCCTCCTGCTCCGTCGCTAAAACGAAGCCGCCTTCGAAATTAACTGCCGCTTGGAGATTTTGTCGTGCCGAAGATGATCAAAGGCCCACTCTATCATTTCTGAAGTCGTCTTTACTCGACGTCATTGGCTTCGCTTGGATATTGCAGCGCAAACATATTGATGGAACGTTGCCCCTTGCTGGAGATTTTGTTGAGAAAGCCTCCCACGTCGCTCAGGGTATACCGTACCGTTTTCTACATCATTGTTTTTGGGTATTCACCTTATCTTGCGCGCTTCATAACAAAATTTAAGCTTCGTTCATTGCCCTGAGACTCGGCCACGGAAAATGTGTTTATGCCGGAAATAAACTGTGAAATCCGGTGTGCTTAAGGCAGTATCTATTTCCCCTGAATGGTATTAAATGATTATTCTTTTTAGCTTAGGTTTCATTGTTGACCTGAAATCTCAAATTTACATAAGGGTAAGCTTGATTGAGTGGTTAGGGTAATGAAAGAAGAGCTTCAGGTAAAGCAAAAGGGATAGGGCGAAGAGTGAGCTAATGATGTAGGAATGTGAAATGGGGATTCCAATAAAGTTCATGAATGAAAGAATCGTGATTTGTCAGTTTAGCCATTTTGAGAGAATGGATGAGAGTCGAATAACGGAGAAAATTTATGACATATTTTGGGAATGGAGTGAGATGAAGGGGTAGATCGAGAAAGTCATGGGTAAATGTTCTGGAAGATACTCAACAGAGAACATATTAAGAGTCTTAAGAATAGGAGGACATGTATACATTAATTGTATAAATGTGTGCATAAATTCACCTCTACCCTGAGGACGATGGTTGAGTCAAGTATCAACATTCGGTCATCATGTATCCACTCACCCGGACGGAAAACCGAGAGAACTTTGAGGAGTGTATAAATTAATGTTTGAGTGTAACTTAAGCAAAAGTGATATGAAAAGGTAGGACTTTTTTTTTGGAAGTGATTCAAAAATTGAGAATTAAACAGACCAACCTCTGAGAATTTAGCTCTTTCCAATACGCCGACCCCGAAAGGGAACGGTATGGTAGATGTATATGTGTGTATTCTTATAGCTTTAAACTATATTGTAAATGAGAAATATAACTTAGTTATTCCACATAGATTTATTAACAGGACGTCGAAACCTAAGTCGTCCTGTTAAAAAATCTATGTGGAATAACTAAGTCATACTTTTCATTTACAATGTTAAGCAAATTCCACGAAGTCACGCCCGAGACAACGGAATATTTAAACTATATGGTCATTACTTAATTATTATTTAAGTTGTCGATTTGTAAATTTTCATGGTCAAGTTCCCACCGATGGCTTCGTGGGTGATATTATGTCTGCACTATTTTTTTTAGAAAGCCACAGCATGCAATTAAAATATATCAATATATATTTACTCCATTTGTTTTGTTTCTTTGGGTAAGGTTTCGGTCGGCACCCTACTTGGACTCGTGTCCCTTAATGCGGAACTTACAGTTTCCTAATGTCATAGTTATTATTTCACCATCTGCGTCTCTTGAGTTTTGTCTGGCTTGAATGTCTCTTGTGATCAGTTTTTCTGTCAACCCCATCATACTCCATGTAAGCCAGATTTTTTAACTTATCTTTATCCGTACGGATACTGCTTATAGTCTTTCAATTTATTATCCCATCCAGCCGAAGGGTTCATGCCGCATCAATTCGTAATCCGAAATAAATCTGGCTAAATGAAGAAGAAGGAACAGAAGTGGCTGGAGGATGCATTTAGGGTTAAAGACATTTTGAGGAGGGTATTACGGGGGAGGAAGTTGGATGGACGTGAGAGATGGAGGAAAAAACATGATTCTCTGGCGGGATGGAAGTTAAAGATACCACGAGTTTGGAGAGGATTAAGTGGTGGAAAATAACTTTGTGAAGGAAAAAATTAGAAAAATCCCCCAAACGGGGATGTTTTAGGCGGGGCTTCTATCGGCTTATCATTTACGTGCTAAAATACCTTTTATGATAGCAAATGAAAAAATAAATTGGTTTTCTTCCGCTGTTTTTTTTGTTGATACAACATGCTTCGGCACAACGGTGTTGTCATCAGCTCCCTTGGTACAACATGGTGACACCGTTATGTCGAAACATGTAGTACCAAAAAAATAATCAGAGGAAGAAAACCAAGTTAATTTCTCATTTTTGAAGATCAACTTCCATATAGTTGAGCCTGAAACCATGGATCCTATTATGATGTTTGTGTTCCAGTGTTCCGAAACTAGTTTGTTCAGTGTAGTTGTAATTCGTCGAATCATGGATGCAAACTGAATCCATAATATGGCTAATGGGACCAGGTTACTTTTACGATGTATCTCAACTTAGATTATAGATTGCGATCGTGTTAAAATTCGCATAGAATCACGTTAGTTATTACCACGTCCTAAATATTCGTTTAGTTGTGTACCCTGGCACTTGATCGGTCGACTGAAAATCTTATATTCTCTAAGAGAACTTTTTTATCTGCCTGTTTCGTGAAAAAAAATTGATTTTTGTAATCTATAAAAATGGAGTTCTCAAAGCATGTTTAAGTGCA
The DNA here is from genome assembly GCA_963169105.1 of Ceriagrion tenellum. NCBI lineage: Eukaryota > Metazoa > Arthropoda > Insecta > Odonata > Coenagrionidae > Ceriagrion > Ceriagrion tenellum. The sequence goes on along the minus strand of OY720632.1, from coordinate 104,084,052 downwards.
ATCAGTAAGGGGGTTTGCTTTATGAAAGATAGTTACCAAGTTACGCTGAAAACCCTCTCTATTGACGAAGGTATTTTTTTTTAATTTTGCACTCCATGACTAGCAGTTGACATTATTGTAATGTAAAGAGACACTTGGAAGAAATGAGCCTTATCTCAGTGCTTTTTTTAAATTAGTTGTTCAACTACAAATTGAATTATTCAAAAATAAGTGATTGAAGTTGAAAATTTAAACATTTTTTTATACTCCTATATCGTTGTTGTTTTTTCTAGTCGATAATAGTATCATTTTTATTGATACCGATGTGATATATATATTTTGTTTGAAGTTTTTTCAGCAATATTTTATATTAGAGAAGGGAATATTTTTGATGCAAATCAATACCACATAAACCATAAAAAAATGAGAGAAGTTTCACAAATATATCGCTGAAGATAATTTGTTTATACCTTTTACTGTTAACAGCTGTATAGGAAGAGCTCATGTGAATTATTGATGCTGTACTTCCATTAGCAGATTAGGATCAAAGTGTTGACACGGTCAATTTTTAAAATAGATAATGTGCCTTTTGAATAACTTTCATTCATCAAAAAATTCCATTGTATTTTTGGGCGTGGAAACATTTATATGCGCCTTGAAGAGCCCTTGGTTGCAGAGTGATATAATTTAAGCATCTTAGTTTAGTGAAGATTGTTTGTATGGCTTATTATTTAGGAGCGAGATCAGCGGAGAAGAGTATTAGGAGATATGATCCGGAGTAAATTCCTTTGAAATATAAACAGATCAGTCACAGGCAATGGACGTATCTTAAGGACGCCACATCGACTAATATTATCGAGTAGTCGATTTCTCGATGTTTATTAAAGTACTCACCACTTGTTCAATTTTCATCGGATCATTTTACTACTCGATTTATTCGATGTCTCCGCCAAAAGACATAGAGTAATCCGATATATCGGTCTTTGTGGCATCCCTAATGTGTATTGTTCAAATGAAGATCGATTCTCTCCACTTAATTTGTTGTTCCCCAGAAGTTTTGGAAATATTACTAATAAGCATTTGATTTAGTCAAATTTCGTGAATGGATTTTCTAGCGTTCCCTTGAACTGATAGTACTTACCTCCCCAGCATGAATGACCGTAGCTTAGACAGGAGCCTGCAAAAGTAAAAAAAGGAATCCATTAAAATTTTGTGTTGCATGATGCTTACTCCGCTAATTTTAAATAGCACATTATTTCAGCTGGACAACTTCGTATAAATATTCAGGCTAATCATAGATTCTGAATATAAAATAAAATAGAATACTTACTTGTCTAGAAACGATACATTATATATGACACGTGTAAGATATGCATCTGCTGTACTAATTTTCCTGCATCCAGTCTTGTGTTTCGAATTTAAAATGTATCCATAAGTGTACTTCAATTTTGTTAACCGGTATTATTTTTTGAAGAACCAGTTAACATTTGCAGAAGAAATACGTAGAAAAGTATTAATGGAAAACGTTAAGGAGCTATTCAAATCTGAAATGCCTCCCAGGCTAATGTTTAAAGATTTGGAAAGGTCCTCAACATTTGATGGTTGTGTGTTCTTCTGCCTTCAGACTGTGTATGCCCACCATTTGTGACCACATTTTACTGAAGGTAGTGCTAATTTATTACCCATAATTTATAGCAGGATTTAAATTCTAATCGGATATAATTGGAGTAGACTTGGCATTCTTGAGAATATCTTCGAACATAGATGCTATATGGTTGAAAAATACACTATTACCAGTGCATAATAAGTGTTTGGCGATGGGATGCATTGATGGATCCACCGCAAGGGACAACGAAGAGCGAAAATATCGATATATTTTCCCATCCCTGATTTTATACGAATAAGAATGATTATCCTAAATCCGTTCAATTCTTTTCTTTTACTTAAGAAACAATTTTGAAGCTACGCTTCTTCCCAAAGATCATCGGTCGACAAAAGCCATGAGATGGCCTATGATTCCTCGGAAAGAATCATGGGGTCAAAGCCTCGGTCCTCACCGCATCCGAGATTTCTAGTGCCATAGGTTGCATTGAAAGAAGATAAATGCTCAAATTCTATGTCACTGAAATGTGCGATGTTGACTTCGCTTCTGATTGGATATGCAGTAACGCAAAAACGGGTGCGTGAAAAGTCACCCTAATTCAAGACGTTGCTATATGGTACATTTATAGCAATTCTCTTGATTATCTTTACTTATAGGAGAAGATTGGAAGATCTTGAGAGTAGGATTAATTAGACGATTGTGAAAGGGAGAGAGAAATGGGAGGGAATCGGTTGGCGGATTGTCTAAGGACTCTGGTTCAAATCTATTGCTGTAATGTGCCCCTTTGATCGGCATCTGCATTTAAAGTGAGACGGCAGGAAAGTATCAACAGTGTGTTTCACAATTATGTTTTCGTTCCTAACGTAGCTGGATCACAATGCACCGATGTTTATAGCGATACATTGGTAAAGCACAGTTTATTGGATTGAACGTATAAACAAGTGCATTAAGGGACATGGAAAGCAAGAAAGTTGGTGGTAATAACATGTTCAAATATTTGAAGTTTGCAATGAAGGTTTGGTACCTTGGGAAACCTAGAAGCCAAACGAGAAGGCTACCATACTCCCACTTGAAGGGTCAGTTCTTAGGGAATATGCTTCTCCGTTGTAAAGTCCCTCCTGTGCAATATCAATCATATTTTTCCAACGATGAATTCCTTGATCAGTTCCATGGTGCAATAAACTTTGGGCTCAGTTCGTTAAATTTGGCTAATGACTACCCCGCTCTGCAATATGGTTCCAAATTGATGAGTGACAAAATTTTAACTCAACTCACGGAGGTTTGGAAAGGTAGATTCGTTTCTGCGGAATATGGTAATATGCAAATATGAACGGAAGGTTTCCTCGGTGTTTAGGATGTTGGATGTCATCTTTGGGGTATCGCTCCGCGTGTAGTCTTTTTGAAAAAAAATATTCTCTAGAAATCCTACAGGCGTCTTCAGATTAAAGGACGCCAGCAGAAATGCTGGAGAAACTACTGTCTCATAAAGACCACCCGCGGAGGAATACCCAGAAGATAACAGCCGTTACGCAATAATGTTTGAAATCCGTCGAAGTTGAGCAGAACGGGGAAACTATGCCGGTCAAGCAAAATTGACTAATTATGGTGGAATTCAAATAATTTAAATGAAAGCTTTCGTCTCACAGATGCTACTAAACCTTTGGCGGTAAAATCATATCGTGCATACAAATGCCTTTATATTGTTTCGTGTCTCATTTTTTACGTTTAAAAAGTTTAATTATCGCTATAATTACTATGAATTTTAAATAGAATGATTAATATCTTTTGAGAGCAGCCTCCCGTGCTGTCATTTTGTGATAGAGTGTGCAATATTGCGTAAGGAACTCTCGGTTGAGTAAAATGTTTGTCATTGCTTGTCTATCTGACCTTCAATTCATCTTAACCCTTTCTCCTACAGCCTGAAAACCGTAAGCGACTACGCATTGGGATTTAATTCATCGCTCAGAAGTGTATCTGCAATTACATCAGTTATCTGGTGGATTCATCGGGCCGCCATGTATTGGTTAGTTTAGCCTGAGTTAGTCTAGGTGGAAAGTTTATCTTTACTTATTTTTACCAAATGGAATATTGAGCACAAAACCATGAAAGCCACTGGAACTGAAGTAGTAAGAGGGGATTTTTTCTCTATTCTCATCTATCGTGGCCCCTTCAAACCCTCTTCATTTTCTCCGAACACGTTGCCACCCATGGGAATGTATTGCCCGATATCGCTATATGTACGTTGCCCTATACACCAGAGCCAAACTGGAGTGGACCTGGCATCTGCTATTTAGAATCTTGATTGAAGCACGGCCAATTTATACTAGTATATTACAAATTCACTTAAGTCTGTCTGGCCGCCTGCTAGAAAAACCGTTTGACTCTACCGGTACTCGAAACATATTGCGAACTCAACGGCTCTTCCAATTACCAGGCTGGCGCGTGAGCCAATTAAACCGACAAGCCATTTTGTTCAGTTAGTTCATTTATTTCAATAATATTTTTATGTTTATGTAAATTAGCATAAAAATTTATAAAAAATATTAATGAAATTAGTGAAATCTATCCAACGCAACTGACCAGCAATTAAAAGATCCGGATTCGAGTCCTGATAAAGTTTAAAATAATTTTTCCATGGCGAATTTCATCCCCTAGGCGCTCTTTGGTGTAATTATTTGCACGCGCCCGCTGGACTTCCTACCGCATTAGTTTTGCATTTCTGCTGTAAATGGCAAATTAAATGACCATTACATCACAGTGAAGTTTTACCTTGTGTAGTCTACTCCCCACCCCCTAGAAGTGTGGTCTACGACTCATACACGGACTGCATATTTATCTCATTACCTAATAGATATTATTTTGGCTATAGTAAGGTAGCTTGAGCGAGATATTTCCCTAGTCATAATGGAGACCACATTCGAATATTGAGTTTTAATTTCAGCAGCTGTCGTAAATGTTGTAATAATAATGATACAATAGTATAATTTTAGTTGACTGAAATTCTGAGTAATTAAATAAAAATATCCGTACAAGTATTTAACTTAACTCATTTTTTTCACGCGGTACGTTCAAAACTCCTCATTGGAAGTTTTTTATGGTAATCCTGAAAAAAAATTTGAGGTGACTTCACGATTTATTCTCCAAAATAGTTGAGGAAGCATTCTAACTACAAACTATCAATTTTTTGACGTGATCTAGGAGTTTTAAATTCCTAATTTTTTAAAATTATGTCCCTCTAAAGTGCATCCACGTACCGATTCCTATGTAAACGGTGATTTTTATGGCAAATGTTTCTCAAACAACCTTTAATGATTTAAATTTTTTTTCACATTCCCCTTCAATTTCAACAGGTAACCTCACATATTACATTCTTAAATGAAAACAACATTATACTCCTTCATTCAAATCATCACTGACCATGGTTTCAGTACATCTATACCGTTATCCAGGTGTTTTACCGGGAGGGGGTTAGGGGGATTGAGAAGGTTGAATGTGAAATCAATGGAAATTAATTCAATTGGCATTAACTTGTTTTCCTCGCTGTCATTAGGATGCACAATGCTAAAATATAAAGTTATGCTCATTTAAGGTCGTTTGAGCGAAATACAGGTTCACCTAGAAATCAATGAGTTTGGTCACATTTTTAGAAAAAATATCTTAAGATTCCGAAGATACCAAAATATCAACTCCTTACTCAAGTAATTTTCGAGATTTTTGGCGAAAAAAATTTTTTTTTTAGCCCTTTTACATGGGAAATGGTACGCGTAAGCACTTCACAGAGTACTAATTATAAATATTAGGAATTTCAAACACCTGGATCTCGTCAAAAATTAATCGTGTGAAGTTTGCATGTTTTCTCGACTTTTTTTCAACTAAATCATTAACGCCGCAGTATAATTTCAGAATTGCAAGTAAGCTTTGGTTGCGAGGGACATTTAAACGTATCACATGAAAAGAATGAGTCAAATTAAGGACATAAGCAGATATTTTTATTTGGGTACTTTGAATTCCAGTCGTATTAAAGTTTATTGTTTAACAATTAATAATGTAATATCTTATTCATGCCTCCTACAGGTGCTGATTGCTGATATTTAAGTGTATAATTCGAATATGTTCTCCATAATGACTAGGGAACAATCTCTCTCAAACTACCGTAAGAGTGTTTGACGTGAATGTGTTCCACTATGCGCGGCCTGAAATTATTACTAGGAAGAGTAGAGAGAGATGTAGACGTAAATGTACTAACGGGTAACCTCACTTTGTGAGATACTATTTGCTTCGGCACGAGAGTAATGCTCCGCACAGTCCGCTCGTCCCGTTGCGAGCGAACGGGCAACGGCGTAGGCGAGCCTATCCTCACCTGCCCTGTGGCCAGCGGATAAGGACGAGGGAAGGGAAAAATAAGAACTCTCTCAGGAAAGGGGGGCTGTAGATGAGGGGAAGGGAGAGTGGAAGGTGGGGGCGAAGGGTTTACGTGCGGGACGAGGGAGGAGAGTTGGGAGGGTTGGGTGGTTGTCGGGTGTATGGGGGTGACGGTGCTGGAAACAACTGGGTCGAAAAGAGAAGGAGAGAGGAGGCAGAATGGAAATAGGACCCTTCCTTGTTTGCCATTTTAGGCGGATCGCACAAGATGACGTGGGGTGTGTTGGAGGGGGGGAGACGGAGATGGGGAGAGGGATGGTTTGAAAGCGTGGCAATGAGAGTGATGAGAGGACGCGTGTGGGAGGTGTTGAAAGGGTTGGTGTGGACAGCGGTGCGTTGTTAGAGTTGGTACGATGGGTGGTGTGAGGAGAGAGGGTGGAGTGTCGCAGATAGTGTCCTCCCGACTGTCCACAGCTCGTTTCGGTGGCCAGTCCTCCATTCTTCAATCCGATCGCGCCACCACCCAGTCGATTGCGTAAACAAAAGAAAGGAAAATTCTATACCCCTTCTCCTACTTCGGCCACCCCCTCTCTCCCTCCCAGTTTTCATTTCTTCCGCGTTTTTCATCCCACTCATCTATATTTTCCCTTCTCCCTCTCGATTGGCCCATATCTTTTCACTGGCATGTGATTGGAACGGACGCTATTTCAAATAGTAGGCTTCAAATGAAAAAAAAGCACAAGTTTCCAGAAATAACTACGCTAAAATTTAATGCAATTAAAATTAGTTCGATGGGCGATAGGATGTTTTCTGCACTGTTATGATGCATTAATTGATAAGTAAGTGGATCTCTAGTCCTCCGATAAGTAGAGATTGAGAGATTTTTTTCACGGCGCATTTTTCAAATGTAAGCATATAAACTTGAGTCGAAAAAAGATTTTTTTCTCGAGGTTTTTGTTCCGTGTTTAACTTTTCGCCCTTATAAGTAAATATTACCGGTTTCCTAAAAAAGCTACCCTACAAGAAAAATAAGCGCTTTTTGTACTATTTTCGATAATTAGCCTTTTCCACTGTCCTCGATGTACTCCACTTTCATTTAACTCCACGGAAGTACAATTCCGGGATGACATTCACCAATAACAACGAAATACATCGGGAGTACATCCTAGAATTATTTTGATAATAATCAATTTAAAAATGATTAAGGTGCCATTAATGGAGTAATATCAAGACGGAAAGCAGTGGTGATAATGAGCTATTTGTGGTAGAAATTTCACGGTAATAGTTGTGCAAATGATAAATAATCGTCAAATATCTGCAACAAAATTTTTCATTTTACATACCTAAGAAAGAAAAAAAAGTTTTGTTTTACTGTCGTTTGAAGCGTTTAAACCGTAGATTGTTTACTAGGTGCCTTTGTGTGAGGGCAGTAAATTATCTATTGGCAAATGGGGCACTTTTTGTGTCAAATTTGCATTATTTCAGGCAACTGGGCTTAGGAGCGAGACAGTAGGAGATTAATGACGTCTTCAGGAATTGCGGTTACAAATATAAGGGGATGTATGACAGGTTTTCCAAGTGGAACCGTGTGACATAAGAGTTGTGAGTATTCTTCATTCGGGTTGTGGCGATGTCTGGTCCCGAAACTTGGCCTATGAAGAAAGAGGAGTAGTTGGAGGCTTTTGAAATGTGGGTTTTGGAGAGAGGGATGACAAGTGTTGAAAGGGTGGTGGGAGATGTTTGACGAAGAAGTATTTTATTATGGTGGAGGAGGGAAGAAAGTAAGTGGAGAAAGTAGGTATGAGGCAGAAGGAGTGGCTGGAATGTAAGATGAATGGTAATGAGCTGTTAAAGGGGGTGGTGGAAGGGAGGAAGTTAAGCATGAGGAAAAGAAGATCGTTTCACATGAATTTTACTGTACGAGTCTGATGGAAAGCGCTTTTTCCCAACTTATGCCCCATTTGAGCTCAATAGGACACGAAGGCAACCTTGCCCAACACTGCGCTAATAGTCCAGGCACTATTTTAGAAAAAATCTCTAAATTTTATGTAAGAGGCATTTCATGTAACAAGTAAGTATAATACTATTACTTTTTTTTTAAGCCGCTGAATACAAAAAAGCTTGCTGCCAGGTCGAAATTCTACACGGAAGCAAAATCATTAAAATGACGATGAAGTGAAAACGTGCATTTTTCTCCCAAATGTTCCGGTGGCTTGATAATATTAACATCTATTCATATATTTCAATAGCCATAAACGCGAATATTGAATCCGAAATGTCGTTTGAATCGAAATTTTTAATATATGTGGAAATTTTAAGGTTCACCTAAAGGACTCGCTGCTTATAATTCAACTTTTCAGGCAAACGGTACTATATCCAAAGTTTTGTGTCAAACATTGTGAATAATTTTCTTTGAGCTCGTCCCAGTTATTGACTTTTAATTTTTTAACAGGATTATTTTAATATGAAAACGAGAACCTCATAGCAGCAATAGTTTTGAATGGACATTAACGTTTACCTATTAGTACTAGAGGTATTATTTGGACCACAGGCTATCTCTTCCCCGTTTCGTGTAAGTTTTGTCATTATGTAATGGAGTTTTACCGTATTTTCGTTGAAATATATCTTCTATAATGGTTAAAATGTTCTAATTGTTGATTATAATTTATAAACACTCAAAATATATATTCATATACGAAGCATGTATGCATGGAAGAAGTCTCGAGTCCAAGTCTTCATGCTAAGTGCCACATCCTGTATGTTGAAATAGAAAAATAGAAGTTCGTTGATTCGTTCGTTGCACAATTCTTGCAGAATAATCTAAGAGTTTGCATACGATTTCAATAAAAAATGTTTCTTTGGCAAACAAATTAGTTCTGAGGGGTTAAATTAACCCCTGTTGGTACTAATAAGTTTTCTGCAAAGTACCTCTGGTGTTAAGCAGAGTACGGCCTGTCACCAAGAATTAAAACTGCTTAACTGTGCCTACTCTGAAAGGGAACGGCGGGAGGGAGGAGGGAGATTAAATGTAAAAGGGTACTTTGAATGAATGCATGCCTTTCTCTCTTCAACCCATTTTTAGCACTTTGAGTGCGGCATGACGTGATATCACGTGAAGTTCCATAGTGCAAGCTGGAACACCCACGGTACACTTGACGTGATATCACGTCATCAGCACCAGCGTTAAAACAACCATGACGTGATATCACGTCATGCCGCACTCAGAGGGTTGACGGGCATACAACCCCCAAGTCCCTCTTACGGCTCATGTTTTTACAAAGCGGTCGCGAACCTCCCCTTCCATTGATCGATTCCACCCACACCCCATCCCTTTTCCCCCTATCCACCCTCTATATTTCCACTCATCCAACGATGCCACTTGCTGGATTCATGTGGGTGGAGTTATGAGGGATTTAAAAAAAATTGTGAGAGAGATGTGTACCCGTTTTCAATTTTTTTTCGGAGAAAGGAGTGAGGGAGATAAGGTTTCGTGCCGGAGAGTGGGTTGGAATATGACCCGATAGGAATGACTACCCCGGCGTGGGAAGCAATTCTCCTCCGTGTCTACGTATTTGTATTTGAACTCTAGTTTTATATTTATCTTTTTTGCGCTCCTTCAATGCCTCGAGATACGTGTACGAGTGGATGTGCTTTACTTCTCTTTTCTCTTCCTCGCTGATGCTCGAGGTTTGTCTTTGGTGATTCGCCTTTTATTTCTGATTCACCCACTGCGTCATTCCCTCGAATTACTTCGTCATAGGCATTCCCAACGCGGGAATCTCGTCGCTTTCTTTAGTTTATCATGGAAATTTCATCTAGGCTTTTGGGCGAGAGTTCTTCGTTATTTGTCTCCCCATTGCGCACCCTAATTTTACATTTATTTCAATACTGTCTACGCGTCATTAATAATTTTGTAGAGAAGGTTTTAGGGATCTCTTAGAGAAAGTTACATAATTATTCACTATGAAGCGGCATATTTATTCACAAGAAATGATGAAAGATTGAAGGATTGATGAAGATACGATTACTTATGCGATTGCTGGTGGGAAAGTCGTAGTTTGTCTTGAGAGCATATCTACGAATGAGTATCTATCTAGGGAAGTGAAAATTGCTGTGTTCACCCGACGCTATTATTTGGTTGCAAACCTGGAGATATTAGGATGAGCATTAGAATGGGCCAAATGCGGTGAGAATATGTTACCTGCGAATGGTTTATGGCAAAAGTTTGATTTACAATGTCAGGAATGAGAGGGTGGTGGAAGAAAGTGACTGGATGCTCCATCAAAGAAAAAGACTGAAAGTAGCGTGTTGCGTTGTTTTGGACATGCTTAAAGGATATATGGGAGTCACACAACGAAACTTATGCAATAGCGGGGTGAACGGCGTAAAATGAAGGATAGACGGCGAAGTTGCGCGTGAATGTAGTGAAAGAGAATGTAAAGAATAAAAATATTTGGAATGTTATAGATAAGGAGAGCGTGCATGTAGCAATGTATATGTTTAATAGAGGCAAATGTGATTTGTGAAGGTTGGGCATTATGTAGGATAAATTCCTAAAGGATTCCATTTTCTGAGCCTAGGGCAATAGCTAAATTCTTTGAATTTGCTTACCCGAAAAAGAAATAGCGTGATGGAAGTGGATGTATGCATAAAGTAGATCAGAATTTTTCGTTGGTAGATTGGATCTGGTTTATTTTAAACTGAATATGATTTTGGCGTGTTGTGTCTTCGGGGTCCTTTTTGATGCCACAGTGTGTCCATTCTGTCGTCTCTACCTCCTAAATCAGTGCAAAAATTTAGCGTGGTACTTAAATAGCCATGAAGAGCTTTTTCTCTCTACTTGATTTTATTTAAGTCTAATGGTTGTGACGAAGGTATTTCTCATTGATTTTTAAAGCAATTTTATGGCATGTCATAGTTTTCTTTCTGTACATGTATCGAGGGAAAACTATTTTTAGTCTGTCCCTTTTTCATCCAAACTTGGTCCTAAAAAGCTTCCGTTTTAGCGTATACGCAAACATGCTACGGAAGTGAGCGAGTAGACTGATAAAATCAGCCTTCCGGTGAGATGAAAATAGAATATAATTCTGTTAGTCAATCACTATATTATTATTGGAATAGGACCGACTGAATCCCTCTTATATTTCGATCGGTCTACAGTTTAGGAATTTTTTTCTCTTTTTATGATACTGTTTTTGGATAATGATGATTACGGCATGTTGTAGTTATCAACTTTTCTCAAATACTCCTTCTCAGACACCACCGAAACTTTTTTTTCGTAATCCACATATTCCTCAAAAACTTGAACGGAAATAAATCATCGCAGTTCATAATGCGCTCATAAAAATTGTTAAAGATTTGCATTTTTCTCACACCCGCCTCCGCGGGCTCAGTTCTAGAGTTGGCATGTTGCAGACATAATACGTGCTTAGGCTTACACGGTTAGCTACAGGTTATTGAATTATATGTATATTGCAAACCATATTATGAGTAATCAAATTTTTATATTTATTATTTATATAGTTAAAAAAATGCTATTTTCCATATTTAAATGAAGACTTATAGTGAGACTCTACATTTCTGCCAACTATTCTGACAACTTACCGCATTAGCGTAATGGAGCCCTAAAAATCTATAATACTCTTGTGATTAAAAATATTAAATGAAAAGTAGTAGAAATTGAAAATACTCGGGCACGTGAAAAAATTGGCAATGGAAGGTAATATCTTTTACCTTCCATTAACTTTTCGAAATTTGGTTTCAAACGCTTGCTTTGAAACCATGTATGGGGTTATGTTCTTGGGAAAATTTGATTTTGAAGACCTAGTAATACTCTTTTGCTAGTTGCTCTTAAATGTTGCTCCATTATTGTAAAGTTACATTCTTTTGGTCAATGACTCTTCATTAACCTCTGCTAATACAGTATGGCACTCCCTTATGCCTGCTATGCGAGCTGCTTGACGAAACCTTTTTGCTAGTACTTCAGCATTTTATTCCTTTTCCTCTTCCGTAGAAGAGCAAATTTTTTTCCATAAATGCGCTCCATGGCAATGAAAGAGTTATCCGGATGTTTTGATTAGATGTTCACACGGCAGCTGAAGGCTAATTGGCGTAGTCAACAATGCACCTCCATCGCATTGATCTTCTCCTTGCGTGGTGGTGAAAAAATACCATTTTTATGGGATATTTAAATTTTTTAAACGAAGAGAAAAGTTCAGAACATATTTTTTATTTTATCCATCTCAGTAGAATATGACATTTTTAAGTATTGGAATCTCAATTCTCGATATTTGTGTAAGATCTTTTTAAAAGAAATACTCTGTTGTTGTGGCAAACTTAAGACTATCTGATATGTTGACATAGTTCGAAGGGATTTCATCACCCCCAATACGTGGGAGGTAAAAGCAATCGACGGGATGAACTGTTGCTTGGTCGTGCTTCCATGGCAAACCTTCAATACTGTTCCGCAACACAAAGGCGTCGATTTAAAAAAAAATCCAAAATTTAACAAACCTGCCCAAATTCTTTATTATGTCGAACACTTTTTAAGCTGTCAAATTTTTTCTAAGCAATATGACTTAGATATTTGTACCTTTTGAACAAAAGTTCCAGGGACGATTAAGGTTCATTAAAAGGGTGCCATGACTTAACTTGTATCTATTCCAAGGATGTAGTGCAGGCAATTCAATCTTCACTGAAATATTTCTGAATGGCTTATCTGATCGTACTTGGTCCAGGAGCATTGTTACATACTCTTAAATGGTGGTCTTCCTTCGGAGGATAACCCTGCATTGCTGATAAACTGCCTTTATATTACTCTAGTGGCTGGCTGACTACCTTTGATTCAGTCCTGACAACTTTGTTCCTTTAAGCACTAATTTAACATTTTGATTCACTAGATGTATTTATATCATGTGAGTTAATAAATCTTCAGCAAAAACGCATTCTTTTAGTCTAAATTCTCCAAAACTTTTTAGTAGGAACTCCTTAAAATTATGGAAAATCGCTTCAACGTTTTCTAAAATTAGGCTTCTCCATTCATACATCAAGTTTTCATTTGCCGTTACTCTTGCGTAAATTTTGATGCAAATTATTGCTCTGTTTGCATCAGAAACATGAAAAATGAAATATGTAGGAGTTTTCAGTTTCCTCAGAGAGGCGAGACGAAATGGACTGAAGGAAATCATCTACCTTTCAGTTTTGTTCTTTGATTATTCAGAGAGATAAGCTATTTTATGAATGTTTCATTCAGAAATCTGCTTTTCAAATTTATCTTCATTAATGGAGATATTCTGATTCCGGATAAATTCCGGATGCGCCTTCTACTACTGATTTTAGAGGTGAACAAGTGACTTTATCGTTCTCTATGTATCTCTTCTTCGGTGTCGTTTACACAACTGAAGTTGATTGTGTAGGAATATCTGAAACTTCGGTATAACAAACCAGAGTTAAGAATGTGGTAAAATATATTTATGTCAGAGCTGTTGAAATAACTCCTTCGGTGTTGCAGAGATGTACGATAATTTTATGGCAGCACACTAAAATAAGGAAAAAGTTTAGAAGTAATGATTCGAACGAGATTCCTCGTGTTGAAAAGATATAGGTTCCTACTAGATTGAAATCGATATTATGTAAACTAAAAGATAATGCTTTTCTTTTGAGGCATGTCTCCATAAAATACTTTTATAAATAAATACTATGTATTTTTTTCTTTATTAAAGGACATCTTTTAGTAGATATACGGGTTCTATCCTATGTCTTACAATTTTATCATTGAAAATAAGCTAAACATTTTCCAAATCCTTCGGTAGAGTCCCAGCATTGAAGACGCCAATAGTATTTATTTGGCAACATAAATAGCAAATGCAAACAATTAGTCGTGCGTTACATGGTTTGTTATACTTAATACAATGGGCTGGAGCTATCCGTGTAAAACTATGCAAGTATTACATATCTACTACATGCCAACTCTGGGGCTGGCCCCGTGGAGGCGGGCGTGAGAAAAATACGAATGTTTAGAAGTTTTTATAGTCGTGTTTATGTATTGCCATGGCATTTTATTTCAGTAAAAGTTAGTGAATTACGTAAAGATTATGAAAAAAAGCGTTGGCTGATTCTAAGAAGGAGTATTTGAGAAAGTTAATTAACAATGCTTTAAACATAAAAATTAAACAAAATTAGTGTACTCAAATAAATCGATGTTAAGTGATATCACTATCTTTGTAAAAAATAACCTTAAAATGAAGCATATATCCTAGCATTACAAACAATAAAAGGTGAGATATTAGTTAATACATGATTCAGGGCACATATTTTTAGCAAAAATTTGAAAATATTTAGAAACGCATAAACCACGCAATTTGTTTTACTCAAAACGATTCCAGATAACTTGTTTGAGGTCATGTTCTACCCATACGCAAAATTTGAGCAAAATCTGAGACCCTAATGGATAATCGTTCGTGAAATTGAGGTGGAATAACTCATCTGAAGTTTTCCCGGAAGTGTGCGATCACGTATTTCTTAGATGCGCCCACATAACTTCAGCTCAATTTAGCATTGTTCATAGTTCAGCACATATCCATAAGTCGAAAAAAATGGATTATTGGATTAATACCATAGATGTCTGTGCATTGGCTCTTTTCCCTTGACCTACGTGCGTTAGCTCTGTGGGGAGAGCTTTCGACAAGTGACCGATGAGAAAAAAGTAGCATTGAATTGATGGAAAGTGTGAGACAGTTAATTTAAGAAGCTGGGAATGATTTTAGTTACTTACAGAGTAACAGTTAACCGTGCAATTTACTCGAAATATGATATTATAGACTTATCGCAGGTGACGCAGGAAAGTGAGCAGTTCATCTTACCCAGAAAGTGTAATTTTCACCCTTCTGCAAGTGGACTTCTCCATCCGCTGTCAAACACACCATTACGTTAATCAATGAGTAAGTGGGACTAGCATGTCATTGAAAAAACATTTCCAGTTCCATTAATATGCCCCCACTACACTACTCTCTTGAAGCGACTGCTTCTCTCTCTCTGCATTAATTATTCCTCGTCGTATGTTTTATGCAAATCTTTTTGAGTTCCTTGTTTGAATATTTTTTGATTTATGAAATTAGATAACCCTTGCTTGCCAGTTTTTTTTTAAGTCGGCCGCCTGAAGTCAGAACTGAAATGCTTTGCAGAACAGATTTGATAATGTTATCCCTTGAAATGGGATTAAAAACAAAGGAATATTATGTGACTGTTATTCTGGCATGGAATTAGCCTGCGAAAACATGATTATCATTACTAGAATGTGTCCTTTTATTATGCGATGTAGATGAAGCTTTTCACATGCATTATCACATTAAATTCCTCCGGTTTGCCTAATTTTTTAGCAGACAATTTAAGTATGAAAACATCTGCTGCTAATTTTACAGCATGTTCAGGAAGCGTGTGTAGTAAAACTAAAGGACCACAAGTGAAGCTGTTTCTGTGGTAGTAGTGGAAAGTCCCCTGATGGCAGTGTGACCCTTGTCCTTCATGAGCTTCGTGATGAGATTCCATTAGATGTGGAGTAAAGCCACTGACCTTTTGGCTCTTTTAGTAGGCCTTAACATAGAGATGAACCTTTGTAGATCTTTGGTAATATTGTCTGTGGAAAATTACTTACAATATTACAACCTAAATTATATGTGCTGAACCCTTTTCGTCATTTCCGAGTTATTGCAAACCTGAATACTCTTGAAGTTGATTTAAACACGTCGAAACCGGTCTAGGTTATAAAACAGGATGATTTATTGATATATTGTAAGTAAATGATGTAGGCTCTTGTAATTAAATGCTGTTTCAGAGTCTCAGTTTATGCTGAGTTTCTCTTCACCCTTCCCTTTGGTATGATTTTTTTCTGTTGACATCATTTGGTTTCCTTTTCCGGTCGCTGGATATTTACGAGGATTTTTCTCCGATTGAAGATGGATTCAAAGTACGTGAAATACTTACTTAAAACCCACTACAAATGTAGACTCCCCAATGATCCTGCGTCATTGAGGTTGATGCCCCAATTCCTCATATCGCATGCCCTTTCGATACCTCATTGACTAGTTTGTAGTAAAAATAGATTTTTTTATATTTTTATTGTCTTTGTATAATAATTATCGATCTTCCTATAAAACCTTCTACCGCCCCTCTTTCGTGCCCACATAATTTGATTTTTGATTTTCATGGAATCGCAGAATTGCAATAGCTTTGATGAAGTCATCCCGTTAGTGGTCAAAAAATAACGTGAAGTGCACAGCGGAAAATCATTCGTTTGGAGTGGGATATTCATTTTCCCAGAATTAATTTTAATTTATTTCGTAGCGTTTGAAATACAGCTGTCCCTCATTGCTTGATTTATTCCATTATTTTGATACTCTATTTTACATACCTTTTTATAGTATGCATAGCCTGCATAGTACCTACAATATCCCTTTATTCCAAGAGTTGTTTTTACACCTGTTTCAGACTCACCTCTGAAACACCCCGAGTGTTCATGGCAGGTTACAGCAGCGTATATGTGGTAAATTCACAGTATACTCGACCTCTTCATCGGAGGGAGGTGTATGAAACTTCAAGCTACGACAAAGTCTCTCTAGAGATGAGGATGTAGTTCACAGTTTTACCTCGATTAAGGTACTTTTCATCGGTGAAAAACTTAACGAGCTCGCCTTTCATTCTCGGAAAAACCGCCGCTGCGCAGACCAACTCTGAACGACGTAAACCCTGAGTAGATTATGGATTGAAGATCGGAGATGATAATGAAGCATTTGTATTGGAAACGAAAGATGAAAAAGAAGACAAGGTTAAATTATTTAAGATTTTCCCGTTGTATTATATTTAAATATCTTTCTCGGGCTTCGCACCGGGTTATGTTTTCATAATCCGCCGACGTTTCGGGAAACGACTTGTTTTCCATTTTCAAGGCACGTGTTATTTCCGCCGTGACCACCGTGACCACTCACGGCGGAAATAACACGTGCCTTGAAAATGGAAAACAAGTCGTTTTCCGAAACGTCGGCGGACTATGAAAACATTACCCTGTGCGAAGCACGAGAAAGATATTTAAAGGTTAAATTAGATAAAGGCTGGATGAAGGGTAAGTAAAACAAAAGATAACGGATGGTTGGTAAGGACAAGGCAAAGGCAAATATAATAAAGGTATAAAATGTAAAAAGGAGTCGAAAGATGTTCATAAAAAATGATGTAATTAGTCTTAATATGAACAAAGAGCTTAAGATGCCATGCAAATTTTTCCCTGACAAAACTCACAACTGCTGGTGCACGCCGCGAAATTTGCTGAAGTATAAATACGAAGTGAGCCGGTGTCTTCATTTCATAATCATTTCATCATCATATCACCATCATATCATCATTTCGATTTTTCTGAATTTTCTCGGTCTTTCTATTGAGACTATAGCTACCCTAACTTGTTTTCATGTGATTGACTACAGATATTTTACTTCTGAAAATCCTCTCTTAGCATTTATGGCATTATAATGCTCGGAGTCATTCTAGGCAGTGTACAAGTGTTTTTTTTCCTTCTGCTGCAATATTTGCAATCCAAGTTTAAAAAAAAATTACATCCTTATTCGTAATGGTGGAGCATCACACTTTTAATGACCGTATGAACAAATGCTTTATACCGTATCTCCCAAACTGATGTCGTTTTACATTTATCGGCGGACCTTTGTTGTATTTCAATTGCCAAAAAGTTGAGCATGGTGAGAATCAGTGAGTAAGGTTTCAATTAGGTTCATTAATTCACCAATTTTGTCGTCATTTGTAGGTACACTGAAATCATGGAAGCATGCATAACCATCACGCCATCCCCTATCGGGGTAGGTAATAACTAAAACTTATGCTACTGCCTTTTGGCCTTGCTCTTCGGAAAATTGACATTGATCGACCATATAAAGTACCTAATTGGAATTGTACCAACTTAGTTCTTTCCATGTTGGCAGCAAAAATCCAAAAGTATCGTCTGCCCCTATCAATTAAATCACCGAAAAATTACTTCCATACAACATATCCTTTTCATGGCAATGCTTGCTTTCGTCATCTCATCCCCGATTTCAGTCTGCCGAGTCCTCTTGGTAGTAAACGTGTAATTGCTGTTTCGGGGAAAAGCCTGAAAGATCCGCATTTTACTTCCCGTCCCTCACGTGCCCTTTCTTTTTTTCGTTCCCCTTCTCCACCCATGCTTGTTCTCTCTCCCTCTCTATTCCCTTCAATAAAATCTCTTGCTCTATCATCGTTCCGCCCTACATCTCCTTCCGTCCCAGTTTCATCCGCACTTTCCCCTTGCGCACCTTTGCCCTTGCATGAGATGTCCGCCCGTCCCGAGTGTCGTCGCCAACCCGTTTAATTCGTTGCCCTTAGGGGGTCGCTCGTAACCGCTTTGGAAATAGACTTCTTTGTGGGTCCGTGGTGATGGTGGTGTGTGTGGCAGAATGAACAAACGCCATTTGGGGCAGGGGGGGGGGGGCGAGGGAAACTAGACTCGGCCAAGCGTTTAAGGAGGGTCTTCGGAAGGGAAAGGTTGAGATGCAAATGTGAGATGATCCTGAGAGCGCTGTGAGGCGATTGCTAGCAATTAGGAAAGTGACCAAAAGTTGATTGTTTTCTTTCTTTTAAAGTTCTTTTAGATTCTGACCATTTGCTCCAGGGCACAAGTAATGACAGGTCACCATGGTGATACGCTCTAAATTAGTCTGATATGAAATACTGGTGCTTTTCCACACCTTTGATTCTCTATCTTTTATGCTGATAACTAAATGACCATTCACTTATTCACAAAGACTGCTCAATGGCGTAGTAATATGTAAATATTTAGTATAGACAGAAGGAGAGAGAAATCTGATAGGAAACACATACCTACATTGGCAGATACAATGATGGCGTGAATATATGTGTTCCCAATCCACTTTCTTTCTCCTTGTGTCCGTACGAAATATTTATATAAATAAGTAACATCTCGCACAAAAATCGTGTTCGGTTTAAATTTTATCAGAGTAAAAAATCCCAAGTTACTCTGTGCATACATATTACATATATTTATTTATATGAATATTATATACTCTCAAGTCGTATATTTATTTATAGGTGGCTCTGCTAAGAGCTCCCAACCAGGGTCGTTTGATTCAATATATCCGAAGAGCTATATGGGTCTTCGAAATCATTTCCACCATACGGCCGCCATTAATGTGCTTATTGAAGAGTTACCACCACTGAACATCAAAGAAAATATGAATACGAATATGCGGCGCCAGCAACATTTTGAACCCAAATGCACGGAAGTATCATCAAGAACGTTGAACAGCCTATGCTATACTTATAGAAAAAACATTAAAATAAGCATATTAAAGGCGAACTGTTTTCGTAGCAAAAACCTGTATCAAAAGAAAGAAAACTGTCGATATTGAACGACTTTGCTCCCAGCATTCCAGTTTTAGGGATCGTTGAGATGGCGGAGCCCTCCCTCGATGTTGTAATCTAAGGGGAGGACAAGGGGAATTTGAAGATGTGTCCATCAGACGTCTTAGGAAGGAGTTAGAGGCTAACCTAATGATGTAAAATTAGTTAAAAGAAAGAGTTGAATGTAAGTGTACGTCATCCTAAATTGTTTTTGCATTCATTCAAGTAAAACTTAAGGGGTAGAATTTCTTTTTCATTGTTTTCCCCTGTGCAATTATTTCTAATTCTATGTGGGTTTCCTCTGTGGAAGAACTCTCCTACTATCCTTTTAACCATCATTTTCATTAAAAAAAGAACTCGTTTATTTTTTGACATATGTCGTAGTTATAACCGCTATGAAAGTGGGTGTATTTGTGTCTTTTGGGCTTTATATTGCTTCAGTGGAACTCCTAATATTTCGTAAATGCTTTCCTCTCCTTAAATTGCGTAAGAAATTCCAACCTGTTGCATTCAGTGCGCAACATTTATATCGATGAATAGTGACTTATTTATATAGTTTAGTGGTGATAAACTTAAAATTAAAATGAGAAATGTTATATTGATGCAATTGCATGTGGAGAGTCTTGAAATTCGACCGGTAATGGAATCAGTTTATATTATGAAATATGGAAAAATTTAAGTGCATATTTATTTCGAATTAATTGATAAAAATATGCATAGGTGAGATTATTTTTAAGTTAACTTAGTTAAGGAGGTGGTACGGAATTAATTAAATTTAACAGTGCTTCCATTAGCAGTAGCACAGGAACCTTGCTTTCCTTAAAGACATGGATTTCAATACACTATGTAGTTGACTTAATAATTTACTTCAGACCCAATTCCAAAGTTATTTATCTCTGTAATTCAAAGAATTGGCTCTCACGATGTCTTTGCATTTCTTATTATTTATTTTATATTTGATTGCTTTCGTTTATGCAATCATGGAAATCATATTTTATCATTAATATTATTTATCATAGAAGCTGGGCATTTTTTAAAGAGTTAATTTATGAACTTGGTGTCCCCTTGTTGCATGAAATATATCTCCGTCTGAAACTGAACGTCACGGATGGCGAGTTAATGCCTGTAATTCACGGATTATACGCCGGAGACGAGTACCACCTCGTTCTGGTGGTAGTCCACTTTTGGAAGCTCCTGAGATACCAACAGAAGAGGTGTAAGTCCAAACATATATAATAATCAAATAGCAAAAATTGTATATTTGTAAAATTTATTTTGAGTTGGTGAGACGCCATATATTCAGGAATTTTGGTGGAAGAAATAGATCTGATCTTTGGAAAGAGTCTGGTCCGTCTCTTGCACTGAATACGCTGCTCTCCGTTCCGGTAGCTCCGTTTAGCGATCACTGAATGTCTTGTACTCACACGACAAGGTAAATCCATTCATTGCGTTGACTCGTCACTGGTTGCACTCAGGGTATATGAAAAGTGCCCACAAAAATATTCAACTTTTTTGTATTGAATTATTCTACTTTGCCTCGTCTTACGTAGAAATTACAAAACTTAATTTTGAACTCTTATTCAATACCACTAATTGATGCAATACGTCTGTGTTTATACTTCATCTCCTCAGTTGATGGAAAATATCATTTGAGCTTGTAGGTTAAAGTTGAACTACGCAGTTTGCGTTTAAATTAATCAATCAAATATTCATGTACAAACTAATTAGCGAAATGGTTTAGGTAAGGTAATTTTGGCGTCAATGTACACTTGCGCAGTCATTAATTCATTGGAATTTTTTTTCAACTGCGGTGGGCATGCAGATGAAAACACTTTAGAGTGCAGGGAGATATCATGTATGAACTTGCTGGAAGGTTAACGAGGACGTCGAAATATTCCCTTGATGATGTGGATCAAGATGGAAATACTGATGTAAAAGGGTTTATTATGGACCGTCTGGACTAATGGATTGATACTCTTGGCTTTCATAGCACGCAAAAGGCGAAGGAGTTTGCTGAAGCGTCGCTGTTCAACATTTCATGGCATAATTTCGCAGCAATCCGAGATCGTTATCTGGTTTTTTGTGAGTTACTTGGTCACCACTGTGGATGGAATTTCAATTTTAGAGCAGTTATGTCGAAACCAGTGTGCATGTTCAGCTCCAATTCCACTCAGACAGGGCCAGGCTGCTGTTTCGTCGTGAGAGCGTTTTCTAATTAAGAAGAGATAAGATAAGATTGGTGCCTTAATTGTCGGAGAACCATTAAACGAATCTCATTGCTACCAATTTCCGCTGCTCATGCTCTAATTTGTGATGTCCGTTATGCCTTGATGTTTCTGTTTCTTATGAGTACAAAATTCTTACGATTAAACGATTTCGTGGTTTCTTCTGGATAATAGTATTATTAGAATCGTCTGTGTTATATTGGTCCATCTGAATATAATAGTTGCACATAAAGTGTCAAACTTATGTCAAGTTGGTCTGTAGATACTCTTTAAAATATTAAAATTTCATTAGTTTTAATTTTTAACCCATTAAATACATATCTACTCTTCGTAGTTCAACGTATTTGAAAGAGTACGCTAGAAAATAACCGTCAAATTTCATGAACCACTGAGAAACATATTTCCCGTGTAATTTATCCCTCAAGGCTTCAATATCGCGGTATTTATAGGCCGCCATTTATCTGCTTGTATGGTCCACTTCCTTATATTAATAATGTAATTGCTAAATTTAGCCGCGGAAAATTTATAGGTTCACGGTCATTATTGAGGATATCATGTGCTGGATGAATTTAATTGCAATAATTGGTATGATTAATGGAAAAAATGCCCTATTTCCAAAATCGCATTGAAATGCTCTAAATGCATCAGCTGAGCGCAAAATGTCATGATTGGATTACAGGAAAAGAGTATCTGATATTTTATTTAGGTTCAAAATTTACTACACGAATTAGAAGTGAACTCATTAGTTTATCATGTGGAAAAATCATATAAATGAGTAAAAACAAAAATTTAATATTATTTTTAGGAATTTGTTTTTTAATGGAAAAACGAGCCATGGTATCCGACTAAGTTCATGGATGATTATCATACGACGCCCACTCAAACATCATATACTGCTTCAGTGTCGAATGTGCTGTGCTGTGCAGTGCGTTATGGTCAAATATAAGTGCTAATATTTTCCATTAGTCCTTGTTCACGTTTGCAGCTATTATTTATGGTAACAACCCGAAAGATGGTTAGTGGACGAAATAAATTTGCAACGGGAAATTTTTCAAGATTGATGTGTCTGAAGTTTGGGACGCGACCTTAATTCCTGAAATACCATCCATTGTGGTACTCACTAAATATGCAATTTTCCTCAATAAACTGCATTGGTTGACAAAAATAATGAACTGCGCGAGGAAGAGTAGGCAACTGAATGAATATACTCGTTTCAACTAAATCGATTAAACAAAAATGTCGATGGCATATCGCTATTGTTTCTTTATCGTCATTATCAGAACCAATCAACATGAAGATTTCTTTTCAATTACTCTCAATAACTTTTCATCTCATTAATTCATGCTGTCATTACAATTTTCAAGAGGCTTTTATGCCTGAAATTCAAAACTGATCCCGCTTTGTCTGAAAGTTACAACTGATCCTGTCACCTCTTCTTTGCAGTTTCATTCAAGTATTTTCATCCCTCTGCTTCTTATCTGAGTTGACCCTAAAACCGTGATGTGATAAAGATTAAGTAAATGGTGATATTATTCTTACACATCGTCATTGGACGCATTGTTTATTTCTTCCATAATATGCCAATGTTATTACTTTCTCGGGAGAATCGGAACCTACTTCTACATCTACGTCTACATATTACCTTGCGAGCCACTGAATGGGCGTATGTCGGGGTGTTAGAACGCCATTCGAGTAAAGATAAATAATATATCTAAGAATGGTGCAATTAGTGGCCTTAGCTCCTTGAACACGCATGCAGGTATTCCTTCTGGATCTGGGGACTTGTTACTTTTATTCGAACGCCGTTATTTAGTTATGCCTTCTCGTAGAATTTTAATGTAAGCCATCGTTTCTTTAAAGTCAGGAATGTCTAAATTGTGTATTGTGTCATCCTCAGTGTATACACTGTCTAAGTAATGGTTTAGTAAGTTGACTTTGTCGATGCTATTGGTTACTACTTTGCCGTTTGCGTCCAATATAGACTCTACTGTTGAGGTTTTGCTTTGGAATTCTCTCGCGTAAGACCAGAGTGATTTGGGGTTTTCATCTAGTAATTCACCGAGAATTCTTTTCTTGATGTTTTGTAGAGTATTGCGCATTATTTTCTACGTTTTTGAGCGTTGAACAACGTACATTTCTCTCGCCGCAAGTTCAAGCAAGGAATCAATCAGAGCTATGGAATGTTCTTTTTCAAATGTTTAATGCATAGTTAAAAACTTTTCCTGCCAGTCTTAAAATAATTTTGTAACATGTGAATTGATTTCTCGCTTTTTTATTTCCTTGGACCGTTAATAAGACGTTAGAAGTACGAAAATCGGGCAAATAATGGGCTAGGTTTACCCAGGAGGAACACTTCTTTTTCTTGAGCAGGTATTATAATGAAATACTTTGTCTTAAATCAGTTTTAATAAGTGAAATATTATAAATAGTGTCAAAGAATGATGATAGATTTTCAAAGGATAAAGATATCCCTGGCATATTTAAACGCATGATAGAAAAGTTGCCTATAAAAATCATTCGTATTTTTCTCATGAATATCATTTTTGTGGTGGTTTTTATATTGAGGAATTGACAAGGTATTTGCCTTTTCATACAAAATTGAACGGTGGAGGTACTGGCACATCACTAAAATTTTCACTTTTGATTTTGATATTTATTTCATAGGCATTCTCTTACTTCTTATGGAATCTTTAACGGCTAACATATTCATTCGAATGCTTGGGCTCAATAACCTATGTAAATATAGTATGAAAATATAATAATATGAAAACCCCATTTCTTATATAAGTATCGTGCAGTGGGAATTATCAACTCTGGATGCTGAGTTAAGTGATGAAGAAAATGTTACTTAACGTTGGTTGACAGTAATAATGGTGTGTTTTATGTATGTCTGTTTGTCGGTCAATCTTTTATTGCAATATACTTATAACTGATCGTATAATTTCAAATAACCTAGAATTTTTGATGATAAGAATAAAATAAAAATTGTAATTTCCACTCTTTCTTGATGAAAACTGATCATCATTTGACGCTGTACGTCATTATCAAGGAAATAAAATAATAAAATATAGATATCAAGGTCAGTTTTCATTTAAAAACAATGTAGAAATTCCTATTGTCATTTTTTTCTTACCAAAACAGGTATAGAATATTTCCACTAAGTTACGCCTGAAACTCTTTCATTTATTCTAGAATTGATGTCAGTCAAACAATTTATCAAATATCCTGGCTAATTGATTGATGAAAAAAACTCTTGTCTAGAATCTTCTGTTTTCCTTTAGTACTTGTTTTCATGATGAAATTTTTCACATCGTAGAAATATCTAATTAACCTCGTCCATCTACGAATTCAAGAATACATGAATTATTATTCCAACATCAACGAGCCAACAGGTGGCTTATGGACGATGGAGGGGTAGAGAAAGACCTCCCTCTCCTCTCCCGCTATTCGCCGCGCACGCTAATATTCGTGTGCGTTCCCTCTCTTGTCCTTGACGTTATAACGATGTACGTCCTCGATAGAGCTCTGGGCAGACCCGAATGGCCTCATCACTCGATGGCGATAAGAACCGATTAGTTTGTTCCTCCCCTTGATCAGGCCCTAACTCAGTCCCCTCTTAAAGTAGCTTTTCTCAAAGTATTACATTATGTGATTTTTATGCACCATAAGTTCTTGCTGTCTTCACTCTAATGAGTTGCACGAAGGGATGCAAACGGGTTTACATCGTGCTTTGTAAGCAGGTAATTTTAGAATTTATCGTTCGTTTCGCCTGAAGAAAGGAAATTTTTTCATAGAGTGTAGTCTGCCAGTGTGATGATTATCATATTAAACTTATGGCTTAATTTTGGAAAGGGCAGGTAGTGACAAATAAAGATACAGTGGCTATTAGTACAACAGCCAGTTCTTCGATTAGAGTGGTGGCAGTTGCATTGGTCATAGGAACTGCAGACATGATGGAGGAATGTTTGCGATGGGCATTTATAATATTGAAAATTGCTAGTGTGAATAAGCGTATTTAAAAAAGGTCTTTCTGTGCAATTTTTGAATGCAATTTCTCCTTCAACCAGGATAGTCACAGTTTTTCCTTCGGTAGTAACTGACAATTGTTGGTTTACAAGGACCTAGATCGCATAGACCAATGATTTACAGTCACAGCTTCCTACCCCCGGACTCAACCATTCTTCCAATCCTGCGTTGGTCCTCCCTCTCTTCATCTCGTCCATGAAACCTGTTCTTATTCTTCCCCGCTAACCCAGCATCCACGCATCCATCACGACCTTCAGCACTCCCTCGCATCACATTGCATGTTCTAACCACCTAACGTATTTCTTTATGATATCCTCTTGATGTTTTCTCTTTTACCCCACCGTATCCTTCCTCATTCGTCTTATTTTCCCTCTGTGCTCCCACCGCATCTCCTACATTCTTTGCACTTGTATTTATAACGACTGCCTCCTGCTCGTGTCCTCTTTTCCCCAGAGTTCTTTTTTCTGCACCGTTAAACTCGACCCTCAACATTAAACTCTTTGCTCGTACTCTTCTTGATATCCTTTTATAAGATCCCCGTTATCACTTCCCTCATGCGTTACTTTTGCTGGCCCAATCCTCCTGATGGTGTTCTTGCTACAGGGCCCAACGTTAAACCCAAATAAGAAAGTCTATCTCTAGGCTTTAAGTGAATGGTAAATCCTCATTCTGTATTTTCTGCGATGATTTTATATTGCTTCTACAAAATTTGTAATCCTTTCAGTAGTCAACTGAACGAAGTCTGATCGTCTGCGAATCGCCATGCAATTGTTGAATGAACATATCTATATTAATCCATGCATGGATAGATGTGCAACGTATGGCTCGGCAATACCCAAGGACACGCCTAGTGTGCCTTTTAAAGCCATCCATATCCTGTCCGCATCTCTCTCAGTGGCGAATCCCAAAAATGATCCGATTCGATATAACATGGCATTACAACCACACCTGTAATTTTCTCAATTCTTTCACGAGCGCTCTCTACACCTTTTGGTGATAAGAGGGCGAGGATGAGGTGGGGAGAGAGGGCCTGAGGGAAGCGGTGTGGTCTAAGCGCTCAGGTCACGCAAACCCCTTGGGGAGTATTCGTCAGTCGTCAAATCCTCGGCTGTCTGCATTAAAGGTTCGCATGCATGTGTTCGCTGCGATGGATTTGTTGAAATTGATATCGTGTCCTCGGTGCCTTGTCTTTGAAAGGAGGGGAAGTGAGTGTGTGCGGGCGTGCAGTTAGTCACATGTCCTTGTATGCGTGGATCTCCTGCCGCCCGCGTTATCGCCGACATAGTGTTCAGCTAATTTCCTTAATTGACTCGACTCGGCGGGAGATGTTGAATCAGGTGATCGATTAAATGACCTGGATTATTGTCGACCTAGTCACCAAGATTTCTAAGAATTTCAAATTGATGCATAAAAAGTTCAAGGAGTTGTTCCACATTATTTTTAGCACGACTACATTTTTTTATGTTGTCATTCCAATCGTTGTTGTGTCTTTCAAATTGTTAAGTTAGATAAGGAAATTACTCTGAAAAGGCATACCTACACTACTGAGAATACTTTTAATGCATTCATTGTCACACATTTTATATTCATGAAGCGATATACTCATATACATATATCAACTTATACCAAGAATAAAGAGTCAGTGGTTGTCTTTTACGTCATATTAACTCATTCAATTATTTGCATTATGGAAAAATCATAGTCAGTTACTTCATTACGGTGTGGTGACTAATAATACTCGCAGATAAACTAAACTTGACTAAAATGATTTCATTTGGCCCTCGATTTGTTGATGAATATGAATGAAATGAGCAGTTTATAAAAAACCAACCTCCTACTCTGAGCTTTTTATCTGATCTCTATGATCTAAAGAGGGTGATCTAGTCTTGGTTGTTGGATTTTTGGAGGTGACAATTGTGAGACCGTATTCGCCTCTCAGGAAAGGTGAGTAGTTACGGTACTTGCGGAATGAAGGCAAATACAGTTTTGGGAGTAATGTTTTGGAATTGTTTTCATTTGCAAATAAAAAACTCTTATTAAACGTATTTATTCGCATGTAAGTTTTACTAAACAGACTGAGACTTGACGGGTAACCGTCATTTTCAAGATCAACGAAAGTGTCTATTTTCGCGGAAATAAAAAAAATCCACAAAGTTAAGCCTGAAATTTTTCGTCCATACGTCAAACACCTGTTTCTCAAAGGGAGCAGTCGAGTGACAACTGAGATCACTCGAGGCTTCAAGGGACAGGTGGGTTGATTGGTAATGAAAATAATTTCTTAGGGATTGGAGAGAGAATGGAAAAAAACCCATCGTCTTTTGTTGAATAAGTCTACTTTTAAGGAAAGGCACCAAAGGGACAGTTATTTATGATTCTATTCAATGTGCGGATTACCACTCTTACAATCACAGTGCTCTCCACATATCACTGGAATAGAGTTTGGAATTTATCAGAAAAAGTTCCCCATGTTAGTTGTACATACGTCCTGGGTTTTACAAAAAAATTCTTTCACTGGAGATTTTATGGTAGTCATAGAAATAGCAAGATTTTATTGTCAGTCAGCAGGCTTGCGGTGCCGCTTAATGATCGCAAAAAACTCGCACTGTGGTCGAATACACCAGGTTATAGCCGTTTTTTAATCAGTTTTTTATGCATGAATCTCGGGAGGATTCAGAGTAATGAAAGATGCCGTCGTTAATTCTGTGGGTCGGAGTTTGAGTCCTAGTCTAGGCGAATGATATTTTCTTTACTTAAGTTTTCATATTAGAGTTTCCCTCATCGAGAGGGTCCATTTATGTTACATACTTTTGTGGTTATTCCATCGGTACTCTGATTTTCCTCTAACACAGTGTAACCCCTGCTTTAACTCTCATATTCCATCGTGATGGCAAAAAATAAATGTGAATGAGTTTTATTTTTCCGTCTCTGAATCCAAAAAACATTTTCCATTGTGGCATTTTGATAGAAAAGGGGTAGATAAACTCTATACGTAACATGAGCTAGCTGGAAGGACGCCCTTCTCAGGTTTTTTTTTATTGAAAGCTTAGTCATGTCGATCCAAGAGAATGGAGTAAATAACTTTAAACTTTTATCGGATGGTGAAGAGGTGGATTGGTGGATGTAGAGACGCAAAAAAAAACCCTTCCATGCATTGACGGCAAATTTTAGGATTTTAGGCTTAATATTTCCGCGATCGATTCTCTCTGGTAGTTCTGGAAGTTGTGATTGGGTAGAAAACAATGATTTGTACCAAAAGTTGTTGGGAAGAATATACTGGCTTGTCAACTTAATCCCACTAATATCATTTTGCCATGTAAGATATTACTCTATCTCGGTAATCAACAAATGCCATTATGTTTCAACTTTACGTACCATATCCAGTCCAATTGTATTTGTTGCTCAACTATACGGAAAGTGAAAATTTGCTCTGGATGTTATGTCAGACCCCGACGTGAGTTTTTTTGCTCATTATTTTTATTTAGGAGAATCAGGGTGACAGTTGATGTTTTAAAAAATCGAAAAAAACAATCAAACATGCCGTTGTACAATTTGGTCCGCTTTACGCTAGTCAATGCAATTTGATATGTATGAATTTTCACTTTGAATGTTTAATCTTCTCAGTGTTTTTTACTGAATCAAAAATTATGAGAGATAATGAAAATTTCATATGTAGATTTTGGTTTTGTTTTCAATCGGCAACGGGATTTTCAATAAGATATCATAGTGGAATTTCTTTAGTCTCCTCGCGCGTCCTATCGTCAAAAGAGTATTTTTATTTTATTTGTGTCGATTCTAAAGGACCTTCTCCAGTTGTCATAATGTGGAGTCATTTAATCAGATTTTCATTCCGGAGGGATCCATATAAGTGACCGAAGTAGGAGAGGGAATTTTCAAAATATTATCATTAATATTATTTTGAGAATCAGGAGAAAGATTGTGTGTAGGCTATTAAGGGTTCAATTGCGGTTGCTGGGTTATAGCTATTTTTTTCTTTATTTATAGCAAGCAATGTCTAAAAGAATAGTATAACCTCAGTTTTTTCTGATGGTTAAAAACGTATTACTAGCAGTGAGAAGTGAAAAATAATTAGATAAATGAAATTTTAATATAAGTTTAAAAAATAACTTTTTCTCCTAACACCATTTTTTAAAATAAATGGCCGATCCCTAAGGATCCCACCCTGGCTGTGTCACTGATCTTGACATGCTATCAATTAAAAATTTTAATGTGATTAATTCTAAGCCATCGCAAACTCCTCAATTTTTTTCTTTTTGATAATCTCTTTTTTCGCATATCATCCGGCCAGCTAGTGTCACCCATGAGTGTGACCGGGCCGGATTTGATTTTTTTGCCTGAATCATCGTGGTTTCCTACTCTTGCTACGGAAAAAATCCTCAATACCGACCATAAGCCAAAAATTGTGGCTTTCTTAAATAAGTTTGCACCTTTGTGTTGAACCTAATTTGTTACAGCATTTATTTATTGAGTGCTGAAAAGGCAGCGTTGACTGCAAACTTAAGAGTTATTCTGATAATTATTGTCAATCCTTGAAATCCGCTTCCCTTGGTGTGAATTCAATTATTTATACGCCGGTTTGTTTCAAGCTCATATCGTACTACTTTATGCTGGCAATAATGTCTTCTCTTGTCATCTGGATTACTGTTGATCTAGTCACTAAGATATCTAAGACTAAGCCGAATTTGACTATATTTTATAATATTGTAGACCATGACTATACTAGCGCTCTTGTCATTGGCAAAAGAGGTTTGCTTCTTGGAAAGATCCATCATTTGAAATATTAAGGGTCTGCTGTTGTGAAATTTGTCGCTGAAACAAAAGAATGTCTGTCCCTAAAGGAGAACACTTATGTTAAATATAACTACAACTTTTACGCTACCACTGTCGTATTCGATTATGGCACACTTATTGAATTCTGTGAAAAAGACTTCCACAATTCCAGCATACCTGTTTAAAGGATCTGTTACCAGCTGCTGAACTACGCCATTTCAAGACTTATTGATGACGCCAAGCATTCATGGTGTTACCATGAATTAGCGTGGGAGTGGGTGTGAGCTGCCGAGAATGGAGGCGGGAATTTAATAATGGAGGCTTAAGTGACACAAGTCCTGTTCTAATTGAATAACCTCTTGATTACAAACACAGATTAGGAAGTCGCTAGTCTCCCGTTGAGTTCGCTGTCTTGTCATTAATTGTTACTTCATTGAGTGACTGTTGCGTAGGCATTGAGTGCTTTAATTCTTTATACATTTCTTATTTTTTTAAACTTTTTAAAGGACTCCTTCAGTTTTCATGGCAAAGGCTTGCGACTCACCTGATTTAATACAAATATAAACAACGAAGATAAGTATTAGAGCTGTTAACCCTCTTAGTGCCACCGACATTTGGTGGTACCAGCAAAAAGTGCCAGCATGAATTTGGGAGTGTTGTAGCACCTTATGAAAAAAAACAATATGAAGTTACTAGTTTAGATATTAATGTAATTTTTTTTATTTTAGGCTAAAAATGAATTAATTGTTGTTTATAATATTCTGATACGTTTCATAAAGGATAAATGTAATTAATACAAATAAATTAGTTTGAAAAATAATTTGTGCTCGAGCCGATATATCGGCTCATGGCACTTTTCGCCTGTGGAGCAAAAGCCGATATATCGGCCTGTGGCACTAAGAGGGTTAAGCATCCTTGTTAAGCTTTAATTTGATGGATTGTGAAATCTTAGTAATTTAGTCTTTCTTCATAACCCTCTGCTGAAATGTAATTATTTATACTACCATAAAAACTATTCAAGTGCGATAACACAAGCCTAAATTCAGTTTTATTTTATGATTTTGCTATCATAAAGTTTGATAATAACTGAATGATAGAAAATGGTGCTTCTGTGACAGCTTTTTCTGACTTATAATGTGCAGTCGAGGAAATTAATACAGGAGTAATAATGTTTCCGCTCGGGAGATATTATCACTCAATGGAGAAACATTTTTGTTTAAATTTTGTCACCCTTTACAGCAATGCGGGAAGTGCTTGTTCTCTTTAAATCATTTATCCTTAACGTCACATTATATTGTTTCTCTCTCAACATAGTTGTCGATGGAACGTTTAGGGGATTGCTTTGTTTTGTATCACAGGATGCCAGAATGAGGGCGGATAATAATAAAAGGAGTGACATGGGGAAAACTTGATGTGAGTGTGGGCAATAAAAGGGAGAGACCATTCATTAAGAAAACTGCAGTTCTGCAAGCAAGATTATGCAAATCAAGTCCGAAGGGCAAATTGAGGAAAATCAGAATTTTGAAGATTGCAAAGAAGAAATCATTAAATCAGTCGAGTAATTCTTACCGTTGTTCTGCGCGTAAGTATTGATGGTATTTTAGTAGAAAATGGCCACACTGCAGGATAAAGGAGTCGGTATCTCCAACGGATAGAGACCGAGAGGAAGATGAGAGCTGCTTAGATTAAATAAATAAAACAGAAAATAAATGAGGAAGTAGTCTTTAGAAGTAGTTGAATGAAAAACGAAGAAAATGGTACAAAAGAACTTGACACCACCATTGGTTTGATTTGATACTCTTTTTTGAATTTATGAATACTTTTAAATGAGATGAGGGTTGGAGAGATTGGCGTTTTTATGATAAATTTATTCAAAGTCCGGCTTATAGAGAATCTGCATTGCCATAAAAGTGTTATAAAAATATAAATGTTTATGTATTTTAGCCCAGACGCTTTTGCAAAGGATTACCCAGCAGGTACTATTTTCATCACGTCCTATTACACTCTGAAAATAAATTGAAAATTAAAATTAGGCTTTTTAACGGATAATAAGTAATGTAAGTTTTTTATTTCCAACGTTGTGTGTAAATGTTTTGGACATTAACTGGTATTGTACAGATGTTGCTTGGCTGAGTTTCACATTTAGTTGATTAATCCTTCAGGATAATAAAATTGTACTTATTTTGATGGCTCAGACATGATGGATTAGACCTATCAATATATTATGTTGGCTTAGACATGGTTTTCAACCTCTCGAGAGAAAAATCTGCTAATGATCTTATATATTGGAAAATCGGTTTTGGGTGAAGACCTGTAAGGAGATAAAAATCCTTAAAAATATGCGCTACTATGGACATGACCGACACTTTGCCATATTATAATCGGATTGTCTTGGTACTTATTGTACTAGAGAGAAGCACTAGTTGATGAAGGAATTTGTTAATTCAAATTTGACCGAGGATATCATTGCCAACTTGAAAGGTTATAGAGTAACGGAGATTGATAGCTATAGGTATTTTGAAATCAAATCTCCTTGGAATAATTTTCTGTAAGTATATTGCTATCAAAGGGTCAAGGTATTGATGAGTATTCAATTTTCAACAATGATTTCAACGCTTAAGGGTACAGAGTAGGTGGTGATATTTTTGGAGCCGTTTTAATTTCCATTCTTGAGTTGAAATAGTATAAAAATTCATTTTTAGCTGACACATTTAGCTTTTCAAAGGGCTAAATTTATTTTGAACCTTCTTCCTGTGAATGAATAGGTTGAGTAAATAAAAGACACAGGAAATAGATGAGGAAGTAGTACTTTAGAAGTGGTTGAGTGAAAAAGAAGGAAAAAGTATTAAAGAACTGGACACCACCATTAGTTTGAATTGATAGCAGCAAATCTCTTTGCACACAATACGCACTTATGCAAACTTTAGACAGTTATTTCGTAGTAAATATTAGAGGTAATTCGTTAAATGAGAAACTTACTCGTTGTCATTCACCTCAGCTAATTGCATTTATTTGAAAAGGGTCAATTGATGAGGAAAAAACCTAGGGGGTAATTGGGTCTCCTACGATACTCAGTGCGAGTGGGAGAATCACGAGTGGATGGGAGAGTATTTCAATTTTCATCGAGGATATCAGCGCTTGAGGACTATGCAGTCGCTTGCGACCTTTTCCGAGCTGTTAATGGTCTGCTCTCGGTGCTCGAGCGGTTATCGCCGTATTACTCCGTTTGTTTGCCGAAGCGAAGAGTGAGCCATAAGAGATTGGGGGCGGGGATGGAAAGAGAGAGAAAGAGAGCGTTGGTGTTGTCGAGGGTGGTCGCATAAAACTCGATCAGGATGACTTAGAAATCGGCGCGAAGAGGGAGTAGGAGAAAGAGTTGATGGTCGGACGTCGTCATCGTTGACGTCCTCGAGTAATCACGCGATGAATTTACTCTCTCTGTGAGCTTCGAAACGAAGTATACTGGCGGCGATAAGTGGGGGAGAAGGGTCCCTCTTTGTGAGGATTTTATGTGGTTCCTTCATCCAAAATAATAAGTGTCCGAAGCGAAACTCTTTGCACACTACACGCGCTTATGTGTATACTACTACGTAATATTGCTTGCTTATGTATGTGCAATTTTTTCAAGCCGTTGCCATCGGGTTTCGGAAATGTAGGTCATGCCGGACGGAATACTAAGTTAAAGTGAGCTGTATACATATAAAGACTGAAATGTCAGGTGGCGTATATGAGCGTATGGCTTATAAGTCTTTGTCCGATTATCTGGCGTGTATAATTCCTATCATGGGGCCATATTGAAAGGTGAACGATCATTTGAGATCGGTTTCTAAGTTTTAACTTGTGGTTGATGTATGTTCCAATCACGTTTTGTTATAGTCCCGACTGTCAATTAATCCTATTACCAGTAATAAGTGTTGAGATGCATATTTATTTAAATTCTAGAAGCAACTTGCACTTATTAGCATAAAATGATTCGTATGATAGATATTATAGTTGTCGATGCGCTCACATTTTTCTGTATATTATTTAGAATTCTGGCTGAAATGGGGTAAAAATTAGGCCGTTATCTTCATGCAATTGGTGTTTTTAGCTCTTTGTTAAAAGATATCATGTCTTTTTGCCGGCAACAATCGAATTTTAATACACCCTAGTGCCAAAGGTTTTGAATAGTTGAGAGTGTTGTGAGTTATGTGAATTTAGATTCCTATAATATTTACTAACTTTTCAAGTACAGGCTATTACTCAGATTATACTCAGTGCATGTTATATGAGAACCCAAAGCGTGCATGAATTTTCCTCCGTATCATCGGAAATGACTTTCTAGTGATATTAGTTTGACCGTATTTGCCATACGCCACTCATTCGTAATGCAAATAAACCTTATGAAAAAGTCAAACCTGTCACAAAACATGGTACTTTCCCTCTGCGTGTTTTTTCGTCGGCGACTTGCCGGTTTTTCTCGTACGCTCTTCGTGTTAGTGTTCTTTTGTGAAAAGAACTAAATCTTGGATGATAAATCGGTTATCTTTAACCAATCTTTTTTTTATAATTTTTGTATGCGTTTGAACAAAAATTGAGCTTCACCTGTCCATTTACGATGTATGGTATGGAATATATGAACAGATCTCTTATGAATGATTCTTCCTACAGATATTTATGAGAGGAAGCATTCGTCTACATTCCTTTAACTTTGACTTACCTTATTCAGATGTGTACAGAGTCATAATCATATTTGTACTCCTGCCGTACTCATGATGTTAATTAATTTTTCGGTCTTTTTAAAGATTGATTTGCTGTGAAAATTTTCTCTCGTAAAACCCTAATGGTGATCAATGAATACGATTGCATTTCCAAAGTATTACTTTTCGTACTGAGCAATTCATTCTTCACTGTATGTCCCGATTGTCCCAATTTGCAGTTACACATCGAAACAGTCACTTCTAAAAGTGCTTAATTAATGTTTATGATAGCACCATTATGTGTACTTACTGTTATTAACATTTGCAACCAAATGTTCAATAAGGAAAACGCTCTGTTTTTCGAAAAATTATCCTCTAGAAATCCATCCAAATCAACAAAATCATTACCTCTGAATAAATAGTTACGTAGCTTTTAAATTAGCAAACTTCTTGATCATTTTAGAGAGAATTGTAATAATATCCCGATAATATATCCCATATCGTGGATAGTTAAAAAATGTGAACATAACCACCCCGGAGTAAGTCTTCAAAGACGGAAGGAAGTTATCGATATTTATGTGACTTAATTGAAATAAACACATGTTATGATCCATCGGAGGTACAGCCTTCTCCGGAGAGTAGTGATAGAGAAAACGTTTATAATAATTTCGGTGGAAGACCAAGGATGGAATACAAAAAGCGAGATAGAAAGGATTTCTAAACAAGAAAATATGAAAAATTAGGTGGTTGGAAGAAAATTAAGCTTAATCTAAACCTGCAGTAAATAAATCTTCCAATTTATCACTGATGATAAATAATTTTTAACTGAAACTAATCGATAAAGTGCATATGGCATAGGCACTTCGTACGTATATATTAATAATAAATTACGTTTCGTTTTAGATAGCCTTTTTCTCTAGAAAACTTGTTAGAATCTTTTAATGTAATTAGTCAGTGTAATTCAGTATTGTCAGTAATAAGTAGTCAGTGCTTCCGACATTAAACTCCATTGCTTCCAATAAGAACTTCCCACGTATCCCAGTCTGGAAGCTTAATACGCAAGTTATTTACATGCCTACAAGACCAATTTCCATATGTTGAGGTAGTTATTTGATCCCTGACTTTTGGTTAGTTCTGTTAATTGATTTAGATTTAAAGGGAAATATTAATCTGAGGATTGGCCAAGAGTTATTCGTAATATTCGTGAATGAGTAAAAGCCGCAGTGTTTTTAGCACTGAATCATTCGTCGAAATGATTACGGGAGTTCAACTGTCTGGGTTTGCATCGAGGTATCTGAGTGAGGCCGGAGCACTTTTAGAGTGGATTTAAACGTCTCTTCCGCTTTGCTTTTTTTATAACGCGTAACTCGCATCTCACGGTCTTTTTTACGACAGGGCAACAGGAACGGAAATAATCAAAGTTCCTCTTTGCTGGGAAACATGAATTTTAACGCTCCTTGGAGAGATGTGAACCATTGTTATCAAGGATCAATGGACAAAAAATCTGCTCTAGAGGTTTCTATTTAAAGGGAAAAACGCACGCTGACTATTTTCCAATAAAATTTGAATCCGAAATCGAGGTTAATTTTTTATAATTATCCTACAATATCATTTATAAAGACTACGAGTATTCAAAACCTGATGCTGGACGAGGATTCTGAAGATAAAATGGACGGAAAATTAATAAATGATGAAGTTTGCATAAAAGTAGAAGAGGAAAGGACCATATGGAACACCAGACAGAAAAGACGAACGAGATGGATTGGACGCACCGTAAGACCCAATGCGTTTGTGAGGAACATAATTGAAGGCAAAATAGAGGGAAGAGTCCCCAGAGGAAGACCTAGGAATAAGTTCATGGACCAAATGAAGAGGAAAGTACATGAAAAAGGTACCAGAAGGTAAGGGGCCTGGTATTAGATGGGGAAGGGCTGTAGTCAATCAATCTTAGGATTGAACTACCAATTATTCGTATCATATTTATTTATTATTTGACTGTGACCATTATCATCAAAAGAAAAGGAAAAACAAGCTCAAATTTTCAAGCAGTTACTCGGGTACGTGGACTAGCATTGTGCCTTGAGTTGGGTATTACATTTTACGATTGGCGAGATTTTTATTGAGAATTCCGTCGTACCTTCTCCTCAAAATAGTGCCCGTCCGTTTAAAAGGAAGTTTTTCTTTTTTATAATTGTGAACGGATAGATTTCCGTGAAATTTATGAAAGTATTGTAGTGGTCACATCTTTCATTATTTATTCTGAGCTTTTCATATTTATTATCTAAAATCGGAGTCCTATCATTTAATTAAATAGTGAGGTCGAATTCGGGTTTACATTTATAATGATTCCCGAACGCTGATTTCAGTCATGGGCAGGACTTCAATTTCTAGTGTCCTTATCATTCGTCGTTCAATCCTAAGATTGGTTGACTGCTCCCCTCCGCCCTTCTCCATCTGATGCTAGTTCTCTTGCTTCCTGGTAGCCCTTCGAATTCACTTTCTTCTTTTGTCACCGCAGTATTTCAGCTAATATTCAGATAAAAGTGTGTGAATCACGGTTATCCTACAGAGTCCTTATATAGCCATGTTGCCCCATCGTTTTTTTACTTCATTTAGGAAAGCAGCCGATAGCCTCATGCCAAAAGCTCAGATTTCAAATGAAAATAAATATATGTACGCTTTTAATTCCTAGTATGTGCTTGTACACACTTACATATTTAAAATTACGTATGACAGTGAGCCTTTGTCGTTGACAGCAACAGAATATGGAATATTAAAATCATCAATACTATATCGTGCTATGTAGAGGTTAGTTTGAAAAATTTGACATAATAACCCTGAAGAAAGTGTTGTTAAAGAGAGAATTAGAAAGATAATTATCGATATTTCAGAGAATAATCTGAAAGAAATACATTTAATGATCGATCGGAGATGTAACCTCCTCCTGAGTATAGTAATAAAGGAAAAAATGGGAAGGATAGCAGTAGAGGACCAAGGGGTGGAGTATATAAACCAAGTCAGAAGGGATTTCGAAACAAGAAAATATGGAAGAATTAAGTGATTAAGAGAAATGAAAACTTAATGAAAATCTGCCATAAATATCTTCTATTTATTCACTGTTGATATTATTTTAAACAATGCATTTTCAGTGAACTTTAACTATTATATAATTGATAATGATGAATATGGTTCAAATAAATGCCACGTCGCCTATGTAAAGAATTCGCTTTTTTATGTTATGTGGTGATGTTATAATATACCCAGCGCGACAAAAAATTATTAGCTCAGTGAGTCTGAAAAGATAGTTATGATTAAGCTGTTGCTCAAGATAAAGCTACAAATCAAGAGTATCGATCACTAATAACGCCTCCTCGTCTTACGTCTTCATCCGAGTTCGAAATTG
Source organism: Ceriagrion tenellum (assembly GCA_963169105.1). Lineage (NCBI taxonomy): Eukaryota > Metazoa > Arthropoda > Insecta > Odonata > Coenagrionidae > Ceriagrion > Ceriagrion tenellum. Next base: position 104,045,553 of record OY720632.1, on the reverse strand, counting down.
GATTCTCTCAATTGGGCGCAGATCGCCAATTACAGGAAAGAATTATCACTTCGGGCATTTGACGTCAAATGTTGATTTTTTTATTTGATTGAGGTTGCAGCACGGAGAGTAATTATTGAGGCTAGCATTTCATAATATTTCTTTGTGTTGAGAATGACATCTTTCATTTTGAATGTCAGGTTACATTGATGCTGCATTGGATATCCACTGGGTTATCAGTTATAGTCCAACAACTTGCACTAGAAATTTTTGTATGTTATCAATGATGTGGCATAGAATTAATTATGTGAAGAGGGGAACTAAATTCATGATAGGAGCAAAGTAACATCATTATTTTAAATTAAAGAAGAACTGAAAAGATGTCATGGAAGTGTTACTCTGCTTATCGATTTATAGGTAATATATATCGCCTATTCTAAATTTTTATTCAGGGTTTTTTGACGTTTTCTGTGAGCAAATGTACTTTGCATTCATGAAATAATAAATTTTCTTCTCACTTTAGGATTAATGCCCATCTCCTTGCGGTCAGTATCAAATACTCATTGGTGGCAAAGTTAATTTTATTTACTATTGATACTGATTAAATCTACATGACATTTCGGGTTGAATGGAGTTTTTTATTATCTTGTCGTGGTTGAAAAAATCAATATGAAGCTCTTGGATAGCGGCGAAGATTCCACCCTTTAATTACTCCTCTATTTACCTCAAACATGGCAACACCCTTGCCATAGATAGATTGTGAATCATTGACATTTCTGTTGGTAGTTGGGAGTGTACTATCCTCGTGGATTATCCTGCCAAGTTTTTCAAAATCACGTGCAGTTCCTGCATTTCATCTGATGCGTAGCACGTTTTTCTCTTTTGAGTATCAATTCTTCGTACCGTACTCTGAGCATTTGTCGGGCCGGAAAGTACTCTGAGAATAGTTAAAGTTGATAGTTATGTATATTAAAAATCTGTTAACCTGATTTTTCGCCAATTCTTCTTCTTCGACATCATGTGCTTGATGAAACAGCATTTAAGAAGTTTCCCATTGTTTTGAATGTCTGTTCTCGGGGTTGATTCCGAAATTTTAACTGCTTTCAAGTATTTCTTAAGTCCTAATGTATGGCTCTGCAAGCTGTTAGTAAACTGGCGACCGTAGCTAATTTAATATTATGGCAGCCCAGTTCACCCAAATTTCTTTTTTGAATCTGACCTGTTGCATGCATGCTATTAGAGTCTCGACCTGTGTAATATAGCGGAGATGGCGTTATCCGTCTACCGCCAAATACCAACATTTATTACTCATTATTTTGTGCTTGTTTTGCCTCAGTTAAACGTGTTTTGCGATGATAATTGAGCCATGAAATTTTTTTAATGATCCCAAAACAGAAAGGATTATTCATTTTGTAACACTGCCGAGGAAGATGATACACTAGATATTTTTATGCGGTTATTCGAGGGTTAAGTGCAGGCTGACGTGGAATTTTCGTTCACTTCTTATTAACTAAGAATTCGGTTTGGTATATTTAATCAACTGCGGTTGGTACACGCGAAAGTTTGTGAAGAACGGGCAAATGCATTAACTTTTACTTTAATGGCGAGGAAATATTCAGCCAGGGATTATAAAACTGGGGAAGAAATTCATTTCCGGAAATAAATTATTAGAAATAATTTTCCTGAATTTGTTTATGCAATATCTGCATTTGAACTACTTAAAAGTACTAATTACACTCAACCTATGCAAGCCGTACTGTGACTTGTTGATATCAGCTGGTAATGTATGCTTTAAAATCTTTCATTCATGGCGGACTAAATTTATGCCATCAGATTTTTCTTGATTCTAAACATAAACTACACCATTTAGAAAGTACTTAAAACAAAAAAATACACATACACCGTAGTCAGTCAGTGAAGGAAGCAAATTCATTGATGTCAGATTTAATTTTAGATTACTTTGATTTGCTAATGGTTATAGTAAACCTAATCCCATTTAACCAAAAGATACCTATGTACACTCATCGGAAAAAGCGGGAATAGCCCTCCGTGAGGTCAAATTGTATCCCCAATTCCCGAATTAAGGGGCGGGTTGACACACACTAATGGAACTGACAGAAGGGCTCTTAGACATTCGGTTTCATGCGTGTCGACGGGCAAGACATTTCGGCCGGCGACATTAATTAGCGCGGAAAAATTAATAAGTCGCGGAGATGCAGGAAAAATAATATAACCAAAACAATGGGGAGGACCCACTAACGTTGATGGACTCCGGAGATGGATAATAGTCTTCGTCGGGGCGGTCATCGAAAGCATGTTTACGATGACGATATTTTTTTAATTATTTTTTTCCCTCGGGCTCTCGTCACCAAATTGATGGCCTCCATGGCGTTTTGGCGGCAATTTAAGGGGAGGGCAGGATGTTTTTTTTATTACTCACCGCATGCGTGACTAACCAGACACGCGAGGACGAAGACAGCTACGGCGAGAGCGGGCTGGATTCTGCACCGTTGCGAAGTGGCCGCTGCGTCCGTTCTTCCCATAATTCCTTTAGTCTTCTTTGCCCTCCTTAGATTTGCAGTCGTTTTCCTCCACCCTCGTCCACGTCACTTTCTATCTATCTTTATATCCTCTCGTGCGCTCGTGATATCTCTCTGGAATAAATCAAACAAATTTGTCTCCTCTTCTCTTCGGACTTATATTTCTTCCTCCTCCTCCTTATATCTCCTGGCAGACGCCGGTGACACAGACGAGACGAGTGTTTTCGTGTATTACTTTCTTCTTTTTTCTCACTATATGTTTCCCGATCCCCAAATATTAGTCTCCAGGCGAACCTGAATACGTCTGAAGGCGACGGAATATTTTGAGGGTTGTCTACTGAGGAAGACGCGAGGCGAGTACAGGCTGAAGATCTGAAGGAGATTCTGGTGAAGATAGATGAAGGACCGCGTGGAAAAAAGAGCAGGGATATTTTATGGATAGTGTTTCGCGAAATATAGCCAATGGAGGTGTTTGGAAATGAAATTTTATGCCTTTATTCTTACGATTTAACAAGTGATCAAATAACTCTTCTGTTTTAGGGAATGATTGCAACTTTGTGGAAGCGTAAAAGAACTAGTGCTTTCTGAAAGATAAGCAGGAAAGTGATTCAGAGGTTACGGGCTGCGGAATGCTCCGTTGAGGTGCTTATACTTGCCGTAGGTGAGTGGAAAAAAGCAACCGGTGTCACTTTCCTGTACTGATTGCTTTAAAGGAATCAAAAACTAGGTTGTATTGAAGAACTGGCCGCCTAATGTGTAAATTGTGAGAGAGTTAGAGGTATGAGAAGATGAACAGAAAAAAAGTCACGAGAATTATGTGAAGGGGTTGTAGGAGTTCTGCTAAGGGAGTTGAGGCTTGCGGTTGCGGCTTTAGGTGATGTCGGCTAGTCGGATGTCGATTGGGTGGTTTCGTCCCTCGGATTTCACACGTGTTAAGGGAGCAGAGTGTGCACCGGCTCCCTCCTGTGCTCTCCGCAGGAATCGCGGGCCCTGCGTAGGCCTCGGTCCACAGGTGACAGCCGTCGGGCGGGCGGGCGCTCGACCGGACTTGAGACGTCCTTGCTGTTCCTCCTCAACTCAAGATTTGCGATTAGATGGTCAGGGATGCAAGGCAAAGAGGAAGTGATAAAAAATAGGATATGAATCAGAAAGGGGGAGGAAGGATGCTGTCGGTGAAAAGAGCGCTCGAAATGCGTCGAACCGGTTGAGGGGATGGGGAGTAGAACAGTGGGGAATTTTCTTTCCAAACAGAGGTCCGGAGATGAGAGTCGCCTTGTTCCGCTCCGTGCCGCGGCTTTATAGGCTGTGCCCGGAGGAAGAGTGGGAACCGCCGTAATAGAGCAGAGAGAATCCTCTCCTCTCTCTCTCTCTCCCTCCGGGAGGAGAGGAGAGTGGGATGGGGATGGGTGGGGAGAGAGAGGGATGAGAGCAGTAGGAGAGGGGATATGTGCGGAAAGGCAGTGTCGAGTGTGGAGAGAGTGGCGGAGTTGAGATGGAGAGAGATGTTTGGACGCTCTGGGGATGGGATGGGGCGAAGAAGCCAAGGGTGTGGGTGGACACGTCGGGGGAGAGATGGGAGAGAGAGATGGGGTGGGTCGGGCGAGGCGTGCGGGAGTTATGACGGGGTGGGAGTGCGTTAAAAGGGGGAGAGGAGAGGAAGGAGTGGTAGGATGTACGTGCAAGTGGGATGGGAGTGGGTGAAAAGAGAGAGGAGGGGTAGGGGGTTTGCCGAATGAATTGTGAGAGAAGGCGTACCAAGTTTGTATTGGGAGGATTTTGGCGGTATGAGGGAGGGGTGGGTGAGCGACGAACTGGGGGAGTATGGTGGAGGGGGAAATTTGGCGAGAGGATAGACGGGGTTTCTGGGATTAAACCTGCCGTGTAAAGGTTGGTGCGATTTTTGTTCTTCAGTATCGAATCATTTTGTAAATTTTGCGAAGTGAAAGATGCGATATTACACTGGGCGAATGATTGTTCGAAGATAATGTCACTGATTGCTGTAAGATATTTCATCTTTAAGATTAAATGGTGTCAATTGTGCTAATAGTTAGTCATATTTACTTCAATAATCTTATTTTCTTATCATATATTGAAATATTTATCGTTTTGTGTACCTTTAGTGCGTACCTTCCTTCGTAAAATATTGCATATTGAATGATACCAACATAGAATTGTATTTTGCAACGGATGAATATTGGGCATCGCAGGTCATCTTTCATTGTAAAGTACGTTGTTATTTTTAAATCGTATAATCAATCATGCCGCATGCCTGAGGATCTCCTGATCTTGATTGTATAATGATATCGTCCCATGAAGCAGCATATACATTGATGTCATAATATGCTTAAACGGGTCTAGATTCCAATGATATCAAAATGCGATACCTAATAGCCCAGAGTATAAATATGGCAACACAATATCCCTTGCATGTCGCTGTAGATGAATCAAAGTATCATAAAAACTTACCATAGTATCAATGCACTATGTAGAGGCATTACAGAGAATAGAGACATTATGTATTCACATTATAGGACTTAGCCATTTGACCTTAGCCTTATAACTTAAAATTTATTCCGTAACCCACCGAAAACGTTAAATATAAGTAACTAGTCACTTTAATATCTTGGAGGTACTCATTATCTGATAGCATAATATGATCATAATGGACTGGAATTAATGACAATTATTACTATGGAATAATACCAATGATAAAAAGAAGACACTCGTTTACAATGAAATTATTATGATTAACATAAATGCTTACAATCACAGAGCAATTAGAAGTATTAAAGATTGACAAGCTCCGGAAATAATTTAATTTTAAGCGTATAATAATGCACGAACTAAGGAACTTGAAAGTAGATAAAATTAAGTAAGTAAGACAAATAAGAAATTTTGTAATCAATATTACTAAAAACATATTAATGTTTGATTTTTTACACATTTTTAAATATTGAAGTACATTGCTTTGAAAATGCTTAATGAAGGGTGCGTCTTTTGTAATTTCAGGATTAAGTTCCACATCCTGTCTCCTGCACGTGGTAGCGTAAAATACTAGTTGTTGTTCAGAGGAATGGTATGATCATTATGTATTCTAGAATTTCACTTGCCGATATTTTTATTTGGGTAACTTGGAGATATTTCATTTTAAAGTTAATCTCGTGAAGAAGGTTCAGGCAACTGTTTTATTACTATTTTTATTTTTTTAATTTTATATTTGGTAATATTACATTGAAAATCTTTTTTTATCGAGTATTCATATTATTTTTTTCGCGTAACTTTTGTTTGTGCCGTGCATCGTATAATATTTTAAATAAATACACCTGCGTAAATAAAAATACACTTTATTGGAGACAGAATTTTCGGTTCCTTATCTGAGTCCCGATTTACCAAGATTCCGAATCCTACGAAGTAGCGATCTAAATATTGGGGGTTAGCGAGCCCATTAGTCTCATGCAAACAAACGCCGGAATTTGTTAATGAATACTATATAAATGTTACATCCAAAACATGTAAAAATAATCGTTGCAGGAAATCGAATAGTAAAATCGAATTTTCGTCACCATCCACCATCGCCCTTTTTACGCCCTTACTTTGTAACAGCCATTTTACTCTAATGAATAAAAATAATCAGTCAAGTATTATACTGTAAAACCAATATTGAATAGAGGTGTGTGGAGAATAGAGAAGTGTTTTCTCTATTAGTTGTGACATTTTTGAATAAATATTTTAAAATTCACGATTGATTGCTGCTATCGAGAGATCATTCAAGATATAACTTACATTATATTTTAAATAGTACAAAGTCCTAATCGGTATAGGAGACGTCCTTGACACTCATGTCCGTCTAATTCATATCAGTACTGTTTTACATAAGTATACAGGCTAAGGAAGCATTTAGGAAGAAAAAGGCTGTACTAACTAGTAAAGTGGAGCTGGAACAGAAGAAGAGAATCGTCAAGTGTTTTATTTGGAGTGTGTTTTTGTATGGTGGGGAAACATGGACGATGACAGAAAAGGGTAGAAAAAGGATAGAGAGTTTAGAAATGTGGATTTGTAGGAAAGTGTTTAACATAAAGTGATCTGATAGGGTTAGGAATGAAGAGGTGTTGGACAGAATAAAAGAAGAAAGAAAGCTCTTAAATACATAATAAGACAATTGAATATAGGAAAAAGAGCTAGATGAGACATTTACTGAGAAAGAAATGTTTATTACAAGATGTACTGGTAGGAATGGTGTATGGAAACCGCAAAAGAGGAAGAAAGAAAAGAGAGATGATTGATGACCTGAAGGATGGAGGGAGTTACAGGGAATTGAAGAGTTACAGAGAGCAGAGGACAGAGAGAGATGGAAGCACCAAGGACCTGCGAAAGCAGACAACTAATGATGACTGTTAAAGCCTCCCTTAACCCTATGTTGGTGACGTACGGTTTCAAGGACTGAAAATATAATCTACCCTAGTGACTTAGGCGAAATATGATATATACTAACTCAAGCTCTTCAATTGCTTCCCATTTTATATTAATCCTTCATTATGTGACCCAAATATTCACTTCGTGTAAGTACATCGCTGCATATTTATTATATTATCGGTCCTATAGACCGATACAGTGCGTCAACTCTCCTGCCTTCAAATATAACCTGTTTTGTTAAACGATGTGAAATATAATATGCTAAAAATGGGGAAAAATTACGGGCATAAAATGGGAATGAATATTTTTTAATATTTCGAAACCTTGTGACGGCTGTTTTTCTCTAATGATGAAAAACAGTGTCTTAATCGGCCCAATTTACTGTGTATCCTAGATTGAAAGAAAGTTGAAGTATTTTCTTTGTTTGTTGAGAAAAATTTGAATAAATATTTTTAATTTCGCAATTGAATGTTTCTATATAGAGATAGAGCAAGAAAATACCGAAGTCATCTTATTTAAAATTCTATAGTCCTAATCGGTCGAGGAGAGTGACGTCACCACCCATGTTCAAATAATTTACGTCACTACCTGAAGGTTAAAAGGTTGACTACCGTAGTCATGAGGTGCTGTCCAAGAGGTGATGGAAGAAGTGGCGAAGCCCTGCATTTCATGTTGATCTGTGTGTGTGTGTGGGGGGGAGGGAGGGGGAGATTTGCTGGAGGAAAGTTGAGAGTTCACCGGGTGAATGGGAAGCACCACCGCATGCGGACGCGTCGGTGGATCGTGCGAGGGTGTAGTGAACCCGCAGAGAAGGGGCGGGCTGTGGGTATTGGTTGGCTGTTAAAACGTATTGTTCGGGTGCGTAGGCGACGTGGAGTTGTGGGATCTTTCCGGGAAAAACCGTCAGTAGAAGCTGAATCGTGCAGAGGAGGTCGTGGTATGCGTCATCCCGGAATCATACTGCATAATTATGGGTATAAATCTCTTTCGTTTCCCCTGCTTTGAACCCGCCAAACCTCCACGAAACAAAGTTGCTAAAAAAATAACTCTGCCGGGTGCGTGATTGAGAAGGAAAAATGTTGTCCACTTTGTAGTTTGCGTACGGTAACACGAGTGGATCCATTCGGATTTTTCAGGAAATATGTTTTGCAATGCGACCTGCAAAGGGAGCGTGTTGAGGGAAAAAAAGATTATATTTTAAGTGAACGAGAGGTGCAATAAAGATCATAAAACTTCGGTGCGAAAGAGGGCGCCGAGGTGGTGTGGTTATAAAATTTTGGTAGTAATCGTCCACGGTAATTTCTGAGTCGCACGATAGCTGTCGTATTTTTTTCTTCATTAAAGATAAGTTGATAATTAGTCAAATAGAACATTATGGAATATGTGAGATAAAATAGTACGTGGCATTGGCACGCCATGTCTTAACCTCAGAGTTACCGGGAAGTCAGGACATCCTTTTGGAGAAGCTTTCGTTCACACTCAAACCAAAGCAAACAAGCCTCTATATTTCCTGAAATCACTCCATGTTAATTTATTTTCATCCAACACAAATTATGTTTATTTTGTTGACAAAATATCAAAACTACCTATCATTTTGGACTTTCTGAGTGCCATTTGTTTAAAGAAAATCCTCTTGTTGCATTCTACTACGAGCTGGTGAACGTCTTACATGTTGCCACTAGAGAGTTAAGTTGCATAGCAGTCATCAAGAATCGATTTCCTGACACTTTTTATTGTTAACGTAAAATCTTTCCAAGGTTTTCACGGGCTAAAAGGACTTATATTTTTTTGAGGTCGCAGAAATTGATCCTACTATATATTTGATGCTTGTAACGCCTCTCTCTCTGTCCTCGGAAGGGACCCTTAATTTGTTTAATGCTGTCATGTTCTTGAAATGCCATTTAGACACGAGTGTTAATTTTAATAACACTGTAACAGTAAGGAAATATAGTGGAGTGTTTACATATTCAAAAAACACCTTCAAAATGTTTGCATATTTTCAGTTTGTGATATCCAAATATTAGCTCCTTACTGTTAGGCATGAATTTATCTCAGAACAAAATCTGGGAAAATATTATTGCATCGCAACACCCCATTGCTATGTTCCTCTGGCTACGACTTCTTTCGCAATACTTATCCATTGGCCGAAGTTTGCATTAATTTTCCCGTAGAGGTTGGTTTTTATTTCGAAAGTAAATCTGTTGCTATCGTCGTAGTTTCTTTTGAACTTGTAGGCAGTTTAATTGCAAGACTTTTGTAATGAATTTAATGTAAAAATAAAATATTATTACAAAGAATGTGGTGATTGCCAATAAACAATTTAGATTTTTGAGTATCCATGATTAAGGTCCATATGCCGTTCACAGGAGACTCCTTCCTTCACAAAATAGTTCTTTTCTTGCGCTATTTTGGAATATTTGTCTGTTTGCTGCATTGATGACAGGTACCTGAAAGTACGGGATAAAGTGTCATTCATCGTACCATTGTACTTCTTTTTATGGATACGATGGTCTTCTGTGGCTATTCCTCATCTCCAAAAATAATCTAAGCGTGCCAACTTTAAATCAGTGGCCAATAAAAAAAGACGGCCGCACATCTTATTCATGCTGTGAAGGGAAAAATATTCAGAAGTGGCTCCAATCCACGGCTATGCAGATGTTTGGGCAACAAGGACCTAATCCTACCGTTACCAAGGGTCACATCCTTCCAAGCCGTCTATCTCCTTCCTAAAAGACAGAAAGCAATAACATTATCACGAACTACCTCGGTGTATGGCCTGTAATGAGACATTCTTTAATTTAAAATATGGGTATTGTCAATGTTTTTATGAATAAAATCTCTTTAGATAATTTCAATATTTGTTAAAATACTATCATCTTTCATCTATTATACAGTTTTAGACTCCTAACAATCTGTGTAGGTGTGACGCATCAGTCATGAATATCAATAAATATCTTTTCCCTCGGAATAAAGCACCTTTAATGTCATCCAGATAAGCTGTACGAAATAATTTACAATTAAGTCATGTATAACATTTCGTCGCGATATAATCTACATTTTGGCAACATTTATCTCATTACCCAGATTTGAGAATAAAAGAGTGTACTTTTTCCTCAGATTAAAAGGGAAAATGTAATTAATTCAATTATTTGCAGAAATTCGCACCCTGAATGGTCAAGAAAATTGCTCGTTAAAGCTGTGACTTACTATTGGTTTCCCTGTCGCTTGCCCAATTCAGCCATAAGCCAGAAATGTCGTTGAATATTTGAATAGAAGATGTAGAAACGACACTTTCAATTACATCAATGAAAGCTTTGTACATTACTCCTCAACGCTAACACCATGGAAGAAAATTCTGCAGAATTTCTCTCTGGTAATATCTCCCTATTCAGTTCAGATACAAAAGGATCACCAGTTTATTAAAAAAACGTCCAATCTAATTGTTACAATCATTGGGCATTGGGATGTATTTGTATCATTTCTTTAGGAACTCATTTACCTTTATAAACGAAGTTATTTCCAATTTTCCAGTAGTAACATCTAAAAAAAACTAGTATATTTCCACTCTTCAACCCGTATCCGATACATATGTCCGATACATTTTAGTTGATATCCTTTAAAATATTAACGAAAAAACAATGATTTTTGGGTAGGTGATAATTTTGTGAAAACTATGTAAAACTTGATGCTTGTAACTCGAATGAAAAATGATGGTTATTCAATTTTATCAAATAGAGTAGAAAACCTTGATACAATTTTTTGGATAACATTGACGCTAAGTTAGCAATTTTCAAGAATATTCTACAGCTAAAAATCTTTATTTTGGAGATTACTATGTAATCATACCGAGTGAATTGTGGAACTGCTTGGAAATAATAATATATGACGATGCGTAAGAACCTCGTTTGCTTCCAGAGAGGATGTAATGTGATATAGTGCAAGTACCGATTATTGAAAATATCATGAGTGCTGGTTTTTCATCCTCTCTCCTTTTCACAAGTTTTCATTCAAAATATAAATTTGTTTCTGTGAAATCCTGTCAATGCTGAGTATTTATTTGTTTAGATTTGGAAACTTGATCGTTAATAATCGTTCACTGCGTCGAATTATTCGCTAGAGCAGTGTAAACAGCCTGAGGGCCTCCAACAAATATTTTGCTCACGGAGATCCGATATCGATGGCGTTCTTACTTGTGTCTAATAGAGCGAGCCAAGAAAAGTACTATTCCTAGAACCATATCTACTCTTCCATGTCTCCAAACATTTATTTTGCATCTGCTTCTTTAGAAGTTAATCAGAACTTTTAGAGGTACACGTGTCGAGGGTGTAATACCCTGTGATCTTTTTTGTATTCAGGACCAAAGGTCTACTAATTTTTCCGATTCTTGTGTCAACTCAAAGTCTGCAAAAAAAATAACGCGAGGAAAAAAATTTGAGAGATGTACAGTTTTGTCTTAATACTAATAAAAGTCGAATATTTTTTGTTACAGCTATGCTTCGATGTAGATTTTTATTTTGCTTAAATGTGCGTGGTGATAAATTTTAGTAATTTAGTAAATTTTTTGGCGTGTGCTATTTATATGCATGCGGTCCAAACAAAATGTACATTTCATGGTGGATGAACTTATCGCAGGTGTATGTTCAAGACTGCTTACGTTACTGCCTAATTGATAACTATTAATTTGAGAGTTATTTAAGCTGTATTAAAATACATGATGTCATGTATTTGTGCGAGCACTTCATCAGCATTTATTTTATATATTTGGCTGCAAATTCTCCACATATATGATTTCTCCGGTGAACTATGACAAAAAAGTTATAATATCCACTGCGTTGGCTCTTACTTGTGAATCTGAATTTTGTTTTGCCGCTCTTAGACCTCAGAGGATATAGTTTTGCTACCGCATTGGTGCGTATTCTACACATTTTTCATTCTTTTCATGTAACTGATCTGAACGCCTTGAACTGTGTCCATGAAACCTTCATGCTTTATTTGTTTCTCCCACTCGAACGTTCAATAATGAAATATGGAGGCCGGTTTTAATTTGATTGCTCCTCGCAAAGCAATCGGTCTTTAAACGCCCGATAGTTATACATTCACTTGATGCCATAATTTAATCACAATTACACTGATATATTTTCTGCGTTCTTCGTCAATGCTTTAGACATTTGATGTCAACGTTGAATGATTCAAATGATCATATTGCTACTTATTGCTCGTGATTTAACCTAAGGCTATATTTCCTATGTGATCAGAATGGCTTTTTGAGACACGGGTATCGTCCCATCCAAAATGGAACTAATGCAATATGAAGACCACTGTGGGATGAGAATTAGTTTTTTAATTACCTAACGTTCTTTAAAGCCTCTTGACTATCGTGTGCTGTGCTGGTGAATATTAGGTATTCCTTTCCCATTTTATATTTATTTCCCATTTGCGTGTATATGTTTGAAAATTAGGTAAGTATTTAACTCGATATGAAATTACTTTTTTTAGCAATGATATCCTCTCAATTTTCAGCACGCTTGAATGACCTTATGCTGAAGAATTTCGTCATTGATCGTTTTATGTTGCATCGTTGCATGACTTTCTGTGCACGGAATGTTCTTCTGGTTTTTTAATGTTTCTTTTATGTGTTTTTATTCGAGTTTTTGTTAATTATAATGGTATTTTTTTAAACATGTGCAGTTAGGTGATTTATAATTCCCAAGAGATAATAACGGATTACGAGGTAAAGATTTTTTAAGCACACTGTGTAGTTATTGTTGTTTTGTGATGGCTGACATATGGTGTTCAGTAGGATATGGTGACATTCTTTTTCCATTAATGTACTTTCATAATATCGATGACGAGTTATTTTCTTCTTAATCAGTCAATTCATTCAAGAAATTGATTTGCTCTTAAATTAATACTGAGCCATAGTGAAATAAACCGTAGAAGAGAGTTCATTCTGGAGCAGTAAATTATTTGTCCAAGGAAGAATAGTTCTAAATTTATGGCTGAATGTCGTTCCAGCACAAAATGACGAGGTAACAGACGAACGGGTTAGCGGATAGCATTTTGGAATCCATTCTAGGGTTCTACGAAGCAGGTTCGTTTAGGAATGCATCCCATATTGTTGCTATATCCGTGTAGCCCTTTTCCAAAAGCTCCTACCAGTCAACATAGCGCCTTCATTAGAGATTTTGGGTCATGGGAAGTCGTTATGTAATTGCGAATGACTACCGGCTTATTTTTTTGGGAGACGTCACTCATTTTGTTTTACGAAAACCTCGTTTGCTGCGTTCAATAAATGCTTTCCAGAATTTGCGAGACGAGAGTTCTGAATAATCAATAGCAACGTGGTTTGAGGGCCTTAAATATTAAAGTTTAAACGGGGAAAAGCAGAAGTATGCATCTAAAACGAAGCATAAGGGAGCGTTTTGTACTTTTTGGTGCTCGGAGAGATGAAGAGCTTGCCTAATTGTTGATGTGATTACATCCTGGTACAGTCCAGCCTATAAAACTGTTATTCATAACTTTTATGTCATTTTGCTCTTGAATGTTTGCCTTAAATTCAAAATACGGTGTCGTCTTTAAACAACTTAAGTATCCTCAATATGGAGGGAATCGCTCAACCACCACCACCACCACCATAGGTTGAACACAGTCAATTTCATCAGGGATTTCAGTCGGTATCTTCCCCACCGCAGAACTCCCCCTAACCTTCACACACTGCATTTAATTTGAAGTGTTAGTCTTCCGGGGTATTTTTTTCCGGTACGTTGTAATTAATTCGGACCCCTGTCGTGTCTTGTTTACTTTGTCTTGTCAACACCTTACGGAGCCAGCGATTTAAGACCCAGTTCGTTGGAGAGGTATTAGTTTGCAATGTAGGGTCATTGTATATACATTGGGTGACATCGATAGCAAGTTTCTGCTCCTCGAAAGACGTCAATAATGGATTCCGCCCAGCGTGTTGCTAATAACCGCGGATCAAACTGTCCATGGAGTGATCTTCGTTTTCTTGTGATATTGCTTCTACTGGAAATGATCCTTCCTCGTAGAGTTCATTATTTTGGAGAAAAAAGAGTGATTTTTGGTGATTAATTATGTGGTTGCGTGTTTTAGAATTATTGGTCTGACTTTCAGTGTTCCAAAACGGGTATTATGCGTGCGCAAGTGTCAGCGAAACGAATCTGCCATTCCAAAATTGAAGATCTGGGTTTGCTAATTATTCTTGTAACACAATACGAATGAATTATGCGTAAATCATAACTTCTCGCCCACATTTAAGACGTCGAGCCGTTATTGTTGTAATAAGTTACGATCAGTAGGTACGTCCACCCAAATCATTTTTTGAACCTTAGGATCGTATCCATAAACAAAGGGGCGGGTTATCTGACCGAGGAAAATTGTGGCTCTATTTTTTAGGAATTGAAGGGTGATATTAAAAGAGAATTTATTGATTCCGATGCTGAATAACTCCTCCATAAAATAAAGAAAAATCGATGCTGAATGCCTTTGTTAATCTCAGCGCCATAGCAATAAAAAACAACTGCCTCTGCGAGGAAGAGTCATAGGCTTCCTACCACACGTTCTCGAATCCAGCCAATGTAGTTACGTAATTGACAATAGTTCTTCAACTTCACAGTCTGACGATCCTCCGGCGTGAATATATTTGCATTCATATACATAAGGTACACAGAATGATGTGCGCCTATCGATACGAAGACTGGAGGCTTGGCTTTAAAGAGACGGCCTACTTGGCATCCTCTTCTAAGTACAAAGTATTTTGAAGTCCAGTATTTCAGCTCGATTGAGGACTTAAAAGTTCGGCTAAAGTGGGCGGAAAAAATAAGAAATGATGAAGTGTACAGAAGAGTAGAAGAGGAAAGGATAATATTGAAGACCATAAATCAAAGAACCATATGGATTGGACACACTCTGAGACAATGGGTTTGTGAAGAACACCACTGAGGGTAAAACATAGGGAAAAGTCCCCAATGGAAGACCCAGGAATATTTCATGGACTAAATAAAGAAGAAAGTACAGAGGGAGGGACACCAGGAGGCTAGGGAACTCGTTAAATAGGGAAGGATGGAGGGCTGCAGTCAACCACTCTTAGGATTGGACGACCAATGAATGAATGAAGTTCGGCCAGGGAAAGGAACTGGCCCCCTTTACTAGAAGACGTGAGCTACAAACCCTTTTCAACCTTGCGAGAGGGGACCTTCAGCTTCACCTAGGAAACCATTTATCAGTTTGAGAGAGTCGGCTTCTTCATTATTTACACATATGATCATTCGAATGAGTAAGGCTCTTGTATTTAGGAAACTGGAGCCAAACGCAAATCATTAATTTAAAAGCTCGCATACAATTGCTCAAATGACAATCTCTTCCATGCATTTACACATTACACAGTAAGATGCTATATTAGCCGGATAGTTAGTATCTGTCGTGGTAGTTGATGACTATTTTGGCAATAGTCTCCTAACTATGTATATTACATAACTTCTTGCCCACATTTAAGACGTCGATCCATAAATGTTGGAATAAGTTACGATCATAGGTATGTCCAGCCAAATATTTTTTTTGGAAACATGAATACCGCATCCTTAAATGAGACGGCGGATTTTCAAATTTAGTGAAAGTACGGTCATGTGTTTTTTTAAGAATTGAAAGGATATGTTTAAAGAAAATTAATTGATACTGATGGATAGGGACAAAATTAGTTATAATTGCCTCATCACACGTTGTCGAAACTTTCTATTACAAGAGATTGGATATGACTTTGGTAATCAATAATCTAATTTTGGCCTTTTGGCTTTGTACACGCGTTTTAAAAGAATTTGTAATAATATGAGACAGTTGATTTCCATTATTTTATTGATTAGATGTCACGCGTCAAAATATGCTACTGAAATATGAAACAATCGGAAAGCGTTCGAAGGAGCGTAATTTTGGTATTCTGTTTGCATTATTCTCCTTAGTTAGCTAAAACTCACCATCATGGAGTCGTTTGTATCATATTATGTATCATATTTGTATCATATACTGGATTCTTATATGAATATTTACTGCAAAATGTGTTGGTAGCGCATCATCATATGGATCAATGGGAAAAATATGGAACCATACGTAATAAACTATTCTGGGGCATCCCGCCGGTTGAAGCCATTCATACAAACGTACATTTTGAAAGTGAGTTTTCCACAAGTGATCACGACTATCAATAATCAATGAATTACAACTCGGATAATTAATGGTCGACCGCTCTGATGACGATGGACGATGGAATGAAGATGCTTGAGCAGAATCATATGATGGTGATTTTACGGGGAAAATTCGCCGGAAGTGCATCAAACCTTTCATTTTTAAACACATGTTTATCAATTCAAATTCATTGTGTGGAAATATATGTCATCGGCTCCATTCTCATAATGTTTAAATCACAATTGTATCAAATTAAAGCTCGATATATTTTTCGCGACTGCTTTTGCATCTGATGTAAAGAAATCAAGTACCCCGTTAGGATAGATGCCATGTTAGTGACACTGGTTAAAAATGATGCAAGGATATTGTGATAAAATTATTGAAACAGTAGTTCTTGTTGATAAATGAAGACACTTTTCTTTATGCATAAAGCTTTAGTGATTAGGCTTATTCATGTACTTGTATTTATGTTACTGAACCCCTGGGAAGATAGATGTATAGAGGCTCGTACATTTCCCTCTTATCTACCTAGCACTCATTACTCTCGCTTTCAACGTAACTTTCTTGTCTATAAATTTTCATAAATTTATATTTGGATGCACCTTTATATCATTTACACTCAAGTCTTTTGTGAGGCTAGTAGAAACTTCAATAATTGGGCTATACTGTTACACTATGACTCAAATAAAAAACACAAAATTTTGAAGAATTAGTATTCATATTGTAACAATTTTGACTCGGTAGAAAATTGTCACCCCTATTCCCTTCCCTGATAATATTCTCTCTGCGGGTTAAGGCAAATGGGAAATTAATTCTGTAATTTATATCGTGTTACGGTTTTATATCTGAATTATCTATCTCAGTTATGCTTATTAGTTAACTATTCTACATGAATATGGGAAAACCTTCTTCAATTTTTGAAGAATATTAACTTGAGTGGTAAATTACAAGTAGGTACTTATAATTTGTCTAATGTCAAACGTGGAAATAAATATAAAAGCTGTACGATGAACTTGCTAATAATTAAATTATTTGTAAGGGGTTGCATAAAATATTACTTAGGTCAATAATTAATGAAATTTTCAGAAGAAATTATCTTATTTTGATGAATTGTGTTTCTTAAGTCCATATTTAGAAAACTGTAGTTGGTAAGTTGGTAATTAGTGCGTGAATATTTCTTCATTGCCGCATTAATTGTTCTAATTTCTTCTCGACTCGTGTAATGCTATTCCTTTCATACTTGTATTCAAAGCTGTTAATATTATTTTTCCCTTGAGGTTCAAAATATTTGGTGATACAATGCCAGGATTCGAGTTCTTGAGCCGCAAATCTTTTTCACGATTCGCGGAATTTGAGCAATTGTCGTACTATCCCCAGGTGATGCAGTTGTTGATGTCCTCCTGTTACGCTGGTTTGTCAACTCTTTTTCTTTAACCCATAGCCCCATGAGGAAACAAGGGTACGTGACTTTTGAACCACCTCCGCATGGGGTCGTTGACAAAATATATGAAGATGGATAACTGGGTTAGGACATCGAGAATCTCGGAGTCGTGACCTTTAATGATCAATCCTGGGTAAAGGGGGCAGATAGGGGTGCTCAACCCCTTCCCTCTACCGCCTGATTAAGCGCTCTAGAACCGTGCGCGTTCTGGGAACGGCTAAGAGTCTGGATGCGTCATTGGTAGGGTATTACCACCTGCAAACACATTATGTGGCACCGCCATATACCCACTCATTCATCCCAAACTTACAGGGAGTGTGCCTAACGCAATTTTCGGCGCCGCCCTCTTCCTTTGCCTTAGCGCTCATTTCTCGGCCTCGTTTGCCCCTTCGCCCCACTGTGTAGGCGTGTGTGTGTGTCCCTTTGCGTTGAATTGTGCGGGCCAATTTTTTTATTCCGTCTCCCTCTCCGCTGAAATGCATCCCACGCTTTTTGTGTGAATCGCGGGCAACTTTGTTCCAAGACACGTCAGATCAACTCCCTTCTCCCCCTCCAATACGTAATGCTTTCTTCAGAGAGTCATAATTTTCACACTTCTCCAGAGTTGCCCTGTGGTTGCTTCCAATACACATGCGTTTCCTCCTACGCCCATGTTTACGTACACTCACTCATATAAAAAAACGTATGCGTGAAGATATTTTTTCGTAATCCTGAAACGTTTATATGGAGAGTTGAGCGATGAATATAGAATTTGTGTGCGCAAAAACTTTTAAAAGTAACATCAGGATAAGAGGTACACATCTTAACTGATTTATAGCGTAAATATTCCTTCCTCCCCCTGATCACTGCAAAAAAAAAGCTGGAAACACTGAAACCCTACATTCACATCCTTGCCAAGAAAGACTCTTCAACAATGTTTTAGGTAATGATTACTTGGAAGTAACAGTAGCTATCTTCCTTATATCGTGTTAGCATTATTATTTTTTATGACTATGTTGAGACAAGGAAAATTGTTATCCATGTAAACTCTCAGAAAAAAACTGCCTCACCGCAGGAAGATGCCAAAGAGGCAGCCAAAAACCTTCCTAATCAGATGATCAAGTTGTATTTTAATTGAGCCGATGCTGCTGTATTTGAAAGCAATGAATTACTAACATACCTCTTTGAGTGGCCGATATCTCCTAATGCAATAATTCAGAAGTGAAGTAATTGTATCCTGAAGATGTGAAAGAAGTTTGCAGTTCTGTGATGAGCCTCTCTCGCAGGGAGGATTTTCTTGGTGAAAAAGTTACTACTTCCTACTTTGTAAAATCGACTTCAACTCTTGCAAAAATTGTGCGAAGTGGTGCACAATTATTCTCTTGGTAACAGAGGTCTTTAACATCTCTCCAAAGAGGGAATACCTTTGTTTAAGAGCTTACGTCTTCCCGGAATTAGAAGCAAAGCTGCTAACTTACCTTATTTCCGTACTCCTAATTTGAAGAACATGTCTTAGGCGAAAGTTTATACCGATGCCGATTTACAATAAACAGATAGAAAACAAGGTAAACAGAGTGGCTCACGGAAAATAAAACAATGGAACCCTTAACTAATACGGTGGAACTCTCTGACATATATATTCAGTTTCTCATTTCCGTAGTGGCATTGTCGAGCGCAATAAATAAATCCATCATAGGAGTGATATAATTTATTTTTTTAATTTTGTGCAAGGGTTTCAATTTTTATTTTAATTCGAAAATTCAAGGTTTTTAAATTTGAATTTCAGTAAATTTTTCCTGACGTTTGCCATTTGTCATTCTTTGATTTGCTGTAATAGAAGATCTGTTATTTCTCTTTCAATTTTTAGTTATGTAATCGGTTTCTCGTTGCCGTCGAAATTGAACGCAAAAATGAAATTTGGTGGAGTAATGCTCTTTATTTTGAAAAATTGTTTTAGGGTGTCAGTTAAAATTTTTATCAAAAGTTCATCATTTTTAATAGCTTTTATTTAACTTCACTTGTGTGTCAGGGTCAAATTTTGTAATCAATTTTTTACTACCTTCCTGACAGAGCAGAGTAGAGATCTAAAATTTTGTACATATGTTCATTTCCGGAGACGATTTTTTGTTGAATAAAAGCTATTAAAAAAATATTTTTGATAGTTTTTTTTACATTTTAATACCTGTATAATATTCCCTGACGTCCCCTCATTTGTCATCTTTTGATTTGCCGTAACTAATGGCCTGTTCTCTCGGTTTTCTCCTAAGGGTTGTTAATCCTTCCTTCCGTTAGTGACCTTACCCGTTCGCTCTCTTGCGACCTCATCCCTAAACTTCCTCACTCGCTCATTGTCCCTCTCACCTATCTCTCAGCCCTTCTGTTTTGCTTCCTCCTCGTCCGGCCCAGACCCTGTCCACTCTTTCTCGTCTCCATTGCCCATATTGCTTGTCTCGGTCCCTCGGACCTACTCATGCTTCCCGTCCCATCGTTTTTGAGGCAGCTCTTCACCCACGATTGCAGGGACAGGAAGGGAAGCGGAAATTTCCGATGTCACCCTATGGAGCGTGCGTCTGAATGCTCATATAGTTTTAAAAGTACTCACTATAATCCTCAAAAATGATTTTTGCGGAGTTTATTTTTATCCCTAGCTCTTGAATCAATTTATCTCCGAATCCATGTGTCCTCAATGGTCTCCACTGACTTCCAGGCATCTAATTTCCTTGTCAATAATCATTCCTCCACTAGCAGTTCAGGTCTCTCCAAAATGTATTTCGGCAAGCCATTCTATTGGAATTCTCTTGTAGATATTAATTTTCTCATTGGAATACACTTACTGTTTGTGTTTTCCATCATCTGTGATTTTTTATTTAGTATTTTAGACTGCACATTGCGTCGATTTTTAACGGTCACAGAAGTTAATGCTTACTTTCTCTGGAAATATCATCCCAAAAAATATTATTAATCCTCTATTTACACTGACGTTGTACAAGTTTAATCGATGATTGACAATTTTGAAAATATACTTCCTATTAACCTCTGCTTCATTGTAGCGTAACGGTTAACAAATTATTATGTTTTTGTTTATGTTATTAGTGAAGACATTTTATTGGTATTATCACAAATTTTGATCTCTATTTTCATATCATTGCTCCCTCTTCGATAGACCTCATAATCTTCAGTTAACTCTTCTTATGGTTATACATTTTTAAGCCACTTTATATTTTCATTGCTTTCAATTTTATTCGTTTTACTGTTTCTGTTGTCCACATTCTAGAGAAATGGACAGAATGATGACTACAAGAATAGACATGAGTTCTATTCCGGCGTAAACGCTGTTCAAAATGCTGTTTGTTAGTCCCAAAAATATTTGATACCCCTTCACTACCTCCTTAACACGATGCTCTATCCGTGCATGTTTTTTCGCATGTTTCATTCATGCATTGATTCGTATACATGCACGTCGCTGCCCTTATGACTCATTTCCGCTTCTTGTCGTTCTCTTTGGCCTCATCCGTATCTTTATCTCTTAGGTAATTTGACTCCCATCCGTTCCTCCAATATGGCATTAACGTCAGAACACCCTCCAGCTTTACTCGACCATTATCGGAACATCCTGCACACTGTTATTTCGCGAATGCGGCACGCAATCCAGTCTGCTTTTCCAGCTAACGCTTCTCCCCAGCCTCGCCATATGTAGTCGAACTTCAGCCTCACTAACTCAAGTTTCACTCCTATAGCAATGAGGAATTGTTGAGTCAACTTTAGAGATATTTTTTTATTCTTTAAAGGCTCATTTTTTAGAACATTATCACATTTGCTCCTCCGAATTCCTTATTAAGTTAAGTTGTCCTTTGATAGCATTCCAGAAAATATGGAAGTATTTCCTCATACTGCCATTCTACGCATTGGTCTCGTCACTTCAAACTGTTGCGGTTTTAAAAGTATTTATCGTTTTCTATACTGTCAATGGCAGATGACCCTTGGATCTATTTTAAACTCTTGATATGCATTTAGGATACCCAACACATATATTGGGTGGCAATTATTGCTTTGGCACAAACTCCTTGCATGAGTTTCTCAGCTGTTTTTCCCGATTGTTTTATTTTTGAGAAGCTCTGAAATATCAATCTATGTATACCGTTAAATGGGTGAACTGTAATCATCATTGGTCCCTTATTTTTGCATTCAAATCGTTACATGTTTTAATTCTCTTTATTATCGTTATTGACAAAGGGCAGTCTTTAACCTAAACTTGCTTTCCTTAATTCTTAATACCAACTTACAAATAGTTAATCAAGTCAAATACGATCACCAATCATTTCATGTGGAAAAATTGTCTTAGAAGTCTGCTGTCTGAGACAAATGGACACTCTGGAGTCCTTTACCAAGGACTTGCGTTCCACCTGTGCGACCGCCATAATGTGGCAATTTCAGACGTGAAGGCACTCAGCAGTCCTAATGATGAGGTTAGTGTCGAACATCAATAAGTCTGCCGGAGTTGGACCGCTGACCTGATGGAATGTCCAACTCATAGAGATGATTCGTCGGGTAAGCTCCATATATTTCATCTGAATTCTTATCAGTCTTTTTTTTCATGCTTCCTCCATATCCATGAAAACATTTAAGCCCATTTTCTATGATATGACATTTGCCAATGTTTTATCTCGATTCAAATTAGCGAATATTTACGATGGTTGAATTTGGATACGTGGTTTACTTTAATTATTTTAGTAAAATATCTCCACACCTGTCGCCACTCTTTGACACAATGACTATCTGAGTAAATGACCTTATACCAGGAATATTCGCAGAGTGTCCGGCCAATGTCTAAAATTCTCAGGATGAACAAAAACTAGCTCCTGCTGCCTTGTAGCAGGTGGCGAGATTTTCAAAGAATTGGGGAATACAAATTCCAAAAACATACAATCTCACTCTTCATTTTGGGGGTTGAGCGTAGACCCAACAACCGTAAAAAACGAAAATCGTTGATAGAAATGGTACAGTGCATGCTGGACGAGCCTATTTAAATGTGTTTCGTCTACGGTTTAAGGTTTTAAATTCGTTAATGCGATTAAACTGTGGAACATTAAGGATTTACGATGGGTGAATATTTCTGGATGGAAGGCGCTGGCTGAAGAAAAAAAGGAGAGGAAACTTCGTGAGAGCTGTTGAAAGAGCAGTAACATATGGAAGGGCTGTAGTTCTAAAAAAGTAGTTAGGAACGGAGTAAGACGGAGGTATGGAAGGGGCGGGGAGTGGGTTTTTGTGCACGTAACCAGTGCCTGAATAGAATACGGAGCGTCACCGCCTGCCGCAGGCTATGTTGAATTTGTAAAAATGCGTTTGGATCGGATTAATATGCATATTCTCTATTAGTGTCTCAAGACTAGAGACTGAATTAACCACTTGCTTAGATGCTTATTAATCCAACGAATTTTTTCCAGGATTTTTTTTGCCTCTTGACACAACTATATAATGAGGCTGGCGGATCACCCAGATGTATCCGAATTTAATCTTTGTGTGTTGCACTGACCGAATATTAACATTAAAAATTACATGCTATTTATTTTCTAATTATCAAAATGGTTTTATTTTCTTCATAGAAATATCTGTTAAACGTTTTAACTGCGATCGAATCATTATTAATCTCAAATCCGCAAACCGGTAGCACTTACTCCTACGAGGTTTACATGGTTTGGCTTGTGAATGGTTTCTTATCAAATTGGCACGGAGTTTGATAGTCTTTCATCTGAAAATACTATAGTTTCAAATAACATTGTTCAGCATTTATGTTTTCTCCTAAAGAAGAAGAAAAATACACAAGCATATCCTGAGACCTGTTAATACTCATTCAGGAAAGTAAAACTCATTGAGAAATTTGAGTACATGAGTGAATGTTGCCGATGACCTCTCACCGCACGCTTGGATGAGAGAGAGAAATATTATATGTAGCGATCGTTAAGTTAATCATCTGATGAATTTTATCCATTGTGGTGGTTTTGAAAAACATGGGGAGAATGGAATGTGAAAAATCCGAGGAAAGAGATGCAAAATTAGGGAAGTTATTGTTATTAAAAAAATTAAAAAATTGTTAGCAGAGCTAGGCAGCCCACTTCTCTGTTCCCATACTTCTATTCTAACATTCGTCGCTAAATTTTTCCTCTCTGCTCTCTTTATATTCTTTCATCGCCCAAAATAGAATTAATCAATCTAGTTTCATATCATCTAACCAGGATATTGACGATTTTGTCTCATCACCTTATTTCTACTTGGTAAACAAAACACATCAAAATAATTTTCAAACAGTTATTGCTCATGTCGTGAGTGTCTGATTGAATGTTAGGTCTGTAATCGAGGAATGCGTGTAACGGCGGGAGATAAGTAATGGTCAAGTCAAATGATTTTTTCATAGCGAATTTCAACCCTGGTGCCTAGCATAAGGGTTGAAGAGGACTGTCAAGTGCAGTGAACCGTAACTCGGCTATAGGGTGTCATATATTCGAGGATGGAAAAAAAACTTGAATAGGAAAAATCCTTTAACATCCGTTTCAATTATAGTGTCATTCGCAATAGCGATAAGATTAGGTGAATTTTATGTACGAAAACACTTAGGTTATCATATTCATTTCCGTTTTGAGATCAGATATAAAATTATGATACCCAGCACATCGCTCCAACCTAGGTCGCCCTAGCGAGTTTTTTCCACTGCATGAAATCTCAAGGAGAGACTTTTAGTGTATCCTGTCGTTATATTTTTATTCGACGTGTTTGGCTTACTCGCAAATGCAGTCTTCTGCATGATAAAGTCCTCTGCTTCCAGGAAGTTTGATGTTAAAGGATTCAGATACTGGTGGGTACTGGCCAAGCTATTACACGAGATTTGGAAAAGTTTATTATGGCCGGTGTAGGCAAAGAGTTCATTCACCAATAATGGTTTCTTAGACCGCACGTCAATTTGGAAGATTCTCAGGGGTTTAAAGAACGGTCCTTTTTAGTATTGTGGTTTCAATTTCCCTCAGGATCTCAGTTTTTCACCTATTAGCTCTCTCCGGGCTTTGAATTTTGATGTAAAAGGTGATTATTGGTATTACTTTAATCAGGTTTTGAACTGTATATCTATTTAAAAGACAGTTCCGTTCAATAAGTTGGAGACAAAAATGCTTGTGAAGGAAATTATTGTCGTGTTTGTTTCATTTTGCTCTTTCCTGAGGTTATAAATAAGTGTTAGTAAGTTTAAGTATGTATTTATGAAGGTGTTTTAGACAGAAATGCATTACGGGAGCAAGTTTCATAATTTGAGTGTATCGGTATTAGCTTCTGTATTGCCTCTACGGAGCCATCATCAAGTGTACACAAGTATAAAATTCCACGGATGAAAAATCATGCGCCTCGACTCGAACCTTGATCCCTCGATATCACGCCGGGTGGTTTAGCCAGCTTAACAACAGAGTTGTCCACTTCACCAGTAGATTTTTGAGGTTTCCCTAAAAAATTTGAACTGTTTTCCTCCTAAAATGCTATGTGCCTTTTTCGGGTTCTCTGTTTTTCACATCTACACAAAATATTTTAGAATTACTGAAATGCTGGTACCCTATGTCCTTCATTCTTACGTATGTAAATTGTTATATACCCCTAAAGACCCTTTCTTATATATACGGACGTCATAAACTCATTTGTCTTTGGATGCTCCTGTCGTTTGAAAGAGTTCTCCACGTATTTTCCTCTTATCTCAACTTTGTATCCATTCTTTTTCTCTATAAGTCATTAATAATAAATCACCAAAAATTTAATTCCTTGTTATGCTTTGGTAGAGCTAGCCAGGGAATTCCACTCCATCTCAGGTCTTCGGTACCTGTATTTGTTCCCAAAAAGCTATAATTTTACTGCCTGAAATTACCAGCATAAGTTCACGGAATTCATTAAGGTGATGCTTTCTTCGTTTGTGCCAACATTTATCTTGAAACAAAAACCTACGCCCGGCCAATATATTTCATGTGTATTCTGCCATTATTTCACTCTCCAAATACTGATTGCACACTATTTGCGAATTTCCTTTAATGAGAATGTATTTGATATCTGCTCGGTTTTAAATATTAAAGTGGACTTGTCAAAATAATGAATATATAGTCCATATTGGTGTTAAACTTAACGAATTCATTCGTATTCCGTCATTACACATTGCCTGGGAAAAAATTCAAAATTCTTATCAGTTGAGGAATGCTGATTAAATGAGATATAAGCCAGTGTTTTGGAGAGAAATACAATTACTCAAGAATGCTTATCACTTCTTCGCATAAGGTTCACATTTGATTCAAAGTTTCCTTAACCTTTATATTGGAACAAAATTCTTAATGCTCAGCCTTCTTTTAAAAATATGAATGGTTCATTTCGTAACTAGTCTTGTCAAGTGCTTTATTAAAACCCCTGTCTCATATCCTTTGTTATATTATTGGAATCTCAATTTCAATATGGGATAATTGGCCTGTGATTTCCAAAACTTTTATCCTGCGCCACTATGGTTTAAGATCTTCGATTGCTTCCAGTAATTTCCGCCTACTTTTATCCTTGTGTAATACTTGGTGGAAAACGAAGCTATTGTAATTTTTAATTTTGTACATAACTTGTGAGCACATTACAATTTTACAGCAATTTTGGAGTAATTACTCATCCACCTATTATTTTGAGAGTAAATTCAACCATCAAGCTCCCAATTGTGAAGGGTTAAGCCTCTCCGTCACACAGACTGACGGTAAAGACACACTCTTTATTCTTAATTTCATTGGTTTCAACACCCTGTAGTGATCCATAAATAAGTCATTGCTACACATGTTCTTGAAATTCATCTTCTAAATGTCCTTAACCAGTCTTAAATGCTATTTTACGATAGTGACGATTATGAAGGAAATGGTCCACAAATACATTTTGTCGTCCTTTTTTTACGGAAGGATTTTGGAAAATCTCTCTGCGGACTGTAATTTCCTTTATATGCCTGCATTGGCAATTTGCAAAATTTGTTTTATTTTAAATTATTGCTTAAACTTTTCATTTGGAAATTATCGTAGTTTGAAAGATTCCTTGAAGTTTTACTCTTCTGTATTCATAATTTTGGGATGTACGGAGAAAAATATGTTTACTCTATTTGTAGAAGAGTGGACTTCATTTATAAAATATGGAATTGATAGAATTGAGCCCTCAAGAAGATATGTAGAAAGTTTAGCGCCCTGAGATCAGCCAGCGCTTTGAGAATAAAAAAATGTTTACAGAACACTTTTAATCATAGTGGCATAGTAAAATCTGTATGTTTTTAATGCTGTTAATGCTGTTATTTAAATTCCAGGGTCATCAGTTCGTGTTCTTACTTTAAACAATTTGGATAATGCTATTATTTTCATTTCACTTTGTGTACCTTATGTGGGTTCATCAAATTCAACACACGCTCTGTCAATTTTCTCCCGTATTCAATTAATAAATTATAGCGTAAGCCCGTGGAAATGTCAATAGTTGCCTTTAGCTTCTTCCGATAGGCATATTTTTTGAGTTCATGCATTCTTTAAAATTATTGATGAAACTTTGTTATGTAGAGAGCTGATTGGATTGATGATTTGGAAAAGATTTTTTTCCATTCTCGTTGTCCATACTTTTCATTAAGTGTACTGGGATCTAAGATTGCTGGGCTGTTAGTTTTTATTATCGTGTGTGAAAGTGTCAGATATGCATTGCTTTCTTTATTTCTTTGACATTCTTATGAAATCACATATCTTTTCATAACTATTTTACTCAGAATTCATGTTTATTTTTTAATTCATATTTTCCCACGTACTCCTTTTGATCTCACCAGTATCCTTTGGTGTTTTAATTCCTTCTCCAAATATGCCGCTCGAGCTCTCTAAGTATGACTTGTATGACAAGTATGACATCTCTTGATATCTTAACGCGGATCATGTTCATAATTATGAGTTAAATTTGGATTCAATTTTGAGAAAATAAAAGTGCCTAAAAATTCCTGATATTTTTTTAATTAATGCATATTGTGGTAACTAATTAGCCTATGCTTTCTTTATTTTTCGGAATACTTAAGTAATTTTGCAAAGCGAACTCAGAGTGCTTTCGTTTGCCAACTTTTCCTTTTTGATGCCCATGTTAACGAATTTTTTGGCACATTTTTTCACAAGAAATTATGTCTGTAATTTGACAAATTCCTCTTAATTATCGAGTTGTTAATGTTGTTTTACAATTATGGATAAAAAAATACCTCATCTCTGCCTTTTTAATTTTTTTCAAGATTTTTTTGCCATCATTCTTAAACGATATGGCAACTTTCGTGACCTGAATAAAATGAATTCTATCTCTCCTCCATGCAGAAATCTTGCCGATACTTCCCAAAATAGACTATGTTACCCATTAAGTAAACGGTATTTATTGCAGAATTGATCACTAGGAACAATGAAACACCATAATATGTATGGGTAGTATTTTGCTGGCTAAGGATAAGTAAACAGTAACTTTGGCAAGCATGAAATCTGGGCGTGTATGGACACTTGCTCTTGAGTAAAGATCTTGTATACCACGTGCACGGTTTTCCCTTAGTTTGAACTCTAGGTTTTTGGGGATATCATAGGATAAGAGTCATGGAATGGGTCAAGGAATATCATCTCTGGGTCATGGAAAACTTCTTCTGGGTCACATAAATTCTCTCTATGAAATTCGTTATCTTAGTGCGCGCTGCAGCCATGCCAACTGCAGCAAATTTTTATCAGAAAACGTAAACAACCTGAATGGGGTTTCTTCGACAGGGATTTTGCTGCAAGGATATAGGATGAAGCCCTCGTTTGAGGGACCAAGAAATTTTTTCTTAGAGGCACCATTGTAACCTTTAGAAAATACGCTATCAGGATATGCAATGGTATTCGCAAACGGAATTGAATTTTTATTCGGATGTCTGTCCCCTATATTTTAGATTTGAGAAATTCATTGCATGCGTCAGCGGAACAAATAAACGCTAAAAAGAAGCGATATAAGTACTTCTCTGAAATTACTGACTAGTAATCCGGCCATGTTAAGATAAAATTTGTATTTTTTCTTCTATAAATTGAGGTCACCTAGGCCTAATGAAAAACACCATTACATATCTGGAAAATTTATTTTGTTTTGTAATGACAGTGCTTTGGTATCAATTACTACGTTAATCAATGTGTAGAATTTACAAATACAATGTGAATGCATAAAATTGTTTATACATTGTTGAAAATACCTGATACAGTGACGTCATTGGTGATATTGCACGCCTTGGGACGAACTAACATGTTCCTTTTCCAAATGTTTGTATTCAATCATAATATGTATACGCTCAGCATTGATGACTTCATTATATATCCCTGTATCATTCCACATTACGAAGAAATGAGGTGCGTTCTGCGAGAAGATAATGAGGACATTTTTGCCATAAAACATGTGCTACACTTTTTATCATATAAATAGTGAAAATTATGCCTTTTTAATCTACCAATTGAGTGAGTTTCCAGCCATATAAGGTTATTTCACAATTCTGATTTCCTGTCATCTTCCCTGCAGCTATTTGCGAGCAATGGAATTGATTTATTGGCCTGTTATCAGCATCTATTAATCAAATATTGCGTACAATTGCCATTAAAGAGTATTTATTTTTTCGAAGCTTCCTATAAAAGAGGATATATAAGAAAGACTTAAAATATTCTTAAACCAACCCCATTAAAAATCTCCGATTAAATATCGCAATAAGGTCATGGACTCACCGATAAACGAGAAGATTGAAAAAGACAACCAGTTAAAAATAAGCCCAATATATATTGTTGAATACTTCATCTATAAAGAAGTCAAAATAGCTTGTATTGGGGAATACAATATGAAGTTGGAAAAGAATTAGAGAGAGGATGAAAGCTGTTTCGTGGATGAGACATTCAGTTTGGGACTAGGAAGGTCCAATAAGGTAAACTTTATTACAAAATTTATTATGTAATATTAACCATGTATGCATTGGAGTCATGTGGAGATGAATAAGAGGGAATATAACAGACTACAAGCTGGGGAAATAAGGTTTTGGCGAAGTTTAGCTGAAGAGAGGAGAATAGAAAAAGGAGGAAATAAAGTCATTGAATATGAAATTGGAATTAGAAGAATCAAGAACTTGAAACACAAGGTAGAAGATATTACATATAAACGGCTCGACACTTAAAAAAATAGAAGACGAACGCAGTATCCCCGTAATTCGTGATGTGAAGAGAGAAGGTTATCAGCAATTTATGGGTTGACCACGCCAATTAGGGAAACATGAAGTGAAAAGAGATCTAAAGAAGAGAGACATGTCCTGAGAGAATGTTTGTAAAGAATAAACTGGAATGATAGAAAATAAGGGAGAAGCTTTGTTAATACCTAGACCCCCACTTGGTGGAGCATATGCGGCTATTCATTCATGAAATATGGTGAAATGATGACTATATTCTGAAATCCGGGCTTCTGACTTTCATGAAGTACTAATGATCAGACTGCATTTTTCTAAAAGTCACCATGCGCCTTTTTTTGCATTTTGGTGGAAAATTATATAGACCAAGTCGGTGCATGTCGTCTGTTGTCAATAACAGAAGTAATGACAATAGTATTCATCACTATCAGTTACTACTCAACTTGTTATGCATCTTTCCTTTTGCACACTATAAACATCATTAAATGAAAACGACCTTAAATACCAGCCTCAGTTTTCTACCTAGAAATGACCAAACAGTTGAAAACTGGATCTGTGTTATTTAGCAATAATAGACTGTGAAGCGCTTTTTATTTCATTAGTAATGCTTATTCAACCTCAAAACATTAAGTTTATTCAACTCTTTACATTTATTCTTTGCCACTGTACCCATTATTCGTTATATATTTTTCGAGTGAAGTGCTGCGGGTGTTAGAGAAGAAATCTTCTTTGCTTTTACTGGTGATAGGGGATTTAACTCAGGTTCTTCCTAAAATAATTTGTAGTTCAATAAGGCAGTCGCTTATAAAAAGTCCCATCAAGTTTATCGAGCGATCACCATTTCTTTAATGAGGAGCAAAGCCTAATGTGACTCAATCAAAATGCTCTAGAAATATCAAGAGCTCATGAAACCATTTTTGACCCCTGATGCATGGGATTCAAAATTCCTGAAATATTTTCTGAACTGAATAACATAAATGAAATACACACCGGTATTTATAATATCATTATATTTACGTCTTTTTTAAGACAAATTAAAATAAAGTCCATATTTTTCGGAAAATCCCTCGTAATCTATAAAAGCACGGCGATGTTATCTGTCAGCAGCATGAGGAAAAGCTGGTGAGGATTTGGCGTTAAAAATAAATTTCATGGAATTTTTCCTGAAGGTTTTACGTTAATGCTACTTTTAATTATCCGTAAAATATTCATGCATACATTTATGAGGTATTTTAATTTATCACACCTTTATTAACAATATATCAGTCTTCCTCATTATGCATGCTCCTTGGTGATTAACGAAAATATCATGTGAAACCGCTATTATGGAAACCGCTCTAAAATATTTGAGGACTACCTCTCTCCACTTCAAAGTTTTTGTAGCCTAATTATTGTTTGATGTCTTTATCTATACATTGCGCCATTATAAATAAAATATGCGGGTAAGTAAGGGAATTTTAGTCTTTGGAATACTTATGGAATAATTTTAGGTGTCTCAAAAATATTTATGAAGCTGATGGGATATTTCTCGTCCGCCAATTTAGTGCTTTATTTCATATTCAATGAAAACCATCATGTTGCGACTACCAGTTAGTACAACGCTTTTGTAATTGCAATTTAGGGATATATCTAATTGTTAGAGATAGTTGAGTGACAGACACAAATATCGTATATAAATCATCGTTATTAAAATATTGTAGAAGATATGGTTTTATACATTAGGATATAGCATATATATGGATATTTCGTATTGAATCAATATTCAGGAAACGTTTTACTTGAAAGAAATGTAATTATAGACTGAATTTATGGGGTAATATGAAATAAGTGTTGGAATAGCATGTAGTATGTAGGTAAATTAATCTTGTCGGCAACAGCGCTAAAAGACTATACTATAAATTAGAATAGAGAGGTTGATTTTCCATTTTTGTAGTTTTTAGCATGCGTTTGCACCTCTTAATTGTGCACGACTATCCATTCTAAGGTGTCACCCCTTATTTGTCTGAATAATGCAGCCCTCACCACTCTTTTGCTTTTTTTATAGTGTCTGTTATCCCTCTCAGTCGCTTGAATGGATACTTTAACACAGTAGCGTGGTCAGGGGGGATCAGGGGGGCGAATGCCTCCCCCGCCCCTTGTGTTCTGGATCCCGTAAATCTGTGAATGTTCCACTCTTAAGTCCCAAATACGTGCGTAAATCAATTTCATAACTTAATTATCAACAATAAATTCTACAAGGTCTACAAGTTTGGGTTGTATGTTACAAGAAAAATAATACAGTAAAAGTATGTAACAGTATGTTTAGTAAACTGGTGAATTTATGAGTCGGCGCCCCCCAAAAATTTTGCCCCCCCTTCCTTACCCCCCTCCCCCCGGCTCTCCCTAGACCCAAAACCTGGCTACGCCACTGCTTTTACATTTATTTCTTTCCGAAATCCATCCTTTCTCTTTGATTCTTCCTCTCCTGATGGTGATAAGTTCACCAAGTGTTGTTTCCTGTTTTGCCCTGCGACTAAATTTATCTTTTCAATCGTCTTTTTTCAATCGTCTTTTTCAATCGTCTTTTTCAATAATTCGATAAATAAATTCAGTTTTTGTATGTTTTACACTATTACGTTTCGAATAATTAACGTTTTAGTCTACATTTTTCCATAGTTTTTCTATTTTTATAATAGGAAAATGTATTTAGTATTTGAAATTCAACACTTTAAAATTGGATACGTGATTTTAAGCTAAGGAGAAGCGGCATTTATCTATGATAGCTATCGTTGGAAAGAATTCTTGCCATGATTTATGATCTTATGTGCATGGTGTTATGATGGTTATGTAGATGGTGTGTTGCGAAGAACCAATTTTATCTGGGGAATTGCAGAACCTAAAAGAGTATTATTCGCGTCTCTGTACAATTCGTTTGGCTTCCTTTGAGGTACTTAGGTTATTTCTATTGAAGGACTGAAAGGCACCTCAGTGTATGTGAGGAGATTTTGTGCAGATGAGGTTGGAGTAAAGACTGGGGTGTATACATTTCGAGGGCCAAGAGAAAGATAATAATGTGATTTGGAAAGCGAAAGAGGATCTATTCGTCAACGAGGGTCGTTAAGGAAAAGCATGATGATGTATATTTCTTCATAGGGAGAATGGTTGGGGATTTATGTAGTGATTTTTGAGCATTTTCTTCGAATATTGCCGGTGGAGGAATGTCTTTTACTCGAGGGAGCTTTAGCCTGTTTCAAGGTTTGGGGAGAGAGGTTGAATGTTGGCGTCCGTGTTGAGCGACCGGCGGTGGGAATTAAGGCGTCGGAGGCATTGGATTCGGTGAGGGACGTTCTCCGAAGAGAGAGTAAAAAAAAAGCAAAACAAGTTCCATCAAGTGTAGCTTTTGTGAGGCGGAAGAGGAAAGTTCCTCTTTCTTTTACTTCCGACGAGAGCGATTAGTGAATGAAAGGTCATACGGTTGTCTTCTTGGGGTATACGAACTTTCGACCTCTTTCTCGAGCTGGAGTTCTCGATCCAACTTTTGTTTTAAGCCCATCTTTTGCAACGGAGAAATATTTATGCGCAATGACTTAGTTCACTTCTAAGTTCCTGAGATCGATTTCAACTACGTTATATGAGAGATTTATGTAAGACTTTTTTTTGCTACATTTCAGCCTATGCGGCTCAGTATTAAAGAAGCTAAGTTTAGTTAAGCGTATAATAGGAAGGTCCCCGGTTGAAGAAGTAAAAGAGAGATACTCCTTCGCTCTGGTTAGACCACACCTCGAGTACGCCGCGAGCATTCGGGACTCCGATCATAAAGGTTTAACCAAAAAAATTTATAAAATACAATGAAGAGCTGCACGCTTCGTTAAAAACTGCCATGAGCGAACGTGTAGTTTTTCTCAACTTTTAGAGGGATTTAGGTGGGAGCCCCTAGGGACTCTGAGGCTACACGCTAGGCTAAGGTTGCTTGAAAAATTCAAAACAGGTGCATTTCAGAGTGACACAGAGAATATTATCATGACGCCTCACTACATCACTAGGTCTGATGGAAGCGATAAATAAGATAGATACATGGTCAAACAGACAGGTACAAACATTCGTTCTTTCCGCGCACAATTAGCAACCAAAAAAAAAATCTGAGCTCCGCTAAATACACTCCCGTAATACACGTCACCATTTCACCTCTCAAAACTCTATCTTTTACATATTTACACGGCTGGTGTCCTAACATGCCTGTGCGGAGGCTCGCAAGGTAGTGTGTAGGTGTATATGTAGAATTGTTTCTACCCTGAATTTTATTTATAGTTCCCGAAGTCTCTATTCTTAATAATGCCCCCCTTGATCCTCTTTTATTTTAACATTTTGCTTACATATCTTTCCATACCACAAATGAATTTTAAGTTTCATGCCATATATTGTGGAAATATTCTGTATCCATGATGGTAAGATTTGAATTACCCTGTGGTATTTTCCAAACTCTTTTAAGTAAAAACCGACCTTGGATACGACACTTAATATAATTTTCAAGGCAATGAGGTAATGATTCTTGAAAATGACACTATCGAAACTATAGTCAGTTTGCATTACAAAGGGTGCGGAAATTGTTAATGAGTTAATTTATCCAAATAAACTGTTTCTGATTACTTTCATCTCGAAAACCATCCTTTCTTCCATTACTAATGGAATTAAGTGTTGTCTCCCGATTTGGCTTGCAACTTTTTTTGTCTTACCGTTCATCTTTTTCAATCAGTTGATGCAGAAATGAGCTCTAAATGTATTTTCTAATAATATTTAAGGAGTCATAATGATTTAGTTTTTGAAACTCATAAGTTTAGACTCATGCAAATTGAAAATTTAATTAAATGTGTATATAATGCCTTTTGTCAAAGTTGTATTATGCATGCTGGGAAAAATTCTGCTATTTTTCTTGGTTGGAAAGAATTTCTTGGAATAACATGCAATAATATGTATTTCACTCTTTTTTTCAAGATGCAGAACCATGTGAGCTATAGCATTCGAACCACTGAGGAGTGACATTTGCGATTAAATTCAGAGGGAACACAAAGGTTAGCACTTTTATTCTCTTTTCCTCGAAAACCTGCGGCTAGAATTGTCATTGAATCATAATTAGCCTGGTGTTTTCCCCGGTAATATCGCACTTGAGAGTGTATAGACGTATTTTCTTTCCATGCCATTTCGCTACTAATTATCTGAAGCTCTTACATGGCAGTTTACTTGGGTAAAATTTAATAAATCGTATCCCCCACACGGGGAATAAGTATTTTTGAAAGAGGATGTTTGTGTGCCAGCGCATATTATTTAACGTGTCATAAGTCAGTTTTCATGTACAATATGTGGTATCCTTAACACGGGGAGTAATTATATTTAATAGAGGATATTAGGGTGCCAACCCATATTATTTGGACGATCACATGCAAGGTGATATCATTTTTCGAAGGCATAATAAGTTTTTCAGGTTATTCGGCATCAACACCGGGAGTTCAGTGTATTAAGTTAGTGGAAATGAATTGTTACATTACTAGCTAAATAGTCGTATTAATCACCATTATTCACGTATAATCATTAATGTTCGTGACATGTAATAAGTTCCTTCCGCTAAGTTGCCTCGCTGAAAATATTTTCTAATGTGTCAGTAAATATTGTAGAAACAAATCTTTATTGATTTGAAAATTTTTTTATCAGCCAAACATGATCGTAGTTGGAAAAAATGAAAGTTCTGTCTCTCATATAATGAGGGACAAGTTTTACGGAAGGCAGGGATCGGTAGATTCGGGTGTTTGCCGATTGCTTCCATTGAACATGAAAGTGGATGGTGGCGTTGGACAACCGCCGTGAATGATATTTGAGATGATTGGGCATGAGCCTTTTGGATGGAAGTCGGAAGAAGAGCAAGAAACCCCTCAAAGTGAGATAATACTAATTACTGGGGAATCCATACGAGGACGTAATTAGCCTCGGGGAACAAGATCGGAAGGGATGGTGGCTTAATTTCTGTGCTTCGACACATGATCTGGGAATGTTCGGAAACTTGAATTTTTTTAGCCTTTCGATAAATTGCTTGTGTTCGCTTGTGGATATGTTTTCGCGTTCATAATCTCCTTGCTACAGAAGAAGCTGCTCTTTCAGTCGAACGGTACGTGAAACTGAGCTTCTCTCGGAAGAGACATATTAGTAATTTTCTGGAAAATAATGTCTTATTAGATGTTGATAAGTCTGGAGCATGCAGGGTTAATTAAGCAGTTTTGTCAGATACTACTGCGTTCAAAACATGGTGGTCGCACGCAAGTGGCACTGCCAGTTACTGACTAATTTTTTTAGCATTAGAAAACTGGATTTTGGTGCGTGTAGTTTGGTATTTTAGAAATCACGTAGAGTTTAAACCTGTATTGCTTAAGTACTGTATAAAAAAATATTACCTCTAAAATGAAGAGGCTTGATTTTGTGGATAGACTTTTTGACCATATCTGAAATGTCGTTTGTATATAATCTATTACATCATAAGCTTGAGATGATGAAAAAGATCCAGCAACCCATGAAAAAGGCCATTGAAACTGAAAATTTTGGCAGTGTATCTAGCTAGCTCACCTGATGTACTAAAGGAAAACCCAAGTCGAGTTAATTCACATAATTTTTTTTGATGAATTAATTTTCATGATGCACACATCATGTCAGATTCTGCGCTCTTTCCTTTTGAAATGATGCGTCTGATTGCGCCTTAGGAGCTATTCCATTCCATAAATTTTTCATCCTCTTCTTTAATTTCGTAATTCTTGGTAATTTTTAGAGAATTATTTTCCAAATAATTGTAAATATAATAAAGACTCGAAGATAGTATTGGCGTTTGAATTAAACGGTAAAAGTCATGAACGCTAGAGCAGGAGAATCCTATGCGTGCGTGTGGATGGCATGAAGCCACCGTAGACCTTCTGACTTCGGCAGCGTGCGATGAGATTTAAACAATTGCGAAAGCGGCAACATGACGCCATTTAAAAATCGTCTTGGCCATTACCGTCTATTTTGTTTGTATTCCAGTCTATTTCTCCGAGAACCGTCCATCTTAAGTCATACCGTTGAAACTTCATTTAGCTGGTTTAGCTCCCTTACGGTGGGCAGTCGAGTCTCATGTACCGTAATTAAATATACTCTATTTGCCTCGGCAATACTGTAGCAATAGAGAGCAGGATAGTATTCACTGGGACTCTAATTCATGCTTACCTTGTACGTTATGTCGATGAATTGTTTATTAATTGCGTGCCGTCATAATTATTAAATTTTGTTAGTTTCCTTGTACCGCTGTCCCTTTGGGGATTGAATTTGTCAGAGGGCACTCTTGTTTATTCCACATTAATTTAGTTGATACTCAAACAAATATGTTGAAATGAGTTTTATATTTTTCCTGCAGGTTATAATAGTTAATTTTACAATCTGATGACATTAAACTAAATCATCTTAAAAGCCCATTATCCCACTGAGGTATACCAGAATAATCTATGATGACGAGTAATCAATGTACTAACTCACTCAATAATTATGACACCATTCGATTTCGACGGTAAGCAGCATCATTTTTAAGGCTGGAATTTGGCGGTATATGCTATAGTGGTGGAAAAGTATTTAGTGTGTAATTCATTATTATAGTCAATGCTACGCTTGAATACAAAGGTACTCCTGTATCAATCATGTAAAGCGTAATATAAATCCACTGTGAAATAATTGGCTTTACTGTTCTCTATTACAAGGAGACTCAGGGTCATTGTGTATGGATTTTCCGCAACAAAGGTAGGAATTATTCCGTAATCCAATTGAGAAAAACGGTGAATAATTACTAGAGAAGTAGAAATTCTTGCAGATACTTCGTTGATTTCATATGTCGTTTCCTCTAAATTGATGAGGTTTTTAATTGTATATTTTCAACTTTCACTCCATTAAGGCGAGAATATTATATTATTTATCTCTATTTATTGAGCCTAAATTTTTTCTGTGTACGTATTACGGATTGGTGTACAAAAGTTTTGGGTACGCTCTCGGATTCCTTCCTCCCGAGTTTCTCCCAAAATATTCCTTCCAGCCTGTTGAAATACATCTTAAATTGGGCGTGTTTGTCGAGTAGATTTTATAACGAGGAATGGGCCAAATTAATCCATCTATATTTCATAATGCAGGTGGATTAAGTTTTTAATGCCTCTTATTCAGTAGAGATCTTAAGGTTATGTAGAATCTTGGACACGCACCTCCATGCTTAGCGAAACATTTTCAGAAATCCATTTCCCGCATGGTTTAATTATAATATTCTCATTTAATTGCTTAATTCTATAATTTTTTCAACAGCGACATCTAACATGACATCACACAAAGACACAGTGGGCTGCAATCCAGCTGATAGGGCGAAGTTACGAGAAAAAAATTGCAGATAAAGACGCTATAAAGAAGAATAACGGATATGTGAACTTCAAATACATGTATTTAAACGAAGAAGTCATCTTTTGAAGGGAAAATCACCTTTTAAATAAAAATATGAGGAAAGCTCACCGTCTGTTATTTGCCGTCTTTGACTGAACGAAATCCTACTTCACTGATGATAAAGTGAAAGGATGTTTGGATTATAAGAAGTTACCTCTTCAGGACTGTTAGCAAACTTGTTTTAAAAAATGAATCTCACTCCTTGCAAACATTTGCTGCTTACTACCGTATATTTTCCATTTTTTTATGAATCTACATTCAACATGTTTACCGATTTAACCGATTAAATACTAGGGTGCTTTACGTGGTACATAGCAGCGAACTTAGCAGATCGAAGCTTAGACGGGAGGGGGCTGGCGCGGCGACTTGGTTGGCATGCACACACTATCTCCGACTTACCTTGGAAACTACCCGGCAGAATGTGAAAACATTCAAGGTAAAACATTTAATGCATGATGAGACATTGATAATGGCAGAAAAGCTTCCGCAAAGGCCGAGCGCCCCGCAGTCATCGGAAATGGCGGCAAAATGGGACAAAATGTCGGAAATTCTAAACTTTAGGTGCGATGCGGCACGTTTTCCATCTCCAATTTCTTTAATTATTTGATACTTGATTTTCTAGCCCAATGGCACAAGTTTAGCGGGAGTCTCCAAATACATTCGTATTTCTGAAGTATATGGACAAACCTAATGAGCATAGGTACACGGATCCTTGAAACATGTACAACATTTCCGTAGTTTCCCCCAAGGTTCTTTGAATGCGAACAAGTTCCTCTTAGGACAGGATATTTCTATTTTTTCGATCAGAATGTGTACCAAATTGAGACCTCTCATATGAAATGTCCAAAAACAGTATTGATTGTGTCATTTATTTGCTAGTATTGTTGCTTCCAGTTGTGACTTACTTATAATATATTAATTAGGAAGTGATGCCTCAGCATTCAATTTCACTGCTGCTGTGCATGTCAAGGTTTAGTGTACCACCGTACCTCCTTATAAAATAGTTTGAGACGGCTGGAAGTCGATCTGAAGGTCGTATTGAGATGTTTTGACGCTTTAAAACGAAACTTAGACGCTGGAAATGGGTTGGTGTGTTTAAAGCGGTGGAAGCGGGAAGATGAAAGCGCAAAAACGTTGAGACAAAGAGGTGACGGTCAACTTACGCGCTCATTTGGAGTGTTATGCAAGGTATACTTTTGGGTTAGATTGAATAGCAGGATAAATTGTATACTTCTGAGCTATTGAAAATAAAATTTATAAATAAATTATCCTAATCTAGCCATAAAATGTTGTAAAATGATTTTCGTTTTACATTTTTTATTGATTTCTCCAAAAGAACCCAACTCGCTTACACGGTCTAAATTATCTCACATTATTCATGGCTATTGAACCGGTAGTAAAGATGCAAATAAAATTATCCAAAGAAATATAGCAAAAAATACAAAGCTGTTCGTTTTCGCAGGGCCAAAAAGCTTACGAATGATGATGATGGGGTTATGTAAGTATTCAAGGTCATTCAACCAAAGATAACTGAGAGATCCGGAACTATATCACTCCACATCATCCCATTTCAACCCTAAAAGTCAGATTATATATCCATCTCTTTTATTACATTATGTTTTCCTCTATCTAGTGCATCTCTATTAATGACCAACCATAGCCAAAATCGTCT
This sequence comes from Ceriagrion tenellum, assembly GCA_963169105.1. NCBI lineage: Eukaryota > Metazoa > Arthropoda > Insecta > Odonata > Coenagrionidae > Ceriagrion > Ceriagrion tenellum. The sequence continues at coordinate 104,005,654 of OY720632.1, read as the reverse complement.
CCAACAATGTGATTACGTACCGAAGGGTCAAAACTTCCCAAAACGACAGAGTAAATGACGCCTCTATATCTCGTAATTATCTTCGACGGCGGTGCTTTCTTGAGAGCTTATGTATTAGACCAGCATGTCTGAAGGTTTTTTGGCGAGATTTACGCATTATTTGCCGGGTAGACATCCTCGATAGGTTCTGAATGGATGGATGAATGAAGATAAGGGTCAATGTCGTAAATCAGACAGACAGTCCTGACAACAACATGTGGCCCTGGTTACATGGACGCTCGCCTGCGATAATAATGCCTTGAAAGCGTTTAGAAAGGTATTTACTTGTGACTGCAAACGCTGTCTTGTTTTATTGTCTGAGGTTGCTTACCTAGCTGATAAGACGTGTGTAAAAATATCTCAAAAAAAGAAAGTTTGGGGATTTTTCGGATGAATACACTTTCTTCACAAATGACAGGCGTATTGATAGAAGTATCGAAGTTGCAAGGCATATAACGCGAGGGTTTGTAATGTGTAAATTAAAAAATGTATGAACGTCTCAGCCAGTGCACAAATGTATAGATGATGCAAAAATGCAGGTCTCAAAAATATGTCATATGAGATCGGTTGATGAAATTGGTACCGTTTTTTTATGCGAAGCAGTGGTATGTATATTCTTTAATGCTCAAGAGTAACTTTGCACAATATGTTTTTAAGAGGAAATATCAAGCTAATCAACTTTATTGCAGAAATAATCATTTAATGAAAGGAAAAAGAGATCTCGTAGCTGAAACATTCGCGGGAATATGAATCATACTATCATTCCAAGAAGTTTATTACCATCAACCGGTATGTCATTTGGTGCATCATGTGCCTAAATATTATTATATTCATAATGCCCTGCAAGTTTTACTTGAATGTATCAAGGAAAAAAAATTAAAATGGCCGCTCATGTTGATTTATAATTTTTAAACTAATCTGTTACTAATTAAGAAAGATATTGAAACTTAAGATTTTTGCACACCCAGTAGGTAATATTCGGAAATTCATTTATAGCCCACATCACAGTCTGGCCGTTCTTTCACTGATAAATAAATATCACATCTCCAACTTGGTCAGAAAATGATTTAGGACTTGTTTGTTTCACAGTTTCTTATCGGAAATGAGTAAAATAATTCCTTTCCAGTAATATGTAAAATTATGTTAGGATTGTTAATTTAAGCTCTTTTTGTCAGGTGACTCTCCGTTGAATGCCTCGAGAGTTTGCTGGGTTGTCTGAACTTCATCGCTTGCCTAGTGGTAATTGGTTCTGGGTATCACAATGGTAATAGGTTCTTGAGTAAAAAGACACTCCGTAGTTAATACTTATGACATAAAACAACTCATTTTGCTATTCCATAATGATTCCTCTTCATCAACACCAGGCAGAACTTGCTTTTTGTAACTTCGTGAAATCCTCATATTAAGGTAGTCCGAGCGAGATAGTTCCCTAATCATAATAGAGACCATATTCAATATATACGTTTTAATTTCACCAACTGTGAGACACACGAATTAAATATTGCATTATAAATGCTGCAATAAAATAGTTTTACATAACAGAAATTGTAAGTAATCAAATGAAAATATCTATGTAAGTCTTTAACTTGACATATTTTTTTCGCGCAGTGCGTTGGAAAATGCTTCAAATTGGAAGGTTTTTGTGATATCCAAGAACCTATTGCGGTGACAATATGATGAATTTTTAAAAATAGTTGAGAAAATATACTAACTACACGCTATTAGTTTTTTACGACATTTGAGTCAGACATTCCTCATTTTGTAAATAATGTCCCTCTGGAGTGTATACACGTACCATTTCCCATGTAAAAGGGCTGATAATTTTTGGAAAATAACTCCAAAAGTTTTGTGATAAGGGGTTGAATTTTTGGGTAAGATATCTTTCTTTAAAATGAGACAAGATTCATTGATTTCTAAGTAAAATGTTATTTCGCTCAAACTACCTTAAGTTATAGCACTGTTACAAAACTGCTTTTGTTGAGTAAACTGACTACAGAATGAAAATTGCTCCGTTGCTTCGTGTGGAAAAAAATTAACAAGTTAAGATAAACAATATGCCATTTAGATCTGAGGTCATCAGTAATTCGTCGGTTTTTGTCCTTTTTTAGATTTCCTTTAGCAGTGAATTCCATCTTAATTCAACAGAAAATAGCCGATCAGTGTGTCTGATTTCGCTCAAAATTGTTGATTGGGCAGGAGATCACCCCGAGCGAGATAGAAAATAGGTATTACGTGAATTGATCCTTAATTTCCTATTATTTAAAAAATATGAGTTTATTATTTGTTAAATAACTTTTCACTATAACTTCATATTATAAATGGTCAAAACTATTTTCATAGTTTGTACGTATTGAACTCGCCATCCTAACAAAAATATCCCATAAAAATTTATTTTATCCTTCTTTAAATTAATTTATCATTTAAATTTTTCTCACTCGTTTGATTACGACTATCAAAATGTTCTGTTAAAAGAGAAATAATCTTTGAATCGAGCCTTTCTGTATTTATTGAAGACAATTAGGAGCTGATATAATAAGAGACGGATCCACGCATAGATTTATTGCTACATACGTAAATAAATTTTAAAGAGGTATACATCATTTTTCAAATAACTTTCTCAATATAGTTCCAAAGTATTATATCTGAGGTAATCATCTATCTATATATAGTTTTGAGCGAAATTGGAGACCCAAAAGGATCAACTGAAGAAGCAAACCTGCTGGAGCCAAGGCTGCCAGCCAATACAAATACCTTTCTGTACTGGAAAACTAACTTGCAGTATTCTCGGCTACGGAAGGTAGCAAGGAAGTATTTGTGTGTTCTCCCCGCAACCGTGCATTCTGAACGTTTTTTCAGTACAACAGGAATCATTGTGAATAAAAGGAGAAGTAGACTGTATCCAAACAAAGTCCGAATGTTCATTTTTGCACATAAAATCATGGATATGTGTGGAAGTGAATAAGTGTAAAAAACAGACCTTGCCTAGAGCCATGTTGAAGGATGCAAGTGCATATTTAACCAAAGGATTGTAATTATAATGATTTTTTGTTCATTAAAGATTATTGTTTGTCTTGTGATTATATAATTATTATATTTTTATAATTAGGTCTCTACCAGTTAAGGTAGGTTTTAACTAACTTGTTGACAATAGAAATAGTTGAAAGTTTCCACCCAAATGTATTCCTTATTATAATAATTTGATTTTTGGAACAATATTCTTGCTATTGTTCTAATACCCATAAATATAGATATGAGTTAATTTACTTGAGGGGTGAAAAGATCGAGTATCGAAAAATAACAGTATCGTGAAAATTTTGGTATCGAATAGCGAATTTTCGGTTTCTGCCCATCCCTAGTAAATATTAATAAGAGTAGTTTATGCTTATGGGTAGTATTTTTGAAGAGAATGGGTGTAGTGGTTGGGATTTTAGATATTGAATTGCCGCAACTAAGGAAGCATTTTTAAAGAGTAAGGATTTGATGAGGGGTAGTCTGGGTAGAGACGTAAAGAAATGGCAAAATAAAGAAACTGATATGGAGCGTGACGCTGTATTAGTCGGAGATTTGGTAATCTGAGATGTGGGCTAAGAGAAGGGTAGAGAGAGTGAGTTGGACAGCGATAAGGATGAACAACGAGGTATTGGATATGGTTGGAGAGGAGAGGAAACGGAGGTTCAGAGAAGGCAGAAGAAATAGATTGAGAACGTTTTAAGAGAAGAGAATTGTTGAGGAGGGTAATGGATGGGATAACACTGTGAAGGCGTGGAAGAGGGAGACAGATAATGGGAATTCTGTACGTAATACGGAGAGTAAATCAATATGAGGATTTTAAGGTAGGTCTAATGGCGGATCACCTATAGTAGGGAAAACGCAACGATATGCCGGAAATTAGGAAGCTAGGATTAGTACCGTAAAAAGTCTACCTTTCAGTTGGTAGAATGCTCATATGAATAAAAAAGGTAAGGTCAAATTTCTGTAATCCATGTATCATTCGGCTGCCCTCGCACTATGAAGCTCCTTTTTGATCAGGAAACCTTGTCGTCATTAGTCTCATCACAATGTATAGATTTTCGTGAAATGCGGACTTGTGTGACTGAAGAAAAATTATTTGCCCATCTCTTTTAGCTCTTCCTCCAGTTGTTTAATCCTTCAGCAAATTCTAGATATTCTGCTATTATTAATGATAGAAAATGAAATGTGTCCGGTTCATATTCAAGTTTTCCGCTAAATATTTCACCCCGATGAAGTACCTTGTTTCGCCGAATGTATTCTCACGTCGCTGGTGTCTCGCCGAGGTCGCTGCTGCTCGAGGGTGTGAACTGGCGAACTACCCCCATGTGAAGGTTGCCGTTTAAATATTCGCGCTATTGATTTATTAGTCAAAAATGTCTCTCACATAGTGCTGTGACTCTTAATTGTTATTGAATTTTGATATTTACAGACTACGCTTGCTTTTGAGTCTAAGTCATTTACAGAAAAATGAAATTGCCACCCTTAGTTTGGGAGCAATAAAAGAAATGTAATCCATTTTTCTGGAACTAATTTTGTTTTTGCATATTTATTTGGCTCTATTTCTCTGTACAGTAGGTAACACTCCGCTAAATTGTTTTCTTCCTAGTCTATCATTTGCGTGATTATCGAAGCTATGCGTGTGGTACAGCATTGAAATAATTTTTTTCGTGATCCAATAATGCTAATTTGTAGCTTCTCTTTAACATAGAGTGCATATTTTATTGTATTTCCTATTTTAGGTGATAGGTATTGATAATATATAAAACAAAATGTTATTTTTCATTAACCTATCAGCAGTGCTGCATTGACATTTCTCTCTTACAAATAGTAGGACGAAACTAATGCGATCCTTGATCACTGAAGTAGCTGACTTGTAATTAGAAGAATAAGGGGACCTTGCAATGAAAACTGATGTTTAGATGTCTTACTGAAGAAAAATAAATAAATAGATGTCTGGAAGAGATATTTTGTAATCAAACGATGATATTTAGTGTACCGGGCCACTTTTCAATTACTTACACAGAATGCTAATAGATGGCGTGAGAGATTGTATGACGCAGAGATTTGACACAAATAATCTTATATCCTTCAAAGGGAAATTTATCGAATGCAACGTTGGTGGCTGAAATTTTAAGAAGGCTTTAAGGACTGTTATGATGAGATACGTAATTGATAATTTGTACATTAGCAAATTGTCTCAATTGGAGTAGGTAAATATTAATTTATTTCCTTCAATATATAAAAAGCTATTGTATTATCACATTTCTAATATTAATACCTATAATATTAAAGTAAAAAATAATGGTTATTAATCTCTTATGCTTATTATGTTTCAATATGATAAGATGATAAACTTATAATAGATTGTTTGATTACACTGGATAGTAATATCTAGTATTTACAATATAATTATACTATCTAAATTCTCACAAATTAGAAATGATTATAACATTATTTGCTGGTTTTACATCAATGTATACACTGCTTTTTCAATTATTTTTTTTAAGTTTCCTGTTTTAACCCCCGATAATTTGGCTGCTGGTTATTGTTTAACTTTCATTCTTATGGTTGCATTTTGTCAATTAAAAGTGCATGAACAACTTAACGCGAATAAATTTGGAATAGAATCACTGAATTCCGATGGATACGGAAAGTACTTTGGTAATTTATCATGGTAATGCAAATAACAAAGGAATTTAAATTCCCGTACAATTTCTCACGACCTAAAAAGACTGTTAGTTCCTTTGGTAGTTCATAAAGCGAAATTATACTTTCAAACCTTTACTTCTAAGTGAGTCCAGAGACAGTGTAAGGGAAATCAAATTGAAGGGTTCAGGTGTGTTATGCATGTGAGTGATATTCATCCGTAATTCCATAAAGCATTGGAGAAACCCCGACATTTATCCGGTCATGTAATTGAACCGTGGTGAGTCTACTAAGGAATTTTACTTTAAGTTTCTTGTTTCAAACGTCTATATAATTCTGTATCATTATCTTCCATAAATAGACATAGATAAATAAGAGCCATTCTATTTATTTCTCTCTTTCGTCCATCATAATTGTGCGGCTTTCTATGTAAAATTTTTCAATATCTGCTTTAAATTCCTAACTTAAAGCTACGTATTTTGTCGCTAGTGAGTCATTATCTGAGGTACTGATAAAAAAATCGGGTAGCGTGTATTCATTAGAAAATATTACGTTCCGAGTAAGTTTGATCGATAAATTTATTAAAAGACTTCCTCATTACATTAGTAAAGAAAATAGACAAGCCAGATGATTATACAATTTATTTCAGGAAAGGGAAATCACCTGGTCATATAAATTTATGCTGATAACTTTACGCTAACTTTTGGACTCATATTGATTTCTTTGTCATTACCTTCTGAGAAAATTATGTACAACCCAGAGAAGCCACGATGCTGGCTCAAAAGTAATTTATAACTATGGCTATCTCATTATAGTCATCTTTTAAAGTATGTTTCTCGTTAATATCGTATTATTACTTCAAAATGAACGTTATTAGAGTACAATCAGAGTAATGAAAGGAAAAATTAGATTATATCGCGTGCACCGATGGAATTATAAATAAAAAATTAACTTCCACTGAGCTTATGGAAGGCATAAATAATTTAAATGCGACTTGTTTGTTTGTTTGTAATAAATATCTGTTTGGAATGTTCCCAATATGTACTCCCTATGAAAAAGGGAGTTAAATCAACAACAGGTTATTCTCTGCTTGCTAGCCTGAGGTCACAAAAATTAAAAAGTATATTTGAACGCATAAAATCAATGGCTGGAGAGTTTACTTTGTGATATTTGAACGCCTGATGAAGACGATATTTGAACGCCTTTAACGTTGTTTTATTTATGTTTTTTGCCTAATTGAAACTATTAACGGTCGTATTTTCCTGTTGATTCCTCCACATTACATATGAAAGATTTTGACGGTATTGTTGAGGAGACGATTGAAGGATTTGCGAAGTGATTGCTGAATATTGCGAAGTAGGCCTTGACGCCATTAATCGACAATTTTATGTCGGCCCCGGTGGCGACGGGGTAAAGTCCTCGTCTGCTAACCCGAGTCGCGGGTTCGAGTCCAGCCTGGGTAGAATATTATCTGCCCAGGACATGGGTGTTTGTGTCTCGTCCGTTGTTACTGTTATCCACGTGACGTAAATTGGCACATTGTGCTGTATTCGGGATAGTAAAAATAAATAAATAAATAAAGTTTAATTAACCTCCCGCTCAAAATGCCTCGTCTGTACGTGGAATTCCCATTCCCATTTAAGTTGTTAAACTATTATTCTGCTCCGTGCTCGAAACCCGCAAGTCTCCTTCATTGGCTGGCCATCTGGCGCAACCCTCCTATCTCACCCGTATGTTGCTGCGCTCGGGATGGATGATGTGTGGATATACCATCGTGTGCATTGTCGTCCCGGACTCTCGGCATATAGTCGGAACGGCATCGGCAGCTTGTACACCGTCTGACACCGAAAGCGGTAAACCAAAGGTAAAGGTTGTCGCTGGTAATGATCCCTTTTCTGTCGCGCGTGGGCGACAACCAGGTCAGGCGGCGGCGGCCCGGCCTACTTCACGGCGAAGAATGCACTACAGGGTCTGTGCTCGCTGCTGCAGGAGGAACTAGGCGAGGCGAAGATCTCACGGGCGGCCGGCGTAATTGGCTCGGCGGAGTATTGTTCTTGGTGAGAGAGCCGCCGTTGCAATGCTGTTTTGGAGCCAGGCACGTCCGTCAAATGTGTGGCCACACTCCGGGAGAATGATAGAGTAGAGGACGATCACTGTGTCTGCTATCTCAAGCGGTGGCAAATCGGTGCAAGGCCGTGGGGAAATGCATTAGGGGATTAGCCTCTCGTCGCCCATAAGCCTCGCTGTTGTGCATTCGTTTCGTGTGCGCCATAGAAACTTGCCTGATTATGCCACCGGGTGAGGAATAACACAAAAAAATGGGGTGCTGACTTCGGCCGTATGAATGCTGTATGGTCTTGGGGATAGGTTGAAGTGACATAACGATGGTTGGGACTCGTTTCCTAAGCCGTGAGGAGATTAAGGCTGACGGGCTGAGGCTATAGTGATGGGTGGATTTTCACTTAGTAAATTAGGGTAAGTGGAGTATTGTATCGCTGACCGTCTCTGCTTGTCGTTTTTTTGGAAGATTTTGTACTAAATGGACACGAGTACTTTCAGGAAATAATAACTACAGCATAGATACTAATAATTCAGCCCTTAACAAAAATTTCAATTTTTTCCGGCATTGCTATTTATTTCTCTCTTTTGTCTTTCATATTTGTGAGGCATTTTTATTTAGTCTTGCCGTCTAAAATTTTTCTATTATTTACTTTAAAGTCCTCACTTAAACGCACGTATTTTGTCACTCATAGGTCATCATCTAAGGTAATGATACAAAAATCAGGGAGCGTGTATCCGGAAAATATTTCGTACCGTTAAGTTCCGTTAATCAGTTCCGCCCATGTTTCAAAAGTTGCTTAGTTCATTTTTGACAGCTTCACAGTCGGTGACCGATTTTAGTTTAGAATACTAATTTTTGTTCCTGTGCAACACACGGATGGCATTACTTATCTCGAGGGTTGAAGAATGAAAAATTTAATTGCAAAATCATGAGGCACATTCCTTAGTGTACAAGTCCAAGTACATATTTACCCTGGTGATGATTATCCGATTGTAGTATCCTTACCACGAAGTTGCGTCTGAGACGATAGCTTCCATGTATATGGCTCAGAGTTTGTGGAACTAATTTACGTGTACCAGAATTTTACTTACCCCTTTCAATTAAAGCTCAGCTAAGAATTGGAAGAGAGAGGAAACAGTTCTTTTGCTTATAGAAATTCTAGTCATTGATTTTTGTCTGTAATTTGTACAATGCTGATCAAACTTTCGTGGCTATTAAAAAGTGGACATTTATGGTAAAGTTACAAAAAATATTCTCGGCTTATATTTTAAACAAAACGTTACATTTTGTAGTCCATTTCTTAGATAGCCATCACAAATGACTCTTGTACTTTACTACGCCAGCAATGCATCGAAGGTTCAAAATATGTGTGTATAGGTATTATGTGATGCTCTATACTATTAAATAATAAATACTAGCATGGGCGCTTTAGGTAACTGTTGTTAACGTCGTTACGAACGTTTTTATCGAATAGCCTATTGAAGTGTTTGTTTTTAAATGTTGCGTAAGTGCTTTAAACGCGCGTGGTCATTTCCTTCTGCTGATCATTTAAAAGGCACGTGCATGACCCAGACGACCGAGGAAGGTCGTTATATTTTATTATCTATTTAGTCGAACCTCATCATATAGCGCTGCAAAAATAATCCGTTGCCTGTTAAAGTCCATTATAGACGTGGAAAATTCCTACGTAAACAGCCGTGAAAAGAGCCGATCAACGAAGCTTTTCGCCAATTTGCATGCATTTGCTATTTTAGAGCCTTCTTCTGTCACCGTATGTGACTCTTTCGAAGTTTTGGATGAGTAAGTAATGGTGTACACTGTTCATTGCAAGCTGTTTGCCAATGATATTGTGACAACTCGGGTGTAAAGTTTGTCGCTTTCCTTACCAAAGTGACTCTAAGTTTTATTGCAATACCATTGGAAAGGGAGGTCTTTAGAGAAAGATGTGCAGTCAGAGTTACGGCTGATAAAGTAAACGAAATAAAAGTGGTGAAATGTTCTGAAACCGTTGTGCTCGTGCATTTTAATAAATAAGAATGTCCTAATTACTCGATTGAAAAAGACATGATTTTTATACGTTCAATGGTATCAGGCTCAACTATGTGGAAGTTGATATTCACAAATGAAAAAACGACTTCGTTTCCTTCCACTGATTTATTTTCTTGGTACGACATGTTTCAACACATACATTACTTGAAAATGACCTCTATGTGTCGAAACATGTCGTACCAAGAAAATAAATCAGTGGAAGGAAACGAAGTCGTTTTTTCATTTGTGACATGATTTTTAGATCACTTACTTAAAATGTTAGAATCGGGGTTAATTCAAATTTGAAATTTTCATAATGTTTTCCAATTGTTACTGTCACCTTTTTCAATGGTAGCCTTTGATGACAGTTATAAATTTTAAGTGTTTCTTAGAATGAAAGTCAGTGGGTATACCGTTTTCATAGAAAATGTGCATTCGTTGTCAATCATATGTGATATCCCCGTCACTCAGTATTAAAATAGATACAATTTGAAATTCGAATTACTGTGTTCTCCCGAGGGCCTAGATTGAAGTTTTGAAAGGGGGAAGAGTTTCCAGTGGAATACTAAGCCCGCCTTGGTTGCTAAGTTGTTGGCACTTTGAATTCAACTACCCATCTGTAAGATGAGACCTTTAATTGTAGATCTCTTGGTACTTTAAGTTGAGACTGCTTGTAGGCTGCTTGCTACCTAGGTTTTTCTGAGCAAAACTACGCTAAAGTCTAACCCACTTGTGATTAGTAGCACGTACCACCTCATTGGCCGGTCGCCTTTGTAATGAGTACTGCTGTAATTCGATGAACTTTCTGTGGAAAACTGCTGTGAGATATTATTTATTTTGCTGATAAAATGAATCATAGGCATACGTACAATACTCACATACCTAATCGTAGTAGTTACAGTCGATATAGATTTATTCTCGGTGTTAGGCCAAAATACTGGTCATTTTTCAATGATTTCTTTCATCTTGTCCTATCCCTACATACCTCTTTTTCTTTAGTTACACTTATTCATTGCTTCATACGCATACTCCTGTTCTTAAGGCTTCTTATATTTCTTCTCTTGAGAGTCACTTCTATCACGTCTATCCACGTTTCCCGTGGTATATCCCTTCCTCCCACGTCATTAAGTATCTTGTTTTAACTCTGGTTAGTTTTTTCGTATCCCATACATTCTCTCAGCGATACTTATTCGGTTAAGCATGCTTCTTCCCTACATGTCCTTTTGCGGCGTATCCATTCCAATTTCTATCATGACTATCTCAGTCTTAGCCCAACCCCTTCTTCCACCCTCGACTTTGGTGGTAAAAACTTCACACACGCCACATCACTACTGAAATCAGCCTGCTCTAATGCTTATCCTGGCGTACTTAAGTTTCGTTGAAAATATAAAAGTGGGAAGTAATGGAACTTTGTAAGCTGAAATTATCTCGTCCTTCGACCAACAGGGGGATGAATATTTGTAGTGAATTAAATTCTGCTTTCGTAAAGTACCTAACCAGCTGCGTATGGGTGTTTCATTGATCATAATCAACTCCACGTCCTTTGAAATAAATCATTGAAAAAGACCTCTCCAAGCATTAAAATGTACCTCTCCATCCTGGCAGCATGGAAGGATATTCCCCCGGCATCGGCATGGTGGTAAATGTAACCACCTCAAAGCGGAGTAAAGTCAAACTTGGATCGGTGACTCAGTGTCCAAGTTAATCCCTTTTCGTTGGTGACCCCTTGGGGTGGGTCAACGCGGGGAAGCAAATTAGTGTCGTCTGCATGTGCAATGTGGAGTCGAAATTTTATTTTGTTTGAGTTTCATGAGCTCGAGAACTGAGTGGGAAAGGTGTTAAACGAAGTTGTGTGTTTTGCGATTGGAGTTGGAAGAGGGAAGTTGGTTAAGAGGGAGGAGAAGGTTCAAAAACTCTAAATAAACAGTAAAATGAAAGACCACATTGCTACGGGAGAGGAGGTCGATAAGTTGATAGGAACACTCCGAGAGAGATCATTCTGAAAAGCCTTAGAATTAACTACATTGGACATATCATTTCTCGTTTCCACCAAAATGTTTTTTCCCATTTTTGTTAATTTTTTATTCCTTATTTTATTGGGAGGATATGATCAGAGCGATGCAAATGTCCCATGCTACAAGGGCTGTTTTAAGTCAGCTAGGAAACACGTAGGCTCACGTCGGGATTGCCCGAGGGATTAGAATGACGTCCAGCACTTGAATAAGGAAGACCTAGCCAAAAACTTGGCAGAAGGGGAACTCCCACCTAGAGATCTCAAAGTTGCATTGTTCTCACAGTTTTTTATAGATTCTTCGAGGATGTGACGTGAATAAGAAGGTGTTTAAGTTGCGTGCAAAAATTCAACGTGACCATTGTAGTTTCAAGTGAAGCTTTATTCAATATGAGATTGGCAGGTGGTTAAAATAGCCAAAATAGGGTGTGTGCGAAGATTGTATTTTCATTCTTCTATTTAATATTGCCACACACAAGAGGGTTATGCTTCGGAACAGCTTTTCCTAAAACTAAGGTTCTGTATAATTTTATTACTCTGAACAACAACCGTGATAGGTTTTCTTAAAATTTAGGTATTATGGCACAGGCTGGCATGGGTCAAACTTGGAACCTTGGGTTTCTACTGAGTGAATTTTTTTACTTAATAATTTTTTCTTCAATTTTTTGTGCAGAAACAGCTGAGAAACCACTCATAGACAATGAAATAATACTTGAAAATTCCTGACTTTGAAATTGGCTAAGGCAGTGAAACTAAATACTTATTTTAATTGTAACAAGTACTAATTCGTTCCGGGGGTAGGGATTGTACGAGTTATAAGTAGCACTCCCATGCATTTTTTGCTTTATTTCGTTCGTAAATTTATTTTCACATTATTTTATTGGTATGTAACTTATTACAAAATATACGCGTCATTTTTAGATACATATAATCTAGTGTTATTTTTCATCATTAAAAATAAATTTCAGTATAGTTATGCCTGAAACTATGAAGTTAATTGACATTGATATTTAACTGTTATCGTAGAAAATATGTAATACAAGGAAAATCTAGCCAATTTCATGCTAGTGGAAAATTTAAGCTTTGTAAATTAAAACTAATAAAAAAGGTACTTTGGTCGTTTTCAAATTTTTTGGGAAGGGTAAAAATACAACCCACCTACAAATGTGCCGCGGTAAATTTTCCATCGTCTTGCCTAATGACAAACTAAAATTTGTTTTTAGGGTCTCGGGAGCGCGCACCTCTCCATAAGTGTCCAAAAAATCAAAACGAAATTATATTCGTAGCTTCTCTTCTCTCTGTCAGTCCATGCATCGTCGTATCATATAAATATTTTCACTTAATTTTTCTAAGAATTATCGTTCTGGTGCTAAGGAACTGGTTTTTAACACGAGTTAATAAATATGTATTTACAAAAAACTTTCCTGAATGAGTATTATCTAGCTGCGATGATATATGTACAAATTTTTTCTGCTGTGATGAACGGCGAGTAGACCCTCCGCCACGGAAACTTTATGAATCTATAAAACACGAAGACTTTATGAATAATCTTTTATGTTATGGCATGTATTTATTTCTTTTCTATGTTCCAGGGGACTTAAAGTCCCAGAACAATAAAGACTATTTTCTATTCTATTCTATTCTATGAATAGTTTGGAAAATATTATAGCAGTTGTAATTGAGGTCAATGAATGAAAATTTTAAAAGCTAGGATGATTTAAAAAAAAATGGCAACATTGTACCTAAACATGTGCCTTACGCATGGAAATTTTGTGTAAAATTGACCATTATACTTTAATAAGACGAAGACTAAAATCCTAGTATGAGGATGAAAGAAACTAAATGTAGAAGTCACCCTGAGAGGAGAGAAATTAGAGCAAATGGATTCCTTCACCTATTTCGGAAGTACCATCACGTGGGGCGGAAGAAGTACAACGAAAATCAAGCGGAGAATAGCTCAAGTTAAGACAGTGTTCATGGGAAAAAGACAACTGCTGTGCTCAAAGAAGAAAGGGCTATAAACCAGAAAACGGTACGTTAAAACATTCGTGTGGAGCATGGCAATCTATGGACAGGAAGCATGGACCATTGGAAAAGCTGACCACATCAGACTAGAAGCCTTCGAAACGAATTAGTGTTGCTGAAGGAGGATGCTGACGATCAATGGACGGACAAAATTAGAAATGATGAAGTGTATAGAAGAGTAAAGGTGAGGAAAGGACCATATGGAACACCATACAGAAAAGCAGGACTAGATAGATTGGACTCACCCTGAGACAAAATGGATTTTTGAAGAACATAACGGGCATTATAGAGGGAAAAGTCCCCAGATGAAGACCCAGGAATAAGTTTATCGACAAAATAAAGAGAAAAGTACATAGAAAGAGATACCAGTGGGAGAGAGAATTAGCATTAGATAGGGAAGGTTGGAGGGCTGCATTCAACCAATCTTAAGATTGAACAACCAATAAATAAATGAACTTAATGATACGATGCACTTCTGAGAGGACTTATTTTATCCAGTAATCTGCTTGCGGCTTCATTGGTGTGATGATTGATTTTCACGTTTTTAGCGCGCTCTTTTTTTATAGCTGGAATTGATAATGAATTGTTCAATCTTTTCCACTTCCTAAGGCTTATGTCGTCGATATTGGTCGCCTGGTTCAATGAAAGTTCATTCGGAATGGACTAGGTTTAATTTCATGGTGACGAACGCTTTCTCTCGTCCGTTGTCCGTGCCGGTAGCTTAAGAAAACCTGCCAATCCAAGAGCAGGACAGGACGCAAGCATGAGTAAAAATAGATGGGGATTCGTATTTGGGTTGAATCTCCCACCCTTTCGGGGCTAATGGCGCTCATGGAAATGTTTCCAGAGGCGGATTGAGGGATGCTATAATGGACCCCAATGATGGGAAAGGAACGTGGGTCAAAGATACGGAAAGAGATGTATAGAGGGAGAGAGGGGAGCGTCTAAGTTGTGGGATGGGGTTGCCCCACCGCCGTAGGGGTGGGTCTAAATCAGACCGAGTCGGAGAGATATTTTCGAAAATGCTTCGAAGTGAAAATTTTGCTGGGACTAGATGAGCGAGACTGATGATGGGCATCATGAGGCCGCAACCTACCCGAAGAGCGGCAAAAGGGAATGGCAGAATTATTCCGAAGGAAAGGAGGGTTGAGTCTGAAAAGTGAATCGGCGGAATTCCCATGCCTTACTTTTCGTACGTCGTCTATTCGAATGACAACGGGATGGTTTCGTGCAAGGAGAAATGAGAGGAGAGCATTTTTTGATTAAATCTTTCTTATGCCCTAAGGGTAGGTCAAAAAGCCAGAAATAGTTTGGATTATGTACGAAGACTCTCAAAAATCGGAACAAATGTGAAGATACCACGAAAGACATATTACGCATTGACTAATCCTTCGTCATTCGTTCTGTAGTCATTAATTTTGCGTTTCAGTGCTCTAACTCGGTTCGCTCAAAATTTTGCGAAGAGATTTATCATGAGGCTTTATCACCTTTAGTCGAAACTGTTCTCAATACACCAATTTTGTCTCTAAGGCCATTGAATTACCAATAATCGAATGCTTTTTGGCATATAGTCGTTCAAAGTCACGAGCTCGTCATTAATTTTAAAGAATGAACCTCGCTCGCTTTTTATATTAGAATTACTAGCTACTGAAGACCTAAAAAGGGTATTTCAAGTAGTAGTCTGCTCGCCGATAAAATTTATTGCCCGTAATAAGTAAATACGAATTCTATGCTCTAACAGCTATTTTTCTTTATGAGCATTACACATAAATGTTTTATTAGTGGTACATACAAATGGATTTCCCAGTAATAATGGGATTTATAAGAAGGAATAGAAAAAAATAGGAGGCACTATCGATAGTGATTAAGGTGTTCAAGTATGAAAAAAAATAAGTTTCTGGGCCAAATTAGATTGGCCTAAAGTACCCCCTAAGACATTGCGTTGCGCCAATTGTGGTGTTTAAGGATGCTATTTCTTTCAAATTCCAATAAGAAAAAAACTGCAGCGCTGAGAAAACTTACCCTCGTGTCCAATTACTAGCTTTCCTTCTTCATGTTTCGTAGCAGATTGAGCCGGATAAGTATTTTATAGCGTATTGTTTGTTTGTCCAAGTACAAAAATCACAACAGTTGGTCAAACCGTGCGGAGTTTGTTCGACTGTGAATATTGATTTTGTTCTACTGTCGGGAACTGTCGCATCTATTCTTACGGACAATGTAGATTATAGTCGTCTACATAAATTTTGCGGATTATAATCCGGGTTATCTGGATTTTATATTGTCAATAATCCATTGAATCATATTTGGTAGAGATTTTAGAATAATAAAAAAACCAGAAGGAGCTATGTGGAACCAAAAAAGTTGGTAATTAAAAAAAGAAATTTGAATCCACAAGGAAAGTATAAAGACTCGCTATTTGGACTCAATTTGATGGTGAATGAAAAAAAATACATTTCATAGTATATGAATCAATAAAAAATCCTAAATTATAGGTATATATAAACAACCACCTTTAGCAAAAGTCGATAATTTCGTTTCAACGATTGTTTAATAGTAATCAGTGTTACAGTTTTTATTTGGCCAATTTAGATGTAAATGTCGTCGTTTCATAGTTATATTTTTGGCGTTTCCTCAGGTATGATCTGTTGGATATGTAAGAAAACACTGTAACTCATGTGGCAAAGACTCAAAACTAAACTACAGAAAGGTTTAAAGGCAGCAAAAAAATTAGATTTCTCTATAGCAAAAAATAACAATCGTATTCTTTTTAATTTAATTAAATAATTCATTATTGTAAAATTAAAACTCAATAAAGTAAGTTAAACTGTGATGCACCTGGGTAATTATTTCGTTGAATTAACATTAATAATAATTTGCTACGGTGTAGTGTGAGGTTAATCCGAAATATTTGTTCCTTCTATATCTTTATAATATACATGGGGGTTATTTGTGTCCCTCCATGCAATTTCGTTTCTTCTGGCCCGGCAGACAGAGGGAGGTCAATGTCTCGTTCAATAAAAGGTTCGTGACCCCGACGGTTTGCGCGAATGAAGTCATGCCTAATGTGACTCGTGGAATGGAATTCGAAAGTATTTCGCCTTAAAGCCCACGCTAGGAGAAAGAGTCGTAGCTTTCTGCCGTGACGTTCATACGTGAGAGGTATGAAGATGAAGAAGTAAAAGCGGGAGATGCCATCGGTATGGGAATTGGTGTTGGAGGAGGATTTGGACAACAAGATGAGCCGATGTCCGCCCATCTGTCGGATGGTTTTAGGGTGGTGTATGAGGGAGAGGGAATGGGAGTTGAGTTCCGCCCCACACACCGGCATGTTTAACGTTTGAGCGTATGTGTTGTGGATGGGGAGGAACTTCTGTGAGAGGGGTTTGTGTGGAGAGAGATGAAGTAGGTGGGAGGAATGGGGGTGGAATGTGGCCGCGATGTACAGTGTAGGGAATAAAATGTGACTCGTTTAAATGGAAGTGGTGGGAGAGAGAGAGTGTGTAGGGTTATATACCTATGTACGGGAGAGGGAGCGAAAAGGGAAAAAAGGAGGAGGAAGGGTTGTAAAAAGGGATCACGGAATGGGAAACAGAAGAAAAAAAATTGAGTAAAAAATACTAAACCGGTCCAGTAGTCTCCGCTGTAATATAATGAAGTCCGGTGGTGTTCTGGAGTAGTTTTTTAACCTCATTTTTTTCTCTCTTCCCCAAAATCCACTCCGGCGGGAATTTCTTTTGTCTTCTGTTTTTAGGGCCAGGAGTTGCATCGAGCGTCACCACAGGGGGAGTAGGGTGGGTTGGGGTGGGGTGGCGTGGTAGTGGTGGTTGAGATTAAAGGGGGAGAGAGGGTTGAGACAGGGGATGAATGGAGAGAGAGAGAGAGTTTGGTACACACGGGAACCGCAGTCCACTCATCACGCGGGGATTTCGGGAGTTGGTTCACTCCGTGTGGCACGGTGCGGCGCTGTTTGCCCTCCAACCTCTTTCCACCGACGAGTCACCAAATGACAGCGTAGCATGTGTCCTTCCCTTTTTACCTCCTCCCACCTTCTCTTCCTCTTGTGTGTGGAGCGCTTTATTACTACTGACTGCCTACGCATCCTTCTACTCTTTTGGTGGCACTTATAACTTTGATAAAATCTCAATAGTGAGCACTTTAGGGTAGTTTTTGAGTGACAAACCGTTGATTTCAAAATTCAAACATAGATTAAAGAAGAGACTATATGGACCCGTACCGTGCGATTGTACCGATAAATATTTATGCCATTAAAGCCATTATAATATTTGGAATTAAAATAAACCATAGGAAAACAAGAGTAATGAGATTCTCTACGACAAAAAAAGCGAAACTGACCATAAAAGTCGGCGGACACAAACTCGAGCCGGTAGAGAATTCAATTAATTAGGTAGTACGCTAGAAGTAAACGGATATAGTAGTAATATATAGTAGAAAACGGATATAGTAGTAAGAGAATGGCCCTAGCTAAGGAGGCGTTTAGTAAACGAAGGGAGCTGATGACGGGAACCTTGGGTAAGAATGTGAAGAAGGAGAATGGTGAAGAGTTTGATATGGAGCGTGGCGTTGTACGGGGCAGAAACGTGGACCTATAGAAAGGACGATAATAGGCTTATGTGGGTGTAGAAAAAGATGGAGAAGGCGAGATGGACGGAGAGGAAGAGTAACGAGGAGGTGCTTGAGATGGTGGGCGAGGAAAGGAAGTTGATTAATGAAATTCGAGATCGGCAGAGTAGGTGGCTGGAGGATGTGGCGATGGGTTGCTCAAGATTGTGATAGAGGGGAGGATGTTGGTCAAGCAAGGAAAAAGAGGAAGGAGAAGGGGTTTCATGGACAGGATGAAGAAAGATTGATCGTATGCTGGGACGAAAAAGGTTATGATAGAGCGATGTAGGCCCCTGAATGTGTAGAAAACCGGGAGGAGATTCTCTGAAATTCAGCAAACCTTAACCGGTAGAATACTATTTTAAAAAATAAAAAGTTGGCCATATTAATTGGATAAGTTGAGTAGTTAATGCCCTGGAAACGTCTCCGGGGTTGCCGAATTTTTGCGGTAATCAATGATTTATCAAGAAATCAATTGACCATTTTAAAATTCCACTGAAATGTATTTAAGTAGAAAAATGGATGCTGTGTTAGCAAAATCAGTTGAAGATTTGGATAGAATAACGGCTCTAAAGTGCTGTCTACCATACTCATTTATTTATAATTTACTACCCAATTAATTATATCGCTGTACTTGCTCCAGTTTCTGCCCTCATACTTTTATGACCGGCTTTATTTTCTTTGTCCTCGTTAAAAATCATTGTTTTACTTACTCTTCATATTTTCTAATTCCTTATTTCCCGCACTGAAACTATAATGCATCTTATAAAGCTTGCTATTCCATAAATGATTGAATTACCTACATTTGATCGTCCGTGAATCAAAACTATGAATATTTCTACCGATGAATTTTTGTATGGTTAGCTTCAACTCATGTGTGACATCATGAGTTCGCCTCTCTAAACAGGTCACTCGATCATGTTGCTTCTGTGGCATAACCCGCCGTGCATAATATTTATAATTGATAATTAGCGTAATTAGTTTATTAAGTGGCCACCATTTTTCTCAGAATTTAGTCAGAAAAATAAAAAAATGATCGGTTTAACATCACCGTTGAACCAGCTCTAGGTGCTCAGAGATTATTTAACCGAATGAACCATCATAGGTGATTTTTGAGATGCCTGTCAAAAGACCATGTTGCAGTCTTTTTCCCTTCATCCCTTAGGATTCGTCAGAATCGTCCAGCGACGGCCAATTCCTTGAAGTACACGTCTCCATTCTCATTTTGTATCCTCCATTGCATCCTCGCTGTGTTTGCACGACTCTTTGTAGCCAGCCAATCCTCGACCTTTCCTCCGTCCACCGCATTCACCCACCAAATTCGGATTCGCCCCCTGTTCATTTCTCTTTATTCTCCTCGCATGAATAGGCGCTTGGTTTGGCGGTGTCCGCGTCGCCCGCTTATACCACCTCTTCGCAAAGAAGGAGAGTGCGTGACTGCAGGATGAGGGGGAAAAGGATGCTTCGTCGGGAAAGGAATTTTTTGGAATGGTGACAGCAGCGCGGAGGGAGTGTGTTTGATGAGAGGGTAAGGGAGCGGGCGTGAGAGAGTTCGACTGGCGTAAATTCTAGCAGAATAGGCGAAGGGATAGAAAAAAATAGGAAGTGAAGGGGAGATGAATTGGTTTGGGAAGCGACACGTCTCAAGCATTCCCAGCCCAGGCTCCAGTTTTGCTGCCGTAAACTCATCTCGGGTGACCACGGGAAAGTTTTTTTATTAAATGCTGAGCGCTCCGGAAGTAAACGTCAGGCTAAGCCGTCGGGTCGACACCAAGTGATGTCAGGCACGCCCTTTGGTGCAAATGGCATTGCTTGATAGATTAGTAGAGAACCTATATAAACCACGCGTGGGCATTGCTGAATAGGATTTTTATGCAGGTTGTAGAAATCAGTATTTGTCGAGAATTATTGCTCCGTTTACATCAATTTTTCGGGAAAGTTGAGCTCTTTTTTATTCTTTCGCGCATAAATCACTTAACCCCGTATCCATCCATTAAGTGTGAAAAGTAGACAAATTTATTCTGATTACCAATCTTATTTTCAAGTAAAAATTTAAATCTGAAGTTATCTAGTTCAGAATTTTGTTGCTGTATAATATTGAAGACGTCCGTTGCATCTTATAGTCGAGTATAAAATAACGATGCGCTCAAATGAGATGCTAAGTAAATTACTCTGGCGCAAAAATGAGGACATAAGCGTTGAAATGACAAATTTTGCATCATCTTGACATTTACCGTCATGAATATAATATTTTTCCTAAACGAAAAATCTTTTTAGCGCCATTATCCTAGAAAAAGATGTAATTTTTGTGTATAACCAAGTATCAAAATAAAAATTGGGCTGCTTTATTATTTTCTGTCGTAGAAATGGAAGTTACGAAGAGGAGAAACATTTTATAGTGAATTTTATCAATCTATAGCCGTTGGCGTGCTCATAAATAAGTACATTTTGCTTATGGTTGTTTTAATGAAGACTGTTTCCATTGCAATCTCCTTTAAATCTGCTCACTTCATCAATATTCTCTATTAGAACTATGTGATCGAAGGATTTAAAATGTTAATAATAAAGTAATGTTTTTTGTAGATCTTTTAAAAATCGTTTATTTAACTTGTTTTGTAATAGCTCATAAAGCTCATTTTTGCCAATTCTAGAGCTGATTTTAAGATTTGTAGTAGGTTTTTGCGCTCAAAAATGCTTTACCTTATGCAGGGTGAAGGGAGTTCACTTATTTAGATTTATATACCTCTAATCATTTCCGAATGAAATGATTCTTTTTACCTGAATCCTTAATGTTTCCGTGAAACACAAAACTGACGAGATATTTCTTGAAATACATTCGCTTTGTTTCTCTCCTCTTCGCTCTAGGAAGTAGGATACACGATAGGATGGAATCATGGGAGGTTTGGTAGAGGGAAGTTGCTGTGTTGGGCCGTATTGGGATGAGGGAAGGACATTGAACAAGAAGCGATGGCGGAACACGCGACAGAAATACGGCAGCGGGTAGCAGAGGTGAAAGGATTAAGGGCGGCCAGAGTGGTACGGTGATGTGAACCGTACAATATGGAGGAAGCAGATGATGGTGGAGGGTTTGAGAGGGAGCGTATCGTTCCAAACAAGGCCCATAATGGCTGTTTAGAGGGAATCACACTGACGCCGGAGCAATTTCACCTCGTTTGAAGTTCACTTCTCTATAGAGGGGAGAGAAATGATTTGCGTTCCTCGGGGTGGATGCTGGTGTGGTGCAGCCATGTTTGTTCCTTCATAAAGCGAGAGGACCTTAATTTCAATGCTCCGTTCTCTCGTATCCAACACGAATGGCTGAGGGTGGATCACATCCTGTGTCATGCAACTTCTTAATTTCAAGTCATTTCATATAGATTTGGCTTATTTCCGTGGCATACAAGGGGCGAGTCTCTTAAAAAACAATGTTCTTGGTCCAAGAGAAATATCTCTGTTCAATGTTCTTGTGGCCGTGTGAAATACAATCTCTGTTTGCGCTACACGGTTCTCGTAATTTGACCATTTCTTTATTGAGATTTTCAGCTTATTACTGACTTATAGATGATTATGTGTGTAATTGTGTGAAGTACTCATATGATAAGGGATCTTTATTATCAACTTCAACTGAATTTTGATGTTTATGACATTCTCTAATGAAGATGACTGTATTTTAAGTTAAAATTGAAGTTATTCATGGCCTACTAATATCTTTATATACCTCTAATCATTTCCGAATGAGATGATTCTTTTTACCTGAATCCTTAATGTTTCCGTGAAACACAAAACTGACGAGATATTTTATTGGATTTACATCCCAAAATACCAGTCCTTTAATGTTGCGTGTGGTAGTAATAGTGTTTTTGAGCAATCTTCGATAGCTCGGTCATTTCGCTTAATGTTGCGGACTAGCCGATAGCACAGAGGCATGTGGATGTTCTACAAGCAATGCTTCTTAGATTTTTTTGATGATTTTAAGTGACTAATTAATTCTTTGAGATTCTAACCTCAGTATCATATACAGCAGTATCATCGTAGTAAAATTTTCACTATTTTAGAGCATATTACGCAAGAAGTAAGATGATTAGAACTTTCGATGTAAAATGAGTGGTATAAGTGTATTTTTTAGTATTTTTAGGCATGTTAGGATAGGTTATCAATTCACTGAACCGCCTCCGAGGATATATATAGACTTCAATTTGGGCATTACATGCACAACGCCTGAAGACGGTAACTTCTTACTCTGCATTTTTCCTAAACTGTTTTATGGAGTGAGGAAAACTCAAAATCAGTTTTCCAACATAAACATCCCAAGGACTTATCTCTAGACAAATATGACTGACTTTTCAAGGTTACTGGTATTTATTATATGCTGCTTGTCAAAATAGTTTAGAGGTAACTGTGTATAAAGTATGCGGAAACCACGGTTTTTCCGTATGCAGAACTCTTTTGCCAACGAAGCAGTCCTTTGCGAAGTACGAATACGAAGTCCTTTTTGGACGAGATTCATCCGTAGAAAAGGTGGTGGAGAATATTTTGAGGGATTTCAGGAGGGGCACCAAAAGGTTAACTGCACTATGAAGTGAATTTGCTCGCATGCTGGCCCTGGCCCTATCGTATGCGTTTGAAAGAAGTACACTCGGCCCCGTGGCCTTCCGACGGCGATGGTATTTATTCCTGCGCACCTCACGTACACGGCTTGGGAGGTCTTCAGAAGATATGGGGGACCTCACCATCTATTTAACATAACGCCTCCAGCGCCTTTGGTACTCTCCGCTTCAATTTTTTGCGCGCTCCGTGTTTTCTCTGCGATTTATATGGCAAAATGAAATCAGGGGACTGAAGTATTTTGGATTGAATGTCATCGTATCTTTGGTATCATTTTGGCGAAATTTTGTTTGTAACTATTATTTATTTTCCAGCATAGAATCAGCATTAAATTTCGAAAATATGATCAAACATAAATTATCTTCGTCGCCAATGTCCGTGGTACCCTTCTCCGTCCTCTATAATTTGATGATAGGCACTCAAGATGCGCGCAAGGTGTAGTTAAATACAATTTAAAGTGAATGTTACTTAGGCCATGCGATTCAGTTTTATATAAAGGTTTTATTTTCCGAATAGATAAGTTTACGAAGTAGTTAGGGCCTTAAAGGATCCATGCGAATATTAGGGTAGTAACAAACTTCAAGCTGTCCGGGACTAGCCACGGAGTTCCACTTTAACGGAGATACCCACAATGCACACATGTGCGAATTTCCACAGAGAAAAAATTCATCCGCCTTGACCGGGATTCAAACCCGGATCCCTCGATTTCTGGCCGAGTGCTTTAGCCAGTTAGGTAGTTAAGCTACCGAGTCGTCCTCTTTCCCTGTGGATTTTTGTAACCTTTACGGGACAAGATGTTCTCGACTGCCGGTCATACAATGTAACAATCAGTCGCTACTGAGCGCTTAGCGCCACTGCCCACGAGGAAAGATCGAACTTTGAACACAGAGGCGTTCACTCTTATTACTTATTACATTATTCATTACTGACAAATTTAAAGCTATCCTGAACTAGCCACGGAGTTACATAAGTTAAAGGTTACAAAAGTTGAAGGTCACAAAAATCCACAGTGGAATAGGACGCATCGGTATCTTCTCTGTGGAAATTCGCACATTAGGGTAGTAGTTCATGAGCCATCAAATGTTATAAGTATTGACTTACGTGGTTTATAATAAATTCCAGACATTATATATCTAGTATTTTGCTTCTTCACTGTAATTTTAATCTAGAGTTCACACACTAAATTAGGTTTTTTCCTCAAATTCACTCAAACATTTTAATTGCATCATTTTAGTGTTTTACGGGGTGGCGCTTTTCTTTAATAGCCTCATTATTCATTACTATCCTCATTTAGTCCTTTGTTAAATTACTCGATTGATTTTTTCTCTCGTAATCATCGCTAAATATTTGTGTCTTCTCTTAGTAGAGAAAGTTCAGAAACATGCTTAACAGCTATACATAAAATTTACCAAAGATTATCTGTGATTTATCAAATTGAGTGTACTTAGTCTCACTTAAAGTTTTGCCAGGTATCAACTACGAGAATCAGAAGTCGCGAGCTTAATTAAAGACATTTAGGGTGTGTTTTGTGTTGCATTTCAATTCTTACCAGTTGCTAGGAGTTTCTGAATTGGAAGCATTTCTTTCTACCTACAAATACCTCTTTTAACCTTAAGTCTGTTATGTAAGCCTCAGAAGTTTCCATAAATACACTAAATTTTGATAACTCAATCCACCCAAAGGCAAAAAAATACCACTACGTTGCTTTCAGTTGATCATAATTTTAAATGAAATTGTAGTGTGAAAAGAGGTTTAAGACTGTTATTCGTTTTCTTTTCACAAAAATTACATAACCATTTGAAAATGTAATTTTTTGGCGTATCTATGCGATATCTGGAAATTCAAGCGATTCGAATGTTTCCCCTATCAATAAAAAAAATTTCTTTAAATCTCATTTCGAGCGGCACTACTGCAAGTATTAAATTTTTAAACTAGGACTTTCTGGTCTCTGGATTGTAGTTTTTACTCCCATTTTCAAACCCTAGAGAGTGTTTTGCTGGCTTTTCTTTGTTTCCTTTCAGCTTTTGGTCTCCCGTTTTCGCTTTTTACTGCGGAACTTTTCCGACTGACCCACCCGAGCTGACTCCGATATGACCTCTTTGTCGCTCTCCTTCTGCGCACGATGACCCCCTAGACATCTGTTAATCGTCGCCTGGGTGGAAAGATAACGAGCCCAGGGAGACCTGACCCACCTATTCCCCGGTTTTCTCCGTCGATACTTGTAACGTGAACGCTCTTTGGTGAACGTTTATGTGGGTGTATCTTGTGCCGTGGTGTGTTATAACTAGAAATCACTTAGTTTCAAGAGAAGATTGCCACGTTGACATTATGATTTTTGTACTGGAAGTAGTGAAGTTCAGTTAACCTTTACAGAGCCCATATTCATTCTCTTTTATTATTCGTCTTAGACAGAAAGAAGACCCTGAAGTAGCAGACTTGGTGAAAATGATTACGTTTTCCGTGTTTGACTTGTACTCAGGAGCCATTTTAATATTTTTCATTTGAGTGTTACACCAGATAGCTGGTAGGTTTTTGGACTTATTCTTACGTCCTGATTCCTCGCATATAGTTCTGTTTTCCCAGCCATACCTGACCCACCATTACACCTATCGTAAAATCCTCATATCATCTTCCTCTTTGTATTGCGTCCAGAATTCCTATTCTCTTTCATCCTCTTCCACGCTTCCCCAGTCTTCTCCCATCTATTACTCATCTATTTTGAGA
The DNA here is from genome assembly GCA_963169105.1 of Ceriagrion tenellum. Classification (NCBI taxonomy): domain Eukaryota; kingdom Metazoa; phylum Arthropoda; class Insecta; order Odonata; family Coenagrionidae; genus Ceriagrion; species Ceriagrion tenellum. The sequence goes on along the minus strand of OY720632.1, from coordinate 103,979,882 downwards.
AAATTCTCCATCTATCTCTTCTGCTTCCTCCGAACCTCCACCACTAGCCTCTTCTCCTGTGCAACCATATACAGTACCTCTTCGTTTATCCTTCTCGTCACCCAGCTCATTCTCTCCATTCTTATCCACGCTCACATCTCAAACACCTCATGTCTACGTACATCCTTCCTTAGCGATGACCAAATCTCCGACCCATGCAGCACCGCGCTTCATATTAAGAATTTTCACCAGCCTTATCTCTATGTATCTTCTGAGACCCCCCCCTCATCAATTTCCTACTCTTTGAAATGTTATTTTATTAATATCTAAGCAAAATTCTGCAGGTGGTTCTCCTAGTCTATGCGCAGTGAGGAGTGTCATTGAAACCTAAATCATCATATTTGTACTTTTTAAGTTACCAAAATGTTTACTTAAAATAACTCGCTTTGACAAGCTGTGGTAGCTGGCAGTGTCGTAGTGTAAGAAGGGCGAACTGCACCCAGTGGCACTTTTTCTGGTGAGATATTTTTAGCATAAAGATAAATTTGACCTTTTGAATGAGAACAGTTATAAAATTATGCCGAAATTTGATGATAAAATTATGACAAATAATGGTAAGGAATCTTTTTGTATTAAAAATTAAATGTCACCTATCGAAAAATATTATGAAATTATATTTTGGCATAATTATTGGAAAGTAATTTGGCCTAATGAAAGCGAACTTTGAAATTTTACATCAGTAAATTCAATTTTTTATTTTTTATCAGAATTTCTGTGAAATAAATATTTCCTGACAAAAGTTTTTATACTGTGCCCAGTCTGTCTTGATTGATCCATTAGGGGACGGCTGGCAATGGACAGACTACATCGATCGGCTCAAAATGTAACAAACAAACACTTACCGTATTGGAAATTGGGAGACTTTGTTTTCAATCCTTGTCAAATCAAATGATCTATTTGCAGTTATTTCCCACGTATTATCTGCACGTTTATCTCAGAAAATTGATGTTACATCCTTCATAAATCCTTGACCCTGAGCTTTTTACTTTCAGACGACCGGTTTAGTTGCTGAGATTAATTATTCAACTTTCCTATTCCTAATAATCTCTTTGATTCGCACAAGAACACCCCTCCGACCATTTTTATAAGTTAACCTTCTCCGGATTCCTCGCTACCGCCCACCTCCGCAGTCTTATCATTCCCACACTTTTTCTAGTTCCCTTTTTCCCGCGCGATGCAAAAGAAAAGGTTCTCACGCCTCTTCATTCATCCCCGACGCCGTCGTCTACTTTCGGCCCGACCTTTTTCACATTCCACGCCACCTCGTGGCCCCGTTCCTCCTCATCCACCACTGCAGGTCGCCCGTAATGGCATCCTCGGGGTCTTCTTCTCGGAGACTTAAAAAGGAGGGAGAGAGAGCGAACCGCCGGGTGAGGGGGAGGGCGGGGGCCGTCGCAGACTCGCGGCCCCGCGCAAAAGATGCGCTTGTTTGCAGTTGGGGCACGATGCGTTTTATCCCTTGCGGCGCCGCCGGGTGGATGGGTGAGTGGGGTGACTGGAAGGAAAGATTGAAGGAAAGTAGGGACAGCGTTTGGGATGTGTGGGTCACGGAAAAAATGTGAAATCGTTGCCCCGGAAGAAGTGGACTCGTATGAAAGGAGCGTGCTTCTTTGTTTTGGCCTCGTCGAGATAATGGATGAGGATCGAGTAGAGGGGAAAATTTGAGGTAGTGGAGTGATTGTTGTGGGAAGAGAGAAGTTTCGATAGTTCGAGAAATTCAAGGGTAAATGTGGCGGGGAGGACTTCAAGAGATGGAATGTATGAGTCTTCAGGGACCCTTGTCATAAAGGTTTAACCAAAAAAAGTAATAAAATACAAAGAGAAGCAGCACGACTCGTTAAAACCTGCTACGGGCAAACATATATTGTCTTACAACTTTTAGAAGGATTAAGGTGGGATCCCCTAGAGACTCGGAGGCAACATGCTAGGATTAGCTTGCTTAAGAAATTCAGAACTAATATGTTTCAGAGCAACACCGAACATAATCATGATGCCTCACTTCATTTCTAGGGCTTCTATGTCTGACAGAAGCGATAAAATAAGAGAGATACGTTGCCAAACTGAAATGTACAAAAACTCGTTCTTTCCGCGGACAATAAGTGACCACAATACAAACTGAGCTCCACTAAATAGACTCCCATAATACACGTCACCATTTCACCTACCAAAAACCTACATCTTAACACGGAATGCCTCTTTATACGTCCTAAAATCCCCTGTCACACGCCCATGCGGCGGCTCACAGGGTAGTATGTGAGAGTATGTGAGATATGTGAGAGTAATTACTCTTAGAAAAAATATTGTGCTACTAAATAAAACTTAGGTGGATCTGTTCTCCAACTCTACTGTAGTTAGACTGGAAGCGTGCTCAAGACTGCACTTAAATTGAAACAAGCAGTACAGTTTGTAGCATTATACTGCATTTCTGCAGAACAGTTATTGCAACAGTACACTTCCGGCACTGTAATTCAGTGCAATTTCAGTACAGTTTTAACTATATTAGAGTTCCTGCACTCTGATTCAGCACATTTTTAGTACAGCTCTCTCCACAGTACACTCCCAGTACAAATCATCCTATAAAATTCAACTACAGAACTGTCCAAAACAGTTTGGAGGACTGGAACGGCACTCAGTTACACATTTAGTACAGTTCTAGCTATGTCCAGTACACTCACAGAAGAAATATTTGTTCACTAGGTGAAGCAAAAGTGGATTAAAAGAGAATAGGTCAGTATACAGGAAATTTTTAAAGCAGAGCCAGTTTTACAGGCCTATCACGTAAAGTTGTTGACTTTGACTTCCCCATAAGGAAACAGTGTGATAGACTGATATGTCTGCATTCAGATTCGTAATTTTAAATCCCACAAAAAGTCGGTAAAATCTCTGTTTATACTGTATAAGTTTCATAAAACGTACATACCTGTTCTGTAGACCAATAGATTTTAAAATTTGTATTGCTACGATGCAAAGTGAACTCATAGACATAAAGAAGTATGACCCTTGAAGAAATATTCAGAGTCTTGAGAACCAGGGTATATGTTTGAAGCAAAGCATAACGGCGACCTGGGTAAAATAGGTGTGCAAGAATCGGAAATTGGGAAGAAAATTATCAAGGTTATACAGTTTCCTAGCCCGAGCACAGATAATTATTCTTTTTACTTTGTACCTGTGCTTATAATAGGTGTGATGGGTTTGCATACATATGTGTATGTATACAAATTATTATCTTCCAAATAAACCTGTAGTATCACATTTCATGTCCTAGCCTACAATTGCCAATTGCACAGCCTTTAGCCAAGGTACATTATATCCCTGCTCTCTGCACCCAGAGATCCGATCGGGAATATTTTACCTCCAAATATATGTATATTTTACTGAGGATAATGTCAAAAAGCGTGAAAACGAGATCAAATCTACTAGGAATATTCCTGATGTAGATTCCCATTGCATTCCAAAGTAGCAGCACTGGGGACGAACTTCGTTTTCCCCTGCAGCTTTATTCTGTGCCGCCCATATCCCAATATGGGCGGCACATATCCCCAAGATTTGTGCCAACAGTTTTTTGTTGTAAATGATGCCTATTTACCATCGGGGCCAACATTTTGGGCCACTCAACTCAACTGACCATAAGTTAATCAAATATTTGTTTATGAAACCGGAACCCTGGAAGCGATAGCTGAATATATTACCCAACAATTTGTTTCTTAGGAATGTGAGGAGTAGTAATTAAGAGAGGTTTGCTATTATTGGTGGCGACCGACAATTGAGGTTATTTGCAAATATACCCTGCTCTGTATAGCACAATATATGGGAGATAGGTTAGGGAAGGGTTGAATTGTAAACCTGGCTTCAGCATTAACGTACAAATAACGAAAAGCGTTAAGAAGTACACTCTAATATTGAATCGGGAATCGAGAAAGAATCGGGAATTGGGCAGGAAATTATCAAGACAGCTCACCAATCCAATCTCACAAGTTGAAGTCGAGCACGAAAATAGTTAAATGCTTTCATAAAATAATCATTCGTGCAAAATTATTAGGATTTCCTACCGGTGAATGTATTTTTATGAGGAATATGCTAAACTCCTATTGATTTCTACAGGCGTGAAACCCTATTGACCTGCTCAATAATCATTACGAGGAGTAAACTAAAATCCTTTAGGTTTTTACAGGCGCAGACCCCGGTCAACCTCAGTATCTCTCTTCATTTGAGCATAATTCTCACCTTTCTTCATACCAGTCATAAAGCCTTTTGTCTTTCTTCCCCTTCTCGCTTACCCAAACATCCTCCCCCCCATTCTCCCACTTATAGACTTCTGCTATGAGGTACACTCTGACCTGAATCTAAAACTGAATCTAAAACTCCAGAGGATTCAGAACTTCTGCATGAGGTATATCTTTGACATCACATATTATGAACACGTGTCGCCATATTAAAATAAAACTTATTTGGCTTAAAATATAAAATAGGCGCTTACTTAATAAGGCAACATTCGTGTGCAAGTTAATAACTACAAAACTTCCCTCATATTTATCCCGGAATGTACTAAAATACAACGCTAGAACAAACAATCGTCCAAGACGGTGCATGGAAGAAGTTTATAAACCACACTATCGAACATCTGCATACGCTAGGCCTTTCCATGTCACCTGGCGTAGTATGGAATCAAGTGTCAGAAGACGTAAAAAAAACTTAAAAATCAATTAAATTCAAAAGCAAATATCATTAACTATTACTTCATGTAAACTAAATGTCGTCAATAAACTGAATATTGTGCTACACCGTACAAAATTTGTCGTATTTTTTATGTATTTTTATAATTTTGCAGTTTTTTTAAATACTATGTCGGATTATGCGATATTCATATATGTTGTACATCTTAATATTGTAATAATTTTTTGACTCCATAGATATGTACACTCATATATGTTCCTAAAGGACACACTCGACCGGAAAATAAATGTAATATTCAATTTCGATTTCTATTCTCCATAGCAGCCCTCAACACTAAGTCGCGTGTGTAACTAAACGCTAAGCCTTAACACGTCGCTCCTCATAAGCTCTTTCAGCCACCTACTCTGCTTCCTCCTAATCTCCTGCAGAAGATTCTTTTTGTCAATCTCCGATCCAGTATGGATATACTTGTATTTTTGTGTGTGGATGACACAGGGGGCAAAAGGAAGTGTGTGCAATAATATGAAGTTGCCGGTCGCGGAGCGCGAGCGGAGATGGGAGATGCCCAGAGAAAAATGATGAGGAAGCGACAATCAATGCGGATGGGAAGGGGACAGGCGGGGTTGAGACGGAAACCGGAGAGGCAGAAGGAGGAGGTGACTTTCTTTTTTTTTATTTGCAGGACGGAGGGGTGGGTCGCGATGAGAAAAGGGTTTGCGCATTGCTGAAGCAAAGGGAGACACACACACATATAGACACAAAGAGGTTGGAACGTAGAAAACCCGAAATGGAGTTGATGATATTGCAGTATGCTCACACCCATGGGTTCATAAATGAAACCTGCGCGTCCCAAGAAATGTTTTGTCCCCTTTTCTCAAGTGGTGCTCCTCCCAGGAGATTCTGTCGCGCACCACTTGGCACTGATAATAGTGCCGTGGAGTTATCCCCACGAAATGTGGCTCGACGGTCGGGAGATTTTAGGAACGTCGTCCATCATTAAAAAATAATTCTACCTTAGTTGGGTGACCAACACAAAGTTTTTGGTTGCAGGAGTATAAAATTGTATAATGTTTTAGCTTGAGTTATTTGTCTAAGCGTGGTTTTATCGAAATGAAACATTTTCTGTAGGATAAAATTATTCTTTTAAAAAATTGGAGTGATCTGGGATTGATAACGAAATAATTTGGCATATTTTCAAATTGGCATACAATTTTTCAATGTAATCTGAGTTAAATAATCTGATTATTATTTTAGTGCATTTATCTGGCCCACAAATTTCAGTAAAAGTTTGTTTCACATATATTTTTGCTCTGATTTCATTAGGAAAGTACTCATTGATGTATGTCGGTCTTATTGTGACATATTTTTGCGAATCTCTTACCAAAACGGTAGTCCGCATTCGGATAACCACAGCATGGGGGTGCGAAACCTTACTCTTGAACTAACATATGCAAAGCTGGGTCTTCATTTTCCAAAACTATAATCATTTCGCTTGGAGGGACTTAATGTTATTTTAATGCAGTTTGCAGTTTCATGTATCATTTTATTGACATGTTAATGTGCTCATATTTTCTGGGCAATATTTTTTTCGTCATCATTCGAGCGTAAACTATGTTTCTCAAAATGTGTAATAACATCCGCCCCTGTCCCTTCCCCAAACGATGCTGAAGTCCCTCCGAGTAATTAAAAAACTGCAGGGGTAGAAGTGGTGTGGGCTAAATACTCGGGTAATGAAACTCTTGGTCGTACCAGACATGCTTCACGGCTTCATTTGCGCTCAAATATCCTTGGCTCTTGCAGTTGCAGCGGCGAAGGGAGACCGCTGCCGTTTGAGCTTTTGGCTTTGCTGTGGGCTTTAGTCCATGATTCAATGAATTCCCCGAGAGTTTAATACCATATGCAAAGGAGTTCATGAGCAACAAAGATCATATATTTCAAAATGTCTAAAGATGAGATTATCTTGGCTTTAGTTTGGGTAGTCACCCATTTTTCATAACACGTATATTTGAGTGGGATTCGTTTTTACTGTGCTATCCAATTGTTAATTAGCTGGCAAAAATGCCTACTACTCAGGGTAAAAAGGTTTAGATCTAACGGATAAGTTTCCAAGTGGCTAAGTTTCAATGTTCAACCGGGCCGCACTCTAGAAAACCATGTCGAAAAGCCTGGTTCTCTTGAAATTTTTACAGAATAGAATTCAATTTTCTCACCGTTGTTTAACAGAAAAGAATGTAAACTTTAGAAGAATATGAGTACAGTGTGTCTCAAATGTAACAACTAAAAATTTTCTAAAATTATGTTGTTAGGGAATGAATTCCTCAAGTATTGATTGCTGTGGAAATATGAAAGCAATTATCGTCGATTCACATGTAATCATTAAAAAGTTAGAAGTTTCGTTTTGATGCGATCATTTCTTCCTAAAAGTGACCTTTTGAATTCTTCTCTCATGACCTCGATAAAACACTTGCAATTTCCGGAGTACGTGATTAGATATGCTAGTAAATTGCTCAATAGTTATTCCTATGGCAAACTGGAGATATGAAAGTAAAATGGCGCAATTGATTCTTCATTTATGTCCACGATAATTGTCTCTATAGCCACTCGGCACTTACACTCGCGATTTGAGAGAATCTATTTCTGCAACATTTTTCGTACACTATGCTAGCCCTTTACTTCTTCCCTACTATTAAAATGGAACATTTTCACTTCAAACTTGTCTTAATTTTTGTCAGTGCTGCTGAGCATATTGTGCCCTTAATTGTAGTCGATTTTTAGCTCATGAATTTGAATATCAGTGAGTTAAAAAGTATAGCATTGGGGTCTCAGTTTTTCATTGCCTTCCTAAAAAATCGAGTGAGCTTAAAAAAGGAGTTTTATGTATCTGGAAATAAAACATGGCCATTTCTTTTACAACCGCTTGTCCTGTCAAAACCAGCCTTGAGCTAATGGCGTAAAACCTTTAAAGAGGTTTAAGATCCTCTTTGGCAAAGAGCCAACTAAGGCGCGTTTTTATTTGTTACAATAGTTATTCGTAGCATACCGATATCAATGGCCCGTAACGAGTTCCTTTATTGCGGTTATTTAATATCCATTTTTTATTCGGCACTGTTCTACTTTCATCTGTGAAATTGCCGCATTTATATCCTTTAGAAGAGGTATTCTCACTAATGCTGCAAACTTGGTACTTGCCAAGTTGATTGTGAATGCATACGCATATTTTTTTCCGAGGTTTTAAAAAATGGCTTCTTTTTCGGCTAATGCAGCCAGAAGTATTTTGTTGAATAAATGCTGCATTGCGCGTTTGCATTCACCTATTTTCAACGAGTGAAGTACTAAGGGACCGGATGAATATATTTTTGCTTTCGTCTTGGTACATCGAAATATCTTTGAGAGGGTCTCAACGGACATGAGACATTGCGAGACGCGAGAGATTTCTTACTGTGGAATCCGAGTGAATTTCCGCTGTCATTTAAGATTAGGGAAGTCTGAAATTTTTTAATATTTGCTCCTGAAATCAATAAGTAGTGCTAAGTAACGGAGAATGAAGAGATGGAACATTATTAAATATACTAAAATTCGAAGTTTGATCCATTACCGGTACGATTTTGTGTAGGCGCAACTTTTTTAAGTCGATGCATCCACAATTTAGTTGATACCTAGCCATTGTGTGTCGATGAGACTTCATGGAAATGGGGACTGCTAGTTGTGATAGATTAAGGAACGGTTGTATGTGCAGCCTTGTATCTAAGATGTTGGTTGGAGAGAAACAGAGGACGAGATGATCAAGAAAGCTAGTGGAACGCTAAGGAACGCGAGGTGATTGTGGACGTTCAAGCATGTAGGCGTAGGTGGAGAAAGGAAGTTGAAATAATACATTATTCAAAGAAAGGAGGTGAAATCACGTTGGAAGACATAAGTGTCGATGGGTTTTTCTAAGACCATCGACTGAAGGAAGGAGAGGGAAAGTAATATGGCGTAACCTATTATTATATATAAATACCACCCTGCGAACCGCCAAATTGGTGTGTGATAGGGGGAATTTTGACACAAATCGTGTAAAGTATAAGATTTAGGGAAATGAAATGGTGAAGTGAATTACCGGTGTGTTTTGAGTGAGGTTCAATTTTTATCATAGTCATTTACTAAGGTAATGCAAGCGAGATAGTTCCCTAATCATAATGGAGACCGTTTTAATTTGACCAGCTCTGAGACACACCAATTGACTACTGCATTATTAATGATGCAATAATATAGTTCTTCATGACAGAAATTGTAAGATATCAAATGAAAATATCTAAATAAGTCTTTAACTTGACTCATTTTTTTCACGCAGTACGTTTGAAACTCCACCAAAACGGAAGGTTTATTGTGATCCCGAAGAATTTTGAGGTGACAACATGATTAATTTTCAAAAATAGTTGAGAAAACACACAAACTGTACACTTTTGATTTTTTGACGAGATGTAGGTGTTTTTAATTCCTCATTTGTTAAATATGTTCTCTCTGAAGTGCATACACGTACCATTTCCCTTATAAAAGGGCCGATATTTTCTGTCAAATTTCTTAGAAACTTATGTGGTAAGGTGTTGAATGTTTGGTGTCAATGGAAGGATGACATATTTTTCTTTAGAGGCCAAATTAATTGATTTTTAGGTAAAATAATATTTCCCTGAAACTTCCTTAAGCGCGGAAAAAACTAATTCTTGCACTTATCTGTTCGGAAATGCATCTCTCTTATTTTATCGTATTCGTAAGCCCTAAAAATGTACTGTGGCGCCAAATTGATATTTTCCGTGTCGCATTGAATCACTTCTGTTCCGAATTTCTCTAGCAAACAAACAAAATAAAATCCTAGTGAGTAGCCTCTGAGTCTGTAGCGGCTCCCAATCTAATCCTTCTAAGAGATGAGAAACGCTACATGTTTGCTCATAACAGCTCTTAACGAATCGCTTTGCTTTTTTATGTATTTTATTAATATTTTTGGATAAATCTTTCTTCCTAGGATCTCAAATTCTCGTGGTGAATTTAAGGTGTGGCCTAACTAGAGCAAAGTATTTTTGAAGAAATTGCCATGAGAAAAATTCGGCCTGGACCGGGAATCGAACCACGGACCTTTGGTTTGCCGAACCAATGCGCAGACCACTACTCTATCCAGGCTTCCTAATTCCCATGGCAATTTTTTTTTTTTTGGTGGATACATCTGCGCATTGGTCCGCCAAACCAAAGGTCCGTGGTTCGATTCCCGGTCCAGGCCGAAGTTTTCTCATGGCAATTTCTTCAAAAATATTCACCCGCCATGTTTGAATTTCATAGAGCAAAGTAGCGCCTCTGTTTTACTTTTTTATCAGAGTACCTTCCTGCTATACGCTTGATGAATCTTAGTTCCTTAAATGCTTTGCAGTATATGCTTTGTATGTGTGATCCCCAAAACATGTCTTAAGTTAAGGTGATTCCATGATATTTGACTTTATCTAAAAGACTCTATGTTCCCAGTGTAGATATGGCCTTCGTGTGATGACTTTTTCAAGAAGTGTACTGTGGCGCATTTATTTAGATTTTGCTATAGTCTCCACTCCTGGCAACAGCGTTTGAGTTTTGCGGAACAGTACTTGTGAGAGCATCGGAATGAGCGTTTTTTGGGTCCCATGATAGGACTTCTAAGTCGTGTCTTTGCTAATTTCGCGGTAGATGATCTCCAAATAATCTTCGTTTAGTGCTAACTTGTAAACTTAGGTCATTTATATGTATAATACATAAGAGTAGGCCAATTACTCTTTCTTGTGGAACACTGGAAGTGACTCTAACCATATCAGAGCTACTATTCACGTATCGTCAATAACTACAGTTTCTTTTCGATCCATCAGAAAGTCCTTTATTGGATCGAGGAAGAGGATTTCAGGCCTTCACGATATTCCGGAATGATCGCTGAAATCGGGAATCATTTGCATTGTTTCCGGTGGTGATGGAGAAACTGTGAAACTTATTTGATTAGGGAAGGTGGGAAGGAATACGAAAACTGAAAGAGTTTGGTGGATTTGAGGTGGCAATGGAATCCAATGGCAAGTCGAGAATTAATGTACTTTGCTAGTTATTAGTATAATATTCATTAATTTCCTTGGCGACTTGAATTGTTATTGTTGCTTAAGTTTTTTTAAATTGTCGAGTTGCCAGGCTTGGTATTTTAGGACCCAGGATAACATTTCCGATAAAACTCTTCTGGCTATGCTATTATCATACTATGCGTGCGTATCTCTAGATGGGAAGAGACCAGTTGTCGCTGAGAAAGTATTGTATCCCATAATACATGATTTTCTTTCGACACCAAGCTTGATACTAGAAAATACGTAAGCTAAACAACTAAACTTTATGTATCAATATTGATTTGATATGCGCTTGAACAAATGCTCTTCCAGACAATACCATCATATTAGTTTGATAAACTCAGCTCATTGTACCACCAGGCCTGTTTATTATATGATCGCAAAATAAACATCTAGTCTTCTTTAATCACTCCATAATTTCCTTGTAAATTAGGAATTCCTGGTAGGGTGGCGGTCTACGGAATTTCCCGAAAAGCTGTAAGTCCGCTATTGATGTTCTAGGTGGATTTTCCTGGAAGTAATATCGAAGTGTACTCATATTCCCTTTATATTGCTTAAAATGAAGCTCTTTTGCCCCAACTGAGTGAACTAGAAGAACATGAAAAGCCTTTGTTGTCCTCGTTTGTATATTTTGGTTCATTCAGTTTTCCGGGGCTAAGAGAACACGATCATCACCTCTCGATATTTTGTTTATATCATCCAAAGGCTAAATAGCCATCGAGTTAATTGATCTTTTACTATTTGAATGTAATTTGAATGTAATTTGAGTAATTGAAATGAGGAGGTAATGCCCGAAATGTCACATTAAAATTGCGTAATTAGCCATTTTAACCTGACACGAGGGTAATTGAATGCTGGGAAATGGAGATTAGCAAGTAGCTATCTTGTTTGTCTTCCAAATCCATAGGTATCAATGGTGATCATTAAGATTTTACATCAGTCACTTAATATTTTGTTTAATTTATATTACTTAAAATGAAGCTATTTTGCCCCAACTGAATGAACTAGAAGAACATGAAAAGCCTTTGTTGTCCTCGTTTGTATATTTTGGTTCATTCAGTTTTGCTGGGCTAAGAGATAACGATCATCACCTCTCGATATTTTGTTTATATCATCCAAAGGCTAAAGAGCCATCGAGTTAATTGATCTTATACTATTTGAATGTAATTTGAATGTAATTTGAGTAATTGAAATGAGGAGGTAATGCCCGAAAGGTCACATTAAAATTGCGTAATTAGCCATTTAACCTGACACGAGGCTAATTGAATGCTGGGAAATGGAAATAAGAAAGCAGCTATCATGTTTATTGTGTAACATTAGTACCTGAAATATTTCAAGATGGTTTAATTAGGTTGATCCATTTCATTAATCCCAGAGGTGAGCCGGTAAGAGCTAAATGTTCCTTTGCTCGATAGTGGTAGACTATACTGTTTAACTTACAATGTTGGCAAAAGACTTCATTGTAAAAGATTATAGTCTGGTATTTACGCGCTTGTTTCAGTCAATTCAGAGCTATTTAAAACTCAAGTTGATGTTATTAGAATAAAAATTACATATATCTGCATTAGAAAACATTTTAATGCGGTTAAGAAATGAAAGGGTAAAAGAGATCGCAGAAACAGTTTGTCTTAGCTTAGAAGTTTAACTTTAATCTGAATCATTTGAGGGGCTTTCTTTTGCACAAGATAATGAAACTTGAACTGTAATTATACAATGCATGTTTAAATGTGACGGCTGAATTTGGAATAGGAACGGAATTATAAAAACTATTTTAAAAAATTCCAATTATGTTGAACGCTTGTGCTCAAATGAACGTCAGCTCAGTGATGCTGATTAGAATGTACTTTTGAGGTACCAAGCCCAATTTTTATGACAAAAATCCTCAGATTACCTAAAATTTACGCTCATTTCGCTCAGTTTATGCATTGATTTCATGTAACGCATGGCATATTTCCTTTGCACCACCACTGACTCGGAATGGAAATACCTTTTAGAATATCTTTTGTGTTTTTGTCAGTTATTTTGAATAGCAGAAGCGTTGTCAACTGGGCAAACGTCTATAATTTTAGTGCTTGATAGTCACAATGGGGCATGCTAATTGAACGTTGATTGTCTCAGTCCCAATCGAATGCAAATCGCTACGTGGCTTGTTAGCGTACGTAATGGCGTTATCTTCAGCTCCAATCACCTTTATAACGCACATCAATGTTAAAGTCCTTTCAAATGCTTTTGCCTACTTTGGGAAAGTCCCATCACCGAATTTATTCGACAAACGAATATAAATTTTTCTTAATCTTGCCCTAAAAATTTTTCATATTATATTTCGGGTGCTATCGAACAAATATTTTGGTATTTTATCGAATATTAAAAATTTCAAATGAAAGCTTTATTCATCGAATTTTACTCTTTGGCATGAAAATTTGTTGGTATTTTGATGCAAGTTTATGTTTTCAACTGTGTTAATTTCCTCGATTCTGCCTAATAATAAAACTATCCAGCGTAATTAACCATAGTTTATTCATTAAACAATGATATATATGTAATTCTTTATTGAATTCATTCTAGTGAACATTGGAATCATATAGTAGTAATATGCATGCCGGTAAATGCTGGTACCTCAGAGGATATCTTGTTTTGGAATGACTAACTTTTTCCATTGTCCGGAGGCGAAAAATGGACGCGTGATTTTAAGTTTTCGTTTAAAGAAACATTAGCATGCGAGCCATGTAAATTACTATCCAATGATTTATCATAATTTTTTCAGCCATAAAAACATCACCGGAGTCAATTAGGCCGGGAGTGACATTTTTACATGCCCAAGTTGGTATAAGGTAATTATAAAGAATTTTAAGAGACTCTTAATGAGATATTTCACGCTATCATTGGAGAAGTGCCATTTCTGTATACTTGGAGTCAAAAGTTGATGGTTTCACCTGGTGGAAGGTCGAAATTGTAGTAAATCAAACTTTTGTAGTCCACAGTTTTATTATTAAGAGTACAACCGGTTTCGGCAATTAAGCCATCATCTGGTACAAGGAAATTTATACCCATTGAGTTCTCATCAATGGGTAATAATTTCCGTGGGCCGGATCTTATTTTCAATCCTTTCTCTTCTCATTTCACTTTGTGATCACGTTGGACTTTTTTGTCGTTCATCTTTAATGTATACGAGTTAATATATTCTTGATTTAATGATTACTACTCCGTCAGTGAAAATTTATCAATTTTTTCCCGTACTCCGGAAGTGTACCTGATGATGGCGTAACTGCCAAAACTGGGTGAACTATTAATACTAAAACTGTGGAAGACACAAACTTTGATTTACTACGCTGCTGTATACTTGAATACAATCAGATCGACGGAGGTTATATTTGTTACTTCTAATAAAAGGAAGTGTAAAATTCAACGAATTTGGTTCAACGAATGCATAAAATTATTTAAAGCCTCGTTGTTTAGCATATTAAGACCATAGATTGATCTTATTTGTTTTAAACTTCCTCTTGATTTCTCCCTATTTCATTCAGCGATACTAAAAATTATTGCTCAGTAACAAAATGGATGCTCCAATGATAAAATGTTTATGTATTTTAATAGGGGAAAAGAAAGCTCAATTTTATCCTTCAAATTACTACTTTATACATTTGATATATGCACCAACGACTTTTCTTAAGTGATTCTATTAAAAGTATTTGAAATTGGATGAGTAAACCTTCGGGAAAAATTTATCATTGTAGAATGGGTATAAATTTTCTAGCGCTGGATCTTACTTTCAATCCTTTCTCTGCGTATTTCGCATGGTGATCACGTTTGTTTCTTTTGTCGTTCATCTTTATTGTAAACGAGTTTTTCTATTCATAATTGAATTATTTTCACTCCGTCAATGAAAATTTTTCAATTTTTTTCACGTATTCAAAGAAAGGGAAACTAATGGTAAGCGCTCGAATCGTTGATTCCGTAAGGGGTTTTCATTCTTTCGAAATCAAACTTCTTTTTATCCTCCCTGCCTTTTGCCCCGAGAAGTGTACGCTGTGAATATCGATCACGCGCTCGAATAAAAATATCAGAAAAATGGTTCTCCTCCTGGGCTTTTTCCTACTGTAATGTGGCCCGTTCCCAGTGGTTTTTAATGAAATTCCCTTCCGGAATTCCTGGAGAGCGGAGGGGGAAGTAGAGAATGGAAAAACGAGGAAGCACGAAACACGACCCTGAATTAACCGGATTATTTTGAATTCCTACCCTGCCTCCTCGCCTCTGTTCCCACCGACAGAAACGAGGGGGCGTGCGGGGAAACCACCATTGATTGCCTTGTTTAGTCGAATCGTCCGCCGACAGGCTCAGAGCTTCCTCTAACCACCCGCCCAATCGCTCTGTTTCTTCACATCCCTCATTCCTTTCCAATTCACGACCCGCCCTTGGCACAATATTTTGATTTCACTTTTTTGTTAGATTTCTTCCCTTTTTCAATATGCTATGGGTTAGTTTGGTTAGTTGGTTTGTTTCTTGTTATTACAGTAGTTTATCGGAATAACCCTTTTGATTGTTTTCTTTATTATTGCTACCCATCGGTTTGTAAAAGCACAGAGTATATCTGTTATTACGCTATGGTAAAAGTGAGGCGTCAGCATAACTATTAGTGTGTTTCTTTTGCTCCCCATTGTTCGTGGAAATTATCCTGCTGCAATTTTTTTATTGCAAGACATAAGTTTGAGAACTTTCTTTTTTGGTTAGTTACTTCTTTTAGTGGCAAGTGACAACTGTAATCATATTCTGTGTAAACAACGAGTGGGCTGGTAAGGATATTGATTCTTGAGTATTTAATGAGAATGAAAGAAGGGTGATAACAAACTTGGTGCCGAAATCTTATCCTTCAAATCCGTTACGTGTTCTAATATAGTTGTTCGCGACCCTTCTCTGTAACTGGCTTCTTCAACAATGCTAGACAACTTCTCTTTGATACAGCATTACACACACTCGTCCCTGACAGAGTATTTTGTTATTTCTCCGCGTAATTACTCGTCTATATATAAACAAGCCTCCATGTGGGCCACCCATGCTTTAACTTCAATTACACCTTGTTCCTACAATACATACATATCGGTGCAAAGATAGAACGTCTTTTTCTCTTACCAAGTAAATTAGTTTTCACATGGTGAAGCCTGAAACCTTGGAACTTAATGAATCTAATACTATGAAACTAATTTTTAGTATTCTATTACTATTTCTATCTTAGAATGGAAATTGTTATTTTTTAGTTCAAAAAGAAATCAAAATATTCATGTTGAGATTCCGATTTCCGAAAGCATTTTTCGCGATGAAAGGGTCAAGTTTTACTGGCGTTTGAGTCACGTTTATGACTTTTGTTTGGTTTGAATAGGCCTATGTTATTTTTTCTCCGGCCCTTTCACTCCAACTCCTCCTCTTCTTCTCCTTTCCGCTTTTTAACTCACCAAAGTCCCTTCTTCCGCGTATCCTTATTTCATTCCCTCCGCGCTCTTTGCTCTCTTCCATCACATGGGAAAGCAGAAGAGCATCCTTCGGAAATGGATGGCGTCGGAACGGTGACAGATCATGTAGACAGGGACGAAGGGGACGGAGTAAAGGGTGGGGGAAAGGGAGGTGTAGGGCGGGGGATGGAATGCGAGTGACGAAGGGAGCTGTGGGGAGTGGAAAAGAATATTTTTATTTCATGCGGTGCGGTTTCGATGTGGAGACGGGGTGTGCGGTGCGAAATGGAAGAAAAATACGAGAGAAAGAGATTTCACATTCCCTTCTCTGAGATCGTCCTCATGATAAAGTGGGTGAAACTCATGCCTACGTTAGGACCGCTTCAAGGTGAATGCGCGATCGTTTTCAAGTAGTAACTCAAGGGAACGGTTTTTTCTTTGAACAACTGAATGTTTAAAAAAATACCATTAATGAATGTGGACACTTGCTAATGGGTTTTGTATGGTATCCATGGAAAATCTATAAATGAGTACCTCGACATAATTCTGAAGGTCATTTTTGAGTGCTTATTATTATAATTGTAAGTAGCTGATACTTCAATTACTTTATTGCAACAAGGAGTGGATAAATTTTGCATTGTACTATCGGTTTTAAATAAAGTGAAGTAAAAAACCGTAGCAAAAAATGAAGTTTTCGAAGGACTTGATGGCGTCAGATATTTAATTTATTAATAAAACATGTTGCCATTTGGTATCGTTTTATTGTAATTGAAGGATAATAACGAAATATTATCAAAGTCAAAAATTTGTTCTTGATTTCTAATGAAATAAAAATGGCAACAAAATGTTTAACAGATATATTTCGCTGGAAAAGTGTAAAATAATCTATATTTCTACTTCCTTTAATAAGTTTTGGGAAAGGTAGAACGATGATAGAGGGGGAATAGTGTAGGTTTCTTCACCATCATTATAAAAAAACGTTTTGGCCGAATGTTAAAAAAATCGATTTTTCTGAGTTTCCGGATTAAATCATGCCGATATTCGCATACATTAAATTATAACAGTTGAGAAAGAACATTTGCTTTATCCACTTCTCTATAGATGGTACTTTGTACTACTGGTAGCCCTTTTGACGATGCTTTTCCTTATTTCATTCAAGCTAATGGCTGGAAAATATTGAAAGGTGAATCTATTTGGGCAGTCATAATTATTCACTGCGTAGAATTTGAAATTTAATGATTACACATTGAGATGGTAATTGCTAAAAAAGGCATATAATTTAGGGAGATAATATTAATGGTTTAATAACTTAAGATATGTACACCAAGAGTAAAAGTTAAAAAAGCATAATTTACGTATTATTACTACCCTCTAGATATCTTACTATGTAGAACAGGTTTGCTAAGCCTACTTTATTTTGAATGTAACTGTTGAAATCACAAATATTTGCAAACCGTGTTTCAAGCAAATGCCTAGTTTGTTCATTTGTGAAGTTACGACGAATTAATTATCCTAATTTCTACCTTATCATTTTGTCATTCAAGGTAATAGTAATACTCAACGGTGGTTTTTTTATAACGTAAGAATGTCGAAGTATCGAAGTTATTTTTAGTTATAGGAAAATGTCTCGTATTGCATAATTACTAATCTCATTCGCACTCGCGGATCATATGCTGGGTTAGTAAAATATAGCGAAGTAGAAGATGGTACTCGTAGAAGGCGAAATATAAGAAAAGAAATGGAATTGGAGCGTGGGCTTGACCATTATGACGTGCACAATGCATTTACTATGCATCAGTTGTCAACCTCATGTGGAGAGGTTTGCGTGAAGAATACCCCGGTGAAAATTTCGGGATGATTCTTTCATATTCATCTCCAAAGGCATTAGTGCCTCGGCCATGAGTTGCTGTTTATAGTTTATGATGTGGCTGCCAAATAAGTGAAAATTTTACTTCTTCTGATCTATAGCTTTGGTCCTAGGACTCAGAGTTTTGCTTTTAAAGTTTCTCTAAGGTTTACTTACATCATCAGATCTTTATTCCTGCAAACAAATGGATACAGCAGTAACATTTGTTTAGGGTTCATAATTTTCCCGACATATTTGTCAATGTGGTCGTAAAAATACAACCTCATCGACAAATGTAATACAACTAAAGGTATGTTAATCGGGTTCATTACGTATCCTTAATAAATGTTATTTTGTATTTCGATTTTTGTTGCAGTTTTGCCCTGATAATGACAATAGACTTCAGCTGAACGTTGTGAACAAAATCTGAAACCTCTACATAAGGCCAAACTCCACGCTCGAAAAAGAATTACTCATGCGATGGAAAAAACAGATCACTTAAAAACTATTGTTTCTTTTCAGAGCCTCTGAATAGAGTATAACTGATTTTAAAAAGTAATAGAGAAACCTCTTCACCAAATCCAATGCTTTTCTTAAGGAAGTAAACTTCGGGCCTCATAGGTCGGCTGTCATAGTTCTGAGAATCTTGTCCTTTCTTCTCTCTCATGTCCTAGAGGGTCCTTTCGAATAGGACTTCTAAATTATTAGTCCTGATAAACATATGTGGCAAATTTGATTTGAATCCGTCAGTGAAAGTGGAAATCAGCAAGCAAATAATCAGTTTTATTTACTATGGGTAATCTCCAATGTCCTCGAATGGGCTTTTAATCCTTCTATCCATGGGGAATCAGAGGGGAAAAGTTATATATTGTAAGGCTCGGAGAGGGCGATAACCATGATAAATTGGGTATTGATATTTTGAGAGGCCATCTGCTGGTGAAAGTCCTTGTTCTCCCCAAGCCCCTCTAGCTCTGAATGTGAGGAAAGTTCAATGTGTCGAAAAGAACCGAAAGTTTAGGTGGCGACAAAATGACTGCACTAGAGTCTTGACAAATCTTGACTCATACTCTGTATAAAGTTCATGACTTTATTTGGAGAGAAGTGACTGGTAAGTTGTTCATATCCGAAACTAATTTCTCATGTCCCCATAACCATGATGAAAAGAGATTTATTGCGTCCATAGGCCTAGAAAAGCATTTGGTAACTGGTCGTATTACAAAATTAAACCTATTCAATGCTGGGGCATTTTTGGGGTTTTCGTTGACAATTTTTTCAAGCTTATTTACTAAAAATCAAGATTATATACTAATTGCATTTTATGGATGGCCATGAAAGTCTCGCCCGCAGTAATCCAGCCTTTGAAATCACGCATTTAATATAAATGCTTTCTGTTAGTGAAAACTGACATTATTCGCTTTCATTGCGGAAGAAATCCTTTTTCTAGTTATTCCGGGGAACTGATATTTATGTTTTGGCCGTATTATGTCGGTTGAGCTCATTAAAACGGACGTGGGATTACGGCCATCCATTTGATATCAAGAAACAAACCCTATTCTATCCTAGACCTGTTTTAAACTGAAAAAAGGATAAGCCTTACGTATTAACCACTATTTTTACCATCCGATGTATTGTTGGTCTAAATTGCGTCAAATAATCGAGCTTTCTTTTTAGTCTAGATTTAAGTTTCAATAATGGGGTAATATAAAACATAACGATGGACCTTTGATTTTATCGAGAAAATGATTACTTAAAGTGCTAAGGTTGAGTACGTTATAGTGACAGGTAGATCTACTCTGGATATATCCCTCCTCTCAGTATTATTTCCAGGAAAGTCACTAAAAAATGCTTTCCAAAAAAACTATAGCATGGTCCTCACGTCTAAATGACAAATCTTATATTGTTTTCTGAGGAATTTAATGAAGAAATTAAACTGCCTCTCAAGCTTGAAAATCACGGACTCACTGCCGTTCTAAAATCACTGCAGTAAAAAATTATTGAGTCTCAGTACTGCTGCTGTAAGAGCTAACATTTGAGTCAGTAATAGTAACAATTATTTTGTTGGTTTTCCAAGCAGTGATTGAAAGCAGGAATTATCTCAACTAGCAGGTTAAAATATAATTTGTGGAAAGTGTTATTTGTTTTAATTTGAGGAATCGTCAATACTTTCATTGCGTCTTTCGCTGCTTCTCAATTTCTGCCGCATTAAGTTCAGTATGTTCACTGCTAAATTTTGAAACTATGTATCAGCAGAGATTACCGCAAATCTGGTACTGTGTTCCACGAAAAACAGAAATAGGATAATAAAAAACCGTAAATATAATTCTTATGCGTATTTCATGAATTTTCTGCAACATAAGTATCATGAATATTAAAAAACGCTATATAATTTGCATTAATGTTTATTCTTAATTTCTGGATACCTCTACATCTCATGACTTTAATAGTAGCAGCAAAAAGTTGCAAAACGTTTAAATTTTCGTAGGTGATCTGTGCTAATTGTTGATACTGTGTTGCTAAAAATCCTTCTGGTATCTAAGGAAGAAAAGATTGCAGAGTCTCTCTTCCAGTTGGGACAAAAAGCGAACCAAATCTTGAAAGAAAGCGTAAACACTCCTCCCCCGCCAAACGCTAATGTGGAAAGTAATCTCATTGGTGTAGCTGAGAGAGTTCTCAGCTTGAACCCCGGCCACCCTCTCTCTTTATCCCTTTTTCCAGACTTTGAACCTCATTATCAGGCGGATAATTGCGAGGCGAGCTTGCGAGGGCTGAGTATGTCCTCATCAAGTCTAGGGCGTATGCAAGACGAGGGTCTGAGAGAGTATATCGAGGATTCGCCTCGCTACTCGAAGGCTACATAGTAGAAGTAGGATAGAGATAGAGACGAAGAAGAGAGAGAGGGAGCGATAGAAGATTGGTTTAAGTAGATTGCATTTTGGAAACGGCACGGCGAGGAAGGTTGTAACGTTGGATTTTTTTAAAGGGCGAAGTGTCGCCGGAGTACCCGCTCCTGAAAGTGACGAAACTCTCGTGGGAAGAGGTTCCTGAGGAGGCGAGTAAAGCGTCGGGACGCGCGTCGAGATTTGCGAGACAGGGAGATTTGTCGCGGAGACAAGGTTGGTGCGATGCCGAGAGAGGCTCCCATTCTTGAGGAAGACTTAGGGTGGGGGAGGAAATAAGGTGATTGCCAAGATGCTAGTTTGCTAAGTGCGGACAGGAGACGATGAAAGGTATTCAGAGGTGCGTTAATTCGAGAGTGAATGTGGAAGATGAAATGGTTGTGGATCCAACCGGGGGGGAAGAAAGGACAGGATGAGTGGAAGAGTGGGAATTTTGTTGCAGATAAATAACTGTGATGAATCTCTCATGATCATCATCGATCGTTCTATTCTAAGATTGGCTGACTGCAGCCCTCCAACCTTCCCTATCTAATGCTAGTTCCCTTATCTCGTGCTATCTCTTCCTATATACTTTCCTCTTTATTTGGCCCATGAAATTATTTCTGGGATCTTTCCTCTACTACTCATTTGTAAATTTTGTCATTTATAATTTTGTCCATTTTATCTTCAGCGTCCTCTTGCAGCACCAGGTTTTGAAGGCTTCTAGTCTTTTCTGGTCAGCTTTTCCAATGGTCCATGCTTCCGATCCATAGGGTGCCACACTCCATGCGAATGTTTTCACATAGTGCTTCCTGATTAGTAGTTCTATCTTCTTTAAGCACAGTAGTTGTATTTTTTCCATGAACTCCGTCTTAGCTTGAGCTCTTCTCCGCTCGATTTTTCGTTGTACTTCTTCCGTCCCATGTGATGATACTTTCGAGAAAGGTGAAGGAATCCACTTGCTCTAATTTCTCTCCTCTCAGGGACATTTCTACATTCAGCTTCTCTCTTCCGCATTCTAGGATTTTAAGCTTCATCTCATTTGTTTTATTTCTACATTTTTGGAGAACTAGGTCAGTTACGTTTATTGATCTTTGAAGATCATCGCGATTTTCAGCAATGACTACGATATCATCTGCAAATCGGAGCATGTTTATTTGATCTCCGTTTATCTTTATCCCGCCTAGTCAAACTTCTTGTGCCGCTCATCTCAAATTATGTTTTCCGTATAATTTTTTTTTCAGTGTGTACTGGGGAGTGCAGAACCCATACAAATTGGCCGTACCAAAATCATTGTGCTGAAGTAACTTTTTAAAAATGTAAGCTATATCAATAATAACTAATGCCGCGAGTGCATTTATGTAAATGAAACATTTTATTTGTGAGTGGCAATATAAAAAAAGTATTCTGAAACTAGGTGGTATTGCATTTGTAATAATTTTTCCGTATGGTAACGTTCACAAACGGCGTAATACTTCATAGTTCGTAAAACTAAATTTAAAAAAAACTTGGGTTGCTTAGGTTGTACTTACGTCTCTCATGAAGTTGTCCTTCGGAACTTGATTTGGTTTAACTGCATTTTTACCGTACAAATTGAGAAAAAATACTTTTTTTTCATTTATGTAACTTTTTCCAATCATGAGTACGTGATTTGCGATATGAGGTTGACTAAAAATATTAAATAATGAAAGTACCGTGAGGATATTTTCATGTTACGCAATACCCTGCTGTACTAGTAAAAGGTACATACAATCTTGGCAGATGAGCTGCCGAGGGGCTACACGTGACAAAGAAGGTTGGTAACCGCTGGTATAATGTATGCGGAAGAACGGAGAAGGTTCAGTCCTAGGTATGTCTAGAAATAAGAAAAAATACAGGGAACGACTGCAGGTCGGCGCAGCTTGGGAAAGAGGAAATGGGATATTGGGACAGAAAGGGGTGGAAAGGTAGTATTTTTTTACGAGAGGGATGGAGATGATTTGGTGAGGAGATGTAGGAGGGAAGACGACGGGATGGTTGGCGGAAGGTGTTTCCCGCACACTGGGGAAGGAAATGGAGTCAGTTCGAGATTTCGAGACGAAAGGCAAAGCCTACTTTTTGAGGCGGCAGGGGTGGAGGAGGAGGAGGCCTTGTATCGAGGCTCTGCACCGTGGTTTGCGAAGCGACCGGTCGTGATTAATAGCCCCGCCGAGTAGATGGGCTTTGCGGACTGAGTGACGCCGCCCCTGGCTTCGGACGTTACATCTGTCACCCATGTATCACTCGCGTGGAATCTGAGATTAATAGACGTCAGTGGTATTGTGTGTGCTCATCCAAAACCTCCTCTCTCTCTCTGCCCCACCCCTCAGAATTTCCCCCCAATCCGTCCATTTGCTTCGAGCAAGGGCGATTCTTCCAGACAGACCCTTTTACTCCTCATCTCCCTATGCCCTCTCTCGCTTGTCTCCCGCCGTTTCATCTTTCCTCCATCAAAGCTCTTCGAAACCTCTCCAGGTTGTTTTCCTTTCGCTCTCTCAACTCTCGTAATTTTTCTTCCATTTGAGGAAAACAGCTTTCTGTTTTTATCGGCTTCGTCATGTTGGTGGGCGAGACATCAGCAATTCCACCGAAAGTAGACTACTTCGGAATTAGTTGTCCTTGATGGGGTATTATATTTTGTTTATAGAATGAGCTCTGATGGGAATTTCACCTCCCTGCCGAAATCCCCATTAGACCTAAGATGCAGTTGTGCAAATTGAAGCAAGAAAATTAAAACATGGCCATGGAGTAGATTATCACCACAAATAGGATTCTTCGAATGCGAAAATGTTGTTCTTCACTCTAATCACCTAATGCGAACTGTTGGAAATCTTTACTAACGTAACCTGAAGGTAGCGTACGTTGGGAAACAGCCCTCTCACATGAAGTCCCTCCTTCAGATGAGTACGGTACCATCTACGGAGGTTTTGAATGGCGAACTGCTGCTTCAGGTAACTTGATGAGTTTAAGGAATGATTGGTAAAGGGGGGAGAATAACGTAAAAATGGAAGTCTGGGGAAAAAATGGCCGTCGGTATAAGCGTTCTTTCAATAAATGGCTCTTGAGATTTCATTTTTTTATGAATAATCCGTCGGAAAGAGCACAGTACTCGATGCACACAGTACCCAATAAATCAATAGAGATTCCATTGAATAATCTCTGTCATGCTTATTCTCCCCAACTACAGAAGAACTAGTTCGGAAAACCATTGAAGAATATGCGTCACCGGCGAGATTTGAACCCAAGCACTCGGAATGGGAAGTAGCACTTTGTTGGACTTCATTTCACCTTATTCAGCCAAGGTTATCTTTTGAACCAATTGGCAAATTCTGCTTATGAGGCATATTTTTCTCTTTCAAGTAAATGAGTTACAGCCTTCCGAAAGGTAATCAACATTCGCTAGCCGTATAAATACCGTCTTCAACAAATTTCACCTGCTCATGTTATTTAAGTAGTAATTTTAAACGAAAACATATATTGTTACGAAGAGCTTCCGTACACTAAAGCCATCATAAGGTGACTGATAACAGCCATCACCAAAATACGTTGTAACAGTAATTTGTTTCCAAGTAAAAGCAATATTTTATTCTGAAAGTCTAATATTACATCTTGCCTGAGACTCAATTTTATGCCCTCGAGAGAAAACTCCCCCGGTTGACAACATAATTAATGTATAATTTTCACAGATTTTAGTTCATTACAACCGATTTAAACTAATAGCTGTCGTCTTCAGTAAATTTATACCGTTGTCAGCTTCCTTCTCCATATATCTTCATGTAAAGCTTTGTTAGCGAAAGACCTGGAGATGAAGTTCATTCGTTGATTCTAGTGATACCAAAAAAATGGAAAATGATACACTATTTAATCATCTTGCAACATGAATATTCTTATAGCTGAAAGGAAAAACAATAGAAAAATTTCAATGGATTGTGAAAACTATCTGCGCGTACTCAAGACGCATTCTTTAATGAATTAATTCGATTTTTGGTCATAAAAATAGCCGAAGTTTTTTTTAAATCAAGGTATCTCCTAAGGTCGAATCTCAGTTTGATCGGAAGGGGTAGAGGTCAACAAATATTATGCACGACAGCGTGAGAATTTCAAACATCGTGGTGAGAGAAGGGCATCCTTCCTTCTCGCTGCTCCTGCTGCACGTGGTTTCCCCGGAAGACGCGCTTCCCATAAAATCACTCTGCTCGGGGATTAGTTGGACGTATCCTGAGAGAGGATTCCCACCGTATACGCGGTTTCCTTTTTTTAAATCGATTCTATCGATTCGATTAGATTCTTTCTAATCACGATTCGCTCCGGCGAGATTCCAATCCGGTGGGTGGAATAGTATTGATGCCTACTGTTCGGATGCTCTCATCTCATCACCCACCTTCCACGTTGTTTGATAGAATCGACTATCACACAAACTGTTCGCGCTTGCGGAAAATCGCCGATTTTCTCACGAACCTCTCGACGGGAAAGATGACCGTTTCCCACCCAACGTAGCGCACTTTAATTCGATTTTACACAAATGATTTCGATATTGTCACTTATAATGTGATTTTGATCGATTATTTTCTCTCGATTGCTGCCATGCGGAGCCTTTTCACACCAAAATATGCAGGTCCTGCCTTGTGGTCATCATAGAAATCTGTGGAAAAAATCTATGGGCGACACACCCCTTAGAAACAATTTAAATACGCGTTTGATATGCATATTTTATTTATGTAAAACTTTATGAAAACAGGGTGACACTAAATATAAAACATAAAAAGCAAACTCACGATTTTAAATATTTCGGTGGGTTGCCAGCACCTTCATCAGTGATAGAATGAGGATTGAGGAGGAAGATTTGTACAGAGGGGAAGGAGCAGGTAGGAGGGGTGGGAAAAAGGGGGAGGGAAGGAGCCAAAGACCAATTCGGGAAAAAGGAAACAATGTAGTGAAAAGTGGGGGGAAATT
Source organism: Ceriagrion tenellum (assembly GCA_963169105.1). Lineage (NCBI taxonomy): Eukaryota > Metazoa > Arthropoda > Insecta > Odonata > Coenagrionidae > Ceriagrion > Ceriagrion tenellum. The sequence continues at coordinate 103,953,931 of OY720632.1, read as the reverse complement.
AATGGGAACGGTTGTGGCCAGGTGGACATAGGGCGTTAAGATATCGGATGCCACTTTGTTCTAAGGTCTTCAAACTAATCATAGTAGCTGAAGGCGGGAGGGATGCCAGAATGGGTACATTGTAGCAGTCATCAAACTTTACATTGTGGGAGGCAGCATGTGTGGGGACAGAAAAAGAGAAGTTGGTTGACGAAGGATTGCAAGAAGTACGGTGATTGTTAATTCTAATATTGAGGGGGGTACTACAGAGCCCAACGTAAAAGACTGTGCATAATTTACAAAGAAGGATATAAAATATATTAGATGTGGTACAAGAGGGGGAGAAAACAGAGGGAAGATAACGATTAACGAATTTTTTGGGTAGTCGGTCTGTAATTAGAATTAAACAAGTTCGCATCTTGGCCGGTTACAACGAGTGGCTAGAGCTTTAGAAATATTCAAAGATTTATGAAGGGGGTTAGTGGCTCTAAATGTAACAGACAGGTTCGGGGGACGTTTGAGGACAACAGAGGGACATTTAGGGAATAAATTAGTAGTGGCAGAATTGCTAGAAAGTATAGGGAATAATTCTTTGAGATGTTTTAGGGACTGTACGCCTGGGAAGAAAGTGGTGCAAATAGAAATATTGTTGTACTTTGGACAAGAAGTTGATTTAGGTTGGTACGGTTTTCTAAGGATTTTTTTATTTAAAAGGGATTCAGGGTAGCCCCTACGAAGTAGAGACTGGTGTAGGTTGGAAAGAAAGCGATCAAGGGATTCCCGGTGGTTACTAATTCGATGACCTCTGATAGAAAGTGAGTATGGGAGGGAACGTTTGGTATGTGAGGGATGACAACTGCTGAAGTGAAGGTATTGCTGTTTATTAGTGGGCTTTATATGAATAGATGTACTGAATTTACGGTTGGATAAAGTTACGTCTACATCAAGAAAGGTTATATGGGTGGATGATATAATTGAGGTAAATGATACAGACGAGGAGACATTGAGAGAGGAAATGAAGGAGTTTAGGGAGTCGATGTCATGTGTCCGTCCAAAGTAGAAAAATGCCATCTATGTACCGGAGCCACCAAAGAGGTTTAAAAGGGGCTTGGGAGAGGTAATTCTCTTCCAGAAGACCTAGAAAAAGATTGGCATAAGAAGGGCTAAATCGACTTCCCATGGATGGCACAGCCCTTTGTTTGGAGGTAGTGAAGAGTTGAAGAAGAAGGCATTATGGGTAAGAATAATTTCAGAAAGTTGTAAGAGGAAGTCGGTACTGGGTATATGAGGCTGAGAAAATGACGGATGGAACGGAGACCTTCTGAGTGGGGAATGGCAAGAGAAAAAGCGTTAATGTTCATGTGTCTCCAATTTGGCTGATATTGATCGGGAAGCATTTTCTTGTTTTTTTATATTTCTCGCAATGCCATAAGATGTGTTTATAACCAAATGGGAAAGTCAAAGTAACTCAATTGTTTATGAAAACGTGTCAAAGACAACAATTGTTTTTACCCAGCATAAACAGTGGTAGAATTTTGTCAACTACTTCAAAATGTAGTTTTATTAACAATGGGGAGTGGATGTAACTCAGTATTCAATCAGAAAAGCTACACTTTAATGTAAAATGCCTTCAAATTGTAATTATTTGCAAATTTTGTGGGAAATAAATAGGCAGTCCCTTAAAAAAATCCAATTTTTACCATATGTATTGGCCAAAAGTTTTCCAGAAATGAAAAAATGAATAACCTACGATTTTCTTTCTGACCTGTTGATGGAGAAGATCGTTGAGTAGCACACTGTAATCCGCCAAATTATTAAATAAAATTAATTGAAAAATAATCATCTTAGTCAGGAACTTTCAATGGCTAAATTAAAAAAAAGGCATGTAGCACACTGTAATCCCCCAATGATTTTTATGTGCTTCAAGTCTATTATTTTCTCTCCATCATTGCCAAGTGGGGTTATTTTGTGAGAAATGACCCATATGATTTGATCCAAGTCCATTTTCTCCTCTATTCATCCATCCCTTATGTCGTAGCTTGAGTACAAGTTCATCCTGAACGAGGTTCTCGAAGGCTGAAATAATTCTTCAGCCAACCCCGCTGTCCATAATCCCTTTTTTGAATGAAAATTTCCCTAGTTATCCGATACCTGCTTGAATGTCATGAGGATACCACTTCTGGTGTAGTACTTCTTCCGCCGGCTTTATAAACCGTGCTTTCATTTGTGCCTTTCATCTAGGGTCGTCTAAAGCCGATTACGGGCTCCTCCTTACCTTAGTACTCCACTCTCCTATCCTACTTTCATGCCTCTCCTCTCGATCTGAAGGACCAATACGTGAGAATAAAATAGATTTATCTTTTTTAATTTTTTTCACCGGTTTTGTCGGGGAAAATTTCCTCAGGAAAAAAATCAGTCTGGAAATGAACCACAAACCTTAGCTCGTTGGGTCAATGCGTAGACCTCCCTGCCAACCAGGCTTCGTGATTTATTTTTAGTTCTCTTTACTCGTTCCTAAATTGTCTCATAGATTCTTTGAAGTTCCTTTCTAGTTTCTCCAAATCCTTCCTGAAGTAGCTTATGTGGGAATCCTGGGTTGCGTAATGGTCTATGCATAACGGCAAGCCGTAGTTCCATAATTTGATTCCAGGTCTAAGGCGATTGATTTCTTAGGCAATTTCTACGCACGTATTTTCATTGCTGAGGAGAGACATGGCCACTCTCATCTCGGTGAGATTTACAAAGAGCGTAATCAGGCCATAAGCTGCTTGACGACGGAAACTGTTTTTTCTAAGATTATTTTGATTTTTTTAAGGAGAACGATCGTCTACTCAGTTGCGTCATAAAAGAAAGAGAGGACGAAAGTCCAGTACCCTTACCGACTCTCCAACTAGATGTGTATAATTGCCGTGGACTAAATCGTTATGAATTCTCTTGACCATTGTCCTAAAACAGATTATTATTTCGGTAGTAGTTCTTTGAATCTATTTGCTTTGCATGAAATTGTTACTTTGGTTATAAATGCAGCTGTTAATACGACATGGAATGGTGGTTTCTGATGCCAGTATTAAGCTAAATGAAGGTTTCATCCTTGAAGTGTTCTAAATTCGTATTAAATTTGTAAGCCTATTCTAATTTGACATGCATCTACTCACACTATATTTTTCAGTATATGACCTTGCATATCACTAATTCTTCGCAAATGTTTATTTCAGGTTTCGCGGGGGTAAGAGAGATTTATCTGTGAAATTTGAAGAAATTTTAGAAGCTTAGGATTCATTTGGTTAGGCTTTCTTGACGTCATACACTTTTCTTTATTATACGAGTAAACTCGGTAGTCGCTGCCTGATGCAAATTCTCCTTTCATTTTTTTTCCTTTCGCAATTGTTCCAAATGCCTTGAAATGTGCCAATGGATTCTCTTTATTCTCTTTGGTTGAAATCTTTTTCTATTAAATTCAGTTTTCCCTTTTATACTGTAACATATCATTGGTATCAGTAACCTAGTCCGCCTTATTTACTTTGCTCAATCTTTCCTGTATCAATTATTGCATCTAATTTTGTTATCTGCGATATCACTACAAGCGTGAAAACAGTGATCAGCCTCAAGATGTGTGATGGCACTTTCCTACACACAGATATTTTCCTTTTATTTGTGGAGCACTTAAATTTTGTTCCTACTTTATTTTCTCAAAGTGGAGCAAGGGAGCTCCTCTAAAATCGTCGAATAACTATGTGGAATGACAACTAGGTAGATCGTCGAGAGAAATGATTTAACTGGAGCAAGAAACTGTTCCTTCTGATTGGTGTAATTAATCAATCACTCAAAATTTCTGCCTAGGAATTGAGCTCACGGGTAAATTAAGTCAATGTGAAATGGAATTTTCCTTCGATTAAATTCCCTCTCCGGTGTTTGTATCGTGTTTTGCGAGGAAAACGATTATTTTTCGTTTGGGTTTGTTTTCACTGGTGTTGCCGATTTGTTCTCTGTACGCTTTAAACAGTCACCAGGTGAGTATACGATGTCAGATAAAAGATTTGTATGCCAAACTCAAAGGTGTGATTGATTGCTAGAAAGCATTCCTTGCCCGAAGCCTCATTTTTACATCCGTTCTTTTTTTCCACGGTGCTCAGACTCCTGACACCGTAGGAAATTTCATTGTCTCCTGTCTTTGGCATTCTTTTCATTTATGTCCTCATCCATTACGAGAGCGAGAAAATAGTGAAAGAGATATAATTTATTTTGCGCATTGGGATAGAAGTTTTGATGTTTTAATCATCCTTTTTCTACTGACGGATGGAGATAAAGTTATCTTTTCCAGTGAAATAGATGTTATCTATATCTTTTGAGGGCACTAAATATTGTGTGATGTTGAAACTCAACTCGTTTTACATAAAAATGCTGAAACCAAGTTTTTTAAAGCTTTAAAGGGTGATAAATATTCTTTTCCTCACATTTACTCTCCCTGGATCAAAGGTTCTCTTTTTGTAAGTAATACTTTGCTTTGCAGTCATCAACGTCGAATTCATCTTCGGTGTGGAAATTTGACTGTACGTACATTTGACAAGGGAATAACAGAAGAAGTCTTATTCTCAAATCTGCATGGACTTTATTACCCTTGCATGTGATTAATGTAAAATTTTTACCACTAATATTGCGTAACTATTGGGAAATTCACGATCATGCGGAATATAATGAATGATTTCCGGATTAAAATGAAAGAAATTCATAGATAACTAAAGTAAAAATAACAGTATATTTTTTTCCATAGGAATTTACTATATTGTTCTACCTTAATTAAATCTTTTGCGTTACCTTCAGGTGTCCTAATGGCTCAGTCGATTTGTTGAAACTATTGGCTGAATCTTTATCGATATAGGTTGAACATACATAGATTACTTTAATTCACTTGGTTATAGGAATACATAAGGTAAGAATCATACGAACTTTGGATCCAGGAAATCGGTCCTCTTTGCTAGCAAAGTGTCTCCAATGAATTCTACTATTTATACTTATTTTCATTGGCAGTGGTTTCTTTATTATGGGTATAAAGATGAATTTTTGATCAATTAATCTGAGTGAAATTTACGTAAAAATATTTTGCACTGTTAAGTCAAGGAGTTGACGTTATTCTAAACGAATATTTTGTTTCATTCGTATTTTATTTCGCTACTTCATTCAGGGCACATTGACCCTACGTCTCATATTCCTGAATTAACACTTTAATAGGTGCTACGTTTTTCACATGTAGTTCATTATTGGTCATAATTGAAATTTCTGATGCACATATGTATTGTGCTCGTAATTGTTTTCTGAGTTAAGAACTTCAGTATAAATTCATATTCCCTATGTTCCAAGATAGAGCCTTGTTGTATCTTACAGCTCGCTGTTTACATATGCTTTTGGAGCTTCGTTTGGTATTGTTTTCTGCTCTCAACTCTGTTAATTTTAGGTTAATATCCTAACCTATTCGCATTCCGGTGTCGTTACATATTTTATAGATGAAATATTGTAAATATTTTGAAACTCTTTATAGATGCTATTATAGTTTCAAATTTTTCGTTAAAATAATTTACTCCAGGGTCCCTTCATGAGTACATACTCTTTTGGTAATAAAAATATTATTGATTTTTACGTAGTGGATAGATAGCAGCTCTTTTTTCGTACTCATATCATTAATCTAATATGCCACGACCCCGTTAAGCTTAACTTTGGTCCGTTGGACATATATTTTTATTGCTTGAGGGTAAACTTCTTTCCTTCTGTTTCTTAAGATTACTCCCTTTATTTACATACTACTACTTAAAAATCTGGCCGCAATTTACTTTAAAATATCTTGCATTATCATATAATGTTAATTCAAATAGTAGGACATTTGAATTCAATCCCAAAACCTAACATACTTAGTCATTATGCCAATGTTGTCATTCTTTGAGAAGTTTAATTTTTAAATAATCCCATATTACACATTTCGTTACGTTGCAAGAAAATTTTATTCTTTTATGTGTATACAAATACGCAATTATTCTTACAATTATTCTTCTTATTAAAATATGTATACAAATGACTCGTACCCAGAATAAAATAGTATTATATAAGTCACTAGTGATGACAAAATTAATGCAGTAAGACTAGGCTGATTGCATTTCATTTTATTATCACTGCATTCTCTACATTGCTTGTCTTTATATATCATTTTAGCATAGATAAAGCCTTTTCATTAATTTTACTTCCTTTTGAAAATAATTTCAACGGCCACCTCATTTAGTATTACTTCGATCTCTGGCCTACAATGTTCATTACTCTTTTTCTACCAAGGAGTAGCGAAAAAAAGTTTCATGTGTACTGATTAAGGTCGTTGCACTTCGATGATCCGAGATCCACAGAGAATACGGGTCTTTTCCTACTTCCAGCTCTCTTGACTTTTCTATCGGTATTTCGTGAAATCCTCGGGTCGCCGAGGCAGTGCCCTGAGACAATTGCGCAAACAGTAGGTGGCGGATCCGCATGCTAGAAATATGTCGTGCATGAGGAATTCGCGACGCATCCAGGTCAGAGCCGAACAGCGAAGGAATGGGGAAGAGGGCCTTGCGATGCCCTTTGTTGTATGCCGCTCTGACTCTGTCTCTCTCGCTCCGGCCGCCACCGCTCAGGAGATCCCCCCCGATGTACGTAGGCCCGCCTCTCTTCCAGCGGCGTCTGCACCTCCTACTCCCGATAGATCGATAGGCAAGACCCCGCCGGGAATGTGCTCGCCCGTCCCCATTCCCACCCTCCCGGTACACCCTCCTCACCACGCCCATCCCCGTCTCCCTCTCACCCCCGTTGGTTGCTTCGTTTTACCCGCCAAGCTCTCTGGCTATGCAATATTACGTTGCATTAGAGTGGTTCTTATATGTTAAACATTAAGCTTTATTTCAGGACACTAAATTTTTTCCACAATGATGGAAAAACATTTTTTAAAATGTCACTGTAAGTAATCTGACAGAGGAGAGATGTGCTGTATCGCACTAAAAAGTTTTGAAATTCGTCATTTTTCGCTGTTATGTGGCCATTTCTGGCGATTGGGGATAATTGGAGGTTTTCATCTGCTATTATCTTTATTTTCTAGCTCTGTTGTTTTTGCCTATATCTTATTTACATATGATATGTTTCATCTTGAGTAATTTCAATTCGTGTCCGGTAATTCCCGTAATAAGGTGCGTAGAGTGAACGCAAGCCAACGCGTCGCGGGGTGCGCCCTCTCCAGCCAACGTACGAATCTATGGAGTCTTCTGCCGTGAATGGTTTTTTTGGCGATTTTACTTGGTTTTGTTGCTTAAATAGCAATATGTGTTGCACTTGATACTACCTCGTGATATTGATCGTACTGAAAATGCGTTTAGTATCAGTGACTGCAGCCTTGCATACTGTATGTACCTTCCTTGACTCGCGATGTCCTGCTAGTAGTCCCCCTTTGAGATCCTATGCGGGGATTATTTTACCACCAGAATATTTAATTGGACGAGTGTCATTATCGGTATTTGGTATTCTATCGGTTAGGTAGGTTTACATGAAGGTGAGTAAAAATACTTAAGATTTTTGTACGTGCAGGTCCTTTTCAACTCAGAGTATTTCTTTTTTCACCTCAGTATGTATTGTACCCTTCTTTATCCCGCCCTTAAAACACATTCTATTACTAACCCCTCCCCATGTACCTAACATATTCCCCTTTATCACGGTCTCAAATGACTCTAGATCCCTCAGAACGCCCTCCAACTACCTTCTTTCCCTCTTCTTAATCGCATTTAGGTTTAATAATTCAATATGTCTATTAATTAAAGAATGCAGGAATGTGATGGTTCCCCGCTTCCTATCGCATCGCAGTGCTGCGGTCTTTACTATGAACAATACCCTGCCCGTAGGTATGTCAGTTGATACCGGTTCGATTAGCTTAATCTGAGCCATCATTGTCTCCTAATGAAACTGTTCTCTTGTCTCGAGCCTGCGGCCTTTGGATCAGAAATCGGTTGCGCTTCCTATAAGCCACCGCTGTTTTTTTCATTGAATTACGATAACAATCTAGTAGTCATCTCGCATGTGTTCTACAGTAAATACCAATATGTCATATGCTTCCTTCAGAGAATTCTCCTACTATATATCTTACATTATGTATTCTCATGTTGTTAATAAAAATACCTAATTATATTTGTTCGTATTTTATAGAAATACATGTCTTTGATAGACCTGTTAAAAAATCTGGGACTGGTTGAGTTAAGCAATTATAAGTTGTATCATCGGTAAGTTGAAAACAATGTTTGAAGACATCCTCACTATCAATTCGTTTATTAAATATTGCTTCTACATCGAAACACTGTAGAGCCAGAGTCTTTTTTAAAGAATTTTTCGTACTTTGTGATTAGTTCCGACTAATGACGGAAAGACGAGAACAAATCAGGTTTGAAAAATCCAGCCAGAACTGATTTCTGGACCTAATGAGGAATTCATGGGGGACAACTTACTAAGGAGAAGGCTTCTTCATTTATTACCCATCACTTCAGACTATTATGAAAGGTTACAAAAAAATCTGTAGCGGGCTTGACATGAAAACCAAAGCTCAATAACTCAGTGGAATATCAAAAATTCTCCGAGATCAAAGGTAGCTCGTCAGTCGCGATCAAGTGTGAAAACTCATGTTGACTCTTCCCATTCATTCCTGTAAGTTGTCCCCCATTTATTCCTCATCAGGTCTAGGAATCAGTTTTTTATCACCATGTAATATTTTGACGACCGCTTGCAAGCGTCTGAAAGAAGAAACCAAAACGTTGGCGAGAAAAAAAACATATAAATATACTATAATAGTAATATAAATAACATATAAATATTATATTTTGTCCAATTCATTCTCACAAATAAGCCTTATGCATTTTCAATGTATTTGCTCATCCATAGAGGCTCTCAGTGCTACATTACTTCGAATAAATGAACTTCACTGAATATAATTTGCGGTAGAAATTTAAATAAATCAATCTACGATCCAATGCTCGCTATTCCTACCTTTTATTTAGCTTCTCTCAGACTCATTTTTTTGTAAATTTTCCTACTCCCTCAGTATCTCCCCAGCCCCTTGTGTTTTGCTTACATTTTGTTTCCTCGAAAGGGATTATCGCAATAATCCTCGAGTTTTTTCCTGCCTTTAACTCCTGAAGCAGTCGGTTTGACTGTCTATCAGCTTTTACTTCAATTTATAGCGCTAAATTACGAGTAATATTCAAACATTACATGACTTAGGAAATTGAATGGCGGTTAACGAGCATTTAAGCCCGTCTGATAATCTGTTATGTGTGATAATTTACCATTTCCTCTGGCGTAAGCGCAATTGGAAATAAGATATTTGAGCTAATTTGTTCTTATCATGATGAAAAGTTAAACAAAAAGTAACTGTAGCTCGTAGTTTCGTGTGTTTATATTTGTAATTGTTACATAAAAGCTCCACTTGATAGTAACATCGTTACTAGTCAAAATTTAATATTTAAGGGGCGGAGAATTCAAAGTTCATCTGCATCTGCTTATCAACATCAACTCATACAAACTAGTTATTCATTACTTTTTTGTTGTGTTCATCTCTTTCTTTTTATGTTTTATGTGGCTTTTCATATTTAATTTAAGTCAAGAGTAAACTGTATATTGAAAGTATTACTGCGCCTGAACTACTTGCTTATGATAAGTATATTGCTCAGTTTCTTTCTTTATTGAAGGAATCCTTCGCATCACGAATGAATCTGTATTTTATACTACAGAAGCTTTGAAAGAAGGGAAGTGAGAAATCCGAATAAGAGTACTTTTATGATTTTCTCATAACTAGTAAAGTTTACCTCTTATGCTTCTCTCCTTTTCTGACTCCCATTACTCATCCCCTCCTTTGCATCTTTCCCTGTCTCTCCCCACAGTCTCTCCCTTTCTGTCTTCCTTTCCGCATGTTTTGCTTACGCCCTCCTCCATTTCCAACCCTCCTCTTCTTCCTCGGAATGTATTAACCTGTCATTCGTCCTCCGCCGCTGCTCTCTCTCTCTCTCTCCCTTTTGCCTCCTCTATCCTCCTCACTCACACATTCACTCACGATGTGTCGTCTCCAGCTTCCCTCCTTGACCTCTCCCCTCTTCATCTCCCTCCCTCCCTCTCCGAGACTCCCGTCTTCTCTCCCCCCCTCGTTCGTTCGTTCTTAAGTCATTCCCCTCTCTTTTTCTCTTCCTTTTCTTTTGTCTGCGTCTGTGCGTGGTGCGGCCATTATTTTCGCAGCCTGATGACAATTGTTATCCTCGTACCTTCTCTCCTTCCTCCTCGCCCTCTCTTCTTATGCTCTCCAGGCATCATCTTCATAACTTTCTTCTTATTCGTTTGCGTTCACCTCATTCGTTTTGCGTTCCTCTCTCCGTCCTCGGCAGGAACTCAATGCTCTCCTATGAAGGTTTTATTTCCTTCTGTGCTCCCAAAAAAAACCTCATTTGAAGTTGTGGTGGTTATTTACAAGCCCTGTAAGCCATGGCTCACGGTGCTGCTTATTTTGCATTTCAGTAAATATTTTTAACCATTTTCCTGGAATTTGTAGAGACCAGGGCTGATTGCCATTTGGGTTTTGCTCCCAATATGGGTCAGAATTCTAGTTTTCACAGAAGTTTGAAGATAAAAAGGTAAAATATCAGTAATTTTTGTTTGTTGCTGGTGCGTATCAACAAACGCTTTTATTCTGCTTTCAGAAGTAATAGATTTTCGTATTCTTATGAGTAAGGCACGAGAGGGTAGTGCTGGATAAAGATGCTCGACAAATTTCCATCTCCCTCTGCCACTATTTGTTCTCCGTATGCTCCCTCTCTTTCCGCCACTGTCAAGGCTAACTAGTATGCGAGGTTGTGACTTTTATTTTGCTAGTTCATCACAGATTGATTTGATGAGGGCATGGCATAATGTTGGTCCTAAGATGCGGGCCAAAGTTCTCCAGCGGGCGCACTCAACGAGCGTTGGCTACAGAGTCGTGAGACGAGCGATAAGTCAGACTACCGTCCCGTATTTACTCTTTGAGCACTCCCGAGTCCGCTCGTTTAAACCACGCGGCTGTTTTCGCTGTGTAGATCTTCCCAATTTCTTCCAGTCCGCGTATGTCCAACTCCGACCCCTCCGCTCCCGTCTAGCGCACGTAGTGCACTAATTCCCGCCTAGCGCGCGTAGTACACACGCAGACTATAGCCTTGGCTGAGTTTTCCCGGGGCAGAACTCTTATGAAAATTATCATAGCGAAATTTAAGAAGTTAATGTGCACTAAACACTTAAATATTACCTTCATTTTTGTTACCTGATGTTAGGACCACATATGCCCATATGTTTTTACTAATGACGTATTAATAGTTCGATGGTTTTTCACGCCTATTGGTTATTTTTATCCGAGTATTGATAAGATTCAGTAAAAAACTGAATGGTTTCAGGCTCTCCCGGTAAATACATAATGAAAACTCTGAGGTGTGTGCTGGTAATAAATGTTTGTTGCCCTCCCCCTCCCCTTTCCTTGAGGTAGTTGTACACTGATACCAGCCACCTCCCTCTCTTCCTCCCCACCCTCTTCTCCTTTCTTCCGTCTCCTCTTCTCCATTCTTTTTTCCCCGCAATCTATAAGAGATTTACCGAACTTGTACCGCACCTTATGATGATAATTATGTATTGAAACCTGGGTCGTGTTTTTGTGTGTTTTTTGTGGTGTAGAAAATGTTACCATTAAATATGACTAATAAAAAGGTCTCCCCTGTTTCGGTTTACGTGAGAGGCTCCATCACCGGCGTATTGACTGCCGAATGTGCCTATTCTGTGGGTGATGATATGGGCTGAAGGAAACTTGGTCGTTTATTACATTATAAATTTGAAGGGTCAGTAGATCCTGATCGATCCAATTTTCATGCACTTTGTTTAACGTGATGCGTATCGGTTTGTGGTTTTATGAGTTTCAAACTACCGTCCCGGTTGATTTTCTTCTTCTTTATCGTACTAATCTTTTTCACTCAAAATCGAATAGAATGGAGTGAATCATTTTATTTCTTATTACAATCAGCCAGCAAGTGCCTGATAAAAGCACTATTACAGCTACAGGACGGAATCGGTGAAATATCCCTGCACATCATTTTCATAATATTCTTAGTATAAATGCTTGAGAGTATCAAGGGTTGGTGACCTTCAAGAAAGGCTATTTGCGTCAATTTGAACAGGTGGGTAGGCTGATGGAGGTAGAATTTTGCGGGTAGGACGGATGGCAAAGAGACGTCAGCATTTGCTTAATTTAAACGAAAGGAGAAATAGCCTTCTCTATTTTAGTTCCAGTTTGACGAAGAAAGTACTAAACTTCAAATTCTTACATATGACGGCAATCGATATTCTTTTATAAAAATGTTCACAAACTATTATTGAAATTTGAATTCGGGCCCTCAAGTTGGGAATCCATCAGCAAAGTAGTTAAGAAACCATCACGATACCCATATGTACTGACTTGCGTCCTTGTTTTTCGTTTGCATTGTAATGTCGGCTATTTTACTTATACACTCATGGAAAATAAATTGAATCTTATATTTTTTGCCTATATATTCTGTGATATAAAATGGTTTTATCTGAAAAATATCATTTCAGTGTTTGAGCCGTTTCTTTTGCCTCTCCATACCCTGGAGCATCTCTCTTTTGCGCTTACGGCGAATCATTGACGATGCTCCTGGTACATTCCGGGATTTTACTCCTGGGTAATCCAATACTTGGAGCCAGTATACCTACTGTTCCTAAGACTGGTGGCTTTTCCCGTGCTCGGAAGAAAATGAGAAAAATGTCAATTGAGTTTTGATTGCATCGGCAGAAGCAGATGAAAAAACAGTGACGCTTTTTAAGTTTGCGGCGAGAATAATGCCTCTGTCTCTGCGATTTTTTCATTCCGTGAGCAAAACTGAAAGCCAGCCCCAACAGAAGACGAGGAAATAAAACTACCTCTTTGGAGTCTGCTTTGCCCCTCCCAAAAGCCCTCTCTCGCTCAAGTGACGGAGAGTTTTTCATGCTCCGGGGCCTGAAAGATTTTGAGATATCGGGCGTGTTTTTGTATCGGCTTCCTTCCCCAGAGTCTGAGCGAACGTAAATAGAAAGACAGGATTGATCCGATCCGAGACTCAATCGCCAATATTTAAACTTTGAAATGAATGTTTCTAGATTAAACTAATCGTAATTTTTATTTTTTAGAAAGTTGAATTTATCTTCCCTATTTGACTATTTTGCAATTTTTTAAATAAATAGGTGTAAATTTGTGTTGATTATAAAATATAATCATAAACTAATACGTCAAACTATCAAGTTTTTGCATGTTCTTGACTAGTTGCTTACTTGCTTTCAAATCTGGTAAACCATCATAAATGAATAGAACTTTATGTTTGAATAAAACTGTAAACTTCATACTCGAGAAAATTCATTTTTACAATAGAAGCATTTAGCAAAGTAAATGATTGAATTTTCATCACTGCTAAATTTCAAACTTTAGGCAGTTAGACTTAAGAGGATGCTATTTTTAATTTAGTGTTGTAAATTTAACCAAATCTTCTAATATTTCAATCGATGAAATGGTTATTACTGATCACCTTTTTTTGAAAACCTTGATTAGTACTGGAAATTATTAAACCTGAAAAGTAAGGATTAATTATTTCGATTGTAATGGCTTCATGTGCTTAACCAACAGCCATTATCTTCTAAATATGCAATATATTCTCACAAAGTATATATTTGTAAAAATATTAGTACTGGAAATTATTAAACCTGAAAAGTAAGGATTAATTATTTCGATTGTAATGGCTTCATGTGCTTAGCCAACAGCCATTATCTTCTAAATATGCAATATATTCTCACAAAGTATATATTTGTAAAAATATGATCCAAATCACTCAACTGCTAGGTTTGACTACTTAGTCTTTCAAAACCCAAGTAGAAATTTCGCCTAACTGCATTTACCTCATTCTCATTCTTCTCAGCATGTTCAACATGCTGGCTAATACAAAATTTACTCTATTTATTTGTATTTTTACCATTGTATCATTATGATTTCACCGTTTTGTTGTGAGATTCATTTACTATCTTTAAAATGATGGGCACTTGACGGTGACAAATGCTTTCAGCTTTGTGAACGAAAAAAATGCGTGCTGTTTAAGAGATTTATGAGGCATAAACGAGCAGTAAAGTGGTGCGGGTATTGAAAACGAAACTTGAATTTCTTGGCATCATAAAAGATTTTTTCTTCACGTTTCCCTCTTTGATATCTTTCTCTTCATAGTTCCTTCGTTTTTCTTCACACTTCTCTCGTAGATTTTATTATTTAAGGTCCGTCGGATTTTATTTTCACCTTCATGTTTGAGTGTTGGTCATGAAAGTGCACTCGAGATATCATGATGGGCACACTGCCACTTTTAAGGCCCTTCCTTCGTCTGTGAAAAGTGCAGCACACTGTCTTAATCACCTCTTTGAGATGGGAAGGAGGAACCTGTTGTTTAGGGTGTGGAATGCATTTGGTAGGCGAGGAAAAATTGATGAAGAGTACAGCATGAGCCAGGATGTGTCCCCGACAACGGCTCCGTGCCAAAGTAGCGTTTTGCATAGGCATAACGCCCACCAATGACCTATGGTTGTAATACTGAGTAAGGGGTATGAAATGTATGACTTATGGCACGAAAAACATTGAAGTGGGCCATTCTAGAATATCTGGTATTACGCATTTTATTAATTATCAAAGTATGTGAAGTGTACCCGAATTAATGTCCACATCGGGGGTTGCGTGTTGAGCATATGAACAATGGATTGGAAGTCAACCTCATTGTAAATAAAAGTGTACTCATGACTTTTTTATCGTCTGGTGTGAAGTATTAGAATCCGTCGATTTAAATAAAAGTGAAATATATTTAGGGGGTGCGAATTACCTGAGAAGTTGAGTTGTAAGTGTTGCGTTAAAAGGAGAAGAAATAAGGGTGAATAATGAATGAGTCATACAAAAATAAAAGTATATTGAGTGCTCCGGTAATGGATGTATCCGAATGGAGCTTGCTCTATTTGCTTTAATTTTCTTGCTTCGTTTGTCATGAGAATGGGCGTGGAGTTGAATAACTAAACACATATATGCTGCATTAGTGTCAGATGAGTAGGTGGACTGGGCAGGTGATAGCTGAATGTGATACAGCTATCTTTAAAGAGAGTCATTAAGAGTCCGAAGAACCAAGAAGAGATCGCGAATGAAGCAATTCATGAATTTGTTGGAGGTAGAATGAGGTGGAAGAATGGGAAGAAATTATGAAGGGATGAGGAAATTTACAATTTAATTAGGAGGTAAGGTGGAAATTATGAGAATGGAGTCAGTTTTCTACGTCCATCGCCGTATCTTATCAACCTTCTGACTGCTTACCGAATATACCCCGAATGGGATGGGCCTGATTGGTTAGCATCCATATTATAATATTTTGAGTGCCTATGATTGCCAGTCAAGTCTTATACTTAGGCCTAATATCCTTCATCCTTCATTTCTCCTTGCTACAATGAGTAAATTCTCTGTAAAATTACAACAAAGTACGTAGTTTCAGTGGCTATAAAACCATGTTTTGCTCAGAGAAGTGGAAAAAGTTCTAGTCGCTCAGAATGATGGGTCCTTATAGCACCAGTACTTAAAACTTTCCTTTCCTTTGTACATGTAAGTATTCCCCTGAAGTATCCATTGCCAAAATATATTAGAAACTAGAGGCATTCTATTTCCTGTAGCACTATGCCATATTGGGTATGTACCATTAGCACTGAACCATATTAAATTTATGAAGTTTTTTCACTGGTATCAACAAAATGTCCTAAGGATCTCGGAGAAACAATCCTGCAAACAAATGAAGGTTATGATTATAACGCTTGAAGCTGGCGAAGGAAAGGAATCCTTTTCGAGTTTCCTATTCAGTTTCCAGCAGCCTGAGGATGAGTACAGGTGTTATGCTACAGTGGTAGGTTTGAAAAGAGGCTTGAAATGGATATACCGTCTCTTTTTCAACTTTAACACGCTATTTTCTCCTAAATACGATAATAACAAATGGGGGTCCATGTGTCTGCAAGCACTTGAGTTTTGAATTAGCCTGTGGTTAAAATTTGGTTGGAGCATTTCATTTAGAAGCATGTAGAAGTATGTCTGAATAGGCATGTTTTAACCGAAGATGTCCACCAAAACAAGTACCCTGTCGACATTTTCAGTTTCACCTCGTGTGTCCCATCGACACCAAAGCGAATCGATCGGACCTGTGCGCAAATTGTTCGAGCCAAATTGAGAGCGCCTTAGGGAAAAGGATTCCGTTCCAAGTGCTTTGTAGTGAAGGCCGTGTAGAGTAAATAAATACTTTAAGAGTGCTAGATAAAAACGTGGACAATATGGACGGAGGATGGAGGTAGATTGGCGGCAAATGTGACGTATATTTTGTGGATAATGGAGAATTTGCGACGGATGGAAACGTTGAAATACGAATAAGTGTTCGACATTATTTGATAGGATGAAAAATTGCTGCAGAAGATTATGAGGATGCAGCCGTGGGAGATAGGAAAATTTTTGATAAGTGAAAACGTTAATTTCATTCAAAGCTATCCACTGGTGGAGCAACCATTCCTCATTCATTCACCACCCATTCATTTCTAACGCTGTCCTTACTAGTTTTATCACAAACATTTCTCGTATAATAAAATAGTAATAACGTTGGAGCAAAAAATTGAAATTAGAATATATAAAAAGCCTCACAACAAACTGAAGCAAAAACAAACGTTTGATTCAAAGCGAATGTTGCTGTTTTTTTGGATTCAAAATACATGTACTAATGACGGAACTGGAAGAGAGAATGAAGAAGAGAGTCTTGGAGCTGCAAAACGGTTGGAAGCTAATGAGGTATTCTAAAAATTCAAGAGAGTAAGCGGCTACTCGGCCCCAGTACTCGAGACAGGGTCCTGAAAGTGAAAAAGGAATATTAAAGCGTCTCAAGGAATTAAAAAAGGTAAATAATCTTTATTTGTATAACACCGTAAATTGTGTCGCATGCGCTTGAAAGCTCCCCTTATCATCACTGTGCATTCTGGCTAATTTACGGAGAAGCGCCTCTCGTCCCGGTCCAAGTAAGTAAATGATGAGATTTCTTATCTTTTTCACTTCACGAAATGATAACATCGCTACCACTTTTGTTCTTTCTCGGAAAGATAAAGACTTCTTTCCTCAAAAGTATTTTATCTTCTCTCTTGGCTTCGTCAATTCCTTTCTTCAGTTTTCCCTTTCTTCTGGACTCAATTTTATTTTTCCTCGAGTTAATTATAATGCATTCGTTAATTATTTATGTAAATGACTAATGCGCTGTCATTGTTTTTGCGATAAAACTACGAGACGCATCAGTATAGCTTGGTAAAAAATGTAAGTCTGAAATGGTGTTTAAACTTAGAAGATCCTTGATAAGCAATGGAAAAGCCAAAGGAGTAGTATTTCGAACTATTCACCGAAACATATTCGATTGAGATAAATGCGTGTCTAAAAGTTGTTTAATGTTGTTGTAAAAGTTGTTGTCTAAACGCACGGATTATCGGATGTTAAATTATACTAATGAGCTATTGACCACTCTTTATAGTTGCTTTTAATTTTGAGCGTATTTCTAATGAAATAAATTTGAAATGTAAAAAAATAATCGAATTTTTGCCAAAAAAATGAGTTTTCCTGTCGATCAGTTAGATATTATCTTCTCACGCTCCAATTTTGGGGTTCTACAATAGCCTATGTCCTCAGCCCCAACATATCGCAATAATGTCATCTTATCCTCCTCAGAATTTCTCAGTAGAGTTAAGTCTGCACCTCCTAAATGCTTGTACAATATGTTGGTGCTGGTATGTTGATGCCTACTATGCATGGGTGTTTAAGGAACTTGATGGCAGTAAATAGTTTTGTGTGGAAAACGTTTACAATGGTCTCATAACTGGGGTGTTGAGGCATTGACTGTCCAAAAACCTGCCTCGTGATACAGTACAATGTGTCACCGATGATTTTTCTTCTCTGTCATCCTCATGACAAAGTAGCCGTTTCCTTCTCTGGTAATTTTATCTCTCGCTGCTGCAATCATATATTTCGAGACAAACGCGTATTCAGGTGCTTTTACAAAGCCTTCATTTAGACACGGGATTGATTGGAGCTATAAAATAAAGCTCGGTTTTTCAACATGTTTGCAACCAAATGATCACCTAGCTTGTTGTTTGTTTCTATTTCCCCATAATTAAGCCAGGTTGAATAAATTGGGAGTAAAAGCCAAAGAAATCCCATGAAAACTGATTTAATCGTAGGATTTTCTTTGGAATGGTTTTGCCTCGCTATTTTTTCCTTAAAGAAGGATGGTAATTACCTGTTACGAGTTCACATTTATAATTTCATTGGGAATATGTTATATTAAATGAATGGAAAATTCATTTACATGATGTTAAATTTTGGCTCGTCTGTCCGGAAAAATGGCTGCAATTTTTTAGAACCATTATATTAGCCCTTTACTTTCTTAACTTTCCCGAATTAAGCTATTATACTCGGTGCAAAAGTTGAGGCCACTACGTTTCATAATATTCAGTATAATTACATATTTACATATAACGCCCGGGAGGCGTCAAATGACTCCGTCTTACAAATATCTTGAATGAAGGGGATTTCTACTCCAGATTGCTACAAATTGCTTCATATTGTATTAAAGGACTATTTCTGATCAAGCAGCCGACCTAACATCATTGGAGAAAATTAATTTTATGTACCGACGATGGCTCGAAGAAAACGGCGAGAATTTCAGGAAACAGTCGAATTAGCGCTCTTTAGAGTTCTAAATTTTATTGCTTGTATTATAGGGCTGGTAAAATTGAACGATATGGTAGGGAACAAACAAGTATGATCTATAATACTTCAAGTCAGACTAGATAACTTTTTCACTGGAAAATAACTTTCTTTTAGGTAGAGTCGAAATGACGCTCCACGGACATTTTAGTGTTAAAATACAAATATCTTCGGAATGAAGACAAGGCAAATGGAATACCACTTTTGAAGCGTAAGGGATGATCCACCTTATCTGTATGAATATCACTCTGAATACCTTCAGTAAGATGTTTCGTGCGACAGCTGGACTGGCCGCAAGATTTTTAGGTCGACTCAGCGGTCACAGAAGGGGGTAATAGTTCTCGTGGTTTCCTGACCCGCCTAATAAACCTGTCAAGTTTGGAAAGTTCTCTGAAGTCATAACCGCGCCAAATTCCAATTTCATTCTCTGATTTACAATGTAGATACTTACATTAAATCGCTTCAAGAAATGGATTGCATCCATTTCGAGCGGTTGCAATATGAAAAGGATAATACTTTTGGATTTTTGGTATCACCGCAGCAGTGTCGCCGAGGAGCTCAAGCCAAAGTGTCTTTTGCTATGAAACTCAACTAAGTGCTCAAAAAAGCACTCTATTGTTGCCCATGAAAATGATTGCTATTAGAAGTGGTGCAATAAAATGTAAAAAAAATAACTTATAAAAAAGCTGCAACTGTTTGAAATTTGTATAACTTGAATTAGAAATAATTGACATTTTTTTCTTATGACTCATTCTGTATTTTAAAAAATTATTCTGGCTAACATGGCTCGGTGCAGGTTAATGCGTAGATGATGGAGAGGTAGAGTGAATGCATGCGTAAGAAAATGAGAGTTTTTAGTAGAAAATCCATTTCATACGGCAGCCATTCAATTTCCTCGAGTGCAACTAATGCCTGAAAAAATATTAGCTGAGGAAATCAGGGAGAGGAAATGTATCGGTTTGGGAGGAAAATATTGCAAGGGGGAACTATAAATGAGGCCGGGTAAAGAAAAGGATACGTGCGTAAAGGAAACGGGGCCTGAGATCACGATGGATGGGGGTGAAGAGAGAAGAAAATTAAACGTGGATGGTGGAGAAGGATGGTGGAGAGTTCGAATGCGAATAAGGAGGAGGAAGAATATGGTTTGAGTTTTTTTGAAGTAGGCTTTCCGCGGGGGAGTATAGATTTTAAAGGGGTGGAGACGGAAGCGACGATTTGTGGCGAACTTAAAATTGGTGGTGGAGTAAATGGGAGTGAAGTTGGTTTGGAAGGAAGAAGTTTTGGAAATTTTGGGAAGGTGTGCGAAACGCCACGTCAAGAGAGAGAGAGGGGAAAAATACGTGCCGTGAGACGTGAGCAGCGCCAATCTGACGGATTCAATCGGCACTCTACTCTCAAATATTTGCACCGAGATATCTTAGCTTTTTCTGTACTGAATACTAATGTAATTTTTTTTACATTACCAATACAATACCAAATACCAATGTAAGTTGAAAGCAGTTAAATTTTTCCTTCCAAATGATGCCAGAATTTCCCAAAGTATATGAGCCATTATTTCAAACAGATTTTATCTGCCCCTAAAACCGTGCTCAATTTTAAATTCAAGTGTAAAGAAGCATCGTTTAAGAGCTATTG
Source organism: Ceriagrion tenellum (assembly GCA_963169105.1). Lineage (NCBI taxonomy): Eukaryota > Metazoa > Arthropoda > Insecta > Odonata > Coenagrionidae > Ceriagrion > Ceriagrion tenellum. The sequence continues at coordinate 103,933,428 of OY720632.1, read as the reverse complement.
TACGTAAAAATGTGCATTCTAAACGTAATCTGTTCTTATTTAAGAAAATAGCCTAATGAGCTGCACACCATAGCAGGCAGCCTGAAATAAAATTGCCATCTCCAGGCATGGAAAGAGCGCGCAAAAGACACGTCTCACGAGCCCCATAAAGAGATTTATCTTCTGAGGTTTTTACAGCGTCTGTTAACTTAAACGGCCGAAACATAGCATTTTTAGTGTCAGCGGACACAAGAAAGTAGATCTTTAGAAAGTAGATATAGCATTCAGCTGACGTTCTTGCGGAGGGTTTGCCTGAAACTATGTTGTTCTTTGTTGCATCCGTTCTCATATACGCGCTCCATACTCTTCCCTTTTCCTTCATTATCGCATAATCCACGATTGATTTTTATTTAACTTTTTGGCTCCATCTTGTTAGTACGCTGAAAAATAATTTTAACCTCTCGACGGGTAGAATAGTTACAAGAAAACGAGGAGATTCGAAAGTCTTAGAGGCGAAGAAAGTGATACTTTCCTCTTCCTAGACGTTTCTTCCTCGTGGTACGTGAAGAAACTAATAGGATTTATTACGTTATTAGAATAGATTAAATACCAAATGGTTATGAAAAGTAGCAAGAAGTACAACTCTAAACTAAATATATAGTAATAACGAGTATTAAGTTTTCATTTTCAACAAGAATCAAAAAAATTGCCAATTCAAATAACCACGTCTCAATTTAACTTGAGAAAATGGCATAGCATTTAATATAGAAATTATTATGAACATAAGTCTTTAATAAATATTTTTCCTAGACATGAAATATTTTGAACGACATGAAATACTATAAGATAGTATCATGGTCTCTGGTGTTGCTTTGTGGGATTTACTGTTCATATATATACAAAACTATGTTCACATACATATAAACCATGTAATGTTTATTGAAATACAAGCACCGAGGCTTCGAAGAAAGACGATAATATCTGGTTAGGTGTATGTATAAAATGTGTTTAAAAATTTCATAGGTGTGTTCTCAATGCGATATTTCCACATCGTATTTCGTTTGTGAATGATTTATGGGAAAATGGTGTCCTTGTATGGAAAGCAAACACGGTTGCGATAAAAGAGCATCGAATTCTTCCTCTAAAAAATGGCGTCGGTCTTTTTACCCTACACTTGCACTGAGTTAAGTTTAGTCTTGGCCATTGAATAAGGCGTATTGAAACTAACTTTCCGATTCAATAGCTACAGACTAATACACAATGATGCGCTTCGATCAATCGAATTCAGGATCGAATTGAATAGCTAACGAGTATCGAATGCTTTGGTGGAGACCAAGATGGGTCCTTCTCTCTGTAGGCACACCTGCCCGTACCAACTGCAGTGGTTCGGATGGGATTCGGTGGTGGAGAGTGTGCGACAGCCATTCTGACGGCATACGGATGAATCGGATTTTGGGGTGGAGTTATCCCACATGCGCCCGTTGAGTTTACGCCGAGCCTCGCCCCGAGAGCGAGCAATACGTGTGCGAATACGAGCTGTTTGCGACCTTTTATGGCACGAGTGGAGCAAGCGTTTAGTGTTGGTACGACGGGCGGAGAAAAGGGAGGCTTTTTCGGAGGACTATGCGTGTTCCCCACACACAACGGAGCACGGCCTGCCGGATATGAGGGCGGCGTGAGAGAGAAAGGTAGAAGGACGCAGGATGGAGTGAAATGTTCAAAGTGAGGTACATGGCGCTCAGGAGGAGAAAATCCGGAGAGAGAGAGATCGGAAAATGCCGACTTCCGATGATGGGAGGGCGAGTTGCGTTTCGGGACAGGTCGGAGGAAATCATTGGAGTTTTTGATGCGATGGAGTTGCATCCGGCGATGCGTAAAGGATTCCAAACTGTCAGAAATCCTTCGGTTCCGGGGAGACCGTAACGTGTAGCTCATGGCGAGCAGTCACTCCTCTCTCCCTGATGCGGGCTTCTTGCTCTAAAGATTTCGGACGGAGCGGGAGTTTCCTAAGGTCCAAAATTTTACAGCTTTGTTCATGGAAAGATTTCCATTTGCTCCAGTGTTGTACTCATTCCGCAACACGACAGCACTATTGGTTAATATTCTCTTCTAAGATTTCGCACGGAGCGCAATACAAAACAGATTGGGAGCAGCGCTGATGAGAACTAAATAACAATAGAACATCTGAAGCCTCAGCTATACTTATGGCTTTTGCGTTGATTTTCTGCAAAGATATTATTAATTTAAAGTAATCTAATGGGTAATGGTGGTTTTAAATGAAATTCTGAAATAATTCTTCAGATATTTACACGTTTAGAATCCTGTTTACCTAAATTATTTTTTTTTCACCTCCTAGTTCTTTAAAGTACTATCCTTCTTTAATCCGTCCTCTTTCAGCCATCCTTTGAATAAATATTTTTTCCATTCCCAGGTTTCCATCATCTATAACTTTATCACGACCTTACGGAACCCATCACCCCTCATTACCTCTTCTATCCACATAGAAGGACCATAGAAGACCTAGACCATAGAAGGTTTTATGTTTCCAATTACTGTGAGGCAAAGATAGCTTAAAAAAACATTATGATGAATTCTATGTATTCAATTCCGCTGAGATGCCGTAAACCCTTGAGTCTGCTACCTAGCCTTGGGTTATGGAACATGTTTCCAGTGCACACCGCTCTATTCTTCGTCGTTTGTGTGTTATAAAGCGGGATTATACGTTCCGGCCTGTGATTACTTCAATACTCTGAATGAAAAGTTCCCACGATTTCGTTAGGCCAAGTCTAAGACATCCCACTAGGCGTCTTTATTCATGGAAATAGATAACACTGCATAAAAGAGATATTGCGATTTCGCATAACTATACAACATTTCAACTGGTGAACTCTATGGATATCGAAATATTAACATCTAAACGTCTATGTCGAAATATTGCCTGAATGAAGAACTTGATAAGTGTCCTTTTCACTTATATATTTTTACCTTATTATTGAATGATCCGCTCTGGAGTTATTTTGCCTTATCTTTGTTAACGTTTTGATCATTACCAATTCATTACTATTAAGTTTGAAGGTTTAAAAAGAGGTTTTGTAATAGTATTCAATTTATTTAATTTAATTAAATTTATTTATGTACGTCAAATTAGAGGAGGGTGGATTAAAATACATAAAATACCTGTGTTTCTTCAGAAAATGACTTTAGTGGTATGAGGAAAGCTATATAGTTTTCTCAGAAAAACTCATGCCAGAACAGTGAATTCTTTCCAAGCTCGGGTGTAGGAGGAAGGTGATACGTGAAACAAATGATCTTAAAAATTTACTAAAATAAACAAACACTAGCACCAAACCAAGTTACAAGCTAGGAATATGAGGAGAGCCGATCGTTTGGGAAACTTGCCAACCAGAATCGATGACTCTCTTTACGGAAACGGGAAATTAGGCTTTAAGAGAAAAACAGCATAGCTTTGGCACGGCCGGTCCTTCTCGAAGTCTTGTTCGGAGTTCCCCGCTAAGATCCGATAACAGAAGCTTCTTGCCAAAGTCAAGATGGAGCGGATGACCTTGAGATATTAGCAATTGTAAAGTCTTTTAGGGGAGGAAAGGAAGGCATGGAAACATGAATGCGGCGGAAGTTTGCAGCATGAATCTCAGGAAATGCCTCTTTACAGCCATTTTCTCCCTCTCTTTTGTTAATCTTCTTCATCCCTACCTACTTGGACCTCTCATTCCTGTGGGGCTTGACAGTTCATGTGGCATTTAATATCGGCGTCATAATCTTCATTGTCATCATCCCAAAGAGCATCTCCGTTAACTACAGGAATGTCCGTCTCACTGGATACAATCCTGAATTTCCAAATGAAAATAAGATCGTAGAATTTTTCCAAAATTACATAAATTGTCCTTTCTCTCTTTTTCCTAATTCCGCTGCTACGTTTCACATCACCTACCAATCTCTCGAGAATAATGCTAATGCCGCAAGTAAAAAAAAAGTGTCTTGCAGCATCACCTTGGAAATAAATTAGATGGTAGGATTTTTTTCAAAACTACATCATACACCATTTTAAATAAAGTATCTTCCACGTTGACCACAGTATAAGGTATTTTCTCTGGTTGGGATAACTCTTCGTATTTTATTGCGATGGAGATTGAAGGTTCATCTGATAAGATTTTAATTTTAGTTAAAGCAAGAGTTACCAGATTATTTTGCTTAATCATGTTATTAATTTGTGTACCATTGCAAGTGTTCAAGTTCTGTTTATCGTCGCACGCAACTCCACGGGATAATTGCGAGCCGAATGAGAATCACAGCGGAATGGGTGGAACCGGAATGGAAAATGCGTCGCGCACATATTGGTTGTAACTGTCTATAAATGATTATTAGCTGGATACATACCAAAATAAATGATTTATGAAGTCATTATGCATAGAATTTCGATCCGCTCAATGTAGAAAGACTATAATAATGGCATTCTCTATGGATAAGAAAGACATGAAACAGTCGGGAACTGGTGACGGGTCGTAACATACTCGAAGATAATATCCTCCTGGGTAAAGCAGTTGGTTTTTTATTGGGAAAGAATCAATTAGGCCACATTCACATTGAAATTTTAATTTTTATGACCGTTATCATTTGTGGGTTAAAAGGCGTTCATATCATTTAAAGCGGTAAAACGTCTTGGTAAACGAATATTTAATCTTATATTATTAGGAACTCATTTTTATCACAATTTCTGAAAGCTCATTCTCGCGTTCGGGCAACAAAATTCTTCTGCCCACTCCCCTTCCATTCCGGCTCCTTCTACTCCGCAACATCCTTGTAATGAAGTAACTTCCAGCAGCCCTAGTACAACTATGGAATTCCAAGACTGATGATAATACCATGTCAAAGCTCTGTCTCTCATTTTACATCATCCCATGCTACATAATGCTGAACGTGGGACTGAATATGTGAGAACATGTGATACGCATCTTCCGTATGTTGCTTAAAAAAAACTAATTTTTAAAAATTTATATAAACATTATAATAATCTACTTGGCAGCTGAGCTTCGCACCTACTTCATGATCTTGGAATAACTTTTGTTCAGTCATAGTTTTTAATATTCGGATTGTTCTATGATTTTAATTAATTACGTAAACCTTGAAATGACATTAGAATATCATTTTTTCATTTTATGTACGATATGCGATATATTATCTGTACGATGGCGTTCTTTTTACAGGTAACCAATATTTCTCTATGTTAAAATGTCTTTAATTGATCAAATCTACCTCATTCTGAAGTATTTAGGAATCTTTTAGGTCAAGTACTTTCTATTCTAGTCTACTGTTACTCCTTTCTCAATTGGCATTGACTCTCAGAGATGAGCCCGCACATGTACTCAAATCGTTCAACTTGTCAGCAGTGAGATGACCCCACCCTCTTTGCCTCAAGAGGAATCAATTCGGCCTTTGTGGCCGCCCGTTGCGTTCGCGTTTTGTGTTCTCCGGTGCGTGTACGTGTTTGATGCCGTCTCAGTGTTTGGATTATAAAATGAGAGTGGGTAAGGTCGATCTTTTCCCAATCGCATTGAATGGTCTTTGTGGCTACTTCTCAGTTTGAAGCGGTCATCGTTGGTGTTTATTGGGGATTTGCTTTTGTGTTTGGGCATTTATTTCCGAGGTAAAGTGTCTGAATGGTAGATGAGGATTTCGAAATACAGGAAGCAATGGCCATCAAAATGGGCTGTAAACAAACAAGCGCGCAACGCTCGCGAATTTGTGGCGTACCTGACTATGTATGTATATTTATATACGTGCGTGTGAGGTTACGGTCTAAGTTAAAGATAGAGCGCAGTAAAGCGTCGGCCTAATTAACAAACTGCTCTAGTCATTTCCTACTTTTTGCAGGAGAAGCAAAAAGCCAATTATTTCTTAAGAGAAAGGATATTTTATGAAAATTTATGAAAAAATTGTTCCTTCTTTCATTTTGATTGTATCTCTTTTATAAACGCCATGATTGAGCATTTCAGGCGCCTTAAACTCGTACTATTACCATAAAAACCTGAGACCGTATATTTGAGGTCTAGCGGTTTTTTATAATTCCTACGCCTAGGGAATTGGAAACGAAAAAAGAAGGGCATGTAGGAAAGTTGTGCTTTGCATTGCTCAGAGTTTGCCTTATGTACTGATCGTGGATGATACGTAGAGGTGAAGGCTTCTTGAGCTAGCTTGTGAGTAGCGGAGATTTGCCAGCGAATCTCGACTACTCTTGTCGATGGTTTATTCGTCAAATCGAACTTCCTTTTCATCACCTGGAATTGTTCTTTGTCTTTTCATTGTCCCAAAATAATATCAAATGAGGATGAGACATTCTGGAATGATTCATCTGATGCTAGGCATTGCGATTGAAGATTATTCTGTTATAGGAAGGGAGACTAAATTACCTATACCACGGCGTAAAGGATCTTTATGCTTATTGGAAGGAATTCCAGTATTTAATAAAATTTTATATCGCCTCCAGATTGTTAATTTACAGCATTTTATTTGTTATAAAAACTCTATATTTGGCAGCATGTATTACTTGAACTCATTAAAGTTGCTGTGATATAAAACTCCTCACCATAGAAATATTCTGAATTATAAACGCATGATTTTATCAAGTGCTACCGTGAAGTAAGGTGTTCTATATATATGAAAATCAAAGGCTCAGGTTGTAGTTTGAGAGCTGATAGTTTGGTTTTGTATTGAAGATGAAGAGGGCAAAGACCTCTGGGAAAATACCGAGTTTTTAAGATAAGATTTTATTTTCTGTTTTTTCAGCTGTCGTACATTTTGCATATCAGTAATTACCTGTTCTCATATGCTTGCCTCTTATTCATTATATTTTCTTTGCGTTTACTTCATTCTTCTAACTCTTCCCCCAATTATTCCACTCTGTTTCCAATGTGTAGTTATTATCCGCAACTGCTTCAAGGCGATGTGCATCATGCAGACAGACAATTGCCTTAATAGCGGTAGAGCCGAACCAACAAATTTCAGGAGCTCAGCACACTTCACCTATTCATGGTAGAGTGGCAAATTTTTTAATTAGCGGTGGAGCATTAGCTGTAGTATTCTCTCCTTGAGCGCCGAGAGTATTTGCGTACCGTCGCTTGTTCACGAAATAAAGTCAGAGTTAAGGAGATTTTTATCCACAAAGATTGAACATTTTACTCTAGCCACCCGTGTTACATTTTATCTCAGTTTTCTTCCCGCACACCAATCTGATATACCTATTCTCTTCCTCCACCACCTCTTTTAAACGTTCCTCTACTTTATCTTTCGTCATATATGTATATTTTACCTTATGATGCATGCCATGTTGATTCTGTGTCATAAGGGGCAGGGAGATGGTTTTTGATCTGCATTTTTTCCATGAAGTCGGCAATACTCTACACATGCACAAAGATATTAGCGTATGTGAACGTTATCCCACAGAAGTCTGTTGTCTTGATCATCGGGGGTCCGAAAGGTGATTTTTAGTTTCGAGGGTGTCATCCGTGCGAGAGGATAATGTATAGTGGAGTAGTAAGTGCTTGTGTGTGTTAGGAGACCATCCAAGGGAGGACAGGTTAAAAATTTCACCAGCCCTACTTTTGCTTCGGTCAAGAAATTGTATATTCATTAATTTTAAAGTGCCGGGGACCATAAATTATTCAGTGAGACAAAAATATTTTACGCAGAGGTTTCTGGAAATTGACGGAAATAGCTCCGCAGGGTATGGAAATGTTGGGATTGCGGTAGAAAAAAATGTAGCATTCATGGTCTTTCCTCAAAATTCTGACGGAACTTTTATCAAGGGCGTAGAAAACCCAAACGAAAGTAGGTCTTTTTCCGGACACGAGTCGTCTTCTAATGCAACTTGCAAATACATCTGCTGCCGCCAGTGCAGGTGAAGTTTTACTTATTGCCTGGAAATTATGCTTTTTTGCATACTCTTGTGCATAGTAGTATTTTGTTTTTATCGTTAGATGAAAGGCACATTTATGCGCTCTCTTTTCCAAGAATGGAATTTGAATTAGCAGTAAGCTTACCGGAAAAAAATGTTCAAATAATTACCTAATTGAAAAACTCGTCAGTGAAGGTAAGTTTTAATAATGCAGAGGTTTTGACCAATATAATTGTGAATCAAGGAAACTAATGCATCAAGAAGATATTTTTATGAAAAATTATGTAGTTTTACACAACAATTTTTAAACGGACCTTGATCTTAATCACATCTTTGCCTAGGTATCGCTCTTATTGAGAGTAAAACTTTCTATTCGTCAGATTTCCTCTCAACATTGGTCGGCGCAACGAGAATCACGCACTCTTAGCCTGTGAAAATCAGTTCCGTCATCATTATATAGCCGAAGGCAAATCAGAAACTTCATACGGAACGGACTTTCCATCCACCATTGCCCCATTTATTACTTAGAGCATTTTCTTTGTTATGAGATTTCAAATCTTCTTTCTTGTAAAAACCAACTTTCCTTACCCGCCTTTTCAATTGCGTATCTCTGACCTGTGTTTCTCTGGCAAGGAAGATTATTTTTACAGCACAAGGATTGAAGCGACAACGAATCAAGTGGCGAGGATGCCATGGGCCAAGAGGAAATGCTGTATGCTGTATAGTACAATATGTTACAGTATATTTGTAAATATTTTTTCTTCTAATGCTTGATAGGTTGACTAACAATGAACACGTTTAACCAAAATTTAACGTTGTTTTTAGCTTGAGTTTCCCTTCTATTTAAGTGTTGTGACCATGGGACGGATTGTGATGGTTCTAAAATGTTCTCCTTCGTTCTAAAATGTTTAGGATTTGATTGAGTATATACTCATGAATGGGCATATCTTGATTTTCATCTGCATTTTCATTTGATATATAAAAGTTTGTACCCAAGCAAAACATTTTTCATCCACACGTACATACATTCATGGGTCTAACAATAATTCTCTTTCGGTAAAAATGTGTCTATATTTCTGGACGACTGACGACGTGTTATAACTCTTTATTTTTCTCGTTATCTCACCCCATATCTCTAAAAATACCAGGGCATTAATTTATTAAGTTTTGTAAAGCTGAATAATTGATTACCAATAATTCTAAAATCTCCGTTGATTGATCAAACCCCAAATTATCAAAGTTCAATGATCGAGAGAAATCCGGAGCCGGCGATAATCTACCCTCAAAGAGAGTGGCCGGGCGGTTGTCATATCCCTGAGGTACATAACACAATCCTGCGGTGATCCCCTTGCGGTACCGATGAGGGAATCAAAATGTGTGCCTTTGAAAATGTGTATCTGCCATCTCAAAACCATCTAACCCGAACTCTCGGGAGGCAATATCCTGGGAGCTGCGTTGATCCAATCCCAGTGGGGAAAGAACAGCAGTGAGAGATTTGGGCTGCCCGGTGTGTTTTAAGGGATAGTCATCGATCATAGGCTTAAACTGTCTGTCCACGTTGCCGATTCATATCGTCCCGTGGCCTCTTGCGCCTCGAGTCATTCCCAGTTCCAACTCTAATATGAACTGTGGAGAGCCAGCACTGAGCAGGGAATATGTTTATTTGTATTGACTCTGGTAAACTTGTGAGTTGGCAACTGTTTCGTATTAAAATTTGTACTTATTTTCTGCCGCAATTTTCATTAACAAATCCCGGATAAAACCAAATTCATGCCTTCATATTCATTGTAACCGAGCACTTTTTTTTATAATCGTTTGATTCTAATGCGATAAAGGCAGCTTCCGTACGCAAAACAAAATATCAAAGAAAGGGAGAAATATATAAAAGCTATCAACCCTCGAAAAACCGATTTTGAAGAAGAAATAGCATTTAAAAAATATTAAACATACCTTTACCCTCATCAAAATTCTAAACCAGGAGTAAATTTGATTTCATATATGAAATGTGAAAAAATGAGCTCGTGAATGAACTTTAATTTTTATGATTTTTTACCTGACGTTGCTATAAATTGAACAAAAATAGCGTTATGATGCGCTATAATAATAGCTTCTTTTAATACAGAAGTACTTATAGTTTTAAATATATGATTAAAAAGACTAAAGTGTACCCTGCTTGCCCCGCTCTCCCCTATGAGCGGAAAACTGACATTTAATGTGAATTCGACAATCATGAACTTTACTGCTGTTTTTCCTTCCTTCGCGTTGTTGTTAAGATTATCCATAAAGTAAGCCAATTTTAAAGGAAAAAACATCGATATTACTGTTCTAAAATTGTATTCCTTTAATGAAAACTATTTATTTAAAGATTATGGAAATATTTGAAAAAAAATAGGATAACATTTTTGCTCTCTTAAGTACAACCACGGCCAAGTAAGTTAACCACTACGCTACTTTACAGGTTAAGGAGAGCCTTTTTTTTAGTCAGCTCTCGTTGGTTCCTCCACGTGGTGTCTTTTGGTGACAACAGTTTCTCCGGCCATCTCTCCGGTCCTCTTCAGTCCTGAACCTGACCTGAACTGACTGGATGACATTTTTAAAACCCAAATGCCGTGGAAACCTTTGTACCAACTATGGAGATCAATGTTCGCACCTCAGGTTTTATTTTTAAGTACATACCTAGTATACATAATGGAAGTCAAACACCTTGCTTTTTTATACAAAGTAAACGTATTTTAATGCCAGTTATGAAGTCACTTTTTATTTCCACCAAGCTCTACAGTAAAAGTCAGTTTTTAGGTTCATCCCACCGATGTTGATGGGACACATATGGTACCAAAACCACCTCGATATCATACTGGAGCCACGAAGTTTAAACCACGAAAATTTTTTAAATCGCAAAAAAAAGGCCGATACTCGCCGCGGGACCTCATAAACCGTATTCCGTGCCTGAGCGACATTAAACTCGTAAAAAAAACAATCCAATTGAAATCTGATCCTATGAGACCGCATTTACTTAAATTTTATGATTATTAACGAAATTAGAGAGTTGGAATCAATCAATATGTTAAAGATATGCCGTTTACGATATTATTTAAAGGCCTACGTGCTATTAGAACTTTTCAGGGGTCAGCATAGTGGCGGCAGAGATGTGGGACTTACGCTTGGGCCTGTGAGAGCTCAAGTGGCTCGATATAAGCCATGTGGTACCCGGTATCGGCTCTGATAATTTCACATTCGTGAACCACAACTAGTTTTGCCGCCCCTAACAAAGAACTCCTTGATTTTTTGTGATTTTCTAAACCACATGTAGGTTTTAGGAACACTCTGCCCTAACAATCAATCGATATAATTAAGGTTTCAGAACAATCATATTGATTAAGTATATTAATATTCCATCAGGAATTCGGTTTTTTTACTTCAAGTTGTCAACAAGCGCCGAATTTTACGAGGAAAAATGTCCAATGGAATCATTCATATTATACCTTCAATTGGTGGATTGGAGTAATTTTAACCGTAATTTAAAATGCAATTTAATCCGCGGTTTCTTTCAGCTAGTTGGTGACAGGAATGACAAAGACGAAAAATGTTAGTGTTTGGGTTTCAAGGATCATTCTGTTGGCACTAGTTTTGATTTGGATTCACTTTACTATAGATTATAAAATTTCATTTTGGATGAGAATAAGTACATACTACAAGTTAGTAACAATTTTCTTTTACTATAATTTCCGTCCCCTTATCTCGTTCATCATTAAGTCGCTGACTTGTGGCTGATAACTACAGCCAACGTTGGGGCTGCCGTTACTATTTTCTGAACTACGTTAAAAGAGAAGCCCTTGTTGCAAGCCGGATGAATGTAGCGCATCGAGAAAAATAGGCATCGTGTAACTACTAATGAATTAGTAGTACTTAGAATTACAAATGATACTAATTATTTTAGATTCGAGTGCACCCTGGAAAATATAAAATTTGCTCTATCATATGATGTGACTTGACCCAGAATCAAAAACATTTTGCCATGAAAGAAGGCGCTGTACATAACGATTTCTATTATGTTTGTGGCTGTTCTCAGTTTATGGTGATTGCCTGTTACGTAGAAGGCAAAGAAATAACGCGACTTAATTATCCGTTATTTGCTACGATACTAAAAGAGGAGTAGATAAATTATTCATGAAACATATGTATTTAGTAAGTTTCTCTGGCTGTTTGGCAATAAGGCAATAATGGCAATGCAATACCTTTTGCCTAAAATTGTGCAATTAGAAGAAAAAGTTGGTCTATTTCATATTTTTATGCGGATTTCGTATGTACTATGTTGTCCAAAACATCTTTGTCCGAGGTTTTGCAGTTTTAATTTTTCTTCACAATACTCGCCAAATCAATTTGGCATAATCATTGAAGTAGTAATGCTGGAAGCTGAAACGTTGTTTTGAAACTGTTGTCGAAACTGTTGCTAAATCTTAGTTGTCGACACTCTTTTGTAATATTTGCTGACTCTGATTATACTTTAGCGATTGCGGGCAGAGGCATTAATTTTGAAATGTTAGGATGTTTTTACAAGGATAAATTGCTAGAAATCAGCATGTACTTACTTTCTTATACATGGGTCATTCCACGTCAGGTCAGCAGTGACTTGACCCTTGGTGTCACCGATTTAAACAAAAACTTTTGTGTTGGTTCCTTCTAGCACTTTATGAAAAATTGTAGAAGCGTATTTGTTAAAAAAAATTTTTGGCAGAAGAGACGATCAAAGTTCCGACCAATTTGCGCTTAGACCTTATTTCTTTTCTCTATATCTCCTAAACGAAAATAGATTGAGAAACGAAAAAAATAAATATTGCACTTACATTTACGCAGATTAAGATATAAATTCACGAAGTACAGCGGGACATCATTTTGATGCAGACAGAGGGTCCTTCGGTCGTGGCGAATGAGGGCGTAGTACAGTCTTTGAAGTTTAATATCTCGGTTGTTTATGAACTGCTCACGACCAAATTTGTTTCTAAGGTAAGAAAAAAGACTAACGTGTCAAACTAGAACAAAAATTTAAACTTAAAAGTGGCTGTATTTTTGTTGTTAAAATTAAAACAATTAACATTTAACAATTTCAACAAAACTTAGTTTATTTAACAAACTGATCACACACTATTATTGTCAAATCTTTTGCAAACAAAATAAAATGTCAACCGTTTCTCTATCTATTTTTGTTTGGGAGATATAACGAAAAGAAATAAGGTCCAAGCGCAAAATGGTCAGAACTTTGATTGTCTCTAGATCTGCCAAAAATTTTTTCTAACAAAAACGCTTCTACAATTTTTCATAAAATGCTAGAAGGAACCCATCAAATCGGTGACACCAAGGGTCAACTCACCGCTGATCTGACGTGAAATGACCCATACATATTTTCCTTCAATCTATAGTTTGTTAGTGTAAATTAATAAGAAATTGCATTCCCGATTAAATCATTGGTGACGTCTGATATAATCCATAGAAATAAGTACCAAATAATTGTTTCAAGAGTAACTTGCCTTAAACTTCGTACAGATGGTGGATATTATTGCTTTACATCCACTAATTCGTCCATACCATCGTATCCAAAGAAAAGTTAGAAAGAGCAGGAATAACCAATTTGGTTGTTACTTTGGTTATAAGGATACAGTTAGATTACGCACTGTCGTTTCCTTCTATCTCAATTGAATTAGCGTTTTTTATAATATCAATTTTTGCCTCTCGCATTTGTTCCAGCTGAGAGGCCCTGCTTTATCTGCTCAAGTATTTGACCCCTTGATCCCGCTCTTCTTCTGGTCCATAGCGAGTGAGCTACTACCCCACCCATTCTGGGAAACATTCTCCGCGATTTTAAGGGTTTGATACCCACTTTCACGGCGAGAAAGGAAACGTTAATTTATGAGTTTATTTTGAGGGCTCATCAGGGAGCCGTCCCCAGAGATATATGGCTAATTTCCACCCTCTGTGGTCGCTTCCAATCACAAGAATCGCTCCAAACCGTGAAATGGATGGATTGGAAAAGGATCCTGAAATCAACCCTTCCCCCCTCCCAAAGTGGCCAGGGACTTCTGGGATTGGGGGAGAAGGGGAGGGGTTGGTTGCGCAATGCCTCCCGGATAGCCTCTTCTAACTTTTGACCGGAACGTCCTCCGCCGAATCACGGAGAGGCAGTGCGAGACGGCCCCTGATACGCTCACTCAAATCCCCAATTTCCATTTCCCTTGCCCTCTCCGACTATCCAATTCGATGACCACTTTTGGGTTTCTATTATCCCTTTTGCGTGCAAACGCCCTCGTAGACAAACATCCTCTTGATTCCCAATCCTCTCTCATTTTTCCATTGACTCCCTTTGTCCACCTGCATACAATCCTAATATCCACCATATAGCGTTGTTGCAGGGAGTGTCATGATACCGGGCCTGAAGAAAGGAGAAGACTAGGGAACTAAATCAAGAGACAGAAGGGTCCAAAAAGTAAATTTGTTGACGGAGTGTCTTATAGAAATCGGAAGAAGAAACGCTCCTAAGAAAAAATGTGTGCCGACGAGGTGACCCTCTGTTATTGTGGCAGTCATCAATAATGAATAGTTGAAAGGATTTCATACCCACGCAAGTAGAACTACGAATTCATCTTGGGAGTGCACTAGAATAAATTAGACAGTAGCAAAGTCATTCGGAGGAGGGTAGTGTTGATAACATTTTAAGGGAGCTGATATTTGGGGTCCGTGGTAAATATATAAAGAAGAGACTGGGGAAGAATATGAATAATAGTATAGTAAACGTAGGCACTGAGATAATGTAGAATAGAGAGGATTGCATGCAGTCAATATGATGGCTAGAAGAAAAATGGTGAAGATGCGGTGGACGGAAAGAAAAACAAACGAGGAAGTGCATTTGATTAAATGACGGAAACTACGGGATAAGACTAGAAAGAGGCAAAGCAGGTGTTTAAATGAGGTTATAACGAGTGAGGAGACGCTTTGGGGTCCGATAGAGGTTGTTGTGTTAGCTGGGAACGGTAGGAAGAAATGAGGCTTGTGGACACCATGAAGAAGGATAGGAAGTAGGACCGCTGAGATGAAAAAGGAAATACTTCTGGCGTATGGGGCTCTAAAGTTTGACAAGTCGGAATTTCATAAATAGAGGTATACCAATATTACGTGACATGTCCATGTCTTGCTTCTGACCTTCTGTGAGGCAACTTTGCTTTTGGGTTTACAATTAATTTTGGTCAATTTTCTGTGCTGTAAATTAATAAAGCTTGCTACAATATTTGCCATAGGTTTTACAAAATTATCAGTGTTGAGTTCGCACAATAATTTATTTTAGCATGATTGAAATACCCATTAATGCATTACACTAACGAGAGGAACAAAATAATTTATTTTACTCGCTAATGAGAATTCTCTCAGAATTTATAGTATCAAAAAGCCCCAATAAATACTTTTTCATTCATAATAGTTTTTTACTTAGCAATTTTTAAATTTCCAATAAATCGTCAAAGCTTTAGTGATAATAACATCAATAGGATCAACGTTCTAAGTATGGAACTGCGTGCGTAAAAATGTCCTTTGTACAATCGCTATTCAATCCACTATTATCTTAGATAAAGAATCCATACAACTGAGGCATAATCTAAATAACTTCTGACAAAGGAGTCAAGTCTACCTCCATTTTATCCTTATAATACCTTACTACAAAAACCGCCACCCTTTTTTGTCAAATCTAGGTTCCTTATACGAGTTTTTCAGAGTCCTGCCATACAAGATATCTCTCTACCAAAACTTAATTCAAAATGACGCCACTAATTCCTTAAACCCCTTTCATAGACTAAAATCAATTGTTTTCTAGCTTAATCCGTTTTCGATTTCGCCGAAAATAAACCTGATAAGCGGGATTTTCATCTGTACTCGATTTCTCCTAGCAACTTTTCAAACGATTTGTCCACCTTTTTTCACGTGCTCTCTGCAAGTTCAGGTTACAATCTGTTGGAATCAGCGGCTCTTGAGAGGAATTAGGAACAAAGCATCGCTTTTCGAGAATTAATTAATATCATGGGGTCATTTTAACTACTCTTTAAATTGTAACTGTATATATACATCTTAAATTAAAACGTCTTGGTGTACAGTCTTTTAGTCTTTTGCAAGACTATTATGGCACACTGCACAAGCGGTTTACACCTTTTAGCACATGTGCTTTGATAAACTTTCACTTCACCGCTGAATTGTGATTACAGATATAAAATCACCGACCTACTAGAAGTATTTGATTTTTGATATTTTGAGAGAAATACCGTTTCACAGAACAATCAATGAATTTGGTCTCATTTTAATGAAAAATATCTTTTCGTTCCATTAGCTCCAAAATTCAACGCATTACCACATTACCTCCTGAGATATTTGCCAAAAAATACCAACCCATTTACATGGGATATGGTGCGTGTATGCACTCCAGAGAGATCTTATTTAAAACATTAGGAATTTCTGACGCCTTAATCTTGTCGAAAAATTAAGTGTGTAGTTTGTACGTTTTTTCAGCTATTGTTGAAAATTAAATATATTGACTCCACAGTTAATTCTTCGGGATCACCTGCCGTTTTGAAGGATTTTCAAATGTACCGCTCAAAAAATAAAGTTAAATGAAAGACTAATTTAGATATAATCATATAATAACTTACAATTTCTATCATATGAAACTTTTTTATTGCACCATTAATAATGCAATATTTAATTCCTCTGCCCCGCAGCTGGTGATGTTAAAACCTATAACTAAAAAATGATCTCTATTATGACTAGGAAACTATCTCACTCTAACTACCTTAAGAGTTTTACCACAGTTTTTTAATTATTGGGCAAGTTTTTGGGATTCGACCGAACAGTGTGATTGCTCGCGGGTTCGATTTAGAAGGACATTTTATTAAATTTTAAAATTATCTCAGCCGTAATATATCAAGTGTTCTTGATGCCACTTATTGATGCATATATCCGCGGAATGCACATTTAAGAGTCAGAAATAACATTCTGCTCCACACACCCTCGCCTCGTGACCTTGCGAACGAGCGCCCTTCACTTAAGGCGCAAGGGGGTGGTTTTTCGGGGTCGCGTTGCGAGCGTAGAGGGGCGACTTTCCCCGCGACCCGGCTGGGCATCGATTTTCGGCGGGGGCGGTCTCAGGTTTTTCAACCTGGATCCGCCTCGTTTGCTGGCCGCGTTGAGTGTGAGTCTCCCTTCCTCTCTCGGGCCAACGCCAGGGGAAATGCAACCGCGCGGCTGAGGGGAAGGTAGGTATTGCTGACTACCTGGTGAAAAACTGAGGGTTGGTTCACATTGAACATGAAGAGAAAAACTTCAGACAAATTAACTTAGTTGCTAAGTAAAATACCTTACCATTAAAATATCCAAAGAGATAGGAATAGATTCTTCATCAATGATGAGGAAATACGCAGCAAACGGCAAGTTATTTAAGTGTGATGTGGATTTTCATGGAGGTGTTTTGCTAGTGACTATATTCGAGCAAAAAATGGAATTCCCTTTTAAATTTGAAACCATTTACAACGTTTGAGCATTGAAGAAGAAATGTATTCATTCCACTGTGTAGCGAATAGGATTTTTTTATAGGTTATTATTAAAGGCCCAAGCAATTTTAATTCAAGCCAAAGTGACCATATACTCTATACGTTGCATAAACCCATTTCTATTTCCCAACTATTCAGATGTACTTAATTTTACTGATTTAGTAATACTCTGCTTTTTCCCCTTTTTCGAAATCCATACGTACATACACACCAATCACGCCGTTACCTTCCACGGTAGGCACAGCCATAAATTTTCACTCATAAATGCGTATTTGTACACCTGACTCTGCTTTAACAATTTCCTCCATAGTCAACTGTCCTTGCAAACCTCTTTTTCCTCACCCCCATACACTGCTTCATACACGCCCTCCTCTTTTTAAGACTCCTAATATTCCTTCTCCTAAGACTTTCCTCAAGCACATTCCACCACAACTTTCTCGGCCTACCTCTACCTCTCGCACCATTCATTTAACTCTTATTCTGTTTCGTTATTCGACTCTCATCCATTCTCTCAACATGGCTCAAAATCCATATACTCCTATGATTTCAAAACAATTAAGGCATCATTCTTTTTTAAAAGTGCTTTAGCACATTTACACTGGAAAACTACAGTATCCACTTTTATCCGAATACGCATCATGGTGTTGACGTGGAACTACTACGAGGCCGAATCTTAGCCATAGCAGCAGACAAACAAAAGTCAAGCCGTATTTTGGCGACAGTCACGCTCACGTTTGCACAACTTTTTCTTGGCAAATAATCTCAAATTGCTGCTATACTTCTCTACCGTGGCTTAGTAAGTACTACTGAGCTCATTGATATATCGTAGTAAGTCGGCGATATCATCTTGTTAGCAGGTACCCCTTTTGAAATTTGTCCAAGGTAAGAAATGGTGGTTGTTGTAACCAGGCATCGGACTGGTAGCCGAATGATCTGAATTTCAGTATCCATAGGTCCACATGATTTTTTTTCAAGGTAAATTTTACTTGTGGAATTTAATTTGTATTGAGGAATCAAAAATGTCCTTCTTCTCTGGCCGAATCATCGATGAATTGATTTTCTGGCACCTGGGAACGTCAGTATATCTGGCTTACATAAATATTCTTTATTAAAACTTTGTCCTATTTTCACGCTATTTAATTCAAAACTAGGTCCACTTTACTGCAGAAAGCTTAATAACTGCGAATTTTTTATTTATTTGACTAGGAATATCTAAGGTTTTTAAAATGTTGCCTGTAATGATTTCAAACGTTTCACTGGTTTTTAGGCGGTTCGAGTTCAATTCCCTGTCATGCCATTTTTTTCTGATTAATTTTTCACCCTTTACCATTCCACTCTACGAAACCCATTTCTAATGAATCGTTTGCCTGGGTGAAATGATTTTATAGCATTTTTCCGGCACTTAGCATTTACTACTACTCTACCTTTCCAAGCGTCTACGTTGGGCACGTTTTAAGCCATGATTTTGGCACATTTTATATTCATTACCAGTGGATGACTGACGAATAGTGATTGTTCAAAGCAACGGTCTACATTTGCGTCCAAACCTTTTACAGTCGCTTACCCGCGTTCCGCTTCTCACTGGCATTGGAAACTCAGCTCTTGTTCCGCATTGCCTTTTAATTATGAACATTGCTTGCTGACGATCTCCATATGAAGTGGTAAACGGAACAGAGAGTTGCATTATTGGGAGGTAAATATATTTACTTGCTGATAAACACAGCCGCTGATAATCACTCCACCATTGTTCATGGTGGAGTTCACGGCACTCCACCATGAATCTATCTCATATATTTCTCACTTATTCAGGTCATGTTTGCAATCATTTAATTTTACTGCTATATTTTAAACCTTTGTAAAATTTTCGATTGAAATACAGAGATTTGTTAAGGAACCATATCGTAGTTCAGTGGCTGGCACTGGGTACAGAGTATTTATTTATCAAAATTATGTGGGGTACTCGAGAAAAAAGTTATCAAGAATCCAAATGTATATATAATTTATAATTGCCTTTCCAAATGCATAAATTTTAAATAAATAGACGTAATGCAAAATCGTATCTTGGTGGCTCGAAGTCACCATACGGTATCGCTTCAAGAGTCTATATGTATTTTGATATGATGAATCAATCATTCGCCTGTCTTCTGCAAAGAAAAATATGGCTTCTATTTTGTCAAATTATGGAGAACTAGTCTAAACTTATGATACATAATGATTTGCTCTGAGCGAAGCTGTATCGTAACATCATTCCCCAGGCTCCCGATGGGGCAAAATTTTCACGCCCCCAAGTGAGCGTAATACTTCTGAAGAAGTAATTACGATATAAAATGGATTTCAAATAAATTAAAATCTTTGTAATTCAAGAATAATTATTTAAAATTTAAATGACTAAAATATTATCTTCTTTCTCCTAATGGAGTTTTTACTTGTTCCTAGGTTATGGAAAATCGAATTGAACAAAACTGTTTGTTGGCCAAATGGATGATAAAAGTTGCACCTGATATATTTGCTGCAGCTTGGGTAAGCCACGGAATGATGTGGCCTTCGGTTTTTCTTCGATTTTCGGAAGTCTTTAAAATTTTTTGCTGTTTGTGTTGAAGGAGAAAATGATTAGTGGTGTTCTCACACAGTATTTATTCTTAAAAATAGTATCATCGAGAGCTCACGCCATTTTAAAGAAGTGTTTGAATAACACATCATTGTTTTCAGATAAAATATTATGACCAGTTTACATGAGAATACGGGCTTCAATTAAAATTGGTTCTTGAAGGTAGTTCATTCTCCCCATTCCGGAACATCGTGACAAGACCCCTTTTACTTTCGAAGGGTAAGTTATTAGAGTTGAATGGTAGGTTATTGATTATGGAATGTGGTCGTAGAGTTTTTGCTCTGGATTTGGAATGGCAAGTTGCGAAAGGGTGAGTGTTTGAGCAGTGACTTATCATTCAGCTGTCTTCACATCATTCCCCGATGCATAATTTCCTACTTCCCTGAAACGTTCCCCCGACAGCATTTTGGCTGTGCATGAAAGATTACCCGCAGGCACGTATTTGACTCTCGGAGGGAAGAGGCTCCCATTTGATTCGGGACCATAAATCTGGATGTTGTGCGCCATCCCTCAGCCACTCAAGTCACTCCTGACTATATCTTTCGAAACCTCTCAAGACCCAATGACTGCTTCCAACTTACGACCTCTTCCTCACTCTCCTGCTTGCAGTTCCTTCCTTGACTCTCTTTCTCCGCCTTCTCTTTCAGAATTATCATTTTGGGTCCTCTTGGTGAAATTCAGTCAACAATGAGATTTTTTACTATTAATTTTGAATATCTATTACTATTAAGAGTAACTACTACAATAGTCTCATATTTTTATGCATTTTTAATACAAGCATTAATTCATCTATATATACGAAAATATTCGATGCTAAATAAGCATTTAACACCGGTAAGAAAACTGAAAATTCGTCATATATTTTATTAGGCCTAAAATAAAATTTCCTAAATAATATTGCAGTGACCCCTCTTCCTATAATGTCTAATCCCTCAAATTTCCCCAGACAAGACTATTGAATATATCAGTCGGTATTGGTGAAGTGGGACGAAGATTTTAAACAGCAGTTTAATAAATATTTGATAAGAAGTAAAGGAGCAGAGTAATTAAGTAGTGGATACCTAACTTTAAGATATTAAGAGAGCTTTTGAAAAAGTGGGCACAAAGGTTGAAAAGATTCATGGGTTTGATGGGACAATTATTGAATAGATTATCATCACAGACCGTTGAGTGCTGGATCGGCTGTTACTCCATCTATGCATATAAATGCGTGGAAAATTTATTGTACTACTTTCATGTTCTTAGCCAAAAATGTGGGCAAATAGGAACTATATGTAATGAAAAAGGAGTACGAGACTATAGTAAATTTCACTGGCGTCATTAATGTTGAAAACTCTAATATTTTTATATATAAAATATAAATTAGTTCAATAATTAAATATTGTGATAAAATTCTCACCTTTAAAAATGAATGATCCTATTATAATACTGAATTGAACAGTAATTTTCACCTTCAAAAGAGAAAGACGGAATTATCTCAGTTCTCGTTGGTTAATAGTGGGTTATTTTGACGTCATACCAAAAAACCAAAAACGGTGCAGTTATAAAATGATATCCATGAGGCATTCGCATCCTTTACATGCAATATGATCATTTCATTTTCTCGTAATGAAACATCGATGGAAAAACTCGGAGCCGACAGAATTAAGTTGTCCATGTTTTTATTGCTACCTCGGGAAGTGTGCATTGCTAGACCATATTTGAAAAACTAAAAAACTCAATTCTTAAGAAGTCAGCTCTGTAAAAGGACGTAGAAGGAAAAATATAGAAATGTATGTGCCATTAGAGAGACTATGGGATAAATACATAGACGAAATAGAGAGGCAAGTAAATGAGTAAAACTACCAGGGAGTAAGGAAAACAGCATTTGAATGTGAGGAATGGATGGCTGCAGTCAACCAATCTTACGATTACACGGCCAATGTATGATGTTTTTAACGCTACCAAGGAATCTTAATTTGCACTTTTCAACCTGTAACTGAAATTAATTAAATCTTTATCCTGTTAGAGTCGACCCTGTAAGAAATACGTCGTGAATTATCAGACATCTAGCCTCTCTAAAAGCTTAGTATATAATTTTGGCCCGATTTTTTTATTTAAGATATTTTGAAACGTTTAAAACATCCGCGGTGATTGTATGCCGGGAGGATGAGGTGGAAAAAAAATAACTCCGTTCCACCTCGGTCCGAGTGTCCCCGGAAATTTTAATAAGATTCATCCCTCTGAGCTCGAAAACGCAGGGTCTGGAAAAAGGACCGCGTTTTTCTCTCTCTCTCTGTGAAATCAGCGGAAAGCCACCCTTTCCGTCAACCTCGGCTTACCCCTTGTAATACCATCCCACATGCCGTAGGTAATCTCTTTTGTCCGCCCACTCCTCGCTAGTCGACTCCCTCCCCCCCACCTGCCATCCCATCCCTCTCAGTCAACCGTTGTTTCTTCCCAGTGTTCCCTACTTTACTCCCCCCGGCACCATTTACGCTCTTCGTCTCTCTCGCTCACCCCTCATCATCGTCCACCCCGTACTCCTTCCTCCAACTCCCTCCCCGCCACCTCTCTCCTCCGAGTACAATCCACTGCAAATCTCTCGGCCCTCCCTTGCGGACCTCATTGTTCTATTTCCATTTACCCCAAGCACTTACTTCCACGTCCCACCAAGCTCATTCCTCTTGCAGCGCGATATCTCTCTCTCCCTCGCTCGTGGAATTTTGTTCACGATCTTCCGCGCAAAGATTAGTTTTTCGTCACGCGTGCATGTGCGTCCGTGTGTTTTCTAATTGGTCCATTCTCTGTCGTGTATTCTTGAACGTGAATAGTTTGGATTCCGAACGCATTTGCTTCCCTCGTCATCTTTATCAGCAACCATTAATTTGAAAACGATTATAGGTTATTCAGCCAATTGACCGACAGCTTTTTAGGTTAAGGTTCTCGCTTTATCCTGATGCATTATCATTAATAAAAGCCTAATTTACAAAATCACTCAGTGACATATAAAGAAACCTAGAATCGTGTTACATTGCATGTAAATTATTTCGTTCAATCTTAATTATACACAGATGTTTGGTCACGTGTGAGTGTCTCCGTTAAAATTACTGTGCACTCCGCTCCGCAGTTCTTTTAATTTCTCTACAGCAAACACCTTTATGTTTGAAGTGTGGCTATACCTCGTGGACTGGGTCACGTACCGCACGTGCGTGTCTATTTCATCGCATGATGCGCACGTGTCCTGTGAGGACGTTTTTCTCCTTATTGCCTCAATGAAATTCATAGTGTTTGAAGACGCCTGGTTAACTTTATGGGTCAGAGCCCTCGTCGCGATATCGAGGTGCATGAAATCGAGTAATATTCTAGGTAAATGGATTTATCAGAGTATATTTCACATAATTTTGATGCTCTTGAAAGTTGTTTAGTTCCCGAATTAGATTGTTTGTCCGGTTGGTTGGCTGGTTAATCAACTCTAAGAACTATTACAATTATAGCTTATCAAACTATTCATAAATATTAGGCAGTGCACATTTTTGCAGTGTTTCTTTGGCTATGTGAAAAGTTGTTGTTAGAAATGAATATCATCTAAAAATCAATCAGAAATATGTTTTCCCCCGTTATTCATGACACTATTACAAAGAGTAGGCAGTATCTAAATTGTACGTCATAAGGAATGTGTTGGTTTGGAGTTGAAGCAGTAAAGCAAATTTTCTGCAGCCAATAAACACTTCGAGCCATTGCCTTAACCCAAGGCAAAAAAAATATGTTTTACGCTCAGAATATCATGTATCCATTGCTTGAGAAATATAGCCTGTGAAAGCCAGACGAGTATGCATAAATAATGCTTTAAATATCGGTGAAAACGGCATCTCCTTATGAGGCATTTTAACTGCTGGTAATGCTAATGTAAGGCTATGAAAGAATTTATTATCAATGCATTGTCATTTTTTTACAAAAAATTTTGTAAATATTTAACATATTTAATCATGCAACAATAAACTATTGTGATACCTCACCAGTAAATAGATTGGGCCCAACCTTTAACTAGCGTTGTAGTATACTGTATATGTCCCAAAAATGAATACCTTAGGTTGTTAAATAATGCTATGGAATACATACGTTTTGATATTTATCAATTCTGTATCCATCATAATAGTGTTTGGGTGTTGCCTGTGCATCGACTTGAGATGTAGCGAATGAATCAATGTTTATAGTAAGTATTTTGAAAGATAAGATAAGGATAAGTGGAGACCAAATGACTGAATTTGCGTTCTGGTGTATAAATGAAGATGTGGCATAAAAGCTGTTAGGAAAAGAATGTTTGTGGTATAGCTC
Organism: Ceriagrion tenellum; assembly: GCA_963169105.1. Classification (NCBI taxonomy): domain Eukaryota; kingdom Metazoa; phylum Arthropoda; class Insecta; order Odonata; family Coenagrionidae; genus Ceriagrion; species Ceriagrion tenellum. The sequence goes on along the minus strand of OY720632.1, from coordinate 103,909,037 downwards.
AAAAATGCTTGCTGAATTATGATGAGATGTAAAGCAACTGTTTCAATTAGGCAGCTTGCAATCAGGTTATTTAAAAACGAAGAAGTAATGGATAGGGAAAAGAAAGCGAGCCTTTGTTTGAGAGTAAAACACAAATGCGGGCTTAATTGCCACCGAAGGTGGCAGCTTGAACTAGTCTTATTTTATTTAAGTATGATCATATTTTATTTCTTATCACATTGTGAGATAATCGTTGAGTAAAAGAAAATTATTTAACTTAAGTCTTAGCGCCGTAAAGGATAGATGTGTGGGTAGGATTATTTACGGAATGGAGGAAGGTTGGAATAAAATACAGTGTAGGTAGAATAGGTAGTAGTAGTAGAATAGAATAGGTAGAATAGTAGGTAGTAGTAGTACAGTAGGTAGGTAAATCACAGTTCTGATGCAGCTCTCAGCTTCATTCCCGTTCGAGGCAAGGGCTACTTTCATATTCTACCATCCATGAGTAAATTATTATTATAAAATATTCATGACAAAACAAATGGTGTCTCTTACGTAGTGTTTAGCATTCATTACATCCTCCATTTTTGTTTTACGGAGAAGTCGTCTCAGAAATTTCACTTCTACTGGGAAGAGTTTTTATCCATAACTTTTTCTCCATGAATCTTGGGGTACTTCTTAGTTGGTAATCCTCTCAGTCCACTTGATCAGTTCCATTATCCTACCGTAACATTTAAATTGCGTCAAAAATCACAGAACTGTTTTTGTCTTAACTTTTCTAATGTTTTTATGTGCTATAGTAACAAAAATTTGCCATTAATTTTATTTATTGGTGATAATCTCCTCCTATTTTTCACAATCATTCCTTTGCCGCGAAAATGCCGATTTCTTCCCTAATTTACTGCTGTTATAGTTCAAGATTCTCTCTCATCTTGCTTCTTCACCAATCGAAAAGTTTCATTTTGGTTTCATCTGTTGCATTTTCTTCCATCCATCTTATCATCTTCTTTCATTTATGTCACAATTCACATAGTTTTCGTTTCTACTATGCTTCTGATGTTATTCAAGTTTTTCCATTATCTTCTCAAATGAATTACAGCAGAGCTATCTTCTTCAGTAGTTTCCTCATGGATGATTATTCCTATCTGTTTAATTATCTCTAATCTACCGTAAAATCTCGTCAAAATACTTCCTTTCTCACTACTTTTTTGGCGATATTTTCCTCTCATTAAATCTATAGCATTAAAAAAACTACGATACATTGGTAAGAAACTCGTTACCTTTCATATTAACAATGTAACATTATCTTAAGATTAAGACTGTGCCTGCTAACCAAATTTCTACGCATCCACGTTTTACTGATCTGCTTCTATTATTGTCCAGGATTCATTACAATCCCCACCAACAGCAAACTCTTCCATACTTTCCTCCGCCACCGCAACCAGATGTCACCATCATCTCATCTCTCTTCCATTGCTACGATTTTCGTACCCTTTCCCCCTCTCTCACAATACTTATTCCTCCCGTAGCCCAACAATCCACCTACTCTCCCCCAGATTACCTCTTTTTCGGATATTCAATTAAAATAATTTGCATATTTTGGATCATGTACATTTCCAAGCGATAATGCTAGGAAAGACTAATTAAACAGATATATAATGCAATTAAACTGAAACTCTGGTCACCACGAGACGCAAGAAATATCGGTTGAAATCCTTGAATAAAATCTTAGAGGTCACGTACGACTCAACTGGCCAAAGCAACTGAGAGTAACTGGCCAAAGCAACTTTTTCATACTGCGAGCGGCAGCAAAATTCTGCACGCATGCACGTAAAAAAGATTTACTTCTCGTGTGTGTTACAGACGTGCACAAAAAGTAGGAATTACAAAGATTTTTTTGCACGCCGCTGATTTTATACGTTCCGGGACTATGTTCCCTGAAACTCGAGTCTTCCGCTTCGCTGAGCTCTTAGGTCGACGCTATTAGTCATATTTACTATTTCGCAGAAAATCATTTCGTCTCCTCTCTTTAAGCATAGATTTTGCAGCGCTTTTAAAAAACCTTGTCTCTCAGTTGCTTTGGCCAGTTGAGTCGTACGTGACCTCTAAGATTTTATTCAAGGATTTCAACCGATATTTCTTGCGTCTCGTGGTGACCAGAGTTTCAGTTTAATTGCATTATATATCTGTTTAATTAGTCTTTCCTAGCATTATCGCTTGGAAATGTACATGATCCAAAATATGCAAATTATTTTAATTGAATATCCGAAAAATCATGAAAAATATCATCAATAAGTGTACCTAAATATCGGTTACGTGAATTTATCAGAAGTTTTTCCCATGGCTTAAGAAGAATTTAATTAATATCTTGATAAGAGTATAATTTATTTCTTGAGTACCAAATGCAGTGAATAATGGATATTTATGGTATTCAATAATTCGAATATTAGAACTATCTCTAGTAACTATTCCATCTACGAATTCCTCTTGTACTTTTTTGCTGGCCCGCGCTTGTGTCAAACGATATGCTTACCTCAGTCATCAGCAACTGAGTGTTTTTTTCTGCTGATTTAAAGGATGATACCGATAAATATAGGTTGTCTTCTCCTTACTAGTCATCACGTGTTACTTCATAATATCGCTCCCTATCTTAGATATAAATTCATTTTTTATTTTTTTTCGATGGGACGAATTTAAGCAACTTTACGTTACAAGTTGACATTATTTATGAATTTCTAATCTATTTCCTACTTTTACGTTTTTGAACACTGAATTTTGTGCTGATTCTTTCATGTTTCTGACTTATGTCACGCCCCCTCATCTGTCAGCGTCTACTGATCCATTAATAATGCGCCTGGCCGACGAGGAGGCGTCAATATCTTTCATCTCTTTTTCGCGACGCCAGCGAAAGTGACACCTGAAGTGACATCTCAGTGCTGAATGAATTTATCCTCGATAATTTCCCTAGAGTGATGCAGATAATGATGTTTTTTTGTCATCAAGTGCACAGAGGTAAATGTGCCCCAGTAATTGCAGACATCTTCGTCCAATTTATGTTTACAACTCATGCGTTTTATACATTGCGACCCAGTTAGTTTATAAGTTAAAAAAATATTTTATACCACCTCGTGAAACGTGGTTGTAAATGATGCAAAAGAGATGTATCCTTCCAAATTCGGGTAAATCTTCTAGAATGTAGTCTTTTTTCAGATATGTGTGTCTTAAACCTCTCATAGTTAGGGCGATAATCGTGGCGAAAACTACTCTATTGGAAAAAATTTCCCTTTTGGAGTACCTTTTAGGGGCAAAACCTCAGCGATGAGTGACCACTTTCATTCCTGCCAAATGTAATCTGTCTCTCATCACAACACTGTCCGATGATAACCTGAGTGATTCTCATAGCTTTTTTTCGTAAATGATACGTTTTCTTTATCAGACATACATTTTGGTATTCAGGTCCATGATATTTCTGCGTGGTAAATTCTTCAAGCTCTGCTCTCTCTTTTTTATCCCATTTTAGTAATGTTTCCTGTCCAGTGCTGAACTTCCAATTCTGTCACGTGACCAAGTAAAGTAAACTTTACCTGAATTGCGCTGACTGGAAATATTCGGAGAGAGCCTCCAAAGTTTTTTCAGTCAATCCTAACTTCTCAAGTTATTTCTTTGGTGTTTTCAGAGCTTCAAAAGACATCAAACCTCTGAAAGAAACATATTTTCGGAGCTAGCGAAAAGAATTGATATTTTATCATTCCAACATATTAAAATGGGATGGTTTTGTATGAAAATATCAATTTGTAACGACCATTATTTACCCAGATTGAATCCACCATTGATGCTGTGTATGAGCTTCCGCGTCTATTGCTTATGTAGGATGCGGAGAGACCAAACTCCTAGGCTGGTCCAAGCAGATGGCTTTTCATGCGTATTGTGTGCCTCTCAGCAAAGAGGCTGCAAACGCGTCGAACGCCGGTAGTGCAACCATTATAGAGACAATGTCGCGTTAATAGCGCTGCTGGGAAGCTCGGAGGGAAAAATACACAATTTTACTTGTGAGAAACTGTGATGGCATCGTGAACCGAATAATGGATTCTGGAGTCTAAGCGTAGACTTCGAGGGCATGTGTCTTTCCCAGATTAGGGCTGGGAATGCATCAGTGATAGACTAAAATCCTTCCTCGATTAGTTGGTCGACTAAGTCCTATGATGGTGCGAAAAAAAACATGGTTGCTGGAAGGAAGTGTCTATTTTAATTCACATGAAATGATATGAAAAGACAATATGGAGAAATGAAGCGATAGTCGCCAAGTAATTAACAGCGGAAGAAAGTAGACATTGCGTCATAGAGTGAAAAAGTTGACAATTTTCGTGGCAGACTTGGGAGAATGATGGGGAACATTTTCTTGAATAATAGCAGTAAGCAAGTGAGAGAATAGTATCTGGACCATAAAGAGGTGAAATATGTGTTGGTAAGTTATATTTAGGGAATGAAATGAGAAAAAAGCAACATTCCTTCGTAGGAAAAATGATTTTAAATCATTAACTATTATAATTAACTAAATTATTAAATCAGTGATATTGATAATTTGAAAGAAATAATTCAGACGAATTAAAGTGTGGGCTTGAGCACCGATTAGTTGCACTGACTTGTTTTCTGACTCACAGAATTTATGGAGATAAGAATTCCTTGAGCTGATAAAAAAAATGGAGAATGATTATGTACTTGCCACTTGTGATGCGCATTTATTTCTTTTTCGTGAAGGTCCTCGTAATGTTTTTAAAATTTTTATTTATGAAGCGAGAAAGGGAAACCTGCTTCCTAATGGAGGTGTATTATGACGTATGTTGTACACTTTTTAGGTGATTGATAACAGTGATGGCAGAAGCAGGATGGAAGTGGCTTATAGGTGCTTATTTCGATGGGGGAAATGAGGAACACGTTTAGGTAATTTGAACAACGGAGGTTGGACGTTTATTTTTGGAAGGTCTCATATTATACATTCAGGAGGTAAAGAAAATTATTATTTATTTTATACTGCATTACTAGAGAGAGAAAGAGCAAAGAGGTTAGAAAAATTGATGTGAGGAGGGTTGAATCTTTTAAAGTCTTTTGTACTTCGTAATAAACTTATGAGACGAAAACATTATCAAGCCTCCTAATAGCCAATTACCATCAGTAGTAAGAAAAGAATTTGACGTATAAATGACCTAAATCCACGAACATAGGAAAATTCTTGTCCCTTTTAAAATGAAAGTCGTTTTTAATCCGCCAATTTGGACATCAACGCACGTGAGTCCCATTCAATTGCTTCGGGTTGTAAACGACCGGCCGACCTCAGCCGAGTATGGCCTTTAATCGGCACTTCAGTTTTTGAATCCCTTTATGGAGATAGATCATCTTCCTGTTTACCATTCAAGGAATATACTAGTCTCAGTGCTGGGTCATGCTAAGTATGAACGCAGACGAAGCGTTTAGAGAAGAGACTTCTATGTGGCAGATGAATAAACTAGTGCAATACTTAGTGCATAGGTAACAAAATTGTAGGTAACAAAAATGCTGCTTTGTGCTTAACCATGGCATGAAGATTGGCCTGATACGTCATGACTGAGTTGCTTAAGAAGAACAACAGAATTATAACCATAATATCAATCAAAGCCAAAAGTTCTGTGCTGGATTATAATCTTGTTCGCAGGTAAGTAATTTAGATTCGTTGTCATAATAATGATTTACACTTTTATCTCCAAATAATAATAGATTCTCAGAAAAGTTAAAGTATGGAAATAAAGAATGACAAAGAAGATTTTTCTATCATCCCAATTTTGAAGACTTTAAAATAAATACGGTAAATACAAAGGTTGTTCACAATGAAGACTATTTTACTTGGATAACCCTTAGATTAATGCATTTTGTACCCTTATGCAAATAAATAGCATTTTTCCCAATCTATAAATTTATTTCTTTTCTTAATTTAATTATTTATAAAAATTTTGATTATTCTGTTCCTTCTTCAAATTTTCCACATCTGTATAGTACGTAAATAAAGTCAGACTTTTCTGTGTGAGACTTCTGTATTCGGTCATAATTTTGTTTTAAGGTTACTTATTAAGGGAAGTTTTTTTATTCGCCAAATGATAGTCCACTTGATTAAATAATGACCGAAGTGACTTAACTGAAATTGTTTTCGGATTATGCTAACTGCTTGTCATTAATCCCTAGCTCATACCACCAACTACTCCCTCTCCCGAATCGTAGGAAAATTACCCAGCTAAATAAATGTACCGCCTGTATTTATAGTGAGGTAAACGGGAAGTGGTGGGGATGCCAGAATATGTCTCTACTCAAAAGCTACAAAAGCTATAAACTGCGCCGTTTCGTTTCAGATTAGATACAGTGAAAAATTCTCAGTGATAAACTTATAATACTGATAAAACTTTAATTCTTTTCTTCATACAACCCAACCCTTGCATGCGTCTTTTTTTTTCTTTTAAACTAATACCCTGCTTAGTACGCTCCATCCTGTTCTTTACGACCCTAATATTCCTTCTCCTTGCAATATCGTCTGCTATATTCTTCCATAGCTTTCAAGTTTAACCCCTTCCTCCCACAACATTAACTCCTCTGTCATGAATTTTCTTCGTTATTTGTCTCTCATATACTCACTGGAGTAACCAAATCAGCGAATAAAACTCATGTATCTATTGCTAGAGCATTAAACCCACATTTTCTTATCAGATATGGAGTCCTAACGCTATTCCTTCTGCATCTACCAGGAACTTTGCTCATGTACCTCACACTCGCTGCATTTAGCCTCCTCTAATGCTTATCCTTGCATAACCAATCTCGCTTCCATACCGTAAAGTGGGAGGGTGTATACTAAAGTTACACGGTTGAATTGGTCATGCGATAAAGTGATGTGTGGCCTTGGCATTGTCTCGGTTGCGGATCTCAGCATGGCCAAAGGGGATGAGAGATGTAGCCGCAAGAGTGGAAATAGTGTGGAGATGGTTAGTTTAGAGAGAGGGAAAACGGAAAGAGACGTCAAGGGTTTTGGGAGAAGTGGGAAACTCTCTTTATCGAATGAGAAGGAGGGTGAAGAATGCTGTGGAGAGGAGAAAAGGATCTAGCCGAGAATTCAGTGGTTCCCTTCGGAGGGAAGTAAAAAGAGGACGGATGGGCGAGTGGAGAGAAAGAGGAGAAGGATGGGCCAAGGAAAACAAAGGGAGAAGGGGCGGAAACGCCGAGCGGAGTGGAGAAGATGGAGGAGAGACAAGAGCGTGGAGAATCCATTAAGGGAGGGATGAAGGCGAGTGCGGAGACCAATGGCAGAAGAAAGGGTACGCAAACGAGATCTGAATTGGGAGCCTTCCGAGGGAATGAGGAGGGGTCCGGCCGATAGTGGCGAAAACAAAATAAGAGCGGTCTGCGCTCGTTTCGGGGTTCGGCGTGTCGCCCTCTCCCGCGCTTTCGAGAGCTTGGTTTCCGGGTGAAGGCACCGCTCAACTGCGGTCACGTCCCCCACCACTCACTCAGTGCGGTGGTCAGGAGATAGAAGCTCTCCTGCGCAAGGTGCACCATTGCAGGCATCTGGACGTGATATCTCCTTTTGAAATTTTATCCTGGAAAGTTCCCTCTTTCGGCACCCATACTCGAGTTTCCTATTTTGGCCACTTTAATTTCCGTAGCTCTTTCATTTGAGTGCTATTCATCTGCAATTAGTTTGGGTTTCAATCTGTGGCATGCATGAATGTTAGTGAATAGAAGCTACACCATCAAATTCGTCTTTTTATTTTGCGTTAAACATTTCAGAGGTATTAATTGAGAATTGAGTGGTGGCATGCTCGCGCTAGACCCTGTTTCATGCATTCAAAGCATCTCATTATACCCAAATCGTGCTGCGTCTAGCGACCAGTCCATCCAGTTGGGAAGATTCTTGTGTTTAAGGGAATCGTTTCAAATGGATTGGAGGTGGTAAACTTAATGCATGAAGAAATAAGAGCTGTTATTGCAAATGAAGTAGGTGTTCATATAGAAGGTACCTATTTGGGGTGCTCAAAAATTATTCGATAGTCACAGGACACATTTTCATAAAATACCGCGTTTTTATATAAAAAAAATAGATGGACAAAGTAAGATTTTACAAAGTTTACAAAAGATTAGAGAAGAACAGTACCATGTGGAACACCATACCGAGAAGAAGAGCCAGATTGATTGGAAACATTCTTAGCCACAATGGGATTGTGACGAACATAATTGAAGGTAAAATCGAGGGATAAGTCTCCTGAGGAAGACCCAGGAATAAGTTCATAGACTGAATAAAGAGAAAAGTATATAGGAGGTACTTGGGAGATAGGGACGTAGCATTTAATAGGGAAGGAAGGAGGCCTGCAGTCAACCAATCTTAAAATTGAACGTCCATTTAATGAAATCATTAAATTTTCGTATGATTGGTGAAAATACTTCACGAGAATGCTTGGCATCCTTTTCATTTAAAATATATATTGCCGAAAATCATTCTCATAGGAAAATGCTAAGAACCATATTCATTGGAGAGTTTTGGATGTGCCATCCATGATTTTCATCATATGAGAGCTCAAAAAACTCAGTTTTGTGCGCTCTTAACTTCTATGACTTAAGCATAGCTGAACTCTGTTGATGAACCTTTGTCGTCTAGCCTTCCTTTTACGAGTATATCCTTTTTATTTGCATAAGCACCTTATAGTTGGGTGTTGTAAATCGTTACAATGGTTTTCTACAGCTATGTTTCCCAATTGATTTTCAGTTTACCGTTTTATTTCTTTCGATATAAATATATTTTAAAGTCCTTCATTATTAGCACGCATACCTGTGTCTGTATTGTTCTGGATCCCTATTGTAACTGTGAGTTGAGCCTCATGGCACTTTGATTGAAACTCTCTCAAGAAACTAGGAGCACCAAGGTGGAATATGAAGCCTGCCATCGTCAGTACAACAGCAGCCAGAAATCAGTGGCTGATGTGCATTAGTAACCAATGCAATTCACATGGTTTTCTGTGAATCTTTTCTTGTAAAGACCCATGCATGGAAATAATAACGACAAAGCAACGTAAAAAACGTTTGTTTTCGAAGTCTTGCCAGTAATGGCTCAGTATAGATACATAGAGAGAGAGAGAGAGAGCGTGTAGATAAAAAAGAGGGAGGGTTTTAAAAAAAATTTGAAATACTGTCAGAGGTATTTTTTCGCGTTCGCTTTTGAGCAGTTATCGGTTGAGCGATATTTATCTTTTTTTGCTGATTTTTTGCGGCTTATTTTCGTTTTCGTTAAAATTTAAGATAAATTTTACAGGCTGTCCAACATTTATTTGAAATATAAAGACCCAAGCGGAGCGTATTTATGTTTGGTGTCACTTAAAATGTAACTTGCACATTCAATTCTGTATGAATATAATTAAGAAAATATCCCTAAAATTTGGTGCAGTAATGAGAGTCATATTACGAAGAATGAACACGCATGGGAGGCTTGAAATTGAGGAATATCTTCCGTTTCTTGTATTAATAATTCAAATGAACAGTGGAGTGTACAAAAATATGTTTTTCAGTAACACTTGATAATTTTTACTATATATTTATTAAAGGGATTTAGTTGATTGATAGCCTTTCCGTGAACTGGCCTTCTCTTGGAAGGAAATAGTGGTCAGTCATCTCACTTGACTAGAGGACTAAAACTCTTTGGAAGATGTAGTGAGAAGGATAGAGCTGCATGGACAAGAAGTATCGAAGGAATGGATATCTATCCTGGGTCGTCATCTATGTCCTCGGCGAAGGACTCCGGAAGTCATCTCCACTCATCTCACGCAAAGGCCCAATGGGTGTATATCCGATGGGATGAAACTCTGTCGAGAAGAAAGGAAGGGGAGATTCGAAAATTTCGGGTACGGTCCCTCGGCTCGGAGCACTGAACTCTCAGCTATCCTCCCCATTCCCCCTGCCCGAAATTCGTCCTCGTCTATGAGGATTGGCTCCGTTGGATGAAGAATAGAATTCTTTTTTACTTTATTTGCTTCGTGAGTGGGTCGGCCGCAGTGGGGTCAGCGACGAGACGGAATCACTCAAGAGAGTAACGTAAAGAGAGAAAGAGAGAGAGAAGATTGTTTTTTGTATTGGGTTGGTTGGAAAGGAAAGAAAGGCGGAAGTGAAGTATAGGACAGCTAGCTATAGCGACGAATCGACTGCGATATGCCGGAGATATTGCATTGCGATATTGACCACCCAGACAATGCGATACATTCATAGTGACGACATTAGGCTTAACTTGGAGGAATTTGTCCAAATTTTTTATAAAATAGACATACTTTGTTCTTCATTTAAGGATTCCCCAATGCTATACATACATACACGAACGTGTTGCAACCGGTTGTGAAATAAATAACGTGTGGAAAAGTCCAAAGTACGTCCATTATATTAAATATGCAATATACTGCATTGCGATGCATTTCAGCATGAAATATCCTTCGATATTATCGATCGATTTCTTCGATCGTTTGATGTTGTGTGGTATAATGTGATGTTGGTTATTTTTTGACGTCATATTGCTTTTTACAGCGTTCTTTGTATTGTGACAAATGTACAGGATTGACAATTTAACTGGGAGTAATTTCACTATTAAAAACAATATCAAAATCCTTTAGTAACAGCTTATGTAAATAAGAGACATAAAGGCAGGGAAAAACTCTTATTCGACTCAAACTCGGGTTCCTAACTGTCTTGAATCATCTCACTCTTCGAGGTCAAAGCGCGACTCACCGTTAACCCAAAACACCTCATTGCTTGTCCAAGCAGGGAAAAATCTCGATCCTCTGATGGATAAAATACGGGACACAAAATGTTCACGAATTGGCATGGCGGCCCTTTAAATACCTTTTATTCCAAACAGTACCGAACATCGCGTTCCGTAAAGCGTTTCTGGTGTCGTCAGAAATTGAATTGTACGAGAGAATAATTGACTACTCAATGGATTAAACGCAAATATATTTTGATTCTGTACAATATTTGATAGCATTAGTGATGCGTGTGGTTTAAAACGATATCATTCGCTATGCGGGGTATTGTGCGATAAATGAGGGAAAGTATGTTTTCCTTTAGGAAGATCTGGATGAAGTCTTTTTCCATGTGACATCGTGTCATGCTTTCCATAGCCGCCTTTTTGACGAGCAACTTGCTCATATTCGAGAGGGAATAACTGTGTCATATAACTATTTTCCCTAAAGAAAGATGTGCCAGTTGCTCACGAAACGTTGTTTACGGAAAACTCGACCCTGTGGCACACCCGAGAAGATTTCACGCCTGCGACACGCCGCGTGTTTTTGCGTTTCAAGATGCACGTCACTATTTGGGTATCGTTCTGACTTAATGAAGCAAAAGCGCCGGCCCGGAAGGGAAATTTTTTTGTGTGCGGCAAGATAGGCGAGGTGATTTTCCCTGTTATCATCGGTAAGGCTGTTCCCTGGTGATAGGGGGGGGAGGGGGGTCGGCCCAAGAGGGCGACGACGGCGGCCGGGCCGCAGTCTGCGATGGTTCGGGGGAAGTAAGATGAAGACGACGGTGAAATGGGGGTCGAGACCGTATAGTAGAGACAAGTCCGTGTTGCACCCCAACCCATAGCTCGGTAAACTGCTTCATATTTGTTTATTTTCTTTCCCTCTTCCCCTCGTCCTCCTCTTCCCCCTCTATCACCCCTCTGTTTGTATTTGTTTCGTACGTGAGGCATGAATCTGGGTCGCGACAGCATCCCCATGACACGAACGTACGTGTGTGTGAAGCGTTTCTCCAGTGATTGTTGTGTGCGTGTGTGGACTCTAGGGGGAGGAGTGGAGGAAAAAGATGAAGAGGAGGAGGAATGCCTCGACGACGAATGAGGGTAGACTGCTGGCCCTGGCTGCTGATTGCGGAAGCGGGCCGAGAGAGATCGAATGTAATCGATATTCTTTTTTTTGTCCTGTTAACTTTCATTTGCCGCGTGAGAGATGTCGGATATCCTGATAGGAAAGGGAAATATGTCGTCTCGTACCGTCGCTTAGGAGGTTGCATTGCGACTGACTGAGTGTAAATAAATATTGAACTTTACCTTTTCATTGGCATTGATCTGCTTAAGAGCAGACTTGCGCTCTATCAATATCAGAAATAGCTGATATGTTTTTTCTGAAATAGCTGGTAAGTTTTACAGAAATACCTGCTGTCTTCTCTTAGCATTAATAGACATTCATTTCATCATTGGTCGTTCAATCCTAAGGTTGGTTGACTGCAGCCCTCCACCCTTCCCTAACTAATTCTAGTTCCCTTACCTCCTGTTATCTCTTCCTTTGTACTTTCCTCTTTTTTGGCACATGAACTTACTCCTGAGTCTTTCTCTGGGAAATTTTCCCTTTATTTTACCTTCAATATATTCTTTACAAACCCATTGTGTCTCAGAGTGTGTCCAATCCATCTGATTCTACTTTTTATGGTGTTCCATATGGTTCTTTCCTCTTCTACTCTTCTGTACACTTCATCATTTCTTATTTTGTCCGTCCAATTTCTCTTCAGAATCCTCCTCCAGCACCAGGTTTCGAAGTCTTCTATTCTTTCGAAGGCATATGATTTGAATTTACATCACATAGCCATTATAACTGGGTAATTTTCCGGTGAAGGTTGGTTAAAGTGGAAGTGAGCAAATATATTACTTTAAACTGGGTGGGGGTCCTATCCACCAACAAATTATACTATAATTCATGCTTCATATCAGCATATACACATATCAGCACATGTATAGACACATATATCGTGTACTACGAACTTCCTAATGAGACCTATTGAATATTCTTGTATAAGTTATAATAAACCAAACTTTATTCGTTAACTCATCCAACCCGTGTCCCATGGATTGTGCACACCTAGTGGCTCAGAGTGTTCCTCAATGCGCCACCTCGGTCCCTGGCTGCTAACTTCAATCCCAGGTTTCGGCAAGGCACACCAGTGCTCTCATCATCGTGAACATCTACTCCGGGATCCGCGTTTCTTCCACCGCGGAAAAACCCCTAACTCACCACGTTCCCACGTCCGACTCTCTCCTCCTTTTCCGCACTCCGCCCCAAAAACGTACCCCTCTGTCTCATTATAAACCGTGTCCTTACAGTATTAAACTGAGAAGTGTTCATTATTATACAAAAGCCAAACCTAATTTTGAAGCCTACTAACATTTCTATGATTTCATTGCCCCTTCAATTTATCAAAAAATTCCAAATGAGATTTCATCAATTAGGAATAAAACTTCTTTCCTCAGAAAATAAAAATTCGGTTGCTACAAACAATGATGTGGAGTGTCTGCTAAAACCATGGTGTGATTATTGTATGGTATATGTACTAATTTCCTTGTATTGTGTGAATCCTGTACTTAATGTTAATTCCAACCGAAATGTGTCATACTAGAACACATTTATGTCACATAAAAGCCAGAATTTATTTTATATTTTTTTGTGAATGCGAGCTTTTGAACTAAAGCCAATTTATTCAAGGAATCGCAACCCCCAAACAAGGAAGCATGTCCTCAGGGGTGCCTAATTTCTTCCTAATTTTTGTCTATTCATTTATTTAAATATGTGTATATTTTTTGGGTGAAATACATTATATTCTATTCTCTCTCATGTTGTTACCCCGCAATATTCTCGGCCGTCCCCCATTTTGGGAATCGTCTATTAATGAGCGGGGTTAGATTTCAAACAATGCCCGTTCACAACCTTGGGATTGTGTTACTGTTATATTGTTCAGTAATAATATTCTTTCCTTCGGCATTAAGCTTCCCTTCGCACCTCATTACCTCCTACAGTCGCCTAAATTGTCTCCTCCTATTCTCATCCAGAAGTTTTTTCTTCACCCAGCATAGTAAACTAATAAGACGCATAATGTGCAAATTGCTTGACGATATTATATTTCGTAATGAGCGCTTTTTCCAGGCTCAGGAGGCGAGGTCCAGTTTTGTCGTATTAGTGCATTTCGTGTTAAATTTATTGCCGTAGGTAGCTAAGGTATCAAGTATTTCGCGAGGTGTAGGAATGTGAAGGTTACATTTTCAAGTTCTTCCACCGCCGCGCGTGCTGTTTTCGATTATCATAACAGTCCTCGGGGAAAGTCATGGGGTGTAGGTCAGCAATTTGAGGCGTCAATTTAAGTGGAGATTAATGCACAGGAACGTGATGAAGAGCCTGGAATTTCTTTTCCAAAAATGCTAGTTATGATGTACTGCTTCTCCCACGTTTACCTGAATCAAAAATGCAATAGATATATTCAGCTGGTTTATGAGTCGACCATCCATTGTCTTTAACTTTTTTACCCTGAGTTTTATCGATTAAGAAAAATCATTCGCAAGAGCGGTCGTAACTGCATTGCTATTTAAGAATGGTAAAGGTAGTTTGAGCGAGATAGTTCCTTTGGCATATTGGTGACCACTTTCGAATTTTACATTTTGATTTCATCAGCTATAGGAAGCATGAAATAAACAATTTAATATTCATTTTGAATCAATATGCTTATATATCACTTAAATTCTAAGTTATTAAATAAAAATATCTACAAAAGTCTTTAACTTGACTCATTTTTTTCGCGGGGCACGTTTAAAACTCCCTCAAACGGGAGGTTTGTTTATGATTTTGAAAAAAATTACTAGGGTGGCATTACGATTTAGTTTAAAAAAGCTGAGAAAGTATACAAACTCTTCTTCTTAGTGGAATCTGTCTTCTGACAGGTTTCAACTGGCTGCCCTCTATCGCAGTCGGTCCTGAGCATCTTCTTTCATTTGCCTGTAACTTCGGCCATTTTTTATTTCATCGAGTATTCCCATTCTTCTTCTTCCATTTCCTCACTTTCCCTCTATTTTTCCTACATCCCTTCTCGTAAAAAGACAATTTTGGCGTAATATATGTCCCATCCAAGCTGTCTTCCTCTTTTTTTCCCTCAGCAGTTTTCTTTCTTCTCCTATTTTCATTAGTACTTCCTCATTTCTCATTCTATCAGTCCACTTCACCTTAAGAATTTTTCTCCACAACCGAATTTCAAAACTTTCTAAGTACTTTTCATCTTTCTTTTTGACTGTCCATGTTTCGCTGCCGCAAGTCATCACACACCTTAAAAAACATTTGGCAAATCTCTTTCTCAGTTCTACTGGAATGCTAAATGCTATCAGAAAATCTTTAACCTTCTCAAATGCTTTTTTACTCAGAGCTATTTTCTGTCTTAATTCCTGGGTACAGCTCCCTTTCTCAGTCACTAAACTTCCCAAGTACTGAAATGATTTCACTTGCTCAACAGCTTTTCCTTCTATAGATAATTTAATGATTGCTTTATTCATACTAACTTTCAACACTTTTGTCTTTCCAACATTTATTTTCATTCCGTATTCTTTCCCCACTCTTGTAACACACTCCATCATATACTGTAGCTTCACTTCTGATTCCGCCAGTACTGCTTGATTATCTGCATACTTCACTGTCTTTATTTTTTCTCCTCAAACTACTACATCTCTTGCTTTTTCTAATGCTTTATTGGTTAGCTCTTCAGCATAAATAGGCAAGGGGAATCCACCACATTCAAGACCCTCGTGGTATCCCTAGTCTTACTGGACTGTGCTCTAAAGAATACAAACACAATGTAACATAAAAATATTGCTTGTATTTCCTTAAAAACAGAAGGTTTTTTGTGATTCTGAAAAATACTGCGGTGTCTATGATTTATTTTTTAAAAGAGTCGAGAAAATGGACAACCTTCACTCTTTTAATTTTTTGAAGAGATCTAGGCGTTAGAAATTCCTCATTTTTTAAGTAAACTCTCACTGGTGTGCATACGCGTACAATTCTCCATGTAAAAAAGCTAGCATTTTTCGTTAAAAAAATTGGAATGTAATACGGTAAGGGGCTAATATTTTGGTATTATTGGGAGTGTGAGATGGTTTTCTTTGAAATAAGACCAAATTCATTGACTTATAGGTGAAATGATATATCGCTCAAAGTACCTTAAGTAGGATCAGCTGGTCAAACAACTTATATTGGAAATATTGCTTCATTGAAAACGACAAATGCCTTTCTTTCTTTTCTTTAAGTCGGTAACTATCAAGAAATACCTCTAGGAAATTGAAACTTTCTAGCTGGACTGCATTCCTAATCGCAGTGAATCATTGCCCGTGACTTAAAAGCTCTAGTTACTTTTACTGGCCTCGTGGAGCTGCTACGGCCATGCATCTCCAGTTATGCCACCGGCTTTGGAAATAAACAATTCTCTTTTGCGCTCCACGGACACTATGAACTCTCCCGTTAACCTCCCTTCGAAGCAATTTCATATAGTGTAGGTAAGGTCGACATATTCGTTCGGCTGGAGGACTTTAGCTGGCCCGGCCGGCCGGCGGCGCAACCAATCTTGTCGATCGGAGTAGGAGGGTCCTCCAATTTCTATGACTCGACAGAAAGTCTAAGAGCAGACTGTGCCGCTGCTGCGGGAACTCCACCACTCTCCATGGGCCGCGTCAACCCTCCCCCCTTTCACCCCAACCCCCATCATATACCTACCTCCTTTTAACCCACCCCTCCTCCAAAATCCACGCCAAAACCACCGTGGCCGTGTTATAGGGAGAGAGAGAGAGAGAGAGACATAGAGAGGGAGAGCGAGGATGGAAACGCAGCGTTTTCACAAAGCCCCGTATGGCTCAGTCAATTTCCTCTCTTCCATCCCTGACCTCTCCCTCCCAGATTTTTCGGCCACCCCTGTCCTCCACCCCTTAACCCGTCGGTCCAAGTCCCCTCTCAACATCAATTCACTTCACCCTCTTCGGAATCCCTCGCTTCCAGTCTATGACCTGTTCCAGTTTTCATGGAGTTCATATCATCGATTTTGATAGGTGGAGAGCTAGGGATGAATGGATGGAAAAAAGTATGTGGGGTGAATTCATTTTTCAACCAATATATTTCGGAAGAGATTAATTTGTACCCGAGGATGTGCCGTTATGAGGATATTATGACTGATTTAACCTAATATATCGCTTGAACTATTTAAAAATTTAATAAATTAATGTTTTATGATTTTATTGTTATTGAATAAACTGAAAAATGACCATTAAAAGGTCTCAAAACCTTTGGGGATGTGATGTTTGCTTACTTGCAGATATATAATTACGTTCCATTTGCTTTATTTATAATCTCTAAAATACGTCTAAAACCATTGTTATGGTCAAATATTCTCCTGCCAAGTATGATGCTATATTTCTGATGAAACGGTGAAGTAGGAAATCCATGGAGATGTGCTATAATTTGCTTTTACTCTGTGCTATTTGTCAAACGTCTTTCTCCTACTCAGGATAGGATGGTCAAAAGAGTACAGCCCCGGGGAGAAGAGTTATGGTCTAATATTATCGAGTTTAAAGAAGGAAGGTTTATTTAGGAGGAGAATGCCGGTCACAATTTTACCGTGGAGTTAATGACCTACGATAAATCTTCGAAAAACTTGCCCAAGTATTGATTTTTAGAAGATACAGGGGAAGAAGGTCAATCTAAAAGTTTATCTAATCTTATTGTTGGGAATGGACTAGAATGCTATCTTTTAGTAAACCGCTCACTTATGTGGGCGGATTGAGCATAGCTTATAGAGTTCTTCAAGAAGTGATGGCATGCCATTTGCTAAAAATTGACCTCGTGTCATTTTTCCAGGACCCCGGAAGTAAAATTTAGACTTATGACATTGATTGATCAGTTGCTTGGCATTGAATAAAATATCAATTCATTCATATCTCAGAATCTTTATTTATTATCTTACACCTTGGATACGGCTAGACAAAAGTGCAGCAATGCATTTTGCGGA
The DNA here is from genome assembly GCA_963169105.1 of Ceriagrion tenellum. Classification (NCBI taxonomy): domain Eukaryota; kingdom Metazoa; phylum Arthropoda; class Insecta; order Odonata; family Coenagrionidae; genus Ceriagrion; species Ceriagrion tenellum. The sequence goes on along the minus strand of OY720632.1, from coordinate 103,891,211 downwards.
TGCAATCGATACGATAGCGTGTAAATAAATCTATCTTCGGCGACTTGGTAGCACTCCGTCGTCAATAAAATTCGTTGTGCTACAGGCTGATGGTACGGTCTATACGGTCTAGTAATTACAATCACTTATTGAAACGGATTGTAATTAATAATTGCTCCGTCCATATTCAAGTAAAATTTTGTATGAAAATACATTTCATTGGTAAAGGGGTTTGGGAAATTTTTCTTTGGGAATTTTCACAGGGAAAAAATCATCCGCCTTGACCGGGATTCGAACCCGGATCCCTCGATTTCGATGCTTTAGCAGCACTCGGCCGGAAATCGAGGGATCCGGGATAAAATCCCGGTAAAGGCGGATGATTTTTTTTCTGTGGAAATTCGCAAATTTGTGCATTGCGGGGGACTTCGTAAAAGTGGAACTCCGTGGTTAGTCCCGGATAGCTTAAAATTTGTCAAATTTTTCTTTGTTATTTATAAATTTTTTGCATATTCTCATTGTGTCGATTGAATCTACCCAGGATTTGATATGGAATTTAGAAAAAAATACTGCGAAACTTATTTTTCGTGAATTGCTGCGTAACTTATTTCTCGTGATTTTTTTCCTTATCTTCAGAGTCCATCTCTGATAATATTTATGGTTGGATGCGTAATTTTGTGAAACAGTCACAGACATGACAATGCGATGACGGGTCGTCAATAAACATTTCAAGTGTGGAATATACTACAATATTTTTTCGTCATGTCTATGATACTAAATATATAATTGAATATTGGAATCTGTATTCATATTATAAAATTGAATATAGGTTGGAACCGCAGATAAATTAGTAATTAATTCAGTAGGCAATAAACGGTTGCTCAAAATACTAAGAAATTTACCACGAGGGAAAATATTCTCTAATATAAAATCCTGTAGTTGGCTTCTTCATTTAAAGAGGAGTATATAAAATTATGGAAATTCTTCTCGACGCGAGCAAGCATTATAAAAATATAATTCCAACTCGAAGGGAATGGAATCGAAATGAGAATGTTAGCTTTCCGCTGTTGACCTTCGAGCTCCGCTAAGTCGGGCGGCTAATGGGCGCGCCGCACTTGAAGAAGGCTGAAACGTTGGAAAGCAATCTTAGAATGAATCGTTATTCTTTACTTAGAGCCTACTTTGAATAAAAAGAATAATAAACCGATTAAAATGCTTCCTTCGGCAAGATCATCTTCTTAAACCCCTCCAAAACCCGAATTCAGCTCAAAGAAGATTTCCATGAATTAAGTTTAAAATAAAAATACATTTCTCAGCATCCCGTGATCGACTAAGGAAGAATGATGAGGCTTGAAAATTGGTGTTCGCCTTTTTCCTTTTTTTCTTCTAGTCTCCAGTCCCTAAACCATCTCCCTCGTATTCGACGTGTGATTCGTGCTGTGCGGTCTCTCGTCATCTCTCTCTCGGCGCATGTGGTTAACGTACTGCCTCGAGTCGACCGTTCTCTACGAGTGTGCTCGTGGGCATATGTGTGCGGCGTTTGATAAAAGGTTTTAAATTCCGGCGGCAGTAAAAAAAATGGCAAAGGGTGGGTGCAAATCTTTCCCACTGGCGGATAAGAGCGGATAGAGAGGAAAGGAGTTAAGAGGATGCGGAGGGAAAGAGGTCGCCGGGCGGATTTCACACGAGCCCGGCCCTGCAAGAGTGGACGTACATTTATGTGGCTGAGGGAAAGGAGATATGTAAAAGAAATAGGGGGAAACGGTTAGAGCGGCGGCGTATACAGATGGGATGATAGGCTGCTCCTCCTCTTGGAGCATCTAGCTGCTGTGAAGGGATCGCCGCGGCGTCTGCCAAAAGAGGTTAAAGTGAATGAGAATCGCGGCTGCGGGATTAAAGTGCTCGCGAAGTTTTGGAGGCGTCGGAGTGTCATCAAGATGTCTCCGCCCTTTTCTCCGCAGTTGTCCTCCAATTGATAGCCCTCCGTGTGTACAATTAGGTATCTTTTATTAGATTATAGACGTTTTTTAATACTTTGAAGGTATAGTTATTTACCGCAGGTTCATTAGCATAGTTCTTATCACCACCGTTGCTAATATTCTTTCATAACCTTTCCTGGTCAAATTCTAAGGATAATTTCATCAAAATTCAGTATGCACTGATTTATAATTTTCTAAATTTTTAAATTTTTCTTGTAATGAATTTTTTCCATGCAGCGTAACGTTGTCTCAAGTTTTAACCTGAAGGGAACAGTAACCTTACTTAGGCAGGTACGATTTAACTCTATTAGCTACGTTTGTGGGGTCTGGGGTGAAACAATCATTACCTATATTGTGAATGAATCATCGGCTTTATTTTTCTCTGTCATATTTGTAATTTTGATCTTTACCACACCGCAGCAACAACTTAGGCTATAAAACTGATTTATTAATCATTCCTCATAACTCAAATTCAGTCTTTGTTTTGTAAATTGTAGTATTATTACACTACCATGTTATTTTACCCTCTAAGTTTTGTGTTTTTTAAACTGTAAGTTCTTTCTTCAACTACTCATATCGAATGAATGGAGAAGGTCTTTAATGCACATATGCTACAAATTCAATCTGAAATAAGTCAATACGCCTCGGTCTCTGTACGAGCTTTTATGAGTTTATAGTTGTTCTTTCATTTAATTCAAAAAATGATAAGAGATTTATCAACTTATATTATAGTTGTAAAGCTCTAGCAATTTATTCATCTCCTTTGACTCCAGTTTGGTGATGCTCAGAATAATTTTTACTTGCTTTAAAGCAACTGATTCATTAATGGCTGGATCTCTAAATGGTTCGGAATAATGAATGCAGGTGTTGTAAATTTCTCTTGATCAATCGGTAATAATGTTATTCAGGACAGTGTTTGAATTCATTCGCCGTAGGAGGATAATCATTGAAACGAAAATTCAGCGTTTCTCTCGCCATTTAATGTTGATCACATATTTTTGTTTGGAAGCATTAGAAACGCTATTCAAAACACGATCCTCTGTAAAGGAAACAGCCACGGTTTAACTCTGCTTGAAATAATTATCCAGATGGCTGATTGTTTATTCGTGGCACGTGTTGATTTACCAACTAAGTATCTGCATGTTGTATTGCAATTTGTTAGAGGCGAAAATATGTTGACTGTGACCCCTAAACATTTGGCGTTCACTCTAATGCATTAAGTGAAAAAATAACATTTTCAAAGTCAACAGGATCCAACATATCAGGACAAATGAATAATGGTGAGCTTAATTAGCTACTGTTTTCTATCCTAAAGCATTGGCTAAGTTACGGTTAAACTCCTGAAGAAGCAGTATTCCAAATCAACGTGAAATAAACTCATTTTATGGAAGGGGAGTCGATAATATCTCTCGCCATCCACGGTTTTCTAGATCATTCAGGTGGCTTGATTAGTTCGCAGTTGAAACAGAGCTAAGTAATGCTTAGGGTCTTAATCTGGATGCATTCCCAGTTATAAATTTCCAGCTTCTAAAGAGAAATTTACTGATTCACATGTAAAATTTTATGTTCCATCCGACCATTATTTCGGCACGTTACGTCATCATTACCCTGATCCTTGGAAATATGTTAAATACATCAGATTCATGATGGTATAAAGTGAATAAACCAGGTTGGAATAAAAATATAAGTTTGTGCGAGTAGAAACGTGTTTCCGTTTTAAATATGGAGATGGAGAGTTTCAGCAAAGTTATTTTCTGCACTGATATACTACTTATTAATTTTATTACCTTCCTCGAGTTTTTTGATGTTTTTGGTCAATAATGTTAATCTAAGTATTATTGTTTTTCCGAAGTTTCAGATTACTTTAATCCTTTCTCAGGGCATTCAATGTTGTTTATGGTATCATGAAATTTTCTCCTTCCAACACTCAATAAAAATATGTGAAATGCGCAGATATCAAACCAAGATAGAGGTTTCTTGGTTCAATGTGGGATTTTTATTGATTAATTTTTAAATTAATTATTAATTTTGAAACTAATTTGATTTTGATATTTTTCATGTTTTTTTAATACGGGTTGGCAGAAGACAATTTCATGGTATAATTATTAGCATTGATTGCCCAGAGAAGGCAAATATATTTTTAAAAGCCAGAAAAAATTATTACGTAGTCTTATCATTTGTTCAAAAGCGTCAAAAAACTCAATGAAGATTTAATTCAGAGTTCAAGAAAGAAAATGGGTTATTTCTATCATTTAGATACAGCAAATATTAGTGGAGGCTTTTATAGCTCAAAATTATACGGGGGAGTGGAAGAAATGGCGTCTTAATTTTCTGCTGAGTCTTCTCCGCCAGTTTTTTTTAATCACGTGAGTCCACCAAAATTCTTGATCCTTCCTCACTTCAAGGTCCGTAAATTTCAGGTGAAGTCATTCCCAGGTATACCTTTAGAGTTTCATTCCGTCGCATGCATGAATTTCATCCCGTCCAGTTCTCGGTAAAATGTTGAGGAGTGCTTTGCCAAGGACCCTTGTTTCTCACAAGTATCTTGTCTTTTGCAATAATTCACCAATTAATAATTAGTTTCCTCAGTATGGTCGCTTTTTTCCAGCAAATTTCTTTTCTGGAAACTTATGATACAATGCATCATGACTAGTCTGGTACTCTCGAGAAAGCGTGCAGAAGTAACCGCAAGGGGATCTGTGGTAGGTTTTTCATTCCCGTTTCTAACGGCAGAGGCCTATTTAAATATACTGTCCGGAAATAATTTCAAAATTTCTGCTTTTTGAAACTACTATTTTAGAAAGAAATACGAATTAATTTAATCCAGTTTTTAGTATCAATGTCTTCTACGCCGTTTGGTCTCATAAATATTTTTCTAAAAAGAAGTCCTTGAGAAGTAACGTGTTTGAAAAATAATCATCATGCTTATGTACTGGTATAGCAGTATTTGACTTCGTAATACGCTGCGTTAATACAATTTTAATATCTGTATATATTGTTTCATTGATGTTTTCCGGGCTGAGTTGTCTGGAATTATAACGTAGCAATTTAAATATTAGTTGGGTCCTCCACAGTAACCACCGGTTTTCCAAATATAGTTACATCCTCATCGGAAATTTAAATATCAAAATATGAAGGTAATGCCAAGTTTAATTTCAAATGCTTCTCAATGAAGCCAAACGTCGAACCTTAGAGGAAATTAAAATTTATGCATTAGTTTCCGCCTTATCTTTGTAAAATTTCTCCATAATTCTCAGGAATTAACAAAAAGTTTGTTAATATTTAGCAGAATTTTTATTGGTCGACAAGTTTCGTCAAATAGTCAACATCTACAGGAGAATTATATAAAGCTCTCAGGTATATATATTAATTGGTAGTGGGTAGAAGGGGGAAGGCTGGAACAGTTACCTACCCTGACATATACCTGGGACCTTGGATGTCGAATAATCGACGAAACCGGCCTTCTAATAAAAATTCTGTGTAAAATTTACATAGCTTTTGTTTATTCCGTACTCGAAATTTTATTGCTCAAAATATTTCAATAGTTTCAGAATTTTTTAGTGAATATATCTGAACGTTTCAGTTTTAATTAAACAGCATAGGAACTGGATTCTGCGGATATTGATGTATTGAAAAACAGATGTTTTTTCAATTATCAAAATTCAAGTCAGGAAAGAAAACTAAGTGAAGAATCAAGGAAGTTACCTTTATGAACATAGAGGGGTGATGAAGGGAAGGGGCTGACTCAATAGTGACATATGAGCAATAGCTACACTGAGTTTACTATTATTTCGGACTAAGAATTGTGAAGGAGCATAAAGATGGTTTGGCCAAATTTTTCTGACAAATCATGCTGGAAAGCAAGTGCAAATTTAATTTTAGAAGTTTTATCTGCTATAAGAAGTATGAAGTAAATATTGCAATCTTAATTACTCAAATTTTTCATTACTAATCATCAAATAAATGGACTCAGAATGTTAATATTAGTAGCTTTTATTAAATTTAATTAATTTGCATTCCACGTAAAAAACGCCTTCACAACCGAAGGCGACTTTATGAAAAGAATGAATGCATTTTTTTAAATAATTGATACAATCACGCTGAAACGCTTAAAATGACTGAAATTATCAGTAATTAACTACACAAAAATATGTAAGGCTTTAATTGAACCCATTCGTTCCACGCCAAATGCTGGGAACGCCCTCCGAAACGAAGGATTTTTTTTTGCGATTTTGTTAAAAGTACCGAGGTGATTAGTAAACTTATTTTTAATTAAAAGTGAGAGAGCCGTTCCCTATTTGTTGGAAAACTGCTTCTGTTTTACAGAAAATGTATAGAAAATTAATGTGGTGTATGGTAAATATTTCGGTGTCATTGGAAAGACGATATCTTTTTCACCATAATGCGACCAAGGTCGTCGAATTTTATAAGTCGTGATATCTTGCTTAAACTGACGCAAATTTATAGCAAATTAAGCTCTCTAGCTAAGATTTGGTTAGGGAGAGGAATAGGAGATAAAAGGGCCGGAATGGAAAGTAGAGACAGAAGAAGAACACGTTCGGTAGCGCGTAGTGAAGGATATTAAAGAAAATAAAAATGAAAGCGGGACCACCTAAAAGAAACCGCTGCTCTATTCTCTGTTGGCAGCGGACCAAAGAAAAATGGGAGTCCAGAGAGAGAGAGAGAAAGAATGGTGGTGTATGGAGTTGGAGAGAATGTCTGGGAGGAATAAGAGCCATTCTTTATAAGTATAACATCCTCTGCTTTTTCCTATCCTTGAACCCCTTCGTCTTCCGAATTTTCTTTTTCCATTCTTATTATTGTTATTTTTTATGGGCGTGGTATGCAGTATTTCTCCCTTTCATTGCTGCCCTTTCCCTTAGCATAGGATTTGCAGGTTATGCGGTCGCTATTATACTGGTGGCGGGTTTTCCTTATCTAAGTCACGTTGGAAATTATGAATCATGCCTCAATGGACTATCGTTCTTAACTAATCTGAGTTACATCAAATGATTTGTGGGATGGATAGCTTTTTTGTATTTACGTTGATATTTCTATATGTGACTAGGAACTGAGATCTTTTCGATTCCTTTGTGAATGTATTGTTAAATAGTAAGATTAAGATTACTTAATAAATCCCTCTTATCTCATAGTGCGCTTAGCTGTATATAGGGTATGTAGCCAATATTATATCTTTTTTGTCCCTTTTTGTTTATATTCAGCGTAAGAAATTGAAATATTCTCTATGAACTTTGATTTTTCCTGCATTTCCACTCGACAATTATTTAAATGGGATTTTACTTTCATACTGTATCGCGCCGGATGTAATATATATTTTGCATTTACTGTAGCCGAGGTCGATCCAGCAGTCGTGGAGTTATGCAGTACCCTAGGTTAAGCTGAAGTAAATCTAGACGTGCGGTTTTCACAGACTTCATTGCACGGAAAAGTACACTAGTTGAAATTATGTAATGCGTCTGCCTTGCAGCAAGTTTGCGAGAATAAATAAACTAAAAAGACGGGTAACTGTTTTCCATTAACTGAAACTTGATAATACGTTTGGTATATAAAAGAAAATAATAAAAAAGTCGCGGGGCTATTTTTTCTGCCGTGGAAAAGCAAAAAAAGAAAGGATGAAAATGAGCCGGTCCCGTCCGGCAGCCCTGGGGCACTCGTCGCTGGGAAGTTCTCCATTGGGGTCTCACACTTCGCGCGACGGCTGCGATGCGGTCGAACGGCGTGAAAGGGGAAGAGGGGGAACGTATATTGGATGGGGAAGAGGAAGGGAAAGTCGAGAGGAGATAGAGAGGGAGAAAGGCGTGAAGAGAGAAAGAGTGGTTGGGACCGACGCAGTAGCAGCTACCCACATAAAAAGGCGTCCAGTTGTACCCAGCGACCGGCTTACCCGTGCCATTGTCACACGAGTGCGTTTGTTTTCCGTAGTGTCGCAGGAACGACTCCGCCGGGGGGGGGGGGGAACCCTCAGAAACTAACAGCGGTGGAGGCGGTGCGAATCGTTTGTGGCCCTTTCGAAGCTGAGCGTGTAAATTTTAAGAGATCGGGCTTCACTTGGCGCTGGCCTTTAGCTCGCGACTCCTCGCCAACCGTGTTGTGCCCTTTTCTATTCTATGAAGCGATCAGTTCTTCCGTATCCTCAATAAGTTTTCCTAATAATGGCCTGCCGATATATGACATATATTGATGGTTGTTTGCGAGTATTGATTTGGTCAATCCCAAGGCAGTTTTAAGGGCAATTAAAACTTATACTTCTCTGAATAATGAACTAAAAATTATTTTTTATGATACATAATTTACGTGGCTTGCTGGTTTTTGAGAGTATTAAGACTACTACGCAATGTATTATTATTTTATGTTTTTTGCTTTAATCCTGAACTTTCTATGAAAGATTTTTGTCGGATTAGCATAGGATTTCTTTTTTGTTGCCATTCAGGAGAATTTAATGGACAGTGTCAACAGTTGGGCTCTGTTCAATGTTTGTTTTTGTTTTTAAATAAGATTGAAATATCTTTACCAAGCCAAGTATCCAAGTTTATTCATAGTTTATGGAAAAATGCTTTGTATGACAGAGCGTGGAAAAGGGTAATGAATGAGACTAATTTTTCGAAGCGAGGCTTTTTGAGTCGTTAAATTGTAGGTGATGCTACATAAACTTGGCTTATGAAAATCGTTTTCCATTTATTGGAGAATCTGAGTGATAGAAACATTATTAGCTATCACTTAAGATATGTTGTACCATTGTTTCCACGCCACCCGATTCATTCTAGCGAATATTGCCTCGGTCATGCGCGCCTTTCCCGATAGATGCTGTAATATCCATGACTCTCCTACAATATTTCTTCTTTAGAGTCTCGATCTATTGTCTCTCCAGACGATATCGGATCCCTACTTTCTCTGTCGCCTATTATTCTTCTATTTTTGTTCTAATTATCCATTGTGCTCGCATCTCTCTGCTGGATGTTTACCAATTGAGATATTCTTGGTTTTAATCATCTTTCTGTTCTTATCCTTGAGGGGTTTATTTGACGTTCATGGTTTATTGTCTTTCTCTTTTCAAGTCGAGATAGAATCTTGTGTTGTGTTTTCTCAGACAGAGCCACCTTGCTCTAATTAATCGTCTTGCCTTCCTGCTTGCTTGCTGCCAGATGTTTCCTTTTTGTTCGCTTATTTGTTGTTCTCCTGTGATAGTTGATCTCTTATGAATGTCTTTCTTGGCACTTCCATAACTCTTGATCTTGTTGGCTGGGAAAAAATTTTCTTTGTTTGTTCCCACCTTTGATCTAATCATCTCATGATGATATTGTTTGCTTCTTTTTCTTTTGTTAGCTTAAAATTTTGACCATTAATTACCCAGATCAGTTTATATTCACAATATATTCGATTTATGTGGGCGTGTTTTCGGTTTCCTTTACTAAAAATGTTTATAAACTGACTATTTCTTTTGCTTTTAACGAAGTGTGAAAAAGAATTCACAGTTTTGAATATTTCATACCTTTACCGTTGTCTGCGAACTGATGAACTCTAATGACCTCCAGGCTCATGTTCTATAGGCCAATATTTATACATTATTCGATATCCGTAGCGTTTTGTCTGACAGTTCAGCAGACGCCTTTGGCACATCTGTCCAAGAATAATATTTGATATAAAATATACAGCTGTTATCACCACCACAACCCGTTTGCAGAGTGAAAGTCAAGGTTACATGCGATATATTATGCATCTATCAGCGTCAAATTATGATATAAAATATTTAAATAATCTAATGCAATATGTTGTATTCTTTATTTTCTTTTGACATTTTTTTAGGTCCAATAACAATGACCAAATTGTGACGAAAATAAAAGTTGGGAAAGAAATTGTACAAGTATTTATTTTTGAATATGGAAATCTATAGGTTCCACAAGTTTGTGCCATTACGCTCTATTATGCTCCCTATGATAGAGTTATACTACTTTATTAGTCAGTATTTTTTTCCCTTTAAGCAACCAAACACACCGGCTTATTCAAGTCTTTGAATATGTAATCAACGTTGCTGTAACGTGTGCTCTTTCTCCAACTGATCCCCAGGGACCCATTATCGCTCCAATATCAAGACCAATATGCCTAGATTTTATCTTTTGCCTTCGTCGAGTAAATAGTAGAACTCGTTTTCATATGACATCGTCGATCAATTTCTTTTTTAATTACCTGTGTTCCATAAATTCTCTGACAGCGATAACCTTTATTTCCTTTCACCTTTTAATATTTCACCGTAGCAATTACGATTTGTTGCCCTCTTGCTGCTATTCAAAACTTAATAATTCAAAAATTTTGTCCCTCCTCAACTTGGTCTATAGATTCTCAATATTTTTTCTTCCGCGAACCTTCTGTGTGGCAGACCTCACCCCCTTTTGGCATGCTCCCTCTCAATTTTAAGCGAACCTCATGCTTTGTTTTATCAACTTGCATTTATCGCCGCAATTAGGTCAATTGCGCACGACCACCATAAGGTGCATGAGGGGGGGGGAGCTTTGCTGGCGCGATTTCTCGACTATATCACGTTCACGGGAAGGGTACGGTAATGGGCGGTGGGTGGGACACGAATAGAAGGGTGAGAGGTAGACACAAGTGTGTTAGAGGATAGGAGAGGGGCAAATGAGCCGAAGGGAACGGTTCTCAGGGTTGTCTAATGGAGCGTCCTGGGAGAACGAGTGTTATGGGTACGAGCCAGGATCGAGAGCCTTATTCAGGAAGGACTAGAAATGGCCGAACCACGAAAAATCCGTAGACGTGACGTCATCGGCCCATAAAAATATTTTGAGTGGACATTTTTTTTAAATATAGAGACTATGGTGCCATGATTTTGTTACTGTCAAGTGTCAAAAATTCCATATTGCCTGGCCCATTAAGAGACCGTGCCGAATATGGCGCTAGGCGAGAGAATTATATTATTTGCAGTGAACCCAGTTAGCAGAAACTACCATTGAAGTAAAACATTGGACCTTTTTGTCAACGGGCTTCACAATTAGTCTCGAAATCAGCTACCCGTGGAACCTGGTCATCCGTAAAAATTCTCTAATTTATCTCCTCCTGCCTATCATACCGCTCACCCATCCAACTCTCCAGCTTGAAGCGATGACAGGAAATTATAATTTCAGGGTAAAATCGGCTGTGAGCATTAATAACCCTAGATGGAGTAGTGAGCATGAGTTACGAAACGTCACCGGCAGACAACGAATGACTCGTGGTGTGCACTCAAATATTTTTATGGCTTGTCATTTAACTTCTCCGGGATTCAGAGCTGGATCTCTTAATTGCCTGATCAGGTACATTTGTGAGTAACAACCATGGCATCTCAAGTCAAGGGAAATATCAAGATAGTTTTGAGCAAGCTAATTTCGCAAGTTTCAAAAATTTTCTCCCAAATTTCTACTTAAGTTTGAGACATAATTTTGCTATGATATTCCTGAAAAGTGTAAAACCAACCAAATCGAAAGAAGTATAATTCAGAGTGGGAGAAATCTTTTGACTATTCATTATTGATAGCTTTGGGAAACGATTATATTTTCATATGTTTACTTATAGGGCTGAGACATAATTGATTAACACAATGGAATCTTCTGGAGGACTTTAAATGGAGCGTAATGATTGCGAGACCAAAGAAGACAAGGACTGAGAGATGTGAGAAACACCAAACCTTAAGTCTAAAGTCATATATATATATATATATTTATATATTGCAGGTTGATTACGACTGTCGTCATTTTCCTGCGCTCAGCTTCCATTTCTCTCTGTCACAGCACTCATCTTCTCTAATTTCTCTTGTTCCCATTGCTCTCTGTATTCCCTGTCTCCAATTCACTTTTTTCAGTTTTTCTGGAGGTCTCCATTCCAATATCTTCTTGGGCCATCTGGTGTCATCCATCCTATTAACATGACCAAACCAGATTAGCTGTTTTCTTTCTACCTCGTCGACTATATCCTTTTCCAATTTCATCATCTTCATTATTGTTTCATTCCTAAATTTAGCCAGTCTACTCTTTCTGCAACTCCTTCTCATGAAGTCATTTTTTGTCGTCAATAACCTATTTCTGTTCCTTTCCTTGATGTGCCATACCTCTGCTCCATACGTAATCACACATGCTATTGTTTTGTATATTCTTACTTTTGTTTTTATTCTAATATGTTTATCCCATAGAATAGAATTTAGAACTTTTATGAATGCTTTTCTCTTCGTAATTCTGTTGTCAATCTCTTGGTTAATACTTCCGCTTTGGTCCAATATCACTCCTTAATACTTTGCTGTTGCTAATCCCTTTACGTATTCGTTTTCTAGAGTAAAATCTGGCATTTCATCACTTCCAATCACCTAGTATTCTGTCTTGTTTTTGTTTATAGTGAGTCCATACTGCTCATACGCATCCTGAAGTTTCGTAGCCATGTAGCTCAGGTCATCTGTGTCTTCTGAAATCACAATTTGGTCATCTGCAAAGTATAATGAATATAAAATATTTTCTCCCACTCGTAATCCTAAACTGATACATTTTCTTTGCCACCCTTGCAGGGCTCTCTCTAGATATGTGTAAGTGTAGGAGATAAACCACATCCCTGTCTCAGACCTTTCGTATTTCATTATCTTCCGTCAGTTGGCCACCTGTTTTTATTCTTGTGGTATTATTATCATATAGGATCATCACTGCTTTAATTAAGGTTGGATCAATTTCAAAGTTTTCCATCTCATCCCCAGTCTAAAGTCATATGCATCAAAAGTACTCACGCAAATAATAAGCCAAAGAATGGAAAGAAAAATTGAAGAAAACCTCTCGAAAAACTAGTTTAAATTTAGAAAGAATAGGGGTACTAAAGAGGCCATACTCCGCCTGAGAGTAATGGTAGAAAAAACGATACATGTGAACGAGCCATTGGTAGAGTTCTTCAATGTATTGTTAGCATCTATTCCCAATGTCTTCATCCTCTATCAATATATTCCCGTTCGCATCCCTGATGCTGTTGCTTCTCGTTTTCCTCTCTCCTAAGTGATGATGATGATGTGCCGTAATCAAGGTAGTCGAAAGGAGTATAAGCGCAAATTAGTGCAACGAGCAATTATGTATTCTTTTTTATGACTCAGCTCAATGTTAGCTGAAATAATCGCCGCTCCATGTACGAATTTTCATACATTTTCTTATTAATTTTTCAAAATATGTATCTAGTTTTCGATTGTTGTCACAACGCACTGTTGCCGAGTTGACATGAAGACTTAGGTGTAACGAGAACTTACTTCTTTTGTCCCTTGACTGGTCAGCAATAACGATCAACACATCCTTTCTGTGAATTCCGGCTTTGGGTGACTCTTTCTCATCGGTGGTTTACGGAGCAGACGGTGAACGTGAGTCGTGTGTGTGATGTCACGGCGGCGATGCACGTGTGCGTGATGGCCCGCAGAGCGATCGGCGTGCCCGTGATCGTGTTTGATGGGCGGTGGTGATGCGGGAATTGAAGCGGAGATTTACGGAGACATTTGGGCTTGGTGGGGATTGGGTGGGAAACTCAAATGCCTGGCGCGTGGACGCCATCGACAAAGTTTCCATTGGTCGAACTCGATCGTTATCTGGGAACGACTTCAATCGCCAATGTCGTGTGCATTGGACAGTGCCACCAATTTATGCAACTAGTTTAGAGCATGTTTCAGGTTTCCACATTGCTAATGCCATCGATGCTTTAGTGATAAACTTCTCTCTGTGAAAAACAAAATATTAAATTATATAATCACATTAAATCTACTGTGTGACCGTAGGTATCTTCATTACCAAAGACTTCGATGACTGGTGAACTCAATTCATAATATAAGCGGTGTTAAACATCGGCTTTTGTGATGCAATTTACAGTTTTCTTAGAGCATAAATAAATAATTTGATGGCTCAAGTTATTCAGTGCAAAGAGAAATCTCTTGCGAATTCTAGAAGAAGAGGTCAAGTTCCGTGTCAATCAGAGAAATGAACACAAGCTAATGTTGTAAAATGAATACTTCTTCAGCCCATTTTCCCAGCCCTCCCAATTGATCTGGCTGGTGAAAACTGTAACATAGAACTCCAAAAACTCGAATATTGAGCGAGTCGCTGTATAGGTTGGATCATTGGTCATTGAGAAGAGAAGAACTTCGTAGACTTAGGAAACGTTTTAGATATGATAGTGAAGAAGGAAGGAATGATTGAGCTTGATAGCGAGATGGACAAACGAAAAGGTATTGGCCATGATTGGAGAAGAGACAAGTAGCGGAGGTTTGAAGAAAGCAGAAGAGATGAATAGAGGGCATTTTGAAAAGAGAGGGAATGTTAAAGAGGGTAATAGGGGAGACAACACTGGGGAAGTATGAGAGAGCAATACAGAGGATAGGAATTAAGAACATATGAAGAGGAAGAAGGATTAAAGGAGGAATGTAATGGTGAATCTCGTACGGGTGGAAAAACAGAACAATATTCCTGAAAGAGGACGTTAGAATAAGTAATATTCAAAAACTCATTAATCAGCTGGTAAAATACTCAAAGAATATGAGTTTTGGGCCTTTTTTGTTAGTATTTTCGTCTCGGGAGAAACTTAGGAAAGAGCATGACATAAAATGAGCATGCATTTGAGAATTTTAGGCATAGGTAATAGTGGTAGGTTGGCGTCAATAATCCTAGAAAATGAAATCCTGGAAGAACACGGATAGACTCTGCCCTCCGTCAGTAATGACTTGAATGAACCCGGCAGCGGGAGGATAAAGAGCAAGAGACAGCTGAAATTAAAACCTGGGAGAGTCGTTAGAAACAAGCTAAAAGCATGAGACACAGTATACTCTTCTTAAACGCCTCACTGTGTTCATTTTGGGAGTTCATTGCATTTTTCTAATGAAACTCACGCTAGATATTTTGCTTGCTCCTCGAATAACTTACTGTGGTGCGCTACCAAAATTTGTTCATGAGTTTAAAAATGATCGCAATATCTGCTTGTAAAAAATAATTCATCTTATGTTATAATAAACATTTACTGTGCAAAAGAAAATTTTAATTTAAAATAAAATTAGTAATGGATATACATATAAACAGTGACAAGTAATACTCGGGCGGGTCGGGAGTCGTAATAAGCCAAATGAAGAGTGCTATTTCTCGACAATCAATAAATGACTTGCTACTTAGATTTTATTTAAGTGATTGAATAAGAATTGTATGATAACAGTACTTTTTCGATTTTTTGATCCCTCCTTAAATTTGTTGGAACTTATAGTTTAGGCTGAGCAGAATTATTGGATTTGTAATTTTTTTCCCAGTAATCGAATCCTCCAGAATTAGGTTAATAATGAAGACGTGGATCATTTTTACGTCACTTAATGCATCAGAATGTTTCTTATTGAAAATTTGACCTCTTTTGTAATTAAAGGTTCAACCTTCAATACAACTCGTCCATGCAAATGATATTTTACCCCTAAAGTTTCGAAATATCGGGGTGGAAACTCGGAAAACCACTTATGCCACACATAAGTGTCACTTGTAATGAAATATAAGTCACGTGAGGCTATGAAACAATTTATTTCCATTTTTTTGGAGCCACTTTTGGTGGATATTTAGTTTTTCTATGCATTTCAATTTTTATAGTTTTCTGTCACGGGCATTAGCTGTACGTTATTTGTAGCAATTGTCGTTGGAACGTTTGGGGGGTATTAAATCAATGAATGCAGAACCTATTTTGGGCAGTGCTCAGGGCGTATTTAGTGGTGTAGCAGGTCTTAAAAGCATAGCAGTATGTAGTGAACGACATTAATAAAGATTAGTATAAACGAGAATGCAATAAAAACTATGGCCTGTACCTGTGGTCATTGTCCGTGGTATGTAGCCTGTGGTCGATTTCTGTGGTATTTGTAGGGGAAGAGGAAAGAGCCGGTGTCTAATTTAGGATAGAAGGTGCGAGTAACCTCAGTCCCGCTTATAATGCCAGGAGCCTATGGACCGTGACTCACGTCCAAGTTGCCAGACTCCTTGTCCGTGTGTCTATTTCGATACTATTCGAATTAGCGGTTAAAAATGAATAAATTCCTATGTACAACAAATGATGACTTTTAAAATTTCATGAAAGTCATGTCTGCCTAACATCGCTGAAATCCTTGTTAACATGTAGCGTTTAATAAACCTCAATACTTTTTTACATTTATATGATCATGTGTTTGATATTTATTTTACATGTGCTAATTTATGTGTATTGATTCTCTTAGATATTTTCTTATTCAGATACGTAGGGAGTTGAATCTGATGCCACCATAAATTTCTTATATTTTCAGAGTTCGTGAATATTTTGAGTGACATTTGAAGATGATTCTAGAAATTCAGTGCCGACCTGTCATTTGTAAATGACCATTTTCCTCCGGACAATTAGTTTTTTTTATAAACCATTTCTAGAAATCTCAAAAATTTTCAGTCTGTTGTGGCAAGAGTATTAGTATTCACTATCTAGAAAATCTTTTAACGATTATTCAAAGGGGATATTATGATTCGGAAAGCTATTTTTCAAACTCTAGAGCTCACAGCTTGATCTCTGCCTGCACTCCCACTTGATACTATTGCCTGCTCAGCCACCCAAAAAATATTTCTGAAAAATCGAGGTCTTTTATACACTTATGCCAGGTCATTAGTTACGGGTTCCGAACTCTCCCCGTAGGTCTTGAATTAATAGATAAAAATTATGACTAGTATTCAACTATGAGCCATTCGAGCTTTTATGAAGACCTAAGTTAATATACCAATATATTTTACGTCAATATTAAAGAATAAAAGCGTAAACTGTTGTCAGCGCATACTCAAGGTTATGTTGCCAGCGTTTTTGGCATACCTGCTTATTTAAAGAATCTGTTGGAGTGTAGTACAAGTTCAAAATCTCATTAATTAGTCTAAAAAGACGATTTTTACATTCAAATATAATCACGTTGGCGATGGTTGGCAAATGACACACAATGGCGAGAAATAAATTATGTCATTTAATGGTAAGAGTCCTTATATTTGACGGCTTATAAAACTCACAGGCACATAACACAGACACATACTCCCCCTTTACAGGGAGATACTTCCATAAAAGATAAGTTATTTTATAGAACATGAGAAGGCGCGGACCTACCAAAGTGACAGCACTCGATCTGTGACAAGAAGACACCTTTGACATAATAACCCGTTTCATTGGGAAGATATTTTATAACAATATTGAAATATTATTCTTCACATTTGGCCTTATTTTTTCTGATTTTGGTCGGAATAGTCCACCATGAATTTTTTACATCTATCACTTTCTTCCTGCTACTGTATTTACGTATATTTAAGTTGGCGTTTGGTGGGACATCAAAGGTTATGATTATTGTCTTTTTCAGTGGTCTTGGGTGGATTATCTTGCCTTTTGCTTGGAAAAAATCGCATATCCCCCTAAAATCATAATTTTGCTTTGATCTCTTTCTCCCTAGCGTAGTCTAGAAATTTAAGCTCATAGCAAATGGCGCGTTTATCTCTACCCATCTTTTCCTGCAATGTAAAAGCTAGTTTAATATTTAGCTATTTGCTATTGGTGCTGCAGGAGAAATATAACGATTTAATTTCTGCCCCAATTTCAGTCATAATAATCATATCGGTGGTAATGACAGCACAGATATCGTTGAAAGAAATAATAATATTGTAGCGCAAGGATGGTTCCTGCTGAAAATAAGTTGTAAGATTCCCCTGCAATACCCAGCGTGGGGAATGATATTAGCTGGTGACAGGACTCGCCTTAAAAAATTAGAAGTGAAGGAGATTTTTGATCCATTATGGTGAGAAAACAAGAGCGTTTTATATCTGTCAAACTCGATGGATTACATTCAAAAGCGTGTTTATCAAAGTTTCTCCCATAATTCACCGAAAAATTGATTGCCAATTAATATAATTGCAAGGAATGTCTGTTATTATATATATTCAGAAATATGTCTTATTTTTTTCCTTTGATTTTAATGCTGAAAGCCGTGGTAGAGAATTCTTTAGAAATCCAACCTCAACGAGCACCCATTTCAGAAAAATATATTTAATCCGTTTTTTACCCAATCTTCTCACGGCGGATCTTTTAGTTTGTGTAGGAGCCTCTTGCAAGAGCATCGAGGCAGTTTTTTTGGCTGTGTACCGCCCAATTTTCTTTTGATTTAGAAAAGCTCCTATATGTAATTGTTTCTATAAACCTAATACATCTGATATTCATTCAAATATAAAATTCTCCATCTTTTTTAAAATTCATGAAGACAACAAATCACACGTATCTGAAGGTTTTGTTCTACATCTTTATTTTGGGACGCATTTTCCACAATCTCATCGTGGAAAGCCGTTTTTTTTAATTGTTTTGTAAGTTTAAGTGATGTTTTCTCTTTGTTGTAGGTTATTACAGAAAGGGTATAACTATCTCATCTCTCGGGTCTTTGGTATGTATAGGCCACTTAGCGAATGGTTTTTTATCCTCATAATAATGTGACTTATCAACCTTTTACCTGTTTTATGAAATGAGGCTGTCCTGTGTGGCTTTGTAGCAAATAGAAATTGACCCAAAATCTGTGTGCGCCTCCGACCCGCATCGCTTAAACTTCCGTTTGACGTTACATGTCATGCACTTGACATGTTACGAGCATAAGTGTTTAATTGGAATTCCGTACCTCATCGGTGTGGTTTATATTTTCATGAAGTTCGCGGATTGGTTTCGTTTGAGAGTGCTTTTGGGTGGGAACGCTCTGACCTAACCTGCCAGCAACCGTGCTATCTCTTCGTTACGTCGGGAAAATGGCGACTGAACAGGTCGTGTTGCGTCCGCTCATTAAACTTTCAGCGCACATCCAGGAATACGGTCATGTTGCTACTCTCATGTCTCGGAGATAGGCAGATGCTGCACAAATATCCTCTTAGAAGTGTGGACCCACCTTGGGAACGTGTGACAGGCATCTGTTATCCAAATGTGGTGAAAAAAAGGAAATTGCGGTCGTAGGTTATTATCGCAGTGATTCAGTCTCTACGGGATTTAACACAGAGATTTCTGGTTTCCAATCTACGTGCTTCTAATTTTTTTGTTTCGAGTAAAACAGCCATTTAATCTAATAATAAATGTGCTTTTGACGATGCGATAAAGTTTCTTCCACTTGCAGCCTCAGACTCTAGTAGATAACTGATGCTGTCATTGTATTAAGGCTTATTCATGGTAACGATTTTATCAAGAGTGTGCCCAATGTGTGTTCAGTTAATCAGTCTTCTTTAGGCTTTACCTTTTTTTTCTTCCGCCGGTCTTGTCTTGTCATTTAAATGACTCCCTTGGAAGAAAACACTTTTTGACAAAGTATTACGACTCTGTTGCTTAACTGTCTAAAGCGCTCTACGCAAAATCGAGGGATCCGTGTTTGAATCCCGGTCGAGACGAATGATTTTTTCCTCTGTAAAATTGTGATACAACAATTACTGTGGAGCAGCAATGGCTGCTCTACCATGTGCGCAACACTCTTGAACTACTTTGTCTATCTTTCCATCTAATGTAACTTTTATGCACTTGGTACTTATTTCTAATTAATAACTTGGAATTAGAAAAACTAATAAGTTAGCTGTTATCTCTCTCTCCTCCTCCCTCATTTTCTCTCCCTCCCTCTCTCTCTCTCGCTCTCCAGGCAGCACAAGAACCAATGATGACCATTTTATCCCAATTTGCATCTTCCACCACCATCTTGCAACCAGCATTTTACTTACGGCAATGTAATAGATTTTTTGTATCCTTTTGTCATTCATATCCGCTCCAAATGACGGTCACCAGTTACTCGGCCACTAACCACCACGAAGATACATTACAGGCTTCATGTAACAACTCAACCGACAGGCACCGTGACTACTCCCGTGGCTTGGGAGCAATTCAGTTTGCTGCTACGGGAGTTCGGGAGCCGGTTACCCCTAGAGGTCCTCCTACCCAGCCACCTGTATTCGTTTAGTAAGCGCCGGACACTTTCATTGGCCAAAATCAACTTTATTTTCAAGTTTCCGCTTGATATGGCCCCGATCAGTTCCAGGGGGGTCCCACCGCTAATAAACGCTGGGAGGGAGTGCCCCCTTCTGGGGGGGGACCCAACGAGGCGCCGTATCCTCCTACCCAATCTTTTAAGTAATTCATGGGTTTGGCCCACGAGATAAGCCAGTATCCGGAACTTAACATATCTCGCGATGTCCTCGCTCTAGTACAAGCGTTATATTTCTCTTCATATATCTCCCTCCCTCGAGAGCCACATGTCCTATGTAAAATTTTTCCCTTGAATACTCGTACCGCAGTTCTTATTGGTGGTTGACATAGTCCTCGCTTTCGGTGATTCTTAGGGTATGATGCTATTCATTTTATAAACAATCATTCACACCAAATGAAAGCATTTCTTGTCTTGACCGTTATTTGGATTCAAATCTTTAAAACTCCTGGTGTTATTTCACTGTCAAATAGCTGCTACACTGTCTTATACGCCTGACCAAGGATTGGGGTACCAGGGATCGTATCCTGAAGAAGTTAAAAGATTTTTTCCAGGCGAATTTCAACTCTATTATGCATGAAATCGCACGTGTTCGCATAACTGTGTACACTCGCTTTTTTACATTTGATAGTGATTAGGAAATTGAGGATTATAGCGAAGAATATTATTTAAAAATTGACGTTTACGAGCCAATGAAAAACTCACACATGTAACCGCGGAATTCCAAACACAGTGAATGGAAAATCCACAGGTCAAAAGTAACTCGCTGGTTGAACGACGTTCAGCGTAAGCGTTTACAGACAAGAGTTTCAAACCAAACGGGTTAAGTGATTCTGCTAACGATCTGTGGAAATACACTGCGTGTGTTTATTTATTTCCTCGGCGGTCATGAATTGCCGAGTGTACTCGGTAACGTCATTATTTGACCATGAATGTGAATAACAACTTCGTTGTTGAGAAACTTGGTCAAACATCTATTTTTCAGTTCATTGGAAGTCTTTAAATTGCAAAAATCAACAAGCGCTCTCGCTGTTTGACAGCAATTTAACCGCATTAGCCAAGACCTGCGACAGCTGAACGTCAAAAAGATCGTATGCGAGTTGTGAAAATTGTTACAGTCTCAAGTTTATCTCGATGTCAAGGTTCTCCGATTAACTTTTTCTCCACTTTGTCCGAACAATTGATTGTTTGAATTTTTGCCAGTCAGCGAAAAGTAGTGAAACATTCATCCTTTTGATGTTGTCTTCCAGGGTTACTTTGTTTTCCCCCAAATAGGTGTCAATTTTTTTTTAAAGATAATCAAAACCTTTAGCCAAAACGATCTTGGCTCTAAGATAAAAATGATGTGACGAGGGATATTTTCCCTGTTTTTTTTTACTCTGAAACCTCTGTTTACTTTTTCAGGAGGCTAATCAACTAGAATTTCTAAAATATTCAGATCAATGAAATACGTAAAAGTTGTGGGCAGAGATTTGAACGGTCTGGTTTGGATCTATTTTTTTATATCTTTACGCGACGCGACGCTTGATTTAATATGGAATGGTTTCCGACTAATTGTAATAATTCATAAGAAATACACGTTGATCCTCTGGGTATTATTGCGATAGTACTTCAAATAATTTCGTGGTGCTTAAAAACTTGTAATTCCTGTGAAAGATTGAACTCGATATTATAGCTGTAAGACTGTGTTACTAACTCCGTATTTGTACATATTTAATTATTAAAATAGGCGTATGTAAGCATCCTTAATCGTTTTAAAAGTACTCATAAAACCATACCGCATGAATAAGGTGCATATGTATAATCATCCAAGGTTCTCAATCAAGCATAAATATGACATTATTTCATTTTTCTGATTTTTGAAATCACTGGTCCCATATTAATTGTATATCTATATCGATATAATTGTATATCTATATATTCTCCGCTTTTTGTTGCCATGCGGAGTCGAAAGAAAAATTTTACTTTTGTTGCACGTAAAATTCCCATGCTGGCCAAAGTTTGATATAAACCAGATGTGCAGTTTGTATGCAAAATTATGGGGAGACAATATCTTGATGTTTCCACATTATGAGGTGTTATTTTTTAGCAGGCTTTATGTTTGATTTAAAAAAAGGGGAAATATTTATTGCTCGTGTCCATTCGTTTTCCACTAAGAACATACAAAAAAATATAGTAATGAGTCGCATGCATTACATATTTTACATACGTACATTAAATAACTTTGAACAAGTGTGAACATTAAATAGAGAAACAACAAATAATCACACAATAATCCATGGGGTGAATATTTCTTATCGTTTCTTTTCAAGGACATAAAGATGGTGAAAAAGATTTTCTCAAAAATACGCAGTTAGGTGGAATATTTTGTCTTAGGGATACCGTTCTATAACTTTCCCCAGCCACGTGAAAAGATCTTTGGTAAGTAGTCATTATATGATGAGGGGTGATCAAATAGTCGGTAGCCATTCTGGTTGTTGCATTGACTTCTTCTCCCTGACGAGAAAAATTGCAACACATACCCAGGTTGTTCATGTTTAAAAAGACAATTCAAAAACGTCCCAAGCATATATTCTCTTTGAGTTTTGACCTTCAGCCATGCAATGTTAGTAAAATAAGGGGAAATATGATAAATTTTTTAAGTTAAAGACAAACCTTATACGCATATATTCTCATAAAATGACTAAATATCATGAAATACCGTATTGCGTCTATCAAATTGCCACACCGGTGCAGTTGGTATCTCTGTCGTGATATCGTTTTCAGAGATACTTTAAATTTTGATGGTATGCGTATAAAAGACATGGTATTTAACATTTTAATCAGTGCTCCCAATTAAATCCGTACCCTCAACCAATGAATGTGAAAAATAATTTTCTTTTTACATTTTCATTTGTATGATTTCTGACATTTTGGTTGAACTTTAAAGTAATTTGTACTTTATTAGTATTAGTTAATTAAAGTAAAATAGTGATAAAACAAGCTATAATTTGTAAAACATATTCAGATAAGGAATGCGCTTGCTAAATAAATTTTAGTTGTATTTCACGTTGAACGTTTTGACACGATTTTGTCATTTACTCTTGAGGGATGATATAATGGCATTATTTGCATACAGGAACAGAATTTCATTGTATTTTATAATTTTGAGTTTTTGTTAGGTTGGCTCCCCGTGGGTGTTACGTAATATGCGTTGCAATACACGTGCATTGTGGTGATTGATGGATCATATATGGTGGAAGTGAACTCCTACTTACACGAAGTGTGACGCCAAAGAGGGGCAGCGTGTGGAAGGGGACGGCGAACAATTTAGGGAAAAGGACAACTTACGGGAGGTGACACTGCTATATTATGCGGATTGAGTGTGCTGAAAGGTGTCAACAGTACATTTCAGGACAGTGTTTAACAGCCAAAATAATGGTGGTTTTTGATAATATTCTTCCCAATCCCTTAAAATGAGCACATCTATGCGCCGAACGAGAACTAAGCAATTGATGTCAAAAATACAGGGAGCAATTTGAATTGGCATCTTGAGTTTGCTTTTCTGGGAATGCTATCAGTCAAACGCGGAGTTTGACTTATTTCCCCGTGGGAATGTAGTTTGTATGCAATGGACCCTTGCAATGAAAAAGGTTTCCTGCACAAAAGCCACCCTGTCTCGATACCATTGTAGACATGTGCTGAGCTTGTTAGAAACAGGGTAAATTTTTCAAGCATAGAGTATAATCTAGTTACTTACTCAGCCATTGAGGGAAACTTGTATATTCAACTGAATATAGCGAAATCGCCTGATGACGCATTCTCCGTGCCTATGCGGGCCAACGTCTGCCGTGGCGTATCCTTGTAGAGGTATGTATGCATGAACAGGGTGAAC
Source organism: Ceriagrion tenellum (assembly GCA_963169105.1). Lineage (NCBI taxonomy): Eukaryota > Metazoa > Arthropoda > Insecta > Odonata > Coenagrionidae > Ceriagrion > Ceriagrion tenellum. Next base: position 103,867,366 of record OY720632.1, on the reverse strand, counting down.
AGCATAGTCTCTCAATATTAGAACCCTAAGGCGGACGAACACTGCAGTAGACAATTGAATAGGTAACATGCCGCTTATTGTCACAGGTGGAAATCCGTTTAACTTAAAGAGCTCTCTAGCTTCCTGGTTTACGACGTGGATCATCTCTGAAGGACACGGGGAGGATTAGACTATATTTATCGTCCTATATCCACCTCCGTACTACATTCAAAAGTTTTCCACTGGATACTATGGCCTGCCACTGGTATGCTACCGGAGGGAATCGATTAAAAATAACGTATCGAATAAGTTACGTAGCGCGTCCGTTCTTAAGATAATTTCAATTCTTATCATCAACTGTACGAATGGAAAGCCTAACTTTTATATTACTTTCATATTGTGTATAAATATTATCCGAAATTTGTGTGTGTAAAGTACCTTAATCGATCTACGTCAAAAGTTTAATGTATGGTAACAGAATAAAAATAGCTGATTAACTTCTTAGCTTTTGGTCATGCACGTACCATAGCAAATTTTTAAATTATTTTTTAACTTACGATCAAACTAAGGTCTATTTTGTACGCCAAGATGGTTCACCGAAAAAATAAGTGATTTTAAACTGAGTGTAATCTGTTAAGTAAGGGGTGCTAGAAAGTTTAATACCCTGGCGTGAATTGAATTTTGATTAAACTGCATTCACTCTGCTATTGTCAAGAGAACTAGGCAAGTTCTCAAACCTTGTTATTTTTTTTATTTCAGATGCTTGCGTGCTTTGTAGCGCACCCACTGTGCACGATGTTGAGTTTCAAGGAGGAACAGAAGAAAATCGTGAAGCCTTTTGCTGTGGATGGCATCTAAAGTGCAAGTGTTTCAATTGAAGAAGGTAAAAAAAATAGTTATTTTTCTTTTCTGTCTAAAGCCGTCAATTAACTAGGAGATACGAGTTGTTTTCTCAAGATTTTTCTTGTGTAATAAAAATTAGAAATCAGCTCTATTTAGATGCAAATAATTTTTGATGAATTCCTATTTAATATGGGCATGTCAAACATGGGGAAATTCCTTCGTATGCATCCTTTTTGACACTTATGTATACAATACATTGCAACTATAATGGATTCATCGTTATAAAGTCTGTAAATAGAACTTACTAGTAAACTGAGCTCCCTAATGTTTGGAAAATGCTATTAGTTCTAAAAAACCAGTCCTTATGCATGTTTTGAGGGAAATCTGTGACGTGTTTAATTAAATTCGAGCAATTTTATTTGTTTTTTGTTCCTCACGTTTTGGCTATTATTTTATTTGTATTTTTTGTGATTTCAAGCTAAAACTTTATTGGATAATGCTTTCGCACTTTTTATTAGAACTATAAAACACTTTACCTATATTTACTCCTATTTGAGTCATAATTATTTTTATCCATCCTCATATTCTAAAGTCAAAATACTATACTACAAAATAAATAAAAATAATTTTGTCAAAAGATAATTATACTATTTGTAACCTGGTAAATAGTCATTACTTTTTCTGTTAATTTGGCTATTGGTTCATGAAGTATTTTTAGATTTATTCAATATAATTTCGTCTGCCCCCCCAAAATCCCATATTCATATTATATTTATGGTGATTTCTTTATATATTGAGATTACTATTTATCTAAAATCTGAAAAAAATGCTGCAAGCCTTGCTGATATGATCCAACACCATCAAAATAGGGATTGGAATCCCACCTTAGCTATAAAATGATATTATTTCATGAGATTATCATGAAATCATATCAATATATATCATTAAATGATTTCATGAGATTCGACCGTGTAGTGAAATACGAAGCTGCAGAATTGATTATTTAATAGTATTGTTACGTCCATGGTAATTGTTGTCACTAATTAAAAGGATGTTCCTTATCATTGAATTACTGTCGTTGTTAGTTTTGGCATGAATGTTAAATCTAGGTGTTATGTAGTTTTCCTGGACATATAAAAAAGAAGCGTTTAATCCTAAAATCTCGATCTGCATGTATTGAATTCGAAAGCTTAAGTCTCTTAATGAAAACTCTTGGTTGAAATAATTATGAATAAACATATTTTTAAATAATGGGACAATTACTGCTCTTGCTGTACAATCGGTCATAATTTACTTATTTTGGAAGTTCTCCTTGCACGTCTTAAATGCTAAAATATCTGAAAAAAATTATTACCATTGCTGCCAAGTGTGTGTTCCAGCGAAATAACTTTTCTAACCATGCGTCTTAATTGCAATATTTTCTCGACGTTTATCTCCAATTGCATCTATTCATCACTCTGATGGAACGAATTACTTATAGTCCTACATTTCATCGTCTTACTCAAATGCCAAATTCTGATTTTTTTTGTCGATTCCCTGTGCAAGCTTCACACCCGTGCTCTGCTCGTGATTTTCACGCCCCAAGGAAGTTCTCCGTAGTTCTCTGGACAGCTCTACACTACATTCAAGCGCTATCTCACGTCCACACCGCCCTTCTCGTGGTTTTTTTTGTTTTATCTTGGCGCCTGCCAACGCCCCACATCACTCTGAATGATTTTCTCTATCTCTCTTGTGAGTCCTCTATACATTTTAACCTCCAGTACATCGCTCCGAAAACTTTCGGCTCATCTGCGGGAAATCCTCCTCCACGCCAAAATCGATCAGTGGGACCGATTTCGGAATACACCACATTAATTCCCCGACAGACACGACTCCTTTGTGGCTCGCGGAACTTGGGAAATAAATTTGAACCATAAAACATTTCAAGCACCCTTGTCCATTGTGTCGATCCCACCTTTTTCATCTTTCTCTTAAACCTCCATGACTTTATTTTCACTCAGACTTAATCTCTTTTATGACAGGTTTGTCTCATATCCGGCGTCATGTTTAACTTCCCATTGGGAGGGATCAGCTTCCCCTTCAGATGCTGTAGACTCCACGGTGTTTGTTTCAAATACTCCCCTGACTTGACTTCTCAATCTTTCTCTCAATCCTCCCAGATTTCCTCTCCGTGGATATTTATTTCTTATTGGACTTTCACTATTTCACGCATTTTGTTATAACTTAAATTATAATCACTTTAAAGAGATTCACTTCCCTGTTGAATGATTTTCTTCACCTCTAAAGCTGTTGAACGTGATCGTGATCTTTGCTGTCAATAGGAAATGGCTGGTACAATGGTGATATATTTCAGTGATAAGGGGGCAAAGATGGCGTAGGCATCAGCCGACGATAACGGCGCTAGCAAGTGAAATTACATGCAAGATATGGTACCTTTTGGACAAATGAGACGTGTGTTCGAGTTTTCTATCGAATTAAAGGCTCCTTGATGGCCAAGGTTTCATTATGTGACCCCAATATAGACTTCGGGGTAGTTTATTGACTCTACATTGAGGGTAGGTTAGTAACGCAACTGCTCTGAAAACCGTGCCAAGATCAGACTTCGAACTTTTGGACAGCATGTAGTCCCTCACTCTTTGTAATATGTATTAGTCATACGCGCCAAGAATATGATGAGATGGTGAATATTATCATTCTGCATTAATAGAAGAGTGAGAGGAGATCTGACGCAACGCTAACCTGGGCGTAACGAAAGACGTCAATGAGTCCACAAATTTTCGTCAAATCCGAAGGGTGATTCGTTACTACTGAAATGTTTTTCGAGTTAAAGAACTCCCAAGTAATGTCAAGACTCAACCAAAGTGCAACCTGCCACTGATGGAAAATGAATCACAGCCTTTTGCATTGAAAGATGTATCCACCGTGACGTAGTCTGTCTAAAATATTCTCAACTTAACCCCTGACTATGTTTAAAAAAGTTTTGCTGTATCTGATACAATTACGAAATTAGCTATTAATTAGCAAATTTTTCTCCGGCCATTTCCAACAGTAGCGCCATATTAATTTAATGACCAGTAGCAGACTTAAATCATTGCAAATATTTGTCGCAAATATGAAAAGATGCTCTGGAATTTTTATTTTATTTTTATCTATTCCGTGCGAGTTTATTCGCCTTTTCAAACGTTTATGGTGGAAATGGTATTTTTATTAAATTGGAAAAAAACATTTTCCCCAAACTTCACCTTTTTTACATTTAATTACGTGTAATGTCAACTTCAATCTGAAAGTAATACCTCTTCTTAGGAATTAACCGATTTAATGGCCTATTTCAATTAAAATGGGGAAGTGCTTGCTTTAGCAAGGCCTGGAATCTACTGGAGAGAATAGAAAGAGGCAGTGTCGGTGCTGGAAAAAGGTACTTGGAGGAAAAGGGTTGCTGATGGCTGTGAAATTGGGGAGAAAGTTGAGTAAATGGAAAAGTGAAAGAAAGAGAATAGGTTTTATAGACGCGATGAAGAGATGTGGGAGGCATACTGAGATATATTCACGGAAATTTTTCAGGCTAATAGGAGTGTACGCCAGTAAACATCTAGAGAAGATGTACTAACTTCAATTTGAGCCTAAGTTTACTGGAATATTAATCAAATGGTAATAATCAATTAGAGAAAATATTTTCCTGTAGATGGCTAGAGTTAGCATTATATTATATTGAAGTAATTTTATTTTCGATGCGCCTTAGGCCAAGTGAAAGGCCGCCACACCAACGTTATTTCCACCTGTCCTCTTTTGCTTTTTCTCTGTCCCTTTCCGATTCACCGCTCAGCGCTCTTTATTCAAGGTGACCTTCTATTTTTACTGCCCCCTTTCGCACTAATGCGACCCTTTTTACCTCTGGAATCCATTCTCTGCCGTCATTGTCCCTATACTGCGTCTACTACTTGGCTCACTGCGCAGCGTGCTCGATGCTCAGCCCAGCGGCGCTGTTGAAGCTTTTTTTCTATTTTTACTGTTTCACGCGGCCGTTTCTTTTTCCCTCTATTTTCTTTCACGCTGCTGTGGATTACGCCAGTGACGCAGCAATATCCCTTAATCTTTTCAAAACCATCAGCGATCTGAATAGACTTCCATTCCATAGCTATTCTATCACCTTGGAGACTTATTGATAATTGCACGAGAAAGAAATGATCTTGGAAAAAACCACACGATCGATGATTAGGAAAGTAAATTAAAATAGCTTTTTATTTCATTTTTGCTTTTTTCGCTTGAAATTTTGATCTCATTGACCATGAAGACAATATTTAACCCAAAATCGCCGAGACGAAGGCTCGCAGATCGTTTTGATTAATTTAACTTAACGTCGTTATTTTAATTTAATTATGTTAACGATTGATTTCCGAGAAAGATAGCTTTTAAGGTTTTTTATGCGGTATATGATTATGTAATTTGTCCTTTTACATAAACATATAAAGAGATATTATTAAATATTTCCGCTTCTTTATCATCATCATAGGTCGTTCAATTCTAAGACTGGTTGACTGCAGCGCACCAACCATCGCTATCATATGTTCTTCCCTATCAATCTTCGCTTTCCTTTTTCTTTAATCCGTGAAAGTCTACCTCCGGGGACTTTTCCCTCCACTTTACGCTTTCATTTTTTTCTGCCTCTTATTTTTATTTCTGCTTATATCAATTTTTTTGGACCCTCATCATTGTTTAACAATAAGAAGAAAAGTGAATATTTTAGGTCATCATTAAGTATTACACCAGCTGATTCGTAGGTTTTTGGGCAATACTTATCGTAATCCGTTTTAACTACTATAGATGATCCGCCATTAGATTCTTTTTGAATCCCTCATCGTCTCTTGTTTATAATTTCGTCTAGAATGCCCATCCTCTTCCTTTTCCTACCGCGATTCCCCAGTGTGCTCCCTTCTATTGCCCTCTTCAGCATCGCCTCTCCTTTCAGCACTTCCTCCATCCATATCTTCTGTATCGTCATTACATCCACCACTACCTTTCTCTCATCTCCAACAATATGCAATACTTCCTCGTTGGTACTTCTCACCACCCAGCTTACCTTCTCCTCACCTACATCTCAAACGTCTCTAATCTACGTATGTAATTCCTCCCTTTCCAATGACCAAGTCTCCGAGTCATACAGCGCCACGCTCAAAATATGAGTTTTTACCAGCCTTCTCTTATGGCTCTTCTCAGACCAATTCACTCCTCTTTGAAAATGCTTCTTTAGCTATGTAAATTCTACATCTGGTTTCCCAACCACCAAACCCAGTCTTCTCCTCAGTACTACTCAGGTACGTAAACTCTTGCTCTATCTTGCCCGAGAGTGGCTCTATTTTGTGTCCTCTCTCCCTTATTTCCAACCCCGCCTTCTTGCTTCCAGTGAATCTCATCAAATTTGTCCTCTTATGGTTAATATTCATCCAATACCTCTCGCACTGCACCTCTAACGCAGTATAATTGACTGTAACTCTTAGGCTTGCTGACATACCAATTCTTGATCTCCTTCAATTCTCACAGGCTCTATTAGATTCCATCCTACCTCAATTCATTACTCCATCTCTCCTCATGCCTCCTTCATCCTTTCTTCTGAAATGCTAAAAAGCAACGGCGATAGTGGGAACCCTTGTTGTGCTCCCTGTTCTATCACGGCCCATACTCAGTCTCTCTCGGTTAACCTAACCTGTGCCGTCTGGTTTACATGAAAATTTCGGAGGAGACATCTGTACCTCCAATCGACCCCTAATATCTTCAGCACTTCAATTTATTTCTCCTAGTCCACCATATCAAACGCCTTCACGAAGTCCTTAAAGCGAGCAGAAATATCTTTCACGTTTTGTAGGTTGCTTTTCACTAGCGTCTTCATTATTCCTATTGCGTCCCACGTTCCCATTCTTCTCCTAAATCTTAACTGAAATTTTCTGTAAACAATGTATTTTGAAATAACCAAGAGATCGCTATTTCATATTATAAATCATATAAATTTGACAGTTTGGCAAAAATGAGATTAGCTTACACGAATATGTAAAGTAAATAAACAAAAAGAACTTATTTAATGAAACAGGAAAGCAGACAACCGATCTGTGAGATCACATGTCTGTGTTAACGTTACTAAAAAGAGTGTCTGTGGTTATGGATTTAGGTCCTCATAAGATGTAATGGTACGAGTGGCATTAATAGTGGCTAGAAATGTAGAAAGAGCAGTCTGCTGAAGCATGGGGAAATTTGGGTGACGGTGATGTTGATATCGTCCAAATTAGCATAGATGAAGCGGTTGGCAAATTAGAGTAAGGATCAGAGAGCTGCATCAAATGCCGATCAATGCCTTCAAAGGATGATGATTGAAAGTTTATTACCTCCAATTCAGTACATATTCTCGTGCAATTGCAATTACCCTTACCTTTTGTCCATCATTTCTTTGCCCCAATAACCAATATTTTCCTCTCTCTCCCTCATATCTCCGACAGCTCTCTTCTTGGTTCATTCTTTAACTCCGTCATTTCCTCCCCATACTCCCTCTCCCCTCATTCCATCTGACTTTCAGACACTTCACTTGGGTGGGAGGACTTTGGAACAGTTTTTCATCCCCTCCCTCTTTCTCTTCCTTCTTATCCCCCATTTGCACTTCCTCCTTGTGCCACTTCTCCCTCGCAACAACCATTTAATGCGCCTCTTTCTCATTTCCGTCCCCAGCTCGCACACACTCCTCTCGAATGTCTCTAGCCTCACTCACTAACCGTCCCTCCATCTCCTCCCAAGCCCCTTCCTTCCAAAACTTGTGCGGTGGCTTATCTCATATCCATTTCCTCCCCCCCCCCTCCCTCTCTCTTGCTGAGGCCTCATAGTCGCCGTCACTCAAGTCGACTCTCGCCATCCAACCTACTTCCCTCCCCAACTCACTCTTTCTCTCTCCACTTTATAAATCCTTTCACTTCCTTTTTTTATTCCTCATTATTTTTTTTATCTCCGTCGCGGCACTTACTTTTACTGTGTGCTTTCTGCCTCCCCTTTCCCCCGTACGCCCCCTCCCCCTGCTCCCACTCTCCGCCTTTTCGATCGCATTATCGTCGCTCGATAATGAAAGCCGCCTGCCGTAGTCCCGGTGCCCCCTCTTCGTCATCCTTTTGTCGGCAATCTGATCCCTCCCTCCTCCCTCCCTCCTTCCTCCTTCCTCGCGCGCGTGGATGTGTATGGCTTCATCGCTTTCTTCTCGCCCTTGATACTTGGTGGCATCCTCCTCCTCCCTCTCCTCCACCTCCGCCGCGCCGCAGTGATCCTCCCGAACATTACGCCCCATTAAGTGTCCCTGGGGGACTCGATCTAGGTGTAAGATGCATTGTCTCCGGAGTGTATTATGGATTCCACGGCGGGTGTCGACGTCGTCTCCTCCGCCGTCGTTTCGATGCGGAAATTGGCAGCTTATTTTCTGGCCTCTCCGCGTGAACATTTCCCGACTTTCCATCTTCTGTTAACCTATGTTTCCAAGGAATAATTTTTGTATTAAGTAAATCATACGGACTTATGTCAGCACGATTACCATAATAACTGACTTAAGGTTTTCTTTAATTTAACTTGTCTCTTAAAACACTAATCTCTCAAATTTTCATTGATCTCCTGAAACAAGTAAGTATTTCATGCTAGTTATTGACACAAGATAAGGAACAAAGGCAGAATTCAGTAAATAAATTCAAACCTGGGTCGTGTTCTTTTGCAAACGATTGTGATTTCATGTTAACTTGTCACCAGATTCGTTCAAGTTGTTTGTGTATTAATCACAAAAAATATAGTAGAAGAAATTTGCTAATCCATACATTTATAACAAAGTCAATGTGCGTTTTTCTAAGGATTTTTGATGTAATTTCTGCGTGAAAGCGTAGCTGCATGACAGAATAGTCGAGAGGCTCAATTTTCCTTTTGGATGAGGTTGAATTTCATAAGTGTAATTTGAATGGTTCTTTGGGGAGATAAACCATAGTTTTGGCAATCTGCGCCTTTAATTTCCGGTTTTTTGGTTGATAATGGAAGAATATTACGGGGAAATAGGGAGCGGTGGAAAGAAACCCGGCGTCGACTTTAAGTTGCACGTACGGCCGGTCGAGGGAACTACATCATCTGACTTATGGACTGTTACGCTTGAAGCGTTTTTATCGTTACCCGGAATAGAGAATAGAATTCTGCCAATAAATATCTCCTTAAGTCGTGATTCGAACCTTGGCCCTCGGGACGGGATGCCAGTCTTTTTCAGTATTTACACCAATCAAATCCATCTTAGCCTCATAAAAATAATCGGGTTTATCTAATAAACACGGCTAACAGGTTTGGATACCTCTAAGCCACTATCCATTTTATTCTTGTATATTTGTCGCTGTAACAGTTAAAATACCATGTAAATTATGATATAATATTGGCCAATTTTACATCATTTAGTGAGACTTATAGAATCCTAGATTTTTTAGTACTTTTTACCTTACAAACGATGTACGTTTAATTGAGACTCAAAGGTTTAACAAATACATCTTAAGGTTTAAATAAATTTTATATCAGCATGGAAGAAGCAGATCCCTTTACTTGGAATTAGGTTGATAATCTTTTATTGCATGGTTAGTGATAAGATTGAGTCATTATATCCTAAAGCTTATTGAAGTCCAAAGTGTCCAATATTCTCCCAGCTGTTATATAAGTCTATAAATTAAGGGCCTAGGAATTGATTATACAATTTGATTTTTATAGTCATAATTGTTCGAACTACATTTCCATCATTTATATATATTTTTATCTACCAACAAAATGGGAATATGTACTATTGAAAAAAAACAAATTGAAATACGAACATGTTTTACCATTAATTTTTTCATTTTATCTCCTCAAACTTACAATTTACTTAATAATCGAGAACGCCCTCATTACTTGTAAAAGCTGACGCTCAATTAAGAATAGACATTAGTCATGCACATTGAAATTGCGTTTCACCTTTGACTTAATCTTTTGGTGGAGCTGAATCGTGGAATTTGACGGCGTGGAAAATGTGAAGCATGTAAGCGAAAGCGACTGCACTCCAACTGGAATTTGAGAGTATGTCTAGACGAATAAATCAGGAACTCCTGCAACTTAGTGGAAGTAAGAGTTTGAGTGAGTCCAATGAGAGAAACGAAGATATTTCTTAAATCTTTAACTCCTGAGAACTTCTTTAGTCTTTTTAGTAGCTAATTGGAAATCGACAAAAAAAGACCCTCACAACCCTCGTAAAGTATTTTAATGATCGCAGCGTACGTATTCAATGTGTACGTTATTTATTTGTAATTTTGACCAATAAAGTAGTTCTTTGTATTTATTACCTATGCAAAGTATGGAAAAAAAAAGGTTTTGACCTAACTATTGGCCGATTAACACTATCTCTTCCATTGCATCTTCATCATATTTCTTGGTCTCATTTTCTAATTAGTGGAATATTACTTCTGGAGAATTCCGGTGAGCACGTGCATAACTCTTACAAACCAGCTGCGCCTAGTTGCCATGGAAGTTGCAGATACCACCCGTATTGTGGCAAATTGCTGTGGCCGGTAGAACGGGTTTGTTAATAGAGGCCTATTTACAGTAAAGATAAACTTTACGCTTTGGCTAACTGTTAAATGTATCTCTTTTCCTTAGTCTCGAATATAAGCATAAAAATTAGAATGCTTTTCTATAAGTATTGGACTGTGCCACCGCTTGTGTCAGGTGGTAAAGAGTTAATAGTTTCGTACTTTGTGCTTTTTCACCATGACGGAATAACATATTAAAAAATACGTACCTCCCGAGGCAAAGGAGTTTGAAATAAAATATGGGCTAAGGGCGCATTTTTGACGGCGATTAGGACTGGTACGAGATTTGATATAACAGGGTGTCACATAACTGTCACTTAAATCAGACACGATATTATGAGTTACAACTTGATTAGAAGTCGTCTTATTAAGGGTCTCAATTGGCTAGTTGGTACGCACGCTGAATCTTACTTTACATAGTTTTGAATTGAAATTGCAATGGGAAATATTAGCTATATATTTTGTTCTGGTATTTTTGTCGCCGAGGTCAATTTTATTTGCAGTCGCTATTCGAATTATTTGCCCATTCCTGGAGTATGAATGAAAATTGACTTTATTTACTCCAGATTGAGGTAATTTTATCTTAATTTTTCCTTCAATTGATGTCATTTCGATGTAAATTCATCTAGTGGTTGAAATTTGGCTCCACCATTTGGATGTGTTCTTGACAGTAGTAAAAAATAAGTCTCCATATTATCTGGAGATCAAATAAGTCTTTCATAATTTACATTGGTGTGGCTGAATATATTTTTTATCACATATCGTATACATTTGAATCAATAAGGAACTACTTCAGTGAGTGACGATATTAATTCCTTTTCTATGGTTTAGGATCATACCGCCCTTCAACAAAAAGCTTAGAGCCGTCCTTCAACCTAGTTAACTGGCTCCAAAATCTTTCACTCACTGGTCTAATTTTGAGATATTTTCTGGTTAATTCAAAGTTTTCTTTTTGCAAGAAGACATTTCGAGATAAATGTTACGGATGCCGATGAAGCCTGCCATTGGCTGCAATACTACCTCGTAAGGGTAGTTATAAACCCAGGAAACAGGTCAAAAACAAAAAAAATGCCGTAGTTACAATTGTACAGGTACGGGATCAGGCATCTTAAGTTGTTTCCGAAACTAATTCAGCCGAATGAAGATACTTCGGAGGACTTCATTTCTTTGCGCACAAGTGACACTTATGAACGGACGCCTTAACACACGCGACCACGACGGCCATCAAATGGGGCCGCGAAATGTTAAGTAATGCCGCGAGACGAAATATTAACGGCAATATTCTCACAAACCCGGGTCCATGGGAAAGAAAGCCGTTCTTTTTTAACACTTCTCTGGCATTTTTTTTCAAGTATTGGAAAAAAATGTTTCATCAGCATCCTTAACATCTATCATGCAATGTCTCCTTGTTAGTCTCTATCTCTGTCAAAGTGTTACTACAAAAATATATGTACCTTGGTAAACACCACAAAATCTTTTAATTACTTAAAATAACCGGTTTCAGAAATCTGGTAAATAAAGATTCCCTAACAGGGGAAGCCGTTTGTACTGATTAATTTTAAAAAATTGTGAAATTTACAAGGTCACTTGAATTATTATCATTATGAATCGAATCCACCAAGTTACGCCGAGCGTTAATCATTATAGATGTATCTATTTTTCCTCTACTTATCGTAAAGACTTAAAATAATTCCGTACGCGTTCCTTTAAACCAATGATAAACAAAAAGGTAATTTATTTAATAGTTTATTCAACTCTCGTCATGCACATGCAAAAATGAGGCTGGAACGTAGACACGATTTTGATTTGGGTGAAGAATTGTTTGATATGTAATCGAAATCGTATGTTAGTATTTTTTGAAAACATGTTTAAATAGAAGATTTGGATCCTCTAGTGAATTTAAACCATCTTGAGTAATTACCATTGATTTGTGTGTTAATAATGGGTGGTACATGGTGGTATATATTCTGCACAATGCAGATGTGGATGTATATGTTACTCTTTCAACCCTGTATCTAGTGTGTTAGTTGTTGAATACTGACGTGTGCCTCCCAATTCAAGTGAGTTCATTAAGTGAAATGGAACCAAGTAAACGAAGCCGGTATACATTAAATGTGGACGCCTGTAGATTTCAATGCGTTAGTAAAAGCCCGTGTGCAAAAAAAGGCAAAAAGAGGTAAACCAGTGGCGTCTCAGGAATCCCGAAGAAGCCCTATCCTCCGACCGCAAGCGAATCGGCGGTAACGAATCGGGCCGAGCCCACAAAAGGCCTCTTCCCCTATCTTCCTATCTCTCTCGTCTTGTTATCCTTTATTAGTGGCCCACCCGACTTTCCCTCTCGCCCTCTCGCATGGGAGGTCTTACTCGTTAAAACGCTTTTCAGGTGGTAATGAGGGTTTCCTCTCCGAACACCCTTTCCTCCTCTTCCTCACGTCCTCCCTTCCATTTCCTCCCTTTGTTCCACTTTCATCTTCCTCTCTCTCCCTTACTCTCTTCCTCATTTTTTCCTCAGTCCCTCGTGTTTTTCGCTCTGTAATCGGAGATATCCCCTTCAAAATAATTCCTTTTTCAAGTTCCGTTACAAGCTTGTATGCAATTTTTCAGCCATCTCTGAAAGATACTACCATTATTTGTACGATTTACGAATTGAAATGAGGTATGTTTATTTTTAACTAGGAGTTTTACAAGGATTATTAACTCTCGTTGCTATCTTTTCATTGAGATTTGCCCAGTTTGTGTTGCGAAAATGCTATAATGGTAATTCATTTGCAAATTCCATCTTCCAAAGCGATATCTAGATATCGCTCTGAAGTGTGGTACAGAATTTTTGCTTGTTCTTTCATTTTTCTCTGGAAAATGTTTCTTTTTATTGCTTTATTCACCACTTAAATAGCGTCCGTTTCTATTAAATGGAAGATTCTTCCGTGATCAGTGGGTATACTTTCCGATCTTTGTCCTCTTTTCGTCGAATTACTTTTCAGGCAATAATCGTGAAGTATGTGTTACATAAGGATGCTGCTTGCTCTTTTTGTTCGGTCCCAGATATAACGCAGAGAAGTAAACATTAACCATACAAATACAACTTGGGACTTAATCAAGATTCGGATCCGGATCTTAAGTTAACCCGATTTGATGTGTCATCTCGTTAAATTGGATATTTGATGCATGATTCGGAATTAAAACTCGGTCAGTTCAAATAAGTAATATATTGTTGAACGCACACACCTCTGTGTGCTACATCTAATAACTTTACCTTTACCTACAAATATAATTTCAGTTCAAATTCACTGCAACGATGAGTCCTCATTGGATTCACATTAAGAAGTCGCTGGACGTTTTTTCATTTACGTTATTGCTGCCTTGTTTTGTTTTTTAGTTGTCCTCATTTCTCCGACGTTTTTAGTTACCTGACAACAATTCTTTATGCTTTAACCTCATGAGTTCGTTCTTCTGAAGTTAGGACTCCTCCTCTCGGGCGATTCGTTTGCGGCTCGCGTCTACCTTTCTCGAAAGCCGCTGAACTGCTTCCTCTGCCCCCCGCATCCCCTCCCCAGCGCACTTGCTCTGCCTTTTGGCGGTCTTTTCTTTTTGCTTGCCAGTTTCTTTCCTCTCCATCGCTCGATTCTTCCCATTTGAACTCAGGGCCTTTTGTACTTGATCCTTTCAGGCCGCTAGGTCATCTCTTCTCTCTCTCTCTCTTTCTCTCTCTCCCCGTAGGGTATTCTCTCACTTTGTGTCGCTTATTCTCTGTTTCTCATCTCTTTGATCTCTTTTACTACCCCTTTTTTAAATCTTTCTTGAATCCTTAGGAACGTACTTAAGTGTCCTTTTATTTTTCAAAATGTGTTGATACTCAGTTGTCAATTGTAATTCGTACCATATTTACCATTTCCTAGCGGAATTTTTCTGACAATTCTCATTATTTTAGCCATTATTCTTCGAAAAACGTTATACCGTCCCCTTATATTTCCTGGGGAAACATTACTTCTTGTCGGATATCCTTCCGTTTTAGGTTGGTTTTCTCACCTTGCGTCATTATTTTTTTGTAGACGTTCTAAAAATATTTTGAGTTTCTTCCTTTTTGTTTTAAATTTCATAACTCCCTTATTAATGTTTTCTTCAAGATTTTCTGGACGAAGATGTTCACTAGCTATTCCTGAAAATCGTTCTTGATTTTTTATAAAAATCTTCTATTAGTTTTCATGTTTAAAGTGTTTGCCATAAACTATGCAAAGCTAGACGCATGTAATTTCTATGAACTAACCTTTCAACTCATTATCATAAACTTTTCTCATTTTTTTAAATTTCCTCTGTTCTTTTTTCAACTTTTAAGCTTCAGGAAATAGTCCGGCCTGGTCTCACTATCATGAGATAATGTACATGAATGATGAGAGTGAAATTATGAAACAATTGACATGTATCATAGGCGGTCATTAACCGTGTAGCCCGCACGTGGTCCCAGAATGCTGCACGAGGTATGAGGGCATTTCCACACTCAAATCGTTGGAATGGTGCCAAATTTTGGGAGCGCCGTAGATGCAGGCAATTTGCTAACATATTTAGTCACGCTTGCTGCGTTTTACCAGGGGCTTCAGTCGCAATGATAAAATTCGATTCCCTCGTCATTGATAGGACTCAAGCAATTATTGCCTTTGCCTTAGCGATACACGTTACGAATGTATGGCAGAGTTATGAGGAAATTTCTCTTCGCGTTGGTACTGTGATCAAGTGTGGGGAACTACGTTAATGTTTTATTGGTCTAATAGCTTTTGTTTAGGATAAATGTAGTTCTACGTTATTTCAAAAAGTCTTGCCTGTAATACCTGCTAATGACTCAAATTGTTCATTGGTTTTTTCAACAGCCCTTGCTTTAATAATTGCTATTATTTTGTTTTTTGCATTAAATTTTCTCTTTTACCACCCCCTCTCCTCCCACTGAAGTTCAAAGGAGTAATTTTCAAGAGTGATGTGATAATTTCTTTCAAAAGAGAGAAATATTGTTTTACATTGTTAAAAATTAAGTTCGTAAAAAAAGTAATAACTTAATTTATTTTTCATTTAAATTTGGTCACTAGTTAAAGAGTGAGCAATTAAATAAGTACCATACTTACAATGGTTGCGTTAATTGAATCAGCGTTAATTGAATCTCATTTCCAGTCGCGCTGTTTCTCGTTGTTCGTGCTTCTCGATGTCTGTCAGAAACTTAAAATGTAACTGAATATATTTACGATAGGAAAACGTAGTGGTTAGGAACTTAAAGGACTCATTGTAGTTAATATGCCAGGATAGATGTCCCAATGTCATTTCCAAATTGTTCCCAATTCAATTATTTTGTGTCCGTCAGTAATCCGTTAACATACAAGAAATTGCCGACACTTAGCTTTGAACTTTTATCCTGCATTGATCCATTTTGTCAATGTTGACGAAAAAACGAGTTCAAATAGGATTTTTCACCCTCAAAATCCTCAATTATCACCTCAGTGGTATCTACAGTTATCGGATTTTTTATTCGTGAAGAGGTTTATAAATTTATACTGCAGTCTCCGCTACTTCATTTAATATTATTTTCCACTCTTTGGAATCAAAGAGAAGTACGAGATTCCGTTTAAATTTTCTTAACTTTTTTATAGGCAATAGTATTGCAATAATTGACTCATATTGAAATACTTGTCATCCCGTTTTAAATTATTTTTAAAAATATTTCCTTTAGCCTCATTCAATAATTATATTTTAATCGTTAATAGATTGACCACCAATGCCATCAAGGCTGAATCTATCACCTAGCTATATTACTTACCCATCAAAGTCCGATGAAGATGAGTTTCTGATGAATAGCCCAGATTCTGACTACTATTATGTACTGGCAGATCAGAAGGAAAAACAACGAAACAGATTTGAGGCCAGTTATCTACATATTCTGACAGGTTTGTGGTTACGTGATTGAGATTTTTTTAACCATTGTAAGCAAGTAACTATAAATCTTTATTACTTAGTGCTATTTTTCTTTTATTTTGTTGAACACGTCTTAGATGATGATAATGTCACTCGTATAGGATATACATTTAAATGATACTAGTGATGTGATAAATAAGTGTGAAATTACTCAGTAAAGTAAAAGTTTGAATAATATTTAAACAACGTAATTAAAAGTAACAAAGCGAAATCACAAAGGGTTTATATTGTTTCGATGTTTTTTTTGTTTTGATTGTTATTTATTATAGTAACCTAAACAGAATATATTTGGATTTTGCCTTTATCTCAGTATTCATCATCAAAATTGCCGGAAAAAGTATGATAATTAAGGCCCTTAACAAAAGTCCAGTAAAAAAAGGTAGCAAATGGCAAAATAAAAAAATAATATCCAGATTAATAAATTTTAATCGTTTTCTTAGCACATGAGTTACTACTTTCTTCTTTTTATTGCTTGTTGGTAATACAGTAAAATATTGAATGGATAGAACACCATTATATCTACAGTAAAAATATGTTAGTCAAAATGGCTACCTCAGTCGCTTTAAGTTAAGCCGTATTTATTTCGTAAAATATTCGATTGGGAAATTTGTGACCTCGCCAATGTCAAAATCTTTTAAAGGAATGAAGGCCACTTAAAGGAAAGTTTTTTACAAGTAATACATGGGTTCAGCAGAGAAACGAATTTCAAAAATAGCCATAAAGGCTAGGTCCATTATTCTAGTATTAAATGATCGTCACCCGCGGGTAAACCTGATGATGATGTGGTAACATTAAAACCTAGGTTGTAATCAAAGTTTTAATTCACTATCAGGTAGAATCAAATTATAACGTAAAAGTATGAAAGTATGACAGTTTATTTAGTTCTGTTTTCTTTGCGGGAAATAGCACACAGTTTACCCATTAATTTGTGTTGGAGAGATGCTTCACTTCTGACTTCTATTACGGATTTACCTGTGTAGACGGAATTGATGTACCTTTTATATTATCTCATTAATATCATAATTAGTTTGTGGTTTGATTATTAAAACCAATGGAATTTCTTAATTTCCTTTCATTGTTTCTGTCAATTCTAATTGAAAAAGGTTATAATGAGGGAAAATACTCCTACCAACCAATAACATGGTCACTGGCTTCTAAACTGCGTGGAAAATCACCAAAATATTTCATATTAGTTGTGTTGGGAGTGTGATCGATTGCAACTCTGCTGCTCCCTTAACCCTGTGATGGATTTCTGGAATCACATTCGTCATATTTTTCTTTTCTTATGGCATTACTCGTCTTAGCTTGTAATATTTCCGCTTCAGAAAGCAGTTTATTATTGTTCCAATACTCTCCCGTAATCCGAGCCATTCGTCCAACCCTCAATGCATCCCCTGGCTGCGCCCCACTCGCTAACCCTCGCTCAAACAATCGGGAGGATCCCGTTTCGGGCCATCTGCCGCATTATAGCGCTTCATTAATAACCGGTATCAACCTAATAGGCAAGGAGGCCAAGGATCTGGGGCGAGGCTGGGTTTAGAGGCAACCCTAAGGGTTTGTGTGGCTTAGTGCGATATCGCCTAGGGCCGGCTATGACATGCGATGCTCGTGTTCGGAGGCGCTCGGCGGAGGAGTATTGAAACTCAGAGAAATGCGATTTACAGCCCTGCCAAACCATGAGACATCATTGAGACGATTGGTTGAGGGGCCGTTTTACTATACGCCTGCTATAAAACTCAGATTCATCCGTAAAACTAAGATGCAAGTGCGGATAAATTAAAGAATCAGCAATACAGAAACACGCTGGGAATAACTTTGGGAGTAACTTTAGTGGAGTTGCATGCTGAGTGAATAAGAATAAAAATTAATTACACATATGTATTTAACATGCGTTAGCAGGGAATATAATGTAACGTTGTACGATGTTTGTGTAAACCGCTGTGTATCTTTAGACAAAATCCATACAAAAAATGAAATTCTTATACGAAAATCGAGTTCTTTTACAAAGTGACCTGCGATGATTATATCTTTTATATTACCACATTAATATCATGAGTAGTTGATGGTATTGATTATTTAAACAAGTTTACTCTCTGTAGAGAGGTCCTATTATTATTTCTCTCAATTTACTTCCAATTGAAGAAGTATGTAAAGAGGGCAAAATACTCCTGCCATCACGAAGAGAGTTTCATGTGCCGTTCATACCCTCTCTATTTTCCTATGGGTATTGAATATCGCTGTGGTTGTAGTGTGCCATTCACTATCAGCAGAGTGGATTACCTATATAAACCAAGAGGGTGCTGTTATAATACTATATATTGATCGGCTCAAATTTGAGAAAGTCTCGTTCCAGACGAATAATATATTTTTTTACTAGATGACACGGTGAACTTTGTATCACCTACAATTTATACATCTATATATTTAAAAATGAATTACTGTCCATTAGTCTCGCTAAAATTAAAAAACGGCTGGACCGTTTGACTTTTTTTGTTTTGTAACTTTTGACCAATCCTAATCAACCTTCCAACTGCAATTCATTGAGATCAATAATACTGGCTACATCTTATACGGTTTGAATTTCATTAGGTTATTAAATGAAACTTGCTTACAATCCAAATGAATTCAATGACTTTTATTTACATGAAAGATAAACACAGTTAATCAATGTACATATTTCTGATGAACTATGTTTTTTGCTTTGTTTTGTGGTGCGTAAATATACAAAGATGATGGCTTTCCGACGCGCGAACACGCGACATATAGTTGTCCATGCGCGAAACACGGAAGCTCCAAGTTAATTCCGCAAACTTTCAACGACTGGCCTTGTGATTTATTTATGGCCATCGCAAAGGCCAGACGTGCGGAAAGTTGTAGCTGCTTAAAATCGAAGGGAAAATCCATTGAAATCATCTGTATATGCGGAATCGAAAAATCTTCTCCTTAATATTTTACCTTGATGATCGTTGCCTCGATGACGTTATTCATTAGCTTTTTTACAGCCAGTCTCTTTCCATTGCATAGTCGAGGTTGATTAATGTTACGCAACATGATGATAACTGATCTTACTTTTAATAGCAAATTGTGAGGGCAATTCCAGCGAATTCAAAAATTCTGTGGGATAGTTGACTACGTCATCCTGGTTGGTAACTGTGTCGACTGATTTGAAGGAAAACAACTGTCCCGGGAGAAAATTTTGAATAGTCGCGTTGAGACCATCGACATCTTTGTTTTTCGCAGCCAATATTGCTCGTTTGCTCAGCCAATTATGGTTTTTTAATTGTTGCGCTACGTCCGGAAAAACACGCTGAATTCCTCTTTCGAGTCTGTCAGGTGCCAGAAATCTGTGGGTAATGTGATGAATTCGGTTAAGGTGTCAACTGCGACTTTCCCATTACCAATTTATAACAATTGCTTCAAAAACAAATCTGCACTTTGATCTTATTGCCGAAACACTCACATGTTAGTCGTCAATTGGAGTGTTTTCACATGCCACCACAAATTTGATGATTTTAAGCACGCGTTCAGTTCGTCAGCTACAGTTGATCGGGGAATAACTGGAGGGGTCTGACGAAATTCACCGGATAACAGAATCATGGCTCCACCAAAACTGTTTGGTTGTCACGAAGATCTTTCAACGTTCTGTCCAGCGCCTCCAGTGACCTCTTGTGGGCCATCATGCATTCGTCCCAAATAATCAATTTGCATACCTATATAATCTTCTTCATTGCGCTGTTTTTGGCACTGTTGTAAGCTGGTGCTTCGTTGATTTGCATGTTCAGTGGCAATATCAAGGCAGAATGTGCAGTTCATCCGCCTTCTAACAAAGTCACTGCTATTCTAGATTAAGCCAATGCTAGGGCAACTTCATTCTGCAATCTGATCCTCGCCAAAAGCAATGAGATTATGAACGTTTTTTCAATCCCTCTGGGAGCATCGAGGAAGTAAATTCCACCAGTTCCATTGTTCACAGCTTCTATCAAAGAATCGTACGCAATCCTTTGTTGTTGATTCAATCGCGGAACATTTGTACGAAATGCTTTGGCTAATTCTTTGGTGTCGTATAGTAGTTCTCTTTGTAAAATCGTGGTTAAATGTATCGTGCATTGGACGATTGGGTGATATCATGCCCTAACACGACAATACTATTTGCCATCAATAAACACATGTCTTCTATCATGATCAATGTCTCATTGTAAATTTCTGCAGTCATTTGTAGTGTTGGATTTAAAGTTTGATAGCGCACACGATGCAAAACATCCTCAGACACGTCGTCCCTATATTTCACCCACAAATCATTCGGATTCGAGGGGCAACATGTGGATATAATAATCGCAAACAATGTGCGAATTTGATGCGGCGATGACGATATGACAGAATCCTCGATCGTGTTATCCAAATGCAAATCGTTCTCGAGTAACTGTAATAGTTGACACTCCTCACAGTAAGTCGCACACAGATGTCCATTAACGGTCCTCAGTTGTTGAAACGACGTCGGACCACGAACATTCACCAACAACAATCGAAGATAATAACATTCGTCGTTATTTGGATGCACAGAGTAGATGCGACCCAGAGCGTCTGAAGCAAATACATTTGGATGTCCTTCAACTGGTGTTCCTTGTTTCCGATTTTCGCTGAAACGATTTCGATGATACGTTCCATGTGTAGTAGCATGGCATTTCAGCATACAGCAAAGTGCGATCGAAAGCATCTGTTTGACAAATTGAGAAGAAGCTTGTTAATGTTGTCGCGGCGGACAGAGCGTTCCGCTTGATTGAAATACACTCGTTGTCCATTTTCTAGATAAACTGTCAAATGGACGACTACTGTAGGGTGTCTTTCATGGATGGCAAATGAGAAGATGCGCCAAATTGCCACATTGCTGCTTACATAGCGACCCATCTGATATTGAGAAACTTCGTCATTTGCATTTGTTACAGCAAAAATGGCCATATCGCTGACTTGGTTTACACATTTACATATATACTTGATCGACTTGACGGAGTTACAGTATTCCACATTGATGTGAGCCTCAAAAGCTTTGGATAATATTGGCAAGTATGGCACAATTCAACGATTGTCTACGTGAACATCTTGTCCTTTGACCTTCACAACTACCGATCGCACATTGTCCGCAACTGATCGCGGACGATACAATGGGTATCCATCATTGCCTATGATGGTGTCAGCAATCAAGTCTCTCGGGTATTGCTTTGAATACTTACCCGCGATCATAAAGGGTGAGTTGTTGTTGAAAACTCCTCAAGGTCCATGTATCATGTTTTTAGTCACGACTACATTCAATTTTGTGTCAACTGTTTCATCAGGGATTTCAACTGAAATGATGGAATCAATTTCATCTGGACTAATTTTGTCAACTAACCAAACTAAAATGTTTGCATGTGGCAGACCACGCTTTTGCCATTCAACAGCGTACATCCAACAACGAACTTGGCCACACACACGGTGCTTTATAATGAAATTCATAAGACATTTTAATTTTTGTTTAAAAACTCTGACAGTAATGCCTTGTCTATCAACTGGTGTTTGGCTGGGTAGCAGTTCCTTCTTGATTTCAATCCATTGAGGGTTACATGTGAATGTTATGAATGTTAGGTCTGGGCGGCCATATTGTCTAACATACCACTTCTTGTTCATTTTCAGTCACTCTCGAAAGCAATTCGGACATACCAATACGACTATTATCCATATCTGTCGCTCGCTGATCATCAGTGCGGTTAGCACGTGAGGTAGCTCGTCGTACATTTGATTGACTTCGACGACGTATGACAGCTCGTCTTCTCCTCCACATTGGAAAGAATAAAAGTAAAGTCCTCGAGTCACGCTAAAATTTGTGGTTAAATATTATGGCAGATCAAAATAAATAATCGCAAAGTGCAGCTAAATTCACCAAGTCTTTCCATAAAATACAAAGAAATGAAGAAATGACAATATAGAACGTCAGTTGGACGATAGGTCTGAAAAAGGGTATATAAACACTAAGTTTGTCTGCCACGAGCGCCATCTATTTAAAGTAATCCGATGTGGCGATGGAAGGAATTACTGTTTTATATAGCACGTCAGTTTGACGATTTTCCCTACTAAGTTACCAATTTTGAAGTTTTTTTGCTTTTATTTAGGATTTTCCCTATTGTTTTTCTTTTTAAACCGCCCCTGTATTAAAGTGAGCAAAACAAAAAAAATATTCAAATCGGTCAAGCCGTTTTTGAGTTTTAGAGATACTAACGAACAGCAATTCACTTAGATAAATATAGATGTAAATATTCATGTAATGGAGGAACTCAACACCTTCGTGCTCGTTTAGTGATCCCTCGCAACATTTAAGTGTGTATAATTTTATTTTCATGTTTTAGTTATAATGTAATTTGTTTTCTGATCTTAGAGGACATGACGTCCTATCAATAAATTCTTTTTCATTCATTCATTCATTCATTCTTGGAGGTTGAGTTCTCAGCGGTGTGATTGAAGTTTCATCTCGAAGTATCCTGAGGATACTCGATAATTTTTGGGGCAAGACTTTACAAGGTCCTGGGATCGCGGAGGGAGAGGTCAAAGGTGGAACATAGTAGTGATGCATCCAGCCAAGGTTCTCTCCCGTCCACCATTTCCGTGCCCTCCATGGTATATGTATATCCACCCGTTTTGGGACCTCCTATCCCGCCATCACATCCCTCTCCATCGGCACATAAAATTATTTTTTTTTCAAACTCGCCCTGTCGACTGCCACTCAACCTGGTTCCGAAAAAGCACCAAACCCTTTCGATTCCGCCCATCCCCCCTCCTCTCTCTCTCGCTCTACAGTCTCATCTCCACATTCACGTGGTGACTTCTTATTTTTTCCGCCGCCGCGACCAGACCTTCTCAATCCATCCTCCTCCGCCTCTTCCCTGTACACTAGCATCGGTTTATCCCGTACGGCCGATCGCATTGCTTTTTCCTTGGCTTCCAGCGTTTATTGCCCAAAATATTCCCCCAGACCACTTCTTCCTTCTCACCATGCATAAGAGGGCCTCCACCAAGGGATTGAAAGAGGAAAAAAAGACGCATGCATTCTTGGCGTGGTCTCCAGAATCGTTAAAAGAGGCGGAAGGCGCTAGCTAGGGTGGAATTTTTAAAAGGGCTCTCTTTCCCGTATATATATACATATGTATTGGGGGATAGAGATCCAGATCACAGCTCGAGGCGCTGCCACCGCGACGGCAACAACAGCCACATGCGATGGGAGGGAGATTGTCCCCACAACTCTTACCTCTTTTTCCCGTTCGTTCTTTTTTCTTTTTGAGAGGGAAACATCTAGTGGAAACGTTTTCCTGTTACTTTTTTGCTCGAAATCTTACATCGTACATCTTATTAAAAGTGTGGTTAGCGTCGTGCCGAACAGTGTTAGTTAATAACGACTTTAAATTCCATGTCATTTTCTGGATACTTTATTTCAAAGAGCTGCAGAACTTGCCACGCGATATCTTCAACGTAATCGTTCGTTTTATACCCATTAGTTAGTAAGTACCCATTATGTTATGTTAAATACAAAATAAATCATATGCCTTGATCGGGAGTTGATCGCAAAGTGCTAAAAGTATCTGAGCTACTCTCGCGTCATCTTCCACGAAACTGCTCATTTCACTCGATGTGATACCGAGGGGAGTGGTTTCTACACCCATCCCTAGTGAATATAAGTTTCACTGTGAATTTCACGCAGTTCAGATGCAACGAATATAATGTTTACGTACAACCATAGCTTGGAAGGGGAGGAAGAAAGGGATATACGTGGAAAGGAAAAGATTATTCTTTGATGTGTATTTGCTATTATTACCAAAACCGTAAGTATTTCATTCAATGCAAATGATAAAATCCACGATGTCGAGAGGAGTAAAGATTTCGTCTACATTTCCTCCATGGCGACCACCAACCTTTCAACGCCAATTTATGGCCTCTGCGAAGGTATTTATAAGGCGGTAATACGATGAAAATATACTTACGTAATGTAAAACGGGTGGTGGCGTTCGTACAGCATGTTAATTGTAATGTTGTGCGAGCTACAAGAATATATTATAATGGCTTAACATTGAACACAACGAGGTGCGTCTTTATCGAACGGTCATCGAATCTTTAGCACAAATTTTAACTTTTTGCTAATGCGACGTCACGATACTTCAATGGTAGCTCATTAGAGGAAAGCTTTTTTTCAACAGTAAACAAATTATATTTCAGTTTCCATACACATTAAGGCAGTAACATGGAGATGATTTAAGAACGAGAGGCATTATCGAATGTATCGGAAATGCACTACCAAAAAGGACAAATCATCCTTTGAAAAGCACATTCTCTCGTTTATATTGTGTTGCTATGCAGGGAAACCACGATTTTTCTACATAATACTCTAATCCCTACTTTACTGTCATGCGGCTGTTAGACGTGAACAATGGTGGCTAAATCTTCCGGGCTGCTGATTAGATTTGAGAGAAAATAATTACTTAACTTTACGCTTACTTCGAATACGAGTGCTTCGTATCAAGGGGATCTACGGACGTTTACATTGGAGGAACTATATAACTTTGTAAAGCAAAGAAAT
The DNA here is from genome assembly GCA_963169105.1 of Ceriagrion tenellum. NCBI lineage: Eukaryota > Metazoa > Arthropoda > Insecta > Odonata > Coenagrionidae > Ceriagrion > Ceriagrion tenellum. The sequence continues at coordinate 103,842,397 of OY720632.1, read as the reverse complement.
ATACAAATTAAAACTTAGCATGCCTACTTTCAAAAAGCGGATGAGGTTCCGATACCGTAGGAGTGGGCGGAAAAGAAGGTCGTCACAGTGTAGATGGGAAGTACGAGACCAATAGAAAACCAAAGGCCTAATCGGGAAGGTAGGAACTTTAAGGATTCACGTGTATCTCTTGGAATGAGCGAGGAAATGAAATAGACCGGGTGAAGACAAAGATTAATGGAGGCAGAAATTGAGGAGGCCAAGCCTTGATTCGAACTGTACAAGACGAAGAAGATACAGAAAAAGGAGGAACGGAGTAACGTGAAATTTTGGTCTGTTGTTGAGAAGATCCGAATGGTAGACAAATTGCAAACGGAAGAGTCAGGAGAGACAGTGAGGGAGGAAACGAAAAGGTATGAGGTGGAGAAGATAAAGTTAATAAGTGGAAAGGAATGGTGTAGGATTTAGCCGATGAGAAGGATGGCGTGGACCAACCACTGCGAGGGAAAGATGCTGGCGATTACGGCTAATAATCGGAGTTCCTGGCAGATTCCTCTGATAGCTCCCTGGATTTACTAGTCCTTGCTCAAGAATTGGGAGATTAGGGGATCACGCTGTTTTGCTGTTTTTAGAAACTTTGGCTCCGACTCAAATCTGCCTTATTTTTCTTCTTAAGCCGTCTCCTTTACTATGCTTGGGACGAAGATTATCATTAGGCGTTTTGTATCTCCTTATACTTATCTCGCATTAATACTTAATATGCTTTTGAAGCGCCGTTCCGAGGCGAATTCGTATGGCGTCCCATCTTTTCGTTCCATCCCAGCTCAAGTTCCTCATGCAAAGAGAGTACAGCCTTGATTGCATGGCTAATCAGTTTGAGTTTCAAGAAAATGTACTACTGTATCCGTTAGACGCTTTCTTAATTTAACTCGCCCATAGCCTTTGTCTTGACGAACTAGAAATGAGCAAGGTTAGTAGCAAAATTGTCAATACTGAATTAAAAATATTTTTCTAAATTATTGTGGCATTAAATATTATTTCGTCCGAAGAGAATGTTTCCCCAGTAGAAGAATGAGATCATCTTTTCACGAATTAATGGCAGAGGTTTACACGCAGGAGTGTAAGGTAGGCAATTATAACTTCTTGACTGTGCACACTTAAAACGAAATAAAATTGAGAGAGCGTAATTTTTTCAATTTAGGAAAACAGTAATTCTGCATTTAAGTTTATCAATCATTTTTTACGAATCAAGAATGGGATCAATGGTATTTGTCGCTGGAAATTAAAGAGAATTAATCTCACTCCAGTCTTCAAGGACTTAATGGAAATTCGATTGAAAGAACTCGCGATCAGTTATGTGATGACAATCCGTTGATGGATGAGAGAAATAACTTCAATGACATTAAATAGTGTACTAATCCGCATACGCCTGCCTGACGAGATTTTTCTTTTGTTCTTAAAGATCTGAGATTATGTGTGTATATGCATTTCATTGTGTCTAAAAAACCTTTTGCTACTTGGGTGGAGAATATCTTCAATCTGTTCTTCTTACTGGATCACGATAACATTTTAGTTATATTCACTACGTTTACCCATGGAACTCAGATCGATTTAGCCGGTTCAGCTCGGTATGATAAACGCATCGGGCTAGTGGGATCGATATGAGTAGCGGGCTAACTCGGCCCGCTTTCTCTACCAGTCTGAGTTTTCAAATCAATACGAACCAATTCAAATCAATATTTCAATCGATTTCGCATTGATCAACCAGGCTATCCGAATAGGCTGGCTTAGAATGTTTAGATCGGTCCGAGTTCATATAGTTCTGAGTTCTATTGGTGAACGTAGTGATTAAGACTGGAACTAACCAACTTAGCTAGTCAATCAATTTTTCGCTGCTATGCAGGGAAAGGATACTTATTTAGAATTAAAAAAATACTGGAATGGGCTTTATTATAAATATATTCGTATCATTTTTTTGTAATCGAATTATTATAAAAATCGGTTTGGTATGACCGCTAAGTGATATGAGTAGTATATTTAATACGTGTTAATCTTATATAAATACCCGAGTCTAACGCATTTTAAACTTATATCAAACTATTTTTAAATCTAGCCAAATTCTCAATATTTTCATTGTTTTACTAGCAATATTTTTTTTATTGAGATATTACTGACAGCAGTATATAATCAAGCGAGGATAGTTGTTTTTTCAGTCAATGCCATTGATTTAGATGGAGAGGGTATTGCGTCATCAAACTGTAGCCTAACAACTAATATAACAACCATGAATATATATTATGGATTTTTGTTTAGAATCGTTGCCTAGGTGATGTTTTGCCTCAATTTCCACATTTAGTTCAATAAGTCCTTGGCGCCACTTAGAAATAAGTCGTCTCAGTCGAATCGTAAATGGCCGTCGTTGATTAACGTTAACGTGAGACTGTGGTGAATATTCGATAGCTATTGAAGGGATTGAACTTCCTCCTTTGTTTCAAAGAAGGAAGCTCGGGACAGAAGCGGATGGAGACAGCAGTGGTGTAAGGGACCTGCCAGCAGGCAGAACACCAGGTGATGATGATGATAATGAAGAGATATGAACTACCTGATGCTGTGAATAATAGCTGGATATTTTTGAGACCTAACTGTTACTTTGTAAATGCTAGAGAGGAAATATCTACTTCAGGAAGTGTGTAATAGGCATGTGAAACCTCCATCGTGAGTCTTTTCTATGCTCTGGGGATCTTTTACTGTTAATTTACAGCTACATTCTTTGGTTTATAACCTGTTGAGAGCCTTAGGAATCATAAGGTATGATCTAGATAGATTGATGTGGATGTTAATGTGTAACCCAATATTCATGTGTGGCCTCGGAGTAGGTTCAACGATCTCTTCTTTATTTGTCATTAAAATGATAGCAATTTCTCATCCATAGATGATATTGTCGGATCTTGGTTTTGAAATCCTTATAGTACTTGCTCCCGTCTTCTACTTCATTCCACTTTTTTCACCTCGTATTATTATCAAATTGCCGTAGAGCGACATTCACGAAGTGCTAAGAAGTTAGTTGTGCATTTACGTGGTTAAATTTGGAGGGGAATTAAATATATCTGTAGACCGGAAAATATTCATAAAGAGTGTAATTACGTCCCGCGGGTAGTACTACATTTTTTATCGACTGCATTATGGTTACTGGTAAGTAAAACCGGTAAGACGTGATTATTTACCATCCTTAGACAGTATTTACATTCAAACTGCCGTCTTTCATCACAAGACGAGGACTAAATCGAAAATGTTGTTTGTTTACTGGATTCTAGGCAACAGTTTTTGGCGACGAGTTAAGAATACATAATGCATATTCATGATAACAACCATAATTGTTATCCCTGCTCTTCTCTTACTTTCCCATGGATAGCACGACGAAGTGGACCATATAGCGGATGTAAAGTAATTATATCCACAATCTGTTTGAAATTTAAGGCAAGTAACACTTATAACATATGTTAGATACTTAGTACTATAGATTATACTTGATTTCATTATAGTTTTCACCGTTAAGAGGCGTATTATTATTAATTTAGATGCCTAAAAATATATTTATGTAAGGAGAATGCATATCAAATAAGTAAATGTATGCCAATTCTATTGGAGGAAGTCATCGTAAAATTGCAAAATAAATGCGTCACCTCATAAGCACTGAAGGATAATCGGGGCTAAAAAGGATGGCAAATATGCCACAGCGACGCTATTTCTTCTAGCATTGACCACCATAGAATGCGACCTCTCCAACGATCTCAATGGTTATTATCGTTTTAGTAATAGATACTTATGTCTAGGATCAATTTTTACTGAATTAATTTCCCTGGAGTCGTTAATTCTCGGGCTGATATACGCCCGTAATATCACAATACATGGCGTCGGGTCTGAAGTTTAAGCCTAGGCTGAAATATTTTTTCCGTGAATTCTCAGATTTCTGCACCGGCAAAACTAGGGACCAAAAGTATTCTAAATGCAAATGAGGCATCCTCCTAGATGGGCATCTCAGGCACCGTAATATTAAGGGATTCTGGTTTTTTTTAGGAAGATATACTCGTACAACAGCAATTGTGAAAATATTCAGAGCTAAATTTCATGTTTTAAATGATCTCATCATCTGCAACAAACAAATGTCGCTGGTAGGAATTGTCTCCAAGCTACGGCGCCGCGTGATTATAAACCTCATGTTTTTCTTAGACTCATGAACCAACAAATTCCTCCCAAACTTATCTTATCTAGTTACTCCTTGTAAATCCCGATTCTCAGTTTCATTCCACCTGCCCTACCGATCCCTCTATATGATCCGGTACCTATTGGCCATTTTTCAATTTTCATTCCTTACGTCCACTTTTCCTTTATTAGATGTATCCTTGCCAATATTAGAACTTCAGTTACTTATTAGCCGACTGTCTCTTGCCTGACTCAAGTGGAGTAATTATACCTTCCGTGTGATTATAAGGGGAGTTTAATTATTAATACAACCATATCTCACTCATTTCTCTTGGTTAATATTTAGTCAAATATCCTATATAGAAATCCACTTGACTGTTCTTGACCAATTGTTAAATTAAACTGTAGTCGAGGAGGCTTATTTGTTGAGCGTATTCATAACGAAGCTCTCTAAAACTCATAATTATGGCCCTCTAGTTTGATAATCTGAAATTTGAATTTAATTTAATCGCTCTTCTCGTCAGGTCTCCAGTTTCACAGGGTTGGTCAGCAATCGTGTACATCGGAATATGGGATGAAATGGGACTCACTCTTTACTGCATTGCATCTCAAAACCGAAGAAGTCAAAAGGATGTCGAAAGGAAATGACTTCGTGGAGTTTATTTGAAAGAGACGAGAAAGGGTCGAGGGTGGAGAATAGAAAGAGCAATCCCCTTGTGTATTGTAGTGGGAAAAGGAAGGCCGGATGGTAAACAACCTCGAGTGAACTCGGCGTAGGAGAAGAAACAAGAGATCGAAGGAATGGCAAAATGAAGAAAAAGAACCGTGAAGTGTAGTGTAGAGCAAGCAAATCCTAAATGCTCTCTAATGTCCAGGCGACGAACGAGCAGGCTCGTCTTTATTTCGTATATCTTTTAATATCGTCCAAATTCTTTTATTTTAAGATAAAAAATATTTTATTACTACCAATTTTAATTAATTGTGGTGCGCGCTAAGAGCTATGGATTAATAGTGCGTCAGGTATTTTTTTAAGTTATACAGCAGACGCGTAATTTTTGGTTGGTGAGTGAGTGAAAATTGTTTTTAAAAAGAAAGATAGAGAATAATATATCATTCATTCAACAGAAAAAGTGATGTTTCCAGTGATAGAGCAACTAATACGTACTTATCGCTAAACGACATATTCATAAAGAAACTATCCAAACCGTTCTCCAAAACTCATAATTCTGGCCCTCTCCTTTAATATCGTCGTCTTTTCAGGTCTTTAGTGTCACAGGAATTGCGTGAATTGCTATAATATTGCCATAAATTACCAGCGTTGTACGAATATCAGACAACTAATTATAGAACCATTGCCCATAACCTTAACCCATTCCTTACCATTTTCTTTGGAAGTAATGTGGCGTTACCACCAAAGTGACTGCTACGAAGTGAAAACAGAAATGTTTAGGTGAGAAATCATGGATGGAAGCTTGAGAAATACGGTAGGTCCGATGAAAGGAGATAAACCCAATAGATCTGTTACGAAAGATTAGTGTTTGAAAGAACACTCGACGGCTGAGAAGAAGATCGCTTAAAGGCGTCTTTATTAAATATCTTTCGTTTGGAACGGATTTGGGATGCGTTCGCGAAATTTTCTAGAAGAGAAGAGGAAAAACTGCTAAGAAGAAAAGACTAAACGGTTAATGTGAAAGATGAAGAGAAAGAGAGATAGTTGCTGAGAGGCAAAGCGAGTTGAAGGAAGAGATTGATGAGTACATATATGTTAGATATTAAAGAAAGGTTGATAAAGAGAAAAAGGTGTTGTGATGATGATGTGAGTGTGAAATAGAGGTACAAAGTAGAGGCGTGAGGGGAGAAATAGAGAATGGGAAAGAATTTGGAAGGATAGAGAGCATAGAGGTGAAAGAGAAGAGTATAAAAGCGAAGAAAGAATAAGATAAAAGTATGGATAAGTACAGAGATAACTAGAATGTTTGACAAAGAGGGAAAACTAGCGTTGTAGATACATTAGTCGAGAATTAGAAAAGGTTGTAGGTGCTGAACATAAAGAAGTAAGACTGAAATATTATGACTGAGCAGAAAAGAGAAATATAAAAAGACATAGACGGTGGAAGCATAATGAAAAAGTATAAATGAAGCGGTAGAGGGAGTAGAAAAACCAAGAGAGGTTAGTAGAGGGGTATAACTAGACGTAAAGCGATGAGTTGAGAAAGGAGAGAAAGAGGTGATAGTCTTGATACAGGGATAGAGGGTTGAAGATAGTTGTAGAAATAGGCAGCGAGAGAGTGGAGGATTGGAGAAGTAGAGAGAGTGAGACTTAGTAGAGAGAGGAAAATGCTCGAACTAGTATGAATGGTGATGGGTAGACATAGAGAAGTAGAGGGAACTGGATTTGTAGAGATAGAGCAAGAGAGGAGGTGAGAAAATAGTCGTGGAAAGTGGTAGGAGGACTAACGTTCAAGAACAAAGGATGAGAGAGAGAGAGAGAGAAGATGGAGAGATGGAGAGAGAGTGAATTGAAGATGGGCTGTGGGAGGAGTTTTGAAGGAGGAAGGGAGGGCAATGAAAGAGGCGGAAGGCACAAAAATATCTAGAGTGTGTTAGGGGAAGCAGCGAGAGGACGGAGGACGAGAGGAACTGGGAGGACGTGGAAGGGGAGGAAGAGCGTGGACATGTAAGGGACGGACAAGGGGCGATGGAGGGGGAGTCGGGGCAGGGGAGGCGACGATAGACCCCGGCCCGGAAAGAGAGAGAGAGGCGAGAGTTGCGAGGGAAGCGAAGAGTAAATAATGAAAATGCATATTTCCTTCGCAGCGTTCCGGCTTAGAAGTGTTATTCGGAGCGAAATAAATTTCGGTTCGGGGGGCGTGGAGTCAGTGGAGGCTTGCGAGGAATGCGAGTAGAAGGATGGGAGGGGCACAGGTAAGATCGTGGGTTGAGTAACGCTTTGTTTCGCTCGGTACGACGTTGGAACCTCGGAGCGAACGTGTTAAATGTAAGAGGATGGAGGAGGTGGTCTTGGCGTCCGTCCGCGCGAATCCTCCTCCCGTGCATTCCTTCGACCTTCGGCGTTGAAGGCTCGGTCGTATGGGGCGATGCCGTCTAGCGATCGATAAATTTCGCCGACATGCGAATAAATACGCTTGTAACGGTGGTGGTTGCATAGCGTTTACGAAATGAGGTCGTCACTATCACTGCCCTGGTCTAGTCGAGTGACGATTTACCGGCGGGATGTTTAAATTGCGCTGCACTACTGAGATGATGCCGGGTAGAAATTAATTTAAAAGCCATCAGGCAGATTACTCAATATCTAATGAAAACGAATTGGTACCATCAGTTTATTCTCGTAGAAATGTAATGAAATTGTTTAATCGTGTTTCTCTTTCCATTGCAATGATTTTATGTTCAAAATGAGTCTCTTATCATGTCTTTATGCATTAAAGGTGATAAATTAGTTTTCTTTAGAATCTCATACTAAAGTTTCATAACTTTTCGTTTGATAATTTCACTATAAATCAATATTCTCTGTATTTTGCGGTAATATTCCAAGTTTGATAAGTTTTCTGACCGGGTCCTTACTCATAGATATCCTATTTTTGTTGTGAAATTCTGGAGCATCCATCAAACTAGTTTAAATACTGCTTTGCGCATTAAACAGTCCATGCCGATGGTTGTTAAATCTTATCTTTGTTATTTTTCAAATAACTCATGGGTTGTTTTAATATATTTCCTTATTGAGTGTGTTCGTAAATTCCCTACTCTCTAAAAGCATTTCACGTGCCTACTTTGGGTTTATTGCTCTCAAAATTTTGGTCGAGCATCTGTAGTTCATTAAAGCGTGATATTTTGCGATGCAAACTGGTTTTTTAGGCATGTGCTTCTCTTTATCACTCGGTATGGTTCATTTTTGAAATTTATTTTTCTTTTTTTGAAATTTATTCTCTTTTATTGGTCACATTGTGTCTATGCAAATGATTGAATAAAAACTGATTTCATGGCAATTCCAAAAATTCTATATATCATCAATTACTCCATGCATTTGGAATTATAGGAATTGAGTGTGGAAATGACATTATAGGAAGGAATAAACATGGTAGTGTGAGGCACGGGGTAAATTCACGCACCAGCTGCTTAAGTCAGTTGCGTTTTCAAGTTGCACCTCCGAAAATGAATCCTGCACGATGGCAGTAGCTGAGCAAATAAGAATTGAAAATATCAAGCCGGCCATTCAATGAGAGAATTCGGTTGGTCTCAAAACGTTTCTACCAATCTATTCCTACTTTCTTGAAAACAATGCTACTTAATCCAATTTTTCCGAGGCCATGGTGGTGTCATCAGACCATATTTTTCTGAGTTTAAAATATTACTTGAAATATTCTTAATTATTTCTTTCAGAAAATTAACCTTTCTTTTGTGTCGATGTATATGGTCTTGTTATATCATTTGCTTGTAATGTCTAGGTATCGATACTCTGCATCATCATCAGGTGATGATTGCATAGTATATCGAAACCTTGGTTGGTATGAACCTATTTCATATTGGAAAATTTCTATATTGAAATAATTCGTAATATGGAAATCACACCAAATATTATGCTTTTTGTTGTTATTTAGATAATTACTTTCAGTGCAAAATTCATGAACATTTAGTCTGTTTAGTTGTAAAATCTAAAAGTCTAAGTTTAATATTGATAAAATTCGAAGTAAATATACAGCAAAACCTCTCTTAACTACCGCTCCCATTAAGCGACCATCTCTCTCAAAGACCATTTTTCACTGGAACCGTCAGTGGTTGCTCAATTCAGGTTTCACTGTGTGTGAATAAAATTTATATGAGTTGAAATTTCCCAGGTACTAAATTATGAGGAAATAATTGTCATACTTATAGAATTTAGCAAAACCCTCGCTTCAAAAGTTTTTCAATTTTTTTCAAATCTTACCCCGTTCATTTTTCATACCCCGTCCATTTGCGTAATATTCCTACAAACTGTACCCCTGTCGAACGACTACCTCTCCTGACGACCCTTTTTTCAGCGGAACCGTCTCTTAACGTAGGTTTCACATTGTAAAAATAAAGAAATTGATTACGTGTTGCTTGTAGCTGTTGCTATATGGATATTATAGCGATGCATAGCTATCGGTGAGGTCGCTGCGCTTCGAATCACTGAAGGTTGTCGTCGGTCTCGTGAAGTCGGTCACGCTTTGCATGACAGCTGGTAGGTCGGTGTTTTCGGTAGCCGTGGCTGTTAACCGGCGGGAGGTCTCTTATCGGAAAATGTGAACTCACTTGTGGCTACCTAAGCACGGGGGTGTTCGAAGCTATTTTTGTGATCCATGCAATCGCGGTCGACGTAAGGTTGACCAACATCAAAAAATTCACCTGTGAATGTATTTGAATAATAAATGTGTTGGCTGAATGTTCTTAAACGTGTGATGTAACCTATTCTGGTATTCTACCCCTGGTTGCTATTTTATATCAACGGACTTTGAAATGACTCAAAAATGGCATAAATATTATTTGGTACGAGTTTTTATCCTTCATGCGTGACATAACTGGGGCTGAATCTTTGAGAAAACTATGAGTTAAAGCTATTCAGGTCAAGTATTTTTTCCTTATTTTTTCAAACGTGAGTAGGTAGCGTTTGAAAATTGTTTCAAATGAATTTAAAACGGAATCACCGACTAATTAAACGTCAGTCAAGTCTATTTTTTCGTCCTAATCGTAGAAAAAATAAAATATTCGGTTTTCGGCATCCATGGTGTACGTAGGGTTCTTCAAATGAAATATTTATTTACATGAGTGGTTTTTATTCAAACATTGTCACGTGACCAAAATAAAAAAATTATAAGTTTTCAATGCCAAATTAATTACTTGCATCGATCATTTTGTCATAATAAAATTTTATTTTTTTACTTTCCTCAATTTGGTTAGATTCCCGACGTAATTGTATAGCAAATATTTTCCTAAAATAATTAATATCCTAGAGAATTGGTTCTCAATCTCTTTTGATTTTGCTATTCCTTAGTAACTTATTTCCTAAGATTGTGCTCATTATGTCACTGTAATGGTCATTGGTTACATTCTTGATGCTTTATTATTTTAGGTAATAGGGGGTAAATTATATGAAAATCTAGTATTTGTACATACTCTTCATACTATATCCTTTCGGAGGAGACTATGTAAAAAGTTTTGTGATTGCTCTAAAGCCTAGAAAATTGACTCTCTTTAAATTATGACTTCTGCGATATCCTTTCCTTTTACTTATTTCGCTTTTCTTACATTGTACCCATACACGCCTTCCAAATCATAGCTTTCTAATATTTCTACTTTTTAAGTCTCTTCTACGACATCCACCTATGACTTTTCCGGTCTACCTCTTCCTCTCAAATCATTTTATCTCTCATTATACATTTGTTTTGATACTCGACTCTTAAACATTCTTCCGGTATGGTCAAACGAATGAAGCGCACTTCTTTCATATGGGACCATCAGAGTAGTATACAACCCACATTCTCTAATCACACACTCATTCCTAACCCTATTGATCCTACTTTTGTCTCAAACATTCTCTTGTATCCCATTTCCTCTGCATATAGCCTACTATTATGCTGATCCCTATATAAATAGATTTCGCTGTTAATAATAATTCCCGATGAAGATCGCTCTTGTTCACTGCATTTTGCTCTTCCGTAAACATCCGTTACTATGCTTTACACAGTGTCTACGAATTTTCTTCCATATATCTTCACCTGTCCTTCCATATTTCACAATCCGAGGTTCACAAAAGATGCACAAAAATGTATTATTTGAATTGCATGTTGCCTTAATAATATTTAAAACATAACTCATGTACCTGATTATGCCGAAAGTAGGTAAAACGCGTTGTACCGGCTAAATAAAAATCTGTGTTAAAGTACATTATTCCTTAGGGTTACTATAAACTTCCACGACGTGAAGCCTGATCGGTAAAGTGTATACTTAACATCCGTCGTTATCTTGTTTCTTTCGGAGAGATTCAAGCTCTCACGCACGCCTTAGGGCACACTATACGCATAACCCTGTTTGTATTTATTTGTCTGGGAGTGAAATAATCTTGGCACAGTTGGCTCAGTGAATCAATTTTTAGCAATGTTCCCTCAGAGAACTGTACAGGAAAACTTGAGCGAGTTTATAGTTTGAATGGCTTATTATTGAAATAGAAAAATCTCATCTTAATAATTCTGCTCATAGCAATCTAGGAGCGCTCGTGAACATCCTTTCCCATGATTGAAACTTGAAGTGCCCATTTGAGGAAAAGGGAAGAAAGTGGGGGATAAAAATGAAGCAGAAAAACGTGATGAGAAGATGTAATCCTCGACGTCTCCTTGTTCCATCGCTCTCTCTCTTTTGAGGAATTGGGAGTTGCCAGACGGAGACATTCCGATCCCTACACGCACACAACAGGCTTCCTTTTTCTCTCCCGGGAGTTGACACTTAATCTGCCGGTTATCTGTCCATCGGGTTTCCGATCCGCGCGAGGCGGCGAGGCTGCGGAGACAGTGGAATAAAAAAACCGATGGAGACGAATGTTACGTTTCGAACGAGAAGGAGAGCAGAGGGGCTTTTGGAAATAAAAGACTTGGTGAGAAAGAGATCTGACATTATCCGGGATATGAGACCATTGGAGTGTTGAACTAGACGAGATGAACGGAAAGGAATTTTGATTGGAGTTAAAGGAAAAATCATCATGTACCTACTACTATTGTTCGATGCGATTGTTGGTAATTAGGTATAAATAAAATAGCACATTGCAGATATGGAACCACGGCTGCAACCAATTAAAAGTCATTTACGTGATCATGGATATAAATATTAACTGATCGGTTAACTTGAATATGTCAAACTAAATATCGACAAAATAGTTAAAAATCTTTGTTTCTATAATTTATGTGTGATTCATCTGTTTTCGTGTTCCAAGCTGTTTACAATTGGCGTCACCTTCAAACATTATCCGCGAAATTTATTCGCGTGAAGACATCAGTGTGCGATTAGCCGTCAACAGATATGTGACTCGATAATCGTTAGTCATCTAGATAAATCGAGAGCATATACAAGTGTAAACAGCTCTTAATTTCTGTAATAAATGTAGTTAAGAGGTAACTTTGTTATTAACGTAAACCTATTTAGGTAGTGGGCATTCCAGCCTAAGTGTCGCGTGGCTCATGAGAAGTCTAATACGCTTCGGCGCGAGCATTGCAGTCATAAAACACTTAAAAGGAATTTATGTGCAAAACCCAATGATGACGTTTGCGGCTTATTATTGGCATTGGAAAATGACTGCCTGAAGATTCGCTGTGAGTTCAAGAGTAATGCGGCGGTCAAATGAGAAACAGTATCTTGAGCAATACTTCTCATATGCATACCCAGGTTGGACCTTGACGTTAACGGTTCCAGTTGGCAGTTGAAGGTGATGGTTGATAATTTCATGCAATCGTAATCGCGTTCATAATAACCCTGGTATTCAATTCGAGTTTGGAGTTCACGTAGAGGCCAATCGTAAACCAACCTATATTTTTCGAAATTAATCAAGTAGGTTTGAAGATGTCAAATGTTACTAATTTCACCCATTACATTTAAAATATGCGTGACTTGCAAATAATGTGATTGTTTCGTATATCGTAATTACGATTGTTTATCCTCTGATGAAACATATGCCAGTTTAGAAGCCCTAATTCCCTGCTTTCCTTTTCTCTCATATAATTCATACACCTGTGTCTAATAGGCTACATTACCTATTCTTCTCTCCCTATTTACTCTCCCAAATTCCCCTCTCTTCCCTCCTATACGAGTTGTATTTGAATATGAGGTAGCACTTGGCCTCGATTTTAACCTGCTAATGATTGGATATTTGGGGCGACGACCAAAAATTATGGTTATTTGCGCCATTGGGGATAGGTAAAGGGAAATGGTGGAAAGATACACGGCATCATCATTAGCCTACTGTTATCGAAAGGTGCCGAAGAGACCACAGTTTAACGTCACATCCGACAGACGGAGTAGTGCACATAAAGCGCCCTCCACAAGACCTTCAACTAGGGGTCGAGTTTCCTTTGAAAAACATCCTCCTCTGCAGGGATTTGATCCTTAGCCGAGTTAACCAGTACTCTAGCCCCCACACCAACCCGATTTTCTTGTTAATGATATAATATTGCTAAAATATAGGTCGAATCATTTTATTTTTCACTTCTTATGTGGAAAATTGCAATTCTTGGATCGTTTATAGAGATATGTTCCATGTCCAGCATATCAGGCCTGGATGTTGACAACTTGTAATTGAATCTTCCCTATCTACTCACCCAAAAACCATCAGCTCACTCTTAAGACATGGTCATCTATCCATAGATATATCTTTAATCATCCCCGTTTAAAAATCTTCATGGCAATCCCTTACCCTGACTCACCTAAAGTCCCCACTTTTCTTCCAACTCTTCTCCTCCTACTCAAAATTGAACCTCCCGTCAACATCGCTAATAAGCTATTACCTTCTATGAAATCTCCCCACATTCCACTTCATCAGACTCTATCGAATTCCACCTGCTAATTTGCTTCTTCACAGTATTGAACACCTTGTGGTTCGTATAACCGGAAGTAAGCAGTCGGTTATTTACATTACTGACTGCACTCCCTCCATAAATCCTTTAACTCACATTCCGATGTTTTCCTTAGTGCCGGAAAAATATGAATGTTGATCTTAACAGAGTCAATTTATGGAACTTGAAATATTTTTCATGATTGGAACACCGCTTATCCCACGTGAGAGATGATATTGTCTCAAGTTCTCCCATTTGGAGTAATTATCCTGCTTATGTTCAGGAATTATTAACAACTCAGTAAGTTTTATGAAGAATATTTATTGGACGACCAGTTTTGTCGAATAGAATAAATTTTCTAAGTAAAACTTACAAAGCTTTTGCTAATTGCTGATCATTATGAAAATTTTTTACAAAGTTGAGGCTGAAACTATTGAATCTGTGAAGTATCCTAATTATATTCGTCACCAAACTTACTGCATAGGGGAAACCTACTTCGTTATATTTTTTATTCGCCTGTTTTTTCCAATCATGTGGAATGACAGGATACGAAAAACTGGTGCTAAATAGAGAAAAGTTGTAGCAGGTTGAATGGCTAACCTATTTTGGGAAACTGTGTCATAATTAAAATAAATGGAGCACTGTGAGTTTCATGCGCAGAATAGCGTAAGTCAAGAAGTCATTCATGATCATGAAACCGCTTATTCAGCAAGAGAAAAGTCTTTTACAGGTGGAAGACAAATCTTTTAAAAAATCGAATGAAACTTGATGCTTTATAGGTGAGAAAGTTGGATTTGTGGGAAAGCTGAATGGAGTAGAATAGACAACTTCAATACGTACCTTGGCGAAAAATACTAGAAACAAAAGTGACGGATGAATTAAAAACTATGTAAACTGGAAACCACAAGAATAGTGCATTAATAGTATATTGAGATGGTAAAGAACTTTGCTGATTTGACCTGATCTTAGAAACAATACTTTCTTTGGGAAAGTTAAGGAAAAATCCAACGTCGTACATGAAGAAATACGGCCAGGGTAAGACATGCGTAATCCAAATAATCATGGAAGTGTAAAAGGTCGTGAGTAAGAAAAACTCTAAAGATCAACTTATTAAAGTTGCTATGAACAGATAGGAATGGGTGGCTTAAAACACAGTTAAACAGCATGAACGTTGAAAAACTGATGATGAATGCGAAATGGATTTTTAAATAGATCCTCAAGGGATATTAGGGTGCGCAGAGAGCGTGGAAGAAGGACCCTTACGAACTCTCCCACCCGGTCAGGTCGAGGGTCGCGCTGGGACAGGGGTAGTTTCGTGAAATCTCCACCCCGCGCCGCCACCGAAAAGCGCGCCCCTCTCCTTTCCTCATACTCAAAACCCTCCTCCCACTCGATCCATGCGCCACCCCTACTTTCCACCCCCTTCATGCTCCCTACTCTTCACTCTCTCTCTAGCCTTCCTCCTCACTCACCCTCCGCTATTCTTCACCCCCTAACTAACCCCCTATCTCCTGGAACCAACCCTTCACACCCCCACACCAAATAGGGGAACCCGGCCCGCCCTACCCCTCCGCTGTATAAAGCTCTCTCGCAAAGAGGTTCGGTCACAGAGGAGTCCTTTTGGTCGAAACACAACCCACCTAGTCCCCTCAGGCGATTAAATATCCTTCTACTTTGAGAATCAGTCTTCCACTTTGCTATCCGAGTGTCTTCCCTCTCACATAGCCCTAACCGCTGTTTTCTCTCATTTTCCTTCTTATCCTGCGTTAGTATATTCTCCTTGCTTTCACTATCTTTCCTATCCACTTTCCATATCCTATCCATATCTTAAGTTTCACCTTACATCTGTCGTTGCGGGCCGTTTTTTTCTCTTATTTACGGGCTTGAGGAGACGGGTGAAGCTCTAGTTTTTAAATTACCTTTGTTTTCTTTCTACTTGAAAGACTTTTACAAGTCCGAAGATCCGCCGTTCAATCCTTCGTTCGAAAATATTCCTTCCCGTTCTCCATATCCACTCCCACCGTTTTTCAAGCACTTTTAAAGAGGGTGGCGAAGCATTCTTAATTCCCCCGTCTCTCTTCCCTCCTGCTGAAGTCTAATATCCTGCTAGATTCCGACGCCTCTTCGTCCTCTTTCCTATCCTAATATCTCCTTCCTCCTTCCCACTGCACCCCCTCTAGCCTCTCCTTCCGTTCCCCCCTCCACATTTAGGGTGTGAGGAGCGCGAGAGAGAGGGGCAGGGCGCAGTAACTCCTCCTCCTTCTCCTCCCGTCTTCCACCCCCTTCACATATACACTGCCGCCCCTCTTTTCGCTCCGGGACCCTCCCCTGGCTGCCGCGCGGATACCGTGTACCCTCTCACTCGTCCCTTTGACTCCCTGGCGCGCGCTCCTCAACTCTCTTCTATCCCTCGACGCACACGCCTTTCTCTCTCCCGCTCGCTGGCTCTCCATTGCTCGGTTCCTCAACCGATTTTGCCACCTATCTTCTTATCATCGTCATCATCCTCTGTATCCACTTGCTAACTCACTTTAGACTCTCTTTAGAAGCGACGCTTTTGTCCATCCACTCGACCGAGAGAAGGGAAGAGTAGCATTGGGGAAGGAAGTTGAGGGAGAAGAGGAGACGGAAATCATCAACGTTTTTCCTAACTCGTTCACATAATATTTTCTCGTAATTTTTATTTTCAAAAGAGGAGAGAAAGGTGTTGCCGGCCTCTGCAACAGTAATAGAGGAGCGGGTTTGATACGAGGAGTGGGAGAGGGTAGTGCGGTGGTGGTCTTGTCCGCTCCCTAAAAAGGGTTTCCACACCCCGTCCGCTCGAATTTTTTCGCCTGCGAGGGGTGTTGCCACCGGTCGCTAGTGCCAAGGGTGCCTGTTGGAAGGTCAAGAGAACCTTTCTCCCCTCCGTGCTTGAAGAGCTTAAAAGGTAGGTGATGAGTGATTTTTTAAAAATATTTCCCAAGTTACATTTCTGGTCTCTCTCCTAAGTGAAATTTGTTTTCGCAACCCTGATCATGACTTTCAGGATGTATCGTCGTGATGAGTGCCAATTATTTTGTGATATCAAAGACTTTTTAATATTCCTAATGGCTTTTGGCTATATGGCTTTTTCAGTGTAATTATTTCTTTAAAAATGTATCATACAGGTCAGTACATCTCGAAATTTTTTTCTTTAAGTAATCGCATGTAATAGCATAAAGGGATCTGTAACACATTTTTAAAAAGTGCTTACCTCTGTTTTTCAATTTTTATTTATTGAAGAAACTATTAAAATTTCGGCGTTGGCGATATTTGGTATTAGGTTTGTTGTTTTAAAACACTATTTAAATCTCGTTAGTTTGACTGTTTGGTCATTTCTTTGGTTTCTTATTCCTCGAAAAAGTTACGAGTTTCTCCAATATGCAATAGGAAACGAAAATTTTACCTTCCTCCGCTACTTTTTAATTTTCATAACTAATGAGTTAACTTTACTTAATTTTTCTGTCATATGGATATGGAATTCGTGCCTTTTAGAGGTTTTAGCTGCTCCAGTAAATTTCCAGTAAACTTTGAAATACTTAGAGCGGGGTGGAACGATGCATTGAAGTTCTCCTCGTAGAAAGTGTTTTCCGTAGTTATTGGTGCCATTTGTTCATATGTAAAATGGCAAATAATATTTTGTATCAGTTTTCTCGGAATGAAATATAATTCCAGCAATCATTTGAATTAAATGTTCCAATAACGTACGCTGAAAAGGTTTGATAGTGACTTTTTACTTTTTTGGCAGTGAGCATCAATCTCCTGGGAGTGAAGTATATGCATTTGAAGAATAAAAATGTGCATGTTTCGCGCGCCCCAAGGCCGAATCAATAGAAATCTCGGAAATATTTTCATTTCAGAGTTTATATTTATGACCTCAATCCCTTAAGGCGGGATTTAGCATTTGCCTTAATTAACCACCTCAACCGCACGAGGCATTGCAAACACCGAGAATATTTTTTCACCCGTATCAGGTGGTAGTTATTTTCATGTCGCATATTTTTTACATTAAAAAATACATCTTTTTCCGAATTATTTAGTTTTCCCTTTGATCATCTTTTTTTCAACTTTTTATTGTTGGAATAATCCCTTCCATTAAATAGTTCATTCAGGGAATTTGTTACGGCCATCACTACATCGGCCAACACTACACTCGTTCACAATTTTCTTTCCCGAATCCTTGAAGGATATTTCAAGATTTAACATCAATGTGCGGTGCAGGTTAATTCCATATCCCCGACATTCAGAACTACTTACTTTTAATGGGGAAAGACTATTCAAAGTAGTTGATTTGGTAAACTTGAGATTAATCTTTTGAATTCTTATTTATATATCGCACTACATTACAAGAGGAGACAATAAGTTAGTGTACATTTCTCGGGCTCGCCACCGGATAAGATAGTCATAGGCAGCCGACGTTTCCGGTTCCGACTCGTTACCCATTCTCAATGCTTCTCTTCCAGTAGCCTTCTTATCTTATCCGGTGGTGAGCCCGAGAAATGTACACTAATTTAATTCGCCGGGAATGTGTTAAATCATACAATACAATAAGTTGTTTTAAGAAGAGGTTTACAAGTGTGTTTAAATACGTTATCGTGTTGTACGAAATGATTGGGAGTGAACCCTCTGCTTTATTTTCTAATTCTTTCTTCGTAAGTTAATTTAAAATTTATGTACTACGATGGCGTCTATTGAAAAAGTTTCCTTAGTTGCGAAAGTATCATATTATTATTGATTTAATTATTATAATGGACAAAAGTCATAATTATTGCTATAATTCTTGTTAAATCTTTCATTAGGCATCGGAGTAATTATCATCGCTAGGTGAAGTTTGTCATTATTCTTTTACCCATCGGCAATTGTTATTACTTAAGTCTAAATTGTTGTATTTCTTACATATACTGTATACAGGAAACTAGATTGTCGCATAAGATAATATACCAATTTTTAAGAGAAAAAGCATTTTGTCGGTGGGTCTTTCATTAATATTGACACCGAAAAAAAATTTATTGGGAAAACATCGTCAATATAGGTTTGGGACGATTGGTTGTTCGGTACTATTGTAGTAAAAAAGCCCAAAAAGTAATTACATCGTATATTCGTGACAAAATTTTGGTCATTACTTTTAACAATAATTCAGAAATCCTGCTGGCTATTACTTCCCAATTTAAGAATTTGCTAAATTTTAGGACATTAAATTTTCGAGACTGGGAACTCATAGGACTTTTATTTTTTTATGAATACATAAAAATTAAACGGGAGAACAATTAAATTGTATCCTTAATTACGTCGAAGTACAACGGTTTTCGTTTGCCAATAATGGCGAACGGGCCAGAAAAATGCCTTCGTCGGAGGAAATGATTTCATGTTTGCTCTGCCAACGGACACACATTGTTTTCCCATGCGATCGACTAACGAGCAGAGTTCGTGAGAGCAATTTCAAATGTCAGCGTAACATTCATTTCGTCGCTCTTGAGTGCCATCGCCGTCCATTCCCGATTCCGTTCCCGGCCCCTCGATCCTCTCGCCTCATACGGCCTCGGAGAAATATCACCCCCCTGAAAAATGCTGCGGGAAACGGTTCTCTTCTCGTCGGAACGAGGCGAACGTTCCCTTGAAGCGCGTGAGGAAAGATTGAATATGAGGCAGTGATGTGGAGGTTTGGCGGAAACGTAGCTGTAGTTGTGGATTGGGGGGGGGATAGAGAGGAAAAGGAAGGGAAAGGATAAAACGAAGGTGTAGTGTGGGAGAGAACCAATCTTTAGACGGCCCACTTGAGCACTCGTGATGCGGGAATCCCGGAGAGGAACGGCGTGAAGTGTGGTCGTGTGGAGGGTCTGGAGGAATTCTGAAGGAAGAGATGGCGAGGAGATGTAATCCCGTGATTGCGTGTGGACGTGACCGTGATGGGAAGGAAAATTCACACCGCGTCTCGCATCTTGTGAGGATCAAGGATGGGGAGAGAGAGAGATCGGCACTTATTTTTTCCTCCTTATTTTTTTCGTGCGAAGGTGGTGAAAGAGAAGGAGAGTGCTGATAGTGACAGTTATCGGACAGTGAGATGCTAAAGGGGTGATGAGAAGGAGTTTGCCGTAAAGGGGTCTGATCTACGATAGCGGAGATATGCGGGATTTGGGATTCAGAGGGTTCTTTAAAAGGCCTGTGCAGCTGATAGAATAGGAGAAATCAAAAGAAGGCAGTAAGACTTGTTTGAAGAGCAAATTTTTAAAGTATAAGTTATATACTATTTCTCTTATATTTCAACGAGCAAACTCTAATGATAAAGCATTTTACAGATACCAGAATATCGAATTATTACCGATCTCCTTGAAATAGTTGCTGGAAAAAATAGAAGCCCTTTTTCGTGGTTTGTAACCCGGATGTACGTTCAGAGATATTGTTAAAATAATTACGACGACAATCGAACGATTTTAAAAACTTGCATATTATAGTTCATTTTCTGAATTATTAAAGAGTTGTAATAACAACCGTAATATTTATACAAAATATTCAGAATCAAAATCCTTATTTTTCAGCGTACGCAGTGCAGCAAATTAGTAAATTTGAAGCCTCAACTAAGCTAAAAATATTTAGTCAATATACAACAATCTTCAGTCAAAAAGAGCAGGAATTTTGCCATTGATAATAAGACGTTCACTTCATGCGTCTAATGACTGCGTATGTTTTGGTAAAATTAATTTACTGTCTTGTTTTTAGCTTGAAATAAATTGTCGCTCGCACTAACTTAAGGGCGAGCGACACGTATGTGCCTTATGATAGAGGGGGAAAGTGTGGGGTAAGTTTGGGAGCAGGATGATCGGAGATGGAATGTGAACAACAATTTTTCATTAACCAATAATGGAACGATGAAATATTTTCCTAAATTTGAACTTGTAAATACTAGCAGGTATGCGATGAGTAGGAGGAAACGACCAGATGAGATTTTATTCCACGATCTCCAAGCAGATTTGTAATGTGATGAATACACATATACGTAACTATGGCCCAGACCCAATCTTTGGCGATCTAAAGGAAATCAATTGATGTAACATGTTAAAAATAGAATTTTATTTTGGAAAATCGGGTCATTCTAAAGAGAACTGCGAATGTTACCTCGCCGTGGGCACCATAAATGTATGCAGGATATTCATCCAACCAATCATTATGATTTTATTTTCTAGGGTGTCTAAATGGATTTGTTTAAAAGATAGCGTTCTCTTAGTGTAATATTAACAGCAACAGCCCTTGCACACAGATTTTGAATGAGTACTACGCGTTGTAACTCACTGGGTCATTATGAGGAACGCGACTACCTGGTCTTGCAGCTAATGGTGGCTCTGATAGTCGAAACGTGGAGCATTTACAATTTAACTCTGTGGAAAAGTGCAATTGTTACTCTTATTATGACGAAATTTACATGTAAAAATGCCTAGATTTTTTGAAATTACTCCTTATTTTTTTACTAAATTTGAAACTATCCAAAATTTTTATATGGGATAGTTTGTGAAAATACTGAATATACAGAAATTTAGATAAACCAGAAATAATGTGGGATATAAGTATTCCATTTTTAGTCACACCAAACGTGTCTAAATAAATATTGCTCGTAGTTATTTCAAACTATTACAATAAACAACAGTCAGCTATTGTGAGAAAAACGTATTTTATTAAATGAAATAGGTTGGTGTGGTGGTTATACTGAATTTGGTTGTAAAAGGACTTAATCTGAGATAGTTAAAACCCGAGATGCCCAGAGTATTTCTCATTGAAGCCCGTAACTCTATTTGTGTACTTTGCGAGAATTACTTGAAATGCTGTATTCCATCCATCGAGTGGAAGGTTAAACCCGGGATTCCTCGGCGTATTTCCTTGTTATCGGGTCTATGCTAACGACGGTTCTATCTCTACCCTTCCCTCATTTCCCATTGACTCAGCCCATATCAATGATATACCTCTATTAAAATATCACAGGTTTAATAATCATTGGTTTATCCTCAAATAAACCATGAAGCAAAAAAATATTATAAAAAATGTGGTGATGTTCAACAGAGTATCTGTAATTGCCACTAAAGATGGATAAAATTCACTTCTTTATTCTTTCCTTATGACTTCTGTTAAAAATCCAATCTACTGGAATGATTCTTAGCACCCTAATACAGGGCTCAAACTTAATATAAATGAAAGCACTAGAGTGAAACTATTAGAAAAAAAATCACCACGTTCCTATGCATATAATTTGATGGTGTAAAAAATTAATTTATCAACAAAAGTCAAACATTTGGGGTTCACAATAACTTTAGACCTTACGTGGAAAAATCCGGGTAAAACAATTTCGATGCTACAATAAAGGGGCTAGTATTTATCCCTTAATAGTGGAAAAATGTCTTCGGATGTAAAAGTGAAAGTGAAACATGACCCTGCTCGATCAGGGTCACATCTTGATTTTACCACTAGATTATTGGACCCTGCACAGGATTGTACACTTGGTAAAAAGAATTCGGATGTTACACCTGATTAAAGGGCGGCGCCAGTATAAACTTTAAGGCTGAACCATAGGCTATCATTCCTTGAAAAGTTCAATTTATATGAGTTTCAGAATTGCCCATAAAATTTTACTTCAACCATACTTAACTTCTCCCTAAATAGTAAAGGCGATATATTAAGATTGATGAAATGGCTAAACGGTTGTCGATAACGATTTATTGCACGTTCCATTAATGAATACAATTTGAATTATACCTCATGCAAAGATATTCTAATAAGCTTCAGTTTACACTCGTTCTTTACCTCATCCCATTTATTTTTCATTTTCCCTCACTTCTACATTTACATCTACAAACTACCCTGTGAGCCGCCGAGTGTAATATGGGAGTGTATTTAGTGAAGCTCAGTTTTTATTATGGTCGCTTATTGTACGCGGAAAGAACGAGTTTTTGTATCTATCTTTTTAGCTATGTATCTTTCTTATTTTATCGCTTCTGTCAGACCTAGTGATGCGGTGAGACGGAATGACAATATTCCCTGTGTCGCTCTGAAACGTACCAGTTCTGAATTTCTCAAGAAAGATAAGCCTAGCGTGTAGCCTCCGAGTCTCCAGGGACACCCACATTAATCCCTCTAAAAGCTGTGAGACACTACATGTTCGCTCGCAGCAGTTTTGAGCAAAGCATACAGCTCTTCTTTGTATTTTATAAATTTCTTTGGTTAAATATCTATAACCCGAATGCTCACGGTGTATTCGAGGTGTGGTCTAAGCAGAGCGAAGTAGCATCACTCTTTTACTTTTTCATTCGATAACCTTCCTACTAAACGCAAAACAAAACTTAGTTTCTTTAATACTGTACCGCGTATGTTTTGTATGTGTGTTCCCTACGATGGATCAGAAGTTAAGGTAATTCCAATATTTTTCCAAGATTCTCCCTAATTAATAATGGCGAGATATTCAGATATATAACATGGCTAAACAGTTATCGATTATGGTTTTTTACCTACCATTATTGACTACAATTAGAAAGAAACCTCGCGCAAAGACATTCCAGTAAGATCCAGTTTACTCTTGTTCCTTACCTAATCCAATTTATTTTTCATTTTCCCTCACTTCAAGTAATGTGTCCCAACATCCACTGCTACACACCGTTGCGGTGGCTCACAGGATAATAATATGAAGATGTAGAATCCCCGAGCATTTTTATTTAAAAAAAAGCGGGAGGTCCTGCGGAATTCGGAAAGAACTGGAGTCCCAGTAGGGGAGAAGAAGAAATCGGTCCCACCGGCCGTCGAGGGTCTCTTCGCCGGGGACATTCTTGCTGTCACACCGCGCGCCCTCTGACTACTATCAAAGCCCATATCTCATTCCGCTTACAGACGCCTGCACCCTATCTATCGCTGCCTCTATCACCTTCTTTTCTTTTTAACTCTCTCATTACCGGAATTCCTATCGGCTTTGCTATCCTCCTAGAAATATATATTCTCAGCTCACGCCCACTTTCGGGGGACCATCCATCGAGTCACGCGTCTGGTCGAGTTGCGCCTTCCATGTTACTTGGAATCCTCCCTCACGGTACCACGGGGATGAAATTGACTATTTGTTCCTCTGGAGGAAATCTCATTTTTACTAGTCTGTGTTTTCCTCCGTCTTTTATCTTGGTTCAACTTGATATTGGGGTGGCGATCAATGAACGAATGAATAATCTTTAGCAAACTCGTTTTTTTTATCTTTGACAAGTTTTATGAAAAAATCCGTCCTGTAAGTACCACTAATATACGGATTTCTCACGTGAGATCGCCTTTTTTCCACTCGTGAGCCCGATTTTATCGTCAAAAATGTGCGACAGAGTCGTCAAGTTTTCCTTGCGACTCTCTTTAACTGAGACATAAAATTACGCTATGTGGCTCAGGTCGTAAAGAAGGTTTAAATCCGTTTATCGTCTCAAAGGATTAGCTACGCTTTTATGTGAGCTCTTCTCCTGTTTAATTTAAGTCTTCAATAGTGGGAGTATTGCGCATCCGCATCTATTTCTTTTTTCATGATTTTCCTCTGTTCTTCGTGGTTCCATCATTTACCTCATTGCCTTAGTTTCAGTCTCACAATAATACTTCTCAGCATAGGTTCAAACACTCAGCCTGTGATTTAAACACCTTCACCACCAGTTTGCCTAAAAATGAGGATCTTAGCTTTTAAAAATGAGGGTTTCGGGTTTTTATTCTTGGAACTTATGCCGAAAGAGTTTCTTGGTGGGACTAAATTTTGTGGGGCGACCGACAGCTAAGGTCATTTGCGCCATAGTGGACAGGTAAGGGAGGAAAGATGAATTGAAACCCGGCGTCGATTTTAGCTAGCTCTTAACAAAAGGGGAGCACGGTTTAACGACTCATCCGACCGATGGAGTACTGTACTTGAAGTGCTCTCCACAAGACAGTCAAGTAGGGATCGTGTTTCCTGTGAAAAACATCCTCCTCTGCAGGAATTTTAACCCTGGCCATCCGTATGGTTAGCCAGGACTCTGGCCACCACATCAACCTGATCCCCTTTTACGTCTTGGTATTATAATCTCTGTTAAATTATTTTACCCTTACGGAATCTGAAGTTAATACGTTCTCCTGTTAATAACGACTGCGTTAGCTTATCCAGAGTCTGATGTAATATACAAGCTAGAGCCTTCATTTAACGCCAAGGTAACGTAGAGGCAATGCCAAACGTCGGTTAACGTTCATTTTCTGCCCAGATGTACAAATGATGTTATTTTTTTGTAGCCTCTCCATCTCATCAGTGTCTTGTAGGTTCCTTTTTTTGTCCGGTCGTCTCTTCCATTTTTGGCCTTAGAATCAATGTATTTATATTATAGGTTCTATTACTCCCCCCCCCCTACATCTTCTACCTAGCCTCATTCAAGTATCAAGTTATCCTTACCGCTCTTGTTGTCTAACTTTACCACCTATCTCTGAGGCTCTTGTTTAACTTTACGATATGTTTCCGTCCATATTATGTCTCCCGCAATCCACATTCACCGAATTTCTTCAATTACTCCTCCCCTCCCATCATTTGTGACGCATGGGAAACTAAAGTGTTCCGGCGCATGGGAAAAAATACGAGAATACGGGAGTTGGAAGGATAGCGCATCGGAGGGAGGCCTCGTGCCTCTACTCGAAGACGTTGCGTAGTAGATGTCTTGGTTGGGACGGTTGGCGTAGACAAGATTTGTGGGTGAACACATTAGGTGGGTGGGAATTCACGGTCCTAAGGGGTTGGTTTGGTAGGAGATAGGGTGGGAGGACTTCGATCAATCACGCCCCCTCTCCCCCCTTTCCCGCTATGGAAGTCAACCCCAAAGGTGATGCATACCCACCCTAGTTTCTGGCGCTTCACAACATGGCCCCCCAAGTGCAAGCCTGTTCTTCCGTTTTCATTTCTCATCTTACCTGATTTTAGGCGGTGTACTTAAAAAAAACCTCCGTGTCCGGGTAACAGTATCGGATTAGTGTGGTGACTGAAGAACTGGCTTTTCATCCTCAGACTCAGGTTTGAATCCCGGCATCGTCCAGAGACTTTTCATTAGAAACAAAATCTCTTCTTGAGTGTATTGTGGAGGAAACTTCAAAAGCAAAGTGCTCCATCTATCGGATGAAGCGTTAAACTGTGTTCTTCTTGAAGTTATTCGATAAGAACAGGGTTATTTCAAAGCTGGAAGTCACTCAACCCTTCCTCCGATCACCAAGTGATCCTTATTTCATCACCTCACCAACTTATTCTTAAAAACGCTAACGATCTCCACTGCCGTTTGCCTACCCAAAGAACCAACAAAACAAACCTGTCGGCTGAAAGGCTAAATGAAGACACTTGTTTCGTGAAAGAGACACACTTGACGGATGCATACTTGAAGATATATTGCACCCAAGGTGAAATCGGCAATAAAGTTATGTATTCGAAAATGAGCTCAAGTCTCTGGCACGTTTGTTTAACGTGCCTTATTTGTTTTGACGCTTTATGTAGATCACAGTGATTTCAAACGTGCATATTCTTAGAATACATTTTCTCTTATACGCTATAAAATATTTGAATCCTGAAGAGTGTTCAAACACACGGGAGGCTATTACATTAGCGCGAAATTTTGATAGTTGTAGTGTTTAAATCAGAAGTTGACTACATCTGTGTCTTTTATTCGTCAAGTTCGTCGCAATATAAACGATAATGTTGGGTTTAATCACCACTGCAGTGGCTTAGTATGCACTACTTTCGTCTCATGTGCCTCAATGTGGACTTGAGATGCGAACAACTAGTTCGAATTAACCCCTCTCAAAATTTGCCTTAAGGGAAGATGGTGGTGTAACACCTGATCGGCAAATGAGAGATTAGGGGTTCGAATCCGGGTCAAGTCAAGTGATATTTATAGGCGAACATCAACCATTGGTCCATCTGTCTGCTTATGAAGAAGAAATCGTGGCTCCGGAGCATCATTCATAATTCTGTGAAATCCAGCCTTTTAAAAAAGGTGTAGGGATCACTTGACCTGGTTGAACAGAAAGTTCTATTGCCATAATTCCAGACAATAAGGAGGAAATCACACTAAGTGCCATATATACGCCAAAAACAAATATCTGAAATTAAGTGGGAAGCATACTTATATCAGAAATTTTAGACAAAATTCTGGTTTCTATATAATAGTCTTATCTCAATTAATCGATATTTTTGCCATCTATTATCGCGGTCTGAAACTTGCTAGTCTCGAGAAAATATTCTAGGTCTGAGAGTATATTTGTTATCGCGCAGGTTGCTAGTAGACTTCCATAGCATTAACTATCCACAGTCATGGTGTGAGTACAAAAGAAAATAAAAAGCCTCAGTCCAAGAGCCACCTGGTGTCCATGTATCATTTCCTTTCTCCTTCCTACGATCGAATCGCGATTATATCAACGCTTTTTGACCTTGGAACTACAATTTATTACATTCTGCTCTTGCTATGGAATTGAGCGGTGAAACCAAAGAATAGCTGATGAATAAATGGAATTCAAGTAGGTTTCATCAGTGAGTAGGTGTCTAAATAAACGAGTTGCAGCCTTA
This sequence comes from Ceriagrion tenellum, assembly GCA_963169105.1. NCBI lineage: Eukaryota > Metazoa > Arthropoda > Insecta > Odonata > Coenagrionidae > Ceriagrion > Ceriagrion tenellum. The sequence goes on along the minus strand of OY720632.1, from coordinate 103,815,064 downwards.
TATCTCACGGGACTCTTAAAATCTCTTTAATTCTTCTTGTTCCTTGCGTCTATAACTAACTTTTAGTATTATACTGCTGCCTGATGCAGGTACAATGCAGAGAATTTGTTTCTTGGTCATGTATCACTTGAAATAATGCATGTAAATATAACCTCGACATGGAGATTGTTCCAATTCTGGGCGTGGTCTGCATATCATTTCCTTAGATAGATTATGGAATGGTATTTTTTTCTATTTGCACTAAGTTCAAACAATAGGTCGTTTCACTGCGGACTCCACGTCGGTTTTCAAGGTGCAAATATTTCTACTTTGCAACTTTGTGATACCGTAAGTATTTTTGCCCATAGAAATACTTAAATCGCATATCTTGTAGTACTGGAATATAAATGTTTGCTAAAACAATGAAAATGTATTTTACTTGCATTTTTTTTGTTGCATTGCTTATTTTAGCACACCTTGATAGACAATAAACAGCAAAAAAATCTCCCTGTTTTTAAATATAATTTTCCGTTAAAGAATAGAGTAAACTGATTTCCCAGGATAGTATTGTTCGTATACAGGACTCCGGCTAACGTTAGAGGATATGTGCACTTAAGTAATATTTCTTAATAACACTCATTTTCTCCTACCTATCGCTTAAGTGGGATCCCCTCTAAGGTCAAGGAAAAATGTTTGGCACCTATTGTAATGGGCAGGATTCTTAAAGCAAGTGGGTTGGTACCTCTCCATTTAAGAATGCCGTTTTTACGTTGTAGCCATTGTACGTTGTTAGTTGTTAGTTGTAGAGCACATACGTGCTCTAACACCTTCATATTCAACAACCTAGGACCGAAATGGTATTTTTAAGTGCAGTGAAACCTGCCTCCGCGGCCACCTCTCTGAATCAACCACCTATCTAAGTGTCCGATTTTATCGGGAAGGGGATGAAATGCCCGTACATATAGGCTATGTAAATTTATCTCCCTTCAGTGGTCACTTTCTTAAGCGTTTATTATTCCTTGGGTCCGGTGGTGGCCGGTTTATGCAGGTTTTACTGTTTCATAAAATTTGAATACTTATAACTAAATTGAGCGGTTCTTTTCACCTATATATTGAAAGAATCCCAGACTGAAACTGAATTGCAACATTTGATGAGAATTACTCTCACACACAAGAAGTAGGTACCATGAAAGTAATCCTCAAATTTACTTTTTCGCGTTAAACTAAATAGCTAGGAGACATATTGTACGAAAAAAATTAAGAAATCAAAATCAATGAATGAATTATTTGTCAGAACTGGCTAAATAAAAGTGTGCCCGCACCGTATTGCCAACATCTTTGGTCGGAAATTTTCAACAATGATACTCAAACGATATCGTACTGTCTACCAAAGTTAATTTCGTTTCCTAGCCAAGTACCTTAATATATTCCTTTTTTCATTCTTTATTGATCTTTCCTACGCATAAACGCCCATTCTTTTATACCTAATGCCACAAATGGGTCCTTATATCGGTTGTTGGTCGTCTTCCAGTGTCACCAATCTGATTTTGCTTTTCAGACCTCTCCCGCCTATTGTCTCAGTAGCAGTGGTACCTTTTCTCGGGTTTTGCCGGAAAGGCCCGGCTCCTATCGTATCTCGTAACATGATCAAATTTTCCTCAGTTCCAACCGCCAACCACCTCTGGTCTGTATCTCGGTTCCGGGGACTTCTGGAGGACACACATTGCTTCCCTCCACGGTTTCCCATTCCGCTTATTAAAATATCCTCCTGCAACCACTGATGTTCCGTTTTTTTCGTCTTTTCATATCGAGAAACATGATATTGCCTCGTTTTTCGTGGGTCTGGTTTAAGTCCTCAAAAAGAAGAAATTGTCGATCTTAAAAAAAAAAACTTTTTACATTTCAGTGTGCTCTCTACGAATTGTAATTTTCGCATTTTTTTGCTCAAAATGCTTAACAGGCTCAATTTCTCCATCCAGCATACCTTTGGAAGCCAATGGATTTTCTAGGAATATATCACGGCTTACACCGTTTGTCGAGTTATGTATATCGCTGCGCTAATCTGGCTGATATCTTTTATCAATCAAGAACTGAGTCGAAAAAAAATTTTATATAATTATTATCATTTAAATACTTTTAATAATAGCTCAATGCATCCGATATGCTATGCATTACTTTATGTGATGCATGTTAACCTGGAAAGTATGCTTTAATTACGAGCTCTGTTCCTAAAATTCTCCCGATTATATTTTTTTGTCTTTAACTCAATTTTTATAAATGAGCTATAGTCTCCTATTTTTGCGGAGTAAAATGGTGTGAGGCAGATGTAATATTATCCAGCGTCTTCAAAAGCTATGATTTTAGGAATTATTCATTAACCACGAGCTCGCTGATTTCGTCCCATAATAATGACAATAAATGTCTCTGTGGCATCCAACTTAGAATTTTGAAGTTGTGTGGTTATTCCATGGTATATATAGTTCTCGAATCACGTATGTGTTTAGGTGAGTATTTCTCGGTAACTATAACGTACTTCAAGCCTGTTAAAGTTATTTTATTAACGGCAATCATTTTTAATTGGAATAGGAAAAACGTGTACCAAATGTTACCAAAGAAGCCTTGACCAATTATGTTGAAAGTATTAACATTTTAGATCTTAAAATACAGCTTCATGATACGGAGTGCTAAGATTTTTACTGGCTTTACGTTGAAATGGAACAAATTTTGTATCCTTTCCGCGAATAAATGCATTGCCTTGATTCAGAAATTTCTTTTTGTATCTTTGAAAGGAATCATTTCTGATGCTTTCATTGGGTTACTTTTTTCTTATTTGATTTTTTCTGAACGAGTATATCACCTTTGTTCACCCACTGTGGCAAGCCGTCTTTTTAATTGGATATAATTGCTTCATACGGATAAAATACCGAATCCAAGGCCGATTCGTAGTCTTTTCAAAATGGACGAAGCTAACGGTTTCATGCATTAATGACTTCAATTTATTTTTTCCATTAATGTCTCACCATTTTGGGAAGAGTTTTGACTGCATACCAGATTAATTAATATTCATATGCCACTTCAGTATCTGAACGCATTCATCAAACCTAAAGCTAATGTTACATAAATTCTAAAAATTGCAATTACAATAGAAAAGCATTTAAAGTCTGCTTTCCTTGAAATATGGTGTTTATTTTGTCTCAGCCATTATAGAGTGTTTTGTAAATAACAGTCGATTCAAATAGCCGAATTTTTTTCATGCCCTCCAGTAAATTGATACAAAAGGTTCTAAAATACCTAAATTTGGTCCGTGAAACTATAAATGGACATTGCAGCCAAAGCCTAAAAGTATTTTATTTCCCAATGTTACTAGAAGCCAGCTAGAAGTCAACTAGTTCTTTTGCTGTTACGTTTTGTTTTTAAAGGATAGGTTTAAATGCTTTCGCGGAGCGTAGCGTTGTGCGTGTTTGTAGAATTTTAGCTACGGCTTTGAACGTCAATCAGGGATAACTTGAGGTGCAGCATATCCTGATGAATCGAAGGTGATCAAAAATTGTAGCCGGAAAGAAGGTATGCGTGATACGTTGGAACTTTTGCCTTAAGTGATTGATGGTTTTCTAGGGAAAATTTGTAGTTTTCATCAAGGAGATATTGGATGAGTGGCCTAAACTTACCTGCTGTTTACATTGATGAATATTCTGCTAATAACATTGATTTTTAAAATTTCATACATACATACTCATCACGCCGTTCCCTTCCGGGGTAGGCACAGTCAAAATGTTTCACTCATAAATACATAATTGTACACCTAACTCTGCTTCAGTAATTTACTCCATACTGACCTATCCTTGCAAACCTCTTTTGCCTCATTTACCCCCATACATTGTTTCATACACGCCCTCATGTTTTTAAAACTCCTCATATTCCTCCTCCTAGGAATTTCCTCAGCCACATTCAACCACAACTTTCTCGGCCTACCTCTACCTCTCACACCATTCATTCTGCTCTCATATACCTGTTTCGTTATTCGACTCTCATCCGTTCTCTCCACATGGCCAAACCGACGAAGCAAACTTCTTTCATACACGTCCATTACTGGAGCATTTAACCCACATTCATTCATGACCCACTTATTCCTGACCCTATCCATCCTACTTTTGCCGCAAATACTCCTCAGATAACTCATACCCACGGCGTTCAGTCTACTTATATGTCTATCCTGATATACCCATGTTTCACTACCATATAGCAAAGTGGGAAGAAGTACATTTTTGTACACGGCATTTTTCGCTTCCTTAGACAAGCACTCATTCCTTGATATGCTCCACATGCTACCTACTACTTTCCTTCCAGCATTTGCATGTCTCTTTATCCCCTTATCTATTATTCCATCTTTCGCATACATCCTACCTAAGTACACAAAATAATCCACCTGTTCAATTACTTCACCATTCGCCCTCATCAACAGTTATTATCCCCATTCTCCTTATCAAAAACTACTACTTTAGTCTTGCACGCATTTACCTTCAATTCCATTCTCTCCGTTGATTCCAAAAACTTATCTAGGAGCTTCTGTAATCCCTGTTGACTGTCTGAGACCAAAACAGCATCATCCACGTATAGAAAAACTTGCACGTTTATATTTCCAATCAAAACACCGTCGTTTTTACTACATGCATCTCTAACACATTTATCCATAAATACATTAAACAGCCATGGAGACATTACGTATCCTTGCTTTACACCCCGATTTATTACAAACCAATCACTCAGAACCCCGTTAACTCTTACACTTGCCTTAATATTGTCATACATCGCCATCATAGCATTCAATAACTGCCCATTAACTCCATAGTCTCTCAAAACCTTCCACAACTTCATTCTATTTACTCTGTCATGTGCCTTCTCTACATCGACAAACGCACAGTACACTTTCTTTTGGACACTCATACATTTTTCTATCACTTTCTGAAGTGCAAAAAGCTGGTCACTACATCCTCCCCCAGGCATAAACCGGCACTTCACGCCCCATATTCTGTCGGAAGTAATATTCCTCACCCTTTCGATTAATATTGTACTGAATACTTTTCCCGGAATACTCAAGCTAATGGCCCGATAAATATTACATTCGGTCTTTCCTCCCTTCCCTTTGTACAACGGAACAATGATGGCATTCTTCCAATCCTCTGGAGCAACAGAAACCTGTAAGCATAAATTGTATAGTTCACGCAGTTTACAAATCAGTAATGTACACCCACACTTCAACATTTCACTGGATATTCCATCTATTCCTGCGCAGCCTTTAAATTTTCAGAGTATAAATGTGTGCTAACCGCTGAAAATGATATTTTTTTGCTTTATAATAGGTTAAAATCATCAGTTAACTATTGATGATGTAGCAAATGACTTTCGAGAAATTTTTTATTTCCAGCCTTTGAATTTTGCCAGTATGTCGGAAGATCTCATCAATCCTTATGTTTCATCATAGCTTTTAGTGAACTTTGATGTGCACTTGGCACTGTTTTTTTCTCGGCAGCGAATATGTTATACAAGAAGCTTAACTGATGTGGACTGCCGAAGTTGTTTTGAATGAGATTTGTTGTTGGACGTCTGGGCGAATTTCTTATGTCGGTTGCAGTAGTTAGTAGATTACCGCCATATCGCATAGGTAAGAAAGCATTTGTTGCTCTATTTAAGTTTTTCTAACATGTATGTCGCTTTGAGTGAGTATTTTGATTAAATTCATTTAAAATTAATTGAACTTTTAATCCACTCAAGATGACCCAATTCCCAAAGGACTTTGTTAAAATTATATTTATATTATCAAAATTATAATTATAAATTATAATTTTTTAAAATGTATGCCATAAAGATTATTAAAACAGTTAGCGATGTGAGAGTTAATCCCTTGCAACGCTCTTTGTTATAAAATTTAGCTGCGCAAACGGCGTGTGCGTCTAAGTTGAGCGTGTGCAAATTGACATGGATGTTTTGGTGTTACTTTCTCGAGTACGACTTCAAGTGTCTCATCCACCGCGACTGTGTGATATTCTCTCTCTTCCCCCTTTCCCCCGTGAATCCCCTCTTCGTTTCGCAAGGACTGTCATTTTACCCGAACGGCGTCAGCCACCCGCGTCTCCGCGCGCGGCGTGTGCATCCTATTATGCCCTTATTAGGCATTTCAACCGCACGGCGCAAATACCCCGAAGAAGCAACGGATAATTAGCGAGGCCGGGGTACGAGGGTACGACGGGATGAGGAGGGGGGTAGAGTAAATACGCCCCAAGGTATTTTGCAAGGACAAGAGGCTTGGCTGTGCACGTCGCGGTGGTGGAGGAGGAGTAGGAATCGATTAAAACCACTGCTCCTTCCCTACGTCGTCGTTTAAGACTGTAAGGTAAGGCCTGAAGGAGGGATGATACTATTCCGTGTGTAGCAAGTGCAACTATGCGCGCTTCGTCGAGCTTTGACGCACAAAGTTCCAAAACATTTTTGTCTGTGAGCAAAGGTATCAAATCCTTTAGCTGTAGACGACAAAGAGGGTTTGGGATTAATCGATGGGAGATCGGGGGAATGACGGAGAGTTTACTAGGGTAAGTATCCATCCGGTATCGCCGCCGCCCTCATTTAAATGGAGCGTTCATCTTCGTGAGGTATTTCATTAGCTTGGATTACTAAGTCGCGCATCTTTCCCCCCTCTCTCATCCTCCCTTTGAGGTTTCCAAGTCAGTTCATTAACCGTCTTCTTCTTCTAGTGATTCCTCGTTTAATAGAAGACAGTTTGGTTTACTCTATTCTGCGGTTTGATAGCGAGTGATTTCTAAAGTGCTTTAGGCCTCTTTTCTCATCTTCTTCTTGGATTAAGAAATGATATAAAATTTCACTGATCCGTTCAATGATACTTTGATTTACATGTAGTTTTTTGAGTGATAATAAAGACGGAAGTGAGGAAATAGCGGCTGCGTTCTGTAAATGTGAACTCGTTGAGAAATATCCATCGCTGAACTCCTCACGAGAAGTGGTAACTATTGCATTGAGTCCCGGAAAAATTGAGATTTCTTTTGGTTACGTGTAATTTCCATACTCTTCAGGTGTGATACAACTATTCTATATCGAGGAATTAAGAAATTGTAATTTTACACCTCAACTAGCTTTGACACCTGGTATAATTTTCAGTCTGAGCTTAAAAACTGTTAAATTCGATAAAATTTGATGCTAAAAATTTTCACATATGTGTGTTTTAGTCTCAAAGCTGAAAATAACTAAGTTTATTCATAAATTGAGTGTGAGATATTTGTCCCGCGAAGAGGGAATTGTTGGTGATTAGGAGAGGAAAATTATGAAGGAGATTAGGGAGATGCGGAAGTAGTAGTAATCAACATGTAATGAGAAGTGGAGGAATCCCGAAGCACATGACAAAGAGAAGGGTGTTGGTAAGCAGGGAGGAGGACAATAGAGAATATTCTTTACGGACGCCATGAAAACCGGTTGGACTTAATCTGATAAGAAGAATAAATCGTGTAAGGGGATGTAGCTTTTCGACTGTAAAAATCTGAAGTGTTTTTAATACTGTCTTCCATTTAAACCTTCCTTTTACAGGTCGGTTACTCTAATACGGTGAAATTTTTAATTATTACTCAAATAATAATAATATAGTGTTGACCTATTTCTTTTCCGTCGGGCTTTCTTATAAAAGCCTTTGGTCATATGTCTGACTGAGGGAGAGGCCTGAAACAAACTTCAAGCGGTAAGGACATAGTGTGTGTGTATGCGTCAAAAAGCTATTCGTCTTCACCTATTGACGGGCTATACAGGGGCATGTCTATTCAAGAGGGGAGCCTTAGGACGAATTGTGATGCCGAGGTGAGACTGCGTCTCTGATAAGCCCCTGGATTGGATGTGCGGAGCTTCTAGCGGGAGCAGGGGTTAGATCGGTGGGTGGGTGGATTGGAGGGAAGAAGCAGAGAGACTCTGTGGAAGAACCCACGTATGTCCTCGGGAAAAGGAGTGAGGCCAGGAGCGACCTCCCATTCATGGTATTGCGAGAGGATTGGTCCAGCGAGGGTTTAACTGAAAGAGGACGACCCTAGGTTTTGGGCGGTGCCTTAGGAAAGGGAATATGAAAAAAGAGGACTGGAAGGGGTGGTAAGGGTATGTAGGATATATACTCATAGGAGCGTGGAGAAGAGATTATATGCCTTCTCCCCTGAGTTTCGCTGACCGAATCGAATTGGAATTTTCCTCCCATTTAGTTAGAGGCAAAGGTATGCAGTGAATCAGTGTAAAAAAGGAGCGTAGCTGAAAAAATAATATTCGTTATTTGACATCGAACACATTAAAGTCCTATTATATGGCCAAGTATCAAACTGTCCGATTAAACCAATAGAATTAGCAGAATTAAAAAAAATTGTTAAATTTTACGTCTAGAAGTTCAAACGTAACGGACGCACTCAGTAAGAAAAAACCTTTCGGAAATAACCGAGAATAAAACACATTCTTATCCTTGATTCTCTTGCATTCCTTGCTTGAAACAATGAGTTAGAAAATAAAACTGATTCTTATAAAGTCAATAAACTCCGAGATATTTTAGAGCCTGTATTGGGTTTTCAAATAGATTTTCTTTGTTCCAAACAAAATAGTTGTAAGAATTCACTCCGGCAGGAAAAGAATTTAGGGCTTCCCTGGTTTAACGCGGTTGCTTTAAAATATAACAGCCTGTGAGGAAATTTCATTATTTTCATTATTAGAGATTTACAATATTCCCTTGAATAATAGATTGTAATAATCCTAACAGACGTATTCTGCTGGACAGAAAAGGTACCCCAGAACGAAGCTTGACCCCGCTGTTTAATACCGTAATATAAAATACAGTTTCAGTTGGGATGTGCTAGAACCGTTAAATTATCAAAACTCGAGCGATTTTTAGCTGATAATTCTAATATTAGTATGCAATTATTCTATTATTACTACCATTAATTAGACGGGGATGGATCAATACAGTATAAATAAATCCGAAATTGTTACGAGGGAGTAAATTCTTACTAGACATAATTAAATATTTTCGTCTTTTTCATTTAATAAAAATGTTAAGCTTTTAACGATTGTTAATACAAAGAACAAGAGGTGGAAAACTCGTCAGTTTTTTAATTATTTGGGGGCGTATCAAATAGTTCTGGTAACTTCTCAATCATTATATATTTCACTTAAATGTATGAAAATTAGGGATAAAAACTATAGCGTAGGTACATGAAACCGAAAACGGGTAATTCGACATTGACTGGCGATAATAGTGGAACGGCATCTCAAGTTAATATGAATTAAGGCAATAGTAGTTACATATTGGTAAAACTATACATATTACTGAGTGAAAATAAGTGCAAAACAGGAAATGGAAACCGCGTGCTTCAAATCATATAGTGTTCATCCTATTGATGGCGTGTTAAATGTACTACTCGAATCATGGCTTATGGTGTTTGAACTGTATGCTTCGTTGAGTGTTCCTTTGTCTTTGTCTCATTCACCGTAACCAGGCCAATGGAACCTATGACAATATGCTTCGAGATCACATGTAATCTCTCGTCGTTTAAATGCGCCGTTCAAAGTTTCTTAGGGCTCCATTTGCAGAGACGTCTAGGGATGTTCATTTACGGATTTTCCTCTTGTGAACCAGCTACTTTAGCCAAAAGTGTTGAAGGATGCCAGTATATACCATATTATTTTTTATCGCACATTCTCGACCTAAGTCATTTTTTGTTATAATAGGCTTGTACTCATGCTTTCAGGCCTTAGAATATGTTTTTTAAGGAAACATTAGTATTCAGTAAAAGATGGCTCTTTTAAATTCATCCTCACCTCTGTAGTTTAAAGTGTCCAAAATTTTGCGAAAGCTGTTTCTTTTGTGCTTGTAATGAGAAGGAAAGTTATCTATTTTTGTGATTTATTGGATAATTGTGGAAATGCGAATTGTGGAATCTAAATGCATTTATGGAAACAAAATTCAATCATTACTTGCTTTTGTTGCTCAATTTTTCTTTGAATCTTCACGAGTTAGAGGTGAGTATTGGTTCTACAGGAGGTAAACTTTATTATCATAGCCAGCTGTCATTTTTTATAAAAACCTATGAATATTCTGTATAAGAACCGTATTTATTTCTGCAAGTCATCAGTAATAATAAAAAGGCCAATAGCCGTCCCATGCTTTGAGACATTTGCAAATTCGTCATTTTTGGAGGAAAAATTTGTAATTTCAGATAAGATGGCGCAGTAATGTATACTAAAACGAAAAAATATTTTGCTTAAAGGATAGTCATATAGTCATCATCAGCGCTTTTCTGGCTCACTTTAATCTTGTACATTGTGACAGCGTGTTGTTAATGAAAGCAGTTATATTAAATGGCATTAATGTAGGGTTTCTCGTAATTCTTTCATTTTTGCCATGAGTATTTACTTCGAATTAAATATTTGGAAAGGAACATTTGCGTAATCTAACTCTTGAGTTCCTATTTAGTCTATGATTAGCGTGTGATCTTTATATTAAATTGATCTTCAGGGGTCCGTACAAACATACCATAACAATGGCCATATTTATACGATCGTGCAAGCAATGTAAAATTTGAAATATTTACTGGTATTAAATCATTTCATAATATCTACTCATTGCACTGCCTTCCTAATGATTAATGATTCATCGAACCTTAGCGGCAAGTTGTGATGTTTAGTGTAAGTTTGTGATGGCCAAACGTGACATAAACACTTATTTAATCGAGTTATGTCTGCATTGTGGCTTTCTTTGTTGAGGAATTATTAATTGAATATTACTTTAAAGAAAACGGATGAATAAAAGAAGAAATGAAAGCGGCTTGATCTCCACAAATTTTGTTTAGTTATGGTGATTGAACTACTCGAAGTCAGTTATAATAAATGTAATCCATCGGATAAAATATCAAATAAATATATCGTCAAAATAATGTTAATTAAATACAAGTTGTAGGATTAATATCTGTATATGATTTTTTAATACGTAATGAACATGTTTCAATTAAATTGGGTTAAATACAGCGATTTTTTGCAACGGTAAACAAAGATTTTGATCAATTTTCCTTCAATTTACTTGAAATGGTGCTGTGAGAGGCATATTTTAGGAGTAAAAATTGGAAAACTTTCCATAAAGTCGGTTAAGATATTGATGCCAAATGTTTTCTTGTTGATTCAGAGGCGAGAAATCATATAGATGGGGTACGTAGTGACTATATTGGTTAAAAAGTGGATAATTGTTAAAGTTCAGATTCATATCAGAAATTTAACAGGTAAATGGTAAACAGCGCGAAGGATTGACAGATATAAATTCATAACTTATTAGTCGTACTGGAAGATGTATCGGCTCAGCGGAAAAAGCCGTTCATATTAAAATATTATGGCATAATTTTTTTAAACCAGAGATGAAAACCAGTTTTGAAATATTGGTGTAATAGAAGAAATTAAAAAGTTGAATTGATTGTATTCAATATTCAGAGACTAATTTGCAATTAAGTATTTTATGGTGAACGTTAAACGTCATCGGAATTTTTCAGTCCAAATTTTTTTAAACTCAGTTGTTCACAAAATTGTGTGCACCTTAAAGTGAAGTGTATAACATGCACGAGTGACATCTGCGATGGATGTGGTACAGCTAAATGCTCTCAGGTGGGCAAATATGGTGAAATTGAAAATAAATGAGCTTTTTGAAGGCAGCGAGGAGATTTGGACATGGCGAAAAAGGAAACTGACATCGCGAGCCTGGAAAATTGGTGAAAGTGCTGGCGCATGGAGAGAAAATGATGTTGGGGGAAGGGGGGGGGTTCGTGAGAGAGAGTGATACGCTCGTCGAGATCATAGCTACACCAAGGTCCACTCAGAGGTCTTATGGATGATAGAGCACTAGCTATGAAAATTAGAGAGAATAGGGAAATGGAATGAGAAGTGAGAGGTGATATTGGTGGATTAGTGTATAGTTCTATTTTAGTCAAAAGAAATGTAAATCATATATGTTTTACAGGATATTTCCTTTATTGCTTCCCTCTATTCTGTCAACAAATATGGGGTTTGGTAAAATAATATTCTATATATCATCATGAAATTCGCGAGGCGAGATTTGGTCGGCCGATATCAGCCTTGCATTTTTACCTCTTATTGTCTAGTTTTGACCAACGCAGTTCCTCTGACAGCTGCCTCACTATCTTTGCTCGTACTAAATTTTTAACAGAACCACTATCTATTCTCAATGCGGACAATTCTTCCACTAGGGTAGGTTGGGATGGACACTGAACCAAGCATACCCTTCTTACATTTTGAACGTTCATTCATGGTATGTTTACGAAGGTACGACTTAGTGAGAGGGGGACGTAAGGGGGCAGGCATGAATGTCGAAAATCAAACGGATGCGCTGAAGCAGGGCGGAAGGAAGAGGAAGGCAGGTGGCGAATGGTAGGTGACGAGATGGAAAAGCGCACCCATCGGGATTACGTCAGAACCGCCACCTGCAACGGCAAAGGGGAAAGAGGGCGGGGTTGATGCCAGGGAGAGGAGGATGAAAGGAGGGGGGGAAACTGCCTGGGGTCGTCGGGAGTGGGGGCTGAGCGGAGGAATCCTCCCGGGGGGTATCCACACTCTACGGTCGTGGCCAGTCAGCATGGAGAGGGGGCGGGGCGCATGGGGGAGAGGGACATAGTGGAGAAAGCTGAGGGAATTCAGATGACACGCCACGGTTTTCTGCCTCCTTATCCTCCTTTCCTATTTCACATTTCTGGGGAAAATTTGTCCCGTGCTTTTGAAGGACAAATTTTTGATCTCCAATGACTTCAATGTCTAAATCTAGATTGCCTTTTCAAACTCTTTTTTTACGATGAAGTCTGGTGTTGCAAAATTTTTTCTCCATCGTCATTGTGATTGCATTTATTTCGCGCCACCGGTGAGGTCCTTTTTCATAAATAAAGACAAAAACCATGCCTTTTCCACCCTCAGTAAACCCATTGAGAAATCCTATTGCCCTGAATAAGTCTGTATTTAGACGTGAATAAAGGATAACGAAGCTAAAATTTGCTTTGGTAGTCTTAGGCGTTGTCTCCATCTGTTTCCGTAATCTCGTATCGTTACTTTAATACTTCTCACGCCAAGATATTCCCTTCTATCATTTCTTCATCGTATAGTGTCGTAGATGTAACTGAAGCTAGTAATTTTCTTGTGGATGTCTATTACATTACACTATAGTTAAGTGTTCTAAGAAAGATTAAGAATGTAACTTGTCCTCTACCAGATTAGTTTAAAATACTGTTGATCTTGCCATTTCATCGCCTTTGAATCAACACTAGTATTATCGGTAGAGACTAGAATTAGTATTAATTCATATATTTCATAGAATGCGTCTTCATATTTATTCAAATTTTTATTAAATTAATATTTTCTTGGAAAAAGCCTCATGGGTCTTTTACACCAGCCAGTGAAACCGGCAGCTTCGGACAAACACACTCAATTTTACTCATGGAATGTGAAATTCCTACCGAGTGGAATTTGAACCCTTCAAGTGGCTGGCAAGTATTTAAACCCACTACCCCTGAAGTTGGCATTACATTTGCTCAAATAAAATATTTATTGCAGAACGTTAAATATGACTTATAGTCTTTGAATGTGATTGAAATTGTGGGATTCAGAGATGGCCGAGTCACGATGGGTGTACGAGTTCGCCTTGCGTTCTCCTCTCTGCCATTCATTCCCGCGATAGGTTATCCCATTGCCATGAAGAAAGACCAATCGCGACCATTGTGTCTGTGTGTGTCGTGTCGTGCGCCAAAAAGAATCGCGACAATAGATTTGCTTCGCGAGCCACCCCTTCGGGAGCGGAGAGTGAGTGGGATGTTGGGGTCAGGGTGTAATGGAAGTATGTGCCGGGAGTGGAAATTCGAGGGCAGAAAAAGGGTGAACAAATGCGGAGGTGGTAAGAGAAGAATAAGTTTTCGAAAAGACCGGATGGAGGTGAAGAGGGTAGGGACGGGAGTTTGAAGAGAAGGATCGAAACTGGTGATAGTGCTGTGGGGGGTTATAGAACGAGAGGGGAGAAATGGGGGTTTTACGGTGAAAGAAGTGTATCCGCTCAGTATTCTTAATGGACCCATTACACCGAGGGAAATGGGCGTCAGTCTCGTGCATCCCCACGCTCTCTCTCACTTGCAAAGAGATAGGACCGCCGTGCATATTCTTTTTATTCCCGCGCTGTGAAATAAAAGAAAGCAGTCATTCCGGGCAAGTATGTGAATCTTTGTCCGCGTCATCGAGGTCATCCGTTCTTCTTTTCTTTATTTTTGTGAAATGGTGTCACATCTTTTGCACACCCGTGAGAAGAAATGCGCGATTGATCTGAGATGTTTCTCTTGGGTCAGAATTTATAGAAATTTCCCACTCCTAAGGTTCCCAACAGTAATACGTCCTGCAATGGGACGATCAGTTTGCTTTTTAGAAGCAGAAATGTATTCTATACTCTTCTTCCAAGTCGATGATGGGTATCATCCTTGACAATCAAATGCTGTGATTCACTAAATATGGATGCTTGTATCATAGCCATATGTTTCTTGTAAGATCCTGGATTGCATATAAAATTGTTAATACCTATGCTAATATTAACTTTTAACTCTTAGCTTTTAAAAACTTGCTCAAAAATAGTATTAGAATAAGTAAATCATGTGACACGAAGCTTGGTTAATTTCTCTTAGAAAACACGAAGTACTACAAATTAAAAAATAAGGTAAATAAAGAAGCTATTTATTCATTAATTGAAAAAATTCGGTGAAGCTTGACCCAAAAATGAATTATTCAAATTGCATTCGCGTGTAACAAATGTGACTATGGTGAATATAATCAGTGGATTTTTGACTGCTTGTTCGCAAAATGCCGTTTTCAATGAAATTAGTTACAACAAATGAAGAATTATTTCCTCTGTCCTTGATGGAAGTCCCCTTCACACAAGCAACCCCTAAAGTTTTCTGGCACCCTCGTGCTGCCTTCCCTTGGGGCGGTTAAAGAGGTGATTCAAAATATATCGCATTGCTTATCGAATTCATCTCATTCGTCTCCTAAAGTCTTGATGTAATTTTTACGTCCAACTTTAATATAATTTAAGCAAGAACCTAGCGGTAGACGAACTCTTTTGATTTTTTATCCTTTTATACATAATTGTAGGTATTTGAAAATCTTCAGTGTCATTACTGCCATCGATTTTGCTTCTTATCAATCATTCGCGATGTGGCATTAAGGTTAGCTTGCCCCTGCCTCGTGCTGCGTTAACCTCTCTCATGAATACCGCTTTTTCCTGAACCCATTTTATCGCCATTTTACAATCTTATTTCCCCAGAATATGAAATAAAATTCAGGGATACGAATCAAATTAAAGGGTGTATTCGTTACGCAGCTATCAATTTCGTATATTTTATACAAATTGCCGCGGTCAATGGGAGGCCTGAGAAGATTAGATACGATGTTTTCCCCATATTCAAGTTGTATGCCTCCATTTTGATGATCCTATATCAGGATAGACGTTACCGATTTTTTCTCGGGCGTGATTATTCCCATTTATGTACACATTTAGCTTCAAATTCGGACCAAAGGCCTAAAAATTTCCATATCAAAATAAAAAAGAGTGGGTCAATCATTACATCAACTCGATATGATCACTGTATGTGACGTTCAAATGTAAAAACTCAGTTCGCTAGGAATAAATTTCCGCGTTGATTTCACAGAATGAAATAACTATCCTACTCTATCAATCCAAAATTTATTTTTTGCAGTGGGAGTTTAGGGGTGATTATAATTTTTGAAAGTGAAATATTTGAAATATTTTTTGAAAAGATTTCCCATTCTATGGGTTTTAATTGCAACTGGATTTAACGGAACAACTGTCTGTATATTTATACTCAAATTGTGGTGTAATAAAATGCAGTTCCATCCAGAGGAGCCCAATGAGTCATAACCATTTATACTATATCTTTCTACCATGCTGTGCAGGTTTATAGTGCTCGGTCAGATTACCTATGATTGCCTATCTATTAATATTGTGACAATTCAAAGTATTGGCGTTTCGAAAATGCTGCGCTCTAGTTTCCCATGTCTAGTAGAATATACATCCTTATACGATATCATGTTGGCAAAGTTTAATTACATATAATATCTCAGTATTTACATTTAGCGTATATTATAATTTAAATATCTTCTATCTGTATTTTGAAATATTAACATTGATTGATTTTATTATACACAGCATGTTTTTTCCTTCTACTGGGAATTTCGGCCGGCCGTGCGCTTTTTAATGAAAGATATGGCAAATCTAATAGCTTAAACTGAAATATTTAACCACTCAGAGAACATATCTACTCACGCTTCATATTTACAGTTTCATTCCTTATGCATGGTTCCATTGTGTTTGTTTCAAATTTTAACGCTCTGAAACTGCGTTCAAACAATCTGAAAGCTTCTCGATTCGTTATTGGAAGAAATTATAATCAGTGAAGAAATATAAAAATCACAATGATGTTGCTCATCAACAAGAATTCACAAAACGTTTGACAATATATTCCGTGAAGCGTTGGTTTTAAATCAAGAGAATTATTCTGTATCCACTTAAAGTATTAAAAGATTCTGTATCGTCTTGAAGTATAAGGACTTTTAATAAATCAACTGGATACAGAAACTTCACTTTAATGTAGGTTATTGTAAATTTGATATTTTGCTGTTGATGGGTTCATCAAAGCCACGATGTGTAAAACTGTCTTCAGATCAAAATAACAAATTTTTACTGCTTATAACAATGCCAAAACCGTTCCCCATTTAGGCGTAGAGATTTCATCTTACATCCTTTTATAAATTTATTCGGATTTCACAAAGTATTTGAAATAGCTATAATAGAAATATTTGTTTTCCAAATAAATAAGAGCGTGGCTTGGTTCTCAGTATTCTTATAGTAATGAAAATAATCTTCCAACTTGCCTATTACTTCACCACCGATCAAGGAAAAAGTTATCATGCTTTAAATTCATCTTTACTAGCTTTGTATTTTTATCAAATTTTACTTGAGCAACGTCAAGATTTACGGAAGTATTTGCGTTTTCAGATCTATGAAGTTTTCTTCGTTATCTCATACTTTCAAGGTTTAGAAAAAACAGATTTAGAAGAGTGCTCACTCTTATGGAACGCACCACGCCTGATGGCTTAAAAAACACTGGGCCCTTTGTTATCAGGTGGCAAAGCGAACCGTATCTTCCTTAATCTCATGAAAGACGAGCTCGAAAACAATGCTGGTTTAAGCTCCATCATTGATAGGTGTGAATAGCCAAAGCTCTCCGTTTGAGCACTTAATCCCAGTTTGGTTGTCTGCTGGAGGTTGAGTTACTCCGAGGGAAGCAGTGAAGCGGAGAAGGAGAGACAATGGCTGGATAAGACGAAACGTAGAGAACTCGAATGAGAGCAGGTGTTCAATGTGGATTAAAGAGCAAGAGCAGGAGAACAGGAGAAAGATATTAATGATGGAGGCTTCGAGAAACATTTGAAGTAAAACTTTTCGTATATATATTTGCCTCGGAGGAACCTGGAGGTGGAAGGAGCAAGATTCGTGATAAGATAATGGATAAAATAAGGATTTAAGATGCCAATCTTTATTAAGACATTATTTCAACGCGGCATCATTTCAAATTAAGAAAGTTGTATTTGTCATCCGTTCGCAACGTTGTGGCATGACTTATCTAAATGATCTTGTTGGAATTTTCTTCTAATAGATCCTTCGAATAAGAGTCGTGAGGGAAAGAGAAGTTGTTAATTTGCAGGTGGGCGTGTTGAATTCCCCATGCGCATAAAGATATTTGCGCTAAAGCGGCCACAAATTAAGAAAAATACAACCCTTTAAAATGTAAGAATTGAATTGTTTCAATTGAATTTGAAAAATATTCTTTTAAGCAAACAATTTTTGAGTCCTGTGAAATTATTTTGTAGAGTAAGAAGTTAATTTGTATCTGCTTTGAAGGGGACTTTGATATTAGTTCCACCAAAAAAGACTGAATTTAAATCATAATAAAAGAGTCATGTATGGTAAACAAGATGTAATGTAAATCGACTCAAATGAACGAGTTGGGAATAATTTATTTGCTATACTTTTTTGTTGAAAATCGCCCCTGATCAATCACAATTTTGAATTTGAAAACAGCTGAATGGAGAATGAATTAATATCTTTGAATTTCTGAAAGTTTCCATTTTTTTACAAATTAAAAAAAATATTAAGATAAATTTGTTAGGACGAGGATTGATGAAAGTTTACGTAAGTAATATCTCATTTAAATCCATGATCCCTGACATTATGTGGCGTTGTCCTACATGGCTATTCTTCCATGAGAGAATTTTCTTTATGGCTAGGAATGGCCTCACTTATTTGATCAAACCGCCGGTCTTTAACCAAATTTAAGCGTTGTGAAGAATAAAATCCCCCAAGCATCTTTAAATATTTCAAAAGCTTCACACTTCCGCCCGTGCCTCATTTCCGAGCCCTGAAACTTTCCAACAAAGTCACGTCTACCCTCGTTCCCCTATCGAGGAACTGAATTCTCCGGAATTTTGCATTATAAATTTCTTTCCCGCTCTCTCATACCACACACGGGGGGTGAATATTTATTAAAAAAAGATAAACCTTCTCGTTGCCATTCGTCGGCAATCACCTTCGGTTAATGTAATTTTTGTGAAGAAGAAGAGCAGCGTTTTAATTTGGCGAACGTAGAACTGAAAGCCGGCTCACATCAAACAGATAACGTATCTTAAAAATGAAACGTTGAGAAGAATGAGCTGGGAAAAAATGTCGAATAGATAGCTTTTATCGCCAAAATTGGAAACTGTGTGCATAAGATCACTCTCGTTTGCCTCATTTATGGTAATTCGTTGGGTTTTCCAGTTATAGAGTGATTTCTTAAGAGCTGACCTCTTAGAGACTTACCTGGTGGCGCCACCAAAATAGGAAAATGATATGCTGAAGTTAAGGGACACTCAAAATAAAGTCACTCGCTCTTAACTTGGTTCTTAAGGAACCGCGTTTCACAACAAAACGGATTGCCTTAGAAAACTATTTTCTCAAGCATTTGACAATGCTGACGAAATATTTCGTTATGCTAGCCGGAATAGGAAACTAAACTTGTTGGCTACTTCAAAGAAAGGGCGATTGGGTCCTCAAATTATGAATTTACATAATTTTATGTTAACTATGATACCCTTGCCACTATTTTTTCTCCTTGAATGAGTTCTCCTCTATACATACCCCGATTCATCAGAAATTCCATTTTCCTAGGCATAACAGGTACTGTTCAATAAATAATTTGATATTTTGATGCCAAAATTTGCTGTAACTTAGTTACATATTTCTTTTAAGTTATGCTCGACTGCACAATTTGAGCCTCCTATTTTTGATAGTGACTTAATGTGAAGAGGAGAAAGGAATATTTTGTATATTTTTTTTCTTTCGTTGGAGGATCAAAGTCAAGTGCTTCCGGATATCTTGGTGGCGAGAATTTATTACGCCCTGCTTTCCATCCACGCCCTTTGCTTTTGGGGCGCCGGGGAGCGAGATAAAAGAGAGAGTGCGGTGCGGCGTGTGCACCTTGTGGCGGCCTCCGGGCTGAAAGGTGCGGACGTTTTGCGGAGGCAACGGTTTGGGGAGGGTGGAGAGGCTGGTACTTCTCTCGGGACGATCCCAGGAGTGGTTGCGCGGTGAATTTGCGAGGGTAAATCGCTGGGCGGAGGTGATTTTAAAACCTCGCCGTGTTTCGGGAATACTACTGAAAAGCTAGAAGGAGTAGTCCCGTGAGATTGCTCGGCTTGCTGGATTTATGTTTCGCGCTGAAAAGTGGAAAGAGCCACCGATCCACGGGGTTTTAATTTGATTAAAATTTTTCCGGAATTGTAGGCATGAACGCTCCACTTTTATATCTGCGGCCCCTTAACTATATTACAACCTCTTTTCAGCCGTTTGGGATAAATTGCTTGATTGACTGTTCCTACTTTCCTTCATCATCAGTAGGAGATATGTTCTCTTCCGTGTTTCTCTCATGAGCTCATTATGCCAAATTCCGTTTTAATCCCTAACAGCCACTTGAGGGCTGCTCTTTGAATCTCAAGGACTTGCACGTAAATATGTAGGGGGTTACCGGTAAATTAAATATGATAAAATTAATTAATGTTTGAAACATTAATACCAAAAAAGGACCAAATGCGGAATTTATCTTGAACAAAATATTTTTCGTAATAGAAGCTCAATTTGGTTCCAAAAGATTGATCATGATATTCCAAACGAAAAATGTTGGATTTATGCAAGTGTTAATTATGGTGCTTTGTTCCAAAACTTGGGTTGATGACTTTCACTTCTATAGCAGCAAGTTCCCACGGACGTGGAATTTTGTTGCACCTCGGCGATGGACGGAAGCCATATGTATCGAACGGGATATGTTTGGACATTTACCTTCCTAGTGCCTTTTTATTTTTATTATTTTTCCGTCATATATTATTGCTCTAACGTTGTTGTTACTGTTTTTATTGGCCGTTTCTCTTCTCTTGCCTTCAACCATCTTTTTCCACACGCTATATTCCTCATCACCTCAGTTTACTTCCTGGCTCTTTTCTCCCGATCCATTTTCTAATTTTATTTCCAAATAACTTGAATTTTGCCCTCAAACATGGGCTTCGAAATCCACTCTTCTTCAATCATTTGTGCTGACCTTCAGATTTTTGTGCTCCTGCTCTCTACAGCAATTTATTTCCTCTCCAAACAAATACAGCACTTCCTTGTCTGTATTTATTTCCACCCTTCGAAAAATGCCGATGTTTCTCCTCTCCCACGTCTCATAGGTCCTCCATCTCAGCTCGTAATCCCCCATTTGTAACTCTAGTTTCTCTTACTGCTAATTCATTGTTCTTTCCAACCGACGGCTTCATATCTAAGCGTCATTCAATTTCAAATATTGTAATTTCAGATGATTCCGTCAGTATTACATGGAATTAGAAAATTCTGAACAAATCAACGGATGTGAAATTTCTATTGATCAGTTTCGCTCGAATTACGAGTTGGCACACCTTGATGAAAAATTTGTTGCTTTCCCGACAAATAATTTGAATGAAGTTTCCTTGGGTTTCCGTCTGGGTGAGTCGTTCCATTCTCTCCAAGTTGGGGAGGCCCGACTTGGCCCTCACCATCAGAGAAGATGATGCTGATGTCTCGATAGGTCCATAATATATAGCAGCGGTGCCATTCCCGTGCCCTGTGATTTGTCAGAGTTAAGGCGCTAGTTTTTTCTGATACATTACTCTACTACAAGACTGATACATTACTCTGTTACAAGAATAGGGTGCCAATCCTTCGGGATCGGCAGCCTAGTCTTGCTTGGGTAACAACTCACCCGGTCGGAAAAATTTCCCTCCCTATCCCTTTTTCACTCTAATCTCTACTTAACCCACACAACGCTCTCATCATTACATGTCCTATAGTAATAAGTATCTAAAAGTCCTCCTAAGCTCCCCTTTCTTAAATATTTTGCATGTTAGGAAGCTCATATCCCCACTTTTGTTACCGATGATATTTGAGTACTTTAATTCTCGGTTATTACTAACGATATTTTTTCATTTGCGGAAAATTGCATTCTTTTTATATATCCACACAAATTCAATTTAGACATTGGTTGCATGAATAATTATATCCGGCTAAGTCGATTGATGCGTGCTGCATTTTAATTAACATACGACTTTGAATTGCCAATTATATGTATCTCTGCATGATTTTGTAACCCTGTGCAAGGTTTTTGGATAAATCGAATCCTTGAATCCATCAATTCGGCTACCTATCTTATTTCACACTTACCTATTCCAGTTTTTTAAGCGGAATTGATTTTGATATCAAAGGCCCGGTTTTATATTATCTACTTAAATGTTTATACATGTTACATTAGCATTGAGTAACCCTGCATCTTCCGCAAATATGAAGGCTAACCAAAAATAGGCGTATCGAGCTGTGGTGCGCAAAGTAGTGGGTTGTAATTTTCTTGTTTCGTTTCATTGTACACGAACTTAATATCTAGTGGAACTCATTTGAACATCCTCCTTTTAAAATACTCTATTTTGGTTAAATACATTGATGTGAGAATCTTCTCTGTTTTTAGGGATTTTTAGCAAGTCAATTTTTAAAAATCTAAATGTAATAGTCTAAAAAGCAAGTACTGCGATTGCATTGTTTCTCAGGTGTAGAGAGTTTTTTTTACGTCGTAATTTTCACGGCTAATTATGCTATCGGCCATTTTTGCGCCCACTTTATGTGACCTAGACGCTATATTGAGTCATTCCTCGAGGGTGGCCTGGTGGGTGTAGCTGTTTTTGGAAGGTTGCCAAGTTTTTATACCGGGCGCAATATAAGGTGATATCTATGCGATCTCAAACAGCTGCTATGAAGGTTGGCTCACATTCATGAATACAAAATTATCGTTCCGAGTCATACATCTAGCGTTGTTTCCGAAATCAGTTTAAAATGCTAATTTATCGCAGTGAGTGCTGGAATAACAGTATATTTACTAATTCCGTGCAACAAATGTGCACATACGTATTTTATTTAAATGAATTCATATAAATATTTTTAACTGTCATCGCAATGGACAAGTCCTGTAACTTGTGTATTTATTTCAAAATACTTGCGGAAATGATCACTTTAAATTAAAATAATGCAGCAAAATTTTAGGGCGTTTAACAGGTTAACCATGTATTTCAGTAGTCAGCTTTAATATTGACTTCGTAATATTCTGTTAGTAGCCAAGTGTGGTTTTGGCTTTGGGCATTGGACGTTGAAACCAATATTTTTCATATTCTTTACTATTTATAAATTGAGTTTCCCTTAAAATAAAAACTTAATCTGTATTTTCTGAATCTTTGAAGGTTTGGGAATATGTTGTTGATACCAAGGAGTGAAACAGACAATCAGTGGTGAACTAAAGTCGTGTAATCCCTCTAGATAAAGCCTCAAATAGTAGGTCAGTTTCAATACCTACAAATAATGATAGTTATCTTGAATTTATTTCACCCAAACATTTCCCGAATCGAAGAAAAAGATAGCTTTCCATGGAAAATTGACTTCCTTACATGGTACTAACCGCATAAGCCATTAATCTTCCGCCATTTCCGTATCTGTTGCGCAATCGTCATCACCATCGAGCTAATGTGGATGTGGAAAAAATCCCTCGTATCAAATCTAAAGTACCTGATCTCTTATCTTTTCAGTACCGTATGTTATCTGGTTGAGGTTGAGCCCTTTGTAAGACATCTTGGGGGGTAAAATATTTTGTTCTGTCTCTTAGTGGTTTGATATCTGCGGCTGGGACATAGCGTACGAATGGAAACCTATTTAAGTAGGATTATGTCGCTGGCAAACATATTAGTCAAGCTGTTGTTTAATGCAGCTGAAATCAACATCCAAAAAATGCAATAGAAGTCCACTAACTCGAAGTTAAATAAATCGAATCAAAATTAGCAAAGATATCCCTTTCATGCTATCGAAATAGGTCGTCATTGTATATACTAGGTTGAAATCCTTAGCAGTTGTGGAACTTACCAACGTTTGTGGAAACTCTAACTCGTGTGTGCTACAGTGAGCTTCAGTTGTTTAATGATATACTTTTCAAGTAAAAGTTATTATCAAAGCTATCTGAAAATAAATCGTAAATTACTTTTTCGTTTAAGCGAAGGCTTCCGCATTGGCTATTGAACATGCTGGAGTTTCTTCCGGTGTAGCTGCGTGAGTCAAAATTCATGACAACAGTTTCTCCCCCGTTACAGGAGGCGTCTTCAGGTCGAAGTCACTTCAGCATGAAGATGTCTCCTGCAACGGAGGTCTTCTTTCACTTTCGAAGTCACTTCGACCTGAAGACGCCTCTTGTAACGGAGAAGAGACTGTTTTCATGAATTTTGACTCACGAAGCTACACCTAAAGAAGCTCCAGCATATTTCTTGTTAGTTGTTTAACGGCCTATTTTCCAGTTCCTTCAACATTTTCCAAGTGCTGCGGGAACGTTGTTTCGGAGACCATTTCGTACACACCGTTTCAAGTATAAAATTTGAAAGTAATTTTCCAACAACTACAGATGGTTTAAAATTCCGGTGAAGTAGCAAAAAGAATTTTATTTACCAAGGTGTAATTAATCGGCAGATTCTCTCAAACAAATTATCAAAAGTTTTATGTGAAGATATGTGGCATGCATATGTAGCAGTAAGTTGTGGAAATTAGTAGATGCAATTAATTTTGTATCAGGTAGAATCTTTAGTGAGTATATCAATGATCGTGGTATACAAGAGTCTCCTTTTTTCCAAATCATGGCAGAAAAACTTGATTATGGATTATGGCAGGATCAAATTAAGAGTAGACTAAATTCACTGTATATAAGGCAGTTGATATTATTTTGCGGTAAAAGAAGTAGAAATAGATTTAGAAATAAGAAGGTGATGGACGTTTGTGGAGTTAATGTTCCGGGAATGGACGTGTGCGAGAGAAACGTACTTCGTTTGTAAGACGATGCTGAAAAAATTGATGATTGTGATGTAACATAGCAGGTTAATGATATTGCAGTGAATGATGTGAGAGGAATTGTGAAAAACGAGAGGTTATGGGTGAGTGTTGCGGAATATATTCTCAATAGAACATATATTAGGGGTCTTTGAGAACGGGAGGGCGTATACAAATGATAGTGGGCTGCAGCAAAAGAGTTTTTTAAATCAGGGTAATGTGGAGGATATTATTCAATCGATCTGCTTTTTAGGTTTATCGCTGATTAACTATCTTCATAAATATTTCCTTCCTTTTAATACACCTTTGGTCACGCTGTGAGATTTTTTCTCACGCCAAATTTGAACTTGTGTGTATTTTGTAATCATGAATTGGAATAGGATTCTTGTCCTTCTAGATGAGTTTTATCTCTTTTAAATGACCTTCCGCCCTACAAGGTATCAAGGAATTGTCCGCAGGTATTTTTTTTATAGCCATCCGCTACAAAGTGAGAAACTTTTCCTCATCGCGCGACCTCAGAAATTGTTTTTTTTTGTTCCACCCAATTGCATTTAACTCGCGTGGCGTGGATTGAAGGGTTTATTCGTTTCATTTAAAAGTGAGACAAGTCAAGACAAGACAAGACAGACACGACAAAAGAAATAAAATGTCACTGAAACTCTAAGAGGAAAGTAATATCTTAGAATCGTACTAAAATGGAAAAAATAATATTTGCTCAAGTGAATGAAAGTTTACCCTAGTACTGGAAATAATTAAAACTAATTCAAGGAAATTAGGCACACAATAGATTACCCAGAAACATACATAGAAAAAATTATGTTTTTACTATGTAACTTATTTTTAAGCTTTTTATTTATGCAAAATGACTACGAAAAGCACGGGGCGCTCTTCTATATTCGATATCAACATAAATTCATTAAACATGAGGATTTTGGTTTTCAATGGAATAGAGTTTCAATGTACTATTTCTAGAAAATTTTTAAATGAACTTAAGGTAAGGTGCAAAATATAAATGAGGTTGCGCCTCATGCTTTTCGTTGTGATTTAGCATAAAATGACACCTTCAAATAAGTTACATCGTTAAAAAACATATTTTTTTCTATTTATGTTTGTTGGTTATCTATTGTGTGGCTAATTTGCTTGAATTAATTTGAATTATTTCCAGTACTAGGGTAAACTTTCATTCACTTGAGCAAATATTATTTTTTCCTTTTTAGTCCGATTCTAAGATATTACTTTTCTTTTAGATTTTTAGTAACATTTTATTTCTTTTTGAATAGCATGCTTAAAAAAGTTTTTTATTTTTTATTTTTTACTTTTTGGTCCTAGTTAATAAAATGTGTATAAAAACAACTCTAATTCATTGATAAAGTAAACTTTGCACTTTACATAATTAATATGTTTTATATACACATTTTTTTTGGAATTATTAAGTAATAACAGACGAATATAGTAAGATTTCGAGAAATTATTATTATTTAGTTATGCATTAATTAATTAAATTACATTTCATTTCATAATCAGACTTTGGACGATGGACGCCGTCCTCCGCTCGCCTTCACTCCTGCTACTTTTGACGAAAGCCCTCTAACCCTTGAGCGGAAACCCTGGGACAGTTACGACGTGCCGTGGGACATTCCTCACTTTGATGACCAAGGTGAATTCGTCACGGTCGTCGTCAATCCTGTAGCGTCCATAATTCCATTCGACCCGTGCCTATCTCCTTCGGTCCCTCAGCCATTTTGCCTCTTGAGCCTATTAGTCCTGCCCTGTTTGGTGGGGCGGAGGGGGTGTGGTGGGGGGGAGAGAGAATCACTCGGTTCAGAATCCTCGTCTCCTTTCTCTCCTTCCCATCAGGCTGGGCCCTCTATTCATTCATTTCCCATTCACTCTCTCTTTCCCGCCCCTCCTGCTCATCTGCTTCCTCCACATCTGCGGGGACGACGTGCTTCCCTTAATGAGGCAGACCTCGAAAAGCTTCCTGCCTCCCTCCCATCCTAGACGGAGCATGCGAAATCGAATGCTTTAAGCCTCTCTACTCTGCTTGCATGCTCTTGATCACTAGATCCTCCGCTGTTTCGTCCTGAAGAGGTGTACGATATCGTGACTGCGTCGAGATGCATCGATATGTCGAATGAGAATTGCCGGAAATATCGCGGTACGATATTGACCCCTTCGGGTACCTGAAAATGTTAACTAACCTCAATGGAAGTGGTGAATGTAGTGACGTTTCGGTAGTTTTCGATAGTTTCGTTAGATTTAGCTAAACTAAGGGCATTATGTAGCTTATTCACTACCTCAGGTTTTTCCCCCTACGAAATGCGTTTCGAAAGCTAGCATCGAAAGTTTAATTTTCTAAAATTGCATAAATTTCAGCAATCGATGCCTTTTTATATCGCACTGTTCGCGTTCCTCAGGCATTTGTATATTTTATGAATTTTTAAGTATTTAATTTGAATTCAACGAAGTAAATATAAAGTGCATTGAGTATGAGTTTATAAATAAATATGTACATATCTAACAGTTATTCCATGTCCAGCAAAGCTAGTAGTAGATTGCTAATGAAGTAACTTTGTTATTCCACATAAATTTTAATTAAGACGACCCGGGATTTCACGTGGCACATTATCATCTGGTGCACATAGCAAAAGATGAAAATTATATAGGCACAGCAATTTGGGGAAGGAAGAGGTGAGAGAGGAAGGACGAGAGACGCCTCTCACTCCCCCAATATGCTGTGCCTATACGATCTTCCTCTTCTGTGTTATGTGTACCTGATGATGATGTGCCACGTTGAAACGTGGGTTGTCTTAAATAATATTTATGAGGAATAAAAAAGTTATTCCATTTATAATGCATAGTAAATTCCATGAAGTCACACCTGAGGCAATAGAGTAAAGTTAGTAGAGGTTTATATTTTCAATCGGCGTCATGAGGACATAATTTCACAGAATATAGTCCGACATCATGGAAAAATTTAGCTTCTAAGTACAAGAAAAATAGGAGCTAGGCTCTTTCTTTTGTAGGTGCTCATTGCGGAAGATTACTGTCGCTATTGCCAAAAAATCTCACTACAACATATCATCTTACAAATTTTACGTGACATTTGAGTTTTACGTCATGGAAGTGATTTCTTCACGTAAAACTGCCTTTCGGGATGAGAAATATTTAGTCTAGCGATATCACACCAGATGCGCTATCATTTGCGTTAGGAATCACCTTGCCAATATATGATACAAGATGATTTGCTGTTCATGTATTAGGAAAAGCAAGTAAGTGCTTGCTACAGTGGTGGATGAGAGTAAACTTCTAGGAGAAAATTGGAAGATCAAAGTAGGTGATTAGATGAATTTATAAGGGGAAAGGTTGTTTTTCAATTTAGTATTCTTCTAGCTAACTGGAATGCTTTAGACCGTACTTTTTCTATGGTCCTAATTTCTGGCGTTTTTTCTGCTTTCCCTCCTATACGTGATTCGCCATTACACCCCTCATCATAATCCTTCTTCCTCTTCATATTTCGACCATAATTTCTATCCTTTTCCTCCCCCTTTCACGCTTCTTTAGTGCTCTTCCGTCCATTACCCTCTTCAATATTCTCTCCCTTCAAAAGTTTCTCAATCTTGACTGCATACTCCAAACCTCCACCGCCAACGTTTTCTTCTCTTCAACTATATCCAATTCAACTATATACTTCCTCGTTAGTCCGTCTCACCGCCCACATAACCCTCTCCATCGTCCTCCTCACTCATATCTCAAACGCCTCAAGTCTACGTACATCCTCTCTTCTTAATAGCCAAGTTTCCGACTCATACAGCGCCACTATCCGTATTTGACTTTTAAACAGCCTTTTCTTTAGGTCTCTACTTAGTCCACCTCCTCACCAATGCCCACCTCTTCAAAAATGCTTCTTTGGCATTGGCAAATCTACATCTTATGTCCCTACCACTAAACCCTATCTTCTCCAAAAAGCTACTCAGATATGTAAACTGCTCCACTTGTTCTATTTGAGGGTTGCTTAAGATTTTGTTAGAGGGGAAGTTGTTCGGTTAAAGGTGAAGTTGAGAAAAAACTTAATGGAAAGATTTAATGGACGAGTGAACCTTAAATCGTAGATTACGATTATATGACTGGCCATATGATTCAATATAAGGTATAATGTGATGTGTGATACCGAGCAATATGATACTAGGCCGTAGCATTCCTTGTGCGATATGAATGACAAAAAAACGAAATTCCATGAAAAATGAAATACAATGAAAAACACCGCTTCTTTTTCGATGGAAACTTTATGCCGCAGTGCACAGTATTTCCATTTGAATATCGCCACACCCTGCCGCAACGAAAACACCACCCTTCTGGAGAGAGCAGGCGCAGAGTTCAACCAGCATCATCCCCCTTCTCGACGGCTCCTCCGCGGTGAGCCACCGAGAAATCCCTTTTCCTCCCTTTTTTTAAAACCCTCCACTCGCACCCGAACCCTGCGCCCGCCTGCCAGCCGTTCATTCATTCATTCATCCAACCCGCTCCTAAAGGATTCTCCTCTCCTCTACCGTCTCCAGCCCTCCTCCAATTTAAACTCCCGCACCTCAGTCCGCCGCCTTCGGAGGAGTCGACGCTTCTCTCGCCCTCCTTCCCTCCCTCTCTGCTCTCCTTCTTCCGACCAGACCTCCTCTGCTCGCCATGCACCACTTCCGCTCCATCTCACTTCCCCGGGTCCTCCTCACTTCCTTTTCTATCTCTTCTTAACCTTCCTCTCCCCTTCCACACCTTCACTCTATTCTCTTCCTCTCCCTTTCCTCACCTTCACTCTATACTCTTCGTCTTCTTTCCTTTCCTTCCACATTTGACCTTATCTCCATTTTCTTCCTCCTCTTTTGCTTTCCATTCTGCTACATAGCCCCATAATATATGTACTCGATGTAAATACCTCGATGTTAAGACTAGTAAGATCTAATTCCTCAGACGTATCTTCAACAGCTTGTTCTTCCTAACTACATTTTACGAACTGCACATTTTCAAATGAACTGTTTCCTTGTATACCTCTTTAATGATTACTTTTCCTAGTATTAGTATCCAAATTCCTCTAGTTACATGGTGATATTTATATTTCAGTTTTCGTGCTCGCTCCGTTAGTTTTCCAAAATTAATTGGCCGTTATAAAGTTTCTGTGATAATTGAAATTTATTACGGTTGCTGCAACTTCAAAATGCTGGCTTAATGTTACAAAGGATTTTTGTAGTTTTACCTTTATTTTCGTTAGTGATTAATGGAACTTTTTAGTTTTTCTTCTTTTTTTGGGAATCTCCATCAAATATACGCTACATTATAGTAAATATAATCTTTATTTGGAGTGACGCACTATCTGTTGATTGCTTCTACCTTGAATATCAACTCTTGTTGAACATGTGTTAGCAACTTCTCGCTAGCCATCTTTTTCAGGAACTCAAAAATTTACAATGAAAGTTTATATTTATTACAGAGTCAAAACTAGAACGCATTACACCTTTATTCTCTTTTCACTTATCTTGTGTTTCTCCTTTACCGATAGTTACTCCCCATTGTAGGTATGACTTTCTCGTTCTTCCTCTCTGTGATTCCCGTCTCATTCCCACCTAAGCCTTCCTTTCTAGTCTTCCTTTACCTCTGTCTCTCTCTCCCTCTCTTACTCTCACTCTATCTCTCCCCCACTCCCTCCCTATCCCCTTCAATTCGTTCCATGCCGTGTCCATAATTCAAACAGCGTTCGCTCACGTAATCTCCGCACTTTGCTCCATCTCATTAC
The DNA here is from genome assembly GCA_963169105.1 of Ceriagrion tenellum. Taxonomy (NCBI): domain Eukaryota; kingdom Metazoa; phylum Arthropoda; class Insecta; order Odonata; family Coenagrionidae; genus Ceriagrion; species Ceriagrion tenellum. Next base: position 103,784,726 of record OY720632.1, on the reverse strand, counting down.
GATCGGGCTATTTGAGCGACGGCCATTACGCGATGGAATTTGCCCCTCTGGCGCAAAAAATCCCTTGCCCCTGCCTCTGAGAAAATAATCACCTTGTTCGCTCCAGCAACGTAGGGAGCGGTTTTTGGAGATTCTGAGTGCAGCCTGACTTTAAATCGTTTTTCCTCTCCGACACTTTTCTTCTTTCTCACTTTGCTTCTCCTTCCCTTTGTGGGATACATTTTCTAAACTTCCTAGGTTCATTCGTTTAGGAAATATTTTAAAGTAGAAAAATCAAGGTTTCTCGGGAATTGTTTCTTGCGTTTTGCTTTTCATGTTCCTCTGGATGAGATGATTTATTCTCTTCCGTATTATGTTACTATCAAAATTTTTCCCTCTTCTTATCACACTCCTATCTCTTTTCCAACTAATCAACAGCGCCACTCATTTGTGTTCCAAATTGCTACTCATATCAAAAGAAGGATTGGGTTTGTGTGAGCACTGGTTTCACATAACGCGGGCACTGGGTCGAATTCCGGCTCTGGATGGGGATAGTTGGGTGTTTTGTGGTTGGTGCCTCAAGCAGTCCTCACATAGGAGGTTAAATTGAGGACCCCCTTTATCACCTTTCATTCGCAGTAGGTGTGTGCCAACGCTGAGCCTATTCACCTTTCTCCCACTTCCCTAATATTTTTCCTCATTCGCGTCTTCAACAAACCTTAGTGGTACAAATTCTGCTCAAATTTCCCTCCTCTAATTAACAGCTAAAAATCTTATTATGTCGTCCTGGAATAAAACCACGATTGGTAAAATGCGAGCTAAAGAAAAGCTACGTAATAATTTGTCCTCGGGTTTTTCATGCAAGATCCTTGGCTTGGCTTATTCATAACATTTAGGCAGAAAATCTAAGTGAAATGCATTTAAAACGTACTTTAAGCTCTTTTATTACTTTTCTTGTATTTATATCATTCTGTTTGTGTGTGAGCAAAGGTTCAGGAAAAAAAGAATGAATTTTTTTGTTTGGTTAGACGTTTCATTCCCCGGCTGCGTCCTGAAAGCTTACAGCCTAATATCGCGACTGATTTTTTTTTTAACTTTCAAGAACCAGTGATCACTACGTTTGTGTGTTATATTGCGTGGCTTATGACGAAATTATTGAATTACACTTATTATTTTTTATAAGATGAACTTCGACTATATTTACTCAAAAACAAATGGATCAACACGTTTTTTGGCTCAAGGTAATTTGGACCTCTTTCAGCCTAATTTTGTTAATAGTCACAGATTTAATGGTAAATATCTAATGTATCTATCAATTGAATTTGAAATCAGTTTTTTCCCAGTTATTTGTCAGTCAGTAGCCGTAAAAAACATGGACGACTATAAAATGCTTCTGACAGTTTAATGCTCAATTTTCTCGCAGTTCACAAGAGCTTACTGAAGCTTTTAAAAAAATGTTTGACTTAACATAAATTATGATCTCTGTTGGCTAAGTTGTCTTTTTCTTGTATGAATATCTTTTGGAATTGTTTAAAGTTGATATTCACTGCGTAAGATCATTTGATCACTTATTTAATTTATCTGACTTTAATCTGAGATAAAAATGGAGTCCCCCGTGCGCTAGACTTGGACGTAAACTCTGCCTAGTTTTCATAAATATATACTAATAATCATCCATATTTCAAATACTCCCTGGTCACTGTTCAAGAATTAATTATTTAAATAACTACTGCTTTCCTATGGGAAAACAGAGAAGGCCAAGCTTTGTGAGTATTAAGAAGAGTTTAAAATATTGAAAAGAATCGCGCTAAGTAGTTAAAGTCCAAAACACTTAAACTATTTTTCGTCATTCACTCTGGATGTCAAAATGACAAGTATCAGATTTAATTAGAGTAAATTTTTTATTGTTTTCAAATAAATATGTTGATAGAGGTCGTTAACAGAGGTAACAAAGCTTCTGCTCTTCTCACTGAATTAATACTTCTTGCAGCTCTTGATCGAATTTCAACCTAGATTTTCTTACATATGAGATAACTGTTATTTATTAACTATTAATTATTACTGCGCACTGTTTGTTGGGATTTCATGAAATTATCAATAATTTTCATAGCTATTATTTAATTACTTTTCTGTAGCAGGAGTGCTAATTCATACTTGCGTCACCATATTCTGATTTAACAAAGAGGTCAATCAAAACTTAATCTTTCTGTTTTATTTTGAACATTGGTATCGGCCATCAAATCTCCGTCATTTTCATTCTATTGTTTCTCTCCCATCATCTGCCTCGACAATATCCGAAGAAAAATACTTAACATACGCAGTTTATGAGAAATCGTTTCATATTATATCACAGTCTTATTAGATACAGTCTATTCTCTCAGAAAAAAAATGCCTATACGTTTTATACCAACTTGAAATTCAGCCTCTCTCCGCCAGGCGCCATGAAATGTTGTGGGCAGTTTATGGAGAGGATTCTTATTGTATTGGAGAAGGGAATTGGCTCAATCCTCGTACTCGAGCATCTCCAGAGTTTCTTTGCCACGAGGATTCCAGAGAACTTTATATTTTTTTGGGGAGACTCGAACTCCAAGGCTCTTTTTGATGATATTCTCTACACGTTTTATATATACTTGTTTATTTTTTTCTTCCCACTTCCTCTTTGGTTCCTTCTTTATCTCCTTCCTACTTTCTCTCTTCCTTACTACACACCCTTCAAGATGGGATTCGAAAACCTGGCCTCTTCTGAACTTCCCAAACGGCGAGGAAAAAAAGATTCCCATTTTATATCAGTACCATCCGTTCACCTCTCTCCTCCTCTGTCCCGTATACCCGATTTCCTGCCCTTCCTTGTCTGTCCCTTCTTCCGCAGAGGACGCAACCTTCCATTCATCCCCTCCTTGCTTCTATTTTTATCCCTCGCAGGCGTCCCAGCCTTCGCCTAAATACTACCACGCCTACCTACCAAACCCCTCCGCAAGCACGAACTAGCGGGGGAGGGCGAGCGCCGACAAACACGCCATGCCGCCCTTCCTCTCATACTTCTTCCGTAAATCCCCGAAAAGTTCCCAACATGACCCTTTTCCCTCCAGCGCTCATCTGAAAAGGCTTCCGTTATATTATACGGAAACGAGCTTGAATTGCTAATAAAGCGATGCGCCGTTGGAAATCTACCGCGGCCTCTTACCCGCCGCTAATGGGATGCTAAAGGGAGCCCTCTCGTTCTACACGCCTAGTTGTAGTCCCTTTTTGGTTCCAACGGCGGGAAATTACCTGTGCACGTCCCCTCCCCCTCCCTCTCTCCGTCTCTTGCCAATTCTCGATCTCCTTTTCCCCAAGGTTTGATTTCTGAATCCTATCGTCCCATTTCGTTCTTCGAGATTCGGCATCGTCTGGCGTTACAATGGCCGTCGTCTTCTGTAGCTTTGAATTTGAATCGTGTGATGCTATCAGGGTAGAATATGATGATGGTGGGGCTGCTTTTAAATAGTAGGCTTGAATGTAAACTTGGGCAAGATTTAATGACTTGAACATGATTATTTTTAAGTGGTGATTTTCCATTCATTGCATGAACAAGTGAAATGGTACAAATCCAATCGCACGAGTGCACTTACATCAAGGGATGAGATTCGACACAAAGAAATCATATGGTTTGACCATGATTCAAACCTGGACCTCCCAATCGCCGGTCAGGTGTGTCAGCCAGTTACGCAGAGCACCTACAGAACACCTAGCTCACTTTAGCCCTAGTCGAAGTTAGCCTTGAAGGAAGATGGCATAGCGTTTTAACTGGATAACACACCTTACCGGAAATGTCAGGTAATTTTCTCATGGCCAATGTCATGCCTTGGTCTATCAAGCAATGCTTTCCCGAATATAATTAGTTTCTAAGAGACCAATTATGACATACGTGGTGGAAACTCGCAAAGACACCGCATCAACAGAAAGACTAATGAAAACTCGTGACGATAAATTACCACGGAAAATCAACGGTTTACCATTTGTGGCCATGGAGCAGAACAAAGCTTATAGGAAAAACTTGTAAAGTAGAAAATATCATTAAGTGGTACTTAATAAGAAATAAAGGTAGCGAATGATGTGTTACGGATGGAAAAAAGGATGAAGTATCTAGTAATGAGTAATGAGTTGTGAGTCTGCTTTAGAGCGTGAAAATATGTAGTATGAAGCCTTTTCTTCTTTTACATTTTTGACTTATGCCTTTTCCTTTAAGAAATCTTCTTTGGGAAGCAACCTTCTCTCCCTGTGACTATTCTATTTGGTAGATAGAAATTACTTTAATTCATAAGAAATACTTGAAGTTCTAGTTTTAGGGTGTCATTTCAATGTTAATTAGAAAATAAATTAGTCATATTAGTTATCCGTCAAACGCCACCAATATATGTATTTCGGTCTCATGCTCCAACATACAGACTATTTTTTCCATACCTTCTTTGTAACATACTATCATTGTGGGCTTAGAAATATTTTAATGATGTAATATATGGTGGAAAAAAGTTTGTTTCATGTTAAAACTAAATGTGTCCCTTTGAGCTGATGTATGATCAGCGGACGTCAGTACCGAATATTTTAAATCGATGTATGTTGACTCATTTTCTCCTAGTTTGAAATTTTTTTTGTCGTCATAGATGTTTTGAGTAGAAAACGGTGTTGAAAAAGAATTGGGTTCCTTTCCTCTGCACGTCAATAAATAAAGTTCCAAAATGTTATTGGTCTACTATCAGAAAAGATAACGGCTTTTGAGAGTGAATGCTAATTTAAAATGTGTTGATTTCCAGCAAACATGAATTTTTTACTCCGTGTCTGTGAAGAATTCAGTGATCACAACCCTGATGTAAAAAAATACATCATTTGGAACTAGCTGTGAGCAATTTAATTCTACACGCTGTGTCCTCTCTTACACATTGGGTCCACGAAAACGTATTTCAACGCCTTTTGACATTTTTTTGGCTGAAAAGGCTTACAATTTTTGTCGAGCGATATTCTTGCCTGCTATTTTTCAAGGACGTATTGTTAACGCCTCCGCGAATCGGAACTTCGAGGCATCTGTCACATGGAGCATTTGTAAAGGAAGTGTCCATGTCCGCACTTTTTTTCAACGGTCGCCCTGAGTTTTCCCCATGATGTTTCCTTATTCATCAGAGCCCAAATTTTTACCGGCTAACGAATCCTCGCTTCCTCATAGGAGAGTCGAAATTCAAGCCAGGGGGTTTCACTAATTGCGTACTAGAGCTCCTAAGGAAAGACCATTCATTACCCAGGTGCAGGACTATCGCAACTCATACAAAACATACCATAAATACGAGAAAAAAATAAGTGTTCAGTTTTGAAGTGACAGGAGAAATTTTTCTCTCGGCTAGGAAATTTTTGTAATGCCTAGGGAAAAAGGCTGGCAATCGGCTAATTTAAATGGATTTTTACGCTTTCGTGGAAATATCTGAATTTATTTTTGAAATGACGGATTTAGTTGTGTAATCAATGGGAAGTGCTGCTCCGTACCTATATCTACATTGTTAAAAACTTTCTGATAGAATGATTGTATTAAAATGTGAATTCAGTGATGTACGTGAAGTACAGACGAGAGGATAAATATAACTCAAAAAAGTTTTTCCATTTTGCTAACGATTCCTCTCGGTCATTTCATTCTTGTCATTTTTTTGGCGACGAATGTTTGTTATGATTACGTGGGCATGGGAGTCATTAATTCACGTTTTTACACTTCCAGTTTTGAAATCCTACCACGCTTTCAGTACCTTGATCAAATTCCATCAAAGGGAAGCTGCAGGTTTTATTAGTGACTATTCTTGAAAGCCTAGGCTCTAATGAATAAACCTCAAGAGAATCTTATTCTGGTTTAATATGCGAGCATAGCAGCTTCAGGTTCAGTTGGATGTCAGTTTAATTGTTACTCGGTGAAATGTAGCTACGAGTTTTTTTTTATTTGTCAGTACTATCACCTGATTAGTATGCGATACATTCAGTATAATGTGAGACCTAAGTTTGAATTGACCAGAATAACTTCCAAGTGCTCAGATGATACATTATGACAGGATGACATTTGTATATCATTTACAATAAACTTTACCTATTTATATAAACAATTCAATAAAAGCAAAAAAGATTTGTTGTCTTGTTCCATTACGTGTAAATTTGTATCATTTCTCTATTGATGAACCAATAAATATTGGATTTTTTTCGAGTTCTTCTTGTGTTGTAGAATATTGGTGGACGGCCGTTTCACCGGAATTCCAGTCGGCATCATCAGGTCCGAATGCTTAGGAGACACGGTCGAACACTAAAATGCTGTTGCGCGGGAAGAACCCGAAAAATTCCAAATTACAAGGAAACCGTGGAAGCCTTCGTAAGAATCAGTATTCATTATCTGATGGAGCTGTTACCTGACTCAGTAGGGTGCAGTGAATTTCACCATAATTTTTTTTCGGAGCGGCGTCCATTCGGAAAAGGTGCCTTTTGAAGCTCAGATTACGGAATTAAAAAATATTTTCCGATCAAAAAATATTATACCGGGGCGCCAGGGCCGGTAAGATAAAGGGCAGGAAATGAGTGCTGTTTGGCGGGTTGCCCACCTTATTCGTGCACTTCCAGGCCTCTTTCGGAGCTCCCGTGGCGCCAATGTAGACGGGGATGATCTTGAAGGTAAGTCTGATGCAAATCTTGGTTGTTTCAGTACATGTAGGCTGAAAACAACAAAAAATATCATGTTTTTTGGCAATTTTGTGCAGCTCTTGGCTCGTTTCTAGGACTTTCCCTTCGAAACTTGTCTAGATGTCACCACGAGGAAGTGGCTTCACCACGACACCCGCCCGTACCCACCCTTCCTCACTTGTTTGTGCTTTATGTGGGTTTCAACGGGCTCTTTCTCACGTTTTTTCGATGCAAACGGAGAGTTGCAGTCTTTCTTGGTGTGGAACTTTGGCTTGGCTGCTTGTGACATCAGCTTCGTTCTAATGCGCTGATCTCGTCGCACAAAACCAACCACTTACTGTATTCATGACCTGCACCATGCGCTCAACACTTTGCGCGTGGCATTGGTATGGTGGCACCTCTAAGATTTCCGGCCCATCAAGTGCGTTGAGCTTAGCTTGAAGATCAGCATCGGAGTACCGCCGCAGTGCGGTAACGGCGGATCGGCTATTTTTCCCGCTAAGTCTACCATGCACTCATAGCTTTTGGCTATGAAATTGATATGTGGAACGTTAAAGCTCCGCGCGGCACCTTGTGAATGAGAAGCTGCTTTCTTTTTTCTCGAGGATAGAATGAGCTCTAAAGCTTGCCTTCTCACAGGCTGCCGAGTGTCCGTAACCATGCTAAGAACGATGTTCTCAGGGTAAGCGAAGAACCTATTAGTTTGAATAGTCTTGTCAACCTTATCCCTGTAATTCTTTGGAAGGTATCTGGAAAGCAAGATTCCATTGAAGAGATGATGGCTTATCTCAGCGCAAGATGGTGCACGCCGGATTCCAAACCACTGAGGCACATACACGCGAAGCACAAAATTTGTCAGGATATTCAGCTTATTGTTAAGTTTCTTGGTAGCAATGAACGTCCTCATGATTCGGTTTGCTGTTATGACCCGCCGGGAATGATTCAAATCCCCTGGATATCTCGCCGCTAGGTCTGCAGGGCAACTACCATTGCTGATCGCCCTTGCCAGTTCCAGCATGTACTGTTGGTCGTTGCTCAGGTTACTTCCATCCACCTCTGGGATATTGGTCTTGATAGCTTTGAAACGCACGACTGGCATTACCTCACACTTATTGATGAGTTTCCCGACATCACCGGAAAACTGGTTAGGAGTTATTGTTCGACCGTCGACAGCAGTGAACAGGTGATGGAGAGGCAGCTCGTTTTGGTGCAGCAAGCAGATCAACCACTGCAGTTCCTTCCCCAGGTTCTTCTCTATGAGCACTATGACTCATCCTTTCCAGCTAGTGTTTGTGCCGGTTTCATTGGCTCCGATCACTTTCAAATCGTCTTCTCCCAATGATTTCAGATAGGATAAGATGGAGGTGGAGATAGATTCAGCCGAGTCGCTGGTGGGTGTTATATGTGTTAAATACTTGCCACTGGGCTGGTCAACTATCACTATATGCTTCTCTTTGACAGTAACATTGCAGCGATTCTCCCCAATGGCAACTATTGAAAGTGTGTCGCACCTTTTCCCGTTGAAATAGATCGCTTTGGGTAGGTTGGTTTTCAGAGCAGTTGTCTCCATACTTTGGACAGCTTTCCCAAGACATACCCTCTCTCGACGAATCTTACTGCAATCTACGACGTTAGAAGTCCCAACGAGACCCATGTCCTCCCACGCTGCAATGGTGAGAGCAGCTACTGCAGCAGTCAAGACCCCGTAACGATTCGCTATAGCAGACACATTGGGGAGTTTTATTCTTGTTTGGGAAATTTCCTTCGTCTTGTAAATAGTTGTTGTAAATGAATTCCATCCATCACTACAGTTTGTAGCCTGTTTCATCGGAGGTCATGCGCTTTTCTCTACTCGCTTGCTCACTGTTGCCATGTTTTTACGCAAGGCTCCTATCTCACTTGTACACCCCTCAATGCAGTTATCTCGGGGATACCAATTTCATCTCGAACGCTCTATGGGCGAATGCGCTACATATAGCCCAAATATTGCCAAAAAACTTGAACATTCGATATTTTTTGTTGTTTTCAGCCTACATGTACCGAAGCAACCAAGGTTTGCATCAGACTTACCTTCAGGATCATCCCCGTCCACATTGGCGCCACGGGAGCTCCGAGAGAGGCCTGAAAGTGCACGAATAATGTAGGCAACCCGCCAAACATCACTCGTTTCCTTCCTTTTATCTTACCGGCCCTGGCGCCCCGGTAAAATATTTTTTGATCGGAAAATGTTTTTTACTTCCGTAATCTGGGCTTCAAAAGGCACCTTTTCCAAATGGGCGCCATTCCGAAAAAAAATTATGGTGAAATTTACTACACCCTACTGACTCAGGCCTTTATAACCAATTGGAACACATATTTCCGTACATTGTTAAATACGCTGTGAATGAGTTATTAGTATAGTGATTTTAAAATGGGATACATATAGTGTGCTCAGTTCTGAAATAAATCGTTATCCGAAGAAAATTGAGCCACTGATGTATGGTTAATTTGTCTTACAGTCATGCATTCTCCAAGTCCTCATTCCTTTAAGGGGGATTGCCGATAGCCACTGAAAATACTAAAACGAGTATCAACAGCTCAATGCACGTTTTCATTCCTCCCCTCTTAAAATAGGGTAATCCCTCTGGAAAAAGGTTTGCTGTAATTTGTTTTATTAAAATATATTCCGAAAATGTAAACGAAATTCAGAACGAGTCTTTCAATCTCTCGATAAAGGTTTTATTATGTATTCATTTTTGTCGCCCGTCATTATAGACTCACTTAGCAAAGGGACTGACCAAACTCTTTACAAATGAAAATGGGGACCAATCAAGTACAACTATATGCTTCGTGGTTAGAGTCATGAAAATGTTTATTCACAACAGATGCATCATATAACAGAGCGATCCTCTTATAGCAAGTACCACACATAGGAATCCAATCGATTTTATTTCCCTTTCACCATTAAGGTAAATGTGTTCATTTTTATGGTTTAATGGTAAATATTTGAAATTATACTCATTCAAGGTCCTGCTGTGAAATTACATCGTGACTCTTTAAAATTTTTGTGGAAATTGTGTCTTTTTTAAATTACTGTTTTCAGAGTAAATCAGTATTTATTTCCATTCTAGTGAAGCTATAAATATGTATCCAATCTTTACCACGGTATGAGTGTAAATTAAAATTGATAATAGTAAATAATATATATAGAAACGATAAATCGAAGCATAAGCCATGCACGACAATATGCGTGTTCCTAACAGATATGAAAGCACCGTTTGGCAACGTCAGGGTTTGGCTTAAACGGTCACATTGTTACTAGGAGCTAGTGAGAGTCAAGGAAGGTTATCAAGAGAAGTGGGAGCTTCCTTTATACCTTCAGCATTATTATTTAAAACTACAACTTCCAGTAAACAATTCGTTAAATGTGTTTGCTGAATAATATCCGTCTCGAATGCGTGCTGCCTGCACCACCAGAGCTAAATTCGGGTAATGAGATGGTGGACCGGCTTTATCAGCATACGACGTCCAACATATGACAACATCGTTGTTCAATTTAAGCTTTATTTTAGGAAATCAATTTGTTAACAAGCTTAGGTTCTAATTGTCAAAGAACAAATTAAATATCAAATTATTTATGAAAAAATGGTTGAGCTAAAGCAAGAAACCTGAAACATTTTCCACCCTGTACGTTGGGGTCAGTAAAGTTCCATGATGGGTCTTTTAAGTTCCATAAAATATCAACTGAGTAGCTTCAATGAAGAGGAAAGGAAGGACGACTCAAAAGTTACAACCCCCTTTTTTCATCTCTAGCATCCATTTTGCTAAGTCTAGGTGAGCAAAGTACTTCTGGTGTACGATACTGGCGCTCATAATGTGCATCTTACTCGGCATAGTTTAATTCTTAAGGCTAAGAAGGAGTTGCATACTACTTAGAGTAACTGTTGACCAATGTCAGACGCGAACGCTCAACTTCAATCCCTCCGTGATTTCCTTAGTTTGAAGCACAAACAATTCATATTTGACGTGTTTGCCTCGCGTTGCCCCCTGGGGAGGACCGTAGGGGGGTAGGGGAACCGTACACGTCGAAATATCAGCCAGCGGTTCTGCTCCCGCATCTCAATCAAACACTAGGAGTGATGGAAGGGGTCGAAGCGAAACTTAGCGTCGACGTGCTTCCGTGACGGGAGAGAATTTCTGGTTGGCCGAAGTTAGTCATCTCATTAGTGTATCAAAATAATCTTCGAAATTCTCGGCATTAATGCTCCATCCAGGTAAGTGGTGAATTGTGTGGATGTATAGCATGTGCTCGAAGGAGACTACGATGTGCATCTCACGAATACACTTTGTAATAAGACAGAGAGCTCATCAGAGGGCTATAATACCAAATTACTCAAACAGATTTTGGTTTTTCTGTGAAGAAGGAAATCAATAGTATATATGGAGAATTGTAGCAAACAGTGGTTGCATCGGATAATCATGTATGCCTTCTGCTTGAAATCGAATTATTGAAGTCTGATTTCTCTCTGTTCCACGGAGAACGATTAGCCCCTGTGTTTCCTTTTTGTAAGAAGCCTGAAAGCTCATCAGTGGTCTATAGTGCCTAATGACTGGAGTTGATTAAGTTTTCCAGCCATAAAGAATGACGCAAATACGGAGACGTGTTGCAAATTTTTGGTAGCTTATCCAATGATGCACATCGACCACTTGAAATACAAAGAAAAGCTGCACACTTCATTAACTATTGCTTCGAGCGAACATATTTTGTTCCTCAAATTTTACAGGAATTAAGGTGGGAGCCGCTAGAGACTCAGAGGCTTGAGAAGTTCATAACGGGTGTGTTTCATATCAATTTAAGAAATGTTATTAGGACATCTTACAACATATTTAGGTCTAATATTAGCGATTAAATGAGAAAGATACATTGCCAAACCGATAGGTACAAAAACTCGTTATTTCCACGCACAATAAGCGACCGAATTAAAAACTGAGCTCCACAAAATACACTCCCATCAAACACGTCACCATTTCACCTCCCAAAAACTTATTCCTTACATCTTTACATAGCTGGTGTCCTAACACCCCATGCCATATGCCCATACGGTGACTTGCAGGGTAGTATGTAGATGAAATGGCATGTTGTCTGAATTTGCTCTAATCCTGGATATGATGTTAGAGAGCGATTTTATTTTCACTTTGGCACTTAAGGTTGATGATTTTTCCATAACCCCTAGCAGGTAGCTTCGCGAATGGAATGCCTTGGAAAATTTTTGGTACACTGATGAAAGTTTAAGGAATAGAGGACTTACCGTTTAAATATAAAAATGGTTGAGTCACCCAGTCACGACTTGTAATACCCTAGCTTGGTAAAATCAATTTTTCGGGCAACTAGGTACAGATGCCTCTTAAAAATATGGTGGGGAAGTGAAGGAGTTAATTTTTGGGTGTGGTATAGCAACGAATCCATCTGCAAAAATTATTCATATACTAAAAACTTTCCTACTAGTCAATAATTGCTTTGATTGTTACATTACGTTTGCTCTCTCACACCCATTACTTTGCACGGCTGATCGTACATTATCACTCACCGAACGCATCCTTCTCTTCCTCCTATCTCCGACGCTGATGTTCGATTCCCAACGGTATTAATCATCTCTCATTATTCTCAAACTACTTAACAGGTTTTAATCTAACACATGAGTACACGATGCGCTAATATTGGTTGTGTGGCATTTCCATTTTTCTTCACCGGCCAAGCTTTCAAAGACGAAATGATTACGACATTGAAATATCAAAAATTTGGTAGATGCTTTTAACAAAATGTGAAAAAATTTCTCGGTTAGTGATTATTAGTAATGATCATGATATCCTATCTGGGTGAAGCTTCATATTCTTAAATATAAAGTTATAAATAAGATCTTTCTTTTTATCAATATTTTTGTTTATATTGCGTATGGGTATTTTAGCAGATCTTATTTTGCTTTTATTAATAGTGCGTTTTCCATTTACAATTGCACTACGTTTTCAACGTTTTTACAGAAATGAAGCAACAATCTGAGCCTCCCATGAGCAGAATTTTAACTAAAAAATGCATATTCTCTCAAATTCACAGAAAAGGATTGCTGAAAGTAAATATAAATACGTTTATGTACTCGGAGTAGTTATATATCGGAAAATGGAGTAGAGGAAAATGGATTTCACTGTCAATATTTTAAATTTCCTGAAAAAAATTTAATTTCCCCCAATTTACAGCTCTAACGAGGAATAACTCGCAATTAAAGGTAAATCCATGGAGGGATTAAACCACGAAAAAATAATTTAAAGTGCAGTACTTTCGCAAATGTGTATCAGAATTTTCTGAAAGTACTTCTACCTCAATATAGGAAGGCATATGAATATTAAAAAATGACAATATTTATTAAATGAAGAATTCCATTAAGTAGAGGTGGAATCTTTTGTATAAACCCCTTATGGTTATATATCCGATGCAGTGGAGCACAGGCCGCACAGAAAGACATTATTTTGCCTAAATACATTTTTGCCTAAAATGTCCGTATTTGTGCATTAGCTAGTTATGCTCTCGCTTCACTCAATATCATGCCTGAGTGAACGCAATTTGTTAAGTTAGGTTAAGTGTACGTAGGCGAGACGTTCCTCGTGTTAGGATATTTAATGAGAATTGATTTCCGAATCCCTCGTGGCTAGATAACCTCCAGCCAACCTTCATAAACACAAACAACCTCACCCTTCATCCCCATTTCCTTTTCACTCGCTCCACGTGCAAGCCTGGGAACAGTCCCCTAGGCTATATTACCGCTTTCGTCCTTCCCCCCCAGCGCCGTCTCCAATCCTCTCCACCCACCTTTCACTTTTCATCGTCACCTGTGTTTACTGACTACGCCTTAGCAACCACGGCTAATTGGTTAATCCATAATCATGAGCTCCAATAATTAATTTTACACTAAAACATTTTTTATATTGTTGTCCTGTCATCATTTTACTCCTCACAAATGCGTTCCTGACTTTATTTTATTGCTATAAAAATGTTTACCTCTTCCTCACAATTTGTACTGTTTTTGGAGCATAATCTTACATATTTAATTCCAAACGTGTCTAAACCATTTTTTATATGACAATTCTTCGATTATTACTTCTCTCGGCTTTCCAAATCCCTTGAGATCCATGAATTGCTACATTAATCGTCCTCGCACACCTTAAAATTACATTGTCAAATAGTGTAAATTGTTCATTACTTACTTGAACAGAGATCACCTATGGTTTCCGATGGTTATGTTTTGCGTATATTATTGTCAAGAGGATAATTATTTCAAAATATGTATTGTTGAAGAATTATTTAACCTTATTACGATATTGATGAGGCTGTGTTCATAATTCGTACACAAAGAGTTGTTTAAAATAATCGGCTTAGAGGCTTTTATTTAACAATCAATAATTAACTATATTTAAAGCGGTATAATGTTGCCTTAAGGATGATATTGGAATAACGGCAGGCTCTTTCGTTAAACTAAAATCTTTAAATATTAATATGACTCAACATACCTTTTATTATTTTCAATATTATCATTATTTAAATTAATATCCTTTCCCACATTGTGGTAGAAGTACTCTCAGAAAGTTTTGATACACATTTACGCGAGTAATGTAATTTTAATTACTCTTTCGTAGTTTAATTCCTCCATAAATTTACCTGTTATTGCGAATTATCCTCGTTATGGCTATGAATAGGAGGCAAAATGAAAATTATTTACGTAGAGTAACAAATCTCCTGCCAAATCAACCCGTTTGCTCATTCTATTGTTATTTTTTTTCGCAGACCATATTACTTTTAGCGTGATGTCCATTAGCGTGGCCGTACCATTCAGTCCAGTAATTACTCAACGGCCGGTTGACAAGCTCCCAAATCCTGTGTCAATCACAATGCCCAACGTCCAGAGTTGATTTTTCGGGAAATCCCTCACGCCCTTCCCCGGACGAAAGCCCGAATCACCCAGGATATTAATGTTATATCTGACTATAAAAAAAACCTTTCTTTTTTAGTTTCCTATCCAACTCGTTATTGTCCATAAATATGTTGGATTTTTGTACTTGCAATGATGCAGCGAATGCTAGTTCTCTCCTAGTTGAAGTGAGTTTATTAACCCTCTGGAGTCTGAGAAATAATATTCTTAATTTAATCTCACATCTGTTAGTATGCTTATCTTGTTAACAATACATATTCGTGAAATAAATATTTGAGGCATTTTTAATGCAATTTTTCCATGAATTGCAATTAATAGAAAGATTTTTGTCAATTTTTCATTGCTTTAGATCTTTATCTCAAGCTTTTACCTCTAAAATAGTGAAATACATATTTTCTTTTTCTTTTCCACCATTGTTTTCCACTTACATTTAAAAAATATACCCATATATGTCTCATAATTGATTGTTAACAATTTATTAAGTAATCTGAGCCGTGGACTAGAAGTATAAGAATTATCAGTAAAAATTGATAAAATATTTTTGATCATGTGTCCTATAACAAATTTTTATTTAAAGATGCCCTAGTATATTTAAAATATGTGTGTGAATTGGAAATAGAGAGTAACCTACAGAGAGTAAGTACTATTTAGCCTAAGTTCCTTTATCTTTTCTAGGAAAACCAAAAACTCCCCATTTGCCGAGAACTCGGCAAGTTGTACGAAATTAATTAAAGGCTCAATGGTTTGACGGCTCTGTACGTGTTTTTTTGACACCTCATATGCTATCCATTCTGTCACCATAGCAGGTCTCTGCGTGGCTTCAGTGAATTTCATTTCAAGGCTTAAAAAATTCCGAAATATGATCCCAGATAATAACGCCTTTTTATTTCCACGTAAACACTGGCTTCAGTCGGTCGATCATTGAATGGCGTGCTGTTGCGAGTTGCTGTCGTCTGTCATTACTAAGAAGACACTGCGCATACATCCCCACCTCTCATATGGATGCAAATTTGGAATGTTTCAATGCCATTTTTGTTTAATTTGCATTTTACAAAAAAACTTTTCTCTTTCTCTCCAGAATTTCTCGGCTTGGCAAAAGGATGATCGGCGCACAAATTTAAAACATCCATCTCCATTAATTTTATAATTTTATTTTCTCACATTCGGGACAAAAATGAGACAAAGTTGATTTCAAACGTTATTTTCAAAGTTTTCTTCGAGTCAAACATTGAATTAAATTTCTGAGTAGCATATTACAAAAACCGTTGTAAATTCTCGAAGCATTTTCTTAGGCTTGTATTTAGCAAACCTTTAGTAATATTCAATGCTTAGAATGAGCAAATTTCAAGGCATTGCTATACTTTGCCATCAAGCTACTTGAAAATTATAATAACGTTTGGTGTCAATAGATCCTAAGGTTTGTCAAAGTGCCATAATATATCTGCATTCTCCTTTTGGGGGAATTTCCCGTGTTTGAATTTAAAAGCCGCATTTTGTCATCTCTTATCAGTGAGGCCTTATTAAGGTTAAGAATGATGCGTAAATATCCAATATAAATTGTAATATTCCAATAAGGTTAGTGCTTTATTTCACAAAAGGAGTTCAACGTTTCCTTTGTCACTTTGAGAGCTTAATTCGAAAAAGACAATTGTACTTTGAAAATGACTTAACAGATGCATTGATTTGAAATTGATTGGTGAAATAACGAACCTGAGTTAAAGTTTACGATTTGAAGTAATTTATCATGCTTAATGCTGCAAAAATCTTCCTTGCATTGCATGCTTAAATGAAAGTAATGATAACGGATTGCGAAAGAATTAATCATTATCATTGCAAAGGTTTTCACGAAAAGATGGGAAACCTTTTACAACCCTAATAATTAACTAACGGATTGATAGAAATAAATAGCAGTACAGGAAATAGAGGAATAGAAAAATGCGTGTAATTTTTCAGCGTAAGGAAATATATTAACCGTGCTGTAAGGAAGCAAGTTTTAGAGAAGAAAAATGCTCACCGGGTAGCTTTGTATGGAGTCGAGGCCATCAATTCCCTGTAGTCGAATAAATCAGTTAGTTCCCTCTGCCCCTGATCCTTGAGTCCGTAAATCTGGTTTCTCAGTATTTTTACTCCTCTCCAAGTATGCCTGCATTTCCGTTATTGAATATTTTCTCCATAACTTAGATGCACTGCACGGGTCTCTCCATCTTCCTTTATAAGTCAATTTATAAATCCGTCGATAAATGCGGGTTGCCGTGACTTCGCATATTAATTTTTTTCCCTATCGCTGAGGACGAAGCCGTCTCTTGGGAGTGTATAAAATTCAGAGAAAACGTTTTTAAAAATATTTATACTATGGGTGGCTGTGTTCTTACAACGCGCTTCGCATACAAAAAAGTAGCAATGAACTGCTGTTATTCAATTATTTTGGCACATATTGACTTATTTTTCATGCTTTAGGATTTATCAACGTATCATGAATTGTAAGCTAAGACTACTTCAGCATTGTTTTGGTGATCCTGGTTATTAGTAATTAGCTATGTTAAAGTATGAGTAATTAATTATATTAAAGTTACGTCACGGTAATGAAAAACTAAGAATATAAATCTCTCACTAGAGTGTAAATAATTGAGACTGATTGATCTATTAATTCCCTTTTTTATTAAGCCCTGTGACGGAGGCAAATTTTCATTCGGAGGAACTTATATTTTATCTTCTCCGCTTCCACATGGCGTTTCTTCTCAGGCTCTCTTATCAGAATTTTTATAATTCTCTACATTTTTGTTCAAAGCAAATTATTGAATTATATATATATATATACTCATATAAATGTTTATACAGAAAGGTAGAAAGAAAGTGGATAGGAACACATAAAATCAACAGACACAATATATATATATATATATATATATATATATATATATATATATATATATATATATATATATAAGCGGCATTATCATATATACGTAGCTGTGTGCAGTTCATCCGTTTTGGGGGAACTCCGATTTAATGACATTGCACTTTGAGTTTATTATTACTGCGTATGAATTCAGCGCCAATGTATTGAAATGAGTTGCAGTTATCTTGAATTTTTAACCTGTAAAAATGGATACTATTCTGTGCCTTTTTCTTCTTGGTCAGATATCTGACGAACTCTGAATTTTCTTCACTCGGCACGTTTTTTTAAGGATTATAAGGCATAGAATTTTATAACCTATAATTTAACTAATTTAGCCCATTATACTTCTACCTCGGAAAGAGCTTTGTTAGGGTCATGCAGAATAATAGCATAATTATTTGTCTAATATATACAATGAGAAAGTTGACCGTTTAGGTCTTAATTATTTTTAGTAAAAATGTTATTATCTGCATTATTGGGTTTTATGTTCGTATTAGGCCTTTGGAGTTCCATATAAATCTCACTACATTCATCGCGATTGAAACTTGATGTTCAGGTTTAGATGCTGGCAAGAAGTTTCTGATTACCATTTGATGCCCGAAACTTCTGTTCTTTTTCTTTTTATTTCTTCAGATATTGATTTCTAGGTATAGCCAATTCAAAAGCCAATATTGGAGGAATAAAGACTCATGGTTCAACTCCCATGATGTTCACAAAACGTTTCCTGTGGATCCGTCTATCGAAATGCTTTTCGGAGACTGAATTCCTTGCCTTTTCAAGTATTTTTAAATTCGCAAGGCCTCAATTGTGACTCAGTTTGTCTGGAATGGATGGGAAAATTGCGCGCAAAAACTGAGGTATTGTTCTATTGTTCGAGATAATTATATATTTTTTCATGCAAAAATGGTATCCTCGAATTTATTTCTCAGTTCGTGCGTTCAGATATGATTGGACTTGAAAGAGATACCTGATTTGTATATCAACAAAGTTTTCAAGGCCAAAATGTTGTTTTCCAACTTTTTTCACTGATAATTTATTTTTTTGTCTGAATCACTCTCACTTCTTACCTGAATTAATCTCTCAGCTATTTAAAATATCAGTCAATGGTGAAATCCATTAACTTTTAGAGGGCCGTTACATACTTATATTTAACATATCACTCCGTTAGCTAGGATGTTTTGATCGCTTACATTAGAGACTCAGTGAAAATATTTTCACAAAGGAAATGGTTCCAGGCTTGACTTTGTGGGAGTAATTCATAGTAACTTAAATAAAACTTTGTATACTCCACTATAGGTTTAATAACACGACCCGGGTTTCGACACTTCGTGTCATCTTCAGGCCTATTCTATTTTCTGTGGTATTATATGTTGCCTTTTTTAAAAATTCCACCGTGAAATAGATTCTCCATTTAGATATAGAAATTTCTGAGATGAGATATCAGCTTACGTATAACCTCTTGGGTGGAGCCCATCTAAGACTGTAATATGTAAACCTTGTCTATTTAGCTGAATATGATTTCAGTTTTACATTCCTGTTATCTCTCAAGGTCCAGTCTCTTATGTCAAAAGCGTTGCTCGACACTCCTCGCGGACCTCAAGGACTAGATTTTATTGAAAGCATAGGCAAGTGGGACGTTTTTGGGACTTTGCTTGAGTGGGGAGAGTTTGAATCAAGATTTGTATCCAATCAGAATCGAGGAAAAAGTTTTATTTGGGTATGAATATGGAAGAGAAGAAGTGAAAGTGAGGAAAAAAGAAAGCGGTATAGGGTTTTTTGGAGGGAATGTATTGTAGAGAAACCTGCATTGATGTTCGATTAAGCTTACGCGTATTCAATTTAGTCTGCGGTGGTGCCCTGGAGGTTTAGGCTGTGCTTGGAAAGGAACGAAATAGTTATTTCAGAAGCACTGAAGTGGAAACTCGAAGGCTACGTGTGGCTGAATAACCTTCCCATGGCGGATACAAGTGAAGGGTTGGCCCTCGGCCCTTCGAAGGAAAAGAGTCAAGGGACAGAATAGACTTGCATTGATTGGAAATGGGGTGATGGTTGCCTGGATAAAGGAAGGCAAACTAATGGTATAAAATATTGGACTCCAATTATTCATCGTACAAAAGGGTTTTCAAAGCTACACGAAAAATCCAATACCAAAGGTATCTGAAGCATTGAAAAAGTTTTAATGGGGTAAGCACGTTTATGCTATAGAATTGAAACCAAAGGCATATTTTGGGCGGAGAATGATTCTGCCCTTTCAGCTTGTACTATCAAAGTACGAGGGCAAGTCAATAAATAACTCGCAAAACTGGACAGAGACCATAAAAATCAAAGGAACATCCTGAAATTTATTTCGCTTCTCTACATATCCACCCTGTGCAATCAGACATCCATCCCATTTCTTTACAGGTTCTTGATAGCCGACAGCAAAGTAGTCTTTTGTTTGCTGTCGCAACCAACGAGGAACCTCTTTGACTACGGCTTCATCATTTTCAAAACTTCAGACACCAAAATGATTTTTTAGGGGCCCGAACTGATGAAAATTATTAGGGGCTAAGTCGGGACTGTATGGTGGATGTTCTAATAGTTCCCAATGAAATATTTACGACTGATGCTAATGATGAAATGCTAACGTTTGCGACTTATTTATTGACTTACCCTCGTATTTTATTAATCAAACAGAGAATAGGCCACCGTATCGACGTTCAATTTGACCTTTAAGGAGCATGATCTTATGGGCCATTCGTTTTATACCTTCGTAAATGAAACTTCTTTCCTGAAATCTTCAGAGCGTTTTGACTATTAGCAGTAAATATAACTCAATTTAAAGCGCATGCAATGTTTGGATCGCTTGCCTAGCATAATTTAGAGATATTTTTGAACCACTTATTCATTTCAAGACTAATTCTTCAATACTGTCCTTGTTAAAGTAATTATGATATTATAGCATCTATACTTACTACTCTGCGAGGCGTTGCATGAGCGGTTGGCACGGGGTGACCTGACACCAGCCATGTAAAGATGTAAGTGATAAGGTTTTGGGAGGTGAAGTGGTGACGTGTATTACAGGAGTGTATTTAGTGGAGCTCAGTTTTCATTGTGGTCGCTTATGGTGCGCGTAAAGAACGATTTTTTGTATATATCTGTTAGGCAATGTACCTCTCTTATTTTATCGCTTCTGTCATTCCTAGAGATTTATTGAGGTGTCATGCTAATATTCTCTATGTCGCTCCGAAACACACTAGTTCTGAATTTCTCAAGCAAGCTAAGCCTATCGTGTAGCCTCCCAGTCTCTCGGGGCTCTCACCTTTAATGCCTCCAAAAGTTGTGAAACACTATATAATTGCTCGTACCAGTTTTTAACGAATCATAAAATGTATTTATGGTGTAAATATTCGCATTGCTCTTGCTCACATCCATGCGCTGATATATAGGAACGCATTCCCAGTTTAGTGGTGTTTACACTGTAGTAAGGATGTTCGAAATAGCTGGAAGTCTTTCGACGCTACATTTTTTAGTGTGTTGCTTTATATTATGGTAGTTGAAGTAGTTTTCATGAATTTTTAGATTTACGTGAAATTTTTCATACGCATACATATTAGTAATTATTGTAGATAAAAGCAAAAAAATTGCATGTTTTCGATTTGTTTTCTCGGAATTGTAATGCTATTTCAGCACATAGCCATAGGAACGTGACTTATAAAATGCGAAAATATACTAATAAACTCCCAATTAAAGATTCCCAATAAATGTCAAGGTATCATGCCGCATAAATTATTATTTATTTGCGTGTGATTTTCGCAGAAATTTCGTATTCCGTGTCGCATACTCAATTATAATATATTTTTAACTAAGACCAAACTTTTAAAATATATTTCTTACATCATCTCTATAGAAGAGGATAGGAACATGTGGAACACCATAGAGAAAAGAATAAAAAGGTGTATTGGGCACACCTGAGATGTAGATGCGTGCGAGAAGAACCGTGAAGCATAAATTTAGGTAAAATGGAGGGTAAAGTCCACAGAGGAAGACCCAGAAATAAGTTTATGGACCAAATATAGAAGAAAGTGCATATCAAAAGATATCTGGAGGTAAGGGAACTAGAATTAGATTGGGAAGGGTGGAGGGTTGCATGCAACCAATCTTCGGATTGAACGACCAATGATGATTATTATTATTTATATTACATTATGTATGGTTATATTCAACGCATAAATTGCTTTTTAACTTGAGAAGTTATTAAAATGTGCCCTTAGTGACTCAAGATTCCACCATACTCCAACCACCATAAGTCGAACGTTCTAACTTAGGTATACAGTTTTATTAAAGAACGAGTGAATGGGTGCTTGCAATTTTTTCAAGCAAGGGGGGGGGGGGGGTGTGTTATATGATGATACTCTTTAAATAAGGAAAAAAAATGAAAGCTCTCAAGTCTGCGTGCTACATGCAAGCAAAGAAAAATATCATTCTCGAAAATGAAATACGCGAATCATGACGTATGGATACCAGACAGTTCTAGTACAAACTTATATTGTATGTCATCTGGTTATTAGCGACTTTTCAAAAAACTATAATCAGTATGCCGAAACGAGCGTGGAACCACTGGAAGATCATCATAACCTCATTTGACGGCATCTAAGACGATCTTCAACGTTAGATATTTCATTTCAGTACAGTATACTTAATAAGAGCTCACATGAAGAATTTTACTATATAAATTCGATCGGAATCGAGATTTTTAATATACTAATTTTCATATTAAATTTTTCTCTTTCAATCTTCTACATGGACTGCATGTTATTTTAATGAAAACTACAATATCATGAAGCTTGGTTGGTTGAAATTGGTCATCAAAGTACGGTAGAGGCCAGGAAAAAGTTGAAGAAATTATACCCAGTACCTACTTAACAGTGCGAAAAATGGTATAAAGAAGACTAAATTACATGCGCTTAGTGTACCTAACTCATATATGTAAAGCTATTGATTGCAATAAATCGAAGCCTAATCGATTTTTTTTAACTTTTACACAATATCGACACAAATCTAACCCTCCCCTGAAACTGGCCCGCACTGACTGAGTTCCAAACCTCGAATCGACACTCGGCCCGGCGACAATGGAGAAATATATATGCATAGCAACGAAAATGAAAAAAATTTCTAAAATCCCAAATAAAAGTTTAAAAATATCAGTTTTGAGGTGGATAGGAAAGAATCGATTGCAAGAATAAGATTTTTCAAACATTCAGCCTCATATTTGTGAAAGAATCAGTCTTGTAGCTCAATTCTTTCATATTTTAATGAACAAAAGAAAATAGGTCCACACTAAAATTTTTCATTTTTCCCATATAATCCATGTAAAGCTATTAATTGCAATTAAATCAAAGCCAAATCGATGTTTTTTAACTTTTTCAATTTTTTCGCAACTCGACACATGATTTCAACTCCATCCTGAAAATTTCACCCACCGTTTCGTTTAGAAATGCCCTTGGAGTTTTGATGAGTCAGTCAGTCAGTTTTGTAGCCTTATATATATATATATATATATATATATATATATATATATATATATATATATATATATATATATATATAATACGTTGATGGATTGGAGTCAGCCATGCGGCGATGAACACACGATGTGGATAGGATGGAGGAGATAGACACACAAAAAAAGAGACGATCACACTTACATAGCTAGCTTTCGGAACTAGTCCGTCTTCAAGGCGTATCACGGAACAAATGTCCGTGCGAACAAAATCCGCGTGAACAAAATCGTCCATTTGTTCCGTGATACGCCTTGAAGACGGACTAGTTCCGAAAGCTAGCTATGTAAGTGTGATCGTCTCTTTTTTTGTGTGTCTATCTCCTCCATCCTATCCACATCGTGTATATATATATATATATATATATATATATATATATATATATATATATATATATATATATATATATATATATATATATATATATATATATATATATATATATATATATATATATATATATAAGTTTGCCAGAGGAAGGCAGACGACAAACACAGAAAACAAAAAAATGAACACACTTACAGAGTTTCTTGATATTTCGGTGCCACTAGCACCTTGGTCGCAAGATATTAAATATACTCCCGGTTTTGGCTGTTACGCCATTATCAGACGCACTAGTTCAAATCAAAAATACCCGTTGTACACTATTAACCACCTTGATATGGATAAATTACCTTTTGGATATGTAGTGTTTCCTTTGCCACCTTAATCGAGAAGAAATCCCATCATGTTAACCCTTACACCATCATTTTTTCAAACAATCACGTCGATGAGTGAAATCCTACTGCGTGTTGGCTCAGAGCGCGTCATTCAATGAAAGGCAGCAATGATATCTTTTGAGCTTTATATCGTGATTTTTATTTCTTCCATTTACAGGATTTGCAAATGGAATAAGCGAGGAGGTGTTGGATATAGTTAGAGAGGAGAGATATCTTACCGCGGAGGATTAGTGAAGGCAGGAGAGATGGATGGATGGAGGACGTACTGAAGTGAGAGTGAGTGTTGAAGAGGGTAATAGAGTAGTAGAGACGGAAGAGTATTGGCATACTAGACAAAATAAGAAGAGGTAGACGATATGAGGTTTCGGAAAGGGATGTAATGGTGAGATGGAAAAGTGATTATGTTCCAAACTGGTGAATGTTAGCCTACGCACTGCCCAAAGACGTATCAAACAGCTGGTAGAATGCTTTGATGAGAAGTACCTTTATCTCTTGCGATAATTTGAATAATAAATTGTTGAACGGGTGAATGGGAGAATTTGAAGAAAGGAAAAGAATAAGGCAAAGCAATATGCTGGGGTAAACGTATAGGGGCGTACGAATAGCTGCGAAATAGATGTGGGAAAGAGTGGGCGGCTGAGAACGCGAGAGGGGGTGATCGTGGGCATTCAAAGTGAGTTGAGTTTGGGGCTCAGAAAACTTCCATCGGGTATCAACCAACCGACGGGCGACGTCGAGAATCAGAAGGGGAATCGAGGGGAGAGAGGCCAGTAAAGGGTAAGCGACCATGCGTAAGGGAAGAATGAAGAATAAAAAAAATATAAAAGGATTTTCGGTATTTTTTTATATATTAGGTGAGCCAGTGAGCGACGCCACCCGTGTCAGGGTAAAGGGGGGTGGATGGCTTCGAAAGAATGAGGTCGGGATTTTGGAATGAAGGGTCCCACAAAAAGGAGAAGAAATGTGGAGGAAGAAGGCAAGAGGATGAAGCTAAAAAGGGCGTGTGATGTTTTTATCAGAGGAGTTATACTGGCGTCATTTAACGATTATTAAACTTTACCCCCCGGCCCAACGTTTTGATTTTCCCAATCTCTCCAATGATGATAAAAATATTTTTCGACTGTGTTACTTCTTCTTACTACGGCTATCAATAATAGAGTGAGATGTGTGACTGCTGAAGAGGTTTATAGCAGAAATAATTGGATTTCTTGAGTTTATTATTTAGTGAAATTGAATGAAATGATCTCAGTTGCTGTAATATATAAGTCAGTCATTTAGCCATCGGATATAACCACGCGGCTGATTTTGAGGATACGATGATCTGATGGCGTCACATTTAAGAGCACATGGCGTGATATCGAGGGATCCATGTATGATACCCGTTAGGTTGATGAGTACTAGAGGTGATGAGGGGTGAAATTAAACAATAAAAATTAATGTTTGCTCAAAACGACGCGGTAGAGAAGGTATGTAGTTAGGAATTACCTTTCATCATTGGGAAAGCAACGCAATAGCTGTTTAAGGGCTAAGAGTAAATTAATATTCAAGGATTATGAAGCGGGAAATGATATGGATATAAAATCTGAACTTTAAAGAATTTAAGAGCTTGGAAGCATTTTAGATTTTGGCATTAGAAAGAGGATTAGGATAAGGTTTACCGTCATTTTCATTCTGAAGAATCCTGAAGAATGGGAGGAGAATCGCTGTAATTTTTAACTACAACACAAATGGGCTCTTGAAATTGGATAGAATTACATTAAAATTTTGTGTTTACCTTCGAGACGGACGAGATTTGCGTCAGCTGGAGGTCTGTGAGATGTAGGTTTTGCAAAAAATGAAGAGAGAAAATAAGGAAATTAAAGAAATGGCAGTAGAAGAAATTGTTGGCGGATATTTGGAGAAGGCATAGTTAGGCAGGTGAGAAAATGTTTTGAAAAACAAGGGCATGGGAAAGAGGGTGATGAGGATGATGCATTCATCTTGGCTAGTAATGAAAAGAAAACGATTGGATAGGAATTTTTTGACGGTATACAAAGAGTGTAGAAATTATTATTATCATATTATGGAAATATGTGTAACTAGAATAACGGAGATGTATGAAGTAAAATAATTAAACGCCTTTGTCTGAAACTGTTTGTCATTTACATAGCTAAATCAACACTTGATGAATAAAACATTTGATAACCACGAAAATGCGCAAACTTCCCGTCTCAGGTTTCAATTCTAAAGAATCATCGAACCATTTTTTTAATCTATGATTAAAACAACTTGGTTTCAATCCACACAATTTTATAATACATGCAATTATATAATGCATGGGTTTCAGCAAACTCGTGCCATCATCAGGTAACAAATATCACAGGTGGCGGGGTATATATATGGTTGAAGGTTGGGAAGGACGCAGTGGAGCGGGGGGGGGGGGGAGTTGAGACAAAGTAAAGGGAAGAATCGTTCGTTATTACGGTGAAGGACGGATAAGGTGACCAGGGCCGTTAACGGTTTTGGGTTGTGGGATGGGGGAAGTCTATTTTAAGGAGGGGGGATGCGTCGGGAACAAATGGTCATTACATCAAATATGCGGGATACTAACAATTTAAAATGGATAAAAAAGTCCAGTTTGGCACCTCTGTTATTATAATGTAAAATTTCAAATTTAAAATACTAAAATATTTTAAGTACATAAATGCTCCGCAAAATTTGAATTCCCACCGCCGTTAACAAAACAAGTCACATGTTCTTAGACTGTCCTTAAATTTCCGTCCTGTTTGACCAATGTACACTAAGTCACAGTCAACATCCTATAAGTTTGTACACCCCACTTCTGTCTGCATCTGCGTACCTGTCCTTGGCATTAAAATTAATTTTAGACAGAGATTGGGGATTTCTGAATGACACCCCATTTCATCACATAGTTTAATGATTTTGTTTGAAACCTTGGGAATGAATGGGAGGGTATACCATTTATTTTTTCGACCTTTCTTGGAGGAACTTTCGATCTTTCCTTTTACTTTGACTTCCCCCCCCTCCACTTCGTCCCACCCAACCTTCAACCATATATATGATTTTACACTTTCCCGGCGAATAACATTTGTGTAAATTTCTCGGGCTCGCCACCGGGTAAGAAATTCATAGGCAGCCGACGTTTCGGGTTCCTGTTCGCTACCCATTCTCAAGGCTACCCTGAATGGGTAACGAGTCGGAACCCGAAACGTCGGCTGCCTATGAATTTCTTACCCGGTGGCGAGCCCGCGAAATTTACTTCAACCGTATATATACCCGGCCACCTGTAATATTTGTTACCTGATGATGGCACGAAGTTGCTGAAAGCCGGGTCGCATGTATTATAAAATTGTGTTGATTGAAACTAAGTGGTTTTAATCATGGATGTAACGCACTTCCAGAAAGTTAAGCCGGAGACGATTACTTACATTTTTTTATCTAGCTAAAGAAGATGATTGAGCATTGAAAATTTGATTTGTAAAAATCTTCTTTAGAAGGTAAACTTGAAGATCGGAAGTACGATACGCTGAAGATAAATGTTAGTCAGGTTTGGGTTTTGCGATTAAAGATTGAACACTAAGATATAATTTTATTTCCATGCCTTCCCACCGGTGATCTAATCTTGACCTCTGATTGGTTTCGGTGAACGAATGCGTCCCTTCCTCTCCTGCCTAATATTCCACCTCATCCGGTTGTCATTCCCGCGCTGTTCGCGTGGGGCAAAATATCACTTCGCCATCGCTATTCTCGTGTGAACTTCCCTCGTATCCCTCTCCTATTCAACTTATCGCCCTAATTCCCTCCGTTCACCCTTCGGCCCCCATCCTTGCCCCTCCCCACCTCCCTAAATGCACCCTCCCTCTGCGGTGACCTTCGCGTAATTACTCTCTTCAGCCTTCCGTCTTCACCGTCCTTTATTTCCTACCATTCACCTTTCAACCCTTCACATTCTGACTACCCCCTCCTGCTCCACCTCTCTAGGGCTGATCGCCATCCTCCTCACTAACACCTTCCCTCATCTCTCTCTCTCTTCCGTCCTCTATTCTTCACCCTAGAGCTTTGGAAATGGTGAAATTTGAGTAGCATCAGCATTTGGAAGACTAAAGCTGACCTCCATTCCCAAATGCGTGTGTGAAAATGAAAGTGACATCCACGACTTTAATTCTTCTTGTTGAAAATACGTAGTTTTAGTGGATGGCAATGCTTCATCATATGAAACGCAATGGGAGCACACACTAAATATGCGGATTGGCCGACTAACTTGAATTAAAATCAACGTTTTTTCATTTTCAATAGTCCTTAGATATGCCCTTTCTGCCGAACTTTTATGCTTTGACTACAATGGCTGCAGTTTATTGAAAGTAGTTTAAAATTGAAGATGGGTACATACTTCAATTTATTTTCAATGAACATTCTGAATACCAACCGAGATATTTTTTTTGAAATAGAAAATCTATGATGCGTGAAAAATTACGACTAAATCACATTGAGTTATGCTATTGATGAAAACTGGAAGATAAGAATGCTCTAAAAAATTCTTGAATTGTAAGCATAACCCTAGACAGACTCTATACAGAAATAATGATGAAAATTGAAATGAGAATTAAGTGTATGGATGAATCACCTTACTTGCAGAAACGAAAACACTAACCTTGTTTTGTTGATTGTCACCCAAGTTTTGGGAGGTTTTGTTTTGGGAGCCTGGTCTGGTCGCACATGAGACTCATTGATCAACATTCATCTACATACTTCTCTCTGAGCCACCGCATGGGCATGTGTCAGGGGGTGTCAGGTCACAAGCCGTGTAAAGATGTAAGGTTTTGGTAGATAAAATAGTAACGCGTATTATGGGAGTGTATTTACTGGAGCTCAGTTTTTTTTGTGGTTGCTTATTGTGCGCAAAAAGAACGAGTTTTTGTACGTATCTGTTCAGCAGTCAAACTCTCTTATTTTGTCTCTTCTGTCAGACCTGGATATGTTGTTGGGCGTCATGATCAGAGTAACAAAAACAAAAAGAAATTCACTAATTTAATTCTGTGGTGGTACCTCATGGAGAGCACCTCACCTCTTTAATTTTTTCTCAACACACACGTTCATATCACGACTCCCTCCTCAAATCTGCACCAAATATTCCCCTCCCTTGAATCGCTTACCCTTCGGAAAACCCTTAGGGCTTCCCTTGATTCCTCTCAATCCTCTCCCGTTGTCCCGTACCGCCATATCTTTCCCCTCGATCCCCCAGCCCTCCAAGGGTGCTAGGAATGCCGTCCCAGGGTTTTTGCCGCCGCAGGGCCGTTCCTCGTCTACCTCGCCCTCCAACTCTGAACATTGCAGTCCCGTCGCATCATCTCTTTCCGTTCCCTTCCATTGAGTTTCCGCCTATTTTCCCTCTTTTTCTCACACACTCACGTTTTTTCTTTCTTTGGTCTCATTCCATGTTTCTACCGTCCTTCTCTCCCTCTGTCCTTTAGGAGATTGCGTTTGTTGAGTAGTTCCAAAAATATAGAGTCCCACCTTTGATTTCCCGCTTATGACGAACATTAATACGCCATCCCAATGTAGTGAACGCATTTCGCTCGCAGTAATTGATACATTTCGTAAATTATTTGAAAATCAGGGTGCGTTGATGATTTCATTACATTGTTACGTCACATTCCGGCAAACTCACAAGTTATATTCTAGTTCTTTACGCCACTGATATGCTCATGTGTTATTAAAGTAGTCGTTTCCCCTAAGATCCTTCATCCTCGTAACTATATGAGGACCGTAGAGACAATAATTTTTTAGGTGAATTAAGAATGGTTTAATAGACTCTTTCTTCCTGAAAAGTTCAAATAGAGATAAAGATTGAGTAAGTGTACGTAAAAGGGCTAAAAAATATGGTGGGGTAAATTGTTTACTCGTATTGAATTTTGAACTAAATGGAACATGCTAGGTTTTGTAATGTGTAGAAGAGAATTTAATTTTCTCTCCTATGCACCTGTGATTTTGGTCCGTATAGTCGGGAGAAATAAGAATGTAGTTGGTATTGCTACATTTAAAGCAGTCCTTTTAACTACATTGGGTGATTATTAGTGTCACTCATTTATATGTCAAGTAGCTGCAAAAAGAAGCTCCCAATTTTTTGCGTCAAATATAGGAAATATTTACTTTTTTACGAAGATATCGTACAAATATTTATAATCCGTTGTAGGATGGTCTTAAATTTATCTCTCCTGCTGAACAAACTCTGACAATATGATTTCCGCAGCTCTCTTGATCACCACAATGGAGATTAAATATTTTTTTAGCTCGAGGGGTATAGTTGAACCCCGTAGTTAGCGGATGAAAATTATCTTTCGGATATACAGGAAATTTTCAGCCAAATCATTCGAGCAATCGTTCTGCAATTTTAAAAACTTAATAAAATTGTGATAACATTTTCATTTTACGCTACCACTAAAGCAGCGAGTTCTCGCCGCATTCCGAGTGTCTGTGACAGAATCTCATCTTCCCTTGATATCTTCCTCTTCCTCCTCTTCCCCCTTATTTTTCCTCCTCTTTCCACCCCCATTCCCGAGCACTTTCTTCCCTCGATTGCTTTTTTGGACTCTTGTTGGTCCTTATCTCTCTTCTTATTTCCTTTCCCTTTTGACCTCGTGAATATTTTTCTAGAGTGATGCGCATTTAACCCTCTAGCCCTCTTCTCCCTTTTCAGTGCCTTGGCATCCCCTGCCCTTTCCATCTCGCGCTACTTTACTCTTCGATTTTCATCCCATATTTTAGGACGCCATTGCGCTTTCGCTACCTCTCCTTCTTTTTTTTCTCTGGAGGGCTGCATTTAATGTTCGACCAAGTGTCGATACGTGGAAGACCAAGTGGTCCCATGAGAAATCTGCATGTTTGAAAAACGAGAACCGAAGTTTTTCCGCAGTTGATCTTTCCTTTTGTCATTATTCTGACTATTTCTGTACGTACACCATCATTCTGAAGTGCACTTCAGCTTAGTAATGTCTTTTTCCCAATGTCACGGTCCTGTAGATACTTATGGGATTTGTTCTTCAAGTTTCTGTTGCCCCCTGGTGCTTGTTCCCTCTGTGGTAATGGTGATCGCGTTTACTTCAGTCCATGCTCCGCTTTTTCCAAATACGCATAAGTTCGGTAATGGCTTTTTCACGATACCATGTTGCGTATACTCTTGAAGATTTGTTTGTTCCTTTTAAGTTTTTTGCTCAATTTTTCCAGCAATCACATCACTCTTTCCATTGAATGCTTTCTTAATGGTTTTTCCGTCGAGAGGAAATATCGTTAGGAAAATGGAGAGAAAGGGTTTAGATGTGATAAGAGTATTTTCCTTTCATTTCTCCTACGACTCAACCCATAGCCACATTAGCTGCGTTTTTAAATTTTCTTTCAAAGTTTAAAGATCTCCTGTTGAATCAATCACATTTGATATTGCTTGAATTAAATCAAATTTTAAAGAAGATAAGTTTGGAAAATGTCTTTGCTAGCTCATCCCCCTATTCCATTATTCTTTTCTTTGGTAGAGTTTTGCGGCATACCAGTTCTTTACTATACGGAAGAGAAATATAGATAATTTGCCTGTCTAAAATATCGTCCAAATATATAATTACTACCAAAAATCAATTTATTTGGTTTTATGGCTTATATGATTTTAGCTGGGACAAAGGGAGAAAGAAGATTTTGAAGCTGTGTATTATCGTGGCTTCTTTCAATTTTACCTCTTCATTATTCATTCGCTGATACATACCTGTAAACCTACATTTTATTTTAATCATTGACATAAAAAACTCTTTAAAGTGTCTTCCCTAGTTGTTTATTGTCTTGGAAAGCCTTGGTGACTAAATTTGAGCTTCTACTTTTCAAGATGTAAATTACTCTGTACTACAAAAACAAACTGCTCATGCGTCTCCCTCTCAGAAATCTGGTAACCTTCTCACTTTAAGGAAGAGAAAATAAATGCTGCTAACACCTTTGCATTACAATTTAATGTTTTTCATTGAAAAAATGTTATTCTTAAAACTGATACTACTGTAAGAAAAACAGGCTGCTCAAATTTTCTATGCCCTTTATTTTTTTCGCCACCTATCTCGTTAATTTTTTCTTTAAGTTAGAATATACATAAATTTTTTACATATGTTCCATCATATATCTGTGTTAATTAAAAGTTTTACATTTTTATTATTAGGTAAACAACTCCATTATAATATTTTTAACCTCCATACACTTTTGGCATTCAAAATATCTGGTGGTTGTGAAAAAAACTATTTCTGGTCCCAAGTATTTGGTGCATTGTCTAAAAAGTTTCATTTTAGGCTTTGGTTAAAATAATTTATGATCGTTTCCAAACTAGTATGATATTGGCTTAATTAATTCGTCAACACCGCCAAAGAAAATTGTTAGTACATAAAAGCTAACAATGTCTCAAAAGTAGAATGTTGAGTGCTTTAACAAGGGCATGAGAATGTTTTGTACTAGGTATCCGCATAATTATCCTAATATCTTTTTCTGAGTTGTAAGCAACGGTTTGGCGCTTGCGAATTAGACGCTACCTCAACATGCGATAAATGAGTGTGATGGTGAGTTTACATAATTACTGAAAACTTGAAAATGTGAACGTGAAAGTAAAAATCCCAGCTTACCAGGGCATACTTTAAAAAATTACGGAATCATATAAGAAATGGCTGACTTATAAAAGCATTGCTGTATTCCTCATTTTTCTTCATGACAAAACCATTTTTCAATATCGCAATGACAATGGACAGCTTTTTTCGTCTGGAATTCAGAATGACACTGACTTTTCATCTTAAGTACGCACAATCATTATTCCACTTCATAAAAGTCGATGCATATTTTTCGAGACGTACGCCAAGTTGAGTCGTATGAAAAGCGATGAGCCTGGCAGTATCTTCCTGGTTCTTAATGCGACCAGGTCACGCGAGCTACCAAGAAGTCTTAATTTTTTTCTTTCCTCTTCTCTTCCATCATCAGTCCCTTCCATCCCGATATGAACCCACTTCTCATCGAATCTTCCCTCCATTCCTTCTCCCTAACCGTGCCTTTCCCGAAAAATTATCTCTCCTTTTTGCATTTTATCGGCCCTCGTGCCATCCTATCATGACCCACTTCACGTGTTCTTTTCCCCTCGCTAACACCACCACTGCTACCTCTTTATACGCTTCATTCATTCCCTCTCCATACGCATCCAATTCCGCCTGGCGCGGTCGGAAGAACACACAATTTCCCTGTCCGGACCGCGATATTTAATTCATGGTATCTCCTACTTCCAGCGCATCATCTGTTTCCTTAGGGCGCGCCAATATTCTCCTCCGTTGAATTGCTACTCCCACGCTCCAACCTTGAGCAACCCCACCCTGAACTTCTCATAGCCTCTCTCCTCCAACTTTAAAGTCCTGACTCGCCGCAGTAGTCATCTCCCGTCTCCAACATCGCAACTCGACCTAGGAGATACCCGGTAGGTGCTCCTATTCTCGTCTGTTTAATTTTA
Organism: Ceriagrion tenellum; assembly: GCA_963169105.1. Lineage (NCBI taxonomy): Eukaryota > Metazoa > Arthropoda > Insecta > Odonata > Coenagrionidae > Ceriagrion > Ceriagrion tenellum. The sequence goes on along the minus strand of OY720632.1, from coordinate 103,751,442 downwards.
ACCATACCGTCTTCGTTTTCTATTTTATTCTTGTCGAAGAAGAAAGCCATGACATAGTTAGGGAGCTCCAACTCCTTATGCAACTTCACCTTGTCAACGTTTACATTTTCTACCTCCTTGCCTGGGAGTGGAATTTCTCTATAAAAATGACTCATTCCACGCAAAATTTCAATTTCATATTTTAAAAAGCTTTCATGGAAGATAAGTATACCATTTCCTCTGTGAGTCAAAGCACATTTGAACAAAGTGCATTATTTTATGGAGTTTAGCTAATACCTCGTTCATATTGTGTGTTTTGAGAGGTGACTTCCAGGTAGAAATGATAATTCAGTACCTGGAAACTATTCATTCCCGTTTTCTTTTGTCCTCCATGAGTTGTGGTATTCATTGCTTTCGGTCTTGATGTAGAAATAATCCGACTCGTATTTTAGTTTTTTATCCATCAAAAACCCACAAGTGACAATGTCTGTCAATTTAAATTTACTCTGAATTTGCCCATTCAGGTAATTTAGTGATGTATTTTCGGGTGTTCAATTTTGCTACCAAGTTAAGTAGTTAGTTTTGTGATTTTAAAAATTCGGCTTTACGCTCGCTTTGATGACTCCACCTGTCACGAGAAAGGCTTTCAACTCGCGTGATTTTGGGTTCTCTATTGGCCCACATCTATCATCCCGCTCTTTCTTTTTTAGGCTAATGATATTCCATGGAATTTTTTTCAAAAATCAATGAAAGCCCAGTCCCGCTTTCTTCCAACTCTGAAGGTATTCTTCTGATTGTAATCTGATGGTTGGTAATCCATCTACTCCACGCATTAACGCTTTAGTTTATAGCAAGACATTTCATTGTAAGGGGTTGAATGAATCTATTGACTTTTTATAGTAAACTTATTAAGTATAATCGTAGTTGATATTTGTAATAGTATGTTAAGGAAAATGATTGGACCCGCCAACGTTTGTATCCTTTCTTCTAGCATTCGACCAGGATAAGCCAGTAAAAACCGTCCATTAAAATATGTGGCAGTGAAAATATTTTAGGGATTTTATTAGCCTAATCTGTTAGTGTAGTTGGTTGAGACTGAATTTGAATTGAATATTGCTCTGGTTACAGTTTGAACAACATCATATCCCATCATATTGATTAAATGCTGCCATTGTGATGGTTTATTCCTCCATGGAATCTTACACGGAATTACAGGAATAGAACTATAGAACGCTGAAGAACGAATGAAAACCTTTGAAAAACATCATATCTCATCATCACGATTATAAGCCGCAATTGTGAAGATTTTTCCTCTATGATAGCTTACACGGACTTAAATGAATAGAACTATAGAACGCTGAAGAACTAATAAACTATTTCTGACTCATACCGTTATTTTTATCATTTTATTATCTACGTATTATATAAAAAATATATGCAACAGCATGATGTTCAAATGCATCGTGTTCAAATATTTATTCTTCCCACCGTGGTGTATCTCTCATATCACGTTCAGGTGCTTTGTTTCTGAAAATACAGCTTTATTAAATTTATTTTTTGTTTTCGTTACAATTGAACTTGGAGTATAATGTCTTCCCTATGGTTATTATGCTACATTAGTGGTGGGTTATTATTTAAATGGCGCTTTCTGCCTTCATTTCTAGGCTCTTTTTTTCACCTCTGTCACTTTTGCGTTTCCCCATATTTTTGTCGAAGTTTGGCCGTATTGTCTCAGAAAAAAATCTAGTTAGCGATGGATCGTGTTCACTCTCGTCTGAATAAATTTTCTAAATTTTTACTTTCCTCTCTCTCTCACTCTCTCTCTCTCTAACCTTTTATTTTAATAACTTAGCCTCTCCTCCCCCTTGCCCTTCGTCTCCTCACGCCCGAACCCTCCTCCCCCTTCTCCATTTCTTCCGCACTTTAGAGCCGTCTCTAATTAGTTCTTCCGACCTAAGTTGAGTGTCGCCATTTCCCTCCCTTTCTCCCCATCAGCCCATCCCTTGCACTCTCTTCCCCACCCTCCGGCCGGGCGTCTCTCGTCCTCATTCCAAAAACCACCCCTGAGCTCCCAAACAGCTCACGAGTACCAAAAACTTTAAAAGACGCATGGCCCATGGTGTTTTTTTTCCTCCACCGGAGAGGAAATTTTTCACGACTTGAGTACTTGTACGGCGTTTGTTAAAATAGGCTTATAAGGTATCACTGTGACGTGGAATGTCCGCTTGAAGAGCCATGATGAGGTAATGTTTCAACGTGGCATATGGAATTTGAAGATTGGTAATTCCCTCTAGCATCCCTGGTAAAATATTGGTAAATTCATTTGCCTTTCTGTCTGTAATGATATTTATGTCACCCTGAGAATAGTGTTTACCCAGTCGTTAATTTATCTCTAGAATAGTTTATTCAATTAATATGAAAGTTCTTTTCTATGTTATTTGGAAGAAATGTGAACCCCACTACTAAAAAATGACAATGTGACTAATAATTTCACCAATTATTATGTTAATACTTAATGCAAATTTCCATTTTTATTTTTAGTCTCCTACTCGTGAAAAACAAAGTTTCTCCGTCTGTCTGTTCGGAAATTCCCTGACAAAAACGAAAAGTATGTATAGAATAAATTTTTGGCTTGCAGTCTTATTTTTCTTGCGTATTTAAATTATAAATACTTGTCATTCCAGTCAACCAAACGAAAAGGAATATATTATTATATATTTCATTATTATATTATTATATATTTCACTGCGAGTTAAAGGGGAAAAGAATTATGATCAGTGGAACCTCTCTACCGGCCGACAAATAGTTAAATTCTTCTTGTGAAGTCACTTCCGTTGCACATGCCTTTGGATATCACCATCGTTTCCTGAAATCGAAAATAAATGCTTATTTACCCTAGCAGCTATTTAGATCAATCTACAATCTCCGTCTCTATAGGCATCCGTATATGTTGAGTGGAAGGATTAATAGCAGGAATGGATGCATAAAAAATCAAAAAGTATTAAACGTTGCATTAACGTTGGTTTCTGTTATGCTTTCAAAGCATCAACCCGAAGAAATTGAGTGTAGCATTGTGCCAAAAATCCATCACTGGGACATAAATCTGTTGAAGGGGGATTGGGAGTGTTTCTCTTGAGGGCAGAGGATCGACGAATGAAAGTGGTGCGGGGGAAAATGAGACAATGGACGCGGAGACGAAAGCAATTAAGAGAGGTGAGAAGAAACGCCCTCAACGTAATTGAATTGCCACGGATTAATAGAAATATGAGAAGGCAAAAGAGGAGCTAAGCTGATGAGAGTGGAAAGGAGAGGATAATGCTAATGAAACACAAAGGAGAATGTTTGCAGGAGAGCGAAAGTACAATAAATCAGGGAAAACACCAAAACCAAAATTTAAATTAGTTCCTTATCTTTGTGAACCAAACTTTGGCACACCATTATCATGCGCCAGATGATTGTAAAAGGTAAATTAATTCACTGGTTGCTCTATCCTAAGATTGGTTGACTGTAGTCCTCCACCCTTCCCTATCTAATACTAGTTTCTTGACCTCCTGGTATCTCTTTCTATGAAATTTTCTCTTTATTTGGTCCATGAACTTATTTCTTGGTCTTCCTTTGGGGGCTTTTCCCTCTATTTTGCCTTCAATTATGTTCTTCACAAATCCATTGTGTCCTGGGTGTGTCCAATCCCTCTTGTTCTTCTTCCTTCTATGGTGTTCCATATGGTCCTCTCCTTTTCTACTCTTCTGTAACCTTCATCATCGTTAGCTTAACTTATCCAATCTACTTATTTGCGTACCATACTGCAGATGAAAGAAGCAGCTAAATTTCTACTAAACTTTAAATCACATGGCGCATTTGGGAAGTCTGTGAGAAACTTTTATTTCACCTTGATCCCCTTCACATCCTATGCATTTACAAATTAGTTTTCGATAATAATCAGCTTTAGTTTTAATCTATTTGAGCTTTTCTCCATCAGCTATTTTAACCAAGATGGCCGATTGGAACTATTTGAAACTAAATACTTATGTTTCCATTTCCACTTATCCAATAAAAAACTTGTACTATTGCACAATGCACATAAAAATCAAATGAATCGAAGAATTTCTTCTGGTCGTGCCAAATTATTTCAATCATCAGAGTTCCAAATGAATCACCCTGAAATTTAACCAAGCTGTAACTAGTGTATTCCTCATTCGTTGTTTTTGTAACTTAGTAAATCGACTTAATAAATAGTATTTTAATAGAAGAAAATTTAGGGATACAAATACATTTGTAATTTTTTGCGATAGGAATGCACGCGTTGGAATTAAATACATAGCCGAAACTTTCTTCATTTCTCTGGTTCAAGTGACATACGCATGCTGAAAGCGTTTTGTTATATTTTTCACCAAGAAAAATTTATTTTTCAATTTGTTGAAAGAAAAACAATGTGCCAATAGGGTATCAGATGCTATTCTGAACATTTTTTTAAAATTAAACTGCTGATAATTTGAGCGAATAGGTAACTCCACCCTGTTTCTTCGGCTTGGTATGCAATGAAGTCTTTTCTTCGGGCAATATTTGATATAAAAGAGGACCTTCCACGTATATCTTCATAATTAGAATATTTGCATCGGTTGACATTCACATTTACATGAGTTTCACCTCGGTCATGAATACATCTAATGGAAGGCAAAGGTTTTTTACTGCAGCTAGTTAAAATAAGGAAAGAAATATGGATGTCGATCAGACATGTAAAGAAATGCACGAAATGTCATCTCTGCTCTAGTTTCACAGCATTGCACTCGTATATTTATTTACCCCTCGGGCGGCATATGCTTTTCTTTCACACTTGAAAACTTCCCTTCCACCAGACTGAATCTAGTTACTACACATATGTGCATCTTCCTCTCTCCTGTGTGTGTGTTGGATGGGTGAGTCGGTTAATTTTTTTGTCATTCCCCTCACTTCGCGTCTCCTATCTTCCTTGGGTCGGGGACAAGAATGCCTGGGCGTGTCCTTGCCCCTCACTCCACCCTCCTGCTTGGGAGCGAGGAGGTTTTTTCCCGTTGGCGCGTCGAAATTCTCCTGGGAGGGAGGGAGAGGGGGGGGGGAGGCAGGCGGGTTGCAAGAAGGTAGGAGAGGAAGAGAGTGAGTGTGGGGTGCGGGAGTGAAAAGGGTTGAGATGGAAGGCCTGTCTCTCTCTTCTTCCCTCTCCGCCTGTGGCTGGCTTGGAGGGTGTGGGGGTTGCGGTAAAGGCGTATGGGGACGATGTGGGGGCGTGTGGGGGCAGGATTGTCTCGGGACTGGCAATCTTGAGTGTCTCCTCTTCTTCCTCGAGGCCTCCACGTCTCATCCTCCCTCTTGAAAAACCTCCCGTGCTACCCGCAGCAAACCTCCCAAGAGTGCAACGCCGCTCTTCGCTACATCTCTGTCCTCTCCATCCCAACCAGTCCATCTCTCCTTCCCTCTTTTCTGTCTCTCCCTTACTCTCTTTGTTTCTTCCCTCGTTCCTTCCCACTCACTTTTTTCGTCATCCCTCGGACTCCTTTTTTTATGCCCACCTTCCCTCCTTACCTTACCTCCATTTCGTCATCCGCACCGTCCGCTTCGTCCTTTTTTTGTATTCCCCGCGCCTGCCCTTCCGCTTCCTTCTCAATATTAAAAGCCCATTTTGTTTCCCCGCAGTTTCTTTCATTATTCGTGGTCCTTGTGTTATATGCCCATGTCGTGGACAGACTCTTTTCATTGCATTCTGGGAAAGTAATTTAGGGGAGTGTTTTGAGAACCTTAGTCGAAATAGATGAAGAACAATTGATGAAGTATATAGTGTGATATGCGTAACTTAGTATGACACCTATTTGTTGAAAGCGGTTGCATCAAATGGAAGTTTCTTTACATTATTCTATGATGCTAAACATTATAATTTTAGAGTCGAAGTCTCTGCAATATTCTGAAATAAAACTAAGCCATTGTCAGTGGAAACAAAGCTTTTATTCATCCATTTTACTCTACAGCTTTGCTCTCTACTTCGTGTTACGAGTAGATGAGTACACTATTCTTTTTCCTACATGGATCATTTTCAAAAACTAAATAGTGAGTAATTCACCTAGGAAAATACAATAATTTGTGCGTAGATAAAATAAAGATTGTTGTTGGAAGGGATGCTGCTTTAATGGATAAATATTAAAAAATAGTATCACTACCAAATAGTACATTGGAATTTAATGAGAAAAACATTTTTTCAGAAAAATAATTACCGTGACATGACTCAAGTAAAGGGAATTGTAAGAAACATTGAGCGATTTTCAATTGTAACATGTATATTGATTATTTATCAAAGATGTTGGGAGCTGCGATATAACTTTTACATTCAATAAATTGGCGTGGCATGAATTGCTTTTTCAATACTGATTCACACGTCAAAGATTTAAGCACCTTGTTAGTAGAGATTGATCAAAATATTTATTTATGGTACAATATTTAAGGAGGAATCATATATACGGCTTGCAATATTTGTTAATTGCGTTGATGATGTAAATAATAAAGGCATGCTTTTTTATATTTAGTGAGATTAACTCTGCCACTCCTCTTATGTGAACTTTTAACTCTTTGCTTTGCCTTAAAAAATGCTGATGTGCAAGCCGATGACGTTTGGTGATGTCTATTCTTTTCATCCTATCTTGCCATTTACCATGCAATATTTACCACATTATCGTGGTAGAGTACTCATTGCTTGCCGTAAGAGGTTAGTTGTTATTCTTTAGTGTATCCATTTGACTCGTCTCTTCTTTATTATCTCGTTTTCTCATACTTCCTATGTACTTATGACCCTTAGTTGGCTCATCTCATTGTTTTCTCCTTGCCTCTTTTTTCTATATTCCATTTGGAGGAGTTTGGCTGCACCTGCCTGTTTCATAATCCCGGACTTGACCACATCCGATTCATTTCGAGTATCAACACTCGTGTTCTTGTGCTTTCTCTAAGGTCAATCATCATATTCATCCGCAAATTATCGCTATGGTTTTTCATTGTAGAGCTACCAACTGCTTAATGTCACAATTTAATTGTAATGGTTTTTTGTTATAATTTTTTTCATTTAGTACTCAGCTTCTCTTTCGTAAATATTGGAATTGATATCTGTTTGCTCTTCTTTTACAAATTAAACTCTTGCGCTCAATGAATGGTGCCTATCAAATGAACATATTAATATTAATTGACGAGGTAAAGAAATCAAACCTCAAGATAGTATTTTCATGGCATCGTAGAAAGGTGCTAACTGGTTTACAAAAAATTCCATAAGAAGGAAACACATCAATGATTGATCAAGAATGCTGTTGCATTAATGAGAGCTTCCTGGTGTTTGATGAAAAATTGAAACGATGCAGCGCGTTATCCATTTCAATTTCCATATTTCTATTATTCTAAGCTAATAGTGTCACCTGCGATAAGTTTGATTTGTGAAGTCTGAGAGAAACATATTCATCCAATGTCTACAATTCTAAGTTTTTAAAATTAAGGTGCGTTCCTGTATACAAAGTTTCCAGCAATGTATAATGTAATTTTATCTAGGAAACTCACTCCTCTTCTTGGCTCTTCTAAAGAAGCTTGCTGCTGAGGCGTCTTGCTATGAATTAAACCGCTTTTGGTTCCCTCGTCTGGAATTCATCAGATAAAATTTTAGGGAAATCTCGCGCGTCATGCTCTATTTTTCTCTTTATCTTTGCTGTGTTTTGAAGTGACAAATCTCGGGTGTAGATATCCATTCATTTTATCATTATCTGCACAAACGTAATTATAATTTAATAAAAAAATTCCAAAGATTGTTGGTTAGGTGTTGAAGTGTGCTAAGTAAATTTTTCCTTTTCTAACAACTAGCAACTTTCAACGACTAAATGTTTTTTATGATTGGATAAGAAGAGAAGTACGAGCAAGAAACTAAAATTTGCATCCTCGTGGCAGTAGTTCTCGAGTACAGCTGGTATATGAAAGGAACATACGGAACTACAGACACATTTTCCGCAAAACTCTAGGGCTGACAAGAAAAATTGCAATGGCCATCTCAGACTTAGTCCTCTATTTATCATGGAGGTAAAAAAAATGTAGCTCAAGTGTGTATTTTTTATGACACTTGATTCCTCAAAATAGGGAGCATTGGAAAAGGAGCAAAAATGACGGGTATGGTCAAGTAATCCGAATACGGAGCACTTAGTACATGACTAATGAGTGGACAAGTTGTCATTTTTTAAACACATTTGAAGCTAACGTGAGGAATATTCTGCAATAAGAGTATTTTGAACGAAAATGCGCTCATTGGTTGAAATAGATCTAAGAATAAACTCTCTCGAGTATTATCTTTCAAAAAATGAAAGCTCTTACCTGAGAATTAGAGAATTCGAATGTGGACTCGTTGCATTGGCAGTGATTTTTTCATTCCTACTATCCGAAGATTATCTGAGTTGGAATTCCTGAAAACGTGCGTTTCACGAACAAAATGCTCTCATCAACTCCTCTCGCCCTCCGTTGGTATTCAAGAGGGCTGGTTTAACTCTCGGCGTGAACTGCTGCATCAAGGGACCGAGGCAACTTATATTTTTTTTCACCCTTCGGGGTGGTTGGGTGGGGGAGGGGGGTGTGCCCTACATTTCCCAACCTATCGCAAAGAGGACTCGATTCACACTCGATCGACTGATTTCGTGGAGAGGTGGGCCTCCCAGTTTTTATACGTCCCCTCACGCACGCCTCTGCACGCCATAATATCCTGCAAAGGGTTTTTTTTACGTTTCCCGGTTAACCGTTGGGAAATATCAGGCGTGCAGAGCTTATGACAGGGAAGAAGGTTGAGAATAATCAGTAAACGTCCTCTTATAAAATATTAGCTAATGGTTTTGGGGAAAGAACACTATGAAGAACGGTATATACTTAGACGCTTTGTAATTGTCACACAATAAATATTGAGATATTTTCTTATACTATTTTTTTATCTTTAACGTAACAGTCTCTTCAAAATAAATTGTAGACTTTGATACTGGTTGAATTAAGGTAGATATTGATTATTATTCATGATATGAGCTCATTTACGACTCCGCATATGTCCTTCTCTCATAGTAGCGATTATTTTGTTGCTATTTAATTAATTGGTGGATATTTTTACGTTTTTAGGCGGAGCTTCCTACTTATGTTATTCTGAAGCCCATGAAACATTTAAATTGGTAGGATGAGTATAACACTTTAGATAAAAATTGTGTGTATGCATCTTTTAATCATATTGAATGATGAAATATGGGTTACTTGTGAATACTATTATATCTCTGCCAACAGTCTGATATTCTCTTGCTCGACCGTAATTGTGTGTCGTTCCAATATTTCCTCATGAAAAATATTTTATTTTTCCATTTACTCAGTTAAAGAAAAACAGAGCAAAAACCATTTTATATGCGAAATCACCACACTTTAATTATTCGTGGAGTAAACTACGTATTAAATTAGTTTTTACATATGTAGCATAATAAGCATGCCAACATTTAATACGGTGGAAATCGAGAACGCCACTGAATTTACCTTGCCTAGCTAAAGAGGGCTTCCCACGCTTACTTCGTGCCTCTGCAGGTCAACTCATATTAATGATCACATTGTAGCCATGAATCAGAACGAGGAAGAATATATTTCTCTCAATCGTCTAATTAGTTCGAAAGTTATAGTGCCCAATTAAATCATGATGAAAACGATACATTGCCGTTTTTGCCAAGGTGCATAGTTATCGTTCTAATTTTGAAGATATTTTTCCTGATTTAATGACAGTTTAACCACAATATTGTGTAGTTTAAGGCCTGAGTAAGTGGAAATGGAAAATAAATACACTTTTAAAAATGAACAAATTCCACTGTGATAGGATTTATTACGACAATTTACAGCATCTTTAGGTGACCTCATAGTGGTTCACAGTGGAAGATGCTCATTTTTCAAAGTACAGTGTAACCAAAATATTAATCGGTCACCACTGAACCAATGAGATAATAGCCACTTTAGAAGATGGCAACCAAAGGGAGGAAAATGTAGAATGCTTATATGTATGGAAATTTATTCCATTCTCAAAAAATCGGCCGCTAAGAGAGGTGTTCGCCTAAGGGAGATGGCCGTGAAGGCTGGTTTCTCTGCAGTTCTTGTTTTAATCGTAATCATTCTAATTTTAATCGCGGCAATGATGAGTCTGAGCAGTGAATGGAAGAAAATTATTCCATGAACAGACTATCACGCATTATCCACTCCAGCTTTTCTAGCCCTTTTACGTTCAAAGCCAGAAGAGGGATTGGTGTGCATTTCTCTCCACTTCCAGCCGCTCTCTCTGACCGACGGCTATTCTTTCCCTCCTCCTGCCTCGGCTGCCCGTAAGTCTCCGCGGGCGTGTGTATATTTCCGGGATTTTTCGGTCAAGATTCCAGAAATGCCTCCTACACCCTCGACTCACGCTCGCCTATGGCAGGGGTGATAGGGGAGAATGGGGGGTGCTTGAAGGGAGGGAGTCGGGAGGACGAACGGTTGGGAGAGTGAATAGTGCCTCGTTCTCATCTTTTGGAGTCGACGCCTTCTGTTTCCCTTATCTCGCCCGACCCTACCTCCTCTTCTCCACCGACTCCCACTCCCGCTCTCCCTCCCTCCCCAAAACCTCCAGCCCCCCCCCCCCTTCGCCTCCTCGCGTGTCTCGCAATCCATTACGTTTTTAACATCTAGCCTTATCTCTCCCTGTCTCTAAGCGACTCCCGACTCGAACCTCTCCCCGCCCACTTATTTTCTTTCCGTATGGCAGTTAACCCCCCCCCCCTCATCACCCACTGCCGCACTTCACCCTAAAAATTACTCCTACCGCCCCACCTCGTCCTCCCACTCAAAGGGTTAACACTCCAACCTTCGTCTCTTTTCACGTCTGGAGTCGTACCATCATCCACACCAAAAAAATCTCCGACATCCTCTTCTCTCCCCCTCTCTTATATGTACCACTTCCTCTTTTTCAGTAGACACGCCTGAAATCTATCGTGTTTTTCTTTCTCCTCCCAAGGCGATTCTAAGGAACGCATTATCGCCTTAGTTTCCTGCTGCAGGCTTATTTTTTCTAACCGTTAATTCTCCTTCCTCCTCTCCCCTACTTCCAGCCTGCATTTTATTACTAAATGTATTGCTCGGACGGAAACCGCTGCCAACTTTCGATATATATATTTTTTGTAAAAATTGTGTCAGCTTTCTTAAAATGTGTAAAATCAATGTGTTAAATCACGGGTCGAACGCCATTATAGTTTATTTGTGCCCCATTCTCCCTCTGTTCTGTCTCTTTTCGCGTTAAATTCAACATTCTAGGATGTGAATTATAGAAGAATGTATTTGCAAGAATAATTAGTTCTGAAATACATGCAGTTATGTACTTCATATGAATATTCGTGTTACAGGAAGGCAGCAGGCAGTTTCCTAACTTATCTACCAATAGAAAATTGCTTCAAATGCTTATGGAAATGAAGGCTACTTATGGAACTCATTAATCCGTGCCATAAGTTTTGAAACCAATAAATTTATCGAATGTTGCAGAAACAGTTTTTATTGGTTGCCATGTGTTATGGGTCCCATAAATTTATTGAATAGATATGTGCCGGTCCTGTAACTGGCCATTTGTTGGATGGAGGGCCAATAAATTATAATCCTCCAACAAGATATTGAATTAATTGAATTAACAGCATTTATCGTAGGATATTGAATCCAATGTGAAAAAAATAATGCTGAAAGCCCAATAATTCCCCTCCAAATGAGCAAAAATGTGTTCTGGTATCAGAAATGATATGGGTAAATACCATCTATCGAAGATTTGCTGCGAATTTTTCATTTAAATGCGGGCCATGATATTGAGGAAGTGATATTACAGTCGACACTTCTGGCGTATTTGTCGTTATTTACACTTACTTTTGTTTCAAAATTATAATTTTCCACTCTCTCATTTCGGTCACCCTTCTCGTCTATTCGATTGCGTGATTAAATACATTTTTGATGGCTTTACGATAAGGTAATTAGCTCCTGAGCTTGTGGTTGGCAGAAAGTTTTAAAACTTTATTCTTCATAAAAGCCATTCTTTAGGGAAATTCATTCTATAGTTGAGACTGAAATTAGTGAAAGGGGACGTGGTTTTTGCTTATAGTTCCGCTCCCGTACTTTTGTTTCTTTAATAAAAAAAGAGAATGATGAAGGAAAAGGATAGTAAGAATTAATTTGTAGATGGGTCGAAGGTTTGCCGTACTGAACAGAGAAATTCCAAGGAAGAAGTGTATTTACAGTATACTCCTAGTGCTAAGTATATTTCTAGTATTCCTTGCATGGGTAATTGGAGAGTTGAAGCGCTGCATCCAAAGGTTCCCTTGCTCTTGGATAAGTAGTAATAATAATATCTAAATTCTTCACTAATCATTTTCAATGATATGTTTATGAACAATATTTTGGTATAATGTTGCAAGATAAATTGGGAACTGAGCTGCATTGGGAACTTTATCGTTATGGTCGTGGCTTATGTATCTTTGATATTTTTGGTTTTATTTTTATAGCAGGGTTATTTAAAAGGTGTAATAACCCTCCTCCATTAAACTGTTCATCGTTAGTCAGAGTTTGTTATGGAATATATTTAAATATTATTTCTGAATATTATTTCTTATCTAGCTCGTCGTTGAAGTTAGTTACAAACAAAGTATGCTAACTGAAAATTATTATTCTGGCGCTTGGATTATGCTGACTAAAATACATCGATAAATCATTTTTTGGTAAGCATAAAGGTTCGCGCGAAGATTGATATTACTGCTCTTGTGGATGATAAATTGTATCTTAGGGCTCGATTTAATAATCTCTGGTTTCATATTTTCTCAAAGGGAATGTAGCCAAATACATTTTCTCCCTCATGAATTTCTCTTCATATAATTGTAAGTCTAATTTCCTATCTAATAGTCGAAATATTTATCACGCACACTGGCGCAAAAGGCATACGGAAAAGCTACACTAACCTCCAAAAAACGCTTTGCAGACATAATAAAACTGAGCCACCATGTTTTTTGCGTCTTTTCGTATTCTCTAAATGTTTAATCATACTGTGTTATGCCCATTTATTTCAGCTATTTCTTCCACTCTTTCCATTAGTCCGCTCATCTTTCGTATCTAATTATCATTTCTATCATTCTTTTCTCATCATTCATTCCTTTTACTTTAGCGTCACAGCATATCTCATTCGGTTGTAAAAATTTCTCTCGCTTCCAGAGTTGTTTCCCTCGAGAATAAATATCCGCTCTCATTGGAAGAGATTTAGTGCCAGATGCTCCGAGGCGTTCATTCGATTTATATTATCCTATCTCTTCTACCACCGCTCTTGCTTCCAAAGTTCTCTCATTCTCTCCCCACCCCTCCCTTAGCATCTAGGAAGAAAGTGCTTTATCTTGCCTCACCGTGAGCGCCACCCAACTTGAGTTAAAAATGCGTTTTGATACATCTTTCTTCCAGCATGTAGAGCGGGAAATTATCTTTCGAAAACACTGCCTACGGTAGATGCACATAAGCAACATTTCCAACGTAACCCCACGAAAAATGACGCGATCCCAGTGAGGACTCATGGAAAGTGTTCCTCGTGTAAAGTCATAATTGGAAGACTAATTTACATTCCTAATGAAACTATCCGGAGCCAGATTGCTCTCGACGAGCCTCACTGCATGCTAATTTTTTAGTATCTCCTGCGGAACAAATATCTTAAACTCCTTAAATATTGCCCATAGACATGATTTATTGCCACAATTACTCATTCAGGTTGCAGCTATGCTTAAGCAAACGTTTTCTCAAATATTACGTGGCTGAGTCTTAAATATATCGCAGTAATCAAGATATGATACCCCGCATTAGGGCCAGAGAATGTAGATAAACCTTCTTCTTCTAATATCCGAAGAGTCTTTTGATAATGAGTGGAATTTATACATCACGCAGAAATAAAAATTTTGCAATTATCCACAGAAATAAATTTTACAGCGACCTAGGCTTCAATGTTTTTACATCGTCATCAGGTGGATGAGACTTATATCGTTGTTTTTACATCACCTGATGATGATGTAAGAACAGTGATACATAGGTCGCAGTAACATTTATTTCTGTGGGTAATTTCAAATGCTTATTTCTGCATTTTCATTTTGTTTAAATATCATGGAATAGTAATTTTGCACCATTGATATTTTTCTGTGGTGTGTATTGATTACTTATCTAAAATACAAATATTATCTTTGAAGTTCCTTCAATATTTGCATATGCATTAATATATGTAATTAATTATATGCATTTTTGTACGGAATTTAAATTTAATTTAGAGTTATAAATTTAATGAAGGAAATATACCATTTAGGAAATAACTTGCTGCAATATTCACTTCCGTTATGACTATAGAATATGCTTCCTGTGAAATTGATTTTAGCCCAAAGATCATTGAAATTAAATCTACCAGCCTAGATATTGATCCCTCTCTTTCACTTTAATGCATCACTCACCCCAATGCTTTCGTTCAAGAGTAATGCGACTAGTTTACGAGAAAAGTTTTAAGGTTTTTCAATAAACCTCAATATGGTCATAAAAATTGCAGTTAGTCGAGTTCTTAGTTACAGTAATATGAATTTGAAGATTAATTAAGGAATGGTGGCTCTGTATTATTTTACGGGAAACAAAAGTGTTTGGATGTGTTTAGTGTTGGTGAGCTAGCTCTAGTGATACAAGTGTAATGAGATTAGCAATCGGGGTGTGTCGCGAATTCAATTAGTCCACTTCTGACTATCAGTTTTCTATTCCAATTGTGGTTCAATGGTATACTTAATTTTTTCTCAAAGCTACAAAAAAATTCTGTAAAAATTACGTGGTGTATTCCCAAGGACTCGAAGCCTTTAATATAAAATTTCTGGTGGTGAAACGCAATAACCCACTTTTAATCATATGCGCCGTCAAAATTTTATAGCTTATGTATTAAAATATAAATAAATGATACACATCTAATGTCTGGGCCTTTGAGAACGCTTTCTAGGTTTCGCATTAAGCTGAATTAGTTAGAAAAACATATTAAGTATTTGGGAAAACTTCCGGTTAAGGTAGATTTTGGGCAACCCTCATAGTTGTTGCGGAATATTGAATAATTGATAAACCTAGCTTTTGTAATATCTTTGTTAACTTCGTTCATTGTTTTCTTAATCATTAAACTCGAGCTTGTCTAAACGTAAAGAGGGGGCAAAAATGAAGATTAGTGAGAATATCATGGGACGAAGACTGGAATGGAAGAGAAAGGCAGGAAGATGGATGGATTCTCCATAGCACTTGGCGAAGAACAAGCCCCTGGCTTGAAAGAAAGTATACGAAATATGCATGGGTGGATGAATTGGAAATGTATCCAAGTAAACGGGTTGGCGCTCTCCATTTCCCTCTTTCTCTCTCATTTTTATACCATCCATGGTCCCAGGGAAAGTTTTAGCCTCTCAGTGAAATATCTGTAGTAATGTATAACTTCTTTTGCCGACATGCGTCTTTAGATTGCAAAGCCCCGGGAGGAAAAATTTAGTTGCTTGCAGAGTAAGGCTCTAAGGGACTGTAAGTCTTATGACATCGATGTGGGCATTGTTCAGTTCTTTTTATTTGTCTTATTTTATACTAATAGATTTCGACTTCTTATCATTACCGCAAGTTTCATCAGTCAGGCAGGAACTATTGATGAAAGAAGGGTAAAGCATGCGTTTTTACTTTAGTCACTTAATTCTTACAACGTTTGCTCGATTCTCAAACAATCATATTCATAAAAATTAATAATCGTCATTGAAAATAATAATCTAATTTTTGTATTTTAACCTCACATGAGATGAAACAAAATTGACCAACTGAACCAAATCTGAGCAACCATGTACCGTTTTTCCAATGCTCTCTTGTTCTTCGCCAACACAACTTCCAAAAATTTGTAAGCATATTGTCTTTTACGAGCTGTATTTTACCGAATTAGTATATGTTCTTAGGAATATGCAGTTCATAAGTAATACTACAGATTGTCATTTAATGTGCGCGCATCATAAGGATTTGTACCTAAACGGCAATTTCAGACTTGTCTTTAAGCTTTTATCGGTGCATTTTTTAAGTAAATAAAAGCGTCTTTTAGAGGCGGAACCTCTTACTGGGTAAGTTATTTTTCACCGTTATAATCATTATAACGTCAAGAGATATTTTATAGCAGAAGTTTGACCTTAGTAATGGGTTTATTAAAAGTTAGTCATGAAAAATTTATAAGAAATGCTGATAAAACCCGATAAAAATGTGATGCAAAATATTTCCGCGAAATTCACATAAATTATTTAAAATAGCTATTAAATTCGAAGAGATCATCGTCAACGTAACTTGGAAGTATGTACTCATGACATCTATCATGAGATTAACAAAACTTGGGTGATTTTCATCAGGTATTCATATCTTTTGACCTGACCAATTTTAAAAGATTAAAGTTGTGTACAATGAAAAGGAAAATTAAGTTTTAACCCTTTGTCGAATAAAGCTTTTAAAATTTCTTTCTCCCAGCGGCAGCGAATGTAACGGCACATTGGTATGTGTGACCATCACGTGCGGCGGGTAGTTGGAATTTTTTGTCCCTGGAGTCGGATGTTCTCTATCCATATGAATGGGGAATAAATTGTGCGAGTGAGTTGTCGCTTCACGCCGGAAGATCAATTTACCTGAAGGGGCGACGGTTAAATGGGCGTGGGACAATCCACTTCCGAATGGCTAATTGGAATCCGATCCGTTGGCATTGAATCCGCTCTTCCAGCTCACCGGGTTAATAGACTTAATTGTCTTTTCCTCTACCGCAAGGCTTTTTATTTCCCCAGGGGGGTTTGGAAAGGTGTGATAAATCCACTGCCAAAAGTCATGGAAAGGCAGGGGTAAAATTGTATAAATGCCCAATCGCCCCGTGATCGGAATGTATTCAGCCGGTAAACCACAGCGCGTTGACCAATGAAATGTCATAAATACATTCATCCACAAATATTTCGTTGTGTTGGTGAACGTGAATGCGTATGGTCTTGAATTTTCATGTGCATGCCCGTAAATTTGATAGTGTACGTTAATATACATACACCTAAATTTAGGTGGACTATGAGAGGATTTGTGTGTGGTGCCCAACCGTTTGATTACAACCAATGCTATTCTTTTTACTAACGTTGCTCGTAGTGGATGCATCCTTCAAAAAAAACCAAACCACTGAAACTATCTCGATATAGAATGCGATTTTTATGTATTAATACAGTTTGTTATTACAGAAAATAATATGTTTTTTATATATAAATAAATATTGTTTTGCTAATAGTAATAATAATAATAAAATCCATAGGGGATGATTCCTGCCAAAAACCATATCCCTGAAACGATATCGGTATAAAATCGCGATTTACTCATATGGCTTCTGCTAAAGATTTATCATAGGCAAAATTTTATTTATACTTATTTGATTAATAATATAAAGAGTCCTTTTTATAGTTGAAATATTTTATCATGTACTTTTGATTTCAATTTTGCCGAGAAGATCTATTTTTTTAAAGAATAATTTCCCTGCTAAGTCTGCTTATTGCCTGACTCCTGGCAAAGACCTTGATAATCTCATCACTTTTGTTGAGGGTTGCTCCATTGATAATTCTGAAGATTTAGTAAGAGAACATACCTTTTTTTGGTCATCCTTTGTGCCTTTTGGTATGTACGGAATGGCAGAGTATACACAAAAAGGAGGTGGAATAAATCAGCTCAAAAGAGTCCTTAGATAAAAATGTGCCTTTAATATAAATATCTCTAAATGGATCAGAATAGTAAGTGGTAAGGTGGCTTAAGTACTATCCTCATATCCTGAGGACTCTCGTTTAATCCAAAGGTGATTTATCAGTGGAAAGGAATGTAAAACTGCGATTCCCCAGAAGTCTTTCCTTGAAAGTAGTCTGATATTATCACCAGGACTCCCTCCATTCTCGCTACCATCCCAATATTATACTCTCTTGCATCCTTCCCATTATCCTTAACATTTTTTGGACTTGTTTTTAAGTATGAAACACATTATCTATTAGTAAGGATAAAAGGAAAATATCCTGTAAAAGGCTTTGCTTGGATTTAATGACTGAATTTTTCATATCAGCGAATTTGGTGAACTTGGTTAGTGATTGAACTGAAGGAGAATTTCTCCAAACTGTCCACCGTTTCATTTTAAATATAAAGGGTCAAGGAATTTCGGTTAACAATACTTTAATACGGAAGAACGGTTTGCAATATTTTAAAGTAAATTGGAAAAAATCTGAAAATGAGTATAAATATTAGTAGCACTTCTTAGTAGTAATCTTTTAGCTTCTAAAATAACTATGCATCCTACGAAAATGCATTCTTTGATTTTAACAATATTGTAAACTTTCCACGAAATCTCGTGAATCTCTGTTTCTCTTATTAGTAAATGACTTGAAACGATTAATGAAGGCAAAAATAAGTGTAATTTTTCACTAATGTGCCTTGCTTTGCTTTTCATGGCTTTAGTTGTTAAATTTTTAAAAATAACCTCTTTTAGACAAATTTTTCTTTTTGAGGATTCTGGTCACCAACACCAATTCACCAACATTTTACACACAAACAAAATTAAAAGTCTACTGAGGAATTCTATTCACCCTGGCCGGTTTCTGAACCTGGATCTCCCGATATTAGGGTGAGTGGTTTAGCCAGTCAAACAACTGAAGCCTCTTCTTCCACTGCAGATTTTCGCGGGCTTTGCGGATACTTCAGATCCACATGGAAGGACGCCTCAGTAGCTTTACTGGCTGAATTATTCGGCCGGAAATCGTGGGTTCTGAGTTCGAGTTGTGGTCAAGGCGAATGATTTATACCCTGTGGAATTTCGCAAAAATCTCAAAGCCATCTTTGTACCTGATGACTTCATAAACACGTTTTACAGGATTGCTTTGTTTTTTTTTGGGAACATTACGTATTTCGCTTTCAAATTGCAGTAAATCAATACATCTACGAAGTGGAGACAGAAGAAGAAGTACAGCTCATTAGACCTAAGATGTATCTAGTGTTATTATACTCCGTACCCCTGGTATTAAAGGGTAATGGAGCAAACGACGTCATTATTTCCAAATAAACGAGCTACGGTGTCTCCAATCTACCCCAGTTCCCTCCGTCTGGATCTTTCCTTTCTCCATTAACGGCGAGGGAGACGAAAACCACGATTGACAATCGTAGGCTGGAGTAGTCGGCGGCGACGAGCGCACGCTGGGAGCTCCGTGAACGCGTGTGTACCGAGCAGGAATCCTTCACTTCTCTCGACTGGCACATCCTCTATCCCTATTATCCCCGGTCTCAATCCAAACGTCTATGGCTCTCCGATGCCAGACACACGAGGATGCGGTTACCTCTCTGTCTTACCCTTCCCATCTTCCTCTGCATCTCCTGCCCCTTCCTCTGTACTTAGGCTCCGAGGGTACGGTGAAAGACACACGTTCCCATCTTTTTGATTTCGTTGGCCCCGCCCCTTCTTCAGTGAGGAACATGCAGAATTTGCTGTCCTCTTCACTTCATGAGTTAGACTCAATAGCCTTTCCTTGAAAACGTCTTAGCCTTCCTTGGTCGTCCATCACAGCGAGGCAATATGTATTCGAAGGCAACAAAGGGCTTTAAAAATTGTTTTGTTCCACTGGCCTTTGATGCTGTTAATTTTCTTCTGCGTCGATAACCACATAATAATGTTTAACCTTCTACGGCTATAAAGAATTTAATTTCAGCTGATGTGATGTTCTTTCTGTCTCTCTTTGAGGGAAGCCAATTGTGGCAGCCGAAGTTAACATCATTTTAGTACGACGAATTAAGACGCATGCAACGCTTTACAACGGTTTAAATCACTTTCATATGAAAACCAGCTCTCTTGAAGATGACTTTTGTTTTAAGTTTTAATGCAAGGTCAACACAAATTTTCCAAACCCTTTCCAGTCTCAGTTAAAAATTCATTTGCATTCTTCGAACTACATTCTCCCTTGCCACACCCTTCTTGTGAGATAGTTCGGCGTAGACTTAATGTGGAAACTATTTTATTGCAAACACCAGTCTGAAGTGATACATACATTACATAAATGATTATCATATATTGACCGTGAATTCGATGGTAGTTTATACGCAAATCTTAAATAAACGTCGCTGAAATTGATTTTGATCATTTTTTTAATGATTGATTATGATGAAAAAAATTGATTTTTTTCAGAGTTGTACCTAAAAATAATTTTTCTGCTATTTATAATTTGCTTTGTATTAATTCAATTTGAAATATACCTATTGTCACTCGCACCACCTATTGGAGAATACTGCGAACATATTATATGTATCTTGCTAAGAATAACAAAAGCCATGAAGATCAGCGCTAATTACATTTGAATCTAAAGCGCAAATGAAATAATAGAAAAAAATAATATCAGCTTTATCTACGTATATTTCAGAAACAAACAAGTTTTTCAGATGAACGACGGTCAAGTTCGTGATCAGTATTTCGAGTTTATTCCGACAAAGAGTCGATTCTTTCATGTGGTGCTTTGCACCAATCTGGAGTCCCTTATTGGTCTAGGCTCACTCGCCCACCTACTCCGAATCGCTCCGTAGAGCGCCACAAGGCTCTTCCACATCCACGGCTCTCTTGTTTCTCGTCCGTCCACGCCGTCACGCTACCTTTCCGTTGCCCCTGCTCGCAAACAGCTTCGCCGCCCGCTACTCACGTACTAGTTCCCGGACACACAAACTCAATCCTCCCCACCCCTTCCCCACATCAACCCATCCTACATCCGTAAAACTCTCCCCCCGCACTTGGCGTGAGTGCTCCCTTTAACCGTCTCGAATCCCCCACAGAGGGCCAGCTTTGCACACGCCCACTTCATCTTCTTCTTCCCGTCTTCCGTTCTGGCGTTTTCACGTGTTCCGTCCTCTGATCGCGCTGGTTTACATACTTTGCCCGATAATAAAAGCCGAACGAAAAGTGCTGAAATGTTTTGTTAAGGATTTTTCATACGCGAATCGAGAATCCACGTGTAACACTCGAATCTCGCGTGACTATGGTCGACAAATAAAGTGACGTCTTGTAAAGAGAGGACTGAGCGTGTAAAACGGGATGAAATTAGATAAACAGGTGCTTTTAAACTGCCGCACATTCGTCTTGGACGCGGAGAAGAGTATCTAACAGGAAACGGGTGAAAGGGTGCATAATTTTGGTTTGCAATTTCGCCTTCCATTTGCCTGGCGCTGCAGCTCGATGTGTGCTTTGGCCTTCCAAACCAACTTCTCCCAATCTTTTCTGTTCTACGCCAACTCTTCGTTCCTTCCCTCATGCCTATTCATTTTAAATCATCTATCACATAGTTCATTCATGATATTGTAGACAATATTCTCTCTCTGTTGTTGTAGACATGTGTCTTCAGGGCTAACTCTGGTAGGTGTCGCATACGCATTCTTTCCATGGGACCTGGCCATTTAATTCGTTGCGAATTCACGAATATAATGATGTTCTCATGTTTTTACCATGCATCTATTTACTTTTTACCTTATTCTTGAATCACAATTTCCTGTCGCTGATTTTTCATTAGATGTTACTCATTTCTAATGACTTTTTTGTTATTTTCTGCGCTTCACCTTTTTATGTGAAGCGTAGTCAATAACACTAGTTAATCAGAATCTTATATATTTTTATATTTATGGTGTAGCTATTTACCTTGCTTGTCAGTTGAGTATTCAGCATATAAAGCCCTATTTTCTGTTTGTATTATACCTAGTATCGTCATATTTATGCTCCCTTCTTTATAATCGAGCTATGGGAATTTATGAACCACTTCAAATCCAAACTTCCTTATCGTTTATGTTGCTATTTCACAATGTTACCTGTTAGGAGAAAAGATGTGTTTAAAGTTGGTTGGAGAAAAATGTAGCCTTGAGTGGAATTCTGAGTTGTGTAATGGTCTTCTCATCGGCACCAATGTATTTGGATCATTTCTTAAGTCTAGGAGTATCGGATGGTTTCAAGGGTCTGGGTTTGATTCCTGACATTGCTGGAGAATTACTGCTAAATGCTGTTTCATAATATAATTTTATGTAGAGACAAGCTCAATTACAGCTCATGTTCTGTCAGACAAGATGTGAATTAAATCTTTATATCATGTCAACGTAAAAGCTACGTCATCTTAAGGTTTACTTTGACCAGATATTATAATAGTAGGTCTTATTGGCCTAAGTGATCCAATTTGCTGTTTATCACTTACTCCTAGAATTATCATAACATGAGAACTAAAACCAGTGAAATGTTGCTCATCCATGGCTGAGTTTATTGTATCTTCTTTTTTTATGACTCTCTCTCTGCGTTCGTTATCTCATGGGATCCTTGGCGTTATTCACTTTTAAATGAACGATGGAAGACACTTTCCTGATAGGTGCCGAGGTAAAGCGTTGGTAGATTGAGCCATCCAGATTAAAGTTCACCTATCCAGCAATGAAAAGAATTCTCGCGTCGCGGTCCTCTTCCCACCTTCCCTCCGTTCCGAAAACCTTCGAAATCGAACCTCATCTGCTCCCTATCTCTGGCCAAATCTCTCTCCACCCTCTGCCTCTCTCTCCCTCTCTCCGAGGGCCAATCTTTCCTTCTCTGCGGTCCCTTAACGCCTTACTCTATTCCCTGATCGGTGGCTGACTGCTCACCTCATTCCTTCCATTCGTCGAATGGAAACTCTTTCTCTCCTTATCTCATTCTTTCTCCATTTTTCCTCTATCTCTCTTTTCTCTCTCTTCTGCTGACTTTCACTCATCCCATCTTGATGCGAGTCAATCTCAGCTTTCCAAAAACGCTTCCCTTCCCGGTCCAAATCATTCAACGCCTCCGTTTCCTCTCTTTCCTTTGACTTTTTTTCGATCTCCGGCCATCTGTCCGTTATCTTTCTTTCTTTCCTCCTTTTCATCCGAGTTCTTAAGGCTAGGGTACGTTGAACATTAATGGCATAACTTAAGAGCGTGGCACAGAAAGGGGATGAATGTGGCAATGTACACCATACAGCGTTCACAGCATGCCTTAAGAATGTGACTAATGGACGATTGCAAAAATGTTTAGTTTATGAGATCAATAGTAAAAGATCCATGATGTTATAAATATCATTGCTAAGTTGAAGTGGCTTGATTTATCCATGGCTATATACCTCATCATCCAATGGCCAGTGCTTTGAACTTTTTCCCTAATCTGCTTTTACTGAATACAATTTATGCACGATTATGTTATACACATGTGTAATTTACGTATGTATTTTAGCAATTATCTGCAAAGGTAAATAAGTTCGTCATATGTTTGATAATGACTCTTTTGTCTCGTAATTAAGTTTCCTAGCGGTTCACTGCAAAACAACTATTTCGTTTACTTGTAGAGCTCATATATATTTAACCTCCATAAATTGAGCGTAATATGTAATAATGTAATAGTGATACATAAAGGTTATGTAAGTATTTATAAAACCAAGAAGTACGTTGGAACGCTTCAGCTACACATATTGAATGTATCCTTTGACTTATATATACCATAAGTCATTTGGATAAATATATGTGGTGACTTCAACCAGCTGAGGATTC
The DNA here is from genome assembly GCA_963169105.1 of Ceriagrion tenellum. Classification (NCBI taxonomy): domain Eukaryota; kingdom Metazoa; phylum Arthropoda; class Insecta; order Odonata; family Coenagrionidae; genus Ceriagrion; species Ceriagrion tenellum. Next base: position 103,727,802 of record OY720632.1, on the reverse strand, counting down.
AATTTCTCCAAGAACTATCAATGCTGAAGAATATACTATTTCAAATAGTTTGTTTTTCTGTGAATTTGGCCTGCCAAGAAGAAGAGTGATTCCCAAAGATAACCATTCAGCAGCTACCTTTGCTAGCTCATAATACCCACTAGACATGAGCCGCAACCGACGAGAAAGAAAAATGCAGGGTTAAAAATAATTACTATTCAGGATAAAGTAACTTCTCCTTTAGATGATTCGAAAAAAACTACAATTTAACATAAGAAATAAGGTTTTAACTATTGGAACCCTTCTTGAAGATTGTAGAAGATCACCATATTAACATGAGTCCTTTAGAAAAAAATCTTGACATTCTTTTTCTCTTATTATAAGTGTGGTTTGTATGCCTTGTTATGTGAAGTAGTTGATTACAAATGGCATGGTTTACGGGAACGTCAGCACAGGTCAGCCTTGGTTTTTTTTATACTGTGTATTTTTTGTCACATTCGGAAGTTATGTTAAATAACATTAAAGAAAAATAAGGATTTTATATTAGCTTCTACTGAAGAAATCTCTTCGATCAACTCAATAATAAAGAAAATTATTTTCCTCAGTTGTTTCAAAGACGCGGCTGACCATTGCCTGAGCGTAAGTGGGATTATGTCCTAAAGCTATGCTCTTATGATCAAAGTGAAAAAGCTTTTGCTATATTTTCCCTCGCCCGTTGGAGAGTATACATTATAATTCGCCACTCTCTGTCTCTCTCTCTCTCCCTCTCCCTCTGCTCCTTCGCAATCACTCTCCTTCTTAACTCCTTCTGTAATTTGACAGCTGAGTTCTTCCTTTCTCTTCCTTTCTCCCCCTTTCCCTCTCATTCCCTGCGTCTCCTTGTCCCTCCTTTTACTGTTGGTCTTTCAGGGCGTGTTCTTATCTCTTTCACTCCCTCTCGCATTCCGAAGTGGCTCGTTTATCTTCATTGAGTGTCCACCCCTTTCCGCATTTCTTTAATTTCTTCCCTCATTTTCGGTCCCTCCCTGCTCTCCAACTTTAGGGAAATGACCCTGTCGCATTGCATTTTTTCCAAACTCTCAGCTACCCTCTTTATTGTGGAAATCAATCTGTCGTTTCCTCCCGTAAATTGAGTACGATAAGTTACTTTCGTCGGTGCGAATGAGAGCGAGAATTATCGAGGTGGAGGACGTTTGTTTCTAAAAATCTACTCATCGTAAACGCTTGAAAAATCGGATACTTTGTCCGCTCTTGCAATCAAAATGTTACTTTGTTAGTTTCCATGTTAAATGGCGTAAATTTTAATTAAATACTGAAGCGTTTCGTTTATGCAAAAGCAAGTCACACGGAATACACGTCTTGTTCAACCTGAAGCGCACACATTTTTCTACTGACTTTGGAAATAATGGTATTGGAATGAAGTTAATTAGGTAATTCTGTGCCCATATTTATAAAAAAACACTAAACATTATGAAAAACATTTATTTTAAGAAACTTTTTATTGTGTGCGAAGCCACCTTATTTAACTTCCCGATCATTTTTTCAGCATACAAAGTCATTATCGTGGTGACAATGACTTCATAATTCGAAATCTTGGCTAGAAAGTTAAATATATTCACTTCGTGGAGTGAGCAAATATTCTTTTATTTACTCATGAAATAGCACAATGTCGTGCCTGAAAAAATTATTAATTTTGAAATACGACCCTTTTCTTCCATTCAAAATTACTTTCCCTACCGTTTGTCAAAAGTCGCCAAACATTTCTACATACTTTCGTACATGCATGCAAACTTGCGAGTAGCCAATATTCGGCTAAACTTAAGCCTTAAGCTTCAATAATTCAATGGAAATCTCGAAGTATATATTAATAGAACAAAGGGTAGTGATTGAAATATATAAAATAGTTCCTCATAAAAACAGTAGATACTCTCCTGCCTTGGCATCTTTCTCTTCTTATTTTTTCCCATGACGTTGTCATAATCATCCTCAATGCTACGTCGGGGATCGGGTTGGTGTGGTAGTTAGAGTACTCGCCTACCACACGGGCGGCCAGGGTTCAAATCCCTGCAGTGGCGGATGTTTTTCAGAGGAACCCGATCCCTACTTGAGTGTCTTGTGGAGGGCACTTCAAGTGGAGTACTCCGTCTGTCGGATGAGACGTTAAGCCGTGGTCCCCTTGGCGCCTTTCGTTAAGAGCAGGCTAATGCCGACGCTGGGTTTCTATCCACCCTTCCTTCCTTACCTATCCCCTATGGCGCAAATGACCTCAGCCGTCGGTCGCCTCCCCAAATATCCAATCCAATCCTCAATGCTACGTGTAATACAAAAGTGGCTAATAACTTAGAAATATTTTTCTTCAGTTTATTGACACAATTTATGTCTTCCCAATAAATTCGACCTGTACGACAATTTTTGACATCACCGTTCGTTTTTTTCTGCCGTGTCTTTAAAAATGCGGGTAAAATTATGAAGAGCCTGCTTTTAAGTCCATAAACTATGTATCTGCGGAGCGGAGATAAAGGAAAAGGGATAATGCTCCGGAAGGAGTTTGAATTTTTAATAGGAGAACTTTCTACACTACAGTGGACGCCGTGACTCGGTTCCGGTACAAAATAAATCCATGGAAAACGTTGTGAATCGTGTTGACAATCCCGCTTCAGTTTGTGAAAATGAGGATGTTCAGGCTGTCCTCGGGTATGTCTATTATGCAATTTATGGAAAATAAATTACGAAAGAGGAAAATTGATTAAGAAAATGAATTATCAAAGCAAACCTTAGCATCTATTCAAAGAATGCGTGATTGGAAGAGTATTGGAAACGTTATTGAATAGACGATACATATGTTTATATAAAATGAATGAGTTTCGTTAGCTGTTTTGATTTTTGTAACCAGTTCTCAGCTTGAATATAATTGAGTAAGTGAGTTTTACAAGGTCCGCTCTTGTGGATGGAAGAACGCTTCAACTTGAAAACAGCTAAGGACAGATCCTCGTGACTTTATGAAATATACCCGTGTTCGTCGTTGGAAGTAAACTTTGAATCAATTAAGGAGTACCAGCTACTGTTACTTAAATTTACCTATCCTACCTGAATCGTTGTCTTCTTCATTTCTTTCATGTTTTATTCCGAGTATTAGAAAACTTTACTATAAATATTTACTTTTTAATTGACATTAGTTTATTCACTACACATCAGAATCCAATATTTCCTTGGTAATACAGTGCTAATTGCCATTTATCTAGAAAATTCAACTTGAATATATTATATGCTCGCATTAATTTTCATTCTGTATGTAATTCCGGTATTTCTGCTGCATATAGACTTTTCTGAGTCCAGCAACTTATTTGGCGCGTTAAAAATTTTTTTCTTTCAGTTCAGTTCTTTTTCTAATAAAATATTTCGTATTATTTTATCATTTTATAAATTTTAGGCTTGAGATAAAGCAGAATTAGTGGAACTGCATTATTTTTCACCTTTCTCTACTCGTCAATGTAATTTAACAATCTTTAATTCGTAATCCAGTTGAACAAGAAAGTAATTACTTTTAGAGAATAAATTTTGCTGCTTTATGCCTTAATAGTAAAATAGGTAAATGTTTTCGATAGCTCTCTCCGTTGTTTGGACGGGTTGCTTCAATTTTTATTTATTTATTCTTGTTCGTTTTCTCCAGAACATTAATTTTTTCCACAATTTCCATTCGGAACAATTAGCTGGACTCTTCATAAATATTACATGACTAACTGCTGCCTATTAGTTAGCGGTTAGATTATGTTGTCTTATATTGTTGACTGTGGCCCTTTGTATCACTAACGAGTACCTATTTTAACTATTTACTCAGCTGTATATTCATCCTGCGTGCTGTTTGATGAATATTGGGTTGCAGTTCAGAGATTATAATTCAAAACACAGCGAATAACAATGCATTGTTTTTTGGGATATTGTATTAATTCCATTTTATGCAAAGGTAACTTCCATTGGCATCAATTCTATCCCAGATACTAGAAGATAAAATTATTTACAACTCTGCGTTCATTTTGACAAACAATTTTGCAAAAAGATATTTCGTTTTTTTTAAATAATCATCGGTCGTAAAGTTTTACGAGAAGTTTTTTTTAAATTTTATCTTATTGTTGCCTGTAAGTTATCAACTTGATTATGTGTAATGGTGTTGTTCATTTTCTATTACCCACATAAGCTATTGTGACTTTTGGTTAATTTGGACGTAGCGATGTGTAAAAATTCATATTAAATAGGGAGTTTGGGTAAAATCTCTAGAAGTGCCCTCTCGAGTTCAGTAGAACAGTATTTCCAGTGACGAATATGGCAATTAGTCGAGCCCTTATTGAATTCGTTGATGATAAGGCTTCTTTGCCTTAAGTGCATGAGATTTTTATGTTTTTTTTTAGTATAAAGCAAATTTAAAAAATTCTCGATAGGGAAATATGTGACGTGATAGGAATTCAAAGAAATGGCTACATTTTGACTATTTTATACCGCATTGTGTAGCCAAACCTTATGCTTTTTTCATTATAATAAGGAAATTCCTCTGAAATATCTTTTCAAGTTTCCTCGCCAATACGATCCTTTCCTCTCCGGCATCCTCCCTTTTTTCACATGATCTTTTTTGTTGTTATTCCTACTTTCAATCGCAGGGCCATCTCTCAATCACTTCCCCTTGTTTTCCCTTTATTCTTCCCTGTTACCAGCCAGCTCAACCCTCCATCACCCTCTAGCCACAGCTATTTTTCTTATTCACTACTGCATAATGATTCTCTCTCCCTCCTTTCTTTCTCTCCTCCACCTTAATCCTGCACCAACTCCTATGTCGTCTCCCACTCTCTTCTTCTCCTCCCCTTCTCTTTTCGATATCCTGCCCCACGATCGCCCCTTTAGGCTTCGCGAAAGAGACCCTCGATATTCCCTTCCACCCTGACACAAATTCGGTCTCATCACTCCTGTCCCAACTATAAAAAAAACCCCAACCCCTTATCCCGGCGTAAAAAAAGCACGCATCCTCTCTCTGTCGTCTCGCATCCTCATGGCCTTTTTACCTGCCCGAATTCCCCAAAAACGTTCCTTCCTCTCCCTACCCACCCTTTTATCCCGCTCCTTTTCCTCTCTCTCCCTCTGCGGAGGCATCCTCTCGTTCCCTTATCCGCTCCTTTCTCCTTCGTCCCATTTGACCCATAAATAATCCCGAGCGCCGTCCTTCCCAACCTGCAAACCCCCACCCCTCCTGCAATACCTCTTTTTCCTCTGACACACCTTTTTAGCTTCCCCCAAAACACGATCCTCCGCTCATTTCCTTTATTTCTCCTTCCTCCTCACATTTTTTCTCTCTCTCCTCTGTACCTCCCCGCTTGCATACTTCTCCCTTTATATTATTTCCCATTACACAATTCAAATTTGTTAATGATAATCGCTGCGCTTGTATGCACCCATGGATCAAAGGGTTCCACGAAATTGATGGAATTAACTCCAACTGTGTTGGCAATTCATCTTGAATGAAAGTTTAGAGAAACAAATGATTTTCACTGAAATTTTCATGTGCAACTAATACCAGGGGTGTCATTTGGAGGTACAAAAATGCTTCTTTGAAATAATATCTACATTAGGTTGATGCCTGTACTTTATTAGCTAAAAAATGTATCAGTGAAAATTATGCATTATCAATATAGGGGTTGCGCTTCCAGTAGACCGGAATTGAAAATTTTCAAATTAATAACTCTTCGTAGGTGAGTCTCAGAAATCATACAAGTATCTAGTAAGTTGGTTGAATTGTACCAAAAATTTTGTGGCCATTATGTTCCGGCTTCCTTTTATTACGGTCATTTACTCTGTGTTATTCATAATAGCAATTTTTGTCAAGGTGTGTTTCTTTCCTAATTACACTTCTTCCCTTGTTTGATAACTGTTTTCTCTCTCTTTTTCTGTTCCTTTCACACATTTCTATTCTTTTATAAAGTAAACTATAATTAAAATAACGATAAACATCCTGCTTATTAACATAATAACTACGGTTTGGAAACTTTTATCACGCCCTAAATTGCCGCAACTTACCGCGGAACTCAACGCAAGCCACGCCAATTCTCAGCACCATCTCAAGGTTGTAGTTTTATTGTATTAGGATGCGGATTCACACACAAGACCTCGTCTGCTTTAATCCTGCTTGTAGTCCTGAAGTTAAGTTATGGGAATGAATTACCTTGCCAACATTAAATCGACATTTCCGTTCTGGAGTCCCATTCGGCTTGGCCTCGGACATACTGAACTTGGGAAATGTTTCTGACATACCCTCCAAACTTTCCAATTTTACCGTTGAAATGCTAAGATGAGTCAGCGGATTTGATGTCATATCCTCAAATTTGCCGACATTTGACCGTGCGGAGTCCTTCCTGAGAGACAGTCCTGGTACCCCTTGGTACATGACGTCTAAAATTTCGGACTATTATTGTGGGAAATGGGAATAATTTTAATTTTAATTAACCTACATCACTCCCAATTTTTCCTTTGATTTGTTCAATGATCACTCCTCCTTGCTCTCACTCCCTGTTACCTTCGATTCTTTCATTCCGTCTACTCTCATCCATTCTCATCCTATCTCCTTCAAATTTCCATTCATATTTTCCTCCCTCATTCGGGTCCTTCCAATAGCGCGTAACGCGGAAACTACGGTTCGGTCACACCTCTTTACCTCTCAACTTCATTCCCACCCGAGTCCTCACTCGAACGCCCTTTCTCTATCCCTTTCCCTGGGAATGAGTTCAACTTCCGCTCTCCACTTCAAATCTCATTTTGTGTGTCCCCTTTTCGTTTCTCCTTGCTTCAACTGGTAGGCAGCGGAAAGGGGTTCCCTAGAGTCATGACACGTTTTGCAGTCTGGTCCGATTCCCGTTCCCATTCTTCGTTCTTTTTTACGACGCATTCCCTCCCGACCTTTGACCTCTTTCTCTACCCCTCTATTTATCTCTCTCTCTCTCTCTATCTACCACGCATGACGTGGTCGTCCGACTTTGTCCTTCCATCTCTTACTCGTTGCCGGGGAAAAATAAACATATTTTTAAAAATTCTGCGCATTTTCAGAGGTTCATTCTTCATTTCCGTACCGGCCAAAGTAAATATTAGTCCCCTGTATGTGTACGTATAGTCCTCTTGAGAAGGCTCTTGATTTTCCTTCAATGAGAAAATTACCTACCTATGATCACTATGGTGACATCAAAATTAATAATAAAATCTTTTTTTTGCTATACGTAGCTTACACAATTTCTAGAGGGGAAAAAATTAGGGTCGTCTAGAGTTTTGCACATCTAGCAATCTTTTGCTAAAAGAAAATAACCTGAATTCGAACGGGTAAGAAGAAATATTAAAGTAAGTAGAGTAGTACAAATTTGAATTCTACTGAGGGAAAGAGATTTTTGAAGTGAATATTCATCTGCGGTTGGATTCAATCTCGGTCTAGGTTTTCTACAGCTTCCCATTTTAACAACCAACTTCTATATTGCTTCCTGTGATGTCTTTGTTTCTTTACTCTGCCAAGACGAGCCTTCCCATTTATATCCAGTTTTATAAGCGCTATGGGAATCTTATAGAGAATCCAATAAAAGTCTCATTTCCAAATGATTTTTCACTTTGCAAAGAAGGACTAATATTTACTACTGAGGAGAGATGGCTTGAAAGGAAGGGGCTGAGAAAATCATCGATGAATGTAATAGATGAGAATCTGAAGGAGGGAAATCAATAGAGCCTTGAGATGAGAGCGCGCATGAAAAACAGCGTGAATGCAAAAGAAAGAAAATTGGCAGGTAGTGATCAAGTGGTGTGAGAGTTGAAAATGAGACCTTTCTCCGAGTCCAACTCTGGAAATGGATATTTTGACTTTGACTTTGACTTCCTCATTTAGGCAGTGAAGCTAATTGAAGACAATCATTATAGGACTGCTAACCGACCAATTTTCGAGTAAGGGAGCATCTCCATAGCTTTGGAATTGAAGTTTCATGGAACTGCACACGGTGCAAGAGAATGAAGGAAATTACTTGCTATATATTAAGCCTAATAGTCGTTAGGACACGAAATCGGTACCTGAGTATTCCCTCTTCGATGCTTAGTGACATAATGGATTTACCCATTGGGAACATCCTGCAATTTGCCGAAGCCATAGGTCTCCTGGTGTAAATACTCTTAGAGCAATAGTTCCGATTGTACTAGGGCCCAAAGAGAACTCCATCCGAAGACACAGCATTTAAATACACTTAGCGCTTAAAAGCACTTGTGACTCCGTTAAAGGGAATACCGTGGCTAATTCAAGTACGTTCTCAGTTTTTCTTTCAATCTTTCTTTTCTTATAATCTTTGGTAGGTAATACCCCCTTCATCAACTTATTTATTTCATCATTTATGCATATTACCATCATCATTTCTTTTTTCATGATTTCCTTCACACCCTAGTACTTATAGTACATATAGTAGCTGCACCTATCAAAGTCCAGCCAAAGGGCCTACGACACCAACCATGGGACCCATCCCACCCCGTGTATCCCGCACTCTCTTTTTCCGGGGGAATGGGGACGATATATTTTCTTCATATTTTTATTTCTATGTTTGTCAGCTGCATTCCCAGTTCCTTCTCTATACAGTGGCCTATTCCAAAAATTAAAAGCCTCTTGAATACTAGGTCCATATTGATTACTTCTGACAAAACTCTTCTGTGATACCGATTTCTATTATATTAGTCAGTCTTCTATTCGCCAATTGAGACGCAAATTCCTTGGTGAAACGCTGACGCACGATTTTTTTTAAACTTCTCTAAATTATTGGCAAGAATTGCTGGTTCCTCATCCTTTGAGGCGACCGTGTATGATTTGAAAATGCAATATTTTCCTCCCGTTTTCTATGAATTTTCTAAAATCATCCCACATTCATGCTTGCCTCTCATGACCAGGCCAGAGTATATATATTTCACGCAAAAATGTTGACTTTCCTTCAGTTTTCGTAATCTAGGCGTTAGGCTCTCCCAAAAAGACTGATTTTCCGCTCGTGTGCGCAACATGCCAAGAATCACCTCCTCCCTACCTACAGGCAGAACATTTTTCATCCCTTTTCATTCTGACCTCATTTTTTAAAACTCTGTGAGCCCTGAGGTTAAGTGCACATTTGAGCCGCTTCTTTGAAATTATTTTTCTATAAGTCTCGCTTATATAGTGTTTACAAAGCCCACAAAATTCATGTGATAGAGTAAGGTGGCTTACCTGGCTAGTGCAATATCGCGAGGTTAGGGCTCTCGACTCGATCAAGGCGAATGATTTTTCCTCTGGGGAACATTAACACGCAATACTCCGTTAGAAAACGGCGTTATTTCCACTCATGAATGAATTAGAACGTGGCGGTCCGGTATACTCGGCGGAAGTACTGCTATTTTAACCGCGATCTCTTTCTCTTCCCATTCTTCTTCGTTGCTCACTTCCTCTCCTTTCCTTCCACCTTTCCCAAAAAAATACTTAATCTTCCAGGGTTCGTTGGGATAAAAATGATGGCACCTGGAGATGGGAAATCTCCCTGCCTTCCTCACCCTCGTGACCAGCCCAGCTAAAAGTTTCCGCCCTTAAACCGTCTCCTAACCTAGGATAGCTCATTTTATTTCATCATTTTTGTTTTTTTTGTAACTGCTGGCGAATGCATTAAGACTTTCACGTGGGCGTGTGCTGTACTAAAAAAATGTTGTGGCATACGCGTCATTTGCTAGAGGAATTTTCGTTCTTATATGTTTGCACTTACGAGGCGTGACTCACGTTGAGCACATACCGACGTTTAAATAAAACCTTGTGTCACATTCGATTTTTTTTAAAATCCCATTTTCCCTCACGGCTTTCCTCTAAAATTATCCATGATCCGAATAAAGTCCACCTTTCCCCACTTTTCTTTTGTAGTTATTTCCTAAGGGTGTGGAGTTAAACCCCTGATGAGTTTCTGCTTTATTAAAAAAAAAACTTTTCGTTTGTTCACGTACCCGGATGATGTATATTTACACCAGGATATGCGGTGCGCCTGAAATGAAAGTCGTTTCCGTGCAAAAAACGCGTCAGCATGCAGTGTTGTTTGTTTTCACCCGTTGGTTGTCACCGTAACATGTCACTCAATGTTGGCTTTATTGAAATAATTACCGTTGGGAATCTTCCTTGTTGCGACAAAGGACGATCTTCGATACCCGGGAGATAATCGGGCGGTGCCTCTGCGATGATCGATATTTGATGATGGCAAAAGGGTTCGCTTCCCCCAAACTCGGAGGCGAAAATTGGTTTTTCCGAAAAGTATAAATTCGTTTGCATTAACACGATTGATTTTCGATTTTGATCATGGCCGAAAACACCATGGAATAATCAGTAGAAAGGCGAAGTGGCGTCCTCCTCCCTTATAGCTCTGTGCTACGCCATCCATCATGCGTGAAGGATTTGTGCCAAACTACCCCACTCTCGGGAGATAGCCTACTTCTGATCTCACCTTCCTCGTTTCCTTGCGACCTAATGACTTTACTTTCTTCCATTCTTTCTCAATTGCCCTTCCTTTTACTTATCGCTGACAGCGCAGCAAACTCGGTATACTTTGGTTCTCGTGGACCAAAAGCTGGCACGAATCTGTCCTTTTTTTCTTTGCTCACCATAGTTTGTTTGCATCCAACGAACATCTTCAGGTCGAATTATATTTTTTATTTAGCATTAGTAATTGAGGCAATGAAAAATTTCCTTGTAAATCCTCAGTTTTGGACCCAATGTTCGTAATTTCACAGTTCACAACCGGAATTACAAAGTGTTTTTTTTAAATTGCATAAATACTCAAGTGTTTAAGATTATGTTTTACTTTATGCTCCAGAAGTTTTGCGTCTTCTCTAAACGACACGGAAAACACTCAAACATTTCCCTCAACGAAACGGAAGTCTGCTTTGACGAAATATTTCTCAGCCTCTTCCAATTTGTCTAAAAGTCTACATGATATTCCGCAAGCTGCTGCAAGTGCGAGCGCCAGGGGTTGCCTGAACACCTGTCGTGATATAAGAATATAAAAGACTAAAGGATTGCGGTAATGCGCAAATGTTCAGTGGTATTTTGATGACAAGATGACGCTAGACAAAGCGAGAGAGTGATTAAGAATCATTTACTAAAACTGGGGCACACTTGGCGCTGCTAAGCTTAATAGCTGTCTATGAATACGATTTTGTTAGTTGGCGACTAGTAAGTGCGCAAATAAGCTCACTAAGCTAGCTAAGATAGTAGCTCACTAAGTAATCTGTGAATAAGGTCCTAGGTGTCTTTAATCTACATCACGTTTTACCTGGCTACTTACTGATGTATTGTAAGCTGAAATAGTATCCTGAAACTCGTGTGAGCTGAATTTTTATTATAAACATTTATCTGATTGACAACATTTTTACTTACGTTCTTTTATCACAGAACACATTCTCGAGCATTTTCCTCCTTCCTTATTTCCTTGACGGGAAAAAAGTAATCTTTCGTCCATCTCCTCTTCTTTTCCGACCTTCACCAACGCCTCTCAGCCACTCTGCCGCCAATTTTGGGAACAACCCTTTTGAAGTCATCCACCCGAACCCTATTTCTCTCCCTGCGTGTTCCAATTCCGTATTCTTCCCATGCCTCGACGTCTTACGCAAAGAAGCGTTTCCGAGAGCCCACCTCCCATGCTTCTCCGGCGATCTCCCTCGTTCCCTGCTGCCTCATTGCACCGCACCGCTTAACAGGGAGACCCCTATATTCTTCCCGACTGCGTAGTCACACTTAAAACTGATTTCCCTCTCCAGAGTTCTATTTATGAAGGATTCCGTGCTCCAGGTCTTTTTTTCTCTCCTCGCGACCATTTCCTTTTGGTCGTTATCTCCCTTTCTTTCATCCTGTTTCCTTTTTATGCCACTCTTTGCGTTCTCTTTCTCCTCCAATCTTTTTTTGGTATGCTTGCTTTATCCCGGCGCACACACGATCCAATATCTTTCGGCGCTTCTGTCCTCCGCCCGTCCTTCCTCGCTTGAGTTCTTCCTACTTATGTGGACACGCTCTTTTTCTCCCTTAGCGTTTTTATTGCCACTTCTTTGACGTAACTGTTTCTTCTTCTTTCGCAACGCTTTTTCAGGGTGGCTGTTCCTCCTGCAAATCTTTGTAATTCCAAAAAACCCCTTGATATTGCTACTCTCTTGGGTAAAATACAGCTGGGTTTTCTCCGTGATATTTATGTAGCCCAGGAATTTCTCCGAAACTTCACTTGATTTACCTACGGCTCGGTTGGTTCTATAAAGTCACAGGCTTATTCTCTTGTAATGTTTTGAGTGACATATACTCAATTATATCAGAATTTCATATCTTTAATTTGATTTATTTTTTATCAGTTCTGCTCTAACGCTATTATTTTCTCACTCTCCCTGATTCCATTTATTTTATATGCACCTGAATCATTGTATTTCGGCAATTTGAACGATGTCATTTTCGTTGTTCCCCGTGAGTAGGCTGCTACATATGACAATGGCATATGCATACTTGCCTATTCAATTGTTGTGAAGACCATTTTTTAGCTTTCTTAAATAGAGATGTTAAATAATTCTTCTCTCGTTTTTAACATTTTCCACACTATATTCAATTGCATGGAAGTGCAATTTCAATAAGCCTATTAAATAAAAAGTAGTAAGTCAATTTGGTGACCAACTCCGCTTTGAGATGATGCATCCACCTGTAAATCGATATAAATGCCAATAATGACCCTGATCTTAGGTATGATGCGCGCGTGTCCTCCTTAAAGAATATCCTGCTCCTGAAATCTGGAAAACTTCTTGATTTCAAGGATGGAAAATCATATCTCACTAAGCCTCATCATGAGGAGGCTGTAAGAATTTTTGGGATCCGGGAGGAATTTTCACTCATTATCTCAAAAAAATACGAAAAAACGCCTAGTGTTTTGCTAAAAGTTCTCACAAAAAACAGGTAGCATGAGAGAACTATTAGAATGCCTGAATTTTGACCCACTAAACAACCGAAATTTTTATATCAGTCAATGACTAAAAGAAAAATACGAGTGTCATGAGCTTTTGGTAGGCAATTTGGATTCATAATTACCCCCGCACTATGTACCTATATGGTCTAGATTTTTAGGTACTCATGGAAGCAACAGGAATGGACAGAGACTCTAATTCTACCAAAACATCCCTCATTGATTATCGCTTTCCTCCCTAAATTCCATTTTCTGCTACCCATATGGTTTAAAAAATTAAATTATCTCATATGAAGGAAATCTGCCGACTTCGTTACAAAATTGTTGCGAGCGAGCATAAAGTGTTTCTCAGCTCTTCTCACGGGTTACGCTAGGAGCCACTAAAGACTCGGAGGCTACGCGCTTTACTTAGTTTTCTTGAGAAATTCTAGACACATGTGTTTCAAAATGACAAAGAATATCATTTCAATGCCACACTATACCTCTAGGTCCGACAAAAGTGATGAAATAAGTGAGATACATTGCCGATCAGATAGGTAAAAAATCTTCTTTCTTTCCTCGCACTATTGGTGTTTATAACAAGAAATGTCCTCCTCTCAAAATACACTTTTTATATAATCCACCATTTCACCTTCCAAAACCTTATCTCTAACACTTCTACACGGCTAGTGTCTTGATACACCCTACCACACACCCATGCGGTGGCTCGTAGGTTAGTATGTAGATGTACTTTCATTTCTTTGCCAGCCGCGGTTGCCGTATGATGATATGATCGCCAATCAATACGAACGACCTATCTCTGTTGGAAATATCTTTTCTGCGTCTATTTTTTTTAAATTTTATCCCGAAATATTGCCCATTAATTGTATCTTGCTCCTGACCTCACGATGGTTTAGAGTTCCGTCAAGTTGATATGCGGATACTCTCGACACAATTGTGTATGTAATATAAGAAGTAAACCAAATGTTTGAAAGTTGTAATAGCACCAAATTCACTCATTAAAGACGCGATGAATTTATTTATATGTTGTTTTTGGCTCTGTAGAACTGATGAAAGTTACATGCGACTGCAACGAAAGAAGCTCAGTCATCTTTGCTAAATTATTTTTTTCTATCACCTCTCTTTTTATGGATTGCGTCTTTCGTAACCTTGCCGCATACCGTTACACTGGCTGGTGGGGTTTTTTGAAAATTTAAATGCCTGTTTATTAACCTCTCCTCTTCGTATTCTATTGTCTATCCCCGCATCTCCATTTTCTTGTCATCCCTGCTTTGTGCTCTACCTCTTGATTTTAGAGCCTTTCCTCATTCCACCCGCCATCTTTTGCCCATTATTCCGTTCCCTGTGTCTCTCGCATTAACTTGTTTTTATGCGGCCCCTTGAATGCTGCCCCTAATTCCCCTCCCTGCATTTCTTCATCTTCAAGGGAGCGTGGAAGACTGAGCGTGAGAAGCTTGGACTGCCACTGAAAATGGGAAACGAAAATTCCACGGGATAAGTCCATCTAAAAATAAGGAAACAAGAAAAGGAGAATTTTACAATGGAAAACACTTGAGACAAAGCTCGAGGAAATCCCCAAGAAAATAGCGGACGTGCCACTTGTGTTTCCCTGGTTTCATAATTTTGTCGTTTCCTCATTGTTTTTGGTGTTTTCAGGAAATGATTTTATTCTCTTATAATTCTTATTTTTTATGTTATCTCTGTTGGAAATATCTTTTCTGCGTCTATTTTTTTAAAATGTTATCCCAAAATATTTCCCATTAATTGTATCTTGCTCCTGAACTGCATTTTACTAAATTCGAAATTCAGAAGTTCGGTACTTAAATTGGGGTTACATTTTTATCAATCCCATGTCCTTCAGTTAATGCAAATATGGTTGTGGTGACTATGGAATTTTGACTGTATTATAACTCAGCTATTCTGATTCTTAAATTATTTCAAAATTTTAAAAATGCAGTCACATATTTTGCGCGATTGTAACTCTACCATCTGATTTTGCTAACGTGTTGGCAAGAATCGCTCCCTGGATACCAATGAAACATTGCGAAGGCTCCGTCAGTTAAATTGCGTACAGCAGAATAAATGTGATTGAGTATATTTTCGATAGCTGAGAGACTTGGATGGTGAGGTAGTCATCCTATCAGAATTGAATCACATTTCCGTTTTAGTCATGGAATTTTTTCACTGTGGTCAGATGTTTTTTTTTCATCTCAATCTCGTCTCTAGCAATGATTTATGTTCGTTACGTGCTGAAATTGCACTCCATAAAGCCCCCACTGCAGCTTTCCTCCTCAATTTAAAGTGAAATTATGTCAAAATCCATTAATGCTGATCTCCAGGTGCCATCACCCCTCCTCTTTGTGGTTTGGAACGAACGCTACTTCACATTGTGAGTGCCCATATCTCTCCCAAACGTCATGTAAGGAATTTGAGTCGGAATCCTCGCTCGTAATACCTAAACGCGATAACCTTTTCGAGCCGCTTCCGTTTCGAGCGAAATAAATTGCACTTCATTTCTTCCAACAGGGCTCGCTGCAATCGTTCAACATCGTTCTACCTTAATCCCTTCCCTCCCCCCTCTTCGTCCCAACACTTCCGTTTATCTCAAACCTGGCTTTAGGTTGCACGTTCACTCTGTTTCATACCAGACACACACAGGTCATGTTCCATTCCCTCCCTCTCTCCCTTACTCCCTCTCATCGTCTGCTTTACCCAGCCACACCTGCTGCAACAACGGTGTAGCCTCCAGACTTGGAATGTCCCCATTCAATCAAATGTCCACTCCGAAAAGCCCCCATCACTGAACTGCGTCCACATCTCTTTTTTCTCTTTCTCTAACCCTCTCACATGAGCCCCTCTTTTCCAACACTCTCTCCCAAACATACGTTAAAAAGCTCCCCATCCCAATCTGCAGTCCTAAATACGTCGATATACATGTATGAGCTTGGAGAGAGTGTTGAGATAACCAATCCTAGCTGTAGGCCCGTTACCGCATTTTTAAGGACCGGCTGGTTGAAGTACCCGCCAAAAAATATTGCAATGGGGGCATATAAATGTGTAGGGCGTTCATAAAACTTGACGGGTCGAGACGTGTCTACAGTGCGATTTTTCACTTTGCAAATTGTGGCCCATTTTCCGATGAAAAAACTACGGGAGTGTCGTTTGGTCAGGAAGTGGAGTGAATTCCTGCGATTTTGAAATGTTCAATGCGTGTTCCATTGGACTGCAGTCGAATGCATCCGTTTTTTAGCGCCGCGGATAAATGGGGATGAAAGAAGGCGATTTATCGGGGATTTTATTTTTGATACGTCGCGCACAAAACTCATGTGACGTAAGGATGCGTTTTAGAGTTGAATTGAATTGTTTGAAGTTTTTTGTTCGGCCTTTTCTATAGATTTCTCAAGTCGTTTACAAAGTTTCTTGCAAACAAAGACAAAACAGCTCCAACTATCTGGATATGGTGACATATAGTGTGTACCATGAGACTTTTCGCCATACAGAGGCTCAACGTGGCTCAATCTCATTTCCAGAAGTCGCCGCTAATTCTTTGTGTTAAAGGCAATCTCGGTGAAATACATCCGATAATTACTTTTCTGATTTGAATGGTGAGTTTTTGAAAATAAGTCTTGATATAAAAATGATTTGTTCTGTATGTTCCATCAAGAATGAGAAATAAATTCATCCTATTTCGATTTTAAATGTAGAATTCTGCTTTAAGTATTTATCAAGGATTACGATAATTGACTTATCGATGCAAAAAAGTAAAAAGTGAAGCCAGAGTATTTTTACAAAAAACTATACACCTAACATCGCCAAAGCGTGCTGTTCATCCTTAGATTTCATAAGCAATGCAACGCCTTTAAAAAACTATAACAATTTTTCTTTTAATTAATACGGTGCCATAAACGGTTCCACAAACTACTGCAAATTAAAGTTTTCGGTGTACTCGGAATTCTAATTCTCGGAATTCAAAAACTCAGAATGTTTTCGGTATATGTAGCTGATTCATTAAAAATGGCCGATGGCGTATTTTGATCCATTCTCATCCATCGTTATGGTTCCATCCATTCCTTTCTTTAATCTCTAGCTCTGAGAGTTACTTTTGAGATGCGGTAAACGAAAATCGAAGAGTTTGCTGAGATATTGTCTCAAGAAGACTCTTGAGCCACATCCTGGAAGATTTGGGGAAGTTTTAATGCGCGCGTAACTGACTTTATGAAAGAAGTTTACGGGTGGAGAGAAGTCGGCGGGATTTTGGTCGAAGTTTGTAATCTTGGATGCAGTTCTAATTATATCAAGTTTCGCTGAATACGCTGCACACTGCAACCACCTTCGTCATCATCCTTAAAGTTTGTCTAATGGACAAAATGCTGACCCTGGAAATAATGCCGTCATAGATGAACTCTGAGACGATGCATGGTACATCATCATAGTTTTAATAACTGTAGTGCTATGTGTAAACTTAGCGTCCCCTTCATAAATCTCCTACGTTTATATTAACTTGTTTTATTTAAATGTCTTATAAAAGTATTCTATTTTTATTTATCAATTACGTTACATATGTACCTGTTCCCTTCATCGTAACCTTTTCCCAATCTTTTAATCTTCTACAACAGCCTTCAGTCAACACTTGCTGAGGAACATTTATTATTATTACTTACTCTACCTCGTTTTAATCTTCTTACATGGACTTCCATCTTCTCTCCTACAATTTTCCGTTATAAATTTCCGATGTTTCATTCCATCTATCAAACCTTCTCCACACCTACGACATAAAATCTGACTATTTCTAAAATTAGATCAGAATCCCTTTTCATGAAAGTTCGACTGGTACCTGTAAAATGAAAATTGGTTAATGTTGTCTATAAATAAGTTCATGGCTTGAAGTTTATTGCCTACTTTCAACGAACAACGTAGTCACTTCAATTAACTAGCCACAGTAGCCCATCAAGCAGACACAAGGCAATGGAATGAAGCCTCGTGAATCAATGACGATTTTTATTGGATGTTCCTTCATCCTTTCCTCTGGTCCGTATAAATTTTATCCCCACTGGCTGACACATTTCATTGATCTTTTATTCTTATGTAATTAATTCATAGTTTCGATGTAAAAATGGGTGGGCTCATAAGAAACAATGTTGTAAGGAAAAACGAAGCTGTAAAAATGAACAACTTGTCTTTTTAGTAAGTTATTCGAATAAGACGCCTAAATTAATGATATTAGTAACTGACTTGTCACGATACCATACTGCCCGTAAGAACTGATCTTAATTCACCATTATATTAGTACAGATATGACATTATTGAGCATTTTTTTAAGTAATTTCCATGACGGGATAGTTTTACTGGAAACCAACTTCAATGTCACCTCACATACCGCAAATTAGTCTTCAATCTGTTGTGAGAATGATATTTCGGTCTTGAGCTACCTGTGTGTTCGTGTATACGATCCTTGATGACTAGTAGTTGTCCTCGAGTCTCCGTTTCCTCCTTCGCCCTCATTCAACCACTTCTCCCTATAATTTACGCCTCTAGTCCACACTCTGTTTGTCGCACCTCACGTTCGTTCCTCATTTCCTTAGCGTCGTTAACGTTGACGCATTTCTGCGGATGCCGCTGCCGGCTTCCTACTCATTAACCCGGCGGAGGAGTGTCATCTCCCCTTCAACTCCATTTGCAGCCCGCTTAGACCCCGTGGCTCGCATGGCCGGTGGTTCTCACGTTCGAATATAGTCTCGCACGTCTGCCTCTCTCTCCCTCTCTCTATCTTGTCCTCGTCTCGTCATCGTCCACGCCGACTCTGGCCTTACCCAATCATTTTCTGCAAATTTACTTCATGCAACAGAGAGAACTCTCTTTGCGTCTCGTGTTTCCCCGGATGCGACTCTAGCTCTTAATTTACCTAAGAATTTACTGTTATAGATCCGCTACGTATGAGTTTGCCATGAGCTCTTTTGTAAACATAGGGTATTTTGCCAGCTGATTGGATAGTCTTCACTGCAATGAAGGTGAAATGCGACTCTGCACCAGTGAAGAAGAGTAAATGTGAAGGATCTACTCTAAGTGAAAATATCCAGGATTTGGATGAATACGCTTGCACGAATATTCTATCAGGTGATTAGTAGATTATTGGACAGTCCTTATCCCAACATCCGAATATTCTAATGTAAATCGCTGTACATCGAGTGTATCTTAAATCCCCCTCTGTTTTCTGCATTCATTCAATTCTCTTCTTCCCTTCTCTTTCACACTTGCCCAGGGTTCTCTAATCCGCCACCATTTTGAACCTGCCTTGCCTGCCATCGCCTCTGAAAACGATCGCCATCCATCATTTCTCATAAATTGCGCCACTAGCCTCTACCTCTCTCCCACCATATCCAACCCCCTCTTTCGTCTTCCTCGCGGCCCTTTCTACCCTCTCCATTCTTCTTCAAACGCACCAATACGGTGCACCATTATGGGCACTAACCAGCCCAAAAAGACAGCGCGCCACTTACAAGTGGCAAGTACGGTTAGTAAGGTAAGAGTTAATTGGGGAGTAAGTATAGAGTGGATGAAAGTTTAAAATTTGTTCCAGTGAAAATCGCGGGATTGATGGACTAAATCTTTGCCACTGCCTGGATTCAAACCCGGCCCCTCTGCGAAGGAAATTCGGTACTCTACCCACCATACCGAATCAATTCTGATCCTTTAAGCTCGAGATAATATTTAAATCCTGCGTAGAAAGAGCAAGTTGAGCAATTCTATGAGAAATGACAGTACTCTCTTTGTCGAACTTTGACCGTTAGAGCCCATCGTTATGAACAGAGTAATGCCGTTTCCATATTTCTTTCCGCCATCCCTCCAGAAACCAAAGAATCATTGCCAAATATTCTATTCTTCTATTCTAAAAATATAATGGCGCAGTTCTTGATCTCCTGTCCAAAAAACTACCATGACATAGAATGTTCCACATGTAGCTGAAATTATTGGGTCCTTGGAGAATGTTGTTACCGAACTTATATTTCGTTTGATCACCTCTACGCCAAGCGAGAAAATATTTCCAACGCATAGCATGATGTTAATTTCCCGGATACAATTGGTAATTACGTTTCTCTTGCTTAATGGAGATTTACACAGCAAACGAATTCCCGTGTAGCACGCAGTCTTAAGTAAATGTTGACCACCTTTTACAAATTTCAGCCCATTGCCTTTCATACTCCGTGTTTTGCTTTTTGTCTTTCGTTATTTTTATTCCATTATATCGCTGTTTTTGCTCCTCTCGCTTCCTTCTGTACTTGCCATTGTGTCACCGTCAGTCCCCCTTTCCGCGGGTGCAATTGTCTCTCGTTGATCGCTTGTTTGTCTCATCCTTCCCTGTAACGATGTCTCTTGACTCCTTTTCCCCTTGTTCCGCCACCTTCCTCACTTTCTCTTTCCAGCGAGAGTCATCGAAATATCGGATTTGATCGCAGCGAATTCCGTATTCAGAAGTGTTTGTACCAATGAGTCGGCAGGGATAGCCATTTGTTTTCATCGGAGCTCATTTAAATCGTTCAATCCCTCAGTATGTAGATAATTAGTGCTACTGTTGTCTCACCGTTGGTGTGACTATCGATATCTGCGCTCTGCAGGGTGATCTAAATCATTTAAGCATAAGGAAATATTTACGTCATAAAAAGATCCTTTCGCCTATAGGTAATAAAATATTATTTTTCACCTTAGATTTCTTTGAAGTGGAATCTTTTCATCACTACCTTACCATGTGACTTCTCATATTGGCTCGAAAAGTATTGTCAACACCAATTAGTTAAACACGAGAATGAAGTCCGTAACTTATTCTGAAGATTTTTGGAAGCTCATCATAAAAATTTACTCCATGATGATACAACCTATTGTCTATATCGTTGCCCGGCCTATATTGTGAACATCACTTTTATGCAAGATCCTCGAACACATTGTTGTTAGCAATATTATGACATTCCTAGATAATGTTAACTTCTTATATAGAAGCCATCACGGCTTCCATAAGGGAAGGTCCTGAGAAACACAGCTTGCACCCTTCCTTCATGATATCCTAAAATCAGGTGGAACGAAAAAGCAAGTCAACGCGATATTCCTTTATTTCAAGAAGGCATTTGAAAAGGTTTCTCTCAAAAAACTCATTTATAAAATGCAATCGTGCAAAGTTGACAGAAAATTAGTGAATTGGATAAGGGACTTTCCCAGTGATCGAAAACAAAAAGTAGTTTTGAATTCATTATTTATATTAATGACTTAATTTATCGAGTAATCAGTAAATTAATATTATTTGCAGACGATGAAGTTATCTACTGTAACATAAGCGAAGACGCGGACTTTGAAGTTTGTCATCTAACCTTTACAACGTTCATTCGTGGTGTCAGGAGTGGGAGTTAGAATTGAATGTAAATAAATGCACCGCAGTTCACTCCCTGCGAAAGTCATCACACAAATGCCACACCTATACTGTGGGTGGAGTGAACATAAAATCTTCAGATACAGTAAAATATTTTGGAATTACCTCAACTTCTGATGTATCGTAAAGAACACACATACAGAACATATGCGGCACAGTATTTAAGAAACAATGTTTTGTTAAGCGTATAATAGGTCTTCGGATAAAAAAGTAAAAGAAAGATGCTACTTTGTTCTTGCTAGGCCACACCTTAAATATGCTGCGAGCGAGGTGATACGGATTTAACCAAAAAAATTGATAAAATAAAAAAGCTGCGCGTCTCGTTAAAAACTGCTACGAGCGAACTTCGAGTTTACCATCTCTGAGAGGGATTAAAGTGTGAGCCCCTAGAGACTCGGAGGCTACACTCTAGGCTTCGTTTCCTTGAGAAAATCCGAAATGGCTATATATCAAAACACTTTTTAATTTCCACATGAATTTTATTTTTACGACCTAGGTTTCGTTGCTGTGCGACATCATTATCTGATGATGTTGAACAGTGACAAAATCTACTTCGTTAAAATAAAATTCATGTGGAAATCACAAAGTGTTTTGATATATAACCATGGATTTATTCCACAAAGTTTCGCCTCAAACCATCACTTCCGAACTGGTGTTTTTTCATAGCGACACAGAGAATATTATCACTACGCCTCACTACACCTCTAGATCTGACAGAAGCGATAAAATAAGAGAAATACATTGCCGAAGAGAATGCTAATGTTTTGTCTTGTTGAAGAGTTACACGTTGTGTGACATTTTCACACTTATTTGGCGGATCAAGTTTTCAGCATATTAATGTAATTATCAACGTATGGTCGTCTTGATAACAACGCCGATGTGTTGAACACTTTGTCTATGAAAGAAATGAAAGTGAAAAACAGATTAATGATTCATCATGAACTGTATACCGCCATTTTTACGTAGTCACTCAACATGTAATTTTTTATATATAAAAATATTCATCAAAAAGTATCCACCCTTGAATTATTCGTGCGTGTGTGTAGTTGTTCTGCTCAAATTTCCTCTGTATTATGTTTTGATTTTTGTACTATTAAGCGATTTATTTCTCCTATTTATAAAATTTACTTATACGTTGTTTTTCTATTCCCTATCTTAAATTTTTTCAACCTGCTTTGTATCTACTTCCCTCCTTATGTTATAAACTAAGTGTCCCCTTGCAGTAGTGGTTTTATGTTTTTAGTCTTCTTTTCTGCTCGGGACTTATCGTAACGTTTCGTAAGTTTTTATTTTATTTAATTTATTCCCAAAATTCCCCCAGTTCTTGTCTCTCTCTCTTACTCTCTCTTTCTCTCTCTCTCTCCTACTTGCATTTATTTCCTCAGAGTTCTTCTTTCCCATCCCTCTTAATCCACACTAGTGAAAACATTTCGTTCTCGCTATGCGTTTCAAATCTTAAGCCTGTTTTTTCGCTTCCATTATTAATATGAGCACTATTTCACGGCGTGCTATTTTTGTAGTAAGATTCTCGCCCACGCAAAGAGCTTTCACTTTTGAATAAATACAAACGATCTCAAATTACAATAAATTTCTATAAAAATCGTCAGTATTATCAATATTTCGAGCAAAACTTTTATGTCCCTAGATCGTATGTAGCTAAAAGTGGTTCTGATTTTTATTGACATGTACGTGTGTATGGCTGGGAAGATATTTCTAATTTCATCCTTGTTATTTACCACTCTAGGATCTATTTCCCTATTTAGCTCATCTTGCAGAAAGAAGAAATCATATCCATGTAGAACGTCGGCCTTTGGAGTAAAATTACTGTGACTTTGCGCATTTTATCGATCAATCGTTTTGACTGTTTGGCAACTATAGGTACATCATTTCCTCTACACTGCACAAAATTCGCGGCCAAGAGTTTTCATCATAAATATTCAAGAAATTATGTTTTCTAACCATAAATATGTTCAGAATAAATCCAAATTTTTATAGCATTATAAATAATAAGAAATTTCTTAAGATATAGTGCCCTATGTTGCACATGCTTGCGTGAAAGTAAAAAACTTGAAGTTTTTTCCTTAGCAAGTGCGTTTACATGTTTTTTTATTCAACGATTTGACTGACTGGCTGCTTATTTACATTTGACACTTATCTCGATTTCGGGAGTTCATTACTTGGATAGGTTCTATCAACAAATTATGCCGACTTAACTTCCTTCAAATCTTTAAGAAACACTAAAATGAAAAAAAGAAACCTTATGATAAGGGATCTACTCCTTTGTCATTTAATTTCAATTTTACAATCAGAATATATGTCTCGTACGACAAAGGTTGGAAATTAGGTCTCAACCCAAACAAGGATCTGATGATGCAATATTTCAGCCCTCGTTCGTAATCTCCCATTTGCGTGACCATTGAACACGATCCCCGCGATTACGTCATAATTTGATCAGGCGCGCGCGCTCAGCCTCGAGCGAACACTTGGGCCGAGTCATTCCGGCCTCATGCTTCTGCACACCGCCGTTTTGTAATCACGAGCCCTCATTCGGATGATGGATTCCTCCTCCAATTGCCGTAGTTTTTCTTGCGTGCTTATTTGCTTTCGTACCAGAGACAGACTTGCGTGACCACATGGACGACAGAAATTTGGATCGGAGTTCGGAAAGAAAACGGGCACAGCCCTTGTATTCAAAAGTCATCGTGGAGCTAAGCCGACCGTCTCAGAAATTGGTTCATTATGTCTTCCGCTCTTAGATGTTTGAGTGTAGTTCCCATTACCACGTTTTAATTCTGTTGGCTGTTATTTTTACGTCTTTTATTACGTTTCTAAAGCAGGAATTGGAATTACTAATATTCATTCGCTCTCGGGAATGAACTGTTTTGACCATAAATATCACGCTGAAGTCACCATATCACGACGTCTCTTCCCTTGACTGAATGAAATGGCTCAATAACCATCCGTCTTCTTAAATCATTGCTTGTCGAAGAGTTTCCTGCATCTAATTGACATATTATAATGGTTAATGGCGAGATTGAAGATATGGCTGCGTGAAATGTAATTGGGTTGAAATATGATGACGTATTAGATGAACACGACAGCATGATTAGGATATACTAAATTTAGTACACTTAAGAATAGGTCTAAAAGGTAAAGATTTTAGGAATAACTCACTTAGGGGTATCTGAATTGAAAAGCATAATCCTGGGATTCGACTAATTCATGGGAATGACTTTCGTGATGAGAAACCGCTTACAAAAGTGTGTTATTCAAAGGAATGAACTATAAAATTCTGCTGAAATTGTCACAGGAGATATTAGATGTATATGTAAAAAAGAACGAATTCAGAGACTAAGATTTGAATCATTGATTAATTCCTAGGCTATTTAAATGTATTTTCTAGGTTCAAAAGCATCTTATCCGTACTTGATGCCTAAATGCCTAAAATCCTAATGTCAAAATTTTCATATTCAATTCTTTTTAATCTAATACGTCTTTTTCCATCTCCCGATTTAACAGAGGTGAAATGCTGGGTACGTATTACTGCGTTGACGTAAGTAGTTCCTTACAAAGTTTTTGTGGCTAAATTTATCACCAGTCAACATTTTATTTATTTCTTATAGCGTGCCTTGAGAGACGACCTCCCATGGCCACAGCGCTCATCGACTCACCAACGCTAATACTCCTCTCCACCATTTGTCTTTCGGCGACGCTTGCATTTCAAAATGTGCGATGCAATCTCCTGCCTTCGCGCCATCATCAACCCTCCTTATACTGTCCCGGTCTTAGTCCGTGCACACCTCCTGGCTCCCATTTGCCTCCCGTTTCATCGTCCGGCACATCTCGCGCCCCCTTGACTTTTTTTTGGGCGGTCAGCTGCCTGCTTCCGGAGGTCAAAAGAATCTTAATAACGTAGCACGTGAGTAATGATTCTGTTGCGTGCCACAGTCCCTTTGGAACCCTCCCGGTTTCTACTCTTTAGGACCTTGTACCTACTTTTTTTGTGCACCGTTCACTCCTCTCATTCTTGTGCACTGAAAGAAACAGAGTGAGCGTTAAAATAAGGCATTTCCGACTGCAATTAATTATGTTGAAAATGGAAAAAGCTTGTTCTCTCAACAGTGAGCTGTGTAAGTCTGCATATTTAAAAAAAAATGAAACTTCGCCCATTTGGCTTTAAGTGTGTGCTTTCAAGGGAAATCCGATGCGCTCATACAGGAGAAAGTTTGTCATCCCATGAACAGGGGCTTTAAACTACAGCGTGTCATATACGAAAGGTCTCTGTTTTCACGAGCACCGCATCACGGAGTATAGAAGCATACAAGTTTCAGGAAACAAGCAAAATAAGTTCAGTGCCTTAAACATAAATCAAGCTGACCTAATTAGGTCTACCCTAAAATGAGTTCACTTTTTTTATTTTATCTAATGTTGCATTTCGTTTCTTGCTGATTAATATAGTTTATTGGAAAAAAATGTTCATTCTTCCACTTCATGAAGTATATCAATTTCTGATAACTTTGTGGACCTGTAAATCAAATAAAACCCTTCTCATAGGAGTGATCCTCATCTTTTTTCAAAAGCTTTGTATAAATTAGTTGTACATTTGAACATATGTGAAAAAGGTATCACCAGAAATAAATCATGAACTACAACATGTTAGTTATATCAGCAGTTTTCCGAATATCTTAATTCTTATCCACGGTTGGTTTGATGAATTTTTATTGATACAGTGTCCATTTATGCGTGGAATAGAGTGCGCTACATAAGTTAACAATTAGTAAAATAGTTGACAAGTTGAGAAACCCACCAAAGACCCGATGAAGAATTCACAAGCTAAGTAAAAGCTAAACAGACCAAACTAAGCATGGGATATTCGAGGTTTGGCTCATAATCTTGATTTCGTTGAATAGTTGAAAGGGGAACATTAAAAGTAATGAATGGAGAGGTATGCACGAAGATTTATCCTCCTCTACGAAGAATTGGACTTAGATTCTAAAAATACAAGGGAAGACTGCCCTTTATTTGATGATAAATTTGAATTTCCAAACGGATAAATTTAAAATTCCCTTCCTAATGCGACACAAGCTGTAATACGTCCATTTTTAAAGCACGTATCAAAAGTGGTGGAAGGAAAAGTTTGGAGATAGAAAGTGGTTTTACCCCCGAATGGATTTCATGGCAGTGTACGATTGACAATAGTAGAGGACTATATTCAGCCGAAAAAACAGGTTGACACAAATATAAGGTGTTCGTGAAGCTACGGCTGTGAGATTTGGCAAAGTAACTGAAAAGATTGAAGAGATGAGATGATCGAAGTACTGGTGTGTATAATCTAAGGAATATTATATCACAGAAATAGTGATATCAGAAAGATCTTGGGAGAAAAATTGTTAGAAAAGAAACGCCAGCAATTAATAGGAAATATGCAACAGGGGTGACAACTTTCTGAGTCGTAAAATATGAAATAATGGCCAGAAAGGCATTTCTACCTCATAATTAATTGTTTTACTCGTGATATTCGTTTGGAAACAATTCCAGTCGTTTA
This sequence comes from Ceriagrion tenellum, assembly GCA_963169105.1. Taxonomy (NCBI): domain Eukaryota; kingdom Metazoa; phylum Arthropoda; class Insecta; order Odonata; family Coenagrionidae; genus Ceriagrion; species Ceriagrion tenellum. The sequence continues at coordinate 103,700,882 of OY720632.1, read as the reverse complement.
TTATCCTGTTTATTTTAGGTAACGTCGTACTGTTAATGCGTAGCACTTTGCTTGATATTATATATTCTAGGTCTAAAAGTACACCAAGTGAGACAGATTATAAAATATTGTTAATTGATAATTGGTGGTCCATAACAATTTTTTTGCCTCTTTTTGCCAATAAATATGAGAGTTATCACATGAGTTTCTCAGAAAATTGTGTTCAGACCGATTTATAATTTATTTCAAGTGTCCTTTTTAGAGTACGAGAAGGGCCCTGACATTATTTTACCGTTCAAGTTCGAGGACTTACGATTTTTTTACCAGGCTCAGGAAGGCGTTAAAAAAATGTACTCCAGCGTTTCCGAAATAAACACACCTGACATGTTACAAGGAAAAATTTCTGGCCATCCTGGGACTTGAGAGCGTAGCCCGGCGACCGACTGTGCCTTTGCCGCCTCCGCCATCCATTCGTCCCCCGGAACTTAACTTTAGCCTCCCACCCACCCAACCTCCTTTCTTGCTTCCGAAAAAAAGTGCACAAAGAACGAACTTGACGTGAGCCTCCCTTCAGTTTATATCTTTTAATTTTTTTCACCGTGTAGCATCACTCACCCTTGCACTCTCTGGCGGCCCCCTCTCTTACACGTGCAAGGCTCCCTGGGAAACTTAAAATAAATAAAGACTTTGCTACCGTATTACGTCGGATTTTGACTCGTTGCTCCCCACTCTTCCGTATCTTCCCCCTTTCCGTCATTTTCTTCATTTCCCTCTCTTCCTGTTTTTCGCTGACTTGTCCCTCCCACTTAGTTATCTCCGAGCAAGGCTCTCTGAGATATTATTCTTGTTCTCCCTTTATACTACTCCCGAATCGTATCTCCCCGTTCCCAGCTTGGGGTCAAAAATTCGCACACCATAAGCCTCTTTTTCATGGGATATTTCAACATTTCCCCTGCAATATTTCAACATGTCATCCTCGATTCGATTTTCTCTCGCGATGCAGGGTAGCGATACTTTTTATTGACCAGAAAAGCTTGGGGTAGGCTAATCTCAGTAGGAGTGGAGTATCTTGGAAGTGTTTACTTTCAAAGCAGAAGGAATAGGGTTTAGGGTGTGTCGATGATAGAAGAATGTGGAACTGATGCTTCGGTATGGATATGTGCGAACAGGGCTTGCGGGGCCCTGGGTAACTATAATGATCGCGGCCATTGGTAACAGTGTTTTACGGGGCCAGAAATTGTAGGTATTAAAGCCCTATATTATGAAACCAATTCAATTTTTAATTATTTTCAATTTATTTCTTAATTTTAGATGTACCATACTTTTTAATAAATACTAAAATATTTTAAATTCCAAAATTGAGTACAAGTACGACAGAGCTCCCGAATTTCCATGTCTACAAAGGGCAACGATCATAGTGCACAGTGATCAATATTAGATAATATAATAATATGGTAATATAACGGTATATGATACGGTAATATGGCGGTCACATCAGATTGTTATCGTTATATTTTTCCATCATGTGATTACAGATTACCTCCAAAATGTGTGACCCTCGAAGGCGCGGGGCCCGGGACGATTGCCTCGCTTGCCCGACTCAAAGGGCGGTACTGTGCATGAATGATGTGAGACTCGTTGGTTTGGCCATTTCGATAGAATGGGTGAGAATCAAGTAACAAAGCGTATGTATGACAGAGAAGTGAATACTGTGAAGGAACGATTGGACCGAGAAAGTCATGGTTGAATTTAGGGGAGGCACTAGGCCAGAGGTTCAGGGGGGGAACCAGCAGCTCTGAGGGTATGGAATACCAACAGGGAAAGGGGAACTCGGGAGTCTCGTACCGAAATTTTCTTCACGTACTGTGTGTAATATGGTGCGTTTTAGGTTATTGCCAAACTCCCATTATGCTTATGACTTACTCTTTCCATCGTACTTCTCAGTAAAAAAAAACTTAGGCCTTTAGTTTTAGGACTATGAAAAAATGAAATAGGCCGGATTTTTCTCCTTCTCCTCCTTCTCCTTGTGGCCGCCGATCGTATGAATGCGATGGAATACTCACGTAAGATAAGGGGTATTAGGGTAACTGAAGGTAGATATATTTGCAAGGACTGAGTTGTGTGGAGGATAATAATGCCTTATGCCGAGAGTTATTTTTTTACTGAGCATGCTCCAATTGCCAAGAGATCGGCGTGATGGAAATGTTTGTATGCGTCGCCGAATGGCATTACGAAACATCACTCTGCGGGACAGATCCTGATAATGAGCTACTTTTGCTACATGAAGATCGCGGTATTGTATTCGGTTCCTAGCATCTTTAAAGGATGTCGTTCTTGCCTTCGGATCAATTTCTATGCTTAAACGGTGTGGTGCAAGGTCATTATTTGGAGCATTTAAAGTTTCAATATGGTCCCGTCCTAGTTATCATTGCAGCTGGCGATAATGAGGTCGCTTTTTTCAACTCACTTGGAAATCATTAATATACTGTCATAATCTTTAATGCGTTATTCTTTCTTGTTTCATCTTCCTTTGAGCATTTTATTTTGAAGAATATGGAAATTTTGAAGTATAATGCGCCCTTCTATCGATAGATATGGCAAAAAAATTTGTTACTGTTGCGATAAGAAGTAAATGTGTTCATATTTGTATAAAAATATGCATGCCTTAATTTAAAAGTGAGCCTACGAAATAAGAGTGGACGGTGAAATACAAGCTATCGATATAAATTTTCGTTACGGTGTTTTTTAGAGTCAATTAGAATTTTAGAAGCAATACATGATGTAACTACCTTCCGTTGCATTTGTAAAGATTTACTGTAATATCTTTATAGGACGATTTGGTCGTGTCTTAACGAAAAGTGGCGATCAAAATAAATCAATTTTGTTGCGGGCTATCAGTAAATGAAGTATATTTTACCATGCAAGAGAGCGATGGCATATACACTTTGCTATAATTACTTTCTCGCGGGACTCATTACAGTCATGACACCGTTTGAATTCTCCATCGCCTGCATCATTAAAAATGAAATTCTGATTTCGTGTGCATCATTCTCGTCTGAAGTCATCTTCATGGATATACGCCACTCGCTCTAAATTAGCTGTAATGTAAATTATTAAAATGGGTGGGGTAGGCGCGGTGTCGAAGGTATTGGATAACATTTTCGTCAGGATGGGCTCGAATCTCATAATATTTTAGAAAAATCCATCTCTTGATTGCTAAATATCAAGAAAAGTAGATTATGACCACTTTTTGTATTTATATAAAATTGTTGTGGGGGACTGATTTTTTTGTATAAATTAATTCAATCACTGCTTATTGCCAACATTATCAGATTTGTGTACGCATCCTCGGAGATATATTGTACAAAATATATCATAATATTTTTTTAAACTTATAAATGAACTCAAATTTCTTATAAACTGAAGAAATTTATAACAATTATTTTTAGCTTGTGCTTGACAGCAGGCTGAGTGTAATATAATAGAAGCATGGTAACTATTGTAACAGTTGCCATCATTGATTTGTTACTTGGCAAAATGGTTGCTATTCGTAAAGATCAACCTCATAAAATAGATGAATAAGACTTTTTACTGGCATCCTAAAACTACAAACATTTGATTTAAATATCTCTGAGTAAAAACCCCGACAATGAAGGGTCAATGACATGACATTCTGCGCAAAATTTCTACGAATGCATGTAGAAGATTCGTACATTACGTTTGATCAATTCTGCTGATTCTGCTTTCTAATGAAATTGAAATCACTGCAAGAGAAATGGTTTGTCCTTTGGAGAGGAAAAGCAGTACATTACTTTTGGTCAATTCTGCTGATTCTGTTTTCTACTTTAACTGAAATAACTGCAAGAGAAATGCTTTTCCCTTTGGAGATTGAAAGCAGCAATGTATACATTTTTAATTTCGGTAATAATAACAATGATACTCAAACGATATCGTACTGTCTACCAAATTTATTTCAAACTCTTACAACACGTTTTTCAACTGTCTAGCAGTCATCATCAGGTAAGACAGTCTAATAATAGGCTAATAATAGTAATAGTAGGCTAATGATGCTGCCGAATTTACCTCTACTATTCCAAAGAAGCCCTTCATTTACCATCTGCTTCACTGATTGAGAATGTATTAATGACCGCAGTTATCAATCACCTTCCTTAATGACAATCCAAATAACAAACTATACCGTGCACATTTACATGGTAAGCGGTGTCAGTGTGTTATACGATGTGAATGCACTGCAAGATCTTACAGGACTTGGCGATTTGGCATGCATTGTAAATCTAATGAAGAATTCAAAGCCATATCACTCATATTTTGACGATTTCTTATTCTTCGTATCCCAAAGTAATATTTAAACTCCAGTATCACACCCCCTTACTGCTGGCTCACAACTTTCGCTACCCCACTCTTCTCATCCCCTCTTCCTTTCACTAACACCCCGGAACAACCTCACGTTCCTTTTAAGCTGGGGAAAGAGTCCTTTTGCTGGCAAAAAACAATATTGCGCCTCTTTCCCCATCCGTCTTCGTTCTTTTTAGGAATCCCAGGTTCAACTCCTTTGCCTCCCTGATCCCAACGCACGCTAACCACGCCAAATACGGGGCGGGGAACTCCATTGAAAGAACACTCGTCGTGTCTTCTCACAGTGATTTAGCTGTAGATTGTGTCCTCTGGTGGGGTATATCCGTTGCCGCAACGCGAAAATTAATGTTACGCATCAACATTATTTATACAGAGTTTGAAATTTATGTTTGTGGAAGGTTATTCTATTTCTTTCACGAACAAATTACATAAAAAAGTAAAATTTTTATTTTCCCGATTTATTAATATAAAAAATTAGATGTGATACAATCATCTGTATCAATTAGCTCATATTTCATGGGTGAAATTGAAATATTCTTCAATTCTTGTATTAATTTAATTTCGGTTGTTAACTCTCGTTATCCATCATCAAGACAAGGTAGAACTGATAAATTTTCCTCCCTTTTATTGTATACCGGAGAAGTTCCGGCACGTCATGCCATCATGTGGTTTATACCATCGGCACGTTATGCCAAGGGTTTGGCATGTTTGGCATGTTACTACTGTTTAATTGTTAACCCTCGGGGCATTAAATATTTTACTCAGTTAAAAATGAAAAGAAATGTTCAGGTATTTTTTAAGTAAAACATTCCGCTCAACAAAAAGTGTACCCGGGGTGGCCGCTTCCTCCACTCCATTCCCTTGGCTACGCCGCTGTCTTCCCAGCTGGTTGGCTGGTTGCTACTTCCTCTTCTATCGCGCCGTCCTCATTTCGCCCACTCCTCCCTCCTGACACCAACTCATTAAGAGGTTCAACGGAGAGGGAGTTCCCTCCCACCACTCGCGGACTTCGGGCTTCCAAAAGACTTTGCCCCTCCCCCAAATAAAAGAAGTTTCCTTCCCTTTTTGGTGATTTTTTTCACCTTTTCCGCCCTTATTCCTCATCCTTTTTTCGTCTGTCTCAGTTTCCCTTCCTCCGTCGGTAACTTCCACGGCTGTAGAGTGACGCAGGGTAGGAGCGGCGGGTAGGGGGGGTAGGAGCGTTGGTGAGTTTTGCAAATAAAAAAATAGTACAGGAGAAAAAAACTCGGAAGAATTAAACCCTCGTCCTACAATTATCTTGCTCATGATTTCTCTCCTTTCTCCACAAATTTTTCTTTTTCGAAAACATTTTCTTCCGCTCAACTTCATGAAGGTTCCTTCTTTTTTTATCACTATTTTATTTTTTAATTTTTGCAGTGTTCTTCTTTCGTCGTCAGCCCACCCCCTTTGGTTCATCTCCATTAATTTAATTTTTTTCATTTGGATCTCTCCCTATTTTCGACTCCGTTTCTCTGTGATCTTATCTAGCACCACATTAATTCAGTCATAGCGTCGTCCCCACCTCATTATTCTTGCCGTGGGAAAAATATCTCACAGGTATCACTGTGCTTTTCTGATGACTACATTGAAACTTTACTGCAAGCTACTTAATATATTTGGTGCTATTGAATATTCTTTATCAAAATACACTTAATATTTTGTGAAAACTGTGTTTAAAAACAAAACTCTCCGGAGAAAATACCATCTGAATAGGGATTCGAAAGATGGCCTTTGACGCCATCGTGCCTTCCGAGCTCTTCAATTCTTATGCCAATCTCAACAAAATTATAGGAAACTAGACTGTATTTGGGTTTTCACGGCTTTAACGTGTAGGTCTGGGTAACAAAGTTTCAATTTGGCTATATAAGCGCGCATTCAAGGTTTGAATGGAACTCAGCACACCTACAAAGATGTAAGGAAGCAGTCTCTTGAACGGAAACCGCTGTAATTATTAATATTCCTTATATTCTAAAACTACCAAGGGTATTTTGGAGCATCCGAGACTTATTTTCAATTTATTTTAAATTCCTTATATTTGAAGCATTTTATCAAGTCTTTCCTGTATGATTGTTAACACAAAATTTCCACTCCATCTTTCCTATTGTATCCCATTGTTTTACATCTGTTGCTGTCATTCAGTTTAATAAAAGCTGATTACATAGGAAAGAGCAACTCACACTGTTGAATTACTTCCTGAGGAAAAAAGTCACACGATATGCGAATCTACTTCTTTGTCCCCTGCCTACTCTAAACAACCATGACAAACTAATATAACCCTGGCTGAGGTTTGTGAGAAGCTCCATTTGTAGTACTCGTGGACATTAAACTTAATAGTGGGCTAATCCTATTTATTAAAACAGATTTTCTTTTCTTTTTTGTATTAAATTACCTGGTTTTCAATTGCTTTAAGGAAAAGGGTATTAAACCAGTTTTTCTGGGCCATGCCAAAGGATTTGAGTGTTTTTGAGTATCTTTGTGCCACATTAACCTTAATTTAAGACCTTTTACAAGTTGCGTTATTGCTTCCTCACAGCCTTCACAAGGATGTGTTAATTAAGTGACGATTCAGAGGCGATAAATGGGAACTTAATGGCTCTATTTATGTTCTTCATTTCTTTGATGACAGTTACTAAGCTTTGTGACCTGGATTATTGCACTCATACCGTCGTTTTAACTGCATCAATAAAATCATCCTTACGGCCATCTCGTGCTTAAGTGAAAAGGAAGTAGTTCATGGTGTTTAGTGCTCTCAAGGGTAGTTCGTTTTTTATGCTTCCGCGAAAGCTTTCGGAATGCTATTTATAATGGCATAAGTTGATCATCTTGAAAGTTAATGCCTAAGTTCCAGTTTTAAAAAAAATCTTAAAAGCCCGTATTTTTTTCAAGACATCGGTAAAAATTTTCTTTTGTTTTTATTCGAGTATCATTTGAAATTTTGGCTTAGTTGTCTATATAAAAATGTTAGTTTTTTCAGTTTTTGAGGATGAGAATTTCGACCCAATTTTAAGCTAGAGGTTAGTTTATTTTTTTGCTTCTGTTTGTGCCAAAAATTTCAACTGAATGTATTTACGCTATTTCTGCCTAAGTGTCAGACATGGTAAATAAGAATTCTGCTGGAGAAATGGAAATATGCTTCAATGATCATGTTTTGGCCATAAAGTAATATCAATTGCTTTTGTCATTTAATTTTTTGTCGTGGGTACTTGTTATTCTCGACAAAAATAATGTCACGGTCGCTCCTGACCCATTGTAAAATTCAATTTCCATCAATTATCTCCTTGAATTATTCTTGATAGATATGGTCGATTCAATTATCCTCTCATTTAGTGATTGACGCGGGAGTATATATGGTAAGAGTTGAAATTGGTCTTTATTTTCCAAATAAATCATGCGTGTTCGGTTATAAATACATTCAAGAATTGCATTTAAACATTTTGACTCGCGTCGTAACTCATTACGAAATAATATCTGCAAATAAGTTGTCAGAAATTCATTTCCGTTTAGCTATGCGTCGTCTATTTATTCAATTGGAGATGTCGGAAGCTCAGTAATCAAAATGAATCATCACGTTTTGGAATCAACATTGATTATATTCTTGCGAGAGAGAGAGATGTTTAATGTATTTCCATCAAAATTTCACATCAATTCACGGAATCCGCAGTCAGGTTATGGGAGAAAGCGGGTGGGGGGAGCGTTGGGGGAGGAGTGGTAGGGGGGCTCAGGAATCGACGTATATTTGCGATCGGTTAAATGTGTCCACACTAGTGGTATCAAAACACCGATGGAATTAACCGACATTTCCGCCGCAGCGTCGCCGTCCCGCGGTGTATATTTGAGAGCGCGGCACGATAATCTCTCTCTCTCTCATCGAATCACCAAAAAGGAAGACGAGCTCTGAATGCACACATCAAAGCCACGGAATGAGTCATCAGTTGGAAAGGGGTGAAGGGGAGAGTACGACGAAATGAATCGCCAATGTAATCTCCACGACAAAAGAGGAGCGAAGGTTTTTTTGGGACTGGCAGAGTTCGGACCCCCATTTCGGAGGATTCGCGGACTCCACACATTGTTGAATAACAATGAGGGAAGGGAAACATTTTTGGAGCGTTGGGAATGGGAGATGAGGAGGATTGGAGGAGCACGCGTGTGGAGATTGGGACCCGGAATGGCCGACATTGTGTGTGTGTGAGTGAGAGAGTGTGTATGTGCTTGCATGTATGCATTGCTTGAATTCGCCGTGTTGGAGGTGGGAATGGGTGGGCTACGTAAATCAAAGCCTCCACATTGATATGAATAGCTTTGAGGGACCGGATTTGATGGAAACAGAGGAGCATTAGAAAGGAGAAGAAAAATCGTATCGTTTGCCGACTTCAAATTTCGATTTATACCTCCCAATCCCAACAGTTGCAGTCACCCCCTTACTGTGACCGACCGACTTTACCTTCCAGAATTTGTGTGTGCAAGTGCTGCTTTCAGTTGAGATCATATTTTTCCTACCGTCACCTCCTCTCCACCTGTCGTGGGACTCGATTGTCCTTTTCTCATATTATTACACTTTAATTCCATTTAAATCATGTATTCTCACCGAGATTTGTTATAAATGATTTCTGTAGGGTTTGCTGAAATAATGTATAGAGATTTGGGTTGACGTGAATTTCCGTAATCGTACGATATTAATTGCTACGCGTTTGAAATTTGTTATTTTTGGCACGAGATTTGGCTTAAATTGTCCATTGTCTGGGCTTTATACGCTACTTGGAAAAATTCCTCCAAATTAAATTTTTTAAAAGAAATATAAAGGAGATTTATTGGAGTTAATATTTAAAACTTAAGGGACGAAGTTCAAATGATGTTAGTGGTGTGTTTACTTAATATTAGAATTTCATTTCGTATTTTATTTTCCCGGTGCCATTCAGGGCTAATTTTTTTATTTAATGAAGAAATAGTTGTATTGCGGCACTTAACATAATTTTTCAGTACTCTATTGTGCTTTTCGTTGATTTTTTATGAATTTAATATTTGTATATACTTTAAAAACTAGGTAATTTTAGCTTTATTGTCGTCATTCAAGTCGAGAATTGAGGAGAAAGTTCATCTATTACAAACGTTAGGTGTTATATATATATATATATATATATATATATATATATATATATATATATATATATATATATATAAATTTGCCACAGGAAGGCAGACGATAAACACAGAAACACAAAAAAATGAACACACTTACGGAAAGTTCCTTAATATTTCGGTGCTACTGGCACCTTGTTCGCAAGGACGTAGAAGAAGCTGAAGAAGTGAGTCTTCTACGTCCTTGTGAAAGGTTCCCGAAATATTAAGGAACTTTCCGTGTGTTCATTTTTTTGTGTTTCTGTGTTTATCGTATGTGGCAAATTTTATATCTTCACCACACGAGTGATCCTAAGTTAAGTTACATATGTATATATATATATATATATATATATATATATATATATATATATATATATATATATATATATATATATGTATATATATTCATATTCGTCGTTTCAAGAGACATGCATTTCGTTCCAATGTATTTCAACCAGGTGTTTACCTCTAATTATCCTGGCTACAACACATATTTATGCGCATTATTATTTTCCTTACCATACTGTTGATGCCTACATGACTTAATCCAGCATTTTTAGCAATTAGGGACAGCAATTTGGGAATGATATTTAATATTAACTAGAAAAATAATGCCGAGTACAGTCGCATATAAGAATCTATGTATTCAACCATTAAGCGCCAAAGTAAACTATCTACGTAATCTTGAGAAATGAAAATACCGCGCATCGTTGTAATTTTTAGTCTATGTGAAACGTGAAATGCGTTTCCTCAGAATAGTGTTCTAAAGGTTCGGTCTAGTTTTGCAGCCAGTACATATTAAGATTGGTTTTTATTATAACATTTACATTCGATTGTAGTCTGTTAATGAGGATTTGTATTTCTTTTAAGACTTAATTATTCAGAAACAGACCAAAGCGTTGATTTAAATTCTGATTCTAATAGAACTCCTAATGCTATGCCGCAAAGTAATTTCTCGTGGGATAACGTCCGTGTTAACTGCTGGCAGCTAAGGGAGACGCAATGGTCACCTTAGTGTAACTATAAAATTAAAAGAAAGAAAACCAAATCGAACTCTTTTAACTGTTACAAGTGAGCAGTAAATGTTAATTGTGGAACGTTATTTGCGATGGCAAAACTTCAAAATAATTAAAATTCCGAATGGTAAACGTTTGGCTGGAAATGAAAGCTTGATTTGCAATCGACTGCTTGATTTCAAACCAATGATACGAGTTTATCACTCACCTCATTCATTTGGTCATTAAAAGTTTGATTGGGGCCAATATGACCGTAATTTCTCACTCGTCGGCATCCACTTTATTGAATATAAAAATGCCAACCATCAGTCATTACTTTGTTTTGGCTCTCCAACCCATGAGTGTCATCACAATCACACTTTTTATGTTACAAATACTTTATCATTCCAGGAGCCTCTTATAATTTAAAAAAGAAATAAAACTTGGTCCCAAAAATACTCCAATTTTTGTCGAAACTTAACGACTTTCGTTCTTCGAAAGGAATGAGCATCTTTAATTTATTTTTTACTACATCAAGCAATAATTTGTTAGCTTCCAATTTTATTTCATCCGGACAATATTGATTTATATAAATTAATATCAATTAATCAATATTAATAGGGCAAATTCCGTGTGTACTTCCACTTCACATTTATTCATCATGCAAACTCGGTTTAGTTTCGATACTTTATCCCCCTTCGTGAGCTTGCATTTCTCTCTCTCACATGTTAATTTATTATCGTCACTTAAAATTTCATATTAGCTAATTAAAAAGATCATTTTTTTAATACAGAGAAAATTATGTCACAATTATATTTGCTGATGTCTCTTTTTGGTTAACCTTTGATAATGATATCTGTATTAAGGTTGTCTTTGAATACATTTATTTCACGAAAACACTCGAATACCGCTTGAAAAAATGCATTAAAATAAAACCCAAGTTCCTTAACTGAAATATAACCAAAGCCTCGCTTTACACGATAAAATATGCTACTTTGGCTTTCATATTTATCACTAGAGTACACCTTCTGATATATATTATGTCAACAGTTAATAATAATTACTACCTGATTGGAAATATTGTTCTTTTCCAAGCATTTTGATCGGTTTTCTTTCTTCACCAAGTATATGTTTCTCATTATGTCTTACATATTGTCTTTTTTGTAGACTCTTGAGTCAGTTTACATATTGCATGTTAATCATCTGTCTAAGTAAGCAGTAATCTTTTCATGTGAAATGAATCTAGTGCCATGAATCGAATTATATTGCTCGACCAAATTTTAGTTTGCTGTGAAGGATTGCAATTGGGCCGTCACGGAGATCGATTCTCCATCATAACGGGCAATCTTTTTATCTTTTATGAATTCAGTATTTTTCATTGAAATGGTCGATTTGAAAATTGTTCTTGTTCAGTGGCGAGGATAAGCGAGTTTTTTTTCTTCCTGACATAACCTTAACTCTACCTCATCCTATCCACCATTACGTCCCCCGAAATGGACTCATCACCCCCTGGAACGTCTCTCAAATGGACAATAATTTCCGCTCAGAAGATCCTGGAGCATATTTTTATCTTTCAGTATCGCGTGTTCTTTCTCACATTAGCACCCGATATCCATTAGTTTTTTTTCATGGCGCGCGACGCCATGACAAAGGTCTTGCGACAACCGATTGTTCATCCCGAGATACTGTCGAATGTCGTTAATGCGAGGCTGGAACGTCGTTTACGACCCCGCATCGGAGTGTCGCCGGAAGCAGTGGCCCCATGAAGGTGTGGGTGGAGGAGATCCTTTAGGGTTTAGGGCTTTGGGAGTGGGTTAAGGGTCGCATTTTGAGCGTATAAGTCGGAGAGATAGAGAGGGAGAGCCTTCGGGGGCCATTGAAAAATGAGTGAGGCGGGTGGAAAAGAGGTTAAGTGAGGTTGAGTCGGCACACTCTACTCTGCTCTCCCGGGAGACCGGCAATGCAATTTCCTCTCGCCCGTGAAATCGGCGCGGTTCTCAAGCCCCGCGACCCGGGTGCCGCCGGGAGGAGAGTGGAAGGCGCTCTTTGCAACGGTTAAGATATCCCCGAAATTTAATGCAGTGTAACCAGCCGTGATCGCTCGAGGGGGTTGATGAAGTGGTGGGTTTGAGAGAAGTGTGCTCGATTTCTTAGCGTTAATTCATCCTCTGAGGGTGGCTTTAATTTTCAAGTGACGAGAGGTGCACGGCACGCCACCTTATCGGAAAAAAAGGCGGATAGCTTGCGGGACTATGTAACGGGTGGTTTTCTACTTAGTCATGTCCCAAATATAACTACTCTCTAACTATTTACTCATGTGCTGAATTTTTCTCTCCCTAGAAATGTTTACGAATGATGCTGTATTTATTCGCATGAGAAACGGTGGTCACATTTCTCAGGAATAACCTTAATAGACGTTTTGGCATTATCCTGAAAGTCATTTACAACCTTAATTTTAAAGCGGTTATCCTTCTGTCAAAATTGTTATGTTATTCTGATGACTTCATGTAATTTTAGGACCAATATTCTTATTTTTCCATGGCGGAAAAAAGTATGTATAGTTTTAATAATATACCAAAAACAGGGACTGGGAAGTTTTTTCTCCTGTTTTTAATCCGAAAGGGCGCACGGGGTGTAAATGACACCTCAAGGTTCTGCTTTAATACAGTGAACATAAATCATTGGCACAACAATGTTGCCTTAGCTTCGAAAAAACCTATATTATCACAAATTTATGCTAATAGTTCATCAGAAGGACAGTTGGCTTAGAGGTTGGAACGAGTCAGAGTGTTCTTTGGTGTTGCTAACACCCCGTGAGCCCTTCCACGTACCGCATAGGAAACGGTAGACTGCATCTGCGCTGTTTTCCTGAGTCTGCATTGTGGTCATAATTTTACCTTTAACCGCTCCTAATATGTAATATGTGTAATTATTTAGTGTATGAAGATTTTTTTTAGTTTAAAACATGCATTGTTCATGAGAATAAATTATCTGAGATTTTACCTCCATTATCAATTGAGAAATTGTGTCCTTTAACGAGTTCGCAAAATAATAATTGTTGGTACCTATTTTTTATTTCTTTTGTCATATGTAGATTTTCATCTTTAAAAGCTACAGTAAGAGAAATACCATTTTTTATGTGAACAAGGGTTGAAAATGATAAGCTTCATATTTTTACTAGTATCCAACACGCCGAAGTAAAGATTGTTGTTGTAAAATTCTCCCAACATCATTACAATCGTAATAATATAATGACAAATACTTAACATGACATTTTATAAAGAGCTTTACCTTTTAAATAGATAAGTATGTGAAAATATCCTCGAAGGAAAAATTATAAATAATTTATTCTGGGGTGTCGCTGACACTCCGCGCGCCTTCTAACGCTACATCAGATTGCGCGCCCTCTCCCGGGCTAAATAGCATAAAAAATACCTAAATGTAACGTTTTTAGAATACCTAGACTAGACATGGAATCGCAATTACGATGTCACCCACAAGTGCACTTTAGAGGGAAATTCCACGGAGGGAAAATCATCCAACTTAACGAGGATCTCTCATGCCAGGTGCTTAAGCCATAGTTAACCCTCTTAGTGCCAGAGGCCGATATATCGGCTTTTGCTCCACAGGCGAAAAGTGCCATGAGCCGATATATCGGCTCGAGCACAAATTATTTTTCAAACTTATTTTGTTGTAATAAGTACATTTATCCTTTATGAAATGTATCAGATATTATAAACAACAATTAATTCATTTTTAGCAAAAAATTTAAAAAAAATAAATTCATACCTAAAATAGTAACTTCATATTGTTTTTTTTTCATAAGGTGCTACAAAACTTCCAAATTCGTGCTGGAACTTTTTGCTGGTACCACCGTATTTCGGTGGCACTAAGAGGGTTAAGCTACCTAAGCATATTTCCTGGTTATTTTTTTAAGACTTCGGAGGAGCAAGTTGTTAATGGCTGCCGGACATATGATGAGACGACAGTAGTCCAGCAGTTAGCGCCTCAGTCCACGAGGTTTAAGCCAAACGTAGAAAACAAAACGGCGTTCAATTTTATCTTTACTGTCGAGAGTTAAGGTATTACCTTCACGGAGTCATTCACTAGTGTATCTGGGTGCAGAATTGTTAAAAATTCGTTTATGTGGGCAGTTTGAAGTTTGATATTTCTATACCATTACAAAGGAGAACCTTTTTCAAATACGGAATTAAAATTATGATTGCGGAAAAGTGAATATGCAAATTGCCAAAATAAACTGTTTAGGTTGAATTTTTTATTTTTCACTTTCCCAGATTATCACCGAGCTACTTAAATCATAAAAATTTTGTTTTGCCGTACCTGAACGGATAATTTTGTCCTGCGTGGGACGCAAAGTCCTACTTTCTTCCCGTATTGTGCATGGATTTTTTGCATCAACTGATGGAAAAGGTCATGAAATAACTCACCGTTATTATTGTTATGTATCACTATAAACTCAGTCAATACTTCGGATATGATTGAAACAAAATCCGGTTGTGGTTTTCATAGATACGGGATTTATCTTTACAAGGAATGTCTTCTGTTGTCTTCTAAATTATGAATATTTCTGACAATTGAAAAATAATACAATTCCAATTATATCGACCGAACGATCTTTCAGGTAACAAATACTCGAAATTCAACGTTCCCTATCGCCATTTCTAATAGTTTTAGTTGAACTCATGTTTAGGTCAAGTTCTCTTTTATGACAAATCTCAATTGACGCTTTTATTTATCTATTTAGGTACGGTAAGACTTCCTGTAGTAGAAATGAGTCATTGCTAGGATAAATAAATACGATATTATGTGAATACTGAATGGAGGAAAAGTGTCACATTCCTCCTGCCAAAAAAACTTACTGTCTAGGTACGATAAAACATGGAAACAGTTAGAAAAAAATAGGTAAAAATATTTATTATAATTACATATGATACAGATAGCAAAGTTCTACTTCGCTTTTTAATTAATACCATTTTCGAAGTAAGAAAATACAAATTCATACAAAGTGTGATCAAATTGTTTATGTGAATTCTCTATGAGAATATCTAAGAGGAATAATAGCATGCTGATATCACCATCATGTTATTCAATTGGCCGGGATATTAATATTTGTACTTTGTATTTTATCACGCTTTCATTTACCGCAGATTGAATATCAATTAAGAAATAGTACT
Source organism: Ceriagrion tenellum (assembly GCA_963169105.1). Lineage (NCBI taxonomy): Eukaryota > Metazoa > Arthropoda > Insecta > Odonata > Coenagrionidae > Ceriagrion > Ceriagrion tenellum. The sequence goes on along the minus strand of OY720632.1, from coordinate 103,685,197 downwards.
ATTTTTTTGCATTTACCCTCTGTAATTTTGGATTTGGACTTTGGACGCAAGGCTGTAGTGCTCTTTGATGGTACGCGGTAATTATTATCCCCTATGTTCATCAGTCATGTGCTGTCTCGAGGAAGTTAGCGCAGGATTCCTTATTCAAATTAGCAAGCCTTATCACCACAAGAGTGTCTTATGCGTCAGAACGTAGATGGATGTACGTACTGAAGGGAAATGTATGTGCTCTCTGGCCAAGGGCCCTTCTGCTACAGATGCGAATCACATTCCTGAAATACTCTGGCATTCATTACCATGACTTATACCTCCCACAGAAATCCGGAAGCGCAAGGCTTTTGAGATCGACACGAGTCGAGGACTTGAGTTCCCTTCGAAGAAATTTGATTGAAAGGATGTAGCTTGATGAAGAGGTTAGTAGAGGAAGAAAATAAAGCTCATGTGTCTATATTTTCACTAAGCAAATATCGATTTCTAAGATATTCGTGATCTCTGAGAGGAGAATTACATGATAAACTTCTCTATTTACTGAAGTAAAATTAATTAAAATGGCCAGTCTACAATTTTCTACACAAATAAATAATACAATTTGATGTAATTGTTATGAATGCAATAATTACTTCAGAAGGAGTAAAATAATAAATAAGGTGTCAAAAATAAATGTCCCATTTAAAATCTACAACGGTCCATTGTATCTTCATGAGATGTGGACCATTTTTCCAGAAATAAGGGATAGTTACTTCCGGGTATTTTCTTATCAAAAATAAACCTTGAAGTGGATAAGACCTATTCTAAACAGAATATTGGCCCTTCGACTGTCCTCGGGCTTTTTCTTCTCCGTAATGCAACATACTTTCGCCGAGGGGAAGTTTCCTGGAGTTCATAGTGAATCATTTATAATACAAGCCTTAAAAACAAGTATTTTTGCATATATTTTAAGTTTAAACGTTTCATTTAACTACTTAATGTTCTAGAATATTTCTTTATATCATAATTTTGTTTTATTTATCATCTTGTGTCTCTAATTTTTAAAGGATTCCGATTTTTCTGCGCTCCATAATTTGTTATTCCCGATTACCCAACTCTAGATGTCATATAGTTTACAGTTACATTTAAATGAAAAATTACAATAAAAACTCCTCACTTTACCGTACAAATATATTTAAAAATATAAAATTTAATTTTACTTAGCTAATTACAATTGTTTTCTTGTCTTTTTCAGGTACATATATTTTGATTTCTCCTAGTATAAGTTAAAAATTTCCGGTCAGGCATAGACCCATGAAAGGTACGTCTATTATTCTTAAATTGTATTGTTTTGACGGTAAGATGGGTTTTTAATTGGTATACGTTCTTATTTTCTTTTAAACTCAAACTATTTTCTTACGTTATTCTCCTGTAACGTTATGAATTTTTCTCTTCATCAAGTATATGTCGTTAAATAATTTCTTGTTTAATTTATAATGACATTGTATTTAACGATATGATATGGTGTTTATTTTTTCTTTGTTGTTTGTTGTTTGAAATTATCTTTATATTTTAATTGATAGTTGAACGTTTATTTTTTGTGAGGGAGTTAAGGGAAAGTTTGAGCAATGGTTGGTAATTTTTGAGAATTTAAAGAAGTCTGTATGTGTAAAAGTGATTGCTCCAGAAGAATTGGTGCTGAAAAGATTGTATCATTAGAAAACAAAGAATCAACTGAGAGAACAAAGGTCCGGCGTTACTCTTACAAACCTGATTAAAAGAATTTGAAGATTTTAATTACGTATGGATCTAATTCTATGAAAGAAGATTTCTTTTAAAAAGGCGATTTTCAGATGTGGAGTTAACTATTTTCTTGTGGTATACATAAGTGGAATTTTTCAGTTGAAATTTATTGAAATTAAAAACTAACCTTTTTTATGGAATTGTATGGCAAAATATTTTCCTTTTTGTGAAATTTTCTTTGATGCATCATAATCAAGGTTTCTTAACTTTTGATTTTTACTCTAAATCTTCTTCAGGGCCTAGCAAGTTGCATTTATGGAATAAATTTTATAAAATGGAATTCTACATGGTAAAGAAGAGGGTCGAATTAACTTTGTATTAGTCATCTAATTACATTCATAATCTCTGCTTCTACAATATAATAACTTTTTCTGTTCATTTTGATTGTGACACTCTCTTTCACATCAAATGGTCGTCTTACCAACTGATGGGTATGACCCGAATACTCATTTCAGGTATGTGAAAGAAATGTACATAATGTTTCCACTCGTAATCAGCAGAAATCACGCTCAAAGGAGCATGCCCTCTTCAGAAAATTAATACTCTCAACTTTTCTCAGCGGGTGGAGATGGCTTGGTATCTAATAGCCTCAGGATCTTGCGCAAATCAAGTTCTACATCTGTTTTGTTTGTTTTTAAACAACTCGCTCATGCTTTTATCTCGCTTCTCTGAGATTTATCTATTTGTGAATCATCAAAAGTTACATTGAGCAGCTTATTCTGATGTATTGATGAACTATTAAAACGAGTGGGGACCTTGCTCGGCTTAATATTTAATACATTTTTATCATTGAGATCAGTTGCATTGGAATAGATTGTCAATTGCCAGTCACTGACCTTTGAATGGTGAATAACAACAGTGAAATTATTATTTTCTCGGGATGGTTTTACCATCCTAATTTTGATAGTGGGGATTCTGCCGAGGAGAGAGTGGTACCGTAGGGTTGTAGATATCCTAAAACGGTGTTAGGCTGTCACCGAGCCACAAAAAATGATGAAAACATTTTTTTACCGAACCTGAACGGTAACTTTTGTTTTTCAGGAGGAAAGTGGCTCTTATCCTCACTGTAGTAATGGTATTATAGATATTTTTATCATTAAGATCAGTAGCAGTACAAAGAATTGTCAAATTCTAGTCCCGAACATTTGAATATACCAGCGAAGTAATTATTAAAAGTTAGAAGTATTAGTTTCAGGTGCCCAAAAATTGTGTTGGCCAAAATGTTTTTGCCACTTAACGATTTCACTCTAAAAGAAAAAAACGATGTGTTTTACTAAACGTATTTACTTAACGTATATGAGCTCACATTTTGATTGAATTGATAAAGTCGAGGAGAATGTAAGGGGAAACATGTATTACTTTATTTAACATCGGTTCTTCATTTAACGTTCGCAGTTGTTGCTGTAAATAGGTTTCCACTTGGAATAAAAAATAATGGAAAATATTTGTGGTAATTACAATATTTTTTTACTAATGTAAACCTTCGGTACATCGTGACCAACCTGTAAGGTCTACGATGTAATAGTAAGTCTTGATTCGAGTGAGAAAACTTTCACTATGAATGAAACCTTGGATAGCAAGTTATCCTTTTTTAAATACATTTTTATGAATTTTACGGCTAAATTCACTTCATTTTTTATCTGTAATCCTTTTTCTCGCTTTATATTCAACACTTTCGTCGGTGCATCTTTGATCTCCGCGCCCTCAGTCGTTGGCTGTGTTTCCCTTTCAGCCGCTCCGTGTGCTGCCCTCTCTTAAGTGTCTTGGTCGCGTTTTTTTTAATAACGCCCCAGCACAATGGATCTCTCCATGTTCACGCTTAAGGTCGCGAACCTTTCCTTTGTCTCCTCACTCCTCCTTTTCCTCACTTCCTTCATTAGAACTAGATGCGCGCAATCACGTCTCGGAATGGGCGTCCTCCAGAAATGAGACGGAGGATTGGGGGTCTTCTAAGCGTTGCGTGGTGGCCTTAATCCACGCCTCTCTCGGCTGTATATCATCCTCACCCGTGCTTCAAAGGATCAGTATGTCCGCCTCTTTGCGCTCGTGCCGTTACTGTACAATTTTTTGTTTCCTTTTAATCTCCTCGTCATTTTTTTGTCTTTTTTAAAATTTTCCCTACCCTCATTTTCATTTTTGATGTGCCTTTTCATCTAGTTTTATTACTCCCCCTCCAGTGTCTTCTACTCTCCTTCCCTTGAACAATATCTTCATCTCCGTATTTGGGGAATAATTAAGTAACCAACGTGTATTTTTCCGCTGCTGATGATTTAATATCTTTGTAAACAGATTGCTGATTATATACGCCTTAGGGTTACTATTTCTAGTTGCACATAGTGGAAGAATATTCAATTAAAAAATAACCTGATAAAGGAACACTTATTTGAGGATGTAATGAAAGAAAGAGACGCGTTTCTACTAAAACATTTGGTCTACCTAGTTTGTTTTAAATTATAATGTAAGAATTTGAATGCTCTCTGTGACTTTTATTTTTTTTATAGATTTCATTTAAAATTTGTGCCGCACAATTAACTTTTTCATCGTCCTTTTAAACCTTAGAAGATTTTATGTATTTCATGTTAAAATGAATCTATTTCGAAGCATATTTGCTGATTTCTCGTCTGCAAACGTAATAGTGGACTAGAAATCTTAGCCTGTATTTGACCATTGATTAAAGGATGGAAGGACACTTCGTGATAATTCCATCAGATTAAAATATGTTAAAGCCTGTCTCATATGAAACCAATAACAGTTATAACTCGTCATTTTCAGAAGCACAACATCGTAACTCATTTAACGAAGTAGTTTTCCTTCAATCACCTACACATACATTCCTGAGGACCCATAAGTTTTATTTCAGTCCAACATGGGAATTTGGTAAATAAAAATTTGGTAAACAAAAAAATTTGGTAAAAGCAGGTAAAAGTAAGGTAGGAAATAGAAACCCGGTAGCAAATAGTGGTACTCTTGTACGGTAAGTAAAATTCTCTGCTTTAAGACTAGTGGGAATGGCATAAATTCTCACGGCGTCGCAACTGAAGAATTCACTGCTGAGGTCTGTATCAGATTACCCTGATATAGTAAATTACGATACTAGTGACTCAAGTGTCTCATTGTTACTCGACGTGAAGTGAAGATATTATGTCAAATATCTGTAATATTTATGAATTATGCTTATGGTTATCAATTGTACTCAATTTCTTGATCGTAAATGAAGTATAACTCTTGTAATAATGAAGTTGTCGTCAGCACAGGGTAATAATGGGCTACTTCTGCCACGTAGAAGCGTGAATTAACTGAAAATTTAAGTCACGCAGCGCTATAAATCATAATTATAGCATAACGTACCGACGTATTTAAATGACTTCTGGGTTCTGAGTCCGAGTTAGCTTGAAATTTTGATTGGAGAAACCATAAATACTTGATATGGCTTAGGTGCTGGGGGCTTCACAATTTTGCTTCTGCTTACGCTCGTTTATGCGCCTCATTTTAATTGCTAGGATGATTAAGACCTATGACCATGACTCATCATCAAGGCTTTAGGGCATAGAATTGCAGTCCTATCTCCATTAGCCCGGATGGAAGAATCCGATATTTTTTTTCTCCCGTTCCTCCACATAAAAACTCATCTCACACTTCTCGTCTCGGTTTCCGCATCCTCATATTGTGTTTTTGTAAATGCTCTTTGGTCAGGCATTCGTCTTGAACCCATTTCATTCTACGAGCTTCAATCTTGGCGGCACTTCTCTTGCACATTCTCATACGGGCCCACGCTATGTTGCGGTGTATCAAGTGCGTGGGACACAATATTCGATTCGAGTGAGATATCGCAGTGCTACGTTCTGACGACCTTGATATGGTGCGAGTAAAATTGTCTTGCAATAGTCTATATCATTTATGCAAAATATGCTATGTGGATACATAATGAAAAGTAATATAATATCTGGTTTCGTTGCGATAAAATATGTGAATGAAATTGGAATGGCAAATTGGGTTTATGCGTTTAAGTGATACGGCATAAGCAAATTTTCATATGTATTATGTACAAAATAAATCTAGAATTATCGTTTCATGTGCCTGATACACCCTATAACCATGTGACAAATTTCCTTTTGTGATGAAGATAAGCTTAAAAAAATTAATTGAACTGACTGTAAAGTAATATATAGACCTTAAGTCAATAAATTTTCACATTCATACTTACATTGCCGGATTTTTGTAATTCGTCGTGGGTCAACGTCTGTAGTGTCACGCTTGGAGGATTTTTTAAAAAATGTAAGAAGTCACATGTTACTTGGAATATAACTGCAGTTCATTGTTAATTTTCAACGTCATATTGTTCGTACATTACACAGTATTATAGGGAATGGGCCAAAATACAATTTTGTTATCACCAAAAAGCGTGTTGATTATCAAAAATAAATTTCACCTGCCATGATAAAGTCAGACTAAAACGGTTTTGCGGTTGATGATGATAATATTGATTAAAATGGTTGTTCATTATGGAAAATTTTCTGATGAATTGACGAGGGAATTTCTCTTCCTTAATGCTGTATACAGGTGAAAGGAAACAGGTGTTTACACTCTTGTCGCGCGAAAGCGTACCACACTTTTTTGCAAAAAATAATTCACCAACATGGCTCTCATGCGCAATATTTTCCATAAATATAAATTCTGTGGAGTATGATTTGATGTTTTTGTCATATTATTGTGTTATTATTTGTGTTATTTTCATAATTCATTTTCCTGCGTAAATCGTTACGGAGAGGCGCTAATTTCCACCACTAATCTCTCTGTTGCGGAAGTTGATAGCGCTCTGCAATTGTTTCAGAATTATAATACCCTGTATTATAGTACCGTATGGTTCAATCTTTTTTTGTTATTTTATATATATTAATGCTGTAATTCCACGATACAACGCCATTGGAGGCTAACCTTGTCACCATGCTCTATATCGCTTCTTTAGCGATACGAAATTACAGTGCGATGTTCATATTCGAATATCGCACAGCCCCCCTCTCTCTCTCTCTCGTTCTATCTCATCCTCAGCAAACCACCATCGATGGTTCTTCCCTTTAGCCTCCATAGGGTCGACCCTTCCTCTCCTTCTAGGGCCCCACTACAGATTTACGTCTCAGGTCCTCGAGGCCCATTCCGCCGTCCCGATGGAGGTCACATAATCAGGCGTTTATTGCCGGCTTAAAAGATCCTCTTGCGGCACTACTCGACAAACACGATCCTCTAGCCAAGCACACGTTACACCCAAACAAAAACGTTGCGATTGCGCACCAATCCCTCCTCCTCCCTAATGCATATGTTCCCGTACACAAGTTTCTCTTCAGTGTGGTTTTTGTCTCAGCCCCTTCTGCGGTCTTTGACTACGAAGGCGTCGTTTTCTGAGCGGGAATCCCAAGCACTCAATCCTTGGTCGCGAGGTCTTGATTGCCTTCCTACTCAAACCATCCCCTCTTCCTCCTCCTCCCGTGTCCTCATATCTCCGCAGCCGGTCTTTTCATCCCTCCCCCACTAAATGAATGCCTTTCTCGCCCTCCACCGACTGATCCCATCTTTCCCCAGGCTTTTCCCACTCTTTTTTGTTTATCCAACGCCTTCCGTACAATGTCTTTGTATTCTTGTCATCTGAGTAGTTTATGATTACTTTAAATAATTACCTTACTATTCCAATGAATATATTTTTTATGGTTTCACCAATTTTTTCACTCCAAAACTTGCAGGCAACGTCCTTCAGTAAAGGTGTTTCTATCGCGGAGGCTTATTTCAGTAGCATTCTGATTCCTATTGATTGCTAGTGATCAAGTGCTTAGCTCTGTTTGACCAATCAGGCAATATCTAAATCTACATACAACCCTGCGAGTCGGCGCATAGACGTATGGCAGAGGGGTTGTTAGAATACCAGCCGTGTAAAGATATAAGGGATAAGGCTCTGGAAGGAGAAACGGTGACGTATATTATGAGAGTGTATTTAGTCAAGCTCAGTTTTTATTGTGATCGCTTATTGAGCGCGGAAAGAACGAGTTTTTGCACCTATCTGTTCGGCAATATATCTTTCTTATTTTATCGCTTTGGTCAGACCTAGAGATGTAGTGAGGCGTCATGATAATAATCTCTGAGTCGCTCTGAAACATACCGGTTCTGAAATTCTCAAGCATGCTAAGCCTAACGAAGAGCCTCCTATATAAATTAAAACTGTATACCATTGACACCTCTCGTGAAAAGAGTGAGCTAATGCCAACGATCTCCACACATCTCCTCTTCCGAGTAAATTTGCTTTGTCTGCCATCTCATTCACCTAGGTTGTCGACACGAAGTCCGTACGATTGTGATGTGCGATATGATTCCATGAACTACAATACCATCTCTTGAGATACGAAGTTATATCGTTCTACGTGTCTGAAATTCCAGTACCGTTCAGCCCTGGTTTAACCTCGGAGTAATTTCTCCCTGTGAAACCCCATTCCTATCTCTCCGATTCTGTGGGGCTGTGCTTCGTGCTTGGGGCGTCTTATTCCAGAGGCAGTGCACAAAATGGGGAAGGGTCGGCCGGTTCCTTGGAGGGAGGGGTCGCCCTTGGAAACAGACGAATATCTCCTCGAGGAGAAGGAGAAGGAGGACACGGAAGGGGAAGACTGGAGGTGGAGGATGATGAGTTAGGTACCCATGCTTTGTGCGAGCGAATGTGCATGGACGCAAGAACCCCGTCATTTATGACGAGACGTGCGAGTGAGGGATTATTATTATTGGAATGTGTAGTTGAAGATACGAGGAGGAGGAGGATAAGGCATGATGGGCGGGTAGAGATGAGGATGTGCCGGATGATGGACCATCATAATATTGGAATGTGTGAGGGTGAGGAAGCGTACGATGAAGATTATGGTGTATATGGAAGGAAGAGAGTGGTGTTTTTCCATGTGCACTCTATAAAGATGACGTTCTCGTTTAGGTACGCTACCCTTCGGTCCTCAATTAGTCCCACTAATCTGTATAAACGTTAAGGAGTTGAATGGTAAAGATAATGAGTGGGAAAGATCTGGCGAGCGAAGGAAGGAACTTTGAATCATTCAACTGTAGGCACATGAGGAAAGCAGCAATTTGTCCCCCGGTAGTGACGTCAATTATTTGGACATTGGTGGTGACGTTGGTGTCCTTGACCGATTAGGGCCATGGAATTAAAAAAAAGATGATATCAGTATTTTTTTAACCATGAATAATTAGCTAAGTTTAATTGCGGAATTCGATAGATACGGCAGTTGGAAATTCAAAACTTTCGCAGCAAACAAAGAAAATACTAAATCTTTCATTCAATACAGGCTACCGGCCTGTATACTGTAAAATTGGTAGATTAGGGCATTATTCTTCTTCATTGGAGTAAAACAGCCATCGCAAGGTATTGGAATTAAAAAAATATTTATTATCATTTTCCGTCTGCAATTACTTACCCTAAATATACCTAAATATTTAGCATATATCTTTTACATAGTACAATGAAATAGATTCTATTTGAAGATAGGAGTGGTGACGCATGGTCTATAGGATCGATTATCACAATATGTAGCGATATGCTTACACTATGTGATTATTTGGGTAGTTTAATGGAGGAGCAGTATAAAATGGGAAGGTACTGATGACCTTGAACAGCAAAATTCATATTTCGCATACGTCACCAGAAAGACCATATTGTCGGTCTGTGAAACCGTGCGTCACTAATCTTGGGTTAAGAAAGGCTTGAAAAACTAAAATGAATGATAAGTATTTAAAGGAGTAATGCACGGGACTCTAAGCAATACATCTGGGAAACTAATTTAATCCCCTTCAGCTGATGAGAGTATAATGAATTAAAATCCTAGCAAATAGTAACTAAATCCGCAATTCATCTTTAACTAATAAGTACCCATTGAGTGCTCTTCTGACCCTGTGGTAACCTCTTGCTTGCAGGCAAAGTTGTATTTCAAACTGCGGTAACCTTATTGGAATGTAGAAAAGTCAAAAAAATTCATGTAAATAAGAGTCTGTTTGCTTTTAAATTGTATCAGAAGACATTGAATGTGAAAAGTCCATTATCTGAAGAAGAACTATGAGTTTTAAGAACCTAATCGTCAATGACGATTATAGAGAGACAATTAACAACTATCCATGAATTCCTATCCTGCACACAGGATGCAGGCTAGGAATAGACTGCACAGTATAGATGACGTTTAGGCCGTATTAATACTTTTTCAACCGACTTTTTGTATCATTTTGGGGGTTAGTGGATTATACCGGTTAAATTTGGATACCCAGCTAATCCTGTCGTCGTTGGCCGTTTTTGAATCCGTGACTATCCCCTTAAACACTACCTTCATCTAATCCAAGGAGAAAGTCCCCACCATTTGCACTCTAGTCACCTCTTCTCAACTACCCTACCTTAAGAGCAACTAATCCACCTCATTGAATTACCCTCGCTTTGAAAGTTTTGCCCTTTAGGGCATGAAAAAATGAGCCAGTTAACGACCTGCAGAACAATTGTAACTTCGTGGCATTTTGCGACCAAATCCTTGGAGAAAGAAATTAGCGCACAGTTTTTACAGCAATCCGGGTTACAATACATAATCCTCGATATTATTTGGGGTTAGAGAAACCCGGCTAATGTATTTTCTCAGAGTATATCTAGTAAATAGTTCAGTTCAGCTAACGGCGTACTGCAAGAATAGTTTTTGCAGTTAGTGAAATGCCTTTTTTGCGTGACTTATTTCTATTCATAAATATAATTTCATGTCACATATCTTTCTGATATATATTGTTTCGTTGTTATTAATCATTTAGTGATTAATGGGTAAATTAATGTACGTTGTCTTTCTCTGTAAGTCGATAGTTCAGTATATAAGTTATCAACTTAACTTGTTGGAAATAGATTAGCTGTTCTGTACATTAGGGAGCTAAAACTGAGCCGAAACAATTTTGAAAATAAAATCCATATAACTTAAAATAAATATGTCACGTGTTATATCACTCTTTTACATTGCTGTTAACCTGACCCGTTTCGATTTCTACATCACTATCATAGATAAAATGAAGTTTTATTTCAATTTTAATTTTGATATTATTCATCAAAAGCGATATTTATTGTTTTACTTTTTTATAGCCTAAATATATTATTTTGAGGCATTAATTTACTTTAGATAACTCAATTTCTCCATAAAAGCCACGTCCATCAAATTTTTTCTGAGCCTGGCAACAAGATCTCAAGCCTATTTCCCACATTTGCTTCTTAATGTACCCTCTAAAATGGCATTACTTTCTTATTTCCAGTTCAAATCAAGTATGTACTGGGTTTCAGTAGCCTCCTTTGACTTTTCTGAAAATGCACTTTATCCTAACAAAGTTTTTCCATATCTTTTTCCACGGCCTGGATACCAAAACTCTTTACGATTGCCGCATTAATCATTAGAGATGTTATTTTGTTTAATTCGTTGTTTTACAAGAATTAAAAAAATAAATTTGACAAATATGTATGTTTTCTTGTACTATGATAGATAGTATTATACTGGTAATCAGTGGAAGCTGATATTTAGGTATGGTGGGTGAGGGGAGAAGTTTATTGCATTTACATATGTGTAAGATATCTAAGGTCGGAGGGAGTTAATTTACATTATTGGGCAGTTAAAATTAGGAGACTTAAAAGGGAAAGAGAGGAGAATACCTTAGAAATTATATAACAATGAATTCCAAGGTACATACAATCTTTTTGGTTACAAGCAGTTAAATTGCGTAAAAAATACGTAGTGCTTTATATCCTGCTCATAAGCAAATTATGCTGAGTTATCCTAGTCGCTTGCAGTCAATTCTAATCTCTCCGAGTCAGCAAAGCCACACATATCTTACGTCGATGTTTTTATTTTGTCACAATAGTTTTAGCTTACCATTGATGGTCATTACGCTTTGTATCCTCTTAATCAAGTATTCATTAGCCTTGGCTCCACGCCGGGGAGCATTTTTTAGGGTCTCTGTTCTGGATTGTAGGAACGTAACCGTACATTATTTAGGATATTTCTGGGATGGGGAAGGAGTTAGTGAGTAGAATTTAAATCAACCCTCTCCAAACTGTGCTCTTGGAGGATTTTTGCTCCACCGCTTCGTCCTCGCGGTGCGCGCGGAGCAAACAATATTTAACAAACCATGGTGGTGGTGTGGGATGCAGCAGTCCAGCGACAGTGGTTGGAAGTTGAAAATCCATTAATCCTTCAGGCGGTCAAACCGTGGATAGGTGAGCGACATACGGACGCCTTATTCATTATGGAATATGGCGCAATTCCCTTTTAAATACCCCGGATTGCCATTCCAATTTTGGGGAATCGTCGGCCAGGATGCCTAGGCTCAGCATGAGTGCATTAAAGAAGAAGGGACAGAGGGAGTGATGTGTGTAGTTTCTTGCGGGAACTATTTTTTTTCTTGATGATTCTTTTTAGAGATGTAAGATATCTAGTGAGCTTAGTCATCCAGCTATTTTATTTCAGATAGCTTAATTAGCTCTGCGCTACGAGCGGATGTTCCTTTATCTCTGAAGCACGTTGAGTTGGCTTGAGCGAGAAGTTTCCTCTGCGTACCATCCTGTGAAGAGAGGGAGATATTTTGGAAATTTCTACCTTTGTTTGGGCGTAAGATATATTTCTTGCATTTGTAGTTACACTTAATTTACACAATTTTCTGTTCCTGCTTTGTGATAGCTCAAATAGAATCACTCTAGCCTCGGATGGTTATTTTTCTTGGTGGAGAATGGGAGTTAGATTGCTTAAGTAGGACGGCTTTGTTCTCTCGAAGAACCACCATATTACTCAGAGCAATCCTGTTTCACGGCCTGGGCTTTTACGTTGTTGACCTCGTGGTGCACGACACTGTTGCCGAGTTGCAAGAACGGGACATCGGGCTGATAAGTGAAGGATCCTGGATTTTGTGCCCCGGTGTAATACCTGCGACGGCCTAAGTTCCTACCCTCGACGTGTACATACTGCTGCATTTCCTCCCAGTTTACAGAGTGTATTAGTGCTGAGCGGGTCTTGAAACAACACTGCTCACTATGACTAGCCAGTTGGTAAATCCCTTCCAAACAATTCTCCCCTCCCTAATCCCAGTCTTCATGTGTTAACTGTTCAGTGGTGCAAATTGATTCTCTCTGACCTTGGACCTCGCCCCCTCGTTCAATAGTTCGCCTCCTCCTCCCATTTGCCTAGACCGTAGTTCTTCCGCCGCTTGAAAGCACAATTTAAACAGGAATGTAACTTTAATGTAAACACCTTTCTTCGTCGTAAATCTCAGGTAAATCAAAAAGCATGGCAGACTAAAAAAGAAGTAAATCAAGAAAAAAATCATTCTTAAACTGTATTGATTCACTTTTTGGTATTCCATGGCTAACAAATTTTATTCACAATACCACATACTACTTCAACACACTTTTACTACACACACTTGAGATGATGATGACCCGAGTCGCGTCTACTTTATATAATATGTGGGTCTTTATATGTAAACAATCATTCTACTCACACCATGAATTCGGCAATCGTCACAGTTATGGTGCATGTTTTATAAAAATGCAGGATCAGTCTACAATGTACTTGCTAAAGAGTCGAAGGAGGATATAAAATCTAATTATATTGCGAATAAGTGTAGGAAATGGCCACTAAATTTGAATCTAACTAAAATGAATAAAGTAGAAAATGAAATTTATATGTCTTTACCTGTTTCTGGCAAAATATGTTGAACATGGTTTGCACTGTGAAGCTGTGATCTATTGTGTTTCGTACCAGAGCATTTCCAATATCGTTTGACGTAAGCGATCCATTGAGGCGTGATAACAGATTAATATTAGCGCGAAATTAAATCATCGCTTACGCTAAGTTTTTTTTCACAAGTTGTTGTATATTGGAACAAAACTCGATCTTCGTCAACTTTGTGGTACGCCATCACAAATTATAATTGGTTAAATATACATAGACAATGAAAAGACATAATATCTTTAAAGATTTTCCTCGAAGACAGGTAGGTACCTCCCTGTAAAAATGAAGGGATTTGTGCTCATGTTTGGAAAGGGGAAAAACGAAAATAAAAACTGAATACCATTTATACTTGATACATTACTATGAAGGCCGTCGGATAATAGATATCTAAACTAACATGAATTTTCTGTATTTCGTCCATTTATAAACTTACCTGATTTTTCAAGTGTATATATTTTATGGGGTCAGTTTTGTTTCATTAACTTTTTGCCATTCTTCTCATTCTGTTTGCACTAATTAAGTTCTTGACAACTCGGGTAATGATTATGTATAACATTTAATAATATTTTTTCGATTTTAACTGCTCTAGTTTCCTGGAAGTTCCTGTACAATTTCTATTTACATTTTCCCACATGTACATATTGTCGGATATTTCCATATATTTCCAACAAGGTAATTATTTTTGTCCGTAGAATGCTCTCCTAAGCGTTAAGAGTACCTTGACAGAGGGTACGCAACAATTGAGTCGTTGAAGAGTGAAGAAAGTTGAAAGTTGAAAGTCTGTTGAAAGACTTTCTGTTTTCACCGGCATTTTTGTGAAGTCAGAGGATAAAGCAATAGTAGTTGATTTTGAGCGTTTCCTTTTGTACCAGTTCAACAAATGGATCCTACGATGCTTTTTTTACGAAAGGATATTGCTGTGTTTGTAGTTGAAATGAGAAATATTTTTCATTTCTCCTTTGAAAATACCAAACCAAAGCTCTAAAGTCATTTTTAAAAGTATTTTCGGTTTATTTCACGACTTTTAATGCATCTTTTTTTTCTTCGAGGGACGAAAAATCACTTTGTCTTAGGAAATAACAGATATTATTTTATACCTCATGAGGAATTGATAACGAACAATTGGAAATCGACATTTGATGAAATATTTAACGAATATTATTGCAGTAAACGTTTGTCTAGTATTTAAAAGGCTATCCCTAAAATGTTCTTTTGGATATTTCATTTTATTTTCAGTCTAACATACTTTTTGTTACGTAGTGATTTTTAAAAATTGTTTCACAGTTCCCTATAAATTAATTTAACTGCAAATATGTTTGCATAATTAGTGGACCAAATTTTTATATTTATAATAAAAAGGTCGATAAAACGCAAGGTACCTTTATTTATTTTATTTGAATGAAGCGTCAATTTTTTACCAGTAATGAGGTAGTTGCAGTGGTTACGCGATTTTCAGAATCAGTTTGGGTGCCTATCTAGAATAGAATAGAATAATCGTTTATTTTATTCTGGGACAGGTCCCTGAGAGCAAGATTACAAAAATTATACAATAGTATAGCAGCGAGGTAATTACAAAGAAACATTATTTAATTCAAATCAAAAAATAAATAGAGCTTAATAATATACAATATATAAAAAAAGCCAAAAACAGCTACTCTCATTGAAAACAATAATTTTACAGGTTTAACAGTTGAACTCGGAGATAGGTAAGAATACAATCAATATATAAATACATGGTACAGGATAAAAAAAAACATAAAGAGACCATTAGGGAAAAAAGCAATTTTTGTCTAATAAAAAAATAAATATAATTATTATAATAATTAAAAAATATATTAAAAAGAAAATTGGCAGTGCGAACTGAGTTCTGACCAGGCTAAACTATTCAGGATAACATTCATTTAATAAAATTTCATACAATTTAGATTTAAAAATTTCCATCGAGCGAGATTTCCTCACATCAGTTGGAATGGAGTTCCAAAGTTGTGTGGCAGCCACGACAAAAGACAAGTAGTGGTTCGGTGAGTCGGAAGTAGAAGGACTTGGTTCTGTTCTAGTTACCATAGCATGATTTAAAGTTCTTTTAGAAAACATATCAATTAGGTATGACGGTTCGTTAGTGCCAAAGATAGAAAAAAGAAAGGTTCCAAGCAGGTATTTGCGACGGGATATGGTATTCAACCAGTCAAGTTTCTTGTAATAGGGGGCGAGGTGCTCATATTTACGAATATTAAAAATATATCGAACGCTCGAATTTAGGAGACGCTGTAGTTTGATGTTCAGCTCTGCTGTTGAATCATTATAAACAAGACAACAGTGATCAAAATTAGGAAATATTTATGATTTGACGAGCAGTTGCCGGGTATGTAGTGGCAGCAGATTTTTATGCACCTTAAGTTGATAAAGAGTACTATTATTTTTATTTGAAATATTTAAAATATGGTTGTTCCACGACAAGTTGTCATTGAGGGTTACCCCTAGATTACGCATAGTTTTGGAATAAGGCAGCTCAATTACCCCGACTTGGATTTTGGAAATGATGTTAAGGTCAAATTTGTTTATTATTTTGAGCTCCCGAGTAGGATAGCTTGAGTTTTGCTACTGTTCAGAAGAAGGAAAGTTTCATCAGCCCAATCCACAATAGCAGAGACGTCTTGATTAACCCCAGAAATCACATCACAAAGTTCATGTGGATAGCCGTGACAGTATATTTGAAGATCGTCTACGTACAGCAAATGCTGGCAGATTACGATGCATTGCGGAAGTTCAAAAACGAAAAGGGAGAATAATGGACCAAGGATGGAACCCTGAGGAACTCTATTAGAAACCGAGCCCACCTGGAAAGGTTTCCATCTGAATCCTTCACTGCTTGTCATCTATCGATTAGATATGAGTGGAATCAGATCAGCACTGTGCAAGAAAAGTTCATTTTTTCATTTTGAGAAGTAAGCGTGAATGGTTCACGCGGTCAAAGGCTTTACTAAAGTCAAATAAAACGAGAATCGTGACCATTCCTCTGTCAATTGCGGAGCGTATATCATCGGTTAGTTTAAGAAGCAATGACTGCGTACTAAAGCCTTTACGAAAACCTAACTGAAAACGATCAAGTCTATTATGAGTCAGGAGATAATCCGTAGTTTGTTCATAAACGATTCGCTCCAGAACTTTTGATAGAGCGCATAAAATCGATATTGGTCTATAATTGGTCTAGCTGGGGAGGAGAGACTTTTAACCTTTTTTTATGGGTCTTATAAACGCCAACTTCCAGATCGAGAGATATTCAGCATGAAGTAGTCTATGTATATATGTATACACCAAGTGTACAAAAGTTTCGCACCCAGACATTTTGGACATACAATTTAAGGGGTATCCCCGTGTACCATTAGACCCGTAGCATTTCGGCTCTTCTCCCTCTCTGCGAGTACCGCTTGGAATTCCAGGCGTGATGCAAGGGATAAGGAGTTGCTGGCAGGGGAAAGGTTGGGCGAATGAAGGTCTTAGGGAAAGGGGTGGTGGGGGGACTGGAGGTAGTTCCAACTAGGAGACGTGTCAGAAATGGCCACGGACCAATCAGCGCCCTCCTTCAGTGGCCCTCCAGAAAGGATGTACAACATGCCGAAATTACTCTCGGAGAGTTGTTGCGAAAGGGCTCCGTTAGTTCGACGAGGAATCGCCTCTTCTCATCCTCCCTCTCGAGATCCCCGGCGTAGTTTAACTTCGAGGGCAAAATTGGGAGCAAGATGCAGATAAGGGAAACTGTGCGATAGAATGGAAAATGCTATAGGACATGCCTATTGTACACATTAAGCGAACGCGACGACTGGTTTGAAAACTTGGAAGTGGATGAACAGTGAACGCGATCCTATTAAAGTTGGAAGTTGGCTCATTCCTCCAAATTACCTCCGTAGCGATCCTTCCTACCGTTAACTAGGGGCTGCCTCTGTTTTGTTTTATTTGCCTATTTAAACATTTTTCCACTCTCAGAGTATAAAAGTTTTCCCATGTATTTTTTTTCTTGGATTTAACACAGAATACCAGCTAGACATCCGTCCTTCCTCGTGTATTTCTTGATTGTGGTGATTAATTTCTGCGATTTAAGTGTATCACTGTGCTCTGTGTTGATATTGATGCCACTATTGGGGAGAATTGAACGTAAATTGTATTATATTTCACCCGGAAATATTTCATGAAAAACTGAAAGCTCAGAAGGATCTGGGTGTTTTAGTTTGCAGGAAAAAAGAGTAGAGTTTTTATGCCCGTTACACTTAGGCCTAGCTGCATAATTTCTGGTAAAATACTCTCCAGCTATGAAAAAAGAGATTCTTACGCTCTCTTTCATCGATGATCAGCCGGCAGTCTGATGAAATCCACCGAACTCACACTCTTGGAAAAAAATCAGAGTAGTAATAGGGCTGCGTAGTATAATGGTTACCGCTAACGGAGCGCATGACAATAGGACGGTTTTCAAAACAGAAACCAGAGTTTATTTCTACTAGTTCTCTAATACTAAGTCTAATTATTTTTCATTGTGTATGTAGAACGCTTAAGTGAAAAAATTGTAGAAGTTCTAAAACTTGAATTTCGTCTTAAAAATAGCAATTACTATATTCATATCGTTTATTAAGGTTTCAAGACTACGTGAAACAAGTAGTGCTAGCTTGAACGATCCGAATGTAGCATCACACGTCAGTAAACTTTAGGGCGACTGACGGAAACCTCGATGTAATGGATGCGTTTAAAATTAGATACTGCGAATATAATGTTCATAGCCATAATTTTTCCATAAAAATGTCATTGAATAATGGATTAATAAAGAAAAGCTTTTGTTTAAAAATAACTACTTGGATTTGAAAACCATAAGCAATTGCTTTCCTCTTGGTAAACGTTAGATACATCTATGACCACGTGTACATTGTATGCGTTATTGTGACACTTATTTCTTTCAAAATTGTGACGTTTGTCTGAAAATATAAGACAGTTTAAGGGAGATCTTGGAAAAGCTAATCAATATTCGTTCTTATAATCATATGTAATCGGTAACGTTTCCAGTACGCGCTCCGAGAAATGACAAATTTATTGTTTCCTAAAAACTTAAGCATTGATTGCTTTAGTTCTGATGCAATTAAATGTAATTTATCTGGTCAATTTTGCCTGCCATTTTTTCTACCATCTGAGATATCGAATGCTAGGCAAATACAATCCCTTGGCACTGATTATTTATGCTTGAAAAACAGAATTTTGTTTCATTACCCAAATCAATATGATAATGGTATATGCGTTATGGTTACCACTCTTGCTCCGATTGAAGGGTATTGCCCCTCACTTATTCCTAGAAAACAATCATTCGAACTGAGGTTTTGTGAATAACCTGATGGTAATTTCATTCAGCTTGTCAACAGATTTACGTCAACTTACTGGATAAATATTTTAATTCTCAGCCAAAGGAGGTAGTGCTCGAGGATATTTTCACCGTGATATTAGTGAAATATTTGAGACGTCTCGTTTCCTGAAGTTGCGCGGATCTAGCTGAGTGACTTAGGTAAGTAAGCACTCGAGGTCGAATAGAAACTAAACAACCCAGCAGTGTAGAGAGGAGCTGGGTTTTCGAGCAGGAATATGTCACGCGAGGCATGAATTTAACTTTAGCCAAGGCGTGATAAAGAAATGAGCGTTGTTCAATCAATAAAAATATTGGTAACTACCATGACATTTATATTCCATTGCATGAAATACTGATCACTGAATGTTTTATTTATTCCGTCAATTCGAAATTCCTGAGTGATTTAGGTCCGTCTTCATATCTGGTTAGCGTTAATGGCTGAATGACGTATTTTCACTGACTGCAATGCTTGCTGCTTGCTTGCTGCTGTTTTTAAATGTTACGCCAGTTTGCTAGCTAGCGTGAGTGTTATCAACGGCAAGTCATATTAACTTCGGTGTTCCTACCAAGAAAATATTAACCCACTGATGCTAACTGCGGTCCTTTTTATTTTTCCATTGCCTGCTTATGAATATCGTTTAGATTTTACAATTTTTAATCACGTATATGCTTTAACTTTTACTATTGTAACCACCATCACCGCTTGTTTTCCACCATGTGTTTAGCATCTTTCATATATTTTGACTCTTGATTTAATTTTACCAACAATACTACTTTACAAAGTGGTCTCAACCCGGTTCATATCGTAAAGGTTCCCATCTAATGTTGATACTCATATTTCAAAATTCTGAAAATAGGATCACGCCTAAAGTTTTCCAAGATCCGATGTATGCAACTTTAGGAGTTGGCAAAGTTTATTCCATTAACTTTCTGCTACGGTAATCAGAAGATCTGGAAGATTGAGTTAATAATAACAAGAGCCGGATAGTGCGAATTTCCACAGAGAAAAAATCATTGTCAATCAAAAATGTGTGCATTGCGGGTGACTCCGTAAAAATGGAACTCCGTGGCTAGTCCCGTATAGCTTCAAATTTAGCCGGATAGTGTACATTTTTCATTAAAATATGGGATTGTGTCAATCATTTTATCACTGCTAAATTAGGTGTAACTTGGCGTGAATATAAGCAATTATCTCATCCACATTAACTCAAATAAACCGATTGCGTTATTATTCGTGGAATATTCCATCATGCTTCAAAGTGCCTAGGGACAAAATCTAATGTGAATTTGATGCTTACTTAGCTCTAAATGAAACATGTGACTTAACCTTTTTTTATATAATATCTATATTATTATAAGCATGCTTACCTTAGATACATAAATTTAAAACTTATTGTTTAGTAAATAACGAAAGATAAAATGAAAACCTTTAATTTTCCAAAGATTTTTTTCCTTAGCCAAGTCATAAGGGTTCCATTCCCAGATATTTGGGATAAAACCGGCCAATTTCATCCATGATGTCCTCATTCGGAAACACTGAAATTTGTTAATAAACTGGTCCAAATATTGATTTTTTTAGCATGACAGCATTATTAAGGCTATGAAAGAAGAAACGAAAAAAATAATTTTATGTCGCTCAAAATGAAAATTTATGATGTACTTTTTTCTGGAAAATAAATATAAAACACTTTTTAGATTCACTTTCACGTATATTTCGATATTTTTGGTGATTAAACTATGAGCAAAAATTCAATACTCGTTGCAGTAAGCAGCGACAATTGAAATAATATTTTAATTAAGAATATTTCAACGTCAAGCGGGTGATTCAAGGCAGAGCAAGAGGCAGAATTTAAAAAAAATGATCATTCGATTCCGATAAAGTGCCAAACTTTAGCTCATTGCGATTTCATTAATAGTCGCTTTTCTTTCCGAGGAGGCCAAAGCTGTATTTGTAATGATTACTCTTCCGTTAACTCCCCAATGTTACCGCTAACATTTTCCACTTTCCCTTCCGTTCCTAATTCCTGAAAGCCGCCATCCCAGCGTATCATTCATGGTTTTGCCTCTCAGCTCTCTTCATCAAATTCCACACCCGTATTCATTCTGCTTCAAAACAGCTCTTAACTCCTGTTCCTCATCGAGCTCGTTAAATTGTCTTTGAGAAAATCTCTCGTCCTTGGGTAATTTGGTCTGTGTGTTCTCCTCTGATTTCTCGCTTCTATGAATCTCATTCAGTTGGCATGTAGTCCTTCTCAGTAAATTCGAATTCTTCCGAAGGATGATTATCTCTCTTCAGTTGTATATGACATATGTTACGACTAGTGCGTCCTATCATTTTAGTCCAGTACAAGTAGTAGGAGAAGTAGGTCTCTTTATAATCTCTTTAGATAGCAAATTTTTTAGAAATTTCCTGATATTTATTATGCAGTACAATGTTTTACTACTGATTGTTAAGTATTTAAATGGTCAGTATGTGTAACTAGGAGGCAAATCAAATGTTTTTATGTTACATGGTGTTTGCATATTTTGATATTAACGCTAACAGAGTGTGTACATAATTTCAACTACAGTGTACCATTCAGACTCCTACATTTCCTGGGCTTTTGGCTATATTTTTCTATTCCTTCCGGAAGAAATATATAGGTTTAATAAAGTGTTATTTCTTATGTTTACTCATAGTTTTATTTCGATATTCTACTCTATCATTCACTAATTTCCGTAAATTATCCATTTCTCCATTGTACTTCCCCATTATTAGATCATATTTAAACTTAATGTACATTTTAAAACTAAATACACTTAAAACTCTCTCTTTGTTAGTCGATAATATTATCTCCTCTAGTCGCATTTTTTCCGTTATGTTTCCCAGATTTCCTATTCTCTCCCTTCTACTTCTTAAATCTGCTAAGTATTTTACACCTTATGTTCTCTCTTCTCATTTTGTCGTTTCCTAAATATGTATCCCATGTAATTTTGCTGCTTCCTCACCTTCCAAATCTCCAGCAACCACTTCCCTTTTTTCTCTCGTTGTTCTCATTATTTTTCCCAAGTAGTTTCTATCTATGCCTAGCATGCAGACTCTGCTATTTTACTTCCGTGTATATCCGTGTATATCGCTGGTGCTCAGTCATTAGATCTCCTCTTCACGCAAAAACTAATTTTTCAAACAATGTAACTCTTTGCATCATACTAAAATTCAGACTTTTCCCTTCTTTTGATGCAAAAGCCCATAAATCATCGTTTTGTTTCACTCAAATGGTTGGTGAGATACTACAGCCGTTTCTATACCATTGTTTGTTACATAATATACGAAATTCATGTTTTTAAATTTCAATCCAATCAGCGACTCCCGGTGATACATGCGATAGAAAGAAGTTTTAGACGATCCCTGTGAATCTGGTTTTCACAGGTTTCGTAATGGACTAGTACATAAAAGACCAATCTTTCAACACTTGACTCATTCGTAATTACTAGGGTTATAGTTTGCAAGAAATATCTTACCATTATGATGAGTGTTGAGTCACCTACTGAAACGTTAGTCACTGCAAATTTAACCTGTTTCGCAACCCATGAACGCTTATGCATAAATACGTCATTTACGAAAACGTATAATTTTGGCCACCTCACGAAAAATCGTATGGATCCAAATGTACGTTAAACCACCCGTGAAACTTGCGGGAGTGGCGGCTGCATCTTAATACACAATTAGTTATCTTCTGCAAAGCATCCTCCGAAACTCTCAAATTTGAGGTCTCTCATATTGGAGTAGTTTCATGATTTTTTTCTGAAGAGACGGATCATTGGAAGGCCCTTGACCTGAATTTGGGCTTTCTGCCGCGGTAGAAGACCCATATACTGGAAATTTGTCGAGCGAGCTGACCTCAGCTGGGGGAAAAGACGGATTTTCCTCTGAAAATCTCTAGTAAACTTCATGACCTGACGCGGTAAGGTTGCAGTCATGACATTTTTGCTAGTTAGGTGAAATGGTCCCTCTATTTTTCGTTCTAGAGCTTCCGCCTTTATCTTCGTTATGTCTCAGTTGGTTCAAGGATTTGTCCTCCAGTGTCCACCACAATATTTTCTTTTGCTTGTATCTTTCACCGCGCCATATTAGTTCACTCAGTCCACATTGGTGACCTTTTCACTGGTTTTGACACTCTCCCGTGTAAATGCTATTGACGAAGTAGGCACGGAAACTGCAGTATCATCCTTTTGACGAGCCATCCGCTAACTATATATTCATCGCGCTGTCCACTCACATAGGTATAAGCGTTGCGCGTATCTCGGTGATACTTGTTAGTAGACTGTTAGTTAGTATTTGTCAGTAGATAGATAATTATAATTAATTTTAAAAATTGATATAGATATTAGATTCGTAGTGACTGCAGTTGAGGGTGTTGATCTTAACCATAATTTATCTAAATATTAATATCCGAAATTATAAGCAGCAGACTTTGAGATGTAGATTCGGAGGAATGGAGAAGGTTCGATACACAGAAAGGCAGACAAACGAGAAAGTTCTCCGAACGATTGATTGTGTGAGAAAAGTAACTTCTGGAGGACTGGTGAGGAGTAACTTCTGGAAATGGCAGGTTAGGTAGTTGAATCAGATCAAGTCAATAATAGGAGACGATGGAATGTTGAAGGTCGTGACGGAGTGGAGGATGTTGGGAAAGTTTGTAAGGAAGGAAACAGGCTTTATGTATAGAATAAGGAAAGATATGGTGTATTCTGAGCTGAAGAAAATAAAGTTGCATGGAGACAAGTGCCTGTTGCTGAAAAATGATGAGGTAGGCCAAGTCTTCTTCCATCTAAACATGCATTGCCCGTTAATCACATCTAATAAATCATTATGTTGTGTGGCCCCTTCCAGATGTTCCTACTCAGTTCCTCTAAAAATTTTATCCTAATGCTTTTTCACCAAAGAGGTGATTTTGGTTGTTTTTTAAACCTTCCTTGCCTGATTATTTGAATATATTCAATGTGATTAGGAATAAAATGAAAACGAAATGAAACCGATGAAAATTATTTCCAGATATTACGAAAAACACTATATTGGAGAGATATTTTCAAAACAGATCATTTATAATATTTAACTAAAATACATTTTCAGCGTGATGCAATAACCACCAACTTATTCAGTCTGATTTTATTTTTAGTGATAAGCCTATTATGGGAGGAAGGTATTTCTGCAGTAAAATTCATAACTTACACTAAATTAAGTGGTAAAAAGTCAATTCAAATAGTAATTCATAGTAAAATTATGACGATAACAAAATAACCCTTTTGATAACTCTACGTTTTTCGACCGGAATTTTGGTGATCACATAGCAATACGTTTCTTTCTAGCACGTTTGTCGGTCAGAAGGAATAGCAAAAGAAAACTTTGACTCGCAATAGATTTGAAATATATGTGAAATTTCTTTCTCTGTAACTTCACCTCAATCACTCTTATAGTTAGTCCACCTATTCCTCCTCTCCGGCAGAAATCCCCTCATTAGCCGTCGAGCCCGAACGTCCGTAAACTTTCGAGCCCCTCTGCCAATCAATTAACCCAGCTCACCGCCTCTGCCTGACCGTGATGGACCTCATTTTGCTTCTTCCTCTTTTCTAAAGCTTTTCTGTCCTCTTAACCTCGTGCTCCTCACAATTCATCGCAATGGCGCCCATTCGGCGGAAAATGGTGGTTGGTTGTTCGGGGAAGGCGAGAGATAGCTGAGGTCTGGTGGGACATTGGGGACTAGGTGAGTGAGAAAATTATTGGAGGGTCACGTGTGGATTGGAGACAGATGGAGGGAAACATTCGGTGTCGACATTAGTACACAAATTTTAACGAAAGGCCCCAAAAAGTTCGTGATGAAACATCCCTAAATACAGACGGTATTCTTCAAGAGAAATACTCTCCATGTAGCACTCAAGTAGGAATAGGAAGTTTACTGTAAAATCTCCACTGCCACCTTAGTTCGTTACCTGCAGTCAATTCTTGATTGGGAAAAAGGCTTTGTTATTGGTTTTGTGTAATAATTTACTTGATTTTTCACCTCTTCTCTGCATGTTGTAGTCGCTTCATTCCAATTATCAAGTGAAGGTGTATGATGCTATACTTCCACGGAACTGAACGTGTGTAATAGTCTGTAATTTTTGCGTGTGGTATTTGTCTTGATGTTTCCAGAATTGACCGATCGAGCTCTCTGGTCGGCAAATAGAGCCCAACTGTAGTTATTTAACCTACCCGCTGTCATTAGTGAAAAATAAGTGAATATTTTAGCAATATGAAGTGTTGTTCATTTATACTCTTCGGAATGCATTCCACCAAATACAGGTGTAAGACTTTTTCAAAATTTTTATAGTTAGTGCAGACATCTCATGGTAATTGAGCCTTGTCCATGTTAGTTAATCAACCGCTTTGCTGCCATAAAATGTGATACGATATTTGAGATCAATATGAACAGAAAAATTGGGGAAGGAAAAATGCGTTACGGTAGTTTGATGCTCGAAATTTGTAATGGAGCTTAAGCAGTTGCTAGAAGCATGACGTAAAAATATGGTAGTATTAATGATGCAAAAAATTTTTAACGTATGTATTATAATGCAGTGCTAAATTATTTATAGTCTATAGTAAAGAGAACAAAATACGTACTGTGACTTACGTATTTAACGATTAACCTTTTTTAACATATTTTACGAGTTTTTTCATGCAATAAACCACATTATAGTCTCAAAATCTTTGTTCTTTGATTTTGAGATAATTATTATGCTGGTTAATAAATATATTTTTAAATACGGTAAAAACATACGAAATGCCAACTTTTTCATTTCTGGCACAATCTCTGTCCATTACCATAGCTTTTTATGATCTTTGTAGTCCACAGCCTAGCCATACCCCCATGAAAAGGCATGACTGATTGATCAAACATCTCTAAAAAAGGTAGCATTATTGGCGGAAATTTTAACATCATTTAAAAATAATATCTTTATAAGTTTGAGTTCAAAGCTATTCAGTTTTATTTATAGTGATACCTTGCTCAAGCTATGTATCTAAAAACAGATGACGTAGATTGACGAAAGAGTTCTTCTCGATTGTTGTCAAGTTCAGACTTGTAGCGCACGATTTCTTTTCCCATTCAGAAAAATGCCCTCGTTATCCCTGGAACCTTGCCCTTAAAACTTGCGGAATCATCGTCAATTATCCTTTCTCAACCCTCTAGTTTGACCGCCAATTATGCCGGTGCCCGCCGAACCGCAGGCTATGACTCAATATCGTAACTTGGTGAGCTTTCTCCACGCACCACGAGAGCATCACTTAGCTTTTTATTTCGTTCGATTCTTTAGACATGTTTCTTGTTTGGTCTATCACGTGAAAAGCGTATATCCTATCCTTATTTGTTATTTGAATAGAAGAGCATTGATCATAAGTGACATGAAACAGAAACGCAAAGGTAAAAAAGAATCATTAAGGATGCAGTCGCGATTTAGGAAGGTTGCGAGCGTCCTTTTTTTACCATAAAGTAACCATAATTTTAAAACTCTAGAGAGCTTATCTATTCGTGGCGTGGAATTGGACCAATCCTGAGGGCATGTGTAATTGTGGAAGAAAATATTGTTACAATAAACTTGAGGGAAGAAAGTTTCTGGTTGGCTAAGCTACAGGACGGTTTTAAGGACACGACCAGTAGCAGCCTGAAATTGAGTTGAATTATCTTCTTAAGTTATATCATTGTGGCCAATTTCAACCAGTTATGAGCATCGTGGAGCCTCATGTCTCTAAGCCTCTCTAATGCATTAATTCTTTTTAACTTCTGGGTCCACAAATTTCATTGCAGCCGTGCCCATTCTCACAATCGGGCTCACCTGTGTTGTTTCCTTTAGGGTGGTTTTTCACCTTCCCGACCACGTCGTTTTGTGTTCCTGTATCGATCGCTATCCCCTATTTTCAGATTGCCATCACGTCCCTCCGCCATCGCTTTTCGATGAAAAAAAGATCAAGTCCTTTGACCGCCCGCTCGCTTTTTGATCTTCCCCATTGGGATCTTCTCCTCAGGTCCTTTTTTCTCTTTCAAATTGTCTTTTTTTATGGAAGCCCATTGCCCTGGGTTGCGAAGTCAATCAGCTGTGATTTGCTGAAGATGTTGCCTCTTTGCGTCCTTCTCCAGTGTCCTTAAAGCCATTGACTCCATTTTTGTTATCTTCAACACTGCCCAAGGGCATATTTTGGGACTTTAATTTATGTTTCTTTGCCGATAGAAAAAACAACGTTTTTCTCAGCAAATGTGTAAAAATAAGGCTACAATTCTATTTCCCCAATCCCTGGAAAAGAATTTGAAAGCTTTTTACCACCGTGCCTAGTTTTTTAGCACTTCTTTTCGTATGGTACATAGTTTGGAAGACTAGAACCTTTGGCTGAAGTTCATATAGATAAATATATGTCCGCCGACAAAATAATGAGATAATAGTTACGGACTAAGTCTTAAATTTACAGACATCCTCCATTCTCCAGAAAAAGGGTATTGATATACCGAATTATTACAGGAAACACCAGGCTTAATTCTGAAATTTAGCTGCTATTATCTTGATAGTTTCCTCATTTTGATGAAATGGTTGGGAAAGTACTAAGTTTTTTCTTCACCGTGATGAAACAAGGTGCTTTTTGTTTCTACCATCAAAGGGTGGGCAGGATGGAATACAAACAAAATACTTCCGTATTTCTCTCGCTTATCGTACTTTATAATATGGCTTTTAAGGCGCTCATATTTAATAAGTATATTTTTTTGTTTATTCTATTAATGCGCCATGAGTAGTAAATTCGGAATCTGGTAAAACTTGAATGATTAATAACAAAAATATTTTAGTTAGAGCGTTTTTCTGAAACAATTTATAACAAAATGCACATTACTTGAGTTAAAATGGTTTAACAACAAAAAATCAATATTTGAGGTGATGATGATGATCATTGCATTCAATATCTTACAACAAAAGTTCCCGTGTGTGTAGCTTCTAACATTTCTGTTATGTGAAAACCAACTCGCTGCGGATAATCTTATGTCGAGAATCCCCTTTAACCCCACGCATTTAGGTCATTGATAGAGAATAGCATATAAAGCCAAAGCCGTCTAATTAATTGGTGACAAAGTAGGAATGTTTAAAACTGAGATACAATGATTAATTATGAATATGTTAATTTGTGTTTCTCATTTATTCGAATCGAAATATTATGGCTTAAATGACACGGTGACTTTCCACTTTCTTTGGAGTAAATAGATGAATAATGGGAGTATAGAAGGTCGTGGTAGAAAGGTCTATGATGTAGGCTTCATTAAAAATGAGCTATTCTTCTTTTTCTTCTTCTATCACCTTTACACCAGGAACTTTATCGAAGAAAAATTTTTCACTGCACCCATGATAGAAAACCTTTCTGACCATTTTTTGAGAGAAACTTTAAAAGCTTAAGACTCGTTTATGAAATTCTTTCTTTCTACTTCTCACGACGAGTAATTACTCTGACTCACTGAATAGATGCAGCAATGCTCCATTGTCATCCTTGATTCAATGCCAAATCTTAAGCGCTTTGATATAGCGACATTTTGTATAAAGAACCCATCCAACACTCGAGGATATATATGCTGTGAGTTAAACTGAATCTTAAACTTGGGAACAAAAGAAAATATAGTAAAAAAAAGAGCGTTGCGAAGGCAACATCACTAGCAACTCCCTCTTTCTGTCTCTGTAAATACATTTGTAAAGACCCAGAGTAAAAGCATTGAGTACCTAGAGGAGTCCAACTTTAAGTGTAAGCTAAGAGGAAGAGAGAGAGAGATATTTAAGAGAGAAGTTTTCGGAGAAATTACTCCAGAGTCTATGGAGTTAATACTTTGTCTCAAGGAAAGACATTATTTTAGCTCCCTTAAGCTTTACGGCGAATCAAAAGTCTTGAGAAATTGCCTCACTTTGCAAAGTTTCCTTGACATATCACCTGATCGATTGAGAAATTCATCTCGATAAAGCAAGCCATCGATCCAATGCGGGGCCCAATCTAAAAGCGCCCCGCTTGTAATCAACATAAAGATGCCGCCACCTTTGCATAAAGAGTGAATGATGCGACGCATATTTTCAAAAGCATTTTATCCTGGACTAACCCTCTAACAACATCATACAATCAGATAATTTTTTTGGCAATAAGTTGTTTTAGAGCTAAGTTCATTTTATAAATTTTATTAAGTATGTAATCCCGGCTCCATTGTGGAACTTGACATTGGTTACAAAAACCATACCTGGCAGTTAGTAATTTTCCACTGAAGTTTATTTAATTAAAGTTTAAGGAAATAAGACTCTCTTAAACATATAAGATAAATGAAAGAATAATAAACGATGTTTTGTATCAATGAATATACATTTATGTATAAAGTACTGTAAATGTAATAATATTACTTTAATATACTCGATATTCAATTATGGCCTTGATTTAGACGTATTTGAAAGGGTTGAAACGGGTGAGGAATGAATCCTTCCTTTAATTCTCTTTCTTTAAAATTAAGCGATTATTAAGGAAAATATCTTCTCCATATTTTATTGTTCTATGAAATGGTACATATTACTTTTCTCAGCCAAGTATTGGATTGATTTTGGGCTGCAGCAACGTTTCTATCGCAATAGTTCTTTTCATTCTTGCAATGGCTGTAATAGTATTTAAGTATACGATATAATATTTTTGTGAGATTATTTTTAAGGCCCATGAAAATTAGATATTTCGATATTCGAAAACGTTTAGATGGAAATAACTAGATGCCAGAATCTTGTCTTAGATTTTAATTCTTTCTATTAAAAAGTAAAAGGCAATGGTCTATTTTCCACACATAATGCATTTTTAAAACTTTTGTTATTGCGTGTTTTCCATATGACCCCAAATATGGCTAATTAAATTTTAATTACCTTTACACTTTACAAATTTGGGGCCATATTGTTTTTCAATCATCAAACATCATCGAGGTTTTAATTTTTGCATCAAAACCTCCATTAATCAACGGAGCGAGGAATTCAAACAATGAAGCATGACTGTTATTCTTATCCGTTCGGCAATCATAGTTCCACCTGACGAGCGTTTTTGTTGAAATGTTGATCCTTAATATCACTATCCACCGTTTTGCTTGTCACATCAGCGGCAGTATTCTCTGGAAATGAGTTTGCGGCGTTAAGTTCCCGTCAATTTGGCGAATGCATTAATCTGAAGTCGACTTTCCTTCATCGATAGAAGAGAAACTTAGCGAAAGCTGCCAAAAAATTTAAGTCATAATCACCGTACTGACGGTTTTGTCACCTTTTTATGACTTTTTGAAGAAATTCCCAGCATTGCATCTCGTGAAAAAGTTGGAAAATCGTCCGAACAGGTTCAAAACGATTATTTTGGAAGAGTCGGTCGTAATTTGCGTCGTGCGATAAGCAAAAAAGAGTGAAACAAAATGTTCTTGTTGATGTTTTTTTTGTATAAATGCTCTTTTTAACTTTCTTAATTCTTTCTGTGTGGTACAATAGACTGAATGAAGTGTACTCATTGCAACAATAAACTCATAAAATGATGCAATGATCCTTTTTTCTAAGTCTTAAGATACCCAAGTCTTCCAAGCCAACTTTCTTGAGAATGTTTCTCCCTTTCCATCCTAATTTGACATTAACACCATGAGTAATTTACTTTCCAAACGTAATTGTGTTTTGCTTTATTTTTGTTGCTTAAAAATACCATTGATCGTCATACATTCTCGTGAGTGCTGTTCGTTTTAGTTGGTAATATGCAGCGAATATGTTGTTGAATTTGATTTACCACCAGCCGTGTAGGTAAATTTATTTATATCCATACATGTTTTAATGTCAAGACCATTCTCCATGTAAACTTTATTATCAGCTCTTTATCGTTAAACTTTGAAAAAACAATCAACAGATCCTTATAAATGTCAATTCTATTGAATCGGTAACTTCTCAGCGAGTACCGACCGTGATTTAACCCATAAAGTACTGGAGGTGTCATCTTTACCTCTTTTAATTGTTGACAACTGATTATTTCTGACTGAATCGTTCCAGCTCTAGCAAATTTCCTGAATTGTATTTTTATTATGAGAATATTATATGAAAATAAGAACCTCATAGCTGCGATAATTTTTAATGTACATCACCTTGTACCTAATGCTACCAATGTTGTCATTTTGACCCAAGGCTATCTTTTATTTAATCGAGTTTTATCGCTATATAATGGAGTATTATTATCTTTCGTTGAAATATTACACTTATCGGCAGGTGAAAATTAACATCCACGAGTGAATCGCCATACGAAGGTCCAAAAGGACTTTGCATGAAGACCTGGACCCGTAACAGAAGCCCCGGCCCCTAGTTCTCATGTGCAGAATCCTAAATGATGGAATAGTTAATTATATTTCGTTGACATAAACATTTATTCTTGCAAAATAAGTAATAAAAATAATAAAAAGATATTTTTGAAACAGTTTTTTATTTTATTTCAGTATAATAATACAACTTTCCTTTTGGAAAGAAAATATTCTAAGGGATCAAGCTAATCCCTGTTGCAACTAAAAGGTATGTCACAATGTACTTCTGATGTTAAGCGCAATACAGACCCCGGGTCTAGAACTATTAAATGAGCATTGAGTTGATATTTACACAATTTACAATCTCATCGTCATGGAATTGTATTTATCTTAGAATCCCACTTTATTTTTCTCGTAAAGTTTATAAGATAATGCTTCTTCATAGTGAAGGTTTTCAAATACATAGTTGTTCAAATCGATAAAATAAAACAGCTTTTCTCTTGTGTCTCAAAAATAAGATGTTCAGATGTCTTCTGATGTGATTGATGAGAGCAAGCAGGTGCCTGGGGACTCGCAGGCAAAGGCGACATGTTTCCGAGTTATTTTTGCTGAGTGAAAAAAAAAACAGAATATTCGTTTCGTACTTTTTGAAAGCTCCGGTGAGTGGGAGCGTGGGACGGGTGTTCTGATTATGTCTCTGGCATCAGGTGCCTTCGGCTCGGCGAGACACGGGAACACCTCGGAACTATGACAAGTCTCGTTGCTTCTATCTTGTCGTTTTATTTTGTTCCGATGCGCGCAAATAGGTCAAGGTGGAAGATTAATCAAACCTGCAGTTCAACTATACCATTCCTGAGCCTGGAAGTCCCATGCATACGAATGCACTTTCCTCCTGTTGGTGCAAGTATGATAGTTAATATCGATGTCTATAAAATCAATATCAGCGAGCGTATATACGTATATACCCATCACCCCGTCCCTTTAGAAGTAGGCAGAGTCAAAAAGTTTAATTGTCGGCCTTTTGAGTCACTTTTACCTTATAAACATGAACTAAATACTCCTCACACACCTCTTTTGGTTCTATCACATTCGTTCATTGCTACAAACACACCCTCTCGTTCTTATGTTTCCTCATATTTCTCGTCTAAAAAATCTCTTGCACAACATTTACCCGCGCCTTTCGTGGTCTACCTCTTCCTCGTACACTCTGGACTTCTCAATCATGTCTCTTCCAGTATTTCTCTCCAGAAAATTCCAAAATCATGGCCAAAGCTAAAAAGTACGTTCTTATCATGCATATTCATTAATGTTGCATCCAATTGTCATATTTTAATATTTATTGTCCGCGAACAATGCCGATTAAAGAAGATTTTTTCATATTTATTTTGATACATGAAGATTAAATTTACTAGTGGTTGAAATATTACTCATTTACCGTGTCGGAGAAATGATTCATGCTTATACGTCCTATACTATGAAATTTAAAGTGATTCTTTACGGTGAAACATGTGAGACTTAGGTTTAAATCAACAGGAAATTTCGTATATACCCATTAAAATAAATTGAGGCCAAACGAGGCTGGCTGAGGAATTTTATGTCAGAGATATTATCGTCCCAGTTGTCCCAGACTATCCTGCATAAATGCACGACGGTTCTCCCTGTTAAGAGAACCAAGAGATAGTCCTCAATTTGAGCGTAAAATTTCCGTTGTGTAATACCTATTCAAAAAGAAAGGGAAATTATTTTTACAAATTTGGAAATAAATTAGGAAGTGAATTGAAAAATAAATATTGCTTTGTATTTTTGAGTTCATAGGAAAAGTTTCATTCAAAATAAACTTTTTCAAAAAAAATTTTAGTATGCTGCATTTATTGTAATTAATAATTTTATTAATTTTAATGAATGTAACGTATTATAAATGAATACTTATTACGATAATGTAATGACAAAAGCTCGTGTTCTGGTCAATAGGCAAAGATGTCTAAGTTTCGCCTCTACAACAATTAAAAAATCGGTATTTTTAATCATACGGGATATCTTTCGGGACAAAGAAAAGCAAGTGTCTCATTATGCCTGTTTATCCAGTTCTAATTCTTTTCCATTGATGGCGCTTTGTTAAGTAAACAACTAAATTACGCCGGATTATGCGCTACAATTTCTAATCCATCCCTTGTTAATCTGACGAGTGTTGTGGAAGTATTAATAACCCATTGCGACGTCGAGGCTGTTTTCACGAACCTAATTTCCCTCACAACAGAACTGGCGCTGGACGAGAATGCTTTGTCCCAGTGATGAATAATGAATTTGAGGCGAACTAGTGGAGGAGGGAGGGATTAACCCTCATGAGCGGGAGATGTCGAGATGTATACCAGGGCAAGTCGCGGGTTATTGGAGGAAAATAGTCTCTGGTGTGAGGGTGGAGCATAAGAGACCCTGAGTTGCGACGTTTTACCGGCAGATGACGGCGGAATCGGGGAGTTAAGGATGGTTACATAGTGATATCACGGGAGAACAGCGGAGGAAAAGAGCGATAAAAAGGAAGCCAAAACGGGAGCGATAAATAAAAGAGAAACGGGACGCCAGAAGAGGTTGAAATGAGTGTCGTGGAATGGTCGTGAAAACGTGTGGGAATGGTCTCCGTGTTAGTCTTCCGAGAGGAATGCGGAGTCATTCACGGAAAATTCGTTTATCCTTCGAGGATTTCCCTCTTCTCTCTCTTTTCCACCGGTCTTTGCGGTGGGACGCGAAGTAAGGTATGCTTTCAAAGGTGCCAGAGAGAGAAGGGAAACTCTTGCGCTAAAAATAAAGGCGTTTGTGGTCCGCAAGATGTGGACGGGCGGTGTTGTAGGTGGCGTGTGGAATGAGAAGCATAAAGGTTGTCTGGGGGTTGAGGAGGTCACAATGACGAGGATAGATGGCTGTAAGAAAGCGAAGTCATCCAAATTTCTCCATTGGGGGATTTTTGGAATGATCAATAATTTTTACTGCATAGTTAAACTCATATTGCAAAAATTGAGTTGTAACTCACAGATTTAAATCATGAGAACGGTAAAAAATATTGTAAAATAACTGATAAATAAAGGAAAAATTTCAAGGGACAGTAATAATAATTTATATCTTCTCCAGAATGCAATTTTAAAATAACAATTATTTGGTATACATAGAGTAAGAAAGCTTAAGGTAGCCTCTAAGAAAAACCTGAGTTGAGACTATCTTCCCAGTAATAATTTGGCATTACTCAAATGACTTTAATGGTACAATACACTTTGCCCAATCAAGTAATTATCAGCCTAAAATTAAAACAAAAAATAATGACTTTACTCCATGATATAAAATAAATATTCTGCATCTGGCTGAGTGAATAACCATTGCATAGCCATTTGAATCAAATTGATGTTTTAGCTTTTATGATAACTGGTAGTAGATTATACACTTTTTAAACCTATGTAAGAAGTGCAGACATACTCATTTTTAATAACCATGGGACTTTAAATTTTCCTAATTTCTTAATAACTTCGTTAATTTTGTTTTCTTACAACTGCTATACGTTTATTACTCATCATTGATATCGTATTTAGGCTCGAATTGTTTTTTACTTTAACTTGTAAATCTTGATACCCCTCCTGATTACAATTTTACTTATGCATATAAAAAGTTAAACTGATTTTGGATTTACAAAAACGCAATTGAATTTTTTGAGTTTTCGCGAATTAAAGAGGATATCAATTATCTCCCATAGCATCCCCACACCTTTTTATGGCTATATTTATATTAGGAGACGAGGGAAAGTGAGACAAAAGGAATGACCGAGCTGTGGACCATAATGGGGGAAGAAGGGTTGTTAGGGCTGGGAGAGGGAAGTGGGAGGGAGGTACGCACTGGTGGTGCTTAGGGAGGGGGAGTTGCTAAAAAGGGTTTTTGAAGTCCACGCAGGGACAAGGAGTGGTAGAAGGGGTTGGGTGATGGCAAGGAGGGGTTTGGCGACTTTGACAAAGCCTCGTCTCCATGCACCACTTGTTTTCGTGGAAGGCAATCCGTTCCTTAACGTAATCCGACAGGATCCCCGACTCTAAACCAAGCAACGACACCCTTCCACTCTGGTCTCCTTTCACAGTCTCTTCGCCTGTACCGCCTTTCCATCCCCACTCCCGACCCTTGCATCACATGCATACTATATATACACACACCTTTACCGCAGTCATCATCCTAATGCGCTTGCTTTCCCCTCCACCTTATGGATTCCTCCATTCAAAGCTCGCGTTCGCGGGTTACCACGCCTCTCATCACCACCCACCCCATCAATTCTTCATGTTTATGCATTGCGTTCTCACACCAACATTTTGATGCCACCAAAACACCATTGCGCATCGTTTAATTCGAACGATTAGTTTGAGTTACATCAAGCACTAGCTAGATACGGAGTATACTAGATTCTCCTGTGATATTTGGACGCTTCAGTAATATGTGGAAATATAAACGGGGAGAAAATTCGTCTTAGATACCCTGCTGATACGTCTATACGGACAACGTGGTCTCAGGCTTGCCGGAGACAATACCATTTTAATGCTGGTAATTGAAAGAGTTTCTACTTTTATTTGTAAATAATTAATTTATGGGGTTATTTATGCTGTTAACAATAAATAAATGTGAAACTACATATCTATTAATAATTACCAATCAAGTTTGTTATAATTCAGTAAGGAATTAAAGTATGAAAAATTCAATTCAATAATAATATTTTGAGTGTTCGGCAACTAGAGAGATGATTAATTATCTACTGTAATCCCTATGCTTTGCCTTCTCGTGTCTACCTTTATATTAGGAAAGGAGGGAAACTGATTCATAGGAACGGATGGTGTGGACTTTGGTATAAAAAGGGAATAAACATTAGAATATCTACTTGGCTCCATTATGTCGTGGCTGAAAACTAAATTATAGCTTTCGCCCCTTATTCCAATGCTCTTTCTTGAGTTGTCAGATGCTCGAGTCTACCGAATGACTTCATGCATATAACGGACTTCATTTTGTCTTCGGCAACGTCCTATCTTGTACTAGTAGTAACATGCCCTTTACCTTCCCGTATGTATATCAATACAGCTTTGCTATCCTCTGGTTACGATTTAGATCTGAAACATTATACTTTCATCACAAAGGACCTAAAATTCTGATTGGTATTGTATTACCGCGCGTGATGAATGCCGCTGTAATAATTAATTCGTGTCATTTCGCTACTGTAGGAGATATCGTCGAAAAAAAGAAACTCATGCCTAGATATTTGTGATATACTTTCAATTATTTTCAATTTTTCATTGGTTGTTCAATCCTAAGATTGGTTGACTGCAGCTCTCCCTCTTTTCCTATCTGATGCTAATTCCCTTTCCTATCTATCCGTATTTCTTCCTATGTACTTTTTCTTTATTTTGTCCATGAACTTATTCCTGGGTCTTCCCATAGGGACTTTTTCCACTATTATGCCTTCAATTATGTTCTTCATAAACCCATTGTGTCTCAAGGTGTGTCCAATTCACCTCGTTCTTTTTTTCTGTATTGTGTTTCATATGGGCCTTTCCTCATCTACTCTTCGGTAAACCTCATAATTTCTCATTTTGTCTGTCCATTATATAATCAGCATCCTCCTCCAGCACCATATTTCTAAGGATTCTAGTCTTTTGTGCTAATCAGTTATTAATAATAATGTTAAGTAAGAGATAAAAACTATCTATTCGGAAGTGAATCACAAAATAAAGTTATTTGACACCCAGATTACGAAAAAGGAAGCTAAAGTGCAAACTACTTTTCGGCGTTAATTCCGCACCTTTTATACATTGGGACTGAAATTTGGTATCGTTTCTTCACTATCTTTATATCGTATTCTTAATTTCCCTGTAAAGCAAGGCGTATGTTAGGGCTCTTGATAGAGCTGGTGATTGCTCAATGACACATTGCAGTTCCCAATTTGTCAATATCGCAGTGCGATATTTCGTGAGCGTCGCGGATCGCAGTCCGTGCACCGCAGTGTTATGCCGTCCTCTCCTCTGCTCCACCTCTTCCATCACCATCCTCATCTCCCTTTCTCTTCATTCTCACCCGGAGATCCTCCCAGAATCGCTCTAAATTGGAATTTGATGACGCGACTTTGGAGGACTCGTTGTTCTTGCGCGGTTTCGTGTGCGTGCGTCTGTGTGCTCCCGAGTTTAGGCCGGTTGGAGAGAAGAGAATAAAGAAGAGTTGGGTTTTGGAGAGAGAGAAAGAGAGAGGGATTGGGAGAATGGGAGGAGGTGAAGTGTCTCCAGGAGCACGTTCACTTGTCATTCGGTCTCGGGAAAGTTCTGTGCCATTGATTCCGTCGACACCGCCGCCGCAGCATCACGCCCACCGTCTCCCTCCCTCCGTCACCCTCCGACTGCTTCCCTCTCTCACTCTCTCTTCGTCTCCCATCACCCGTAATCTGTTGTCTTACTTCCCTCTTCGCTCCTTTACCCACTCGTCTCATCTTTTATCTCATCGAATTCTGCTCGGGGTTCCGTGTACACCTCTCTCCCTATTTTTATCCATCCCCTCTACTTCTTCCTTCCCGCATCACTAGTCTCTTGTGTTCTCTGCAGTGTATTTCTGCGTATTTCTGGGTGGCGACTAAACTGAGAAATAACAGTGTATATTCATGAAGTCATCGTTTAAACAATTTTTATTCCTTTGGAATTCGTTCAGGAGAAGAGTGGTGAACTCCCGGTTAAATTTATTACGTGAATCTGATTGCTGCGTCGTTTTTCATTTAGAAAAGTGACCAAATAGGTCTTTTGTGAGGTTGAAGACATGTATCTAGTACTCTACGAGCCGCCGAAGATACATGCGGCTCGACCAAATTGAATTTGACGCTAGGATAACGGAAATGCAAAGGTAAAGGAATGAGAAAAATTAATAAGGAGAGAAAAAATTGTGAATAGGAAGACAACTGTTTGTCTGATTCTCGGTAATGTAATTTCTGATTACGTATTTTCTCGGTATGAAAATACATTATGGGACACAGTGTCATTATATTCCTCCAGCAATGTCACTCAGAAAAATCAATAAGAGACTGATGCAATACACCAAACCTGAACTCTTTTAACTAACACCAATTTAACCTAAAACTCTGTCATGATCAAGTTATCATTAACCAGAGCTTCTAAAATCGGGCGTTGGTGCCACGCCCGATTGACAAGACAGAATTGTAGTTCCAATGAGTTCGACAGTGTATAAATCACATCTTTTGCTTCTACCATTCCTCCAGTTATAGCTTTGGGTCAACAAAATATCCATCTAGTCTCAATTAAACACGCCTAATGTAAATTTTTTTCAACTTTAACCATATCACATAGCCTCCGCAGTCTCTAATAGCTTCTAATATGGTCATCTGGTGTCCGGAAATAACATCTATGATATTTGCTCATACCTTGTCATTCGTTGTGAAATGTTTGTTGCTTATGTGAAGTTGACACCAATAAGTTAAAAGGTGACAGGCAATGCGTTGAATTTATTGAATGTGATACATGGATTACGGGTGTCAAATTTCGTAAAATAAAAGTGTATGAAGAAAACATGCTGAAAATATTGAAAACGTCCGGAAGATTAGGTTTGTTTATTTTCACACCCTTCATGGAATGATCTTCAAGAACTTCGCTTGCCTTTTTTAAATCGATAAAGACAATTGCTATGCAAACATAGCATTAATTTCTGCCAATTTTCTTTATTTATCTACAAATCCTTATAATCTCCCTCCTCTATTTTCCACTCTACCTTCTCATCCGCCTCCATGACTGTTTCAAACATTTTCTCTTATTTGTCACTCTTCATCCATTCTTGCCCTTCTGACTTCCAATCCAGCTTAGTGTTTAAGAATATTTATAGCGCGTGATCTCGCATAATCTTAGTTTGTTCTAGCAGTAATGAATAAGGCAAATACGATGGACTTTCTTGGTTTTTCAAAATCTCAATCATCAACTAATTATATTTTCGCATTCGAGGAGCAAATCTTGCAAACTGTGGCAGCAAGCTGTTTGCAACAATGGACGTTCGCGTCTGGGATATCAGTGGAATAAAATCGCGGGATTGTGCTATGATGTTCGGAACCTATTAAAGCTATACCAAGTGCTTGACACGTTGATGGAATATATTTCTTTAAGATCCAATTATTTTTTCTTATCACTAATTATTTTATAATCCTCCTGCCAAATGCCGTCGAGATGGCTTGCGTGTATGTAAATGTATTTTATCTCTTTGTAATTGCATATTTTACCATTCTTTATTCTGCCTCCAGTTTCATCCTAAGCTCAGCATGGTTTGGTACTTGATCCGGGTCGTTTTCTCCTTTTTGCACTTTTTTTATCGGCC
Organism: Ceriagrion tenellum; assembly: GCA_963169105.1. Taxonomy (NCBI): domain Eukaryota; kingdom Metazoa; phylum Arthropoda; class Insecta; order Odonata; family Coenagrionidae; genus Ceriagrion; species Ceriagrion tenellum. Next base: position 103,645,595 of record OY720632.1, on the reverse strand, counting down.
AGACCAACGAAAGGGGCAAAGTGTGGGCGCTTCAGTTCAAGCATAAAGCGGTGCACTATGGCTTCAGAGAACCATTACTTGGGGGTCAGGAGGCGTCAGGGTTGTTTTCTCTCTCTCTTGTTAAGGGCACCCTGCGGAGAAAAATGAAGGAATCGTGGCGTAAGCGAAGGGTTTATGACGAGGGTCCCAGAATCCTGCCGAAGATATATGAATTGGCTGGTTCGGTCAAGCTGGGAAAAGAGGAGAAGAGTGTGAATAATGGGGAGAGGGACGAGGGAATTCATCTCTTCGGAGAAGCGTCATCATCTCCATCCTACTTCCATGCTTTCTTCCTCTCCTAGGCATTACCCTCATGACCCTGGCTCGTTCCATCATTTCCCCGATGTACTTTCCCTCACTCACTTGAGACTAGTCCGCTGCAGATATTTTCAAGTGAACATCTCCTATACTTACCATGGACTTTCCTCATTGCCTGTGTCTAGACATCTTGTATTCGTACTTTTCATGTTGAAATTGCCGTTCAAGCCAGGTTTCATCATCTCTGGTTGAAAATTGAAACGTATTTACAATCAATTGACGGAAATACTACATTGAGGTAGCGGTATAAACGATTGATCGATGCCCAACTATTCCCTGGCAGAAAAATAATGCTTTCTTGACGCTGATCGTTAGAGCTTTCTTATTTCAGATGCTGAAAGCCTCTCTCAAAGCGTTTTATTTGGACAGTTAAAGAGTGAGTTTGGAGAGTTAAGAGTGTAATTTTCGAGACCACACACTTATTTTAACACTACCGGGAACTGTTTTGTGAATTTTGATTTTGGAACATATATTTTGCAATTAATGTACGATGAATAGTTGGATATTTCTTAATCTAAATTTAAATAATCGAAAATTAATCTAATTTATTGCTTGCGAAAATTATTCTCCTAAGAAAGAAAAATTTGCCATGAAAAATCATTTGACTTTGCTGGGCTAGGAAATCAAATATTGCAACTCTGATGAGGTATAAAAGTTGGTAACACCACCATGTCATCATAATTCAAGGAGAATTTTAGCGTGGGTTTTTCCAATATAAGGTTCATCCTCCACAACAGTGTCATATCAAACTCAAACACGTCACTCTTCCATGCATTGTGGACTCGAGCGGATAATATCTTGTTTATTAAACCCCCTGCTGAAGATTTGCTTAAATTACAGTGAATATTTGGTTAACTGGCTTCCAAACCTGATGGGCGCTCAATATATCTGGGTTTGAATTCCATTGGTGTAATGCAATTTTTTTCTTGACGAATTTAAACTTTTTAATGTACTTCCAGCACCAGTGTGCATGACAGCTTATCACGTCATTTATGACATTGTAATGATTGGCTATTTGCAGGATATATTCATTTATAGAGTTTATATTGTGTTCAGAAATGGTTTTCAAAAGGATTCCTTTTTTCCTTCTTTTTACTCTATTACTCCAACGTGTTAACTAATATTCTTCCGAAGGTTTCCACGGCGTTTTCCATTACTGCTCGTTGTTTTCGGGTTTTCCAACCGCGTGCGTTGACATTGGCCGATTGGATTGGTCTATATTTTTATATAGATTGGTCGGCCAATGTCAATGCACGAGGTTGGAAAACCCGAAAACAACGCAGTAATGTTTACTAATATTCATCATGACTATTTAAAAGTATGTGGATGATTATTTTTTATTGGTATGCGTGGAAGTCATTTTCTTGCCGTTACTTTTACTAAATTATATCAATTTTTTGTACAATTTAGCCAAAATAATTTCTTTCTCTGCAAGGTATACTTAAATATTTCACGCAGAATGATTCAAAGTTCAATGCCCCGAAAATTAGCTCGGGGCAGTTGATGAGGTCAGCGTTGCGTCGGTTCCTCACGTGCATCACGTTGAAAAATGTTACCAGCGCCGGGTGAACATCTATTCTAGCCCCTCTTGGAACATGCAAGGCACGTTTGTCTCCTTACACGGTCGCGGCACCGACTTAAATGCATCTCGGCAGCGTTTCTCCATGAATTGTCGCCACCCCTGCCCTGTGTCGCCCGTCCCATGATTAAACTCTTGGACGACGGGATATACGCGGTGCCTTACTTCCTTTTACGCCATTTCATCCTCAGTGCCACCACGGACCGACCCCACCAATCTTCCCCTTACGGCTTCGTCAAGCCTCTTTCCTGCGGTAGCAATTTTCTCCCGTCCCCGTTTCTCCGTCGCCCCCCCTGTAAGGTGACTCGGAAAGTATCGCGCATGCTATTACCTAGGCAGCGCCTGGAAGGGTGGCAGCCCACTGAACTCTTGGGTCTCGCCGGACTAATGAGCTGCGTGCCGTGAATGGGTTTTATTTATTGTTATGGCCCACAAGATTTTGGAAGATGATTAGGTTATTTCGACCCAGTTATCCATTTTCTAATCTCATTTGATAATTTCCTTTCTCTGTGGATATTTAATTTACCTGCCAGAATTTCGACTTTAACTGAATATGACGTCACGACATTGAAACGCCTTATTTTTTAAAAATAGCAAATTAAGTGGAGACACGTTTTCTTGGATTCGGGACAGATATTACATCCTCAAAATAAATAATCAGTCTGAAGAATTATGATCGCAGTCTATCTAATGGACTATTTCTTCATATGGAAGGCTATATAGCTTCAATTCAAATTTCTATGCAATTCATGTTATTTTGCTTAGTGCTTTGAGCAATATTTTCATAATTATGAGGCCAAGTTTTATTTTTATTGATCTGCTAAAAGCATTTTCATTCGACAGTGAACTTTTTAAGTGAATATAAGGCAGAAAAGATGAAGTATTTTAAAATTTCATTCGTGCCTCAAATTTTGCCAATGATGACCTAAATTGATAGCTTAAAAAATGAAAATAATAGTTTAATTTAAGTAAAACTTTGCCAAAAGTTACATTTTAATTTTAGTATATTTTTAAGTTGCTTAATCAATCAGTTTGTTTTCCAACTAATTCTTCAAGGTATTCTATATATTTACTATACTTGACCTTATTGCCATGATTTTCATCAACCGGATATTTATGATTTCCCTCTTCTTGTGAAAAATTGACATACGTCATCACATCGTTTGATAAAATTTCATTCAATCATCAATTATGCATGAGCCAAAGTACAAATACAATACTAACGTGTAGCAATCGCTTGGTTTAACAAGAATTCATTTTATCTGATGAATTTATGATATGGGTGTCGAATAAATGTTCCTGAAGGTTTCCTTTGTTTGCTTAATTTTTTTACCGAACAAAAGGCCGCGCGTTTTTGTTTCGGTAATAATTTCCCCCCTAACGTGTTTGAACAATGAAAAAGTTTCTCATGGTAAATGAACATGGAGATGGAAATCCATTCACCAAGGAAAGTTGCTACTTTCAATCTTTCCTCCTATTCATCACGGGAACAGAATGTGCATGGATCTGCACCCATCGTTGTTTTCAACGTGGCTTCAAAGGTTGAATTCTGGGGAATTGAATTGGCAGACAGCTCCTCTGTTATTGAAGCAGTATTATTTGTGAAAAATTTATGTGATTCAAACTGAACTGGTGCCTTCAGGTTCTCCATTCCACGTTATGAGTTACGGAAGACACGGGTGGCAACAGTGATAAAGCAATAAGTCGCTAAATAGATCACTTTTACTGATATTATCAACTTTTAAAACCAAGCTATTTTTTTATCTGTTGTGTTTCCCCAGATCAAGTGTTTATTTTTTCATGCTATTTTTTGAAATGCATAGGACCATATGCTTCCGTGTGCAAATGTTAAGTCAAAGGTTGCTGAAATGCTCTGTAAACATAAACGACGGGTGGGCCCTTTGGATAGATTATTTAATATATTTGGCTTTATAGAGGGTAGATCGGAAATTAAAGAGTAGTTATTTGTTTTTGAACATAATGTATTCCATTTTCAGAGCTTAAACTATATTCATGGACGTCAAAAGCAGCGTCATCACCACTGCTGATAATGTTCTTGAATTCTAGCGTATATTGTTTTAGCCCTAAAGATGGAGTAAATTACGTTTCGAAATGTTTCCTATAAAAACTGGTAAGTACATCATGCATCTTCCTAGCTTCTCGTGAAAGTACTTTAGTACAGATTTAGAGAATCTGTATATAAATTCCATTCATAAAATGAAAGTTTTTTGATTATGGATACTGGAAATGAGCATCCTCCTAGTTTCATATTTATTGCCATTACAATGGAATTATTATTGTCAAGAGAGTTCACGAGGTGATTCCAGTCATGTATGATGGACACTATTATTTTATCCTAAATTGAAACCCGATGTTCCGGGTGGAAGATGTCTTAATAAAAGCAAATATATCACATTGAGGTGAAAAAAAGCATCAATTATTGATTGTTTCACATCCACATTTTTTTAAATGTTTAGAAACCTGCAGATATGGACTCCAAAATAAACTGATGAACATGAAGAGTCATGTTTGTACTATGTGTTCTTTTTATTGTCCAAAGTTTAGTACGTTTAATATATTTCAGTGTTTTGTTAATATAACTGAAACAAAAAATGTCCCCGAATACTGGCTTTAATCCAATTCAAATGATAAGTCATTACGTGCATGGAATAATTTCGTGTTTGTCACATTTAAATTTTTTATATGACAATTTTTGTATTTTTATGTAATGGACGGATGACACTTAATGTACTTTCCTCTAATTAAGAAATATTTTCTTTTGTTGTAAAGTAAAATGTCATTTCTCTTTTATATAATTTCTGTTGGAACAGATTTTATAGGGTTAATCTCATGAAGTGGAAGTTCCACATATACGTAATTGCATGTCACGAAAAAGCTCATCGTTTCGAAAATATTAGGGAGGGGATTTATCGTATTATTCTCATAAAAAATATTAAACCAAATTTTTTCCTTCATAAAATATTTCTCTCACGCACTCCCGTCGTACTGCTGCAGCTGTTGGCTTTGTGAATTCTGTTCCTCTTCGCTGGAAAGACAATAATGGCGGGCGGCTTCTGTGACTAATAGCTAGCAACTCAATGAGACTCCAGCTCTCTCGCTCTCTGGGGATTATAAAAAAAACACGCAATTTTTATGCTCAGAGTTGTGGAGCAATGTCATTTTTCCGTCCTTTCCGAGCAATTATCTCGAAAAACCAGACCTGACATGCATCGTGGAGCCCAGTATCGATTCTAGGCACCGGCCTTGGCCACGCCCCCCTCCAGCTCTTGTACCATCGCTTCCCGTCCCAGACATCTTCACTTTCCCTCACAGGCTTCCTTCCCTATCCTGTTATCATCAAAATGCAAGGAATGGAGTTGTTGTTTGTGGCTATAGTATTGGATTCACACCCCTAGGGTCCGGGTTTGAATGTTGGCATTTTTTTTCAGTGATATCCTGATTCCCACTTTGGGCGTTGTGTGGGGATCACTTTTAGTGGATTCCACTTAACTGTAATTATCTACGTTGAACCGTTGCACCTTTTTTCATCAGCCCTGCAAATGCCAACTCCGGATATTTTCCAGTTTTCCTGCATTCACCTCCGCCGATTTTTATAATAATTTTACTGCTGGACGCAAGCTAATGCAAGGTAAAATATATTTGCTTTATTTTGGTGTTTAACTTCTGATAAGTCAGTAAAATTATCAGTAATTTTTCTTTGATGTTTATGATTATGTCAAGCACGAAAATAACTTATGACTATGACAATGTCAAGCGCGAAAATAACTTATTCCAAACACGTGATTTGCTAATGACACTCCTCTTATGTTGAAACTGATATTTTTTCTTTATTCTTTCTGTATTTTTTAACTGATGACGTTTCTTACAACTGAGCGCATTCTTGTTCATCAAACATACCCTTATTATTCCGGCATATTCTTGAATTATTATTTAGGTACTGTTCTGTCATTAGAAAGCGTTATGAATTGTTAAGGAGGTTGGTCCGAAAACTAAAGTCCATGTAATATTCTTCATATTCGCAGGAATTATAGAATAAAAGGCCCTCTATCGATTGGCTTAATTAGAAATACACCTTTCTGTCCTAGTTTTTCCAATAATCGCATTTGAAAATAGCTATATTTACATTACGTTGTACAGTAGGAGCAGATCCTTCGTACATAAAAGATAGATTTAGAGTGTTGAAATCCATGTCGTTTTTACGAAAAACGGATATGACATAAACAAGCATTTAAGAAACTGATTAGTGAAAAAATGACGGTTGGTCACCGACTTAGTTTTTGAGAAATTAAATGATTATTATCGAAATTTTATCCGAGACACAGTAGTTAGCTGATCGGGGCGCTGGGGTCGGTCATACATGCCACATGTATTGCCGATGGAAGTGAACTTGCACATGCCGTGGGAATTCAAATAGAGGCACATTTCAGAAGCTGTAAATTGTTTGTTTGAAAATATAGTTCCACCTCGATTAATAAAAAACATTGGTCAAAAAGGGAAGGGCTTCATATAACCCATACAGGCCCGGTAAATATTCCTAAAACATTTTATTGACACATAATATTAATTAACATCACTTATAAACGACTGATAAATGCGGTACTTACAGCTAAAATGATCGCTTGATATTATAAATATTTCTGAATCATACAAACTAGTTTTTAAATCCTAATGTATACCTTTGTGATTTTGAATTCATGTCTGTTCATCGTCTTAGGCAGAAGTCGGCATATATACTTGAATTATGACCTTAGGTAACATTCCTATTCTTAATTCCATTAGCCCATCATCTATATAAATTACATTCTTTACTCTTTTTTCCATATCATTTCTCACAATTTTGAGCTCTAGCGTCTGAACGGTTGATCTGATCGAAATTATGACAGTCAGTTTTTTGTAGGCAACGAAACGCTCATTCAAAATTTTAATTTTTATCTTTTTTGGGCGGGAAAATATTTTTAAAGCGAGTTACGATGATGAAAACAAAATTTTTAAAAGATGTTAGTGAAAAAATATTTAAAAAAAGAAAATTATATTCCACTTCAGAGAAACGAACCTCATACCTTCCACTGCACAACCCACTACCTTTCCTCTCGTCCACCGCTAGGTCGGACTTAGTGACAGTGTAGCAGCAATTAAATTATACAAAAACAATGCATAAAGTGCGTTATAATACTGATCTCCACAATAATACCATGCAGTGATCAATTTTGACCTGAAAAGGACTATTATATAGTATGAGAACTTCTAAAAAGGACTTACTCAATGTGTTTAAAGTAGGAAAGCACTTCAGTTCACGCACATTAAACACCAGTCGCTAAGGACATCAACAAAGTTCAGTACGGCGTTGCCAATGTTTTTAGAAATTAATTAGCCTTGAAATAAATGTAAATGTAGAGTTTACTGGAGAAAATATTGTAATGTAACAATAACATGAATTTTTAGATACTTCTGGTGATATATGTTGTTGAAAAGGTTTCATAAATCTAATTACTTATTTAGGCATAATCGCTGCACGACTACATTCCCGGTATTCGATTAAAAAGTCTTTTCGTAGACTGGTCTTCCTAATATTAATTTTTAATGCAATATTTCAGCTTTCCTTTAAATTAGACATATTACAAATCAAAGGAGTATTCTTTCAAAGGCTCCTGTACATAACTAAAACAATCGGGATGCCGCTAGAATTATTACTCATTCAGTCGCGAACCAACCTCCTTAAGGGAAATGTAAGCATGGTTTTACAGCTTATCATTTTCGAGCATCTTTTTAAGTTGTTGGAATGGCCTTTTTCGATCTCTTTTTAAAAGGTCATGTATTATCATAAGTATTTATAACTTCCACAGTGAATTTATATCAGTACTTTCACATATTCCTCTGTATTTTCATTTCACGACTATTTTGCTTTTCTCTGAAGTATTTCGTGATGAAAAATATTGATTCTATTGATATTTGAAGAGGTTAATACGAAAATGTTGACCTTCCTACAAACATTTTACTTCGTTGATTTAATTTATTCTGTTTATTTAAATTTATTTAAAGTTTATTATGTATTGTTATTTCTCCACTTTTTCTTATTTCTTGAAAGTATCTTCTGATAATGCTCATTCATTGAGAATATTACTGGCTTGCTAGGTGTTCATTTGGGTATTATTCAATCTTTCCTAAAACATTCTGTGTATTGTTTTAATTACTGGTAATTCCCTTGCTCAAAATTGCTTTTTTGTAATGTCGGGATTAAAATGAATGTCTACATTGTCATCTTTGTCAGCAAGTACTTCTATAAATAATCAGTATTCAGACAGACCTCTTGAGCATTTATTGTTACAATGTGGTGTCATCATTTAAAAGGTTGACTTTACATGATGTAACATAGACATGAATAGTGTACTCAGGATGCGTTCATTATCAAAATTCTACACAGGAATGAAAAATTGTATCAATGAAAGTTTCTTGAATTTTTTCGTAAGGTTAAATTTTAACCACCCATCCTAGGATATATTGCCTTTACCGACCTCATCCAGATGATCTCTGCTCTTCTTAAAATCCTCTCTGGCGCTCATTACAAACCTCTCAAAACCTTGCATTAAGTTCGCACGGTATTCCTGTCGGGTCATAATCCGTCTTCCAGTATCTTTTCTAACTCCTCTTAGCTCATATTTCAGTGTTCATCCTCTTCGTTCTGTTCTCGTCCCTACCGCCTCTTCTCTTTCCTTGACGCTCCCTCATCTATCTACTCACCGTGAGACTTGCTCATCCCTTTTTGCGTTTGTTCATGCCGGAAACTTTTCAATTATTATGCTTCATTAATTCTTATCAGTAAGCGTTAAAACCGCATTAAATGGTGGCGTGTTTCGAAATAAGTATCGAGGGGAGAAGAAAGTGGTTTGAGGCGAAACTTAGCGCGATTGAAATTCTTCCCCTCCACTTTTCGTCTTTGAGTTTCCTGATAGACTCCTGACATTAAACTCTGACTCTTCTTCTCCGGCACACTTTGCGTCACATCTTCCCCCTCCTTACTCCTTGAAATATTTTCGCCTCTATCTCTTTCTCACAGTTTTCGCCATTATCCGTCATCCTGCGTCTCTCTTTAATTTCCGCTCTTTGTTTGACTAAAGTTTACTCCTCCGAAGCAATTTCTCCTCCGTGACTTAGCGTATAATTGAATTCAAGACGCAGGCAGCGCCAAAAGTGCTATACTATCACGGAAGAGCTCAATTCAAATACCTCTCTACACCGTCATTACTGTAACCATTTCCATATTCAATTTTAATATGCAAATTTTTTCGCTATACATATCAGTGAATCCCAATTGATTGGCATGTAGCCAGTAATACAGAAGAACTCTTAATTCCATTCGCACCCACTAGTCGATTTTTGAAATAACTCAAAGAAAAATATCGTTATTACCTTGATGCATATGCATGCATAATTCTTTTACCGGTATATCGTAGTATGGGTTTATTATGATTCGCCACTGGTCCATTATAGATATGCACGACATCTGCTAGTATCCACCCTAATCTCACCTCCTCTTATTGATTCCCACTTCATTAAATGAATTCTGTAAATCAAATATTTTTATGTTTAGTGCAACAATAAAAATTGGCAGTCACATTAAAATCCCATAAAAATCTTAGTTTGCCGTTCTTTTATTCCCATGCCTTAAAATTAATATGAATTAAACATGAAGTTTCCCTGAGATACTGATGATAGTGAGATCTTGGATGAAAAGTAATGCTTTTGAATACAGATGTCATCTTAAATTTTACCTTTCAATACGCTCTGTGGTAATTTCCTTCAGCTCTCTTAGCCTTAGTAATGAGCGTGTACCCAATTCTGAAAAAATGGACATTTGTTCATGTCTTTCTTTAACTTTCATTGCCACATGTCATTGCTTTAAACTCATCTAGGTCGCTGCATTTTTACATAAGATGATATTTTAGTTTGAAATAAAGAAGTTATCATGCATCCAAAATGTCTGTATTTGACATATACTGCATGTAATCTTTGATCTGAAGCCAACGCATGTCATTGCGTTAAGGGAAACGATTATAGAGTGGTGTATTGCCCGTGTTTCTAGTGCACGCTCTCTCAAACCGAGTGAATCCTCGGCGAAATGTCTCGAGATAAAGGTAAGGTTTCATATAGATCATTGAAGCTTTTATAAAATCTCAAACCAGCTAATAATGATGCTATTTAATTGTACAAATTATGTTGGTGAAATTTTGCTACTCTATTCTCACTATTAAGATACTCTATTCATTTGGCAGATTAGGTATTTGCGTTACGGTTGACCCATTTTCATGAAAACCATGACATAAAAAACAATTTACCAATATATATAGTGTGAAATAAGCCACATCCGATTAGTTCGGCAATATAATTGCGGCCATTAAATCCCTGTGCCTTGCAATCGAGTGATGGTGGAAGGCTTATCACTCTCCTTTATAACGATATAAATTTTAACTGGGATTCTAACACTATTGTGTGACCGCGAGCTAGTCATTTATATGCGTAGCGTTTCCACTCAGAGATCCATCCCGCACGATTAAGTCCCATTTAAATAGCTTTTCGGTGTTTATACGTTAAACTTTATTTCAGTAATTCGGATTCATTTCACAATTGTTTATTTTCCCAAATCTACTTCCTAATTTTTTATGCTTATATATAGTATCGTTGAAGAACTCATGGAACATGCTTTTTGTACGGGAAAAATGGCTGAATTATTTTTTACAAACCAACCAATCGGATGGTATAATACTCAGATGAAATGTATCACACGCAATTATTTTCCTATTGTTTTTCTCGGACATTCAATGACGATTCATTGCTCTGCTATTCCGGGCCATTCTTTTGACATTTAAGAACCTGGTGAATAATTTTTAAAGCATTATTATTAGTGAATTTCTGTATAGTTAGAGAAAATTTCTTCAATAAAAATGGAGGAAAATGATGATTAGTATGTTGTAAATAAAAAAAGGATAAGTAATATCCTAAATCCATGTAAAACTTCCGACTCTATCCAGGTCGTAGTTTCGGTAGAACTAAATGAGAAAAGGTAGAGTGAGATGAAAAATATGCAGAAGAAATAAGATCCCGAACTATAGTCGTAATTCGGTGAACAGAGGGACATAGACTACCAACCGAGTCTCGCGGGCTTTCCTATCATTTATGCCTTGCCATACGACAGAAAGGCCGTTTCGTCCAATCAAAACAATATGTTAACCTTCCGCCTTCCCCACTGGACACAACCCTTTCATTTCATTCACCACCCTACCCACTTTCCACCATCGCATCCGATAGCTGTCAAATCAGATTTTGCGGTTCTTAACTCCTTCGGCCGGCATATGTCGACCCGACCGCAGGAACCTAAACAAGAGGATGTCGTTGAGACCATATTTCAAACGGATGCGGACAAAACAGGAATTCTCCCCGTTTCCGCGGATACAGACATCTCCCTCCTCCGCACCGTGTCCACGTTCTCCTAGCCTGCCTCTCTCCTCCATCGCCCTTCCACTCCGACTCGTTCTCCAATACATCCTGTCCACCCCAACAATTCCACATTTTCTCGAACCAACGAGAAACGCCACCTCTTTTTTTATACGGTCTTCCTCTACTTCCGGCCTACTACTACGGTCTTCCGTCCGGTCGCTCATCTCACTACGTTTTGTTGGGGAAAATGAAAAATTCAGGATTTGACCTAAATCACCATCTGCTTTAATATTATTTTATGCATAGAATATGGTTTAACAATTCCGTTATGCTAAGATTATCCCGAGATTATTATTTCAATTGTCCAGTTTTGTGATTATAGTATATTTATTTTGCGGATAAATTTCATTATTACAGACTGCGTAGTACGTAAAATGTCACAAAATCAATTTCTAATAAAAATAACAAAAATAAATAATTTGTCAGCAATAAAGCATGACCACCATAAGGAAATTTCCGAAGATTTTTGTCCTTCCCTACAACATAGCAAACGCAGAGAAACACTCCAAACGTTCTCTCTGTTTCAATAAAATGGACAGAATAAAAATTTAGGCAAATTAATTTGTATTAATAGACATTGTACATAATATTACATTTATCCAATGAATAGAATACCTATTGCATTGTTATTATCGAGTAATTTACTTAATCAGACTCACATTAAAGGTTATTAATATAATTGATTTAAATATGTATATAAAGATCAACTGTTCAGTAAAATATTTTTGTCTTCTTAGAATAAATTTTAGCCTGCCAAAAATTAAACTTGCAATAAAAAATCGTATGCCTTACTACTCATAATATGTAAGTTAATACAATTGTTGATATCCGGCTGAATATTTTCTCAGCGTGAAAACCGATCATTAGAAGTTAATAAGGTGATACAATGACGTGATGTGCGGGACTCGTACTCCCTCCTAACTACTATTAATTGCATAGCCTGCGTTAGCTTGCAGTTAACGTATTAAAGTTATCCAGACATCATAAAGCCGGCCAAGTTTCACTCAACCTCAATAGAATGCTTCTGTTGATATTGCCAGCGTACTGTTCTCCCGCCATCATAATAACGGTAATGATTCGGCATGTTCCTCCACATCTCAAATGCCCCCTCCTAATTTATACCTCTTTCATTTTCCACTTTATTCACCAATACATCCGTGTCTCCCAAACAACTTCATATACATCCCGAACAGACGGAGTCCACCCTGCTCTATTTTACACGTTTCTCTATCTCTTTAAGTGCCAACACAGTCACTCAACTGGCGCAGTTTTATCTGGGAAGTACCAGCATTTTAGTTTTCTTGTTGATCGTATGATATTTTCCCTAAATATAAAACAAAACACCAGACAGACAAACATCGTGCACTTCAATCTGTCTCCCTTCTTCCACCTCCAGTTTGACTTGTACGTAGGGTGATAACGATATTCTTAAAAAGATCCAGCTCAGACTCTAAAGTTTGTAAGCCACGCCCAGGTTATTTTCTTAATATTTTACAATAATGTGAGTCTAATTGTGTTGAAAATGGCCTAAAATTAAATAATATTAGTCTATTAAATTTATAACTGCGGTGCAGTAGGTTAGACTCTTAGCTAGAAATACCCAGTATTCTTCTAAACATCTCGAGTAAATTTATACCCTCTTATTTTCTGAGTAACCTAGTGGTTAAGTTAGGTGCTAGTGGAAGAGAACAATATCCCATTGATTTTTACCAGCATTCACATGTTCAATTTATTTCTTTCTCTCAACAAACATCCTAACTCTACTCATCTCCGTGAAATCTATTATCTTTCTCCCCGCTTACTGTACATCCTCCCCGTATTACGCCCAACGTCTCTCATTACCTCCTCCAACCACCTACTCTATCACCTCTTAAACTCTTACTGCATTTTTCTCTCTTCACTCACCATACCAAGCACTTCCTCGTTTGTCTACCTTTCTGACGACCGCAGTTCCTCCATTTTCTTCCACGTACGTATCTTGAGCGCCTTCAGTCGTATCTCGTCTTCCTCTCTGGGATTCCACAGCTCAGCCCAATACAAAGCTACTGTCTGTTCTCTCGTAGCATTAATTAAGGTCCTGTAGCCTGTTTGCTCTGAGATGCGAAACGTATTTTTACAGGTGTTCCGTTTCCTCTTCTGCATGTGTTCATCCTGGTGGACGACATATTTTGCTTGGGTTCCAGTCCGCTTCCTCTGTTCCGAACGCCTGAGAAACATGTCGTTCACCAGGGTGAACCCACGCGGGAGAGAATTTGTAAGATTTTTATCGTCCACGTCACTCCTCGGAAGTATTATTTCCAATATTTCCGGACAAATGACTTCGTTTAATCTCTGAACATTTATAGATGTGAGTCACTTAACATTCTATAAACCATACCTGTCTACTCATAATTTTTGGTAATTCAATCAGTCGAATTTCGTCTCCTTAAGGAAGTGAAAGGAGCAATCTATGTCGTTATATTAAGCAGATTGAGTTTTAGCATTCAAATGTTTAAGTTCTTTCTCATAAGTCTCCCATAAGTCTCCCTGTCTCATCAGCTGATGCTGAGGGATTTTATTTTGAAAAAATGGCGTGCGCTTCAATCTGTCACCCTTCTTCCTCTTTGGCGTGTATTGTTTTAAAGCCGTTTTCTACTTCAATCCCCAGAGATGGCTTGGTTTCTTAATCAACTCGTGAAAAAACGGGAGATTATTTCGTACCTCAACGCGCGTGTGGTAGTGGTGATGAAATAAACCATTTTAAAGGGATAAAGAAATCCTGACGCGGTTATCTGTTTACTTAATTATTTTTCCCGGGAAGTCTCTCCTCCGTGAGGATCGTAAAAAAATGATGGGGACCTTTTTAGAATGAGTATCCGTCTCCTTCACTCATTCCCTTACCCACAGCTCCTTTTATCTTCACAATATTTTTGGCCTTCCGAGTCCTAAGCTCAGCTGGGAATTTGCCCTTCTTTCTCCCAACTTGAGTAGCCCAGCCGACAGACCACTATCGTCCGTAAACGTCGTACTGCTCCTGTGGAGTCATTTATTTTTTCCCTTGGCGTGACCGTTTCATCTTTCTGTGCCAATGCTCTCTTCATCTTAATCTTCCGCCTCTTCTATCGAGGTCTATGATCTCTCTTCCACTATAGCTCACAGTCGTGTACGGAAATTATATGGATATTCACCTACGGGTCTCCATTCTTACGGAATAAATTACAGATTAATTTGAGGAATAAGAATGACAATTGAATGAGTTGATTTTTTAAATCTTTTTTGATTGAAATACATTCATATTAATGGAATCTTTGATATGAAGAATTTACTAGAGCTTTACAGTTCAGGTAGAGAGAAATACCATGATAGCTCGTAAAAGAGTATATCTTTAAGTTTTTACTGAATGAATACTGAACTGCTGTTAAAGGAGTGATATTTGCATTTATTCTAAAATTTAAATTGGTATCATCCTATGACTTTGTCCGGATAATAAAACGAGATAAACTTAAGGTGATTTCATTGCATAAATTATTCATCTGCACGATTATTTATTGAATATTTTTTTTGTTTACATGCATGACAATTCAATTGAAAAAATCAATATTATTAATCATAATTTTGTTCCTTATGTAGCGTATTACTTGATATTTTTATTTTTTCCGTAGTAATACGTCAATTCCTGTGTATTCATCCCCATAAACATTCCTTAGGTAAGCAATCCTGATGGTGAAGGAGTTCATGGGCTTTGGTGAACCATATCTTTCTTTTACCCTTTAAGTAATCTATCCAACTCATCCCGTTGTCATGTCACTACAAATTCTTTGTTCTAAAAATATCCTCTAATTATTGGTTGATCTATATACTGAGTAATATGCCTTCAATTTTAGCCCCTTATTATATGAATTAACTTTTAATAGGAGAAGTATGATCCCATTTAGTGGTTGACTTATGATTTCAGGTACTCAGACTACTAAGGTCTGCGGCGTCTAATGTTAGACCTTTTTCATAGTATAAATTCAGCAATCAGATTAAAAGCGATATTTGGACTTTCGTGTCCCAGCATAGCGCTATGCCAATCAGTCTGTTGCTATGAAATCTTTCAATTACAAAGCCGCGCTCTGGCATTCCGTGCGTTTCAAATCCTACGTGCTGGACATTGCTCTTAAAAACTTCTCAAATCGGCGGCAGAACTAATTTGCACGAGACAATGACAGAACATTGAATATCATGTCCACAATTTGTTTGTGCTGGATTTTATATTTCAGTAAAATTATCGGGAATGAATAATGTAAAGTTTATAATTACGCTGTGATCAAAATCGAACGGGTTTTCAATATTATTTGACAATTTCGATTATTATCCAAAACATTCGGCCGTGACTATTGTGAATCTAAAGAGTGCTACCTACCGTAAGTTTACCTCAATGTTTCACTTGTGTGTTTCGCCGTTCTTACGGTATCGGACCAGGGCTAACTATAGTGGAGACTGGGCCAGTCGGATGCAGGGGTATGTTCGTACATTGAGGATAACTAGGGTTACTAAGTAAGCGAGCGCATTGAAACTTTAACTCTTTGTGGTGCCCACCACCCCCTTCAGTCAACACACTGCCAGTCGGCTGCTTGCCTTCGTTTGGGTAATAGCTTGCGATGCGTATTTTTGAGCCGTTTTTTTACATTCTTTTTCCCCATATTTTCTCTAATCTTCATATCCTTTACCTACACTTAACGAACTTAACGCTGGTATTCAATACAGTACAGTTTATAAGAGCAATCACTTGGCTGCAATTTGAAGTGTTTAACTTAATTGTGAATTTTAAATGGATCATTGTAGGTCCGATTAGACGAAAATTTTGGTGATGGGTCTAGTACGAACAGTTCGTTATACGTGCAAACTACCCCTTTCGTAGCGATACACCATGGTCTACATTTTTCCCTTCTCACAATTCTCAAGTTAAAATATCCAGGCAGCTAGACACAACAGTATTAAGGAATTCAAAACAGGGAGTAAATTAGATTCAATATATTCAAATAAAACGTGGATATTGAACTAGTGGTAGCACATGATGATGACGACTATGGTCACTTTTGAGTACTTTAAAACCATTTTTGGCTAATAAGCGACTTTATGCCATGGTAAACGTTTTTAATTGATCTGAGAGGTTATTTATATTTGTACGAACGCGCCACAGCCAGTGTACCAACTAGTCCCGTATGGAGGTTGGTACTCGTAAATTGTTTTATGAAACATTTTTTCATAACTCTATCACCGATCATTTTCTACCAAACGTTACTATTTATTGTAGGTGAATAGTGATTCCATTGGATGGCACAAATGTTACATTTAATACAGTTATAGTTAAAAATATAACATTCAAAAGACAAAAGTGAACTCAACTAGCCCCAGTCTCCCCAACCGTTCCGCACCGTTATTAGAAAAGTTCAACCAATTTTTTGACATCTCTTAAGACTGACCTGTTTCTGTTATATCGTCCCTTGTGACTCTTTTTTAAATTTCTCTAATGTCTAAGAGAACCTTCCTGTTTGCTCATGGTCGTAGCAGGCGTTGTGAGTAAAATAATTTTCTGCTCACAAACTATGCCTCTTCCTCTACCAAATGATGGAATACTCGATATGTTCAAAACTTATTTTCCTGATGCAGGAACGGAACCCATGACCTTTGTGTCCGCATTGCTAACTTAGCGTCCGAGACCAACTGGTATACACTGGCTTTGAACGGAATTACGACTTTTTTGTGCCTTTTATTCAATATTGTGGTTGGAATGTATGGCTGTACGCTTACTCTTTTTATGACGTCCATTTTTGGCTACCCGCTTTTTTCGACGGCCTGCCACGACTTTTTACTATCCTCCACCTTATTCCCAGGCCTTACCATTTCGCAAGCCATTCGATCCTCACGCGCGCTCACGAGAAATTCCCCAAGCTCTCTTCCTCTCCTTTCTCCTTTTCTTGCTCCCATTCCTCCGACCTTTCCCATCCCTCCTCCCACCTTATATCTTCCACCTCCCGGTTGTGTATAATACTGCTAGGAACCATGTGATATACCCGGATCTCTTCCTAGATTAAAATGATATTTTTTAGAAGCTGTCATCCTTCGCAGTCACCTCTATACTTTTCGTAAATCGGATAATTGAAGAATATGGATAAATTTTTCTCGGGTATTCCACCAGGTAAGCTGGTCCTGAATCCCAACGTTTCGAAAAATGACTTTCTCTCCATCTTCAAGGGATCTGAATTTCATTCACCTGATTTATGGACCTTCTCACTCGATGGAATACTCGAGAATCATTTATCCAGCAGATACTCTGGGAAAACCTAAGATCTTTTGATTGAAGATGTGGTCACATAAATATGCAAGTAATGCCCAAAAATGCCATGTTTATTTTTAAAACATTACTCAAATAGATAAACGGCATTCTCCAGCAATTTGTCTCAGTTTTCATACCCTAAATTTATCCTCCGGTTAGCTTGGTTTGAATCTATCTATCTGCGATGATATCGAAAATTTAATGCGCTAACCTGGTAAATGTTCAATACCGAGATGAACATTGCTATAGACAGAGTAATTTTTGTTATGACTTTTGGTAAAATTATTAATTGACTCTGCAATTGTTTTGAGGCCTTTAGCTCCATAACATTTTCGTAGTGATTGTGTGAATTGTGTGAAAAACTTTCTACGATAGTCACTGTTAAATGCTTAGAACTGTATGAAAATTTCCCAAAGCACTTCTCTCCTTCCTCCTCACGTGCCCCCGTATCTCCTGGCCTTCCCCATTCCTTCTCTTCACTCGATGTCATCCGCCTCCCGCCGGAGTGTCATCCGACCAAGAGTTCCACGGGGTCCGTGTGGCGTGTTACGCTTCCGCCCTTACCACCAACCTCCCCCCCTCAGCCCTTCCCCCCCCTCCCGTCCCTCCACTAACCAACTCATCATCCTTCACACTCTCTCCTCTCCGCCCGGCAACCTCGCTCCACCTCATCATAACTTTCTTCCGAGATCGGCCATTTTGCTCGACAAGAGAACCGTGAAATCACTTCTGGGTTTCATTTAGTCCGGCGCGGCGGGCAGGGCCTCAAAGGGGAGAGCGCCCGCCCGGCTTGGGAGTCTTTTGAGTGTGTGAAGTGTTGGGAAAAGGGGGAAATTGAGGGCGGGATATTCAAGCGAGAGGAGGAAAGGGAGAGAGAGGGAAAATGCTGCCGGTGATGAACTATTTCCGCAATATCAACGGATGACTCACGAGAAGAAAACTGAAATTCAAACGCGTTGGAAGAGGAAGAGACGGTGTCCTTAAAATATTAAGTAACTGTAGGTGAATAATATACTCCTAAGCTCCATTCTTACTGCGTTCTCACGTCATTTCCACACCTGCATAACGTCGAATGGTAAATGCGCTTTTGAATGGAAATGTTAGCAGACTTCCATTCGAGTTGTTGGAAGTTGACGCACCACGGAACACATGAATGCATCAAACAGACGACAAATTGGAAGATCTTCATTTTTCGGGATCTACCACGTTTTTTTTAAATAGTGACCACAGTTTCACGGGCACTACTGTCAACATCTTCAAGTCATCTTTGACCTGAAGATGTTGACCGTTGTTAGTATACAACAAAAAACCGCGTTAGATCCCGAAAAATGAAGCAGATCAACGTAGAGCAACGCGAAAACCTTCGTTCTCACAAATAGGAAGATTTTTGTAGGTAAAACTCTGTGATTTGTGGATACTCTTCAGATTCATGACAGTCTCAGCCAAATTTTTGTGCGTCTTTATCGAATAAGTTCAAAGCTTCAAGTTAAAAACTGAAGATAATCACCGCAGAGAAAGTAAAAATGTGCACAAATTATCGTAAAAAGCCATGCAAAATCACAGGATATTGCTGAAGCAATAGGTTCGATATTATATCACGTGGAAGATGAACTGATGAAAAGGTACAAGAGTTAGGTAGCTGAAAATATTATTTAGGGATTAGTCTTAATTGTGCATCTTTCACGATCACAATGACAGAGCGTTACAATCAGGAGCTAAGACGAATCTCCTATTCGTTCCCGATTCCTTTTTCTCTTCTCCCGCTCATTTGATTTGCCCCAAAGTGGCGTGAAATATTGAAATAAATCTTTGAATTAAATTTCTTGAAGTAATTATGGTTTCTGGAGGAGAAATTTTGAATTCTTGCTCTTTTCTTCCTTAGTTTTCGCTCCTTTGTCTGGATTTTTGTCTCTAAAGTTGGCATGTGTCATTAGTGACGAAACGTTTGGCACAAATAATCCCTAAAACGATCAAAACACTCATTTTTGAACTGGCTCCGTTTCTTTTGCTCGGATGTTCAATTTTTTGTTTCAAGCGTCTTGTGCTTCACCTTTTTCCCATTTATAGACTTAGGATTTTCATTGAAAAATCAGTTTATTGTAAAATATTTTGTGTAGATTTCACTAATAGCAATTAATGATGGGAACTGATGATCAAAAATAGTCGAGGATCATCTGTCTTCACTGTCAGCGTTTTATTAAAACGCTATCCATCCTCATACGCCTGCTCTATCTATGATAAGTGAATTTACCAAGGCATAGCGGGAGCCTATTTTTCGGATCATAGGAAAACTTTCAGCTTTGAATGGAAAATTTAGAACAGTTTTTCGTCAAACTTTTCGTCGATTTGTGATTCAAACAATTTATCAATCTTTTTGACGCTCTTGTCCCAGTGATGTATTGTCTTGACAGCAAAAAAGTATTTATTCATTGGGGTTAAATGAGGGCTTTTGTAGACTTTCGGCAGCGGAAAATGGAAAGGGTATTAGGTGAAGGGGAAGCATTTGAATTACTGTGGTGTTCAGATAGGCTGGGATTTTGAAGGATAAATTTCTTAGCCACGGATAACTGAAGTGGAGAAAGTTTGATGGATATATATGGAGGGAATTGATAAATGATCCCGCAGAGAAGTAAAAGTCGTTTGAAAAAATACGGGTCGGGAAGGAAAAATAGAATAAGGCGTGATAAGGCATTGGTGAATCGTTTTCTTGTTATAATTTCGTAACCAGACATTGTAACCTCTCTTTTGCTTGCAAATTAAAACAATATGCTATTAAAAATCATGGGTTTTGTGATTGATTAATATTGGTACAAATATAAATTTCTTATTCTTTTGATTTAATTAGCTGAAAGCATGCTTTCTTGAAACCGACATGAGATCATATGAATTTTAATAGAGTTGAATGAGCGTGATGGGATTTTAAGGCATGCACGAAATTTAAACATTTATTGTAACAGATTTTTCATTTGAGATAATGTTTATTTATTACTCCGAAATTTTACAATTAATTTCTTTTGATGAAATATTTGCATTTAATAATTTGCTGCCTACTGGAGTGTCAGAGTTATAAAAGAAATTTACAGTTAGTGGTTAAATTAGGCCTTGTGTAACTTTGATTCATTACTGCCGTGCCATGAGTGATTAGATTTTAACGAGAATTACGTTGCATTTCTTCACGAAAACATTATTTTAGCGAAGATATAACGTTTCTCTGATGTTTGCTCATTGTGATAATCTTAAACGGCTGCATGGAATATATTTTATAAGATTATGATCAGCAATGGTAATTTACTATCCCAGTTACAGTCTGACTACTACGAAATAGGCAATTGATTTTATTCCCGAGTTGTTAGTGAATGTTACTTCAAGTTGGATGCTTTGTTGAATAGAGTAAACACCGTATTTATATATTTTTAAACCTTAGCTGCACTTTGGGAGAATTAACACATTCAAATGAGCCTAATCTCTTCGATGACGGTAAAATGTTTCTTATTTGTTTTACGTATATTTGTGACAAAATACGTACACGGTTATCAAATGTCAGTTACTTAACCATGAATAAACTCTCCTACCCATTCATGTGAGCAATTTAATGGATATTGATTACAAGTGACACCGAAGTATGTTTTTTCAAATGAGTTGGTTGAATTAAATGAAAAATTCTCCTCTCATATATCGTTTGATAGTGTCTATTTCGTCAAGTCATCAGGTATTACGTTCCTTTTTTGACTTAAATATATTTTTAAGTTTCATCAAGAGATATGGAAATAAAAATACTTTGTTTTCAGTTATTTTTAGTCGGTATGTCGAAATAAATAGCACAGTTCTGTCAGTTCCAACAGTATCAATTAAAGCGATATGTATTCGGTAAAATTCATATTGTTGCTTTCCTTGAAAACTTCTTGAATGAGAACAGCTAGAATAAAAATATTAGAACTCAGCAAATTGAACTTTTGAGTTTTTAAAAAGGAAATAGCCATGTGTAATTGCAGTGTAATTTTTAATATAACGTATAAGATTAATGCTTTAAAATAGTTTTCAGCACAAAAAAGTGTCCTTTCTTTTTTTCTCCAGGATATAAGCCTATTTTTCCATACATTAGTCATTAGTCTGAAGGTGTGAATCATTGATGAAATATACACTATATTTTCCCTGTAATAACAGAAGACAGTTTATCGTACTCTAACCCGTGTTGCGTGCTCAGATGAAGTTATATAGAAATAATAATCTCCTCTCTCTTTCTCTCTCTTTACCGAATTCACTGATTGTCCTGTCTGCGAACAAATTGTCGCACATCATGAAAGTAAAGAAACTACGAGTAAAAAACCAACTTCGTATTCTGCTTGCTGCGTAATTATCCTATCAAGGTATTGGTATGCTGCGCTTGCCGTAAATTCGTGCATTTTAGCGGTCGCCGAGCGGAAGATGACCTCCCCCTCGAGTTGACTGGCAAAGAACTTGCATGTAACTGGGATATAGGAAATAACTCGCGATTCAGTTTGTTACCGAGGAAACTACTGCTTTTTATCCTTAGAAAACCCTTTATTTGTACGTTGGAATTAAGCATCTAAACAAATACTTCTCCGACATTAGTTCCACAATTGCCACAGATGAACGGGTGCGACCGCATGAGCATTGGATAAAACCACTCACGCAAGAGAAAGTCGTCACACAGGCCGGCTTCTTCTGTTATCACACTAACTTGTCTCCCATATATGTACACTCTCTTCTGCTACTGATGCCGATTATCATATAATGCTCAAATCAATGGCAATACCTCACCAAAATCCTATTCGTCAATAGGTTATCAAGTGATAATTTATAATCCAATACTCTCGTGAGAGCATCCAGTTTTTTAATCATTTTTATGTTATGCATGATCATCAATTATAAATCTATTTATATATTGCAGATAAAGCATGGGAGAGCCAAAGTTTTCATTTCGAGTAAACAGAATTTTAATTAGCCCATGCACTGCAATTTGTAGGCACTAATTGTAACTTACCAAAGCATGGAGTTAAATTGAAAAAAGATTTAATGCTTTCCGGGCTAATGCTTAGAGTAAATTCTCCTAGAATATTCTACCGTGTTAACTTTGTAAACCGAGCGGACGTTTCAATGGATGACTCGTCCATCATCATCAGGGTAAGGAAATCCTTACCCACTCAGATGACGATGGACGTGTCGTCCGTTAAAACGTCGGTTTTTTTTGTGTGTCTATGGGATATCTGTGGTAAATTTATTAAATGGAGTTTATTTTGTTTCCTCGAGAGTCTCAGGATAAGTATTAAGTTAAATAAAAATAGGTCTACAGGAAAAATTTTTTATCGAGCAATACCTGTTTTGATTTTACTAAGAAAACAGTTTTTGTAAGTATGGATTTATTTTAAAAAGTTAGTCCCTAATTGTATCATTCACAAGATTTCCTGTGAGTAATGCATTCTAATTGAGTTTACTCAATAATATATTGTCTAGACGTTCTATATTCCTCAGCCAAAGATTAAGAAGAAATACGTAGATATATGTTATGTCGGAAAACAAAATTATCTTAAATTGCTTGGCTAAAACATTTATAAAAATTTATTCTTATTTTTCTAGTGTCATATGTTCAACAGGATTGCCTTAAAATACATAATAGTATGAAATAAATAATAAAAAACATTCTCAGCAAGCTTCTTGTGTTTCATAATAAATATGTGATAGTTTTCTTAGTAAAGCTTATATTATATTTGCTGCGTCGAATTTGCTTGGCCAAAAATCTGTAAATTAATGCAGACAATCTCTTTCCAGGGTAAAGGTAATGTTTATCTGCGTGAAAAATCTCTTCTGATAATAATGTTAGTAATAATAAGGAAAATGACAATAAATGTGAGTGATGGAGTATTTGCTCGGCGATCGAAAAACCACCAACCCTTGAATCAGACACTTCCCAAGGCGCCAAACCGGTCGGATTATGAAAGCGAAGCGATCGCGAAGCAAAAGGATTCGGGCGTTACTTTACGGTATCGAATCTGACGGATCGATGCATCGGAAAATAGTTAACGAAGAGGGAGACGTCTCATCGGGAGTGCCACGTACACCGCAGCTTTGATTGAATGGAGGGTGGAGGAATGCTGCCGGAAAGAGAAAGGGGAGGCACGTGGGTGAGGTGGTAAAGGGTTGGAATTTGGGGGGGGAGAGGGCGCTTTACGGGAATCCAGGGGGGATTAAGAATGCGGACCGAAACAAAATGATGATGAGGAAATGCTGGCAAATACAAAAAATGAGGAAGACGAGAGAGATAGAGGGAGCCCTGAGCAGCTTTTGAACGAAGTGAATAAGGGGGAGGTTTTTTGGGGAGATTAAAGGGATGTTTGAGGAAGGGTGTGCGAGTCCTAAACGTGCGGGCTCTCAACGAGTGATGGATGGTGTGCCTCCCGCCTCTGCAGCGGTTTCTCGATGCTCAAGCTGTTTAGCGGAATTTTTGGGGATGGCAGATTTCGGGGGGCTGTGAGCTTTGAGAAAAGTTTCGATGACTTGGATGATCCGGATTTTCCTTCGTCTTCCCCACCGTTACAGAAGGCGGAAAAGGAATGTCGAAGGGATGAGAGAAGATGAAGAAGAAGAAAACTTTCTCCCGCCTTCAGCGCTGAGAGTTGTTGGGTGGTCTTAAGTTGGTTCTTCCGAAATAGAGAACATTTTCAGAAGTGGAACAGTCGAATAAATACGACGCAAGCATAAGATTCAGGTGTCTTTTACCAGAGTTTGATGCAGAGATTCCATTCTATTGACACACTAGGTTGGGGTGTGCGAGGGATGCTTGGGCATTGTTCCCGCAAACGACCCTAGCTCAGATCTTGAAGAAGAGGGGATAGTACAGAGAGAGAACGGAGAGAAAGAGCGTGAGGAAATGAAAAAGATTTGAGGCTGGGGTACTGAAGGTACTGGGGTATTTGAGGTTGGGGATCATCTCTCTTTGCAAAGTGCAGGTGCAGATAGTGAGTAGAAAGATTCTCTGACTGACCCTCCACACTGGATGGCATTCCTTCCCCGTTTCGCAGAGTTGTGAAAGTTCCTTAGCCCATGTCTCTAAATCGACCTCTGTGTATTACCAGGAACTTTGGTGAGTTATATATTTATATCTTTGCAGTAGAGCTGGTTGAGATGCCATGATCTCACAATAAAAGTTGTTCACTTTCCATTGTTTTATGCGCACCGACAAAGGTTTTGATATACGCTATGCCATTTTTAAGGTCGAACCTTGGTCGATGCGAATAAAACTCTGTGGAAAGTGAACGACTTTTTTTGTGAAGTCATATCATCTGTACCCCATGTCCACAAAATATCGCCTAATACGCTAAACTTAAAGCTGGTTTAGCATCTCTCTCTGCAGGTCTGCTGCAGGTAAAGGTCTCTGCAGAGGTAGTGATACACGATGGTGGTTTTGAAGAAGACCCTTTTCAGAATAAGATCACCATTGTCTCTAATGTCAATACGTGGGATTAAAGAGATTGGTTCACAAGATTGCCAGCCTTCTTTCCTACCTAAAATTTACCATGTCTTTTAACCACTTGCTATAAAACATCGTCTATTGTATGTTTTCATTGGTTTTCATGATGCGTTGCAATTTCGCGACAGTGTACTTTTCAGGACCTGGTTTTTATTACAAAAATGTTGTCTTTACTTACTGCTGATACATTCTCGCCCTCTCTGGTCATTTTAGATAAGTTTATAGTATTTATTACCATACTTTGTCCTTCTCTTTTCTCTCCTTTTCCGATCCTTTCGACTCACGCCTTCCCCTAGCTGACTTCACCCTTCATGCAGGCGAATGCCACCAAGATTTTCTTCCCTAACGCTGATTACTAATGACTTGTAAAGCAGCTCCATGTCAAAATAATAATGATTACTAAACTCTCATATTGGAGGTGGTGCACGTAGTGGCAGCGACTTTAATTCATTTTTCAATCATACATCTTAAAATTTGAAGACTCAAACGTGCCAGCTATGTAATCGGGTTCGTCGAAATATGAATTCGGCTCTGCATGTTTATTGCGGTTGGGTAGTCTTTAAATGGTTTTACAAGAGGCTCTTAGCTACTGTTTACTATGCACAAATTGTGAGAACGTGGATTTGGAATTATAGTAGAGGCTATTTTCTTATCTTATGTTCATGCATTCACGTTTCGCGCAGTCATTGTAGCTTGTCCACGATTAACTCGACGCAATTTTCTCTGCATATCCACCCATACGATACGTCATACTGTACAGTCAAGTGCTTCGTGTAAAATGACCTTTGAAACCGTCCTTGTTGCACGCTATCCAGCAAGAGAATGGAGAAGTTGCATGACAACAATCATTAATTTCCACCAAAGCCCTTCAGCGTTTTCTTGCCCATTAACTAATTTAGTCACCATCGTGGCTGGCTGGAACTATTTCTTATTGATGAAGGATGAGTATGCGTTTATTCAATTTGCTGTTGATTTCGATTCTTAACGTCAATATCAAGCGTCGATGTATGAATTTAAGTTTATGTATTTTGTAAGCTACGAAACTTTTCGTGAATGTATTATTAATGTGGAGAATAACAAAATCTTATTTTATATCTTTCTTTGCTTGATTTAAAAACATTGGTGACCGATCGAAACTTACTTGACGCGACTCGTTGAAAGGGAAATGGTACTACCTGTAACTGTCCAAATCTGGCACGACGTCATTCTAATAGAGGAAAATTATTCTTACCCTATTCATACCATATATTATTATTACACATGGCTATTGATTTAAGACTGGGGGAGAATAAAAAATGGTCGATTTCATTGTATCAAATTGTTTCAAAATATTTTTTTAATTCGTCATATACCCTTTCCTATGGCTAGGACCTATTTTTACCAGTGAAGAAAGAAATAAACCGCAAGGCCGCTTTACCCGGTATATTTTATTGTACAAACGATTGCATAACTCGTTCATGAGGAAAATTGTACCGTGTAAAGTGGAAAATTGTATGAATTACTGAAAGACTAAAATGGAAATAGAACCTACTCTAATTCCATTCATTTTCTTGAAAATTCTATGACACATTCTTTTGCACAGTTAAGTGTACCGTGTAAAGCCTAAGCTGCCAAGATCAAAAATCAGGTTTCGTTTAGTGAATCTCGGCCGTTGTAATTTGTGGTTGGATTGAGCTCTTTTTTTCCTTTCTACGTCGCATGTCCCTACCTTTTCCCTAAATAGCTCAAAGCCCGTCCCATCCTGGCGATTTTGGCGCAGTTTCACGCTGATTGGTTCCTCCCCACCGTCCATGTAAACGGCCACCCTTCTTAGGTATCATGTATTAAAATAAAAATTAACTGAAAAAGTCTTGTCGCGGATAATAACGTTGGCATCGAGGTAGACAACTGCAGCAACAAAGCGTCCCATAAAAACTAATATTCGATAAAACTTTTTATCGATAGCGGCCATTACCATATTCTTTGATTCGTGGATCATTGAAGACTTCATTTATATAAGAATATAGATTCACTAGCTTAAGTGGGACCTAAAATATGTAGTTCATTTCGTAGAATACTTTTGATGGAGAAAATGCATTCTAAACCAAAGCATCGTGGCGGTCGTGGTTATCTTAATCCTACAACGATGATCTATTGTGCTTTGATTGCTCATCTGTATTAGATGAAATCAAAACTTAAATGTATTGACCTAGCAACTAGATAAATACTGTGGTTGAAATCGAAATTACTTAAAGTTTCCATTAGCATGCTGATATTTTTCGCAATTTGAGTTGTAAAAGTTGAACATCGGTTATGTTCTTCTGAAGTAGGTATTCAATTTATGTTTACTTGATTATTGCGTGAAATGTGGGTACTGTTTTAAACGTGGTTAAATGCTTTGAACTTTCAGTCTTTTAATGCAAATAATGCTCAGCTTGCTGTATCCTTCACTATGCAAAGCGCGAAACCATACATTCCATATTTTTAATGTTTACTCGCTTCTCCGCATTCC
The DNA here is from genome assembly GCA_963169105.1 of Ceriagrion tenellum. NCBI lineage: Eukaryota > Metazoa > Arthropoda > Insecta > Odonata > Coenagrionidae > Ceriagrion > Ceriagrion tenellum. The sequence goes on along the minus strand of OY720632.1, from coordinate 103,617,865 downwards.
TATTTGCTTATCTCCTCTCATAATTCCCGCAATGAACCTCAAAGGTTTGTTCATTCGTCTCTTTTTAAAGCTCCCTTTCAAGGTTAACGTGCTGTATTGCATGTCTCAGCTATATCAAAGGGTTTTTAAATTAAACCGCAAAAATTATTGCTTTGAACTCGTTTAGGGACGGGTCTTGATCTCGTCTAACTTGGGCCCAGCGCATATGCTTTCATATCCACATTTTGTCTGCATTGCTTAGCCGCACGTCACAAGAGCAGGTAACGCGATAAATATATCATATATGATGCTATCATCATAGTAAAATTTATGATTTGGGAATTAAGGACCCCTTTTAAAGCTGTCCACATCTGTTACTTATATGCAGTCAATTACTACGGACAAATCTCACGCATTATTTTAGTTTCAAAGTTTTTTAAATTTTTTTTAGAAACTCGCATTAAAAATCCATTTTTTATGTTATTTTTGTACGATTTTTATGAGACCATAATCCATTTGCGCTAACTATAAATATCTCAATTCAGTAACGGTGTTCTTTTAGAGGTTGATATGCTAACCAACAATTTCAAGTTTTTTCTTTAGTTTAACCGCAGAAGGACGATCATATTGATACAAGTGGCGCAAATGTGAATATAATAAATTGTTCATAGGGATGGTGAGAGAGTAACACGTGAGATATTTGTGGTGCTTTAATTTCAACGATACACATTTGTAGCGGAAAGTAGCTGACATGTACACTTGTGGAAAAGTCTGATTACATGCATCTGTACCATTTTTTGCGATGATGCTAAATGTTAATGGATTCATTACCCTAAGGATTGATTTATATTTGTAATATGTCGTCAGCTTACTCAGTTGCAGTAAATTTTCTGCAATATTTTTCCATCCAGTTAATTTAATATGCAATATTCCCAAATACTGCATTCTAATCGTGGTGGCTTGCGAGCCCAAGTCCTTTTTTATACTGTCTACCTTTTAGCATCGTTTTGCATAGCATTTGGTGTGTCATTAATTTAAAATAATGACATTACTGCGAAACATTTATTGAACGATATTAAATATTGATATAATTGATTACTTGTGTAACTGAAGTTATTTTATGCTTAATTTACTGCTTTTCAACGCTACAAATCTTCAACCACTTTAGCATTTCTTCAAGTTTTACTCATATTTAACTTGACTTAATGGAAACCATATGTTGACAAAAACTTAGCTCTAGATCCTCAATTTTGTTCTCTTTACTAAGGCTACGTAAATTCCAAATATTTTGAAATAGATCAGGACCTGCTTTGGTATAAAAATACCGTGATGTTCCTGAGCTGCTAGCCGCTGATAGATAAAGATAGTCGGAATAAACAACTAGTATCCTGAGACTAGATATTCCTCAATATATTGCAAATAGAAAATGTAAATATTTAAGTTTAAAATAAATAAACTGCTTTGAATATTTACATAGCAGGGTTTTTTTCCATGGAGAAAACTGTATAATACAATCAAACATTTTAATTAAAACTTCATGCTCTTGCAGTGGCTCGCAAGGAAGTACTTAGATTCAAATGCATGAATATATTAGCTTCTGTTCTTCCGAGCTGTCTTCATTTCTCGATTCGTTAGTTATTTCGTGCTTTGAGAGTACTGTTACAAGTGCTGTTATGAGTGCTGTTGGCGCACCCCATCTCAAGACTTTCCGATCAATTCTGTGTGTGTGATTCATAGTGTCTCTGCTAGAGAAATATGGTGTGGATTTTAGATAACCATTCTCGGAATTCGGGATTCTGGGACCTGCTTATTCTTAAACAGCACTAAAGTAAGGTTATGAATTCTTTTTCAGTAATACACCTCATCCTAAAGTGCATTGATTTGGTGTTAATTTCAACTTCCGACTGCTCAACTCATGTAGACGGAACCTTTGTAGTATACCATTTTTTCTTAAAGTTATAACATCAAGCAGACATATCTGAATAACCTCGACGACATCAGGCGTCATTTTGTGATAAATTTAACATAAGAAACCATATTGCAAAGAATAGTTTACACTTTTATACAAATATTTTATTTGTATTACGCGTTTCACAGATTTGCTGCATCGTCAGGTACAATTTTTCGTCTTCGAAAATAATTTATTTATAGAGAAGTACAACGTTCTTTTGCAATTTGGACACTAATACTGATATACTTGGCTTGCAATACAGACAACTTACCTATAATCAAGGTGACTTTTTTTCTATACTTCAAAACGGGAAAATAAGATTCCGTATCAGTTACCCTAAAGGGGGACAAATCATTACCACTTGCCACAGTTGAACAATTCGTTTCACGCTCATCTGGGGTGTCTTCCTTGTCGTGTGTCAGTGGTTCGGGAAATGGGATGGGGTCATCTGCGGAGGTGAGGGGGGGCTCGAATGCCTTATAAAGAACCAAATCAAGAAAATAGGAAGCCGTCTCTTACTGCAGGTTAAAAAAGTTATCATTTGTTTCCATTCGTTAGCATACATGATGATCATCAAGTTTGTTTTTTCCTGACTAATCGAACGTAAGTATTATTGGATCAATTCTGTCTTGGTCCGTCATATCTAGTGCGTCTATCGTGTTTCTTCCAACCCACGTTGAATTGCTTCGTTTGCAATGTTCACAATATAAGCGATTCCCCCCGTGATAAAGCCTTTAGCCAATAAATTGGAATGCCTTCCGAGGACATAAACTGGAATATAAGGTCATACTTTATAACTCGACGCAACCGGAGCTCCTTCCATTTAGTAACATTTTATGGCCGTAAGAGGCTTATAAAAGTGTCCAAATACCTGATTCTCCATTGAGCGTGACCTTTTGTTTTCATTTACGAGCATATTTCACGCTCTCGTAAATTGTCTTCTTCGCGTTATCTGCATTAAATCACAAATTTTTTTTGCATAAGTCTGCAGTTTTAATTTCTAGCTCCCGTAGTAAATTACGCATATCATGCTCGTATTATTTTAGTTTAATAAAACTCTTATCCACCAAAACTTATTTACTTTTTGGTGTCGTTTCGATTCCATTTCCATTCGAAGTGTAAATCATTTTCACAGCAGTGATATTTCATTAATTACTCGTTGGCTTTGATGCCCTTCTGGATCATTGTGAATGGTGATTTCTTTCGCGAATTAATCGAAGAAAAATTAATGAAAAATCTCGGCTGGATTATTGAGTCCCTGCAAAACATAATTGGGATTTGCCATTTTCTTTTGCTGTCATGTTTTTCTAGCGTTTGAGTTTATTCTATTTTTAGTTTTACAATTAAATATTCTGCCATATAGATTCCTTTGGCTGATCTGTAGTTCAAATTGTAGTCAAGTATAAATCCTTGCGGTGATTGGCAATTTATTGTACATTGTTGGCTCATCAGCAATGTGAATCGAGTCTTGATACACCGCAGTACGATGATGACCTCAAAATCTCTATTTCCAGAACCTCTAAGTGGACTTTGAATTAATTACAGAGCGCATTCATCGCTTCACTAATATTACACTAAAGTCAAACGCACATGTTCATAGTTTACCCACATTTGCAGAATTACTGCTATTAAAAAAACGGTAAATCTCAAATGGCATAACGCAGTCGTCCATTCTGCTATAAGCCGCCCAGGAACGTTTTAACGAACTGAGCAAGTACATCACTCGCCCGCACATTATTCTTCAGATCAAATAAGTCGTAATTCCAAGGCAAAATAAATATCTTTGATGAATATTGAAATTTATGCGTCGCTACCTTTATCACAAATCCTCAAAAATGGCTGCGGAACTTAGCTGTATCGACGTCAGCGCCCAACTTAAAATGCTTTGCTGCTCATAAAGAAAGACCTGACGCGCATAAAGTAGAGATGAGAGAAACGAAAAAAACTGACGGTTTTAAATTTGGCTTAACCGAGCTTTCCGAAGGACTTGTACATTTTTTGAAATGTTCTCTCATCAGAACGATGCGACGTAAGCGAGTGCAGAGGGTGACATCTTCGAGCAAATCAGCAAGATGAAGTTAAGCGGACCGTTTGATGAGGACGTGAGGGGGGAGAGAAGTGAGGCAATGTTGGAGGACTCGTCCTCCGTCGCCGCAGGACGATAAAAATCTTTCCGCTCTCCTGGACCCATAATGACGCCTCGCGTTATGAAGCTTGCGGGAGGGAGAGAAGCTATTCCTGCTCAAAAACGTCTAAAAAAATTTCTGATATCTCGCGACGCTTTGAAGTAAATGATAGGTCGTTACTCTGCGCAAAAATGAATATATCCTGAAGGAAGTTGGCTCGTGAAACAGATGAATAGCTCAGGGCATGACTCTCGTGCTTTTTTTTGCCTCTTTCCTCTCCTCTCCGTGGCTTCGTAAATCGAGTGGTATTGCTCCTTCGAGCTCTCAAAGGGGAGAAGGCTATTAAATTTCCATCCATGGAGGATTTTAAGATCGTGGATTTTCTCTCGTGGCTGAGTTTTTACGATATGAAAACGTGGAAAAATTCGTATTTAAAGGAAGAAGACGTATCGTTTTTTCAGCCAATTCATGTCTCTAAAATATTACATTTCCCATAAAGACATCGGTGAGTCCATGATTCAAAATTCCTGAGATGAATTTTCTCGTCCGGGGGTGATGAAGACATTTGCTGCCTTTAACTCCGCTCAAAGCATAAGGAGCAAAATTCATGAATGGTTAGGACTCGTGTAGGTTGTATAGGTCTTTTTTAACAAAGACGATGAAAAATATTATATCAGTGTTATCGGGAACCAATATATGATATCTCTGATATCCATAAATAGTTCCATGAAAAGGCATGTATTTTTATAATAGAAGCTCATGTTTCTCGCGTTTCTTTACGCAGTACATCTTACTATTGTAGCTAAGGAATTACCAACGAAGTGGATTGAGTAAATTAAGAATCCACTCAGATAAAATAATGCTAAACACGAACGTCGTTCTAATGACTTTTGAGGATTGCTACACCTGCTCAGAAAATGAGAGATCGAAAATATAAAAATGAAGCAAATTATTCAGAAGTTTACATGATGCATACATTAATGCTTGGCATAAATGCTACTATTAATTCCACCATCGTAAATCATTAGAGAGAATAATTTTATTACATTTCAAGTAACAGATCTCATGTAATGAATACTTTATAATAAATAATGTTTCTTATTATATTATTCCATTGACTCTTTTCAAAAAATTTATTTACAATGACTTGTAAAAAATATTACAAAATTATTTTTAAGAAAAAGAAATATTTTCAAATAAGTTTGTAAATAAAAGTTTCATTTAGCTGTCTGAGTTAAAGAAATAGGCTATCGTTTACCAAGCGAGGGACTACTCCTGAACACAAGACCTGAACGATTCCATCAAAAACAAGGACTTGTGAGATCTCAGTCAAGAAAAGGTCCTCACACTCTTGGCATGCGTTGAAGTTACCTACTGAAGTTGACATCCTCACACAAGTCAGGAAGCCAGAAGACGTTGGGAGACGACAGTTCAAGTTCTTGGCGAGGGTTTTGCCCGGGAACATCCGAGTGTGTCTTCAACCTTCCCCGTTTCCTTCAGCCCCACTTCATGTCAGCAGAGAGAGAGGGAAGAAGTTACTCGAAACTCATCTCTTGGCAAAAGTGCTCTCCTCCTTCATCTGCAGTCCCACTCGAGAAATCATGCGAGTACAGTGTTTGTTTCTGCTTGTGTGTATTTGCGCTTGATACTAAGTACAGCGGTCGAACAGGGACCGTCTCCTTCCTCTCCCCTCTTGCCTTTCTCGACGTCCCGTCAAGTGGTGGCGATACGTGGTGGAAGAGTTGCCGGGATGTAATGATAAAATACACTCATCACGAACTGGCTCTGCGCGAGGACCGCGGTAGTCTCCGTATTTCTCTGACTCACGGTTCTTAGTGTCATTGAATTCTCGACAGATTCAAAATGCTCAATTTTTTATTTGTATCAACTTTCTAGCTGTCTCTCTCAGTCCAACTTTTCGGTGGTCTTATTCGAAGGGTTACGCGTGTTAAAAGACAGGGTAAATTCTCGAGGCGTCGAGTATAATGAAGATTTAAAAAAAGGCATTTCGGGAAACTAGTATATTTAACAGAGTGTAGCGAAAGCGCCTGATCACCTGTTACCCGGGCCAATTCGGGCCAATATCTGCCGTGGCGATATCGTAAGTTGAGGCATATATACATAAACAGGCATCAAATAGTCCTTAACAATTAGACGTCCAATGCGGACGAACAGTTGAGTAAGCGATCGAATAGGTATCCTTCCGTTTGTTATTACAAACAGAACTCCATTTAACTTAAATAACCCCTTCCAACACGCGCAATAGATGCGCATAGTGATACAGGTTTGTGCTTTTAGTATCATTTTTGTGGAACGCGCTGCTGACACTCTCCCGCCTTCTTAAGTTAAATGCAGTTACATTGGCAGCATTTCCTACCTTGTACAGTCCTCTCCCTAGTGGTCATTAGCCAACCTCTTCCACATGAGCCGCCTTCTTTTCTAAATTACGATTAGCATAGATGATTGCCATCATAATAAAATATTAATGCAAAGTAACTTCGTTAATTTCACAAAATATTTTTTATGACACTCTACAACCTGTTTCACCTTAAAGGGCACAAAAAATCAGGTACAATAACATGTTATTAATTTTACCAGCATACGTTTTTTTATTGCACCCAGTGATACCTTAAGGGTGAAACCGGTTTTGGAGTGTTACTAAAATATTTTGTGAAATTTAAGATGATACCATTGATTAATTTTTACCAACATGAGTCCATTTTGCCAGGTTAAGCCTAGTAGTATTAGTTTGTTTGATTTCCGTCATGTTTCACTACCACTGTACGCTTCTGATTCCCATCTCAGGAGTTTCATGTCGACCCGTCGAATTATGTTGAGCCCCTATAATCTCTCACTTCCTCTCTCTCTCTCTCTCTCTTGGAAGTAAAAAGCGACAAAAGTAAATTGATTCTCTGTCTAGCATAGCATATAATTATGAACTCTTTCTATCTACGGTTTAATGATAAGACCAAAACATAGAGAAAGAGAAACTAATGCTCAAATACGCATCTCACATGTTTTTATCCAATTCAATTTCCTGAATACTTTGCAAACGTTTTCACGGTGTTGATTAAATAATGTTTCTCAGCTTCATTTCTGAAGCGGTGGCTCTTAATTTGGTCCCGTAATCAGCACTCATAGAAGACGGGATGGACAACTAGAGATTGCACGTTAATCCAGCGTTTTCCGTTCTTAAAAGCCTTTTAAGCTTAAATTTTGCTCCGAAAAGGACTTCGTGGCTGATAACTTTTGAGAACTGTTGGGTCAACAGATTATCAAATCGTCTTTTTTTGCGTCTTTTAGTTTGCTAATGCTAAGTGGAGAGAAGGAATCTCCGCGGTGTGTCGCTTTCATTTTATTGTTTCTGTCAGCTAGACAGATGAAAAGTGGTTGCATATAATATCCATTATTTACTCAGAGACTCGCGCAAATATTTTACAACTAACTTTTAAAGCCAAATGCCTTGTTTACATAACTAACTTTCGAACCAGGTTAACTTTAACCCTAGAAAAAGTTCGCCGTGTGAACGCCAGTTGGCGCTGGCCCTAGTCAACTTTTTAACCACGCTGGAGTTACCAAGTCGGTTGTTGACGCTGGTTACTATCTTTTTTGACTCGTGTGAATGCAGGTTAGTTAGAATAGTAGTTAAGTTAGTCCAGTCTACCTGTAGGTTTTTTTTTTTGAAACTTACAATATAGTATGAGAGTTCCTCTTGTTATCTTCTCAGTCCAAGTATCAATACCAAGTTGCTTGATGCATTTAAATGCATGAGTGAATTATAAACAGTGTTTTAAGTGCAAAATTTACCTTAAAGGCGCAAGCGAGGACGGGTCATGGGCAAAACTTGGAAGAATAAGTCGTTTATTCCGCTGTATATACTAAGAAAAGGAGTCAAAATGGAAGTTATTTATAAATATAGCATGTGGAGATAACATGTTGAATTGTTTTTATCTATCAAATAAGAGTGCAAACGACATAGAAACGTAATATTCTCGAAGTATCTCAATGGTTAAGTATAGCATTGTGACATATCTTTCTATTAAGGAAATTTAATCTCTCAATTTTCATCTTTAGATGCATATAGTAATGTCTAGACGTGAAATGATAAGCATATAGTAAAATAATAATAGTGAATCTGATGTCTAACCGTGTCAATCATTTGCTTATTCAATCCTTTTTCTCTCCTACACAAGTTTTGTGAATTTATTCCATAGCCCTTGGAACAAGTGAAAAGTTACTTGCGATGCTTGTTGGACTGTGGGCCACATCGCCTTCTTAACTCTCAGCCAGAGGCCACCAGCAAGTTGACTAGGGTTAAGGAATGCCGTGTAAGCTTAATTTGGTTAAGCCGCCACATTAACTATCATTCTAACCGTAGTAATTTAAACGGAGCATACCGCGTTACTTCTGAATCTATAGAGGTTTCCAGCCTATTCCTTTCATCAGCTGTGTCACGCACGCCGCACTCTCTTTACAGTATCTAGGAGTTAAGCATCTTTCAATTGAATTTGGTTTATTTTGCTGATTAAATTTGTTCATGCCGAGTCGCAAATGCTCGGAGGTTATTTGAAATGTGTGCGAGCAAATTTGCTCCTTCTTTGACGTCTCCGAAGGCTGAAGGTATCGCCGACGCTCCAATGACTCTTGAGGCTGAGTATTGCTGTGTGCCGTTTTATGTTTGACCAGGTGGCACCTCGTCACTCTACGATTTTAACTAGTCGGTGTGATCAAGCGCCCGTGATTAATCTTTTGGAGCCGCATTCGACGCCCGGATCCTTTGTTGCTGGCTCGAATCGATTGATCTGTAGGCGTGGTGGAGAGGGGTCGTAGTGCCTTTCTTCCAAAAACCCCCCCAACCCCCCCTTTTACTCCCAGCGTGCCCCGTTTAGGGGCGCCATCTCGTGAGGAGGAGTGTTTGTGAAGATATGAGGGTTCGGGGGAATGAGAGGAATGGGAATCCTTCCTCCTCCTCTTCCTCCCATCGCCGCCTCACGTGGCTGTGACGGATGACTGAATGAGGGCCCTCCCTCGCTTCCTCTTCGGCGCTTGAGAGAATCGGGAATTTAATCCAAGAGAATCAAGATCGTGGTTGATCTCCAGACGAGCTAAATATTGAATCAGAAGAGACTGGAAATGTATTGGGCCGGAAAATTAATGTAAGAGACGGACGAGTGGAATATTTGGGCCGCCGGAAGTAGAAGTTACGGAGCGATAGGTGACACCTTCGGCGGCGTGAGGTAGTAAGAAGGGAAACGAAATTGATGTTAAACGTGAGAATGGTACTCTCTCACAGATGAAATGCTGAAAGGAGGTCGTATTTGTTATATGCGTGTCTAAGCCAATCAAGTACGGGTCTATCATCCACTTACCCGTTCGGCAAGTATTATGTATTCATAGGGAATTAGGTGAGAAAACAAGTAAAGTTATTACTCCAGAAGAGTTTCTTAGCACAAGATATATCAATTCAAATATTTCTCGTAACATTCAGCTGTTAATAGTCAGGATGAAGGATAACTGTCCGTTGATACTAATTAAGTTTAAAGAGTTTGCTCGTATCGAAGCAATTATCTGTGACCTTGCTCAATCTCATTTTACTAAATGAGAGGAAACTGCTAGTTTTGCATACCTTTATTTTTTATTTTGATTTATTTCTTGGCCAGACTTGTTTTGTTTTTTTTCAATTACCATGAATGTTAATTGAAAGCTGAGCTTCAAGTGGCTGTAATATATACGCAGTTACACAAAGAAAAGGATATTCTCTTTGAGCCAGTTGTGTAAAATGCGCCAAACTATCGAAACCAGTCATATCAGAAAAAATAAATAAAATGGATGGACCACCATTAAAATTTCTGTATTACACCCTTTTCTAAGGATATGAAACTGAATTTGGCCGTAAATTTATATATATACATTTATACTCCTTATACGGGCCTCATATCTTGGGTTAATAAATTTATATGATCTGGTGTTGTTCTTGTTCATTAATTGCTTCCGTATAATTTATATGATAATTGTCTTTTAATCTTACAATTATAAATTTGTTGTTTCCCAGCAGTGAGTAAGGAGGATATCTCAACATGGCATTGACTGACATGGCAGCATGGTTAGTGACATTCCTTTTAAAGTTGGTACCATCAATTTGAAAACCAGGAATTATTAATTTGAAAATATTCCTTGTCCTCAATTTTATTAGACAACTATATTCATTACACACCAACAATATTAGAAAGAACCACCTTTTTTACTTACACTAAAGAACTATTTTGTACCACCCTCTCCATTTGTATTTTCTCTTGGTACTCACAGAGGTGGCAAACCATTTTTTCAGCTCGAAAATAATTGTAAGTACGCCAAAATGGATTATCTTAGATTTGCCGACATGACAAAATAAAAAAGGTTATTGTTATATTTTCAAGTGCTAGCTTGTTCATGCCGATAGTGTTGATATAAATTTGAAATTGCTGAAGGAACCGTTCATACATGTGTTAGCCTATTACATTCTCTTTCATTCGTAGAAACTATGATAGTTTTCTTTCTTTCGGAAATAGCTTTAGTGGATTGTTATTTACCCACATTTTGTTGCCGTAGTGCTGTATAACTTCACCGAAATAACGTTTTAAAGATTGTTCTGATTATTTTATATATTTGTACGCAAAAACTCAAATTAGAAGTGGTCGGAGAGTGTACATATTTCATGAATTCTTTCAAATAAATGAAGTTTCTAAAAAACTCTCATCAATGTCGCTATTCACAACAAACCGGTCTATCATTCTTCTGGATAATCTCCAGAATTGGGGCGACTTCACATGAATGCCCGTTGCTGCATCGAATCACTTCGGCGCGCACTCGTTACTCTGTTCACCTCGCTTGTTGCTATCAACATCTCAGCTCGTAATAGAATATGAAATCAGTTATCTGAAGCGTTAAGTGTGCAGCTGCTACACAGAGCTCACGCAGACTTTATCTGAAAGATTGCAGTGCGACAGCAGGTAGGTAAGGGGAATTGGAATCTGTTGAGCCCGAACTTCATAGAACTTGACGTAAATATTTCCCTCTACAACTTATATTTCCTACTATTATAGAAAATGCGAACTCATACTTCATGTTTTTTATGAATTTGTTTGCGTACATGAGGAAATAATTGCTTCCTTAAAGAATTTACATCATGTACTCCAGTTCCACTGTTATCAAAGCCATCATGTGTTTGGCAGAGAGCAAATAATAAGTAGCTTAAAAGAATAATAGCCAATAGAATATCATTGTCAATGTGAAATTAAAGTTCGCGATGAATTTTACTGTTTGGATTGAAGTCCAAATGTGAAATGCACCTTAGTATAAAGTGTTTAATTGTGTTTTAATTCCATTGCTAATCACGGTTTATTTGACGCTAAAATAGCACAATGGGTTTGAATTTGGCAGGAATGCATTCATTGCAATCTAGTTTCAGCCAAGCCGATGAAAACTATAAAGCAATATTGACATAAAACTGCATACGTGTTTCTGTTATTGCGCACAAATCATTTTGTAGCAATGGAAATCGTTGAAGAGATAATAAAAGACTGCGCAATAGGATCGGAATGTTTGGATATTCACCCAATGGAATTTTAATTTCCTACTCTGCGGATTAAGCAAAGATCTCGCGAGTTTTCGACCTATGTCTAAAATGAATTCCATCTTTCGAAAAGAAATAGTCGAGCTGCATATCCGTTCCTTGCTTTAAAAGGCACGCTATGGTGTGCTAAAACGCATATTTTACATAAAACACACAAAGAATTGTCATCGGATGAGAGAAGGGGATCGAAAGGGTCTGGCCAATGGGCGTTCGTCATTCTTAACACCCCATTTGTATGACTCCCAATCTTTTCCGTTACACTGCTGTTCTCATCCATTCGCTTTTACCAATTATAATCAAATATGAGAATATAAGTTACTCGTTCGATAACTGATCTGTTTACATTTAATGTTTGTGTTTGCTAGGAAGCTTTTTTCTTACTTTGCTTAATTATGAAGATGTCCGTCAAGTGACGCCTCAAATAACTGCCTGCTTCTAAACTATATAAGAAAATGCGTCGTAAATATCGTTAATTAAAATTTTTATTACTCTTAAGCTTGGGCTCCGAGTAGTTTCGCCTGATATTGCGTTCTCGGACGGTATAAATTCAGAAAATTGTTCCAAGTCCTTAGGTGCTCGAAGTATTTTCCACTGGACCCTTCTTTCTACAAATACTTACTCAGATTTCGAGTATATAGGTACGCTTGAAGGCTTCTGTGTTATATTCTTGTTACTGTGTACATATCAGAGCCCCATTGGTAGCTCTCAAGCTCTCTCCTTGCGCTCTGAAGGTCATACCCTCTGGATCCCGGCCATTGTCTCCCTAAGCCTCGCAGTGTTTGCCCTCGGCCAAACCCCTCCGTAGTAATCCCCGTTTCCTTGCTCTGTGGCCTTCACCTCTTCCGCGTGCGGTCATTTTATCGCTCTTTAAATCCACCCCTCTTTTCTACTCGTGAACATTCGCATGCCACATTCGGCCTTTTAGTTCTTTCCTTTTTCCACTTTTACTTTCTCCACATTCCTTTCTCTCATCTATAATTCAAACCTCCCCTTTCGACTCTTTGGTCTTCCTTGTTATCCGCTGCTCTCTTCAGGCACAGTCAATCGGACCATCCTTTTTATGCTTCTTCTATCCTTGTGAGCGGAAACTTTGCCTAGATCTCCAAAATTCTGGTCCATCGCGACGGCTTTGCATCTTTGGTCATCTCTGTCGCGTATTGGTGAGACTCTATCTCCCATGGCCGCACCCATCTCTCTTAGCACAAATATTTATTATTAGTCTCTCTTTTGATGTATTTTAAACGATTTAGTGCTTATTTTATAGTTTTCATTGGCTTATTTGCTGCTGGTTAATTTTCCTGCTCATCTCTTCTTCAAAAATAAATCTTAGCTCTACAAACTGATATGATTTTAGTATTTTATTTGGAAAAGGGCTTGAGGTTCTGTCCTATTAAATGTATTATATACAATGATTTCTTTATCGCTTACAGCTGCTGTTGACTTTACTTATCCCAGTTCCCGACGAGATTTAATGTAATTCTGTTTTCAGAGAATGAAAATTGTGATTTTCTACTGGTTTTGAACTTCACTGGACTATATTTTGGCCTCAGCGCTTTTGTTACCGATCCTCATACTGACTAAGGGAAGCCAATAGGGGTGGTGAAGGGTAATTTTTTTATACATGCAGGCGTACAAGCCATCACACAGTTTCCAGTCACCGTAGGCAATGTCAATAAAATTAAATTCTCAGGTAATTAGCTCGTATGATGAATCTATGATTTCTTCCATACTGACCAGTCCTTGCATGCTTCTTTTTCATTAGTTAAACTCATGATTTTAACTGATTCACACCCATATTTCCTATTCTTTCCGATTCCTATTCTGTAGATGCCTAATATTCTTCCTGATAGGATTTTCTACTACCGGACTTATCCACAACTTCCAAGGTTTATCCCATTCTGTCACACCATTCAAACAACTGCCGTATGATATCTGTTTCAATATTCGATTATCATCTATTTTCTTGACGCCGCCAAACTGACAGGGCACTAATCTTTCACGTATATTCATTACGGGAACATCCACACCACCCGCTTATTCTAAACAAAATATTTTGGGGGCACTTTATAGTGTTTTCATTCTTCGCCATTGTCTTATTGTCATCCTCCAGATCAGTCAAACTGACCTCCTCATCCCTTTATCCGTCACAAATTCTTCTTGTACGCTATCTCTCGCTCATTCCTGTTGGATACCAGACAACCTTAGCGAAATCACGATGTGCAAACATTTTTCTTTAAAAAATGGTAAAGGTGAAACTTCCCTCATACTCCTGCACTCCCGGCGCTTGTCCCGTATCTATGTTATCTCTCTTTTACGCTACACGTATCTCTGTTTCCACTGCATTCCCACACCCTTTCCACTGCTCCCTTCTCGACCTCCTAACCTCCCTCTTCCCGTCTTTCCGCCTCCTTTTCGGGACTTAAGAAAACCTCTCTGCTCCTGCTGAGTCCCTTCCGCACATTCAGAAGTGTCCATTATCCTCTCCTATCCCTCTCTCTCTCACTTCTCCCCCCAAAGCTCTCCTCCTCCCGGGGAGTAAAAGGCCCCGGCCGACCGTCGTTTGGTCACATCCTTCCCCACCCGGTCGCATCTCTCTCTCTCTCTGTCTCCTTCCCGCTGACCACGCCCAACCACCCAACTGACCACTCACTTTTCTCTCCTACTCTCTCCACTTCATCCGCCTCTCACCGAATTTGGGGCGACTTCTTACCTCAATCTCATCGCGGCCCCCGTTTCCACATGAACGCTGCCCTAAAATGACGCGGTGGATAGATAAAGGGAGACACATCATCCTCCAGAGGAGGAGTTGCTGTTAAGGTTTAACAGTCCCGCTTACTGAGTGTGGGCGAACAGAGTCCGTTGTATCCTTTCTTCACACTGGGCACATGATGTGCTTATTCTAATCATTCACTGCGACCCGACGACGGTAAATATATAGGTATGCATTAAATGAATATTATCTGGCAAAACTTTGTGCAATCTACACATGCTGATAAAACTTAAATTTACTGTGTGAATTCCACAGAATCTATCAATACAACTAGTTTCATCCATTTGCGTTTCATCAGGTACTTTAAATATAAATACAAGTTTTTGAGGACTGTACAAATTTACTTTAATTAGTATCAAAATAGAAATGCATTCGAAATACGAAGTTTTTGGATGAATTGGTTCTCAGGATTTTTTTCTCTTACATTCATCAACATGCAATGGAGCAGGGTTGAACATCCCTGAAGAATTGAGGTTGAAATATTGATCAAATTGTATAACGTTTCTTTAATGAATTTCCCTAGTAGAATTAATTTGACGTAATTTTCCTCTCATTTGTATCATTCATGTATCTTGAAAACTTTTTCGCGCATTTTTATTCACAAATCAAACCTGAAATTAAAAGAAAATGAAATGTTCCACGAATTGGGAAAAACATTAAACGGCTTGTATGTTTTTTAGTCTCGTTAAATTTCATTTTGAAGATTAACTGATATGAGAAGGGTATCTCTTTTCTATTGAGATATGTGACTGGTTATGCGTTTCGGTTTAAGTAAAATAATTAAGCAGGAATAATTGTACTCGATTCATTCAGTTTTTATTTATAATTGGCGCCTTAGCAACACTTTTAGTACATAGAGTTGGAGCTAGCGCTCCTATCGGAAAATATTCGCACCGCATTAAAAGTTGTCTCACTAGTGCTGCTACGTAGCGGTGGTCATATAATCTAAGTGATGCTGAGAAAATGTATATTCCAATACTTTCCAGTTAATAAAATGGGAATGAAATATAGCTGTCAAAAATAGGAAGTGTTTGTCGGCTTATCTTAATTAAATTGCTTGATTGAGGGCCTATCGCTATTTTGCCTTTTTGTCATTTATGATGCGTCAACAATTATTTTAAGAATATAAACACAAAGGTGTTATTTATTATAGCCCTCTTTTATGCAGTTATAAGTAAGCCATAACGCTATAGGGCATCGCTATTTCATCATTTATTGCTTCTTGGAGTCGCACATAACTATATGTTACATTTTCAAGAGCTATGGGAAATATCTTAAAAGCATACGCCCTGCTCTCTTAAAAGCATACGCCCAAGACCATTTTTGAAATACCCCATGCACGTCTTAGGCGTTACCTTCAACCCTTTGGCTCAGCTTCTTCTTAGTAGGTCAGACCAAATTGCACTGTGATTCCTCAATTTCCGTATTGTAGACACTCAGAAAGCATCGCAGGCATCAATCCAAGTTTTCATGACTGACTTTTTTGTAGGTATTCCAAAACTATTCTCAAGCAATAAAATTTAATTTAATTTTTAATACATATACTCCCATTCAATGGGAGGTAGTTATTTTCATAACAAATGCTAAGTCGCAGGCAATATGCATAAAAATATGAATGAACAATCTTTTCTAAGTATTGGTCTTGATATTCTTTGTTCTCTCAATCGAGTTTAACCTGATTAACTCCCGGAAACATTTTTAGTCAGGTGGGGAATTGCTCAGAAGTTATCACGTATGGACTGCATTTTTCTCTGCCATCTAGTGCCCTGAGCCAAAGTTTATCAGAAGTCGTTTATAATCACAACCTCCAAATTTAGGAAAAATATGCATCAAAGTTTGAAAAATGAGTTTTATCATTATAGTAAACTCCATAATTTACATGGATCCACTCAATCCAGAGCATTCTCAAACTTTCCTCTGCATATACCCACCACTTTGCTGCCTGTGTTCACTCTTTGTACCTTTTGTTTCTATTTCGATATCATTGTATCTAACTTGTTTATTTATGATGAAATTGCTATCCACCATTTTGCGAAGACAAATTTAACTTGTACTAGTATTCGCTCCATGGATGACATCGAGAGCATAAGCAATATGTGTAGACCCTATTCTATTAGTTATTAACAAAATTTTCTTCAAATGGAATGCTAGTTTCGAAAACTCTCTCGACATAAGCTTCCGCAGCGATGCATACAAGGGATGTGGAAGGACTACTTTTTCACGCTCATTTTCCACGACAGTTGAGTCACGTAATGGTGGTATTCAAACTTTGGCTCACTGATCCCAAATGATATGGTTTGCTGGTAAACATCTTGATCATTGAATTACGGTGATAAGAGGAGGAATTTTTGTTTAGTCTCTCAAATAGAGCACAAGAGCTCATTTCCATCAGCGAATTACTTGATTCCTTTCTCGCGTGCAGTGACCGTTAAGGTGAGATCTGAAAAATGGTTTGAATATAATTAAGTCTTCTGTGTACTTGCTGTTATCTGGTGTCTCTCAGAAGCCATTCCTTGTTTAATGTCTTGGAATGGCGCAGTAAATTGTGTAAAAAAGTTTTTTCATTTATTTCTTCTCGTTGGTTTGTTTCCCCTTTCATAGTATAATACCAAAGTTTGAAGGGCACTGTAAACCGGTGAACAAAAAGAACGAAAATAGAACTAAGTACATTGTAAAGAAATTCTTGATGACTCTAGTGTATGCCAGTCTGATTTCAAACTTATTTCAAGCTAACGTAGCGCGCCTCTCTCCGTTGATGATAGCTTTTTCAAACTCATTGCCTCGCTTGTTTTGTCAGTATTTTTATCCTCACCTTACTTCTCCTTATTTTTTTAACCTCTCCTCTCTCGTGCAGACAAGCTCCTTGCTTCTTCCGTGTTCCTATGTTATTCCGAGCGGAAGAATTCCCCACTTCATGTTTAGCCACTCTGACAGTCGCACATAAGGCACGTTTTATTTAGTGCGTGATGTTCTCTACGGGGAAATGGAATGCTTATTCCTCGCGCAGGCTCTCTTCTATGAATTCACCTAGATGCTTTTTAATAGATAGGGCACTCAATGTTTCTCAGTGGCCAAAGTGCCATGTAAAACTGAATAAAAAACATTTGTTTACACCATGGACGTGTTCCACGTCATTAGCCGGTGCTGTTTCTACCGATTAAACATGGTTAAATTCTCTAAATCACCGTCTACGGTTATTTCCTGATGTCAGTGTTTTCTGTTTCCGTCTACAGTTATTTCCTGATGTATTTAATGTTCGAGAGTATTTTTGCACTTCATGTTTGCTGTTTAGCTATAAAATACCATACCTACTTAATCATTATAAATAGTATTTGCTCTGCAATGCTCGTTTTATAATGCATTAATAAGAGATCACTAAACCTTTCGTGAATAACTCTGGTAATCGGTAACTGGGTTTTCAACTGCGATTTTAGTCACCTCTGGAAATAAATTATGATCTCCTATTGCTTTATTCTATATAGAGATTCTATATATTATTATGGATAGATATTCTAGATATTCTATGTTTATTTTGGGCGACGGATATAATGTGGCCAAGTGAACTTTTCATGTTATGTTTCTGTAGTAATATATTAAACGTTACTGATTACATATTTCTCGGGAGCAGTCAACAATCTTGTCTCTCTTTGTATTTATTTATTAACAAAATGTTTTATCTTTATGTAATATTTTTTAGTGATTCAAAAGAGCAAATAGGTGAAAATGCATCCTCTCACAGCCAAATTTTTGCAGATATTTTTCAATCCGTAAACAATCGCAGTTTCTATAACGTTTCTGTCATGAGGTGTAGCGTCTGTTGTTATGAATTCCCCTCATGCCGAATTACATTATTGTGATTTTTTTCTGGTCTAAGTAGATTGTAGATAAAATCTATCATCCTTCACCTTAGTATTCATCATCCAAGTGGCAAATCTTTCACCCCCTAACGCTAGGATTCTTCCTCCTTGAAATATTCTGCATGCCACCTGAAGTAATTCACTCTCTTGCGTTAGCATAGCTAAGCTCGATAGAGGGCGCTCAATTTTCTATTCTTCCCGCGGAGTTCTCTTCAGCTCCTCATGTTTCTTCGATTCCTTTCTGGTAGCCTAGGTTCGGTACCCTCGTGAGCCTCATGCATTCTTCACCGGAGGGGCACCCAGGGTCTCCGCGTAACTCTTTTCTCCTCACGGCCCTTTTTACCCTATGAAAAATGCAGCACATCCGTGTCGATATTTTTTTCACGTCATGGGTGCTGAATCGTCGCGTCGGAAAATTTCGTGCGGAATGATTGATGCCGTTTGAATTGTTTGGCGTACGATTTTTTAAATATGTATCTTCTTCTCTGGTGCCTTTTGAATCTAAAATCGTTTTTTATGGTAGCAAGAGTTTTATTTTACATAACATGAATGAGACTTGAGAATTTCAACAATTGGTGGACTCTGTGCCAAAGTGTATTGATGCGTCGGAGAACATTTCGAGTAAAGCATATTTTCAGTTTGACATATATTCCCCCCGCTACTCAGTTGTACTCATTATTCTTGCTAACTGCTTCCATGGAGTAGTAGATATTCAAACCTGGCATTTGGTACATTCTTACATTAAAATAAATGATAATCTAACCATTCTGACTGTGGTTTATGAATAAATGGAAAAATGGACATGATACAATTTTATTTAGTGCTCCAATTATAAATTCAAATTTCGGACGTCGAATACACCCGTTATGCAGGATATTTTCCTCGTGAAATGAATATTCAAGGCATTTGTATGTCTTAATTGGTCTGTAAAAGTTGGAATTTGGATGCCACAGCTTATTGATCTTTTGTGCCGTAAGTAGTGAGACAGCAGTGGGTGACATCTTATTATCCTTGACGATCACGCAAAAGACAAATGTTTGCAAGTTAATCATTCCTGATTTCCCAAGGGGTGTCATTAAATTTTTATTACCTAATTAATTTTATTGATTTTAGGATGAAAAATCTATGAAATATCTTATTCTTTGTATGAGAATATTGAAATGGTATTTTTGAAGGATTTTAGCTCTTAAAAGTGAAATTCCTCACAGTATAAAAACTGATTTCAGCCTATGATTGTACAGTACCATAGTTTTGTGAATTCATACGGTACTTGAATTGATAATGACCGTAAAGTTTAAAGGTCTTATTACATAGTATATAAATACTCAAAAACTCTGGTCTAATAATATAAGCATCTTCCTCCAGGGACAAAAATGATCCATAGGTATACGCTTAAGTCAACTACTACTTTTTCAACGAAGAAATCGTTCAGCTGCTCTTTGTGACATTTCTTAAACAAAAAAATTGGAGCTACTGTACAGTTCCGTGTAAATGAAAGACCAGGCAATTTTTGAATTTTGAAGCTAGTCATACATACCGTGCACTGCTGGTGTAAGGCATTGTTATATTTTTACCGTTATAGTTGGTCATGGCGTGTTGCTCCTCTTCATCGTAAGCTATTTTTTCCAAATGGAAGACTTTGGTTTTGCACCACATTCAATCTGCTCTCTTATTTTATCACCTTTAAATTTTTCAAAAAGTCTAAAATAGTCTGTTGGACTTCTTTTGTAAGTCATGATAAAATGCCTACTCGAGCTTTTATTTTTACGTAGTAAATGTGGATAACCGAATCAAAGAATATAATCGGTTGCTACATGATATGATCATAAAAATTCTGACGGCATTAATGGAAAATATTTTGCTGTAATGATATGACACTGTTCAGACTTTTCGCAGGACTGTGGCATTGATCTCAATTTCAACCTTCTTGACGAATGATGTATACGAAAGTTACCTAACTCCACCACTTTCTCTCAATGGTTTTCCTCGATGCGGGGCCATCCAAGAACTTACGAAAGGTGATTATGGATGCTTTTTTGGCCACAATCAAGCCTATGTTAGACATCGTAAGATTTTCTATAACCCCCTCCCTTCATTTCTCAGCCTTACGTAAGTTGTCACAAGAGTTTTCGAAAGATGAGCATTCAGATGAACAAAAATTTGTGCGATATTGGCTTTGCTTAGGATTGAAGCGTTAAATATTTGAAGGACCGGCGAGGAAACTTCTTTCCCGTCTGCCAAAAGGCAATAACGCGGCTGCCAGGAGTACATATATAAACTCATGCTACTAATGGGCACATAATTTGCTCTTGGATACGATTTTTTCAATAAAATTTTGCTATTTATTACACTAGATTTTAAGTCCGGAAGTGTGTACTTCCTGATCCAATAAATACGGCTGTTTGGGTTTCTTGTCTGTATAATACCCACTCAAGCTCTTATAAATCTATTTTTAATGTAAATTGCGTTGCTTACATTATTTAATGTACAATTTTTTGTACGTATATTCCTCAAATAGTGATTCCCTCCTCGATCTCTCTACTTGACTGTAATTTTGTAAAATTATTCCGGACAACCGTACCTCTCAACGTTAGACAATGGAAGAAGAGCCCAATACTCCTCCCCGATCTAACATCTTTCATTATATTGTGCCCCCTGCGGGGCTGTTATGTTGCAAATTCGTTCAATAATCAGTTTTATTACAGGGACAAAGTTTCTCTTCAAACTTCACTCCTTTGGAGAAACGTGCAGAGATGGAGAAATGGCGCGTGGGGTTGAATCTGATGGAAATGATGAAATCGATTTGTCTTACCCGCTTATGCAAAGCCTTTCACCGCCGTTGGAGCACGCCGTGATTCTTGGACAAAATCCACGGGAATGAACAAGTTTCCACGTTTTTGGGTTTTCCCTCGAAATTACTTTTGAAAGTGTTCGGTCCATCTTCTTCCGCAAAGTTTTGCTAGGCGGGACTACTAAACTTCGGCAAAGAACACGAAAGAATTCAAGGCAGTTTTGCCGCCACCCACTCCATTGGAGGACCATCCCGTTCCTCCTTTTGCTCCATGAAATGAGATCTTCGCGTCGTACCTCGGCCGATGTGTCCGCGGACGGTAGGGGAAAAGCATTACAGCGTAGAGGGCCGCATTCCGGCGCATTCCAGCCTTGCATCCAAGGGATTGCCCCCATGTGTATTTATCCTCCTGCAGCGGAAAAATTCCCTCGCCCAATCTTCGTTCTCCTCCCCTCGACTGGTGGTATCTTATGAGTTGAACGAATCCATGTGCAATGGAACGTACTTTGTTACATTTCAAACATATTTTTGCAGCAGCCCGAGTGGATTCAACTTTTTGACATTATGAATCTCTGCTAGACTATGAATTCTCAGCTAGACTTTTTGAACCAATTTGTACGCATTTTTCTTAACGGATTTCTAAAAATGAGTAGCAAATTTTTGAATTTACACATTTGCGAGGTCATCTGATGACGCGAAAATTTTATCTTAAATGTATCCAAGGTAAAGATGGTTTATTCAGGAGTTGGATACGCGATTCCTTTAAGAAATAGAGGAATATTTTGTGGATTACTGTAAATTATAGCCGTGGCCGAAACGAGTGCTTCGCGGAGACAGACCATGTTTTAGCTCAGCGAGGTTGACCTTGCACAAACTTTGTCGTTTCCGAAGCCTGGCCAAATATCGAATGCGGTAGCCCCGAGCCTTTAGCCTTAGCGTAAATACACAGAAAGATACTCAGCAGGCTTGTTGGGAGGGCTTGGGTGCTTCCTCTGCGTCACCACTGCGTCACGCTTAAGCATGCTCACGCCAAACAGGCGTTGAGATTCAGCCACAGCATGTCCTCGTCGAATCTTTGATGTAGGTACCTCTGGAGGTTTAGTATTGCTTGGTAGGACAAAGCGCGGAAGATGAACGTGGCACTGAAGCCGGTTTATGTGGACAATTAATTAGTTTTTAATACCAGAAAAAATAAATGGTAAGAGGTGATTTTTCTACAGCTCTCTGCTAAGCAGGATATATCCCATATTTTGTCGCTTCTGTTAATTCTGAATATGTAGTGTGGTGCTGAAACTACGCGTCACCCTAAAACTTGCGTTATCTGAAATCTTTTAGCACTCCTTGCCTATTTTAGAGCCTCTCGAGTCTCTAGCAGCTGTCTTGCCTTCTCTATTTTTGGAACACGAGAAAGGCACAAGACAGAAAAAATAGACAAAGACACACAGTATGGACTAAAGGGATAAGGGACGAAAGATAATTTTAAGGACATTCATGGATTTCACGATTCTTCCATCATCTCCTGTCAATCGACCCTTGTAGATTGCTTCTTCTTCTGGACTGCGTTCCATACCATCGCACACTCTGAGTTCAATTATCCCCGCAGGATCCCTTATATTCCCAGTGGTCTCCGTCGTATCATTTTCACACATCCCTCCTCTCTCCTCCCAAAGCTTGTTATTTTCACATTCCTTGCCGGAATATTTGGAGATCCCCGTCAAAATCGACACGTTCGTCCTTGCCCTTCCTCGCAGCCTTTCCCACCCGTCCTTTTTCGGGGCAAAGAATAAATCCACTTATATTCTCCCTCGGTGCCTCTGCTTTGAACCACCCCTCGGTTCTACCCCTTATTCTTGTCCTCTCTCGCGATGACCGTCATCTGCCCACCCACCCCGCTCTCATCCCCCCCCATAGTAACCCCCGACCCCTTACTGCCTGTCTTCACACGACAACCCTCCTCTTCCCAATCCCCCCCCTCTGGGGTCCGAAGACGATTGAATTGGGTGTCGAGCTCAGGGTTGGGACAGATTCAATTTTCGGGTCTTTCCACCCCGTGAGTCCCACGAGGTGTAAAAGGGGCGAGCGTGGACAGACGCGCGTACATAATGCATGCATCCATGTATCGTCTTCTTCTTCTCCGAGCCCTCATTCTCTCTCTTTTCGTCCTTTCTCCGCTTTCGCGTACTCTCATTTACTTTTCACTTTGCATCTCATTTGCGTGGACAGCGTGGTTTGGCTCACATGGTATATCTTTTCTCATTTACCTCTCCCGTTCCTACCCTTTTTCGTAATTTTTTTACGAGTGTAGCGTCCTTCCATCATGGAGAACGAATGCCAGGGAGCATGATTAATTTAATGCTTCCAACTCAAAATGAAGGTGTCCATTTTTGCATTTTAGTAAAATAAGGAACGGTTAAATAAGAGAAATAAACTATGTAGTAGGTTACACCTATAGTTCTTTCCCACAAGCATTTCTTTTTGGAATAGCGTGATGGTCACGTGGTGTTGATTACAAAGTCAGATTTAGGCGAGTTTTGGCGTAAGATTTCCATCATACTAAAATGGTAAAGATATTGTTCACGAAACGACTTGATTTTCCCAACGCGTTTTGGCTTGTTTATCTTGATCACATCACCTGATTATGGCAAAGTGTGACAAAATGCATATTAAAAATAAGTATTTTGTATTGAAAAAGTGCTATCTCATTTTGGTATCCAGTAGAAGTTTCTCAAATACAGTTAAGAATATTGAGAAGTACTATCTTAGTCGACTTATGGCTCAAGATGCGTTCGCTTTCATAATTCAGTGTTATCTCAAAAAGTTAAAAATTTTAATAGAAGTGTATAGCTTAATCCAAATTCGTTATGCATTTTAGACTGAAATGTGTAATATCATCGAAAAAATCTAATTAAAGAGACCAATGAGTAAATACCAGTTGTATTCTTTCTATCTAGACTCATTGTACTCTCTTTTGTCTGTTTTCTGGTTTATTCCATGGGCTATTTTACTTTTGGTTCTGGTCACTGACCAGTTTTACCTTTCTAGTTTTCCCCTTGGCCGTATCCAAGTGTACTGCCGCCATTCAGCCTCCCAAAGGCTATTTCATGAATGATGCAAGGAAGATGTAAGTTGAAGGCTTTGTGCTGTTTGAAATTGCAAGACCGTTTCGCAACCCTCGCGAACTTAAATTTAATGCGAAAAACAGTGGGAAAATTAAGTGTCTACTTGTTCTCTTCACTCCAACCTGAAAGTACTCCACTGGAATCAGATGTTTATCTACATTTTTTCTTAGTGTTATGTATAGAGTATCCTAGCAATTTACAAAATAGGTTCCCTGAATCGCCGCTTGTTTTCCCGCCAGACATATGATATGGCATTTCCTCTTTGACAACATATGGCAATGGAGTACTGTGAATATATCGCATAATGAAGTGGAGCACTTTTATTCTCTCATTTCTTCCGGTTTCGCTCATGGAAATAACTACTACTGTTTTGGAAGGGACTAATTTCAGGCTCAATGCATTGTGATACAGGCAATGATAATTTGGTAGTACCTCAGATGAGAAAGAACACTTCAACTTTCCCACGTCTTAATGAAAACCGACCAAAGTGTCGGCACGTTATGCGATCATCAGGGGTAGTGTTTATTTATCCTCCTGGTACATACAAACACTGTGAAGATTTAGATGAAGAATTTTGAAGTTAGCACCACGAAGTTAGTACTATCATTATTTACTATAACTTGGCAGTACTGCATTAAACCAAATATTTTGTACTCATCCTGCTCAATAGACTGCATAGGAATTACTACTTACCATCAGTTCTCTTTAAGGTACTGAATATGGATAAGTAAGTGAGCAGTACTCAGTTTAGCTGATGTGATTAAATAATCTTAAGTAGATGGATACTTTGAGGAAAAGTATGCGACTATTCACAAATCATTTACGGGCAACGAAGAATGCGTCATGCATTTTACTTATACCTGGATCATCCCATGTTGGATCATTCAATGTTGGTTGCATGACAATTTTTAAAACTAGATTTAAAACAATCCATCTTTGAACATACGTTGCTGCATTTTTTGGCAGTTTACTCCAATGGTTTTAAAAATTTAACCCACCGCCGCTTTTTCACGGCAATAATTCATCCAATACGGCATAAGTAATGGATGCTATTGTATGCTACATGGATGCTATTCAGTTACAAATATCTCACTAAGCAAATATGACAGAGTATAGATAGTAAAACACTGCTATTTAAAACTTACTTTGAAATATTTCCTTGGACTTTTCTTGCGTCTTCTTTTGCTTCAAAACGTAGGTCTTCTACTCGAAAATGCTATATACAAAGGATAAGATTTGAGAGTTTTCATAGCGTAAAAACAATCTGGTCAAATTTTTAAAAATATAGCGTGTATTCTTTTTCTCCTTGAGGAATAAATAATTTGTTTAATGCTTAAATTCAGAAATTTGTGGATTTTATTTTTGCCGTTTGGGGAGCTATTCGAAACATTAGACGTTATGAATATGAAGGCAATAAAAATTAAAACAAAGGCTAAAAAATTATGAGCGATGAATTATGAACTTTACTCGTATAAGAGAAATAATTGTTTGAAATAGCTGGATGTTAAAATCAGCCATTTTTAAACTTCAATTTTCTCAGTTGGAGGAGCTAATAATCATGTGTAGGTAACAAATTATAAATATATGCAAAATTAAAATGTATGGTTAAAATTTTCTTTTTCAAAAAACTTCGACCGCAGCTCTAAACTAGCGGGAAATGTGATAAAATATATTATATGTGTACTCTTTTTTAAACTGTTCCGTTAACTGTTGGATTATCTCGGTAACACCGAAATATTTATTTGGCAGTCGTGTAAATTTCTTTCCATCTCTATTAATTATCTCTACTATGGTGTCTTGTGCTTCTTCCACGTAGCATTATTACCATTATTTTTTTCCTTTGGCCTCATTTCTCTGCAAAAACATTCCTGGCGTCCTCCACGAAAGGGTTACGGGAAAATTTCCGGAACGTCTACGGAGAGACTGAACAAAAAAAGATCTTTAAAATGAGAGAAAACTTGGCGAGGATCTTGTGGAATTTCTTTATTAAGAATGCAGCAAAAAACAATCGCTAAAATTTTGTACAGCTTTTTTTTTATTTCTTACCCTAGGTGTCAGAGCATTTGTAGTGCTTGCATTCCACGTCAAAAGTTTTGGCGACAAGAAACGCTTTTTTCTTGTCTCCTAGGTCGTTATCTGTCGTCATTAATTTCTTTATGACGAAAAACAGATCCATTAGGCTACTGTAAATCAGTTGACTAAATAAAATTTGCTTTACATTAATATATATAATAAAGTTGTGACTTTTTTAAGGTTATTGGTCATGTGATCATCATACAAAATGAAAGGTGTGCAAAAATTTCAAAAATGATTACCAAGAAAAGAAATAAAGGTAAATATCGTGAAATCGTGAACATTTTGTATAATATAGTTATTGGCCTGGGTGGCAAATAACTCAAAAATAATATAAATTGGATTAATAATAATCCATCGTCAGTTTGGCCTCCTCCATTTGGTAAGTTGCATCAATCACAAATCATTAGATTAGTTGTGACCTTTTATCATTTCTCCAAATGTTGCTAATGTTAAGTGAGATCTGCAGTAACGCCTTTGGAAAAAGGGAATTCTTTCCTCAAGGAAATGAGATGAATCCCCCAAAGCAATAATTACTTGCTCATTAAATAACTTGTACTGAATTAAGCAGTATAAGGAAATCATGTCATGAAAGCTAAAGGGACACAAATGTCTTCCCATCTGCTATTACCTTATTATAGTGGCCATACCTTGTCGGCCCCGGTGGCGGTAGGGTAAAGTCCTCGTCTGATAATCCGAGGGTCGCGGGTTCGAGTCCCGCCTGGGTACAATGTTATCTTCCCAGGACATGGGTGTGTGTGTTCGTCTATTGTTAATGTTAAAACACCCGATGTGAAAGGCAATTGTCGTACTGTTTTCGGGGTTGTGAGTAAAAATAAATAGTTAATTTTGTCAAAATTTGGTCTAAGTATGCTCTTCAAAGCAACATTATGACCAATATCTGTGGAGTGACAAATAATAGCAAGGATTTCATTATGCATTACTGGTAATAAGTATTTATTTTTAGCTATTTTGCATTGTTTTATTGATGTTTTTGGTCTAAATATTTATGTGTACTTTATCTAGGTTTAGCTGCTAAAGTTCCAGCTGATTATTTGCTGAACACACGTAACTTAACTCACTTATTCCAGCTGAGTAAAAGAGGCTGACGTTCGGTTTTCCACGAAAATTTAAGTCGTCATCATTGCGTATTAAGATGGATAGAATAGGATGTTTTTACCAATATTTTACTATAAAAATAACACCACCCAGCGTTGTACAAAATTTCTGTTGATGGCTTTCATCATTTCTACATCTCAATTTACATAACACGAACGACTAGAAGACTGCCTAACATAGTCTTCCTGCGTCTCAGACTGCTGTCCACTGTTGTAGTATCTAATTCATTTTGTTTCTAAGTTTCAATCGAAATCTCTTTGATATTCCATGAATATAAATTTGGTATATGGTGTTAGCCGGCAAACGATATTCAGCCCGACTTATATTTCAACTAATAATAATGGTTATCACATAAATGCATGATAATTGACTGGTCAAGAGGGTATTCTTCACTATAGATTAGTTAGCACAATGTATAATATCCCTGTAGACGAAGTACCTACTCCTAGAAAATGGAAAATAGACCGAAATATATTCCATTACTGCTAGAATTTCACAAAATCAAGCTAGAACCTTCTTTTGTTTCTCATTTTATATTTCTCTATAAGGAAATCATATAATCTACAATGACCCAATTCCTCGGAAATAAGCGCTATTTTACTCTTTACCCTGAAACACGTGAGCCCCCCTATGTATGTATTAGTAATTAGTAGTACTAAATTTCAATATTGAGTATTGCTCAAACCTAGAATGATTTAAAATCATATGCACCCTCATATTAAAAGGCGCCCTAATTTCGTGCATGCGTCGCTTCCTACACCTTCATCGTCACCCAATCCAAAAGATACTCTCGCAGTTTCTCGGCGAGACTCCCATCATCCCTCCTCCCCTTCCACCGTCTCTTCTCACCAAATGACTTTTCCTTTCTTATTTTTCAAAAATATTTACAGCGACCCCTTTAATCGGGCTCATCTCGCCCGTCCCGCCATCGAATAGTTATCCCTTCTCGTTAATTTTCAATCAAATTCAGATTACTGTTTGATTTCGATTGATCTTGACGATGGGCAATTAATGGGTTTTGGGCTAAGTCATGATATAATGATAGAAAATCACTTTTGATTGATTTTAAGGTTACAAAAATGAAGTGATCAATTCGATTTTTTCTCTAAAATATTCATAGTGACCCAATAATTTGAATCATGTGTTGTATCTATGTTTTCATTCAAGTTTTTTTGCTTGGAATTTTCTAATATTATATCGAATCTATTCTTAAAGCTTTTTTTTCTGGCGACTGATCCGCAATGCTCGGCAATAATATGACCATGAGGCTTAGAAAAAAAATTAATACCGATACATTAACTTGAATAGCCTTTCTCAAATATTTCAATTTAGGTGTAACTTATCACTCATATTCGTGAACGCTCATTCACTAGCTTGGGCATCTTAGTTTAAGAAGTTAAGGGCTACTTACCAGTTATAAATACTTTTTAATTTTATGGCTTTAATAATATGTTCATTGCCGATATGCCTCCTAATATGTTCAATCGTGGAAATAATCACCATCGAAAAAAATCGCGGAGCTTAGCTCTAAATTCACTAGTAGAACCGCGGGTTGCGTGGCGCATTAATTTTATAGAATGTATAAACTTAATAGAGCTTTTTTGGTCATTTACCATCCATATTCACCAAGTATATCTGTCCCAAATAAAACGGACGTTGTTCCCTTGTTTTTGAAATTTTCAATTAGGAAAAATTCATGTCAGCCCTAAAAGTAAATGTTACTCTGAAGATGTTATAACTGATAATTTCAATTCCTTCGTCTGTCAATTGGTAATATTATCTCATGTATCCGCAGCACTTTCTACCTGTGTTTTTTAAAGTAAATTTTTTAGTATCACCTTTTGTCATATGGAATGGAGAGAGTGCTAAGGGGGCTCACTCAATTTCACCATTCTCAATAAATTTATCTGCTTAAGAAAATTATTTTTTCCCTTTAGAGTATAATTTGCGGACTTTACTCTTACACAACTTATAGCAATGGCGAATTTTTATGATTGTGAGTCAAATTCAAAAATAATCATTGACCCACATTCAAAGATAGTCATTGTGTGCAACATTTCTCAAAGGCTTTCATGGAGTCGTTGAAAAACACTGCCCTTCTGGACTTTAAACATGGAATTACACGTGATTTATGATGGGTCTTGGAAAACAATTCTTGTGTATTGATACGTCTGATTGAAATGATTTGTATTAAATACGTGAATATGGAAGACACGTATCTTGAATATTTTGTGCGCTAACTCGTAATGAAACATTTTTCCTGAAGCGTTACATTGTTATCTTCAATAAGTCTTTTAAAGAATTCAAATTTCAAATTATTATTCCATCGAAAAAATTCTTGATGAATATTTGGAGATTTTGGCGCAGGAATTAAATTTATTCAAAATTATTTGAGATGAAGCAGCCTCGTCTAGACGTTTTATTTTCTCAAAAAATGTCATGTCGCTCCATGATACATTATGTGCTCACTTCAACGTTCCCGCCATTATATTCCATTCAGTCCCTCGTGAAGTTCCCACTCTATCCTAATTTATGATCCACGCATTTTGTCTCTTTCTCTCTGCTCCCCAACTTCCCTTCTCCATGATTCCTAGCCACACGAGAGGAAGGAAAAAATTTGATTTTCCGCCCTCACTCTGCTTGTCTCGCCTCCCCATTCCCATACATATATTCTCCCCTTTTATTCCCCAATTTCACGGCACGACTCCCGAGAAACAAATTATTTTTTCCGCCCTCTCTCTTTCTTTTATTCTTCGTCGATCCATCGCTGTCTCTCATTTTAATACGTCACTCGTTTTGTTGGTCTCCCTCCCTCCACCCAAGCCCTCTCACCCCCTCCCCCCCTTTAGAGTCATTACTCACTCCGCTCTTTCTTCCCACCAAGTTCTACTATCCTCTCTACCTTTCCTTTCTCCTTTAATGCGTAGCGAATTTCATTGTGTTAGCAGGGTCTTCCGTTCCATAATGTCCCGTTGATTTTTTTTGTTTGTTTGTTTTTCTGTGGATCTCGCTAATCTTCCATGGCGTGATATATATTTATATCCATCACCGAGAAGGCGCCATGTGGCGTTCATTGCCCCAGTCTGATACCATGTGGCTCCAATTCTTTTGTTTCTTGACGTTGGTTGACTCGTATCTTCACCTTCCATTTTTTTATTCGCCGCATTACGACGTCCGCGTCCGTTTGTCGCTAAAAAAACTCTCTTATCCCATTAATTGAAGTACAATGACCATCAAGTGGAGAATAGCCCAAGCTAAGAAGGCGTTCATGGGAAGAAGACAGCAGCTGTACTCAAACAAGTTAGGACTACAAACCAGGAAACAGTATGTGAAAACATTTGTGTGGAGCGTAGCTTTTTATGGATCGGAAGCATGGATTATTGGATATGCTGACCAGAAAAGACTTGAAGCCTTCAAAACTTGATGCAAGAGGAGG
The DNA here is from genome assembly GCA_963169105.1 of Ceriagrion tenellum. Lineage (NCBI taxonomy): Eukaryota > Metazoa > Arthropoda > Insecta > Odonata > Coenagrionidae > Ceriagrion > Ceriagrion tenellum. The sequence goes on along the minus strand of OY720632.1, from coordinate 103,587,032 downwards.
ATGCTGAAGATAAAATGGACGGAAAAAATGAGAAATGGTGAAATGTACAGAAGAATAGAAGAGGAGAGGACCATACGGAACACCATACAGAAAAGAACAACAAGATGGGTTGGGCACACCCTGGTACGCAATGGGTTTGTGAAGGACATAATTGAATGTAAGGTAGAGGGAAAAGTCCCCAGAGGAAGACCCAGGAATAAGTTCATGGGCCAAATTAAGAAGAAAATACAAAGGAAGAGATGTCAAAAGTTAAAGGAACTAGCATTAAAAAATGAAGGGTGGAGGGCTGGAGTCACCAATCTTAGGATTGAACTACTAATGATGAATCTCACTAATTCACTTCGAAGTTTTTCAACTTGTATGAAATTGGTCGCGGACTGTGGCCCCTATGAGCAGTCTCTAGACTGTTGAGTTACAGTTGATGGTTTTGAGAGTGACTTCATGGAACTTGCTAATCATTCTAAATGAAATGGTTAGCTTTGTTTTTTTCTTGACCTTTGTTTCAGAGCCTAAATATGAAGTTAACTGTCGAAACTATGATGGTGAGATAGTAAAATCTATCGTGGAAAATCAAAATCAACCATTTTATTCATCCCTTTACCGCGATAGTCGACAAAATTCGATCTACAAATATTTGTGCTTGGCCGCAATGGTCGACTTAAGTCCACGACCCTGAAATTACTTTTTCTTTGGCCGTGACAGACGCCCTAAGTCTCTTATGTTACCCGAATTTGAACACGGCAGTGGCGATCTCTGGTGCGGTATGAAGAATACGAATACGAAGAAAATTATACGAATATGACTTTTGTTTTTTTTTTCATTGTTGAAATGACATTTTCTAAGAACACTTGTTGTAAACCAGATACACTGAGAAAGGGTTAAAATAATACGTTACATTTCATTTTTGGCAGTCTTGAAGACTTTGCTCTTTTGAAGTGGTTGGAGTGCGTTTTGTTTATGCACAGATTTGTGTGCAACCTTGCTAGGTGCACTTAGTACTGTGTGGAGATAAATCTGAAATAAGTTGCCAATGTTACCAAGTTGGCCTCTTGGCAGTTTGACGATATTTAAACACTTAGCTTTGTGGCATTTGATATATATTGCGAAAAAATTTGATTTAATACGCACAAATTTTCTTCAAAGCGCGAAATATTAAGTTTCATATCAATATGATGCTGGTTAAAAAATAGCAAGGTATCATGGCGTGTAAAAAACTCGTGATTGCATACGATTTTACCTTAAATGAAAAATTCAGCGCCGTAAAACAAGTCATAGCAATGCTGTTATTAAGGCGAAATTTTGAAAACAACTCTTGCGTCCTTTGTGTCCTTACACGCATGGTTTTTTTCACCCATATAAATAAATGAATTTATGTGAAGTGTCCCAAAAAATTATTCTTACTAACCTAAAAAGATATGAAAATGCGCACTAAATGACTCATGATTTATGCTCCAACCACCTAAGAAACAAAGGAAATCCATTGGGGAGGAAGATCCTTCAGATAGGTAGGTGGATGGGTAGGTAGGTAGATGGTTAAATAAAATGGGTGCGATTTCGAGGGATCTCGGTTCGAGTCCCAATCAAGCTGAATAATATGTCCTATATGAAATTTGTCACTTGTGTGGATTGCGGGTTGACTCCGTAAAGGAAATGCCTTGACTATTCCGGGTATCCTCAACATTTGTACATCATTTCCTTTTGCCTGATTTTGTAAGGCCTTGTCAAGAATGTTAAGATAACTAGAGTCTTCATATCAGCAATGAGTTAACTGAGAGTTTGAGTTCTACATGTAGAGACTGTCGGTTAGTTGATGTGGGGACTGGTCTCCGAGGGAATTCTTTAGAATTGATTTGCATGCCGGAAAAATATTCAACTAAAAGTCATTAACTCGTGCTTATTTCTTACCTCCGACCATTTTTCTTGGGTATTTTCTCATGGTCGTACCCCGAGGCATCTCTAGATAAAAGATCGAGCGCTTTTATTTGCATATCATACGTAATTTAAATGCAAATTTTTCACATTCATGCTACTCTTGTAGTAATATCCATTATCTTATAACTACAAAGAAATCCTATTCTTTTCGACAAATGTTTTTTGCTCATCAAACTAGAAATTGCATTGGGGATAGCTAAGGATAAAAGTTAACCAGTGAAACGTCATATTTATCGCATTTGCTGGCACAATGTTTTTTAATAAGCTTATACTAAAAGAGGATTCTCGCAGTAAATCTTGTGGAATTACAATAAGATATAAATGCTGCTTAAGTTTTGAGTTATTTGCAAGTGACATAAATTATTGAAATCAATGTTAGCGCCATTTCAGAGGAAATTTTACTGCGGAAGGCTCGTTCAATTGGAGAATAGAACTTATTAATTACAAAATACATTCTTAAAATTAGGAACATTTATAGTGACTTTCTTTGATTTTTCAATGCTTTAGGCATTCTATTATATCTACATCCACGTGATACCCTGATAGCCACCACGAGGGTGTGCGGCAGGGGGTGAAGATCGCCAAACATGCACTATTGCCATGCAAGTAGGATATTTAAGGGAGATATGCTAGATAATAGGCTCACATGGAGCTAGATGGTTAGTATCTACATAATAAGGAAGGGATTATTGGTTGTTATTACTTGCATCATGCACTACAGACTACTCTAGCTATATTTCACTTACCTATCCCTTTGCTACGCTGCCTATTGTTCTCTCTTATAGTACGAGGGAAAAATGACATTTTAAACATATCGGTACGACAATCTATCTCTCTAATCTTGTTAGTATGATCAAACCTAGCATAATACGCAGGGGTTCTCAATATATATCTAACGTCATCTGTGAAAAAATCGGTTTCGAATTTACTTAAAAGGTTAGTTTTAAAAGATTAATTATTACTGATATCCAAACTTCTTAAAGGGAAAAACGGAGGGTGGAATATCTCCTTTATTTTACTTTCTTTGTTTATTAAATCGAACTTTAATGTTCACTGCACATATGCCTTTAACTATTGAGTTATCGGTGATTAAGTTTAAATAATTACAAATATAATATTCAGGAGCCTTTGCAGTGCGATAATAAATATATAACGACTAGGGAGCCTCTAGACGATAACACCCCTGCCAAATCCACTCTGGATACTATCGGTTCTGTTATTGCCATTTTCTCCCTGTACAAGGGCCATGTAAAAGACCCTATTCTTCTTCCAACTCTTGTTGCCTTCTCAGTTTTTGTTTGCCTCTCCTTTTTTATTTCAACCTCTGGAATTGCTTTTCCGATTAATTTTACGCTTCACCGACTTTCATTTTTAAAAGGAAAAAGATGAAATGTTGTGTGCTGATGCCTCACTTAAAATTTTCCTTACTCTTTTCTCCTTGCAGTTATAACGGTCATTTATGTCTTCTGACTCTCGTGGCGAATCATAAATTTTTCTCTTGCCGCGTGAACGAAAATCAGTTTCTTAACGTAATAATGAGGACATGAATGACTTATTTTTCGTTTTGGACAATGCGGGATATTTTTCAACATCCATGCATTCGCTACTCTGAACTTCCTCTCACATATTTTCTTCACAGCCCCTGTTCATCTTTTCAGCTATTCAATTATTTTCTGCTTGTCTTAACACTGACTTCTAACGGCCCCTTTTTGTTTATTATATGCAGAATTTCCATAGTGCAAAACAGACTTTACATGAAGAGTTTTCATAGTTTAAGAAGTATGTATATTAAGTTCATCTATCTCCATATTTAAAAAATGAAGGCTCATATGTAGCCTTTGTATGCCTTTAACATGGGTTTAATCTCAGAGCCCTCAGAATTGGTTTCCTTTACGTGCCGTTTTTTCAGTTCATAATTTTTAATTTATGTACATAGATTGCGTCAAAGAATCAAAAGTTTTACGGCGAAACCCCCAAACCGAGTGTTTCCCTTGAACTCTTATCTACTCATGTTGCAGCCAATTATGCTTCTACTGCGAAATTTACGTCACTAAGAAAAGTTTAATTCCCTCTTACGGCCAGGAAAGCCAATACTCCAGGCGGCGCACCAACTCAATCCTTAGCAAACATCTTTTTTTAGGCATTTTGATGTTTATACTAGCTCATCAAAGAATTTTGCCTCTAGTCTCATTCCTAAAAGATATATTGGCAGTTTTACTTTGTGATATCTTCTCAAAAAACTCAGTTCGGCTATTATGATGTGAGAAGTGAATTAGAGGGGCTTATAACGGCTTTGTGGCTTACATATCTAATGTTAATTCATATAAGTTGCATTTTTCATGTATGCATACTTTGAAGGTTTAGTACATACTTCATGTATGCACTAAGAAATTTTCTCCGTAGTGAAGATATGGTGAATTAACAGCGATATTTAAAACGTTTATGCCTGTCAAATTGAATGTGACTACGGTTCGGCATCTTATTTAAGCACCACTATATCTGGGGATTACGCAATGAAATTGTTTGAGAAAACTACCTATCAGCGCATTATTTTTACCGCAGAATACCATATTTTATGGGACATTTCACTAAAAATTACTATAAATGTCCTTTCATAGTCTGCTATTGGATACCCTCGTTTTTTATGCTGTGCCGTAACTGCCGATAAAATAAATGCCGACGTTTCGCGATGGCAAAGTGACTAATTTTTTTATATTTTCATCTTCATATCGCTTTCCAGGGTTAATTCCGCTACTGTGCTTGGCTGATGTTTTTCTCCAATGCTCGTCAACTTTTCCATGGCGCCAGAAATAATAATTCTGCTTTAAAAAATGGGACTATGTGCTCCTAGGCATAGTTACTTTCGACAGATAGCCGTGACCCGGGTATTCTTGGAGCTTTCCGTGCCGTTCTCACCTTGACCGCCGCATTCACAGGCTCGGAATAATGAGTCGAGACCTGGGTGATGTCCCTCCTACTCTTTCCTTTTGTTGCACTCCGTGATGCTTGTCACTGCGCCGTATGGTTTATTTTTGCCCCCGGGATTTAAGTTTTGGCTCAAATCATAATCGCGAGGAAAATGAGGCATTAAATTTACTGCGCACACCAGCCACTATTGTTGCAGTATCAACCATGTCTGTCAAAATCACGTCAAATGACGTGGTTTTCAAGTTTGCTTAGAGTGCGGATCACGTCAATTTACGAATTTGAAGGTTGCTGTTCAATTAAAATATACATAAATGTCCTGTAGAAAGTTATTATTTTGAAAGTACTCAACGGCTCGCTATTTTTCAAAAAATAATAAATGAAGTAAATTTTTACTATTTACAATGTAAATTTAAGGTATTTATCTTTTACAGAATATGGTTTTTGGCATTGGTTTTTAATTTGTATTGATTAATAAACTGGCCAAAAATTATCCATATTCAATGAGAGTCTTCGAATTTTAGACTCAGTGGTGGGAGCTTACAGCTGTCCATTAATACATCTATATCTCGTGCATATTATTTAACAGACAGTATTGTTATACATACCTCAGATTCTTTTCCAAAAACATGATCTTTGCAATTTCGTTTTAACTGGGTATTAAATGTTGCAATCCGTGTCAAGTGTATATAGATACTGCACTTCTTTCCTTCGATATGTACATTTTAAAACATTTAACCCTTTGAGTTCGGCATGACGTGATATCACGTCAAGGGTATTGTGAGTGTTCAAGCTTTCACTAGGCTCCATAGTGAAAGCTGGAACACTCCCGGTACCCATGACGTGATATCACGTCACCAGCATAAAGACAACCATGACGCGATATGACGTCATTCCGCACTTAAAGGATTAATATGATATTACGGAGCATTCAGCAGCCTGTTATAGAGCCCCTATAACTCCCATGAGCTGGTGTTTGGAAAATAAATGTAGCTCCTAAGTATGATCTACTTGTGTACATCGGAAAGCACCCGTTGCTCAACGCTATGGAAAGCCATATTTTCGTATTGATTGGGGGCATTGTACCTCTTCTATTGCTCGAATAGACTTTATTTGCTTATAGCTGATGAAATTATTTTAAAACTTAAGGATTTCTGTTGCACTTCCGTGATGGGAAATGTACAGTTTTTTCACCAAAACAACAGAGGTCCCGGTAATACCTCTATTTGAGTTGTGCGATAGAGCTTTGAATATTTGGTATTCCGGGAAAGGTTTATTGGTGGTTTATTACGATCATTGTCACACTTCGTTTGTCCACAGTGGTACACTTGCGTGTCTAAAGTTGACGTGGGAATTATTGTTTGCATTTTTGTGGGAAGATGCCGTGGTAATTTATTTTCGATAAATCACGGCGCTCTATACAACTACTCAGATGGTTGTCGTGAGGCATCAAATATCTATCAATTTTATTATCTTTGGCTGCTCCGTCCGTTCTCTCCCTCTAACGTAATACATTAAATGAAAAATCCTATGGAAAACGTTTTTGTATTATAGTAATGAAACATGAACGTCTCTTTTTGGGTGAATTGGAGACTCTCGTGCCACACAAGGCTTTATTCAGTAGAACTCGGTCTTGAAAATGCCGTGAACTTGACATCATTGCATCTACCATTCACAATTTTTTTTAAATGGCGTCTTTATAATATTGGGACATAATAGGGAATCTGATACCTTATTACTTAACCTAAAACAGTTACAGAATTGGTTCTATCTCCATTTAATGAAAAATACCTTTACTAATCCTAACTCAGGGAATGAAATTTTCCATGAAAAAATAATTTTACTTGGTGCACATGCACCCATGTGAGTACCAGAGAAACCATATCATTTTTACTTGCGATGACATCATTGAAATTATTCGGCTCTTGGGGGCTTTTCTTGTGGTTCCTTTTGGATAAAAAAATAAATATACTACTATCAACCCAGATATCCCTTTTCCCACTTCTTAAGAACCTCCGCGAAATTCAGTTCCTAAAGAAATAAATTCTAGAAGATTTAGTTTTAAGAATGACTAACCCACCTATTTAATGAGTTTTCTAGGTAAGTGAGAGCTATTAACTATAGCAGTTGAGAACACTTTAAGCTTCCTCTACCGAGAATTGTCAAATTGAAACGACCAGCAATGGCTGGTCATTTGAGTTTAGAAATGTTGATACCTATCCATGTTAATACTCAGTGATAACAGCGGTAATCATTATCTGGACGAATATTGTGAAAAGCCAACTCACTATAATAATGGATTATTTTTTCACCCAAACCTATGGCGGGATAATGCGCCTCTCTCCCTGTTTCCGTTCTGAGGTTTCCCAGGTTCAAAATCGCTGCGGAAACGCATGTCCCTAAGGCCGTGACAGGTAGTTCTTTACACTGCCAACTCAATGCTGGCATCGCGAGAGAGGACCTCTGACATTTCGTATGATAGTCGAAAAAGGCAAACGAAATGGAGAAGGCTTAGTATTATTCTGTTCATTAAAAAACATAAGTGTCGTATGCTTCTAAAACCATCTCGAATACTACAAACTCCCATGAATACGGGAATACTCTTTTCGTTTGAAGTAAAATGTATATATTTCACTTATTCTCTATAAATCCTAGAGATGGCGGCACTACGTTAATTCAAGCGACGCCAAAGTAGAAGGATCTTATGTATAAAGGTAACTCCGGTCCGTTAGTCGGTGATTAAATGGGTGATTTACACGGGAGGAGGACGTTTATATTAATAATTGCCATGTTCCGAAAGTTTCGCAAAATCGTTGTTATCGTAGGGTACTTCCTCCGAGAGAGCAGGAAGGCAACGATACCCTAATAGCCGTTCAAATATGTGCATTTGAATAGTGGTTGGAGAACTCTCGAAGTACAGAAATTGGAGATTTCAAGAAGAATCTAGAATCTCCTTTACCCCCAGACCAAAAGAATAAATCATTGCCACTGTAAGTAGGGCATTTACCATGCGGCACACACTGCCACATTGCCATCAACGTTAAACACACGTTAGGAACACCCGTATTTGATCGAGATTTTACCTCTCCTTGTCGAGGGTCCCTCGGACGACCAAAAATAAATGTGGAGTTAAAATTCCTATGGCTTCCATTGACAGTTTAAATTATTCTTTAATTCTTGATAGTTTTAAGAGCCAACGTATTTAAATTCGTATTTTGAAACGAATTCGTTAAAGATGCACCCAATACTTGGCCTTGCACTAATGTGGTGATATAACTTGCCCACGCATATCGTTGTATTCATCTTTGTTCGTGAACGCTGAAGTTCGCTGTTGTTTTCCGATCTGCACTTCCTATTCTTCTACTTCCTCGCCTTGAATGGAAAGGATCATGCGCTCTTATAGGCTTGTGTAACAGTTAAATCAGTGTATTGACGTGATAAGCCAAAGGTCTACGGTTCGACTTTCGTTACAGATATTTTTTTAATATGGCAATGTTTACAGAGGAAAGCCTGAATTCATACCACCACATAAACACGATGTCTGCTCCGTGAAAGTCAGAAAGATTCCAGCCTTGGTCCTTTTTTCATCGTTCTCAGATCCTTTCTTCCTTACCCGTACAAAGTGATCGGTGTATGGACGCGGTAAGCCAAAGGTCTTCGGTCGACTCCCGATACAGATTTATTTTTTTTAGTGTGGCAATGACTACCGAGGAAAGCCAGAATTTATGGCACCACACGAACTCGATATTCTTGCCGTGAAAGTAAAAAGGAGACCAGCCTTGTTCCTTTTTTTATCACTCTCAGATTCTGTCTCCCTTACTCGTTTGTTTGTTTGTTTCTGTCCTCTTCGCCTTTGCTTCTTGATGCTTCATCGGGGAGGCGGATAGGGAGAGCGTCCACTGATGTTCTCCTTGAGGAGGAGTGGTTCTTTGGCAGCACACAAAAAATAACGTATTTCGTTGCTTACCCTTGGCGGAACTTAAATTTCATCCTCTCTAGTCTGCCTGTCTGCTCCGTGCCTCTCCGTTCACAAAGGGAAGTCGGGTGGTCGTGTGTTTAGGCTCTGGGAGCCCTCCGCCCGCTTCTTCACTCCCTCTGTTGCTTATGGATGTGCGACACTCGGTGCGAGAGCAGAGAACGGCGCCCGGCGGTGTGGAGGGCGCGTTGAAAAGGGAGGGAATTTTAAAGTAGCCCACAAACCTTTCTACTCTCTCTCCTCTTTCACCTCTCCTTTGCTTTCGTCTCCTTAATTTTTGCTTTCCTCATCTTTCATCTCTCTCTTCTTGCTTTCGCGAACATCATCTCGATCTCCGTCCCGTGAAGGCAGTCTTCCGCAAAACTGTCCTCCCGTTTGCGCTCGTATCATTCACGAACACTTTGTCTGCGAGTCAGTGAAGCTGCTAATATATCACTCCCTTTGAGGAGCTCTTTGATGATGGTGAAACTAATTTGTCTCGGCTTCGACGGTTGTGAGATTACCCTTCATATGCCATAGAATTCTCGTTTTAATGGCCTGAAACCGTTTCTGTTCGCCTCTGCTGTTTCAAGATCTCTTTTATCAAGTTATCCACATCAACCCATGTGTTACATCATGGATTTCTATGATTTTGGTAAACTGTTTTTACTCAGGAAGACCTAATTCACACTAGAGAGACGATTCTCAAAAAACTTCTAATCACATGTTAACAAAATATTTGTTCGACATGGTTGGATGTTTGGAAAACTGACCAAAAAAATGGAGTTATTTATGACATTCAGATGGTGAGCAGGGTAGTCCGGAATCATATAATCTCAAACTTCTTCACTTTTCTCCCAATTTGATAGCAAATGACAAGAAAGCACTTCGAGAAAAATATTAGGCTAATATTAGCACAAGCGGCCTTGCCCCAGTTTAGTTTCTGAATAGATACCCCTATCTGGTTGATAAAATGACCGCAGGCCGTTGGTTTATTCCATCCTTCAAGGTACCGCATGTCACTTGGATCTTGACGAGGCAGTTGCAGAAATACTTCCTGTGGGTTACTTGTCTTAACTTCTAAAATCGTCGCTGGGTCACCGTTATTAAAGATCCGTCACGCTTCTTTTATAGGAAGAAAGATATGTTTGAGTGGGAGTGTTTTTATTTTGATAGTTTTGTAAATGTTTTACTATTGTTTACGATTAATTGTTTAGTACAGTGATGGAGAGTCCTCCAAATTAAGGGATTGGTACTTTTGAGACAAGGATTTTTCCCCGCTATGACTGTAGAAAAGTTCTCCCCTTAGGTATTAATAAATATTACCCCCTACCCTGTGCCATCCTTTGTGTAAATACAAGATGGCACATTGCTTAGCAATGAGTGAAATAAAACCATTATGCCAGAAATTTATCGATCGTTCTAGCAGCATTTACCAACCTAAACCATTAAATTGGGATACCAAATTCATTCCCATTTTAATTTAACGAGTCGGTTTTATTATTTTAATAGCTTATAGACTTAAATTTATGATGAAAGAATAGGTGTTATCTTTTTTATGAACTAAGCGATGGAAAATTATAACCCAATGCTGATTAATATGCAAGAGGTGAAGAGTCATTAAAATTCGTTAAATTCATTTTCCGACATGAAAAGTAAATAAAATAAATGTCGATGGATGTTAATTATGCAATCGTTCAGAGCTAAATGCTGTGTCGCAGAATTCTATTAGTAGACTTCGTTCCTATTTAAATATTCATTTCCTTTTACAAGGACTTTTGAAAAACTTCCTGTAAAACAGAAATTTATTCCGTTCCCTCGCTTCCGATTGTTTACTCTTCACAAAAGTTTTTGCTTTTTAGTGTGATCCTGTTGCCTGAGGATGTGCAAAAACGTGAAACAAAGGTTTTTCGGGCCGATGTTTACGTATGGTAAAAAGGTGAAAGTATTTCATGCGGTTGAACACTCTGCTCACTAGATTATCTAAATGCTTGTTTTTTCCTATCTCATCAGAAAACTATGTTAATATAGTTTCGCAATTTTTGAATTGATCGAGCCCCATTTACCCTGAGGTATATAATTTTATCTCTATATTTTGAACGATAATTATCAGAATATTTTTCCCAGTTTTTCCGAATATTTTAACTTTCGCAGGTTCCTTTCTGTTCCAATGTTTCATTATCAGTAGGATCTTGTGATTATCATTTTATTTGTTTTTTCATTCATAACTCAATTAAGTATAACCCTTTGGTTAAGCGTTAAATTTCAATTATATTAATATTAATGATGGTTTTATTATCCATTATAATGATAAATTTTGTATGAAAATTATGTATAACTCTTAATCGATTTTTCCCCTTCAAATATTTTATCTTTAATTATCAGCTCATGTTAATGCTATATTATTTCCCCGTTTATTATATCCGTTTTGAAATAATTTCAATATTGCTGTGAATATGATGAAGATAAATAGCGTAATCCAGTTTATTCAACAATGAGACTTTTTTCTCTGCCCTTGTAATTCGTTTTCTCTGTATTTTATCAATGTGCATTATTTTCACTCATCACTTAACGCTTAGGTTTTTTCTCGCTTGGACTAAGTTTTTGGCTGAATTCAATATATCTTAGCTCTATCAAACTTTGTGAAACTTACTCGATATAGATTCTTCGAGTTGACATGTGAAAAAGGGAGGGAATACATCTGACACGGAAAATTATTTACTCCTAACGAGCAGTTATGAGCCCCTAATTTTTCTCTCTCTTGATTATTCGACGTCAATTCGATATTATTCCACAAGAGCACAAACTAATGTGGAACAGGTTTTCATTTTCACGTTAGACTAATGGATTTTTACTTTGACTTCGTCTAAGCATTCCCTCATGACTCTTAGTCCTTTGTTACCATGGTAAAATGTTACTCTGCGCATGAATTCGTTTGCAAAGTTCGATGCTAATTTCGTGTTCATTCACAGGTGCAAAATTCCACAGAAAAAAAATCGTTCGCTTTGGTCGTTTTAGGTGAGGCAAAAGGCCGAATACCATCTCTGAAAATTCGCACTTGTTTGCTCTTGCGGATGACTTCGTACAGGTTAAGCCGTGCCTAGTCCCACAGTCTTAACAATATTTTATTCATAGACTTGCAGCGTCTTTATGCCGTCTGAATAGTTTTAATTTGTAATAAATAGCGCACAAAAATTTATCGTTAATATATTATCTTCAATTAAATGTGGCTCTTTTCCAACTTAGGTATAATTTATTGGTTTTACGTATAAAACAATCTGCTGATATGGAGTGAAGAAGTCTTCAAGTAAAAAAACACTATGAAATTATGTATGAATATAATGGCGTCAGTGGAAGCTTTTGCATTTCATTAGGTAAATTACACAAAACCAAATCAATAATTTCTTCGCGTACGAAAACAGATTAATGTAATTCTTCGGTTGAATCTTATTTTTTAAATCGACACAGAGGGGGGTAAAACTCCATATTAATGTTGATATTAGAATTGCAAATTAGTCAGACATAATCTCGCACTCAATATCATTCCAAAAGAGCACAGAATAGTGAGGAACAGGTTTCATCATTTCACGTTAGACTTCCACATGCTAAAGAGGCGAGAAAAGGCAGGTTTATAAAAAATAAGAAATTTGGAGAAAATTTTTTTTCCAACTAAAGGAAAGATGTCTTACCTAACTGTAAAAAGTACAATAACCTGGTATAAAACTTTTTACGTAAATTACGAAGATTAATCGATTCTTAGTTGCCTTTTATGTACCTTGAAATCGTTGAAATGAACTTTATCCTAAAGACTGCTTTTCTTTGATTGCACCATCTTGGGCCCTCTAGATCTCACTTTGTTTTGAATTTGTTATTTTATCTCCCTTTCTTTAGCGGAACAAGACTTGACTGACTTTTTCACTGTCTTTATTCTTCTCCGCTAGTCATGAGTGTGTTTCTTTGTGCAAGCGTTTTTTCATGACTCTGCCTCTCATCCTCGTTGCCGTCCTCATGAGCGTCCTTCGATTGCGTCGGGATGAGTTAATGAATATTTAAGATTCAACATGCTGGAAGTGTTTCCTCGTGAAACCAGCCGTGGAAGGTTCCACGGTTGCTTACACGTTCTGATTTTCAGTTTATCTATCTATGCAGCGGGAAAGCGGATACTCTATGCACCGTGGGTCCCACGCCAGCGTCTTTGTCGACGGAGTCCGTTAGCATGTGTAATTTTAGGATCCCTGGTAATGGCGACGCTGTCAAAAGCCTTATATACTGCCGTTTTCAAGCGAAAGTTGGCGCTCATCACCACCCCATAAAAAGCAATGATGGTCCTCGTAATATTCGTGAAAAGGCACGTAAGAGGTCATAGTGCCTTCAAAAATCTGGTAAGATATATCTTTTGTTTAGTTTGTAAATGATTCTCAGCAAATTGCTTATACGCCTACCTTTTCACATTCTGTAGAATGTAGAAGCCCTTATTAAGTCCAAAGTATATTATGGAAACCTGTTCCTCGTAAGGCTGCGTTAGTTTGAAATGTTAACAAATTTGATGCATTTCATTTCACCTCTGTCTCATTGGAAATACTGCTTTGGAAACTACTCACGGTATTTTTCATTGTTAATTTTTTTTAAGTAAGGGATATTATCTTGTCCTCAAACAACGTCTGTTGACTGATCATCATTGGCTGTTCAATTCTAAGGTTGGTTGACTGCAGCCCTCCACACTTCCCTATCTAATGCTAGTTGCCTTACCTCCTGGTGTCTTTCCTTATGTACTTTCTTCTTTATTTGATGAATGAACTTATTCCTGGGTCCTCATCTGAGGACATTTCCCTCTATTTTTCCTTCAGTTATGTTCTTCACAAACCCATTGTGTCTTAGGTTGTGTCCAATCCATCTTGTTAATTTTTTCTATATGGTATTTCATATGTTACTTTTGTCTTCTACTCTTTTGTACGCAACATAATTTCCTATTATGTCCGTCCATTTTATCTTCAGTATCCTCAACTATCACCAGGTTTCGAAGGCTTCTGTTCTTTTCTGGTCAGCTTTTCCCATTAATGTCACTTTAAAATGCTCAATACGCAGCGGGATACCCCGAATAACTTCAATATAGCTTTTCCAATAGTCTATTCTTCCAATATCGGCTGATAGTAACGGCAAATAAAGAGAGAAATACTTTCGGACTAATATGTAAAAAAAATTCCTTTTTACACGTCCCATCATTGATTTTCGCAATTGCAGAGCAGGCACTTTTTTCCTCCAAGACATAATATTCCTTTCTCCTATTTCCTCCCGGTTCAGGTATGACTGGTATCCTGGAAATTTGCGCTATACGAGGCGGCACTCCGGCGGCTCGCGAAGTAATTTGAAAAATATGGGTGTAAAAATATCTTCTTCGTGATTTCCAGGACTTAAACCCTGCATAATAAGTGGAATCGATCGATAAATTCCGCGTTCGTGATTTTTATTCCACGAAGCAACCAGGTTGGTATCGTGGCTGTATTTTTTCATTCTGGACAAGAGCGTATCGCTCCGTTGATGATGGAAACCCTACGCGCCTCTACATATGTCCCAAGTATGCGTTTGTGTGTGGTGGTTAGGGGTCAAGCGTGTCCACCCGCGAATCCGGCCTGACATTTCTCCGAGTGCCCTTTTAAACACAGGGAGAAGTGTACCCATCCCTCTACGATTCCCATCCAAGGGGCATGACACCCTCGCTCCCCATCTCACCTTGACGCGAGAGATAATACATCATGAAATAGGTACGCGGAGGCGGAATTGTTTCAATTTTTCTGCCAGTGGCGGTATTGTCGTTCACGGTCTATGGTTTTTGTTTCTCTTCGGGTTCATAGTTTACCCCTTAAACACGGGCCAAGACCTCGCTCTCCTTATCATGTATTATTTCTTATGCCCTCTCTACTGTCATCTGTCGCAATGAATCCTTTTATTACCTGGATGTGATGGGGACACCGGAAAGTCCAGCAGCGTATGCTCCAACGATTCCGCACTTTGTGCGCTTTCCTCCAATTTCTGACTATCCTTCGAGCCGTCAATTTCCCTAGTCAATAATGGTCCTATCGATAGGATAATTGGTGTTAATCTCTCCAAGATCATGCTTTAGTCCTTTCCCAATTTTACTTTTACATTCCTCTTTTATGATGGCTTGAATAATTCTTTCCTGTTCGTCTTGGTTCTGCCCATTCTCTAAGTATCCGCGCTGTGTGCTCGCTCCATTCTTATTTGGTAACTCCCCTTTTTATACATTATAGGTCGTGCACCTTATTCTTTTCTGTTTAGATGTATTCCAAAATCTGTCTGTTGTGATGCTGGCTACTTATACTGATCCTTACAATTTACTAATCTAAAACATTTCATTTTGGATGTTTCTTTTTATGTCATATCTTATTTTCCTGTTGCCCAGCATAAAAACTCTCAGACCTTAGTGGGAATTGCAATTTCTGCATAAAAAATGTTATTTTTTAGGACAATCAATATAGCTTCATTTTTGCAAAAATTGAATAAATGAAGATACACTGCACAGAAATTGTTTTCCACCTAGGTAAATTATAAGTTTCTTAAAAACCCGAATAAACGTATAAACCTCCAAAAAATGAGACAATACCCCTTCAAAAAGTATTTTTCTCAGCCCTTGTATAATATCCTACTCCTACTAAACTACTGTGCACTTAAAAAATGGGTGATTGCTGGTTTTCTTTAGCAAATGTTCACTGTAGGATTTTAACTTAGCGTAAAACATTTCCTAAATAGAATAAAATCATTGAATTAACTTCATTTTCATAGCTGATTTGTTCACTTAAATAAGGTAAACGAAAGAGAATGCCGGTGTCAAACGAGAGACCATATTTGATTTTGTTCATAGTAGTTTACTTTCGCTCGAAGTAATGAAATGATTTTATCTGGGGACTTACTAAGAAAGGATGCGATTCTTCAGTCTCATAAAATTTCCAAAACGTCTTGTAGAGGAAAGGTTTAAAATAATTTTAATTTTGTCAACGCCGAAAATCTGTCTATGGAAAGACCAAGAAGTCTTGTTGGTTGTTTTACACTGCACAAAGAATATTTCGGGCAGAGCGTTATTGGAAGACCTAGGTTATAAGGATAAACAACCAGAAAAAAAAGCCTGAGCAGTATGAAAAATTATAACCAGTGGAGAGATAAATCTACTTCTCTCTCATGTTCATAACAGATAACGCCTTCGCCTTACGCCTTCGTAAACGACGTAAGGAACGCCTTCGTAAACGACGATGGAAATGCAGTAATAGCTTTAAATGTGTGAGTATTTTGAAATACAAAATACTGCAGTGCAAAAAATAATATTGTATTTTAAAGAAATGTAAAGATAGGCTAGTAAACCCAATTTTTATCTTTTAGGCTCCCAGAATAGTTGTTCATGAATGTTTTAACTTATATGGTAGCTTATTTTTTTATTTTTACTAGATATTAATTTGGAGAACGATGGGCGTTTTTTCTATCCAAAGTTCAGTCTTATTTATTGTGAGTTTACACGGTTTGAATGATATCAGTAGCTGATATTACCGGAGGAATTAAGCCATAGAATGTGTTGTTCATGTTCTGCAAGATACTGGAATAAAATGATCAAATTTACTTCCACTTCCTATGGTAAGTTACCGACCATTTGATTCCCAAGCCCACTCATCAGATGAAATATTTAGACCATATTTTCACGAGATATAATACTTATTTTTATTTCAGTCTAATTTTTCATGGCTTTGTGAACAACTCATAAATAAAACTTGTTGTTTTCGTTTTTTTCGAGGACCATCCAGCTTTTTGGTAAGTTGTACAAGTTATCGTAAAAAAATTTATTCCAGATAATAACTCAATTTTATATTCATATATTGTACTACTGCTCTTTTTTGCTACGTACTTACACTGAAAATGTTTTATAATCATGCAGTTAATATTTAAATGGCCACTCTTAATCAAAATGTATTCATTTAGATGTCGTGTTATACCCAAGGGTCCCTTCCCAGTGGCGCGTGGGCCTAAATTCTCTGGTCAAATGATATTGAATCGCATACTGAATGAGTTTCCCCCGGCCCACGGTCTTCCAGCTCCTTACCTTCGGGCTCCTTTTGGGGTAAAAACCTTTATTCCCCGTTCCCTCCTTCCCTCTCTATTCCTTTGAAGAGCCTGGCCCTCCTATTCCAATCTCATGTAGTTGTCTGATCTTTCGCCGCAGGGCTCTACGGTCGCTCATCTCAGCCCATACTCCAGCCGACGAGATGCCCATCTCCGCCTTCCGCAAGAAGAAACTCCTCTACGTGTTCAACGTCTTCTTTGGTAAGTGTTTCCATCAAACTGGCGGTAAGGTTGGAGCAAACATCAACGCCATTACAAGCTAGGGTTTCATGTTGTTGGCCTAGCCCACGGAAAATATGCTTCATTAAAATTCTTTACGGTGATGACCCACTTAAGGATATTTTAGCCAGGAAAAAGTATACTCTTTGTTAATTTTTCATTTTCTAAATAGCTAGTCGCGTCTGATTACTAGTGTAACTCATCATTTGCCCTTTAAAGTCTTTTTACTAGGCTACGTCCGTGCGTAAATATATCAAAAGAAAATAACAACAACCAGCCTAATTTATAGCTATCTGCAATGCGATGCTGATAAATTTTCTGCCAATAGCTAACCAGCTTTGCCAAATGTGTTTCGATATAACTAATCCTTTAATGGCTTACATCTCGTGTAACTCCACTATCTTTGGAATTTAGACCTGAGCTGATTGAAGATTGTATCTCAGAAAATGTTTGTACGACATTGACGGATGCGGCTAATGAGAGAACTCTCATAGATCAGCTACGTCAGAAGAGACCAACTGCTTACTTTCAATAACTGGAAAATAAGCTTATCTTTACCTACATAGACCCATTACTAATAAACTATGGAAATTTTATGAGTTCCATGCAAGTTATTGCCTATGTAGCCAGAGTAAACTCAAAAGTAATTCATAAAATATTAGGGCGCACAAAATCAGCTAAACGGATTGCTAAGTGCTCTACGAATAATTGTGTGAATTATTCTTGCAATCTGAAAAGTCTCAAAGAACTTTGTTTGTAATCCGTATACACCAAAGTTACGTGTTGATTAGTAAAAATAAATTTTGCACTCCGCTGGTCAGTTTAGAGGTCAATAATTTATTGCACAATCCGGATTTTGCAATGAATTATTGACCTATGAACTGATCAGTAAAGTATAAAGTTTATTGTTACTAATCAACATGGAACTCCACAAAGTTTATCAGAGTCTCATTTCATTTATTATTACGAGTCTTTCTACAACATGTTACTAGGTTTGCCAGGTGCTCTGATTGCATATCTGCGTTTCAATTGATTATAATATGTCGTCCAACGAATTTCTTATTAAAACTTTTGTTTTAAGCCTAAATGCAAGATGTACCTATCCTTTTTTTACGCAGAAAGCTATTTCTTGTACAGAGTGTAATTGAACACCTGGATCTGAGTATTGCAAGGAGCATGGAATACGTTTTATGGCAAAGGAGGATACATAAAAAAATCTCTCCTTTGAGAGCACATTATTTTAAAGCTTTCTCTTCCTGATTACTTATTTAGTTACCAATAGAGCTTCTTGTGGCAGGGTTAATACTTTGGAAATAGCTGTCGAAGTGTGCGGCGTTTTTTTTCTTGGTGAATTTATTTTCCCAAAATTAGAGAAACGACTGTTTCAGCCTTCCATTACAGCCTATTTTAATTAGTCTGAGAGAATTTTAGTGCTAACGATATGCAGCAAAAGTGAAAGCTTTCTTGTTTAGGTATTCGTGAATTTTTGACAGAGGAGGAATGCTCTAGGTTATTGATTTTTTAGGCCCAATACGGTTCCAAAGCTTTAGCCAGACCACTCAATTTGGAAACACGGGCATGTGACTCAAATATAACAATGAAACTGAATTTTCATCCTATTTTTTTGAATTTATCTTCTTTCCCGATGAGTTGCTTGGATCACCGACGAATTAGGGAAATTTATAGAGATTGCAAATGGCTGTTGATGGATTTAAAAGGGTGGATATGAAGATAATTTAATGTCCTGCGTGTAAAAGCTAAAGCTTGTTTTGCCAAAAGCATTTTAGTGTACCAAATACTCGAGCATTATTGCTATGGTTGATATTTATTTTATATCAAAATGGATATTCGTTGCTATACTTTCAGTGGAAATCACTTTTTTTAGATTTAGCCAAGAGTAATGGCAAAAAAATTCATGAAAGGCCCGCACCAACACTTTAAAATTTCCCTTGACTAAGCGCCCAATGGCTCAAACGGCTGAGTGTAATGGGTTACCACGTCAGTAATTTACGATTCAGAAACAGTTGCATTGAAGTTAAAGAAACTTTTTAATAATACGTTAAAATATGTTTTCTGGTATATCAGTGTAACTGGAAAAACTGTCCCAGTAACTACTCATTTGGAGATTTTTTCGATAAAAAATATCATAGGTTTGCTATTTAGCAATTGCGATCAATTTGTCTTTGCCGTGATGGCAGCAGTTTTCTACTGGAAGCCAGAAATCCGTCTGTATGATCATGAGGTGGCTGAAACAATATGGATAACAACGTATTTATATACTTTCTTAATAACTGTGCATGAAATGTTACCTTTGGTGCATGTATGTGGAGCTATGATTTGAGAAAATAAATCTACGCTTCTTAGATTTCCAGTATTTGATTTTTTCAGGGTCATTGCCGATGACATATGTTTCTCCACAGAAATGTACAAATGGTTAGTATTTGGTCATAGCTAAAATATAAATGAAACGAAATGTCCCAAAATATAAGCGTAATCTGTAAAGCATGTTCTACTTCTATCTGGAAAACATCTAGATGTTGCGTACATATTTTTATGCAACGGGTGAAGCTATAGTAATTTCAAAAACTAGATACATCCTTTAATTTACATGAAAATGCCTTTTAGTTTAGCTGGAAAAAACTCAAGCAGTTAGCAATTTCGCACCGTATACCTCATCTCCTCTTCAGACAACCGCTCTTTACTCATTTGGCTAAATACAGCTGCAATTTTAGTTAAAACTCATCCCGTAGAGTGGGCTACTTTTGTGCGATGTCTGCTTAAGGCATTCAGGTGTACCTTGTGGAAATGATGTGAATGTTAAAAAATATCTAAAAATGCAAAAAATTGGATGTTAATTCTCGCGAGGATTCCCCTTCGAGACTTACCTACTTGCCTGCACGAGAGCGATTCATCGCAAAGGATATGGATTAGAACTGAAACCGAATGAATGCTAACATATGTGCTCTAATAGGTATGAATATATGTGTATGTGTGCCTTTGAGCGGTATATGGAATAATAATGGTTAGGTGCATGCATAAATGTGCATAAAGATGGGAGGCTTGCCGAGACTGGAGGTTATTCTTTTTTTAACCCTTAGCGATAAAACCCACTCAATACCGCCGCTTTTGATTTATATCCAGTACGGTGTCTCTCACACCGGCGGTGCACGCGGGCCAGAAGTAGGGCACGGCAGCCCGCCGCGATGCTGGAATCCCGATTCCACCACCACCTACTAGTTTTATGGTCGCTTTGGAGATTAAATCGTGACTCCTTTTAATGGGAGGATTATATTCAAACGCTTTTTTATCACGGCTTCCCATTCTTGTTATTTTGCCGGTTTCTGCAAATCAAACTCCCTGCCTTTTTACTGCGGATTATCGGGTGCACATTCCGATGATTAAAGGTTTGCGCGTTATACATATATACGAGCATATATATATATATATATATATGTATATATATATATATATATATATGCACTCGTATATATATCCCCTCTTTCGTTCATTAGGCGAAAAGTGCGGATAGTGGTATCTTAAAGCCTCTTTTTCCGAGTTTTGAAAATTCAGTGGCGGAATAGTAACTTAGAGGTTTCAATAGTACATCTTTTGCTAGAGAAAAGGTTTTGGCTCATAAGTAAAGCTCGAGAGAATTTTTTTTTTCAATTTTAAAGTTGGTTTTTTTTTATTTGACCTCTTGGTGTACTGGAAATAAATCCAACCTCCTGAGGGTAAATATACATATGGCGATGCAAGTAGAGTTTTTAGTTTATGAGCTGATACTCCTCTTGTTGCAGATGAATCGTCAAGAGTAGGGATGACTAGAATTCATTAGATTGAATTCAATCAATTGAAAATTTAATCATCGGTATATCTCTGTTCACTAAATATTAGTAATGACGTGTAATTTCATTTTTAATTTCATCCATAAAACAATATATGCGTGATATTTTTGGAATGACACAAGTGGTACATTGATATAACATAAAAAGAGACACAAAATGTCAACAGAAAATTACTGAGCTAAGAATTTCCTCTTTAGAATTAGAGTTAACGAAACAATCAACGTCAAACCATAAATATTATATTTAGCCGTTTTGCTGTCATATCAGTCATGTCATTTCAGTTTGAATTATTCGCGCAGTATGGCTTTGTAGATGCTCTGAATTTTGTGAGCTCTTGATTGATGAAATTGTGGAAAATACTATTACCGTTTTAGTATTTTCTTGGCATTACGGGACCTAAAAATACGTGTGGTTTTGCTTTGGTTTTTTTCTCTTCGGTCGTTTAGGTTCATGTTCAGGATATCTTTTTTTCTTGGTACCTAATTAGTATCTTTAAAGTGTTCCTGGGTATACTCCAGCACTTTCATTCCTCATCACTTCAAGGGCTCCAAGGTCTTTCTCCTAACCTCTCTGGATGACTTATGATTGTTCATCATTTTGGCCCTTATGACAGAGTTCGAAAATTTTCCAGCGAACGTCGAAGGGAAATGCCAGGAAAAGGTTACGCCTTGTATCCATTTCTTTATGTATAGCTAAATGGTGGTGTGTTATATATATGTAGTGTTCTCTTTGCCATTCAAAGGGGTATTTAAGGCGACTATCTTGTTTCCATGTGTTTTCAAGTCGATGGGTATTCTCATTTCGTGCCTCTCTCTCCTACTATTCGACTCAAAGACCCCACCGCGATTCTTATTTTACTCAGCCAGCAAATATTTGTCTGGAATGGAATGGGATTTGGTCCTTCATCTATTTTGCATTCAACATTTCATCACCCTCATCACTCTCTCTATTGTACAGACCTCGATATTTTCTTTGAAAATGGTAAGTTATGAAATTATGATTTTTTCCTCGTAAAAGTTATGGACAAACATGATGAATTGCTTTTTATCTATATTGATGTGAGCCCTTGGAGAGATTGTCCTCTTCATGAGCTAAACTTACTCTGTGTGTAAGAATACATCCAGGATTGACTATTAATTTAATAGTGTATATTGGTGACCCCAGAAAAGTTAGGAAGTAGCCAATATATATTATACACAAGCTGGGGTAAAAACCTTTCTATTCTTCCTTAAACTTAAACCACGTACCTGCACATGCATGGTTGGTTGGTTATTGGAAGAGGTGACTGACGATTGAGGGTACTTGTGCCGTTAAAACAGGCAGGTCAGTTGGTAAGGGAATATTTATTTAGGGTCTGAAGGAAGGATGGAGAAAAAGCTAGCCTCAGCGTCAATCTGCTTTTAACAAATTGAGTCAAAGTGTCTGCAGTTTAACGTCCTAATCCATTATGTACAAGATATACTGAAGTTTGTTCTGGCATGCCACTGAAATTTCTCTGACACTGCCAATTAAGCAGTAGACGATGAGAGTATTTCTAAAAGAAATTAATTAGTTCAAATGGATTTGATAGGCGGTGTACGGAATTGAAGGTATTATTTCCATTTTATCCTAGAAGAACTTTCATAACACGGTTTTGAATTTTCATTAACTATAATATTACGTTTTACGCGAGTCTTGCACTTCAATTTACGTTTTTATGAAGATAAATGGATATAATTATACTTCTTTAGGCATGATTATTAAATATTTCCTGATTTTAGAAATAGAATTTTGTGAAGAGTTCCCTTCCAATTGTGCGTTTATTTTTACATAAGCTGGTACTGGCTTCCACTTTAACCATCTTCCTCTATTACAAGAGCCTTGTACATCAAACTTGGTCACATATTATAATTTTTTTCTTAATCTCTTATCTGCCAAAAGCACTCTCAAATATTAAATTTTCGCGCCATCCCCCATATATCTCTTCTTTAAAGGTTATCGTAACCTCATCCTCAATCAGGCTTTATGGCAGAGAGCCCAATTAATTCTGACATCCTTGCCCGCCTATTCTCTCATTCAGTCCATATCCATGGATTTTCTATGTTTCTGTACTTTTCCATGGCATACGAATAGATTCAAGTGGTCTCCAGTAGGGAAGCAATAGCGGTTTTATGGTTATCATGCTCGCCTTTGAACTTATACCTTTCATTTCACACTCTCTTTCCATCGTCGTCTCATCCTCAACCAAGAGTAGTTTTTTCCTTCCGTATCGACGCATCGTTTCCTTGTGCTGCAACCCTGGAGCGGTGTCCCCGTTCAAGCGAGTTCGCATCGAGTGTACGGCGACCTGGTTCACACCACTGCTCCAAAACCGCTTTTCCATGCCTCCTCTTCGTCTCATCCCGCTGCGACGTTGCATCGCTCTCTCGTATTGCATTGCTCTCGTTTGTGTACACGGGGAGTTTGCTATTCAGTTTAGTTCGTTGCCGTCTTCGCAACTCATTAGTGCAGTGCTTTCCATCTATTTAAGGATTCGCACTGGATAGCGAACTTCAAGACAAATTGGGAGCATTGTTGAAGTGTTCTGCAGTTTCATCATCATTGGTCGTTCAAACCTAAGATCGGTTGAATGCAGCCCTCTACCCTTCCCTGTCTAAGGCTAGTTCCCTTACCTCCTGTTATCTCTTCCTGTGTATTTTTCCCTTTTCC
Source organism: Ceriagrion tenellum (assembly GCA_963169105.1). NCBI lineage: Eukaryota > Metazoa > Arthropoda > Insecta > Odonata > Coenagrionidae > Ceriagrion > Ceriagrion tenellum. The sequence goes on along the minus strand of OY720632.1, from coordinate 103,563,344 downwards.
TGTGTACTTTTCCCTTTATTTGGTCCATGAACTTATTCCTGGATCTTTCTCTGGGGACTTTTCCCTCAAGTTTACCTTTAATTGTGTTCCTCAAAAGCCCCTTATGTCTCAGGCAGTGTCTAATCCATCTGGTTCAACTTTTCTGTGTAGTTTCCCATATGGTCTTCTACTCTTGCCTCTTCTACTCTTCTGTTCACTTCATCATTTCTTGTTTAGTCCGTCCATTTTATCTTCAGCATCCTCCTTCAGCACCAGGTTTCGAAAGTCAGCTTTTTCAATGGTCCATGCTTTCGATCCATTGATTACCACGCTCCACACGAATACTTTCGCAGACTACTTCCTGGCTTGTAGTCCTGTCTTCTTTGAGGAGAGCAGTTGTCTATTTCCCATGAACGCCTTCTTAGCTTGGGCTATTCTCCGGTTTACGTCCGCGTACTTCTTCCATCCCACGTGATAGTACACCCGATTATTCCTCCGTGCTGGAGTTTATAAATACCGTTTTTACACGATGCTTGGGTCAGTCTTGAGTTCAGTGCTGAAATCAGTGCAGGAAACTCAAAAATATATTCAGGAATTCGATACGTCGTTGACTGCTTTTGCACGATGCTTACTTCAGTGCTCAGTGGTGCTGTCCGTGCATTCGCTGAACTACGCAATCAGAATAAACTGCTCCGTAGAGTCTTTTCATAGTAGCTGTGCTATTTACAAAGCAATCATCGAGGTAGATGGAGAGGGCACTTGCTATGCTGGCCAATTCTAGGAGCTCTAGCCAGTCCGTCATCTTCGTTAACCTACATTTTCCTTACGGACTAACGTACTAATTTTGCTATTTTAAATTATTTTTTATCATTAACTTACTAGAAATTTTTATGCGCTTACTTCTTTTAAATATGCATTCTCCTTGCACATTTTGATTATTTATTTAGATCAATAATCATCCGCAATCCTGATGAAAACTATGATGAAATTGAGTACCATCTATAACTCTAGGCAGCTAGCCAAAATATATTTCAAGAGTTGCTGGTCATAAATTACAGACAGATGGTGGATATTCACACTATACACCGCTAACTCGTCCATTCTGTCGTGCTATTCTTAGAACAGTAAGGAAAGAGCAGGGTTAAACCATATGATTATTATTTCGGTTGTCAGGCTTCAATTTAACGACATACATAATGCTCTCTCTACCCATCGCAATGAAAGCAACCTAAACAATCTTTAAAACCAGTTCACGAGGTATCAAGAAAGCATTTTTTCAATCGTTGTCCATGCAGCTTCCCCGAATATTTCTTAGGTGAACTACAGTTCTACCAGCGGTATTCTCTCGGAACGTTTGGAAATTGCCTACTAACCTGTGACTGGTCGTTCAATCGTAGAATTGGAGGAAAAATAAGTGTCGTAGTCATTTTTCTTTTCAGCCATGAAAATTGAGTTCGATTTTGACATCAGATATGATTACTCCGTTTACACGACACAATTTTAAGCGTGCTGGGTTCTGTTTTATTTTCTGCGCTGAATTAAGATCGTAGAATTGGAGGAAAAATAAATGTCGTAGTCATTTTTCTTTTCAGCTTTGAAAATTGAGTTCGATTTTGACATCAGATATGATTACTCCGTTTACACGACACGATTTTAAGCGTGCTGGGTTCTGTTCTATTTCCTGCGCTAAACTAAGCCTCGTGTAAAACGGCCTTTAGAGAATAAATCGCTCTGCTTCGAGAATCCGCTCTTAGTTTATTTGTTTGCATGTTAGTTTTCAGAAAATGCATCAAGCATGTGGAGTTTCCGAAGTCTGGAATTGGGAATACATTGACTTGTCGCCGAGGGTCGTATAGCTTTTAAGGTATTTTACGCAGGATATCATTTCACCTAAGGATCAATGAATTTGGTCTCTTTTTAAAGATAATTATCTCACCCTTCCAAAGATACAAAATATCAGCTCTTTACCACACTACTTTCCGAGATTTACAACAAAAAATAGTAGCCCTTCTACTTGGGAAATGAACATGTATGCATTCCAAATAGACCTATTTAATAATTGAGACATTTCTTTCTTCTTGATCTCTTCAATAACTGTAGTCCATATGATTTCTCAACTTTTTAAAACAATTCATGTAGCCACCACTGTAAAGTTTCAGGATCGCAAAAAAAACCTTCCGTTGAGAAGGATTTTTATACGTACCGCGTGATGAAATTGAGTCAAATTAAAGAATTACATAGATATTTTTATTTAATTACTTAGAATTTCAGACATGTAAAAGTATATTATTGCACCATAAATAATGAAATATTTAATTCATATATCCTACAGCTGCTGAAATTGTAACGTTAAACTCGATTTTTAACACCATTATGACTAGGGAACTATCTCGCTCAAACTACCTTAAGCGGTGTTTTCAGTATCCACGTGATAAAAGAGCGGTAAAGGATATGTGATTTGGTGACCCATCCACTGAACGATAGTGTTGGACTTGAAATATTCAGACACTCAAAAGAGATTCGGTTTTTGCTCATGTATCCCTGGTAATAGAACCCAGACCCTCGGAAAGGGAGGCTGGTACTCTGACCACCGCATCAACTCGATTCCTATTTTGCGCTCGAACGATCGCATGTTGACAAATGTCCAGAGAATAATAAAAGTAAAATAACTTCGTATTTTCCACATTTTTTATTAAAATACCTAACCGGTTTCAATGTTACAACATCATCTTCATAGGTCGTTTGTTTAGTACAGGTGCAATGGCTCTATATATGTGCGGAGAGGATATGGGCGAGGGGTTGGGGGGAAGAAGAATCATAGGGAGGATGGAAGAGGTATAAGCGAGGACGCTACCACAGAAAAGCATAAATACAACAACGTCAAATATTCAAGATAGGGGGAGAAGTGCAGTATGAAAGGGATACAATTTTTCAGGAATGAAATCGTTTAAACCCCTATGACTACATGTTATAGATGTTTAAACAAATAAAAATTTTCTGAAAAATCCATTTTTAACCTTAGTCTCAGAAATATAAAATAAATGGGTTAAAACTAGAGGAGTGATTAGACTTTAGCAGATGTTTTGAAAACAAAGATATAGTCCTGATTTGTAAAACTATTTAAATGTTCAGCCATTTTTAAATGTCCACAGGATTTTGAATTTTTTATGTCATGCAATGCAATTTCTATTGTCGCATTTGATTATAATTGCTGAGTATCGAGAATATATTTGTATATGTAGACGCAGTTTTAGATTATTTTTACCCTTCGCAAAGTTCTTATCCGGCTGACGAGGCTCAGCTGCTACCACCTCTTCTCGCGCTCCATGATGGAAACTTCCTCGTCTCCTCTCATACTGGTGTCACATTGCTCTCTCGTGTGCTCATGTGCATTGGTGGAGGGGAGAGGGAGAGGGGGAGGATAGGGATTGTCTGCAAGGATGAGCAGTGGAGTCTCACACGAGGGCGTCGCAGCCTTTTTCAGCGGCCGGCGGTGCGACGAAGGAGCAGCGCTTCGTATCCCTCCAGTCCCTGCAGGCACTCTGCCGCCGCATTCTCCCTCGGATGCATTTACGTATGCTCTCGTCTCTCCTTAACGGCCCGCCGTCTGCTGCTGGGTGAAGCGCTAAAAAAAAAGAAAAAACAAACTACGAGCGCTCCGAAAGTGAGAAAACTGGTTTTACAGCTGAGGAGAAGAGTAATTCCCGACTTGGACAATTGAACTCAACCTAAATCCTTCTCGTTTCAGGATACAAAATACATGCACGTCTACGTTTTTCTCTCTCACTCTTTCTTGTCTTGTTAAAGCTTTTCAAGCAACCTAGTTTATACGCATTCGCTCTGGTGCTCTAAAAGATTTTTTCTTTATTTTATCATGTATGTTTTACATTCTTCGTGAAATGAGGATGTCGAGCTCGAAGTCCTTAATGACGAGAGCAATGAGAGTCCGTCCATCAGAGCATGTGAGTATGTTTTTCCCTGTTCTAATTTTTTCACTATCCTACGATGCAGCTTCAAGCACGGCTACTTAAATGCGTCGGGCGAGGAGTCCTTTTGCCGGTTGTTTCCCGATTTTGTTTGAAGAGTGTACACCCATCGTGTAGTTATTGAATATCTTTGTTGCTATTATTAATAATTAGTGGAAATTGGTAGATTAGGCTGTCCAGGCGCTTAACGATCTTAATTATTGTATAGAATTTTCAATGTAGGATATAAACCTTACTTTTGGTTTTGTATAATAATAAAAATGATCAGGAGGTAAGGAAACTAGCATTAAATAGGGAAGAGTGTAGGTCTGCAGTCAATCAATCTTAGGATTGAACAACCAATGATAATGATTAGATACAGGACATATTTTTCTATAAGAGACCAGAGTATGAATAATTTGATGAGTAAATATAATTTGAAAGATAAGTAACCAGAGTATGAATAATATAAATAATGCATTCTTTCGCGTCGGAATCATCTTATCTCCAGAAGAGCTCACTTTCGAAATTCACGGGGAAATAATAACTTAAGGCTTCTATCATTTGCTTCATGATATTTTCAGTGCTTATAAACCCGACTTAAAAGAAGATGAGATACAAGCTAACCTCGAATCATCTGCCGTAGGGATAAGGGAAGCGATAATTATCTTAGAACTGAATTGTAATCTTTTGCTTAAGTTTTTGCTTTGTTTACGAATATTGTTTCGGTCACCACACTTTAGAGATATTACTTCGTGATGAAAATTATCCAGCTTGGTCGCGCCAATACCTACTCCGTTATGTAGTTCTCAGAATTATATCCCAACAAATTTCACCTCCTACACTGCACACCTCCTATCTGCTTCACTCAATTTCCCGAGACACGAGATACAAGTTGCCCTATTTCACTCTCTTTCATATAAGTAAGTATTCCGGACATCTCCTCCCACTCAAGACCTCGAGGAACTTTGATGATTTTCAAGTTTCTCCCAAGAATGCTCGGTCGTCGACGAAGATATTTATCCCCCCTCCCGTTTTGGGTTTTCCCCGTCTGTGGGCAACCTCCTGACCTTCCTCCCACTCTCCCACCCTTCCCGTCTCAATTCCCCTCGGCATTATCTGAAGGGTCGAGCGTAAACATTTTTACGTATCGTGACGTCCGTATGTGTCTGTGTGTGTGTTGGCTTCCATTCTTTACCTTTTTAAGAATCCGCTGCCTTTTCGACGGCGCACTCCTCCTCAAACCCACGCTTCTTCTCCCTCTACTCTTCTCTCCTTCCTGTCCCACCCTCCTCTTCCTCCATTTCCAATTATCTCTACTCCCTCCTATTTACAAGGTCATAGCATTAAACGGACTTCCTTAAGAACTCAGCCAGTTTTACTTTATATTTTTCGGAAGTGAAAATGACATTTTTATCATGTAAATGTTCCGGGAATGTAGTAACTACATGAAAATATAATAATAAAAAAACTAATTTTGTATGCCATTTATTATATTCCTTTACCATGCATGAAATGAATGAATATTATAAATCCTAGGAAGACTAATTATTTAACTTCTTTCAAAATAAAGGAAATTTCATCACTATGACTTTTTTCATCGCATGATGTGCTTACATTTTTGGCGTGCTTTATAATTTTTATCAGTCACAATTCGAGGGAGGGTGATGTCCTGTTCAGATGATATTACTCCTATCGCACTAAAGTAAGAATTACCCCAATCTGTAATTTTTCACCTAAAATGAATTTTTGGCATAGATTTCTTTGGATATAATTACATAATTTTGGTCAACTACTTAACCTGTAAAATTAAAGATGAGTGTCTATTGGGATTCATTCTTCATGTACAATACAGTGAATCCATTACTGAAACGCTTACGTTAAGGAGATTCTGTTGGATCAGTGCGAGTACAAAACGAGTACTATATCCCTTCATTTCACATCACGTTTGAACTGTTTCAAGCATACTTCTTTCACTCATGTCTGTCCTAAGCAGTTAGTAAATAAAGGTTCTGGTACAAAATATGCTGATTTTCAAACTGTAGTACATAAAATCTTGAGGGGAAAATAAAATGAGATTATCTTGAACGAAGACGGCAAGGCTTAGCATAAGATTTGGAGGGTAAAAACAGGAGCAGAAAGAGCAATTGAATTACTATAAGAAGGGACAGAAGAGCTCAGTAGCTAAGACATTGGAAGGAGAAGAGCAGCATTGAAAAGAGCGTTTGAAAGTAGATGAGAGCTTATGACGGAGATCTTGGCTAAGGATTTAGAGAAGAGGCTTGTACAAAAGAGCTTGATTCAGTGTTGCACAAGACCGCGATTGAGGGAAGGATTTTGGGAAATCTAGGAATGGGAGAGGAAAGAATAGTTTCATGGACCAGGTGAAGAACGTACTTATTTAAAGAAAGAAATAATAGAGATGGGTAGAGCCCAGCATGAGTAAAACTGGAGGATTTTCTCTGACTTTCATTAAAACCTGCCTGTAACTGTTAGATTACAATTATGAATGGATGGATATTTTTGTTGACCCTTGTTTGAATTTTTCATTGAGCTAACTGCAGCATCCTTTCTGTAGAAAACACGTGGTTGTACATCAGGTTTTATGATTATTTGCTAACCGGTCAAAATCCAAAATGAATCTATCAGTATCTATCATTGCCGTTCAATTTCTGGGAGGCATTTGGTTCTAATTCACCAGTTTTTGCAAAAATGGCGTCTATATTTGATAAAAAATATTATTTTAAACATTTTTTTTCTAATTTATCTGATTACCTACGGATCAAATGGTGGATCACGAAGAGGAAGAAAAGAAAGCAATAATCGATAATTTAGGGCGTTAGAATATGGAGCGTTTAAAAATCTAGAAGTCAGATGGTAGATCACTCAAATTTATCTCATTACCTATATTTAAATTCAAGTTTGATTCTAGATTAAAGGCAGCTTATGAAGCTCAGATTTATTATTCATATCTCGCATAGGATACGATGTTCGATATGTATCCAGAATATGGATTAAACGGCTTTTAAGTCATTCTATACTCGCTCCACCTTCTTTTCCTTTCCCACCACCTTTTCGTCTTTGCTTTCTTTTAACCGAATAATCTACTGTCTTATCTCTCTTCCACCCTCACGTCCCATAGTTACACCTCCTCCGCCCCCATCTATTCCAGCGTTTTAACCAGCGTCTTCCGTTCTCGAATCCACGAAACGACTTTTTATCTTCCGAGCGGGTTAAAAAAACAGTCTTGGGAGCGGTTCATCTGTCTCTCTGGTAGGTTGTCTGCCTTCCTTCTCCGTTGCGCCTTAATCCCCTGCCGGCCCTCCCTTCCATTCTACCCTTCACCCCCATTCTACACCTCCCTCTTACTCATACCATGGCTTTCTACTGCGCTTATCCCCCCGAACCGACCGAGACCTCATGAGCTTGTCCCTCCAGATGAACTTCAACTTCTTTTCTCGTCCATCCCACTAATTCACATTTTTCGTTAGATTTCTTCCTACTCTTCATCGCTTCTCCGGAGCCCGCTGATTCTTGGGCGAGTGAAAAACTGTTAATTACGTTCTCTTACTCCTTCTTTTCGTCTATTTATTCTGAGAAATGAGATTCAGACATTTTCATTTGGTTTATTTTGGTGTTTATTTTACCGTGTAAGACACCATGACGTTGATACTAAATTTAATATTACTAGGGTTTGCACACTCATAAAAGTTGAGTTTCGCAGACGCTACCCCTGCACTGTTCGGTATATGTTACGGGACATATTTTAAGTGAAAGAAGCAATGCTTTGGGCGTTTTCCTTATTTTGTTTTCCCCTTTAGGAAATGTACACTAGCAGTAAAAAATATCAATTCTTGGTTTTCCATCTTTAAAGGCACGATTTTAGTCATTAGTTTACTTAAATATGAGCTATGCTATTGGTTGAGGAAAGTAGCGAAAATCTTTAGAACCCCTGTGAAATTGATAAGTTCAGAAAAGTATGTGGTCTTCAAAATTTTCAGTATTTTTTAACTTTTCTCCTTAATATCCAATGCCGGATACCCAGCTGTATCCATTTGACACTAGTGCAGTGAAAACATATAACCGTGTTAAGTATGTTTCAATTACTTACGCTTTCAATCTTTTTTCAGCCTTTTACGTTCTCAATATGGAACCCACTCACAACCTTGGATACGAAGCCTGACCAAGAAATCAATTAAAAGTTTACTCTTAAATTTTTTAACATATTCGATAATTTCATTTTTCCGTCATTTATTTAGGTTAACAACCGTTTTTATGTCATTTTAGTTCAGTTATATCACAGTTTCATCTATTCTGTTGGCTCTAAAAGTAAGGAACATTTGTTAAAATTCCTTTATAACATTTTTTTGAAAACTACGTGATTCTTGAAGTCTTTGATTCGTTTTAATGCTGTTATTGTTTCATAAATGTTATATTTGAATTCTCTTTACAGCGGTTATTATTTAAAAATAAAATTTTAATTTGGTCTCTCTCTCTCTCTCAAACTACTTACCTCACCCCCCTAAATTCCATCCCATGGGTGTCCCCATTGGTTGGGAGACCCATATCTTAGATGTATCCGTCTCTCTTGCGAACAACTTACCCACGCATGCATGAACCACGCCCACCCCTTGACTGGTACGTAACTTACTCCACCCACTTCCAACCCTCCTGCTAATCCCTGCTCAGGACTTTCCTCCTCCCACATAAGCAGGTAGTCCTACTTTCACACCCCCTCCTCGTCGTGTTCCCGTCTACCCTTGCATGCTCTCGTTGCACGAGCCGACGCGACGCCGCCGTCTAGCTGGGCCGGGTTGGCTTTTAAGCGCGCAAGAGGTTGATAATTGAGGGGGAGGAGGTGGGCCGTGAATGGGGAGAGGTGGTGAGCGGTCTAGACGGAAAAGCCAGCCGGGGATGGATTATCCCTTATCGTGGTGGGAGGTTGGGAGGGTAATGTGGGTCGCTACACACTTTTTTAGATCTTTTTGTTTTGTATCGTAGCTTTCGATATTCTGAAAGGCGATAGGAACGGAATGAAATAAAATAGGATTCACGTGTCTTTTCTTTTTTTTATTTTGCGAGTCCTTTCGTGTTTATCCTTGCCCAACTCCCGACTGGAATTGCTTATCGTACCTTGGAGGGATATTGAGCTCGTTGAAAACCCGCAATAAAATGGCGCCGAGAGTAAAATCTAAATTGCATTGTTTGTTTTACGTTTTATGTTTTTTTACGACCCATTGAGCCTATTATCACAATTATAGGTTTCACGAGGGAAAATTATTTTGCACAGTTCCTCGTTTTGATGTCTGTGTCAACAAACGGGATAGACATGGCAAGATCGCACGGGATAAAAATGACAAAAAGCATACAGTTCGAGGGATGAGATATTTCTAAATGGACTGGTCCGAAGTATATGTGGATGTCGGCTATACCCATCGCTCTTTTTTCAAGCCGGGAGTGTGAATGGTGAGAGTTAGGCTTCCATGTTCCATAATTTCAGGCTCAACTATATGGAGTTTGATTCAGTGACTCTGCTAACTTATTTTTGCTTAAAAGTCCGCGCACGGGATTTTTTTCGATTCCTACATTAGTCCCCTCCTTACCCTCTCCCCTGGTTTTCCCTCCTTACTGCCCCCTATATTCCCCATCCTACCATTCCCTGGCCCCTAACCGTCAGAACAACTTAACTGGAAAATTTTTTAATCTATACACCAAATGATGACACCGATGTGTCGAAACATCATATACCAGAATAAACAAATCAGGGAATGAAAACAAATTTATCTTTTCATTTGTGAGAGTTAAGTTTCTTCACGCTGACTATTGTTACCTCATGCTCACGTCAGCACTTTTGCGAAGTTTCCAGAGTTCAAAAATGAATACATGCCTAAGAAAAATATTTTCGCGACATTTCTCTCGTTGCTGTTGGTCAATATTTCTGCTTTTATAATTTATTTTTGACTCTGGCATTAATTGAGAGAGAACTCATTTCGATTTGAAATATCTTGATAAAATGTATATCTAAAATTGATTGCAGATATCATTTGCTTCAATTGCTGACAACTTGAATTGAAACAGGCTGCATTAATTATCTATTAGGGTAAACATTTTCAAATTTTTCATAATCTTTCAGCGATTTCCGAGGTACTTCCCTGTTTAAAATCGTTTTGGAATTTATCCGAATTTTATAATAAATTCACTTCATCATTTTTTTATGGTTTTATTCCACGTATGAGTATAATTGAGACAGGGAAGAGTACTCAAGTGTAGTGTTCAAGTAGGCTATATTTTTTGGTTAAATATCTTTTTATTGACGAAAAAATACGGTATATTAAAGTAAGTCAGGCATTATTAAAGCCTCAAACAAAGGCTTAGTTTGAAATATCTTTATCAGTATATTTACATTTTATATATTACAGCCAGTAGTTATAACTTTATTTAGTATTATACTATGCATCGCTAAACTCATCTTTGCAGTCTATGCATTAAAAACTTGCCTTTTTTCATTGTGCCTGACTTGATGGACGATTCACCAAAACGTTCCTCCTGGGTTAATTTTGTAATAATATGACAATAGCAATGCTCAATACTGACCAAGCACGATCCCTTTGTATATATTTATCGCTAACTATGGCACTATCCTCCACCGATGATTTAAATTCTTCTTCTAACTTTTTGTTCATTGACGCCTCAATCTATTTCCTGCCGTGCGTATTATACTATTTAATTTCTTGTTTTAAATACTCTCTTTATAATAATTGTGTTATCAATGGCTTTGCGGAGTTAATCAAAATTTCTGGACTTAAATTCCCCAATCCTGGCAGACTTGTCATGCCGTGTTCTCATTTTGTGCTTCATCATTTCGGAGGACCAAGGTCTTAATGTGTTCAATGTGTCCCCCCGGACATAAATTGAGAGAGATATTATTGGCTCCACAATGAATGCTGGACGTTATTAAAAGCTCTTCTTCTTTATAATGTTATCCCCTGGAATTATCGTATATTTTATACATTATTTAAAATTTAAAAAACTTATTTATGATTTTAGCTGGCAGAAATTTGGTAATTATGTTCTTTTTCCCATTGTTCTACCTTTTAAAAACCTCATTCTCATCATAGTTCTAAGACTTATATATTAGTAAGGTTATTGTCACGACCAATTGAGTTTGCACTGATTTTATGTTTGCTCACGGTAGAGCCATAATATTGTTATAGGTCCATTTATGGTGTTCCTTTCGTTTTGTAATTATGTCACTTTTTTGCTCTACTTTTGTTCATGACTTATCTCGTACTGCCTTGCCTTGTTATTGTAGTTGATATTCGCACGTAAATGTTGGATAATATCTCTATAGTTAACGAATATTTTTGCCCCTGAGGGGTGAAATTTTTTTTCTTGAAAGAACTGGGTAGTAAGAATAAATGTTGCTCTTAATGCTTATAGGCATTATGCTTTCATGGGATAAAATTATAATTATAAAAACCTTAAAATTATGAGTAAATTCCCCTGTATAACATCTCATCGGACCCATTTCCTGAGATATTTGCACTCATATCCTTGGTTTTTTCTGATTTTTTTAAGATTCATACCCTCTTAATGGTTTAATATTTTTTGTATCAGTTTAGGTCGCCCATTATATTTGGCTGGAAGTGATGAGACGTATTTTTTGTGAATGATTTTTCTTTAGGTCTGTCATGGGTGTCGTTTGCTGCCGTCACTGAGACAACGATTGACTCTCCCACGGTGCTTGTTGTTCATGCCGGAAAGAAAATTGCATTCCAATACAACCTTTATTTATTTTTTCGCCGCTATCTATTGTTATCGTTTTCCCCACAACGTTCAGGAGGTAAAACAACTCGTTTAATCTGACGATCACCAAACTCGTCCTTACTCTTTTGTAGTGATTTGGGGGAGCCCACAGAGGACTCCCAAACACTGAAGTCTCTACATTGCTTCTTCTCCCTTTGAATCTAATTACTCAATTCATGAATGGTAAGGATGGAGTTGACAGCTTAATTTACACGTGTAAAAACGGCTAAGTGGGGCTCATTGTTGGGACGGGGGTGATTAACACAGCTAAGTTCTTCAACATTATAGCTTCAATTTTTTTCATCCCAGGCTGGAGATGGCTACTTTAGAGTAAACACATGTATAGTTCAGTGTTCTTCTTCTTCCAAGGTTAATCTGTCCCCCAACAGGTTTCAACTGAACTTCTCCCGCCATGCTTGTCTGTCCTGTGTTACTTTCCTCAGCCCTTCCCAACTCTTGCCATTCTTAATGCCCGTCAACATATTGTTTCTCCGTCTTCCTCACCTTCTCTTGCCTTTGATCTTTTTTCCAAATATTCATCTCAGCGCGCAATCTTTCCTAAGGACGTGCCCCATTCAACCTTCGTCTTTCTCACAGATATAATAATATTTCTTTCTCATTGATACTTAGCAGCTCTACCTCTTTCCTTACTTTCCTATTCCATTTTAATCTTTTTATTCTTCTCCTTAACCAAATTTCAAATCTCTAACCGTCCATGTATCTGCTCCATTAAGCACAAAATTTCAAATAAAATATTTAGTAAATCTTGACCTTAATCCCATGTTGATAGATTAATTTTATGGTGCAGTCTGCGAAACGCCATTTTGCTTTTCAACTTTTATTTCCTTATATTTTGATGAATACTAGCTTGGGATTAGTGTGTCGTATTTCCTTTTTTCTATTATGGTTCCTATATTCCTATACTATTTCCTTATTTCCTATGCTGTGTGACACAATATGCTGCAATCACTTTCAATTTTTTTTTATATTTATGACTAGAAGTTTTTGTTAGAAGTATCGTGAATTTTAGCAAATTCCTCTATCTGGCTCCGTTTACTAAATTATTTTCCATCGATCAATTAAACAAATTACCATTGGTTTCCATTGTTTTTTTAACCGTTTCCTCGTAAAATAGCACTAGTTATTAAAATTGAGGAAAGTAAATATTTCTTTCTAAATTTTATATATAAACTTCCTCTTGTTCCCCTCAGACTTCATATCTGTCAATCCCTTTAGACGTGCAAAGTAATGTATCTTTAATATTTTTGATGTCTTCATCATAATTATTCATTGCTCTACTGGTGGAGTAATCAGCCTTTTGCGTAACTTTGTACTAAGCGTGTTAATCTTTACGTTATTCAAGTATATATAATGGATTATGGGGAACTTTTATTTGAATAATGAGCCTTATTTCAATTTCTCGACCATATCTTGTCGTAGTAACGCTGCGTGAATAGGTTTTTGCATGTCTTTCATAAAATTAATATTTATCAAAAACATAGTTTAGGCTATAAAGAATGCTTAAGCCGTGTTTTAAATAGTCCCTCCCACCGGGGGCTGATTATTCACAGTTCCGTTTTCTAAGGCCATCATGCTCATTTATAGATCGGTCAGTATAGGATATCGATGGTCTTTCCATGAAGTGCGATTTTGATTACGGAAAAATAATTCCTCGAAAGTGTCACAAGCAGTGACCCGCGAGCATTTCCATTTTTAATCATGACAATTAGATTCGTGATTCGTTCATTTTTCACAGCTGTGATAAAATATTTCTTGGCATCATTTTAACTAAAGGAAAATTTTTCTTTCTCTTCTAAATTTAAATGTGATTTATACATTAACCTTGATGGAACTTACGATAAGTCTCTTTATCCACACGTGGCGTCTTGCATTTCATGAGCCTGGAAAGAGAGGTCGCTATGTGCAAATTTTTTCATGTAATTATTCTTGTGTCACGCAAATTCTTTTTAGCGATGCTACAGAACGTATGCTAATTCTGCGCAAACTTGGACCGCAAGCAGTGATTTTATCGCTATGTTGATGAGGGCTAATATTACCAGAAATGCGTGATAAATAACAACGACACTAGTAGGTGCTGATCTTTACCACAGCAAAAATAATGCGCTCTTGTTAAATCAGTGATAATTCACGACTTGGCTCGTGCACGCTAATCTCTGAAGCTAACGTAGGCACGCAATTATCGTCCCGCGAAGAGGTTGACGGTAAACATTTCCCTTTTCATTACCCGTGTACACCTTAAAAGTCTGCGTTGAGGCTGTTTCTCGACCATTTAGCTCACGCAATGACCGTATTTCTGGAGAAAATGGAAATTCCGACATTTCGGGGAGGAAATTTTTAATTTTTTTTCTTCCGTATTAATTGACTCCTAAGCCTTTAAAGGTCTCCTAATTTTCTCCCCCATTTCGTCCTATTGTGCTTTCTTCCCATCCCCTTATCGCGAAATGTTCCCGTCCGAGCTTCGACCTGAAATGAACGAAGCGTTGAAAAAAACCATTCGGACGACTCCGACAAATTGGAATGGGATAGAGCGCTGGGCGATAATTAATTCGCATTATTTGAGGGATTCCTTCTCCCGTAGCGCTGCCCTTGATCCAAAATGGATATCTCATTCCTCGCTGCGGGCGAATCTCGGTCCCAGCCTTAATAAATGACGTCTTCTCCGTCAGCCAAGGAGCCGGAAGTTATTACTGCAAATGCTCCTCCTCCACCTTGTTATCGGAGCCGCGTGGTCCGGAATAATTTGAGGTAAATTATGGCAAGGCTTTTGATGGTAAAAACGAATTTCTCCCGAACGTTTCTATTGCATCTGCTAGAATTTCTACTTATCATTCCGAATTGTAGTCCGTACAAGCTGGATAATTAGCATTTTTTCCATTCTCTTAAAGTTCTAGTGCCCATTTTACCTTCGTCCAAACTTAGACCAAAATATTTCTGGTTTTAAATAGAAATTGTGTTTTTCCGCCTTCAGGGTTAGACAATATTAATCGTTAAAAATTAGTCATAAGCTATTACAATAATAATAGAATTTTTTAAGTCTGTTTATTTTATCTTTTATCGCTTTAGCCGTCGGATAAGGTGGTGTACAGTACTTAGTCGTTTTGTCCACCTAATCTTACGCGTAGACTTACAGTCTGAACAGCGTATAATTTTGGCATTCGAATAAGCGGAAGTTGTTCTCGTACCTATTCTGAGTGCATTCAGCCTGAAATTTCATGGAGCACAGTTTGCGATATTACAATGTCTTTCGCAATAAAACTGACACGATTAGGTGACAATGTCGGACGCGTTTTTGAGAAACTTATAAAGATCTCATTTAAATAGTGCGGTTATACTTGTTCCAGAATTATTTTAGCAAATACCTGGAGATTTTGATGGTTATCCGGATTTTATTTTTCTCCGAATTTTAGGAAGCAAATGTGCGAAAATTGTTGCCGCACGCAGTTGTTATGTGCTGCGCCAAAATTTTATATTAATTATCTCATAAATGATATTGCTTCATTATCACAATATAAAGTCACGTGCTAGAAAGGCTGGGTCGACGAATTGTGAGATTTGCATTTGCTAGCTTGACTAAGTTGAGTATTTGTGACCGATTGAATTACGAAAACCGATTTCAAGACCTGTG
The DNA here is from genome assembly GCA_963169105.1 of Ceriagrion tenellum. Classification (NCBI taxonomy): domain Eukaryota; kingdom Metazoa; phylum Arthropoda; class Insecta; order Odonata; family Coenagrionidae; genus Ceriagrion; species Ceriagrion tenellum. The sequence continues at coordinate 103,547,948 of OY720632.1, read as the reverse complement.
GTCCAACATAGCTTAAGTCCGCGAAACTTTGTGTTATAACTTTGGTTGCCGGGGAGTAAAGTAACCGTGACATACTTCCCCATAAGACTCGTCCATTTCACCTTCCTATACCGTAACTCAGAATTTTTTGGGAATGTGTAAGGTTCCGGATCGGCGAGGATCCGTGTTAGTGGAACAATCACGTCCTTAGGTTCTTGTATCTTAATTCCAATTCATCATCATTCTCTCTTGGCTTCTCTCCACTATTTAATCCCATTTTCCCTTTACACGGTCTCCAAATCCTCTCTTGACTCTTCCCGCTTCCTGGCCGCTCCGCTCCTTGGCCGGAATTTCCCTCCCCTCCCGTCGTACATTATTCAACGGTAGAACGTTTCCTCAGCTCCTCAGCCACTATTCTATGTTTTCATATTTTTATTATAGACACAGTTCTTTTAGAGATGATGAATTTAATCACCTCTTGCCTAGAGTGTAATCACTCAGCCTGCTGTGGCCATGAACTCGTGTCAATAGTAAATTTCAAGCCCTGATGATGCAGAAATGAAGCTGCAAAACGTTCGTTGACTAAAGTTGACTAAATTCACTATCACAAGAGCCATCCTCCAGAATAAATTGTGTACAAATATGAAAGGGGTCAGTATAGATTTGCATTTAAATAATTATTAATAGAGTGATATACCGATTAAGGTAAACATAAATGGATTACAATAAAGAATTTTATTTTTATAGCCGCACATGCTCCTTGCAATATTTCTTTCATTATCTCGGTGCACGTTCTCTCTCCCTGCATATCAATTATAGAATGTATTCTCTTTCTTTCGATCCAATATTTATCCATTATCTTCACCTCTTACATGGCTGTACTCGTCCTTTCGCCCATCATTACCATTTCCAACCATATACTCTGCCTCATTCTAATCCCCTCCCTAGTTTCCTCTCCTTGCCAATCATAGCAAGTACTTGTTAATATTGCTGTTTTCAGGTATTCTCGTCACGTGTTTAGTTTTTCTGACTACAGTTCCTCCCCTCTTCCTGGGGGCGTCTTCAGGTCTGTTGAACATTTTGTAAAAACATGCAAGTAAAACACAGTAATTTTGTAAAAATGTTCAACGGACCTGAAGACGCCCCCAGGAAGAGGGGAGGAACTGTAGACAGAAAAACTAAACACGCGACGAGAATACCTGAAAACAGCAATATTAACAAGTATATGAGTCGCGGAAGCCTTCAAAGAAATAGCAGGTACTTCCTTGTTCCGCTCGTCCCGCGTCTAGAATTTAAAAATATTCATCAGCAAATGCACACAATATCGCGGTAACCTTATGTTTTCCAAATTTTAAGCTTCCCGTCTAACTCTGGTTAACATTCCTCCTGCGATAAACCTGGAGGTGTTGTCTGCTATACCCTACTTCTCATTAATTAGTCTCAGGCAGTTTTTATACCGTGATCGTTGATGATTTTGTGATTTTTTTTAAAATGGATATCAGGTAAAGGTCTAACGTTATAAATAAAATGTAATGCTAACTTTAGTATATTTTCGTCGTCATTAATCATTTAAACTAGGCCATAAAACTCACCTCGTTATACATTTCAGCTTTCCAGAGGCAACGGCATCGAGCAAATGATAGAATAATTACATCGCAAACGGATAATATTTAGCAAGTGGTTAAAATGCATTAGTTTATTGGCGTTATCCCACGTTACGACTCATTTAGCTTCTATACCGTAATGCCTGCGTATGCAGTAAAAAGAATTGAGCACAGTCATTTTTCTACCAAAGATGTCATTTAGATAGGTGTGAAAGTCGTTAAATGTGGGAGGAGATTGTCATCGATGATATCTCGCGTCTTGAAACGTATCAATGTATGAATTATGGGAGATTGAGCCTTGGAAAGCAATTTGGGCTCCGTCCAGCTGGCGAGATGATAGTGGAAGCCCTGTAAGGAGACGTAAAAGCTAAATTCTGATTCTGCCGTCCCACATTCCTTTTCTGCGCCTCTCAGTTTCTTTTTTCCCATCAACCCCGACCTAATTTCTTTTTTTATCCACGACGAGTGCTAAATTTTTTGTGAAAGGGGCACTTCACCGAGGGAATGTCATGGGTGGTCGCTGTAGGGGATAGGACAAGGGAAGTATATATAAAAAAAACAGTAGCGGCGGTACGTGCTCCGTTGATTTTGCTAATTTATAGCGGATGTTGTGGAAAATTCCTGGTTTTACTTGCGGGCTGTGGTTACCAGTCATTTTGGCCGAGAGCCATGCTTTTGGATAGAATTCATGTTCTTATTTCTACACGAATCACGGCTAAATTCGTTGGACATTTAAAAAACAATGGATATGGCTATTATTATTGAAAAAAGTAACCTAAAATACTAACCCGAGTATTCATGTGTACCCCAATCTGCACATAGGATTTTTTTAAATCTGGTCGGAGAATAGATCAAATCGGACAACATTGTGATGACGGCTAGTGTGATCACCAACCTCATGGTCCATTGCTGATACTTCTTCCATACTCATTTAATGCCTTGCTTTTGTACCTAGACATAAATGACCAAAACTAGCTTTCTAGATGTTCTCTTCTTTGATATTCCTGCTTTTAATCATTTTTGTCAATTTCGTTTGTGCATATAGTCCCATCTCTTTTTCCGGCTACCGACTAAGTTCTTACTTGTAAATTCCATGTGAAGACTGCTTCAACTAAAACTCACGAATCCAAATTTTGATCATGCGCATAAACAATGTAGCATTGAGTCTGGTTTGATAGAACTGTTCCTCTTATTAAGTTTTTCCCTTCGGAGATTATAATTTGTCGACTATTACTGATAGTTTTACAACATTATCAAACTAAGAAAATTGTGAGGAAAACATATCTTGCATTTAGCCACTTAGAGAATGTATCTCTCCTTTAACTGCTAATCAACTGAGCAATCAAAAAGTGGTTCCATGAGGAATACATGCTATAAGTATTTATTTAATGTATACTAAATGTAAGATAGTGGATTAACGTTCGTGCTTTCTGTTTCTTTGCGTAGCTTCTGTGTCTTGGAATAGATATAATTACATCGCTACCTACGTCCTGAATATACCAACTTGGCGACGAGAGAAAGTATCTCCGAAGGCAATAGGAGACAATTCTACGTTGTCAAAACGCGAAGCTGTAGCCTAAATTTATAAAATATGCCTCCATGCTCCATTTTGAACATACTTGCGAGCTTATCGTATTTTCTTATCGTCATTTTATTGTGCAAAAACATGCCAATAACTCAGGAAGAGCATGAATTGGGGTGGAATACGTAAAAAAATCCATAATTTTTTGTTTGTTTATATGAATTGACCTTTGTGTAAGGCCCGTCGTAGTGTCTTTATGAATCCTCATATCTCTGCATCCTTTCCAGCGCTACCCTCGTGGCAATAACTCTTTACTGCCATCATCATGAGATAGCTGTTTACCCCTGAACGACCATTCTTAAAAGCTTCCGTTTACTTTTCATAAAACTACGGAAATTGCCCCATTGATTCAATAATGGAATAGTTTCTCCACACTGTGGAAAACATGCGTTTCTTATGCCTTAAGTTGCTTTATTTCTCGCTAATGCACAACAACTGGCAAAAAAATCTCTGATGAGCATTACTGCAATACAGAAGAATTTTACTCCAACTTTTACCAAATTCTACACTGACTGTTTTCAAAATAATTGTATCTCGCTATTTTTTCTCGATTCTGCTGCCTTTGTTATGAATGCACTGAAATGACTGTTTTCTGTTTGTTTACTGTTTTCTTCCATTTTTCATTTCCAAATGCCTAGTAAAATCGACCTATCTCCACCGATTCTTTATACTCTCCCATTTTTGTAGCTTTATTCATCTGGAGTTCCGGCTATTCGTCTTCGTCAATTGCTCCTCTGTTTAACCGCTTTCACATACGGATATCGTTTCAATGTTTCTCTTAAAGCTTAGAACTCCCAACGTTCCCAGTCTCGCAGTAAATCTCTTGGCTTCTTTCCCTTTCTTTTTTCAGTTATTTGGTGACCCATGGTTTATAAATATGGCCTTATGATGAAAAAATTAAGATGACTTCATGCGAGCACGGCTCAAGGATCCATAAATCTCTTTGAGGCCGACCATCTTCTCCACTCTCCGTATTTTTCGATCTCCTAAAAAACTGGCGTTGATGACTTTCAGAAAAAGACATATATAGGTAACTTCGAACTGGCATTCCCTTCGTTTATTTGCTCACGAGTCCCTCTTTCTTTTGTCAACTTTTATGAGTGGAATTTTCAAGTTTAGCTTGCATCTCGAGCTCCTCAAATAAGAAAGTTGTGTTGAGCCGATACAAACTATGTTAGCTCTTGTACATGAAGCTGTATTATTACCTTTGTTTGATGTACAATAAGGCAGCTTGGTGCACTCCATGCTTTCAAACTTGACAATAACTTCGTTATGTTTTACTTTTCATGAGAAACATATCATCTCACAGACAAGGAAGATGAATTTTTAATTTTTATATTTTTCATTGTCAGGTGCACCACGTGAATAATAGAATTGAAAGTAGCAGGTAATGTATTTTTAATGCCCTAGAGATTTCCGAGTGATAATAAATGCTTGCGTGAATACTCATCTCAATTAATCTTCAACTATTTTTAATGTCTTTTGATTTGAATCCATCACGAGCACTGCACTTTGAATATTGGAGATGTCTATCTAACACTGAATGTATTTACGAGCTTGACTTGAGATTTACGAGTATGAATACATTTACGAGCTTGCTATGTTTTACCAAATATGGTAAAACATAGCAAGCTCGTAAATGACATATACCTATTCCTTTGGAAGAATACATTGGCTTTTATACTGATTTTATTTTATCAAATGCAAGGCGTCGTGAAATAGTAACGCATTGTTATATTAATAAGTTTCGTGGTGAGTTCAGTAGGTGGCAGAACCCCTCAAAAAGATATAACTTAGAGCACGAACACATTTTATTGTTTGTCCTCTTACAATTTTTAAATCTTCACCGTGATCGTTGGGCTATGTGCATAGAAAATAATTGATCTGAAATTGGTCTGGTAAGTGAAACTCTTTAAAAAAAAAAGGGTCCAATGAGAAATGTATTATTGAGATTTCAGGATTTTGTTTTTAAATATCGACCTAATAACCTCGCTGGATGAGGTATAATTTTTCTTGCGTATAAGTGTATCTAATTCAGCTATCATACAGCATCAGTAACTAACATGGCATTGGTGACTAATTGGTGAGCAAAATCTGATTAAAATGAAGCCTTGCAATTATTCTTTAGGTAGGTACCTCATTATTTTTCATAACGTTTTTGAAGAGAGAAGTGGAATTTTATTAATATCAATTGAGAAATCATGGAGTTCTTGTCCTTGACTTTTGTTTGTCGTATATATATAATTTTCATTAAACGTATTGCAATGCGTATGGAATATCTATTGATTGCTTATGCAATTTATGTAATTTTCTTCACTCAGGCTAATGACTGATTTTCAAATATTCTTATTAGAGGGAATAAGTATCCGCTTCTGTATAAAATGATTGCAAACGCTGATTCTCTTCAAGCATAATTTGTCATATTTTTAGAGGAAGAAGCTCTTTAGTCAACGGAAAATAAACGGAGAAACAGATAGGTCCATTTTTTACGACGGTAAATCAAAACATTTGGAAGATGGTGAGAAAGAAACATTTTGTCAACAATAATATCTTTAGTTTGGTTACATGTCAATTGATTTGTTTATAATAATCTGAATTACGTCTAAAAAAACTGATGATTTATGTTTTCCGAATCCATTCGCATTGGAAGACGTCGATTTACATCACTTCAAGAATATAACATCTGATTGCAACGGTTACCCCAGAATTTTGCGATGGAAATGCATTGTTCAACACGAGTGAAAGGGATTATTATGATAACGAACTCCTAAAAATGTGCATAAAATTGAAACGAAGCTTCGAAAGGAATAAAAAAATGCATAAAAAATGCCGGAAAAGGATTTTCTTTCTTGGTGGATGACTCAGTTTTATAACCGCATTTGTGCGCCCATTGTCATTTCTTTCTCTTTTAGTGCACAAGCACTCGGGAGTTCGGAAATTTTATTCCGTGATGATGCTCTACCGAAAGTTTCCCCGCAGCACGTTGCTTTTACGACGAACTCGAGAGAACTTCCCGTTCTCCCTACGCGCGCATTCGTCGCCCCGAATGTTCGTGGCCGAAAAACTTCTCGTCTCCTTCGGGGTGCGAGGCGCAACGAACGAACCACGACTCTGAAAAGGTATTATCCCTTTCACTTTTTTTGTTTCACAACTGTTATGCAATCACGAGACCGCGGTATACGAAAAAAAGAAAAGTCTGTCATCAAAAGTTTTCCTCTTTAGTAACGCCTACTGAAGACTCAATATGTTATCAAATGTCAGCGTTACCTTTGTATTTATGAGGAAATATATGAACGTGTGCGACTGTATGCGAAGTATGACTTGCTTTAGGAAATTGAAATGGCATAACATGAGTAACACTAGAACAACCGGAGAGGTCATTATGATCCCTTTTCAAATTTGACAGGCCATTACTTCTGATCTAATCCTCCCAGCTCTAGCATATTCCTTGACTTTTGTTTTTTAGAAGGGAAATAGAACACGAAAGAATAACCTCATACCACTAAGTGTTTTTAGTGGACATTAACTTCTACCAATTAGTACCAGAGGGAGTCATTTAAACCCCAGGCTATCTCTCTCCTTTTTATTCAAGTTTTTTTTCAATTTAGAATGAAGTTTTATATCCTTACGTTGAAATACGATGGACAGTTTATCATCGGACATGTAAGCGTTAATACCCAAGGGTAATTTGCCACTTAAAAACCCGACAGACCCAGAATTTGCATGAGGATTGGCCACGGGACAGAAATATCTGGTTCAAATCCTCATGTGCCACACGTACGTAATAAACGTGCGTTGATATAATCCATTATTCTCCCATTAAAATTCACAAGAATAAAATGAAGATATTTTCGAAACAATTTTCATATATTCCAATTAAAAACAAAATATTTCCTTTAGGAATCAAATCATTTCTAAGCGTACAAATTGGCCCCTATTGGTAGTAATTGGTAAGCCACTTAGTCCGGTACTTCTACTGTCAATAGGAACTCCAACTTAGGTCATTCACATGGGAACTCTGGATTATGGTGTTCCGTTATTATGCCATATTGCAATTATAAATCATCTAAAAATGTCTATCAGCCTCTTACTCTCACAAAAAGAGGAATGAATTCATATACACGTTTTTGCTTGTATCCAAAGCATTATTTGAATTTTTGTATACACCCCGAATACATAGCCATCTAAATATTCCCTTTTGGAGTACTTAAAGTTAAAAAAGTGGAGTTAACAAAGTTATTTCAATCTTACATGATGGATTATTTCCACAAAGTCAAGCATACAACCGTTTCCGTTGTGGAAAGAACTTTGCTATTGCTGGTAGCCGTAGAAAATGTCTCCCTCTTAATAACTTTCACCAAAATTTTCCATCTTTACGCACCACTTTCTCTTATCTTACTCACATACATTGCTTACACACATACATATCTTCGTACCCGCTCTCCTTTTTTGAGGCTCTTAATATCCCTCTTCAGATTCTCTTCTGCTACACTTACCCTTTTTTGCGGTACACCGCTCCCTCCCACACGATTTTCTCTACTGTTGTATTCGTTTCTTTGTCGACTCTCTCGCATTCTCTCGATGTGGCCTAATCATTAATGCACACCCCTTTCATAGACAGTGAAACCTACATCTAATAAGTGACCCATTCCCGCCTTTATGCTAATTGAAATATATGCAGGAATTTTGCAGCAATAATAGTGATTGGTGGAAACAGCACATAAATACAGTGAAACCTGCCTCCACGGCCACCTTTCTTAAGCGGTCACTTCACTAAGCGATTTTTTCGGGAACGAAATGAATTTCCATGCATATAAGCAATGTAAATTTCCCTCCCAACAGCGGTTATTTCCTTAAGTGATCATTATTTCATGGGTCCTGTGGCGGCCGCATAAAACAGGTTTCACCTAATATCCAATCCTGGAGCTTCCAAGAAATTATTCCATTACCCGCTCATACCTTATCCTGTTCTGCTTATCTCACAAACAATCCCAAGGTACATCTGTACACTAAACCTAGCCTACTCTTATGCTAATCCTGACATATTCATAACTTATCAAGGTTTTGCTGCCATGTAATAACATCGGGGGCAGGATACTTTTGTACAAAATGATTTTTCACTTGAGATAAACACTCAATTCTAGGTATGCTGTGCATACAACATACAGTTTTTCAAGCTGGCCTTCATGTTTTGTTACATAACTACCTTCCATTCTCTCGATATGACCAAAGCATGGCCATCAGCATCCTAGAGTGTCAGTACACCGCACATACCTCCTAGTGGTAGTTTACTGGCTGCTGTATGCTAGCTCTCAAGGTAGTCAGTTAAGAAGGAAATATTGCCCAAGTAAGAGGGGGAAAGTGGGCTTAGGTTATCACTAGGTTAAGGTTTCTCTTTGACCTACTAGAAAAAATGTGCCAAAACTGACTGGTAGAGAGTCGTAACCGCAAGCAGTGAAACCTGCACATGGCGTGGATACTGTAATGCTGGTTACCTGGCGTGCACTACCCAGAATTACTGCATTACCCAGAATTACTTATTGAAAGGCCTTAAATGGTCAAAGCCACGATAATATTGTTTTACAAGATAAAATCTTTTGCAATACCAAAATACTCAAGAAAATATTGAATAATGAGGTTGACTTTTTTCGTCCAGATTCGGCATCCTTCCTATTTCTCAGCTCAGATAATGACTGACCCTTGTCTATCATCCTTCTTCCGTTCGTCCCTCTTTTTTTGTATGATATGAAAATTATGCCCTGGTGGAGTATCTGGGTACCTGACCTGGGATTGGAAGATCCCGAAGAGTCGAATCTTGGTCAATTCAAATGATTATTGATATAACGGATTTCATCTTTGACCTGATTGCACAGTAATTTGTGGATTTCAGCAGTGCAATGCATATTCCCATTAGGTCTAACAGTCCTTTCGCACATTCTGAGTCATATCCGATTTACAAACCTTCTCTCGAGTTGTATACCGGCACCCTGAACTGAGATGGAATGTTGTTCTTATTTAGCTGTTGCCTCTCCTTTCCTCCATTCCTCTTTCGATGGAACGTAATCAGACCGAGTGGCTCCAACGTTGCCTTTTTGCTCTTCTTCGCCTCTTTGCCTCACTCTCTCCCTCTTAACCCTGCCTTCAACCCATTCTTCCCCGATTCCGAGGGTAAATGGGCGGGCATTCGTCTTCCCTAAACCCCGAAACAAAGGAAATGGCGGAAAAAACACAGCGACGACGAAAATGGGTCAAGGAACAAAAGTGGGTGGAGAGAGAGAGAAAGGGAGAGAGAGAAAGGGTCAAGGAACAAAAGTGGGTGGAGAGAGAGAGAGAGAAAGGGAGAGAGAGAGAAGCGGAAGGAAGTTGAGGATGAGAAAAGGCGGTTTGGAAGGAGGGTTTAAAAGCGTGAGCGACGAATTAATGGCGGGCCGAGGGTGTATGTGGTTTTTTTCGGCGCGCCTCTGTGGCGCGGTGGGTCGCCAAAGCGAACGGTTGCAAAGGATTTGTACGGAAGACGGGGGTGGGAGTAGGAAGAGACGAATGGAAATGAGAGAGAGGGGGAAAAACGGGTTAGAGGCCAAAAATTTTCGGGACGTGAGAGAGTTGATGGAGCGGAAGATTGGGAGGAAGAGTTTGGGTGCTAACGTAGATTAGATGAGACAATGGAAGTGGAAAGACTGCGGAGGAGAGGAAGGCGTCTCAAATTTAAATGGTGTCCAGCCAATGGTTTTCCGAAAAGAGTTTAATTGCTAGAATTATGGTCGTTGTCAGCTTGTGAGACCTGACTGTGAAATTTACCATAGCCTGGATGGCGAGGTCAGTCATGGAAATTTGTGATAAAAAGTTAGTGCAGTTTCCTGCCATCTATACCCTTGAATGGTGCTTTTTACCAAAATTTGTTGCTGTACTGTTGTATTTACGTCATGAGAAAGATTGAGACGAGAAGTTTAGATGCTAACGTAGAGAGAATAGATTTGGAAGGATTTTACGGAAGAAATGAGTGAATAGATTCGGATGGAATTTACGGAAGATAGGGAGTCATCACGAATTTTAAGGGACAGCCAAAAGAGTAGTGCTCCTATACAAGCCACGATACCAAAATACTCACGCTTCATAACCATCACGATTAACCATGAGATGCCTGAGGCTATGAAATTTTCTAGAACAATTATTTTTTAAAAATTAGTTACTTAGTAATAGTTGAGTAAATAATAAATATATGTTCTCTTTGCTGATACAGGCTCTAGCCTTTTAATTCTTTGAGAGCCATCTGTGGCCCTTAACAAATTGCCGAGGGTAACTCTTAAATGAATTATAACTACCCATACAGTGTAATCATTACGTATTAATCTGGCCAAATATCAATCTGTGTTTCACTCTTATTATGTTACATTTATTTAGTGATTAACACTTCTCTCGTCTTCCATAGCAGCAGCAGAAAACTATACATTTCAATTAGGTTTTGAGATTTTGAAAACGCTGTTTATGGGCCGATATATCACCTCTTGCCTTGCTCAATAAGCCGAAAACAAATCGGCTTGTGTCACTTAGAGAGAGTGAAACTTTGAGAGCTTCTTCGGGCAAAATTAGTTGCTGTACTGACAATTTTTACGGGACAATTGCGTTGCGGAGTAAAGAGACGTGGACTTTAGGGAAGGAGGATAAACATGGATTGAAATGTGAAGCTTGGGATCGAGTACATAACAAGAACTGTGAGAAAAGCAGTATTTACTGAGTATGTTAGGTGACCGATGGAAATTGCTCGTGTAAGCATAGGAAAACACGAGGATCTACATCTACATACTACCCCGCGATCATATGGGCATGTGGCAGGAGGTGGTAGGTCACCATCCACGTGAAGATGTGTTTTTGGGAGGTGAAATGGTGACATGTATTAAGGGAGTGCATTAATAGGAGCTCAGTTATTACTGTGGGATCGAGGGTCGGGAATAATGCGGAACATGTTGCTAGAAAAAGTTGAATACCTTTCTGGAAGCCAGTTCATAGATGTGGATGCCAAAGGACGTGATACGGTGGACCGCACTGGGTTAACAGGGAACAAGAGTGAGGAAGGATAAGCTTTTGGGCGGGAAAAAGGGAGAGAGATGGTGTGCTAAGTTTAAGAAGGCAAATGTGTAATGACACTTAGATATATTTTCATCTAACCTAGACATCTAAGCTGACTTATTAAATTACCACAAGTTATAACAATAATTTTTGACCGAAAAATATGCAGATAGTAATATAGAGTTTAATTCAAAGATAGAGTAGCATGCCTTGATGGTCCATTATGAATTGATCAGATAACACAAAAAGTAATAATCGCTGTAAGTGATCTTCATTCTTATAATCTTTGGGCGCGAAGGATGATATAAATTACTGAGGAAGGGCTGGAGATGTGAGGTCGCAATAGAACAAAAGATCGAGTCAAGGAGACGGAGTAGGATTGCAGAGGAGATGATGTGGGCGATAAAAACGAAGTGGGAGGAAGAACGAAGGAAAAGATCCAAGAGAGGAACAAGGACGCCCTCTTGTGAGTTGGATTTATGCGTTGGAACGGATTGCTTCGCGTTTAAATACGTCGTTGAGTTTGGGTTTGCCGCCGTCGGAATTGTTCGAGAAAAAGAGTCGGGGAAAATGACCTTACTCGAAAAAAAAATTTCTAGAATGTTTGCAAGGGTGAAGGAAGTCGTAAAGGCTGTAATAAAGTTTTAAACCCCGTGGTGAGTACCCTCAAGATATTTGTACTGGGAGCATTGTTTGAATTGTTCGATTTTCCCCCGTTTCCCTCCGGCGAGGAATTCCATGATGCTTGCCGGAAATGATCAATCTCCATAAAAATTTCCTCATTTAGGAAGATATTTTCCATCCATAGCTGCAGCCAAGTTATACTTAAAAGAGTATTATTTTCATTGAAGATTAATATTTTGAACCGCTACAAACTAATATAACCGCACCATGTAATTAATTCAAGTAAAATGCGGAAGCATTTGATATTTAATTATAGTTCTATTTGATCATGTTATTTTAAAACACTGTCAGTACATTGATGTTAACTTTGATTCAAATATAGTATTACTTGAGCTGATTGGAAGGTTTAAGCAGCGTTTAACTTGATCAGAACCAGCTTTTGTGCGTTTCTTTCCGTGGTATCCACTGCTGACATGATTTTTGAGAAACTTATATACAGAAAACTAGGGAAACCACTTCACCATCCTGGAAGGTAAAACGGCTCGGAAAAGAGGCATAATAAGACAAATCAGATCTACGTATCGCCGCCGGAAGACGCCAGCAGGATGACTGGAGAAACTGTTGTCAACAATGGACTCCTCGCTAACCCCGAAAGCTGTTACTCATCAGGAGTAATGGTTTGTTGCAAGGCTCATTTCTTAGCAGTCCAGAAAAGGTAGTAATTTTTCATCCACCGCTGCATCGGAAACGACTAACAACCAAGCCAAGATGGAAACGCCGGTTCTTACTTAATCACCGGTAAAGCATTTTTGCTTTTGTTTTAAATGAGGGGGGAGATCGCCCGATTCGTCCCGAGTACCCTCTATTTTCCCTTTCTGCCAGACGCAAGTAGAGAGTACTTAGTGACCGTAGTTTTTAGGCAACGTTTAATTGAAATTTTGGAAATCTATAGTACAACAATCTGCTGAAAAATTACATCAAATTTTGATCATACCGCGATGCGCTTCTTTCGTCCAGAGCTGGGCTCATTTGATATTTTTCCTCTAATTACTCATAAAGTTCAGCTGTTCAGTTAAATCCGACGGAAGGATCTCAGCCGTCGAAGCATGTGAACATGGAGTACGACTAATTCCACCACTACCACTATTACACTACTCTTCCTGGTTGCAAGTGCTTAGGCAAATCACTAAAAAGATTATAATGACTATATATTAGTTAATTTTTGAAAGCCAAAATAGCCGCCAGCCTTCATTATTGTCGTTTTGAGTACTAATATTTTTATTTACGCAAGTTTTGTGAAATTAAATATTTGTTTCACCTTTTCACTCTTGTGCTACTAATTATGCGGTCATATTATTACTTAGGTGTTGTTTTGAGTTCCATCTCTGTTAAATTCGGCTTTTTTAAGAATATTGTAGCGCAAGCCAAGTAACTAGGGCGCCCCAATGTCACACAAAGGATATCAATATTGTGAATTTATGTTTGAAAATCGGGAAGGTTAAAGGTGTGTGTAAATGCTATTGTTTTAGTTTATCTTAAGCTATGAAGTAGAGGTCTTGATCCAGCAAGCCGATAAAAAAGCCGAGTATCTATTCAATCCAAAGTAATAAAAACTTCGTTCGAAATATCGAATGAAAAACTCGGCCGCAGAATAGTCGGTCTCCTCGAATGAATGGATGCATGCGTAAAAACAGGGGACCAACAACCCTTGCGGAAAGTTGTTTTTTCTGTTGCATTTTTTTCGCATCTGAGTCTCTCTGCAATGCGTGCGAGGAGCGATTTTGCCTTATGAAGTATCATTGTGCCATTTATTCTTCGTCGCTGTTGGGTTACTCATAGCAGTTTCCTAGGTTATTTTGTTTAAGGGATTGGTAGATTTGTAGCTATTTTTTACGTACTGAAACGGCTGCAACTTTACGTAAGACCTTAATTCTAAGTCAAAGTGATCATTCATCACCGATGCGAGATCCAAGTCAACTAATATTTGGGTTCCCGCCGTTCAAGGTTGGGTTGCACGTTACCAGCCAGTTAAACTTGTTATAAAAAAGTTTATTATCAATTTTTCAAATTATTTTAGAAGACTTAATTTTCAAATTCTGCCTATTATGGTCTACTGTAAACGATTGGTTTTCCTTCTTCTCTTCTACTCTCAAAATATCATCATTCTTTCGTCAAAGCTCTTACTTTATGGTACTTTACTGCTTTTTTTGCTTTTTTACTATGTTATTCCTAGAACAACTATTTAGTTTACATCTTTAAATTGTTGATGAAGCTGAAGATTTTCTTTGCTAAACTTAAATCACTTATTCTTTAACTGTGACCATAAAATTTTGGTTCTCTCTTGTGTACCATATCTTTAATCTTCTTCATGCGTTTTTCAAGGTTTTCATTTTCCTCGTACTCCATGCATCATCCTGTTTTTCTTCTTGGGCATGGATCCTCCAAAGGGTGATTTTCCTTCTTCATTCTCTAAGTTTTGCATCATTTTTTTATGATCAATATCAGGCATTTCGAGGTCAGATGTCTGGCATATCGACTGTAATTATTTTTGCTATATCATGGAATTTTACGATAACACTCAAATTACATCCATCCTACAATGATCTCTGCTCTAATTCATATGTTTTTTCCTTCAACTCCACTGTGTTGGTCATTATTTTATGTCATGAGCATTTTAGGTGTCAAATCCACTCATCTGGGATTTGGCACTTGTGCATTCTACAGAGAAATATCTTCAAAATGAAAAGTTGTGTAAAAAAAGCCTGACGCACTAATTCCTATTTGATCAATCTGACCATCGGGCTCAGCGACCCATTATGGCCTGAAGACAGTGTAAGCTGGAGAGGATTCCCTTTTAGGTGCGTCGTATCGTCCAGCTGTTAAGACCTACTCATTTTTGAACCATAACCATAAGTTTAAAGCAGCGGAACGATTGAGATGGATAGATAGTGAATAAGTGCTACCACTAAAAGTACTGCAGCCAACAATAGATATCGTCTGACATGTAGAGACACCACACGTTTCTCACGAGCACACACTATTTCTGGATATTTAAATTGGGGGACGACTAGCATGGCATATGGAAAGTATAATGACCGCATTACAGAATTTACGTATTCATCGTTACAGGTTTAAATATGGAATATTCACCACGCCCTTTCTTTAGGGAATACAATGCCCAAAACTTACTTGACACTTGCTATAAGATAAGCGTTTCAAATCCTCAAAAAGTTCATAAGGTTTTTTTAGTTAGGATAAGTCTGTCACTCGGCGAATTAGTTCATTATCTGGTCAGCATTGCGAATTCATTGTTCATATTGACACTTAGTTAAAAAAATGATACTGTCACGGAATACATTCAGCGGTATAACCCCCTCGCTGCGAATCCTGCAAATTGACGTGATTAATAGATTACAAAGGAATGCTGCTGATTCTAATTTACATATTTTGAGAGGGCGTTTTATGGAATTTGTGATATTTTTTTATTTAAGTCGAGAACTAACATTTTTGGTCTGATTCTTCAATAAAATAATGTTCCTCAGTTATTCGTGGATATTTACTGAATAATGTATGATTTTTAAGCGCTTTGGCTTGGTGTTTATGGTTTGTATCGTAGCAAACAATGAGCATTACTTTTCGAAGACGTAATATGGTGTTTTGTTGCTACGTGCTAATTTTTGTTCCAAATTTTAATCATAATAAAGATTAAAAAATCAGTACATAAAATTAATACATTTTCACATAACATTTTTTCAAATCAAAGAAACTTCCACAACGCAAGTAGGATTAAATTGAATTAAATAAACCTTAGATCTATTGCCAAAACAATTGGCACGGCTTGCATTTCTTCAAGAAAATGCTATACAAAGAATGAAATATAGAGAAAAGAACTGTGTGTATTGTATCACATTGATTTCATGAATTTTTATTTATTAACAGTTTAGAAATATTATTAGAGAGGGCACTCAGTATTCATGATACAGTTGCCTCTTGTAAAACTATCATCTTAACATATTCAAAAATATTGATCCATATGGTTTTGATTTATGATTTGTGACGGAATGACAGGCTTTTTCATATCGGGATTGAGTTTACACTTCCTAATACTGTGGAAATAATGGATTTATGATGTATTTCTGTTTATTCTTTCATTCCTTCTTTTTATTACTATTTATTTATTTATTTAAACACGAAGGTTATAAATGAAATGCAGCCGATATTCCCTTTAATTCTTGAATACTATAGGATAATTACAGTCGAAACGATTCAGGGCTTACTCTGGCTGAAGTTTCCATTAGCCGCGGTCGATTTTTACGAAGTCTTAGGTTAAAATGCAGTGGTGATGCGATGTTTTGTGGCTGGTAGGCCACAGAGGGTTCAGCAAAAAATGCTCCTCATGCACCCTTGCTCTTGTTTTCTCTCATCTATGAGCGTAATGCCTACTCGATTTCATTTCAGGCATAATGGTTTTGCTTTTATTTTGGCACGTTAAATACTTCCTAAATGACCAGCTTACTACCAAAGAAGATGATTATTTGGCTCAGCAGTGAGATATGTAAGCCATTTGTGACATGCCCATAACCGCGATCAGTAGAAAAGAATTGACGAATGAGCGAAAAGCTGAACTTCGAATTGATAAGGATTTAAAGAGCGAAATCGGTTTCGAACGCAAGAATTTGCGGCATGTAGAGAATGGGGCTGCTTGTGTGCTTTAAATGGAGCTAAAGTAGAGGGCGCGGTTGACTATGGGTGAATGATGTGCAGATGGAGTTATGTGTGAGGGAAACAACGTCCCGAACCGACCCGGACTCGAGAATCCTAATGGGGCAGACAGTCCTACTCGGGTGACAAACAAATGGCTACGCGCGGAAGGAGAAGCCAAGCCGAGGCGGACGAGAGGAAATAGGGAACAGAGGAAGAAGGAGATGAGAGAGGAAGAAACAATAGAAGAAAGGAAGCAGAACGAGACAGTCCAGAAGTGCAAACCACCCCTCCCACCCGAGAGATAGTCGGAGGGGGGAAGGACGTTGGGCCAATGGGAAGGGGTGGGCCGGTCCAAAAAAGCAAATATTTGCCTTGGGTACTTTCACTCACTGGGCCGAATTAAATGGTCCCTTGGGTGGATCTACATTTTCTCGAGCCACAGAAGAGATGACAGGCAAGCTAACTAAGCCGTCAGCTGGAAGTAGATTGAGTTACAAAGCTATTGACTTTAGGCGGATTGCGTTTTCCGCGGGGAATATTTTTTAAATCTCTCTTTCCCTCAATTATGTGCTTTCCTTCGCTGTTACCAACCTCATTCTGTTTTCTGTTTCAGCGAATCGGCGTTTTTTTTCCAAAACATTCCTTATAGTGTAATGGTTTTGAAATTTTTTTCTGGATGAAGCAGGTACATATTGTTGACATATCTCATTTTGAAGTCACGTTTTTCTTTAACATTTTCGGGTGTTACTAAAAGAATGAACATTTTTAGAATGCACTCATGAGATGAAGCACCTTTTTCGTAACGGTAAACTCATTTTTTATTTTCTATCATTTTTGTGCTCGTGAGCTTTTTTAACCTTTTTATTTTAGCGAACAAGTGAAAGATATCATAAGTGAACCTTGGTCTAGGTAATTGGATGGAAAGTTTGAATATGGGTCCGCATTCCTCTTTCCCTCTCTTGCATGAATGAATTCCACTTTGCCCATTGACGATTTCTAAATGAAGTTTCTGGCTTCTCTTAATGGTCTTGGACGTTACTTTGAGGTTTTCTGCTAACTGCTTAGGATACACTACGCCTCACAACAAAAGACCTGGATTCCAAATGGAAGAGACCCAAATGCTAACTGCGGGTTTGGGTAACCGATACCCAGAGATGATAAGGCAACCAAAGTTCATTAATTAAATGAGTGCTCTCAATCGCAATAGTCTCCATTTCATTCACCGTTCTTTGAAAATATTCATGCCACTTTTTAATGCAATTTTATTGCACTTGCAATGAATCAGTCCAGTCGCCTCTCTCTCTCTCTCTGTGTGTTGGTATCAGCGATATCTTCACGCTGCTAAAAATGAAAACCTATGATCCGCCGCGGCGCACCAATATCTTGGAAAAACTTGGCAGTCCTCCAAAAGAAGTACCCACTTTTATAAATGCCACGCTGATATATCCAGAAAAATTACCAATATCGGTGACCTATTTGTGGTACAATCTCGTATAATAAAATATATCCTCTCGAGTGGATTGGGCAATCAGGGCCAAATAAAAATACTTGTGAAATAGTGTCGTGATATGAGTGCTTCTGTTCTAGTGAATTAGAAAACAAAACTTATTTATTTTATTATGTATTGGTACTGCAGCAGCGACATCGAAGTAATCTCTTATCATTGATGAAACAGTTTTATTTGCTTCATTTGGAAAGTTTTATTTTCCCAAATATTATGAATTCATCATCCTCAATTGCTTCAAAAGAAGCGTAACTGATGAATTATTTATCTGTAAATAAATCATCTAATAGATCACTTATCATCTGGCATATTATTATTTTTACAATGTACATACAATACATATTTTTGATAGGTTATGACATTTGATGGGAGACAAAAAAGCTAAAGCGTTAAATTTTTATGCGCTTTCTATAGTGACATTATTAGCTAAAGATTTTAATTCGTTTACCAATCTCTGAGTTTAATATAGTCACGTATGTATTTACAATTTGCAGATTTCCAAATTGTTGTTTGTATCAATGATGCAGCTCTCTTGCTGAAGTCAGAAGCCTTCACCCTTGATACATATTTCATTCGTAATTAAGTCATCATTTAGATGTTTTGTGCATTATCCGGACGCTAAGTGTGGAGGAGAATGAAGGACGTTATCTCCTCTTATCCTCGCCGCTGGGGATCAATAACAGCCAGTTCACGGCTCCTCTCTAGCCAGTTCAGCCTGAGTTAAATTGACTTGGCGAGAACAAAGAGTGCTTTATGATCCACTCCTTCAATGTCTCGAACGCACAAACAATTGCGGGGCTCAGTCATTTGCAGGAAATCAATGTGTGACTCTATTTATTGTCCAATTCCTACACTCTGAGAAATAAATTACCTTATAGCCGTATCGTCCTTTCCTTTATGTGCCATTAGGTTACAGGATGGAGGTAAAACTCAGATAACACAGTTTTGCACTAATAAAATGTTTCCATCTCGGCTACGCTCGATTTATTACGTTTTATTTATATTTCACCGCCATCATGCCGTTACAGCCCTGAACTGTTACATTTATACTACGTTACACTTTCTTCAATAATCTGACATCTAATTTAGCCCAGAGAACAGGTTACTCCAATTGGAGACCGATCACTCCGCTGTTGTTTTTAATTGGAATGTTATTTAAATGATAGTAGCATTAAAATCTAGAAACCTAATGTGTATAGTACCACTTCATGAGAACAAATAATCATGTCTTGCTAAATGTTTAAATATGTAAGTCAATGAAATCGATAACTTTGATCTTTTGGCCTTAAGATAGGTAATATATGGCCAAATAAACATTGTTTCTTGAGTGCTTCATTTATCTAAAATCTAGTGGGAGTAAAGTTTAAAAGAATATCCATTCCTTTGAATTTTCAGCCTCGACATGCGCCGTTGTTTCAACATATCTTTAGAATTTGGGTATCGCTTCTAATTAAAACAAAATTGCAAATCAGGCTCGAACTTCCTCTCTTGAAAGTTTCAGAACTGCTTGAAGAAACTGAGATCAATAAAGTGGAAAAACTAACTTTCGCAGGGAGAGAGCTTGTGTACTAGCCGCGTAATTTTGCCTAAAGTCTTATGTAACCGAAATTCCATGTCTGAAGTTTCATTCATTATTGTTGCAGCTATGAAAAGTTTCGGAGTAGAAATTGCCTTCGGTCTTGATATATTGATAAAATCTACGGAGAGAACTTTTCGTCATGAGTTTTCTTATTTTTAAGTATCATTCTTATCATTTCAAGAACAGCGCAGTCTACTTTTTATTGTGGAATATTTTGTGCCCTTCATAGAGATCTTCTATCCATGTGGTGGATACCAGGTGGCTACGTGCTCTGTATTGGAAGGAGTTAACTTGGTCGATCCTGTCATTCCACTATTATCAACTGCTAAAAATGGCAAGTAAGAATGACCTCCTCCAAATACTATTACTGGCAATTAAAAATGATGGTATCTTTAAAAAAATATTTTTCTCGTCTTTTCAATCTTCGAATTCATTTGTTTATGGTTGATTAAGAAGGTCCCTTCATGATTTAGATTGAAGACTCCCTGAAGCTCCTGGTAAAATTGCATCGTATGCTTACAATTGCTATCAAAATACAACACTTTGAATGTTGTAAATGTAAAATAAATATAACCTTCGACTGAGATGAATATACTTTGAATTCCGCCTCCTTAATTTGCTGCTGGAGGGTTGTGTTTACGTTAATGATTTCTAACCTGTTCCATCCGCAATTCCTTCTCAACTGACCAAATCCTGCTGTCATGTCTGGATCTCAAGATTTCATTCTCGAATGTTCCTTTTGAGATCAAAATTGAAGCACCATTGTGACTCAACGCGGCAGTCCTTGGCCTCAGATGAACTTTGCTTTTACTGATAATGAGTTCTGAGTGGAAAACAAATCGTTCTTCCCTCGGCACAACTTTAGCCCTGCACCGAAATGAGAGAGCTTTCTTAGCTCCAAAGAGAACAAGTGCTGTTGGTAGAGACAGCCATAAATCAAGGAGCATCTATAGAAAATGGCTATTTCTTTTACATCCTCCTCTTTAAGAAAACCAGAAAATGAGTAGGGCCCGGTAGGCGTTAAGTCATTTGCAATCAACCCTACTGTCGTTATATATTGGTGTTCAAAGTTAAATCTGACACATTTTGAGTGTTTCTCGTTCTTTTTGACGTTTTTGCTCTTTCAAATAGTCTTTTAGCTTCTCTGCTCCTCTATTTTTTTCATACAGACTTTGTCTAAGTAAAAAAAACTGCAATATCGTTCGGTCGAACAATTTTAAATGAAAATGAATGTCTCTATAACGTGACAGTTGTGTCAAAATTTTAGATTTCTGTCAATTGTTGACACAATTTACTCTTTAAATATCAATAAACTTTATACATTCGTAAAAATATCAGCGACGAGGTTTTGTTCCGTTCATCCGCTGAATTATTATGTATCACATTTATCTTATGTTTTACATATTCATCATGATCATTTTGGAGATAGTCGATCGAGATTTCTGATTACACATCTCAAGTCAATGCGACGAAGGGTGGTCTTCCTTGCGGAAGTCATATTATTTGGATATCAAAGTTTAGTTTAGGCACTGCTGTATCTAACCGAAACAAAGTAATTAATTTAAATTATCACAGAAAGCTAACTCTCAGGTCTATTTGAACAAACCCTAAGGTTTGATAATTATATCAGTAACAGATGTTAGTGTTTCAATCGCTACTTTCTTCCTTTTAAATGGTAATTATTATTTTCTTCTTTCCTATAAAAATAAATAAATAATATTTATGGATATATCTCGCAATGATACTGCAATGCGCAGTTATGATTTCTGATATTTTAGCTAAAGGAAACATAAATATAAATTACCTTTTTTGGAGGCGAAATACTGGCCTGAAAGATTTCATAACCAATGATAATTTACAAATCTCAATTACAACTAATTTTAAATAATGTATTCAGTAATTTAATAGTTTTCCGTCATTTAAAATTGCATATCATGCGATACTTGAAAGTTGGACCCTCGACTTTTAGAAAGAATTTACTATTCCATCTTTTTGCATTAGCTGGCAACCCAATTTAACTTTTGGTGTATAAACAGTCGATGAATCATTCGAGGTAGACGTTTTATGAATAGAATGTTAAAGGTGAAATTTTTCGATAAAATCAAATTTTCCCATAGGAAATGTTATTGTTTCATTATTTGTTTTCATGCTGCAGCACTATATTTGAATATTTGATGCGGCTTGTCCATTTTAGTTGATCGAAATATCATTTATTTTATCAATCCCAAACCAAAACTTTATTTCAACGAAGTGACTTCAGTGTTTGTGCTCAGAACGACCTCTCAAAATCTGTTGTCATGCGATGGATTTTCATATTCTCTCCTTTTGTAAAACGTTTTTTCGTGCCTGGAAATGGAATAAAACTCATCAACTTTCATAGTCACAGTATCTGGTAAATTTCATTGGTCAAGTTCCTATGATCTCTAGCGAACTGAAAACAAATAATACTATATTCATCTTTAATCAACTCGCTAACTTGGGAATTTGCTTTAATCCTGATGTTTTTCCTGTAAGATTTACTGGTAGCTAACAGAATTTTAGTGAAAGATACGTTCAAAGAATCTGAGTTTGTATTCATAAGAAAAAGGGAAACCAACGGAAAATATTTTACATAGAAGCAAAAAGAAACTCTTTCATAATATATCTCTCTAAGGTTATTTTAAAGGCTTGCACACTGATTTCCATCATGAAAAGCCTAGGGCAGAATATTAATTGCTTAGTTCTTTGAAAGTTTGGCATATTAAGTACCAAAAAATAGGTCAAATTACGACAGCAAAATATGCTATTGGCAATTTTTTGTTGGAAGTTATTAGGGCCATAACGTTCCCTCATTTATGAAACTGCCTTGGTGAACCTTTGGAAAGAAGCGAGTAAAAAATTTCACTTAAACGCCAAACAAATATGTACAAAATGAGGTAAAGTTATGCTTCAAGTCAGATTTTATATCGCGGTCATAAATCAGAGTGATATTTTGACTCGATTATGCTAAATTTCATGAAATATTTAAGTGATAGAATGATGAAAAAATGTCTCTAATGGAACCGTACGACACAAACAGGACGGAGCAAGACTACTGAAAATCATTCAGTGGTCCTTAAAATTTGAACATATTGGTGGAGAGTATTTTTTTCATCATATCAGTTCTCTTTATAAAATTTATATCGGAAGAAAAATGAACAAACATCCAAAATACTTACGATAAAAAATATTTTCAAACCACTTATGTTAAGAATAGCATGAAAAAGTGTATTCTTAAATGAATATTTAAACGGGTGAAGCAGGATGGAGAAAGTGCGGTGGACGGATGGGAAGGCGAACAAATATGAGCTTGTCGGATGATGGACAGAATCCTCCGGATGATAATAGGAAGAGGAAAAATTGGTGGTTGGAAGAGATTAGAAGGCGAAAAGACTTGAGAGCGTGATAAAGGGGAGGATGTTGGGTGAGCGGGTAAGGGATTGATAGGGTAAGAGATCATAGGTTTAACGAACGGTATTAAGGACAGAATAAGTATGCTAAATTGAAGAAAGCTATATTATAGGGGAATAGGGCCACGAATGAGTACAAACTAGAGAGGATCTTTTTACTGTCTTTAACATAAACCTCGAAACAGAAGTAGTATGTCATTGAAGTGGTGATTTACGTACTGGCTTCCGAGAGTAGTGGCCCAGGTTAGAGTCTGGGTACTGTTAGAACATGTTTGAGGATATCCATTTCTGACTATGGGGTATGAAATAGCGTCATCAAACTTTAGCCAAACGACTAAATAAACAACCATATTGGTTATCCCATTTCTTGCCATACTTTTCTTAGGATAGCAGGACGAATCAGACGAATAAACGGATGGAAAGCAAGAATACCCAGCATATTTCTGAAGTCTTAGGCAAGTAATTCTTGAGAAATACATTTTTTGCGTAGTCCTATAGATTAGACTCGACTTTATCGTAGATTCACCAGGGATTCGAATTATCAATTTTAATAAATATTTAATATATGTTAAGATTAACAATATACAAAGAGTAAAATAATGCCAATTTATAGTAAGTTGTGGATGGATAACACCCCAAAATGTGTTACTTACCAAGCCATCCACAGGTAAAATGTATACCAGATGTGATTCAGAATTTTTATATTTTCCTAGTTATGTCGACTGAGTTCCAGAATTATTTTATCGAAACAGCGTCTCATCAATGGAATAATCTACCAGAGCATATAAAAAATAGTCCCTCTCTCTCAACTTTCAAAATAAATTTCCCAGTAGGCTTCCGCGGAGATTCTGACTGTGGGCAGCAGATGGCGAGTATCCTCGTCAACTCGAAAGACCACCACCCTAAAGACATCTATGGAGGAGTATACCAAATAAAATGTAGTTGCGGCAATTCCTACATCGGGCAGACTTCAAGAGCTCTGAAATGCCGAGTGCAAGAACACCGAAGGGCCGCAAAAAACAGGCAATTCAGCCAGTCAGCGGTGGCTGAACATCAATGGAGTGGACCGACCCACAGCATTGACTTTGACAACGCCTCATTATTGAATAAAGAAGGCCGCTATTACCCAAGAGTCATCAGGGAAGCAATTGAAATCGCAAAAACACCTGCGAATTTCAACCGCGAAGACGGCTACACCCTCGCCAGCGCGTGGAAACGGGTCTTCAGAGAGTCCAACCAATGAGAGCACACCTCCACAAATTTGGCGCCAAACTACGTGTATATTAAGAGGACCAATTCCTGCATCGTCACTTCAGTGGACCTGAGGAAGCCAACTGGAACGTTGGCGAAATATTGTCCGAAATAATGGATACACGCGGATGGAAACCCGGAACAATCGCTTTCAAAATAAATTATCATAAGTTATTATTTTCTGACTCTTAATGTAGTTGTTGTATCCTTATATATTGAACTTGTTTGCTGAATTTTGAATTTATTATATGTAACACTTCGCAGTTTACTTCGCATACTTGTTACCTGTGTCTTATTTGTACTGCATAATTTCTATGTAAAAATGTAGTGTATCATACATCCATTCGTCTTTGCCATTTTGTACTCTTTATTTTTTTATTTTGTTTACTGTCTCTCATGATTATGCATATATTTTTATTGTTCTTAAGGGGCATGATCCCAGACCAATCAATAAATATTCAATTCGATTCAATTAAATTCAAAATAGCAAAACTTTTACGTTAGCCCGCAAGTGCTTGAGCACAATCGGGGTTAACAAAGATGGTGGGGAACCCACGCTCGTGTTACAGCTTTTAGCTGTGGAAACCATAGCAAGCGCTCTCTCCATCTACCTCAATCGGTTGAACAATGTGATGGAAGCACTTTGTTCGTCGATTGGGATGTAAAACCATAGAATCCTTTGCACGCCTCGCCAAGGTAAGGATAATGCATCGCCTGCTTCCACCCTTCCACATTTGCTTCTAATCCTACCTACTTCAAAGTACCCATCTATTCTATCCTTGATGGCGAAATGTATCCTCGACTGTCCATCGCTGCAACTTGAAAGGCAATCTTCTGAATAGATCTACACAGATAGCTGAGGAACCACAGAGAGATTATCGCTAAGCAGGTCGAACCAGGTTATTATTTGTAAAAGCATTGTCAATCCATATCGTTCCTAAATACTCCTTATAAAAATATATCTTTTAATTTTTTCTGAAGATTTTATTTATTTTAAAGAGAAAGAAATCAACGTGAAGCGCTCTTGTCCCGTTCGCGCCATCACTTACATAAATGCATCTGAATACATTACTTCCCCAATCCCTCCTTCCGTAGTAATTTCCTAAATACTTCCATTGCCTGAAACACTATTGGGCTGTTGACAAAAAAGTGAAAATTTTGCGACCTTATTTGCACTGGGCATCAAATTTTATGGCCTTAAAATACACTTTAAAGGCAAGATGGTATTTTGCTCTGGTAGAATTTGTTAACACGTGCTGAATGATGAAACACCTTTTTTATTAGTAGTGACGCGTTTCGATATTTTATTTCATTTTTACTGTGGTGAAATATTGAAGCGCTTCGTGAAGAATATTTTTCACGAGTCGAAATTTGCAATTTGAGGAATCCCGCCACATTAAGCGTAAAAAATTTTCAATTCAGCCTTTGGTTAATTACCTGTGCATGTCTTTTTCTTCATGGAGGGATGAGAATTCTTAAATAAGCGAAATCAATAAAAATTTTTGGACGTAAGAAGTCAAAGCTCAAAAAGTATGTGTGAGAGCAGAAAAATAGATCTGGTGTATCTCAAAGGTATTTTGCATGAAAGTGGTTTCTCTGGCATTGAAATTATTTTTAGGATTACTTTAGCAAGGAAGGATTTTCAACAAGAAAGGCTCTGAAGAGAATCGTAAATTAAAATAGTGACTTAAGCGACTGATCTCTTTTGACTGGCTGAGCTGTTGACCTTTGCAGATCGAAAGCTTGATAATTTAGGGAAGAGGAAGTGATGGACTGATGGTATTTGAGTTAAGGTTTGAGAGAAGAATGGAGAAGGAAAGTTGGGTGGTGAGTCATACGAAACAAAAGCTTAAGATATGACGCGAAAGAGGAAGGATAAAGTACATGAGGTAATTAAGAGACGCCTGGCGAACGAAATTAGCATGAAAGTGGTTTCTCATGATGAGCTGGAATGGTAAAATACAACACAAAAATTGGGAAGCTAGTTTAGGTGCGACACTAAAGCTCACTAGTCTGCTAAAAGTATTCCTAAGACGGTGGTGACGTAATTAATTTCTTATCACTTGGCGCTAAAACTTCTAGAATTAAAAAAGGAAAAGGCCCAATGAAATTATATACAGAAAAGAAGGACCAGTTAGAATGAACACATTCTAAGGCACAGAAGATGTGTGGTGATTATGATCGAAGCGATAATGAAGGGAAAACTTCAACAAGGATGGAAAGGATGGATGAATAAAGTCAATCAATCTTGGAAATGAACGACCAATGAATGACTAGCTAAAACGCCTCGTCAAAATTTTGACGGTTGACAAAATCGATTGAATGAACGCCCTACATTTCCGCATGTCTGTCGATTGCCACCACCAGAAAGCGCGGAATCTGCGACCAATGGGTTTGTCCAAGAGTGGATGCATTGCATTCTGAGTCGATTCCCATGCGTCACTATTGACTTTGCCTTGTCAAAGAATGGTATCACCAATTAAACGAGCGTATCAAATTCGTGCACTGTTTGGCGAAGCTGGTTTTTTCAAACACAATTCCTTTGATCTCGGAAGGGAATTTTACATGAGTGTTTGTGAAGCGGAATTTCCGCGTTGTGGAAATGTGTTGCCGCTTCGCAGAATTGCACCATAGATACTACCTGTGGCCCACATATTTCAGAAAACGCCGAGAATATCAATTCCACGGGGGAAAAAGCTGTATCAATGGCTATGCTCTATGGTAAAGTATCGACTGGGATGTAAAAAATGTTCGTGTTTTATTGCTATACAATCATTGAGTCCTGATGAAATGGAATGGATCGCTTTGCTAAGTCATGCGAGGTGAAGGCACCCTACATCATACTGCGTTCTGCTGCGTGATGGAAACGTATACGGTCTACTTGCATTGGAAATAGCGTATGATACTGGGTTTTCGCCCCTAGAGTCTTGGTTTAAATCTTGGCTGTGGGAGTGACTTGTTCCATCGGAAATTCCGGCGTTTGAGAGCTGTGAGTTGTGCACTTCAACTTTAGCACTCGCCGCTGAGCCGGCGGAAATCGAAAAACAGCCGACCAAAATTCGTAATGTCGGCGTTTTGGAATTTCGAAACGGTGTGGTTTGATGTTAGAATATTCACAGTGATACCATTTAAAATTTTGGAGCTTCCATTTAAACTGCACAAAACCGTCACATTTGCGGAAAAAAATCGTCAAAAACTCGGCATGATTAGCGAAAATTGTGTGTAATTATTTCAGTTTGTGAAGCATTCAGTTGTCAGTTTTTTTTAGATTTTAAAGCCAATTTTCTGAATTATGAAATATTACGCCTATTATTTAAAGTGAATAATTTGCCTAAGATTTAAAGTAAATAAGTTAGTTGTATACAATATTACATCGTGTTATGATGCTGTTTTTTTAATTTTACAGTAAAGGAGACCAAAATTTCATGTTTATGGCGGGAATGGATTTAAATATATACGCTATGAGAAATAGTGAAGTCACCATTATATGCCGATTCTAAAAATGCCTTGTATCGTGCCTCCCTTCTCTAATTTGGATTAATATGTATTAGAAGGTGGGGCAACTGATCGGTGTAGAAAAAAATCGCATTGTTTCTTGATTTTGCTGTTTCTCAATTTATATTTAAAAAAATCATCTCTTTGATTTTCACTTATAAAGTTACACTAAATTCCGGGCTAACCTTGCCCGCCAACTCAAGCATCTCTTGTGGCATAAATAATCTTTCATAATAATAATTCTCGGTCTCCTCCCACAAATTAACTACCCACCCTGCATCGTAATTTCGATATGTGGGTACCCTGTGTGGTTAATGCTCTCTGCTTGTATTTGGGGGATGAATATTCCAATTCCTTGCCAAGCGAATTAATATTTTTGGCGGATCTCTTACATTGGTTTGTTTCTCTTAAGAAAATGTGAATTATCATTGATGATATTTCCTCAGCAAAAAATCCAACGTTGCTAACCCTCTCAAATGGGTTTAGAGGAAAATTTACGGGGGGTTTTGGCGTGGGAATGGGGTCGGTAGAACCAATCCACGTCACCTGCTCAAGTGGCCTCCTTCAGTTCAGCACACAAGCCCATTCCATAGCCTGCTCGTCAAACAGGCTCTATAGACGCTCAAATGGGAGAGCGATATGGTCACACACTAGATGGGAGGGCGACGAGAGGGAGGAGACGTAAATGAAGCAGACCCGTGGAACTTAGTTTTAGAGCACGCCACTCCTGAGGAGCTGGAGGCTAGATAGGGCAATTCTTACCTTCACGGGATCGGTACGGTGCAGGTTGACATTAGGTCCGTTCAAAACGATGGGAGATATTTGCTGCGTTCACGATTTTGCCGGGAAATCCACTATATCACGCAGCTCTTTTACTTTCATAATAGTTCGTATATGGTTCAAGGGATGATGAGGGGGAGACGACAGTCTATCGAAAATAGCGCACATCTGGCACTTCCATGTAAAGGCAAATCCGTCTGCATATTGAGGGTATCGGAACTAACATCGTTTGTGCACGCTATAAATTATGTTCATTATAGTGCTATTAATGAAATTATGGCCAATTCCTCCCGGACGCTGAATTAACATCACTCGCTTGATGGTTGATGTTTTCACAGAAGAATTTCCCATCATCCCCAGGGTGGCAGATATTTGTGTCCTGTATTATCCGGTTTTTCTACCTACTGGTTAACATTGATATCTCACGATTGGCTATTCTACTGGCTATTAGTTCTATTAGCAAGTCATGAAGAATCAAGGAGTAGGGCAGAGAGTAAAAATTAGACTACTCAGACCACAGGCATCGGCTGTCGTAAGGTGATGGGATGGTTTTTAAACAGAAAGTTGGCCATCATGCATACATTAACCCTGGATTCTGGTTCACCAAAATCTTTCGACGGTAAAACCAACTCTTTTTTCTGAATTTTCATGGAAAGAGAGCCGTTTAAAACAAAGTACTTTTATATAAATTATTTCTAGTTATCATCGATGACACGAAAGGGAATGGTGCTATTGAGAAGAGGTAAAAAGGAAGTTCGTTCTTCATATATCATGGATATGTTGGTGACCAATAAAATGCAATACTCCTCACGAACATCATCAGGTCTTTGGCGTGATTTTCATAAAACTATAGCAATAAATTAATCTCGACACATCCCTGTCGGCAATTAAAATGACGACAAATTTCTGAAGCAGTGTGTAAATACAGTCGAAATGTTGGTGCTAGAGTAAAGTGTATGTAATTTTATTCTTGATCGACATCTCAATAATTCCTGATGGGTATTCACGAACACAGCATTCGATTAGACCATATTTCTCATAGTATTTGTGATAATCGCTCCACTGAAAGGGTTCATGTCGAAATTTTTCCTAATCGTCCACTTAAAGTATTATACAAGATTTTGCTTTATATTCAATTCCTTTATTTGGTGGGATTATTCCATCTACTAACTCTTAGCTAGAAGTGCGAAATTCGGTTTGATTTCAGTATTTATGTAAATAAGCTCACCTAATGATAGCGAATGATAGCGCGTAGGCGTCCTGTTATTAGTATTGCCTGGTAGTAATCAATGATTTTTTGTCATCTACCTCCCTTTCAAAACCTTAAAACAAAACTAAATACGCGTTTATGGATGAGTTTTAAAATGCTCACAATACTTAAAGTTACCTTTAGTTTATAGTACTTCTGAAAAATGTATGCATCACCACCTAAACTTCAAGCCTAATGCTAAGACAAACTCATCACTCAAGCCCAAGGGGGGCTTGAATAAGCCATTATTAGATTTCAAGGCCGATATGACGAGGAATTCTGGCTATTAGGATACTAGTTGACAATAAATGGCGTATGAAGCAGTCATTTCATCAACTTGGCAGATAGAGAAAAGTACACTGACAATCATTTTGCATGTTTGCATTTGCACGAAAGGACCTGGACCAAATATTTTCTGTAAAACTCTAATGCAAGCTGCTATTCCTTTGTTAACTTTTCCCACCGTTTAGAGCAAAAGGTACAAGGATGTCTTTATTTTGGGCTGAAAGTTGTAAAGGGCCAGTTGCTACGTACTAATACATGCGCCATATGAATTTTTTACACGATCTTCAGCATAATTGTTTTTCCCTCGATGCCTGACTATAAGATCCCATGACTCTTGACTCGATGTCATGACTTTATATCATGCTTCCGAATCACATGTGGAATCATGTAGCACATTGTAGGCAATTCTTATGCCGCATGATGATCCCCGTTGAATTTGTGGACGCTGTAAAATACTTTACCTCATTTTCAGCGAGTTACTATCAGCCTAAAAACATTTACCATGATTTTCTTCGAGTTTTGTTGCTAGAGAGTCAATCGGGTCACAATATCCGATTGTAATTCTAAATGCCTCCTGAAATATAATGGTGTAGACACTGTTCAACTTCCTTCGCATTTTCCAATTTTTTTATGGTGGCTTGGTGTCACTTAATATAATGATTCCTCTTTTATTCCGTCTTTTGTTCCATCTTAGAATGTTCTGAGCATGTATTTTCTGTGTAATATCACACATCTTCTCTCATGGAAATGTAAATTGTGATCCCACGTATTGAATGCACTTTTTCAGTCACGATTGTCATCTAGTTCAATGTGCGTTGATTGCTCCCATGCCCTTCGTTTCGTAACTCCCGTTCTACTGATCAGCAATTCCTGCTAAACCTTTAAATGAGAGAACCACTGCACGACATGGGTGATGAACACGCGATATTCTTTACGAATCGTTACTTTTTGCTGCCTCGCGGAATAATGTCGGCTGGTTTCTCCTTTTCTTACAAATTGTTTCAACAATTTATAAATCCCTGCCATTCTAATGAAATAATTATTAATATTTCTGCATAATCTTGCTACCTTGATCATCACCATCCATATTTCCACCAATTTTGCCGAGTTTGATTTTATTTTTTTTTACATTTTTTATTACATCAATTTTTATATCATTCCCATCAAAGTACGCAGAGATGTGCGCGTTTTTATTGAAGTAGTGTATTTGATTTTAGCGTCCCTATGAAGATTTTATAAGCCATTAATATCATAGTTTTGCCCTAAATTAATGCCTGCCACTCCGTGCAAACTTAACGAAACCCACGATGACGCTGGTCTTTCTGTTTGCCATGGGAGGCATTCAATCAATTTTCAATGTCGTACGGCTCATGAAACCTAATAGCCTTCATTTGGATGTTGCAGTGAGAGTAGAAAAAAAGAGAAGTCGGTTTTATTGAATTTTAACGTATCTGTAATTAATATTATTGCACGACTGGGCTATGGTAATAATCCATCACTTGCCCTCAGGTTATTTGACAATGCTGCGTGATGAATATTAAACTGCGAATCGTTGATCACGTAAATTGAATAATCTCGCAATAAAAGAACACTTATACAGTATTTTATACAGAAAAACTTTTTCTTTCATGATTGAAAGCCGATGTTGCACATGATTTGGAAGAGGGATCTTTTTTCAGGTGCAGGTATTTGATTAGATACCTACAATGTAATGTAATATACATCTACTAGTTAAATATTAACTCCAGTTGCCGAATTTCGGAATTAGGGTTCTCAAAGCACCCCTTTCTTTACCTAGGCATCCACATTCCATCCCGTTGGACTCCAATCCCCTCCAATGAAGTCCACGTCCCATTCCATTTGAACCCAATAATTTCTCCAACGAACATTTATGTAGAGAGTATCTTTCGTTTTCAATAATTATAATGCCATCTGCATTCAAAATCAGGCTGGTATATTTTTTCTTCGATCGTATAGCGCTGTCAGTCTTCAATGGTCTACGGTTCAGTTAACTGCCGTAATATGAATTCAGAATGGTAACACTAGTTTTCTGTTCAGCCACTAAATCTATGGAGATTTCTCTTTGGCAGTGCGTGTAAATGTATTTAATGAATTACACCGCTTAACTCTGTGAGACTGATATAAAGCTTTTACTTATGCCACGTCTTAAATATAAAAAAGTAAATGAAGTACCAAAATATGTAGATTATTCCACGAATATTTTTTAATAAACACTTTACTAGACTTTGGAGCAGGCTATATTAACGGAGCTGTTGAAATAACATAAACATTTTAAAGTCATTTATTGAACCAATTTGGAAAGAATCAAATAGTATATATTTATCATGGACTAGCGCTTACAATTTGCTACCATTCACTCCGTCAGAAGCGTCCATTTTTAATTAACGGGAATTTTTCCCAAAAATCTCATTGACATTGACATAGCTAAATAATTATGTAACCCATGTTTCGTTAATTATCACAGACAAGAGCATAATGTTATGTTCCATTTGTAAAAAAAACTTACACGAAGAGAAATGACATATTTTGTTCATAATGAACGAAAGGACGCATTTTTCATTTCAAGAAGCCAACTTATGGACTAAATGTGATAATTTTTTAGATGTTTGTTCAAAATAATTTGAGGCATTTTCCGCGGAAAATGTATTTGGAATAGATATTCTTTGAAATATGAGTTTATTATGACGCACAGATTGTGTCATAAATTTAACAGTGCTCGTATGATTTTTCCCTACTACTTAAACATTTATGACTCCTACAGCAATTCTTACTAAATCACAAAACTAATTTGGTGAAACAAATGAGTCAGGTTAAAGACTCATTTAAATATGTAATTACTTTGGTAAGTAGGTCGATGGGTAATTCTGCTTAAGGAGCTACAATTGAGAATTAATTTTCATTACGAGTGATTTTCCTTTTATATTTTTAAATATATGTTTTTGAAACGATAGTTCTTACTCCAAATAATTTTCGTAATAGGCTTTAGCTATATTTTAATGGCAAAATGTGTGTGCATTTGTCGTTAAAAATATCAATAAACAGATAATTTTTCTACGAGGTATGTCATGGATATCTATTTACGTTATCATGCTGCTATAAATAACGTACTGATGAATTTTATGAAGAAATAGTTAATGCTTCTATTAATTTAGTGCTAATTTAAGGCAGTTCAAGGAGATATTAGTCTTTTAATATTATTTTATGCATAGATTTTAGAAACATTGAGAGAAACCTTATACTAGACTTATAAGAGAGATACAAACTACTCAAAACATATAAGAATAAAATCTATGCCGATCAGATTTGCATGAATACGTATCGTACCTGTCATATTTAAATGGTTATCAGCTATCATGTATACACCTCGTTAATTACTGAGAATCTAAGCCAACTTAAACAACGATTTTCTTCTTTAATATTTCTATATTCACTTCATTATTCTTACATCTTCCTAAATTTGAAATTAAAATTCAAATTTGATATATATTAGGACTAGAGAAATACCTCACTCAAACAGCCTTCTGTAAAAGCCAAAATTTTCTGTTGCTTCCTCTTAGTATTTTTGTTTACTTTCATCCGTGCTCGTGTATCTTCATGTTTCTTAGCTGTGAACACGACCCCACACCTTCATAAATTCCACCTTCGAGCTCGCCTTTTTGGGCTAAGGGTGGAACAGATATCGGGGCGTTTGAAGAGGCAAGGATGAGGCCTGAGGGATGGAGTTAGAACCGCGAGAAAGAAGTAGTAAGACTTATGTGCGAGGGAATGCGCAGAAAGAGGATGCGGATGAAATAAGTCTTGTTGGGAGAGTGGAGCCGGTTAGGAGTGCTTGGGGTAAAGGGGCGGGAGGAGGAACGGGACGATAGGGGTTGAGGGGCGAGTGGGAATGAAGAGTTGGGGTCTGGAGTTTTAGGATGAGAATGAGATGTCCGAGGGTCCGTTTCTAGCTGTAATGACTCGATCACAGTATGCGAATTTTACTACATCTGATAGAGTTATGGCGGTATACGATAATGTGAACCCAGGATTCGCTGCAGAAATACCTATTTGTTGCATCATGCAATGTGCGAAATCAACTGAGTGCAATGCCCAATATAATAAAACAAGCAGTTTCAGGTTTATCCTAGTGGAATATTTTCAAGAAAGCAACTAGAAAAATGACTCATCCATTCCTCGAGAAGTTGAAAAACTTCATTACTCTTGGACAAACGAATCTACAGGCGGAATATGATGAAACCACATTTCAGGCTAAATGGTACGTGAAGGTACGGCAATCAAGTACCAAAACGTGAAATACAAAATTATTTTTTCTGTTATAGTCTTAGAGTAATTATTTTGCAATATCCATGTTGGTACGTAGAATTGTAGTATAATACTTGTAGAAAGTGGATGCAAGAAATATTTAGGAGCATGATTAACATCCTTGTTGCTTATATTGCTCTAAAATTGCAATTGTCAGTGTATCAGTGATTGAAGAGTCCTACATTGTTAGCTTTGGGGTCAACACATGGTCAACACATCAATCAGCCTCTCTTCAAGAAGAAAATGTTAGGGCGATGGTATCTTCAGATAAATCATTGTTGCCTGAGATGTTTATGAGGAACAGTTCTTAAGTGATGCTTATCTAATGGCCCTGATATATTTATAGGAATGTAAAATGTCGCAAATGGTATCGTAGTATAGAAATATCTCGTCTATGGCTGTATTAGTTATGAGGAAGAAGTATTCTTTAGACTATGACCTCAAGGGACTGTCAGAGGTGAGGGAGGAAGGTCAAAATCACTTGCATTTGTTGGAAACGATGACGCTCGTTACACTCACTCTCACCATTAGACGGGATTGGCGAGGGTTTCTCCTGTGTCGGTGATTTGCCAGCATGGTGGCTGTCAGTGTACCCTAAAATAAATCACGATTTAACTAAAAAAAGTCGGATACTCTACAACCGTAGATATGGAGAGATACATATATTCTCCGCGAGTGCACATGTTCGTGTGTGTTGGCTTGTGAGGAGTAGTGGAGGTCGTTCGGTCGGTAGGAAAGGAAGCGAATCTCAGGTTGAAGTCTGGACGGAAGTAATAAAAAAATAAAGCTCAGATTCGGAGGGGAACAGGTGGAGAGCGGAGTAGGAAAACGGCACGAGAGTGGTTGTTGTACCGGGGCATGTGTGAGTGTGTGAGGAAGCCGGGAGGGGAGGGGAGGATGAGGTAGTGCCCTACTGCCGGACGAGAGAGGCCCTTTTGGCTTGCCTCGCAGAGAGAGAATGGGGGGAGGGGAGCTGTTGGAAGGAGTCGGGTGGGAGGGGATTCTCCTTGTGCAGGGAATAGGTAGGGGTGTGTAAAGAAGTAAAACTCGCCTGAATATTGAATCTGTTCCCCTTTCTCGAAGGTTTGGGGGATCGGGACGTAGAGTAAGTAAATGGACGGAAAGAGAGTGGGTGGCTAGATGGGTGGAGAGGTTTTGGGATCCATCCAGCATCCCTCCCCTCTCTCCTCGTCTTTAGGCAGTTTTTAGGCTTGTGTGAGTATATGGGTATAGTTATGAGCCGTAAACGTTCGGGTTGTATGCCAGGATTCTGAAGAAACAGTAGATCTGGAGTGGAAGATTATTGGATGAAAGAGTAAAATGGAAGTAGCCCACATTACCCATAATATATTTTTAAGGATTTAACAAAAAATTACCGCTCATTCATCCTTTGCTTTGTTTTTCTTGAAATATGTTGCTCGCCCTTCATTTATAAATTCAATTCTTAATATTTGGCCGTCCTCGTTACAGATATCAGCTAACTTTCGCTCATCTATATTATATTGAATTATCGAGACATCTCCTACTTGACTGTTTTAAGTGATGTGATGCAGGAAGAACTGCCGTTGAAACACCCGCGGAAATATTATTATTATTTATTTTTATTTCACAATCTACCAACAAATCTGGTGTTTGGTCACTCTAGGTGCGAGCCTTTTTGTCATTGCATCACCATGGGCTCAGCTCCCATATTTTATATCTATCCACGAACAATTGACAAAGAAACCCTCTGCAGAAAGAAAGTCCACCTACAGGACTAAAATTTTGGACGCGCGTTGGACGTCACAGAAATGACAGAAATATCTGATCCACTGATAAAAAGATCTGAAAAAATTGCAATAAATAGATGTACCCACATATTATGGGATGCCCTTCATACTGTGCCGAAAAATATTTTACGCACACACGCTAAAGAGTAGAAACTTCGTTAATATTTCGACGCTTTCTCCATACAAATATTTTTTCATTGATTTAATTATAAGAACTTTTGTCAAACATCTTTTAGGCCCCTCTATTATTCAAAACATTGCAATCCAAGAGTTGAGAGATATCTTGTAGATCTTGTTCTTGGTTGTGTGGAAGGGTGCCTCCAAGGGGCGGCCAATGAAACGACCCAAATAAATAAAATACATACAAGCAAAAGGAGAGGGTGGTCCAGATGGGGAAGCAGAGGGTGGAGAAGAGGGATAAGAGAGGGGGTGGTGTTCGAGGCGTTCTTTGCGAAGCGCAGCAGTTTTTAGGAAAACCGAAAGAGTGGGGGAGGGGCGGAGATGTTGGCTCTGGGTGAAGGTGCTCTTGAATTTTTTATCGTCCGCCTCGGAGAGGAAGAATAAAAAAGTCAATAAATGCCGGACCCGTTCGGAATATCTTACCCGGAAATAATTTATCTCTCCCGCACTGACGTAATGGATCGCCGTTGTCTTTAAGTGATGGAGGCGCAACGTTTTCGGCCGAATACGGGAGATCGCCTTCTCTCATCCGTGTTACTCTTAAGTGTGTTTGCAGTCGTTTCCTCCACGTTTGGTGAGCTCATGCGGAACAGTTATAGAAATGAAACAGACTTTTAAGATTTTTCTTAACTATATTTTGATAAGAAAACCCGGATGAAATCATATATTAAACATATTCTTAGTAAAACCGACATAGAAAGGACGATTTGATCATCGTTCATTTGTCAATTGCATTATTTCTAAGACAAACCTTACTAAATTGTTCGTCAATTTTTTATGATTGACTATGATGCAATGCTTAGAAACATTGCTTTCACAGTTACATTTAGAAGTAATTTCTCTGTGCCTTAAAAATAAGATTTAGATTTTTTTTCTCGAAATATATCTATTGTCACTCGTACTTCTTAGTGGTGAATACATCGAATTTAATAAACGTATCTCGCTATTAACAGCGAAAATTATGAAGACAAACTCTATCGATGTAATTTTTAGAGTAAACATAATTTTTAGATGTGAGACGATCATATTCGTGATAATCATAGCACCATTTTCTAATAAGAAGTCTTTTCATTCTAATCTATTGATCTCACTTGTAGAATTCAAATAATATCTCTTATAAAATAAAAGTATCGCCAGTGAATTAGTGCCATAAATGGTTTTTTTTGCTATTTTGTTGCAACTATGGCCGCTTTAATATTATACAATTTCCAAATATCAATAGAATGTAATTATATGATAAATATTATCATAAATATGTAGTCAAATCAATAGTATGTAATTTAATAGTATTAAATATATGCAATTTTGTTGCAATTATGGCCTTTTTAATAGTGTGTGCATTTTCCAAAGATATGGAGACTCAATGTTGAAGTGGACCTAGTTCATCGAAGAGAATTTTGAGGAATACACGTTTTAAGTTCCATATATAATCCTCCCATAAAATTAAATACAGAAACGTATAACTCTAGCCATACTAGTTTGGTCTTAATTAAGAAATTATAAAATAGAGTTGGCTCACTTTTACCTAACTACTAACTCATCCGTATATGTGGTAAGTGTTTCAGATATTCTGCTTACATTTTGTTAGTATTTCTTACTTTTCGTGAGGTAGGCATTCCAAAAGCAACCAACCAACATTTACTAACCAGCGATGAAAGACTGAAGGGCATACTACTAAAGGAGTGCGCTCAAGTTGTCTTTCTCTTTTTCTGGACCACGCCCATCGCTCGTGACCGCTGCGAAGCTCTTGTTGTCACAATTCTTTTTGCTACCGTGAGCCATTCTCCAATTCAAATTTACTTCAGAATTAGCGCGGAAGAAACGCATTCAAAACAGCAAACTGTCGAAATTGCATGAAAGAAAAAAGGATTTAATCAAGCAAATAGTGGGAAGGTTCTTTGATGGGAATGTGAAAGAGAGATGATACTTTGCTGTTGTTTGGCCACATCTTGCATATACCACCGGAATTTTGTACCCAGCGAAGTGCATAGAGTACATAGTAAAGGTTTACGTATCGTTTTAAATTGTTACGAGCGAACAAAATATTCTCGCTACTAATTACACTCGGAAAATACCGATCAGGCGAGTTCCATTAAGACATGGGGGGTATTATTTATCCCAGAACTATAGATCTTGGACTTATAGAAACGACTAAATAAGAATGATGCCCTTCCGAAATGGGATGATCTAAAATACCTTTTTTCTACGCTCCACTATTAAAAGCCACAAAAACAGTGTACATATCTCTAGCCTAAGACAAATCGTCAACATAGAATTCACATCCGTTCTCTACCCCTCCGTTACTCGATATCTTCTTTTTACGGCAGATGGCTGCCGTCACAGGGAAGTATGTTGTTCTGGAAGCGGTGTGAGGATCGCTTGGCAAATTATTGAAAGCCTCTCTGGTTACGCCTCTTTGGTGTTTCGCCAAGACCTAGAATAATATAATGAAAAATTTATTTTTTCTTTAAAGTTGTGAATACCATGAAGCAAAATAACATGCGAAGATGTCTCATTTACTCTCGTAAGTAATTAACTTGGTGTAGGAACCGTTTTACTTGAGTCAGACAAGCGATCTAAACTTACACCATGGAATGGGTGGTAACTTCTTGTTACTCGAATATTTATTATTCTGAATGTATGGTTAGTAAGTTGAGAATATAGCAAGGATTCAATCTGAAATAATTTGTAAGGGTCAATTAGTGATTTCAGAAATAAAATTTTGATTTGTGGATACGATAGGCCCCCTAAATAATAAGTAGAGAACACATTATAAATCACATCCAATAAAATTATATCCCGCGGTTCTGAAAATTATTCAAATTGAGGAGGGCATAAATTTTCCAAATCTTGGGTCTCTTAATAAAATTTAATGTAGTGGAATTTACAAAGTTCTTTCTGACCTAACTCTTCATTATGCTCAACAAATTGAATAGCTCTTTGAGTTTGGATTGCTTTTGGACCTCTGTCATTGCATAAATTTTGTGGCTAGCTTCCTCATCTTCATGTGTATGTTAGCATGTCCAGAGGACTGTGGAGAGGGGTTGGTGCCAGTTTTCAATGCATTACAGAGAAAAGAGATCGGAGAAAATGGGAATTCTACGTTCATTTATTCCTGCTCTTTCGCATTACTGTGACTATGAATTCGTATGAACTGTAGGAAAATAAGTATTCCTTCATCGATGTAGTGGCGTTCTTTGCGTCGAAAGTTATTTTGTTCCTTTGTTATATTGAATGGCTATTTCTTAAATTGCCCAGGCACCTGCCGTAATCTCACAATTACCTCAATTACGTGTCGCTGCACTGCTCGGATTACCTCCATAATCTAATATGTCAGTTCTTTTATTTAATGTTAAAATAACAATGTATCTATCTTGCATATATTTTATAACCCTTATCTTTTTCTCCACGAGCTAAACACACCAGAACTAACTTAGCTCTCTCTACTGATTTTAGACATTTGATGCTAGCCAAGTACCTTTCATAAGTCCTTAATGACTTTATTTTTTCTTTCTTAACCGTGTTCTAAATAGTTCACGCAAAATATTTGATGGCTCTAGTTCAGAAAATGTCTCTTGACAACATTTTTGGAAGACTCTCCTCATGAATTTTGGCACAAAAACTAACATTTTAATCAAGTCTTTGGTGCTTTTAAGCTTCTCACGTCCATTGGCCGTGATCTCGTATTTTACGAGAGTCATTGAGGTTTTTCAAGCCCTGTTAGTCTAATAATTTCAGTAAATTTTAAGAGTTCTAGTCAAGAAGCCAGAATTAAAATTTTCATCGTAAACATGGTCATAATTAAAGCTTAATTTTTGTCAGTATTAAACTATATGACAAATTTCTTTGTTCGCAGAAGTTGCGGTAATAAAACCTGGAGGAAAAACTAAGCCATGTTTGATAGTGCATCACGAAAATTGAAATCGTAATTAATTGAATAGTGATATTAATTATCTATGACGGATAATACTTTCATATTTTTATTTCAGAAAAAAATCTTGAAAAGCTTATCAGTGACAAATTCTCTTGATGTCATATGATTCAAAGATAGTATCCTCAGGCAATTCCGCTGAATAACATTATGAACTTATTCCTGTGGTAGAGGTGACATTTTCTTTGTCATTCTAGTGTCAGTTTATTTGAAATACTTGATCTAAATAATGTTTCTCTTAAATAAGGAAAAGCTTGTTATTATGATAGGTGATTTCCCTTTTACAACAAGCCTCACATACCTACGGAAATATTTAATTTTTAGAAAGATTTTGCATGTTCTGTCGATAATTACTAAAGCATAATAACTAAGTGTTGATAATAACTAAATTAATTTATTTGTAAGAATCTTCTCTATGAAAAATTTTCACATTATCGTCTGTGCTTTTTACCAGTAAAAGTTTTTATAATTGGTTATCACGAAGACAGTAACCACTTCATAATTTTAATTATCGATACCTCTATCTATTTTAAATAGTTCTTCTTACCTACGCTTTGAAGTGCATAAAAATTTTGTATCAAATAAATTTTTTGTGTATCATATAAATTTTAAAAATCTAATCGCTCACAATGGTTCTTAGCACGTTTTGTAATCAATATTCCAATATAAAAACTTGCCATCGGCTGACTTTAAATCATTCAATACGCAAAAAAAATGTATTTGCAAATTTGTATTTCTTGATAATTTGCTATAAACCCAAAGGAATAGTAAAATGTTCTTTCCGTTTACGACTATACCCTCACTTGATGGAACGAGATGCACACGTATGTTTTGCTCTAAGTTCGGATTTCATTTTTATAAAATTCAAAAACTGCAATTCCACATGTGGAATTGTAAAGTTAATTATTCTATCCCTGATATCAAGAAATTCCACCGAGTAAGACTTGAAACTATCCTCTTCAAAAAGCTGTTAGCTATAAACACTACCAGGAGAATCCTGATTTAGGCCCTGGCTGTAAATTATTAATTCAACTTTTTCTTTGCGTTTTCTTTATATTAATGAAGCACGTTATATATACATGTAGCTCGCTTCTAAATTAATTATTCTAAAATTTATTTATTTGGTTATCTGCTTAAAGTCAACTAATAGTTTTTTATTGATATTATTTCATTTTGGTTTTACCGGTCGGTTCAACCGCAATTCATCAACAACTGTAGGCAAATAATTACGCACACTTTTGTTTCTTGTTTTTCTGTCGTCGCGCTTGCCGCTCCATCTGGAGGACGACTCATAATCAGGCAAAAGAGGTTCGAGCAACGTTTCTCGCGCGTTTATTTTCCTCGAATCATTTCGCGACGGTTTGAGATAGCAAAGTCATCTCATCGTCGTGCCTTTAATTTTCGCCGCCCAAGCGAAGAAGGCCCTCCAATTGTCCTCGCCCGACGTTTTATTTGCTGAATCCTGCGTCTTCTAGTTTCCTCTTCCCTTCCTCCCTTCCTCTTCCCTCCCTCCCTTCGTTCACCGGCTTTGCTCTTCACGACCGCCCGGCTGCCTTTAACCAAAAGACCGTCGTACAAATTAAGTTTTACGCCTTCACCCGCGACTCATTTCACTTCCGGAGGGGCGACAAGAGCGTTCTGCTTTTGGCTGCGGTGGCGTTTCGTCGCTTATACCCTTCCTCCAGAAGTCTCCCAAGAGCCGCAATCGCCGTTGTGACGGATATGAGTGGCTCTTCTTCCGTCTCTTTCCTCTCTCATGCTTCCCTCTAAGCTCTCGCTCACTCACCTCTGGCTCTTCCATTTTTACGACGCCATCTACATCTACATGCACACTCTGCAAGCCACCGCTAAGGAATGTGGCGGGGAAGGGATTAGGAAACCAGCCATGAAAGGGGAGGGAGCAGGGCTAAGTATGGGGTAGAGGACAAAGGTGAATTGTGCGAACGATGTGTCTTGTATAACTATCTCGCAGTTTTGTTTGCACTTACTAAGGGTGATTGGAGTAATCGGCTTTGGTACCCATCATTTCGTCTTCGTATCTCTCTCATTTCGTCACCTCTATCATTTCCATGTGTCGCGCCGAGTTAAATTGATATCTTTTTTCCAAACATTGCATGTAACCAATGATATGGTACGAAGTCACTTGCGTGGGTGCATATACACCAGGGTTGAAATTCGCTATGAAAATATCATTTGCCTTGACCGGGATCCCGGTCAAGTGAAATGATTTTTTCATAGCGAGTTTCAACCCTGGTGTAAATTGATATCCTTTGTGTCGCACTGAAACTCACTTAATCAAAAATTTTCAAGTAATCTTTTTCTATCGTGTGGCCTCCGAGCCTCCAACTGCTCTCACCTGCTCTGTCCTTTCACCTGATATGAAGCACTTTAGCTCACTCTTTGGAGTTAATGAGGAGGATTTTGGCATTACTTTGTACTTTATTTACTTATGGGAATGAAATCTTTGTATATTGGTATTATTCGGGTTCTCCCCGCGTGGCACCATTTTTGTAGACAACCGTGTCATCGGCATTTCAGTCGGCTTCTTCAGATCAGGTTCATTAGAACCTGATGAAGCCCAATGGAATACCGACGACAGGGTCATCCACAAAAATTGTGCAACGCGGGGAGTACCCGAAAAATACCGATAAAAAAAGAAAACTGCGGAAGACTTTATAACGAAAATCTTTGTGTGCAGGGTCACAAATGCTCGCGGCGTATTTGAGATGTAATTTTAATAGGGCAAAGTAACATCTCTATTGCCGTATTACATGCCTTACATTTTCAGCATATTAGAACGAAGGACGCCTCCAAATAGCTTGGGAGATATTTGAATAAGGAAAACCAATGGAGAGGAGGGGGTGAGCAAAGTGTGATCAAGCCAGGGCGGGCTGAAATTTGCAGGAAGCGGAGCATGTGCGTTAATATTGATTAACCGAGAAAGGAATTGGAAACGTATCCAATGATTAACAATATGGTAGGATTCTCTAATTATTTATATCAAACTAAGCGCTAAGGGCAGTTTTTACCTTTCCTTGTCAACGCTTCTCGCAAGATGATGTAGCCTATTCGTCAAATTGATGAATGAAGCAGTTTGATGGTAAAACTTTGAGGAATTTATCAGTCACGGAGGAAATGAAAAATAAAAAACTCCACTGGATTATTTTTATCAGTTAGTTCCGGGTTTAAAATTGTCATGTCATATACAGGTTTCTAAATCCCAGTATCTCTATTAAATATCTTTAGGTGCTTTATAAAAAGCTAAAAAGCTATCATTTCCTTTGCGTTGTTTTGACATGAAATGAGAGTTGGGGCTATGTTTATTACAGTAGACAATCGGTCGGTTGACGTGTTTTAATAATGGTAGAACGTAAAACCTATGGTGAGTGGATATTACGAGGAAATAAAATTATAAGAATAGAGATTATAACACTAGACCTAAATTTGATACCGGGTGAGGTACAAACAAAAAGAGCGAACGTGGTTACTTTTGGTTATTATTTCCTAATGAAAACAGGGTGATCTCCTGTGTATCAAGCCCCATCTCTGGAATCACATATACTTTCATGTATGTTGAACTAATGGATACGTTGGTTCAGGTTTTTTTCTCAATAGAGAATGATTAAGTAAGTAATTGTGTCATTATGATGGTAATCATAAGCGGATGAAGTGTAAAAGATGTGGAACATACTTTTAAGGCTTTCTTTGAATCTCTCGTACAACTTTCGGTGAAAGTAACCGATTATTATCCTGCATTTCCGTGAATTTACTAGGAAACCCGTAGAATCTGTGGAATAATCTCATGAAAAATGAAAAAATATGGAACTCATGTTTTAAAGAGAAAATGAGAAAAAAATATCTATCTCCGATACGTTCAGATGAGCCCATTAACAGTGTCAGAACGAGGAAAGACTCCATGTAGAGTGCAGCATGCTAAAGAGAGAATTTTATGCGACAAAGAGGTCGCTCTGGATTGGTTACACACCCGAACTTTCTCGAATTGAAGTTTTTTTATTCAACCCCCTTCAAAAAATGGTCTTGTACGATTTTATTTCCCTGAATCTCCACATAGGAATAGCTTTCTCTCCGTTGCCTTTTCAATTTTCTCGGGAGGTTCTAAAATTTCGTGTCTGGGAATTTTAGATCGTAAAGAGGGAGAATGTGCGGAGACTGGGAGAGGTTTTTTTCTTCTGTTTTGTTACTCCCTGCCCCTCGGATAGAGACGGTAGAGAGCTTAGAGAAAGGAAGGAGGGAAGGTCTGTAGGAGTAGGCAGATTCCGCAGCGAGCGCGGACGGAGGTGGCAGATTGCCGCGGGCAACGGAGCGACTCACGAAGAAGGAGAGGGAGACATGTTCACTCAAAAAGGCCTCGGGAGAGGGGGAGAAGAGGCGATAGAGTCGGGAAAACGG
The DNA here is from genome assembly GCA_963169105.1 of Ceriagrion tenellum. Taxonomy (NCBI): domain Eukaryota; kingdom Metazoa; phylum Arthropoda; class Insecta; order Odonata; family Coenagrionidae; genus Ceriagrion; species Ceriagrion tenellum. The sequence goes on along the minus strand of OY720632.1, from coordinate 103,503,204 downwards.
GGTAATTTAGAGCAACCACCCCCCTCTCGGAGGGCGTGTTTCGAGCATTGGAGAAACCACAGTGAATGCGGGAAAAGAGAAGGCGATGAAGTGGGTGGATGGGAAGAAGACAAGAACACGTGGAGGAAGGGTGGGAGTGAGAGGGAGAACAGAGGGTAACCATGGATTAAATAAGAACAAAGCGCGGTGCCATATGGCTCGATATCGCAGAATTGTACACGCTGAGAATGTGCAGCAGCTCATATACTCTTAATGCATTAAGTCCAGCAAAAACAGGAGTTTTAGTGCGTGAAACTTCAAGAGCGGTACCTAACTTGATAATTTATATTCTTTTTAAGACAAGGAAAATTTTAATTGATCACTGCTTTCAGCCTTTAGAGTTATATTTTAACTATGACCTTTGCTAAATACACAAAATCTTACCCTGCTTTTTGAAAGCGGGATTCGATCCCGCGATCTTCATGTTGGTGGTCGAGGACTTCGCTTCGCAACCACATTAGCCGACAAAGAGGATATTGCAGTCGTAAATTGATTGAAAAATTTATTTGTGGACCCGAAGTGCCCGAGGCGTAGACTGATGCAAACAAAAATTTTTAAAGTTGCCGGAGGAAAATACTTTTCATCGTTAATGAAGCAAAATATTTTTATTATTGCTCTACCTGTTGTAGAAAAGAGGTGATGAACGTTATGGTTATTCATAGAGAGCTACGAGACCCTCAAGAGACGATTCTTCTACTTTGCTCCTCTGATGGAAAACCTACTTAATCATGTCCATCACATCCAAAAAAAACAGGCAATGACTTCTAATACCGACTCGCTCACCAATTATTCATTGCACTATGAATAGGGAATTATGGCGTCATAATCAGGTACGTAAAGCAATTCACACTTGTTTTTTCATTTTTTTTCACTCAGGCGCAGTGTGCTGTTCATGTTGGCCGGATAATATTTCTCGAAGGAACAGGGTTCTCTGTCCAGAACCAAGGGCGTTAAATCATTCCGTTTACTCATTCGTGTAAGTGGTACAGATTGGAGGAATGGGATTTCTGTTGGAAAATATGATTAAGGGGAGAGGAAGATGGTGATATGCTGCCGGTTCTCTTCGCAAGGAAGGAGATTGTTCCTCACTCGCATGGCAGATGGGACGGCGTGAGACGGGGGCGGTGGAAGGTGGCGCTTAAAGCGTTAGCAAAGCCATCGAACGCGGAACAGTGGGACGAGCGAGCGTCTTTTGTCGTTCGCACGGGGGAACAAGGCGCAGAATCGGGTGCTGGGACGGCGGCGGTGGCGGCTGTGGAATTGGGGTTGAGGCGGCGACGCGACGGCAAAAGACAAGAGAGAGGCCTTTTGGAAGAGAAAACTGCCGGATTCCGTGCCGTGAAAAGATGAAGAGAAAGTATTATAACGAGGGAGCTGAGGATGCGGAGGAAAGTCGCGGGACTGGAATTGTATACACAGTGTGTATTGGCAGAGGTGCAGGACCTCCTTAAATGAAGCGATCCCATTTTTCTTTGAGAAACATAGTTGCGTAAGGAGACTCCATTCCTCTTCCGACCGGGAAACTGATGTAAGATTGTATAAATAAATTTTTAGGGAAGATTGAGACATTAACCTCTCCTCTACCACCAAACCTTTATGACCTTGCATTTATCTAATATCAAAGCTTAACAAAAGAATTAAATATGAATGGTGTAATCTGTAGATCCATGGATAGGTTGTCAAAAATATGCGGAATATCAATAAATGTTCATTTAGCATAAACACTTCGTCATTTGCCATTGCTTGAGGAAAGACTTGAGTACTCATCGGAAAAACTTAAGAGTTTTTGACTTGTGAGCAACACCCACAGCAGGAAAGCTATCTCACAAAAAGGGATGCTTGAAACATCCGCTACCCGAATGGATAGATAAGCTTAAGATAAATTCATTGGTGAGAAAAAGTGAAGATATAGTCTCAGGTGAATAGGAAGATTGTGAAGTTGTTCGGATCCAGGGAGATGTGATACTGGTGCACACTTGGCTTGATCCATCTCCTGAATTCTCCGTGAGATTACCACAATATATTAAGTATTTTTAAAATCTCTCGCCTCTGAGGTCTCATTGCCTACTTTCTCTTACCAAACACAAGGCATGAATTAAGAGAGATCATATACTTTCCCGGTGTACACTGATATTTTTTCGTTGTATTTTAGTTTTATAGAGTCTAATTGTTGTATTTTAGAAACTTTTACTAAACTTTTTAAATTTATGAACAACCGACTTGGAAATTGGTTTGAAAGGACGCGGTTTAAATATTATAAATAATTTTTCTGTTTTTTCGATTCTGTTTCGATTATGTAAATGGTTGTAAATGGCTAAAACCGATAAATTCGTATAATTTAGGTTTCTAGTAATCGTCTTTAAGTCGAAATCGAAATGTAAAATATATAGCAAATAACTTTATAATGTCTTTAGTTAGTTATTACTTAGCAATTTTAAAATTCAAAGTACTTTTTTCGAGCCTCTTAAAATAAGGTTTGATAAATTACTGGAAAACGTCTAAAATAATTTGTAACGACTAGGTTACTATTCATGGTGTTGTGGTCGACTTTGCTATGAAAATTTGAGAACAAATGGCTTGAAAACTTATGTGAAGTCACTCTGTTTGGAAATTAACATTGAATTTTCTCTTATATCGATTCTGATTTTTTAAATTATAGTAAATAACTGAAAAATTACGTAACTCTTACTTGCTAGTTTCAACCCCGTGCTGTTTTAGTTCTGTTTTCCCGTTAGCTCCAAATAAGTTACCTAAGAACGTCGAAAACCTAGTTACTAATCTTTGCAATTTCATGCCCTTTTGTTATTTACATTTCGACATGCCACTACAATTAACTGCAAAAAGTTCTTAAATAGCGTAATTTGAGTATGATAGATTGATATGAATGGTATTCACTGCCATTTTTTATTAGAAACTACAGGGAAAGATATTCAAATACGTCATGCTATTAATCCTAAATTCGTTGGGCCATTATTCGGTAAAAGTAGATTATTTAACCGTAGCAATTTCTTCGTGCATCACTACCGTATCTCTAATGACGATAATAATCGAGAAAGAAGGCTAATTCCAAACAATATCACGCTCAAATAAAAATTTATAAACTCTCCAAAGAAAAAAAAACAACGATTTTGTCATTTATCTTTGCTAAAGACCCGCCGCTGCAAAAAGCCCGCTCCCAGACGAGAGGGAATTGAAATGAGGGAATAGGGCATGTCGAGGGAGGAGACACATCATGATGTGGAAGGAGACTCGGGCGGTTTGGCCCCTCCCACCCATCCACCCAGCCACCCACCTCCCACCCACCTCGCTAACCCTCTCCTCGGGTAGTGGAATTAACGGCTGACAGGGATATCTAATAAGAGGGCTAGTAGTAGTTTGAGGTTTCAGCCACTGGATACGACGGGACGAACATGGGGATTGCGTGTGTAGGGCTGAGCGCTGTTGATAGCACACGAAGGGCGGTGAGTTGAGAGAAAGAGAGAGGACAAAGGGAGCAAGAGATGGAAGGTGGATACATACACACATATATATATATAGCGAGTGAGAGAAACTGTTTTTGGTGGGAGTTTTAGGGCGAAGTGTACATAGGTGGAAGGAGAGTCTCATAGCGGCTAAAAAACTTAGGGGGAGAGAGAATGTTATTTTTTCATTAATCCGCTTTGGCGAGTTTAATTACCTCTGAAATCCGAGGCATGAAAATTCTAAAGATGCCGTTTTGAATTTTTTTCAAACGTTTTTTTTTCTATTTTTTTATCATTCAACGTCTGCAACGACAGCGCTCCAACGAGCGGAGATACTCGCGTGAGGACTTGCTCGTTTGATGTCTCGAAAACTGGTCGACACAGAGGCAAAGTTATGGACGTGATTTGGCGTTGAAGTAGAACTCTTGACGTGCTGTGCTTTGCCCTTCAATCCTGAGGGATTCCACGCTCAAAGAATAATTAGAAGGAGAGATTTTAATCAATCACGAGTGTGTCTGTTCTTTAACTTCAAGTGAGACTTGAAGTTTCATTTGAAACTAGGTGGAGTCATTTAGAGCATTTGAGGTGGTTAACACCGTTAGAGATGAATGGGCTGTTTCTCTTTACTGTGAAGTGACAGGGATAAAAGGGAACGAAGGAATGCCATTCTTTGAACTTGACCTACAAACTCTAATTTAGCGTAGCGTGTTGAAAATATCTTACGCGTTAAAATGAATAAATTAATACATAAAACTGCAGACTATGGGAAATATTTGATCAATGTAAGATCTACATTATTATCCATTATGAACGCAAATGAACTGATTTGGACCTTAATGAACATCATAAGATGTAAACGTAGCATTAACGTGACACAAAAAGACATATACGTGACACAGGATAGTAGATTTTAGAATCGAGACCACTTACAGATGACACTCGTAACTTCTACGCCTGTAAAAAATTTGAACAGATTTTGTATTTTAGTTGATAGTTTATAACTGCTAAATGATATAAAGTTCATCCAATCTCTCCTGAAGCCCTGCCCACAAGCTTAGACGACCCGTATCCACTAATTTGAAACTCATAGAGGTAAAATATATGTATCATCGAAGAAAAAATTTTGCTCAATTTTTTGGAAACGAGAAAACAAATCAATAAGCACAATTTCAATTTCATTCTTCATTGTAGACCTGAATGAGGACTGAGAGCAACTTGGTATGTATGTGGATATGGTATGTTTTCCTGAAGCAAAGACTTCACAATCTGGGTGTTCCGAAGCCGCGTTTACAATTACTGTAACCAAAAAAACTGGAAAAATAACAAATATTTTTTCTCCAACAATATATGCTTATAACGGGTGATGAGTTATCATCAATACAGAGTCAATTTCGTGTATTTAACGCCTGCATTAATTAAAATTTTTAAGACAACTTTCAATTACTATTAATTCTTCCGATATAATGTATTTGTGCATTGCATGTAAATCATTAATTTACATAAAATATTCAAAATTTATTGAAATAAAAAGTTGACATTCAAAGAGCTGGTTTCAATTAGCGAGAGATGAAAATGTTGACATCCCGGTCTAGCATTCATTTATCATATCAGCAAAAAAAAATTTATCATAAAATACGAGTAAATGTAAATTTTCTGTTATTGCTTGGAAGTTACGGAAATAAAGTTTGCATTACCGTGGCCAGAGTATGAAATATACTCTTGACTAATACACTACGTGACATACAGTAATTTTTATTTAATATTTACATATAAACACTTCAAAACTACTTGGAGAAAAGTTCAGTGTTGTCGCAAATGACGCATTAGCCAAATGAATTCTTTTCATCCTTTTTTGTTTCTTGCAATGAAAGGAGGTTTCTTGCACAAACTTACGCATGTATTTTTAGGAATTGATCGGCAAAATTTGTCCTCAGGTCAGATTTTTATCTGCAAATATCAAACAGCAACTTATATATAAAAATGTAACCAGCACATTTACTTGAACTGGTATAAAATTTAATTAAATAAACCACAATCTTACGAGCCTCTGATTGTACTGAACTACAACTTGACTAGAATGAATAAAATATCCCTTCCCCCTTTCCTGATTATCGTATTGGGGCGCGCGCTGAATAAGTATTTACAGACGGAAGCAATTAGCCGCAGCAAACGATGAGGGTTCCCCGAAGACAGTCTTCGCTGATGCGGAGCAGACGGAAAATTTCTTCATTAGCCTTCCGTCGTCGCCATAAAAAAATAACATTTGTCCCGGCGATGATCTCGAGGGAAAATTAAAGCGGTTCCAGCCACCTCATCACCGCGCGAGGAAGAGAGCGACGCGCATCACTCCTCCTCGCTGCTCTACCTTCTTTTGTTCTCCTGAAGGAGGAGGATGAGGTGAAGGAAGAAAGAAAAAACTACCTCGAGGCTCTAATTCCTTTGCTTGCCGATCTCAAGGATGCGGACCTAATGTTGGAACAAGTGTCTCCCTCCCCCCCTCATCCCCATCACATCTTGCGGAGTTTTCCTCTCCGGGTGATGATTACTTGAGCTTGTCGCAAACAGACTAAAAGTAAGCGTTTGTCGGAGTTAGGCTCCAATCTGTTTTTTTTTCATTTTTTGGGAGAAAGGCAAAGATGCGGCGACGTTTTTAGACATAAAAGTCATGTGACGTTGTAAGGACTGGAAATGAAAAGATAAAGAGAAAAACCGTTGATTAAACGATATATGGAGCCGATATAAGTCCGTGCTTCGATTCTTAGTTCAGGTAGATTTTTTTCTCATTGCGATTTCTCCTAATTCCATTAGAGGTAAATATCAGCATCACCACATGGCATGTGCATCAAAGTTTCTAAATTTCACCTTGGTTTACTGAGCCGAGGTGTAAGTCATTTTTTTAAGTTCACAAAAACTTTTGAAAGATAATTCCCGATTCCCTTGTATTCCATTTGTTGATGTATCGTAATGGACCCCCTTAAATCTTCATAAATATTTACATGATAAGATAATTTGCATGGGGAACCCAAAATGCCTGCATTTCGACTTCCAGTTCAAATGAAACTTTTCCTCGTGACAATGTTAACATGATTTAAAATACATCGCAATGGAGAAATTGACGCCTTACTGTGATAACTTTTGTAACTTACATGCTTATTTGCTCTAAAATAGTCAAAAGAATTTTCGTCTAATTCTTTGATGCTACTAAACAAATAAATTTTATGTAATAGATAATTTTTCACCAAATATAATTCACACTTGAGCTTCAAGAGACTACCTTCTCAAGCCTTTTCACCATGCAAGCAATTGACAAGTTTTTTTCACCTTATTTGTAAAACACACCTTATGTGTGAACATAATTGAAGCCAAAATAGAGAAAAAATACCCAGAGGAAGAATTTGGAACAAGTTCCAAGATAAATAAAGAGGAAAGTCCAAAGGAAGAGCTACGAGGAACTAGCATTTGACAGAAAAGGGCAGAGAGCTGCAGTCAACTTATCTCAAGATTGAACAATCAATGTTGATATATCATGATAAAAATTGAGAAAAAATATTGATTGCAATGTCTGTTCCTAGTAAAAATGACTTAGGTTTTATTTTTATTAGTGTTTCTGGTAGTAAGTTAACTATTATGTGTAATGAAACATAGCTATGCATGATTGTGATAAAAGATAATGAACTATACAAGGGTCGGGTATTATGGAGGAATTATTAAATGTGAGCCTGCTTTCTAAGCCTATCGGCAATGACCAAGTATGTACTTTGACTTAGTCTACATCAAAAGGAAGTTGAGTGATGTGTATGTATGAATTCATGCCCATTCATGGTCAAAGCGGAGAGAATAAACTACTCTGGTTTCTTTTATTAAATTTATACAAATTGTGTTGAGTTTATACAAATAATTCATAAAATTTTTCGAACAAAATATAGTGGATGATTTACCACTAAACGTAACTAGTAGAGTTCTTCTACGGTGAAAGCTGAGGGATTTGAGACTTTTTTCCTTGGCCATGAGGATCAAAATATTCAATCTGATTTATCTGGACATCACAGCAAAAGTGTTTATCTATGAGATTGGTAATACAAAACCTGAAAGTTAAGCTTTAATCAAAGTTCTGAACGACCGTAATGATAAAGGAGCAGAGAGAAGTGAAACGAACTTCTTTGACCGCGCATCCTTCCCCTATCCCCCTCCTCGCCCCCCTTCTAGCGCTTATTCCAATTATTCTCTCCGAAAGCAAAACCCGCCAAACCGTGCGGGCGTTTCTTTCAGCCGAGAAGTGGAAAAACCCTTCGGTCGTCGGCTTCCGTGTGCGGCGGCACTAGTAGGAAGGCCGGATTTTTCACTCCCATCTTCCCACAAACTACTGTTCTGTCTCTCTCTCTCCTCTATTCTTATCTTTACCGCGAAAGCGCGAGCAGCATCCCATGTCAAATTGTCAACGGGTGGGAAGAGGACAATGGTGTGGACATCTGTTTGAATTACGGTGGCGGAATCCACGTGGGTCCCAACTTAGCAGTCCCTGCGATCATATGAGCGGCTCGCCCCTATTAGCGTTCACCCATCGGGACTGTCTCTTTTCTTGTCCTCGAATCTCTCTCGCATTCTCTTTCCCGCTTTTCCTCCTAGTCTTCCTTTCCCAGTTCCTACCCAATCCACTGTCCATCCGCTCGCTCTCCCTTGACTCTTATTGTCTCCATTTGACTCTGATAACCTGATTGTCTTCTAATGGAATGGCTTATAAAGGCAGACCGAGCACCATACCGGATCCTGTTTTGTGGCGTAGTTATACAATAAAATGCATCATAACTAAGACGGATTCAAGATAATTATTTCAATGCAATACATCAATTAAAGCAATTATAAAAAATACGCATATATTTAACTAAAGAGTAGATTATCTGATTATTTCCAATAAAGTAAGATTTTATCTGAAAGGTGCGATATAAAGATTTAAAAAATGTTGGGTTCACAATGGTTGTTGAAATGGGCTAGGCAGGAAAACAATGATCATTGCATTTAACGTAAAATTCATTTAATAAATCTAGGAAGGCCATTTCCGTCTCAGCCAATGTTTGTACTAACCATTAAATACGAGACAATTTAAAGTACGGCAAGATTTTTTTTTGGTTATGTGGAAAGAAAATTTTTGACTGCCTTGGCCAGAATGTTAAATCTGCGTATGAACCAAGCATAGTAAATATATACTGCTATTTTAAGAAGTAGAAAAAATTTATTAAACTATTTAAATATGATTCAATTTCGTTTAAATTTGGTTTTAAATGTCTAGTTTCGTGTAAAATGACTAATAAGTGTGAGCAAGGACTTTGCTGTTTTAAATACTCGCAAAATCTTTAAATCAAATTTCCTCATTACTGCCTTAATTGAAACTAAGACTCAGTTATAACTATCATCGTTCTTATTCCCGCTAACAAGGCTTCATGTGTATCCACTCGATTCATCAATTATCCACTCTATTTCTTCGGCGTAATTACCCATGTTCCATTTTACATTTAATCCTAGAAATTTATTTCGTCTGTTTTCTGCCATTCACTCATTTTCTCTCCCTTTGTCTGAAGTCTCTTTTAAAAAACAACTGAACGGTAGCGATGAAATAATCAGAGGAGGTGATACTTGGCGTTGGATAGACCCCATCTTTAATTCGTCCGAGAGATAACGGAGAGCACCGAAGAGTATTAATTTCTGAATGGAGAAAAATGAAAATTCAAGCGGTCTGATTCGTTGAAATTCCTGATGAACGAAAAGAGATTATCGGAAAATCTCCCGAGTGCTGGTACCGCTCGCAGCGCCTGCTGTATTCATCCCGGTGGAAAGATGCTAATCCCGGGTGTTTGAGCGGCGCAGGGAAATAATTATTCAGAATCAACGTTGAATATGATAGGAAAATGATTCCTATAATATATGATAGATGAGTAAACTACGGTGTGCACTGGTGCGTAAAATCTGTCATCCTCTTACAGTTCGTAATCACTAAAATTGGTTGGAGACTATAATGCTTATAATATATTATCAGGATGGAATAAATATACAATGTAACAATATAATATGACAAAATCTGATGTTTAATTGAAAATTAACTCGGATTGATAATTTTAATGGGATATTAAAAGAATGAAAAAGAAATATTGAAAAAATGAGCAAATCATAAAATGGAAGAAAAATATACCTGCGGGATTTTGAAGATTATATAGACATGGATGAACAAGGTAATTAGGAGGGACAGATATTCACAACAAATATTTCGTGGCTGGAAAAAAAAGAAGAATAATTTTAGGTATGCTAGATAAAAACCAGGTAAGATATGTGCTTAGCTGGTGGATGAAGGAATGAGAGGAAATGGCGTCTCTGGAATGAGGAGCTTTTCAATGTCTGATTGACTAAAGATTTATTACAAGTGTGATTGCTTATCACTTATTAAGGGCAAATCGCGCAGACATTAAATTCTCTCAAACATGAGATCTTACAAAATACTTAATCATAACATTTACAACACCACAGAATAATATATGTGGTGCTGTAATTAAATATTTTTAAATATGGAATACCACAAAGGAACTTGTATTATTTAAGAGATCTAACGTCACAGCCGAGAAACCTCGGAATATAAATGAACGTACATTGATGGATATTACTCGAAACCCCAAGTTTTTAAAATACACGGGGATGGAGAGGGATAGTGCGTTAATTTCCATGAATTGTTCTTACTCTTCTACAGTGAGCATCAGTAATTTCTACGGAGTAAAGCCCAAGAGTACGGAGAGTACGGAGTGACGGGCATTTTTAAGCCATCAGTGACAATTTTGGGGGTTGCTAGTGATAGTAGTGTCACAAGATCTCTAGACGTTATAGAGATAAAATTCCGTCAACTTATGTCATAGTAATAAAAAATTGAAATCAAAAGGAGCAATAAAAATGTTTTTTTTTCTCTCGGCCTAATCTCGTGTCCATCATATGCGTGGCAAGTAGAACAAAAGAATTAAATCGTCCAATGGAACAAACTACAAAGGGAAGCGGACCCTTGAGATAATGATGGGCTTCAAATGAGCTGGAAGGTTTCACCAAACTGTTGGAGGGATTGGAATGAGAGCCACCAGGTGGCTCGAAAGTCACACTCAAAGCTAAGATTCGATATTCCTCGTCGTATTACAGTCCAAATTAACCACCATATTTTGCGTTAGAAAAAATAACAAATTAATTACAAATTTTCCCATCTAGCTTACATAATTATTACGTACAGTAATGAAACTCAATAATAATCTAATATAACGTAAGATGACATAGGTGCAGATTAACTAGAAACTATTTTATTTAAAAGTTACAAAATTTTTTAGTGAACACGGAGAGTAGTATTTTGGCCCAATACTGCCTAAGGTAGTTGTAACAGATAATGAGATTTAAAGGGATTCTAAAGGTCTTTTTTTAAGAGAGGATGTTTGATTTGTGGGGAAACGAATAAAAGAGAAAAGGCTTAATCGGCGTTAAGAAGAAGGGAAGGACGTATGCTCAGATGATGACGGCAATCTGGTAAGGGAACCCAGAAGGAATGGCGGCAAATTTCCTGAGGATTCTTGCCCTCCTCCAATCGTACTTACATTAACCGATAAGTAATCTATTATACAATGACATCAATACGTTAATTATCCCCAAATGTTAGTGGAAAAAGTTTAAAACAATGTTTGAGCTTTGGACAGCCTCAAATGTCACAGACCTGAGGGTAGGCTGCCATCCGTGAATTGCCATCCGTATTGCTGCCTGATAAAAAGAACCTCATAAAGCACTTTATCTATAAAATAATGGCATTTATTTTACACCATAAGAAAAATCAATTACAATTTTTTCCCATCGAGCTTACATAGTCATTACGTACAGCGATATAACACAATAATACTCTAATATAACGTAAGATGGCATAAATGTAGATTAGTTAGAATGTATCGTTCGATAATGACCAAGATAAAGTTTGCGACTTCCGCAATTCATTAAAAGGTTACCAACCAGTTTCAGCTGTCAAGCCATTCCCTGGTCCTGAGGACCATAAAGTGGCTAAAGTAGACAGCCGAAACCAGTCGGTAACTTTTAAATAAGTTGTGGCAGTCGCAAACTTTATCTTGATCATTTTAACGCCCTTTCACTAAGTGATAGCTTGTATTTTAGATATTATATCGTTGGATGTAAGATATTGTTTAAACCATTCATTGATAGGATGCCTACCTATTTTTTTTATACCGGCCGCGCGAAGGAAGTAATACCCAATGTAGTGAATCGTCAATTCATCAATTTAAATGCTCTGAGAATATAATTATCAGCTAAATGTTGGATCTATATGAATTGGGAGATGATTTTCGTGGACCAGAAGGAAATTTTCGTGGACCTACACTAGCCTACGCGTCGTTGTTGTCAAGGTACTAAATAACAGAATACTCTTTGCCCATCTTCTTCTGTGCCCATTCTGCACATTCCGCCGACACGAGGGGATTGATGTAACCGTAGGGTGAACGCATATACATCGCCCATGAGTGAGAACGGTCACCAAAATGTCTGACATCCAATAGAGTCCCTTTCGACTGCGGGAAAAGCTTAAAAAAAATATTCAAACCTTTCGTCACATTTTTTCGTCGTACGAGCCCGTTTTTTGTATGTTCATCAGTCCCGTTAAAAAAATGAACTATTCGAAAAGCTGCGCAAACAGAAAATTTCCATCAAAAAACCTAATCCGACATCCATTCCTCGTCCTCTCTCGCCGCGGATGATCTTGTCTTTTATTTCCGCCTTGAATAATTTCTTTTCCCTCCATTGCTTATCAAACCTGTTTTTCCAAAAGAATATGTGTTTCGCGGTGTTTGATTTTGGACGTATTCTTATCTATTTTTTTAAATACTGACTTATTTTTAATATTTTCAACATTGGAGTGTGTTGGTCTTTCAAAAAATGCTGGTATGCGTTTGCTTCCACCTTCAAATGAATTCTGTATATTCTGTTACGAAGGTAAATCGGAATGTTATTGCAAGGTATTGTTAAAGTATCACAGTAACGTTAATACTAAAACAACATTCCATGCGTAGTTTAATTCCTATGGTATTTGCTTAGGTATTTCTTGGCTAGGGGTAAATATTCGTTTAAAATTATTTGATTTTCCAACAAATTGCCTACCTGCATTAAAATCGGGATTAAGAGCCAGCCGCTTGATTTTGTTTTCCACATTCATATTTGTGCATTTTCATATTTAAGGGAACGATATCATTGGTAGATACGACCTCTTCCGCACATCTAAAAAAGCTAGGTCTTTTTTGTTTACATCTACTTAAATCTATCTTGACCCTTAAATTACTCAATAACAACTTCTCAAACGCTCTGCCGTATGTAACTTCGTTGTGATTAATTCATGTTTGCTGTGAAATTATTGGCCTTATCTTTCTTCGTTCGCTTTCAATTTTTCTCCATCACTAATCTCGTATCTCAGACCAAAATCTTTTATGTTCGTTTGGATAATCTCCGTAATCATTTTCGCACATATCCCAAGGAGAAAGTTAAACACCTTCTATTTCTTGAACTCTGTCGTTTTCCCAAAAACCAGTTAAAGAGATTTTTCGTAAACTAAAGGCATTTGACTTGCCTCCATGATATATCTACCTCTTCCCACTTTTTAGCTTATTTCCCCCGAGCTGAGGAGATTTCCTTCTTGCTCCGTTAGCGTAAAACGACTGAAGGAGATATCCATCGCCTACTTGAAACATGCTTCGGTATTCGAACTAAATTCTTCATTTGAGTTTTAAGGCCGAGGAAAGGAATAAGGTTTTGTAAATACCCGATGAAAAATGCTTGGAATGCTGGTAAACAAGATTTCAGCATCTTATCAAAGGGAAAACTAAATGTCCCTCTTCGATCATATTAAATTGAGCGAATAGCTCCATATATCCTCTTACTTTCTGATTATATGTTGCGCCTCTTCCTTATTGAAAAAATGGGTCCTACGTGATTCCATTCATGTCTTCGTAAATAATATTTCGTCGATCCTATTCATTTTTTAATCGGTGTGATTCATTTATTCATCTCATATTTTAAAAAGTCTTTTCCGTTTATTTCATATTTAAAAGGTAATATCCTGAGATCCATTGGGCTGGCTACGAGATATGATTTTTTGCTCAAGCAAATGATGTCATGGTAATACGTCAATATTAATCGAATAAGCCATACAGCGCTCGGATCTTTTATTCAGAAATAAAACTTCGGAAAACATTATGATTATCCTCGTAGTAAGGGAGAAAGAGATTAAGTTAATCGTATATATTCGAAATTCACATTTATTGAAACACACATTCTGTCCATATTATTTATTATGTCATCTCCAAGCAATGACTGCCACGTATCAATTGTTCTTGTGTATTCTAGACTACTCTCTTGTTGAATTATTGAATATCATGATACTTAACAAAAATGTTGGCATTTTCTTAATATTGGTCGCAGTCTAGCCTAAACCTTGAACTATCGACATTTTGATGTCCATTAATCGTACTGATTAATATCGGCAAAGCATTCTTAGTACATTTATCTTGGATTGTAACTATTTTAGTGCCAATAAACTCATCATTGTAATATGCTATGTGAACCCATCTTTGATACGCTTGTCATCCGACTCAATTATTCACCCTTAATGAAAAACTTACTTAGGTTGGTAGAAAAACGTAAAAATCGTCTTTAGTACGACCGCATTTCTACAGTCTTCCCATCGTCAGCAAAACAAATTGTTTATATTAAACTTTGTAGTCACCAAGTAGAGTCATTAGGAACTCAAATCGTCAACTGTAGAAAAATCGCTGTATTTGGAAAGTATAATTATTATAAAAACTCAAGAGCGCTCTCGTGCTATTATGCTACTTTCGTTATCTTTCCTTTACAGTCAGTTTGGGAATGAACGACATTTTTACCTTGCCTGATTGTATTGCGTTACAAGGAAATGACAAATCTGTCTAAGCTGCGTAATATATATTGTTAAGATCCAGCCGAGCGATTTGATGTCCACATTTATTGCTCAAATGAGAGACGGAAAATGAAGCCTGGTTAATATTTTACTACATTTTCACTGTGAAACATACTGTTCCCTTAAAGGAAACGGCGTGATAAGTATGAATACATGTTTAAGGAACTACTCCAATTCCGTTATGTTTACTATATATCGATCTTTCTGGTCGTTATACTTGATGAAAGGAGCTGTATGATGGAGAAGTGTTTGCTATTAAATCCAAAATCAGTTTGATATTATGTTGTGGAAATAAACGTGGATTTTGACTCATCTTTAAAATCTCGTACTTAACTGCCTTTAGATCACAAAATAGTATCACCAGGGTACCACAAATTTTCCCCAAGAGGTCATCGTTGTATCGGCTATTATGTAGTTCAATCGTCCATTACGCGAGTAGTGACAGATATATATGAGCACAAATATATCTTTGTACATGAGGAAGGACACCCATCAACCTACACCTGCTTGTTAAATTTTATTCTCCAAGCCCCTCTTAAAATAACGAAACATTCTTTGACATTTTGAAGGTTTTTATCATGGAGCAAACGGAGATATCTCCTCATCAATGTGGTTATAAATTTTTATAGTGGTCGAAACAAAGCTATTATGACCATCAGTATCTTGCGTTGGAAACCTTTATGAGACAATATTAATAACCATTGTGCAACTACCTAAATAACGGGATTTATATGTTTGGTACTTTCAGGCGTAAATCGGTGAAATTTGTTTATAATGATTACTCGTAACTTAGTGATCCACATATGTTTATTTGGAACCGCCTGGTGTTCGCAGTTCAGCGTCACCTTCGCCAGAGTTGCGAGTTTTCATTATAGGGCTCTTTATGTGTCGAAGATACAGAACTTACTTTGCAAAGGATAATAAAACACTGTAACACATACGTCTCGGCGTGGAGGCCATTTATGTTATTGCAGAGTGCAACTGCACCTCGCATTATAGACCAAAATAGATGACGGGAAGATGTGGCCGTAAGGCCTTCCGATGCACTCACTACGAGAGATATCCATTTCAAAGGGCTCAGAGTTCGACAGTGCAACGAACTCCGTGGCCCGATAAGATTTGCGCTCGTTGGTCGTCACTGATGGAAACGGCCAGGCCACTGGGGAGAGAGCCAGAGGTAGAGCCAACCCTTGGGGACGGACACGGATCAGGGGTGCCTCGGACCCTCTCCTCCTCCCCTCAACCCTGAAATATCGGTGAAAAGCTCCTTCCGTGAGGGGAGGACTTCGTGATGTAATTTGCTTGTCCTCGCCTCTCCCCCAGCTGAAAGGGTGGGCGAAGGAGCGAGGCCATTAATTATAGGGCCTCTCTCCCTTCTTGCTGGCCCGCTAGTCCTCGGAGGAAGGAAAAAAAATCCCTCTCGGAGACCGGAAGTGAGAAACATCGAATCTGCACGAAGATAAATAAGGCGATTTCGCGGAAGGGGGTGAAAATGGAGAAAAAATTGTGGAGTTGAATTAGATGATTGCAAAGGGTGTGAGATAGTGGAAAGAGGTAGGGGCGACGGTGAAAGGGGGGCGAGAGTCGGGTTTGCGTGTAGAGGAATAGTGCGCGCTCAGGGATTTGAACAGATTTGGGAAAGAAACGGAGCGTAGAGAGCAAAGAAGCGACAAATTAAAAGAAGGGACAGATATGAAGATTTCTGAATACAAAATCAAATAGAGTCGATTATTAAGCAAATTTCGGACGGCTTTTACACAAATAAGAGTAACAAAAAATCAAATGTTCTGTTCAAAATACTCTTCTGCTTGAGTATATTTAGGAGTAAGTATTATTTTAGTAGCTCCTGTAGTATTTGTAGCATACTCATAGTTGGAGGTAAATTAGATATTTTTAATGATCATTGTAGAACATCACTACTTCAAAAAACTCCTGAATTCTCTGGGAAATACTATTTTATAAACTTCCTTTGTAAGGAAAGGAAATGTGTAACCAGGAAAAATATTTCAAACATATTTTAAAAGATTTCTTTGTAAAAAATGCGTTTTACAGCATTCAAGAATTTCTATCTTGATACCGAATTTTTTAACTATTTTGTAACTTATTTTTTAATCAATGTTGTAATTTCTTTTTTAATTTGTACTTTGTCGAAACCCATGCAAATGTATCTTTGTTTTTTTATGATGAATAAATTAGCACATCTATCTAGCTATCCATGACCTCTGAGGCATCAGATTAGATAGAGAGATTATTAGAGATTGCAGTGTGGTGAAAGGATAGTATTAGTTAACAATCATAAAATAGACGTATGATATAAATGTATGTATTAGACTTTTTTGCACGAGACGAGGAAAAAAGTCTAATACGTACATTTCATGTAACCACGTAATCAATTTATATTTATCTCAGTGTCTATAATTGACTATAGATTGTGGAACAGAAAGGTTTAAAATGTCGTTTTTCCCGCAATCAATTAGAAACCATAATAGCTGCGTTTTGACTTTAAAGTAAGTTAGTTGACAAGTTGTGTAGATGATTTATTCATACGCCCCCTAATTCATGTTTCTCAATGCTAACGCCCTATTTTGCATGCTTCCTGCATAGCTCTTGTGTCACGTTTACTTAGTTACATAATAGATTATTTTCGTAATTTCTGTAGCATTTGTAACACCTATTATGCGGTGCATTTTGGTTAAAGTTAAATTCTTCCCTCAAGTTCATGTTAGTGAAAAGTCATCACATGCCAAACACGCTTGTGGTTTATTGCAGGGTAATATGTAGATATAGAAACCATTAGGTAGTGTAATAGGTTGGTAGTTAGTAAGATAGAGCTAAGTGACATAAATCTCACGAATTTGATGGAAAACGGCAAATGTAAATAACTTGAAAATGTGATCATTTTGTGGCAAATTCCATTCATGTATTCAGTGTCGAGGCCACATGTTTCTCTGGGAAACCTACAGTTTCCGTCAAACATGTGTCTGATAGAAGAATGAACTTCTTGGCTCCACTGTCGTCTAAATTTAGCTCAGGGCCATTCTAACTCGACTGCACGTGTAAAACGATAGTTTCTGTAATGAATATCTTTTAGAAGTGTTTCTTTACTAAATGCTATGTGTGACTAGTACTTGATGGAAGTGTTAACCGGCCTGAGAGCAAATTTTTCTTTGAAGTTCTTGTTGGCCTATCTACAGCATGAATTTTGAGATCTTCTCCAGCACACAACAGCTGGGCGATAGAATGATAGCCGCTTCAAAATTCCTAATGTTGAGGTTAAGTGCCATGAGAACTTACCTCCCAGAAACGGTAATTGATCGAAGAACTCCTTTCATGCAACTTCATAATTTTATGACGGTTCTAAATTTTTTTCCCGATTTGCCGATGTTTCCGTTAATTATATCTACCGAATCCTTATGCTATTCAGCAATTGGATTGGAGGTAATCCGGTGTCCTCTTTTCCTTCCCTTCGCATATAATTAGCTCCGGCTGCATTCAAAGCATCGCGACCTATCTCCTAAGATTGCTCAGCACTGCAGAGACGAGACTAAATTTCGAGAAAGAATATAAGGAAATTCCGGACCCCTCTGCAGAGCGTGCTCGCTGAACTTCTCAGACATCCGCACTCTCCAATTTCGTGCAGGAATGGATTCGCGAGCAAGGAATGATGAGAGAAGCGCTATGATTTTCTCGGTCGTCGACTCTTCCAGGGGTTTCCCATCCTTTTGCCGCTCCAAGAGTTCTATCGATTAAGGCACCTCTAGAATAAATTGAGACGTGCATAATTGAATAGACTCTAGAAAATCTCTTGCTCGATGAATGAAGAATTTTCATATCTTAAATTTGCATCTCTAAACGAAATCACCATTTTTCATGAGTATATTATTTGCTATTGGACTTAAAACTTGACTTGGAGGAAGATCTTTGACTATTTACCAAAATCTCCGCAGTTGTAACTGAAGGAGCAATGGTATTTTTCCCTCGTACCATAAGAGAGAACAATAGGCAACGTAGCAAAAGGGATAGGTAGGTGAAACATAGTTAGAATAGTCTGTAGTGCATGATGCATGTAATAACTACCAATAATCCCTTCCTTATTATGTATATTTTAACCTGTACTATACCGTAGTAACTAATATTCTATTGTAATAACTACTGCAATTACTTGCAATAACTAATAATCTACTGTAGTAACTAATAAACTATGACCCTATTTTCTAGCATGTCTACATTATATATCCTACTTACATGGCAATAGTGCATGTTTGGTGATCTTCACCCCCTGCCACACACCCTCGTGGTGGCTCGCAGGGTATTACGTAGATGTAGATGTAGATGTAGATATTAGCCAGCAGTATGGGGTCGCTCAATCGAGATAGGTCGCAGAGTAGGAGCCAGACGACAAGTATTCCAAGCAGCGTCTCATCCACCGAGCTGCTGTTGCAATGGGGTCAGGCCCCCACCGATGATTTAATAGACGGTTCCTCGTTTGTTGTATTCCTCTGAAATTATCAAGAAACCGACTCTACACAGTATTTCTTTTCAAATATAATTATGGAGAGTAAGTTACAATTAACAGCATCCATCCAAAAAATATAATGGGCAGTAGTAAAGACAAAACAAAAGTAATTAAACTTATGGTGATCTGCTATCGTAAAGCGTTAAAGCGTAATGCGGCCACTTCTTCCTTTTGATGCATTGACTACCACCCTTTAGTGTGATAAGCATAACTACAATAATAATTTGAAGTTAAAATTGAACAGAAACTAGTGAAGGATGTCCAGCAGTTTATTTCAAAATACAGATTCATATCACCCGAATTCACTTGTCGATTACCTGATTTTTATAAATAAAACCAGCGAATTCTTATACGAGAATAAAAATCCTAGTTTATATGGGGAAATTTAAGACATCCCCGTTATTTTATCACTTATTTTCCTGTAGTGAACAAAATGTGTGAAAACGATAGCCCAGAAAAATATAGGACTGTAGGTGTTATCTCTGCCCATACAGCTGTTGATACTCCACGGGAAAACGTGAATCTTCCCAAACATAAGCGGAAGGCGGAGAATTTGCCGTAGTATTTTGTCTCGCTACTTGCGTGCCTTATTTTCAAAATCATAAATATTTTTTCACAATAAATCTTCTGTTTGATTTGAACAGAAGAATTTGGAGAGTGACCATCATTGCGTTGCCAGACGTGGATCCATACATCCCAATTTGACGCGATTAATTCCCCGCTTTTCATAAATTAATCTGTTGGAATAGCAATTTACGATAGTAGATCACCACATGCTTTATCACGTTCGTTTTTCGTCAATCAGTACTGTAAATTTTATTTTCTACAATGGAGCATATAGATGTTTATTGACGTACTGAGGCTCATGAACCTTCCCCTCTCATCACTATACCACCTATAATATGTGACTATGCCGTGCTCATAAAATGAAACGTGTGGAAACCAAACCCGAAGAGAGAATATAAAACTGCAAGTGCTTTATCTCTACACCCATACAGTCGCTGTGAAACTCCGCGGCTGAGCGTGAACTTTCCCGGCCTGAGATTTCGCTGCAGTATTTTGACAAGCACCCATTCGCTTTCGGCGGATTTTAATTTCGAGCTCAAGCCTCTGGGCGAAAGGAAGGGAGACGTGTGTTAGAGCGATGGGGGGGTGAGTGGTCGGGGAGGGAGGAAAAAGGAATTCTTATCATCATCCTCAGAAGAGTGGGTCTCACTCCGTACAACAACAAACCGTGCCACCGTTTGGCTTAGCACCGCCGCTGCTTTGTACAACGTGCACGCAACGTCGCCCTCAATTCCCCTTATACTTCATCCTCCCCCCTCGCATTCCACCTCCCGCCTCCCCCGCCCTGGGGGAAAAAGTAGTGGGGGAAGGAGAAGGGAGGGTAGAGGGCTCAGGGAACAGCGCGGTAATGGAATGAGCAATCTCGCTGGAGGGGTATTTTTTTAAAGGGAGGGAAGTGAGAATAAAAATGGAGGGATGTGAAAATGACACGAAAGCGCACGAAGGAATCTTTTATTTTATTTTTGTATCAAAGGTCTACCATCATAACTTCCTGCGTGCCCTCTCTCCTCCTCCCCCTCCCCCCCCCACGTCGCATTCCATTAATTAGGTTTCGTCATTAATGGGGTGGTTTTGAAAATAACAGCGGCAAATTTGATTCAAAACCTTATTTCCCATCTTAAAATATTTATTTCATCTCGATATTGTGACTAGATAAATTACAAATGGTATTTGGATTCAGTGACTAGGTAATTAGAACATAATGTACATGAGTACCTAGCTGCAAGTATGTTGATTTTATTTCATTTCATCGTCACTACCCCAATACAGCGCATTTGGCCAATTTATGTCGGTTGAATAACAATAACAACAAGCCAACACAAACACCTATGTTCAGAGAGGTGATATTATTTCCACCCTGGCGGGATTCGAACCCGTGACCCTCGGTTTAGAGGGCAAGGACTTTAACCCGTCGCCACCGAAAGCGGCGAGTTGTCTTTTACATGAAAAATCATAATATTTTTCGTGAAACTCTCACTGTCAAGTTTATCCCTAGATCATCCAAAAGTTACCCCTACATTATCCAAATATATATTACATCCCAAGTTTATTGTCTCTAGATAAAGTAGTCAGACATTGTAGTTAGTTGTCGTATTGTGTACCGCATCATTTTGGTAATTCTCGTGCTGCAAAAGTTTTCACTCTAATTTTTGCCCTCATCTTACGTTTTGAATCAGGTTAAAATTTTCCCACTCTGACGTAATCCTTGGAAACAGGTTTTGAATGATTTTTCCCGAATAAGCTTGAAAGCTTACGGTGCACATGCTCTCCGAAGAGGATTCGAATTCTGTGCTGGAATTGAAGCGCTACTCTGTAAGTGAAAAAGTGCAAAATGCAATTGTGGAAAAAGGTTTTTCTTAAAGAATGAATATATTCTTTCCTGCGGAAACATTTCTGATTTTGAACATAATTTTACTCCGGTGATTGATGATAAAACCCGTCATATGTTTCCGTTTTGTGTTGCTAATTTTGAAAGATGGTTAAAATAAGATAATGTTTTTATACCTCTCCGCGCTCGTTATAAACAATGGTTTCCATGGCTTGCATAGCCCTGGAATATAATTTTACTCCGGTGAGTAATGATAAAACCCGTCATATGTTTCCGTTTTGTGTTGCTTATTTTGAAAGATGGTTAAAATAAGATAATGTATTGTATTTTTATACCTCTCCGCGCTCGTTATAAACAATGGTTTCCATGGCTTGCATAGCCCTGCGCAACAGTAACATGGGATCCGGGTGTTTGGTAGATTTTTGTTCTCTGTTATAGCACCAAGCTAATTGTAAAACGTGAATCATATGAGAGTTTGGGCTGTAAGAAAAACTGAATAGATTTTAACTTTAAGTTTTGCTGTAAATTTTTGGGAATAGTTCAAGTATTTTAAGATCCACTATTTTTGATTTAAAAATTTTGTTTATCATGACTAGAATTGCAGATCACTTCCGTCAAAATGAGTATTTTATAAATTTTTTAAAGTTCTCTGGACTTGAAGGCTTTATGTCAACTACAAAAACGTATCTTCAAGTAGAAGATTTCCTTAATCCCTTTTCTCTTCTTTTTCTTCTTTTCATACATTTACTTCTCTCATTTTTTGAAATGACATCTTAAAATAACCTGAAGTGCTGATAAATCTGACATCGGCATTTATATTTTGGTACCCACATCTTCCATGCCAGTATGATACCCATCTGGTGAATATTTTATGAGCAACGCCGCCTAAACTGGCATCCAAGAAACAATTGGAGATCATGGGGGTTGGGTTCGAATCGCTCGAGATGATCCTGATAACGTAACTAAGGAGTCACGTGGTACAACAACGAATGGTTGGATTTTTTGATGAATTTTACGTACTCGAATGGCTATATTTTGTGTCTTATAAGTCGTTTATAGGGGCTAAAATCGGGATATAAAAATCCATTTACAATTTTACCGCGAGAAAACTCGATCGGGAAGGTTAATTGAGATTTTTACGAGTGTTTTGAATACACCATAATCTCGAGACCATCGTGATTGTACCATGTGACTCCTTAGTTACGTGGTCGAGATTAACTCGAGCGGTTCAAACACAACCCCCCAGTTCTCGGGTTTACTTTCACATGTTGTCTTTTTAGGAAACCCGAGAACTGATCTCCATAAGCTGAAACTCCGCGGAAATCTTCATACTATCCAAGAAACAAGTAAAAATTGATCATTTATTCATTTCCCCGTCATCCTATGTTATTTAAAGATTACGTAAGCTCTCCTAACATTACTCTTTTCATTCCCTTGCTTAATTATGACTGAATGTAACTTTTTCTTTTTTTGCACTCCGGCCGTAAAATCTATCGTGACAGCAGTAGAACTCAATCATGGAAATTCGACTCTGAGCGGCAGAGGAGATGGAATAGGCCCCGCTTGCGTCCTTTCCCCAGTTCTTCAATTTCAGGTTCAGAATGGGCGAAAATAAAAAAATAAACTCTCTTGCGTATTTCATAATTCCATTTCATTTTTCTAGGGATACAGAGAAGGGCTTTCTGCAAGTTATACGTGGAGTCAGTCTATTACCGTCGCGCATTGACTTCTCTATTTCAAATACAAGCCTTCCCAAGGGTCCACTCGGGGGAATAGTGAATAAAGGGAAAGGCAAGCCGGGCCGAAAGATATCATTGCGCTATTCTGCGCTTCCTCAATCTCTCCGCGATAGTAAAAATGAGAGCGCGAGTGAAAGGGAATGCGGAAATTTTGGTAGCGTGAACTAGGATTCAGGGATGTAAAATCGAATTCGAGATATCGCTCGGCTATTTTTTGGCGATATTGCTTAAACTTTGCGTTGGCATCGTATTCCTTGAATTCGTTTGCTTTACTGCCTTATGAATATGGAAGCCGATTTTTTTCCTTTCCTTTTCTTTCTGGACTGTGGGTCGTCGTCAAAAGCACTTCTTGCTTTGCCTTGCCCATGCATGGCTGTGAGCGACGTAGTTAAATTTGTGCGTAGAAATGAGGTGTTTTGTTCATTGAATATTTGACCAGTGCTACAGCGCTCTACGCTCATCTTCATCGTTGTCTTTATCTAATTCTATTAATATTTCGTATTTCTCGTGTATCACGTGATTTAATCATTGTAGGAACTAATAGAGCTTCAGGTATAAACCGGCAGAGTTGAATCAACGTTTCCGTTTCACTTTCCCAGTCATTTTTAGGATGCTAAGCATACTTTTCTTCTTTCAATATCTCTTCTATGCCTTTTTTATTTTCTCCGAAAATACTTGGCACTAACCCATGAGTCGCATTTATTTGAAAATTATTTTTGCGTTTGTTTTGGAATTGGTTAAAGATGTTCCTGACAAATTTTAACCTACCAAAATTTCGTAATTACGGAAATATTACAAGTTTTTCTCACTGTTAGGCATCGTATTGAAAATGGTTTCTGCAATTCATACGTTGAGTAAGTCTATTACTGTCACGTATTCACCTCTCCATTTCAAATACAAGGCTTACCAAGGGTCCAATCGGACTTACCATGGATCAATAACCATTCCAATCCTTTCAAAATGAAGAAATGAGTATTTATTTTCTTGAATTTTTTACTATTTACTCTCTACCACGAAGTATTTGTTCTTTATCCCCGACACATATTTGAAAAAGTTTGTTGGAAAAAACCTTCCTTCCGGTTGAGATGCCTCAATTTAACTCTGGGTTGCCTTTGTATGCACGCTTAGTAAATTACAAAGAGTGAATTTCTAAAAAATGTGCATCAAAATCTTTCTAGAAAACTAATGGTGGAAATCACGCTATTATGTTGATACAAATGGATGGGGAGGAGAGTGTTAGACTTCATACCACATCTTCTATATTTGTCAAAAATTACCCGACAAATGTGACTATCTTGTGCAATTTATTCTTTAAATATATTAAATTTTCGTGTGCTTTTTCAAAAACTATTTCAAGATTTTCTTAGTCTCAGTGTTTAATTCTAAGGGTGTCGTGATTCAGGACAATCCTTGTGCCACTTACAAGTACGGCTAGTTGCAATTAGACAAAAAGGAGGATTCTCTCTTTAAATGCCAGCCGGAACCAACGGTGCTATGGCTTCGGTGGCCGGTCCAGAAACGTTGTCCCCATCGTGGCAAATAGGATTCAGGGATATCGCCAAATTCTATTTTGAATTTTTCAATATAAATGCCTACAGCACCCTAAATATGCTGCCAGTGATAGCTGTTTTTCTTTTCTTAAGTGCAAAACTGATCCATTTCATATTTCCGATTGCACATTTTAAAATAGTTTCCATATTATTGATTTAAACCCCTTTCTCCATTATCTTCTTTGATCTCTGTACTGAAATGAGTAAGTTTCTTTTGGAAACGTTTCACGTTGGAATTCTTTGGGTCTTGGCAATAATTTACGTTATCAATCAAGCCAATCAATAACAACCAGGATTTTCTGATTAAGGCATTTGAGTTCCTTAAACTGGTACCAGTTTTACATTGTTTGTGGTTGAGATTTACTATGAAATCTGATCTGTTGTTAACTGCTAAATGTGGTACTTTGCCAATCAGATCAGTAGGCACTCTGGTGACGTCCGTGTAGAATGGCGTAATATGAGCATCAGGTAATTTCTCTTTCTCTGGTTTTCTCAAGTCCTTGTACCTTTTCCAACCTATCTGAACATTTTGTTGCTGAAGACTTTTGCTGTCGGGCAGGGCTAAGAGTGCTTTTGAGGCTATATGGGGTGATGTACAACATCTTCAGTCATTTTCTCAATTCAGGAGAATTCAGATTGTTTTAATAGCTAAATTATCGCATTGGTAAAAGATTAAGGGTAAAAATCCGGAATTGGTATCAACGTGCTCCAAATGAAAGCCAAGATATTTTGTTTTAACTCCAGATCTCCGCTTATGAAATGCTCTCAGCGTTGTACCTAAGCAGGAATCAGCAATTCATGTGAATCCCTCGCCTTCTCCTTTATCCATACCCAAATCATCGGGATGAGAAGCCAGTATTCTATAGTTACTACACCAGCATGAACGATTGATAAACGATTAATCCGATTCTTTCGTAAACTACTACGGCTGTCGTCATCCGCAGGTTTCTGCTGCGTCGCACCGGCGATCTCAGCATTTACGGGTTATTCATCCGCGTATTTAGCTATTCCAGACAGCGTACTCCGACAAACGACCCAAAATTGCAGAGTAATGGCCGTCGCTAGCATGAAATAAGCCAATACTCTGACTCTGATATGTGAAACTGTTTAGTGGTATAGTAAAAAAATAAAACTTTGCAATTCTATAATGATATACTGAACACAGACACGGTTTCGTAGCTACGTTAAGTCATCGATCGGCCAACTTTAGTTTTACTTTAGTTACGGCCGAGTTTACATCTTCATGTTCATAATATCCAGCACCCAACCTCAAAAGTGAATGGCTGGTATTGAGTTACGAGCGTTACCAACATCCACTGCACTTTACATTAAAAGAGGTAATGAAGCAGTGACTTTTGATGCATTAACAAAAACCTACAACTGCTGATAGAGAGGTGAAATTTTGTCGGCATTCATGACTAAGCAATAAGTATGCGACCAATGATTGGAATACTTTTTGTATTAATGTATTTTGCAGTTAAAACATGCACTGAGATTCTAAAGTAATACCAGAGATATACTTGGTGTTCTGTTAGAACTAGGTAGCAGATAAAGACTCAAGAATTAGGTTGAAAATCAAATTATTAGCTACACTAACTATCAAAAAACATGTTATAGTCCTTTTTGTTCGCAACAAATATGCGTATCTGTTCGGCAGTATAGTTTCTTTATGTTATCCTCATGATCTGATCCACCATAATATTGCGTATCGTAAACTTTTATCGACGTTGCCAGAAAATAAATTTGAAAATTACATAAAGTGACGCAGTGACAAAGTGAGGTGAGCTGTCGTGAACAGCTGATATAACTTCGCACAAATCAACTGTTTGGTGTAGACTTCTCGACTATACTGCGACCCCAGCAGGGAGAAAATGCTGCTACGTGGGGCCAAATGGTGGGAGGAAGGGGTGCAAAGAGGAAGGGGGAGGTGGTGTGCGGGAGGATTCCACTGCAGGAGAACCGCCCTCCGAAAAGGGCGGGCGGAGGGCTGAATGGGAACTCATGGGAGGGGCGGGAAAGAATGGGGGTGAAGGACCGTGAAATATGAGGGAGGGCGGTATCAAGGAGGGTTAGAACGGAGGCGGAGGGGTGGAGTGAGGTGGAAGGTTCTTTGGTGCGGAGAGAAAGGGGAAGGAAGGAGGGTTGGTAGGGAGGAGAACAGAGAAAGAAAGAGTAATGGAGAAGGAGGCGTGTATCCTTCTACTACCCTCCCCCCCCAATGTTTCCCACCCAGAAAGAGCCTATACTCCAGTGGAATCCTCATCCCTCTGTTCTCGGTCCACGCTACCATAGCAAATACCCACATACTCAACTGATATGTATTTGTAGTGGCGGCGAAACTTGGTGGCAGTCATTTCAGTCAAGCGTGACGTCAATGTCACCTACTGATGAGTACAGTGAAACTTACCTCCGCTGCCACCTCCCTTCAGCGGTCACCTTGCTAAGCGGACGATTTTTTTGGGATGGAATGAAAATCTTCCATAGGTATGAGTAATGAGGGTAAAACTCCAATAGCCGTAATCGAAAACCTTCCAGGAATAATAATAATGGGGAAAGGGATTAATGATTGAGAGATATACCTGCCAAAACCACTATCTGGCACTTGTAGAATAAGCCAGTAATTCCATTTTACTTTGAGTGATTGTGTGTGAATACGTGTGTCCTTCACGGAGTTAGCCAGAGAGTCTGACAGCCTCGTGATCAACTAAGTGAGGTGTGTGTGCCTGTGGTAAATCAGTCCCTGGCTTGAGAGTCACGTCCGTAAACCATCTACTTGTATGTGTTCGACTAGTTATTCTATTGAACTAGGTAAGCTCTACGTCAGAAAAACTCTAGCCGGTAGAGTGAGGGAGTACCAAGTGAGTATGTGTCATCCTTGTGTTGTGAATCCTAGGCGCGGGTTTAATACACCGTAAATCTCTCAATCACTAATCCCTTTCCCCATAATTATTATCTCTGAAAGGTTTGTCTTCACGGCAATTGAAGTTTCACCGTTATTATTGTATACGAGCCGTAAGCGCTCGCTTCTTTATTATTATCATAGGTATGAGCTTTATATATTTAACCTCCCTTCAGCGGTCACCTCTTAAGGGGTCATTATCCCACGGGTCCGGTGGTGGCCGTGTAGTACAGGTTTCACTGTATTTGGATTATTTTCTAATGCACAAATGTTGTAGCGTCATTGACTTTTTTGTGGTGCAGTGTGGTTTATTTTGGTGATAAGTCAGCCCCTGCCTAAAACCCTCGAGGTAACTTGCAGGTTGCTGAGTAGATGCAGATTTAGATGAGATACATAGCTGCCTACATGACTATGTGTATCTATAGAGGGCGGAAAAGTGTTGGCAGCGCGTTTCATGGCAATTTTCACGATATCGACAAAGCTTGATCAAAATACTCTAATGAATGTACACAACCCACCGTAGAATCTGAACTAAGGAATGGAATTCAGAGCAATAGAGAGCTAAAAATTTGATTTCAAATGAAACATTTAGCATTTTAAAACGATTATTAACCTCTCACTCCAGTAATGTGACACGTGAAGATTCGAAGGAAACATTTATTCCAAGAGTGTTTCCTTCAAATTCTCTGTTTCTTTAGGGTGAATAGCTTATCCTTCAATTCGGTGTGCAGAAACGGGATTTGAGTAACCTGACCTTCCCCTCCCATCATATTTATGAAACCGAATATCAATCAACCTCTGAACTTTTTAAGGCCCTCTAATCAAGATCCCCTCGGACAACTGCGTCCTTCACGACCCTTTGGGGCTTGGTTTTTTAACCAATTACTTCAAAATGTTTTAACATATATTAAGTTGCCGCCACTGTAATGCGATGCTCCCATTGCACACCTAGGACGTCGAACATGTGAATCATCTGGTCTAAAGGATTCTGTCACATAAACGCAAGGGATGTATATCTCCATGAAAAAACCATTTGACTTCACCAGCATTCGAACACAAATCTCCCGGTCAAGTGCGTATGCCTGTCACATCACCAAAACCATATTAGTTCAATGACAATTTCAGTGGGGGTTTATGCCAAGTAGATGTTTTTCGCCTAGAGCCCGTCTAAGATGATAGTACAGTTGTCAAATACTGGTTCGGCTAAGAAATAAATTTAAATAAACTTTTTTTTCATAATCTAGTAAGTAAACCAAGGCACACGGAAATGACTTGATTCTCTGGTCAGGAAATTCCCTTAGTCTGACGGCTAAGGGAGTATTACTGATTGGTTATATTTCCGTCAACTACGCTATTGTCTTGGGTAGGGTTTTCTGTCCACTTTTGGCTAGCGCATTCTACAGTCTCACATCGCGAAAGACGTTATCGTGCTGGATTAGGCACGGTCACGGAGGATAGACAAAACAGTAGTCTCTACAGAGCAATTAACATTTGATAATTTCCTAATAACTGCAAAATACACGGAAAGGATACCATCTAACCTTTTCCCATTGCGTTTTTGCGCTTTTCGTTGTTGGTACTTTTGCATAGGACGAATAGAGTATTACCCTGGCAGTGCTTTCGCAAGGAGGGTGAAACAAGGTCGGTATGTTCAGGAAGGAGCGACTTCCAGGAGGAAGAGTGGAGAAAGATATGTGTGACCGGGGAAGAATAGGGGGAGAGGTGACCCCGAGTGTGGACAGGGGTAGGAGAACGGGAAATGGCGACCTCCCTTGCCGAGGGACTTGAAGGTTTAAAGGGTTTCAGGGTATATGGCGGAAGACAGGAAGAGAGTCAGGCGCGCGGCGCAAGGGATCGGTGGGGGGTAATGTGGGGGGAGAAACGCTGCGGGCGAGGAGTTGATAGTGTGTTCCTTTGCGTGAGTACAGAGTAATACTGTGCTCTCCTTCCACTCTTTTGGGGCCCGTTTTAAGCCCTGAAGACCACGAGGCGGGACGGAAATTTTTGGTCCTCAGCCCACCACGGTGCTGGCCTGCGGCAGAGTGGGCTGGAAGCAAGAGAGTGATGTAAGAGATAATCCTGCCCATTCCTCAAATGGTCTTTGTTAGACCAGCTTTAAAGTCTCTCCCTAGAATACCTTAAAGTATGGTCGCTGCAGCGGAGGATGTACATACGTCGGATGTGTATGCGTCTCTAGCGACAGTGACAAGACTTATTGGAGCTTGAGATCCGTGGGTGATGGCGAGGTAAATAGGAAAATTTATATCGACGAGTAATCCGAGAGACACCCCCGTAAAATCTGCAAATTGGATAGACAATGTGATTGACAAAGTTTCATAAATCAATATGATAACGTTCATCCGTACCTCATTGAGGTTGAAGTTTAAAAAACTGGTATTTTTAGCAAAGATTCGTGGCTTTGGTTCCACAAAATGAAAAATATTTGTTCAGTCATGTTATTTCATAGGAAATTTTATTGTAATGAAGTTTTACTCAAACCACATTTTTGCTAAAATTTGTAAATTTAGTGGTATATAGCATTTTTCAGGTCAAGGCTTGATCTACATCCTCTAAATTGATCTTTTGGGAGAGTGGAAACAGAACTTATTTAATTTCCTTTTACTGTTTTTTTCCTTGAATTAATTTGCATTAAAAGGGTTAATAATTAAAATACTGGCTTGCATGTAAATTAATCATTTAATTTAATGTGAGGTAACTGTGTGTTTATACGACGGTCTATCTATGGTTTGCAAGCCAATGAGGAGTCTCGCGAAGACTTGCTAATTGGCTTCAATACCATAC
Source organism: Ceriagrion tenellum (assembly GCA_963169105.1). Taxonomy (NCBI): domain Eukaryota; kingdom Metazoa; phylum Arthropoda; class Insecta; order Odonata; family Coenagrionidae; genus Ceriagrion; species Ceriagrion tenellum. The sequence continues at coordinate 103,472,807 of OY720632.1, read as the reverse complement.
ACTAATGTGCGAAACACTGTACTGGTATCTGACATCCCCAAGTATGAAGGAAAGTGGGATTGTCTGATGGTTTTTGAGCTGGTTTATTAGCAATTTGTAGAATTAACGGTCCAGCGATACGCAACTTCAAATCTAGTTTTCAAAGAAATAGCACAGTTAGCTTTCCTTTGTAAATAGCGTAGGAATAAAATCGCAATTCTCCTTGTGATTATGAGTTTTGGTCAACATTAACTCCAAATTGAAAAAAATATTCCCGTGATTGAGAAAAACAACGTTTAAAGTTGAGAGGTTTATCAGAGACACTCGAAGCGAAATCGAATATTTTTTAACTCAGTTGAATTTGAATGCTAAATGTATTGAGTAGTTCTTCCAATCCTAAATAAAAAATAAATATTGTGGAAAAACAATGGAACATGAATCATGAGATCATGAGAAATAATTCTTGCCAGCGAGTGATATGAGTGGACTCTTCTCGGGTATCTCACGGGGTTAAGCTGCGTTCATCATTACGGAGAGCTACCCGATAAGAGTTTAACGTATTTAAATTATTATCAAACCGTTGTAAAAAGTTACTCTGTGGCTTAGCACATTCATGTTAAAGTGTTACGTGGTAGAGCTATATTTATAAATAAGAAAAGATATATACAAACTTTACATAATAACTTTGAGGTAGTTTGATTTCGTAATAAGCTTCAGAAGATTCAGAGAGACAATGATCCATGAACGATTATCACAAAACCACGAGAAAAGCCAACATATTGCGCAAGCAAGTACTTTCACCAGTTGTCTTGCGCTGTGAATTAATGATCTTGGAATCTTCGATGCACTAATTGTGTAATTCCATGCAAGCAAGAGTGCTTTTTGTATTAAATGCGGTGCTTCGGAAATGTAAATTTAACATTGTAAATTCAGCGATGAGAAATTATGAGCTATAATTCGCACATCTGCAATGTCTCAATGGCTACTCATTTTCCTAGCCATAGGGAAGTTCGGAAGAATACCCTAAATTGTCAGGGCAATCACCTACACTCGATTGTTCATCCTTGAACCCGAGGCCAATTCTTCCCCACAGTCAAGCCGGTGAATCAATGATCCATATTTCACCCATTTCAGACGGTGAAGAAAAGGATTACAAAAACGGGCGGATCCCAGAAAAGGCTAAGTAAATCATTCGAGATCCGTTATCGAGATAATGGGCTCCATTGAAAAACGAAGGTCACTGGCCCAAGTCTATGCTAATTTGGCATTGATCAGTCGAATTCTATCGCCTTGCACGGACGAATGTCAATAGTTTTATTGAATAATGACTCCACTCGAGCATGTTACTTCGTGGAAGTAACAGACCCAGTTGTTGCGCCTGTATTTTCTTGACTTTTCACGTAAAAAGTATGAATTTTTACAATATGGGCAAAAAAGTCTTAAGAATAAATGTCCTCAGTAAAACATTCAATGACTTCATTGATTTTTTTTGTGGCAAAATATTATTACTATTTTCTTAAGCCTGCAGTTTTCACAAACATGTTTCCATGCAAAATTTACAAAATATTCCCTCTTTCTTAAATTAACTTTTAGAAAACAAATTACTAACATAAATATTTGATTCTATCACTTCGCGAGGTATGTGGATCGACTTGTCACAGGAATCTTCTGATATTTTTATGCCTTTATTTTGCTAAAATAAATGTCACATGCCATCAATTTAGCCTGGATAGAGGATAGGAAGACTACAAAAAAGATTCCAACATTTTGTTATACATTTACGAGAAGACCTATTTCTGTGGAGACCATCCTCGTTTAACCTCAAACTTTACTCTTTATCTTCATTCAGCCAGTGGTACTAATTTCAAAAGAATATAGCGCATGCTTATTTTTTAATATGTACGATATAAAATAAACACAAATAAAAGTCAAATAGGCTTTCTGCAGAAATTTAATTGATTTTTTCCTTTTCTTTTTGGCTCTGAAAAGTGATATGAATGATCCACAGTTCGAGCGTTGTTTAGATGGTTATTACTTTATAGAAAGAGGCTGAAGATTTCCTCCAGAAAGAACTTTGGCTTGAATTTTTGGAAGGGGAAGAATAAGTGAAATGATCGTAAAAAAACCGCATGAATGACCACGGGAGGAACTGACGGACGCAGACACGGTGCGGGACGGGTAACGAAAATTTGGCTGTGGCTTCGCACCCGGCGCCTAGTTAGTTTAAGCCATTAGCACCCGCCGCAGTGGAAGAAGAAAGAAGGAAGGGAAAAATATGAGTGAAACAGGAATGAGGAAGATTCGGTTAGGGTGCTGCTTGGTAGAAAATAGAATCTTTTTTCCTATGGTCTGTGTATATTATTCTGATTTTAAGCCAACCGTTCGCATCCCATTGAAGACTATAGACCTTAATAAATGTAATTTTCAACAAGTAGGGCAAGAATTGAATAAGAAATATATGCTGTAAACAAGATATAAATGTAATCGGAGAAATGTAAAAATTTTGGAAGATATTATGGTTGATTAATATTGAATATACGGAGTCGCTTTTCATTTGCATCATCGCCGTACGACGAATATTATCTGTCCCGCATTCACAATCGGAGAGGAGTCTTAGTGCTGTCCAGCCTTTTATTTTCTATACTCTAGATTTTTCATTCGGAAAACTGACTTAAATGGGTTTCAAGAGTCCTTTCCTGGTTTGCGTGGCTTTTCTTGGTATCATATGGCTGGCCTTAATGAGGTTGACTGCGCCTGCGTCTAACATGAGCCCCGTGCTCCTTATGAGATCCTTAGGTTTCTTTATTGTTGTGAGCGACTTCCTCGCAGTACTCTTGTGAAACCAAAAAAAAAATCCCCATCCCTACCGAGCAAGAACTGAGTTTATTCAGTTTCAGGAAATTGAAAGTTCTTTTGATGATTTCTTTGGCATTTTTTCCAGTATTAAAATGATTTTTCGTTGATTTTCAGGATTTGAAAACGGCTTGTATCTTCAGCATGATATTTCCTACCTTTTTTTGTCAATAATTAAGTATTTTAAGTGGGTTTTATAAGCCGACAATCAGATTACTGTCGAAAATTCTTATTTTCCAAAAATTAGACATTTTGATCACGGCAGCCCTTAACAGAATTTATAAAACTAGGTTATTGTCAATAAGTTAGTTTGATATCGCTTAGCAAACGCCCCGTAAAAAGCTTTGGCACACTTCACCTATTTTCACTCTCAACGATGAAACCTCCACAGGGTTAGAGAACCATGATTTTTACCACTATACTATGCCTCCACGAAGTCATCGTTTCCTAATCCAAATCGACAGCCTACATCAGCAGAAATCTCCGGATAATTTGTTGGCGGATAAAGAAATCCAAGGAGTCAATATCATGCGTTGGTCTCTTGCTAGATAAGAGATATAAAGAGCTAAAAAATAACATGATTTCGGCTGAGATCGCAACAATTTCTGTGCAACACTCGCCGAAAACTACGTTGATAATGATGTCAGCTCTGGGTCAGGGATTTTATCGTGCATTTTGCTGTATGGTACCCGTTTGCGGCACTGAGGCTTGCGACTTACTCGTTATTCCATGCCGTTTGCTCGTAGTCGCAGTCCGTGATTTTAGAATGTCTTACACCCACTGATCGTTAGGGCAAGAAGTGATGCTATATCCTCACCTCATTAAAGTCAATTTGTTGCTTTGGGAACGGAGCCGAGGCTTCCGTCTGAATGTGAATGCTTTTAGCCGATTAAATTGTTCACTATCGCTGTTGTCTCTTTCATGAACGGATGAGACTATCAATACCAGGGGTGGCCAACCTTTTGGCGATTGAATAGCTAAGTCTATGAAATAAGAGTATACTCAGTCGACTCGCAAGCCAACCCATCGAGTGAGATAGAGGTATCTCTTAGCGCCCTCCCAGCTCCGCGTGCCGAAATAATTGCTCCGCGTACCACTTTGTGCACGCAAGCCATAGGTTCGCCACCCCCGAACTATGCAGTGAACTGTATACTCTTTATCGATTTAATTGCGTTCCCTTAAAGTCTTGTTCCATCCATAAGTGAATTACAGGTGTAATATCACCTTCCTTATATTTAAGGTTTCAAATCCTTACTCTGCATCCTTGATTGTTTGCATTTTGTGATAGACTTTTAGGTAATAGCAGCTTTAGATGCTGATGAGCTTAAAAAGAGACAGTTTGAAGAATAAGCAGCTGAGTAACTTGTAATAGTCCTGGGCGTCCTTTTTGTGATAATTTTCCCAATATAACTCTCAGTCGTCCAATCTTCGTTTAGGGACTGGTCTTCCGCAACCATCAGCTTATTATTTAGAGAAATTTTTAATTGTCTTTATCTGTCTAATATATGCCTGTGGAGCGTATTATTAAATTTATTAAATACCAAGTTTAAGCCGTTGTCGCAACTGGAAACTTTGGCTTTATATATTTTATTTTTCCCTTCTTTAACCAAATATTCAAGTCAAGCCCACATTGGACTCAACCCCCCGGAAACATCCCGGAAGCGTGAAAATAGCCTGGATTGCTTGAACAAGGGACTTTTTTCTCTGCGGATTTTGAAACTCGCAACCATCTTTGTGGGAGATGAAAAATGTGGAGGTTATTTTAAGTTATGAGAGAAAAAAAGGTGAAGGATGAAGGATTGGACGTGTGTTGCCATCGACGTGAGCAACTTAAGGGGATGGTGACGGAGTTTAAAAGAAAATTTCCCGGCAGGGAAGCTGAAGGGAAAGTCGAGGATGCGAGGGGAGGATAGGATGGATAAAGATTTAGACAATCAGGTGTTCGTGCGCTTGTGTGTGTACCTATAGGCATGCGAAACTGCGCGTTCGTGCGCGTGTAAAGTGGAGGGTATTGGAAATTTTGCGTAAAAGAGGAGACCCGGATGTGAAAGAGAGGAGGAGAGAGGAAGGAAAAAGATGAAGGTTATAAATAAAAAAATGGGCGAGGGAGAGAGGAGTCGAGTGGAGGAGTTGGAATAAGGACGGGTGGGTGGGAATGACGTCATCCCGCTTGAATCTCCCACGCCCACCCTTTCCATCCTCCCCCCAACCTCTCCCCTACCCTTCCATTCTACCCTCCTCTTCCCACAGTCCCTGCCCTTCGCCCCCAAATTCTTCCATCCCTTGTATCCCGTACGACTCCAAATCTTTCTCTTTTATTTTTGGTCTGGGATATCAGCCGTGAATATTTTTTTTTAATCCCCTATAGTTTCTTTTTCATGAATGCAAATGAATATTTTTCATTCATGCTGCTTTAGGGCTCCCTTCCGTGTTTGTAGTTTGTTTTCTGAATTTCAAATGGGTGTTTTTTTTCAAAATTCACGACCCGAGCCTGTCGCTCATTCGCAGAAGACGCCTTGCAGTTTACGGATCCACCATAGAGATTGATTATGTTTCATCGACTTCGATTTTTCTCGCCGTCGACTTTCGACTTCCCAAGGGGGTAGTGGGTTTCATTCCATCGTTTATTTTAAGCCAGGATAAAGCATTGTAATCGGAAAAATTATGCTAAATGCTCTCTACTATCCTAGTCCTTCCAGTTCTCATGCCTCCTCACTCTTTCTCTTACAACATCTCTCTCATAACTTTAAGCTCTTTGCTCCGAGCGTATGCTCAGCTATTGTCTTCGCCTGCGCCAAACAAACTCCTCGATTTACTGATGATACTTAGTATTTTTCCCTACACTAACATCTGTTTTTTGAGGGTCATCAGTATGAATTTTTTCCGAAATGATTTTTATGAACTATGATTTTTAAAAGCAGTAAAAATAAGTAGTCGCTTTTAAATTTTCCGTGCTATTTATTATTTTCACCTCGATTAGTTTTAACATTTACTCGTCTTTTTCAAAAAGCCACTGCAGAAGAAAGAAGGCAAGGGTAGGGAAGTAGAAAATAATAAAGATAAGAATCTGTATCAAGCAAAGCAAATATTATCTCAATCATGACTTTTAAGCGTTAAAAACGATTGAGGTAAAAATCAGTGTTGATGCATAGCACAAAATAGTAACCGCTAATTGTTATTGAAGATTTCTACCAATTTGGCTTGTCGACGATTAATATAATTTTATTATTGAGTATTAAAAATAGATGATTTCCATTTTATAATGCCATTACATCCACAGTAAAAATTTACTATCAAGCGGTAACTGATGGGCCGAAAATGCTTGGATAAACTATCGTACTACTCTCAATATACTTTGTAAAATAAACTTTAAGCATTGACCCCGAAGGAGAACCCTCAATTCCCCTCTCAGTTCTTCCCTCTTGGCGCATTTTTCTCTCCCCTCTTACCCCCTCCCCCACCCACTCCCTGCTCCTGCAGCACATCCTCCCCTGATTTATCCCTCTTATACTCCCTAGCCACCAAACGCCCTTAAGATGCCTCTTCAAATCCTCCTCCATTTGGCCGTTTCTTATGAGGCACAATGTGCCGTCATCTCGAATCATCGTCCTTCCTAGAAAATTTCGTTGCTGTCTCCTCGTTAATTGCATTGTGCCGTTGATAACGTAATGAATGGACGTTAACCGGAATGACGTCAACTCTTTCTGAAACTTATCTGACGGATGGAAAAGAAAATAATACAAAGGTTGATTCGTGTACATAGTTTCCCGGTTGCATTGTTGACCGTTGAAAGTAAGTGGTATTTACTACATACATACGTACCAATCACGCCGTTCCCTTCCGAAGTAGGCAGAGTCACTAAGTTAAATGCACACATACATACCAATCACGCAGTTGCCTTCCAGGGTAGGCAGAGTCACTAAGTTTCACTCATAAATACATATTTGTACACCAAATTCTGCGTCAATAATTTCCTCCATACTGACCTATCCTTGCAAACCTCTTTTGCTTCATTTACCCCATACACTGCTTCATACACTACTGATTTGTAAATATCATTGTTTTCTGACATCTAACTTCGATATTATTTGGCTGTATGTTCTTTGAAAAAAAAAGCGTCTTGCGACGGAAATTTTCAACTTATTGAACAAATAATGAATCTGTGGAGGAAGATGAATCTGCTCCTAATTAAAAAGCATATTCGTATTTTGTAATCAGATTAATGTGTAGATGGATTCTTGTGGAACCGACACAAATATTTCTTAGCCAAGAATATTTATTTGTTCTCGCCGCATTTCTTTTGTAAAGTCCTGAATGATATGGAAATTAGAAAACGGTTGTCTCCTTGAAACATCAGTTTTTTAAATATTTTCCAATTCCACTTAACGCAGCTCACATGGCCCTTCATGTTGGCCGCTGACATTTAACATTTAAAGAGTGCTCACAATTTTTCTCCGAGTCTCAAACCACCGATTCTAAATTTAGTAGACGAGGACTTTACCACCACAGCCTCCAGGGCCGGTCCATATTTTTGGCAGATTTTGTTCTTTAAACTTTGACTCACAGAGGTACAGGAATATTGAACAGAATGCCGAATAAGATGGAGGAATTGAAAATGACTACCATTGTATCGATATCTTTCGTTCTGTTAAGTGCCTGACTTTTCCTTTAGATCTTCTAAAATTATTTAAAAAGCAAAGCGTTTTCACGACCACCTGGTCTAGAAATTTGAATGGAAGATGGAGGGCTTTCAGGTCTGTTTCCACAATACGAATACGCTTTTTAATAAATGAACATATTCATAACCGCAAGATCCACAACTCTGTCTAAGGTTTCTGAATTTTATTTTTACCTTATCAAATATTTTAACGTTATGTGCTTCAAAAATTTGACGCTAAGGACAGAAGATGGGAATAGACTGCTGACGTTAAAAATGTGGACGTGAAGGAGATGGAGAGAAATACGTAAAAAATTATGGGCAAAGAAGTGCATGATATGCTTGGTGGAGGAATGAAACATTTAGAGGAAAGCCGCAGCAGTCGCTACAGGGAGTGAAAGAGGGATGCTAGGGCCGTAATAGAAGGGAAGATGATGAGTAAATGGAGAAGTAATTGCTCTTTGGTTGGATAGGCTTTCTGAACGGGATGAGGAAATGTCGGATATATGCTGTTCTGAAAAATTAGTTTTGGCAGGGAGACTAGCAAGCGGTTTTGAAATATTAGCGTATAAATAAATATAAATATATATATATATATATATATATATATATATATATATATATATATATATATATATATATATATATATATATATATATATATATATATATATATATATATATATATATATATATATATAAATGCACTTAGGATCACTTAGGTGACGAATATATAAAAGTTTGCCAGAGGAAGGCAGACGACAAACACAGAAAACAAAAAAATGATGAACACACTTACAAAGTTTCTTGATATTTCGGTGCCACTAGCACCTTGGTCGCAAGAGCGAAGACTGAGAAGGAAGGGAGGACTGAGGTGGTAGGAAGGGAGGACTGTGGCGGAAGGAAGGGAGGGAGGGGAGGGACAGGGGAAGGGGAGGAGGGGGAGGGAGAGGAAAGGTGGGGGCGGGAGGCGGGAAGTGGAAGAAATTCGAAAGGAAGAAGTAGTATGGGCAGAGGTGATAGAAGAAGTTAGTGAGATTTATTGAGTCCTGGCGGAGAGAAAGCCTGGAATAAGTAAATGCAAGAGGACTCAAGATCTTTGATTTGGAGTGGGGAGGAGGAAGGAGGAAGGGAGGCGAGAATGCCAACCTTAAAAATATTATTAAAGGTGGAGTTGTGGGAAGAAACATGGGTGGCAACAGGGAGGGAAACAGAAATAGAAGGTGGTTCATTACAACTGGAGCGGTGGCCATTCATGCGGATGTTAAGGGGAGTGGTCGTCAAACCGATGTAAAAACTAGGGCATAATTGGCAAAGAAGGATATAGACAACATTATGGGAAACGCAGGAGAGTGAGGGGACGGAAGGAAGATGAGCGGAAAGGAATTTATCAGGCAGAGGCTGGGTGAGAAGGATGCCACAAGTTTTGCAACGTGGGCGATTGCACGGCGTCGGAAGGGACTTAGTAGGTCGGGAGATTGATTTGGAAAGAGGTTTAGTGATTTTAAAGAGGGTGGAGAGGTTGGGAGGGCGACTAAAGGTGAGAGAAGGACAGCGGGGGAAAATTTTGGAAGTGGTAAGGTTGTCAGAGAGGATGGGGTAGAGATTTTTGATAGAGCGACGGATGGAGTCAACTCCAGGGAAATAGGTGGTACAGAGGGAGATTTGATCATGAGGAAACTTATTAAGAGAGAGAGATTTAGAAGAAGAGGGTCGCTGTAGGATTTTTTTCTGAAGAAGACGCTCAGGGTAGCCTCTGCGAAGGAGGGATTGGTGGAGATTAGAGAGAAAAAGGTCAAGGGATTCGGGATTGTTGCATATTCGGTGACCACGGATAGAGAGGGAAAAGGGGAGGGAACGTTTAGTATGAGAGGGGTTCAGTCTTTGCTCTTGCGACCAAGGTGCTAGTGGCACCGAAATATCAAGAAACTTTGTAAGTGTGTTCATCATTTTTTTGTTTTCTGTGTTTGTCGTCTGCCTTTCTCTGGCAAACTTTTATATATATATATATATATATATATATATATATATATATATATATATATATATATATATATATATATATATATATATATATATATATATATATATATATATATATAATCAATTTGCTTCCATCTATACCTCAATTTCACTGGTTGAACTATTTGATAATAATAATAACATTAAACTAGAGATGTTTTCTTTCTTTTGCGCGTAAAAATACAATGTAACGCTATCACACGCATAGTGTTCACAAGCAAATCGGTGGCCTATTACGAGAATCAGCAGTCTCGGAATCCATTCCGCGATATCTTGCAGCTTTCAGCCAGTTTTCTTCAGAACTGCTTTGACTAAAATTGAATTCTGGTTAATTTCTCTTTCTCAATTCCTCTTGGCTCTGGGCTCTTCTCTCCTCCTTTCCTCCTTTAACGAATCCGCCAAATCTCTCCCATCTTTCTCAAATTTTCCTGTCTCTTCCAACTCCCTCTTTTGACACGCCTCCTTGTACTCCCTTTTTTCTCTCTCCCTTTTTTTATTTCTCTTTCTGTGTATTTCCTCTTTCTCCCCTCGCCAGCCGTTTTCTCTCTTTCGTTGATTCTTTCGATTGCACACATTGCGTTGTTGCCTGCCTCCAGCTGACGTGCTCCCTTGCATCTACATTTATTTATTTATTTAAAAAAAATTGTTCACATACAGCAATATTGCCAATTTATAGTAAACATATAACAAAAAACAAGAAAGGACAAAAACACAATAACAGCATAAAAATAAGCAACGAAAGCCCAACATGGAAAGGGGAAATATTTAATTTGTTGACAGGTGGGATATCGCTTGGGTGATGAAATAGTTACATGGTGAATAAAAAGGATCGATAGTGTGGGGGAGTGAATTTAGAAGGGATGGGAGGCGAAATAAAGGTGAGCGCTTGGTGAGAGATATCCTTGGAATAGGCAGATGGAGTAGAGTATGGGTGCGGGTGGATCGAGTTGGTATCCTGAAGTTGAAGAGAGAAAGTAGTTCAGGGCAATCAATGGTCGAGTTAAGGGTATTGTGGAGGAGTTTTAAATCCATCTTAAGTCTAGGGTTTTCGAGGTTATAAATGGAAAGAGAGGACAGCCCAGCGTTTGAGAACATATTGCGGAAATGTGGGACTCTGTGCTTGACTATTTTGGCAAAGAAGTGAGAGATGCAATCGAGGGATTTTTATATTTGTTGGGGCTGACATTGACCGAATTGGGTAACAATATGATACTATGGGAAGGACAATTGTTGAGTAGTAGGAATGGAGTGCTATTGGATCTTTAATTTCTGTGAAGCGGTAAAGAAGGCCTAATAGGGACATCGCTTTATTTTTTACAGTCTGAATGTGGTCGGAGTAATTTAGCTTTTGATCGGTTAAAACGCCTAGGTCTTTCATGGTTGTCACTTTGTTTAAGGGAGTTGAGTTAATTGTGTATTTGAAAGTCAGAACTTTTGTTTTCAGAGCAAGAGTCATAATGCTGCATTTTCCAGGGTTTAGGTTAAGTTTCCAGTTATCACACCACATGGAAGTTTGATTTAAGGCAAGTTGAAGTTGAATACAGTCAGAAGTATTATTTATTTGCTTGTAAATCTTGAAATCATCAGCATAGAGAAAGCAATGAACTTGGGAGGAAAGGAGCTGAGAAGGTAGATCATTAATGAATAAATTGAATAGATATGGCTCAAGGACACTGCCCTGGGGAACTCCAGACGTTACAGGAGACCAAGAGGAAGAAGCACCGGCGAGTATTACACGCTGGGTTCTGTTGGTGAGAAAGCTAGAAAGAAGGCTGAGGAACATACCATGTATGCCAAACTGTTGGCTGAGTTTATGAAGGAGGAGTGGATGATGGAGGGCGTCGAAATCTTTGGAGAAGTCAAGGTAGATGGCATCAAGTTGAGTTGATTTGTCTATTGCCATGACGGCGTGGTGCTGAAAGACGGCAAGATTTGTTAGGCATGATCTTCCTCGGAGGAAACCATGTTGCTGGGAAGATAAAAAGGGAGAGGTGAAATGGTAAATCCTGTTGAGAATAATACGCTCACAAACGGAAGACAGGATCGGAAGCAATGAGATTGGGCGATAGCTTGAGACATCATTCTTGGGATCAGTTTTATGTATCAGAATGACGTTGGCGCATTTCCATTGAGGAGGGAAGGTTCCTAAGGAAAAAACAGCGATTGAACAAGAGGGCTAAAGGTTGTGAGAGGGATGAGGCGCAATTGCGGATTAATTTAGGGTTGAGACCATCAGGGCCAGGTGAGCGGTGGAGGGGTATTTTGCAGAGATATTGAAAAACCTCCCGGGAATCCGTTTATATGTTGGATAGGGAATGATTTGAATTAGGAAGGAGGGAATGGACAGGGGTGATACTGTGATTGGAAGCACGCTGCAGGCAATCGGAAAATAATTTTAGGAAGAGGTTAGGTCTCTCTGATCCGGCGGCATTTTTGGTACCATAGGAGAGTGCTTCAGGAATTTGAGGACGATTATGGCGTTGGTTGATAAAGGACCAAAATTTTTTGGGGCTGGAGGAAATATTTGAGGAGACGTCTGCGCGTAGTTTTCGTAGTCACGGCGAATGAGGAATTTGGAATATCGGCGAAGATCAACGAAGGATCGGCGCGTTTCCTCATTTGGGACGGCCTTGTGGCGGTACCAAGCGCGATTTTTGTTTCCAAGAATGTGTATTGTATCCTGTTTAAACCATGAGGGGAATTTTTTTGCCTTGGGCTTAGCTAGAGGAACAAAGTCTTTTATGATGGCCTCAAGGACAGCGTGAAAGAAGTCCACTCCTTCTTCAGGGGATAATGAGGATAGGACACTCCAGGGAATAAGGTCGAGGGAGCGGTTGACGTCTTCCCAGCGAACCTTCGACCAGGCATGAAAGGGTTTAAGTGGAGTGGGGGAAGCCTCGCGGGATTTCCACGAGCCACGGAAGAAGAAATGGGCATCAAGACTGGTGGTCGGAGGGCAATGGGACTGGTGGTCGGAGTTGAAGATATTTCGGCCGGGGGTGATCTCCTCGGGCGCAGCGGTGGAGAGGAGGTAGTCCAGGGTTGCCGTATCACGGGTGCTCTCGAGACAGTGTTGGAGGAGTTGGAGTGCATTTACAAAATGGTCAATGAAATATTTGTCATGGGCATTGAGTGGATGGCCGTTGGTGGGAGATTCCCAGCGAATGAATAAATTAAAGTCACCCACAAGAATTACAGGTCCCAGGTTTATGGCCCGTAGCACTGAGTCGAGACAACTTTCCAGCACACTCAATTCACTTGCGGGAGGACGGTAAAAACAGCCTACGAATAGTTTGGTGGCCTTAGAGGCTTTTACATGAGTTAGCGATATTTCACTCCACACAATTTCACTATTTGTCTCCAGGTCTTTTCTTCGTTTCGAAGGAAACGCAGATTTTATAGCGAGTAACACTCCGCCTCCTCTAGAATGACGATCTCGTCTAAAAATCGAGTGAGAGCGCGAGAGGAACAGTTCACTGTCACTGAATGATGGAGTCAGCCATGTCTCGGAGAGAGCTATTATTCCCTTGCTTCGCACTGCCTCCTGCACAGAGAGTTCTAATTCTTTCACGGGCCACCACATGCTGCAGTTTAAGGTACACACAAGCATATCTACCCATTATGTCAATCGCTTTCGATTAGACAAATTCAAACTTTGTTATTCTTCTCAGGCTCAGAAAATTGGGTCTTTTTTCACAACTTTCTCCCTTATGCTCTACCCATATCATCTTATCCTCTTTGGCTGCTTCAGTTACTCATGCATTACTTTATAAACGATCTCTTGATAAACTCAGGGAGTTCAGGCGTGAATTCTTGGAAACTAATAATGACGCAAAGAACGGTTTATATTTTTCCATAATTTATTTTTAGTGGTACAACTACTTTAGACGCAAAGGTGACATCCTTAGGTATCTAATTCAGGATAATTCCTAGGGCCAAGCACCTAATGTTAAAGTAGATGTTCAAATGACACCACGGTATACTTGATGGTCGCCGTCCGGTATAATTTGGCCTGTTTCGCTGTACTTGCGGTTTTGTTAAACTCGGTGAGTACAGGAGTGACTTCGTGGAAATTAATCATAACGCAAAGAACATTTGGAATTTTTCCACAAGTTAGTACCAGAGGACGACGACTTTGCGTCGAAACTAGTTGTAACACTGAAAATTAATTGTGGAAAAATACCAAGTGATCTTTGCATCAAACGATCCCTTGTTCTTAAGGCGTGTTTACACGATACATGTACCCGCGTAAGTGAATGAATGCGTGAACAAATGCTACAAATTAGCATTGAGGCTATTTTATGGCCGCATGTTCATGAGTTTTCGCAATTTTGGGTGTTCACACGATGCAATTTTAATGGCGAATGTGTCAATTCCTCTATCTGCGGGGACCATACATCGTGCAAACACGGCCTGCCTCATTTCTTCTCGTTAGAGTTCCTTCCTCTACATTTATCAATGACTTTCATGAGCTACCCCATCCTCTCGCATCATACCCTTTAGTATCCCAAATCTAATCCACTTATCCGCTAATCCATTCTCTCAAAACGGCTGAACTAACAAAGAACCCATATATTGTATATATGGGTTCTTTGCATATATTGTATATTGCATATATTGTCTGCTTGAGCCTCAAATCCTACGTTTTTACTAGGCCCGCAGGTCCTAGTAAGCGACCTAGTAGCGACCTAGTAGTTTGGAGGATAGACGTCGCAAAATGTTCGCAAAGATCTCATACTCACCATATTTAGCTTTCTCTCATGTTCATCCAGACATCTCCCAGTTTTTTGCCATATAATAACGTCAGAAAGACGAAAGAACTGCAGAAAAATGTAGAAAAAATTATTATTTTAGAGGGTAGGGAGCCTAAAACCATTTCAATTTCATTCAGTGCTGCACTCTATCGGGATACGGCTTGTGCGTGCTTGGTCTTCCTTGAGAACAGGGAAAAGTTATCGTGACTCCAAGAGATTGTAGTCTATAAAGGGTCCTGTAAGGTTTTTATGACTTTTGAGGATATCTTTCGTCCTCTTTGAGCGTGCTGCTTAAAAATATCCCTTTCCCTTGTATTTTGTTGAGGACGGAAGTCGTGAAAACATATGTAGAACATCCATCATTTTATCCACGTGCTTGAATGCGTCAGTGCTCTTGGGATAAAAATTATCTTGTAGATCAAGTTTTATCACCACGTCTAGCATAGAAATTCGCAAGGGGGACATAAAGTAGATATCGGTGGACGAAATAATCTTGAAATAACCACGGGTTTCCGAAAAACTGGGCGTTTAGACGGTATCAATAGTTGGCATTATACTTAAATTAATTGATATTAAACCAAAAATTCAAATTCTAGTCAAGAAATATCAGGCGCAAAGATCTTTATGACTAAAGAGTGTGGAATATCTTAATATTTCATACTTAAAAAGTTCTTACTTTTAATTTTATAGAGGTGATTAGGAGAAAATTTGGCCAAAAAAGTTGAGGCCTTTTTATTAATGCAACGGTCCAGTTATAGGCAGTTATATTATTATAATAGAAAACATGCAAGTGCCACGCATTGTATGATCCCATACATTCAAAGAATTCAGGTTGATGCAACAATAACCTGGCTTCTGCCGTCAGTTCGAACTCGGATATTTCCTGTTTGCATATAAGTTATGGGACCCAGAAAGTTTATTTTGGAAGTTTAATAACGTCATTGTCACTCCTCGGTGAAGTAGAGTTTTATATCACTGTATAATTTTAAAAAAACTTTATTTAACCTTAGATTTAGTCTTTAATTCACTTCTTGTGCCCTTCGGTCGTCCCACATTTGGTGTTGATGCACACCGAGAGAGCGTCGGGCTGCTGACGGAAGACCCCCAGACCTCATTTCTGAGAGACGTTCTTTCGACTCCTCTTGCTAAACAAATATTCATAAGTTATCCTAGGATTTAATAAGAGTTTTTTTCAATTAATATACTAGACATTGCAATTTTTATCTGCATCAAGGCGAAATAGAAAACGCATTAAATGTGGCTTTAGTTGCGGTATAAATTTTTAACTTCCCTTCCTAATATATTCAATAGGCCTTCTCCTGATGTTTCCAGTCCATCTGAAACCTTCAAAATACAGTCGGAAAAATGAAAAATGTCCACTCTCGTGGGCAAGTTGCTCCCAATTGATTTGAGTCTTTTTTGCGTTGAATTGCATTTTGGAACGTCCCTCTCTTCCCACGCACTCAGAGGTGTTGGAATCGTCCGTTGAATGCCCTCTCGTAGAAATTAATTTTGGAATTTCGCGGCTCGTGGAACTCGATAAATCGCTTAAACCCTCTGCGATAGTCTCCGATCGCGTGATTCATCGTTGCGTTTGATTAGGCGCCGGTAATTTAGCGCGGCCAGGAAAGAGGTGATTCTGCAGAAATTGAGTCGCTATCTTCATTATTAGTCGTAACGCATCCCGTATCAACGGGAGAGTGCTATTAGTCCCTCTGCCCCTTCTTGTTTTCTTCATTCCTAATCTAGTATAATATGCATGCTACTCTGTGATCCATCGCAAGGATCTTGTCAGATTAGCATATAATCATTAGCTGGCTGAATAATTTTCTTGTTTCTAACGCTTCTCATCATGGCATTTCCTTCCCTATTTTTCGGTAATATTCCCTAACGGGCACGTGCAGTTCGTTTTATCAATTTGAGCCGAGTAAATCTTCAATAGTTACTATAGCGTAATAGAATAAATTTTTGTGGCAAATAATTCAAATTGAGCAGCAGAAATTATCTACGCAGAATTAGTACACTATAAAATTGTAAATTTAGACTGCAAATATTGATGAATATCACACAAGAGAAATAATTGATAAAAATTACGAAGGCAGACACATGAATAAAGGTAAATAGACTCATTAATTTGCATTTAATTATTCGAATCAATGGCTGTCGAAATCTACGTGTGCTTAGGAGCCGATTTGTCTTGATTCTTAAGCTTTTGCAGAAACCTAAGGTAGACGGTACACTTAAGGTGGGGCAGGAGGCTTTAGTGCTTGACTGTTCTTTGTCCCAAACCCCATCACTATCTTTAAGACGCCTAGTCACTTTCTACGTAGTGGAATACTTTCATTATAGGTATATCAATGAAAAACTTGGCAATTCCAGAAAGATTTTTAAACGATTCATTTTCCATCAGAGTAAAATTTTAAGGTGAATTTTTTCAGATTCCTGCAGAATTCACCGGAAGCTATATCTTCGTTGCGAAACTTGTTTTTTTTTAATAAATCTATCGAGAAACTTCTAAGTGTTTTCCGGAAGTGCCTTCTTGGTAAATTCTCCTTAACGTGGTGTCTACTGCACTGCTTAGGAATTGGATTTTTTTTAGAGGTGTATTTTGAATAGTGTCGTATATTCAGTGATTTCGTTCGATTTTAAACGTTTCGCACAGTCTCGTGAATCTCTTGAATTTCTCCTCTCGTTGTAGCATTCTACCTCTTCTCTCTATTGAGTTATCATTTGTCTAACTTCACGGGAGTCTTTTCTCCCTTTCTCTCTCTTAACCCTGTCTCAGAATTTTCACACATTTTCCCTCCTCTGCATTTTCGCTCCTTCCCACCGCAGAGGTCGACACACCTCTTCCTCATCTCATATCCCTTTTAACCGTGAAAGAGTCGCTCTCTCTTCCCTCACCCGCGTTTGTCATTTCTCCTCCCTTTTGTGTCACCCCTCCTCTTCTCATTAATGTTTTTCTACCCGGCCTCCTCTTGTACGTTCGTATCTTCATTTTTCGTCCCTCCTTTCCAGCTCCACTTCAGACTGCCATCGGGTTGTTACCTTTAGGCCCGTTTTCATAATGTCTGGTTGGCGTTAACGCCAAGATGACTCAGGCTTTTCGTCAAATTTATGTTGACTGAGAGTTTGGGTTTCGTAAACTACATCAGGCTAGTTGAAGATGCCATTTAAGTCACAGTTTTTATGCCGAGAAAATTTTTAATATGAAATTACGAAATCACGAAATCGGGCATAAGTGTGTCTTTCGATGATGAAGTTTCTATTCCTGCATTTTGGTCTCATCTTCTGTTTCTATTAATGGTGGAAAATTTGATGCAATGAAATTTCAATTTACGAGGTAAGGTGGACTGAGACCCCCTTAAATAATAAAACAATCAGATAGGACTGAATTCTTATGTGCGGGTATAATTTGCCCAATAAAAAATTAGGTATTAAAATGCCTTGAATAATTCATCTTTTGACGTGATTGAGGTAAAATATTTCTTAGAGTCTCCATTCATTTGGAGATTGAACTGTTTACCTTATCCTAGCGTTACTTTGTAATAGTCACTGGACTGAGGAAAGCTACATAAGGGTCTGGAACTTGGATAATAAATCAGTAAGTCAGGACTCTAGTTAACGAGGATCTTCTTTATTTACAATTGTACCTTGCTGATCTGCTTTAGTGATGGCGAAAAGATCTGCCCCTAATTTTTCCCTTCACTGGTTTACTGCCACTGCATTCATGTTCTTGTAGAGGACTTTAAGATTTTGTAAAACTAACAAACATTCAACACTTCCAGTTTCAAACCCTATAACATATCAATTCATTGTATTTCTTTTTTTGGACTAGAAGAAATCTTTGGGTTTCATTAGTAGCTTATAGATTTAAATCATGTCGCTAGTTTGAACGATTTTGGATCTTGTATCGCTCTTAATTTCCAATCTTCACTAAGTTAAAATTAGGAAATATGAGCAAAGGAAGATGTCCCCGCGAAAGGGGCTTAGCTAAGTACTGCCAATAAATTCACGTTATTTAGCGTAGATTTAATCATGGCCTTCATATACATCTTCTCACTGTTGCCGAGTAAAATGCATCGCTGTTGACTGAGGCAGAGTTCTGATGCTGAAACGAATATGTTTTTTCATTACTCAATGTGCACTCCGCTTTAAGTTTTTTGACACATGCCTCTCCTTTCTTTCCCACCAATCCCGCGGATGGCTCTGTGGTGGAATCGCTTTTAATGTCCCGCGCGCTTTTTTTTAAGGCTCTTGGGAAACATGAGTTGTAGCCTGCTTAATTAAAATTCGGGGTATTGTGCATGTCGAGCCACGTTCTCACCTCGTGTCAAAATTCGACACAGCGTCTCTGGGAATGTCCAGCTTGGCACGATCCAACCTTCCAGCGAGAACGCATTGTGGACTCCTCCGGGTGGGCGTGCGGCGGAATTTTGTCCGCCCACGGTTCTTTCTCCTTTTGGAAAATTTAAGAGCAAATTTAACCCGTTGTGTGCCCCATTTATAGGTCGTAGACTCTGCTTTTGGGCTACTCATGAAAATCTTATTCTTTTGTAAAAATTTTGTCACAAAGTTTTATAGTCAATACAATTTAATGAAACAATTTTTATGCTGTATTTATAATGATTTTTGTGACACTATCACTGATATTCATTGTATAACCGGTAATATGTTGATGTATCCCTAGGTCAGGCTGCAACATTTAAACAGAAGTAGGACAATTTTTCTACAATCACCATTTCCGTTTTAAATCCATCAGTATTTTAGTATCAATGTAAAATCAATATAAAATATTTGTGATTGATTGCAATTGATGTTATGGTAATGTACTTGTAATGAATATAGTCTCCAGGGAAACGTTTTAAAACTGTTTCTGTAAAAATTTCTACATTCATCTCAAAACTCAGAGAAAAATAAGGAAGATTAAAGCAGAGAAGTTCATAAAACGAAAGAAGGGCAGGGAAAAAGGTATATGATAGAGAGAAAGAGAGAGGAATTAGTATTTTTTTCATATAAGCTTAAAAAAACTAAAAATTGTGTGTCAAAGTAAGGTTAAATAAAAATGTGGTGAGTATGTGAAAAAAATCTTATAAATACTCCAATACCTTTTTCCTTCGGTCAGGTCACAAGCAGAGAGATTATTCGGCGGGCGCGCTGCAGAAGTTCGCCATGACACTTTTTCTCGAACTTGTCAGCTTTGATACAGACTAGCGCTCACCACGTACGATTCCGTTACACGATAATTAGGCCAGTCTACGTCAACAAGGGTAGTTAGAGAATAACTAGAGGCCTGTTTTGCTCCAAGCTCCAGCAACGGTGTGGCGAGGGTTTTTTTTATAAAGGCGCACAACTCTCCACCCGCCGCGCTCGCTGGAAAGTCAATTCCTCAGTTAGGCGTTCTAACTCATACGATTACAGGCAATGCAAGCATATGCCTGTACCAAAAATGTATTATCTCCACATGGTTTACGTGTTCAATTATAAAACTGTTAATCTTGACCCCTCATGGGTCCACCACTAAAAATATATTGTTTTCCTTGAATAAGGCAATACCTTCGTCTGCAAACTTACATAAACAGATCAACACTACGCGTGGATGAGGCACCTTGCTAAAACTATTAAAAAGAAACTGTATGTGAGTTCCAGTCTTCCTTTGGGCAAATTCCGGGCCTATTTCTTCCGGCATGTCTGTTTCTCACATTAGCCAAAGAATAATTATTTACCCGCCCTGAAAAGGCAAAGGCCTATAACAGTTGTTAGTGTTTTTGGTGGTTTATATGTTGTTGGTTGTTTCTTTGTATCTTGTGAGCGGAAATATACATCTTTGAATGTGAACATGAGTTCCAAGAAGAATATAATAAATTGTTCCACGCCTCATAATTATGCGATAAATCATTCTCGTTCGAACATGCGATGCCTATGTGGAATAGTTTCCAGGGATTGTAAGAAAAGGTAATGTAAAGTTATGTGAAGCCCTACTCTACTCATACATGTGACTAGACGACGAATAAATATTTTGCAAAAGTGTTTTGAACATATTCTTGGCCTTTGAAGCTCTCGTTACAACTTTGAAGAATGATCGAAGGCTTTCCCGGCGTATGGTGTCGTGGAAGGTTACTCGTGCTTTCCATCGGGTCAGGTTCTACATTTCTGCCGACGTTTCGATGAACGAGTCGTCCATCGTCCTCAGAACATCTGAGGACGGTGGAAATGGAGAACCTGACCTAGTGGAAAGCCCGAGTAACCTTCCACGTCGTTACAACTTTGATCGAAATCGGTGTGATCGAGGGTATTTTTGCACTTTTTCGGTCGTTGGATGGTCGTTGGTTTGACGTGGAATAACTTTAATTTTTTTTTTAATTTTGCGTTCACATAATTCTTTTGATTTGGTGGTAAATGAAGGGGGGATGAAGTAGAGATAGACCTAGGAAAGGTTGGATGGAAGAAATACGGAGTAAAATGCGGGGAATAAGAATGAAAAGGACTCTGGAATTGCCGTGAAATAAGGAGAGTAGATGGTAGTCTCAAAATGGGTTATCTTTTGTGCTTAGGCTGCATTTGAAACAGTTCACATTTCCATCTCCTTCAACGTTCCATTGCAGTTCAGGGGTGAAAGAAAAACTTTTTGGAGCAATTTGTGGCCGCAACTATAATTTAACTAAAATGGAAAGCTATTCTGTTATTTTTTTTCAAATTACGCCGAAATAGAATGCAATCCGTCTAGCGCGTCCCTGCGCCCTCTTCAGAGAATCCTCTTTTTAATCTTAATAACCCACCCACCCCACCCCAATCTCTCCCTCTTTCCTCTCGGCCTCAACCTCTTGATCTCCCCCCGCCGGGAAATGTCTTGCCCCCTCCCCCGATCAGAATCCCGAAGAGTGGGATCCGGGCGGCCCAAGGAAGGAGTGAGGGACGCTTTATGGGCCAAAGCGGAGGAGGAGCCATGTTGACCTTCACTCTATTCGATAAAGAGATCGCTCGGAAGGAAGAGAGCAAAGGCTCTATTTTAGAGGCGACGGATTGTTGGAACGGGGACACTGGCCCGAGGCTGGGATTTAAACATATTGCTCCCTATTCAAGTCGTCCTCGCTCTTTCTTCCCCATCTGTACGGAATCTTCGCTTTCATTAAGTCATCTATTTTATCTTCCATTTTGGGTGCTATCACCCTGAAAATTACGCTGATCGGAAGATACTGCGAAAAATAATCATAATAAATTCAACTATTACCGCAAACGAAACCGGTCCCTTGCTGGTCGGTACCCTTCCGTAGTTTCAATTGGTCACATCCAGGTAGATAGAGATGACTATATCAATATGTCATATAACTCTGGCCCGACTACTGTAATAACAACCATATGAGTTATATCTTTACTTTTCTTTGAATATCAGCATGGAATGGACGAATCGCCAGATTTAAAGTAAGGATGTTCACAGTCTGTTTTACGTTTAAGAGATATAACTCCCAAAATATATAATATAATGTAATAAAATCCAATAAGGTATAATGCGAGAACAAGAGTCAACAAACTTCCAGCAGTATTTTGTTTCATTTTGGAGGATCTCATAGGCGTCAGTCACTAATGAACTATGTTACTGCACGCTAGGCTAAGCTTGCTTGAAAAAGCATTTCACCTCCAAAAACCTTACATCTTTACACGGCTGGTGACCTATCACCCCCTGTCACACGTCCATCCGTACGGCGGCTCGCAGGGTATTATGTAGATGTATGTTGCGAGTTATGATACTGTGGACACGATAATTTTTGCGTCAACCAGTTGGTATTCTCCTTCATTGCAGGAAGCTTTCTCTGTCGCGCTATAATTACATATAGATGGAGAACCCGAGCAGAGCCATGTAATGTGCTTGGATTGCTCAATGAATATAACATTCTATCCGGGATACATTTATCTCGTGAGACGTATTTTTCTTCAGCAGGCGACTTACCAAGGTTGAAAATAGCCTCAGTAAGGAGTTCAGATTCAATGCTGGTGTTAATCAGGGTGATGGACTGTCGGCCGTGCTTTCAACTTGGCTCTTCACAAAGTGGTGACAAAAATAGATCTGAAGGGAACACTCTTTGAGAAGTCAAGTCAGATCTGCGCATATGTAGATGATATTGCCATTGCAGCCAGAAGACTAGTGGACTTAGAGAAAATCTACGTAATATTGAAAAGAGAAGCAGGCAAAATAGGTCTCAAAATTAATGTAAATAAAACCAAGTATATGGTAATGTCTGCAACGGATCATCGACACCGAGAACCACACGACCTAACAATTGACGGAGACACCTTCCAGGTTGTAAGTAACTTTAATTACCTTGGCTCGCAACTAACCAGTGACAATAACCTGAAAAGATGCATCCAGGATCGAATTCAGACCGAAAACAGAGCCTACTTTGCAAATATAAAATTATTCAGGAATAGATTAATAAGTAGAACTCTGAAGAGAAAACTTTACATGACACTAGTGCGGCCAGTGGTGACATATGGATCAGAAACCTGAACAATGGCTCTGGCAGACGAGAGAACACTCAGTACCTTTGAAAGACAGAACCTCTGTAGAATATATGGGCCAGTATGCGACCAAGGAGAATGAAGGATAAGGTATAGTGAAGAAATAGATCAGTTGATAGCAGGAAAAAATATAGTAAGGTACATTAAGTCCCAGAGGATACGCTGGTTGGGTCACATAGAGAGAATGTCAGGGGAGGAAATCCCAAAACGCATGCTAAAAGGAAGGCTGTACAAAAGAAGAAGACAGGGACGTCCTAAAAATAAATGGACGGATCAAGTACAGAACGACCTTGATAAGATGGGAATTCGTGGATGGCGAGACAGAACCTCCGACCGGAATGGCTGGAGGACGATAGTGCAGCAGGCCAAGGCCCATATAGGGTTGTAGAGCCACTGAGAGGAAGAAGAAGAAGGCGACTTACCAAAGAACAATGAAGAAGCTAAAACTCTTTTGAAATCTCTTAGCCGTTGAAGGTGCTGCTTATGTGATAAGCTGGTGCTGCGTCTCATGAGGCTTTACACAATAAATTTAGGACTTGCAAGTGGTAGGTTACTTTCTGGAGTGCCCTCACTCTTAGGTATGGCTCATTTTTTTCAAATCTTTGTGATACGCGCAATGATAAGGCAGTCATTCGCATGCTTGGGTGCAACGATACAATGAAGAGGTGAGATGAGCCATGATAAAATCACTTGACCAAAATTCGAACCCGGATCTCAAATTTTGCTAGCCAGGTACGTTAGCCATTATGCGGTGCAATGCATCTAGCTGTCAAGGGGCGGACTTAGGTTCAAATCTGGATGCAGTGAAATATTCTTTAAAGTGAGTTTCATCCCTTCAGTAAGTATACAAATTTTCTTCGGCCATTGTCGTTAAAGAGGACAGGCCATTGCATCGAAATCTTAATTCAGAGAGTACAAGGACTCCTAAAAATTGGAAAATACCTTCTATATGATTTCACAGTCTGTGATTTCGACTAAAGGTGAACGCAAAGCTATGATAATATAGAGCGTTGGCAATGAGTCGACAGGGGAACCCAA
Source organism: Ceriagrion tenellum (assembly GCA_963169105.1). Taxonomy (NCBI): domain Eukaryota; kingdom Metazoa; phylum Arthropoda; class Insecta; order Odonata; family Coenagrionidae; genus Ceriagrion; species Ceriagrion tenellum. The sequence goes on along the minus strand of OY720632.1, from coordinate 103,448,987 downwards.
AATGTTTGGAAACGCTCCCTCGATTGACGGAGCGCCTGGCAACGTGCCAAAGTTTCCCCGAGCCTGACATACCCTTGGCGTCTTAGAGCGTCTGCTCTCAAAACCAGAGTAGATACGTGATTTCTTTCCTGGATACCTCGGTTACCTGGGTTGTTAAAGGCTGGAAAAGACAGAAAGGGACCCTCATCTCTGAGAGAGAGCAATTCAGTGCGTCGAATCACGTTCCATTAATTTGTCGGATGGGTCTGCCTGCCCCTAAGAAAATTGGCTTTTCAGAGGTGATCGGTGACTTGGAAGGGTTGAATGGAAAACGGGAGAAGATAAAGAAAGAGTCATACCAACGTCGGTCTGTTCGGAAGGGAGAGAATGCACAAATCACCACCTGGGGCATTGAGGTAGCCGTTTCACTTATACGCGATTGTACGACGGGCGCGTGACTCCGTGGATCCCTTCTTTCCAACGTCATGTAATGAAACTTGTGTAAATTGGATGGAGTATATCCGGCATTGAGGTAGTGGTACGTAAGGACTTGAACATCATTTTTTCATACGGCGGATTTCAGACGAAATATGCGTTCTCTTGTTTGATATAAACAGCATAAACTTGCCTTTCCCTGCCATTTTTACAAATTTTCCTTGAAATTTGCATGTTTTTAATAGGAGAAGATGAAATATGGGGAAAAGTAATATTTCCAACCACACATGAAAAACAATTTTGCAAAATAATTTTCACATAAAGAAACATTCACTCAGAAATTTAATGGTAATAAAATTCAGGCACAAACTTAACATTTGTTTTCAGAAATTACTAAGTAACTGCAAATAGAAGTGAATATACGTGACTTCACTATAAACTGAATTTTAGTCGGCTCGTTATGCTGGAGAAAGTTATTATGAAAGAATAAGTTCTTAAAATATTTTGTACATTTTTATCCTTAGTTTTTTTACAATTTCGAAGCCATTCATCTACATCTACATCTACGTCATACCCTGCAAGCCACCCAAAGGGTGTGTGGCAGGGGGTGCTTCCACACCAGGCATACATGAATGATATGGTAGAACACCGATATTACATTGAAACCCGCGTACCACACATGCAAAATTAAAAATCTAATACCCGAGAAACATTCTATCTTCAGTCGTCCCAACATGCAAGGGATACAAAGACTACTACTACAGATTCAAAATATCATGCAAAAATGAGAACATCAATATTTACATCATGCATAAATAAGAGAGTAGAGAATATAATGAGAAAGATTAAATGTTGCCTATTGTCACTACTCGAACTATTCATGACGACGTTCACAGCTGTTATGGTCCCGAATGGTACGCGGAAAAAATGACATTTTATATCTTTCGGTTCTGTAATCTAGCTCTCTAATTTTATTGGCGCGATCTAATCTGCCGTAGTACGAGGGGGTTAATAGTATGTTTTTTACGTCGTCAGTGAAATGATTTTCCTGAAATTTATTTAGGAGATTAAGCCTATAATTTAATCTACGCTGTGATAGCGATTCCCATCCTAATTCTTCTAACAGTCCAGACACACCAGCCAACTTATCGTAGTATCGTTTCACAAACCTAGCTCCTCTTCGCTGTACGCGATCTAACTCTGATATCAAACCCGTTTCGTATGGATCCCATACACTAACAGCATATTCCAGATGAGGCCTAACGATTGAAAAATAACAACGTTCTTTCACTTTCTCATCACATTTTCCGAGTACTCTCTTGATAAAGCCTAGCTTCCTGTATGCTTGACCGCATATTTCCCTAATATGTTTTCCCCAAGACAGGTCGTGAGTAATTGTGTCCACTAAGTACTTAACCGACTCGGCGTGAATAATTTCCGTATTATTAATTCTGTAAGCCCTACCTGGCCTATTTTTCTTTTTCCAAAAGCTGACTGCTACGCACTTTTTTATGTTTAGTTCCATCTGCCACTTTTCGCACCAAGCATGAATAGCAAGTAGTTCGATTGTTAACGAGTCGCTATCTTCGGATTTGTTAATATCCCTATACACAACCGCGTCGTCTGCCAAGAGTCTAAGCTTACTTTTAACGACGTTGCGAATATCATTTATGTACAAGAGTAATAAAAGTGGACCAATGACACTTCCCTGAGGGACACCCGATGTAACGCTAACTGTGTTTGACATGATACCATCTATGACAACCCTTTGTTCCCGCCCATGTAAGAATTTATTAATCCAACTAATAATGTTTTCATCTATTCCATATGCTTCTAGTTTTGAGAGTAACTTAACGTGAGGTACCTTATCGAAAGCTTTCTTAAAATCGAGGAATATCGCGTCAACTTGAACATTATTTTCACCCGAGAGCAAGATGTCATGAACGAAGAGGGCCAATTGGGTTTCGCAAGATCGCCATTTAATCATTGAAAGGAATAACTTTTAAACAATATAAACGAGAATTAGGAATTCATAATTTCTGTACTCACATATAGCTATTTGAACATCCTCAGTCATATAATAAGTTATCCATTCACTCATGCACAGATAAGTCTAAATTTTTATAAAAATTGCTTTTAGGCCGTGTCAAAACAAACACCGTTCAAGCAATTGAACGCCTATATGAAAGAGATATCTCACTCTCGTGACTCATCCTATTCATTCTCAAAGGAAGTTTCGTTCACGCTCCTATCCTAATATTTCATATCCTATTGTAGCAATGGTACACTTATCCGAAATAGCGGTGGGCAGAAAATGTTTAATTTCCTTTATGGCTTTAACCATTCCCGTGGACATTTCTTGCATATGATACAATCATGATCAGAGAATATTACTTTGTATAAAATTTTCCGGCTCAAAAGGTAAAGGCTTTCGCATTTTTTTGGCAAAGGTGAAATATTTAATGCCTCATTTTTATCAGTGGTTTATTGTAAATTATAATGAAATATTTTTTTGTTTCTACGATTTCGTTTTGTTTAACTGAAGAGAATAGAGTCAGTTATTATGGCGATTAACGGTTGATGAATGTTATTGCTAGCTCATCCCGATGAAATCTCTTTGCTTTTAACACATGGTCCTGATTAATTACCATTCCGTTCATTGACGATACAATGCTACGTCTTTTACGCCCTGGTTGTTGTGGCTCATTTTTTAAATATTTTTTTCGTGGATTTATTCGATAGAATTCCAAAAGAGGTATCTGTAGCAATGCTGCCTTTTTCCCTTTTTCCCCATCTGTTCACATCCATCATCTCTCAAAGCATTCTGTAGTCTTTGTTGATTGATTATCAATTATTCATTTCCGCCATATTTTACTCGCCCTGCATCTTTTAAATCGGCCCCCAGGTTTTCACCAATATTTGTTATCAACGACTGATCACTTCGTCAGAAAAATCACAATTGAATAATGATCAAGATAAAGTTTGTGACTTCCACAATTTATTTCAAAGTTACCGGCCACTTTCAGCTCTCAAGTCATCATTAGGTCACAAATTGTGGGATTCACAAACTTTATTTTGAACATTATGACGTTCGTCCACTAAGTGAAAGCTTCCCTTTTCGATATTATCACGATTCATTACTTTTGAATGAATTTCTGCCTCATGAAAAGCGACCAAAAATGCACCTCTGGCAAGTTTAGTTTAAAATCAATTCCTGTTTGTTATCTTATCGATAGGTCTACGTTGCAATAGTTTAGTTTAAATGGATATTTTAAGCCAAGGAAGAAAATATGGGATGAGAAAATGATAAAATGTTCCAAACGCTGATATTCATGTGTGGTACTATCTCCATGAAATATTCACTTGATCTTATGATTTGCAGTGAAAGAAAGTCTCAATGATTTCAAGGCTTTGACCGAATGAGAACAGTGATGAATCCTGGGTGTTCATTGAAATAACCTAAATCTGAACTTATCTAGACAGAATTTTAGCATTAACTTCCCTAAAAATGTGTGCTTGAAGCGTACGAAATTGTTTCGGTTTTATTTTAGTAATAACCGTGTATTTTGGACTAAAACTTGTAGGCCTTAGTGGTAGTCGGGTAAACTCGGGTAAAATTCAAAAGTCGCATGCTTAAGGCTTGCCGGGGTGAATTGTGCACCAACCTAGTCATGAGTTTTTATGTGTGTATTTTTTCCAAAAAAAAACTACCTCAAAAGACCATAAGAGTTTTATTTAGTGGTGGATAAAAGTGAATATAGAGCAATACAAGTAATTATGCTAAATTCCCTATTTTTTCCGTGTACTCGCCTGGTTTTTTCAGGTAAAATTTATTTTACGTTTTAACGAGCAAATGAGCGACAATCAGCTACCCATTCATGACGATATTTGATTGATTTCTTTAACTCCATTAATGATATTCATTGGCCGATTATTTGAGAGTTCCACTTTCATTTATACACCATACCTTTCTCCTTATTTTATCCTTCAATATCGCACACTTTCTCCTTTTCCACCTCCGTGACCATCCTACATCCTCCCTTGATTTTTTACCCTCTCATTATTCAATGGACCATCCGCACCCCCCAACCCCGTTATATCTCAGCCCTCCCAACTGCTTCCAGTCCTTTCTCTCCCTCCATCCGACCTTCCCTTTTTTTGGAGAAGTCCTCGAAGAAAAAAATATGGAATGCAGGAGGTGGCGGAGGGAGGATGTAGCAAAAAAACGAGCATTTTGCACTGAAGGACTTTTCAATCCCAAATTAAATTTCCTGACGATACTCTGCAAAAGGCAATTTGGCTTCTCTCACCCCTTTTCAATAGCGGGAGGATGTCTCCGTGGCGAATATATATGACGAGGGTGAGCGTGCATTCGGGAAAACGCGGCTCGGGTGGTTGCGGCGCTGGAGAATGGTATCTGTGTTGGCGGGATAAATGAACGCTCGTCCGTCTCGCAGATAAATTGATTCTGTTTTCAATTAGGGCGGGTCTTCCATTACACACACACCACCCCCTCCCCATTCTCTCTCACTTTATAGATATATATAACTGGAGAGCGTCCCCGTACGTACCGCGCCAATTTGGCCCATCAGTCAAGTGAGCGAGGGGGCAGAGATATTTTAAGCTCATTAAGGTTTTTGCGGGCAATTCCGGTCCTTTTTATGGCCCGGCGGAGCATCCGAACCAGTCGCCGCTAACCGTAGGAGGGTGGAGTGATATTAATTTTCGCGGACGCTCTGAAGCGATCGTGGTTTGTTCGTAAGGAATGAAAGGCGAGGTTGAGGAAAGGACGCTATCATTTGTTGGGATGAAATGCTGGTTGAAATTCTCTCATTCTGTCTCTCTCTCTTCGTTTCGGTAATTATTTTGTAATTCATGGCAGTGATGGAACTTAGGAAACGGAGAATTGCATGAATATTTCGGAGGCTTTGAAATGGAGGAAAAAATTAACATCTACCTACAGTTGGGGAATGTTTTTTGAAGGATCCAACCACTCCCGAAGGTCAAAAAAGAGTCAATCACGGAGAAGTCATTCATACTAAAATGCTACCAGAGGTGATATACGGAGTTATCTGCGCATTTTCTTGATAAATTCAATTAATCGTTCAAGATATATAGAAAGTATGCCAGGGTAGTGGTGGGGTGGAGTCCTTGCCTGATTGTTACTGTTTGAGGAAAGGTTACGGTTCGAGTTCAGCTTGGTTGAATATTTCACCTTTCAGGGCAAGGGCGTTTTTCTGAGTATTTCATCAGAAAGGATCGCTGCAAGTTATGACCTTGATAAGTATAGAACAGTGGAGTCGACTAAGTTGATAATATATACAATGAGAAATGCTGGTAATAAATTATTATAATATAAACAATTTATATTTTAAGCAGTTATGCGCTCAAATTTAAGGTACGGCGGGAATGCTACCGAAGATAATTTATGTTACGTTACAGATGTTACACTATTCAAGCCTTGTTCACCCATTTGCCTGTCACATATGTCCGCCGGAATCACCACTGAATACTCTCAATTCATAGGTAATGTTGACTTCATAGCAAGCACTTCTAATGAGTATGAATTTAAACCCACCGCGAATGGAAACGGCTTTTGATGCAATTGACTAGCGTTTCTGACCGCCAATTGAGTAATATGGGTCAAAACCCCAGTATAGTCTGCTGTATGCACATTTTAATTTTCCACATCCAGAAGCATGCAAAATTTCCATTCTCATCGGCATTACATTTAGTTTCTGCGTGCAAGATTATTTCTGCCGATATAATTGGATTGTCTGGAGATATCAGAGGCCTTCTTAACTCTGTGGTATTCCATTGCACCCTCTTTTAATCTTCGACAAAAAACTTGGTCGATATATGTGATTATGGGATTGATTGTTCTTAGGCATAAGCCTGAAATTTCGTAATCCCTTGTACCTTAGTCAAATAAAGAATATGCCTTGGCGGTAAAAAAAATGCCATTTTGTACCAACTTCTGAGTTAGTACAAAATTGCCATTTGAGCAAAATTGCTCCATTGCCATTGGAGCAAAATTATTCTGTGAATCAAACAGTCGCAGAGAATTTTTAAATTTGAAAAAAGAAGGAGAAGTGTGGGTTGAATTAGTCATTTTCTCCTAGGACCCGTCAATGAAATATCTCATCATCCCCCCCGAATATTACAAAACATCATTAATGTCCTTTACATTTTTATTTGTAACTGTTATAGCAGTTTTAACTACCTGGTTCATATCAAAATTGATGAAGCAAGAGAAAGGCGGAGGAAAAATTGTTGATTTAAAGGAATAATCAAACAATCAAGCGTTATGTGAGCAATTAATCTGCCAAAATTGAGCAAATTCCGGAGATAAAGATGATCAAAGGTTTGTGAGAAACCTTGACACTCTAAAATGCGCACTTTTTGCCGTCAAAAATCTACAGTTTTGTCATTTGAAACACTCTGTGGGAAGGGACCGGGTGAGGGATTGTGGTTCGTGAGATTGGCAGTATTAATTTTCAATATGTATGAGGAATGGACGCGTCATTTTCCGTTCCTATGGACAGTTTTTAACGAGGAGACGGCTGTGAAAGACGTCGATCAAATTGCCGTTGTAACTCTGGTCCATTTCTCTGTCTAAAAATTCGGAGGATGCGACAGAGACCGCGGCGATACAGTGCAAAAAGCAAAAGAGGAGGACAAGAAAAGCGGGGACCTTGGGTGGGTGCTTGAGGGGCGGATGTGAAGGAATGTTCATAGTGTGGAACTAGCGCTAATCGGCAGGCTGTTCGTTATTCGAGGGAACTCAGTTGAGGGAGAATGTTTCCGTTTTTGCCCTGTGCCAAGAGCGATTAAGGCTTTCAGCTAGGGATGTGGAATCATTGAGATATTCAGACACAACTGGGCACTTTGGTGTAACACAAGTTTTGGTTCCTAAATATGCCGTCGTTACTTAATGAATTGCAAAATATTAACTTAGTATTCATTGGTTTGTAGACTACTTGCGCAGTAAATATGCCTCTCATTAACCCTATCTGATCCTCACATTCCATTTCGATACATGCTATGTTTCTAAGAGAAAAACTGGTACCAGGATTTTTTCTTACTAAATTCTTTTGTAAGGTGACAAGGTCCAGTGCTCCGTTCGGAACCATCAACTTTCTTGGATGCAAAATACATGTTGAAAATAAAATTATTTCATCTGTCAACATATTTATTAACGTGGGAAAAATATTTTCATGAAACAGTTGATACTACCTTTTTTACATGAAAATACCAAATAAATGTTAAGAAAAACTTTCTAATTAGCGAATAATTTGGAGTCAACTAGGTTTTTATATTGCTTCTTTTTGTATCTTTTCCATCAGTTTGGGGAATTTTATTATTGTAAGTATTTTTACATATAGAATTCATAGACTCCGCGATGCTCTTTGTCAAAGGTAAGGTCATACCGTTTCATTACAGGCCATTGAGTGGAAAAGGGATCTCAGTAGATAAGGTGTTTTTTAGTTCAGCTTATCTTAAGCGCACCGGACCTCATGACCTTACAAAATAATATCTGAAGGAAAAAATGCTGAAGTCAGTTTTACTATTTAAAACATGGTGGATTTCCGATAGGATTATTGCCCGTGGGGGTTGATGGATTAAAAATAACCATCGCAATTTCATGAATTAATTAAATGCCCCTTAATTGCTTATTTCAAAAGTTCCATTATGTATGGAAAGGATGATAATTAATTGACAGTGAGCTGATTTAAGTCAGCATGGAGCAAGAAGGAACAAAACTCGTCCTGGAACTAAATGGGTATATTATCATCGGTTGTTCTATTCTAAGATTGGTTGACTGCAGCCCTTTACCCTTCCCTATCTAATACTAGTTCCCTTACCCCCTGGTATCTTCTCCTATGAACTTTCCTCTGCTACTCTTCTACAATGGGTACGATAGTAATGCAATGGAAAGAAGAATAGATGGAACAATCTCAAGTAATTGCCCAAGGGGCAAGCGCATTTTTCAAGTGAGAATAAATGCGAGACAGAACAATAACTAGGCACTGAGATGAAGCATATTAAAAAAATATCAAGGTTCAAATAGTGGAAATTTTTTCTGGAATCTTTTGAAGGAATACACTGTAAATTTTCGTTGAAAATTTATTGCTCTGACCAAGGATTCTTGATCATAGCAGGAGACGCCAAAATGGTGTTTTCTCTAAGATATTATTGGTATGATAGCTACAAGCAGAGAAAACTAGGACCGTGTTGTTTGGACGGAAACACAGATGATTGAGAAAAAATGAAAAATTATTTTCAATTTCATTCAATATTCTTACCCTTCCTAAATATCTATGTTTATTACTCTTGGCGGTCATACCTGTACCCATTTATTTTACTTTACCTTCAAAAAACTCCAGTATTTATATTTCACCGTAACAATTGAGGGAAAACACTGAGAATAAGTCTCCTTAAAGTTGATCAAGTTTCGCCTTCTTTCCATTCCTTGAAACGTGAAAAAGTTGTTACTCTATTAAGAATGTAAATGATCGCAGCTTTTATCTTCCTCGGTGAATAATATATTAATCGTTTCATCTTTATTTTTAATTGATTAAAATCTAAGATTATTGAGGTTATTGCTGTGTGTATCGGGTATAAGCACGTGTAATTGTATATTCGCTGGCTACATACTGAGGTTATATCAGTTATTATTTTCTCATTATTAATTAGATTAACAGTAAATATCGGGCTTTTAGACAAATATCCGGCTGCCCTTATGTTTTTTTAGGCTTTTTCCACCTCCACATAATGGAACAATAATTTAATTTTTACGCATTTCTTATTTTTAAGTTCACGTTGTTATCAGAAAGTAAAAGTTTTCATGGTCATTAACGCTTGTTAATAATAAATTGAGAATTAGGCTAGTAACTTAGTGAGTAGTAACTTAGTAAGATCATAATTTAATATTTTTCGATTCAAATTCATACTTAAGTGAATTTTTGACGGTAGTTCATAACGTGAACATCACATCTGTGGAGTTGTATGATCCCTTTTTATTAGCGCTCATAGATAACTGTATGGTGTTCCAGACCATCCCAGGAATGAAATGATTGCGAGAATTTGCAAGAGAAGTCAATCAAGCCGTATAGTTCGTTGAAAGGAATTGGATTGTGACCAACGTTTCGCTGAAATACTTAATATGATTCAATGGACGGCTGGAATCCTTCCAGTTATTTTCGAGACTTTATGGCCGCTCAAGTTTAGGGGAAATTTCCTCTTCAGGATTGGAGACGTGCTTTCGAAAACAATGATTAACGGGCTATTCAATGTCTTTTTTACCGATAAATCGATTGGACTAACCATCACGAATTCGTGACTAATTTGAGATATTTATTTTCATCATCGCGTTATCTTTCTTCAACTTCTGTATTTCATATAACGATCCGGAAAAATGTGCTCATACGAGTAGCTTAATCGTCCACCCCCCTAAGGTTACTAATCAAAACACTATGGTTGTATTACAGCTCAAAATATCTTAATATGTGTTCAAACATTGACCATTTTGGATGATTGGTTGTTAGATACTGTTATGAAGTGCTATGAAATAATTTTATTGATTTTGGCACGGTACTAAATCTTTTCACTGTGAAAAAACTGAAAGTGTTCTCAATTAAAAGTAGTTTCAAACTATTTTTAGAACGCTTATATATTTTTGTACGAAATATTAACAGTTTTTACTTTGTGTTTCAGATGTGAACCAGAGTGGAACAATTGAGAAGAAGGACTTCGAGCTCGCCATTGAGGTGATTATGCTCTTAAAATTTTACAAGGGTAACTATAAAATGGTAATTTATTTGTCAGATTATACGCACTTAACTATCGCTTATTTTATTTCTCGATATTTTTTCATCTTAATGGACCGTTAATTTCAAGTTTTTGTGATTCCCATGAGAAATGTCTTTGAAATTCACACTGATGTCTTGAAATTCCTTTTATGCAAATCAGTCCAGTGCATGTGTCTTCATTTATTTTTTCATGTGTCAATAATCAATTTATATCCATAGTCATGTATTCTGAATCAAAATTATTGATATTCATGTATTGATGTAATTTACTGAAGTGACAATTAATGGCGGGAAAATTTTATGATACTACTACTAGCAAATATTATCAAATGTTGGAATTACATCTGTTTTCATCGCTGGTGAAAACTGTATGAAGTAGCATCTTTCCTAATATCGACACTTTCTAAGTTTTTGCTGCCTCTGTGACCATCTTTCAGCATATACTACAGAAAATTATTTTTTTGCCTAAGAACTGAATGGAAAAGTTGGGCTCATCGAATTTTTCGGATGACTTCTGTTGCTAGCAAGACGCTTGAATTAATTCAACTGCATTCTTACCTAATTCATTATTGATATTTCTTAGTGAATGAAGTGAAAATTTCTTAGTGATATTTCTTAGTGAAATGTCGCTGACTTTTCCCAAAACGCATTCTATTAATTTAACTTGATCTCCTTCTGCTCAATGATTATGCTCTTTGTGTGATTTTAACCGATAGAGACGGTTACGTGTTAAATATGTCTGGGGAAACAATGCAGTTTCTCTCTCGGTCGTTTGAATAAGAACTCATCATGAGAAGTGACCAACCAAAGGATCTCGTTATCTCTGTGTGATTTTGACATCTGGTCATTAAATTTTCAGTCAAAAATGAAATGATGTGCAAATCAAGTAATTTATAGTCACAACGAGGAAAATGTGAGAAAACTTACCCGCTGAGCTCGCCCGAGTAGTAGATTTCAAGTTTACTTTTGACTCTCAACCAATTGATGTTAATCCCCATAATGCGTCACGAAAGAACTTCAGTTTCGCCACAAAATTACACGAGCTCTAGCCATTTCAAAAAAAGCCTCACTTCCGAATATTAACGAGTGAGAGGGGGGACTTAATGAGAAAGGCAAGCGAAGCAAACGGTCGATCGCGAGTCCCGCCTGATAAAACCATCCATTATCGCATCCATCAGGAAACCTTCACCCAGCCACTCAAGTGTGCTATCTCTCTCTCTCTCTCTCTCTCTGTATTTCTCTCCCCCACTGCGCATTCCCGTACTCTTTTTTTTTCTTCCTCTTTCCCTCTGTCTCTACAGAGTAAACTTGGAAGCTGTGTTTTGCCCCTCCCCCCTTCCCTTGCCGACTATCCAGTCGGCGAGGAGGCGCAAAACATCATTGAAATTTTCTTCCCCTACTTCCCTCTATTCTCCGCGCCATTAACTTCGGTTCTCCCCTCTCTCTCTCTCTCTCTGATTCACCCTCTTTTCCACTCTCTCGATCCCTCTCACTCCTTGGAATCATTTTTGTTTCACCGTCCGTTTCTCAGCATCAACATTCAACCCTCACTCTCCCTGATTTATGCTGCGGGTGAAAACAAGAAAGTGGATATACCTCGGGAAACCCTTGGGAAATTTTATTCAAACCACCGTGAATCGTGTAACAGTGTCATTAGTTCCATTGCTGGTGGCCGTTGATGATGAATAAATGACGTTAATTTACGTAAAATATCAGGACTTGGCCTTGAGTTTTTTTTTGTTTGCTCCAAACTCAGACGAAATGTCGCTGGCTTTTCTCACAGCAAGTTTCATTAATTTTTTTTCATTTTTAGTTTCCTTTTTGCTCTTATTTCTCCATTCTCCTCCATCCTTACACCTCATTCTCTGCGGGTGCTTAATGTGTGGCTATGGAGTAGAAGGTAGAAAATGCAGTGGGTGGAAAGGAAGACAAAGGAGGAAGTACGTGATATGCTTGGTGAGAAGAGGAAACTTAAGCAAGAAGGTTTGGCGAGTGCAAAATGGGCGGTTGATATAGGCAGAGAGGAGCGTTGGTGATACTGAAGCCCATGGATAGATGGATGGTAAAAGAGAGAGTGTATGTTGAGATGAAGAAAGACATACGCAAAAGGATAAGACTGTATCGTTTAAAAGCTAGATTATTTAATCACTTCCGTTTCAACCTTCTTTAAACCGTAGATCACCGAAATAGAAGTAATTCTTACAAGACGGTCATATCAAATTCAAACCTATTTCCAAGGTTTTGACCATTCTAACGTTGTTAAATGTTTATATTGAAACTGCTTAACGAGAATGCTGAATAATTTATCACATAAGTGCTCTAAAGTTTTAGTTCATATTGTTTTAAATAATACGTCATTGTGAAGGAATCGCTAATTATTCCCAAATTTTATACATAATGGCGAACGTAGCCCTGTAAATTATCTTTTTTTAATTTATAGGGGATTTATTATATTTTCACAGGTATAGTTAGGCGCGGCATTACACACATTCTTATTAGGACGTACCTGCACATAATAAAGTCGACCCTCACCAAGCTTTCACCTAATTCGTGTTTTCAGCTAATGCAACATAACTGTCTTTTATAATGTCTTTAATGAATATGCGACAAGTATCATAGGTGGAGCTTTTTTGGGAAAGAGACTAAGGTATAAATGTCATATGAGAGATGATGTGAGGAATTAAAGTATTGGTTTAAAGAATATTATTAAAAAGGCTGTTCTTTTTCTTGGGTTCCACTTGCCATTTGCAAGGCTTTTTTTCCTCCAGCATCTCCCGCCGTTTATTTCTATTCTCTTTGCTGTGCACTTAACCTGGCTAATTGATGGTTCTTCTACGTCTAGTAGTTTCCCATATAACTAAGCCAGCTCATGAGTGTATCGTTACCGCGGAGAATCATCTTCCTGAACGGGACTAGACATCTTCCTTGAGATATTACTACCGGATCTCTGTAAAAGTTCTAACGTTGCCATTTCTACGGTCCATTTGATTAAATCGGCTTTTTCTGCAGTTGTCAATCCATCAGGATTGGTTGGCGACAGCCCTCCACCTCTCTCTATCCTCTGTCATCCTCTTCATTTCGGAAAATCGTCCGCATCCCATGTCCTCCATTATCTGCCTCCAATACTCCAATCTTGATCTTCCTCTATACCGTTTGCTCTCTATCATCCCTTCTAATAATATGTTTTCCGAACCCTCATGTTGCAGTACATGACCAATAAATTCGTCCCGTTTTCTTTTGAATGTTTTCCATAGGTTCCGCTTTTATTTCACTTTTCTTAATACCTCTTCACTCGTTACTAGCTCTTTCCAGCTTATTTTACACATCCTACTATTGTACCACATCTCATATGAAAAAAATGAATGAATATCTATCTCGATGAGATATAATGAAAAAGAATTATGAATGATGATAAATAAATGAGGTGGCGAAGAGAGTATAACCGGATCGCTAACCGCACCCCATATAATAATAATAATCTCAAAGGCCTCTAGTCTAAATCGGCTACAAGAAGGGAATGTAGAGAGCATGAGTGGTTCGATCATCGAATTGAAACAGTCGATGATGACCAGCTCACTTTGGTGTATACCCGACGCTCTCGTTAAAAAGTCTCGGCTAACTTGGCCACATCTCCGTCATGGCTCTCTCTCTCTCTTCCTCGATCTGAAATGCTCAAGGTCCCCGGCTGGAATCTCCCTATTATGTCCATTCGCTGGGACATACAGCAGTGGGTGGGTATAAGTCGTTTCCTTCACGAGGAGAGCCGGAAGCGCGGCCCTCCCAACTCCCCTCCCTCCTCCTCCTAATAGCGTCAGGTGAATCCATTTCCGAGTCCATATCCCGGCCATCCTCTCGTCTTGTCCCATCCCCATGGGAAGGGAGGGAGAGAGGGAGGGGTGCATTCAAGTCCAACCATCCCATCCTTCCGCTCATCCATTCTGTATCGGCCGTATGTCCGCGCGAGACGGGGAAGGGGTGCGGGGTTACGGCTCGAGGGAATGTCGTAGACGGTCCCTCGTCTGAATGCAACTTACGTGGGAGGGGTGGGGGACCGAAACTATGGGAATATTGCGGGCCAGTCTACTCCAAGCTCAACGGCACCCAATGCAATCACTATCTCGAGAGAGGCTTTTGTTGATGGACGAAGAAAACTTTTTCGCAGGAAATTGAGTGGTAAAGGTTGTTTGAATTGAAAAAACGAACAAATATTTACTAATCCAATGACGTATTTACGATATTATTTGTTAAATGATGTTAACCGAGTCACAGCTTGGCCTTAGTTAATCCAAAGATTTGGCATGATAAATAGGACTAAAAGCCTTAACTTGATTGGTAGAACCTGTAGCTTTGTGTCCCCTATAAGGGTAGCCTATATGCTTAATTTACCATTATTTAACAGGACGCTTGGTCAACAAAAATCGTAAAAAATGAGAGGAAACTCGATCAATTGAAAAAATATAAAATATTTAGAGCAAAAATGGCTGAAATTCCGAAACATATTTTGAGAGATTAACTCATCGTGAACATTATATACCTATATACTTTCGTAAATATCATTTACTTTTATCTTGATGAAAACAAATATTGCGCTACAACGGATCTAGCATTTTTTAGGAGTCTTGATATATATTTAACATTACTTATCATGGATCACATTATGTTAAGTTAATGATTTTCTTTTGAGTGTGAATTTAAGTTTTAACTACTCTAGAACAGCCTGATTAACACTTTCCAAACATATTTGATTTTGAGTATGCATTGAGTGAAAACAGGTTAAGTGACAGATAACTAGATAGCTAAAAAGTTCATTTGCTAAATGGAGGGATTGCTAGGAAGTAATCTAGGAAAAGCATTAAAGTAGAGTAAAACCTTAAGTTTTAGGTTTTACTTTATGAAAATTGTGTAGCTATATCTCCCATTAAATGCTTGTATTTTATCTTTAACCCTCTTTTATTGATACCAATATTGGTTTCGATATTAAAATCCTGTTATCTATTTTCACTATCATGACTTTGACTGTGGCATTCTAGATGTCAACTAACTTCGGTCGTGATAAAAGATTGTGGATTAGAAAATGGGGAAGATGAGAATGACATGTGTGTGTATTTGAAAGGTCACTGAGAAGAGATTGAACTCAGGATAGGGATTAGTTTCTCCAAAAATCTGTGCGTCATATGACCTATTTGTTCGTAGTTTTTACTAAGGCTGTACTGGTGTGAGGTTTCAGCATGCTCTTTAATTGTTCCAGGCGCGGAATTCTAATCTTATAAACAATTACAGAGGGTGTGTTTGGTGATCATTACCTTGGAACTCTTAACTGGGTCCCCTAACAACAATGTGAGGAATCCGATTTTCGTGGGCTGAGTGGTTGAGTCGCTGGCGGAGAATTAGTTTTCTCGTGAACCACCGCAGCGAGTTTAATCGGAAACAATTATAGTTTAATATCTGGTGGGTGCCTGTTATGCTTTTCGGGCGATCCATGGCGTGTAGTGACCTAAACCTTTCGCGGCCTTGGAACGCTATATGTATTTCTCTTTAAACTTACAAAATTCGAGGTAGTAATAGCGATGGAAAAATTAATTAAAACCCTAATTAAATGCATAGCATTTTATGGTTTGAGAGGTTGGTTGATTTGGACGCAGCATTGACCGAGAAGAGATGCTTTTAAGATGTGGGTATGAGGAATGGGAAAATGAGTTGTAAATTGTAAAGAATGAGCGGATGCTAGAATAAGAAAAATTATAAGGCAGAGAAAGTGGTTCGAGGTTGGAGGACAAACGAGGAAGTATCAATATTTGGGGGAAGGTAGAAGGAAAAATAAATAAATGCTTGGATCGTATAGAGGAAGAAAAAAATGTGGATTTGCCGGTATAAAGAAAGAAAAAAGTCTCTCGTGTGGCAGCGGCATTCATGAATATGTACATGAGTGATAAAACACTTAGAGATCCGAATCGACAAATTGTTTACGAATCAAGTTAGCAGTATTGTTGCTGGGAAGTGAGAGCGTAAAAAATGGACGTAAAGTTGAAAAAAGAATCAATTAAAATTTTTATTTAGGCCAAAATGGATAAGACTTTTTCCTGTGTGGGAATTCCCGTTGTAAGTTCTGCCGACTCAAATCTAAAGGCCTACCATTCACTTGGAAGAACACCTATGACAATTAATGAGATAGGATTTAAAAGACATTTATACAGCACCATAAGAGAATATTACCTAATAATCTGAGGTATGTGCATCTAAACATATGTGTCTCATCTTTTAAAACCTTTTTTTATTCAGTGGAATGAGTATTATTTTTTTTCATTGTGAATCACCACACACTCACCTGCCATGAATTATGCGAAAGTTGGCGTTAATATTATTCGATGGTTTGAGTTGAAGTTGGAAATGAATATTGGTGTGAGCCACTATAATCAAATTGAAATTGTGAAGTAATTTCGAGATTGTTTCCAAATGAAAGAGAAATTGGAGCGATGGAATGGCTCTTGGCCGAGGCATTCTCGGCATTCATGAATGTGTACTTGAGCAATAAAACACTTCGCGATCCGAATCACTAAATGCTTCATCGATCAAGTTAGCGGTGTTGCTGCTGGGAAGAGGCAGAGGCCGCTTTTTCGTATATTCACCGGCCTCTCGAATCATCCATCTTCTTTATCAAGTGAAATGCTCCTCGCTATTTCACCGGGGAAAGCCTTTTAGGCTGAATCATTTCGCTTGAATCATTTTGCTTCATGAACTCTTCGTATCAATATCTATTTATGTCGGGTCTCGATTGGATTTTTATGATTTCTAACCATACACCATTTTTGAGACATAACTCAGTTTCCAATACCGTGACCTTGATGTATCAATCCTTGTATATCTCGCCCTAAACACTCGTAGCTATTCGACGGTGTTTTTATCATCAATGACTACTTTGAATAATCTATGTGAATTTTAGACTAAATAATAAAGCTTACTTTAGATTATATATAGAAGCCTTATTAAATACTTTTTGCTTTATCCAACTTTAGTTTCGAAATAAAAAAGCGGGCACAAGGATACTATATTTTTTAACTTTCTCAGAAAAACAAATGAAAACTCTTATTGGCATTGGATGCATGTAAGTTAAGCTTGTGCTTTGGTTATTATCTTTCAACTATTATTGAATTGTCTTTATCTCTAATGGCTGAAGTGCTGAGAAAATGATGCTACGGTTCCAGCACTTCACGTGTTTGTTTAACAATCCCTACTCATGTGGATGAAATAACATGAAATTCAAAAAACTCTTGAAAGATTCTTTGAAAGATGTATTACATAGACTATGATCTAGGAGCATTTAGGCATATGTAGAATTCGTCATCTCTCGCGTTCTCGTTATCTAGCAATGCTTTTATTTAATTCACTTTTTATGGTCATGAATAGACCTGTCATATTTTTTCTTGTCTTCAGTTATTTACCGGAAATAAATGTCATTTTTTTAAGCTTAAAGTAGACATGTGCTCGCTCTTCTCATTCAGTGTAATTTATTATTCCTTCAAAAATTCACGATTTTCTTACACATTTAACGGTAGCTCCTGCTTAAGTCCTACTCCTACTCCTACAGTAGCCAGTACTTTATGCTTGCACTTTGAAAAATGAGCAACGCTTTTTACAGCATCTTTAGGTGTAAATAATGCTGTAAAAACTGAAACCGATCGTAATGAATCCAAATACAGTGGAAGGTGCTCATTGTTCCAAGTGTAGTAATGTTCCGTTTCCACTCAATCAGGCCTGAAATCACAGATTATGTACTTTATGCTTCTTTAAGTAACGATGCGTAGGCTAAAGTACCACTCTCTACCGCCATGCATCGTGCTCACCTGATATGTTGATATCATTGACTCATGCCATCAAAAATCTCGAAATTTCCATCCATAGATTTTTTAACTCTTTAAATTGAGTGAAAAGTGCAGTGGAGCATGACTCAGCTTCAGAATATAATTGAATGAGTCGCATTGAAGGGGCCTTTGTATCCAAATAACTCCCAGTCATTTGGTTCACTTGCTGTGGCTGCCTCATGGGACGAGGGAAAGAGATTTTTGGACGGAATGGAGTCAGGATCCAATTTTGGAACTGCCTAGATAAAAAGATAAAGAGGACATGGAGAAGGACGGCTGAGCGGGAAATGGAAGCGGGAGATTTGCCGAATAGAAAGCAACGAAAAAAAACTAATTACCAAGATAGGATGAGATGAAGTCTGCTGGAAAAAGAAGATTGCGGATTTGAAAATCTTGAATGTCGCCGGTGGAAACTTTCCGTGATGTGCGGTAATCTGCGGTATCTGTGATGTAAAATTGCAAATTCGACATTTTGTACAATTCTCGGAAACTGAAACGCTATTGTTTGCCAAGCGCCAATTGATTCATGCGAATAGGCAAAACATCCACTGCTGGAGTGAATTAAATGGAAAGAATAGTGAATGAAAATTCTCGATGTGGTGGTGGAAAATCAGGAGAAGAACTTACGTTGTGACAGGCGTTTTTTATCATGAATGACCTCTTAAAGAGAAATGTCAAGATTTTTCAGGCGGCAGATGTAAATAAGTTATTGAAATATGTTATGTGAAAAATGCTAAGGAATAATTTCATGATTAATATTTTATGCGTCATAATACATATTCCAATAGGTAGGAATTTGCTGGTTGGTATTTCGGAGCCATATGACCTTTGCTGGCACTTTAAATGAACAACTGAGAATTTTATTCAAGAAATCTAATTTTTTTAGCAAGCAAAGCGTAAAACTAAATCAATGAATGGAATATTTTTAATTTTTGTGAAGATATAATCATCACTCCGTACTCAAGAGTGACCCGCAAACAGGTTCCTGTCGACCACTGTGACGGCTGATGAGTAAGAATACCTGTCTGACGTTTTACAGCATTATCTCTCGGCAAATGGTTTTTCAATGCATTGACGATGATAATTTATTTTTCATTTAAATAAATGTTCGGTAAAGTAGACATCGCTCGATGCCAAGAGCAAGAAGTTGCATCTCTGCAGACGGAGAATCTTATTAAAATTTGGAATCACATGATTAGGAATTCGGTTGGTCTCCTTCATATATTACATACCCCACTGAATTTGAGGAGATATTTGCTACTTTTGAGTAGTGTAAAATGTTCAGAGAAATTCTATGCTGCTTCCGAAAGATGTCAATACATTTTCGAGTAATCTGGCGTTAATTGCATCCGTTTATCTACTGAGTCAGGTGTTTCCTGGCGTCTGAGGCTCATTTCAAAGCAGTAATTCGAGAATTTCTGTAGCTCAGTGAATGTCCACGTCATTAATTCATGAAATTTTTCTGGAAAAACTGACAAATATTCTTGAATTCCACAACTACAACGGATTTTTATTTCTCTCAGGGATCGGCAGACTCCCTCGGAGAATGAGGACCGATATCGTGGTCTTTACAAAGGTCCTTCGCCTTTCGTACTCGGCTCGCCTTCCATTCAGGTCCCCTTGAAAGCGATGTATGAGTCATTGTTGTGTTGTTGGTGTTATTGCGCGGCGAACCCCATTGTTTGGCAATGCGCCATAACCGTCAATAACCTTCGCGTTTCTCCGGGCGACGGGTGCGCGCTCTCCCGCGGGTGCCTCTGGGGGAATGCATGGCCGGACCATTCTAATGAAAGAGATTGGGTGACAGACGGCGGAATGAGGCGCGATGAACTATTTAGCGGCGTGAACGGAACCCATAGGTGTGCCAACTGATGACCGAGGCTCCTGAGATGTAAGAACAAACAACGGATTATCACTGGAATATACGGGAATGTTGGCGCGTGGAGGAAATGGGAATATTTAATGATTCTCATCATCAACATCGTAAAACTTCGTGGAAGAAATCGTGGAATGTCATGGTTTTCAATGAAAAACGAGCAATGATAATAGCTCCGTGAATCCCCCAGAATGTTTATTTTAGACCAGTTTCCTCGAGTAGTCGACACCATCTGGTGATGAACATCAAATGATGATTCTTACCTGATGGTGTCTGCTGATTTAACACAGGAATCACGTCAGGTGGTGATCACCTGATGGTTTCTTCTGACTTGACAGAAGTAAATGATTGTACCGTGAATATCGTGCACCCTGTCCAAAAAAAATCATTAAATGTTCAAAATATAAATTCATAAAATTGATGCATTATCATGTGAACTTTCAGTCTTTCTGTTGCTGTCTCTTTTGTATTGCTTTTAGTTTATGCCGTACATATTTTGCTGGCAGTGGATGGACAATGCTTAGTATTCATTTTTAGATGAATAGTAGTTTAGAGAGCAACTTAATTTATATTATTATAGGGTGCTATTCATTTCTTACCATTATTCCAAATTGAACTTTATAGAGTGAAAATTGTATTTAGCGACCACCCACGGTTCCGCTGAAACATGGTCATTGTGAAGGGTGGTCGCTTTGTAGGAGTGGTCGTTAACAGGGGTTTCACTGTAGTAAAATTCTGCATTTACTCGGCTCTGTAATTCAACGACAATAAATTATTATGATTTTTACATTGTAAAATTAGTACCCCCCATGTGTAACTCAATTTCTGCTCCTTGAAAAATTGGAGCTGATTGAGGGGTAGGCCCAAAAGTCCACTCTAAAGATCGGAAGTTGAGCATTTAATCCCGACTCGAGAAGTATTCTTAATCTTTGTCGAACTAGCAAGTCCTGCTCCTCCGAAAAACTTTAGTTTTTAACAATTCGGCAAAGTAAAAAAAACCCTCTTCACCTGGCAGCTTGGGATACTTCTTCCACTTATATTTTCAAGGATTCTCGATCGAAATGGGACGCCTAAAAGAATAGGTTGCGTCTCAGGAACCGAGCAAGAAGGAAGAACATGCCTTATCTGCTGCTAAGGAGCGACCCGTATCCAGAAATAGGGAATTAGAGAGAGAGTTCAACTTCTGTGAACTTTTCTTTGTTTTATTCCTCTACCCTTCTGAAAATGCCGAAAGTTTCTCACGTGGAAGCATCATCCCTCCCCCTTTTGCCAAAGGCAAAAGTTTCAATTTACCATGGCCAATTTCAAAAACATTTTCTTCCCTCCATGTTTTTCCCCTAATCCGCTCCCTGAAAATCATAGTTTTTTTAAACTGAGCGGGTTTTATTCCTCCTAAGTATTTATATATCTCCTGTTTGGGGATGCTTTTGTTTTTTTACCACTGCTCTTTTAAACGGAGGCCTCTCGCTGAACTCCCGTGCTCGGTTTCTGAGGGAGTTCTCCTCTTTCCCTCTCAGAAAGCATTAATTAAGCTTCGACGAGTGTAATTAATCCTCTAACGCGGTGGGATGGAGACTTAGGCACTCAACACGGACTTGGGAAAAACGTTAATTTATTTTCAAAGAGAACACTATCAGTCTAGAAATACCGTTTCTCCAAATAGTCTTAGCAAGTTCATCCCCAGTTTTACCCCGCTAAATTAGCTACTGAGCCTAATTCTCATTTTACATTTTTATTAACAATGTTTACTACGTTTAACTCAGACAAAATGGATTCCACGATAAAAGTTTGATTTCGGTTCTGGCAATGGAAGGCGGAAATCTGGATCAGACAAACTCTGATCAGATGTTTGTATTTGTCAAGTTATTTACGCTTCATATTCGATTACTGCTGCCCCCCTCTCATTAAAAATCCAGAAGTAAGCATAGATAAACTCTTTTAGGTTTGTCTTGATTACTAATCTTCTTTTCTGGTCAAAACATGTTATGTCCCAAAAGTCATGAAATACAGTAGACCCCCGCTTTACGATGGGTTCGACTTACGATGGATCCGACTTACGATCTGAGCTGATTTTGCGCGCGCTTTTTAAAATTTTAAATTTCTCCAATTTTGTTTTGAATATCGATAGTGTTTTAAATATTGGTTTAGTAATATTTTAAATAATTTTTATCCAGGATATTTTGTATTCATTGGCTCTGTTGCGTACACTGAATGGATTGGCACTGATGCTCTTTAAACCGATTCCGCGTCCGGAAATAATGCCGATTCAACATACGATGGAATTCGCTTTACGATCGGTCCTCCGGAACGGATTAATATCGTAAAGCGAGGGTCTACTGAACAATTTTACCTCACCGCTACTGGTTGCAGTACGTTCAGACCGGTTGAGTTAGGCGAGTGGGGCATTCAGCTTTACAGTGCACCTAAGGTCAGCCAGCTGTGAGCATCAATGGAGTTAGGATTTCTGATTGAATGAACTCCAAATTTGAGACCACGTCATGACGCGCGATGGCAGGTACTTTCGAACAACGTTCGGCGATCAAAGTCTGCACAAAACTCGAAAAAACAGCTGCTGAAACTCACGAATTGATTAAGCATGCCTACGGACAGTCTGCTCTATCGTATAGGCAAGTTAAAAGGTGGATGAAGAAGTCTAAGGTGAGCCAGGAAGGGGTGGACGATGACCCACGCTCTGGAATCATTTTGGAAAGATGTAGTTTGCGTGTTTTCGGGCAATGGGCCAAGTATTTACTTATTTGAGTTCAAATACATTAGGCCTTGAGTTAACAATGAGGAGTTTGATTTTATCCAGTGGTTATTTCTTAGCCAGCTAATACTTTATTTTTTGCAACTTATTCATTGAGTGATTATTGAGAAAAGTTCTTTAAAATGCAGTCTTTTATGGTCTAATTAATCCCTCAGAATTCCTCCTGAGTCTTATCTTTTTATTATTCACCTTTTCTGACAGGTTTTGATAATACCGGGCCTAGTCGCGGTAATAGCGTTACGGAGTCACCCCTAAGTCCACGTGTGCGAGCAATACCACAGAGAAAAATCATTCCGCCTTTCTATTTCCTTGTGTCTTGAAGTCTGGCCTGTACATCTGGATCTTCTTTTACTTACTATGCTCCCAATTGATTTTCTCCTGTTCCTTTTTCCATCATACCGCCCCATAGTTTTACGCATTTCATTTATCCCTACATTTGGTCATCAGCATCCACCTCCAGCCTCAGATTTCGAAACCATTCGTTCTCGTGTGATCCACAACCAAGGTCAAAGAGTCTAGGATTTATTATGCGGTTGGTGGAAGATCCTTGGACGAAAAAGCGAAAGAGAGATGCTACTTTGGTCCGGTTAGACTACGTCATATATAAATTGGGAGCATTTCGGGACTCTACTCAGAAATATTTTATTAGTGAAATAAATAAAATACTAAGGAAAGTCCGTACGCTTTGTTAAAAACTATTACTAGTGAAGAGTGAATGTAGCAAGGTTAATAGAAGAATTGAGTTGCCAACCGTTTGAGACTCGGACGCTACACTATAGGCTTATATTACTTGAAATATTCTGATTGTATGAGTGACAGATTGACGCAGAGGATATAACTTTGACCCCGCACTAAATCTCAATAATTATTTGAAACGACAAAATAAGAGAGGTACACTGGGGAACTGATAAGTGTAAAAATTCCCTCTTTCCATGGACCATTAGTGGCTACCTATAAAACTGAGTGTGACACTAGAATAAGAAATTTCGTTGACATTATACTCACCCCTGTTATCACCCCCTTCCTTTTCCTCTTTCATGCTCTCTCCTTTAAATGGTTAGTGTCCTAATACCCCTTGCCATACGCCCCTGCGCCGGCTCGCAGGGTGGTATGTCGATGCATATTCTGTATTCCACTGGTCAATGTTCTTATCCGTAAACCACAAAACTTCGCACTAATATTTTACTATTTTTTTCAGGATGCAAATTGTCTCCAATAAAGGAGTATGCATTGTAAAATGAGTCTTGTGGACAGTTCCCAAATAGTTAATCTGCAAAGAAATGTAATTTACTCCTTAATGGACCCTCATTTCCCGCTCGTATGTGACTAAGAATTAGGAACTCTCTTCGATTCAAAAAATTTACGCGGGATGTGATAATGGCGATGGCTCTTACATACCTAACCTCTGGTGAGTTAACCTCTGTTCAAAGCCCTGTACCTGCTGTAAATGCTTAGAAATTAACGCAATTTTGGGATAAAAATAACTACGAGTATGTTTTCCATTGTACGACGAACGTGAAAAGATATATTGGAGTTTTATAAAAAGTTCAAGGAAACTATCTGAGATTGCTGGTAGTTTGACCCCCACTCTCGAGCACGGATAAAGCTACCGTGTCCTCATTTCTATGTGAACGCATCCTGGACTTTCTTTTACGGAGTATTAGCAAAGGATATGTTAGCAGAGCTCTTCTACAAAGTAAAAGCATAATCTACTTATGTTGGTCATTCACTCCGAATTGCATACCTATGTGCAGCTGTGTCAATAACAAACATATCCGACTGAACTAGCATGCAGCAACGAAGACTCTCTGTCTCATCCCCTTGACCCTGACCTCTATTCTCTTCGCTCTCTGCACCCCATCCACGTCAATGCCACCATTTCTTTCTTTCCCTAATTTAACTGCTACCCTCTTGATTATCACTTCAAACTTACGTCATTAAGTTCCTAAGTCTCACGACGCAAGGCACTTGGGTCTCGGAGGCTAGACGCTGTGCTATCTATAGTTTTTCTACCCCATATGATGAATGGAGCCCTACATACGAAGAGCAGTCCTCGGGACACTCTGAATGGATCGTTATGCTGTGAAAAAAAAATTTACAGCTTAAGAGATTATGACCCGCGGATGTTGCAAGCTATTATTCGCATCTATCAGGCTCCTAATTAGGTTTCCCTAAATACCTACAATTTTCTCTACGTGTACTCATCACAATTAACAATTCGGTTGTGATTAATAATTATTCTTAAAGCATTGGTTGATATCTAGCAGTAGATTTTAAACTTTTTGGTTCTTTATTGCATGATACATCAAAAGTATGATACCTCTAGATATGTTTTAGCTCGCACATTCAAAGTTGGGAAACGATTTATAAGTGGGAGAACGTATTACTAAAGGAGATTTAAACATTCGCGCAAAAACTGACAGTGAGTTCCTTTTATCGGTGTCGCAAATCTAATGCCAGATAAATGTGCTGCTCATCTTTTTGCTAATTCATCGTCATTGGGAATGATAAATATTTCTCTGCCTTGGAAGGCTAATTTAATTTAATTGTGCGTATTTGGACTCTGGAACATTTCTGAAAAATTCACTAATATTCTTTTATTTTGCGAACGAAACACGTGTAAGTAAAATTACACAGGCCTACAAATTTTAGACTCTGAGATGCTTTCTTGATGCGAAGAAGCGTTTCCGACGTAATTATGTGCACTAATTCTGAATCTACTCACGAAAATTGTCCATCGCGTCAGGATTTTGAAATATTCTAATCATAAATGGCCAAAGAGTCCATTTTTAGGTCTTTTTGAGCTTGAAAATCTTATATAACAAAGGTGATAGATAACTTGTGCAAGCGGATTCGAAGTCTGGATTAAAAAAGGCATAGAATACATCTATGAAACCTAGAAAAACTATTGTTACCAAAACCAGTATAACTTTGAAACTATCTACAACTTAATTATAGTTCAACTATACTATAATTTTGAGTGCACAAATTTGCAGTATAAGATACAGGTTATGGAAAAAATTTCTTTTCTAGGCGGCATAGATGTATTCTATACATACATACCAAACACGCCGTTCCCTTCCAGGCTAGGCACAGTCACAATGTTTCACTCATAAGTACGTAGTTGTACACCTAACTCTGCTTCAATAATTTCCTCCATACTGACCTATCCTTGCAAACCTCTTTTGCCTTATTTACCCCCATACACTGTGCTTCATACACGCCCTCCTGTTTTTAAGACTCCTAATATTCCTCCTCCTAAGAATTTCCTCAACCACATTCAACCACAACTTTCTCGGCCTACCTCTCTACCTCTCGCACCATTCATTTCACTCTTATATATCTGTTTCGTTATTCGACTCATATCCATTCTCTCAACATGGCCAACTATAAAATTCAGACTTCAAATCCATTTGCAGAATTACTCTATCGTCTTTGGTTTCCGAGATATTCAAGCTCCAAAGACCTGAAAATTGCTATTTTGACCCTATAAGGTTAGAATATCTCAAAATTCTGCTGTGATTGCCACTTTTCGTGAATGTATTCGGATTCAGTGCGCAAAATTTCATCGAAAATAGCTCAGAGCATCAAATAAGCACACGTTTGTTGGTTTCTGTTATTCAAGTATTACTAATATTTTCCAAAAAGGAGGCACGGATATAAGTTTGAAAAATAATAATTTTTTGGTATTTGAAGCTCATCAGTAGTACATGGCAAAGATCTGCGTATAATATCTTTCCAAATTTAATCCATCAACAAATACACTCTTCTAACGCTCGGGTACCATCAAACCGTTCAATTTGTTTTTGCATTTATTGGATTTCATGCGCTCATCTTTGCCCGTCTCCCATGACCGCGCTCCCATCTCTCCTTGAAACTGAATACTCTTACTCTAGTGCGAATCCCAACGAATCCAAAGCAATAAAAATAGAATTTCAGTCGCAGATTTCACCCATGCCCCTCAGGCAAGAATCGCACTGTTTGATCAGCCTCTCTCCGCCGGAGGGACATCTCTTGGATGTATGTACCTACATAATTTACTGAGGGAAAAAAACATCAAATAAATTTTTTTTTTCTACCTCTATCTCACCCTCTCTCTCTGACCCCCGGGGCACTGCCGGACGGGTTACCGGGAATTCGAGGCGAAGCTGTGGGCAAAACTGGACCCATGCAAATTTGGCCGTGCGATGAGAACTGTGGGAAACCACCGCTTTGCCGAGGCATGGAGTGGAGGCCATAGGAGGAGGAGGTGGATTGTAAGCCATGGGTTTCAGTTTGGAGCGGCGGAGGGCTATGCTGAAGGGACAGCAGAGGGTGGAGGATTGGACTCGGGGCATTTTTTGGCGAGGGGGGCAGTGTAAGGGGCCGCTAATGGATGAATGCGTATCCGCTAGGGGCGCTCATGCTATCTGGAAATAGAACTGGAGGAGAAAAAAATGGGTAATTAAGTCCGGAGAGAGATAAGAGAGTTGGTAGAAGAAGAATGGAAAGAGACACGGGAGACCCGAGCGAAAGGAAATAAAGGGAACGGAAGGACATGAAGACGCGGCAAAAACACTCAAAATTCTTGCGTGGTGGTTGAAATCATTTTTATGGTTCATCCATAGTTATTTTAACTTAGGTAAACTCTTTTAACTTCTAAGATTAAATCGTATAGTCTAACCTAAGACCTTGATCCTAACACCGGCCTGAGGAACATGCCCGAGGTGGGATAAGAACCAGCAATCTTTGGTTATGTTCTTGCGAAGGTTTTCGCAGCGTTTTCCATTAGTTTTCCGCATTTTTGGGTTTTCCAACCGCATTTGTTGACATTGGCTAACAACGGTTTCGATATCCATCTTGCTACTGTCTTCAGGTCGAAGGTGGAAAGAAGCTGTTTTGGCCGCCCTATATAGTGCTGGTAGTCCTGTTGCTGCGCTGTAATTGGTCGGAGCGGATGATCCATCTCCATGAGCTGCTGAGTGGATAGCCATTTTCTCAACAGTTTGGTTATGTTTGTTTCCGAGGTTGGTAGGTTATTTGGTGAGAAGACCGACAGCTGAGATCGTTTTCACCATTGAGAACAAGTGGGTAGGTAGGCAAGGTAAGAATCGTTGGAGAATAGAGTAAGGGTGGAGAGAAATCCGGCGTCAGCATCAGCCTACTCTTTGGCAAAATACGCCAAAGCGGCAATTTTGTAACATCCCATCCTTCGGATGGATTAGAGTACTTTAAATGCACGTCACGATGCACCTCATCAGGAATCAGAATTCCAATGAAAAATCGCCGACACACTGCCGGGAATCGAACCTGGACCCTCTGGGATGCAAACCCCGGATGTGTGGAGAACTGGTAGGAATTTTTAACAAGATTCAGTGAGCTTCAAAAAAGCATCACAAGTGTAGTTTCTACGGTGGCCAAAGACATCAAAGAGAGTGATAATAACCAATATTATGAGACCAAAGTGCTTCATCTACATGCTAAAAGGAATCAGATGATTAAAAAAAAGAAATCAGATGCTTAAGAACAATAGGAAATTCTTCAGCGATGAAACTCGAAGATTCTGATACTCAGGGAGCATCTTTACCTCTTAAATTCCCCCTTCTTTCCGACAAGTTACTCTAGTGTTTTCCCTCAGTCCGGTGCTTCCCACCCCTCTTTCTTCTACTCCATGCCCCCGATAAGATCTCCCGCCGCTAAGCTTGGGTGTCATCCCAGTGAGATCCTTTTGAGACCATTCGCCACCTTTCTTTCTCCACCCTCACATCCCGTGGTCCCATCTACCTGTAACCCATACCTTCAGCCTTCCACTCCCCCTCGGGGGTGAGACTCTTCGACCTCACATGCTAATCTGCAGTGGCCCCCTGCCCGAGGGATACTCCCCAGGAGGTTACGGGGAGCGTTCGTGGGCTGCAATTAGAAGCCTGGTCCCGCAGATA
The DNA here is from genome assembly GCA_963169105.1 of Ceriagrion tenellum. Taxonomy (NCBI): domain Eukaryota; kingdom Metazoa; phylum Arthropoda; class Insecta; order Odonata; family Coenagrionidae; genus Ceriagrion; species Ceriagrion tenellum. Next base: position 103,420,341 of record OY720632.1, on the reverse strand, counting down.
AGTTAAAGAATACATACTATCATCATAATGCTTTTTTGCCCATTTTTGTCAAGTCTTGTGCTGCTTCTTTGCTTTCCACCCCCTACCCTTCCTCATCTTCCCTCGGTCACCTCTTTCTTCAGATCTCCCACTCATCACGTCCTATTTTTCTCCCTCTCTCCCCAATTATGCATGTATTCTGCGCTCTCAAAACCACTTGCCACCTCTACATGATACAACGACGTCAAAGCTCTGGTCGGAAGTAAATTTTATTTTTTGTTGACTTTATTCGCTTGTTTTTTATTATACACAAAATTCCACTCGATTTCGCAGGAGGTACAGCAGGTGGTTGGAGAAGGTAAATAGGGGATGTAGGTTTCAAATATTGTGGTAGAGTGGAGGATGTCGGGTAAAAGGGGAAGGGAAGAAATAGTATTGGTTTAATGGGCGAGATGAAGAAAAGTAGAACGGACGCCGTGATGAAGTAAGACATTTTACGGGTGCATCGGATACGGTTCATGTTAAGTAGAGAGGGCTTTTAATCACTTCTGTTTAAACCAATCTTAAGCGTTAGATTAATAAAGACTTTGCAGAGGTAGATTATGTAATAATATTCAGATAATGTTAAAAATATGTCCACGGTTCGTTAAAATATTTTAGATGGACTTATATATAACATTTATATCTGGGTATAGATGTTATAGATCTATTTTCTCTTTTTGCAAGCAAAACATTCATACTGAATGACAACAAAAAATTGTTACGAAGACCTCCAAGGTTTTCTTGTAAATTGGTATTAGTCCATTAAAATGTTGCAACACGGGATGTACCCGAAAAATACAAATCCACAACACAAATACCCATTATTGTCAGATGCAATATGACGGTATATTTCAGGAAGCTGAGAATTCACGGAAAAGGGCTGAATGTGAGAAAGCTGATTACTTATGTTCAGAAAAAGAAAGAAAATGTGAAGATAAAGAAATCTGGGCGTCAGACTGCATCTCTCTCAGATTGAGCGGATAACTCATAGTTTACAGTGTGCGCATGAGACGGAAAGCGTTGATATAGACGGATAGGGCGCTTTGTACGATGCCCAAGGCGTGAGACTGTAAAGAAGGGATGTCCGATTGGCTAACGTTCTTCCCTCATTTTTCCTGTGCGCTTAAGGCGTTGCAAAGGGGTATTCAATCACCTTTTAAGAGCTTACGAACTGACGCTCTAATTTTGTAATTTTACGACTCCCTTCTTTCATTAATTTCTCAAAATCGTCCTGGATTAACTTATTGTATATACCTACTTTTTTATTAATGTTAATTATAAATAACTGGTACTTTGGGAAACAGTACCCACAACATTATAACATGGCTGAGTGGGCAAAAATATGGTTAGAAGAAAAATAATGGGCCACAAAGCGCTAAAATGTCCATATTTCGGGACACACTGACACAAAGCTGCGGCACAGCAACTGGACATGAGTGACCATGAGAGCGCATCCATGTGTGAGAGACGTTCTTAATCCACGAAAACTTGAAGTAAAATTGATGAGAATAAGTAGCTACAAGTAACCAAATTCATTTTTAGTGTTTACCTAAAAATTCCAAATTCGGTAGGTAATATTACTGTTGCTTGAGAAGTACAGTACGAGATATTTGGGATGAAGATGACCCATAAGAAAACTAAAGTAACGAGATTCCCTAGGACAAACAAAGCGAGGCTTGTGATTAAAGTTGGAGGACACCAACTTGAGCAAGTGAAGCAATTTAATTACCTGCTTGGGTAGCACGCTAGAGGAAGACGGATATAGAAGCAAAGACATACAGAAGAGAATAGCACTAGCTAAAGAGACGTTTAGTAAGAGAAGTGAACTGATGACCAGGACCTCGGGTAAGGATGTAAATAATAGGCTGGTAAAGAGCTTGATACGGAGCGTAGCGTTATATGGGGCAGAAACGTGGACCTTCAAAAAGGAGGACGAGAATAGGCTGCAAGCATTTGAGATGTGGGTGTGGAGAAAGATGGAGAAGGTGAGGTGGACAGAGAGAAAAGACTAACGAGACAGTGCTTGAGTAGGTGGAAAAGGAAAGAAAATGTCTTGATGAAAAGCGAGATCGCAAAGTAGGTGGCTGGAGGATGTAATAAGGGACGATGGGTTGCTCAAGAATGTAATAGAGGAAAGGATGTAGGGCAACCGTGGAAGAGGAAGAAGGAGAATAGGTTTAATGGAGAGGATGAAGAATGGTAGCTCGTATGCTGAAACGAAAAAGTATATAGTAGATCGAGTTATGCCCCTGAATGTGTTAAAAGCAGGGAAGAAATTCTCTGACATTCAACAAAACCTACCTTAACCAGAAGAATAATTTTAAAAAAACTTTGCTGGGGTAAAAACAGTGCCCTTAACATCACATTGGTGGAGTGGGCCAAAAATAGGGATGAAATAAAAAGAACGGGTGGAAAAGCATAAGTCCATATTTCGGGACAATCTCTGACTCATAGCTGCAGCACAGCAGCTGGACATGAGTGACATGGGAATTTGTCCATGAGTGAGAGACGTTCTTAATCCGCGAAAACTCATAGTAAATTCTATGAGAATAAAAACCTACATGTAGCCAATATATTTTTTAATAGTTAACCAAAAATATTCAACATTCGGTATATATTCTTGTTGTATATCCGCTAATGTATCCACTCCTCCGTGCTCTCCAAAGGCAAACTGTGAAAGAACAAGGGAAGGAATGTGGCGGGTATTTCGATTCTCAAGTTGCAGTTTGATTACGTCGCTCCCTCTCCATCCACCTTAATGGCATTAAGACACCGACGCGACGGGGACGGGTGGAGAGAGAGGGTGGGCATGGGGGAGCTGGGGAGGGGAGTGGGAGAGGAGGAGGAGATGGCTGTATGCAGCGCGGAGATGTGAGGGATGTGAGTGCGCTCGCGACACGTAATTGGGGGCGAGGAAGAGGAGACGCCCCAACCCCCGTCCATTCCGCCCCCCCCCCCCCTAGGGTGATGCCATCGCCGCGACCCGAATTCACTCAATGGATTTGATTGAGAGAGGAGGAAGAGAGGTCGGAGGACGAGGCCAAGGGAGTAAGAGGGTGTTTTATGGACCAATTCCACGGGGAACGGACTCGCGTCCGGTGAAGGGAGCGGAGGTGCTTTAAAACGAGGCCCGGCAGGTGGGGTTGGTGCAGTGTTGGAGGAACGAAGGGGCCGCGGTTGTCGAGCCGTGAAAAGAATTTGATGAGCAAGCGAAGTATTAGGGAGGTAAAAGGTGTGAGAGGGGAAAAAAGAAGTAATAGGAGGTTTATTGGGGATGGGAAAGTGGATTAAACTGAACGAGTTCTAGGAAGTATGGAGTAATTAAAATTGTAGTCAAGAGTTGAGAGTGTTTGAAAACGGTCGAAGGTTATGAAATACGTACAGAGCAAAGGGTTATGTACGAATGAGACAGTGACGTAGCGGGGGGGGGAGGATTAAGATAAACTCATTATTATTAGGCGTTCAAAGTAATTCTTCTTAGTCATCTATTTCGCGGCTGATGTAAAGGAAAGTGGAAGTAATCTGTAACCTCTATGAATAAAGTGAGTCAAAATTCGAAGGTATAATATATTGAGTTAGGTAATTTATCCATTTTGTTTGTTGATAAAATACTATCAAATGTAATAACATTAAATAACAAAGTGACTCGTTAATATATGATTGATTTTTGAGCCAGTACTAATTCAAAGGACGCACAGAAAAACATCCCTAACCCTCTGCATACGAAAAAATTATTTTGGGGCTGGAGGGTCTTCAAACAAACAGCTGGGTCACTCAAAGTTAAAGTCAATGATGAAAGCTGGGATCGTGCAAATATTTATTCGCATAGTGGATTCTCAATTAATTTCGGGGTATGGTTTACCAAGATGAGAATTAGCTGGTGTTTCCCCGGCTAAAATACTTCCCATTTTGCAGCTACTCCATTGATTGGGTCAACATTGGTTAGCGTCACCCGGGAAGTTATACAATAATTATAAAATTGTCCTTAATGTCTAATAGTATTACTCAAGAAACATTTAAAAACATATTTTTCAACAAATTTAGAGGATTAGGTACTAAAATTTTAGCGGCGGAGGCTTGGATGCCTTGCCATTCCTTAGCTGCAACATGTCTATAAAGTAATGGAGATTTCACCTGCTACGTCTCAATCTGACGTTATCACCCTCGCGCTAACTACCCTATGCCGCTGTAAGTTGGCAAAAATACAAAGTAGAATCCTGTACCCTTTGTGAAGATTAAACGCCCGCCGCTGTCTTAATAAGGCTGAGGTTTTGACGTCGGGTCAAATGGCATCAATACAATACATACTTCAATAACCATGCATAGCATTGTACATACTTACTCGCCGTCACCTTTTGGGGTTAATTTTATCAACAAAGTTTAAATATCGTTGGCTGGTTTGTAAAGCTGGCTCTACTCTAATTGTTTCCTCCACATTGTTCCATTCTTGCACACCTCATTTACTTCAGTTACACTCGCAAATTGCCTCTCGCGCGCCTACCAGTTTTTAAGACTTCTTAAATTCCTCCTCGTAAGAGTCTCTTCTACCACATGCACCCAAGTCTTTTTCAACCCACCCCTTCCTCTCACTCAATTCATTCTTCTGTCATTAATATGTGCCACCATTTGCCCCTAGTCATTCTCTTGACGTGGAAAAATCGAAAGAAGCGAGCTCCTTTCACATATTTCCACTGCCGGAGCATCCATAGCATTCCAAACATTCATTCCAATTACTATTGAGGGAAGAGAACAGAGGCCATAGACTCAGGAGATGCCATGCGGTAATTATTGCTGGATAAGTTGCATTATTTATATCTTAGTCGCTCATTAGAAGCGTTGTCCAGTAAATGCTTAATGCAAGTGGCAATGGACCAACTTGAAAAGTAAAGGAAGGGAATAAATATTTCTAGCCGTGAAATTCGTTCCCATTTCCCGTGCTTATGTGGCTCTTTTTAATAAAAAGGTCGATTTCTCAACATGAACTAGAGAGATATTAGTTCACTGCCGATTCAGAATATAAATGGAATGGAATATAAAAATTACCTTAACCCTTAAAATGATACCTTAATGTAACGTAATTAGTACGCGTTTAAAAAATTTAAGAAACTTTCCTTTTGGCAGATGAACTAGCTGACTAAATTTTATAGTAAAATGAACAATTTCACGATTTTTTCGTAAAGTATCGGCGCCTCTTTTCGAGGTTTACCGAAGCTTGGAGGAGAAATTCTCTTTAATTTCACATATTGTCTATTTCCTTATCCTGAGCCTACTAGATTACGGGGCATCCTTCTGCCCGATTTTCATGCCAAATGCCATAAGTTATATCACTTTAAATCAATAGCACTTAGTATCGCTAAGCTTACAATATACAAGCATACATAATGGTTGATAATTACATGAAATTTTAATTCGCCACTCCAATATTGGACTAAATAATGATATCAGATTACGTAGCTACCTCAGCTGCAGATGAAAAATATGTTTACTTATTCAAAGTATTCGTCATTCCGGTGCAATTTATATGCTAATACATGACAAAGACAAGAACAAAAATATACATAAAAAGCAACAAAGAGACCCTTCTAAAATGATCTGGGTCATTTATCTTCTGCATGCTCCGTAAATAAAGACTCGAGAATGATAACCGTTTATCTTCTCTTTTTTCGGACAATTTAATGTTTAACAACAAAATGTAATGGTTAAATGTCTGTAAAACTCTACTTTTTAATAGTATGAGTGATTACTTATACCTATTTTCCAATCTCAAGCCAGGGAAAAGAATGGGAAGGTCTACTCCCATTATGGCTTATTGTATAGACTGCCCAAGCGTATAAACATCAATCGGTTGCTATGTCAGAGGTCAAATGTGCCAGATGACTGTGGCTACGCTCACAGCGCAATACAATGCAAAAATAGCCCACGCGTCATCTACTGCACATATGCTCTAGGATGTCGACGCTCGAAAAGTACTTCAGCTGCTGAGTTCGGCGCCGGTTGGGAAATTCGGTTGGGAAAGCTCAGAGGGGTATGGCAAATCCTGTGGCTCCCAAATTGGATGCAGGAGATTAGAGTTTTCATGTAATTGGATTAGGAGTTTAGTACCCATTCATTGAAATGGTATTCGAGACAAAGCGGAGGAAACTTTTATGTTCCAAACATGGAGTTGGCCGGCAGCTGACACAATTGTAAAGATGCCCCAGTTTATGGAGCTCGGATTTGATGTTGGTGTGCTCCTGGTATTTCTGGTTTGTTTCGAGCCACATTTGAAGAGCCAATGCGGGTGAACACACAGGATATTAAAAAAAGCATATCTACGGCGGCCATATGTCCTACGTTGCAATGTTTCTCGATAGTGTGTACAAAGACAAAAATCGCTCCAACGACCTCAGGATAGTCTACTGGCTCATTGGTACGTCTATGGACAGTCCTTATTCTAATAGGTATCTGAATTACTGGAACGTTATATTGCTTTGCCTATAAAAATGACTCCCCATCAGTCTTCACCCTTCTCCCTATCACTCTTCAATTCCTCTCACTCTCTGCCTCTTCTCTTGTGTCGTCCAAAATTTAAACCTCTTCCTTTTTCTCACTCGCTTCTCCACTCTTTCTCTCCTCCATCACCATCTTCAATATGCCTTAACCTCTCAATATAAATCTTCCATCCACCTTTTCTATCTTCTTCGTACCTTCGTCACGAACGTCCTTTCCTATCTTACTTTATCCGATTCTTCATCGTTCGTACTCCTCACCACTCGGTTTACCCTCTTCATTCAACTTAAATGATAACATAACCATCATTTTTACAATTTCATTTTGTGTCAGTCAGTGAATCTGTACGTTCGAGGTCGCTGGGCACACTTATTCGCGTCCTGAAAAATAAAACTTTCATCCTAAATTTTCCGGTTAATCATTACTTCTCAAGGCAATAATGTGCAAAAATTATGTGGGAGGATTTCAGGAGCTTAAAAACACCAGCATATTGCTTATCCTCCGTCAAAACTATCATAAGGAAAGAGACTTTCATAAATGGACTAATCAGATCTTCTTGTCTACCGCGTTAGTCAGGTAGATAACTTACTATCCTGTGAAATACGATGGTATCAGGCTTCTTGTTGTAATAGTCTATTATTATTTTTTTAAATGTCTCAGTAACCTTTTCACACAGTTTTATTTCCAAACAACCTGTTTAATCGCACAGGCGACATCTTTAGATATTTTCAGTCCGTTTAGGTACCTGAAGATGTCGCCTGTGCGTTGATACCAATCGTCTGAAAATAAAACTGTGAAAAAGTTACCAAGTCATTTTAATTATCATACTATTCTGTAATTGAATAGTACTGATGTAAGACTGATAATAAGACTGATGACGCACCATCGTTTAATGGTGTTTAAAGATGTACCATGTTGAGTATCGGAGCATTTTTAATAATTAAAGGTATGAAAGGGAAAGGTCCTGCATTCAAGCTTTGATGATGCCTTTATTTCAAGGCTCTGGGCCACAAGGTTAGGCGATCGATGTACTTTTAGCAGTTGGAGCGCATTAAAACCTTGGTTTACAACCTCCAGAGTTTCCTTTCTCCGTCTGGATAGTTGTAGATAAGATATCCTGACGTGCAAGTTTTTATCGCACCTTCAACATCACCTCAGAAGATTAATTGCCCAGCGATGGGAAGTTCAAGCTTTGAGAGCGGCCGTAATTCATGCTTCCCTTGATAGTCGGCGAGTGGTTTACCGACCAGGTAATAGCAGTGAGGAAGAATAGTGATAAATAATTTAGGGATAGCGGTTATAAAGTTTGTCCGGATTTCAACCCCTCCGACACAACCAAAGGTTAGCTAGTTCCCGACAAACTGGAATTGCCCTTTGCTTCAACATCAGTGGCTCGGGGAGCGAGAGGCGAGTGTTTTGCCCGCAGCGCGATATAATAGGATCTGATTTGATTAGGCCCAAGGGGAGTAAACGCTGGGGGAGGGGGTTGAGTGGTACAGGGATGAGAGAATGACAAGGCGACGTGTGGGGTAGGGAGGTATAAAGGAACTGGGCAAGGGTAAGGGGTGGAGTGGTGGAGACTGTAGATCGGAAGACAATGCGGAGATGTGGGGGTGGAGAAAGTTGAGGACGGGGGAATGGGGAGGCGGGGGTGGTAGTAAGGGAGTTTGAGGGATTTGCGGTAGCAGGTTTGAGATGGATGGTGTTTATGGCGGTTTTGGGGAGCGGTGTGAGGGAGGGGGGAGAGCACAGGGGTGGGGGATAGGGAGGCGTTTTATTAGGGCTGAAGCCGCCGGTTGTATGAACACCGGCGGCGGACACGAGAGGTCTCTGACGGCGGAGACAATGAGATAGGTCTGATAGGGGTGGATGGCTGAGTTTAGTGCCGTTCGATGCTCAATTTTCAGCATTGCCACGCGGTGCGAATTCGATCTTTTGCGTGGAAGATCGATGAAACTTCATTCACGAATTTTAAATTAATCAATTTAAAGAACTAAGCAATGGTAAACACAAGACCGGGTGGAACATATCAATGCCTAAATATTATTTCGAAGCCCCCCCTCCCCAACCAAGAAAGGAAATCCTAGTAAATGTCACATTCACACTGTGTACTTCTTCACTTCTAAAGGTTATCCTTGTTTTTGCAGCCACGACTTCAAACAATCTCTTTATCAGCCTTCCTCTTCATTTCATTGTACGAGGTGCATCCCATTTCCATCGCCAATACTTTTAGGTTTGAAGTTCTCGGGCGTCCTCTCTGTCTTTTGCCTAGAATTTTTCCTTCCATAATATTTTGTATGAAGTTGTAGTGCCTGAGTAAGAGTCCGATGAGTTTTGCTTTTCTTGTTTTAATTGTTTCCAATATTTCTCTTTCTGTATGGACTTCATTTAGTGCTTGATCATTAGTTTTCCTGTCGGTCCACCTAGTTTATGTAATCCTCCTCCAAAACCACATTTCTGCAGCTTCAAGTTTGGTCATTTCACTCTTCCTTAGTGTCCATGTCTCGTATCCATATATTAGCACACTCCATACAAAGCTTTTCAGGAATTTCTTCCTAGTCTCAATATTAATGCTGTTATTTACTAGGAGACTTTTCTTTAATTGAAAGGCTTTCTTGGCTAACGTTATTCTTCTTTTGACCTCTGAGGAGCAGTTGTTATGATTCTCTAATATGCTACCCAAGTAGCAGAACTCTGTCACTTCCTCCAGTCTCACTCCGTCTATACATATATTCGTTATCATTTCTCCTCTCTTTCTTTCTACCACCATGATTTTTGTTTTCTTGGTGTTTATTTTAAGTTTCAGTTTTAATAAAATATTATTTAGAATCTTGAGCATTCGACTCAATTCCTTCTCTGAGTCAGCTACTAGAGCTATATCGTCTGAAAATCCAATGCAATGAATTTGTTTGCCATTTATTTTAATTCCTCTTGTCTTTGTTTTCATTTCAGACATTGCTTCTTCTATGTATAAGTTAAACAAGTAAGGCGATATTGGGCAACCTTGTCTAACACCTCGTCTTATATTTGCTTCTTTCTTGGTGCCACTGACTTCTATTTCCGTACTTTGGTTTTTGTAGGGGTTTAAAATCAATCTTTTGTCTCCCCAATCCAACCCTATTTTGCACATTGCTTGGAATAGTAGTCTCCAGTCAACACGGTCAAAAGCCTTTTCCAAATCAACGAAAGCTATATAAGTTTTCCTGTTAATTTCTAGCCTCCTCTCTAGGATTTGTTGCAATGCTAAAATTGCCTCTCGAGTGCCATTTCCTGGTCTGAAGCCGTACTGATAACCAATAAAATTTTTGAAGCATGGGACAGAAGCGTTATTGTTCGGTAATTTCTGCAATCCTTTGCATTGCCTTTCTTGGGAAGTGTAATGGTTCTGCTTTTTGTGAAATCACGTGGTACCTTTCCTTCCTCATAGCAATTGGATACAATCATGTAAAGTTTATTCTTAATAGTATCACCACTATTTTGCAGTAGTTCTGCTGCAGTGTTATCCACACTGGTGGCTTTATTTTGCTTTAATTTATTCAGAGCATTGTTAAACTCAGCTCTTGTTATGGGTGTCCCTTTGCTATCAGCGTCAATAGAATTTTCCTCCTCAATATACTCTTCTATTTTTTCAATTTCCTTACCTTCATACAAGTCTTCTATATATTCTTTCCATCTATCACATACTTTCTCATGCCCAAATAATTGTTTCCCATGTTTATCTTTCACCATATTGCTCTTAGTTTTCGGTCTATATTGTAATGTTTTTACTTTGCTGTAGGCTTTGTCAAGTTTCCCCTCAACTAAATCTATCTCAATTTCTTTGCTTGTTTCGTTCATCCATATTTCTTTCTGTAACCTACTCATTGTTGTTATCTGGTTTTTAACAGCCTTGTATTTATTATAAATTTTGGACCTTAACTTATTTCTTTCTTCAATGAGCTCCAAGATCTCTTGGGTCATCCAAGATTTTTTAGGTTTCAATTTCTTTACTTTTAGAGCCTTGTCAGCAGCTGTTATTAAGCTAGATTTGATACCGTCCCATCCATCATTTTCATTCACTAGTTTGCCAGCTGTTTCTTGAAATTCCTGTAGAGTGTCAACATCTTTTAGTTTATGTAAACACCATTTACTATGATTAACCGTTTTATGCTTCTTAAATTTAATATCACAGTTTGCTATCACTAGTATGTGATCGCTATCCACCTTAGCTCCTGGGTAACTGTGACTAGATTTAACCTGGTTTCTAAACCTTTGCTTCACTATTATGTAATCTATCATGCATCTCTTATTATCTCCAGGTACTTTCCATGTGTATCGTCTCCTCTTGTGTACCTCATAGCATGTGTTAGTTATTACAAACTCATGTTGTAAACAGAATTCCAACAGTTTACTACCTCTCGGATTTACATCTCCTAATCCAAATCTGCCAACATGTTTCTGGTTTTCTTGTATTCCTACTGACGCATTAAAGTCCCCCATAAGAATAACATTCTCTTTGTCTTCTACCATCTCGAGCAAATTTTCTATACATTCATATATTTCTTCTATTTCATCATCTCTACTCTTTGTAGTTGGAAAGTATACCTGTATTATTACAATATTAGTTGGAACTGCTTTCAATTTGATCATGAGTATTCTGTCACTTACATGATATGTGTTTAAACCATTGTATGACCATTTACCTCTAAGTAAAATGGCTACACCATTTTTTCCTGATCTATCACTTCCACTATGGATAACCCTGAAGTTTTCTGATCTGAAATCACCATTGCTAGCCCATCTTGTTTCACATGATCCCAAAATATCTAGTTTGTAATTGGCCATACAGTTTTTTACCTCTTCTAGTTTTCCAGGTTTCAGTAATGTATTAATATTCCGTTCCAATTTGAAATCTATTTCCTTCTTTGTGAGGATTTCGCTGGATAACAACCTGAGTAGCCTCACGACTCTTACTCCTGCCGGATCTTGGCTTCCGACTTCCATGATCAGTAATCTTTCCTTCCTTTACATACGTAGTCATCATGGCTGCTAATCCTAAGATACCCATAAGGGTCTTTAATGGAGTAGTTTCTTAGGCTGGCTTTCTCCATCCTCATACGTTGACCAATACTGGCTCATCCGATTTTTAGGAGGGGTTTCCTCCTCCAAGGGTAAGAGGACCTGTACCTCTACCCGCTCATCCGCCCTCCTAGGAGGCCGTTGGCACTTGGTAGAGGGCAACCACTTATACCGGTGATTATTCGGTCTCCAGTACCGCGTTAGCCGCATGAAGCGTTGCCCATCCCCCACCACGAGGACGTGCGGTTGGATATTTCCCTCCATTGAGAACTGAGAACAATCGGCATTCCTCAGTCTCTCCAGTACTTAAGGGGATCACTGTGTACTAGAATACAAATATTCAGAAACCATAAAGGGCGAAGCTGATTTAATTTATTATAGAAAAGGAATAAATTTGTATTGGATCCATCATATTTCCTCTTAAGTGTATTCACACTTGACTGAAAGCATCCAAATAGCCATCTTCTCCATGTAGCTGGTTCCAGTATTCCTTGATTTTATTGAAAAACGAATGATTCTTAATTTTTGTACTTAGTAATATTTATTTAATTTTAAATTTAAAGCTGTTTTTTTAATATGTGTGATTTTGTCCAAAGCTTCGCATGAAGCTCAACGTAAGCATTGTAACGTGAGTGATAATAGCTTTTCCTTTCTTTTCCGTACAATATTATTTCCGATAGTATAGGTAGTAATGCAATTTTTTTATTATTCCTGCGATAATATGTGAAAAGTAGTTACAGCGCAAATCTTGGTGCTTGGCAAGTGGCTGTCACCAAAGTACAAGATTTTAGACTGTTTCCTTTAACTGTTCGTTCTTGTTCTGGACGATTCAGGTCATACAGGCCCATATATGCCAATATATGGTGCGAGTGGCGTCATTTCACCCGTACTTTCAGCAGAAAGCAAATGTTCAGAAAAAAAAATTATCAATACATACGTATAACGATGAAAGATTGAAAATTCACGTGAAACTTTTATGATGCGGGAATATTTTTGGAACTAGATTAGAGTCATTTTACTGCCTTTCATAACTTTGTTATAAATTATCATGTGGAAATGACACATGAGGCCACACTGCAGGAATAAATTGGGTATGGAACGCTCTGATACGAATCTCAAAACATTTTCCATCGCCCCGAATACATATATTTAAACATTTAAAGGTAACATACATTCATTGGGTAAGGATTAGTTAACGGGGTAATTCACAGTAAAATGGAATGACGGATTAGATGAAGAGAGTTTAGATGCATGCCGAGCTGAGGGAATAAACCGTGAAAGGTGCTCACAGTTATAAAATTGTCACCAATCTGATCTCTTACAAAATCTATCGTAATCGGTAGGCCTCCTTTAAGAGTAACTATTCAATGTTTGAGAATGTATGCTGTGTGTCAAAATATGCTCATTTCACAATGCTTAATAAATATTGGTTTTCAGTAGATGAATTCGTCAGATTTTTGTCAACGATCCTAGATTTTGAATTCAATTCCCTTTCAAGTTAACCTTTCCTCTGCCAAGCACATCATTCATTCATCTTTCCTTTGATCGACGTCTTCTTTCTTCGACCTTCCCCTCTTGCTCTTCCCTTCCATTACGAGTTTCAGCGAACCATTTTCCCTCTGGGCGTGTCAAATCTGTTCCTCTGTTCTTCTTGGCACTCCATTTGTAGTTCTGTTCTTCCATCGGTTCTCAGATTGCGCTCTTTAGTGAGCTATTCCTCCACATAATGTGCTCAATTAGTTCTCTTCTTCATTTTGTCTTCCCCATCCTTGGAATGATTCTCTTCGCCCATGGTCCGGAAATATGTCTCTCCGACCTTGCTCCACTATCAGTCTTTGAAAGACTTCATTTGTACACCGGATATGTGAGAAATCAATTCAATTTGATTTATCCCATCGACTTCCTCATCGCGTCCATCTATTTCATGTTGAGGAAACGGAACACGAAATTTCTTACCAGCTTCATATTTACACGTATGCATTGTATTCACTCTGCAATGCAATGATACGTCTGGAATTAGGTTTAAATTTTCTCCATATTCAAATATCAATTATGCTCTATTTGAACGTTCATTAAAATAGTTTCATGGACGCAATCTACCGCTCTGAACATACGAAAATGGACTGCAAGAGCAAGCATAAAGCATACAACGTGTAATTGTCATATAAAATGAAAATCACGCTTATAAAATTTAATTTTTCATACATCTCGGAGGTACAGCTTTCAAAACTTCATTGGATTGTTTAAGTTACCTTTAGTAAACTATCCTTAGGAATCCAGTATTTACTAAATAAGTGGTAAATCCTTGAAATTTTCCTATGCTAGACACATGGTGCTCCAAGGCAATATGCCATTGCCGTTAATAATTTATTTTTGCCAACTTTTATTTGATAAATGTATCAATACTTCTAAAATATTTCGATTAGGTCTGATAGTAATCATATTTGAACGAGTTATTCCTATTGTTCTTTCCGTTTTAAATAAATTTGCAATGGCTGCAAAGTTTGCCGGTGTAGGTACATCAGACAGCGAAAAGCTGTTTTCCGACAGTCAAATCTTTTTGCAAAAATGTTGACCAAAAAACCATGAATGCATTGCGATGTACTCAATTTGAACAAAATTGAATTAGATTAATTTTCCTTGGTATTTATAACTTAATCAATCGCAGCGAAACGAACTTAGTAGAAATCCTTTTATCTTTGCACCTAAAGAGCCAAACTAAGCCCACATTCCGAAAAAACAACGAGATTTTTTCTTATTTCTCATTTTCGTTAGCAGTTATGTATGTATCCAGGAATAATTCTCTTTTATATGCTCAAAATTGTTTGCCAGATACATTGAGTAAACATGTTATGGCTCGATCGGCGATTTGATTGAACATGCCAATCAAGCATAATGTTTGACCGTTCGCCCCAGGATAATCCTAAATAAACTATGATATACGAGTAATATTGGAATCAAATAAACTGCTACATTTTATAGTGAAGTTTGTCAGACATACATCTGCCTTTCCCTTTTGCCGGCTTACTCGAGTATTTTCACCAAATCAGTTCTTTGCCTCGAGTTATACTCGAGTGTTTTTTCTCCAAAGGGAAAGCAAGAAACAGTAAAATTAAAATAACTATTCCGGCGTGACTTTGTGTGACTTTTTCATGCTAATGGCAATGAATAGCTTGATGCATCCACGTAAAATGTTTTGACTCCGATCTAGCTTTCAATTTTTTCTTCCAAATTTGACATGATAACACTACTATCCTTTAGATACCTCGGGCTGCTTTAACATGGAATGGATGCTGTACAGAGGAAATATGTAGTAGAATATCCCAGGAAGAATTAGCCTTCAGTTAAGTCAACCAACTACTGTCAGCCATGGCGATACGTATAGGCTTAAGGAAAAGATTTGCTAAATGTTTAATTTGGAGTGTTGTGCTTTATGGAGCAGAAATATGTAGTCTGGAGGAAAGAGGAGAAATTTTTGAATTTTGGATGGAGGATTTTGAATTGTGGCTATGGAAAATAATGGAAAGATTGAAATGTAATGATATAGTGAGAAACGAAGAAGTGTTAGCGTGGATGAATGAGAAAGGGAATATTTTTAAATCAATGAGAAAGAGGAAGTCAAACTGCATGGGACGCGTCCTGAAGAAATACTGCCTGCTGAAAATAATACTAGAAGGAGAGATCAGGAGAATGAGTATGACGAAGAAATAATAGGTTGACTGATATTATGAATGGAAGGAGTTACGAAAACTTGATGGAAGCAGCATAGAATAGATGAACATGGAGGGAGCAGTTCAAATGAAACCTGTTTGAGGACAGATTCACCTTAGAAGGACACTATACTGCAGCGAAATTTGGCCGTAAATTACACATTTTATTTGAACACACTTAAGTTATTCATTGTAATTATGGTGGTATGAGCAAGTTTTTCCCTATTCAAGGGGAGGACCATTTTTAAATTTTCTTTTTAAATTTTAGCAACCGTAAGGAGTATTAAGAACAAATTGTTACACTAATGATGCAAAAACTTTCTTTTGAGTTACTGAAATTCTGGGTAATTAAATATATACACACGTGTTCGGTGTTAACCTGACTTACTTCTTTCACGCAGTACGCAGAAAACGCCTTAAAACAGTTGTTTTTGTGGTTCGGGGGAAAATACTGCCACTTGTAGTTCATTTACTTTTAAAAATTGTTTAGAAATCATAAAAATCAAATACTATTGAATTTATGGCGTGTTCTTTGCGCTATGAATTCATCATTTGTTTAAAATGATCTTTTCAAAAAATATTTCGAAAAGTATATCGGCAAGTGGTGTGTAAACATGCGTGCAGAACGTAGCACTCTAGGGATCGGAAATATGGGCCACTGGGAAAGCTGACCAGAAAAGTCTAGGAGCCTTCAAAACCGGGTGTTGGAGGAAGAAGCTGAAGATACAATGGCCGGAATAAAGAAATGGACAAAATAAGAATTGAGGAAGTGTAGAGACGAGCAGAAGAGGAAAGGACCATATGGAACACCACGCAGAAAAGAAGAACCAGATGGATTGGACACACCCTGAGACATAATGAGTTTGTGAAGAACATAATTAAAGTTAAAATAGAGGGAAAAGTCCCCAGAGGAAGACCCAGGAATAAGTTCATGGACCAAAGAAAGAGGAACATTCATAGGAAGAGATACCAGGAGAGAAGGGAACTAGCATCAGATAGAAAAGGGTGGAGCGCTGCATCTAATCTCAGGATTGAGCAACCATTGATGATGACCGGCGAGTGGTTGATGTTTTGTTCTAACTGTAATGATAAGACCTTTTCCATTATAATAGGACACAATTTATCAATTGAAGCGATGCCCCGCTCAAATCACTGAAAATCATAACCAAACGACGCTATCATTGAAAACCAGCATTTGGCCCGTGGCTCTAAGAAGGTTGAAATTAGTCACTCCGTACTGGAGAGTTGATTCGAATGACGTGGCTTTTGCACCCCTCTATCGTGCTCACCGCCTTCAGACTGTGCCGCCGGGGGAAGAGCAATTGAGTTTCCTATGCGACGAAGGAGTGGAGGATCGGGGGTGGTTTGGGGCAGGCGGGGATCGAAGCGGAGAGTTTGGCGTGTTAATAGGAGGAGGCGGACGGACAAGTCTGAGCGGAACAACCAGGATCCATAATGCGGAACCAACCCTTTGCCGGAGAGAGAGAGAGACGGAAGAGAGAGAGAGTGCTTGTATAAAGGCTATCGTTGTAGTAGGTTAGGCCATGTAAGAGCTGGGAGGGAGAGAAGCGTGCTGCGATGCGGACGCGGATGATATGGGAATTTAAAGGGAGCAGGTCTTGAGCTCGAAGTAGTGACATAGCCTTTAATGAATTGGGAATTTTTATTTTATTTTTTCAAAAGTGGCACTAAAAGAGAAAGTCATAATTTTTTTCTAACAAAGAATGCTATATTAATTTATTCTTTAGTTAGAACAAATGTTTTGATCAATATATCGCTAATTTATAAAAGCAATAAAAAGTGTGGGTGTTGTATTCTTTAAAATAATTGCGCTGCTAAAATATTTAAGCATCCGCCATTTCACTGCAGTCGCAATGTCACTTTTAATTGCCTGAACACACAAATTAGCTCCTAATTACCAAAAATTTTCACCGCTCCCCCTTGTTTGTGACAGAGGGAAGGATGCTGGGTTAGCGGGGAACGGGAAAAAGGAGAATATATTTCAAGGACGGTATGAAGAAAGGCAGATCGTATTCTGGCGTGAAAAAAAATAGTTGATATATATAAGACCCTGAAAGGGTAGAAAACTGGGAGGAGTTTCTCTAACTTTTGAAAGAACCTAAATTTTACCGGTAGAATACTTAAAAAATAAAAGATTAGTTTAAACAAAATATCATTTTACATATAATAATACATTGTAAACTGTACTATGTTCCAAAGGATGCTAAGTTCTTGAACATTAAATATGTATAATTTTAATTATGACGTTTCAACTCAACTTTCTCCCCCTAATCCTCTCCGACCCCCGAAATGAAATCCTGGCCACGTGTCTGATTTTGGGGTATACTTACTTCTCGTAGGTTTTTTGAAGGGATTTGAGTTTTGGGACGGAAAGCAGTGTGACTTTTCCCTCACTGCGCTTACGCACTCCCCGAGACATCTAGTTAGAAAACCTTGTAACGAGGCAACCGTTAAATTGAAGTCAAGTCTTTAGGAGGGGTCGAGGAGGCTCGGAAGGGGGGGTTTTGCGGGTTAGGGCGTGGCCATGGTGTGTGAAGAGACTTTGATATCGAATGGGTTCGGCTCGGCCCAGCTCTCCTCGGGTCTCTTTTCCCTCGCGCATGGATTACGGTGAGCGGTGTCACCGCAGGAAGGGCCGACCCAAAAGTGTCCAAAACTCCCAACTCCATCCCTCTGCTACCACCTTCGCCAACCGCCACCGCCACACCGACCGGGGTTACCTGGCGTGGAACAGTTCCGCCGTCCTTATCGCGCGGGACTCTATACCGAGCCTCATCCTTCCTGCATTATAGTGGGGCGATCACATAAAAGCCTGGACAATAAGAGCAGCTACAAAGAGAAATTGACTGAATAGCAGTGGTGATGTGGTGTTAACAAAGAGTGAAGATGACCCAATGTGTGGAGGGAATCAATAATAAAGAAGAACCACGAGGAGATAGAGAGAAAAGACGCGTAATGAAAGACAATTTCATTAAACTTTAAAATAAATGATATCGTGTTTAAACTACTCTTTTTATTAAGTGTTCTACTGGTAAAAGGTAGGTTTTATCGAAAGTTAGAGAGACTCCTCCCGGTTTCCTACGTTTCAGTGTCCTATATATCTCTGCTATTCCTTTTTTCGCCACAGCATACGATCTACCCTTCTTCATACTGACCATGAAACCTATTCTGTGCCTTAAGAAAGTGATGCAATGAGTAGATTGGGAAGAATATTAGGACAAGGAAGCAATTTTAAGAAATCTTGGTTCCGAGTCAAGAATAGCCAGTGCGAAGGTAAATCTTGCTATAAATTTCTTATGATTCTGCATCCTACTACTCTGGACGGCGATTTTTTAAAAGTATTCTACTGGTTGAGGTAGGCTTTGCTGAAGGTCAGAGAATCTCCTCCCAGTTTTATACCCATTCAGGGGCCTATCTCCCTCTAGTATATCCTTTTTCGCCTCAGCATACGATCTACCCTTCTTCATTCCGTCCATGAAATCTATTTTCTATCTTCCCCTTCCCCGCCTGCCCAACATCTTTCCCTCTACCACACTCTTGAGCAACCCATCGCCGCTTATTACCTCCTCCAGCCATCTCATAAATTCATTCACCTTCATAAATTGCTCTACCGGTAAAAGGTAGGTTTTGTCCAAAGTAAGAGAGACGTCTCCCTGCTTTCTTCACTTTCAGTGTCCTATGAATCTCTATAATTTCTTTTATTGCCTCAGCATCCGATATACCCTTCTTCATACCGTCCATGAAATCAATTTTTCATCTCTACCTCCCCCGATTGCCCAGTATCCTTCCCTCTATCACACTCTTGAGCATCCCATCGCCCCATCTTACTTCCTCCAGCCTCCTCTTAAATTCTTGTACCTTCATAAATGACTCTTCGGTGAAATGTAGGTTTTATCGAAAGTCAGAAAGACTCCTCCCGGTTTTCTACGCTTTTAGTGTCCTATACATCTCTGCTATTTCTTTTTTTGCCTCAGAATACGTTCTGCTTTCCTTCATTCCGTCCACTAAATCTATTTTCCATCTTCCCCTTCCTCGCTAGTCCAACATCGTTCCCTCTATCACACTCTTGAGCAACCAATTGACCTTTATTACTTCCTTCAGCCACCTATTCTGCCTAACCCGTATTTCATTCAGACTAACTACTCCAAGGGCAAAAATATTTTCGCAGTTCTCGCTCCGCCCACTCACGTCTTATTGGTCCTTATTTTCATCGACACGTGCCGTAGAGTTTTCTCCCCCCTCATTCTGTGAATCGCAAATATATTTGAATTATTTTGTATCTCAATAAAATGTTGCTCCTTTCATCTAATGCTGATCACTATACGAATAGTTGTTCAAGCGGGAAAGAAACACATCTGTGCAATATCGAAGCTGAACCTCGATATCGATAATCATGTTCAACTACGTACTCCTTTGAAAACCGCTGCATAGGGTGTTGAACCCCAGCCATAGGAGAAAATAGGGAAAAGGAGGGATGAGATGACAGAAGTGAATTGTGTGTGAACGATATGGTGTCCTATGATAATATCATGCTTCTTTGTTATAATCACTATTGCTGCGCTGGAATGAGAAAGTTTGTTACCTGTCAAACCTGCCAGCTACCCGATTTTACCAAGTTTTAAACGGGAATGTGGATTTTTATTAATTTCAACGAATAAAACACTCTATATATCGAGAGCATATGTTGAAGAAGTGAATACTTTCCGATTTATAAGTAATCGATGGAAAATATTGTTGAATTGCTAATTTTTATTCGTGTGTGCTAAATGTGTGCGTAAGCGCTAAAGGAAAATTGGGGTTACCCAAGATGGCCACGCTCACGCTACCGATTCCAGAATTGGCCACGACATAACAATCGCCCTCTCCATCCACCTCAATGGCCTATAAGTCCGCGCACCGTAAACGATCACAATAAAAACTGAGCTCCTTTAAATACACTCCCATAATACGCGTCACCATTTCTCCTCCTAATACCTTGTCCCTTACATCTTAATACGGCTGGTGTCCTAACACCCCCTGCCACACGCCCATGCGGCGGCTCGCAGGGTAGTATGTAGATGTAGAATGGATCTAACCCTAGGGTCTTGCCTACAAGTCTCTTAAACCTCACTAACTAGTCTTTAAGCAGTTTTTAACAAAGCGTAAGGCTTTTCCTTTGTATTTTACTAACTTCATCTACATCTACATAATACCGTGTGAGCCGCCGCATGGGCGTGTAGCAGGGGGTGTTAGGTCATCAGTCGTGCAAAGATATAAGTTTTTGGGAGATAAAATGGTGATGTGTAATATAGGAGTGTATTTAATGTAGCTCAATTTTTATTATGATCACTAATTGCGCGCGGAAAGAACGAGTTTTTGTAGCTATCTGTTCGGCAGTGTATCTCTCTTATTTTGTCGCATCTGTTAGACCTAAAGATGTAGTGAGGAGTTATGATAATATTCTCTATGTCGCTCTGAAAAATATCAGTTCTGAATTTATCAAGCAGCCTAAGCCTAGCGTGCAGCTTCCGAGTCTCTAGGGGCTCCTTTCTTAATCCCTCGAACAGTTGTGAGACACTACATGAACGCTCGTAGCAGTATTTAACTAAACGCGCTGCTTTCCTTTGTATTTTATTTTTTTTTGTTAAATCTTTGTGGCCAGGGTCCCAAATGCTCGCGGCGTATTTGAGGTGTGGCCTAACCAGAGCGAATTAGTATCTCTCCTTGACCTTTTTCATCCGAGGACCTTCCTATTATTCGTTTAACAAAACCTAGTTTTGTGAATGCTGTGCCCATTCGTTAAATAGATCTTGCTCTGTGGAGTCAATAATGCACACGACGTATTTAAGATGTAGCCCAACCAGTGCAAAGTGCCGTTTATCTTTCTCCCATATTTTGGGTCATCTAGGCTCTGTGGCCCTGAAACCCACACAGACTCTCATGTCCAAACATGTGACCGAGCGCCGTCTCGGGGCAATCCCCTTATCTCTTCCTCCCATCCCTTATCGGCTTTTTCCTTCCCTCGTCATCTTACTTCTTCAACCCTTAGCCCTCAGCTTTAAGATACCGTTGACTCATGTTATGTCAATATTCAGCTGACGTTCCTCTGACAGTTGGGTTGAAATATTTCGCGATGAGCGACTTCGATTCAATGATGTCCGAGCATTGTGCTGCGACTTCCTCGTGCGCAGTAAGCAACCTATGTGTCAAGGCTAATCGGACAGACTGGCAAGAAAATCAGCACGTTAATATGATGCGTCGAAGGCACCGATGCCCTTCACTCTATCGATTAACAATATTGATATTTTCTCTGGCTCACCCGGATGACGCGTAAACATTCACCACTTGCGTTCATTATCGAATATTGGTGTGGAAAATTCCCACCGTGGCTGATTCTTGGGGCAGGATTGAAAAAAAAAGATACATGGCGGAGATATTTGCAAAATGTGTGGGAGTCGATAGTTTTATTCCTTTCATTTTGGTTTCTCAAAGAGTTTCTCAATATGTGCCGATAAATCATCCCCATATATTCGCATGGTAGGCGTAACGATAATTTTCGCGCGTGAGTGTGGGTGGACCAGTATGGTGGTCACGACTTATTAATTATGCCCTCCAATTAGTGTAATGGATTCAATTATTCCAATAAAAAATTGAAATGAAACCATGACGAGCGTGGGTTGACCAAAATGTTATGCCCCACATTATTTTTCCCAAAAACTATTTAATCTACAAAAATGAAATTTACACTTGAAAATGAGTGATGTTTGTCTATTCACTTTATTATTCTATTTTTCCGTAAAATCTCCTTGAAAAATCTCCGTGACATTGTCTTTCTCCATCAATTCACGAGGTCGTGTACACCTTGTCGGTACCTCTCCTTGCTCTGGTTACGGAGTTAGGTTTTCACTGTGCTAATCACCTCTTCGTCGTCCAAAGTAGTAGGATGGGAAAGGTCATAATTCTAAATGGTTTGGAAAATAAGAGAAATTACGAAGCAACTTTCATTCTTCACATCTTTAGTTTGTGCCATACTGGTATTTGATAACCTGATCTTCAAGTCCATCCTCTGCAGAGTCCATAATATTGTTCAGATCATTGAGATGCGAGAGACGATAGTGTCATGATAACCTTATAAGGCTGTGAGACCAATGGAGATGAGTTTCTCGATGTCTCGATGCGTCTCTCGTCTTTTTAAGGCAATGATTTCTGCTATTAGAGAGTTTGTTTTAATGTAGAGCATTTCTGTTGAGCTGTTTGGCTCACCTGTTGTCTCTCTCTCACCTCACCAGAGCTGTTTGGGCAACCCTCGTATTTTGGTAGCCATGAATTTTCTTCAAAACTTTGACTCGGACATTTTTATGTACTAGTTTTCTTTCAAAGAATCCCGATCAAATTGGAATATAATGTTGCTTATCTGTAGGCTATCGAAGGTAATTAATTATTAAGCATTTAGGATACCATTTATATGTTTAATAGTCTTAGATATCACTTTTTGGTCAATAAATAGTGTTAGCTTGAGTGCTTTTCCTTGTTAACTTAGAGTACCCGCTTCCTGTTTTAGTGAACAAATATTTTGGATGCGAGAACACATAAGTTTGTTTCATTTATATCCATGTAACAAGTGAGGCAAATGAATCCGGATTCCTGCGTATTATTTTTAATGGTATCCTCCTATTTTCACATTTTATGTAAAAGTGGACTACTGCAATATAGGTGATAACTGAAATTGGGTTCCATTTGCATGCTCAATTAGGTTGACTAGATCCTTTTCTTGGTGCTCTATAATCAGTCAAAGCGTAATGAGAACGCCTGGTTAGTGCCGACCACGGTAACTTTTCTTTCCCAGAATTCCTATTGACTAGGAGCTGTTTTCATCCATTCAGACGCACGTTAGTAGCAAATTTCTATTGATCAATCATCATCATCGTCATGTGACCAAGAGTTGACGAGAAACTTGATGAGTATTATAGGTAGTAAATACCAGTTGTGGCGAGATGATGGAAGATATGTTGAATGGATAGGTTGAATGAAGAAATATGATGGAAGAATTGCATATTGAATTTACGTTTTATTCAATGAAAATGTGTTTCTATAATGAATGAGGCGTAACATTTGGAGTAATTATTTATCAACCAAAGGTGCAAATACTTAATAGCTCTAAACGTAAAACAGGTAGGTAAACCTTTTGGATGAACCATCCAGAAGCATAAAATTGTCACCTTCTCTTTGGGATCGTTATCGGCCTCTCGCACTGCCTATACGAGATGAGCATTACTAATTTATTAACTGCGAATGATTTTGCATTCTAATTACTACCCATAATCTGAAGTCATCAATCCAGAGACGTATGCTACTGCTCTCAGTATTCTCTGTAAGCTAACCAATTCTTTCCTCCGTAGTTCTTCAAGTCCTTCATATCTATCTGATGCATTCCATTCTTGGCCTTCCTCTGTAATTCTTCCATTTCATTTGCCCTTCCAGTATTTTTTCATAAGGTTATTGTATCGTAAATTTATCCCATAAGTGTTTTCTCTCCTTATCAGTGTCTCCATTACTTATAAGTTAGTGTTTCTCTCCGCCCATTTCATTTTCATTAATCTTCGGTACCACAAGGTTTCCATTGCCTTCAATGTCAAGGCAGCTAAAATGAATTGCCTCCCGCCGACTCAAAATAGTACATTTCTTGTAGCTTGATTTTGCATAAGTATTTTCAATAACTATAGCAAATTATACATTTAACTTTGAAAAGTGTATCAATTCACTTACAATAAGTCATAGACTATTTCATTCATTTACAATTTGAATTTTCCCAAATCTATGTTTATTCGTCATCCAACGCTAAATCTACTTTGGTTAAAACGGCTAGAGCTTAAGTACATGGAAATTTCATCCAAGTTCTAGGAATTTTGCACAAAACGATAGGGTTCTAATTGCTTCCCCGAAGCAGGATGCAACGGGATTTAGTCCACCGCATCAACTATGGCATGCCGATGCTTCTACACGCAACGGAACTATTCGCTGAATTTCATTAACTTCCAACGAAGACTGCGTGGCATACTGTGCTGGTGTGATGTAAGATGGACGGTCTCCTTTTCACATAGTTTTCCTAAATTTTCCTAAATGTTATTTCCTAAAGGAAAACGATATAAAAATCCCTGATGACAGGGAAATTTTCATTAAATCTGTATTATTTCCATCACTTGGTGGTACATTTCTTCCACATTTTGAAAGCTAGTTTAATTTATTTCGACTTCGTGCTCGAAAGAGCAAAATTTAATTAATTATCTAATTTAAAATATGAGGTACAAAGTGAATCGTAATACGAATAATATTTTACTTTATATCGGCATATTCGAACATGTTTTTGGATAATTGAAACATATATAATTCCAGAGAGTGCGAGTAATCTCATTAAAATAATATACTCCATAGTTTCTGGAATTTATACATTTGTTAAAATGCCCATTTTTCATTTTTGACAGAAATTCCAAAATATTTTATTAATAAAATGAGGTGTGTAATTTTAGTAGGAATTCCTCAGATGTTTACTTACTGGGTTGTAAATGAGACCTTGTGTTCCGCAAGTATAAAGCAAAGATTCCATTAAATAGCTCTTAGTTCACCGCACGCCAGACAGCGGATTCAAGAGGGCTTTTAATTGGAATTCTCCGTCGCCTCCAAAGGAATCAACGTATTGCGTTCGTTACGGCTTTGACTCATTGGAATTAAAAGCTTTATTAGCCGTCAAGCGATGTAATTACTACAGGATATCACTCTGGAAGAAGGAGCGAGGTTTGTTGCGTCTTGTGGGGCGTATTTATTCCCCCCGCACTAATTAAATTTCCCTCTTGTTCTCTGTCTCACCCTTTTAGAGGATCTGCCGCATGAGAGGATGGTCCCCTGGCACTGCAAAGCACCAGGAGACTAGGGAACTCCTCCTGAAGGTTTGGGACGGCCTCAGACATAGGGCTGATGCCAACAGGGATGGACAGGTAAGCATTATTTAATCAGACAAATGGAGGAGACGAGATGTTAAAATAAAACTCAGATTAATTTCCATCTGCATCTTCCTATTACCCTGCAAGCCACCTCCAGAGTAGGTGAGGAATGGATATTTTGGCACAGTCACGTGACTTATAAACAAACGCGAATATCTAGCATACTAATTAACTTAGATAAAATATATTGACACCGTTGGATAGCCCTGTGACTTTACTTTGAAAATTGACTTTATGCAACACAAGGGTATACATAAGAGGTTAACACTTTCTGTGTTTTTTTTGGTACTTGATCAGACACTATTCAATGGTGTACCGAAGAGGATGACTCTTCTGTGAGTCAATTTTCCTAGCATACCAGATACATTACAATGGTAATCCTAAATGAGTAGCTCTTTCTGTCAGTTTATTTTAGTTGCAGACTTCACGCATTAATTCTAAGGTTGACTCTTTCTGTGGGTTTATTTTGTTAGCAAACCATTACTGAACATACGAATTGCAAATGTATGCTATGAAGAAACATTCCTGATTTAATTTATCTTTTAATAAGTTTTTTACTCCATTCAACTTGTTTGTTAACTAAATCATTCTATTACAAACGTGTACGTGTGTGAATGACACATTCTGAGTGTTAGTTTTCATGTACTAAACGATCACATGAGTATACCTTTACGGTTGACTCATGCTTCAGTTTTGATAATCCTCAAGTATTATTATGTTACGTTATTGAGTCAAGAAATGTGTACTTTTTTCGGTTTTTATCAGAATTCACCTTTTTCTTCTTACATTAAGGCATGCTTTACGGTTACTTATTTTCTTATAATTTCCCTACCTATCGTTGGTACTTCACTCCACGGATAATCCTTGGAACATTTTTTGTGTGGTGTCCGCGCGTAAATTGACATACTCCTTTTTTATGTCGACTGGCGCAGTTATCGGGTATGCCTAGAGGTTGACTCTATCTCCGTTCGAAACGACTTTTTACCGAGGCGCTATGGCTGGTGGAAACAAGAGAAGGTTCGCTCAATGACGCTTCACAATTTACAACCTTCCTCCCCGCCTGGCAGTTTTAAAAGTTTTCAAAAGAGGTCCATGTCTCAAAATCGTCAACGGCGCAGCGTCAGTTTCTTCCGCGACTGCTATAACTTACACATTTCACTATCCTTTAAACATCAAGGAAGTTCGTGGGGTATCCGTTTGAGGAATGAGAGGGATATGGCGGGCGGTGAGAGGGAGGAGTGAGTGGAGGAGGGTTACAGGCTCCACTACATAATGAAACTGAACCCAGTAGAGTTCCACTACCTACAACTCCACTCGACGGCATTGAATTTGGCGGGAGAGATATCTATGACTACTAAAATAATACCAGGAGAAAGCCCACGGAAAGCCTTCTTTCTTAGGAAATAAAGAGTACGCACAGGCACTTCGATGCCTGAAATCATTTCATGTCCTGAGGATTATTTTTAAGAACGATTGAAAAACAAAGGAATTGTTCTATGCAAAAATTTTTATTAGGAGATATTTTGACCCAACTTTATTCAGCAACTATCAAATGGTTGAAGTAGCCACATTCTTAGGTGATTTAAATTCACAGAATTAATCAAATTTAAGGAGATAATTTGTCGTAAAAGAAAATATGCGAATAAATCATAAAACTACAATTACAGTTCTTCGGAATCAAAAAAATTTCGGCGTTCTTCACGATGACGAAGAATTTTTCCGTGATGTTCCATCAAGTCGGGAACACCAATTCTTTGTCACGTATTTCGCGTTGATGGTCATCCCTCACTTCTCTCCTCATATTCTTCGTCGTTATTACATATTGAATAGCCATATAGAAACATTCGTTCTTGTTCCGAGTCATCTTCAGTTGTTTCTCAAGAGCTTCACCTATATTGAAACATCCATTCACATATTTGAGCACTGTCTGTAGCTTTACACCCGCCCCGAGTGTACTTTCGTATACTAATGCTGCTCTACAATCTGGAAATTGAGAGATACTCGCTTCCAGACTCATTTCTTGACTCCGTGACTTCATTTCTTCGTCAACTTCCGCTGTAGCTTTCGCCTCAAAAACCTCCAATGCTGCACTAATTTTGGGATGGGCATGACCAGCCTATTTATAAAAGAATAAACATGATGTAATTCTTACTTTCACTGCAAAAAATTTCCCCTATTTTCAATTGCTTGATTACAAGGAAATACATTGTGAGTTTTATCAATTAGACTGTAAGGGATTGTTCTCTAGAGCTAACCTGTTCAAACTATTCTTATTTTAAATCATAGACCAGTAAAAATGGTCTTCTTTTAGCCCAAAAACATATCCGCATCCAACAATTATTTCTGCCTAAATTAGACTCACTTAAATCTGTAAAAAGTAATGTTAAATACCCCTAACACAAAAGCATTCCCATTCATACAATTAATGGCACATAAGCAGCTCTAATACCCTAAGCATTACTGTCCGTTAGAAGAGAATCGCTCTTCCAAATTGGAGTATATTCAAGCATTCATTTTCTTTATTTGACATAGACTTATTTATCTTTGGATTGCAGCATTTGATTTCACTTATGTCACAAAAAATAATCACGCTTAAAAAGGATTTCTTACACACTTCCTCTGAAGATATGCATCTTCTGAGTGCCAAAGGATAACTTTCAAAGATGAAAATCAAACTGTGGAAATGTAATACCTGATCGGCATAGTTTAAAATCAGGGCGATCATTTACGAGTGCACGTCATTATTTAGAGTGACTGGTGAATTACGAGCGATGACTTACCGTATCACCAGCGCAGCTTCCTTGTCGATTCACTTGAGGGCACGAGGGCGTCACTGGATGCGTCCTCCTGTGGTCACATGCGGATATTTTTTGGACGAGTTCGTTGCATCCAAAGCTACGTGAGCCCCTGCTCTCCATTTGACGCAAGAATATCTCGTTTTTCATGAATCGTTCCTTCTTGTGAATAGCCATGTCCAAAAGTCTTCCAAGTGACTCGTACCTTACCGCATGTGGAGGCAGATCGTCGAGATAATCAGTAGTGGGATCCATGATAATATCTTTCCTCACCTGCTTGCGGATCATCTCCACCCGTGGAATTATTTCGCCCGTCAGTGCTCGCTCGATTTGAGACACAGGATTCTCGTATGATCTGTTCAGCCTTTCCCTTGCCTCTGGCGGCTTCCTACCCACGAGCATTTGCGATGCTCTCGCCTGAGTCGCTAATGGACAGAGGTCTCCTTGGTATCCTTCAATACATGGACTATCAAAGCGGCGGTACCGATGCATCTCTGCTAAAATGTGATCAAGTCTAGTATTCCTGGTGCAGAATCCAACGATAGGTTCTCCTGTCTTCTTTGCGGTTAACGTGGAGAAAAATCCATGGGCCCCTGGATGTTGGGGGAGGGCCTTCGTGGCCACGTAAATCGTTTCATCCTTAGACACATGTCTCACATTACGCTCCTTTGCGGACACCGCTGGCTTCCAATCTTCTACTCCGTCGATGATATTCTGCACCAAACCCGGGACTGGAGATTGTTCGTCTATCTCTCGGGGGTCTTGAGATAGAACCTCCTCGGGGACGAGAGCCGACGTATGTGGAGGAAGAGCTTCGTCCGAATCAGGTGGGTCGCACTCCGCAAATATCAGTACCAAAAATACAGAGGCCAGATACCATTTCCGCAGCTTCTTCTTCGCTGCGGTAACAGGTTTCATGCAAAGTGGATAACTCATCCACTCGCTTGGTTGCTTTTTAAAATTTTCTGGCAGCTTCTCCTTCAAGCTGCAGTCCTGATCACAATCCTTCATACTGCGGTTGTTTTTTTCAATACGCCAATTCCTGATCAGTCCTTGCCACAAGACCTAAGTCCGAACTCGAAATTAAAGCCGTTCTCTGTCGTTCCCTCTTTAGTGACACCTTAAGTATCCACTTAAAAACGTATATTTCCCCTCAATCGCTAATGTAAAGCTTTATCGCAATGTTCTGTCGCACAACAAACGTTTCTGCTCCGCTAGAACATCAAAATGAGCCCCTTTTACTTTTCGTTGCCTAGGTGAGAAAGATTTCATTTTTGATCTCGCTGCATTGTTGCATAACCGCCCGTGGTGGCCACATATGTAGCTTCTGAGCGGTGTAGAGACCTCACCGTGGAAGCAAATTTAAAACATATGTTAAGCAAATGCTCTTTCATGTCTTCTAAACGAAATTAAGACAACTAAGTCGATGGCTACATTAAACCTATCGCCACTGAGAACCTTGAACGATGTCTTGATTTCCTAAGCTTACATTTCATTAACATGAGAAATATTCCAAAATTAATGTTTTCTATATTAAGGGTTATACCGGCTATCTGTGATAGCCGTAATGTTGCGAAAAAAAAACAGTATAACGATAAATTACGGCTGTTAGTTTTTCAGATCTCTTGCAGCAACAGCGTGGTTGGGAATCTCTCTTAGTCCGCCGATTACAAATTGGACAATCTTTTATGCAAATTAAAAACTAATTTATTATCAGACGAAGTCATTCATATCCCACGAACTCCAACATACTGTGGTAGATCAGATCATGAGAATTAATTGAGCGAAACAGATTCGAGAGCTCACCGGTTTTAAAATGTCGTTTTTCTCGCGATCGATACCAGGCTGCCAATGACACTTTGAGGTAGGTTAGTCGACAGTTAGTGCAGATTAGTGATGTGCTCCCTAACGCTTGTTTCTCAATCCACCACGTAGTATTGACATCATCTTAACATGACCCCTGCTAGACTCTAGTATCTCGAGCACGCAGTTGCATTGCACCTTACAAGAAAGCTTCTGTAGCATTGGTGGTATACCTAAAGGTTAGTGAATGTTGGGGAAAGTTACATTTACGTTTTTTGCATGTCGGTGAGAACAAAACAGCAAAAGCTCAGTAGCATTAGTTTATACTGTACGCATTAGGGGTTATTTCTCTCACTAAAGCTTATTAAAGAAAATAAGTAAGCATTTTTACTACTCAAATTTTGATGGATAAATCTGGAGTTAACCTCTGCTAAAAACTGTGGACCGTTGATTACACAGAACAACGAGGGCATGCATTTTTTATGCTATGGGCCATCATCGACGTAATTCTGTGTGCTGAATTCGAGGCTACTCATGAAAATTGGTTTTCACGTTAGGGCTTTGTGATATTGTAACCGTAATGGGTCAAAATGTCAATTTTAAGGTTCTTTTGAGCTTGAATATCTCAGTAACCAAAGGTGATTGAGTAGTTCTGCAAACAGATTCGAAGCCTCCCTAACAAATTTATAGAATACAGCTATGTTGGCAGACAAGCTATTGGTTCCATGACACGTACCTTTTATTTCAAATTCGTGCCCTCGAAATTATAGTATAGTCGAATATAAATAAAGTTGATGATAGTGGCCAAATTAATACAGGATATGGTAACAAAGTTTCTCTAGATTTCATTGATGTATTCTATATATTTTTTACGCAGATTTCGAATCCTTTGGCAGAATAACTATCACCTTTGGTTTATGAGTTCAGACCTCGGCGTAGGTGGCACAACGCGATGTCCCCCGCTCCCGAGCATCCCCACTGTCAATCAGCTACAACGTAGCGCGGCGACTTCAGATTGCACCTCGGCTAGAAAACAATGTCGTCCCAGCCATGCTCTTCATGCCCTGCGTCCCGGCCTACGGCAAAGAAGATTGACATAACTCGTTATTATCCCTCTCTCTGCCTCACCAGCTCATCCGAAGTGGTGTCATATCATTGCTGGAACACTGTGGAATCATATTCCGTATGAAATATCCAACCCTGCGACCTCAGGCAAATGTGTATTTTCCCCAGGAAAATCACTATTTTTCATAATTTATAGCCAATGCGCGACCTCTAAACGTTATCCGATTGAGCCAACATTTTTGTTCCTTTATTTATTACAGGATTGGAACCAGAAACCGAATAAGCCGATCAACCTTTCAAAATTTAACAATTTTGTAATCACCCTAGTGTGGCAGGGAGTGACTTAGCAACAACATGCACTATAGAGTAGAAATTAACTTTCACCTACATGAACTGCACTATAAGTATGCTACAAATGCTGTGTTATCTTTGCTTTGGTTTATCAGATGAATCCGTAGTCATATATTTTCCCATTTTGCTGAGGAAATCTTACGTTCTCATATAATTTAATAGTTAATTGGTCGCCTTGCGAAGTATTTTCTGAAAAAAAATTTGGGCGTAATTGCAAGTGCCAAATGTCTTTTCAACCCTTCTTTTTTTGCCACTTGAGCTTCTTTGTATAATATATATTTCACTCGTTATTTATTCTTATTAGCAATTTTTATTATTTTTAATGATGCAAATGAATTTTCAGTATATTTTGCTCCAGTTTTAACAGATTTAACCAAGTAATTTAAATGATTTTACTGGTTAATGGTCTATAATGTAGTGGTATCGTAAACGTTATACCACTACACTGTTGTATCGTAAAAATATGCAACTTTTATTGATATGGTGATTTTAATTAAAACTCTTTTATTGATGACAAATTACTTCTGGGTATGTGATCAGTTAATTTGAAAGGGACACACCAAAGACAGAGTTTCTTTGTATCCAATAACTTTATAATATTACTGCCTAGAGTACTGCCTATTATAATAGTACTGCCTAATTGTAAAAGCATGATTGATTTTATTGTGTATGATGAGAGATTGAGAGAGTTGATGTGGGACACGCAAGTGATGAGTGGTACTGAATGTGGAACAGACCACTATTTGGTACTCTCCAAAGTGAATCTGGGCAGAAATTGGGTGCCAAGAAGAATGTTGCGCATAAGCAGTTGAGAGTAAAAGTGGAAAGGTTGCTAGACAGCGAGGTAAGAATGCGGTATGGTTGCATGCTTGAGGATGCTCTATCGTTGAAGCGGAGAGAATGGGACGAGCATATTAGAAACGAGAACGTAAATGATGCGTGGGAGTGATTAAAAGGAGTGATTGTGGAATGTGCTGAAAGTGTATGTGGAAAAGGAGTGGTAGGAAGAATGGAAGGTGATGCTTGGTGGAATGAAGAAGTGAAAATTGCAGTCAGAGAAAAGAAAGAGACGTACACGAATATGATTGCTGCCAAATCTGAGGAAGAGCATTTTAAGGCATGTGAGATTTACAGAAAGAAAAAGAATGAATGCAAAATCGTTGTGAAAGAGAGCAAAGAAAGAATGCGTGCGGATGAAACTAACAAAATGCAGAGTGATTTTGAAAGTAATAAAAAGCTGTTTTTGAAGTGGGTAAAAAGGGCTAAGATTGTTGAAGGTAGGGGAATGAATGCGGTAAAGAACAAAAGTGGAGAGATCATGTGAGACGAGAGGAATATCAGGGACTGTTGGAGGGAGTATTTTGAAGAATTGTACAATAATATTGCAGGCGTTGAGGATGATCCTTGTGAAGTGGTATGTGAGAATGTGAGGATGGAAAAGGATATGAGTGAGAAGGAGGTACCAACGGATGAGAGAATATTGAAAAATGGAAAGGCTGCATGCATAGATGAGATATCCAGTGAAATGTTGAAGTGTGGGTGTAAATTACTAATCTGTAGGCTGCGTGAACTATATAATTTATGCTTACAGGTTTCTGTTGTTCCACCTGATTGGAAGAATGCTATCATCGTTCCGTTGTACAAAGGGAAGGGAGGAAAGACCGAATGTAATAATTATCGGGCCATTAGTGTATTGAGTATCCCGGGAAAAGTGTTCAGTAAATATTAATCGAAAGAGTGAGGAATATTACTTCCGACAGAATATGGGGTGTGCAGTGTGGGTTTATGCCTGGGAGAGGATGTAGTGACCAGCTTTTTGCACTTCAGCAGGTGATAGAAAAATGTATGAGTGTCCGAAATAAAGTGTACTGTGCGCTTGTCGATTTAGAGAAAGCATATGACAGAGTTAATAGAAAGAAGCTGTGGAAGGTTATGAGAGACTATGGTGTGAATGGGCAGTTATTGAATTTTATGATGGCGATATATGACAATAGTAAGGCAAGTGTAAGAGTTAACGGAGCTCTGAGTGATTAGTTTGTAATAAATCGGGTTGTAAAGCAAGGATGCGTAATGTCTCCATGGCTGTTTAATGTATTTATGGATAAATGTGTTAGAGACGCATGTAGTGATAACGACGGTGTTTTGATTGTAAATGTAAACGTGCGAGTTCTTCTGTATGCGGATGATGCTGTTTTGATCTCAGACAGTCAACAGGGATTACAGAAGCTCCTAGATGAGTTTTGTCAATCAACGGAGAGAATGGAATTGAAGGTAAATGCGTGCAAGACTAAAGTAGTAGTTTTTGATAAGGAGAATGGGGAGAATAACTGTATGATGAGGGCGAATGGTGAAGTAATTGAACAGGTGGATTATTTTGTGTACTTAGGTAAGATGTATGCGAAAGATGGAAGAATAGATGAGGAGATAAAGAGACGTGCGAATGCTGGAAGGAAAGTGGTAGGTAGCATGTGGAGCATATCAAGGAATGAGTGCTTGTCTAAGGAAGCGAAAATTGCCGTGTACAAAAGTGTCCTTCTTCCCACTCTGCTTTATGGTAGTGAAACATGGGTATGTCAGGGTAGACATAAGAGTAGACTAAACGCCTAGAGTATGAGTTATCTGAGGAGTATTTGCGGCAAAAGTAGGATGGATAGGGTCAGGAATGGGTGGGTCATGAATGAATGTGGGTTAAATGCTCCAGTAATGGACGTGTATGAAAGGAGTGTGCCTCGTTGGTTTGGCCATGTGGAGAGAATGGATGAGAGTCGAATAACGAAACAGTTATATGAGAATAGAATGAATGGTGTGAGACGTAGAGGTAGGCCGAGAAAGTTGTGGTTGAATGTGGTTGAGGAAATTCTTAGGAGGAGGAATATTAGGAGTCTTAAAAACAGGAGGGCGTGTATGAAACAGTGTATGGGGGTAAATGAGGCAAAAGAGGTTTGCAAGGATAGGTCAGTATGGAGGAAATTATTGAAGCAGATTTAGGTGCACAATTATGTATTAATAAGTGAAATATTTTGACTGTGCCTATCCAGAAAGGTAACGGCGTGATCAGTATGTATGTATGTATGTAATAATCTACTGTCTTAAGCAGTAGAGATTATTAGCAAAATATTAACCGTACTCGTTATTGCAGCTCCTAATTTTATATTACAACGTGTGTTTCGATGGTCTTTCTGGACCCACAATGAAATGAAATTTTTAATTCAACATGCAATCAGGTATTTACAATTAAAATGGGATTCCTAATTGCCAATCTTGTATTCTTTAGCAAATTTCATTTTTATCTAACTACTATTAGTTTTTTCCTACGCATATTAATCTATTTGCGACATTATTACTGGCGTTTTCCTATCTGGAAATACAATAAGGATTTTTTATTAAAATTTTTAAATGGCAGAGATTTGTAGTTGGTGCCATCCTACCGGCTTCCAATTTCAGAGACCTATTTTCGAGTTGTGGTAAATATATCTCCGGAAAATTCCAATTTCTGATATAGTATTTCGGCGAGAGCGAATCAAGTACCACACTTACTCCGTTTTTGAAGATTGAAAACCTGTTCACCTTTTGAAATATTGTTTTAACTTAACCAGAATTTCTACTAAATTCCATATATGCATACGAAAATAATAACACAAATAGTATACTACCAATACAGTTTCAAATCTATACTGATGAACGTCTTTGGAGCCTTGCATCATAATGGAAACTTCTCTCGCGCAGGCATCTTCGTGAGAGGTTACATTTTGCCATGTTTATTTTTTAGATGAATCATTAGAGAATCATATTTAGCTTACCGATCTAATACAAGATATCATTTTTGCTTTCTCCTTTGCGGATCGGCGTCTTAAGCCGTCCACATCGTAAAATTTTGAAAGATTTATTTTTATAAGACCCGATGCCCGTAGTTTCATTAATTTAATTTACTCTCTTGCTTAATTAATTCGCTCTCTTGAGCGATTGAAACAATTTTCTTCGGCTTTGAAGCCAAAAATTGAATTTTACATCAAATTAATTTTGTACTTTATTAATATGCTCTTATTAATTCTTAATTGATTCCCGCAATAATGACTTCCAAAGCGAATGTATCTGTTATAATTTAATATTTAAATTTGTTTCTTATTTTTAATTAAACTGCCTGGCGAACTTTTCTTTTTTTATTTTGTAAACGTTAACCACTCATCGTTGACCGCTAACAGAATCGCAACAATATTCCAGTCGAGCTATCAAAATCTGCTCAATACAATAAAATACAATGATCTCATAAGATATTAAAGCTTTCACTAATTAATTTCATTCATATCAACCATGCAAGTGAGTTTTCTTTAATGAAGTTTCGATGTATAAGATTTTATTAAATAAACTAGACATTACTGAGTTTTTGTTGGACAGGGGGAAGGATATCTTTAGGGGATAGATC
Organism: Ceriagrion tenellum; assembly: GCA_963169105.1. Classification (NCBI taxonomy): domain Eukaryota; kingdom Metazoa; phylum Arthropoda; class Insecta; order Odonata; family Coenagrionidae; genus Ceriagrion; species Ceriagrion tenellum. Next base: position 103,384,628 of record OY720632.1, on the reverse strand, counting down.
AAGGTTTTTTCAATGATGGGGCATTGATTACCAATCATGGCAGAGTCATACCACGCAGTTACTTTCTTTTATTTTCTATGCCTTGAGGAGCTTTTCCGGATCTCGGTGTCATCCTTCAAAAACTAATAAGATTTTCATAATATTTTAATCGAAACAGAAGGAAATTTTTATTCATATGCTTTCTACTACTTGTAGCTGTAATTTGTGTAAGTTAAAGTACTACTAACCATACGGGCGGCCAGCGTTCAAATCCCGGCAGAGGAGGATATTTTTCAGAGGAAACCCGATCCCTACTTGAGTGTCTTGTGGAGGGCAAGTTTAGTACTTCGTCTGTCGGATGAGACGTAAAAACCGTGGTCCCCTTGGCGCCTTTCGTTAAGAATAGGCTAATTCCAACTCTGGGTTTCTATCCTCCCTTCCTCCCTTACATGTCCCTTATGGCGCAAATGACCTCAGCTGTCGGTCGCCTCCCCAAGTATGCAATCCAATCCAATTTGTGTAAATAAGTAAAATAAATAAAGAATTCATATAGAAGTGACATTTAACTGTTTTAACATGTTCATCCATGAAAAAATTTTAAAACCTGTGGAGTAGCGTGTTTAGGTCTAGAATATTATAAATCTATCAAATTATTATTCTTTCTTGTAGGTTAGTACTGAAATCAAATCTCCAGAGAAGCTGTCTACGTCCTTTGATCCACTTGGTATTCCAATGGAATGAAAGGGCATTTTGCTCTCTCAGTGAATTGAAAAAGAAATGGAAAAACTGAAAGAATCGCGTTGGCTAGCGCATGAATAAGCGCGGTTCATACCTTAGTTTTTTAGCTCTTAGCTCAGTGTTCTTGAATCGTCGAATGCTTTGTGTTCCATCTTTCTTACTTGAAATATGAGTGGCTTCCTAATTTGTGAAATTGAAGTACACTCTTCTCTATGATTTTAAGTATCTTTCTCATTTCTCTGGATTTGCATTTTTCGTAGCGACTCTTGAACCTTCATATGTCAGGTGTTACGAAGTCAGAGGATGGCTCGTGAGCCATTGCAGCTCTTTTACCAAACCAAATATGTTAAATTCGGTGCATGAAAAAATTACGAATGAATGTTTGAAAATATTTGGCAAAGTCAGTAAAAAAGAAGAATTGCGCTTTGGAAGAAGGTGTTCCGTAATAGGTGGGGGTGGGGACTTTTCGTGAAAATGTTAAGATAAAAGAGAAGATGACTAAACTATGGAGTGTAGCAATGTATGATGCAGACACTTGGAATCTTTAAACACATAGGACGAGACGTTTGAGAAAATAAGGTAGGGGAGAATGGGTGAAGTGCAGTGGACAGAAAAGAAGTCGAGCGAGGGAGTGCTTGGTGTGGTGGACGAATGGCAGAAATGACTTGAGGAAATGAGAAGAATAGAAGGTATGCGGTTAGAGCTGGCGATAAAAGAAGGGATACTGACATTTGTGATTGAGAGAAGGATGTATGGTTGAAGGGGAAGAGGGAGAAGTTCCTGAATGGGAAGGATGAAGAGTTTTAGGAGCTGTGCTGAAAGAAGAAAAACATCGAGGAAGATGATTGGGGAATTCGCCACAAAAATCTAGAGACTATTTTCTATCTCCAATTTAAACCAGTCCTAATCGGTCAATTACCGTAATAATAAACTTTTTTGATGTAGCAGTAGCCTTCATTACCAATTTAATGACAGGTGGAAAAAGCAGTTTCTCATTTATGAGATCCTTGGATCATAATGGGTTATATAAGAAAATAAACAGTTCACGAGTTGCATAAATGTAGATAGGATGGAATGACCCTACAAACTCTCCCGTGACTGGCGCATCTGTGTAACTGTGATTGACTCTTGACCAGTTCGATTTCGAAGTATAGGCTTGCACTGATCTATTCACGAAACGACATCCTTTCGAGCCGTCCGCGACACGATTCGATGTTGATCTCGCTAACGATTCCGGCCTTTTATATTTACTCTTTCCTCTTTATTTTTCAGGTAAGCCACGAGGAATGGTGCTCCATGTGGGACGAGTACGCCAGGGACACGGACCGAGCCCTTGAGTGGCAGCATTCGTACATGAATTTCATGTTCGACCTCGAGGATACGTCCGGTAAGGCACCGTGAGACACGGCGACCACTAAATAAAAGAGCGATGCACATAATGCATTTCTCTTCCGCCTCGCTGCTGGCTAGGCAGTCAATCAGTCCACGGACTGCTGTGTGCGCTCAGTGGGTTAGAAGTAGATACTACAGTGTAAATGGCATAGAAGGAAGATTTGATCACACCGAGACCATGATATTGAAATTTTACTGAATTAGAGGTATTGGACTAACTGTACCCGGACGGTAAATTTCTTATGGAAATAATAGATCTAGGAATAGAGAGAGAAAAGTACGTAAGAAGAATTACGAGGGAGTTAGGGAACTAACGCGGGAGTTAGGGAAGTCGGGGAACGATGGAGGGCTGCAGTCTATCAAGATTGAACAATGATTGATGACTAAACATCTCTAGGATAAGTGAAATTAATTAATCATTCTCAGATACAAGAATCATGAGCGTAGAGCTTTATAGAAAACATATCAAGTTATAAACACACCTCTAGTTGCCAAAATTTCAGGAAAAATGACACAAATCATGATGTTTGCGAGGGAATGTATTACTGGGATTCAGAGAGAGTACTCCAATTTACACGGGAAATGATGATGATAGACAATAACCTTACTGGGAAATGTGTTTATAAAGGTACAATATCATTCTACTCGATTGACCTTAAGAGATATTGGTGAATTATGAGTTATTAGCGGTCTGAGTTTCTTTCGGAAGGGAAAGGAAAAAATATGTCAGATGCATTGATTTACGTGTGAGATAAGGTTTACATATTACGTGCCTTTCTATCTCAAGATCCAGGATTTTATTTCAGGCAATATCAGAGGTTTTTCGGTATAATTCCATGCCCCACCTGAATATCTCTGTGGAGAATCTTTCAATAGTAACATATATTCCTGTGGAGTGGAGCAGGGTAACTGTGCGTACGCCTCTCGTTAGGAGAAGACCGATGCCTACTCCAGGTCTCTATCCATTCTCCTTCCATTGCGTTATCAATTCTTCCCAAACCATACCACCATTTTCTTTGTAGAATAAATGACCTCAGTTTTCATTGACTACCTTTATGACTACTACCATAGTCCACACGTATTAGTAGCACTTTGATTCATTAAGGGGTATTAACAACAGCATTAGATCTGGAATTGCATGAACTATGGAAGAGTTTTCGAGTACAATAATATTCTCTTGAATAGGAATGTTCGCATCACTGGCTGAAGGATGTCACCTTTGGCTCGGAAGAGTGAACGATTACAAATTCTATGTGTTGAAGGCTGAACATGGTGGAAAATGGTTTCTGGAGAAGATATTGTGGCGTAACACTTTTTATCATGTTTCAAATTATGAAATAGAGGGAAAAATGGGAACACAATATGTCAATGCAATGGAAACGCTCAATTACATTACGACACTAGTAACTTAAGAGGCTGATTATTACACGGTGTGAAGTTAGCCGAGTAATGAGAGCCTCTTAAGTCACGAGTTATGTATACTACATTAAAGCTCGTGCGACTTAAATTCGCCGTTCTCTGCGTTGAAACAATGAAATGAGTGAGTATTATAAATCAAAATATTCAATCAGCTCTACATAGTAACCGTTGTTTACTTTTCATTTCATTTTTTCATTTCATTTCAGGTTTTATTCAGAGTTTTATGAGTACTCCAGAGATGGGAGAATTAGAGCTAACTGTTTATTATATTACAGCTATTTGTGCATTTGTTTTTTGCTGGAAGATTGTCTCACTATAGATGGAAAAATTTGAAATATTAATCGTAAGAAAATATTACAACTAGTTCCGGAAGTGTTTTCAATAAAAAATCCAAACTTAAAAATGCTTTTAAGGATGTAGTAGAAGATAAATTTGGCCCAGTGTCAACTTCATCTACATTTGATCAAGTCCAATTCATCGAGTCCAATCACATTAATCGAGTAAAAATGTTGCCATTACTAGTAATTCCTTCGTTAAAACTTAATTAAAATCTAATGTTATTCAACGAGTAATAGCACTGGAACAAAGATTACCATTTTTTTAAATTCACATATTGGTTTATGTGTACAAGATACAACAGATGTAAATTCAAATAAGTCTCCTGTGTTTTATAATTTTAGTGCTGCAATAGACTGTGGCACTCATAAGTTATTATTTAATGTTTCTAAAATTGCTTATAAAATTGCGTAGTTTGAAGATAAGGAATGAGTCAAAGGATAACAAGTTCAAAGGCAAAAATACAACATAAACTATGCACTTAACTGTGATTTTAATAAATTATGCTCATGGTAATCAATCGTTATCAATTACTCGAGCGTTACTTAAGCTTATTCTTATGTAATAACGAAGTTGTCGTCAGCATAGTGTAATAATGGGCTACTTATGCCATAGTAAAGCGTGACTTAAGTGTAAATTTAAGTCATGCCGTGCTATAAAAGACATTAAATGAATTAAAAAGCCAAAAGCAAATTTTAACTATAGTAACATAATGTGAATACTAGAGGACAGACTTCCGAAATGGAATTTTAATTGACCACCTGGAAAAAAAGGAGATGGATTGAAGATGGGATAGATAGCCTAAACAGGATAGGGAAGAGAGCCTGAATAAGAAAAGGGAAGTGAGAGTGTGGAATTGAATCCATTAGAGTTGCATGTTTGACGAGTTGAATTTTCTCAAAAATCAGAGGGTTGCTATCTACGGTGATCACTTGTGTGTAGACGAATGGCAAAACGGAGAGGAATGGAGAATGGGTACGATTAATGAGCGCTACAGATTGAACAATATCGATGTACCAATTGATTGAGAATATAACAAAGTTCTGAGAATCGGTGATTGCGTATAAAATATGTGTAAGCCAAAGCCTTTATGTGATGGTGGAGAAGAATGAAGAGTGTAAACTGGGTAGCAAAGAAGACGCAAGCGTTCGTGATTTTGGAGGAGAAGAGAAAATGGGCGACTCAGATGGGTGGAAGGCTTCAAAGTTGGATGGAGGACGTATTGAAAGGGAATGACATGTTAAAGTGATCAATTGAGTGGAGAATTTTGGACAAGGTTGGAAGTGGGAGGAAGAAAATGGGAATTTCGGACGGAATAAAGGAAGTCAGGAGATGTAAGGAGCTTTATAGAGATTTGATGGTCGGAAAATGGATATTTTTGCGGAGGTAAAGTTTTAAAGATTCGCTCAAAATGGGAGGAGTCAAGGAGGGGACAGTCAAAATAAAAGAAAACTTGCCTATCAATAGGTGGGGGAACTAAAAAAAAGAATGAGTGGAGAACTTCCGCCATGACGGAGATTTTGGGAGACAAGGACAGGAAGAGGGTGAGGGGTGGTCGGGAGGAGGGGGGGAAAATGCGTTTCCATCCCATAATACGTAACCCCTCCCCTCCTCCTTTCCCCCGCCCCCACCTCTCCCATCCCTCCCTCCCTCCCGAAGACCGAATTCCGGACGCGACTCCTAGAGTATATTGACTGAGGAGTCTTGGACGGTCGTCGGTCGTCCCAGACGGGATGTTTGAACGCCGAAACTTCGTCCCTTTTGCTCCCCGCGCCAATCTCCGACCCTCAGCCCCCTCCCCATCTGCCCCCTTTCGCCCTTAAAACTGCCAGAACATTCCAGGCTTGCACGTGAGGAGGTTAAGACTCGAGTCTGTTGCATGCTTCGCTTTGGCCGGGACGAAAGATCAACAAGGGTGGGGATTTGGTGAGTGTGGTGGCTTGCGGAGTACTGATGCTTCCCATCCCTAGGGCCGGGGTACGGATTTCAATGAAGTTCAGGAAATCAGCGAAGGGAAGTCGCCCCCCCCCCCCCCCACCCCCAACCCCACCTTCCCCTTTCGACTTTAAAAGGTCTGAAAACATAGATACCTGGCATGTCTTGATATAATGTGAGTCATAGATATCATGGAAAGCAAGAGTCTCCACCGTATAACGACTAAAATGCGATTCAATTAACCTGGCTACTTATGGCCCGTTACAAGAGCATTTAGTTATGCAATCAATTGTTGCAAGATCCATAAAGTTATTAATCTCATTAAAAAATTCGTGTTGCAGTAACACATCTACTAGTTTCATAACTTATTTACCATTAGACAATAGCTTCGAATATTCGATCTAATCTTCTACCACCGTAAAAAATTAATGAAAGTTTAGCCTATGAATAATTGCTAATGCACTTAATAATTAGTCACTACGAGTAAACTAACTGGTCATTTGTCTCAGAACAACTCTTTTATCACGTAATTAATTCTCCAAGCGGTTCATAGCGCATCCACCATCTGGGCTACTTATGGAACTCATGACAGCATGCCATAAGTTATGAAACCAATTAACTTATCTAATGTTTCTGCAACACTTATTGAATGGTTTTCATGGATTATAGGTCCCATAACTTTATAGAATACATATATGTCGTTCCTTCAACCGGCCATTAGAGAAGAAAAGCATTCTCCGTTTGATACGAATAACAAAATTATAAATTACAGCGCCGATGGTTTGCATATTGGACTTGAAATCGCAAGAGCCTCAATGCGAGAGCGGATGGAACACGGGTAAAAATTATGTTACTGAACGTATTATGAATGCCATTTTCGAGAAAAAACTGTCGATTTGATAAAATACTTTAAAAGAATTGGATGGCAATGAGTTATAGGCATCCATCTTCAATTGTTGGCTTTTTGTATTAGGTTTGATATTCATTTCCGAGTTACTAGCGTCTCAACAACTGGCACTGAAGTCGGATCATGTGGCGCAAAAATAGTTCGTTATAAGTCGAACAATCTGCATATTATATAACTTAACTTTTATACATATTCCATGTGTAAAACTTAACATATTATATAACTTAACTTTTACTTAATTAGACAAAGTAAAAGACGAGTAGACAAAGAAGCACATGCAAAAGTATGGATTACAATATTTTAACTTACTCAGTAATCAATTTCCCGAAAGGAAATGGGTCCCTTCAAAGTTTTTTTTTCTGAGCCAAGTATCCACATTTTCGTGGGATAAGAGTAAGCAGCCCTATACACGGTGGGGATGTTATTATCTTGTGATGTACTTATTGCGCTTCACTGCTGCAGGCCCCTACCTCATTATCCGATCTCATTCTCCCACTCGTCATGCGTCCGACCTATCTTCGTCTTAAACATTAAGTCAATTCCGTTTCTTCTTCTTCCCCATTCACCCAAAATCCTCCCGTCTAGCAAAACTTTAGCACCCTTAGCTTCTCATCACCCGTTCCACCCACTTTCTTTGCTTCCTCATCGGAGGCTGCTTTTTTCCAGAAAGACCCCGATTCCAAATAGTGGTACCAAGTGAAGAGTTTTTCATTTATAGTAGTCAGTCCGTCGGAATGGAAGTAAATCTATGTACCTCTACGTGCGCTGCAGATTTCATCATCAATTACCTATCTAAGGAATTAATTACTCTTTGATTGTGACTATGAAAAGAGGAGAAATCTTATTCAACCCAACTTCAGAAATCCCATCATTTTTCTCAGATGATAATCTTTACAGAAGAGGTAATGGATGGAATAATGAACACCTGAGTGGTAAATTAGTTATTTGGGAATACAGTGTTTCATTTTTGGAATAACATGTTGTGAATTTCAGGGTGTGATTCCAGCATGAGTTTTGCCTCTTTTTTTACAGTTTTTGGATCGAATGGAAGAAAAACATGGAAAAGTTCTTGTTCTTTGCCGTCAATCCATTAATCCCATCAAATACACATCCGCAATCGTAATTTTACGCCCAGTTTCTCATTCGCCATCTATGGATATCAGTTTGAATCGATTTTTATATACAGGAAAATATTTCTGACTTTATTCAGGTTGGTTCTTGTGACGCAGAATTTGTGGAATTTCCACTGCAAAAATCTAAGTTGCCACTCTCCACGTTCGGTAAATTGATTTTCAGGAATGAGCCGAGGAGTTTTTCTTATTCGGTGGCAACCACGGTTATTGGTTTATTGTTCATGCGTTCGTTTAATTAAAAAATGAATATCTGATGATAGAAAAACATGGAAAATGTCTTGTCCTTGGCCGCTAATCAATTAAATCCATCAAATAAATATCTGCAGTCGTAACTATGTATATCTTATACACCCTATTTCTCATCCGCCAACAATGGATATCAGTTTGAAAATAAATATAAGTTGGTAGTCTCATCTGAGATATTGGCAGAAAATGTGTTTATTGCGTTACTCTCGCATCTTATGTCATATAGCTCCATTAATTTATCTATTGCGTTCCCTCAATGGTCTAGAGCTTTGACTTGCTGTAAGGGTATCAATATTGATGTATCAAACACAGCTGTCATATATTTTAACATTTACTTAGTTCTGGCACCATCATAACTGTAGTAATTCTCGGGAAACACAGGTGGATGTAAATGATGTATTACCATGGCTAACCATCGACCATTCGACATAGAAGAAGCATTGAAAAGTTACACAGCTGCTTTAGAGGGGATGCGAACTCGATCAGTGGTTATGAAATAATAATTTCAAAAAGTTGAGAAGCGGAGAGGATTAAAAATTGGAATTTTGGAGCTTTTATTCGGGCTAAGAGTGCAAAAATGGTATTAGTTTATAGTCAGATATTGGGAAAATAAGAAAAGGTGAAAAAGTCAAGAAGTGTGGAAATTTATGTGTGAAAACTGATGATAGAGGTTGGGGAATTTGAGTGACCTATTGGACCAAATTAGACTGAGTGACTTCTCCTATGGATCCCTCCTAATTTATCTAGTCAAAAATCCACATTCAAAATCAATCATTAATTTTATTGTCAATGTAATTATGTGTAAAATTATCACTCAAATTTCATTAAATATCCCTAATATCTATATTGATCGCGGGTGGACTTACATTTGTAAGTTGATGACATTTGAAATTTGGTAACTTGTTTTACCGATCAGAAAGCTATAGTCCTCTAATTTATATTTTTGCGATGGTAAACAAAACATTAAAGTGACAAAATGTGCACAGTTACCCGTATCTATTCAGGCCGAGTTAGTCTATGGAATCCATTCAATGAGTTAGTGTTACCTGTGAATTTCTCAAATAATATGCGAAAAAGGATAAGAAAAGTTCGGAAATTTTAAAGGCTCACTAGTGTCCTACATTTTGGCCTAGCGGGTGAGTGCTTGATTTCAGGAAGCCGTGAAAATTTTTTATTTTCACTTCCCTTCCGGTGCGTATATGAGTAGTTTTCTTCGAAAATAATTCTAAAAGCTATATCTACTCGTGGTATCAGTTTTATCAGCATGTAAAAAATATATGATTTGGCTGGAGGAGCTATCCCTTTTGGATAAACAACCTTGGTTCCTAAAATGTTTATCTTTCTGGACGAACGAGTGAAACTAAACCACGATTATCGGCAACAGATGGAATTTTTTTATGCAGATGCCTAAAAATTTCCATTCAGCTTTGTTACCTGATCACTTAATTACTTTGCAGCGAAAAAACAACATTGAAATTGTTGTGAAATTTATCAGTAGATTTTTTTAACCGTGCTATTAGAATAACCATCATTATATAAAAGTTTACCATGGTAATTTATTAAGTTCTCACTCCTTCGAAATCACTACACGACTATTATTTTAACTGTACCCATTAAAAAGTCCTACTGATTTCTAACGAATCGTATGTTCATTGTCCGTTTCAGGTGATGGCTGCATTGATGAAGAAGAATTCACAACCGTGTGTTCTAGCTACGGTATTAGTCCAGAGGAATGTTCCGTAGCCTTCAGAAAATTTTCTGGGGTAATTCTCTTAATATAATTTAATGCTGACGTATATTGAACTTATTTGTCACCCATGACAAGTTTTTTTAATCCTCTGATTTATATTAAATATTGAAAAAATTGGGTGAACTTCCAACTATCAGATTTCATGAATTTGAGAGGGACTGTCTAAATCTCACTTAAGATGTTCTTGAGCTATCCAATATCCTGAGTGAGACATTTGAAGAAGAGTTCACCCCCAACAAGTGTTCAGTAGAATTATCACTCAATTTAATATATAAATTCTCTTCTTAAATACCTATCTACCCAAAAATTCTAATCCTACCTATCCTAATTCTCTAGTAGTGTGAAACTGCGAAATGGGAACCCCATGAAACTATTTTTAAAATAAGTTCACCTTATACTGGCTTTAAGTTCTGAAAATGTTAATTTGTTCAAGACGTTTTTACGAGTTCTCCAATCACACAAACAAACATGTTTCCATTGAAATGGCATTGATATCCAAGATGGCTTCATCTAGTCTGTAAAATTAATCTTATATAAATAATTTCTGTCATGATGAACGATGCAAGGGCAGTGGGTTCTATAACTGAGTTTGATCGAAAACCCATAATTTAATCTAAAATACTCCATTTATGCAATGATTGTCGGTATACTTTGTAAAAGTTCAAATATTCTTTGAAAACGCGTTAATTAAAGTTGAAAATGAGTATTTCAAAGACGCTAAGCTGGCCCCAGCAATCTATTATTTGCTAAAAATATCATTTACGATTTCCTTAAGTGATAAAATTATTTTTCTTCTCTTAAAAGGGTAAAAGCAAGGAGGTCAGCCGTGAGGCTTTCGAAGAGCTTTGGAAAGATTACTTCGCATCTGAGGACCCTAATGCTCCTGGAAACTTCATATTTGGGAAGACATCATTCAACTAACCACAGAAGACTAACGTGTCGGCGTAGAGAGAGAGAGAGAGATCGAACCGCATTTAGCGGTTCTCAGTGTCACTAAACCTCCGAGTACTAACGTGGAATTCCTCGTCTGTACTCTCTCCCCATCCCTCTCACCTACCCTTCCCGGAAAAACTTCCAAGCCAATCTACCCAACACCAAACAATAACACCCAATGCTGTTTCTCCCTATTAATGATTGCAATCCAACGTCCTAATACTTGTTCTAGCACAAGCAATTATACTGCCTTAGTCACCGAATGTGAATATCGTTGTGACGGAGGGTTTATAAGGTGGAAAAATGTGAAAGACAAAAATTTCAGCAACTCATGTGGCTCTGCAGTGGCTGTCGAAGTTTTAACGACGTTTTAATTGATTTGGCTCCGATTTCATTGCTCTCCCTCCCTCCACTGCTCTATTTAAAATCATTTCTTCAGATTTTCCTAATGTTTAACTTTTCCGTGGCTTTATCTGAGATAGTTTTTTTCTGGTCAGGTTGTTTTAGGCGTTACCAACAACTTTCCAATTATATTCATAGCACTTTTGACCCTGTATCGCTCAGAAATTCAATGCAGTTGAATCGTATGGGTAGCGTTGCCCAGGATAATTCATACGTGCGTTCACCATGTGAGCAGATAAAGCTCAAAAAGGTGAAGGATTAAATATTCCACTTTGTAATTTTTAATTCCAAATTGTTACCTCAAACTTTACACATAAAATATCGATTTTCAAAGAGCTGGTGACATGGTTTTAAATATTACCGGCTCAACAGTTTTTTTCGTCATAAATATTTCCCCATCAAAGGCGACGAATAAATGCAGTGAAATCGTTGAGGAGGTCAACAGTCATATGCGACGTGAGTAAATTTTAAAACCTTAATATTCCTCATAATTGAGTCGAATCAACATGATAACTATTTTAAGAAAATTACTGAACCATGATTTGATGTTATAAATATTGACATAGATATTAGGCAATTTATTCCTTGATATAGATAATTGTTGAAGCGAAATTTAGTGGAAACTGAGTACTGTAGCGTTTTCAATTTCTAAAGAATAATTAAGCCTTGGGGGTGACGACCTACTGCTAAGATGTTGAGAGGCATAGAGGCTTAAGCAATGAACCGTAGATCTAGACATATGCATTCCAGGTAGAAACCCTCCTGGTTCTCATCTGATGCGAATCTAAATTCCCTAGATCAATGAAAATTTCGCAAGTATGAAGGCAAGAAGGATTCTATATAACTGCCACTTAATTTAGGCAAAATCATTTAAAACATTTCTTGTAATGCGTATTCTCACATTTGTGCATGCTATCCTCTATCATTATCTATATCTATTGTTTGTTGTTTATTAATGTTTAAATAACTCTTAATCTACGTTAAACAAAATTTGACATATCAATAAAAAGTCAAAGATCCGCCATTCAAATAGATATGTAAGTCATTGAAACAATATGTAGATATTTGGCTGAACATATTCTGAAGTACTGCCTGTATTTATTTATGCATGAACTTTGCCTTCCTAAAAGAAGAAATACTACTTATACTCCATTGTAAATGGCAGTCTGAAAGGAATGTAGGCCTGTTTTCTTAGCTTTTCGTTATTATTGTGTTACTTGTTGTGTGTGGTGTTAAGTTTGGAAACAATAAAGATACTCTATCTGATTTTACTTGTTATTTATAATTCCCCTGAGACTTTGAACAATATATATCACCTATTTAGGGTGAGTTGTGCGCATTTCAACTTTATGGATAAAGTAAAACTACACAATAATTTCTCTCAATAATTCCAAAGCATTGGAGGTTAATGTCTCTCAAGAATGTCGATCAAGCAGTAAATTCGCCTCCATTATGTTTTTGAGCACCCTATCATTAATATGCTCGAGATGTTTTATACTTGCTCAAAGATGATTATTTTTATCTCATATTCTACTTTAATTTTTTTCCTATTCCATAATATACAAGTTTGAAACTCGCCATCAGCGTCTTTGAGCTGCGATGCGTTGTCTTCAAAAACGTCCCACCTGAATTCTAATTCAAATAATGCGCCTTTCGTTAATAGCTTGAACAAGTGACTACGCTAGGTAGTTGACGAAAGGCGGAGGTGACCGACGTTCAAAATGTGGAAGGCAATGTGGAGGAGAATGAAAAGCTTATCGCATAGTGGTCATTAGTATTTTCTCCACTCTAACAACATTTGTTTACTCTAATTTGTGGACCACGTTATGTCATTGGCGGGAGATTGTGTTATCGGTTGAAGGACACACACATCCCATAGCTATGCTGTCAGTAAATTTCTTATGTGCACTTATATTTTAGTAATAGTGGCTTTGACTTCGCTATGACTGGAAGTCAGCATTTCCAGATCCATGCATAAGATAAGTAGCTAACATAAGAAATGGCCTGTGAACAACTCTGGAACTGATAATGCACGAGAGAGGGAGGACAACAGAGCCTTTGTGGAGTTTGGACTTCCCAGCGTCCTTGTTCATCACAAGTAAGTCATCCATAGGCCTACAGCTGCGTTTCGAGCGGTAGTAATGGATATATTCGCATTTGTGGACGTTTCCGGATTGTGGTAAGCTGATTGTCTTTGGGTTTTGTAGGACATGAAGGGATACTCGTTCCTTCAGTTGTTTTGGAGATCTTGTGTTGAGGTAGATTCTCTGTAAACGTACTGCATCATCTCATTTAATGCATCGTTACATGGGTACCATTGGCGGTCAATAAGTTTTGAGTCCATTCTTGAAGGAATAGTTGGCATTTAGAGTCTTTATTTTGTAATGAAAAATGAGTGAATGGCGATATTATCAATATAAGGTGACAAAGGATTTAGTTGTGATTGGATCTTTTCACAGCCCTTTTTCTCCATTAATCGCGTTGCAGGTGTGATGACGAAATCTGTGATTTGGACATGACGTCCCTTGGAAAATTAGTTTTTGTTGATCTTCACGATGGAAAGGGAGATAAATATGTTTGTGAAGAAGACGAGCGCCTGAGTTTAGCCTATGAAAACCTGGAAGACTTGCCATACAACCTAATAGAATGCTTTGCAGGATTTGTGAAGACCTTGGATCTAAGCAACAATAAATTTAAGTATGTTTTTTATTAAGCAATGGAATTTAGTATCTCAGTTGCAACTGTTGTGCTCAGATCTTACGGTCTCCTATGTCCTATGTGCATTAATGTATTAGTTATTATCATGTTATTCTTTTTAGTTACTCTCGAGTGTACCTCGTAAGAAATTTGTCCTAGCCATATGTGATGACTTACTGATAACAATATAAATTTCATATCTTCCCTCGGTGAGAGAGTGCCACTGTTAAGTTTTCTCCCCAGTTCAAGTGCCAGGTTTTCAGTATCTCAATACATTGATTTACCACTATAGTGGATTTTTATTTAACTTCTCATCCGTCAACTAGGTCTCATTTTTGTAATAAGTTTTATAGATTGTCTCTCTATTTTTCAATTACATTTAGGTTCCAACTAATTTCTTCATTCATTAAACATAGTTCAGTGGTGGTTCATGAAGTTTACAATTTTTCTTTCAAGGAATCTGGATTTTCTGCCTCGTTTTACTGGACTCTCTGCCATAATCCTGGATCACAATGAAATTGCAGAGAATTTCGTTTTTCCCTATCTTCCAAGTGTTACATTGCTTTGGCTGAATCACAACAAAATAGCAAAACTTTATCCTTTTATTCGGAAACTGAGAGGAAGTTTCCCTGGGTTACAATACCTCAGTTTAATGGGCAATCCTGCTGCTCCAAGTTATCTTAATGGAGGAACATTCCATGAGTACCTTCATTACAGGTTTGTTTGTATTTTTTGTTTTATGTATTATGTTACTGAATGATTATTTTTTACCAAAAGTAATAATTTTATGTAGCGAAATTATGTGAATTGGGTAACAAGGACATTGTCATTTTAAACATATTCAGTCCATGTGTTCGCATCGGATTAATCAGCAATTTTGACATGAAGTCTTCAGGCATGTGTACACGATGCTTGTACCCCCACAAGTACGTGGCTGGACAAATGCATGGACTTAAACAATTTTAAATTTTAACGCGTAATTTTATGGCTACGTGTTCATACATTTGTACAATTTTAGGTGTTTATGTGGTGCTATTTTAATGGTGAATGAGTTCATACATCTACCCATGTGGGTACATGTATTGCGTAAACATGGCTTAACCCACGGCAGTTTTTCAGACTTCGGTGTTTTTTTTCAATACTTCCTCACTACCTGGATAGAATTGGACCATCGACAAACCTAATATGATGTGTTATATTAAGAGTTAAAGCTATTCCCCGATCTTTCATGAAGTAGTGTTGGTCAAGCATTCACAAACTGTGTGTTGGCCCGTACGATATATTATGAACTATTCATAGAGGGCTGTTCAGGGATCAACTCTGGGGATCAACAGCACATGCTGTTCATGGGGAACAACTCTATGAGCAGTGGGTGTACAGTTCAATGAGTACCAAGAGCTACTGCAAACTTTAAGAACACTTTGGAAAATTTTACCAACATTTTAAAGCTAAAGTTATGGAACAGTTTACAAACACTTAAAAGGATATGTTCGTGTTTACTCAGTAGAATTTTACATCGTAATGTTTGGGATTATTCATCAATGGTTGTTTGATTAATTCTATGATGAACAAAAAATGTACGTAATAATAACACGTGCATAACATGATTCATAGCTACATGTAAGAAATTCCCAGAATTTACCCTCAACCCCACTCCCTCACCTAGAGCAAAAGAAAACAGTGATATACCCTAAATGAGCTACTTTGATACACTATTGTATGGTATGCATGTCATATTTTCTGATATTCAATCCAGCTAATTCAGTATCTAAATCACAATGAATTGCTTATTGTTAGTTTATGTATTCATTATTAACTTTCTATTATGTTATCAGTTAGGTATATATGGGTCACAGTGATGTGAATTTTGAGTGCCTTTTTGCACTAATTGCAGATATTTTGTGTGTCGTATTTTCAATATTTGATACTATTTAGGACTTTCAGGTTAATAAATGATTGTTGTGCAAGCTTTCTTTATGCCAAACATTGTGAGAATCAAAGATTGTCCACAGCCATGGCCACGGGATACCATGGCTGCATTAGTCCATAATCTGCCTGGCATGACAAAAAAATATCTTGGTATATTCCACACATTAAATCTTCATTGTTGACCCAAGTTTCCACTGCACAGTAATTATTATCAATGTCTGTTGCTGTGTAATCAAAACCTGGATCAGCAAAAACATTTAAAGTGTATAATATACTAAGATATTTTTCGTCGCGTCTGTGACTGTGTTCCACAAAGATATGCCTTCAACCATTAATATCATAATATCCCTCTTGTTTTACCCATGTATGAGATAGTTAAAACCTCCCCTATGGTTTAGGTATGAACATTCTGTCATAGGTTAATAGGAGGATTTAACTATTTGAAGCCTTCAGTAGTTGCTTATTCTACAATACTATTGGTGATAATAATTGTGCCCTGAATCATATCTTTACTTTCATTTCCTAATCTACTGCATTTAACTGTCTGTGATGTTCCTTTACAATTGTTTTAGATGTTTATTTTTGTTCGGTGGGACATGTTTTTCCTTTTTTATAGCCTGTTTACTTCATGTTATTTTTCTCACTCTCTATTTTTTTGTGCTCTTACTTTGTGCTTACTGAATGGAATAATCTTGCAGGCTATTTGTGATATCATGGTTCCCGAATCTTATTCACTTGGATGATTGTGGAGTTACTGATGAGCAAAGGATTGAGTCAAAGCGCATATATCAGCGCTCACTTTTTGACAGCCTCTCACAAAAATCTTGTGCTCGACCTGTGGGAGTTAGTGATGGTAGTACCTTGATGCCGTCTTATCTGAAAACTTTGTGTTCCAAGCTAACTGGTGCTTTTATTGGATGGGACAGAAAACGCATGATGCCAGTTTCATGCCATGAAAGTGATTCATCTGAAGGAAATAGAAGATGGAATGTTGTCATTTGATTCAGCCTATGTATTGGTAAACTTCTAAGTTTTTTATTATATATTTTAATTGTTAGTATTGTGCTAGTGAAAGTGGTTTGAAATTTACCATTTGTATGAGAATTTTTCATACTTTCATAATGCATAAAAGTTAAAAGTCATATATTCATATATATGCATACCTTCACTTCTTCAAAGATTTTTCTGGAAGCACTTGTATGCTTTTAGTCTAAAATTTCCTTCTTTATTTGACTATTTGTCCTGTATCACATATATTTCCTTAACACACTCACTGCTGCACTAGTCTGTAGGGTGGAACCAAGCCTGGCTCAGTGAAAGTAAAGGAATAAAGAGAGGCACTGCTGCAACCTCCCAGTCGGAAAGGACCTCACGTGCAAGGCTGCGTCACTGCAGTGAGTGTGTTAAGAGAAAAGCTGTCTTACTATACCTCCCTCTGCAGGTCTTTTACTTCACTAACTGTCTTCACAATTTTCCTCTTAAGTTTCAGTTTTAAACAAATGTTTGTAAGTCACTGAAACATTCTTTTCACTATAAATCATTGAAATGAAAAATTTTATCTTATTGAATGTGTGTTAAGATGCTGATTCTTTTCCTGGTGAAGCAATGATTTGTTGAGGGTTTATATCTTTTCTAGATGGAAATTATTTACACGCCTTGTATACTTGTGTATAAGCTCACCTTGTGTAAAGTCGGACCAAAGATTTTTCCGCAAAATATAATGTTCCTTTTCAAATGACATGTGTACACCAACTTAGGTTTTATTTTCTCCTGAACATGAAATGTTTGAATGATATTTTTCATCTTATATGATTCTGAAAAATTATCCTAGGTTTTAAAGATTGTTTAGTATTTATGCCACTGATAAAATATAAAAATTGTTTTTTTTTATCTGCATAATGTAAAGGAGAAAGTTTTTTTAAGGATTTTGTTTGGCTTAAAGATCATACTTTGGTAAGTTGTGTCAGACAAAAATTTAGCTCTTACCAGGAAAATATATGTATTAATTTTGTAGGTATTACAATTATTTATTCTTATGGCTGCAATATAATAGTGCTTGCATGCCAAATTTCTGGAAAATACAGTGGCATTGAGTCTTGTTTCCGTAATAGCCCTTGCAACTTTCCAACCTACTCTACACAAAAGGGCACCTGTAGTATAAAATATTAAGAATTTCTTCTGTTGATACAATTAATTAGGAGGTTAGATTAAATTGAGTAGTTGAGTTAATTCACAGCAAAATATATTCATTAGTCTGATATGTCTGACTACCAAACAAGACAACATATACATGAAGACGTTAGCTCACATAAAACTACCTGGACATCCAATCCTCCTTTTACATGGACCTTATTTCTAGTGATCTTCACTCTAAATCTAATAAAAAAATGCAAAAAGAAACAAATTGCTGGTAAATTATTAAATAAGTTACAAATGTCAACTGGAGATGATGTGATATACTTAATGTTCATTTGCTTGTGGTATGAAAGAAAAGTGCTTGTGCAATTTTTATTTGTTCCATGCATGATTTCGAGGGAATTGGAGATTGATATATTGCTCAGTGGTGAAGCACTGTGACCAGGAAAAGATTTATCACATTTTTTTTCTGCCAAGATTTAGCCTTCAAAAGAATGGGTCATGTTTATTCTGACCCCCCGCAATTTTTACCAAAATTTAAGTCTCAGAAAGTTGGACTATACATATGTATTGCAATTATATAAACTAGTAAGTAGTTCATATTAAAGTAAAGGCATGATGGAAGATGTAGCAGATGAAGCTACAAATAGTGCGGAAAAGAATGATATGCAACTTTGGGTCAGTATTGTGGGTGTTTTTGGTGCATGAATTTAGTACATATTACAAATATGTCTTGGTCAAGTACTTGGCTTAGTCTTCATAGTTGGAACACTGAGTTATGCAAAAAAAACAGTGCCCCAATCCATATTTGCATCTAAGTAGACTGATCAAAATATTCTACAAGGAAACAAAAATGAAGTAGCTGCTTCGATTTTTGGATTCTCAGCAGCAATTGATACCCCTTATCTTTTACTGCTGCCAAGATAGGTGACCTCCATATTAATTGAGCAGTTTCTTAATATCTCATCTGTATACTGGCTAACATTTCGATCCTGACATGCTTCTTTATTTGTTACCTATGCAGTTCTATGATATTTTAATGATAAACAGACAGTTGCAGTTTAGTTCAGACTTGAACTCTGAACTTTGGTGGTACATACATATTGTGAGAAAAAGAACTCGAAGAAAGTAGGTACTTGTATAGCCACTTTATTGATACTACAAATAATATTTATTTTGCACATGAAAATAGATGTGGTTGACATTCCGTAGTTATTTGCTATTTACATCAGCTGTCTCATTTTTACTTGTGTAACCTCAAAAAGAGTGTTTAAAAAGTTTTTTAAGGAATTGTTAGATCAAGATAGTATGTAACAGTACCATAGTAAATGCCCTCTAAATATTATATTCAGTGTTATTTTATTCCTTCCAGAGACGTATATTAACTTCAGGTAGTCTTCTGCAGTCTATCGGTAGGTTCCTGAAAGTACAATTTTTTATTGAAAATTTTGACCAAGTGAGCACTTAGGCATGAAATTCATAGATTTTAAATTACATACATGCCACCTAGCTGGCGGAATGCTTCAGCTTGCACATCATGTACCCCTCCACTGGTTTCACATATAATTTTGGCCCAGGTATATTTCTTTATCTCTGCAAGTTTGGCTGAAAGGAAAATTTGTCTGTTAAAGAAAAGGCAAAACTTGGCTGCAATATGTCTCTCTTGTAAACATGGTTGTCAACTTATTTTTGTAAGAGTCTACAATTGAGGGCACAATTTATGTAAGCAGTTCTTGCCGAATCCTTGAAAGTATTGATATAGACTTAGCTCTTCATTTAGTCTTGTGAAGTGGAAGGTTATAGGTATGCATCCCAATGATTCCAACTAGCAATCACAAGGGCATGAATTGAAGAATAATAGTTTTTCTTGTAAGATCACCTAGTGAAAGTAGATGAAAACATTTAGAAGTGTATATGTATTTCTCTTTTGTATGGAAGCACGTGCAACCTCAACATATTTTTGTTCAACACAGTTAATTCTTTGATGTGGAGCAAAATGATTTAATCACTCTGGGAGAATGCTGTCCATTAAAATTTTGTTTTCAGTTGTGAGCATTGAAAAATTAATGCAACATTAAAAATCTTTTAATGATAAAAAGATTTTTTTCGGGCTTCTTCGATTGAAAGCAAGCCATTGAAATTTGTTGTGGACTTTTAAGTTCATCTCAGAGACAAGTGAGAAATTTCTATGAGTTTAAACTTGCTCTTAGAAATGTGTATCATACAGTTGCTATTTTGACTTTTGATTTATACTCAAAAATAGTATTTTTCATTGAAAACAATCACAAAACAGAGGCAGTGGTGTTATTTTGTCACAATAAATTGTTTTGTGCATATAGAAATTGCTTTTTCTAAGGAAGAATTATGAGTATGAATGGGAACCGGTCCGTGAGCTAGTATCATGCTAAAGTGGTGTACAAAGAGAATTCATTTGCATTTCATCAAATAGCTGTTAAGAATGGATGGAATAGGAAAAAAAATATCTTGTCACTTTGCATGCTAAGGCCACAAGGAATCACACTGGGAAATAGTCAGGGTCCTGGAGAATTGGTTCTCTCAGCAAATTGCACCGGTAAGATATGTTAGTGTAAAAAGTAGTTTATATACGCTAAGTAAAAATGATGGTCATGGTTTGGATCTTTCTTCTGAAGCCCAAATGGCTTTGCACATCAGTGAGAGGAAGTTGGATCGTAAAAATGGGCCCCTGAAGTTCCATTGAGATCAACTGGTTGTGTCTCCTTTGGAATCTAGGAGATACCAAAGTTTGGCATTTGTGGCCTACCAAATTCTTTCCGGGATGAGTGTGATAACAGTTTGAGTCACATAGGGATGCGAAGTTGTGCTCAGTAGGCCATGCAGTGTGGGCGAAGGGCATCTGGAGTTTCAAGGCTTAAGGAAATGGCTTGATGAATGAATTGGTACATTACAATTTGATACAGTGTTACTGATTGATGTTGATTCCTGCTTAATAGTGGTAAAATACACTCACTTGTTGAATATCACATGTATATATCATGGCACTCCAATGATGGCTATCTGTGGAATCTGTTTACTCATTGTTTTAGTGTATGGTCAAGAATGTTCAGGTTCCCAAGCTGGATCACTTGCTCAATTCCTAGATTGAGATCTCATCATAATGATCTGATTGTGTAAGACTTCAAATTGGTATTAAAGCTGTTTCAACAGCAGTGAGAGTTTTTCACTTGTAAATGAAAAGGAAATCAAGTATCTTTTACAGTTTTTTTCAGAATTTAAATACAGTTCAGAAGTCTTAACCAGTTTTCAAATGTATTCATTTTAGATGCGCCTGTTTTTAAAGAGAGTTTTGCTAAGTAGTTATTTTCAGGAAGTCCATTGGGTTAGAGATTCCATGTTTGCCGGCATTGTGATGGCCAAATTGTCCATCATCTTTCTATGGTTGCCAACGTCATGATGGACGAGTTGATTATCGAAACATTGGCAACCAGGGAATCTCTTATCTGCTGGACCAAAGAGAACTACTGGACATAACACTTAAGGATAGGTGTGTACCAGTTCATTCTGGTTTCTTAATGCATAAATGTTTCTTTTGTTTAAAAAGGAGCAAAAAACCTAAAGCTAATACATATTAAATACATATGCCTCTACTAGAGTTAACCACTAGGTTTACATTTAAATTTGAAACTACATAATTATTCTTTAATGATTTAAAGAAGTAGACTACACATAAAATTTGACTTGGTACCAGGTTGAAATTTATTTTGACCATGCCCCTAGATTGAGTTTCTTCATTATTTTACATGGCACAGTTGGAATTATGTAGTTATGATACTTTTGGTTTTAATTTTTGAATAACAATTTTTAATATTTGTAAGTTGCATTAACTGCTGCCCTAGTGCATTTACCTCAATTAGCTAATCAAGGCATAGGATACAAATTTAATGGTGACATTTTCTCTTGTTAGCTCTGTTTAGTCAGAAATTTTTCTGCTTAAAGTCACTCATGGGCATTCTAGAAGACCTTGATTCTTCTCTGAACTAAGAAATACATACCTGGATCAAAAGAGCCTTCATTTCCATTCATATAGAAGAAGCGGTCGCCGACACGTGATCGATAGAATTGTTCTGCTATGATGCAGAGACTTGTAGGACCTAATAGAGAGCCTTTCACATGAGTTTCCAAGGCACAGCCAACCTCAAGGTCAACATCATCAACATGTCTGTAAACTTTTTGAAGTCTTTCGATTTTCTGCCAATGGACAAGAAGGATGTAACAGTTTATTTAGTTTTTGGAAGATGCTTAGAATTAATGTCAATTGTGAAAGGTTCATTATTTGTCTTATGGTGTAATAGTCTATTTATTCTTAAAGCATGAAATATAGTAATACTAATGAAAAATTGTTTCCCAATGGGCCTGAGGGAAATAAACAATGAGACATCTTTTAAAACAAGCAAATCTGAGTATCATAATAAGTCAATATGTATCACAATGAGTTATATTACCTCTGGATGAAAGACGTCCTCATAATCACTCCACTTTTTAGCTTTTGGCAGTCCACAAATGTGTCTGTAAGTATTATATGATGCAAGCCCGTGGTCTCGGTGGCGTTGAATATCAATACTTATTAAGTCTAATCCATGAGGCGATTTACCTTTGAAAAGTAGACCGGTGAGCTAAAAATTCAATGAGAATATTTTAAGACGTAATCTCACGTATCCACATTTTGCTGCAGAATAGATCATAACAAATTCTATTTAAATTGTATCTATGCTAAAAATATTCTTTTTTAGCATAGATACAATTATACAACAGTTCTGTCTATTGACAATAGATTCAATTATATAGGGTAAGTTGTAATTGAACTATGCATACATGGTAGCACTATTGTTAGTACTACCATGCATACATATTTCAAAAAGTAGTGTAGAACGAGTACTTTGTGACATCTTCTGCAACATTCAACATGTGTGACATTTCTGTCATCTTTAGGTGTACACAATTGGTTACATTGTAGAATTCAAAGTATTTGTTTCATTTTATTCCTGTGCATGGAATTCGCATAAAAATTCGTTGTAAAGCACTTCCATGACAAGGACGATTCCGAGGACAATTATGGAAACAACCATACCCCTGAAAGTTTACTCATCCTTCCCAAAATTTTGAAATGGACACCTTTGAACAATGAGTATTATCAGGCACTGCACCAGCTAATGCTGCAAGCAATTATTTCAGCACCTCTCCATTCTCCTCTTTGACTAAATTCCTAATCATGAAAGCAATAACCTTTCTGATGCCCCCAGCCCTTGACCCACAACTCCACTGTCTTTTGCCTTCCTCAGCCTTGTAATTTCTCCCTTAACTATTTCAAAAACCCTCAATAAACCACCATAATCCGAATTTTGTTCCTTTTGCAAATTTGTAGAATGCTTCATGAAATTGAGAGGCAAATAGTTGAAATGCACAAAGTAAGGATGGATTGGTTCCACTTCTTTTCGGTTCTAGGTCACTTCTTAGCTCTGGTTCTCTGGTCTGGTTCTTTATTTAGTACTTTGCATTGCTTGATTTTTTTTATCACGGGAGAAGTCTTCTGTTTGATTATTAGGCTTAAACTAGAATAATGCACCAAGTGTTCTGTACTTAATTGCATCCTTAGGATCATAAAATTTACAACATTATGAGGCATAAAATCTTGCTATATTTCGAGATCTACATAATACCCTGCGGGCCACCACATGGCCTTGTGGTAGGGGGCGTTAGGTCACCAGCCGTGTAAAGATGTAAGTTTATGGGAGGTGAATTGGTGACATACATTATATGAGTGTATTTAGTGGAGCTCAGTTTTTATTGTGGTTGCTTATTGTGCGTGGAAAGAACAAGTTTTGGTACCTATCTGTTTGGCAGGGTGTCTCTCTTATTTTATCACATCTGTTAGGCCTAAAGATGTAATGAGGAGTCATGATAATATTCTCTGCGTCACTCTGAAAAATATCAGTTCTGAATTTCTCCAGCAACCTAAGCCTAGCGAGTAGCCGCCATGTGTAGGGGTTCCCACCTCAATTCCTCTAAAAGTTGTGAGACTCTATATGTTTGCTCATAGCAGATCTTAACGAAGCTTCCCTTTGTATTTTATTAATTTTTGTGGTTAAATCATTATGACCTATGTCCCAAATGCTCGCGAGATATTAAAGGTGCGGCCTAACCAGAGCGAAGTAGCATCTCTCTTTAACTTTATCATCCAAGGACCTTACTATTATAAGTTTGACGAAACCTAGTTTCTTTAATGCTGTGCCACATATGTTTTGCATGTGTAATCCCCACGATATATCATAAGTTAACGTAATTCCAAGATATTTTACTGTATCTGAAGATTTAATGTTTACTCCACCAACAGTATAGGTATGGCATTTTTGAGATGACTTTCTCAGGGAGTGAACTGTGGTGCATTTGTTGATAATTAATTCTAACCCCCACTCCGGGCACCACGAATGAATGTTGTTGAGGTCCGATGACAGCTTCAAAGTCCGCGTCTTCGCTCATTTCACGGTAGATAACTGTATCGTCTGCAAATAATCTTAATTTACTGCTAACTCTAGAACTCAGGTCATTAATACAAATAATGAATAAAAGTGGGCCGATCACACTTCCTTGAGGAACACCGGATGTGAATTGGACCATATCAGAGCTAAAACAATCAACTTTTGTTTTGAAATCAACTTTTTGTTTTCAATCACTGAAAAAGTCCCTAATCCAATTCATTATTTCCGAATAATTACTGAATCCATTTTAATTATCTGAAGTTAAAAGCTAATTGAGAATTTAATAGGAAAGCCGAAAGCATTAGCAAGATGCTAAAGGCGTTATTGCTATGTTAATGCATGAGAAATGAAAATTTAAAAACAAATACTGCAGCCCACACAATTCGGTGCTTTTTTTGGCATTAGAAATTTTTCTTCAAACCATTGAAACAATATCTCCACAAATATTCCGTTAGTAAAACTATTTCACAAACGAGTTGGGCGTGCCTTTATTTATGATTAAGATTGTACTAAATGTATAAGGATGACTTAAAATAATATGTTTGTAATATATCAGTATGAGAAATATCTGAGACAGAAGTGAATATTACCGAAAATTACGGTAATTTTCAGGAGCTGTGGTAAATTACATAAAATACCACTGTAATTTTCACAATGGCCCATCTCTAAATGAGAGGAGGATGAGAAGAGATGTAAAGAAAAGACATATGAAGGATGGTGCTGAATGGGTCAGAAACATGGCCATTGTGGAGAGAGGATATGATTTGACTTTAGGAATTGGAAATGTGAGTTTGGAGAAGGATGGAGAGGGTGTGCTGAGAATGGAGACATTGTATATGGTGGGAGAAGGCAAAAAGATAGGATGGAGGACATGTAGAGAGGTGGAGGCCTATTGAAGAGGTTGGTGGTGGGAAGATCACAGGTCCCTGGAGGGGATAGGAATTCTTGAAGAAATTAGTAGAGGTAGAGAGGGTATGAGAGATATCAGATGGTGAGCCATCTATCACAGGGAAAGTGAGAACTTTAGTACTTAATCTTAGTAAATGCACCATGGTACACCTCTTGCAAAGATCATCACTAATATGTCATATCTACACCGTAGATGGAGTAAACACAAAGTCTTCAGATAAAGTCAATTATCCTGGAATTACTAAACCTCTAAACTAGGATTTATCTAGCATATGATAGGATGGTCCTTGAATGAAAAAGTAAAAGAGAAGTGCTACTTGACATTGGTTAGGCCGCACGTGAAATGAGTCACGAGCAATTGATACCCTGGACAGGAAGATTTAACCAAAAAAATGAATGAAGTGCAATTAAAAGCCTTGTGCTTCATTAAAAACTTCTATGAGCCAACATATAGCATTTCTGAGGTTTTAGAGGGATTTGGTTGGGAGCCACAAGAGACTCGGAGGCTATACCCTAGGCCTAATTTACTTGAGAAATTCAGAATGGGTGTCTTTCAGAGGGACAGCAAAACTTTCTCACAATTATATGGCTGGTATCCTAATGCACCCATGTGGCAACTCTCAAGGTAGTATGTAGATGTAGAAATGTTCCAGAAATTGGGATGTTAGGATGAGGCCTATTCAAAATCCTACCAATCAAGTGGAATACCCAAATGAGTGTGTGTATGGAATATTAAATTTAAGTCTTATTATTAAGAATTATTGGGTGTTGTACCTTCTGGACTGTCAGTAATTTTTATTGGGTGGCATTTGATAGATTAATAGAAATTTTTATTACCTCATGAGTGAAATATTGGTCCGTCGACTCCATGGGCTGAGTGATAGCTCCCCTTAGTAGTCCTTGAAAGCTGTGACCATCTTCGATTGGCCCTGGTTTGTTGAAGAAATCACTGGCTTGCTTTTCATTGTACACCTTTCTATCAGGTGTGAGCAACCTAGAATAGAAATTTAACTACAATGTATATATTCATTTATTCATATTTACTCTCCGTCCTGCCATATTGGACAGTATTTCTATTCCCCGAGCTATATATATGCACTCACTCGATAGTCCCTGGTGTTGTTGTATGGAGGAAACGGAAGGCACCCGTCGTGAATGAATTGATGATAGCTGGTGGGATGTCAGGGTTGTAATCACGCACATAGCCATGGCGGTCCACATCCAGCCTCAATATTCCATGTTTCACCATGAAGTCATGGCCTGTTGTGTCAAGGAAATCATTCAGGGTTAACCAATTTAATCCTTTGAGATATTAGCTGACATCTAACCTTACAAGGTATCTACAGTTTAAAATTTGTTACAATCAAGTGCCTTATAATAATGTTTAGTACTCATTCAACTGATATTTTTGTATTTTTACCCAGAAATATTGGTAACCACTCAGTGTAACACACATGCTGATAGGCTGCTATGCAGTATTTTCTTGCTTCTTGGTAAAGTTTTTCATCATTCCAGTGTGGATTCAGCTTTTGCATTTCTCTGGCAATGATGTTATGCCATCTCATGAATAGTATGTGCATAATTGTGAGGTCCATGTGAAGATTAACTCTGACATCCCCTGTAATGAAAATGAAGAAAATCTGTTATCTAATCATACTTACACTTGCTCTTCATGAAATCTATGCTACTATTAACACTGGAGTTGATTTGTACTTATGAGCCTCTTCACTGCTGGTGCTAGCCATGTATGGGGTGCTCCTACTATCAGGGCCATTCCAGTTATCTTTATAAGTAGGTACTTTAATTTCAAATAAAAAACAACTATCTATATTTTTTACCTTGGTCATTTTTCGAAAGGTTATGTTAACATTAGGGAAGTGAATGATGGAAAATGATTTATTTAGATTGAAAAAAATGAAAATTAACTAATTCATACCATGTGTTTGAAAATGCCCATAGATATGTCACTAAGAGGGGTTTCTCATGCAGGCTTAACCACAATTGGCTTAATTGAACCCACCAGCGTCTAAGGCATTTGACATGGCCTGGATAACGATTTTCACTACTTTCATCTCTTTAATGATTTATAGTTTTTTTTAGATTTAAAGTTTGAAGATTTAAAAGTGTTTAATGATTGGATTTCAAAAGCAATTATAAGCTAAGCATAATCACGAAAGCATATGAAGTACTAAGTTTAACTAGGTAATGTATGATTGGTTGAAAGGTACTGTGCATATTTAGGGTCTCTGTACCAGATTCTTTCAGTAGGTCATAAAAAGTGATGTGGTAGGTTCGTAGAAAATACAAATCCCTTTCAAAGGATTTTGATTTTAGTGAAGCTTTCACTTTCACCTGTAAAAGTTGTTGACTTAATGACATCAGTATAACATGATTCTCATTCAAAACATCTAAGCCACCCAGCGGGGTTCTCCATTTGTACGTACAGTCGATTCCAGGAGGAATTCACAGCAGTTTTAAAATATCCAAAATTTTAACTCTCATTTTGAAATCATCCATATCATTGGGTGTAGCCCTCTAAGGATCCCTCTGTTTTCTGACCAGAACTGGCTGAGACTTTGCTAGGTGTTAATTTTGGGGGTACATACTGATTATGATGAGGTGGATAATGTAGGGAGAAGGTTTTGAAAATTAAAAACAAATTTTGTCTTGGTATTTAGAACTGGTGTACATAATAGTCGACTTTTATGATTGATGGGGGGGGATTTTTGAAAAATTATTTTTATGACAATATGGACATTTAAAAATCTGGAGGATGAGAGTGACAATCTGAGGCATTCTACATACCTACATATTATTTTTGGAGAAAGCAGGGGTTAAGATTTGGAAAATTTTGTCATGGAAGAAGGAAATAAATAAAATATTATACATAAAAAGATGTAAGATAGGACTTTTAGGATAAATATAAAGATTTTTTTCTTGTAATCCTTTTCTTTTTTTAATTTTACCGTTTAATGATACTATTATTTGAACTTGTGGCAAACCTGTCTACCGGTGCACTTTCACACCGCCCATGAACCAGTGAAACAAGTAGCGCTCTCGCTTCCTGCCTGGCCGACCGATGCTGTGGCTCTGGGCTAGCGAGCTCGCCTGTCAAGTGGGCAGCCCGGGTTCGATTCCCAGTCCCGGAGTTTACTATTTGATAATGCTTTTTTCTTGCAGTTTTTCGATTGTTCTAGAACATTGTTCTGGCATTTTCCTGAAATTATATGGCATATTCTAAAATGGTCACTCTTAGTATAAATACTGAAGCCCTTGATCCTACGAGCCAGTCTTGTTTCGACATC
Source organism: Ceriagrion tenellum (assembly GCA_963169105.1). Lineage (NCBI taxonomy): Eukaryota > Metazoa > Arthropoda > Insecta > Odonata > Coenagrionidae > Ceriagrion > Ceriagrion tenellum. The sequence continues at coordinate 103,355,967 of OY720632.1, read as the reverse complement.
GGAACAATAAACAAGGGTGAAACTTAACACAAGTCTTTTCAATCGCTATCTGACATAACCAACCATCAGCTACATTGGTGACCCCAACTTGATTTGAACACGCATCCAGCTACAAATTTATTTATTATTTAAATTTAAAACAAGAAAGTCAAAAGAAATAACCAATGTTTAATGGGAGAAATAGGAATTTGGGGGAGGGGGGTTTGCACTACAGTTTATGAGGGTGATTGGCACCCCTGCAGAGCACTCCAATTTTCTCATCTCCAGCTGCATAATTCCTCCAGTTCTTTGCGCTGTTTTATCTACCACATTCTTCTTTTGCCTCGTTTGCTTCACTATGTTTTTATTCATTACCTTTTACCTCCTACTGAATTCTGTTTTCATAATTTTCTACTTCCTTCTTCATCTAATTTATCATTTTTTATGTTTTCCTTGGTTTTTAAAATTAATTTTCTTGTCAACAAATATATTAATCTTGGCTGCTTAGCTATTCACATGGCTACATTTTTCTTTCCTTAGTTAACAGTTCCGAAATGTGCATTACTCCTAAAAAATTTGTCAAATACACAGTTCCTTACTGTCACTCCTCTTTGCTCTGTTAGATAATATCTCCCACATTCCACTCCTTTATTTTCCTTCCATTGTCTAAGCATAGTTAAACGGGAATCAAATTGATGAGCATCATGCATATTAAGGTCAGATCATACATTAATGTTAACAGCGCTCATTCATGGTGCCAAGATTAGAATTTAATATTAGTACACTACAGCTCACTTCCTGCGAAAGTAATCATTCCAATACCTATACTATGGGTGGAGTAAACAAAATCTTCAGATAGAGTGAAATATCTTGGAATTACCTTAACTTCTGATATGTCGTGGGAAACATACATGCAAAACATATGCAGCACAGCATTAAAGAAACTAGGTTTTGTTAAGCGTAAACATAATAGGAAGGTCCTTAGTAGTGAAAGTAAAAGAGAGATGCTACTTCACTCTTGTTAGGCCACACCTTGAATATGCTGTGAGCATTTGGGATCCTGGTCATAAAATTTCAACCAAAAAATTAATAAAATACAAAGAAATGCAGTATGCTTTATTAAAAACTGCTACGAGTGAACATATAGTGTCTCACAACTTTTAGAGGGATTAAGGTGGAATTCTGAGAGACTCGGAGGCTACACACTAGGCTTAGGTCGCTTGAGAAATTCTGAACTGGTGTGCCTCAGAGTGACACAGAGAATATTATCATGACGCCTCATTACACCTCTAGATCTGACAGAAGCGATAAAATAAGAGGAATACATTGCCTAGTAGATAGGTAGATAAACTCGTTCTTTCCGTACACAGTAAGCAATCACAGTTAATACTGAGCTCCACTAAATACATTCCCATAATACATGTCACACTTTCACCTACCAAAACCGTACATCTTTATACGACTGGTGACCTAACACCCCCGCCACACTCCCATGCGGCAGCTCGCAGGGTAGTATGTAGGCTACATCTAAGATGCTGTGTGACGTTTTATTATTGTTCATGAATTACTGCATCAGAGTGATCAAGACTAATTGATTCCTCCATCTATCCACCAGTTTTTTAAATTTGTATATACCTGTGACCTCAATGGAGTTTGAACCACACGTTGTGTAGTTTTGACAAATCATTTCTCCTGCAGAATTCATCAGCCTTCCTGCCCCAGATGTTTCTAGACTTCCCTCTCTCTTGTCCCTAGACTTCCATCTCTCTCTTCCGTTATAATTGCATTCCAATCCCTCATCAATATTTGGTTCTTTTTATGTTGAACTGTACAAATTATATTTTCCTTCGGTTTGTTGTTACAATACTGAAATAAAGGGGGTGTAGAGTTCTCCTACCTGCTTTGTAACATGGCTCTGATTGTGATGTAGCAGCACATGAAGACTGCTTGTCATCTGCATCAGGTAGCACTTCTCCATCAGTTTCTTTAACAAATGAAGCTTTTAGTAGTCCACCATGAAATGTCCTCAGTGATCTTGCAGTTTGATCGTTTGACCCATAGACAAGAGAGAGGTCAAGGAAGGCAGTAACAGCATTCAACTGCAAGAAACACAATATATTCTCTGAATGAATTAAAGATGAGAATTTTGTTTTCCAGTATCTAATTATAACTATTCAGCTTAAGAAAAAATTCTTTTTCGTTACTGAATAAATAATGAAAAAAATTTTCAATCTAGTCCATAGTGAATTTTTGTAAGAAAAACTTTTAAGTCCTCTATTTTTGATCAAAACGACCCAGATTTCAATCTGTACTATAATTTTTGGAGTGTGAATTGACATTTTCTGTCATAATCAATATGTACCTTGAAAATTACTGTATAAAGTTGAAACCTGAGTCAGTTTAATTAGAAAAAGTGTAATTTTACCAAGTGAAGTTTTTCGTAGTATCATGTAGTTCCATGATGTATAGCCTGCTGATATGATAAATATTTTAGCTCATTTCGAAATTGTTACCTTTTTCTAAATGAAACAAAAGGGAAAATGCACTGCTAGAAGCTTAGGAGCCATGAAATTTTAGATTTCAAGAAAAATTTATGTACAACTGTATCTGTAAGAGTAGTTGACCAGTCTAACTATGATAACAAAATCACTTTAGAAATTTTTGTTACTTGTTGGATTCCTCTTTCTACATTTCAATGCTTAGCCAATAATTTTCAAATGTTTTGTTGCCCATTACAGTTACAATATTTATTGTCTCTGAAACCAAATCAATCTTTTTACCTGTTGACCTGGACCAAGTCTGCAACCATCAGTAGGTACTGTCATTGTTCGGACGAAGTTAAGGCAACGAATACCAAATTTGGAATAGAAAGGGTGATTCTCTGGAACTTCAATTGGTAAACAGGCCGGGTGTAGCTTATTTGGGGGTAGTTTTCCTGAATGGTCCCTTTTACAGCACTGGATTGGTCCATCCTCTGTAAATAAGGAAGAATTACAATTGGCTTTAAATTTTGACCAGCACTTCAGTGAAATTTTAATACATCCTTTACTTATATGTATACATTAACTAAACGATTATACATTTAACTAAAATTTCTGTGTTGAGAGTCAAATGTCTCAACACATTGAGAAAATGAGCACATTTATAGTCTTAGTAATCTTTTTAGTTATTTATATGGTCTATTATCCTTGTGAGACATTCCTGCAATTCATGATTGTTATTTCAGTGAAATTGTCAACTTTTAGTAAGTTTCTGAAAATATTTTCTGGCTGATTCCTTAGCTATCCTGTTGAATGTAGTTATATGTGTAGTTATTTATCATTAATGTGATCTACAGATTATCATATACTTAGTTAAATTGCTCATGTGAAGCACATATACGTAGTTAAAATGTTTATATGAAGCACGTCATTATATGCTTCACAAGGGTTCTTTGAGGATGGCAGATAGAAATGGGCTGTTGACTTGTGACACTGGAGTGTTAAAGAAGTGAGAGGAAAGCTTGTAGCCAGGGAAGACAAATGTGAAACAGTTGGAATAGGTTAGAGGCTAGGAAGTAGGCGGTTGATTTTCTGAAGATATGACAGAAGTTGATGGAGGTTTTGAGATTGAAAGGTTGACATGTTGAATAGAGTGGCAGAGAGAATTAGGTAAGTATGGAAGAAGAATTATAAAAGAGGAATTGTGGAGGACATATTGGAAGGCTGGATGATGAGGAACAAATAAATAAAGTTCTAACAGAGAGTATAGCCTTACATGAATTGCCTCATGAATTTTTTCAAGGGATCTGAGACTTGGGAAAATGAGGCAGTGACAGTTCAATGTGTTACTTTTCAATTAGTATAGTATCCTCTGAATGGATATGCTGCTGGTTATAGTGAGCTATAGGATTTGTGCCAACTGCAAAATCTCTATAATCTGGAAAATTTTGTAAATTGACACCTACCATTTTGAGCATATTGTATGGCATGTTAGGTTCAGGGTTGAAAATGTTAAATCACTGATATTAGTTGTTTTCATTTATTTTTTAAATAATTTATATGCTCAGAGGAATGTTAACTTGTTGGACTGATGTTCCCATTTCTCTTTATTGGAATTTTGCTGCAATATGTTTCACAAAGCGTAGACTTTGCTAATCATCATTTCATTACATGAAGTATGAGTGAAATATTTTTGACAAGGAATAATTGCTCATGGCAATGGTCATAAAACCAGGAATATATTCAAATGTAAATCATTGCTCTGATCTACATATTTAGGGTTAAATCTTTGAGACACAGATGATGGCTGGTTCTAAAAACAGACATCGCATTGTTAAATTTTTGTATCTAAGATACAGAATTATTCCTCATTATTGAGCCAAAAAATTGGAAGAATGGTGCTTTATAAATATGTAACAATTTACCATGTTACCTGCAATTTCATTTTGATCTTCAATTTTTCAAGCCTAGGTTCATAAATATAGTTATGAGTATACATATTAGGGATTGGCATTGGTACGTACTGGATTGGGTGCTGGGTGCAAGAGACATATCATGGGCCATAAACTGCCCCCATGATGGTGTAGATCTTGTCCATACAGGATCTGGACGGTGAAGGTCAGGGAAGAGTATCATGCGGACGAGTGCTGCCAATGGCAGTGGATGACCAGTAACTGATTTAGTTTCCGCAAAAATAGCTGTAATGAATTAGGTATGATAAAATTAGCCAAATGAACAATGCATATAGAGCTATAGTATTATGCTAAAACGAATATATGAGGTTGGCCAGCCTTTCATTCCAATATTGTTATTTCCAATTCTATCAAATAAAAAAAATATTTTTGGTTTTTAGAAGTTTAACCCTCTTAGTGCTGACTCCTGCGAGTGGCGCTAGTGAGAAATGCAGAGGGTAATTTAATGGCATGTATCATCTTAGAAAAAAAATATTATGAAGTTATTGTTTCAAATATCCATGTGTGGTTTTTTCATCGAGTATAAATTGAATTAGGTAATAATAACAAAAGACTTTTACTTCATCTAAAAATAATTGTAGTTATATTTGTGTACTAGAGTTGAGCAATTTTCGCACTTTAGCCAATATATCGGCCCGCCACGCTTTTCGCCTGAGATGTGGATGCTGATACATCAGCCCGCCGCACTAAGAGGGTTAACTCCTCTCTTTGACAGCCTCACAGTTGTGAGAATAGATATGATTTGTAGGGAATAACATTTAAAACCTCTTAAATAAATAAAGTTCTGGACATGAATTCTATGATAGCTAGGCTGGCTAACAAGGAAAAAAAATTGTAGATTGTTTTTCATTTAGGCAGTTTCCTATACAATTTCAGGTAAAAATATTTGATCTGTGACAGCACTTAAGTTGGTTTGGGCCTGGATGGATGGATCTTGAAGTCTGAAACTAGGGTGTACCTGTGGAAAGAATGAATTAGTGCTCCAGACCTGTCTGGAATATGAATGGGGAAGCTAATCTTGACAGAAAGGATAAACTGGTCTGGAAAAATTTTGAAATAGTGGCTTCTGAGACTGGTCTGTAAGATTGTCCATCCTATTTACTTATAAGATGTTTGAAAATCAGCATATTGTTTTCATTTATGTTACTTCATACATTATTGTCTCATTGAGTGCCCCAGGCAATGAAGATATTGAGTGAAGAATTATAACTCCCTAGTTATGCCTACCTACCATACCTAACACATTTTTCAATGGTTGCTAAAGAGGTAGAATCATTAGAGGGTGTATGAATATATATGTTCCCTCTCTTTTGCCAATGCAAGTGTGATTACTGATACATGTTTTAAATTGCAAGTACTATCAAAAATATCACTTTGATTACATGTTTAATCACTATTTTGTGGTTTTTATTTGCTCAGCTCATGATAAGTCTATGTATTTCACATCCTTTCTCTGTCCTGAAAGATGAAAATGGGTTTCCTCTTTTGCCTCTTAGTTTTCCATCATCAAAGATACACTTCTTTAATTTTTGGCTGAATCAAATATATCTCAGGGCCACTGCAAAAAGCATTTTGAACATTCTCCAATATGGTGTCTTACCATAATTCAGCCCAATTTCAGACTGTTGCATATCATATCACTATAACAGACCAGAATCCAGGTCTTAGATTACTCCAGTGCAGTTACAGGGTAGTATCTGGAACAGTTGCAAACCATCAAATATTTCTGTTCAGTTACTGACCAGACTAGTTTTCAGATACCTGTTTCAAATCCAGACCAGTCAAATCCTGTTACAGTACAAAAATGAGTCTGTCAGAGCAATTACGGACCAGTTCCAAATATGTTACCAGCAAAATATTTTTTCCTTAGATAAAATCAAGTGCTCTGATTAAATTTTAAATGGTTTTCATATGAATGGCGTAGAAAAATTGTTTACCATCAGAATATGTCGGTCTTGCTATTCTTATTAAGGCTGTTCTGCTCATTCCCCAGGATGGGCGTTTTGGGTTGTTGCATGATCCATCAATTGTGCGGTATGGCATAAATTTCCTGCACACAGGGTCAGGTGTGCATGATCCAGAAACTTCAGATACAGTAAAACCATGGTGCCGAAGAAACTCGGTGAAGGTGGCCGGTGTCATCCCAAATCTGCAGAAGAACTTGGTTAGTGAGGAGCATTATAATTCAAGTTTTACTGTTCTTTTCTATCTCAGACTTTGATACATTTCAAATTAAATTGAAATTTTCAGTGCCTCTAAATTCCAGGAATTTTAAATGAAACCAGAGCTAACCTATAGTTTCGTCCCCAAATGAAACTATAGGCTTCATTTTTAGATGAAGTTTTGAGTTTGAAAGAAACTCTATGTCTTGCTGGACTAAAGTTTCACTAACAGAACTAAAGTGGAAGGAAAACAAAATATGTATGATGTTCTGGAACTGTTCCTCCTCTTGAGTAGTTTCAGTTTAGGTGAAGTGGGAATGGGCTTTCAGTTTGCACTCATTTGTACCTGACCTCAGGGAATTGTCATGGGCTTTGGAACCAGGTAGGAGTTTGGTACCTACATTTAGCCACTGCACTGTCCCCCCTCTTCCGTCAAGATTGTCCTGAGCATTTACATCTGCCACATTAGTAGTGCACTTGCAGTTTTCATTGTCCTCTAGGTAGATGTGGACAGAATCTTTGTAAAAGAATTAGAGTAGGACCAACCTGTTCATTTTTGGTAACTTGTTCACTCTGGACCAGTCCTATTTGGGACCCATTCCATTTCACTTTTACACCATTCCTTCATTATTGGTGGTCATGTATTTTTATTTTTAACATGTTCATAGCATTTAAAGAATGTAAAAAACCTAGATATACTTGGTATACCATAATATCAGCGTTGAAAAATGTTGGATGACATAATAGATGTAAGGTAGTGTTACCAACTTTTTTCTTGGTTTCGTGAATAGGTTTAATTTATATAGAGAAAAAATGGACAGCTAATTATACCACTAGCATCAGCAGATGGATTTTGGGGTGTTATAAAGAATATCGCATCTCTAAAAGATAGGAGTGGAGGAGCAAAAGTAGTGACGGACCGAAAGGAACAACTGACCAAAAGGAATGAAGGACCGAAAAGACGGATGGACTGAAAGTAACGAAGGACCGAGGCTCCAAAAGAGACCTCCAACAGTAACAATCATTCCCATTATGCCCAGAAACTCTTGGGGTAAGAGCAATGATCACTTTTTTTTCCCTCTCAGGTGGCCTCAGATGTTTGTGAAACCTTTCCCATAAGGTCTACGACCTGACCCTCACCAGTCTGTTCATCCACTGGGGAAAATCCCTTAGGTTCTTGGTTTATTATGCACAAAAACAGCTCTGCCAAAGCAGAGCCAGGTATTCCAGTTAGTAGATGGGGAGGGATGAGTTTGGATAGTGGAGGAAAAAGGTGAGGGGAAGAGTTCTCACTCTTAAGCGGGCTCTTCCACAGTAAAATATATAAGAGAATGGTCTGAAAATATTAATCATAACACTAACACTACAGAAAAAAACCTTACATACACTGCTCATGAATTGATGTAGGCATATTAAGGACTCTCGAGTGGCTAAAACTTAGAGAATATTAAAATTAACTGGTCCGACCGGAAGTTTTCCTAAAAGTTCCATTTTAACGGAGTAAATCATTTGATATATTATACTTGTTGCCATCAAAGCCTTTATTATATTTCGTGATGTTTTCAATTGTTTCCGTTGCTAAGGTTAGTTACATACATATTGTTGGAAAGCATGTGATATCACTGTCAATACACCCGAGAGTTCAATTGTTGCTCGTTTTTAGAGCTCAGTCTGTGGGAATACCATTATCAATCCCATGTTTCATGCTTTTGCCATACTAGATGGTAAAGAGATAGTCGTTGATGATTCCCTGAGATCAGTCCCAATTGGATCATTTGACATTCCCCATTTCCAATGAAGGATTGCATTTCCATGCGCAACACTCAATGAACCCTTCAATTTTTCCTGTGGTTATTTCCTCCAATTAATTGCATGAAAAATACTGGTTTCTTTCTGTGACCTACCATTCTTCCCTAATACGATGAAACTGCTACACTGGTACAGCAAGTACTTGAAGTGGCATACATGGCTGCAGGGCTACTTGGAAAATCAGTTTAATATTCCTCAAAATAAATTTTGGAACCATGGGGCATGAAGGAAACTTTTCCTTCCTTTCAAATATAGATATAACAGATAGTTCATAAAGTGTATGTGTTCCAAAAATTTAGGCTTTTGAGATGAAGAATTATAGTTTAGTTGATATAAAAATAATAATATTAGCTTATTTGTCTATAACCTTGGCTATTATAAAAGGAAAAGATGAACTCAAACGCCCTTTGATTCCTTCAAAAGCCAAAACTTAAAAAAGATGAAGCTGATACTAAAATGAATCTTTGATTTATCTTGGGACAATGCTTGTCCTAACCTGAGGTAATGATTCCATTATTCTCTCTGAACATATCAGAAAATTGTGACATATTTCTGACAGTGTCATGACTTGAACATTATTACGATACTCCAAAGTTAATTGATCTCCTTGATGCTGATTAATTCAATGCAGTATTTTTACAGCATAAATGCTTTTTTAATTAGGCTACAAATATGTAGTGTATAATTCGATAGATACCTATTAGTTCTTGGTGCTCATTTGATTGTCCAGAGAGACATTATAAGGATTTTTAGGGCACTTTAAGACAGTTTTAGTTTACGTTGAGCAATGAGAAATCCCAGAAAAAGTAGAATGTGTTGCTTATTCAGAATACCAGGAAGAAAACTTTCTGTTCTATGTGGTAAATCACAATTTAGCTGTAAACTTCCGCTTCCTTGGAAGTTTTACCCAAAATAAAACTTCTCTCTTTAGTATGCCAGGAAAACGGCCTAAAGTGCTATTAATGATATTTTTATCTGTTTTATAATATAAAATACAGATTCTGGTGTGATTTGGTAGAATCATTTGATTATGATAAAAATGAAAAACTAAAATTTTCTTCATCTTTGCTTCTATCATCAATTTTTCTGTAATGGTTGTGTAGCTTATAGAAGCCAACTTTAAAGGCCTGGTTACACGATACATTAACCCATATGAGTTAATGTGTGAATTCATGAATGCGTGAATGAACATGAAAATTTTGGTTTGGTTGGTGTGACCTCACCAACTAGAGCGAATGAATGAACAGAGAAATAGAACGTGCTCTATTTGTTTCATGCATTCATGCATGAACATGTACATGAACCTGTATGGTTGTATGCATCATGTAGCCAGGCCTCAACACTCATTATTCATCCAAAATGTTGAGATGAATTCAGGCACTGCTATTATGTAAACTGTAAACTCATAGTATCTGGGAAATTTGTTTCCCTTGCGAGTGATGAATCTTCTTTTGGGTTTGAATAGGCATGAAACCAGTCATAGAATTAAGATGGTCATCAAAGCATGAGACCAAACCAATTTAAGTAGTCTCTGCATTTTCCATTCTTAAAGAAACTTTTTTTACCTGTGGGCATAATCCTGCTGCAATTTCTTTGTGGCTCGGATTAAGGAAATTGCTACAGAGTGGAGGTTGATGGAGGGTTCGTGGACCCGAAAGTTGACATAGTGACCATAGGACGAATCATTATTTGATACGTATGATGACCCTGCTACTTTTTTCTCTGAAGCCAACTTTCTCTCACATATCATTGTCATTCTCTGTCCTTCACTGACTGCTGACCTCAGTGCTTCTTGTGGAATCTCATAACTTCTCTTTTCTGGAAAATGTAAAATAATTAATGTTGACTTTTCAAGAATTAATATATTTTTTTCATAAGTCAAATTTATTTCAGCTATGAAGTAGCCATGATAGAGGAGTGGTGGATCCATGGGGTTTCCCCAACAAAATTTTTTCCTCTATTTATCCCCTCATGCTTATACATAAGACTTGGGTATTTTAATACTGGTCAGGTATTTGAAATTGAGCAGGATATCTTTGCATGTACTCATGCTAAACTGTATGGCAGCAAAATGTTACCCTTCCTAGCCACGATGATTCCATGCAGATGTAAACGCAGTACACAGTTTACTAGCTTAGATGTATACCGCATAGCTAAATAAAATTCCATAAGATGGAAAAGAGAAGACAGTTATGTAGGAGGAGGCATAGGACATATGGTGTATGTTGAACTCCCCTGTGGAGAAGAAATAAGGTCCATACACATGTACGTCGAACTTGTTGGAGAGATCAAAAAATGGGAACTTTGTGGGAAAATTATATTTGTTTCTTTCATTTTATAATAATGAGAAATTTATGTTATCTTTAGTTTGAAAACCTTTTTATTCAAGTATGTTCATAATTATTATAAACATAGTAAGCTATGCGAGTCATATTATTTCAGAAGTTTGCCCCACTTAAATACATAAATACCATGTCACTCAGCTAGCTCTTGACATTGCCATTGACTCTGCCGGCACTTGCTGGCATTGGACTCTTGATTGCCTAAACATACAAATTTCTCCCTTTTAAAAAATTTTTTCACTCTTCCCCTCTCTACTCTGTTGAAAAATCCCAGCTACATCACTGATTTCAGGCAAAACAAACAAAGCAATGGCCACTTTGAGGCATTCTACATGTGAAGAAAATTATGTAGATGTCATTTACCATTTTTAAAATGGGCATTCATTGCTAAGCTCATGCCACTTCAACTCCTTGCCTCTTGGAGATTTTTTAATCAGTGGTGGTAGGCATCATTAATACCTAATATCATTCATTGTTCATATGATAGCAAGGCAAAACTTTATGTGTGTGTTTATGAGAACAAGTTATCAGAAAAGAGAGGACACTTTCGAAAACCAAACTGATTGCTGAGAGGACATTTAGATTTTAAAATATTTTTTAAAAATTGATTTCATGTTATTTCTGAGTAAACTATGAGTAGCTTATCAAAAATTATTTCTCCCCCTATGAAATTCGTTTGTCATCAGTTATTGTGGTGCAGAGTTTTGCAGATTGATGGACAGGCACATAGCTAGATAAGCAAAGGTACTGAGGGATTTTGAAAATTCATTCTTTTATAAAAAATACTTAGTTACTTCAAATGATCATGCTTGTTATGATCAGAAATTTCTTTTATCAAAATCTCCCAAAATTTCTTTTGATTAGCATTCACTCAATTACTGCTTAGACTATTTCTTCATTGTGTTTATCAAGATGTTATTTATAGCAATGGGGTAGCCATGATTAAATTCACCGCATCACTTGGAGAATCGTTAGTCATTTGTCTGTTTATGTTTTCAATCAATGGGCATGAAACATTTGAATTTAAAATATAGATATAGTCTAATATGCTTTTCTTTAGTGTTGTATCTACGATTCAAGTAATAAATATTTTATAAAAATGAAATTCTCTTTAAATGAAATTGAATTCTCTTTAGCAGTGTAACAGACTGATAGTGTTACAGGCATACCTATGTAGTCACAGATAGCTGCTTTGTTAGTCAAATTGGTCATTCACTTGTTTTACTAAAGAAATATTCTGCATTTGTATTTCTTCATTAGTTGCAGATGAGTGTTTTTATTTTTTTTCTTAAATAACACGATATAGTTTATACATTACCTCTTATCAATTGTCTTAACCCTTGATCTTCATTTGCACCTTGAAATCCAGTTGTGTAGAGTACGTATGAACCTTCATCAATAAATTGACTGCCTGTGCTGTGTCCACCAACATCCCTGGCTATCCGAATAGCTGCCTCATCTGCTGCTCCAGTAAAGGGGCATTTTCCATATGCAGTTGAAAGTACAGCTAGACCAATCAATATTGGTTTTAATGAAACCACTCCAGACATTTTTGCACCTTGGAAGAAAGAAGACATAGTAAGTTTGTTGTAGTTTCTTTCCACATGTTGCAATACATCTTTTCATTGTTACTCCAGATTGATACATTAGGTGCATAAGAAAAAATAGGTAGTTTATTTGAGAAAACCTTTGCTGCTTAGTGTGTGAAGACTGGTTGATTATTTGAGGAGCAAACTGAAAATTGAAGTAATTTTCATCATCCTTTCTTTATCTATTATTACATGTATTCTCAGAGCTATAATCTCCAACCTGTACCTGTATGCTATCTCAGAAATGGGCCAATTTAAGCATCATATAAGACATTTCAGGGGATGTTGGGATTGGGCTCTTCTTGGTTTGTCTTAGATCAGGTGGTGTGAAGGTCCCAAGCTCTCTTACATTAGTTTTTATTTGAAATGAGATTGTATTTGTATAAATTTTCATAATCTTCAGATTAACATTCATTGTTTTTTGTACTGCAAACATTATGTAGTTCCTTTATAGGAATTATTTGCGGAAGCATGAAGATATTATCAGTTAAAGTGGAGCAAAACTTAGTGAAGTTGTTTTTGCTTGGTCAGAGTTCACCTGTAGCATGAATACTTAAATGCTGATGGGCTGTTAGTGTGGATAATCACTCATGCAAAATGCCTCAAATCAAAGCTTTTTCAGTGCATGCAATGCACTAGCAGTACCCAACAACATCACTGGGCATGTCCAGAGGGTAGCTTGTTTTTACATTATTTCACTGTTGGAAATCTATGATAATTAGTAGCTTTGTTTTTTGTTAACTTTGATTTTTTTCTGACCATTATCTTTAATATAGAAGCTAATCTTTGCACATCCTTTTGAAAATCTAGGATAAATTATGTGATACCTACTGAGATGAAATGTGGGGAGAGTGGGAATTATGCAATATCATATTCTCATACATATTACATTACAAGGAGTAATGAAGCACATAAAATCACCTAAGGTGACACTTGAAGCTAAGCTGCTGCAAGGGCCAGTGGCAGATGGTGCTATGATATCAGCCATGAAAAAGGAAGGAATTAGGGAAAAGGAATTAAAGGAGGAAAAGGGCAAATGTGAATTTATGTAGGTGTGTACCAGTGTATTGTTATGTTCTTACTAAGTGATTTGAAAAAAAAATTTTGCACTTATTTATTTAGCCACATGTCTTCATTGTTTTGTATCATGTATATTACATCATACATGGTTATTTACTATGTAAAATTATGAGTAGTTAGGTGACGTGCAGTTCAGGAATTTTTTTTCAACTAAATGGAAATGTTATGATGATGTGTACACAATGACTCGTGATCATTGCTCCAACAGCCTTAACATGTATGTATTATTTACACTGGCTTATCTTACTATCTAACTGGCTTTATCACATGTTCTCCTACTTTGATTCCCACCTCAAGTACCGCTTTCATATATCTCCTCCACGTATTCTCGCCATCTTTCTAGGATATTTTCCTGCACGGTTATTATTCTACCTCTCTTGTCCTTAATCTTTGAACCATTTGCCCTCGCTTTCCTCCCGATAGCAATTTTACTGTAGCGTATAACGCACCCACTTCCCCTTCCTTTTGCAGTTTCTTCATTTCCTCGCATTGCCTTCTCCTCCAATTTTCCTTCGCCCGATTGGTTATTCGCCGTAGTTGATTACTTAGATCCTTGTATTTCGACCTACCCTTGTCGGTGTTGACATTTTTCCAATTCCCTCTCTCTTCCATTTTCCTAATCATTTCTTCCATAACCCACTGCTTCTTTACCCACCTCATTTCCACCACTCCTATTGTTTTCTCAGCTGCTCTTACAATGCCCGTATTAATATTTTCCCTTTTTTCTTGATTGTTCTTATTTCCTTTGCTTCGCCTACATTCTCTTCCGCTATCTCTTGGTATTCCCTCTTTTTTCCCCTTTCAATGCTTTCAAGTACATCCTCTTCATCATCCAACTTTTTTTTGCTCTTTGAATCCAACCTCACAATTTATTACTGCTAAATTATAGTCCAAGTCTGCATCAGCTCACGGATAGCTCTGCAAGTTCTCCGCACTGTTCCTAAATCTTTGCCTTACTATGATAAGGTCAATTTGGCAACTCCCAATGTCTCCCAGCATTTTCCATGTGTACCTCCTCCTGTGCTGGTGTTTAAACCAAGTGTTTGTTACTACTAATTTATATCTCCTACAAAATTCAACTGTCCTCTCACTGTGATCATTTCTCGTTCCTAATCCATACCCTCCCATTTCATACCCATCTCTCGCTTCCTCCACTACTGCGTTCCAGTCGCCCATTACTCTTAGGTTTTTCTTGCCTGGGACTTCTCTGATTATCTCCTCTATCCATTCATACATTTGTAGGGCTTGCTTTTATTTCTACCACTAGTATCCTGTAACTCACATGTTCAATATATATTACCCTCGTCCCCAATTTTGTGTTCAATACTATAGCTATCCCACATTGAATCTCAACCCCACTACTATCGATTACCCAGTAACTGTCACTCCAGTAGTCCCCGCTGTCCTTTCATCTCACCTTGCACAGCCCCAAGGCATCTATGTTCCCTCTATCCATTTCCCATTTAATAGTTTCCATCTTCCCTGCCCTCATCATGTTCTAACATTCCAAGTCCCTATTTTTATCGGTACTTTCCTACTCCTTTTACTATTCTTCTTATCTTCCTTGTATCCTGTGATGACTCTGTTGTGCAAGGATTTCATGTGATGATGACCTCGGGGGCCTTGCCTCTCCCGATGCCAGTCCTACTCTCACCCCAGTGGGCCGTAGTTGCCAGGATCCATTTCTCTTTGAGTGACATTCATTTTTCAGGGTAGTAAAATGGTTGAGAGGGGACTCCCTCCCTCACTTCCCAACAGTGTGTATCACGTGACACCATCACGGGACTCCCTTTCGTCTGGCTCCTACCCTTCGACCTATCTGGCATGGGTGGCCCTACTGGGAGCAATATAAATTGCTCCCGCCAGTCCAGCTCTAGGGTAGGGGTCATTAGAACGCGCAAGCCCTTCCATCACGTCAAGGTTGTAGTCTACGGAAAGGGATATATATGCATAACCATTGGTAAAATATTCTGGATTTATCAATTACGATTTGTATTTTAGTAGCCATGGCTTTCTCTTAAGGTGTCTCTGGCCTCAGGGTTGCTCATTCCAAAAATTCTGAAAACTTAAATATAGCATCCTTGAAGTGTGCTTTATTAACTGAAATGAACAAATAGGATATCTGCACTGGTTTTACTGTGATCCTGCCTTGAAAGTTGGAGAATTTAACATGAGATCTTACGAATTGCTCAAATTACAGAGGAAAAATGCCAAGTTGACCGAGAAAGCATGTTCAAGCATTCATATAAAACCGTTGACAGGAAGCAAAAATACCTGGCAAATTGAATCAAAATAAAATAAAAGCACCTTGAAACATACCAAGAGCATTATTGATTGCTCCCACCAGTCCATCTCTAGGGGTCATTGGAATGCATAAGCCCACCTTCCACCACGTCAAGGTTGTAATCCATGGGAAAGGACTGGCACCTGTACTGGTGCCAAAATTATCTGCCCGGAGGTAATCTTGGTGCACATTTATTGATTATTATTATGGTGCACAAATTGAGTGCACATTTAAATATTTTTAAAAGTATGTCATGAATGAATTTCTGGGCCACATTCCATTAAACAATATCTTTACATGCAGTGGAGCTCACCATGCATGCAGTAAATGAAATGATACGAGAATTATATTTTACAGTTTTTGCCATAGTTAAAGCATATGATGTCTATGGTTTTCCGTGCAGTATTCAAAATTCAGGCAAAAATCATGCAAGTTTTAATATGTTTTTTAAATATTTAGCTCGACTGGACAACTATGTATTTCTAGCAACCGCTATAATAATAAGAGATGTATTATTTTATGTTTATAAGAAAATCTGCTCATATTTAATCGAACTATTATGAAATATATATACTTAGTGCTATTAGGCAACTTTTTAAAATGCCATTGAATTGCTAAAAAAACTATTGGTAAATTTTATTTTTCACTTTATAGATATCACTAATGGGAACACAAGTGCAAAAATGTTAAAGCTAATCTACCGAGTAAAAAAATTTCTGAAACCACCTGAAGACTATTGGATTTTAGACTTAAAATATAACTCTCTTTACGCATTGGGATGAATTGAACCAAGGATTATTAAGTGACGTCAATTACTATTTTCATTTTTTGTTAAAAAGCTAGCTTCGTTTGTGTGCTAAATCTTATGTTAAACTTATTTGTTCACTTCACCTCTTGGATTGGTATTAAGTGCTTTCTCTTGCACAAGGCAGAGGTAGTCCAGTATACTGATTACTCTCTTGATTCCACTGTAGAATTCAGCCAGGCCAGATTGTTTAAAACTACCCAGTTTTGCTTCAGTAATGTTCATGGAGGGTTTCAAAGCTTTGTTTTCTTCCTTTTAATGGATGTAGGATAACAAAATATCTTTGAAAGTTGTTTTTGGGTCTAATGAAAAGGCTTCTAACACCCTATGCATTCCAGGGAAGAAATTGTGTTTCTCTCTGTTGAGTATTGGTTGGAAATGGTACACGACAGCAACAAACCCATGTGCTTATCTGAGCGATGGCAACTTTCAATTTTTTTAAACTTAAAGCGATGTTTATACCGTGAGTGTGAGTCCCAAAATTTGAATCAATATTTGTACTACTTAAATATTGGTCTACACCTTTTGAGCACCCAATGCCATTCTCTCTAACTTTATGATATTACTCCTTTTTTCATTTGTAAAATCTTCTTAAAAATAAGATCAGAGAAAAAGCTACTCCTAGAAAATAAAACACTTGGCAAATTCTCGTGTTTCTCCCGCTGCGAATTAGTTCAAAGTCTGGAGTTCTGGCCCCTGAAAAATCTGATGACAAGTCTTCGGAATATTATGGTCATGCATTCCACTAGAATCCTCCGACAAAGCAAATGAAAAAAAAACTTTTGACTTCGAGGAAAGTCAATTAGGCAAGAGGAAAGGTATAATCTATTTCTGGCGGCTTAACTTTGAGGAATATTCTCAAAACGAGTATAAGTAAAACTAATTTTTCATACCATTTTTGCATTTTACAGGAGGGCAAGCTATGGGAGTATAGGTCAGGAATATAATGCAGAGGTTTGAGATATGGATGATGGAGTTAAGATAAAAATGGAGAAAGTATGGTGGATGGAAAGGAAGGCAAAAGAGGAGGTATACGGTATGTCGGGTGACTAGAGGAAACTGCAGGTGAAGATCATGAGCAATAGTGGGTGGTTGGAAGGGATAATAAAGGGCTAAGGTTTCCTGAATGCTGTAATATAGATGAGTATATTGGGTCAGTGGGGAAGGAGAAAAAAGAATATAGTTTATGAACGGGAAGAAGAGCGGTAGAAAGTATAATGAGATAAAGTTAGAAGTATATTCTTCTTTGGTATTGACATTCGTCCTACTCATTGGAATGGTTTCCTCATTTTCTATGATGCAGGATTACTTTTTATAATTGCAAAATATTTCAATCAAGCTTTTTCAATGTTCATATCAATAATTCAACAGATATTGTTGATATTGCTCTCGAAATTGTAGCATATGGCACATTTTGATCCAATGAAACCAACATTTAATGAATAATAATACATTTAATGAATGATTTGCAATCGATCACTACTGACAGAAGATATGCTAGGGAATGAGGAAGTGCTTGATATGGTGAATGGTGAGAGAAAACTCATGGGGGAGATTAGGAAAAGGTAGAGCTGAAGGTTGAAAGTCATGATGAGAGGAAAAGGGACATTGAAGGCCATGATAAAGGGGCAATGGCTAGATGAATATTTCCTTCATCTACTGATCTTTAATAAATACCATGGATCTCTGCGGCTTTCCGAGCCATTGAGAAAATAATTTGAAAGCCCACTGAAAATAGCCCATTACAAACTGTTTTTTTCAGTAATAGAGAGTTTTGTATCAATATTCATGTAATTCTGCCGCTTATAGTAAATTTAAACAAAATTTTATTTAATCCGGATTCTTACATATGTAGGCCCCTATCTGCACATTCAATTTCTTTCTTTATTTCATCGTACGTTCTATCATTCTTCATCCCGTTCATAAAACCTATTCTCTTTTTTTCCATTCCTGCTTAACCAATATCCCTCCCCATATCACAACTTTTAGCCATCCTACGTCCCTCATTCTCTCCTCCTACAACCTACTTTGCCTCCTCATTATCCTATCCGGAAGTTTCCTTCCTCACTAGCCATGCCAAGCACTTCCTCGTTCGTATTCCTTTTCATCCATCACACCTTCTCCATCCTCCTCCGCTCTCTCATTTGAAATGCCAGCATCCTATTTCCATAATGTTTTCTCAGACTCCTCGTTTCATCACCATGCGATGCTTTAACCAATATTAAACTATTCAGCAGTCTCTTCTTGCATATCATTACTTAAGGTCCCCGTCATCAGCTCCCCTTTATTATTGAACGCTCCTTCCTCTAGTGCTTACTTCCTTCTAATGCCTTCGCTACTGTGCTGGGATAAAATAATCGACAGATGTCCGCGTCTTGCGGTGATTTTAGACCTTTGAATTCAGTCATTTTTCGAGGATAGAATTTTTTAAATCGTGATAGCGAGGGAGGCTGTCATTTGCCCACCTCGGCGGTGTACCGTGCGGTTAGTGCCGTTTCCCAACCAGGCACCCCCCAGTCCGCCCTAATGCCCTCCGCTCCTCCTCCGCATCAGCTATTTAAGGTAGTTTCTGCGAAATACCATTTCAACTGGAAACCAATGAATTCGGTCTCATTTTAGCGAAAAATATCTCACTCTTCCGAAGATACAAAAATATCAGCTCCTTAACGAACTACTTCGGAGATTTTTGAAAGTAATACCATCCCTCTTACATAGGAAATGGTTGGTTACGCATGATTAAAAAATGAGGCATTTCTTAACCCTAGGTCTCGTCCAAAATTAACAGGTTGTAGTTTGAATGTTTTGTCGAGTATTTTTGAAAGTGATTAAAATTGTCACCGCAGTAATTTTTTATAATCGCAAAAAACCTTCCGTTGTGACGGAGTTTTGAACGAACCGCATGAAAAAATGAGTCAAATTAAAGACTTAGGTGGATATTGTATTAGATTACCTAGAGTTTCAGTCATATTCATGTATGTTATTGCAGTATAATTAATGCTGTAGTTAATTCATGCTTTCTACAGCTGCTAAAATTAAGACGTGTACACGTTCGTTATACGTCCATATTCGAATGACGTAATTCGAATATGGTCTCCATTATGACCAGGGAATTATCTCGCTCAAACTACCATAACGAAGTTTTTCGGCATTCCGACGTATTTTTCCTCGCATTTCCAAAGAATATCTATTCTCTTCAAAATAGGAATCTTGGCTCGATCGCTTCTCTTTTAAAGAATTGAGATAATGAGTCGTCACTTTCACATATCTCTCTCGTAGTGAGTCCGAGGATGCGAACGTGTCTGCCGATTCTGTTTAGCTCATCTCGTCTTTCTTCCACCGACGTGGCATTCCTTCAAGCGGAAATGTCTATTTCGCACGTCCTTTATCTTTTTCTTTGCCAACTCTTCAGAATGTCGAAGATATTTTTCTTTTTTAGGATTGGCGCATTCCAAATGAGTTTATTGGATGTCGTCGATTTTAACACAGAATTGTGTGAAACAAAAACAATTATCCGACCACTCTCGGATAGCTTTTTCTTAAGCACGCTTTCCGGTTTGCGGCCAGCACGAAAAAAATGTTAATGGCTGTTGTTAGTGCTTAAAGTGAAATCAATTGTTTTGAGAGAAATTAATGTAAATACGACTGCAAACCATTCACATTAAATCGAGGGGTGGACTAGGATTTCCCACGGTAAGACCTCGACATTTGGCCTGAACCCCGATAGGCGGCCATTTATCCGTTGTTACGAAGTTTCTGCTGTTTATCGGGTGAAGTCCGTAAGAGAATCGATTCGCTGATGTGAAGAGAAGAGTTCTCGATGGACAAGTGGCCTCTCGCACCCCTCCTCGTGGTACCCGATGGTTTCGGAGTCATTTTTGCCAAAGATTATATACACAGATTTTTGCCCCCTGCGAGTGGCGGGAGTCGCTTGCTCCAAGGATCCAACCGACCCGTGTGGCGGGGCGTGACCCTAGGAAACTGGCTTCTTTCGTGGTTCGTATGAGGGGGGCACGAATGGCTGTCGGAGAACGAACGCGGGCACACAAATCGGCAAAGGAGGCTCTGAACAGCTTTCTTCTATAAAGCGGAATTCGGGTTTCTGTTGCCAGAAGGTAAAGACCTGGTTTCTTGGTTAACTGCGCGGTCAAAGTAATTGTGACCGGGTTTTGAATATATACCCTTACCCTATTGCTTCGGAATTACTCCTTTCGCCTATGCTCTGTCTCTTGGGATGAAATGCAAAGCATAGGCGCCCGGGGATTCGTCCGGTGAATCCTTCCCCATTGTGTCCGGTGAATCCTTCCCAACTGTTATATACCCGGTAGTGTATTTATGATTCGCTTATATTATATATTAATTATGTTAATCTCCGATCAAAGAATGACTGTTAGAAATTTTCAATTCCGAGACCATTTCTTGACCGAAAAAATGTTTTGACTATAAATTAGTCTAGAAGATGATCTGCGATGATTTGTCTTGCTAAATGGTCGCCGTTCTGAGTCCTACATGTGCCAAAGAAATGAAACATTTCGAACATTATCACTTTTCTGATAGTTAAAAACAGAAAAGTTGGATACATTTGTTCAAATAAGCATTTCTCGATATTATTCTGTATATTCGATCGAATGTGCACATATGACTAGTGAGTTTGTTGTTTTTAACCTGACCCTGGCCCGGAAAAATCGATCTGATACCCTCATCCCGGAGAAATATTGCTTTACCCGGAGTTTCCGGGAGAAAATGCGTCTGTAGGCAACCCTGGTGCGGACATGAGAGGACGTCCGGGAGAAGTAACTATCAGACTCAACGCGATCCTGAGAGCGAATCGCACAGTTATCAGGTCGGACTTAGGGTGGCGTGTTGGCTGGAATACTGGCTTCCTATCCCAAGAGTCAGGTTCCCTCATTGGGTAATATCTGGGACTCTAAACCGTGGTACAATCGGCATCTTTCTTTCTTTGTTACCCTCCCTCGATTTGCCGCGTAATTCTTCCCTCACCAACTTTGCCATCTATCCTCAATGGGGAAAATGCTCTCAGTTGTCGGTCACTTCCCAAAATGAGAAATTGACTTTTTATATGGTGTTAAAAAGGTGAGATTGTTTTTAAAGCCGTGGAAAGAGAGAGAAAACACTTAGTCGAAGCTTCTCTGAACTTTATTTGGGTGAGTTTGATCTCGGTACACTTTAAGAAAGAAACTTTGAAATGTCCACTATCTTATTTCTTTGTTTGTACAATGCGTTTCGACGCTTAACTCGTCATCATCAGGTAGGTACAATAGTTTCTCAGTTTCTTTTTTTTAAATTCATGATGATGTTCCACAGCATCTCGCCGGATACCGTTGAATATATTGTCATACTTCGTCATAGTCGAGCTGAGATATTGCAAATTTCGGATCACTTCGGATTAAGTTTTGAGTAGAATTCGTGAAACTTCGTTTTCCGTACAAATCTTATCACTTTGGTGAATGAAAAATTTCACATTTCCGCATTTTTTAAGTATTATATTCTACTCATGTGCACCTCATTATTTCAGATTGGATCAAAATTTTTTTTCGGAATGGTGTACATCAGGAACTTACCTTGACGCTCGTCTCCTTATTATTCCAGCACGCTCAACAATGCCCGCATGAGCTCAGGAACTGCGAATGGCCACGACTTCTATCCTCTTGGTGAGTGTCGATCAAAACTGTACTCCTCGGAGACTTGTTGAGATCCTCGGTCTAGTTTCCTCTCTTTGTCTCTCCTGTTGTGTTTTCACTCGCTCGACAAAGAAAAATTCCATGGGCAGAGCGGTGGTCCTTGGGGAGAGGTGTTCTTTGTGACCAAAACTCAATGCTGGACTGATTGCGCCAACAGTTTAGGGGAGGTGCTTGGTTGTATTGTTGATTACTTGGAAAAGTTTATCTGTATCCTCTGCAATTTATATACGCGTTTCAAAACATTTTTATCTATCGGCATACGGAGCACGTTATTGCGGCGAACGAAAAGCCGTGGTTTATCGCTCTCTCAGGAACACGACTAAAGTGAGTGAGTGACTTTTGTCTTGCGGTGAAGGAATTTCTTGGCTGAATAGAAGGGGGAGGAGCCTATGCGAATAAGGTGATGAGTTCGCTATATTATCTGTCGCGGATGGGGCGAAAGAGAGAGAATGAATTTTCGCTGCCGTAAGCGGAGCCGCCTGTATGCCTGCTGCAACTCCTTGGCGTATTGCACGCGTCGGGGTTGCTTGTTGCGTCCATCCCACCGGTAAACTGTTAATTGGGTCCTCTTTTTTTCCTTTTTTGAAAGTCTTCGAAGGACTAACGAGAGCATTGTAACTCTCGTGTGTCGACGAATAAATGTTGACTCGTCAGTAATACAAACCGACAGTTACGGAAACAACCGATAAATGACATTTTCTCCAATGTTGCTACACTTATATTATTGTTTATGATTGAAGTAATCAATCGGTTAAGGTAGGTTTCAATGTAGGAGAGTATCAAATCCTATATATTTTTAGTGGCGGAGGCTCCTGTCCCCTTGGAAAATTTCTTCGTTTATTTCGGCACACCTCCTTACCTCCCTTCATCCAGTCGATAAAGCCTATTCTTTTTCTTCCCCTTCCTCGCTTGTTCTACGTCCTATCCCTTATCATGACCCATCGCCTGTCATTAACTCCCCCAACCACCTACTTAATCTCCTCCTAATGTCATCAAAAGTCTCCTTTCCTCACCCACCGCATCTAATTTGTCTTCATTTCAGTCCGTCGTACCTTATCCTCTCCTGTACAGTCACATCTCAAACACCTGCAGTCTATTCTCGTCCTCTTTTCTCTTAGTCCACATTTATGTACGATATAACGCTACATTCCTTGTTAATCTTTTCCTTCTTGCCAGCCTCTTTTCTCATAATTTTGTCCCTACTTCTATACTTACCAATTTTCTTCCAACACACTACCCATGTAATTAAATTGTTCCACTTCTCCTGGCTTGTACTCTCCAAATTTAAATTCTAAATCTTTCAATAACTAACGATTGAAAAGTTCTACTTTTACTGAATTACTTTAATTGATCTTGTCCTGTGATGCTCTCTAAGCCATATGTAGTTGCATTAAATATTTAATAACCATACATCATAAGGAAAATAAACGATTTTTGATTTCAAACATCCATTTTTAACTTAATGGCGACTGATCGCCGCGCCGAGAATACGTTTGCTCTACAAAATTCAGCAATCCGTATGCTGGTAAACAGATTCATCAGACGGACGAAGGAATACATTCAAAAGAGGTTCTTTTGAACGATAACCCTGGGGTGAACATTTCATGTGACTTGGCTCCTATTTTTCTCAGTAATTGAGGATTTGATACAGCTTTTAAAAATACATATGATATCGCTCACGTTTTCTCATGATTTCCATACTTTTTCCCTTCTCTTATGATCGTGTAATCGGAGAGAATTATTTTGACCAAGCACGCAATGATCTATTCAAGAACACTGCATTTGTTTAGTGTTCTTGGATCTATTTTCGCGTTTTAATCCATTGCCACTAGTTGGCGTAGGGATCGTCGTGTGTAAGTTATCCACCCGGGGACTCAGGTATGCCCGCAAAATTCTTTTAGAATGTCGGCTTCTCTGATTACAAAGTTGGAATTTCAAACAAAAAGGCATCGATGGCTCACGTCAAGGAAATTGATCCGGTACCATTTGTGTAGTGAAAATGAGACTGACAAGTTCATCGAATGAGGCAAAACTTCTTCATAGAAGACAGTGGAATACCTCAAAATAAGAGCTATTCATATTAGACGCAGCCTCGAATCACTCATGAATGTAAGTATTCCTCCCTGTAATTTATATAACTTAAGAAGTAAATTATTCCAAATCAGGCTTCATAAATTAATGATACATTATTCTAAATCATACGCTACCGTGGATTATTTTAGAAGTTTTTCATTCGGATACATAACTCTCACTTCTCAACGCTCACCTTCTTCGATTCAAACCCTTATTTTTCTGGAACAAAAAGCCTTCTATTGGGCCGCTAAATGTGAACATAGTTTAGTATTGGCACTTTTTCCGCGGGATTTTGAAAAACGGACTAATGCAAAATCGTTATGAGCCAACATAAATTCAGTTATAAAGATAAATTCCCCACTGAGGTACGTCGTTTTGTCACTCCAGCTTTTATAAATGCCTAGCATATCGTATGAAAATTACCGTATATGCCAATGACGGTGTAACTAATGATGTATGTTGCTCTACTAATTTTCCCTTTTTCATCTATCACAGTGTATGCCAATCGTTGTCATATAATTATGGCTTAACGTTAGACTAATGTAGCATTTGCATTGGGAAATGAAATTTGCATATATTTAAGAATGTAGAATTACCGTTAAATTATGATACAGGGATCAAGAGGACAACTTATCTTTGGAGTAACTTCCTTTGTGCTGTTTATTTCTTCCGCTGATTCCTTTTCGAGAGTCAATTGTCGTAGCGCCGCCATGTCAAGCCTTGGAAACAGCCTTTTGTTCAACGTGTTTCTGGAATGACGTCATTATATGCTGATATCTTCCCGAAAGATTGTCGAAGCGTAAGGAAGGATACGTAGTGGAGAGCCATTATTCCGTGCGTACATATTGTACGCATGCGGTGGTAACAAACGATATCTCGTAATGAAAATAGAACAATAACTGCTAGCCAGGTGGGGTTTACAAGGAGTATCTCAGTAAAATGCGGCATTGTTGAACTGCGAAGTGGGACGTGATATCCCAGGCTGATTGTGGAGGGTTAGAAAAAATAATGATTGTATGTATAATATATTATTGTCTGGCCTGGCTTGGTGGAACCCGTGGATCCTTTCTACTAAGGGAAAATGTACGACTTTTTTTACGACAACGATTCCCGGGAAACGTTTAATCATTTGACCATTTAAACATTTGACCCAGATTCCAATTCTACCCCAAGCTGGAATCACACGGTGATTTTTTCGTAACTTTATTTTTTTATAATTATTAAAAATATCATAATCGGAATGCCCTTGCGCGTGCGAATATTCCGTGAATTTCTGTGAATTGAGTTATTATATTTTCTTGACCAATGAACATGAAAATAAATAATACCAAAGAGTTAGCATTTTACTATACATATGATAAGACAAAGATAAAAAAATCCTATTATACCGATGAGGGAAGCGACACGTGTTCAAAGAAGATTGTATTACGAAAGAGGAAACAGTATATCAACACATTCGTGTGGGGCGTGCCACTCCATCAATCGCAAGTTTGGACCATTGGAATGGCAGACCAGTAAAGTATGGCAGCTTTCAATGTTCAATCTTTGTTACTTTCAAACAATATGTTGGATGAGGCTGCTGAAGATGGGATGGATAGAAAAATAATAAATGCAGAAGTATACCGAAGGGAAGAAGGGGGAAGAACCCAAAGGAACACTATGTAGAAGAGCCAGATGGATTGGGCAAACTCTGAGGCTCATTGGATTTGTGAAGGATATTATATTGAGAAACTTAGATTGAAATGCCCAAAAAGAAAGGCTTAGGGAAGGCATACACACAGGAAAAATAAAGAAGATAGTAGGTTTGAATAACCGCTAGTGAGTGAGAGAAATAGCATTATATAGAGAATGAGGGAGGGATGCAGTTAACCAATCTTAGGATTGAATGAGCCTGAATGAACTGTTGGCGAAACGAAACCACCGATTGGATTTTCTTCGCTCATGCGCTTCGACCATTCCTCTGCCGGAGACTAAAGCCGTGTCCCAATTCGTTAGGCATTAGGGAGTATGCGGTTAGCTACTAAATATTTTGAGGCCTTTCGCTAAGGGAGCTTGATTTGGGACATCCTTCGCTAGTGTTGCCGTTTACCGAGCTGGAAACGAATGAAAAACATATGAGTAATTAATAAAGGACTGAATGAAACAAATGAAACCTGAAATTAAGACATTTTTGGCGCCTGTGGCTACCTTCGTATGCGTTGTGAGATTTGGAAAGTGAAATAACATTTTTTCGTCCATTTCGTTGTTTGGAGATTGGTTAGTTTTTAGTTTTCGGGGTATTTAAGTTTGTGTAGGTGTCCTGGGATTTAAATTCGTTTTTTAAAAGTGTACTAAGAATTTTTCTTTTGTAGTCGGGTGTTGGGTTGCAAAATACTAGAGAATTCTTTCAATTACAGACCAAGTTTGCCCAATCCATCTGGCTCTTCTACATAGTGTTCCTTTGGGTTCTTCCCCCTTCTACCCTTCGGTATACTTCTGCATTTATTATTTTTCTATCCATCCCATCTTCAGCATCCTCACTTGCCGGCCATGTTTGCCACTTTTCAACTACTTCCTTGGGTACGAGTTTCCTTGTACGACGCATGCAGCGCTTTGCATGATGGGAAATTCAATATGGAGGCGGATTTAGGATAAACTCCATCTACTCTAAATTTCACCCCCGAGAAAGGCACCTAAATCCGCTCCCCCATGATGCCTAACGAATTGGGACACACTTCAAGATGGCGTCCTCCCTAAATCTGCCGATTTAGCTGCCTAAATGGCGAATTGGGACACAGCTTAAGGGAGCTTTCGATTTAGAACGTCGATCGCCGGCGATAGACGGCAGTGGCGCAAATCCATCTTCCTTTGTTCGGCTCTCCTCATAGCGGAGAGACACCGATAGCCGGGGATAGACGGCTATTCCGCTACGAAAGCACCGCGGCGTGGCGATCGCCGTCTATCGCCGGCTATAGCCGCAAATCGAAAGCACCCTAATTAAACTACCCGAGAAGAAACCGTGATTGAATTTCACTATGTTCAACACGAGTCGCAATAAGATGAAATGAAATGTATTTTTCACACCGTACTTTCGGGCGAATCGCCGAACTTACTTCAATAAGGGGCATAATTAGTACTATTTTGAGCAAATATCTGTGGTTGGATCAGCTGTTGGAATTAGAGCAATAAATCATGCTGGATAACTGCCAAGGTGGTCTTTCTATGTGTATTATCGTGAGCCATTAAGTTTCTTCATGTAATCCATTTTATCGATTTTAAGTTACATTTCTTTCCTCGTTATTGTTGCACTAATGCTCGTAGACTCTGTGGAAAACCCTTTCCTAGTCACTTATTTTTTATATCCATGTTAGGTACGCTATGGATGTCATCCCGACAAACTATTTTCTTTCAAGCCGTCAACTGATGAGCGTCAGCTTCATGAATTTTTCATTCTTGTGTAACATCGAGGTGTGCACTTCCATGAACATTATTTAATGGATGTGGATGTCATGAATATAATTACGAAAAAAATGGCCGCCTGACAAGGGCTCAATATAAAGGGATATTTTTATATACGAAGCCATTATATCCCAGCGCAGATGCAAATAGAACTGGAAGTAGTTAACATCGAATGGACACTATAAAACCCGGTTGATGTGTCTATGCTGTTGCTGACAGGAACATACACGGAGATTTTCCGGCAGACTACCTTACGCGATTAAACAGTTGGCATACGCTCGCTGTATTGAAACCGGTTGAGAAACATGCGGCGCGCTTCACTTACCCGACCTTCACTTTATTTTGCCCAACTGAGCTTTCAAAACAAACAGACTCGCAATATATGCGCTAGTTGGGACTACACTTCTTGGGACTCTCTTCCTGCTTATACTCTGGGAATATTGGAGCCCTTTTTTGCTAACTCATTTTATTTTCGAGGTCGCACAGAGCTGAATTTACGCAAAATAATATCCGGAACGTATTTGCAACAATACCAGCACAAATACAATGTTGTTGTTACTTATGTTGCAACTTGCAACACTTTCAAATTATTTTTGCTAGTTTAGTACGAGTCAGTAACCCCAAAACGGAGTTTCTTCAAAGGGCTACCTATATTCCCTATATTTGGGATATATGTCACTGTAAAATGTATATGATGTTGTGGAATAAACCTAATTATTATTATTTGGTCGGAAAAATGAGTCATCCGAGGGTTGCTTAAGATCATCTAGTTTCCCTTCTAGCTCTATTCAGCGCTCGTTCATCTCTTATCGTCCATGCTTGTCGACATCTTTAATTATTATTCCTTTGGCCATGAGGGACGAATAAAATGTTTCCAATTATAATCACTGTTGATGGGCATTGATCAGCGTTTCATTGAAATGTATTCGTCGACTAATTGGAATGAAATGTTGTCGTCTAATTCAGACTTTCGATGGAAACGTTTAGTGGAGAAGTGCAAAACTTTTTTGGCTCAGGGTTTCCGCGCGGGGCGATGATCATTTGGATTTGATATCTGCTCGCGAGTGTCCTGTTCCCTACCCTTTCTCGACCTCATAGCCAACTCGTGCCCGGTCCCTCCATGCGGGAGGATACCCGCAAGGAAATTAGCACATGATGACGGTGACTCTATTTTTCCTGAAAGATCTCACGTCTACCCGGCATATCTACTGGACAAATGTCTCTCGGGTATTCCACCGGGTAAGCAGGTCCATTAATCCTGATGTTTCAGAGAGCTGCTTGCTGTGAACCCCTGAATCCCATTCATCAGAACGCCTGAAGATGGAGAGCAAGTCGTTCTCCGTAACGTCGGGATTCATGAACCTACTTACCCCGTGGAATACCCAAGAGTCATTTATCTATTTTTCCTCATCCGCAGAGCCATGCCTATACCATCCTTTAAGAATTTCTGTTGAAACTTTCTACTTGAAAGTTGTCCGTTTTTTCATTCCGCCTAATTTTGTTGGTTGGTTGTTAATTTTAGGTGACGATCGAAAGCGTGAGTCATTGGCGCCGTGAAGGAAGGGTAAGTATGTAGGTTGGTAAGTCTTGGTAGGGGAGAGATAAATCCGGCATAAGGATTAGTCTACTCTAGATAGGCAGATAGGGTGGTAAGAGTAGGATTAACTGATAGAATGAAGGCTAGGTGGAAAGCCATCCGGCGTCAGCGTTAACCTACGGAAGGTACCTTGAGGGCCATTGACTGACGTCCTATTTGATGGACGAAGTATTTCACAAGACTCCCTTGTAGAGATCGGTATTAAACGAAAAAAAACTCTTCGCTAATGCTTGGATTTTCAGTAAGTTGTTACTTCGTCCACTAAAAACACCCGAGCCCCGCTACATTTTTTTCTGTATTAATATTCACTCGTGTAAATTCTCAAATGTGCAGTGTAAATAGATTCTCATTTTTAAACTTTTGGCTGAATTCAAGAAACTGCTCGTTGACGCGCACTTGCGTTCGAATGTGGCACTAGCCTTGTGAACTGCGACCCCTTATACTTCTTGTTGTTCCTTGGAAACCTTCGACAGCCGAATGAAATACGATATCTGTATAGATAAACTGGCAAAAGTACTCTGCACCAATTCATTAGGTATTGTTGGTTGATATATGTTTCCATTGTAAATTTCGCACATTTATTGGCAGACAATGATATAATTTCTGTTTAAAGAAGGACGAACTGAAAATCAAACCTGCGACACTGTCAGGTTTACAATATCACTTCATCCGAGAGCCATAAGAAACTATAAATGCCGCATGATAATTTTTTTATCGATAGGTAGTGTAGCTGGTTATTTGTTTGGCTCTCAAATGCTTTTTTGTTAATTTTCTAGGTAGTACGAAAAATATGTCTCACGAGCTTCCCGCATAACTGTTGTAGCAATGCATATTTATGTACGTAATTGCAGATTACATAAATAATCATAGTTTCTACTACGTTGTTGGGAGATTTAGTGGCGCATGTTGGTGAAAATTCACTTCCTGGCACGTATTTGCTGGTTAGTAAAATGATTCTCTCGCCTCATTAATTCCGTGCCGGATATTCGTATTATCCTTTTTCGCTCTCATATCTCTCCTGAAATTCTATCCTCCTGTCACGTTCTGCGCAGGTGCTTACTTAGTGGAGGAATAACTATCATTTCATCCATTTTCTCAAATGCACTATCATATTGCTCATTATTTGGCTAGATGTACAGCCGGATGCGTGGTGCATTTTTAGTGAATTAATTTATTTCATGGAAAGATGCCCTGGAGCACATTTACCCGACTTAAATAAAGTTTTGCTTATTTTCATATATTATAGTATTTTCCTTCTATTGCACTACTCGATATGAGTATACATTTTCAGTTGTTCCTCCACCAGTCACGGCTTTCCTTTCATTTGTCTTCTGCCAAACGTGACATATCCGAACTTTCTCGCTTCACTTCTTCTGCAATATTCTCTCCCCTTCCTCTCGTCCACAATAATATTTCTGATAATACACGTACCTGTTCTAAAATTTAAAAGACAGCGCATGGCTGAAGTCAATAAAGAAATCAGTCAAAAACGCTGGAATGGAACTTGCGGTAAATTCAAGTAAAAATGTATGTATAAAGACTCTCTCTACAGCTGAAGAAGAGCTAAGAGCCCGAAACGTATGTACGAAGTAAAACTTTCCTTTTCTCTATCCTCTTTTTACCGCACTCCTGCACCCCATTTTTGTAACGTTTGCTCCCACTAATGGAAAGAGCACTCTGTTTAACTCCACCAGTTTTGGTCAGGGAAAACTTGCATCGACTCTTCGGTTTCATCTTCTTGCACAAAATTCAAATATATTGTTTGATTTTGTACCTCATGGTGGCACCAATTCGTCGAAACTAGTGATGCCTGGATGAAAATTGGAGTAAGGCAAATCTCTCTTCTTCTCTTCAAAGGAATAAGACAAATTTACTATCACAAAGTGGAGACGAGAACCATTGAGCACATCATTTCACTCTCCAGCTGCCCTATATCATTTTAAACTTAGAATATTACGCACCGACTTCTTTCTCTTTTCAATTTTAGGCCGTTGTTTTCTATACCGATTTTCCTGTGCCCTGTTCGTTTCCGGTGGAAGTCCATCATGCATTAATTATTGCTTATTTTCGTAGGGAGTTAATGCTTAGTTAATCATGCTTCAACCTGTCTAGCTTGTTGTTGATGTTTTTCGTCTTTCTTCTCTTCTCTAGGCTCCTATAATAATCAATCCTTATGAGAGCTAAGGCTTCTAACTTATTCCCATATTTATGATACAGCCGTTTTCTCTGCTTCTTTCATTCCTCTTTTTATGCACTCAAGTCTTTCTTTATTTGTCCCTTACCCTCTTATTCTTTAACGTTTATGTCCGCTAACTCAGGTCTTTGCTTTGTTCTGTTCAAAGGTCTCATGTTCCACTTCTTCTACCGCTTCCCTCAACTTAGCATTTGGACTATCACAGCACATTTCATTGATGTCAGATAATAATTCAAGTCCGCATAATTTTTTAATTCTTGTTGCCTACCAAATTTTTTCTTTTCCGGCGTAATTTACCCTTTAATAGGTGTTACTTTCGCGAAATTAAGTCGAATATTTTTACTATGTACCTTTCTCAATGTGATGTTCTGAAAAAATCCCGGCGTTGGTAGATTAAATATTCTATAATTTAATAATTGTGTTCATTCATTTAGGTATATTCATGCATTCAATAATGTAGCAATTAAGAAGTAGGAGAGGAAGACTCGGGCATAAGTTCATGGACCAAATAAAGAGGAAAGTACATAGGAAGAGATACCAGGAGGTAAGGGAACTAACATTCGATGGGGAAGGGTGGAGGGCTGCAGTCAACCAATCTTAGGATTGAACGACCAATGATGAATGCATTCAATAGGATGCCGTGGTATACTTAAAGGTGTTTAAGAAAACAGTTCCTTTTTCCTAGAGGTTGCTTACCTTGCATCCAAACGGGAAGGTAAAACTGGAAGATTG
Source organism: Ceriagrion tenellum (assembly GCA_963169105.1). Lineage (NCBI taxonomy): Eukaryota > Metazoa > Arthropoda > Insecta > Odonata > Coenagrionidae > Ceriagrion > Ceriagrion tenellum. Next base: position 103,323,731 of record OY720632.1, on the reverse strand, counting down.
AATATACTCTCCAATTTTTAGATTAAAAGGAGATCGGGAAGCGGGAGAATTTATAAAATACTGTGTGAGCGATTTTTGAAAACGGCCTAATTGTACGTGGAAGTTTATTGATAATATTGCAGTCTAAATAATTTGTTTACGGACGAGATAGTGCGATTTATTTTTTGCGAGGCCATTTTGAAGTCACTGTCAATATGAATCAATTTGTGGAGTGAAAACTCGAATTTCTGTCATCAAAGAGCATAGAGATTGGCTCTTGATTTGTCTTTTGTCGTGAGATGTTGGTGAGGTACAAGATATTCTTTCATTCTTAAAATAAATTAATGATCTCTTATTAACATTTATGTAGAAGCACTTTATTCCAATTTGCTGTTTCTTACATTCTAATCTACAATTGAGCACCCATATTTACAAATAATTACAACGTAATTCTCAATTATTACACTTTAACAACTTTAATGCAAGGAAATATTCGTTATTACTATGCATGGTAATGCTGATGGGCATGCAATGAAAACATCAGGTAAAGAATAGGTGTGAAAACATTTAATACTTGAGTTGTTTAAAAAAACACTGATGAGTTGTGGTATGTTTGAATAATCTCACAATTGAGAAAAAGCGGAGCGAAGTCTGCCAAAGAATGCTTGGGTTATCTTTCTTGAATGTTTCATTTCAAGTTTTTTTCGGCGGTTTCTGTTTTAACTCTACAGGAGGCTTTACACGGTACATTTTATTGCTCTAAAAAAATGTATTACCTATAGATTGTTCAAGAAAATGAATGGAGTTAGAGCAGGTTCTATTTCCCGTTCAGTCATTCAGACAATCATGCAATATGCCGCTTTACAATATACAATCTTCCTCATGAAAGAATTCATGCATTAGTTTGTACAATTAAATGTACCATGTATGGCGGCCTAGAGATAAATCCGTTATTGATGAAAGTTACCAGTATTTAATTTTTGTTGAGGATATGTATTCTTGCTTCCTTTGAAATCTTAATGGATATTTTGGGCGAGAAGAAAAGATTTTGTCGTAATGTTGTGTTTTGTAAATCATATTTTTCGGTTCGTTCTGTATAGGGAATTTTTTTGTTTAACTTGTACTTGAATGGGAGTTGTAACCAAGAATTCTTTGGCACTTTCATTATGAATCGATTGTTCTCGAAATAAAATTTTTTATCGGCCACAAGGTTATGTTTGTTGTATTCCCGCCATTGTTAATGTAACTCTCCTTATTTATCTGCTGTGTCTTCACTAAAAATGTAATACAAAAATAATTTATCATTATTTTACACAAATCTCGCGAATGATCAGTATCGTCGGAAGCAATCGTTTAAAAGGGAAGATAATTCCGTGGCACAGAAGTTTATCGGTGTGCGTGAACTCCACGAATTTCTTTCCCCAGACTCGAGGATTACGCTTCGCGACAAAATCTTACCAATTTGATTTTTCGCAAGCTCAAACATTAAAGCAATTGATAGTTTTTCAAGTGTCCATGAGAGGGAGCCGTTTTATCACTTGTTTTCAATTTTGAGATTATGCATTGTGGTTCGTCCGACGGAGCCGTTATTTATAAAGTGAGCAATTAATGATTTCATGGCTCCATTTTTTTCATACATGGTAGTCATATGTCCATTTGAACATTTTTCCTATAGAAACATTTATCGACTTTCTTGAACAACTGCCAGAATTGTTAGTGGGGCGGTTTAAGTTCGAATGGTAATGAGGGGAAGCGACCGACTTTCAGGTTCATTTGCGCCTTAGCACCATAAAAGGATCGGTGGTTAGGCTGGCGAGGACAGGTTCATTTTAAAGAGTGATGAATGAGCAGAATAAACTGGCTTTGGGTGACAAAAAGCGTTAAAGGGACCAGAGTTGAATCACACCTCGCGGACGGAACTTTGCAGTGTTTATTCCTCATTACTCTCATGTATGGATAGAAAATCCCATGAAAATTTTTCTGTCGCTGCAGGGATACGGACCAAATCCCTCGGAATGGCAAGCCAGCACGCAAGTTATTACACAGCCCAATTCTTAAATGTGATAGGCTAACCGTAAATATTGGCTCTCCTCATTCATCGCCACCGAGTTGAAAACAATTCTTATTGGTGGAAATACATCGCTGACATTATTTAAGTTGCTGTTTAAACTCAGCCTGAGTGAAAACGAACAAATTTCAGTGGATCCAATGCGCTATGGCTTTCCTCTCGTGTTATTGGTCAACCAGTCGACGATTGTAGAGGATCTTCCCCTTCCGTCGGACGAACAAATTCAGTCTTCGAGTGCTTGATGATGTTGTGTATCTCTGTGGTCGGCTGTTTCCCATCGGACCCTCCGCCCTTCCGTCTTACTTCTTCTTCCTCTTCTTCTTCTCGTAGTTGTGAGTTGGCACCTCTTGCCACGGCCTCAAGTCGACGACTGGGATGAGATCGTATCGGTCGCAAGGCACCACTTGATTCCTGGAAGAAATGGCCATCATAAGTTTAAATTCAACACCTGGGACTTTTGGGATATTTTGGATTTTGGAGCGTCTGCAATTGTGGAATTAATTGGCGCAAAATCATTCAGCCGCATGACTTTGGCTTAATTTTCATGCTCCTGCGGAATATTTAGTGAAATTTTTATGACGAGAATCAGTTGTTATTTCTTTAATCTACAAACTTGCTTTTGATTCCATAATTAAATCATGGAGGTCGTTTGTCTATATATGCTGCACTTTTGAAACGGCATGAAACTGAAAGAAACGTCTTGACACAGAGTATACAGAGAGGACATTTTCCATTTCCCCCCTTTAAATTTTGTAATGCGGAATGCGCGCATCGGCCATGTTCCTAGCGCGTTAAAAACGGCGGGAATTTAAAATGGTCTATGTAGTATAGGTGTATCCCCGCATTATAGGTGGTATTCAGAGGTGTAATCACCCCTCTCACGTTATAAACTTCAGGCCTGAAGTGGATTGAAGGTAATTCTGCCATGTATCTCTAAATTAAATCAAAAGCAATAGTTGCGCGATGAATAGCACAGCCGTAGAAATCATTTTCACTGCTTAACCTATTACTACAATTCGCAACGCAGGTGAGGAATCTTGCGTAAAGCACCTGTTAATCACATCGGGTAAAAAATTAGCTTCAATTCAATCAAGAACAAAATAAAAAATTGTAGGAGGTATGTTGTGAGAATATGAAAGCTGCATGATAGAGAACTCTGGCTTAGACAACGAGATAGTGAAGTAATGGGTAGTGGAGAGCCAGTTGGGTCCAGGAATATATGGTTTAATAAATAGTAAGCATTAAGTTGATAATGGTGAGAAAAGCCTCAAGTTTATAATTATTCAAAGCCTTGGCAGTACCAGAGAAATGAGTAATATGAGAGCCAAATGATCTTATTAGTAGGGAGTTGATCGACACAGGCCATTTAAACAGCATTGTCCATTTGAACCTAGGTTCTTTTTAAACAAATTCAAATAAAATGGTACAAGAGCCTACATGCTACTCGGGATAGACGCGAATCTTTATGCGACTTGTATCATGAATTAGTAAAATTAATTTTTTTTCATTAACTACACCTTTACGATTACATTTACATAGTTATAAAAGTAGATTCCTACCATGTCCTTTGCTCAGCTTCAAAATATATTCATGCTGACTCATGGATGAAAGTTGGAAAAAAACAATCATATCAATGATGTAGCTAATTTAATTGAAGCAATGAAGATTCATACAGTCACAGAATGTTGTCTCTTCCCCGGCAGAACCAATGCGCATTAAAAGTGCATTAAATGTGCATTAATAGTAGCATTTAATGCGCATTAATAGTAGCATTTAGTGCGCATTTCAAATGTGCATCAAAAGCACATTTTTCTCCATGTCTTTTATGTGCATTTAATGCGCATTATTAATGCACATTAATATTTTTTTGGGGGAAAAATATTTTTAAAGTGAGTCACTATGATGAAAACAAAATGTTTACATTATGCGAGTGAAAAAACTATGAAAAAAGAAGAAAAAGATATTCCTCTAGAGAGGACCGAACTTCACACCATCCGCGTCAAAGTCCTCAGCGTCACCTCTCGTCTACCGCTCTTTGATAAGTTAGGGTTGTGTACTTAGGTTAAATATGTTCTATGTCATGAATTGTATTTATTTTCATATCATTTTGTTGTGGTAGGTGTTCTCTAAATGGAACTCAGCCTGATGTGTTGCAGCAAAGTACCTCACTTTCATGTATCCCTCTTCACAAGAAGAACCTAGTCATGAGCCTTACATGGCTTGAAGTTCTCTCCTTGTAAGGCTCAAATTATTTCTCATTAAGTTGATGTGACTTCTCATAGCAAATCTATTAAGTTGTCGTAGAAAATGCGCATATTACGCGCATTACTAATGCAAGACTAATGCAGATTTACGAACGAGGAGGTTTTACGCGCATTTAATGCGCATTCAACGCACATCGGCGCAGCTTGGGTCGGAATATAATTTCTGATACCTGATTACATTGAGCATATAGAGAAAATCCACCTTTTCAGACATTTTGTGTTTCCAGGGAAACAAACTCTGGCCAAACTCTTAGGGATATGGAGTAAATCACCAAGAAAGAGAAAAACTCAGTGAAGCTCTCACTTTTCACCACATTGACGTGCTCGCTTCTTCCAAAGTTAACGCGCTTACAACATGGCCGGAAGCGCATTTCGAGATTACAGGTTGAAACGCCAAATGTCCTCTCTGTATACTCTGTGGTCTTGAGTTTGATAGCGTTCGTTAGGTAGGTCATTCATATCTACCTTCTCTTGCAATTATTAGCAAAAAATTCGTAATCAAAAACCTGCGCCGAATTTTTTGTGGGTCTCACATATTTCCCCAAAGGTAAGGTCAGCAAATGTATACTATCCAAGAAAAGATCCGATTTTCCTTTGCTCACTTGAAATATGTACCTTCAGCTATTTTAGTCATCAACGGGTACAAAAATACATCACTGACGATGGATAAATTAACAATAACGCGTTGTACTTTGAACTAATTTCAATGTGTATCAATCAATGTACTCCATGTCCTTACCAAATCAATATGTAAATTTATAAGAAATAATTTCGGGCCATTTGAAAGACTTGTGTTAACTTTTAGGAAAAAATTTCATCGGAGAATTGATTTTTCTAGCTTTAAACTCCATAAAATCATCAAAGGTGATTCTTGAAGTGTATAATTTTTATACTTACGAATGAGACAGTTGCAAGAACGCTTGCGGCTGCATTTCAGTAATGTCATCTCCGTTGTCGCAAAGGAGACGCGCGAAACTTGCACCTCGGATGGATTTCAGCTGATCTGTAACGAAACAAATGATGCATGGCATGAACTTTAAATTTAATTTTTATCACCTTTATTTTCAGGAGGTTAATGATGGTCTTGAGTTTGGCTACCAACCATGTGTTCATTTTTGCGGAAATAAAATATTTTTTTCATTTAATGTAAACCACCTCATAGTGCACAACTGGATTGCGCAAAAGTGTGGACTCTTAGATAATAAGATGAGATTAGGCTGCAGGCGCGTTTGATCTGGGTGTGAAAGAGAATGGAGAAAATGTGATGGACGGAAAGAAAGACTAACGTGGTAGTGCTTAGTGTTCTCTTGGTCCCATATTCTCCCGCTTCTTCTAGTTTTACTTAGAGTGCTCATCTCTGGTAATTCTCCGTATAATATACGTATTAATTTGAGTAATTATTCTGGATGTAATTAATGGAACATCAACCGGAATTTGAGGTCATATAGCTCCTATCTCATACTCCTACATTTTCCCCATGCCAATTTTTTAAAGCGCTTTCATTTGGATTTTTTTTATAAGCATATCGTAGTTTTAAGTATTCATGTTGATTAGACTATGAAGTGAGGTTAATTGGAATAGTAAAAAAGAAAAAAAAACCTGCGTAGGCTTTGCCAGAGTGGAGGAAGTGCTCGCATTCCAATCGCATTCTTTAATCGTCTCCACCGAAGGTTTAGTGACAATTGTTCCGCGGAACGCTGTTGATAATTGTGCCTTGTCTGCATTTTCACTCTCAATGACCTCTAGCGCAAGACTTTTTCTCGACCTCAACTAAGTAGCTTCCATTGTTTCCACGGTGTTTTATTGCTCGCAGTCTCCTTTTTTTCTCGATTGTTCCCATTTTATCGAAGGCTTCTAGAGCGGCGTGGCTAATAATGAAATCAGCACGAATTTTATACCTATTCTCCCGCCATTTTGTTTCGACAATAGTATCGCAATTCTTCGTCTGAGGTGAACCTGTCCTTAGGTAGGTTTCAATCGAACTGCTCCCGCCATGCTCGTCTATTCAGTTATCTACCGTGAAATAAGCGAAGACGCGGACTTAGAAGTTCTGTCATTGGACCTTAACAATATTCATTTGTGGTGCCAGGAGTGGGGGTTAGGATTAAATCATAGTAAATGACCCAAAGTTCACTTTACGAATGTCATCACACAAATTCCATACCTACACTATAAGTGGAGTAAACATAAAGTCTTCAGACACAGTTAAATATCTTGGAATTATCTTAACGTCTGATACATCGTGGGGAACACACATAAAAAACCTATGCGGCACAGAATTAAAGAAACTAGGTTTTGTGAAGTGTGTTATAGAAAGATCCTCCGATGAAAAAGTAAAATAGGGATGCTCCTTCGCTCTGGGTAGGCCACACCTCGAACGCGCCGCGTGCATTTGGGACCCTGTTCATGAAGATTTAACGAAAAAATTAATAACATACAAAGAAAAGCTGCACGATTCGTGAAAAAATGCTGCTAGCAAACAAATAGTATCTCACAACAATTTTAGAGTGTTTAAGATGGGAGCCCCTAGAGATTCGGTGGCTACACGCTAGGCTTGGGTTGCTTGAAAAATTCAGAAATGTTGTGTTTCAGAGCGACACAGAGAATATTATCATGACGCCTAACTACATATCTAGGTGTGACAGAAGCGATAAAATAAGAGAGATACATAGCCGAACAGATAGGTAAAAAAACTCGTTCTTTCCGCGCGCAGTTAGCGACCACAATTAAACTAAGCTCCACTAAATACACTCCCATAGTACACGTCATCATTCTCCTTCCATAACCTTATCCCTCACACCCTTACACAGCTAGTGTCCTAACACCCCCTACCACACGCCCATGCGGTGGCTCGCAGGGTAGTATGTAGATTTAGAATGTAGATCTATCCTTTGCTGCTTTCCTCAGCTCTTCGTAACTCTATCCATCCATAATATCAGTCAAAATATTATTTCTTCGCCTTCCTTTCCCTTTCTTTTCCTTGATCTTGTCCTCTAATATTCTTTTCAGCAGCCAATCTTACCTCAGGACGAGTCCCATCCAGTTCGCCTTTCTCTTTCTTACTGATCTTATAATATTCCTTTTCTCACTCATCCTTGCCAGCACTTCCTCATTGCTCATTTTATCACGCAATTCCAAGCCATTCTATTTTCTTGATGATCATTCAGAATGATGGTATGCTCTGTTCTAGTTTGCTGTCGTCAGGAATTTCAATAATTCAAAGCATTCAGTTGTAAGTTTTCTTTTTCCCATGGTAGGTACATAGAAATGAGATCATTTGCTTCACTAATTGTTTCTATGTATCGCCGTATTATTTTAGTTGACCTCCGTATGATTTGGTCCAAAGTTTGAGAATGATATAATACGTTAGTCAGAGGAGCTTAATTAACCGTACTTAAAACTTACCGCAGAGGTTGACAAACATTTTTTGCGAAGGGCCAATTAGTGCATATACTCGTTTTAGCGTGGCAGAGGAGGCACATATTATGTCTTTTGGTCACCTCACTTAAGTAACTTACAAAACAACAAGTTGTTATAAACTTATTCAATGACATAAAATTGTATTAATTAAAATAGTGACCAAAACTGTTAGAAAAATAATAGAACTAATGAACATTTTATGAAATTCAGCTCTACCATTGGAATAAATTTAATTTTTTGGAACATTTATCACCAGACTTGGGCTCATAGATATCTCTCTATTAATATACACCCTATCATCTGACCTATTTGCTTGTTTATCTTTTAATGCTGACATGTATTGAAATTGTTTATGTTTCATCCATGAAAGTATCTTTTCGTACCAGTCCAATGCAGAACCGGGCGTATGATCTTAATTGAGCACATTCTGCGATCGGAAGAAATTCATAGAGTTCTGTACATGTCTTTTCTTATACTTTACCTTTAAGCGTGACCTCACGCTGCGGATAAATGACTCCCAACTGAGGGGATGGAGGGAACTCCTCGATTTAACTGTGAAATCGTGAAATGGATTTTGAAATACTGAGAGCCACATGCGGTCTTTCTCGACCTCCACAATTCTTTTGCCAACCTTTCTATCGCATACTTAGGAGTTAAAAATTTTGAGACTATGATATCCATTCCTAGATGGGGGGTTGCAGAAAAAGAGACCTCGGGCCGGACCTGGACCCTGGGCCACAGTTTGCCGCTCCCTGGTTTATCGCACGATTCGTGGAAAGTAACGGTTTTCTTCGGTGATTGATTTTACCAATTCAAAATAAATATTGTTAGAAGTAGTTTCTCCGTATTTTTTGAAACTCATCACGCCTTTAAAAGACCCCGCAGAAACCTTGTGGAAAAAATGTTACGGTGAAATTGGCTGAAACTTTGGGATATGATAGTCCTTGAAGAGTAGATCAGAAGTCTCAATGGGCGTCAAGTCGTACAAAAATTCTTATATGCAAGTTAGAGGTCATCGAAGTTGTGATTTTCATAGCATGCAGGGACTCACCTGAATATTTCCCTAGTTACGCAGGATAGAGAACAATGTTACATACCAGAGATGTAGGATTTGAAGCGGAATACCTGAGGGTGACCTTCTCATTGACCTCGAGCGTGACCAAAAATGGTATTTTCAAGGTCAAATTGAACTATTAAAGCTGAAATCCCTATATTTGATTTCAAAATTGAAAACTATGAATATTTACTCAATGGTAAAATTGGAAAGTACCTTGAGGAATGCTATGAAAATGACAACTTCGATGACCTCTAACTTGAATATAAGAATTTTTGTAGGACTTGACGCCCATTGAGACTTATGATCTACTCCTCAAGGACTATCATATCCCGAAGTTGCAGCCAATTTCACTATAACATTTTTTCCGTAAGGTCTCTGCGGGGTTCTTTGTCAAAAGGACTGATGGATTCAAGATATCGTATCAACATCAGGAGGGAAAAATTCGAAAATATGGAAATATGAAACTTGACGGTCACTTTACTCGGCGCGAATAAACTTCATTCACAACTAGTAAGGATGCACTGAGATTTCGTGAGGCCTTAAAGCTGAGGCAACTAACAGTAGGCCTACACATGGAAGAGGAATCGTGCGTGGATCAGGGAACATGACATCCTTGGAGAGGATGAAAATTTTTTTCTCTTGTGAGTTTTTATTCATCTTATTCATCTTTTGTTCTCTATATACCCGCCACAACTAGTGGATTTTATTATTATGTACATCGCGACTTGTGACACTTCATTGGGCTAACATATGCGTACATTTACGTCAAAAGTAAGAAAAGAAAGACAAGAAATCTTTGGAGGAGCCTTGTTAACATTTATTCTGCCTTTTGTTAACATTTTTTTAAATTGACAATGACCCGTACTGCCTAGTCTGATCTGATGCTGTGTAGCCGACCTGGCTACTGCGGCGGGTTAACTTAATTAAATTTTAACCTTGTTGAACCCCCTCTGTTGATCCTTGAGGATTTATTTCATTTAATTATGGCAAAATGAATTGGTTATCATACAATGTGGGTTCCTTGGACACTGACCTGGTGTGAACGAGTGGTGGAATCCTCCGTGTTCATAGAAATATCTGTCGGCCGCTCTGGTCCTCCTAAATTGCTCGGCCAAAATACACACAAAAGTGGGTCCTGCGAGGGCGCCTGGTACAAGTCTCTCCAGGAAGCCACCAACGTTGATCTCCACGTCCTCTGGACTGTCGTAGATCTCGGCGAGTTTTGCTACTATCTGCCATTTTACAAGAGAAGGAAATGCAGGTTAATGATGAGTCATCTTAAGGTACTTCGAGCGGAATAATTCCCTAGTGATTCCCTAATGGAGACCATATTCGAATATGACGTTTTAATTTCACCAGATGTAGGAAGCATGGCGTGAATATTATTACAGTAACGGTGCTGTAATATACTTTTATGAGATTGAAATTCTCATTTATAAAATTTTAATACAGTTGAACCCCTTTTAATGACCACTCCTATCAAGCGATCATTCAATGGCCATTTTTCAGCGGAACCGTCGGTGGTCGCTGAACTCAGGTTTCACTGTTAGTGCACATCAAATTAATGTGCGTTGAAAATTCTCAGGAGCAACTAAATTACTAAGAAATATACTCCATCTGTATGCATGTTTTTACAAAACCGCGCTTTAAGAGTTTTTACATTTTTTTTTTCAAATCAGCCGCCCGTTCATTTCCATAATACTTCTAGACACTGAACCCCTATCGAACGACCAGCCTTCTTATGGACCATTTTCAGCGAAACGGTCGTTGGTCGCTTAACACAGGTTTCACTGTATCCTTAGCCGTCTTTGACCTGACTAATATTTTACTCGCAGAACGTTTAATACTTCTTCACATGGAAGGTTTTTTTCGCGATTCTGAAAACATTACTGCTGTGACTATATGAATTTTTAAAAATAGTTCTGAAAACAAAGAAACTACATTCTGTCCAATGTGTGGCGAAATTAGGTGTTAGGAATTCCTTATTTTCAATTATATCACTCTATAGTGCATACACGGACCATTTACTTATAAAACGGACCATTTACTTAAAGGTTGTCCTCATACGTCTCTAGTTTTCCGAGTGAATAGTACGGGTATTTTTGACATGATCGTGCTATTTAGTACCTAACTAAACTGATAAAAAGTTTCATATAATTGTTTTTTTCAGAAATCATATATCTTGATTGTATTGTTTTTGGAAAGGCCTTTGAAACCTTATGTAATTTTTCGCCTAAAAGGATAGGTGTCTACAGAAAGTTTCTTTTCAGAATAGAGGATGAGTGTATACAAACCGAACATCGGTATTGGCCCACTCCTAACCAAAGGCCTGTAAACCTTGTTGACCCGATCCATACGTATATCTTGAGCAATATTTGAAGCATACTTTTAGTTACAAAATTGCCTGTGTTTAGGCACGCATTCTTTTTCGGAGATAAAAAGTTGATTGTTATATTCCAATACTTGCCTCTTTGTCAATGGTATCAAGGAAATCCTCGAAGTGAGTGGCCCTCGGGAGACCGCAGATCTCCCTGTAGTCGTTGTAAGTGCCAAGGGCGTGGTCCCTTCCTCTCTGAATGTCAATAGAGCGAAGATCCATTCCGAAGGGACGGCCAGCACGGAATAGGTACTGCGTAATCTGTTGAAGCAAGAAAAGGACCAAGATGCTATTCGAGTTTGTTCTTAAGGCCTCTTTACAAGGTACAGTGGCGGAAGAAATTAACGCAAAATTTTTCGCGCGCCAGAATGCGGCATTTTTGGGAACTTCTAGGAGCAGTACACACTCAAAAGACTGGCAACACTGAGGAAAACATCGTCTACCGCAAATATTTGAAATCCGCAATGGAACTCACATTTGTTGGAGCGTAAAACTTATTCGTCAATCGCCTCATTTTCGAGCTTTCTTCTCATATTATTCGCACTTTCAGTCGCGGTGTATCGCTGTTTATTTCAGCATGGTTCTTACGTCGAATGATATCATGTATACAGAAAGACTGATCATAAAAAAATATTCACTATCCCACCCAATTCGGTATATATGCTGAAGTCTTCATCTTCTACCACCAAGGGATATTTATTGTGGTCGACTTTCCGAGGATCTTTTTGAATGACGTGTACTGTGTCTTTTTCACCGAAATGATATAAATCGAGATATATCCGCACCAAATGTCGATACAAAAAATATTTAATTAAAATAAGTATAGTCTACGTGATGAAATTTTTCACGATTTTCCATTTGTAGATTGACGAAGTTCCTTAGACGGATATTTATTAAATTCAAAACGGATATTTATTAATAAATTGTTCTTGACCCAATATAAATCCGTTTTTAATCCGTCAGAATGGGATTAAACTATGAAAACATACGTAAATACATACAATTTCAAGAAATAAAAATAAATGTGCTCGCATCGATACCGAATAATCTAGGCATATTTTCCCGATATTTCTTTCATTTTATCACAGGAAGCTTGGTAACGAGCTGTCCTCTGTTAAGCTTTATCTAGTAACTGCAGGATATACGAATAAACATTCCGAAAAGTTTACCGAAATTAGGTGCAGTTATGGATAAACAACTCTATTACGTCTGAATGCATAATATCTTACACGCTTAGCTATAAATTCGCCGCACATTTAAAATTAACAGAAAAGCCTTTTAAAAGACTTAAGTTTGGAGTAAAATGTCATTAATGTAATAAATTAATAGGTAACGGTTAATGTTGTAGCTGTCAGATGTATTTGGCTAGCTAAAGAGTGGTCCGTGTTCGATTTTTAATGAACACAAATGAGTTTTTATATACATTTTCTCATATAGGCGATATGACAATGTAATGTGTAGCTGCAATGACTGGCCGATAATATGAATTTTTTTAAATACGAAAGAGATAAAATTTGCGTACTAAAAATCAATTTACTTGACCTGAACTTGAATGAAAAACTCAACAATGTCTCGACCAGGGGTGGGGTCACGGTTCTTTTCTTTTTATGGTCGTTATCGTCATCCAAAAGGCAAGCCGCATTGGTAGGGCAATGCTCAAGGTCCTTGGAGCGCACTCCACTGCTATGTAGCACCCGATCTTTCTTGATGACGATCACGTTTTCGAAATCATGAGCGTACTCGAACAATATTGTCATGAAGAACCATGATTGTGATTCAGGTTTGCAACTCAGTTACAACTACTGAACTTTCTTATGTCAAGGTGAATTTAAGATGATATTCCGTATCCTTGCGGTGAATTTATTTGCGTCCGTATGCGTTACTGTGAACTAAGTTACTTTTGAAATGAGTGGAAGTATTGTGTACGAACGAACCTATTGACTTAGTATTTTTTGAAAGATTGCCTTTCCTTGGATAACTATTTATTTCTTCAAAATTTCGCTTTGAAATTTTATTTTTTATTTTTAAAATTATTTATTTTATGGATTTGAAATTTTTGCCCATAAAATATATCATTAGTATGAAATAATGAGTTTACGTAATGACACACCGTTAATTAATTAGGGGCACCCAAAAACCGTTATGTATGGCAACGGCGATTCGCCGTCTCTTTAAACTAGGGCCAGGTTATACCAAGCGGCGAATCGCCGTCTCTTTAAGTCATTGGGTTAAAATAACTATAAGGATAGGAAAAATCATACTACTCTCCTGGGAATACAAACAGAAAGAAGAAGTTCTCGGATTACACCTCATCAGCCCAGACCATTCCAATCAAACGCCATTAGTTCCCCTCATGCATTGGTTTGGAGGCCAACTACCATAAGTCTGAGTTAAAGCAAAGAGCAATCTCGGAGGACTTTTGAGGATCCCTAGAGATTCCCCTGTGTCGATACAAAGCTCCACCTATACTAATGCATTCAAAATTGGAATGTATGAAGGCCGCATTATATTGATTTGGGAAATTGTATGCCTTTAATAAGTGTTTACTTTCCCCTTGTGTTGCGGGCGATACCTTATCTGCCATAGATAATGTTTCGGACGCCAGTCGTTTAACTCACAGGAAAGAAGTGGTATTTGACTTCTCTTACACCCTTTACAATATTCGACGGGTGCTTCCGATTTTTTCGAAGCGCGACGAGCCTTTTCTTTCTCGTGCAGCGAGAATTTGAAACCTGTGCCTTAGTCACAACAACAAACCACCTCGACCATCACCACCCGGAACTTGGCTAAGGTTTACTGATGACTGCTTCATGGAGACGAGCGTCGATAGACGAACAAGCAGAGCGGACAGCGCAGGCAGAGAAATTGTTCAAAGTTTTAGCGGCCTCTCCCTAAATTCTTGAGGGAAAAATATCTTATTAGCCTTTAAGTATGCCTCATTTTTCTCCCAGGTGGAGGAATCGGATAGTAGGTTTGTAAAAGGCAAAAACATCCGTCGAAAAATTACCCGAAGAGGTGTTTCGCCTTCGACTTTCACCCACTGAACTTTTATTTGGTGTTCAAAAGTAAAAAAACCTATTTCTCACTGCTAACAAACGAAAATCATTAAATTTATGTCCGCTATAACAAGAACTATGTTTATTCAAATGTTTATCAATATTCATTTTTCGTCTGCAACTAGGAATACTTGCGAGTTCACAAATGTCAAAATTTTAGGAGATGGTTCAAAACAAATCATGTAACATAGATGGAGCGGGCTGCACGAAGCGCAGCGTTTATTATGAGGACAATGCGAGAAATAAACGTTTTTTGACCCCCTCAAACGAAACAACCCAAAATTAACATGTAATGAGGAAAATCGTGGAGAAAGAATGGGAAATTAAGCCAGTAAGAGGATACCAAAATGTGGACAACTCCATGTCACAAAGACTTGGTCAGGAAATGGAGAATGGAGGGGGATGGATTGATTATAAGGCTAATAACATCCACATTCTTTATGTAAATACCAGCATATTTCTTGATGATCAATTATTGTGATCATGTGCACACATAACTCAAATTTAGAGAATTACGCATACATTTTACCCTTTTCCACTCGTTGCATTATAGTGTCCCTTTTCAACATCCGTTAAAATACATTACTACTAAGAGATGAAATTTATGACCCAGTAAAAAGTCTTTTAATATCTTTATGTGGCGGCACTCACAACTTTAACTTCCATTGAAGCAATAATATTACGACACATTTGAAGAAAAATAGATTCTTTAGGGACGTAGCAATCGTATAATCTTTGATGGTGCACATTCCTAATTTGTACTCCATTGACTACTCTGCGGATTTATGAGGAGTATACAAATGACCATAGGGAAAATATCTAATTACTGCTTAGTCGCTACATGGAAAAAGATTATTTTTAGTATTTTATCACTTTCATAGGGGGAAATGCGCGATGCATTTTTGTCGGAGTATTACTTACGCGTGGGTATAAAAATGCTCCTCATAAAATTTAACTGCGTAATTTTAGCCAAACATTTTTCACTGAGAATATGTCAAAAGATATATAAGTGATACATTAATTAAACTTATCCTCTAAGTATTATCCTCCATCCTATAAGTTGAACTGTTGAACTACATGGCTAATATATTGTTCATAGCAAACCTAGAAAACAATGCTGGGAAAGCTTCAAAAACCGTTTTAAAGATATTTTGAAGAGAATTCCACACTTGTTTGGTCTCTCACTCAAATAAGTAATCGGTATTTATAAGTTCGGCAGATAGAACCAAACTCTAATTCCTAATAAAAATAATTGCCCTCTTTACTAAATCATTTCAAAGTAATTTAAAGGGGAATGCAGCATCAGGTAAGATCACTAAATCGAGTAACTGACACAATCAGAGTTCCCTCCTTCATGAATAGCTTTTCATTGAGTGGTAAATTGGCAAATGGGTGGATATGAGCACCATACGACAGGCAGGACGTAGAAATCAAGTGGGGTCGAGTACCCGAGAATGGGAAGTAAACATCTCATTCGACGACCAAGGAGACCGCTCTGATTCTTTTACAAAGCCCGTATATGCGTAAAATCACACACTCATAGTTGAGGTCAATATCCATTCCCTGGGCCTTCCGCGGATTCCTGCGAAGTTTTGGCTGCAATAAAGTCACATCGCGTAGATTAATTATAAAGGCACTAAAAGAGGCCACGCCAGGATTTGAACCCCAGGCATTCTTAACCGCAGACGAACGCTCTAGGCTACTTCATCGATCAAGAGAAAACAGCGTCCAGTGGTTCTTACTATGCAATGTAAAATGGGAATTCTAATGTTTCCTTAAAAAAATGGACCAAATAAAATGCTCTGGATTCTTGAAAGTAGTTTTCAGAAAGTAAATAATATTACGTTTGGAGGAATTAAGAAATTTAAGTGTTTGGGATGACCTGAATGCACAAGGGCGGAAACTTACGTAGGGTTTTAAGGTATTGGAAATGCTTGTAAAGAAAAATTTTCTCCTCATGGAAACCATTCTATTCTACCAGATTTCCCATACTTTAACTTGAAATTCACAGGATATTACGCCAAAATGTTAATTGTAATGCATCATATTTCTCGGAAGTAGTTTGAGGCCTATTAAAACGATGTTCATCCATAGCTATTCCCTGCACGCGGAAATACATTTTATTGTTAGAGAATTTGATCTGGAGGATAAAAAATTTTTATGACCCAACAAATAATGCTTTCATCGTATTGTTTCTTAAGTTTCAACCAAGAAACTTGTTTAAACGGTCCTAAGCTCTAAAAAAATATGGTAGGCATTTCTATATAATCAACTACGAATTCGGAACCTCGACTGGGTGCGGGTCGAAGCAAGCTCATCACGTTTATAACTCCCAGACGATCTCGCGAACGTAAATCTTATTAGTATGACTATTTACATGACGAGTAAAATCGATTTCAATTCATAGAGAGTTTGAATATTCCCGGTTTCCATATGCTGTCTCAATGTTGTCAAGTTGTCGAAGGAAAAGCGATTTCAATTAGTTCCCGTGTACGCCGCATTCAGACGCCAATGAGTTTTGCGTTAATTTTTTCCGCCACTGTACATTATACTGTACAAACGATTGTATGAATTCTTTCATGACGAAAATTATACCGTGTAAAGCGGCAAATTGTATGATCGTCTGAATGACTGAACGGGATTTTATTATCTAAGAAAATATATTTCACAAATTTATCTGCTTTACTTTCGACACCCACCTCGGCGGTGAAGAAACGATCCGCTCCGTGCTCCGGTTGAGTTGACAATCCTCTTACGAACTTGTCGAGACCATCCTGTTCAATAATTTGCGGCCTGTTGAAGTAGTCACTCAGTCTGATGGCGTTGAATGCTTGCCTGAACTGGGTTATTTCCCTGTGGAAAAATATGGAACATCATTTACTTACAAAGGAATAATGTAATGTTTTCTTGCGTTTCAAATATAATTATACTAGTGTGTTACTTTAGCGTCTGCAATATGTACAAATGAAAACGTCAAGTGCTAAAACGAAAACCATGGTATTCTTAGCAGCAACCCGAAAGGAACAAAAAATGGCACTGAAAATCAAGCTCTGGAACAGGTGTCCCATTTCCGGTATTTGAGATGCAATATAACATACGACGAGGACATAGATAACGCTAATAAAATTGACATTTTCCAGAGGATTTATTGGATAGTGCGAAGAACTTTGAAAGGCATAAATGAGAAAGGAACCCAGATAAAATTTGATGAAGTAATGGCAGTTTTTACTGATCGTAGGGCCAGAATATTTGACAAAAAAACATAAAGGAATATGGCTTATAGAGTTATCGGAAATGAAATTTCTTCGAGCTGTGAAAAGGTTTTTTAAGGTTAGACGAAATAAGGAATACATCCATGAGAGAATAAATTGGTATTCAGCCTATAACAGATAGGTTAGTAAAGTTAGGTCGGGTTAAATATAGGTTGAAAAAGCATGTACTACGAATGCCTTAAGAAAGATATCCACAGCTGGCTTTGGAGTGTAAACCATTGGATAGAATAAGTGTGGGAAGACCAAGGATGAAATGGTATAGTGAAACCGGAACAAGCCTACAGCCTAAACCAGGAAGGGAGAAGGAGACAGCATATGGGTGTGCAGAAAGTAGGAGGGACTTGAGAGAGAAATGATAGCTAGGAAATGGAATTGCACGTGGAAAAGAAAGGAATGCCCTGAAAGTCGGGAACTGTGGCTGGGAGTTTCTAAAACCTACCTATCAGCCGTTAAGACAAGTTATGATAATTATATGAGAATTTAAAGATTGGCGTATGTTTGAAAGGGAGAGGTGCGTACTCTAGGTATCCTTGGATGAGGGTGTGGAAGTATCTGAAGGCAGCCGTGGCGTGTCCGTCAAGGACTGATGGGTCGGCGTGCTCGTCGTAGTCACCAGTGTAGTCACCTTTGTTATCGTAGAGGACGCCGTTCTTGAACGAAGCATCCCAACCTGAAAAGCAATATACAAAATTAATCTAACCATTACCAGAACAGCATAATTATTATCTATATGTTGGAATTTCTCGACCTCTTTGGGGTGAAGGTAGCTCTCGGGATATTAGATATAGTGGAGGATGTTTGGCAAGCAGGGAAGGCGAAGATATAGATTATGATTTGTGAACGAAATGATGAAAGGTACACTGAGATGGAGGGAGAAAGGTTGTAGGGAAGTAGGAGCCTCCATTTATAAAATCATCTAGATTTTGGGCCTTCTAGACCTCTTTCGGGTGATGATAGCTCTCGGGATATTAGATATAGGTGTAGATGTTTGGCAAATAGGGAAGGAGAAGAAATAGATTAGGCTTTATGGGTAAAATGATCAAGGATGGCGTACGTTGAGATGGAGGAAGAATAATTATAGGTGAATGAGAGGCTGTATCTGTAAAAATCCAGATTTGTCGGATTTTTGCCGACTTCCATTTCTACCTACCCTTACCGGTTGCCTAGTTGGTGATAATTACCTCTTTGCCAGAATTTTGTTATGATATGCATGTTTTCTTCAGAGGTAAAATTAATTAACAGAATTTTAAAAAACCGGAAATTACAGTTCTTAAAATATTTTATCAAAATCATTTACAAAAACGAGTACCTTTCCGAATTCATTGGTTTAACCGATATAATTAGATATTAGTCAGTGGAGCGATCTCCTAAAACGACCAGCCGAGCGTGTAGTTGAATCGTATTTTCTATATTATTACACTATTATTTCCAAAATTTCGTTCATAAAGTGTTTAATAATAACAGAATCCCGGTCAAGGCGGATGATTTTTTCTCTGTGGAAATTCGCACATTTGTGCATTGCGGGTGACTCCGTAAAAGTGAAACTCCGTGGCTAGTCCCGGATAGCTTAAAATTTGTCAAATAACAGAATAATTTGTATGATTAAAAACGTTTGTTTGTTAAATTAGTTACCCACTATTTTCAACAGTTCTTGAATATGTGAACGTTGGATTGCCAAAAAGACACGGATTTTAAAGAGGAGCGGCTATCAAGAGCATTGTTGGGGACAGTCTTGGTCCAAATCGTCGCTAATATCGTGTCAACCAGATGCACAGATATATTGGAGATGAAGTTGTGCGGTTGCATTTTAAAATTCGGGGGTCAGTCTCATTTTTGCTGTTTTTCTAACGGTGGTATTGATATTTTACGAAAGCCGACATTCTGCACTGGCTCAAATCGTGAGATGAATATTGGAGAACGAGGGCGTAGAATGGTCAAGTTTGAAATGTCATTTCCGCGAATGATACGATACAATGCAGGTGCCTATGAGGCTTTAAGCTAGGTTTTTCGATAGGTGGTGTTGCTATTTAGTTGATTTAGTCCATAATGTTGGCAACGATATATACTACCAAGCACAAACAGCACGACGTGCGTGTTTCCTATACATTTTTGGAATTGCACATTACTTTGGATTTCTTATCACCTTCTGACAAGTATTTGTAGCTTATGCTAATGCGCTAATAGTCGTAGCTTCGTTAAGTTTTTTGGGGGCAGTGTAATAGTGTATGTTGGTGACAACTCACCCCTTGCCCCACACCCTTGAGTTGGCATGAGGGGTAATTTGCAGATGTATATTCTCTCCCATTATCCGTCGCCTTGTGCATGGAATTTAGCTCTTCATCCGGTATATTTTTTGGCAGTGATATAAGTCTGATAGTGTTACGTACCGATCATGATCGGAATCCATTCCCAGTAGTTGATCTGCTGATATTCGGCGATCAGAATCCGCCTCGCCTCCTGGTACAAGGTTTCGTCGTTCCAGTGAGGGTTCAGCTGCGCAAGGTGGTCCGCCAGGCGGTTGTGCTCTCGGAGAAGAATGATGTGCAACACCGTAAGCTCAGTGTTCTGATTGATACGGGCATCACCTGCAAAGGATATAATAGAATAGAATAATCATTTATTTTACTCTGGGACAGGTCCCTCAGAGCAAGAATACAAAAATAATATAATAATATAGCAGCGAGATAATAAACAAATAACGTATTATTTAGTACAAATCAAAAAAGTAAATAGAGCTTAATGACATACAATGTATAAAAAAAGACAAAAACGGCTACTCTCATTGAAAAACAATAATTTTACATGGGAAACAGCTGAACTCAGAGATATATAAAAATACAATCAATATATTGATATATGGTACAAGATAAAAAAAACAAACAGACCATGAGAAAAAAAAATTATTGTCTAATATAAAAATAAAAACAATAATAAAAAAAGAAAATTGGCAATGCGAACTGAGTCCTGGCCAGGCTAAAATATTCTCGAAAACATTCATTTAATAAAATTTCACACAATTTAGATTTAAAAATTTCCATCGAGCGAGATTTCCTCACATCAATTGGAATGGAATTCCAAAGTTGTGAGGCGGCCACGACAAATAACTTATGAAATGTAGTGGTTCGGTGAGTCGGAAGTAGAAGGTTACTTGGTTCTGTTCTAGTTACCATAGTATGATTGGAAGTTCTTTTAGAAAACATATCAATTAGGTATGATGGTTCGTTAGTGCCAAAGATAGAAAAAAGAAAGGTATTTGGAAGGGAAAGAAAGCAGGTATTTGCGACGGGATATGGTATTCAACCAGTCAAGTTTCTTGTAATGGGGGCGAGGTGCTCATCTTCACGAAGATTAAAAATATATTGAACGCTCAAATTTGGAGACGCTGTAGTTTGATGTTTTGCTCTGCCGTTAAATCATTATTAACAAGACAACAGTAATCAAAGTTAGGAAATATTAATGATTTGATGAGCAGTTCTCGGGTATATAATGGTAGCAGATTTTTATGCACCTTAAGTTGATAAAGCGTTCTATTATTTTTATTTGAAATATTTAAAATATGGTTGTTCCACGACATGTCATTGAGGGTTACCCCTAGATTATGCACGGTTTTGGAATAAGGCAGCTCAATATCCCCAACTTTAATTTTGGGAATGATGTTAAGATCAAATTTATGTATTATTTTCGAGCTTCCGAGTAGGGTAGCTTGAGTTTTGCTACTGTTCAGAAGAGGGAAAGTCTCATCAGCCCAATCCACAATAGCAGAGACGTCTTGATTGACCTTAGAAATCACATCACAAAATTCATGTGGATAGCCGTGACAGTATATTTGAAGATCGTCTGGGTACAGCAAGTATTGGCAGTTTACAATGCATTGCGGAAGGTCAAGAACGAAGAGGGAGAATAATAGTGGGCCAAGGACAGAACCCTGAGGAACTCCACGAGAAACAGAGCCCAAGGATAGAGGAAATTAGTACACAAATACGTACATATATGCTCATCATCCCTTTCATTTATTTGAATATTCTACTAGCTGATTGGTAGGTTTCTGGAAAGTACTTTTTCTAACGTTCTCATTTCTGGCATATCGTTCTGTTTTCCCTCCTCAGTGTGATTCGTCATAAAACTTCCCCAGTGTTCTCCCCTTTGTAACTCTCTTAAACCTTGCCTCCCTTTTCAAAACGCCCTCCATCCATTGCCTCCGTACCTCCGCTGCCAGCTTCCTATCCTCTCCAACTATTTCCAATACCTCCTCGTTCGCCCCTCTCGCCACCCAGCTCACCCTCTCCATCCTTCTCCACACCCACATCTCCATCGCCTCAAGTCTGCATACATCCTCCCTTCGTAATGACCAAGTCTCCGACCTATACAGCGCCACGCTCGATATTCGTGTCTTCACCAGCCATTTATTCACGTTTGTACTCAGACCCCCAATTTATTCGCTCCTTTTCGACAATAATTCTTTAGCTATGGCAATCTTGTATCTCATGACCTTACCACTGAACCCATTCTCCTCCAAAACACTACTCAGGTACATAAACTGCTCATTTTGTGTCCTCCCACTCTTATATACAGACCCGTCTTCTTGCTTTTAGAGAATAGAAAAAAATAAATAAAACACAAAGTAAAGCCGCATTGTTCGGTATAAACCGCTACGAACGAACTTTAGAGACTACACTGCAGCTGATATAAGTACTATGCTGAAAGCAGTTGCAGAACGCTAGTGCTAGGTTGCTAGACGCTTCACGCAAGGCTTTGGTGACGTGAAAAATTCCGATCAGACCAGTTTCATTACGACACGAAGGTATTATTTTTAGTCCACAGTATATATCTGGAACTGAAACGTGTGGTTAAATAAGAGAAACCGTATGTCAAATTGATTTTCCTTTTTTCTACGCCCCATTTGCGGTTATAACGAAAACAGCTTAGCGTAAACATGAGACGTCATCTGCATAAAATTCACTTCTGTCAACTCGTTCTTCCCTTTCCCTATTCCCTCCTATTTCATGGATGGTGTCCCAAAACTCCCTCCCACACGCCTCCATGGAGTCTCGCTGGGTACTATATAGATGTGGAGGTCCCCTTTCATTGTAGACGCCATCAAAAATACTTAATTCTCGGTGGTACTATTGCAAAGCTGAATATGATTCATTAATTTCCCTGTACTGCGATCCCCCTTTGCTTCAGCCACAGTCATATATTGCTTCGTACACGCTCTTGCATTCTAAAAACATAAAATATTCCCTCTCTAAAGAGTATCTTTGTCCTTCTTAACTCATGGCATGCTCCCATAACCCTTCTTCTTGCTCAATCACTCTACTATGATATATCTTTTTCGTAATTTGACTCTCATCTTTTCTCTCGGAATGGCCAAACCAACGAAATACACTCCTTTCATTCATATCCGTTTTTGGAGGAGCATCCCAACGCATAATTCATATTCTCTCATTCCTAAGCTTATACATCCTGTTTTTATTGCTTCTCAGGCGGCAGTAATTAGCCAACTCTTAATGTTCATCGAGGTGGACCTGAGTTTCTCTACCGCACAGTGAATTTGGAAGCAGCTCAATTTTTTGTACGCTACATATTTTGGATTACTAAGGCAAACATTCATTCTTTGATGTACTCCAAATACTACCATTATCATTTTCCTGTTTTGCATAGAGATACGTATAATATGAATAAGGTTACATCATAACACGGAGTAAAGCGCTAAGACTGCACAGCATTAAACCTGCACAGTGTGAGTTAAGGTGGGTGAAATGAATTCACCGTAATTAGTTGTCAAGTATTTCCTTAAAAAATTATTTAATTCCAGTATTCTACCAGACGATTGGTAGGTTTTTGGACTGTCTCCATTCTACCTTCATAATACCTGGCACATCGTTCTCATTTCCCCCTTAAACGTAATCCGCTATTTGTTCCCTTTTCAATTCCTCATATCGTCGTCCTCTTCTTATTTCATCCTGAATTCCTATCATCTTCCTTCCTCTTCCACGCTTCCTCTATATTCTCCTCTCTTCTACTCTCTTCAGCATTCCTTTTCTTTTCTGAACGTCTTTCGTCTCTTCTGCCTCCTCCGAACCTCCTTATTAGTTTTCTCTCCTCTCTAACCATATCACAACCTCCTCGTTCGACTTTCTCGCCCCCCAGCTCACCCTCTATATCTTTCTCCACACCCACATCTCAAACGTCTCAAGTCTACATACATCCTCCGTTCGCAATGACCAAGTATCTGACCCTTACAGCGCCACGCTCCATATTGGAGTTTTCACTTGCCTTTTCTTTACGTCTCTACACAGACCCCCCTCATCAATTACATCCCCTTTGAAAATGCTTCTTCAGCCATAGAAATTCAAAATCTTTGGTCCCTTCCACTTAGGCAACTCAGACTCATATTTGTACGCTGAGGTTTGCTTTAGTGTTCGGTGGAACCAATTCCTGGAGGCAGCGCTGATGAGCATTGTCATGCGTAGTCAAGTTAGCACCGTTTTTATGTTCCTATCTGACTCTCGTATTTATTTTTGTTCGTGCACTCACCTCCCCTGTAGCACACCTCATCGTCGGTCATGCTCTCGCAGTCTCCAGTCTTGTTGGTGGAAGTGGGAGGCCACTCTTGGCCGTGGCGTACTTCCGTGATCAACCTGCCCCCCCTGCCGAGGCGAAGGCCGTCCGCTGTCTGTTGATCCACACCGTACACTAGGGAAGCGTCCATGTAGCTCGTGACGGAAGTCAACTGAGGAATTGGAATTGGAAGAGATCAGTATTTCACAGTGGGGCTTACTTGTGCGTGTGGCGGAAGATTTCTGGGCAGGTCGAGTGAGGCAATGGTACAGTGAAACCAGCCTCCCCGGTTACCTCCCTTAAGGTGACTCTGGCCTTTGTGTCTCTTATTCCATATTTTCTGAAAACTTAAACATAGCATCTTTTAAGTACGTATTATAAACTGAGAATAAAATTACATAGGGCTCTCCGGCTAGTTTTACTGTAATTCAACCTTGAAAGTGGAATATTTAGCATGGGCTCACATAGAATTTGCGCCGATGGCTGCTGAAATACGTTACTTTTAATAGGTAGATGTATTCCAGTTTTTGAGAAATACTGATATTATATTAATCACAGATACTTAATTCATACATGCAATGGAATGTAGTTAATCTCAAGTTGGTTTTGAAGACATTTCAGTTTTAAATAATGAACTTTTTAAAAATTTCGTCTTCATTCGATAATGGCGGCTTTCCTTACGCAGAAGTGGCAACGAAAAGACGATTTCAATGCAACAATTTTCTAAGTGAATGGAAATCAGAGATAAAATCACGTAATCGGGCCAGAATCACCGTAAGCGGTCACCTCCCCAAGCGGCCGATTTTTCCGGGAACGTAATGAATTTCCCTTACATATAAACAATGTAAATTTTCCCTCTCTTCAGAAATCATCTCATGTGTGGTGGTCTCTCCGGTGGTGGCCGCTCAATACAGGTTTTCCTGCATAAAAAGTTGCCAAACTTGAGAAATAGCATTTAGAGGCCCGGACAATGATGCACAAGCTATTTTGCGAAACTTCAGTAGATATGAAGCCATGAAATAGGTTAAGCATACTAGAAAACGTCCTACAAAAAATTATCCGGTAAAATATCAGATCAATTTTGTGCAAGTGTTTTGCTTTTGAGTGGGAGTTATTCTTTACACAGTGACTTCTGTGCTACACGGGTAAGACAGGCTCTAAATACACTAATCCATGTAACGCAGCCGCCATTCTGAACGATATTGTCAGAATTTAAGCCCTAAAAGTTGCTCTTGCACCTTCAATCTACAGTTGAATAGATCAGCGGATATTGCCCCCAAGATTTACATACATTGATCAAGGTCTTAAGATTGTTCTACCCTCATAGTGGCGATAGAGCTCAAGTCACGGAAAAATCACATAAATAGGCGCTAAGTTGGCCTACATTCTTGGAAGGAAATAGGCCTACATTCTTAGATGATATCCAAGCCAAAAATGGAATTTCATAAACTTGGTTTGGGTCCCAAGGTATTGAGTTTATTACCCAAAATCATAAAATGTATCGATAAAGTTAAACGTTTTGTTTATCCAGGGTAACTTGAATAGTATTTCCTTGAAAATTGTAAAAATCGTGTTCACTGTTGTTTTGTATTTGAGAAATAATATTGTACACATATCATATGATATCATACCATTTTTGTTATACATCGATAAACCTTGACCCTCAATGTCTCTCACCTGCCTCGCGGGACCGAATGGGTGTCCGCACCCGGACATTGCATCCGTCGCCGTCCTCACAAAGTCCATGCACTCCTGATTGAACTTTGAGTAGAATGGATCGTCAGATGGAATGTCGATGGGGAAACAGGAACCTTCCGGTTTGTTCTGCATCTGCAACTCTTTGCTTAGGCACCGTCCTTCGTTGGAACAGCAGTCCGTGGTGTGGATTTCTGTGGAAATATTAAGCAACATGAGCACAGTTTCAAACCCCTGAAATGGCACCATCTGCCCACTATCGTTATTATTACTAGCAGTAATTCTGTCTGAGGATCAGTGATAAATGCACGTTTCGCGTCATCCTTAGCGGGTAGCGTCTACTGCAAGGTCCAGATTGCAGAACATAACATTTTGCATTATCACAATAATGCCTCTAGATTTTTTATGATGGCTTAAACCCATTTAAACCATTTTCGTTATCGTGACCAGTGAAATACAAATACGAGCATAATTTTTGGATTCATTGCTAACTTTAAAAATGCTATAAACCATAGTGCGGCTAGTCGATTGGTGGCATAACCTTACCGCGTTGATGTATCAACGCCGAGGCTCGGATACCCGGTGCAGGTGGGGATCGGGATGGTGTGGTGGTTAGAGTACTCGCCTACCACACGGGCGGCCAGGGTTCAAATCCCTGCAGTGGTGGATGTTTTTCAGAGGAACCCGATCCCTACTTGAGTGTGAGGGGAGGGCACTTCAAGGGAGGGCACTTCTTGTGGAGGGCACTTCTTGTGGAGGGCACTTCTTGTGGAGGGCACTTCAAGTGGAGTACTCCGTCTGTCGGATGAAACGTTAAGCCGTGGTCCCCTTGGCGCCTTTCGTTAAGAGCAGGCTAATGCCGACGCCGGGTTTCTATCCACCCTTCCTCCCTTACCTATCCCCTATGGCGCAAATGACCTTAGCCGTCGGTCGCCCCCCCAAAAATCCAATCCAATCCCGGTGCAGGTCCAGCTAAATGATGGTTACCCTTCCACGGGGCTTCATGTGCATGTAAGCGCAGTTAAAATTGGCAAATTTCCCTGAATCAATATCTCTTAAAGGCTTCAACTATGGTGTGAATAAAGATCTCGTTGTCTTGCTCTGTCGTAACAACCGACGTTGCACAGTAATTAGGTGCGTACGAAAGATACCGCAGTTCTATATAGATCTTTATTCTTTATTGGCTATAGTGTTCAATAAATGAAAGTTTCGACATAAATTATGTGTCCAGCCCGTAAGCTATTCTCAGAATTTCTGTGACAGTAAATCTTTTTACGATCGGCCATCAATAAATCATAGAATGTGCCTTCAAATATTTCATGTCGCCAAGATAAAAAGCCTTGTAAGATGTTTCAATTTGAATTATGGCTTTGAGATGCCGTCCCTGGATGAAAGGAGGAGAAACTTCGCCTATTATGAGGCGCAACGGGGTAAACAAGGCACGTATTGAATTCCTTTTACTTTTCAGGGAGGAGAAAAATGGTCCTGGGATAATTAAAAACATCACAAACGGACTATAAAAGAAAGCTCTACTGCGATGCGTGCGGAAATTCTTGTACCACGCTGACTTTGGAGCAGTGTTACGTGAACCTGCCAAACCAGCCAACCCATGCTATTTTCTTAACCTCTTTTTTTCTAGAAAGTGTCCTCTTTTCTGAGTACTTTTCAAAGCAAGATGTACTTT
The DNA here is from genome assembly GCA_963169105.1 of Ceriagrion tenellum. NCBI lineage: Eukaryota > Metazoa > Arthropoda > Insecta > Odonata > Coenagrionidae > Ceriagrion > Ceriagrion tenellum. Next base: position 103,296,298 of record OY720632.1, on the reverse strand, counting down.
GTGCTCGTTATGGAACTCTTTGGACAACTTCGAACTTTGCCTTTCCACCACTTACTAACAGTGTCTTTTTTCGACGCGAGAAAAATTTCCCTCATTACAAGACTTCGTCTTGCAGAACAAATTCAGCCACCTGTCACTGGAATTTCGAATTCAAAGGTTTCATTTTATCATGTTCTTGAAATTCATCTAGTTGATATTGAAATGAACCTTGAATAAATTTGCAAAGCATCAGTCAATCTTTCCGAGAATGAAAATTTGCCCATGTGGTAGTGTCTATTTTAACTCACCATGACAGCGTGTGGTTCATCGCATTACGTCACTGTGGCCAGGAGAGTTGTGCGTTTTGATGATGGCGATGAAAAATTCCAAAACCAAGTAGTCATTGTGAAACAGGATTGAACGACTAATGATGATACTACATCTCATTAGTTTCATGCTCGAAAATACTGTTCCACCACATCTCGCCTGATACGATTGATTTCAATTATTTTCTCGTGTTATTTTCCACGTCATACATTTCCTGCGGCTTTAAACTACCCATAAAAATTGTTGTATAATGAACTGTTAGAATTTAAGGGCATATCATTCTCTGAAGAGCTAGGCTGTATATATGAATATTACGGCTAAACAAAACGCTGAAATATACGAGTTTAAAAGATAGATCAATGTACTGCTCCATTTAGTTTCGGGATTTTAAAGGCATTCCTGCATCTCCCTGTGAATAAAAAATAGAGGTAAATGTTTTAATGAATATAAGTGCCGATTTAATACATCTAAAATTAATATTTTTTTCACTATTAACCTAGATGCACATTCACTCTTTGAGCTTTGAAATGCAGAGGAATTGCAAGTGGTCGATAACTAATTAGTTAGGACCCCTGGGACGTACACCTTGTTTGATGGAGAGGAGGGAAATGTTTCCCTGCAGACAGTCTCGGCTGTCGAGTAACATTACTGAGAACTGGGGTTGAGAAATGGCTTGCGCAGTGCTGTGGAGCGTGGAGTTGAAAAAAAATAGTTAAGCGTTTTCGACTCTACCTTGAACCGTGTGCGTCAGCTGAAAGATGTCTGTGTTCTAAGTTCATTTCAAAAGTGTTTAAAGTGGATTCTTTCTAGAAAAATAGGTGTTCATACAAAGAAAACTCCCCTACAAAGGCGTTTTGACTTGAACCTAGTTAACAAGACTTAAGGCTGATCGAAACTTACTTTGCAAAATGCAAAAATGTGACACGTCAATGGATTTCATAAGTGCTAGATAGGCAGAAATGGTAGAGGCGAAAATGAAACTGGAGGATTCAGGGCTTGGGATTAAATATTCATCGGCGAGCCGTTTAGTGTCTAAATCTTTCATCATTCGTAACTAATCTTTAATTTTATTTCAATTGTACAGTGTGACTGAAATAGGTTTCATCATTAAATGATATTAACGACCTTTTTCCTTCTTTATGGAATCTTGGGTAATATAGCCCCTAAAATATACTTTAACCTGAACTGAATTTGAATTTATTGGTCGGCACTTAAAAAAAATTATACCTTCTTAGATCATTTGGAGTTAGTCATGTTGGCTTTCGTTACGTGAGATGAACCGAAGTTTATCTCAGCAATAGTATCCATCGTGAAGGTGACATATGGATGACTTATATATATTGTATGCTGAATTTCCTCAAATTCTATTTTTCATTTATTTTTAAAACTGGAATGATGTGCCATTACATTCTTTAAACTAAATGCTCGAGATAAAATTTACAATCCCTCATGACATTCTTTTCACGTTGTTAGCTAATTACTGTGATTGTTTCAGCCAAAATGATTCAGTTGGATAGAACAAGCGCTTCGAAGCGGCATAAAAAGTTGACGGCAGAGAGACTTCATCACTCCTCGTCCTTGGTACCTTATTGTTTATACATTTAGCATAGTTTTGAATTGAATACATTGCGGAAGGACTTTTTTCAAATACATTATTTCTAAGGTGAGTTTTACTCTGACATGGAGGGTCACGATCCAACCTTCATTAACATCTTTTATTCTATAATTCTGTCGAATAATAATCCAGGAGACTGAAAGAAGAAAAAATGGGTGGGAAAGATGTTCACTGCCTTTCGGTGTTGACAACGGCTGGATTGAATTCTTGCGAGCTAATCCTAAATCTACATACCACCCCGCGATTCGACGGGTGGACGTCTGGCAGGGGGCGATAGGGCACCAGCAATGAAAAGAAGTGAAGGATGAGGTTTTGAGAGCAGAAATGGTCAGAAGTATTATGGTTATGTTTGAAGTGTGGCTCCGCTTTTATCATGGTCACTTATTGTGCGTAAAAAGAACGACTTTTTGTACCCGTTCGACGCTGTAGGCATCTCTTTTATTGTATCGCATCTGTCGGACTTATAGGTGTTGTGTGGAACCAAAATGATATTCTCTGTGTTGCCCTGAAACACACAATTACCGACTGAATTTCTCGAGTAAACTAAGTCCAGCCCGCAGCCTCCGAGTCTCTAGCGGCTCCCAACCTAATACCTCCAAAGTCTGAGAAACACACTATCTTTGCTCGTAGCAGTTTTTAACAAAGCACGCAACTTTACTTTATATTAATTTATTCTTTCGGTTAAATCTTTCTGTCCAGGGTCCCAAAATGGATCTAGGGTCTAATTCAGGGTCGCGGATTCCAGTTCCATGTGGGTAAGTGTTAACTGCGGTCGACACTCGATAAACGGTAACTGTCTCCTTTGTGGCTCAATGGACATTAATGAGTCTCCAAACTTCATTTTCGTCAGTAAAATGGCCGTCGCAGAGCTCACCTAAGAGTAATAAAACTTTTTTGTGGTGAGTCATGGCATTGCTCATATTTTCTCATTGTAAGAATGAACCTCTCGTGTGAGAGAAAAACCAAGACAAAATTCGGGCAGGTCGAGAGAAAACTAATACCGTATGTGCCAAAAGTCTATGTGTTTCCGATGCGCCGTTTTTCCCAAATTTTCATCGGCGGTCAAAATTTTGGTAATGTCGACTACGAAATGAGCGACTTTGGGCGCCAACTTTTCGTACAGCTGCTGTTCCCGGTCGTAAAATTGTCGACCATTGACAAAAATTGGAGTAAAAGTGTAAATAAGATGCTCACTGATAACTTTCTCTATCCGCGTTTAGTTTCTCCCGAGGTTCGTAAATTTTTTATGGCCCTCTCACAAACGGTGAACATTTTCGCAGAAATTTATTATGCCGATGCTCGATAAAGTTTTATAACTGTGAGGTGAGCACTGCATTGGCCGATTTGTTGTCAAATATGTTTTTTATGCTCGCAAATATCTATTTAGGCCGCAGGGAGACAATCGACCATTGAATGTAAAGCGCTAAGGTTTCCAACCAGGTGATGGTGGTTTGGTGGTACCGACGTTTCGGAGGCGTGGTTTGCCAACGTCCTTAGGGTGAATATTTTGGTCTGGAGGGTGTCACTAATTTTATGCTCCGTAGTTTTTGTCTCTGTGGTTGTTGATTTGGCCATTGTCGACGGTCCACAAAAGCTATAAATTTAATTTCCGCATATATTCCTTATCACCCTGAGGACTGGTGTTCGTGCATGCTTCCAATCGTTGGTTTCACCTCTTGATGTATTAATGATTTTCGGTGGTGCATGACAATTTAAGTACAAGACAAGGAAGGGAAAGGACTGGGCGTGGAGCAGATGAGTTGAATTGCTCAACCCAAGGCGTTGCGTCGCCCTCACCATTGAATTCACTCGCACTTTTCCTAATGGGAGGAGAGATCGTAGTTTACGGCGGTGTCAGCAGATGACAGGGGAAGAACGGAAAATTTCTACCTGCGCTGGGCTGAGGGCTGTTGAGGTGTGGCTGTGGCGAAGCATTGAGAGAGTGTTCCAAAGCATAGAGACAGAAGACGGAGGAGGAAGCGTTCGATATGGCAGCGGTAGAGTAAAGGAAATCACTTGAGGAAACGCTTTCAGACTCGATTTCGTGGTTGTTATTCGTGACGAAAAATAAATGGATCAAAACACGACCAATGGGTTTCAACACTGTAATTTTGAAGAATCTGGAAGGAGATATGAAGTGTTGAAACCCAGGTTGCGTCAATGAAATCTTAAAGTGGAATTTATTATTTATGCATGAGTTATTTCGCATCTTCCGTGTGCAAGGATCGGCAACTAGGGAAATACGGATAAGGCAGAGAGAATTAACGTAGTTTGAGCGAGATAGTTCCCTACATTACGGAGACCATATTCGAATTTTACGATTAACTTCAGCAGCTTTAGGAAACATGAAGTAAGCATTGTAACATTAATCTTGAAATATTATAATTCTATATGACTAAAATACTAAGTAATTTAATAAAAATATCTACATAAGTTGACTAATTTTTTTCGCGCGGTACGTTTAGTCTCCCTCACAACGGAAGGTTTGTTAATGATTCTGAAAGAATTTCTGCAGTGAAATTATGATTTATTTTCAGCAAAAGCTGCAGGAAACATGCAAACCACATACTGCTAATTTTTTGACGAGATCTTGGTGTTAGAAATTCCTCATTTTTTAAATAAGGTCTCTCTGGAGTGCATACACGTGCCATTTCTCATGTAAAAGAGCTGTGATTTTTCGTTAAAAATCTGGGAAAGTAGCTCGTTAAGGGGCTGATATTTGGTGTTTTTGGAAGGGTGAGATGTTTTTCTTTGAAATGAGATCAACTTTATTGCTTTATAGGTGAAATGATATTTCGCTCAAACTATCTTAACAGCTAGTCATCTGGACACTTATGTTTCCTGGTGATTCGGATGTGCTTGTGAGTTGAAATAGATTTATGAGGAGCTAAATCGGCCGTATCTTAGAATTTTTTGTCTTCCTCGAAATGTTTTGTAACGTTTTGCGGGAATTATTACTTATTATATTTAATGTATTGTGAGTGGATTTTAGAGGTCGATTAGAGTGATCAGCGTTCGTTTCTTATTTTTCCCCTCCAGCTAAGAGATTATGCCTCTAATATTTTGGTTGATCCCCGATGATCGGTTATTTTTCTATTTTTGGATGTGCAACTCCTTATCTTCTATCATTTTTTCTGCAAATTATTACATCTGCACACCACCCGATGAATTCATTTTTTCCCTCACTTACTCGCTTGCCTTCCCATGGCTCCGAAGGACATATCGTGAGTGATTATCTGACCCCACTGCATGGTAGCGATGGTCCACTTGGGGTCGTATACTGGAGCATCCGGGAAGAGTGTGGTACTCAGTAATCTGGGGCTGGGAAGCTGACCTCCTTTCACCGATTGATCTGCTGGTGCCGATTTACCTGAAATTTCAAGAAAAAAATTACTTTCATGATTTGAGAACGCTCTTAATGGGCGTGAATCTTTTTGATCGTACACCTTTAATAAGTTGCGCTACCATATAAATTTATGACTTTCATAAGTGTTTATGAGCTATCTTATCAGGGAAATTATTTATGGCAGCTGAAAGCCGGTAAACTGAAAGTAATGACGGCTAATAAGAGTTCTGTTGACCTTTGACATGCTGCGAATATTCATTACACATGATACCTTTTTGATGCGGCTGTGTTTAATGATAATGCTGAGAGAAATTACTTCACTGTGAGCCGTTATACTTTCCAATCAATGCCATTTTAATGGGAAAATTTTCCGATATTTAAGCATCAGAAATATAATACTCTTCTTACTTTCCTGAGTTTCGGCGATCTCTGTGTGTACGAAAAATTAAGAACTTTATAATAATAATAATATCTCTATTTGCCCAAAGATCTGATACATTGATATGAAAAAGATATAGGGCACATCATATTCATACATACATATATTATACACAATTAAATGTTTTAACAGGCATTGTCATTGAGGTGCTCCTCAATGGAATAGAATAAATAATTTTGTAAGTACCTTTTCAGTTCTGGTTTAAAAGCATTGATGCTTTTTATTTCTTTTACACACATTGGTAATTTATTGAACAATTTTATACCCATTTTTTTGGGTCCCATTTTAGCAACTCTTGTACGTACATAATTGTAATGGATGTCATTTTTTGTCCTTGTGTGGTGTTGGTGGTATACACTGTTCACATCCAAATTAGCAATGTTATTCTTCACATACATGATAGTTAGAAATAAATATATACATGGCACAGGAAGAAGATTCAAATTGGTTTACTGGGGGATCTATTACACTTCTGGGCAATGATTATGACAACTTGTTTCTTAAGTCTGAATTCTTTTAAAGACAAGTGGGTACATCCCCAAAAGGTAATACTGTATAAAACATGAGAGTAAAAATCAACAAAATATAAACTTAGTAAAGTTTCTCGTGTTACTGTTTGACTAAGCTGTCTAAAGATGTAACAGCTAGAACTTAGCTTGCTACTAAGGAAATTGATATGCTCTGCCCAAGACATTTTATAATTCTGCGCTCACAGCTGTTATAAACTCTTGTAACGGCTATGAGCACTCTTCATAACAGTTTATGATAAAATATTCTTTTAAAATGGAAAACTCGCCTTAGCACTTAGGAATACATTACTGCATAAAATGGAATATTTTGATGGTTCTAATTACGATAACTTGGCTTATTAGGTTGATTTAAGTGCTTAAAGCATCCTGTTACCAACAAATGCTTTAAATGCAACACTATATTGCTCACAGGATAAATGCAAAAAGTAAAAGAAAAAATGTTCCTGTCTCCTTTTCACATGATGTCATTAGCCGGCCAACCTGTTGCCTGTTGGCTGATATTGCTCACACCTTGGGGCGGATCTGTGTGTAGACGTGCCTTATTTCCAGTTGGTACTTACAGCCAATTTACACAGATATTATTTACAACCAGTTTACAGTGTTAGATTCAGTACTCACCGTCTGGATACCTGTGAGGCACGAGCCTGCCGTAGGGCCTGTTGGGCGTGCCCAGCCTCGGGTTGGCCAAGTTGTTGCACGATCCGTCGATGGTGCGGTACTTTGATTTCGGGTCACACTGTACCGGCTGCTGCTCGCATCTGCCCTGGCCGAAGGAGCCAGATTCCAAGAAGCCGGATCCGAGGATGGAGGGTCCCGAAGGCCCTGAGGGCCCGGGGGCGTGGAAGGAAGCCCCGCTGGGGAAGAAGTTGGAGTCGAAGGCGGGCGCCGAGATGGGCGCGATCTTGGGCAAGGGGTCGGCCTCTGCAGTGTAGGACGGCCTGGGAGCTGGTGCAGGGTGATGGATGAACTCGTTGTACGAGTGGCTGCAATGAATGAAGAAAGGCATTTCCACATTTGAATTCATATTTCAAAGATGCTTAGTACTTTTCTATGTTACAGTGAAAACTGTATTAAGCGACCACCGACGGTTCTGCTGAAAAATGGTCGTTTATAGGGGTGGTTGTTCGACAGAAGTTCAATATCTAGGAATGCATATTATACAAATGAAAGGGCGGCTGATTTGAAAAAATCGTAAAACTCCTGAAGCGGCTGTTTTGTGAAAAACCTATACAGATAGCGTTTATTTTCTCATAAATTAGTTGCTCCTGGGAAATTTCCATGCATACCTATTAATTTGATGTTTGCATACAATGAAACCTGAATTAAGCAACGACCGACGGTTCTGCGGAAAATGGTCGTTGTGAGGGGTGGTTGCTTGTTAAGAGTGGTCGTTAAGAGGGATTTTAGTATAATTAAATGAATTATATTTAAAATAAATTACATTTAAATTAAAGCTATAATAAATTACCTTTACACATGGTAGTTTCTGGTGTAATTTCGTGGAATTTGTTTACATTAAAATGATCACTCGTAACTATGTAATTCCACATGTCTTTATTTGGAACGACCTGAAGATTACGTTGAACATCGAAACTCGGGTCGTTCCAAATAAAGATATGTGGAACCACAAAGTTACGAGTTATCATTATAAATTACCTTTAAATTAAAATTTATATGAAATTACATTTAATAAATTTAGAAAAGTATTATGTTCTTTGCAAAAAGGATTCTAATATAAGATTCTTGTACGGAGAGACGACTGAAATTGTGACGTTTGAAGGCTTTTCCGTTAGAATTTTGGGGACTTCTGCGAGCCTACTTAAATTCCGATATTTTTCATTTTGATGAAAAGTTTTGACTATGTCTTTGAGGTCACTATTATCATTGAAGTTCTCTTCCCTAATATGGGACCTTTACAAGTATGCCAGTATGATAAATGAGATTAAATACTGAAGAATAAGGTGGGCAGGGCTCTTTTTAAGGAATGAGGACGGGTGTGTGATGAAGGAGGTTTTGAGAAGAGATCCAGAAGGAAGGCAACCCAGGGGAAGACCACGGAAGAGATGATGGAACCAAGTTTTAGATTTGATATATTTGGCGAATTTGGCGATTAGATAGATAGAATTTTAGATTAGTAGATAGATTTGGCGAAGGTTGGATCTGTGGAGGAGGATGCAATGAACCGAAAGAGATGGAGAGGGTATGTTGGTGCGAAGCGTGATCTGCTGCGTTTAGCTGCTTTTTAGCAGAGGTTGTCTCATAAGGAGGAACTTATGCTTTGTGTCATTGTCTAAGGCTACCCCAGCCTGTTATTGTGTCAGAACGTTGTCTGTTCTGGCATATCCATCCCATGGACTTTTCTTGTTAGTCGCCAAGTCTTTTAGTAATTTTTGTCACTGTTTCTCAGGTATTCAAAGTAAGTGGTCGCTTGTTTCTTTATGGAATGCCTTATTTTTTCTACTTTTGTTAATTCGTTGAGATCATTATTCTTTGTCCATTTAATTTTTAAAATTGACCTCAGGCAATTCCTTTCCATTATTTTGTTTTTTTCCATTATCCCTTTGTTTAATAGACATACCCACGCCGTCGTTACGTAGTGTGATTGGCCTTATATATGTCTCGTATATATATTTCTTTACGTCGTCGTCAGGTACGGAATTTTTTTCTTTGAATGAGTGATAGACCTCCTCTAATTCCAATTGTTTTTTTTACAAATATTGTCCGTGTGTTTTGTAAAAGTAAGTTTTTGGTCTATGTTGTCCCCTAGGTATTTGGCTTTGTCAGTCCAGTCTATTTGCTGTTATCAGTCTGACAGCAACACCGAGGTGTTTGGATTTTTGATCTTGTGAAAATAATAGGTTGTGTTTTGTCGGGGTTGATTTTGATACGCCATTTATCATACCATCTTATGGCTTCGTCCAGTGCAGTGTTGGTGCGGCTAAATATCAACTTGGATATGAATGGCCCTGGGAATAAGTATCTCTTCCCTCCCGCCTCCCCAATTTAAAACGCAGTTGCTCCCCTTTCTCTTTCTCCTTCACCAACTATCCTATCCTATCCTTGTAAATACCCAACCTATGGCCCTTGATCAACCACCCCCCTCCCCTTTCTGCCACAAATTACTATTCTCCTAAGTTATTCCCATTTTTCTCCTCTCCTCTCTACTCTTATCAACTGTAAAGAACAATACATAGAGATATGTTCAACTTAAAAATATCACTCGATGACGACGATCATTCGTCGAAACCTGGGTTGTGTTTCCGTTATATAACTTGTGGTATTGTAAAAGTTTGGTAAATTAATTCGTTCCATTGGCAAGTAACAATTGTCAAGGTGTTATGATACAAAAGTGCATCTCTGTTGCTAAAATGTGTTTTCGCTATCATTATAACATCTGAAGAAATGGTCATCATAACTGAGGAATATCGAGCGAAACACGTTATGGTTATATTTTAATTTTCAGAAAAAGACAAGTATCGCGACAATATAAGGGACTACTATGAGCATCCCATGGTCTTTATCTGCAGGAAATGTGAGATCATATCTTCCAAGATTTTTTAATCGCTCGGAAAATCAGAACTTTGAAAGAAACGCATTTTAGCAGAAAATAATGGCTTCCTGTGGCTACGATCATTATCATGATATAAAGCGTAATTTAATGAAAGTGTACGAATATAATTTGGATCAAGCTCACTAAGGCAAATGACATCTTTCCGTTAACTTTTATTTTTTCTATCGGTCTCTTTTCTTAAAGCCTAATCTTGTGCTGGATATCGTTTATATTCCAACAAGTAAGTGACCGCCTTCTAAGACCACTGTACTCTGTCCAGTATAATTCTATCTAGATTTTTAAACTGCGTAATCACTATCTCATATAGAAACATTAGCGTATGGCTTAAATTCCTTTGATATTTTTTGTCATCATTTCCGATTAAGTTCTTATTTTTACTAATGGAAACGACGCATTTTATGAATGAAACTGCTTTGAACGAAATGACTTGCAATATGAGTATATTTATCTCCTCTTCCTGAGATGTAACAGTTTAATTGCCTCAGACGAAACACAGTAGTCGTAATTGGTCTGGAGCAATTAATGATTCTTGTTACCGATGACTCCGCAGAATTGGAATTAAATGACCAGCGATAAAAATTGCTTTGTAGGGAGTACCAAACGATTAAAGCGTGTTAATTGGTATTTTTTCCATCCGCTGTAAGGGTAAATGGTCAAAGAACGCTGTTTTTATTCAACTTGACCGTGATAACTGTGTGAATTGCCGCTCATTTGTCCAACCGTGCATTAATATTGACGCAATTAGAGCGGAAGGCAAATTCTTCGCAATGCAACGCGATAATATCGCTTCAACAATGGAGAAGTAATTCAAAGATTTAGTTATGGTGACACATTCCCCAATGGCTATGAAATTCCTCTTGTTTGCTATACGGATGATGAGCACTCTTCCATGCATTTGGGCACTTTTTTATCAATCCACCATTAAAATTCAGTCTCGAAATTTGTTGGGTTTGAATCGTATCTCGAATATGGAGCGATCTTGATGATGTCGCGTCAAACCAGATTCACTGCATTGATTCGTATCGCCGCATTTACCGTATCGCGTAGAATGGTGACGCCATCAATTCTCCCTGCACCTGGAACCCGTTCTCGAATTCAGGTTTTGTATCCACTTTCAGTCCGAGATAAGTTTCCATGATTGTGGTTCAGGTTTTTTCCTACTTCCGTTGATTACCTGATCCAAATTCCTTTGTGGGATGTAAAATTGAAAATATTCATTTATTTTATCCTATTAAGCTTCTCTGAAACTCCTCGCATATCCTTTTCTTCACACGCCAAACAAAATTTCTGTCCTCTTTCATGCTTCCGCGGAATTCTCTCTTCTATTTTCCTCCTTGAGTATGATATTTTTTTGGTTTTTTCGTGACTTTGTGAGTCAAAATCATTGTAGTATATTGAGGGGGTGCTACGTCATCAAACTGAAGCCTGACAACCGAAATAACAACCTATATTGTTCAACCCTGTTCTTTCATTACTTTCCTATGAATAGCACGACAAAATGGACGAATTAGCGGATGTATAGCAAGAATATCAACCGATCTGTTTGAAATTTAAGGCAAGTAACTCTTGAAACATATATCGACTGGTTATTACTATGGATTCATCTCTATTTGTCCTAGTTCTCATCAGGAATGCGTAATGTTTTTAATTTAAATAAATAAAAAAATATGGAAGGAGAATCCACATTAAATGAGCAAGTGCATGCTGATGCCTTGTAAGCTATCGATAGAATGTATAGTAAAATTGCAAAATTAGTGCGTCAGCCCGCAAGCGCTATAGGAAAATTAGGGTCAACGAAGATGGCGGACTGGCTCCAGCTTCTAGTATTGCCAGCATAATAGGTGCCCTCGCCATGTACCTAATTGGTTTAAATTTAAACTAAATTCTAAGCTTTTTTCAAATGGTTTCAAAAATCTTTTCACTGAGAGAATGCGATAGCTATTAAGGTAGTGCGAGCGAGATAGTTCTCAAATCATTATAGAGATCATATTCGATATATACGTTTTAATTTCACCCACTGTGAGACGAATTAAATATTGGATTATTAATGGTGCAATAAAATAGTTTTACTTGACAGAAATTGTAAGTAATGAAATGGAAATCTAGAAATTAGTCTTTAACTTGACTCTTTTTTTCACGCATATTGTGATCCCGAAGAATTTACTGCGGTGACAATATGATTAGTTTTAAAAAATAGTTGAGAAAACACACAGACTGCACACTGTTGAATTTTAGACCAGATCTAAGTGTAGAAAATGCCTCATTTTTAATATAAGGTCTCTCTGGAGTGCATACACGTACCATTTCCCATATAAAAGGGCTGGTATTTTCTGGCAAATATCTCGGAAAGTTATGTTGCAAAGGGTTGAATTTTTCATGTCAATGGAAGGGTGAAATATTTTTATTTAAAATGAGAATAAATTCATTGATTTTTAGTTAAAATGATATTTCCTCAAACTGCCTTAAAAATATGATAAAGACGCAAAAAATGCCTATATTCCATGGGTGTGTTTTTAATGAGTACTTTTTTGTAACCGCTGACTGCAGCCATTTCTGCTGAGTTACCTCAGTTTGACTTCAATTTTCACCGTAATTAGCTACCAGCACAAAATTTAGGACTTTAAGATGCATCTATTTTGTTTTTAATAAATTTTCCATGACTTATCGCTTCTTAAAGTAGTTTGAGCGAGATAGTTCACAAGTCGTAATGGAGGCCATATCCGAATTACACGTTTTCATTTTAGCATCTGAAGGTAGAATGAATCAAACATTGCATTATTATTGGTGCAATACGAAATTATATTGGACTGCAATTCTAAATAAATAATAATATTTACATAAGTCTTCAATTTAACTCATTTTTTTCACTCGGCATATTTAAAACTACATCACGACAGAAGGTTTTTTTTGCAATTCTGAAAACCTTATTGCGTCGACAATTATATTTATTTTCAAAAATAGCAATTAAAACACACACATTGCTCAATGTTGATTCTTCGACGAGATCTATATAAATACTGTGCTGTTAATTCGTGATTTCTTTGAAATAAGGTCTCTCTGGAGTAAGTACACGTACCATTTCCAGTGTAAAAAGGCTGGTATTTATGGTCAGTTATCTCGGAAATTATTTCGGTAAGGGGCTGATATTTTGGTATTTTTGAAAGGGAAAGACTTTTGTCTTTTAAATGAGAGAGCATTGATTGATTCCTAGATGAAATGATATTTCACTAAAACTGTCTTAAAAACTGTTATTTTTTGTGAAAATCGAATTTGTACCTTTGCGGCAGAAAATTAATCTTTTTTTCACAATTTTTTCCTGTTCTCCCATTTTCCACCAATTAACTTCACGTTCGATTGGCGCGCAAAATGGTATGGATTGGTAACATTTTTGTCGTTTATATCACGCAAGGGACATATTTCTCTGTAAGTAGCCAGAGTATGAATATGATTACATTTATTTCCTTTCTTGGTGGAAAGAAAATTAGATAACTAAGTTTCGATACATTTCACCCTTCTTTACGAATTATTAATGCCGTCTCCCAATCCCCACCATCATTTTGATTTCCTATCCCACCATATGCAATATTTGCTATTTCGTTCTCCTCGCTGCCTAAATTAATCTTCCCATTCTTGTCTGTACTCACATCACGATTTGTTAACGGTTGCAGAAATTATTCGATTCTTAATAAGTCACTGGGAGATCCTGATTCCATTCCTGCTATATCAGGGAGTTATATCATGTAAAATATTTTCTTGTTTTTGTTGGTCCTGGGTTAAAATACGGGAGAATGCTCTCTGGGGTCATCCTGAAAGGGACAAGCTGTATGATCTTCCAAGTACCAGAACGTCCAGGGAAAACGCAGCCGGTGTAGGGTTAAGAACTGGCGCGCCATGTAAACAATGGGTGAAATTCACTTGTCTTAGAACTTACTCGACCCGCGCTTAACTCAATCTTAAACCGACTTTCTGGCTGAAGACTGTGCTTTTAGTTTCTATCTACATCTTCAATGGATTTAATTATACCTGAAAGGGAAGGGTCGTGATCACATTGAATAATATCCTATTTATTACGGATATAAGTGATAGGAAAATGGTCCTGTTGACTATATCTAGAGAATGCCCCTTTCTCCAATTTTTTTGCAATGAGAATTTGCTGTGAAAGTACGTGGGCATAAGCGAGAGTATGGGTGTTACGTGGGAAGAAAAAGTATTTTAATGTCGTGGCAGGGCATATATTTGCGAAAAACAGGTTGAAGAGACATTCGAAGTTACTATGAAATCCATTGGATAAATAACAATTTGGAAAGGCGCTTAATCGTTTTAGAGCAAGAGTAATTTGCGTATGACATGTGTTAGATTACATATGCCGCAGTCGATCCTTCGAAATGAGCATTTCCACCACAAAATTACGCATTCATTGCCTTTTTTGTGTGTAATTTAGCTTGACATTTTTTAAATTCCCTTGATAGCATAGGCCTGCTCAGCGGTGAAAGGGATAGCTTTCCAACGGTGAATATGCAGGTGAGGTATTTAATTAAATGACTGACACTATCGCGATTACGTTTACCTTCTAAGCTACTTGCGTGGCTTCAGCCAAGAAACGAAAGTCAAACAGCCAAACAGTCGTCCCCCAGGATACCTCTCTCAGTTCTCCCACCTCCACTGACTCCGCTGGTTGTGTTCCTGGAATAAAAACGTTCACTCCATACCTTGAGGCCTTTGATGGCTTGTAAATCACTCCTCTCGCGGGGCCGCTTGGCCCAGAGGGGCCAGATGAAGAGAACCCAAAGGCTCCATTCGGGAAGAAGTTGGAAGAGTCGAAGTTTACGTGGCCAGGGGATGATTCGGCCGAATGAGATCCAAAAGTCTGGAACAATTGGTAGCTGTCCAGCTGGGGACGATATTGTGACCCTGTGAATGATAGATTATGGTTATCACCTTAGGATGCTATCAATAATATGATTTTATTATAAGGAAAGAAATAATGATAGATCTTGAAATTGGGCGTTTTAAAAGTACAGCAGAAAGAATTAAAAGAGTCGTTATTTGAATATATTCAATAATGCTTTTTAAGGTGCTCCGTTGTGGGCATATTAATCATCTTAACAATGCAATAGGAATAGCTTAGAAATATGTTGTATCATAGCGATATTCGCTTGGGTTTCGCCTGCTAAAAGCTGATGGAATATTCGGTTCAGAAAACATTACTCCTTTGTTAATTTTCCACGACATTAAATTTATCGTTCAATCCGCAGAATTGAAGAAGAAAAAAGTTTGATGCCGGATTAAACGTATGGACTTCATAAAGACTGAGGAATGTGTGGTATCGGATACCATGGAAGGCTGCTATTTTATCCGGCAGCCGGTCCCGGTGGTTATGCATTGTAGGATAATACCTAACGCGCACAAATTCATCGGTAGAAATCAAATTAAAAGAATAAAATACAAAAAATATGTGTGGCTCATAGCCGGTTGCAGGATCGATAGATATAAATTGAATAAAATTATGGGGCCCTCAAACCATGAAATCAAGTTGCGAGCTCCATAAGTTGTCAAGATGGCGGACGCAAGATGAACCGCTTGAAGACTTAATTACTTGAAAAAAATAGATAATATGAGACGGATATCGAGTTCGTATGGTCTGGTGCTGGAGGATGATGCTGGGAATAAAATGGACGGGCAAAATGAGTAATGATGAAGTCTAAAGAAGAGTAGAAGAGGAAAGAAACCTATGGAACAGCATAGAGAAAAGAAGAAGAAGATGGATTGGGCACACCCTGGTACACAATGGGTTTGTGAAGAACATAATTGAAGACAAAATAGAGGGAAAAATCCCCAGAGGAAGACCCAGGAATAAGATTATGGACCAAATAAAGAGGAAAGTACATAGGATGAGATACCAGGAGCTAAGGGAACTAGCATTCGATAGTTAATAGTGTAGGGCTGCAGTCAACCAATCCTAAGATTAAACAACCAATGATGATGAACTTTATGGGTCTCATTGCTATTGATACCACTGCAAAATATTCGCGCAACCAGCCATTATTTATCAAAAAGAACTTAGTGGCTATGAAGAAAAGTCATAAAGCTACTGCATGATGAAGATAGATCATTTGCGTTTCTTCGCAGGGCCTCTTGATTTTTGTCGACATGAATGAAATGGATGAGTTTGAGTAAAGCAAAATCCTCATGAAAAAATGCTTAGTACCAAATCCGTAATGAGTGATTCATCAATTTTGGCATTTATTCTATGGTAGTTCAATCTACCATGGTTTGTGTACTTATTTGATAGAAGTTGCTTATCTGATATAAATTTTCCCCATTTTTCCTTCAATTCGAGGGCAAATTACATGTTCGATGAGCGTCATCACAGTCTTCTTTTTGTCAGATATCTTTTGCGCCAAGACGAAATAATTACAGGTAAATGTAAAGTTGGCCAAGGTGAATTTTAAGGGTGAGGTGCAAGGAAAATGATGGGTGTTTCCACTCACCCGACCGATTTTTTTCTCGCTAATGCATCAATTGGAACACGATTCAACGCGACCAGCATAAATTTGGCTCGGAAATTTCGAGGAACAAAGTGAAAGGGGAAGGTTGCTTAAGTTGTACGGGGATTTGAAAGGCGTTCAGTGCCTCGGGGTCGTCATGCCCTGAACTGAGCTTGGCCTTTTTTGCCTCGTCATTCGTCACAAAACATCTTTCCTATTTCCGTCCGCGCAAATTTATTTATTTTAGCTATTGCGCGGATATTTTACTATCTGAACGCGGTAAACAATATCGTGGCCACCTTTTAAGGCTCGAAGAACCCCTTCTGTTTGCGGTACTGAGTTATGCTTATGTGCAAGCCACTTTGATATTTGATGAGTGCAAACTTCCCTCTCTTTGTGGGTGAAAATTGAACAGTTGGTGAGTTATAACGAATCATCCGCGTGTGATTTCCCTATTCAGTAGAATAGTCATAGTGGCCTGTTATCTCGTTTTTCTTTCAGCATCATGAAACTTGGATTTCACTTGCCCTCAAGCGTTCAGATTTGCGGCTTGCGATTTAAGGACTTAGGATAAAATGTTATGTATGCCGACATTTTATTTACTTGACTTGATAGTACTTGAGTAACTCATTATCTGGCACAAGGAATTGGCGCACGGAAATTTAGATTATGTGTTCTTAAAACAAAGCCCTTTCTTATATATGCTGCTGCTGATAATAATCGGGATCTATTTCGACTTGAATGTTATTCTTAACACTTGGAACATTATCGTAATTAGAGATATAAATCAGCCGTAGAGAATATACGCATTATTGTGGTTCTCCATGACGAGGCATTAAACCGAGCCTCCCGTCTTTTTTTGGGTCACAAATAGAAATTAATGGTTCCACTCATCATCGGAGAATGACAATTACATGTGTGAGGGTGTACGATTACTCGTAATTTAGTGGGAAACTTCCAGCAAAGTCACTTTTTTAATTTGTTTCACTTAAGGTAGTTTGAGCGAGATAGTTCCCTAGTTCTATATAGAGACCGTATTCGAATTATACGTTTCAATTTCACCAGCTGTAGGACATATGAATAAAGTACTGCATTATTAATGGTGCAATAATAGTTTTATATGACAGAAATTGCAAGTAATTAAAAGAAAATATTTAAATAAGTCTTTCACTTCACTCATTTTTTCGCGCGGTCCATTTCAAAATCCTTCAAAACGGAAGGTTTTTTTGTGATCTCGAAGTGCTTACTGCGGTGACAATATGACTTATTTTCAAAAATAGTTGAGAAAGGAAACAAAATACACGCTGTTAATTTTTTGACGAGATTTTGGTGTTAGGAATTCCTTATTTTTTAAATAAGCTCTCTCTGGAGTGCATACACGTAACCATTTCCCATATAAAAGGGCTGGTATTTTTGGGTAAATACCTCAGTAACGGAAAGTAACGAAGTAAGGGGTTAATTTTTTTAGTTTCATTGAATTGGTGAGATATTTTTCTTTAAATGAGACCAGATTCGTTGATTTCTTGGTGAAATTATAAATGGCTCAAACTACCTAAAAGTTTTACTCTCTCATAATGGCAGCGGAATTGTTAGGCTTTGGACTTTAGCTCACCATAGAGTAAGAAATTCTATCCTCAATTTTGTTTGCTTGAATTCCTTCAGCTGTTCTTAGCGTGTAATGAATTCATACCAAACCGTGCTCATAATAATGTATCCTTTTTCACCGTAGCGGCTAATGGAATTTAGAGGCCAGATCTAAGTGGAGTTTATACTCAGTATTATCTGTTTAACTTGTTGCACACATGTGTTAAATGTTAAACGAACCAGTTGTATTTTTCGTAGTTATTCTCAAGCTTAAAATTTAAAATTGTGCTTTGTTTCCTTATCGTCTTTCTTTTCTTGTTCATGCCTCTCGAAAGGGAGTCATTGTCAGTTTGTCGTACACGTTTTAACCAGTTAAATCTTATAGCACATTTGTTTTCATTTTCGCCTTTCAAACCTGTTTTTTGAACGTATGCTTTTATTTTTGTTCGTAATATTTGGGGAATTATCCGAAATTTTGGAGAAAAATGACGCCTTGTCAATGGAAGGAAATCAGATACTATATAAATATACAGATAAATAATATTAGCGGGAAAATATGTTTCAATTTTTATTTCGTGGAAGTTATCCATCACATAATATCTCTGTGAACAACACTTTAAGATTTTTCAATTTATTTTTTTTGCTCTTGAAACTAAGTTTTTATTTAAAAAATCAAATAGGTGGAGACCGGTAAGGTTTTTTTATTTTTTTTCCGCAAATTATAAAAGTTGAAGAAACATTCAAGTTCTAAGGTCTGCCTCTTGATAGTCGTTTAGGGATTCAAGCACTTTCACCTTCCAGCATTGAATTATCTATACCTCGATCCATAGTTATTCATCTACATTTAAAGGGTCAGTTTACACTGACAATTTGTTTTTAGAATTTTATGGATACCGGGAATAGCCGAGGTTGAGCGTGTACTTCACTACCGCAAATTTCTTCTGCAAATGCGAGCAATCGGTTTTACTCTCACAAATGAAAAAGTAACATTGTTTCCTTTGTTTTACTCTGACGAAATATTTTCCAAGATTTGGTGCATAGACAGATTGGTTGTTCTATTTATGCTGGCAACTGGCTCGCCGAAGCTTACAAAAGTTGTGGAAGCTGACTTGCACAGCCGTTGACATCTGCATTTTACAGCGGAAGTCGCCCTCTGCGAATAACTTGCATGACAAACTTGCCTGTGTAAACCTACATTAATGAATGCATTTTAAGTTTTCTTTATCTCTTGCAGGATTAATTTCATTTGTAACTCTATATTATAAATACTGATTGCACGCAGTTGAGAGAAACCTACCCTTATGATACGTTAAGGCAAGCGCTTGGAGGATGGAAATTGCTGTGTAATGCACCAGATACGGGCCAATCGAGCGGTAACTGCATAATTAAAGAATTTCATCCGTACAAGGAAGTTTAAAATTTAACAAACCCCTCTTATGCGAAGGCAATCTTGGTCGAGGCCGATTCTATTGCGTAATTTGTGGACGCTGGAAATTCGACATAATTTTACGCCTTTCTCTTTATTTTAGATCGAGACCTCATGACTACATCCGGTGAATTGAGCCATCAGGGTTATTTTTTATTTCAAACAAAGTTCGGACCGATAGTTTGAAAGTCCGTGCGCAAGCCTACAACTCCACCATTTCACATTCATGGAGAAAGAAATTTGGTCTTAGACTCGTATCGGATCGTTTGGTGGTGGAGAGGAACAATCGAGTATTAGGTGGTTTCATACTTTCGACGGCAAAACATGGGTTATAACTCATCGCCCCGCGAACAAATATGAAAAGCACTGAATTCAATATTCACCAAGGGTTGAAACTGTCCATGAAAAAATCATTTGACTTGACTGGGAATCGAACCCAGATATCTCAATTGCCGGTTGTTCCAATGTTTTTCGGCGTGTTAGTTAGGTACACTACCCATCTTAGGTTAAGGAAAATTTCGAGGGGGTTTATGCAAACTAGATGTTCACGCCTCAAGTGTACATTGCAGCTTATAGATAGAGACGATAGTCGTGCTTACAGAGCCACTGTCGCGGTGTGAACCCACCGTAACACTGACACGGTCAAGTCAACTGATTTTTTTGATGGCGAATTTCAACCTTTGGTGACTTCGCACCATATCATTTGTAAATGCAATGATTGGAAAGTAAATGTAACGTTAGAAAACTGCTACCCAGTATTCAAAATCTGGAAAACAAGGGATGGTATTATGAAAATGTGTTCAAATTTACCTGGAGTCAGTGCGTGTGGAAGAAAGTGCTCAATTACCTTCGAAATTAACCTCACTTTTGTGCCGGCCCTATTATTATATACGTACGATGAATCATTTTTATTTGTTACTGAAATATCTTGTTCAAGGTTCCAATGGATTCTGACACCAAAGCGCAGGAAAAACTTCAATGATGAATGAGGGAGACAATTAATTGAAATGAAAGCGCATTGGACTTCTGGGACAATTTGGAGAGAAGCGCTTTCAATATCGGAGAAATCTCACTTTTACTTTCCAGTTTCGGGAACAAAAACCAGCCTCTCACACGACGCCGATCCGTGCCGTAGGCCGGGTTGGAATGAATGCACTTCTTTCTCGAGAGCGAAAAAAATGTTAGGGAGGCGCCCGGGTGACATCGAGTGAAAGGGAGAGCGGGGATTGTGGGCGAGACGACGAAATTGGACGAGAGGGAAGGGAGGTGAGGAGGGCAGGTGAAGAGTAGATGGTGAAACCTGCTCGGGACAATGACAGCATCCCCCAGTTGTTGACCCCCCAGCATCCTAAAAATGAGTGAATCATATGATATAGTTAATAGGAATAGGGTGGGATTTCAAAAGAAAAAAATCTTGAATTAATGGTATTAGCAGTAACTTTGTGGATTCCTTCATTATGAAATGATGAATAACTTAGTTTTCCACAAAATATTTATGCATTACTTTCTTACGACCCAGATTTATTGCTTCTTTACAGACTTGATGATGTCGCGCAGCGAAACGGATGTGTTTTGTAATGCGCTACGCTGATGCAGAAACCGACGATTGAAAATTATACTCTATCTTTTAGATCAATTCAAAACAGATTTATTTTCAGACGAAGTTATGAATATCTTACAAACTCCAACATACTACGATGGATCAGATCATGATGATTAAATAAGGGAAATAGAATGTAGAACAGGAACGTTTAAAATGTTGTTTTTCCCGCGATCGACAAGTAACCATAATGGCTGTATCAAGACATTGAAGTAGGTTAGTTGACAGGTAGTGTAGCTGATTGATCCATATACCATCTAATCCATGCTTTAAAATCTACCGAGTAGTGCTAACACTATGTTTTGCATGTTCATTGCATGACTCTTGTGTCACGTTTACATAGTTACGTTATAGATTATTTAAGTAGTTTCTGAAGAATCTGTTTTAGGTGTACCGATTGTGTGGTGCTTGCTGGTGAAAGTAAATTTCATTATTATTATTCATCTTGGCGATAAGTCATCCCCTGCCAAACACCCTTGTGGTGGCTTCTGGGGTAATAAGTGGGTGTAGATGAAGTAACGTGAAGCACCCTATTTGACCTAGCGCGCCGGACTCTTACGCTTTACTGCAAATGGGCCTCATGCGCGGTGGGACCTATTTTTCCGTTCCACTGAGCCCTGGTGATGAGAAGGCTGAGTTGGGAAGAGAGAAAGGTTGGAGATTGATCGCATAGATGGGAGCACCGTCGGCATAACAATCGGGAGACGGTATCGCGGCGTGGGAGTCCGATCGGTCGGGGAAGGTGCTGGCGACGACGGCCTTGACTCCCGAGCAGGAACACGCTGCCGCCGATTGTGGGGTTACCGCGACCGTACCCGATGACTGAATTAGTCACGATTTCTACTTGTGGGAGAGTTTCCTTTGATTCGATTCGGCATATCGGAACCGATACGATCGGCTCGGACACAATTTTTCCTTACCATAAACACTTTAAGCAAAAGTATTGGAAATGCGATCTGCTAAGAACGAAAAATTATTCCGGAAAAAAAACGTGAAACTTATTTCGTGATATCTCAGGAAACTTTTTTTCTGCGTGTTTATTTCGGTGTCACAATTCTCTGCTGGGGACCAGCGTAGGAAAACGAGATAACTATTCGGGATTTGTGAGACAAACGAGGGAGTGCTTGGAATGGTGGGGGACGAGGAAACTTTTGAAGGAGATTAGGAGAAGACAGAGCAGGTGGTTTAAAGAAATGATGAGAGGGGAAGGGTTGATAGAGGAGAGGATGTCGGGTAAGCGGGAAAAGGAAGTAAGTGGGTACGTTTAATTGACGGGATAAAGAGGGGTAGGACGCATTTTGAGCTGGGGAAAGGAAATATGTTGTCAGAGATGGGTTTGCACCTGTAAAACTCTCGAGGATACTTATTTGCTTCCATTTCAAACTAACTTAACCGGTAGAGCACTCTAATTTTCATGGTATAAAATAGCCAGGACTGAAATCAGAGCTAGTCAGGTGGTGATTGTTGTGTAATATTGTTATAATTGGTGGTTTCCGGCTTAGCTTTATGGAACTTGTTAACGTAATGATGATTACTAATAACTTTGTTTTTCCACGTTTTTATTTGGAACAACCCGGGTTTCGACGTTCAATGTCATCTTCAGATCAACGTCGAAACTTTGCCGTAGTCGAGGCGATCATAGTCGAAACCTGACCCTACGTTGACCTGAAGATGTGAAAATCTGGGTCGCTCCAAATAGAAACATGTGGAAAAATAAAGTTATAAGTTATCATTATAATCTTATTTGTTAGGTTGATTCGTGGTTGAGAACGGGAATTTTTAAATTCTATCCTCCTTGAACCAATTTTTCACGGTAGGTGTTCAACTTTATTTTATTAATTCATCTCTTACGTATGTAGTTGTGTATTTTTTACATTGTATTTTGTTCAATTTCTGAACGAAATCATTTTTCTTCGATCTTTTAGGTAACAATGTCAGCAAAGCATTCAATATCACATATACCAAACGTTTTGGAAGATAGAAGTCTGAATATTCAAAGTTCAGTGTCTTATTTCAGTCATAAAAATGTTTACTCTCGGAAATGAATCAATGAAATAAACTTGTTTTTTTACAACTTCTTTATTTTTCTCAATTTGGCTCCATTATATCGTTCATCTTAAAACAACGTTACACTGTTGAAATATTTCGTGACATTTGGGTTACAACGATATCAAGGTGTAAACTTATGTATTATTAAGCATCATAAATTCCAATTTACAAAAAAGGAGGATTTTACGTGGTTTCTTCCATGAACGAATCCATGAGTGAATTAGCAAAAATTCACTGAGAAATTCCTGGAAAATATTTTCACATTTTGGAATGCGGAAATCATTTGATCTTTGCTAAGCTATATAGTATGATTTCCGTATTTGATCAAACCAACCACGTATTTTCACTTCATGTATAAATGTGATGAAGACCACAATTTTACTTGGCCAATGAAATAATATGCATCTGCAATCAAACGTTTTCTTTTTCCCGGAAAGTGCATCCTTAATGAATCAGACGGGTCGTAAATTGCCGTTATATCTGAGAAATGCCGGTGTTTGTCGATTTTTACGGTGGCAGTTTCACAGAAGTGTCCACTTTTACTGTTCCTGTTTGCTAAGCTCTAGGTTTTTTGAACCCAGCTGCGTTCCTTACGCCGGAAACGACCGGATTCGACTTCATGATCGAGTTACGTAAATGTAGAGAAGAATGTAGACGTAAGGCAAGAACGTGAGCCGAAGAAATTGTCCGTTCATAGTAAATTATTCTCATGGATTGAACTTCTACAATTCATTTCGTGAATGATTTCGTTATTTTAACTTTATCATGATTTTGCTTCCCCGCAATCTATATTGATGAACATTTAAGTTACTATCCACAAAAATGATCCTTGAAAACCATGAAATGACTTGCTGATCTATAGACTTATTATTCACTTTTAGCTGTAGCAACATTGAACAATTTTACCAAACAACATTTTGAAAAATAATTAGCAAACCGGTAATTTATTAAACTTTGCTGGCGAATGGTTAGTTATTTAAATGAGATATGATGTGGTAAGACGTTCAGTTGAATTGACCTCTTATCTCTGAATCGCTTTACGGAGTGGAAGAAGAATATGCGGGATAATTCTTCTGCTGAATTCTTCAGCGACCGTGGCTACTAAGCCATGAATACCGTGATTGGATTAGCCATTAATTTTGAAAACCTTGAAAGTGCCACTAGTTATCCGCGAACTTCGCCTGTAAACCTTAATTTAGGGCATATTAGGGCCCTATGAGTGTTATATCAGAGATAAAG
Organism: Ceriagrion tenellum; assembly: GCA_963169105.1. Classification (NCBI taxonomy): domain Eukaryota; kingdom Metazoa; phylum Arthropoda; class Insecta; order Odonata; family Coenagrionidae; genus Ceriagrion; species Ceriagrion tenellum. The sequence goes on along the minus strand of OY720632.1, from coordinate 103,272,105 downwards.
GTGAGACAAAGCTAGTTTTATTTCGTCCTAGAAACTGGTCCAGAGGGATCTTCTGTGAGTGCCAAACTCTTCTTCTGTTTCTTATCTTGAATCATGGCCCAATTGGCTTTATTTTATATTGCCTTAGGCTAGCGAATCATGAATGTCAAAGGGTACTATTACAGTTCAGGGAGTATAGAACTACAGCTTCCAATGAATTCATATCTGCCTTATAAAGGTATTTTAGCAATGTGAATTGTATGAGAGTCTGAGAAAGGCTCTCATCCAATATAGACCTCTCCATGTCAAGTACCAACTTAACATGTATCTTGTATCCTTTTTATTGCCCCATCCTGATTTTTGTAGTGGGCTTAAGCGTGCTTTATTCATGAATAATCCACAGAAAGAAATTGTTATCCCCGTGGGTAGCCCAGACATGAACTGGTGCTTTATGACCTCTCTATCTGATTGCAAGGCATCAGTGATAGGTTTTTGCTGTTGCACATTTTTGCTCGCTTTACAAAATTCATTATTTTGAAGCAACCTTGATTTCATTCCATCAAACCTGTGACTTCGGCGATTCACTAACCTGAAAAAAAATAAACATGAGTAACCGTGAATCTGACTGCATTGAACGAGTGGCCGCCATTTTATCGCAATAAACAGATATGAGGGCACCGCCCTAAAAAAATAGAACAAAAAATGCAGCAGAGATTGAGGTATATTCTTGGGTTAAATTTTGCGATGATCCACTCTTTAAAAATTTTTTATTTAGTTCTTCTACGCTTTATTTGGCCCTTCAGGTCTCGCTGGGCGTGTGGTGGATTGTAGGTAGTTTAATTCTGTTATTTTTAACTTGTTTTTGGATTATAAGCTCCCTGCATCCGTGTAGCTTCTATTTTAAATTTCCTATAACAATTCCGTGCAAATTTTCCTTAATATTGAACCAGACTTCAAAAGGAATAAAAAAATATTGAAAAAATTTGTTTTTGAAATGTTTTCTTGCCTGACAGACGCCACGCGTAAATCTGCTTTTGCTTCAACTACATGACGAATTATTGTAGTTATTAGAAGTTTTTCCGTAATATTTTTATGCAATTTATGCAGAGAAAATAGCTTAGAACACACAATATGTTTACGACCGTGATGAATGGTTGAAAGTTTTCCCGATGGCTGATAAAAAAATTAATGTTTACCGGGTGTTCCATCGGGTTATCGGCTCCGATTATGCCGAAGTTAGGAAGAACGACTTTTTCTTCATCATCAGGGCTTCAGGATGATTTTTTTCCAATTGGGCCACTCATACACAGTATTGCCCTCATTGTATCAGGCGCTGGATGATTGGCTGTGCCATTGTCTTGCATTCCCACCTTTTCTTTCATTCTTAATACATTTCGTAATAGTTTTACCGATATTACTTCAGAGGAGACCAGTGTCTGGGTTATAATTCTCAGTCTTGAGGCTGATCAAGATGGCTTCATTGTTGAATCAATCCTTTCATTTCTAGGCTATATTCATATTCTAGGCGAGACTATTCGAAATCTTCACAGTTTGTTCGCCCGTAAAACCTTCATCTATGGTAAAAGGCAAAAATGTAGCAAAGAACAAGGTGGCGTTTTTGTGCCCGATGTAAGGCATAGATTTCATAATTTATATAGTTTATCACTCATTGCATGGCTATGAAAAAAATATCTTTCAAAAGTCGACTTTTTTAATTCCAATCAAATTTTTTAATCATTCAAAGCTATAATCAGACGGACATTACGTGAGTACGGGTATCCTCAAAAGTGACGCTAGTACCGAAGTGTTGAAAAATTATCAAAAATCCATTTTCATTTGCAAAATCACAGCTTATCTTACCTGAGCCTCTGTTGAAGTTGTGGGAACTACTGGCTGTTGCAGGGGTGAATGTATACTGTAGAAAAGGGTGGTGCTGGGGTTTTCCTTGGGCGTGGAACACCATGAGGCACCCCACTATGAATCCCAGACCCATCTTCATTGCGCGGTCACAACGGAGCCGGGAAGCGATGGTACCTGTAACCGAGAGAAAAAGTTATGAATGTAACAGTAACCACATAGGTTGCCTTTCATTCTTTAACGTTTAACGGCTGATTGATGGAGGAAAGTAAAAATATTGTGGTTTAATTTTAATAAACATGGGTGAAAATTGAGCTGCTGCATTGAAACTTCCGGGATAATTTATATTTTCTCGACTATATCTTTACTCTAGACGGTCGATTCGGGAAAGCGATGCAAATTATTTTAGACATCAGGTGAAACAGGTCGACATGAAACTTAATGGCGAAACTAGGTTGAGGTTTTTGCTCCGGAGCTAGGTAGTAATTTTGTTCGATGTTTATGAACAACCGCAGAAAATATTTCTGGGAGAGGTCATCAATCTTATTCATTGTTGTTAGCCATGTTTCCTTAAGTGAAAGTAATGATAGTTTAACTTTTTAATGCCGAATAAATCTGTCGCTAATAGTTAGGAGCAATATCGAGGGGGGATCTTGGGAAAGTTTTCCGCGAAAGCACCTTTTTCATCCACGTATACTATAGAAGTTGTCTTACAACTTTTAGAGGGGTTAAGGTGGGAGCCCCTAGGGACTCGGAGGCTACACGCTAGGCTTTGCTTGCATAAGAAATTAGGAACTGGTGTGTTTCAGAGCGACACGGAGAATATTATCATGCCGCCTCACAATATCTCTAGGTATGACAGAAGCGCTAAAATGAGAGAGATGCATTGCCGAAAAGATTGGTACAAAAACTCGTTCTTTACGCCCACAATATACGACCACAATAAAAATTGAGCTCCATTAAATACACTCCCATGATACACGTCACCATTTCACCTCCCAAAACCTTAAATATTTACACGGCTGGTGTCCTAACATCCCCTGCCACACGCCCATGCGGCGGCTCGCAGGGCAGTATGTGGGTGTAGAAGAAAATCAGTTGACGCACTGGCATTAATACGTAGCGTAACCAGCTGCTATTACTATTACCAGCTACTATTGGAGTCTCAATCCCGAGCCCATATTTTTGAGTGGTGACGTCTCATTTCCACAATTAGCGTAACTCGATGCTATGCTATACATTGGAGAATGTTTAACTCATCCGTACGATAGGTTCTTGACGAATCTGAGTTTTTAACATTTGCTTGTTCCAATTTGTCATTTTGCAGTGGGATTTATCTTTTCGCTCCCTTCGATTGTCTCCGAGCCTCACTAGAGGCTGGATTTGTTCGAGTAGGTTTTTTTTTCGGGTTAGTATTTATGGTGACTGTCAGGGAAAGGAATGTCAATCCTTGAAAATACAGCACAACTTTTGTTCACCGCTGTCCTTGCTCAATCGTTCCAAGCCATTGCTGCTTTTCTCATCGTCATTGGAAACGTTTGCAGGGTGTGTTTTAGTCCCGGCCTCAAAAATCTAAGCTGTTTTTTTAAGTCTCCTGTTCAGCAAAATTTATCCCTTTCTATACTAACGGGACACGATTGTCTCGATGAATGTTCCTTCAGTAAATGATTGATGCACGCAGTGGAAACGAAAATTTGCAGAATATATTCTATGAAGTAAAATTTTTTAATGTTTCGACCACTTCACCTTGTGAAATTTTCAACGAGAGTGTTAACGGGAAAGAACGAAACATCTGAGCAAAAATCTACTAAATGATTCCATGTGCAAAATTATAGCAAGGAATTTTAGTGTCAATCGTAATCGTGTACTCTACGTCCAGTTACTCGTTGCTGTTAATTGTTCTTAAAAATTCGTATTATGTTAAGTAATAATTATATAAAATGTTATTTACTGTACTAGACTATTATAATAGTATATTTTATTTATCCCTGCCTTGCTTCAGCATCGCATTGAGGAAAAGTGCGAGTTATTAGTAAGGATAAGCCTCGATGGCTGATACTCAAGAAACATCGATGGAGTGAGATGCTTGACATTCAATCCATGCCGTTATTGCCAGAGAAGGTAGCGAACACTGCATCACGTGTGTTTACGAATAGGTATCGCGTGAAGAGAATGAAACATTTTTTGAAATTTAACTGTGCTCACATGTGATAATAACGTTAGCATTTTATGCAAACTATAAGAGCACATTAAGGAATCGATCTTGCTACTGTCAAAAGCTGAAGATCGATGTTTTATATGCATCATATGTTTAGCTTCGATTGTCTATCTATGCTGAATAACAATATACTTATTTCGTTGCTTATCCTTAGTCGTTAGGCATTTGAATTCTGCCTTCATCATTGACCAAATTGATGAATCTCTAAGTTAAGTCTACAATCTCGAAACGTGGACACTCTCCTGGATGGCTCCACATTGGTCATAGAAGTTAGTTTCACTCCACGTACTTTTATTTATTCATCTTTTTCTAACCATAACTAAGACAGCTCCCGAGGAATTATAGTTTTTTTATGACATACTATGAAATACGAGCATAAGCAATTATGTTCTCAATCGGTGCAAAATTCACCTAGGCGGAACTCGAACCCTTCGACCGTGTGGGTTAGAAGACAAAGAACTTACCCCTGCCGCCACTGAAACCAATAACCCTCAAATTACTGTAAGAAAACCCCTGTCGTCTAGTTTAAATGGCACCTTTCCCATTAAAAAACACTGATTCACATCACACCCTCATTTTTTCTTGACATTATTACATACATTCCGTCGGACATTTAAACACTAGCTATAATAGCAAGGAAATGGACCCAATGAAATACACTCCTTCTCAATTAATCGATCACCGGAGGTAAACCTCAAAGTTATTTCGCTCGGTCGTAAATTTAAACAATTTTCCCTTTGGACGCGAACGATAATTCTCGGAAAGCGCGCACTATATTTCGCCGACAAAAGAAACAAGTTCGGCCTGCGGAGTGACCATCAAGTTACGGCCGGTCGCCGAGTAAGACCTCCCCAGTCACCGTGGAGTCTTGTTTGGCCGGTATAACGTAATGGAGTAGAAAATATTGCGTGAAAGTTTGGTGCAAGCCTTCTCTTAGAGAGTCAGTATATGAAAGCCTGCGAAAGAGATGAAATGAAGTCCGGTTACCGAGCATCTCGAGAATCAGTTGTCAACTGGTGGAAACGTATTAAATTTTGTATCCTCAAGTTTACTCTATAAAATTTAAGTAATAATACGGTAAAAGGTAGGTTTTTCTTGGAAATACAAAATATCCTCCAGGTTTTCTCACATTTTCTTCCCATCAAATCTCAGGAATTCTTTCTTCAACTTCGCGTATGTACTCATTCCGTCCATAAAAGATATTCTCTTTCTTTCCCTTCCCAGCTTGCCCAGCATCCTTAGCACCATAACGGCATTGAGAAAACAAATAACCTATTCTACCCCCCTGCAAAGCTTCCTCCTGCTCTCGCCCTGAACATTCCTTTCTTGAACCACAGTACCAAACACTTCCTCATTTGTCTTCCTTTCCGTGCACAGTTCCGATCTTCATCCAAAAACATAAATTCAAATTCCGCTGACCGTTAATTACACCGACCTAAGTTTCGGCAACTTATGCCACTATCAAGTTAAAGGAAACTTTTCTGCCAACTTAGAAGCATTTTTTTCTTGCTGCACCATTCCTTCTCCTTACCCTCATCCTCCACTTCTCTCCATCCCCACTCCTCCAAAAACTTCGCTTTGATAGCTTCGGACGAAATTTTATGGACTCGGTTCATGTTAAAATTAGTTTAAAAACCAACAATTAACTTAATGATTCCACTGCAACAATAATCTTTATCTACGACATGATCTGAGTTTCGATATAACTCCCGGAAATAATATTTTTACGCCCAAACCTGGGTAGAGCTGTATTGAAAAGCGTTTTTATTTCGGTGGACTCACAAAGTTACGGCTCTCATTTCAATATGGACACATTCCGACGATCATGAGATTTTTTACCTAAATAATTGCTCAGGTTACCGAAATGTAGATTGTTGCAGTAAATTGTCGGTAGAATAGCACATATTTCTTACTGTAAGATGTTATCTGGGCATAACTTAATAAAGTAACTCAAGGTGTTGAAACTTCAGCATGCGGATCTGGCGCGTTTCTGGCGCGGATTCGGAACGAAACTCCTGTAGCGGATGGTCCACGTAGACAAAAGTTATTTTTAATTATGTATGTGCTTAATTTACGCTTACTAGTTTTTCTCGTGCGCATTGTCAACGGAGCCTTCAAAAGATTAATTTCTGAAGTCGGCACGTGACGTAAACTGTCTTGATGGGTCTAAATTCTCTATTCGTGAAGGAGAACTGAATTTCAAAAGTAAAGACAGGTTTTTCTTTCAGAGGATCGCTTAGCTTCTTATATATATGGCTGGTGAATGATATTTATTGCACCATATTCGTGCATTGAATTGGATTGCAACTTTGAATCAAAATTAGAATTATTATTGAGGAAGGACATGAAAGACGAAAAAAATCCCTTAAGCCAAATTAATCGAGAGACAAATGCCTGCATTGGATAGTTTGAAGACATTGCGACTGCAGCTTGTGTTTAACGGATAAAATTAAAATAACTTGAATAAATAGCATGTAATATTTAAGAGTAAACGCAAGTAATGGCTTTAATAAAAATATTAGAGTCGAGCCCCTTAAGTTATTTTCAATTCCCCCGTGATGGATAACGTCTAGAAAAGAAAGCTGGAAACAGTTACCTTCGCATAACTTTAAATTGCGTAATATTCTTTAGCTGAGTTCTTTCTTATACTAAATAGTATACGAGTGTGCTTAATTTATGCTCATGAGTAATGCTATCATGTCCAGTGTGGACGGGGCCTTTGGAGAATGGAAGTGATTTGGCGAACTGGTTTTTGAATTGTGGACGCTTATATAACCGTCCGGAAAGATAGGTCCTCTTTTCCTCGAGAGAATCTAGATCTCGTGGATACATTTTTTTTCGGGGCCACTCCACGGAAGTTTCTCCCGGCCTCTCCCCTCTTACGCGCCGCTGCTGTTTCGTGTGCGTCTCGTCGCCGTTCCCTGCAATTTTTATCCCTCCGAAAACCGCCCCGGTCACTTCCAACGGATCGGCCCTTCTCTTTTCTTTCCCCGCCTGCCCCACCCACTCCCTCTCTCTCTCACGCCGTGTGTTGCAAAAATGTTCAGTCCTGTTCCCTATAACCTCCACCCACATATTGCCTTCCGCGTTAACAGTGCCAACACCCGCCTCTGTTTCTCCGTCTTCATTTTACAGAGAACACTCCCATAAACCTCTGCTGTTCTCAAAGTATATAGGTCGTTCCATATTTAGTCGGTTATATAGTCTCCTAAGGAGATGCGTTTCCTTTGTAATCGTCCGTAAGGCCGGAGGTGCGATGTTGCCTATAGCATTGAGAAAATTAATACTGCACGATGCAGTTTACTAGCTGCACAGCTAGGAGTTGTCCTATGTTAGGAATCGCTTTCAGACCGTCGATTGAAAATTAGACTTAATATTTCAAGGTAATTGAAAAACCATTTTACTTTACAGCAAAGTTATTAATATTTTACGAATTCCAACGTACTGTGGTAGATCAGATCATGAGAATGAAATAAGGGGAATAGATTGTAGAACATAAAGGCTTGAAATTTCGATTTTCTCACGATCAATAAGAGACATAATGGCCGCGTTAGGACTTGGAAGTAGGCTAGTTGATAGGTAGTGTAGCAGATTAATTCATATTCCCATAATTTGTGAAGTTTTCCTATGCTCAAATTGTTTGTTTGAAGTAGCCTACTTAAATTTTACGCGGTGTTGGAAATAATGTTTTCCTCCGTAGTCATGAGGTTAGTACACGACGCGTAAGTTTGGAATCAGCGTTCTCCTTTAGGTAAATTACGACATATTCGCCTGCGGGTCTTGAGGATATTATGCCAACTTTCGTTCCAATCTTTTCTAGGTCATAAAATGAGATTTACGTTACACTCGAGCGACATTTCCGAACCTTTCTGACTTGTAACTTTCTTAAAATATATTTTACATTATTTCCGCTCGGATTTCCGAAATCCTTACCGTTGGCGACCTATCATTCCAAACCAAATTATATTTTTGATTGATAGGCGAAGAATTATATGCTGCCTCTTTGAACAGCTGGAGGAATTTTTTTTCAACACAGCATATATATTATACGACGCCCTTTTTCACATAGTCTCCCAGTCAATATTTATTTTTCGACAATCCTATACTCAAATTTACAAATATTTACTCATTATGTCTAATAGTATTCTCTTTACAAAAAAGCAATATTTAAAGGAAATTTATTTGTGTTCTATATTTCTTATGGCAATGCCGTAACCGTTTTTATCCCTTTAATGTGGTCAACACATTGTGTCACCTCGGGTTGTCGTACACGAAGCAGCAGCTTTCAGCAGCCCAGAGAGTTGACCACTAGTCTTCTAATGATCATGGCAGTTTTATCAGGGTGTGAAGGAATTTTTTTTCATATTCTCTTGATCTGCCATGATTTTCTATCGAAAGGATATTACTTTACTATGTCATGATAGGTTTTGAATTTAAAGGTGACATCTTATGGGTATAGTAATTTAGTAAGCTTTGCATAAAAATCCTTTTGGAGCGTGGCACTCTATGGGAGACTCTTGGATTATTGGCTGAGTCAACCAGAAAAGGACAGATGTCTTAGAGACCGAGTGCTGGAGAAGGATGATACTGTGGATGAAAAGAACATACATGTAAGGTTCCGCAAGAGCCTCACGGTGCAAAGGAGAACCTGGTGGATAAATCACGCATTAAGATGCGATTGCCTTGCTTGAAATATGCTTGACAGAAGAAGAAAAAGGACCCCTGAAGTATCACTAAAAGATAAAAACGTTGGTCAATTACGTGGGTTAGTTGGGGTGAGTTTAGGGCGGCACGGAACGAAACGAAATTGAAGATGAATTTCCCAGCAGTCCTGATCGGTTACTGGTTTACGATGTCCACTTTGATTGACTTTAAATATATTTGGTTCGGTATCTAGATCTTGGGATATGAATGAGTGCGTAATCACAACCGTTCAATCTGACAAACTGGAGAAAATATTTTTTTTTATTTTCTCAAAAATCAGTCGAAGTAAACGTGCGTCCTTAAACGCCAACTTACTTGAAGATACCAATTTTTCTTAAAATTAAAAGGGCAGTAGAGATGGGAAAAAGCTTTGTCAAAAATCAAAGCGGTCTATGACACCGTGTCTGTGATTACGGACTAGAGGCCTCCTTGGGCACTTGTACTGTCGGTAAACGTCGAGGAAGCCGAACGTATGCATTTACTTCATCGTATGAAGCAGCCGGTAGCTCTAATTTAAAAGGCACAGAAATAAAAGCTTGGAAGGATGTATGTGTAAGTTGGATTAGCCATGAGCGCAGAAGGAAAGAGGCCTGCAGTTGACCAATCGTGGGATTGAAATAGAACGATTATTGTGGCCCGCCCATCGATGAAGAAATAAGACGGCGAGAGGAACGTCCAGGGATGAGCGACTTCAAATTGTTCTCTCTCAATGGATGTGAAGGTGTAGCAACCTGGAAGATATATATCATTTTCTTGTTTTGTGTAGGTGAGAGTAGGAGGTGGGGTTGCTGGGCAAAGGATAGAACAACGAAAATCGTGCAGAATTCAGGTAATTGTTTCATTTCTTTCACTCGATATTGTTTAACAAAGCATGGTGGTCGGATATAATATACAGTGTGTGTATACAGTATACGGAGTGCATACAGGATATGATTATTAGTATTTGATGTACTTTCTTCCAAATATCCTCAGTATATGGATGTTCTTTCCTCCAAATTTGCCCTGGTATCATACTTTTTTAAGTGATCTGCCAATCTTGGTAAGATATGATACATTTTGTATCTGAGTCTTTCCTGTCGTTTATCTTTTATGGTGGGTGGAGATAGAAGTTAACTTCACTTCAATTACATTTTCTTTTTTTAACACTTTATGTAGAAACGTATTTTAATTATCGTATCGTATATAAACACATATCTATCTTAACGTAATATTAATTAAGGTACCCATAATTTTCCTCCATACAACATGAAAATAGATGAGACAAAGACTGCAATGTTAGTATGAGGAAAAGGGAAGCTGATGGTAGAAGTCACCCAGAGAGGAGAGAAATTAGAGCATATGAATTCCTTCGCCTAAATCGGAACTACCATCACGTGGGACGGAAGAAGTACAACGGACGTCAAGCGGAGAATAGCCTAATAACCCTAGCTAAGAAGGCGTTCATGGGAAATGATAGCTTCTGTGCTCAAAGAAGACATCAGGAATCAGTATATGAAAACATTCGTGTGGAGCGTAGAACTCTATGGATCGGAAGCGTGAACCATTGGAAAAGTTGATCAGAAAATACTAGAAGCCTTAGAAATCTGGTGCTGGAGGAGAATGCTGAAGATAAAATGGGCAGACAAAATAATAAATGATGAAGTACCGATATAGAAGAGTAGAAGAGGAAAGGACCAAATGGAACGCCGTATAAAAAAGAAGAAAAAAATGAATTGGACACACCCTGAGAAACAATGAGTTTGTGAAAAACATAATTGAAGGCAAAATAGAGGGAAAAGTCCCCAGAGGATAAGTAAGATAAGAGGATAAGCCAGGAATAAGTTCATGGACCAAATAGAGAGCAAAGTATATAGGAGGAGATACCGTGAGATAAGGTAGCTAGCATTAGATAGGGTAGGGTGAAGCGCTACAGTCAACCAGTCTCAGGATTGAATAACCAATGATAATTTTTCCTCCGCCGTTTGTGATAGATTCCTGGTCAACCAGTGCTAAGCTCTCCTTCTTCTGGGCTATTCGTAGCCTTTTCTATGGCAGAACTTTTTGAGTGCCATTCATTATTTTCCACCTGTCTTCATAGCTAGTATTTTTCTAATCCTTTTCTTTGTCATTACTTTTACCTCCACCTTATAGAGTTTAATAATCACTTCCTGCCGTTTGCTATCTCCATTAAGGTTGTTTAATAAGAGAGAGGATCATTTTTTACCTAATACTGTCCACTCTGTTGTCTTCTTATAAGCGTCTCATGTTTCAATAAAACTGTGTGTAAATGTCCAAATCCACTCAATCAACCTGCTTTTAAGTCCTCTGCCGTATAAAAATGTGTTTAATGTGAATTTTGAGGCAGAAAAGCTGATTTGAAAAAAAGATTAGTCAAGATTTTTTATAAGTATTTTTTAAACATGCAAGTGATCTCTTCTGGTTTTTGCAGCTTCTCTCTAAGATTGACTCATACATCTACATAATACCCAGCGAGCCGCCGCATGAGCGTGTGCCAGGGGGTTTTAGGTCATCAGCCGCCTAAAGATAGGTTTTTGGGAGATGAATTGGTGACATGTGTTATAGGAGTGTATCTAGTGGAGCTTAGTTTTTATTGTGGCCACTTTTTGTGCGTGGAAAGAACGAGTTTTTGTATCTATCTGTTCGGCAGTGTACCTCTCTTATTTTATCGCATCTGTAAGACTTAAAGATGTAGTGAGGCATCATGATAATATTCTCTATGTCGCTCTGAGAAATACCAGTTCTGAATTTCTCAAGCAACCTAAGCCTAGCGTGCAGCCTTCGAGTCTCTAGGGGCTCCCAACTTAATACCTCTAAAAGTTGTGAGACACTATATGCACGCTCGAAGCATTTTTGTAGCGAAGCGCGCTGCTCTCTTTTGTATTTTAATATTATTTGTATTTTACTTTTTGACTTATTTGCTATCTAAATTGTAAGTTACCCAGAATGGAGATTCATTGATACACGTCGAAGTTTTATTTTGTTTGCTGTGAAAGACTCTGGAATTGCTCAATTTTGAACATTTCTCACAATTTTTGTGGTACATCGGCTTTTTGTCGTATCCCGTTGGGTACGATTTTTAATCACATCAGTATTCTCAGGAGATATCTTATGCTGAAAGTGCCTTAAGTATTTATCAACATCATCGGAACGTATGTGAGGTAATGGCACGCCTTTACTCCACACCACGACTGACTACACTTCATTATAGGCTTAAGATTTTTCTTCCCTTTTTGAAATCATTTCTTTTTCCTTGAAATTATTCAAGAAATTACGTCCCATACCTGGTTTTTCAAGTTATTTGCGCTCTCGTGACTATGCCTCTGCTGGGTCAGTATGCGGGTTTCACGGAGGAAACACTACTACACCTGCCGTAAAAGGAAGATGACATGCTGTGCGAGACATCGTGATGCCGTTAAGCGTGGCATGATGCACCAATGACTACGAGGAGGCGAAATGTTAACATAACCATTCGTGTAGAGTTTAGTGTCTGGACGCTTAATTTTTATTAGCAATTGAATTAAAGAATCTGATTTCTCTGAGTTCGTGGAATTTAAGGTGAGACTCTTGAGGTTGAATAATGTTGTAATTCATGTTTTTATCTTAGGAATATCTAACCCTTTCATTACAAGCGCGACTATTGATAATCGACCAGCTTTTTAGAACAAGTGGCCTTTGGCATTTTATTCAATGGTACAGAATGCCATTCAAGCGAGGAACTTTAAGAGAATCGTAGTAATCTTGAAGCTGTAAGTTGTTTTTGGATGGATGTTATACATAAGGATTTTAAGGTCAATAAATGAGTTCATATCGATAAGCAACTTAAGCATATTTATAGGGAACATATTTTTACTTCGGAAACTTAAGTGTGGGTTAAGCGTAAGGATACTCTTTTTTATTTTCTCATTATTAATTTATAATAATATTATATAATCTTGCACAAACTATTTGAGTGTGAATATTTCCTAAATGATGTTCCGCGAACCTAAAATTATTAAAAATTTCTTCGTTTTTATTTTCTCTATGCTCAACTCACCCCATAGTGCGCATAATTTAGTGAAATAAACTATACAGTGAGTTGATGTATTGGTGTGGAAAACAAAATTCGATATAAAACTTATATGTTAATGGTTTTGGAGACATGGATAATTTACCATGGAAAATGGAGCATCCTCGAGGTTTTAAAACATACGCGTGACTTTTACTACACTAGGTCTGATCACCTTTTGCTACACAGAACATAGCCTACAAACTTTTTTGTATTTTACATGCGAACATTTTGAGATATATTGGACAACTGTGACAAATGTTTCTGGGTTGAAGCTGAATGTGTCGAGCTATTAAAAAAATAATTTTTGTCCCACCTCACGATAGCTACTGGGAGTTAAAGGTTAACAGCTTGACTATTTGAAATAGTTTTTATATTTATTTTTGATATTTTTTCTAGCTTTCAATATTTTTGCGATTTATAAATTTCTTTCGATGCTTCTTCGTGTTTCAAACCCGTTTGCCTGTTATGCTGCGCTCGTTTCATGTGTCGGCGGTCATATTCTGGCGTCGTGATTTCCAAGTTATTTCATTTCCAGTTTATTTTTAATTTGAGCTTAGCGGAGATTCTAGTCTAGGTACTATTTTTCCCGTTCTTTAGCCTTGTCCCAATATTGATGTATCTTCTTCTTTAGTGGTGAAAATATAATTAGTATTAGCGATGTTGCGGTTTTATGTCATCCGTGTATTCATGCAGCCTATTAAATCCTGGCAAGTGTATTAAATCCTGTCATGCTGCCGCGTTATTTGTTTAGGGTTTAAATTATCAGGAAGATTCGCATTTACTCCTGATCACCTCCTCTTTTTAAATGTTTTTCTATGACGTTTATTCAACTTCGCCTAATGGCCTGTGGATGAGAGTGAAAACCTCGAGAGCTCATATTCACCACTTCCCAAAAATTATAGCTTTGAAATTTGGTTCAATGTGGAATTAAAGGTACAATGCAATACATTGAGACAAATTCACCCGTGCTAAAGGTATTCATACAATGCAATGGCTGCATATTTTCATTTTCGGTACATTTTGACTAAAATCCTACTTATTCAAAAATGTTACAATTAAAAGGAACTTATTGTATGTGAATAAGATAATACCAGCAACTACTTAAGAAAGAAGACTTAGGGAAGGTTATACAAAGCTACTGACTGACCAATCCCGATCAATATGACAATGAAAAAACTAGCGAAAAATTAAACTTAAGGAATCCAGGAAAGAAAATCCTTCAAAATTTTTATCGAAAGCATATTTCTTAAGAGGGAGATATGAGAATAATATGGGGTACTGTCATGTTGAGAATATTGCGGAATGGGTGAACCGTCGGAAGCAGGAATAGAATAATCTTATGGAAATAAGCTATAGATGAAAGATGAATAAATGGTTGGGGTTGCGAGGGATAAGCTTCTTGATGGAAAAATTAGGTGTGTGCAGACCAAATAAAAATGAGAGGGAATAATCTGAGGATGTGATCATAAAAACAAACTCAAGCCTTAGGTAGCAAGTAGGTAGAATAATTAGGCATGTCAACAGCTTTGATGCAATATCTGTGGTTGAAGAGTTAAATCTCTATAAAATCTGCACCCCAGCATTTATGCGGGGCGTTAAAAAAGTCTGAAAAGTTTCATCTCGAGCGTTCAAGCTTTCGTTCGTCGGCCACGCCTCCCCGACCCTATGCTGTAAAAGGCGAACCATAATGTTCGCTTTTTTAACTCCGCTGAGATTGAAGAGCTGTAAGCGTGCTACCAGTGCTGCATGAAAGCAACTCACCTTGGCAGGGGACCAGCAATCTCCATAGGCGAAAGAAAAGTAACTCGCGCTGAGGTCCGAATGCATAATAATTTCTTTCTATGGCATACATTTTGAGATATTGTATTTTCAAGCTTGGTGGAGTTGTTATGATGCAGTGTCGTCACGTTCAAACCAAATCGTGAGCGAATTATAGCAGTTTCAAGAAGTTTTCTACACCGCTAATGTAAATGCTTCGAATCTATTGCATTAGACTCATAACTATTGTTTTTCTGCTTTCAATCTGTCCAAACTCATGTGGAAAACTTTTGAAAGTTTCCGTCTGTCAATTCGTGGATTTCCCTCATAATCCATTCATATCCGATGCAAATTTATAGGTAAATAAGGCGTGTTCTTTACATTCTGAGGAAGCCGAGTTGCACAATACAAGCTTAGGGAATGCATTTAGCTCCATGGCAGGAGTACCGGAGCACCCTTGAGTGTTCTAATTTGATTTTCTGCTGCAAGGGAGGTTTATTTGCGGAATAAGATAATCTGGGCCGTTGCCGGGTTGAGTTTAGTTTAAAATCAACCCACCGTCCATCAAATGGGACATCAAACTCCGGAAACTTCGTGTCCCTAGGCAGATATCGACGCTGGGGTAGCTTGGACCGTACTTCTATTCCCTTTATAATCCTTCACCTAGTGACTCATCAGTAATGGCTTTAAACACCTATGGGATTGGATTAATACGGTCGACAGGCGCTAACTAATGATACTGATGGGCTGGGTATGAATCTCGGCAGGGAAAAGAATTTTCAGTGGAGCCTCAATCTCTTCTTGGATGGTACGTGGAGAGAACTTCAAGTGCAGCAACCATTCCTTTGGATGGGACGTTCAATTGTGGTTCCTTGGGAAAATCTCTTTAAAAGCCTACTCACGCGTTGCATTATACCATGCAAATTTATGCGTGGATTAATGTAAGTAGAACAAGAGACACTTTACAGACGTGCGTTTGCGTATTAATCCTCCTCGCCTACGAATTGCTGAGATTATACGGTTCATTTTTCATGCATTTAAGCTTGAAATGACTACTAAACCAAAAACTGTCTCTGTTTCCCTCGCATCGCGGAATATCTGCTACGGTGACTCTAGCTCATAGCAAAATCCTTGTAGTTTGATTGGGATAGTCCCAATAGTAGATAGAGACCATATTCGAAGTATGCGTTTTAATTTCACCTGCTGAAGAACGTATGAATTAAATATTATATTAATAATGGTGCAATTATATAGTTTTTATGACATAGATTCTAATTAATTAAATGAGAATATCTAAATTAGTCTTTGACTTGACTTATTTTTACTCTCGTGGTACGTTTTAAACTCCTTCAAAACTGAAGGTTTTTTTTGTATACTCGAAGAAATAACTGCGGAGACAATATGATTAATTTTCAAAAGTATTTGAGGAAACATACAAACTACACTCTGTTAATTTTTGACGAGATCTCGTCGTAGAAATTCCTAATTTTTTAAAAAGGTCTCAATGGGGTACATACACGTACCATTTCTCATATAGTAGAGCCATGCGTAGAGTATTTCCCCTAAATTTTTTTCTCAAAAATCTTGGAAAATAGTTTGGTAAGAGGCTGATATTTTGGTACTTTTGGAAGAGTGAGATACTTTTCTTCAAAATGAGACCCAATTCATTCATTCTTATGCAAAATAATATTTCGCTCAATCTACCCTAAGTATCGCATTCAGGCTGCCATCAATGCCTACTAACTCAGGGATCCTCCAAGTTTTCCCAGCGACGACCGAAGGGGAGAAACAGTTTACCCCCTTTTGGCACTCCTCTTTGTCCCGTGTGAAATGAGGTGCGGCGGACTCCGGAGCAGAATTTCTTTCGATTCCGGAATTTTTACAATGGAAGGAAGTCCCACAGGTTTCGCCAGCGGTGGGGCGAATCGAGGGAAACAAGACGCGGGGGGGCGACCGCATTCGCCCACGCCGTCGCGTCCGGCCCAGCGCATCGTGGCAACGGGGGGTCGAGCATCCATCAATTGGAACCAGGCCATCGGAACCCACAATGCGGTGCCTAGCGAGGGCGGTGTCCGCCGGTGATGTCTCGGCGGAAGCGACGGCGCACGTGAAACCCATCGACGGAGAGCCACAGGATGATAACCAAGGAAGGGGAGGAGGGGAGAATTGCATCCATGGAGAATTACGGGAATCCATCGATGCGTTCGATTGAGTTTAAGAGAACGCCGATCGAATGCTGTTCGACTTTTCTGAAACCCAGTTCATTTAAACCTTTCTGAACCATTTTAGTAAACTAAGAAAGTTTTTCATTCTAGTATAATAAGAAAGTCCCCATAATCATTTAATGATGGGGTAACAGAAAAAATTTGGAGTGTTTTTTGTACCTTGTAGTGATTTTTAGAAAAATTTCAAATACCAGATTCGGAACATTGGAAACTGATGAATGAGCTGAGGTACTCCAGGGCTATGAGGCAAATTAGGTCCACTTGGCTTTAAAGGATTGAGTTTCTCTCTGGTGATTGAGCATAGCAGTTTATCTGGCTATCTTACACAGATTTCGTTTTTTTGCTGGCGAAATTTTTCTCTTGAATAATTTTTCATACTAGTACGGAATCTCCTAAAAGATCTAAATAAATTTTGAACCATTCACTTCTTTTTACCCTAATGATACAACTAATACTATTTGGCTGAGGAATAATTTATGCACGCGCTGCTGATACCTGGTTACTTTATCTATTTTTGAATGAAGAAATGCGCTGCTACAATTGAAACAAAGTTGACCATTGCATATCTGAGATTGTTTCTTGCGTACAGATGAGAAATAATTTCTGTTCATACTTGTACGTGCTAAATCCTATTCGATCATTGACATCCAATATGTATATATCTTAATTAATATCGTTCGCTTATTGACAGTCAGTATATTTCAAATATATGGTCTAAAGTTGCGCTTTATTCTATTTCTCTGTCGTGTTCTCTCGACGCATTCCAACGTACACAACTTAATGTGCCATCCATATGATCTACCTCAACTGATAGCTTATTCTCATTTTTCCTATACAGTTTCGTACCATTAATATTTTCCTAGCATCAGATCTTTATCTCACTTTTTTCATGTTTTCCTAAACCATTATCACTGTCATTACTTGGCTATTATCTTTTTACGCTAGAATTTTTATGCCAGTGCTCTGCACCTTATAATTTTTGTCTTTCATCTTCCTTCCAGTGGTCTGAATTTGACAGTATGCGTTCCTGAGTGAAAGCAAGTCTATTTGTGTCTCTTCTGTAATAATATTTATGCCAATATTTGCGTCATAAATACGTGCGTGATTATTATTATTTCCTCGTGTTTCATCTGATTATGTACTTATCCAACGCCTGACATAATACATGTAGTGTGCGGAGTTATCATGGAGAGCACGCAGGCATTTAGGATTGAAGAATTGGAGCAAAGTTATTATCGCCGAGGAGATTTTATAACGGCGAAAAATCTAGCTTTAGAAGTTTCCGATTCTAAGCAAGTCGCCTGGTGGGTAATTTATCGTCTCACGTGCCGCGGAGTGAGCTGCCTTTGAACTGTCTACCGTGTGACACCCATATAGGAACCAGAAAGAGCTAGAAAAAGAGAAATTGCATCCCATAGCTCTTGCAGTGGAAACGGTTTTGTCCCGCGTGGGAAGTCAATACTATTCATTACATCCAAGCGGGCACCGCTGAGTTTTCCGGTGCATTCTTCGTTGCTTTAGCTTTGTAAACGCTTAAGAAAAAGGTGGAATGTAGGCCATGTGATGGATGTGGCCATATTGAGCAAATTTTACCTATATTTTTAACTGTAATCCATCGTTTTGGTAAAGGAACACTTTGTTCGTTGATTATTTGAGAATGGCAGAGTCGCTCTTGGTGAGTCACTCTTCAAATACCCACACCTGATATTTCCAAAAATGGTTCCATTGAAAACTCTTGATTTCTCGGATAGGTTTAAATGAATCAAAGTTTAGCGAAAAATGAAGAATATTGTATGCGTTACTGTAACTAATCATTAACACGGTTCTCCAAATAAGGTGGCGTATTTTACGTCAAATTTGAGCTGATTTCGAATGTTTAGACGTGTTAACTGCAATACCTGTTATTAAAGACTTTATAGATAGAGTAAGACATGATTGCTTTGTAGCAAATCGATCAACACGGGTGTTAAACGAGGAAATGAGATCTATATTTTAAGAAAGTCCTATTATTTACGCGCTAGGTTCAACTACAATGAAATGGAATGCCTGCGGTGGGCCGTTAAGGAAAACAATTAAGAAGATAAAAATAACCCATGTGACCGAGGAATAGATCTCAGTCAATACTTGAGATTCTCATTTTATAATTGCAAGAATTTTATGTATCCGCTGGAATTTTTTTATTATTTGACATTTTTGCCAAATTTTATACATAAAAATACAAAAGTCCGTAACTAAAAATACTGAACTCCTCAGTTAGTGCAGTTTCAGTCCTCCTAACTACTATGGGCAGTGCTGGGCTTGAGTTGTTTAGGATGATTTGCACTGGAAGTAACTGTAGAGGCTGAACTGAGGAGAGGACTGTACTGAAAATGTGCTGCATCACAGTGTAGAAGGGGATTTGGTTGGTGTGGTGGCTAGAGTACTGGTTAACCATACCAGGGTGAGGAACTGAACTAATAAAAAGAGTACGTGATAATACTTACTAAAAAACCAGCCAGGGTTCGAATCCCCACTGAGAAGGATGTTTTTCAGAGGAAACCCGATCCCTACTAGAGTTTCTTGGGGAGGGCACGTCAAATACAGTACTCCGTCTCTCGGATGAGACGTTAAACCGTGGTCCCCTTGGAGCCTATCGCTAAGAGCAGGCTAATGCAGAGACTGACGCTGGGCGTCTCTCCACCCTCCCTCTCTTAACTGTCCCCTATGGCACAATAGTTGTCGGGTGCCTCCCCAAATATCCAATCCAACAGTTCAGGATCTGTACTGCGGTTAATATAGGATCTGTAATGCGGTTTAAGAGCTGGAAAGGTACTGTTGCAATAACTGTACTTAAAAATTGTTGTGTAATGTTGCAATCTGTACCGTTTGTTTCAATTTAAGTGCAATCTTGAGCACTTGTTGCAGTAGGTACAGTTGGAAGACATTATTTTTTTCTCTGCGGCTCGATTTATTTTCTCTGAGTACTCCTGAAGAGATCCTGTAGCTCCATCCATAATTCACGATCACGACGGCCACCTCTTTAAATGACGGGAACGTGCTTATTTTATTCGCCTAATGCCAGCGTGCGAGAGAGGAATATTGCGCGAACTGGCTCGTGTTTGGGGAACAATAGTGGGGCCGCCTAAACGTGGTGGTTTGAACAAAACGGAACCTTTTCAGGGGAAATGGAAATAATTTTCCCTTCTTCCACTCATTCCATGTGATTTCCCACGCCCGGTATCCGCGGTAGCTACCTCGCGCTCCGTCAACAATTAATGTGGGGTGAGGAGAAGGGTGTGGGGTGGACTCATTGCCGACTGTGTGGTGAGGGCGGGGGGATTTGAGAGAGGGGTGGAGAGATTACGATTCTCTAAGAAAGGGTTTGCTTTCACATTTGACGTTCCCCCACGTTCATGTTTCCTGTACCAACTACCGCCACCACAAAACGAATCCGCTTAAACCCTTGCCCTCGTGAAGTGATTGCAAGCGGTCGCCTCGTCGTGATTGCGATATTTTTTTGTTGGCTGAGCGGTGAAAATTGACGATTCTTTGTGTGGCCTTTGAACGAAAAGCTGAATCTCCTGATAGATTTGTAGAGATACTTCTCTCGAGGCGTAAAAAATATTAAAAATCTGTGCTTCTATGGTAGAGTCGATCACGTACGCATAATTAGGGATAGATTGTTAGATGGGCTGATTTTAAGTTTCATTTTTCCCCCTACTCTTCGGGACAGCAAAATCTATGATCGATGCCGCATGTAATGAAAAAGTAGCGATAAGAAGCGCTGTTTTCATGCTTTATTTTATCTTTAACCTTGCATTTTTCATTTTTTTGCATTGGACTCTAGGTATTTTGAGTTTCATGTGTATCTATGACTTCCATTCTGCGGAAATATAAAGTTCTTTCTAATAATAAAGCTCTCGGCGCCTATTTTTGTTTCCATTCTCGCCAATCGTTAAACAGAATGGGTTACCACCCTGAAAAATATCGACACCTTTGCGTCATAGTGATGGAATAACGGCCGTAAGGGCAGCTTTCACAGAGGAGTGAACTTATGACTTATCTGCGGGGCTTTAGCCATTAAGGTATAGTGAATTATTTGAAAACTATAATCTTCAGAAGATCAATTGCTTTATTCCCACTTGGCCGATAATTAAAGAGGGTGCGAGACTATACAGAGCTACAAAACTTGGGTGCAGCTCTCGAGTCATGATTTTTACCAGCCATTGCACAAGGCATTTAAAATTTGATCACATACCCGTTTTTTCATTTTGGATGCATCGGTGTTTGAATAAGAACTTAAATACTTCAAAAGCATGTAAAAATAAGCTACCATCGCTTAAATAGTGTGTAACTTATTTAGTGGCAGGACGGAGGACCTCTAAAATTTAGAGTACTGATATTTCCTTGGATTGTAATCGCGGAGTTTATTTCATAAAGTCGAAACTCGCTATAAACACGTTCCGCACCAATGGAAGTAGTTGTTTTGAACAGCAACGGTGCTAGTTATATCGGTGTCTGCATTTTTACAACGGCACTACGTGAGCCTATCTAGATGTATTATACTATTGAAATTACATTCCAACCAAACCAGGAGAAATTTCAATGAAGTTTTAAAACCCTTTTTTAAATCACGCTGTATAATCGAGCGTTTTTGGGCAGAATGCTTTTTTATGCAATCACGGAGACCTGGTTCGTTCTCTGGATGGATACATTTTAAAAAGGATAAGTTTTCATTGACTCCAATTACACACCTGCCGGTTCAATCACTACGCGGCGACTCGTTGGGTGCCTTTAATAGATTCGTATATCCGCGCAGACATTCTCATTCGCCTGCTTGCCAATTCTTACGAAGTCCTTGGGTGACCTCGTTGTTCCCGACATTCCCTGTCGAGCATTCCTCTCTCTCTCTATCTATCTCTCTCTCTTTTCCCACCTAAAGCGAGAGTGAGTGCAAACACCGCCTTCCCGTTTCACCCTTCCCTCAGTCGCAGTCACTCGCGAGTCACCCGCTTTTGAACTTTTTTCTCCCAGCGATGCCTTCCCCTTAATCTCAATCAGCGTCGTCGGCCGTGTTGATATCTGATCTTTCAAAGCACAATTAATTTTCAAGCGCGCGCGCCGGCTGACGACTTGAATGACGTCATCCGGAGGCGGAAGCCGGCCGACGCCATTTCTATGTATCTCCCGCCTGGGGCATTAGGTCGTTTCTTGTCAGATGCACACCCCAGTTTTGCGACTTGTGCTGCGGTATCATAACAAAGTGGCTGTTTCGTATAAGGACTAATTCCATCGTCTACGAACTGGTTCCGCGCGGAAGTTTTCAATGAAATCGTTTTGAGAGTGATGAAGTAGCTATCATCAGATAAATTCTTCCCGGGATCCCGTATTGCTTAGATGCTCCTTCTTCAACTCTGCCGATGTTTCAATGGAAGACTTTTTCATAGTCATCAGGGCCGCTGATGCCGGTCTCGTTCCAACAGATACTGGAGTCGACTCTCCATAGAGGCGAGAAAACTCCTCTTGTAAATAATTTCTTTAGTAGGGATGAAGGATCGCACATAAACAGGACCAGAAACCCAATCCTGAAATTGGAGGGAAAAGGAAATAGGGCTCAACCAATCAAAAAAAGCCTGGCCTCATCGATCCACAACATGAACACGACTCCTCGAGACCCGGCACCAACGGCCCTGATGACGATGAAAAAGTCTTTAATCGAAACGTTGGCAGAGATGAAGATGGAGCAACTAACCCGGCAGGAGGCCCGATAACAATTTACTTCAATCATTCCCCGGGAGACAAACTAATCCTACCTTGCTATAAATAGGATTCAAAAGTTTTTTAGCTCTAAAAAATATGATGTAATCACTCTTGATAGAGAAATAATGCGCATCTCTCAGGCATTAGAAAAATGTAGTTCATCAGAGAGTAACTAGCTTGTATAATATGTCTAAGATTGATTGGTTGTTTTTGGAGCTAAACAAACAGTGATACCATTTGCTCCTTTCTGTCCTTCCCTTGTATTACTCTAACATTTACATTAACATTTACAAAATACACGCTCACTGTCAGACCAATGACTCTCGCCGTAATTTTGAGGCTTTCTGACGAGCGAGTCTGACAAGCGAATCAAGCCAAGTCCCGTCATTTTCCATTTTGAAAACCTTTTCCCAGTAATTTTATCCATGAGATGCAGCAGATTATGATAGTATACTTTTATAACGAATGTACAGTCCATTTTGGTTATTAACATTTGGAAACTAAAACCTAGTCGATAACTCTATTTGTTCAAAAAGTTAAGAAGGATATTATTCAGCCAAGCTTTAACACAATAGACTGGCTGTGAAACGGTGAACTCACTTCCCAATAAGAATACCAATCGCAGTTTTCCTAAGGGTTTTTTGTAATTACAATTACTACGCGTTTCGAATCATGGAGCCAATACCAGGTAATGACTGCGTGAGCCGAAACACATATTATAATTATTAAAAATCTGTGGAAAAGTGCAATTGTTGTTCTTATTATGACGTATTTCTTCCGCATGACGCCTTTCAGGGAATATTAAAATACGGTCTGAACCTGACGTATGCCAGCCCACCCCGGCACTTTCGCGGTCGTAAAGTCAATCCAAAGAGAGAAAGTGACGTCACTTCCTGCAGCCGAGAGAGAAAGAGAGATAACCCTTTTTTATAAATGGATTGTAACACGGCCGCTGTTCTTCTCACGACCCGATTGCGACCTCTTGAGCCGATTTCGTTCGCGAATCTCTAATCGTGGTTGAAATATCTTCTGTTTCCCTTCGCTGCTGTGTCGTATTCTACTCAGAACTGTTCCTCACTGTTAAATAATTCGTCCTCTCCAACGCTCTCTCCCTTTCCCGTTCTCCACGATTATCTGAAGGTTTCCTTTCATCGTGTTTGTGTCTTTGAAAGTCTTTGGAGATCGACCCCGCCGAGACACGAGCGGGAGAAACGATCGAGTTTTATGCGGGTCAGCTGAAACCGAGGTCACTTCGTGAACTCAAAAGAGCTGTACAACCCAAGGCAGGGCAACATCCACGCCCGGTGTGGTCCTCGAGCCCGCGGCGAGGCCATAGGTTTCCCAAGACGTGCTCACCTGGTTGGCACGATGCGTCGCGAAATGTCACCGAAGTTGCATTTCCGCTGCACATTGGCATTTGCTGCTCGTCGCGAAGCATCACCCTCAACCGTTTTAACTCCGGGAAGTGTCAGGTGGGCTATACAAAGGCTTTGAAGGTCATTTTCGAGTAGTTTCGCTCTTAAATTGTTTACAGTCATTATAATTATTATTAATAATTCATCTTGAAAAGACTTTTAACAATTACTTCTACAAATAATGATGCCTGTGGTCTTAAACTTGTCCGATATGCTGTGTGTATTAATAGTTTTTCAAAATAATTGGACATTTCTGCCATTTTATGTGCATTTTTCAACTTTTAATGTATCTTTCATTGATTTAAAAATTCTCAGTAATATCACCTTGAACAAGTTTCCTCGAAACTGAAAAGTTATAGATGCATATATGCTATATATGTATACTTTGCCACAGGAAGGGAGACGATAAAAACAGAGAAACACAAACAATGAACATGTATATATAGTGTGTTCATTTTTTTGTTTCTCTGTTTTTATCGTCTGCCTTCCTGTGGCAAATTTTATATATCCGTCACACGAGTGATCCTAAGTGTAGTTTTTGTAAAAAATAAAAAAGTATCTTAATTAAAGCATTCTCGTTTACGTGTGGTTAAAAATATAATTAGTGAAATAATAAACATGCAACTGAAAATAGTATTAGAAAATCATATTAACATAACGTTTTTTCAAATTAATGTGCTAACTTCAGCAAAAAAAGAGCGATTTCTCGTAGATCTTGGACCATTACCAACCAATTCTTCGTACCACAAGAACCCTGAAAGTAGGTCGGTTTTTGATAAAACTCTTAACATAACACGTAACTGTTTGTAATTATTTCACGGTTTTTAGCATAGGATTTGGGTAGATGTGAATGGGAATTTCTATAAACATGATAGGGACCACTTTCGAATGTCATAATACAATTTTAGTCGTGATAAAAGCCATTATGTTAATATTCCAATATTAATGGCGTAAAAATGTTTTAGTTAACTTCCTAGTTGCGAACTTAATAGATGTGCATTTAAAGCATTATTTTGACTTTTTGTTTTACCGTTGTCTATGTATTTACTCTGTTAAAATGCCTAATAAAATGATGGCCAATATACTTGTTATTAATAGTAACTAAGAAAATGTGTGTATAACACACCACTATACTATGACGCGTTATGTGCGTCAGAAATTTCTAATGGAATATATAACCTCTTTGTGGTACAAGAAACTGCACCATATATCATGGATTACAGCTGTTGTTCCTGCATTTATCTTAAAAAATAATGCCGTGTCTGGTAGTGTTGTATCATTCAAGATATGAAACTGTTTCGCTGATGTGGCTTTCCAGTTTTGCTCTGTTGGTAGCACTTATGGCTCCGCTCCTCAAGACACGTTGCAACGCGAATGAAACATTGGGACAAATATGCTCCTTACTGAGTTTACGTCTAAAACGAGATCAATATCCACCAACAACTGCGAACTGCCTACCATTGAGAAAGGTTTTCCATAAAATGAGGCTAAATTTATTGAGCAGTAATATTCCTGTGGTGTGATGAATGGCATTTTGCCCCATCTATTTGCCTATCTTTAAAGGCATCTAATAATGCATATAGCTTTCATTAAAAAAATAAGCATATTTATAGATTCGTGAAAAAAACATCCCTACGGATATAATGGCGAATGGAGTTTCCGTATATTAATCGAGGTTCGATAGGTCTACCATGCTGTATTAAATGAGTTAAAGAATACTCATTGCTGATGCATTTGCATATATATTTCGTTGCGGAAATATTCAGTTCAACGTATAAATATTATATCCTTAATTCTCTTTACAATGTCTGCAGCCGTGCTGACATAACTATGTTGTTTTGTCGCCTCTCGTCGAAATTCCTTCGCTGCGAAAATAATAATAGCGGGAATAATGGCGGGGCAACATACCTTGTTAATCTGTAATGCCAAGGTTTTGTGTCAGAGCATTATTGTTTAGCCTGTATGCTCCAAATACTCATCCTCAAGCTCTCAACCCACGTGATCGTTCCAGAATGATCATAAAATGATTTGGATTTTGACCAATTTTGGATTGAAACATCTAATAAGTTTAATGGGTAATAAACCCATGAATTCATGCACATCTGTATGACTCGCATGCTCCAGATTTAAGATTTATCCTCTGTACTTGACTCCTGATTGTAATAAGGTTTCATCATGGATATATTTTTTCTTTAGCTCCTCATCTTATTGAGCGCCATAATCAGAAAGCCTGTGATTGGCAGTATCCAAAAAAAAATCTGCAGACAGTTTCAATCCTTAATCATCAATAGGTTCTGGCCTTCGCTTAATTTAACTCTGGCATAGATTGAAACTTAGATAACTCCGTAATGGAGAACACTGATTTCTGTGATGTTCTTCATGGATAACTAAAGTAATGAGGATAATTTTTATAGTTTTGGGAACCTATGTTGGTGAATGCACATTTAATGGGGACTCAGACGAAAGACGTCGATTGGTTAAATCTCAGATTAAGTCACGTCCGAATGTCGATGTTACAATTGGGAGAACAGTGGGAGATGAAATATTTTCTTTTCCTTGTCAGGGTAGAGATCTTGATAGGTTATTGTAAGACTTTTCAGCGTGAGGAGGTACAATAAAAAAGACACAATTGTAATCATTGGCTAGCATAAATGGCACTGGGAATCAGTCAAAAGATATTTGATGGCATTTCAAGAGCTTCTGTGGGCTTTCACTCGATTTTGAAAGTTGTGAAACGGAGCGGCGACTTTGCTCAATAAAATGAGAAACGGGGAAATATAAATTATAGGCACACGCACCGACGGTGAATTCAACGCAATTCCAAAGCGTCTCACGTTTTATTGCGTCTTGTTAGTCTCTCATGGTGGATTTTCGTGAGAACTGGGAAATATATTTAAGACCATCTCGAGCGCAGAAAGAAAACAATAGAGTCGTGAATTACCTCGAGTGAGACATTTCCTAGGTTCAAAGAGGTAAGAAGGCACATGCGGGTCGTCTTTTTAAGTCTTAAAAGCCAGTTTGGTTTTAATTTTTCAGTCCCTTAATGGGCAATCTCTTCATTCTCCCCCTTCTTGGTCACCCATTCTCACCCCGCCTGTGATTGGGTCACCGCACAGTTGCTGCGAGATGAGTATTTCCCGCAAGTGTTGCAGTCAGAGAGAGGTCGCGAAAGTCTTCCTGAGTGACATATAGGTGGTATTCGCCTGCGTGAGGCATGACGTCTACTAGGTAGTAGTAGTAGGTACATATTTATGGATTTATAGTTTCTCCCTGTACGTCACCTTTACGTTTATTAAGTATTGAAATTGAACCTACCTCAGAAGTGATAATAAACCTAAGGTAGAACCAAAAGC
This sequence comes from Ceriagrion tenellum, assembly GCA_963169105.1. Classification (NCBI taxonomy): domain Eukaryota; kingdom Metazoa; phylum Arthropoda; class Insecta; order Odonata; family Coenagrionidae; genus Ceriagrion; species Ceriagrion tenellum. The sequence continues at coordinate 103,244,809 of OY720632.1, read as the reverse complement.
CAATGTATACAATCTAAGATCTACAAAAATTTATCTTTTGCCCAAGCCCAATTTGTCTCTGGTAAAATGCTCATTTATTTATATAGGGCCAATATTATTGATTAGTTTGTCAGATGATATCAAATGTACAGTTAGTTAAATATTTTTGAACAGAGTGGAAAGATGGTTATTTGATGTAGAAAATCTAGATATGTTTTTTGTCAATAGTATGATAAACCATATCCATAAACTGTATGCACGACAAGTTGAGAGTAAACAAAAAAATGTTATCTTTCTCATGCATCCATTTCTGTTACGTGTCTGGTCTCAGTTTTTTGATTTCTCAAATATTCGAAATTAAATTGTTTTTAAGTATTCCAAGTACAGGCCTAAAAGAGATTCTGAATGTATCCTTTTTTTATTTGAAATATAAGATTGATTGCAAGGACAAAAAATTTATTATTATTATTATTATTAGTTGATAGAAAAGGCTATTGTACAAGAGGTCGGTAAAGGTGCGCAAAGAAGCTGACAGGACGCAGTAGCAACCCTGTCTACGTAATTTTATTTAACTTGAGAGAGCGAAAATTGGCAGCTGGAGTTCAACGACTATTTACCATCCAAACAAAGGTGGATATTAAAACTCAAAAATTGTTCTCATTTCATCGTAAGAGCTCATATAAATTATTGGTTTAAAGGCCATAGAATGCTAGAAAGTTAATTTGAGTAAAAAAATTATGCAATTGAAAGTTGGCAATGAATGTGTGTGTCTTAGCGAAACTTTGTTTTTCAAACTCGGGGACTATCTTAATGTCCCGTGTGGAGCCAGTTTGTAAGCAATGAACTCTTCCACTGAACATTATCATCTATAAAACCACCACTATGATTCCCTTCCTCATAAATAAATTGAAAATGCTCTGGATATCGGCAAAATACCTATTCAAAGAGGCAATGAAAATTGACTTTGGCATTCAACCTAAAGAAACATGAAATTTCTGTTGTAGTTATGGAAATAGTGTAATGCACATATTCGAACCATGGATTCAATGAAAGATGTGATAAAGTATTTATGTTTCAGCTGTTCTAGAGCAGAGTGATAAGATGAAATAATCATTTGTTATGCACGGTTAAGTGTGACAATTTGCAGGAAAATAACTTACTGTTTACATTCGACCCTTGCGATTCAAGTAAAAGTAACGATTAATATGAAATCCATGAGAAAAACCTACTTGTTACGTTTACATGTTCAATACTGATACCTCTAAAAAGACTGTAATGCATCTTCCATTTTTAGTGTTAGACCAAGGAGGTTAGATAAAAAATGGAAGCGGAATTCATATTGGTTCTTGAAGTCTAATTCACCCTTTCATTCGGTACAGTTTAAGCCTCACTCTGTCTTGCGTTTCCAGTGGTCGCGTTCGGTTTTCGTCGCATCTAAGTTAAATTCCACGGGTAATGCAACGTTTAGTGGTGGTGGTCTACGCCTACTCGGCGCAAAATCTTTCTCATGCAGCTCTACTCTTGCTCTAAATTAGCTTATGAGCGTTCACGACCGTGCCTCCTTCATTTCACTTTACCTCCTTGTGCATGATCGTTGCGGTGGATGGAGAGGGCGATGGGGAGAGGGAGAGAGAGAGATGACTACTGTGGCCAATGCTAGAAGCTGTGACGTCGGCATGGCCTGTCTGCCATCTTCCTTCTCCACGATTTTCCCTCTCTAATGGGATGACGCGCTAATTTCGCAATTTTTTTCAATGTTCTTATCGATAAACGATTATAAATAGTATGCATTCACTTGATCTCAATGGTTTCAGGCTCAAATTTGTGGAATTTCATTATGAATAATGAAAAATAAAACAAATGTTTCTTTTTCATTATTAATGCATTCATTATTTAAGATATATTCTCATTGCATTTATAATGTATTTATTTAAGATAATAATGATTCCCGTTCCCGGTGAAATTATGGTAAAATTGAAGAGAATCCTTAGCAAAAAGTAGCCAATGTATGTTTTAAGAGTTGCTTTCCGTAAATTTCAAACAGATGGTGGATATCCATGCTAAATATCCGCCAATTTTCCCATTCCCTCGTGCTATCCAAGGGAAAGTAAGGAAAGAGCAGGTAGTGGCAATATAGCTGTTATTTCGGTTGTCAGTCTACAACTTGATGACGTTATTCCCTCTCAATTTACATGAGTCTGCAAGACCATTTTTTTGTCTCACCACATCGAAAAGGTAGTCCGTTTATCTCACGATGTCGCCCTTTGTCACTTTCCCTGCGCCGCGCCGCTTTCAAGGACGGGAACAGTCACGTTTCCCGTTTATCCGTCAACCCTTCTCGCGATTCTCTCTCCGGTCAAGCGCAATAGTCTCTCTAGCGATCCCACGGATGCTCTTTGAGAGGCACAAAAGGCGGAAGTGCGCGTTTCATTCGAAAACCCGCGGCCCAAACCTGACATAAGTCTTTTTTCCTTTCTTTCTTTAGAATCCGATAATTATCCGCGAATGCACCCCCTCCGGTGCATCGCGTTCCGAGAGTGGACTGTCTTCATCCCTCGCCTTCCCAGTCCATTTAGCCTCATTTCCGTTTCTTTGTTAGAGTGGAGAGCCATGCAGATCCAACATTTCTTCTCGAGCGACGCTATTATTCATTCGCGGGATTTTTTTTCCGGAATCCGGCGATCAGCTTGCGTGTTAATGAGAGGAATTCCGCCGACAAAACGTTTCTTGAAGCATCATTAGCACTTATATCCAGGTGAATCATCAAATATTCATATGTTCACTCTTCGGAAAAATATGTCCTTCCGCTTCGATTTCCAGATGGCCAAGAAAGTCGGCCGAATGGTGTGACTGATTAGCATGTCATTTTGTTTTTAATTCTACAATGCATCTACATCTACGGAATTCCGTGCAAGCCGTCGCTGGGGTGTGTGGCACTGGATGATTCCACACCAGGCACAAAGCACTCATTCTCATTCTAACCAGAACCGCGCACTTTCCCCTGGCCGCTAGGCGCAGGCCAAAGGCAATCTGGATAACAAAGAGCGGTCAGAACATAAACTAGGAGAGTGCTAACATGCACCATGCAAACATATGGAGTATAATGCTTAGCATAAAACAGCTAAGTTTTCCTGAAACGTTTTAATGCAAATCCTTGCTCTTTTCTAGAGGCTGAAGTAGAGCTGCTATCATACACTCTACGTTATTAAAAGTCGCCAACTCTGAGATAATAAACTGCATGTAGCAAGGAGATGGTAAACTACATTTCGCCGACCTAAAGTCTTGGTTTATTCTCCCAATCATTCATATCAACTTTCGTATGGGTAGGTTTACACCAAGGTCCGTAAACATCTCTCAAAGAACTCAAATGACCTAGGGTTTACACTGTCTAATCACTTTCGCAAGTTTCCTCTGTTAAATCTTACCGAGGATTTTACTATCCGGGAATATTTTCCGCCAGTTAATGCTGATCAAGATTACTCGCTGTTTAACTGGTGACAACATGCTTCTGTTCGCGATCTGCCAAAACTTATAAACGTTCTGCAGGTGAACTTACGAAGCCGTTTGCACTTGCGATTACGCCGGAAGTCGCTTTTTGCAAGTTACTTACGCTGTAAAATTTCCAGTGAAAAATGATTCTAAAGTTTATTTTTATCACTTCTAGGGTTTATTTCTTTTGAAATATTATCTTAGAAATATGTTCACATGAACTAGAAAAAGTTCCAAGATAAAGGAAATGAAATGAACTTTTTTTATTGTGACCATCGAATTTTGTCTTCGTTCAAAAATTAAAAAAAAATGTCACAATGTTTCCAAAGCTTGCTAAGATGCAGGAAACTTTTGAAAAGCCTTTCCTTTTAGCAAGCCATGACATTGTTGAAAAATACTCAGTGAAAACCATCCAGAAGGAAAAACTGGAGCAATCAGGTTTATTGACTACAGAATCCATTTCTTTTGCAAAAATGAATTAGAAAAAACCCGTACGAAAGGTGGTTCCGAGGTATTTGACTTCGTCTATCTACTTTATATTGTCCCCTCCCAGTTTTTAACATATAATTGGTGTGATTTATTTTGCAAGAAGTCATTCAATTCATTTTACGATTACAAAAGGAATTTGTACGATTTGGAAAGAAGAGGTAAATCGTTCCAGCATGATCTTATTACCCTAGCGCGAGGAGCCCGCGTAAAAAATGCTGGCTTACATCGAATTTGTAAAATCGGTATGGCATCCATTTCTTTAAGCGATACGTGATCAAGTCCTTGAGTTATTGACATTGCAGTTTTTGTAAGCCATATACGTGCTGGTTCGATTATTTCCATATTTCCTTCGGTTCATGGAGAATTTACGAGTCTGGTCGAGTGTCAAATTGAGGTGGAAATGCCGGTTACTTTGCTATGAAACCTGATTCGGAGGAAAGGTCTCCGCCAATATCTTGGGAGGCGAAAGAGACTTGGCACTCTCATCGGTTTATTACGGTCTCTCTCTGTGTACTCCGTCACATTCACTCCACTTTTGACCTCAAAGCAGCGATGGACACCCACGGCGATGCGGGGCATGCAACGGCTATTGCAGCATATGGGATTTGTGGGCTGATTCATTAAGTGATATCACTCTGTTGAAACGTTTGCTCTGGATAGCTGTTCAGAGTAATCACATGCATGCTTGGATTGCATCAAGTTTATGTCACAAAAGCATCGTATAAGAGGTAAATCTCTCACGAAGAGCGGCATTCGTCCCCTTTCCCATCTATTTTCGTAGCTTTGTGATTCCAAATAAAGATATGTAGAATCACAAAGCTACGTGTCACCATTATAATGTTAACAAATTCCACAAAGTTACGTCTGAAACTACCAATTATTTTCGTAGTGCAGCCACCTCGTGAGGTGTGGGAGTGAGAGCCAAAAGATATGAATCGTATTGTTTGGTCGTTGGTATTTTTCTCGGTTCTGAAACATAAGTGTCCTTAAAGCAAGAATGAGTGACATGAGAAGGGAGAATGCGCACAGAATCAGATGAATAATTGACGCATGACTCCTCCATTCATCCATACGGCCATTCAATGGCGAACGTATATTTTTGAAAGAGATGGAAAAAGAAAAGGGATGTAGAAAAGATGACATGAAATGGGTGAACTTATCGATGGTGTAAAAATCGAAAAATGGTCGATTCCGAGCAACAATATTCGTCATGACTGGGAATTTTAACCTGGCCGCCTGATTCCGCGTAATTCTTTGTCCTCAATGGTGGCTGGGTGCCTGAAGCTGGGAAACCCGAAGGTCGCGAGTTCAAATTCCGGCTAAGTAATTTTTCAACATTCAGGACATAGCTGCGTGTATTCTTCCAAATATATAATTGAGAGGTAGAAATTAGCAATAACTGCTTCCTTCAAAGACTATATTATCATATATTATCATCGTTTTCTTCCTGTGAGGGATATAGTTTTTGTTCTGTTTACTTTCTTGACCACTGTATTAAATCTTCCTTAGTTTTTTGTTGCGGTTAGTAGTAAAATTATGAAACCTGGTATTAATGCCCTAAAGAAGGATTTAAAGTAGTCCCAAACGCCGGCAAAAATTAATGCATAGTTTCATTTTTTTGACCAAAAACTTCAATAAAAAACTCAAGTGAGATATAACTATCAAACCACTATCTATTATACTATCTAAAACTATTATACTATCATTGTAAATGCCGATGATATTATCCGGTATTCATCACTCTTGTCGGTATAACTGACTTACATACTCAGGTGTTCGTCATCGCATGCTGAATTAGAAAATCAAGCACCTTTTTAATAGCTATTTACTCTGGCTCATCGTTCGGTGATTTGTTTTATTGTATCTTTTTAAGCAACTTGCATGTTGCCTTAATCTTACTGTAATTTTTCCTGTTACAAAACGCTTTACTTTGTCCATGTAATTGGCCATTGTTGCATTCATGTCGTATTCTCTTGGCACTTAGGTTTTGCGAGCTTCCAATGTTTTTTTTACCTCGGGTGCTGCCGCGGAGTTTTTACGATCTATAATTGCGTCATCTCGTTCTCTCAATGAGGTAGATCTGATTTTCCAGAGGTGTTGGAGCGCGCTATGGACTCGGGACTACTAAAAATAAGACAAAAGGTTTTGAGATCGAAACGTTTATTAAAGTTCTTCAAAATTTTCTCGTAAACATTCATTCTGATTTGTAACGGCTATGGGTACAGCAGGTTGTCTCAACAGGAGAGAAAATTTACGAAGTTAATCTATTCTACGTGTATGGAAATAAGTTTTGTAGAAACAACACTACTTCCTAAATTCCTAAAAAATGAAACTATACGGCACGATATGTGAGAGAATCGTATCGAAGTCATTTTGAGTATATCAGTTTTGTAGTAACTACTTTAAAGAGTGAAATTAGATATTTACTTGATGTCGTAGTATTATGATTACTCATTTAATTTCACATAAGTCACAGTGATACTAAATAACAAAGTAATATATAAAAATCGATAAGATCCGAGAGTTTTTTCTACCTTTGTTATTTGAATTGATCGTCATTTTTTTTACTAAGAATTACTGTTAAAAGGGACATTGTATTACTTTTATTTTCCCATCGTCAAATGAGCATTATGGTGGACAGTCATTATGCTCTCAGTGAGATTACTTTCAATGTTTCAACCTTGTTTGTTCGCTAAAGCAAATTATTTTTCATATCTTACACTTGATCCAATTATTGCTTTTGTTCACCCTCATCTGAAATGATGTGACTATGAAATGAATGTTGTGTTATTTATGTCTGCTGTGTTTAAAATAACTTCCAGAATCAAACTCGAATTAAGATTTAGATATATACATTTCTTTTAAAATATTACTAATATCTGGATGATGTTTCAATAATAGAAAAGAAGAGTGGTCTATAGTCGGCTTGTTAATATTATAAAATTAAACACGCTTTAATTTATTAATCCAGAATTGTATCTCTTTTCTTTTTCAATTCGTAGCACGAACGTGCATGGTTTTCGTGGATCCTCGGTCGAAATCGCAATATTTTGGAATTCTGCAAGAATATTTCATGGAATATCCCCTCTTTAAAAAACCGTAACGGTACGTGCTTGAAGCGCGCCACGATTGCTTTTTGTCATCGTCCCCGGTATGAGGCGAGCGGTACTTCTTCTGGTGCCACGCCCCCCTTGGCCAATTATAGTCTCTCAGAGCCTCTCTCATGACAACCATCAATCCACTTTCCCTACTGTCATAAGCGGAGTTCTCGAGGCGAAGGGATAGCTTTCCAGAGTATTACGTGAACTCAGCGACGCTCAAAAACAAAGCTTTTTTTGCTTTCATTCGACCGATTCGAGGCAAGTGGAGTGGACAGCCACGCGACGGGCTCGCGCCACGAATCCGTGGTGCAACAATGAGCGAGTAACATGGCTTTGTTGCGCATTATGGAGCGTGTCTCACTCTCTGCCTATCTGCGACTTTATCGATATACTCTGATGGATGTCGTATCCGGCCGTGCATAAAAAATCTCCCCCTTGTTCTGAAGGAGTTAAAAGTTTGGAGACACTGAGACATCATTTTTACATCAATCCCGTTGACTAAGTGTTGACAAGGAAGCGGTCTTCGGAGATTCATATGAAAGTTTTTTTTTATCGTGCAATGAAATACCAATCACATAATTCACAAAGAACTTCACTCCCTCTTTATTAACTTGTAAAAACCTACCAATAATTTGGTTTATCAAATTAAATATTGGCTAATTATATGTTTCACTTCTATCAACCTGTTTTTAATAAATTAAAAAATGAATTATTGGTTATTGAACCAGCATTTGCTCATCGTGAAGCTTAAAATCGTTTTTTATTTTTCCTAACGCCATATATGTGAAAACGGAAATTGTAAAACGAATTATTTTTTAACACGTAAGGTATGGTGTACTTGGATGAATAGAAAATTTTAAAAAATACCCATTTAATGCTTGACATAGTTACTTGAAAAGTGAACGTAATTAATTTTGTAAGTTTTGACTTGAAGAATCTAGCAGCCTCTTCTGATAATCAAATAATATGCTTTCGGAATAGGCCGCGCATTTCGTAATTGCGTACAGCATCAGGTAGATCTTTTATACAAGCTAAACGTTCAAATCGTTACTCGAAAGATGCCGAACACACTTTTCCTCCTTATGGTGCTCGCAGGACAAGGAGCAAAACTTAGACATTAGTTTTAGAAATTGACGATTCTCAGAAAATATCAACAGCATATTTTTTATTTAAAAGTTTCTGAATCAATAAAGGCATCAATTTGCTTGAATTATCCACCGCACCAAACCCAATGTTCCTAGTGCTAAGGGAAAAAATGTTCCAATAAAAATGACTCTCGTTTCAATGTCTTTGAGGGTTTTTTTCCAATGCTCCGATGTTGTGGGTTAGCATTAAGATGAGAGCGATGATTAATAACTTCGCGCTCGATAAAGTATATAGGGACAAGAATCTGTGAAAAAAATTGGTGTGATAGGTGGTCATAGGGCGACAAAGATTAAAAATCACTGTATAATCATAAGATAGTGAGATGGACGCGAATGATCGAAAAAACTTTCTCAAGGCAGGTGTGGCCGTGAAAAGTATGAGAACTGCTAATTTATTCAGATATCGTTTTAGATGCGAGACAGTTATTTAGTGGGCATCATGGACTTTACCATTAAACTGGTATGTGACTTATGCTCATTGCTCAACGCAATACTTTCTGAAAAACATTTTACTCTGCACCGCATACTACGCTATTTTTGTAAAACAATTTTTACTGCGATACGTAAAATACGAATATATACCAATATACGAGTAGCCCTCTCAATTCATACGAGGAAGAGATTTGAAAACACGTTCGTGTTGAGTATACTCTCTTATGGTTGTGAAACATGGACATTAAACTGGCAAGAAAAAGACAGGCTCCAGGCCGCCGAAATGTAGTTCTGGAGGAGAATGACTAAAACAAGTTGGGTCATGAGGAAAACAAATGAGAAAGTCTTAAAAGATGTAGGTGAAAAAAGAACGCTTCTCCAGAAAATTCACTCTAGAAAAATGAAACTTGTCGGTCACTTAGTAAGACATAACGGATTCATCAAGAATATAATTGAAGGAAGTGTTGGGGAAGTAAAGGAGGTGACGATCTTGAATATCCTTACTTCACAGTGTGATGTCAATCATGAACTGCAACTCCTACAGGAAAAGGAAATAAACAGCCTTCGAAAGAGACAATTGGCTACAGAGACAGCAACAAGACCTGGCCTTTTGAGAGATGACGACGTAAAGTACATTTATTCCAGCAGGAGCAAAAAAGTTATGCATAGTAGATCTTAAATACCTATTAGTGAAACTGCAAATTTTATAAAACTTTATTTGCAGAATATTTTCTCCATTAAACCTTTCTAAAAGGATCCAGCTGATTCTCGATGGTTCTTTAATTGACTACAGATGTTGCCTTTTTGCTACTTGAGTAAACTTGGATTACTTGTCTTCGGGATCACTTTCTCGAGGATATGTTTTCCCGGACCAGAGCCTAGCTCTCATGATTCATAGGTTGGGTGCGACCCCATTTTTCGGTTTTTCCTTTTTTAATGAATGTTTTATGTATTAAAGGGAGTCTCGTACGTTGTCTACTCCGGCCAACCACCTTTTCGGAGGAGCAGTGCAAAAACCGAAGCGCCCGGGAGCGCTGAAAGTGTCCGCTCTCGCTTCCGCACATGACCCTCCTCTACTGGCCGGGCTCTTTCTCTCACAATTGATTTTGTTTTTTTTCTGCGGAAGTGGACACAGAAAAAGCATTCCGCCACCTTCCTCAATTCCAAGGAACTTCATTTTCCCGCGCACGCTGGTCAATGTGTGTGTGTCTGTGTGTATTTGTTGGCGAAACGCGCTTTCTCCGGCACCAGGTGATACCGTTCTTCTATTAAATCTCGACATAATACTTCTTTTTTTTACTGGCCGTTGTAATTGCTTTCTAGTCAATAGCTTGGTTTCATTCAAGTTCCATGTACAATTCCTATGAATTTTAAACTGCCGTAATCGTCCATGAAAATTTCAAACGATGCCAAGCCTCGAACCTTCCAACGTGAATGTAATTGCTGCGTTGACGTCAAGAGAGCGTAAAGAAAGAGAACACTTTTTATTATTCAAGTCAGCCACTCCTGCAAACTTTCCAATTCACATAAAATTTCATCGATAGCGTGTACTATGTAACAGGTTCGCTTCCCTGTAAGAGTTGCGTGGGGGAAATTTCATTTTTTTCACCGTCGAAGAAATTCTGTATTATCGATAACGAATTTCCAAACATTTACCCGGTTAAACTTAGCGTATGTGGCTGTAGATGCTCAATGGCATAAGAGCATTGAAATCCATTGGCTATATCAAGGAACGCATAACGCATGGATGATGTTTTTTTTAAATAGGTCAAGGTGAAAGTATATTAAACTTGCTGCGGCTACCTTGTCCCCGAATACGTTAACCATTTCTTTATTTGATAATGTGGAATGATTGATGCTTCTTAAGATAGTTTTTCAATAATTTATTCATTGATGTCAGGAATGTTAAATTTTGAAATGGTATGAACCTAACAACTTAATTAGTTAATCTTTTTATTCATTGTGTAGTGATGTAAGACAATTTTTGGTGTTTTAGGAACAGTTCGTCGCTGTAAGAAATAATGAAGGTAAAATAATTTTACGATTTCCATTTCTATTAAAATGACACTTTGACTCTCGATGAAGGGAAATTACAAGGTCTCTAAGGTAGGGTGAATGATTATATAAATTTTTATCGAAGTAATAATCATATATCAGATAGTAGAAGTTAATATCTGCAATATGTTTAAGTTCGGTAGTTATTGCTGCAAGATGTTGCATTTTTGCTGCAATGGTATGAACCTATTAGCTTGTCTTTTTATTTATTGGTGTTTTTATGCATGGTTATTTTTCATGATTTAGGAACAGTTTGAGTTTGCAAGAAATAATACAGGCAAAAGACTTTTACGTTTATCATTCTATCAAAATGACCATTAGACTCAGGCAACTTACAAAAAATAAACATAACAACTATTTGAAATAATTAAAATTAAATAGAAACAGTTAATTATGCTATATTTTTATCTTAGTAATAATCATATAAGTATCAAATAATAGTAATCAATACGTATAACCATAAAATAACCTATTACATCTTGAATATCTAAAGATTGAATTGTCTTCGTCAGTACACTGAGATAGTTTTTCTATGTAGTTCTCAACGAGTGTAAATCACAATTCAGTAATGAAATGTTCGAATTATGTGTCCCGTATTCCAAAAAGTTCCGTACAGAGGCTTTGAATCTGTTACTTAAGCGTTGTTAGTCATTTGCGCCACCACCTCTGTGTAAATGAGAAATAACTGGCGAATGGTGGCCTAGAAATTTATCAATGTATATTTGCGATTCCGTTATCCATCGAGCTGCTGCTTTGAACGGATTTTCGACACTTTGTATGTGATCTGTGATGGTGGCAAAACGTTCTTACGGAGAAATTGTATGTTCATTTGTTTCAGCTGAATAAAAAATCAGGCCAAAGAATAAATTCATTATCTTCAACTGGAGTGTACTAGTTGTGAATTGCTCCTCTTTATTTTAGATTTTCTGTGCAAGTGAATTATACGATGATTTATTTTCTCCCTACCACATGACTCTGAGCTACTGTCTGAATGCTGTAAATTGAAAATCATGACCAGCCAGCTGTTAATATGTAGGCTGAAAAGTGAGTGGAACTACCCATATGAAATCGTGATTTTTCTCGCTCTGGGGCTGGGTACAAGGTGAGCGCTTAACTTCTAATTAATGAAAAAAATAAGCCTTCCGAATGGTGACTGTGGCTTTTTAACTCCAGTATTACACACCTCATTGTGTTTCTTTAAACATTCTCATTGGTTTGGGGCATTCAAGGACACTTAGAAAGATATTGGCCAATTCCTTCTCCTTAAATCTACTATCTTGTGAGGGGAAATACATTATTTTCCAATTTTGGATAACGATTAATTTTCATGTAACTGGCGACGAAATTCATACATTTTTGCCGCAAGTTCAGGTAAATTATTGCTGAAAGCTTTAATTTCGTGTTGTCATTTCATTGGTCCACGTAAGTTGTGAACTTTTTAACTATAAGATTACATTTGCAATTAGTCAAAATCTCCAGTTAATAAAATCTTATCGAATTGACGTATTGCAACTTAAGTCACATTTTAGATTTATTTTTAAGGCTCACAGGGATGTTTTGCATAAAAATCGCATTCTTTTCACCTTTGAGAAATAATTACTTCTGTTATTTGGAACGGATGCAGGTGTTACAAGTCGAAGACTGTGATTATTCACCTTGGTGTTTTTCTTTGAACATTTAATTTTTCTTACATGATTGGTTTACATCAATTCATGCGCACAACCTAGTTCTCGATGAAGGGCAGCTGATTCACATGAAAGTGAATTATGGAGAAAGCGTGTCAATCACTAATGAATATCTTGGTATTTCAACGTGAAACTGTCTTTCCTATTATCGAAATCTAAGTATAGTATAAGTTGAGAGAGCATTGTAGAGAATATACGTTTATTGAACTCTAATACGAGTTTTCTTGCGCTCAATTTATACGATGATAATATAAGTAGCATTAATAGTAAAAAATGATAAATAATGGCGAAATCCCTCGAAGGAAAAATCATTCGACTTAAACCGGACTCGAACCTGGATATCGCGCCGCACAGTGGGCTAAAATAAAAAAAAGCTGGACGAATATAATATTTTCCATAGATTTAAATTAAATGTGACAAAATCTTCTTAGTTAATTATGTATATGCTCCTAAGAACAAATTTAGCGATATATTGCCAAAATTTTTATCCTAGGCCTGGTATTAAACAAAATGGCGGAAATAGTGAAAAACCGAAAATCGATTCCGTGCAACATATCAGTATCAATTCTAATATAACTTTTAGAATACTGGTTTAATTCCTAGTGAAGTTCCTTAAAATAACTTTAATGATGAATAGATAGTAAATGTAATAAAATATATAAAATAATCAATTATAATTAATAAGAATCCACTGAAAATTGACAGTATTAATCAAAATCGTTTCTATCTCTATCTTCATCTGAAATGTTTTATGCCTCCATCAAGAGAAAGACTAGAGCTTCTTATGATACGCTCATTACTATATTTTTTGGATATTCATTTGCTGATGTGTCAACAAAATTTTGGTAAAGGTAAAATTCCAAAAATCAATTTCGGCGCGCCCCGCCCCGCGTCCAGCTAATTTATCGTGGCATCCTTCTCTGGATTTTTGTGGCTTTAAATGTACAAGATGTTCAAGATATCCGGACAAACATTTCTCACTTGTTTGCACTTGTGGGTGATTCTGTATCGGTATTACCGTGGCTTGTACCGATGTCCTCAATATTAGTCAAAAAGAACGAACGCCTAATTGTGGTCTAAGTTTGACTTTAACTCCGTGAACTGTGGCGCAAACGCACCATGTGTGATACATCGTTACATTGCATGAGCAATAGTCTTGAATATTTTGTGTAAACCCGCAAAAATCCGCAGAGGAGGAGAGTAATTGGTTAAAGCACTTAGCGTGATATTCAGGTTTGAGTCCCGGTTGGGGTGAATTATTGTTCCTCTGTAGAATTTCGAACGAGCGGGTGGTACCATAAAAATCATGCCGTGGCTAGACTGATTATCCTCAAAATTTGTGGAATGAGAAGCATTTATTTCCTTCTTGGACTCAATGCTGCGAGTCAATTTACCTCCTCAGAGCCTCCAACATCCGAAAATAATCTAAAGTAGCGCGATTTACTTTTACTTTCATACTTTGCTGTTAGTACCTGTCTTTCAATATGGATAGTTGTTTGTGGAAAGTGTGAGGACTCGCAGAGTCTCGAAGAATGTGTTGCCGATTATAGAAAACCGATTTATATTTTTCCCCAGACACCGTGTGTTGCATCATGAAAAGTATAAAATGCTCCATCTGAAGAGGGTCTATTTAAGTACACTCTTAAAGGGAGCAAAAGTAGGTGAGGAAAATTAAAGCATAGGATATATCGATTGAGAAATTATTGTGAAAATGTATATCTTGCGTGAGATTTCTGCTGATCGTTTTTTATCGTTCTACTGTCGTTATTTAGATGGTAATAGTTGACTTTTATGTTCCCAATCGTTTAAAACCCGAAACGATACAAAAATGTAGCCAACACAGTTTCAAGAGACTTTATCGCTGTACGCGTTTGTTGAAGTCGTCTCTAAACTAAGAGCGTACATTGCTACGATTGTGTTCTATTTTATAGCCAACTCGCTTTCTTTTTAACCCTTACGGGGTTTACATTGTACAATGCATTCACTCACGTTTGAGGCTTATTTAGTCTTTGAAAATGACTAGCCTCAAGGATACTAATATCTCCGCGAGGTATAATTTCACTCCCCGACTTGGGTCGGAACCGCTCCTACAATTTTCACCCACCGTTCGTCTCGCTCGATGGAACATGAATGAGTGTGTCTGACGAAAGTAGAAGTGCTAAAAACTAGATCGTGATTTGAGGGATTGGCGGGGAAGTGAAACGGAAATTTATTTATCTTTTACTCCTGAGGTAGAGAAAGGAACTACTACCCCTGGACGTGATGGGTATGATTTATATTTGCTTGGCGACGGAAGCATCTCCTATGAATGGTTGGCCAGAAAACTTTGTTATCTCACAGGCGAGAGACATCAAAAATGAACGGTTATAACAGTGCCGTGGGTGTGGGTAGCTTCAAACGCGTTGATACGCTGTTCACCCCTTACATTTTTCCTGTGATCAATCCACCTCGTACCAATGAAAGGTCGTTAGTGACACGCTTTTCCATTGGAAATGATTTAAGTGGAAAGTGGTTGGCAGTTTATCAAATACTTATTTTAAAATTGCGGACCATAAAACCACGTGACTGCTAGCTAGCGGAATGCTACTTACACTTGGATCTAATTTGAGTGGGATTTGGAGCGGTTTACCCGACCACCGGTCATATCCTTCATCCATGCGCCAGCATGTAATGAAAGTGATTGATTGAGTTCGTATATTTCTAATCACTTCACCGGTTCTACGCCTTTAACGTGGCTTTTCAATTTATCGCAACAGATATGAGAAAGAAATATAGCCGTAATAATCCCCTCGAATAATTTTTTGAAAGTGATAGGAAGCGAAAATTAAGACCTATGCTCAGCGTCTTGGTCCGAATGTAACATTATATTTAGACAACGTTAGGTTAGAAGATCTAACTTCTATCCCTTAAGTCTAATTATAACTAGAAATATTCCCATTTTATTAATACCTGCTTATGAGTTGCCCGGACTATGGAAGATTCAGCTCTCCGATCTCAAATATCCATCCATTCTTTATTACTTATTGATTACCTGTACAATTTATTTACCTACAGGACAAGTGTTCCTCATAGATTAATCCGATCTGACCCTAGCCTCTTCACATCCCTCAAGCACGTAACAACCTCTACCTAAACTCCTTTCTTATTACCACTTCTAAGTTTTGGAATTCATTACCTTTTCATATTAAATCTTCCTCTTCACTGGGATCCTTTAAAAATAAACTGTACTTATATTTAAAACATTAAGACTGAATCTTGTCGAGTTAAGTAATGTGAAGTTTTTTCAGCATTTTTTTAATGTGCAGTTATGATTTTTCTTAATTGTTGTAATATTATTTGAGCAGAATGTGAGATTGTGACACAAATTTTTGCTCTAAAGGGTTATCCCAGAGCGTAAATAAATTATTCATTCATTCAAATTATTCATTGATTCATTCATCAATGTTCATAAAATTTGATTCCGCGTATACATTTCACCCACTATCTCTATGAAAGGAAATTTTGTTTCTCCTGAAATAGCTATTTTTCTAAAATATCTATCAGAGTGTCTATAATACATTCATTGATTTGAAATCGTTTTATATATAACGCTGGGTTGTATTTGCTGAGTTTTATCAAGCGAACAAAATACAATTTCTTGGTTGAGTTTGAATTCAAAATTTAAAAATCATCGTATTTAAAGTGAGGTCAAAAGAAGTTATTTAGATAACAGACATTCCGGGAACTATTAAGCGTTATCGCATGTAGAATTCTGGGTGTAAAGCAAGTTTTAATACATGTATGCTGAGTAATTTTTCTGCACTGGTGAAGACAATGTCCTTGCACTAAGAAGCACCAAACGTTTTGTTCGAGAGGGCGTTCATGAGTAAAAGACAACTACTGTGCTCAAAGAAGATAGAACTACAAACCTGGAATGAGTATGTGTAAACCTTCGTCTGGAGCGTGACGCTCTGTGGACCGGAATCATGGACCATTGAAAAATATGACCAGAAATAACTAAAAGCCTTTGAAACCTTGAGCTGGAGGAGGATGCTGGAGATAAGATGGACCGGCAAGACTATAATGAGAAATGATGAGATGTCCAAAGGAGTAGATGAGGAAAAGGCCACGTGGAACACCATACAGAATAAAAGAACCAGATGGATTGGACACATCCTGAGACACAATGAGTTTGTGAAGAACATAATTGAAGGTAAAATAGAGGAAAAAGTCCCCAGAGGAAGACCCAGGAATAAGTCCATGCACCAAATAAAGAGGAAATTTTCAGGGGAAAGATACCAGGAGGTAAGGGAACTAGCATTAGAGAGGAAAGGGTGGAGTCAACCAATCTTAGGGTTGAACAACCGATGATGATTATCACACCTATGGATGATTATATGGTTCTTCCATCGTCCTACGATTCGCAACAGTTCTTTTCCTACAATTAGCTATGCAAAAATATTAACCACCACTCTGACCCGCTCCTGCTGTCATCACATCAAGAGCACTGCTATTTGTGTACCCCTTCTGCTTTGGCGTGTTCATGTCAAGTACTGATTGTCTTACAATTAGTAAAACTGAGATTTGCTTGTTAAGACTCTTTCGGAAATTGGAAGCGTCTCGCATTAGCCGGGAGAAAATATAATAATGGCATTTTCATGCATCACAGAAGTGTACAATTGGCTTTTAAAGCTTCGTCAAGTAAAAACCTCGGCGGAATAATGTCTTGGAGGTAGTCACAAGTCCAAATTACCTCACACATCATAATTTTTTATTTTCCCGAAATAATCATACCCCAATCAGTATTCTGAAAGCGTGAATAATCACATTCTCTATTTTGCCAAGTGTATACATATTCTGCGCCATTTAATCTCATTCCCTACTCTCACTGGTGGCGGAAAGGAGTACATGAGCGACGCTATAAATTATTTCACCTCGCCTTTCTGGTAAATGAGTTTCTATTTATATATTTTTCCTTATTGTCCCATAAGTTTCCATAAGTTGCCAATTATATAATACTTATATCGTGAAATTTTTCATTGAACTGGGCATGTTTATCGCTGTAATTACACCCTCAATTAGTCTTTATTTACGCCGGATGCCATAATCTTAACGCTTTGTGAACCTCGTATTTAGACTTTTACGTATCCGTCGGTGGTTTTTGATACAATATGATACACTTTTCATTCTTAAAGGGCATAAGCCGGTGATTTATAAATCTCGATCTAGCCTTTCAAAGAAGTTTGCCGCCATGGTATAGACCTTAGACTTCCGAACGGCCTTGATACAATGCTGTGAGCAAGGCCTGTACTTCATATCACTTCGGTTGAGTTAATATTTCTCCATTTAGAATTAATATTTTGTCAACCGAGCTGGTTGGTTGAATGGTGTTTATTTTAAATTAATGAGAAATGCCCTGTTGCGTGTAAAAATTTTTTTTTTCTCCATCCGCTCTTCCTTTTACTATTTCTTGCCGTGTGGAAAACAAAGGTCGTGACAATCGGGAGTATAGTTATTACAGTTCTTGCGTAACTATGTAATCCAGTAATTGATGACATTTCTATTACTTATTTTTCAGTGAAAAAAAACGTTTAACTCTCGCAAAGTAGCTCGACCTCGGCTCAGCTGTAATGAGTTCACATTCATATTCATGAAGCTGGGGATAAAGATATTTTTCTGTGCATATATTGTCCACTTTTATGATTGAAAATAAAATATCGATGGAATTTAAATATTTACTAAAAATCTGGGTAGTTTACAGTGACTTTTTATTGGAGAGATACATATTGAGTTTGTTGCATTGTATATTGTTTAGCAAAGCTAGTTTTCCTACTACCAAAGGTGTCTCGATCGTAAAATCCACATGAATAAATTTAAATAGGGTCCTTAAAAGTTGTCCTTTGTGGCTGAATTTCATCGATTTTTGTTCCATGCATTTTATTGCTATTTTGAGAAGCATATGAATTATGGATAAGGAGGACTCCGTTACAGATATGTATCGACTTTTCACTCTTCCGGTGTGCATTTATTCTTAGACTCCAAAGAAAACTGAAGGTACTCAAGGAAAGATTTTTTTATAAGTCCGTATTTTGCATTGGTACCTTGGTTTACCGCACTTTGATGAGTTATATTCTTTCTCTCTGCCTCTTGTAGGCGGGAGGTTAGGTATTTGGATGAGAAGGAATATTATTTCTTGGAATTCCAACGGTGTCCTACAGTGCTCATCTTCGGTGATTGAGCAAGAAATTGTCTCTAATATAGGTGGCCGTAGATCATATCGTTATTTGCTTAAACGTTAGAGAAAAAATGTTTGAAGCATATCTTTTAATGATTGAATGCGAATTTCTCTCTTTCGTTCGGTCGCGCGTTCATTTCAATACAACGGAGTCGAGTAGTATACTTTGTTTTCGGCTCTTATGGACAGCCGATGGAAGGGATGAAAAGAGCCGCGCATGAGCAGAAAATGTCGCAAATCTTATCTTGTAGGGTCAGAATCGGTTTTCGACTTTGATATTTAATCATTTAGAACCTAATAATGCTATCGGATCGGATAACCGTGAATTTTGCTGGAAATATTTTGAGATTTCATGATATTGAACCACACTTTGGTAGACTTCCTCACCGTTTTCGAGATGGTCGTGAAAAACCGCCTAATTGTTCGTTAAATTTTGCTTGAGTGGATGGAAAGAAGAGGGGATCCAAGTAGCATTTTCAAATAAATTTCTTGATGTTTCGAACCTTTGCTGTACTAAATTTAATTATGACTGGAATAAAACTGTAAATCAGTATAAAAACCAAAAACACTGGTATTCTTCTTCACAGATATTATGTGTTAAATATTATATGAATTTTTATTTATAAAAGTTATATAAATACAATGTATTATTATATTCTGCTAAATATTAATATAAAGATATAAAATTGATATGCTATCGGCAAGGCAAATGGTTCATCCTGCATTTTTCAGGGTGTTACCTTGTGGGAGCGATAGATTATGAGCTCGAGGCAGCATGTTTTGATGAGTTTATATTTAAGGGTAAAAGCAAAATAATGCGGAAAACTTGTATTCTGGCCGAATACTGTCGGTTCATCTGACTTACTCTTAGCTTATACACCAGTTCCTGTGAGAAGAGGCCCAACATTTAATTCTGATAAAAATATTTGCAGTATGGCCCTTGTCTGATACTTTCGCGGGAAGATTTACCTGTGCTAATATTAAAATCCTCTCCTCACAATATATGTTTCATTATCCTCCAAAGATTGGTTTGAGCGTTATAGCCCTTTTTTTACCCATGTGTGTACTTGAGTGTGATGTATGTACCATCGTGCACAGTCGTGCTTTTGACGTCGCATTCCCGCCACTCACTATCGCGCCACCGCAAGTCGATTCCTTCCAAGCTCCCACTCGGCGAGCGCTCTCGTTCCTGGGCGCGCCATCGCTTTGTCGCAAACATCCTTGAACCGAAGCGTACGAAGCACCGGAGGCGAAGTTCGCAATTTCGCCCCGGAGGCTGCCTGCCACTCGCTGGACCCGCACCGGCGTCTGCTGTTCTGTCCCCCTACACTCATCGCCGGCCAACGCGTTCCTTCATTCCCCCGTATACGTTCCGATCCATTTAAAGTCAATCCAGTCCTTTCACCGGCTCGCATATTTCGTATGACCTGCGGCGCATAATCCGTGGAACGTTTTACACCCCTTCCTCCACTCCCCCTATTTTCTCTACCCCCATAAATATAGGCTTTTAATTTTAATTTCCATATCCTCGTGCAGTACTGGAAAACTCTTTTAATTTACCCTCCGACCACACCCCGTACCCCGAGATGGCTCTTTTTTTTCAACTTCGCGTTTACCTATCTCTCGTGGATTAGAAGGTTGTGTGTTCAGCAACTGCACTCGGTGTGACGACTCTGTAACCAATATCCCCTTCAATCTGTGCCAGCATCTGCGGCAGACAAGGACATAAATTTTCCGACCTTTGCTCGATCGGGGACGGTGCGGCAAGACATTCCCTTCGTAGTTTTTGAAAACTATTTTTTGCTACGACAACATTAATAGCCGTGTACACCGCTTTGAGGCTAACACGAACTAATTTCATATTTTTACACTTATTTTTACGTCATGTTTTCCTCTGAGGGTAGCGATTCGTCGTAAACTAGAGACCAGGGAAGCACGCGTACTAATTTATATAATCGTGTGAAAAATAATTAAAGGAAGTGTAGATGCTGGGCCGGTGACGGAGAATAATTATTCTCTTGCAATATTTTTAGGACTTTAAGTAATTGGTTTTGGTTTTCCTTATATGAGGTATTGAAATACTTAAATCCCGATAGAATTAGTCATTTTTGCAGTATACTTAAGTTGAGCGTGGTTACTTTAATGCATTTCAACAGTTTGATACAAACTTTTCATGTGCCCGTACCATTAACAATTCATTCCCAGGCCTCTAACAGAATCATGCTATTGAGATGCATTTTCTAATCACAATCATCTATGCCTACATTCCACGTTTTCAATGCCGTCACTAAATCCTACCAGCTGGGTAACTTCGGTTTCTTCCAATCCATTCATTTTGATGATAAAATCGACTGGAAAGAGCATCAGCGAAATTGAATCGGGTCACATTGGAGTGGAAAGTGATGTGGGCAATCCTTTTCCGTACGCCCATTGCGATCATTGCTCTGAATTTATACTGAAAATGAACGAATTTTTTAATTAGTTAAAGTTGTCTGCAAAACTCAGCGAAAATATCCCATCGGTGCAAATGATGATTTGGCTTTCTGTGTATTTCAGCATTTTCATTTTTACTCTGTGAACATGAATTTTAATTTTTTGTGTTCGGTATAATATTCCTATACATATGCGTGTCCACTTCTGACAACTTCCCTGTTACGAGGAGTGATTCCCCGTATTTGCAATCTTCTGGATTAAAAACTATGAAAGATATTTTTCAATGTCTTGTGGAGGGAACTTCAAGTGCAGTACTCCGTCTGATGGATGAGACGTCAAGCCGTGGTTCCCTTGGCGCATATCGTTACGAGCAGGCTAATGCCGACGCCAGGTTTCTATCCACTCTCGATCCCTTACCTGTACCCTATGGCGCAAAAGACCTTAGCTCTCGGTCGCCTCCTCAAATATCCAATCAAATTAAAAACTATTTATGATGGAAGAAAAAATTTAAGCCGAAATCTACTTAACAACTGCCCAAAACTTACGGCTGAGTAAATGAAGAACTATAGGAATTTAATTAATGAAAGGCATCAAGATAAAGCCAAAGCCGGTGAGGTAATAAGGTTAATTAAAGCATTGTCGAAAATTCTACCATTTAATTGGAGGGATGCCAAGTGATGATGGTGAGAGATTTATGAAAGTCGTTTCAAACGCACTGTTCTCACGCCGACCTCGGAAACTCACCGATGCTGTTTCCCCCACCCCCTCCCACCCCCCCTTGGCCAGTTCCGCGACAGCCTTGCGGGGGACTCGCCTTGGAGGGGGACTCGCATTCAGATTACGCACGCAGGAGAGTCCCAATTCCGGGCTTCCCTTTCACCTGAAACCCTCACCCGACGTTGTATACGGCCTCTAGTTGGTCCCCTTCACCCTTCCGTATTCCCACCAATTCAACCTCCGCCACGAAAAATCGAAAAACCTTCCCCGGGCGGAGGGCCGCCCGCCAGTCTCCATTACGAAATCTTTTTTCAGTTAGCCGCGTCATGATGGCGCTTGCAGTTTCGATTCCGCCGCCGTCAATTTTGTTGATTTACTTAAGAGAGCGATTTGAATGTCCGGCGCAGGTGAGCGTTCCGGGACGCGGTCAACCACGACGACGATGATGATGAGTGAGGGCAGTGTTTCTCAAAAAGGGGTCTCTGACGTCTCGCCTATTTATCTTCGATTGGGAATTTTCTCCCGATCGACGGTTTAGGGCGCACGAATCATCCTTTCAGAAGTTCGAGTTTGGGTCGAACTATGGTGGCTCAACACTAAAGGCGGGGTTACAAATAGAAGTCACTTTCATGACAGTTACCTTGCAAGTCGCTTCCAATCGGCACTTCGATGTGTAAGCAGGGACTTTCATGGCAGTAGGGGACGATAGTGGTCGTAATCGACCGAGGTTCGCACTTGAAGATAAAATAAACTGGCTACTATTTTGCCTGCAAGTAGCATATCTATAATGCGATGGAATCGCGTCGTATTCGGTGGAATCTTGTCACATTACAGCAAATGGTGATTCAAAATATAAACCACGAATAACTTAGTGGGAGGAGGACTCATTGTAGCTTACGTGAATATTTATTTGTACATGACAATATTTTAAATGCCTGAGAACCCCTAATGCAAACTTTGTGAATTATCTCTCATTGGATAATAATAATATTCTCACCATTGACACTTTCAATTCGACGTAATAATACATAACAATTGTAATTCATGCAACTTTATTTAATCCACGAATTCTTATGGGACTCAAAAGAGAATATGAACGCCATTATTGGCAAACTTGGGCGATTTTCGTAGTTACCATATTCATTGCTTGCTTTCGTCATCCATTTGTTTGGAAAAAGCCGGAAGTTATGTAATCAGAATGATTGCCTGCGAGTGGCTCGCTACTTACATAGAAGTCAACTTCCATATGTAAACCCGCCTTCACGCTCCGAACAGGGTCGGTTTCTGGACGAACAACAATCGATTCGCACCGCGATCAGATTCTCGAAGTGGACGTTCTGCCGCACGAGTGAATTCCTGTTTACAATTTGCGACGAAAGTATTCGCGACGAACGCAATCGGCTGATATTTTTGCCCTTATAGACCAGGCTGTAGAGTAGAACGGAGTCTATTATTGTCATATATTAACGTAGGCTGAATGGGAAGAAATCTAATGCCAGAATCGTCACGTTCTGCAAAATTTGAATGATTAACGGATTTTGGATTTTACGCTCATAATAGCGACTCAAGAATTTATCCGCACCAAGGAGGTTGAATCTGATATATAAGACTCACCACAGGGCCACAATGATGTTAGGAGTTAATGGATGCGACAGGAACAAAGATTTATTTGTTTTTGCAAAGATTCGCATTCTTGTTACTCTCGTCCGCGAAATGGGCATCGTGATGTATTCGTATATGGTTATTAGAAAGGGTGATGGTTTTTAACCGCATTCAACTGGGTTTAGCCACTCTTCCTTCTAGGTTCGCGCCATTTAGCATCAGGTCTCTTTTACTTTGTCTTTAGCGGAGTGGGCGAGGTCGACTCTTTCCAATCAACCCCCGTTTGCCTAAAACCTTGGGCACTCATGTCGCCTCCATATAAATCTAAACTCCTTGCATGGGAATGGGTGATGATGAAGCAAAACAGAGGGTTAGAGGTGGGATGGACTCTGTGCCAAATAGGCATTTGTTGCAAAACAGGTATTGCAATGTTTTGAGATTAGCAAGTTGCCAATCTCAAAATATTACAATACCTTATGACTTAAAATTTCGGGTTGACGATAATCAAATACCACCGGAGGCATTAGTAGGAGTGAGGTCTAAACTAAGCTGTCTGTAGAGGAAAAATTTGCTTCGACAATGAAGCAAAATGTTGTCTCCATTTTTTTAGATTCTGATTGCCCCGCGCCTAAAAATTTTCCCCTGGGGTTCCTCTAAATTCAGTGACCACCTGTTCCAGTAAAATGTTTTGGTTTCTGTAAAAATATCAATCTTTGAATTTTCTTTTTGGATTTTCCTAGTATCATGCCACAGGCTGAATGATGTTTTTTGATGGGGATATTATGATGATTATCAGGTTTTTGGCAAGGTAGTTTTTATTACAGCAATATGTTTTGTTCAGAATAGTATTAAATAGAATTTTTGGGAGTCAAATTCGGTTGGAATGTAGAAAATTAGAAAATAGGAGTGAGATGAGTTTGCATGTGAACGAATGTGCGCATACTCTACCGGTATTAGATTAGTCTCAACAGAATTTGCGTCGATGTAACGGTTTTCTTGTATAAATCAATGGTAATGGAAAGGTTAACCAATTGACGCGAATAGAGAAAATGCGTTAAGGAATTAAAGTGTGTATTAGGTGAAAGAGGAAGAAAATATCTTATTAAAGCCGCGGAGCAGAAAAATGTATGTGTCCATGAAACAGAGACTAAATTATATTCAAGGATCGGGTATTGCGGAGATAACATGTGAAACACACAACTGACGGTGTTGAGCCAGTTGTTAATTTCTTCAATTTAACTCGCTAAAGAACCCACTTGATATAATTCCCCTGAACAAAGAAAAGAATCTCGGACGTAAACTGTATCTGACGGACTCAGAACTATTGAATAATTATTCCTTTAGCGATCAGTTTCGGGAGCCTACCATCAATGACCGACGAGGCTCTTCGACTGCGACTGCCCGCAAAATGGAGTGAGTTGAATGCATGCATGTTTGACATTGTTTTTGATACCAAATGCCTTGACCAGTTAACAGTCCCGCCCATCCACATGCTTCATTCAGCCAGTTCCAGCAACTGAGGCTTTGGGGTCAGTAGCTTTATTCTGGTTCCGTTTTCGTCTTCGTATCCAGCGTGGTCAAGCAGAAAGCAAGAAGGCGTGTTGGTTGCACCAACGTTTAAGGCGATTTTGAAGCTTGAGAATATTTCCTGCGCGTTCCACCAATTGACGGCAGAGTTAAGTGATCGTTCAAGCAGATTGGAGCACTCATCGTAGGTCGATAAGTGCACATTCTAACCTCTTTTCAAGTAAGTCGATAAAAAATTCTTGGACCATTCTACACTTAAATTCACTTATGTACTCGTTTGAAATAGCTTATTGTAACAATAATGATGCAAGAATAATATTGTCGCATATTGTTCGTCGCAATTAAATTATTGTTTTGGTGTGGGTTGACGGTGCGAAAATTGAAGTGTAAGCGAAAGTCTAATGTAAACATATTTTATTTATGCGGCATGATAATTTGATATTTGTTTTGGACGATTAAAATAATATGAAACGCATACTTTAGCGTTGAGGAGGATATCTGCACGTCGAGAATCGAATTATTTCGAAATGTACGTGAAGTGCCGTAAGACTAAGTGTTAAAAATAACATTAAATTGTCAAGAAACCAAATCAAGAGCATGTAATTTTTTCGCCTACACATAGTTATTACGTTTCAACTACACAAACTTATTGCCAAAAATTATGTGTTGGCGAATGTTTACGCTACTCTGTACATACACGAAAATCACTCGACCAACATCCTCAGTTGCACCATTTACTCACAGTCTAATTGAGTGTATATTTTTCTTGGTTGCAGTTTCAACGAGATGGATTCTGGATGAGAGACATGTCCAGCATAAGAGTGATGCATGGACTGGACCAAGTGGGAACGACGGTGAAGGAGAAAGACGCTCGCAGAGGGTGAAAGAACGCCGAAGGGTGTTTCTGAGTGGCGTGGGACTGAGGAGGAGGTCGTGCCGTGTGAGTGATTTGTGGGGAGGGAGAGAGGAGCTTGCCAATTTTTCAAATCCACATCTTTTTCTCTCGGTGAGATTTTTCGTTTTTCTTCCGAGCGGTTCATTTCACTTTGGTCTTATGCTGTATTTCCGTTTGAATTTTACTCCTTTTATGGTATTTCACTGTATGGCCCTTTTAATTGAAGATCGCCTTTCACACACCAGCCGATTTCAACTTGCGAATATGTGAAAATGAAAACTTGCACTCCCCGTCCAGCTGTGGTGAAAATGAAAGTAGAAGTACTGGTGATTTACCACGGAATAAATTCATGTCATGTTTTCGAACCAGTTTTCACGCCATTAATCTCGAAGTTATTTGAAGGTAGGAGAGTAAGGTTAACAAAACTGCTTCTTTACGTAAGCTTGACCCTTATGAATCGCTCAATTAATTGAAGAACTTATCATTTTAAAATATATTATGCGCTTTAAACAGTTTGGAAATTTGGACAAAGTAGTTACAGTATCAAATTAGAGTCTTCACCTTTTCGCATTACATGTGATTACTTACCTGTCTGCAATACGCATCGCAATGTTGGTAATTCACGATCTCCATCACACATGCTTAAATCAGACTACCAAACCGGCTTGCGAAAGAGATAATTTTTCCATCAACATTTATGGATCGAAATGGTTTTTTTTAAGACCAAATACCAAGGTTTCGCTACCTGTACCGTAGTTACTTTCAGCTCTGTAGAAAGCTATTTTTACATTGCTTATAAATACTTACCAACATCACGTCTTTTATGACTGCTTTAGTCTTTTAAATCCATTAATATTTGAGGTAAATTTTTCGATATTGCTGATGTGTACTGGCGTTAAATTTAGTTTCCTTCATTAGGTGATAGATGTGTTTACTTTAACTTCATTCATTCAGTCGTATTAATATTATCATCCTTTGCATTAGCCTTTGCATTTTATTTTGGTCATCCGCTTATAAATTTGGTTTTCACGTCAATCAGCCGAGATTCAGATTATCTCGCTTCACTTATTAGGCCAGTCTTGTGTCTTGACGGCTCAATTACGGTGTGGGAAGAAGCCAGACGCCGCCTCTCTCTCTGCTCCGAAATTCGATGGAAGAGAATGCCGACTCGAGTTCCGTAATCTGGGGAAGTGGCCCGCGGGTGAATGCATGCCCGGATTCCGGCGGAATAATACCGGTTTTCGCTGCCCCAGTGAGCTCACGCTCCCAGTGCGTTGATCCTCCGACCTCTCTGTCCTTTCCCTCTCCCTTGCCTTCCGATAAGTGAGCAATTGTTCAAGGGGTGGGAGATCGACTGTCGTGGTCATTTTCCCCTTCAGGGCCTGGTGGATTATTTGTCTGCGGCTGTTTTTTTTCCTCTAAGAAAATTGCCATCAGTTGGGGCATATCGTGGTAGGGAATCACGGTGGCAGTCGACTCGTGCGTAAGGGGTCGGCGAAGGAGCGACTAGTGGAGGGCAGCTCTTGGTAGACAACGCTATTTCGTGAAAGGGGAGGGATTGACAACCGAGGTCATTTTTACCTTTGCATTACTTTGCATGAATTATTGAATGGAAACGTCACCGAGTGAAAGTGGAAAAATATCCAAGGTGTTGAGAGGGGATTTTATTTTAATTTAAAGTAAATGTGATGAAATGATTTCGGGTTAATTATCCAATAATCTTGGCCTCGTGTAGCATGAAATGAGTGGTGTGAATAGACTAGGCAGTGTATCACAATATCTTGTTTGCATGATCTACTATGTAGAGCGTCTTACTATCCGCTTCTCGAAGTCAAGTCCCACTACCAGAGTGTTAAGGTCTTCTACTGCTATCCCATTGGCAGCCAAATGGGGATTGGAAGCTGGTATGTGCATGTTTTTCAGAGTCGAGCGCGAGCTGTGGACTTGGCGTGCATTAATGTCTATCCGATCGTTCGAAAGCCGATAGCATCGCTCTCATTTTCCAAAGAAATTAATCTGATGGTGGTGACAAGGGCAAGTAAAATTCTCTGCTGGCATATTAAAAAATCGACTACTTAGCCGAACTAAACATAGAGAAGCAACAGGAACTTTGGAATTATTTAATACCCTGCCTTCACCTCAAGGAAAAAGCAAAACTAGAACTATTTAATCTACCGTCTTCAGTTCAAGGAATATATAGTTGATCATCCATGTACATATTAAAGTGAGCATAGCTATGGTTACCCATAAAGTGGTCAAGATTCTTTTGATGACAATGACAGCCTCTGAGATAACAGGGTATTGTAAAACTAAATATGCACGCTTTACTTCATACCATTTTTATCGAGGAACTCATAGTAATGAAACGTCTTCGGTTATCATGAGGAATATATGTGCATCATTTATAATCCATGGTTATGGCTGTCGCATGTCTTACTATCGAATTATGTACCGATGAATTATACATTATGTACTGATCAGTGATCTTTAATGTAATTTTACATTGCGGTTTTGCATGTCAACGAAATCATGGTCACAAACGAAGAATTAATTTGTGGATCAGCTCATTTTTTCTTCCAAGGATGTAACATTTTTCACAAATGTACGCATGCGAGACTACCAATCAATGTTTTCTGAGATATAAATAAATTTCTAGCAATGGTCTATGAGGATCAAATGTTAAGTAAGTGTCTAAGAGTTCCTCCCTATTCATATCATTGTTCTTTCTATACATTTCATGACTGATTGACTGATACTTCTTGACTGACTGATGATCTAAGACCGCCAATTGGATTGCTATTTGGTTGTATCAAAATATGGGACCCATTTGTTTTAAAAACTAGTAGTGCCGTGGAAATAGAATTATCCAATGGACCAGAATAAAATTATATGTATTTTTTGATCGATATGAACGTGATGAACATTTTATGTTGCGTTCCACTTGTTAAGCATCACGAGCTCTATGGTAGCAACGTCAGCTCTTGTTACATTTTATAATCCCCAACGAAGTTCCTTTCACTAAATGCCTATTCTGACCGCACAATTTTCACTTATTTATGGAATCCACGTCAAAGCATTATTCTTAATGATTCTGATAAAAGCTACAATGGAATTGTGGTCTCATACACAGTCCATGATCTCACCGACAATTGTCGGTGCCATTTATTGGTAATTCCAGTTTCTGGTTATCCACGTCGCGGGAAATCGACATCTACTATCAAGCGTAAACTCGGTGTCGAATGCAATTTTTTCATTTTATTGCACTTTTGTATTGAATTACATTTAGACATTCTCCAATTATATTGTTTCGCCAAATGGTTCAAGTTTATGAATGCAAGCTGACAACCCATCAAAAATAGTGGGAAAATGCTGAGTCATTCCAATCTTATTAGTATAGATTTCAGCTTTAACCTCCATATGAAAGGTCTTTATTGAGTATTTTTTTTGGATACCGGGAATAATCACGAAAATATCTTGGCGGAATCATTCGCGAGTGCAGGATAGTGCGGAATTCATCGGAGATCCCTCAAGAACGCATCGAGTACTTTTGCCAGGTGAGCTACTGTGGCTTCATATTCTCCTGAGAATTTTTGCGAGGTTCAAAAGAATGAGTTTTTTTGCACTACAGGATAAATGATATCTCAGAATCAAAGTGTGTGATTAACGCCTCCGTCCGTGAGGTCCATTTTGTATCTCTGAGTCCTATTTCAAATGTTTAGTTCGGAGTTCTCAATCTTATGCTAAAACATACATATTTTGTGAAAGGAAAAAAATCCACTAGAGCATCAATTATCTGAATAAATTGGGGATTGGTGGTGTTCTGATAAGCAATTTTTCACATAACCAATCATTGACGGAAAAATATGAGACAGTTGGAGAAGTTGGGTGAAAAAAAAGCGTTTGATGTCCGATATTGTTGCATTTCTGAGGTAAATTTGATCCACTAGCGCCTTATTTTTCAATTTCTATATTATTTTAAGATTATTTGAAAAAGTAAGCACCACGTGTTTTAGTTAAGTCGACATTGATAACATAGCGAATCAAGCGGGACAACATACAACAGTACAGTCAAAAGCAAAAGCTCACACGCCTTTGCCATCGGAAGTCTACTCACGTACGCCAGTAGACGTGTGGAACAGCGGAACCTTAGTTTCTGCTTGTCGCGGAAACATTTTTTCGGTTTACTGGCGTTTCGGATGAACGGAATTCGAATGATCGACGCTCTACTGTACGCGCATGTGTAGAATGATTCCGCCGATATCCGTTTTATAGGAAAATTTATTGTAATTAGACCGCGCTTTTTTGTTAATTTTTTTCGTGAAATCAGTGATATTTTCTAGCGTAATACATGGATGCAGCATGGTTGTTGGGAAAAATCCTTTCGAACGAGAGGAGAGATTGACTGGGAGCAAATGTTCTTTGTTGACTTCAGCAAATTATTGCTGGGGTCATTAACTATGGTGATGATAGAGTTTTGCGCCCATTCTGTTGAACAGTCCTTTCGTATGTATCGAGGTGCTCAACAAGTGGGTCGTGCAAATTCGCGCCTCCGCGCAGTAGTCCAACGGCCAATTTGGATCACAATTATCACTTCCCCTTTCCATTCTTCCCCTCACCTTCCACGCGAAACAAACGGAGGTTGTCAAGGTGCAAAAGGCTGAATTGCTGCCGGCATTTTATGCGCTGAAACTGCGCCCTTGCGGTTTTATCGCTGCTAGGCCATACTCAGCCCGGATGCTTCATTCTCAGTCCATGCGTACGAGTGAGTTGGAATGTGATCCGCGCGATTTCTGAGTAAATGTTAAAAAAAAAACTTAAAATAACTTATAAGGAGCAGACGCGATCTACTTCTATTTTTATACTGACTTTGTAGTTAGGGCGATCTACCGATTTAGATAGGTTAAACTGAAAGAGAGTAAAATCTTATTGACTTACAGCCCATATCTGCTCACACTATTTCTTCCTTTATCTCAGCCCTCATCCTACCTATTTCCATGGTTTCCATAATAAAATCTCAAGAGCGCAGTTTCAACGTAAATAATTCCGCCAGAAATTCAGCCTTTTGCACCTTGACAACCTTCGTTGCCTCACGGAGAAGTTGAGAAGGGTGATCTACCGATGAAGGTAGGTTAAACTGAAAAAGAGTAAAATATTTTTGACTCTCACAGCCTCTATATACTCACACAATTTGTTTGTTTCTCAGCCTTCATCCCACTTATTGTCATTCCATCCATAAAACCCGTTTTGTCTCATCTACTTACTCTTGTACCAAATATCCTCCTCTCTATCGCGGTCTTCAGGATCCCCTCGTTGCTTATCACCTATTCAAATCACCTGCCTTGCCCACTGCTATCCTCTTCTCCCTGTAGATATTGTGTTACTTATGGCCGGTTGCAAGAGCATTTAGTTATGGAATCAATAGTTATGAGATCCATAAACCTATAGATCTCACAAAAATCTTCGCGTTGCAGGAACACATCTTCTAGTTACTTATTTACCAATAGTTAATAGCTTCAAATATTTGACCTATTCCTCCACCACCAGTTGTAATTTATGAAAGCTTAGCGTGTGACTAATTGCTAATGCAGATAATGGTTTGCCATTAAGAGTAAATAAGCTGGTCATCTGTCTCAAAACAAATCTTTTATCAAGTAATTAAGTCTCCTAGTGGTTCATTGCGCATCCGCCATCTTGTCTACTGATGAAACTCGGAACTCCATTGCATTGTTATGAAACCAATTAATTTTTTTGAATGTTTATGCAACCAACACTCATTGAATGGTTTCTATGGTTTATGGACCCCATTACTTTATAGAATGCATATGTGTCGTTCCTGTAACTGGCCGTTAGAAGACGGAGCGTTGTTAGAAACACAATTTTAGTTAATTCGTACGTGCAATATATTGGTGGTTTACCATGGTAGCGATCACTCTCTCTGCCCAATTTCTGGTGACGAAGTCTGTTCAAAATTGAAATGTGGTTAACTCAAACGGTGATGTTACCTACGTGGACGTAACACTACCTGCGTTATCTACTTCGACAGAAGTGAATTCATAAAAACATAGTGAGACAATTTCCACATTTCTGCAGAATACACGACTAATACGGTGCTCAACCACGGACATGTGTGCAGAAATATAAACCGAAGTAATGAAAATCGCCACCAAAAAATCACTTCAATCTATCGGGAGTTGAACCCAGATTTCTCAATTGCCGGTCTAGCAAACCTGTCTGACGTATTTCTCGACTCGGCTAGCCAGAGATGCTTTAACCAATCCTGCAGCAGAGGTGATGGCATTTTTTTTTTAACTTCGGGCGTATTGCACGAGGGAAGTGACCGAGGAGTCATACCCATGTGAAAACGGTCTTTTTCGCAGAAATGTCGAGCCGATAGATCACCGGCCATTGGCGTCGTGGGAGAGTGGGTGAAATCCTCGCCTTCGGTCCTTAGGGAGGCTGTCCACTCCTTTCGCAGAACAAAAAATGACATCGATTGATGGCTCTCACTCCTTCCGCGTGAATCAATCTCTCTTTTCCGTCCCCATCCACTCCTACGCTCCGCCCCGGAATCGCCTCGCGAGCTTTCCGCTCAAGTGGACACTCGCCTATTGTGAACCACGGTGATAGGGAGGGAGGGGGTGGAGGTGTAGAAAGGGAGGAGAGGGGTTGGGTGTTGGAGAGGACAAGAAGGGAAACAGGAGGGAGTACGTGTCGGAGTGGGTGGTCGCAAAGTGGAAGTATAACATAGAATAGGTATAGAAGACGGTAACTAGTGTCTTGGCGCGTGAAAGTGGAGCTTGCTTTTTGCGAAAAAAATATCTTTTCAACGTGACGGTCGCGCCAAAAACGTCGAACCATATTGTAAAATATTCTCTAGCTATAGTTGCAGTGCGGTTCACGTGTGTTCATATTAATCTTCACAGTACCGGGGCATTTCTCTGTATCTTACCTTAGATTTTGGCGTATTAAATACTTACACATAAAATCCATTCGGTATAGCCAATTGCCCAATTTACAGGCTTTCATGACATTCCTCTATGAAATCGAGCCTTACTGTTCCCGTCTACTGGCCATAGATAGAACAAGCCGGCATAAAGCAATAATGCGGCTACTCTACTGGCTATTAAACTGTGCAGTATGTCCTATTCAATTATTCTTATATAGAGTCATTACAGGGAATGATTAGCTATCACATCATTGCTGTGCCTTGATTATTAATGTAAATAAGGATGAGAATGAAATATTCTTTACAAAAAACGTATTTTATGGGGCGTGGATAGAAAAAATCCGGGCGATTGCCGTATTGAGTCGATTAATTAAAAAAAAAGGAATCGCTTCATTTTCGTGCGCTCGAACTAAGTCCAAGCTCCTATAGTAATTTGATTTAAATATCACACCATAGAAAAATCGCTAAATTTGGCCTTACTATGGAAAAAATCTACTATATCTAATGGTCATAACATGTCCTCCACTTACTGTTATAACTTATAATATTTGGCGAAAAATACCAGCTATTTTCCACGAGAAATGTTATACGCAGGTACTAAAAAGAGATATTATTGAAAAAAGTAGGAACTCCTTATGCATTGATCACGTAATAAATTTGCATTTTGTATTTCAACTGAAAGTGTGTTGTTTGTATATTTTTTCAACTATTTGAACAAATTATTCGATTCGATACCCTCCGCAGTAACTTTTAATTAATCTCTACAAAATCTATTACTTTTGTTTCACATAAGTTAAATGAGTGGTTATTTTTGATTGCATGATCTGCCAGTGCACATAATTGATTTTTGGATTTTATTGGACTTTTATGTTGGGAGATTCTATTTTTTAGATATTGGGATGTTTGGCCTATATATATGTTATCACAATCATCACACGGTTTTGAATAAACTACGTTACTTTTTAGTTCTTTAGGAGTTTCAGATTTTAATTTCGAATAAATGAGTTTGTGTTGTGTTTTATGATTCCTATGTGCTATTTTATAGTCTGTGTTTTTGAAAACTATTGCTTTTTGTTCAGATAAATTTTTTATATAAACAATTCCTCGTTACTGAGTTGTTTGTATGTTTGAGTTGTTAGTTGTATTGATGGATTATTTTATCATTTTTTATGAATAACTTTATATTTATAAAAAAGAGGTCACGAAGAAGAATCATCTAAATATTGTCTCTTTGATGACTGGAAAAAATCTTGCTCTAACTACCTGGGTACTTATGATTGAACGGTTTGGGAAGATAAAAAAAAAGGATTTTGCAACCCGTACCAAGTGTACAGTGCTGTCCACGCTGCCAGTCATTTTCTGCCATCGAGTAATTCTCCCGCAAAAGGAGAGAGGGGGCATTGTTACCCCTACCTATTCTTCCCCTATTCATCCAAACATTCTCTTTCTCCTCCCTCTCTACCGATGCAGTTTTTAAGCGAGCCACATCCACATTTTTTCCTACGTTCCGCCGGACTTCGTCCCTTCGCCGTGGTGGCGAGAGCGGAGGGTCCTTGCCCCGAATGCCGCGCGCGAAGACACGCGTTCCGGCGGACGACTGACGGCTGCAAGTTTGCACCGATTGCGACCGGTGTATACCACACACACCCACACGCCTCGCCTCTTCCACCGCACCATCGCCGGACAACTTTCTCTCTCTCTCTCGGTCGTTTCCACATCACCTCCCCGCCAACAGGCCCACGCGCCCGCCCACGGACTTCTTTTTTTTTTAATCCGTGGAGTGCACCGGAGAAATTAGATAAATGGGCGGATATTTGGAGGAGCAACCGACCGCTGGTCTGGGGTCGGGTCATTTTCGTCATTGAGGTCAGCTGGGTAAGGGAAGGGCTTCTTTTGGAAAGATAGTTAGGTGAAAGGAAACTCCTGTGTATGCATTATAGTGGTAGCAATACTCAGTGGCAGTAGTGGGGAAGACCAATTTCAACAGAAGAATCATTTGCCTATTCCTAACCATGTAGTTCCGCACTGGGGATAAGAGAAGTCTGCGCGTATTACCACCAATCTTGTCAGGGTCAAAAACCTTTGTTGTCGCAAACATGCCTTAACATCAACTTTCAAGCACTCTATGTCTTTGAATATAGTTTATTTTAAATGAGTTTCTCCATGCAATAATATATTACGTAACTCGCGGGCAAAATCTGTTCCAATGTTATTAAATACGGAGTCGTTTCTTTTTTAATGAGGTGACTTTTTGAAAACCCATCCGCGATTATTGATTTTCATTAAGGGTACAAATCATGAATTGCATATTTTTTATTGACGTGTTTGATAGAGCTTACCTGTTCTTTTAACGGATTTCCACCCTAGTTTTCACTAATAATCATGTTGGGCACAATTTCTGTGTTCTTTCGGGATGCTAACTATCGGCAGATTACCATACCTTTCGCCGATTCGTCTTTGTTCGTATACGCTGAAGTTGGGCGATGTGCTCACATCTGCGCTGACTTAATCACCTTGAATGGATATCTCCCATAGACGCAACTGCTAATGATAATATAAAACTGTTGGCAGTCCGTAAATCACCGTATTTGATCTTGTGGATACGGTGATATGAGCACGTTAATTTTTCCTTTGGGTGATATCCGCTCGGGCATTTTCGCTTAACTGATTTAATCTGTTTAACACAGAGCGTGTTTCACTTACATTTGTGATCTTGTCTGCGCTAAGCAATTGAAACATATCTTCACTATTGTTCGTTTGCGTCAGTATGTACGCTAACAGACGACACCTGTGATGGGAGGTAAATATGCATTTATAGAAACCGGAATATCTCAATTTAAAAGTTGGTTGTTATAAAAACTTGAAAAAATACGAGGTATGTTAAAAAATAACGAGGCATTTTGTATTAAGTAAAAGTTGTGCTACTTATCAATTATTGGACCTTATATTCATCAGAGTACCATCCTAATCCGTGAATACACTTAATCCTGCGGTGTTTTCACGTCGCCATTAACTTCTAGAATGTTTCTCTGGGAATCACCTACATTTCTCAGTCGAAGCCTTCCTGGTTGAGGATCATCTTTTACTGACTAATTACCAATTTCATAAGGGTAAGCCATTCATTACACTACGTACAACTAAGAAACTTATCTCCGTGAGCCTCCTTCAAAGTTCTAAAATTTTCGTAAATAATTTCAAAAGTTTCATACAAAATTTCAAGTTGTAATGTTAGTTTTGAAACTCGAATACAGCAACAATCAACGCAGTGACAAAAATATCTTCCACTTTTAGGTATGTTATGGAAACTAAACAAATTGTTGATATGTTAGACCTCGGTTACTCGGAAGTAAGGGAAGGATCCATCCCCGCAAACCAGGCGTCGCTAGGACTATCCGTTATGACGCAATAAAAAAGGTTGCTTTTCTTTTAACAGACCTCGTAAATAATAATTAAAAGTTTAGCGTTTCAAGAATGGAATTTTACCTCTTCTTGATATAAGTTGAATATCATCCCGTCCTCTTCTATACTTTATGGGGCAGATCGCTTCATTGTCAAAATTAATGTTTGCTCGTGTGTTCCCATTTGGTACGATGTCCGCTAATCTGCGAGAGGTAATTGGAAAGCACCCACTGTCGCCATCAGTATTCGCCGAAAAAGCCATCCCTGAACCGGGAAAGAGAGAGTGCATCAACTCTCTCCCCATATGCCCTTTTTGTATTCCTTGTCTTTCTTCTCCATCCAATCCCGTCGCCCCGGATGCATCTCGCCCGTGGGCCCGGTCTTCAGGGAGTTCATTTCACGCTCCAGAAGAGAGGCACACATGTTTCGCGGGAAAGTGTCGGCCGGCGACGCCCCCAAACGGCGAAAAGAATGGGGAGAAGCAAGTGCATCCGTGGGAACGGGAGGCGGCGATGTGGTCCGAATGCCACTGCTGCATCCGAGGCCCGTCTTTGTTTTGCCGGGCTGTGATCGAGAGTTTTGCCCCGTGGTAGGCACACCTTGTCTCCTAGCTTTCATTGCGCCGAGATCGAGTCATCAGTACGACTCTTTCTTAAATTTCGCTCTTACATTACTGTTGTATCGGGGTTCAAAGTGGTACGGAGATCGAGAGTGCTGGTTCTCACTCAGGGAATGTAAGAAATTTATAGCCTCGACTTGTTGGAATTGTCCCGTGTTCACGTCTAATACTAACACACTATGTTTTTTCTCTAAATTTTATCACTACTCGAGCAAGTTTTCAACTTAAGGCTCTATTTTAACAGTGACAGACCGTGTTTCAGTTTTGGGCAATTGTTATTATAAGAGGTTGAATGTTATCAAGTGCTAGATAAATCCTTTCAAGAACTCTGTGTTCACATCCTCGCTACTACACTTTGAAATGTGTGGTTAAATTTTTATTAATTATTAGAGGTGACCAATAATTTAGGTATTTTAAACTAAATGGTAGGTGAGAGAAGAGTTTTTCATATATAGTCATCGTTGTGTGCAAGATGATGTAACCTTTCGTTAACTGAGGGATCTATTGTTGTAAATTGAATCAGACTTGGGAGATATGGCGGTGGCGTCTGATTTTTGGTTAAATGAAATGCCTTTCTTAGAGTCAACTCCCACACATTGAAAGGGTGAATACACTACTTTTTATTGTCTTTGTTAACGTTCAATGACGCTTTGTACAATTTTTTTGTTATTCTTATCCACTTTCCTCGACTCACGTTATACCAATAAGACGAACCATTCCACATTGCATTTATGTATCCCCTAAAATGCTCGCCTGTTGCCTTGCAGTGGTCTGAATATCACAGATATTAAACTTATGGACAACTCAAACCAAGAATAGCATCTCGCGTTCTTTTACACTCACAAACCAATGCCTTCCACAAATTCACTAAATAATTTTTGCCTAGCTTTTCTGTATCGTTATCATTTCCGCCAAGTTTTATGCCTGGATTTTTTTGCTAATGTGGGTTGCTTAGGGTGCACGGGAACTTCAAATTGTATAGTGCACCCTTATATGGTTGGAGATAATGGGAAATGTTACACGTAGCCGCTCACATCCCATGGAATTTCTCGATTTTCAAGAAGAGACTAACATTTTGCTATAATTAGAAATGTGTGACCATTTACTTAAAAATTGGTCCAAATTCATTGAAATATATATTTACATACGTGCCCATCACGCCATTATCTTCTGGGGTATGTAAAGTGCAAGAGTAGATTATTTCCGTTAGCCCGAGAAAACTGGCTCCCTTTCAATCATTTTCTCCATTATGCTCTCTCCTTGCAAACCAATTTCGCGTCTATCACACTGCATTTCTTAACATGCTCTCCTATCTCCTAATAGTCCTCCTATCTCTTCCAAATAATAAATTCTCCTTTTCCGAGACTTTTATCACGTTTACACATGACTTTCGCGGTCGGCCGCTTCTTCTCACGCCATTCACTCCACTGTCATATATATGTTTCGCTACCCAACCTTCTTCCATTCCCTCGACATAACCAAACCGCCGAAGCACACGTATTTCATATTTGCCCATTACCAGGGCCTCCAACCCACATTCTTCCATCGCCCACTCACTGATGATTGATGATTCTCTTGACTTATCCAGGTTTGTGTGCCATATGACAGTGTTGGGAGGAGAGCACTTTTGTGCACCACGTTTTTTCGCTTCCGTAGGTAAACACTCATTCCTTAGTATATTCCACACACTGCTGGCAATAGCACGCCATATAATTTCTTCATGTATCTTTCTATCTTTCATGAACTTACTCCAAATTGTCTACTTATTCAATTATTTCTTCATTTACCTTTACAATTCAATCATTTTTACCAATCTCCCTAGCAAAAACTTATCTGTAGTTTGGTCTCTGATGCTTATATTCTCAGATTTTCTCTATTTGTAACATCGTAGAAGTTATCTACGAGCCTTTGTAATTCTAGAAGGCTCTCGTAGAGCAACTTTTCCATATCTGCGAATTATTCATTTAAGATTTAGTCACTTATTTATTTGTAGTAGTAGAATATCGCTCAGACTACATGATAGTGCGTATAAAAGAACTCTGTAGTAATCTCCATGCTCTTTTATATAAAAACCGACCATGGTTTTGACACGTTGTGTAATTATCAAAGTAATAATGATACAATGCGACTCCTGAATAATGACGCAACGTGTCAAAAATGATCAGATTTAATTACGAAGAGTGTGGAAATTACTACTGTGTTATTTTATTCGCACCACCATAAGTATAGAATACTTGCACAGAGATACACCTGAAACGCTTTAATACGATTTCTCTAACTGCCTCAAGGCTTTGTGAACATTAACCTAACGACGAATAGGTGTTAAGTTATATTCGATACTGGTTTTTACTCTCTATCTTAGGAGATACTCGGTCGAGTATTGAACGTGTCTAATGGAGCGAGACGTTTGTGCCCCGAGAGGACGCGTGCGTCATTAATATCCGTCTCGGCGGCAGCGAAGACGGCAACTTAACCGCTCGATGCCCGTCATTACTTTCCTTCGTGCGCGCTGATTTCGCTTGGCGTAAAATTATTCCGTTCGGCGCACCCAATGCTCACCCAGTGGAATAAATGGTGATTCGTCATTTTTTACTTGCAACTAGACCTTCAGAATCGTGATGACAGCTAGAAGGTTCGGGTTGAAGTGGAGAGGGGCATGCTTGTGTAGTTCAGGTGAATAAGTCAAAAATAGTCTGATGCTGACGTAGTTTACAAGCGCAAAGACTATTTGAATTAATTTGTGAGGTGATTCGATATAGGTGGAAGCTAATTGTGTCCACTAAATTCTATTTTTAACCGTTAGATCTTTTCAAAAAGAGAGGTATCAGGAGTGAATGGTGGAATATCATCATAGTGAATAACAGAAATGGCAATTTTCCACTTTGGTAAAATTATCTTTGTCCATAGCTTCGATGTAGTACAGGTTCGAGGTTATAGGTCCGGTGACTTGATGATGATGCTGGATATCGAAACTATGGTTTTCATTGGTTATTAATTGGATTATTATGGTTATAATGGTTATTCATTGGATCTTTAATTGCGAATTTGTACTCGGAGCTGGACGCCTGATTGATCATGCAATAATAAAACCACGATGCCATGCAGTATCATTCTCAAAAGCTGTAAGTTGCCGTCTATAAGCATTATGGACATCCATTACTTAATCTGAACCGAAGAAAAATGAGCTTCCATAAAGTTATTCTGATAGAATAAAAAGTTTATTTTTTCATGCTACAAATCTTATTTTACTTGAACTTCAATGATGTATCCCGAGATAACAAGGTTGCAGCGCTTTTTAGTGAGTTAGTTTGAGAAAAAACTGCAGTTTTCTCAATATCAATCTCCAACTGGATTTTTTAAATATCAGCGGGCTGCGTTTGTTTTTATTTAGTCGTGCGTTACTAATTTCAAATCGCATTTCCCACCCGTTTGAGACCCTCCCAACTCCCTCATCTCCATGATCACATGTGTGCACAGCAGCGGCCTTGAAGCTCGAGTGAATTCGACTTCCATCCGCAACGCGGTCACCAGTTAATTGCCGGTGCCTCTCTCTCAAAAAATTGACGTCGACATGGACTGGGGAAGTCCGCATCCGCGTGAAGCGACTCCCACACTTGCGTGGGTAACCACACTCGAGAGTGGGAAACTGCAAATCATTTTACCATCTCTTTCCCTCTCAGTCACTTTTTTTTACGCTTTTCATGGTCTTACATATTCCCCTTCCCATACATCTGTGGCCCCGCCCACTCAAACAGTGCTACCGCTTGGCCTGTTGAGTTTTACTCCGCAGTCCTTTCGCCCTCCCAGCCTCTCCGCTTGAGGGCACCTCGGAAGTGTGGGCGATCGCCGACTAGGACGGAGGTCGCGGCATGAGATTCTTGAGAGTGAGTCGGAGAACACGAATGGGGAGTGCTTTACCTGAAAATGGGCATCAAATGAGGATCTTTTACCCCTCTATCATTTCTTGTGCGCGGGCCGGCGTTTTGGAAATTTTGTCCGCTTATACAACTGCGTCATGCAATGCTATCCCTCCCGCGTAGGGTCAGGAGCGCTTTTTGTAGGGGTAGAGAAAATTTGAATACGCCAGTAAGTGTGGCGGAGAAAGACTTTGAGGGTAGAGGACTGCAGTTGGTTGGCAACGCAGCCAAAATAACCGCATTATTTTAGAGCAGCGACGCAGCAATCAACCGCAGGGGAGCATCCTCCACCCCCTCTGAATTTTGAATTCATACAAATGAAGGCCACTGAAGGAAACAATGACATATTTGATTCTTTTAAAACATAAAAAATTGATTATATATATTTTATACTCTAAACTTTATTTAAGACTAAAGCTAAACCTTGAATTATAATATAATAAATTAAATCTTAAATTAATATGTTCGTAATTTTTAAGCTTAAATAACCGTGAGATTTGTATTCCTTCATTAAAATGCACGTTAAAAATCTTACAGAACCTGTTATACTGTAGTCAAAATTGCAGATTACAAGTCACTATTACGATACTCCCGAAGCGATTTTCTCGCTACGTCAGTGCGGGAAAAAGTTGCCACCTGAAGAATTTTTGCTGTTTTCGTAATAATTTCAATGAAGGATACTGATATTTTTATTTTGAAATTTTTTGTTAGAACACGGCATTCATGTTTATCATTGTATTAAAATTAAATTTATTTTAACTTTCTCATGTATAAATTATTTAATACGATTCAAGCCTATAAACCTTTTTAAGAATTACCCATATAGTTCATGTTTTCATTATTTTCTAGATTATTTCTGTACCGACTTTTTGATGTCAACACCGCAATTTTTTTCGAATAAAAATTAATAAAATGCCGAAAACTCAAACGGTAGCGATTAGTTTTGCGCGCCGAAAGCAGTGACCTTTTGTTCAAATGTAACTAACTAACAGTGCATCACAGCGATAAATTGAGAAAAATGTATGATATGACCGTAGAAATGAGCAAACAATTTTGTTTTTTACTATATGGTTTTCTTATAATCGAAGGTCGAGGATGCCAAACTCGAGTACCTTTACTTTCTTTACTAAATGCATTTGTAGATGTATACGAAGCCTTTTTTATGCGCTATGCGCTAGGGTGACACTGGCCAATCGGGAGAAAAAAATTACTTGCGGTGTTGGAAAACTTGAACTTTTTGGAGAAAAGGAAACTTCCTTCGTGGACATCCTCTTTTTGGTGGTTTAGTTGTCGGTGTTTTGTTCCGACCGGACGGTTTCTCGGCGAGGGGTGTGAGTTAGTCCACCCACCGGTCGTTCAAGTCTCCGATGCTCTCCTGACTTCATTTTTTCAGCGAATTCTCGGAATTTTTTTCCTCCGTGGAAAGTCTCATTTTCTTTCCGTGCTCGAAAACGGTGTCCGGTCGGTTCATTAATGGGCGAGGACCGCTGATTCTGGGGCGCGTGGCTGTAAAAGAACATGAGTGACTTGCGGAAAAAAAGAGGGGGAATAAAATATGCTGACTCACGCCCGGCGGAACTCTCACTTTCACCTGGCACCACCCGTATGCGTGAGATGTGCCAATGTTTGTTTTGGCGATGTCTGATAATGCATCTGGCGTTGATGATCGCGATATTTGACCGTTGATAGAGGTATTAACCCGGATTAAAATCTTTCCTGTCCTCCGCGGCTGCTTCAACTCTCATTGCAGTTAAATTATCTGTGGTTGTTTATTACTGTTAAATGCAATGTTATTGATGCATCCCATTTCTTTGAATGTGAGAGCTGTAAGGACTTCCTGCCCTGACAGTATTAGTAGTCCCAGCTGAATCTCTAGAAATCAATCTTCTAAGTTTATAGTAATAAAAATTAAACACTACATCCAAGTTTTTGAGTT
Source organism: Ceriagrion tenellum (assembly GCA_963169105.1). NCBI lineage: Eukaryota > Metazoa > Arthropoda > Insecta > Odonata > Coenagrionidae > Ceriagrion > Ceriagrion tenellum. Next base: position 103,202,229 of record OY720632.1, on the reverse strand, counting down.
GCCCAGTTGTCTTAGTAGTCTAATGTTAGCTGGTGCCGAGTTATAAAAAAATTATTCCATCTCTCGAACCGATACTTAAGAAAATATAGACATTTTGAAATGGATTTAGGAAGAAGTGGAATATATTTGTAGGTTCTGAAGTACACGGACAAATTTGGATTACTTGGACTCTCATGGTGAATTGCACCTACCAAAGCATGAGAAAATTTGATTTTTGTTATTAGCTTGTATGATCAAAACAACAATGTTAGCGTATGAAAAAAATATTATAACTCATATCAATAATGCCTGAAAAAAATAAGCATGAATTTTTTAACTTAATAAATGAAGGAGACCTTCCGTAGTCAGCAATACTTGGGCTTTACAAAGTTCCTAAATTTCATACGTACGATTGCGTACCACAAAGTTGCACCTGTAGGCCATATGTCCTTGTTGTTGTAATTCCTACCATGATGGAATCCCTTGTACTCCGTGACAAAAAATACAATCGGAAATTTCAGAGTATCAACTAGTAAAATGACCTCGGATTTTGTCGAAAAGATGTTACCAGCCATTCCTATGTATTCTCACCTCCATTCACTTTTCAAAACAACTCCGGAGCTGTTAGTAATTTCCGTTCATACCTCAGGCTTGCTTTCAAGTATAATTTCCTAGTGAGAAAATCTGGTTGTGTTCAGCTTCGATCCTAGTTAAACGTGTGAATGCAAAAGTAGGGAATAGGAAGTGTTTCAAAGGCTCATAATGCTAGATGGTGCGGAAAATAAGGCAACGGTTGGTAGCTTGATAACCATGAAATCGCCGCCAGAGGGTCCCTCGCCTCTAGCCGAGCGCGATCTAAAGATCTAACGTTTCTCGGGCAAACTATGGGCGTGGCAATGTTGCAACCGGAATCGAGTTTGAATAAAGGGAAGTAAATCTTGGTTCGATAGTGCTGACCCTCATAACTTTCCACCATCGAAGAAATTTACTCGGCCGCTCAGATTGTTACCGAAAGACATTCTATTAAGTCGTCAAACAGATAATTCACCGTCTATAACTTTTTTTTCAAACCGTTTGACTATTTGAAGCAAATTTTTTGCCCCGTTTTTGATTTATCAGTGCGAGTGCCGCAATTGCCTTTCACATCTCAGTAACGCAGAAGACCTGACGCAGAACGAATTCATTTTACAAAACCTCTCATGTTTAAACCTACCACATTTAATTTTCCTCCAATTCTCCCCCGCTGGAACTGACAATTAAGCGTGTGATTGCTCGTGTGGACTTGCTGGCGGAGACACAATTATACATAGATTTTCTGACGTAGATCTTGAGACGTTCCTCTTTATTTGTTTCCTTCTGTATTGCAGGAAAAATAACTGGTGTGGGGAAATACTCTTTGGTACTTAGTTTTTTTACGAACAGTCAAATTGAAATTATCTATATCCCTTATTTCTGTTATTATGAAGTGATTTTGAATGTAAAACTAAATGAAAACTTGATCTATCTAGTCATAAATCCCTTTGTAAGTTGTCAACTCTAGAAAATGGAAAAATGGAAACGTGGTAGCTGTCCCGATATAGTTGTATTTCAATCCCCGTAATTCCTTCTGGATTTCCCATAATTCCTTCCGAATGATTTGTTTAGGCAGTTATCGGAGGAGCACTCCTGTCCCATTAACCTCTCTATAAGGTTTTAACAAGTAAATAGGTGTTTAAGTTTTGCGACTATGGTCTATAGAAGACCATAATCCATCGATTAATCATTATGAGTCATTCATCGTTTGATGGGTCGTAAGTTTTCAACACATAAATTTCTAAATTTAAGTTTAGAGATTTTTACGCGTAGCATATGTTCTTAAATAATAATGGCTGGAACCAAACCCAAGTACCTTTGGTAGGATTGGGATTATCTACATTTTCTTAAACTATCAATGAACCAAATTTTATTTCCTTGCGATAACTGAGTAGTGATTACTAGAATTTTTCATCCTTCCTTCTATTCCTATTTCACCTTCCTTCCACCTATTTCACCACCTTCATAATTAAACTGTCTCACGATTGACCCGATAGTTGAACTATATAATCGAGCATGGAATGTATCTAGTCTCACTGGGCCTTATAACCCTCAAGTTGATGGTACGATGGAATCTCTCGAAGCGTGAAGCCCTCCACTATTTCAATAAAGTCTATCAACCCATAAGTATCACTCAACATTGTAACTGGACCACCTGGGAATGTGGTCGTAACCATCACAATTATCTCTAGAGCGCCTCCGAATAATTTTATACCCCGTAATATATTTCAGAGCTTTATATTGAAATGAATGCTCTTAATACAGGCCATTTAAAAGAATATGTTGAATTTGGGTGGTCTATAAGTAATCATCGGATAAAATTGCCCGTATTTCATTAAGCGTTTGACCTTGGAATAACCTGAGTTAAATTACTGTCTTCCATTTGTATTGAACTGACGGCTAATGTCGTTAAGCTTTTTTCTGTCTTGCTATCAGTTTATTAGGCCCGAGGAGCTTTTCCGATGAATGTTCATTAAGTAACAGAACTAAATATGCCTGGAACTAGCAGCTCGTGAGATAAACTAGTGATAAATTTTATCATTTGCCGTCAAATCTCATTTATTTTATGGAATACGTCTGCTAGTCCTTGCAATGCAGCGGTGAAAACAATTTAGAATCTCGTACTGGTCATTCAAATTTTAATTGCTTCTACCCGTAACCCATTTTGAAAGCTACACCGGAAAGCCAGCTGCAAATCCCCTTTCAACCGTCCACCAATGAACCGGAATGTCAGTCCACTATCCGTTTGCAATCATCTCACAAAAAATTCACCTCTGTGGAGCCATAAACAATTACATCCAAGCCTTTCGCCTTTCTGGCCGCACGGTGACTTAACACTTTTGAGGTGGGGAGAGGGTGGGAGTGTCACAAGGAGGTAATAGAGGCTTGGCTGGTGTCCTTACATTCCATGACTCGCGAGCGACCAATTGCAGTCATTAAACGGCTCATGTTCCCGCTCCGGGGCACTTTCGAAAGGGAGAGGCAGTACCACACACTGCGCTAGCGGGCTTCAGTCGTTCCGGCCGAATCGATGAAATATTTTCATTCATCGGATGGAACGGATAAATCGATACTTCTCCTTCGTCATCGTTTGACCAATGACTTTAGCTTAAGGTTTTAACATTTCACATCCCCTTATGGTAGTTTGAGCGAAATATCATTTTACCTAGAAATCAATGAATTTGGTCTCAATTTAAAGAAAAAATTATAATCACCCATCCATTGACCTAAAAATTCAACCCCTTATCACATTACTTTCCGAGATATTTTCAATAAAATACTAGCCATTTTACATGGGAAATGGTCCGTGTATGCACTCCAGAGAGACCTTATGTAACAAATGAGGAATTTGTAATACCTAGACCTCGTCAAAAATCAACAGTGTGTAGTTTGTATGTTTTATCAACTATTTTTGAACATTAATTTTATTGTCACCGCATTAAATTCTTCGAGATCACATTAAATCTCCCGTCTTGGTGGAGTTTCAAACGTACTGCTTGAAACAAATGAGTCAAGTTTAAGATTTATTTAGATATTTTCATTTGATTACTTGCAATTTCTGTCATGTAAAACTATATTATTGCACCATTAATAATGCTGTACTTAAATCGTGTGTCTCACAGCTGGTAAAATCAAAACGTATAACTCGAATATGGTCTGTATTATGATTAGGGAACTACTCGCTCGCACTACCTTAAAGTTTACCCTGTAGTCGGAAATACTTCCTTCCTCATCGTCTGGAGTGCGACAGGAGAATTTTCTCTATGGCTGTAACCGTTTCCGCTCTCGCTGCGAATCCCATCTATTAAGCTGGTTTCAGCGATTTTAGTCTACATACAGATTTGCGTTAAGCTTTGCTTAGGTGTGCTTATTATCGATATGTACTGATGAGAGTGCAAAAATTGCATGTTACCAACTTAGTTTTGCACTAAGCCTATGGCACTCGACTTATGTGTCGAAATTATTCAATACTACATCCGTAGACTTTCCCATAATTGCAAAAAATATCAATAATATTATTATGATATTATCTAACAAATATCAAATTATCCCTATGAGTAATAAAGAAATAGTTACTTATGATTTTCACCTACATTTGAATTCCACCCCGCAAATCCAAGACATAAAATTGCTTTAATCACAACTTAAATATTGAAATATAAATCTTGAATCATTTATTTGACTACGCGTTTGGTAATTTCGAACGTGTTAAAGAATGTAGGTAAGTGAAGTGAGGTCCGATAATTTTTTTTCAACTTACTTGAAAAGCTATCATAATGTGCCCTCAACGCTCCGACCATGAACTGAAGATGTTTGAAAAACTACCTAAGAATGTAGCTGACGACAGTTGACGTGCTTTAAAATCGATGTTTACCAAAATTTTTGAGACTTAAAAAATAACTATTTGAATTGCCCATTATTTTTATACTTAATGTTTTACTTTGAAATTAGTTACTTTTCTTCGACTGCGTAGCAACATGGAGTGATCTTAATCTTTTACAGCATATAGGTATGAATTTACGCGACGACAATTTATCTTTTTAAATAAACATGCAATACGCTTGATGTCCTAAGCACTCTACGAAAGTGATGGAATCTAAGGAACACACAGCTAGACGGCTGAATGTATTCTGAAGTGAAATCCACGTGTACCAATGAAAAATTTGAATAATGTTTGGAAATACTTGTTGATGAAAATGGGAACTCGAGCTTTTTTATTTCTTTTGGCTATCGAAAAATATAAAGAATTGAACTCAACTATTATTTCCAGTTTATATTATTCTGAAACTTCAGCATGAATGAATTCACGAAGCAAATTTTGCATCCATTGTGTTATTTTATTTGGGGCAAAATCCTCGCCGTGAATGGGCGTTTTTTTTGCTCTGGAGGCTCGTCGTGGTTATGAACGACTACCCGCTACTGCGGCAATGGCTGGCTTCAAGCACAAGGTTACCCTATTGATCGTGAGCTCTCAACTGAGCGTGAATCTATAATAAATCATGGCGAAGGATGTCGGCCTGACGTAGAAAGTTTCTGCACTTCGTAAAATGCGTTCAGTCACTCCATTTTCACCCCTTATTATATTCTAGGAATGTGCCTATTTTCTTCCCATTCATCCTTCATACGTACCGGCCGAAGGACACTCGAGAGAACCTTTAGTGTTTTATTTTTGCTGCTTGTAATCTTCTAGGCGCAAAATCTCTGAAGTAAAATGTAGGCAGAGTCATCACAGATCTTCAAGTCATACAGTTGCAGCTGACATTTCAATATAAAATTAAGTTTTACTCTCACCAATGTACTGTTATTATTTATGTATGCTCAAAATGAGGAAACATGTGCTCATGGTGTATTCCTCATACTCGGTTTGTTTTACAGACAAGTCTCATACAAACTCCAATTTAAAATCCGGTAGAATATACGTCGACCTCCGGCACTGATTATAGTCTCCGGCATGTATCATGGAACAGAAGCGCAAAAAATTCAAAACAATAAAAGTCATTTGATCCAAAACGGCCCTTACGTGGCCTGACGCATTTACGGTATCGTATCTCTGCTCGACCTGTATTTTGATGGGAAAAATCTAATCACACCAGCTCACTGACTTTTTCGAAGTGAATATAAATAAAAATTGGTGAATTTCTTCCTAAAAATGCTCCGAAATTATCGTGGCACCAATACCATTCCTAGATGTTATGCGCCAAACCCCTGATGACTCGATGTTTTGACGCCGCAGGGAGCACGGGTTGTTTTCAACCAGTAAATATTTTCTTTTAACAACGTTATTCTGTGTCGGATTATAATTTGGCCCTGTACTTTTTACATGAATTTAACTCAAAACAACTTTTGAAAATTATGCATGCTACCTATGTAGGTGACTAAATTGGAGCGGACGTTGTCTCAGAGGTTCTCTCCACGCACAAACTGCTGATCAAGTCCGTTTTCTGCAAGTGTCGTATTTTTAGTGAGAAATAACAGCTGAAAAAATATATTTCTTTTCAGAGCCGAGATAAATGAAAGTGAGCGAGTTTTTTTATACACCGCGTGTATCACAAAGTGGAGCAATCTCTCGCACTCTCGTCTTTCACGTAGTTCCTCCTAAATTTCCGTCCGGTTACACTTTCTCCGTGCACTTCGGGCTTCGAGTCGGGAGGTTGGCTAATTTCCGTGCGGGCGAACTTGGCTCGTGGGTTTTGCTCCGCAACCGAAAAACCTGTGCCATTGAGGCCGTTACCAAATTCTCACACTCTCAACCCACCGACGTCCTTCCGCTAACGAAACTCCTCTTTGGAGTGTTCGCGGCGGTGTGGCTGAAAACTCAAAACAGGGGGAGGGAATAAGAAAATTTTGGGGGCAGGGGACAGAGGTGAACTATGTTAACGATGTTTTATGCTAGTGTCATGCAGTATTGGAGTGTATAGATCTACATCTACATGCTACCCTGTGAGGGATAAGGTTTTGGTAGGAGAAATGGTGACGATTATTATGGGAGTGTATTTAGTGGAGCTCATTTTTAATTGTGGTCGCTTATTGTGCGCGGAAAGAACGAGTTCTTGCACCTATCTGTTCGGAAATGTATCTGTGTTATTTTATCGCTTCGGTCAGACCTAGAGACGTAGTGAGGTGTCATGATAATATTCTCCGTGTTGCTCTAAAACACACCAGTTCTGAATTTCTCGAGCAAGTGTCAGGTAGTATCTTCGTTCAAATCACACGGAAATTGTTTGTGGAAGGAAGCAATTTTTGTATCCATCAGCTTGACAGTATATTTCTCCTTTTGTCGATTCTATCAGCTTCGAAGAAATAGTGTGTGGTCAAAATTATATTCTGCATATCGTGCTGAAACTCGCTCTGTATGTACTTTTCGACAAATATTAGGCTGGTGTGTATCCTCTTAGTCTCTAACAGCTCCTAAACTAGTCTTCCCATTATGAACACAACACTTTCTATTCAATCGTTGAGGTTTTTAACGACGCGCGCAGTTTGTTTATGTTTTTTTTATTTTCTTCGCGAATTCAATCTTTCTTCACATGATCCAATGACATTGTCCTAATATTAGGCTGAGAAGATTATTTTTTTTTTTAGTTATTTACATCAAGTTGCATTTACATTTTACTTAATGTTGTTACGTAAGTAAATATAAAGAGTAAACGGTTGCACAGTGTTCTACTTAAATATAAAAAAGAAGCAAACAGCACTACTTAAAAATTGTTCTTTCTAAGGTATTCTGTGACAACAGTCATTTGTGCGCCTATACCCAGGATTGAGTCCAAGTGCCACCCTGGTGCATATTTTCATGCAATCATCACGCGGTTCCCTTATTGGAGCCTGTTCTGATAGTAAGTCTCATTTTAGATGATCGGCCGACGTATCAAGTAATCATTTTGTATTTTCGAAAACCACATAGTAGATTATAAAATGAGGATCTCATCGTTGATAAAAAGAGTCATTCCCTCCATCATAATATACGACTTTTGACTGAAAACTCGATAAAAATGGCTCAATTTGTGTGGTTGGATTAATTTCTTTCTTTTAAGACGTGAATGAATTCAGGGTCAATTCGGTAGAGAGTTTGTTGGACTCCTATTTTGAGAGACTCAATGGCTTAATATTTTCCTGGAGTACCACCTGAAGGCAGATTCCTTGGTTACTCCACGGAGTCAAGAACTCAATCTATGCCAACTGGCGGCTGACATGAAACCCCTTACTCGGTGAGCTCCCTGGAAGCCTCTCGAGGAGCCGGTTTCGAATCCCGGCAACAGTGGAGATTTTTCTCAATGGAATTTCGTTGCTTGATGTTTCTTGGAGAGCACTTCAGAGGGTGGCACTGTATCCTTTGGATAGGATGTTTTACTAAATGGCCTGTTATTCACTTAATTAAGAACAGGCTAATCTAGTCCCGGGGTTCTGTCCATCTTTCCTCAATTCCCCGAAGTAGACCCTCTCTTAATCGACTTGCGCAACAGTTATAATTCATTTTGTCAATGGCGACCTGAGTTTTCAGTCGCTTTCTCACTTGTACAGCTAATAAAGTGATTCAATGAGTTATTTAAGCTCGTGGGTCAGACACCACCATTAAAACGATCGCGTCGTCAGCTCAACTTCAAAACTCTAGCTTAGGCTCTTTTCAAGCTTCTATTGGAGCAATTTGAGACAAGCTTGATTACTCGATTTAAAATACAACTTTCAACGAAGAGGTAGTAAAAAAAAATAGATGAACCACGCCTTGTAATCTCTCACTCATTTAGGTATGTTGCCCAATCTGTCGCCTTCTCCCTTCGAGATTGGAAATATTTCCCTATTGCCCTAGAAAAAAACTTATTGAAAGGCAGTTTTTTCACATTCACGTGTTGAATGTTTACCTCAGCGGCATTATAATTGCGTTGGATGTTCTCGGGGTCATGTTGTGTCATGCCGCCGGTGACTTTTTTCTTCAACAGATATACTGGTAGGTATGGAGATAAAGTGAAAGGAAACTTTGCTTACTCTGTGGTATTTTAAATTTTTGTGATACTGGAGAAGTAGAGCGAGAGATTAAGACATTTTTAATAGTAATGATAGTCGACGGTGGTAATATTTATCAGGGGAGTGGGGATTAGGATCGAGTAAACTGCTGAGTAAACAAAAATATTATATTAGGAAGCAACTAGGGGTTCAAATACCTTCACCCGAGTACCGAATTAAAAATTTTGCTCACCCTCGTGGCTCACCCAAGTCATTCTTTTCAGTATTATACCAGCTGATTGATAGGTTTTTGAACAACACTTCAATCCTAGCCTCCAAATTTCTTGTAAATCGTTCCGTTGTCCCTCCTCTGGATGACCGACCATTAGATCCCTCTAAAATCCCTCATATCGTCTCCTTCTACTGATTTCGGCCAGGATTCCTACCCAATTCCTTCTGCTTCCACACTTCCCCCATGTTCTCCCCTTGACTGAATAATCTCGGCTCTCTGCCATCGTCAGAATTTCTGTTAGAAGTGTTATTGCAAAAGTTCCTACGGGAATCGTTAGTGGATTAATTTTAAAATGAAATATTGCACTCGTGATTTTTTTATTTCCAAAGATATCAGGATTCCACTAACTTATTTCCCACACTTCTGGGTCCTTGGGATGGGGAGCCAGTACTCTATCAAACCACCACACGGGGATAATCATTGAATTATGAGCGACAAAAACAGTGTTTATATTTTTTCAGCCTGCTCGCAATTGAGTTTAAGATAATCCTTAAGACGTTTAAGTAAAATAGTTTAACAAAATGAAAACACTATTTTTGTCAGCATGATCACAATTGAGTTTTAGAAAATTCATCTCATTTTTTGGATTGCAATAAATTCATCAAAATTTTATTGGGGGCTCATATGTCTGTTATTCAAATTGTCATTTATATTATTACGGCAGTGTCTGTGGTATCCTGCGGTAACTTTCACCCAAAACACACTTCCCTACTCTCAATCACTGAGATCCACCGCCCAATATTCCACCGAAACCACATCTTGGATCCTCATGTAATAATGGTACGTACCGGTCGTCCTCCCCTTTTGGTGCGGGTTGTCTGCAGTCCCGCGGTCTTCCTCCTGCAGTTTTCCTCGCCGGGACGCTCCCTCGAGTTCTCCTCTCTTAAGTGTCACTCAATCAAGGGGAACCAAATGGGGTGAGGGGGGGGGGGCACTCCTTTCGACCCTCCCGCTGTTGGGTGCGACGGAGGCGTGGTATGGATCTCCTTGTCCTCCCTCTCTTGTGGATATGTGTATGTGTTTCTGACTCAGAGGGCCGAGCCGGGGACCGCGGGGGTTGACGAGTGAATGTGAGCTCGGCTGAGAGTCCGCCCGGCTTTTATAATCTCTCGCATGAGGGAGGTGGAAGGAGAAAGCAATGTGAATTCGCGCGTTCACGGGAGCGGAAGGGTGGTGGATGGGAAGGGCGTAGGGGAGGGGGGGCGCGAATCCGAAGGGAAGAAGGGCGGCGGCAAGGGGGTGGGGGTGAGAGGGGAAGGTATCATGGGGCGCTCTCCCTTTTTTAAGCGATCGAGGGGAGGGTTGGGGTGGACGAGGTTGATTTACGCTGGTTTTTCAATAGTCACTGTATAGAGGGAAAATATATTTTCCACCTGGCGGAAAGTTCATTTTGTCTGTAGCACAGTATTTTCCAACAGGTAAAGCATACAGTATATTCCACGAGGTGTAAAATATACATATTGTCTATACTACAGTATTTTCCACCAGGAACAGTGTACAGTCTAATCCACCAGGCGGAAAATATACATTTTGTCTATACTACAGTTTTTTCCCACCAGGTGGGAAATATATTTTGCCTATACTACAGTGAACAAAATATTTTTAATGAGTGGATGAATACATACGCCCCCCAGTGAGTGACAAGCCAACATCACTATTAGCGCGATGTTTAAGGCCTCTTTACTCGGTACATTTTATTGTACGAACAAATGTATGAACTCCTTCACGAGGAAAATTGTACCGCGTAAAGCGGCAAACTGTATGATTGTTTAAATGACTGAACGGGAAATAGTACCTACTCTAATTTCATTCATTTTCTTGTACAATCTAAGATACATTCATTTGTAAAATAAAATGTGTAAAGCGGTCTTTACGGGCTTAACGATGTGGAAGTCCAGTGTCACTCTCGTAAATATAAAATGCATTTTCCCTCCAGGATTGTGTAAGAACACCACACCAGGTAAAAAATACATTTTGACTGTAATACAGGATCTTAAAAAATCCTGGAGGAAAAATACATGTTTATCATTGAAGAAGTGATTATGAATATCCACAATGTGTAGCTGGAATACATCGAACTAAGTGTGTTTGTAGTTTGTCAGACACAGTAAGCGTATGTATCCACTCATTTGTTAAGGATATTTTGAGACAAAGCACCATATGAAGGTAGCTTTTGCGAGATGTTTCAACGAATAAAAGTTAAAAAATTGGTCTCATTATCAAGGAAAATATCTCACGCACCAAAATATTGGCCAATTTCCTTACTTCTTTTCGATATATTAGTGATAAAATCATGCCCTTTTCTCACCTGTTTTGGCGTGGCTGTGATCTTTTGAGAGCCGTTATTAAAAAAATGAGGAATATCTTATGCATTATTCGTGTCAGGACAAAACAGTTTCCGAGTATAAATTTCCGCATTTGATGAAGGCTTTAATACCTTTGACAGACAGTTTTTTCATTCGTATCTTTTCTCAGCTGTATCTGAAAATACATTTTTTCTCACCAGAGAACCTCTCATATAATCTTACATTCGGCTGTGAGGTCATCTTAAGTGTTCACGGTAAAACAAACAATTCAAGATAGGGTCTTCTATGTGTTCGTATTTAGTTAATTACTGATAGTTTCAGTAATGTGGTACAGTGTTTTTTCGCTATTGGTGCTATAATATTTACTTTATGCATCTGACAGTTGTTTATAGTGAAAAGTACAACTCAACCGTGGTCATTATACTTATAAGAAAAACTGAGGATTACAACCTTACTACATACTTTGAACCCTAATTGCCTTAAATGATTGCGCCGAATCAAGGTTAGCCTCATGGTGTTCGTCCCTAAAACTCCAAGATCTATTGATCATTCATCCTTTTTTATCCGATCCAACTTATCATGTATCGTTTTTGTATTATTTGTGGTGAAATAATTATACGGTTGATCTAACAATTATTATTATACTATCAAGTTGGACCAATGAATATACATTTATTCAGTTTGGTATCTTTCCAAAAAATGAGGTCATGAGTGCACTTGAGGAAAGCTGGTTGTTGAAGGAAGGATTGATCTGGAAGGACGGCATAACTGCATTTTTAAGGCGACGCATCACACCCGCTCGACGGGACGAATTTGTCAAAATTTCCACCTCCGATTTTTTATTTAAGTCTTATGTCTTCAACTTTAAATTCTCAGATTGTAACTGAAAGACCTTTGCCATGGGATACTTGTTTCTCGAATACGGCAATTTTAACTCGGTGCATAAATACACCACCAGGAAACCGAAAATAGATGGAGTATATTTTACTGAAACTATTATCATAATTGAAAAATAGGTAAACATAGAGAGACGTATTAATCCTTCTTCTATTAGTATGCCAAGTAACAGCCATCATGATTGTAGGAAAAAACCTGTAATTTGTCCTTTTCTAAAAGCTACCCTAGTGATTTTTGGTGTGGATATGCTCGGATGGAGACGCAAATAGTTCCTTTAGTTCCAAATAGTTCTGCCTTTCCTCACAGACCTTTGGTCAACGCCACCTGTACGTACGCGTTTGAAAAAGACAAAGCAGGATATGTTAATGCGTTACCTGCTCCTAAATTGCTTGGAAATAAACGGAAATTATGCTTAATCAGAACAGTGCTCCACAAAAGCGATTCGTATCGAGATATAGCTAACTTTACATGCTGTGGTTGTAAACTACCATGGGCAAGGCAGTCTCGTTGATTTTGAATTTGAAAACAGACAGTATATCAAATGAGAGTGATACTGTGCATAGTATCTCGTTTGCATAATTGTGAACATCAGAATGTTAGTCCAAATTTTTCAGAGTGTGACAGCTCGCATCGGAGTTCAAGAGACTATGTGTAGATTCAAGTCTGAAATGAGAGAAGTCACTATGCGCCGGTACAGGGGGGTGAAGGTTTAGGGCCTCCGAGGGGAAGAGAATGGTGCAGGATAATCCATAGTGGTGCGGCGGTGCCGCGTGGCACCCTTTTGTGGGTGGCTCGAACTGCGCATGGCCATATGTCTCTGAAACTCAGAAAGATGTACAAAAAGGTATTCAATTTTGGTCCAAATGGACTAAGCTATCACATTTGATGTGAGAAGAGAGCTTTTATCACCCGAAAAGTGCACATTAATTTCATATTCTTAAAGGCCCTATGGGCACGGGCTCCCGATAACTAAGAATGACGAAGCGTTGACACATGGATTAACTCTCCACTACAATCATTTTAAGTGGTGGAAAATATTACTTTCCTCAATTATAAGAAACAAGAGCCACCCTAATGTACAATCCTCGACAAAATCAATGCAATACTGTGGTTCTGTCGGAGCGGCTCCCACGCGAGCCTTCCTCATGCATTGAGGAAACCTGAGGGTATTAACAGTGATACCGGCCACTAACAAATATCTACATTCATTTATTTTTAGCGTAAATTCAGTCTTTTCGTGTTTTTTGCTGGCTACTTTTTAGGTTTTTATAAGCAGAGAAGAAAACTTGAAAATCTCATTAGGATGCCAGCCAAAAGAATTGCAATATTGGAATTTAATGAATATGTATTCAGAAATGACGTGCGTAAAACTGTGTCAACCTAAGGCAGTGGAATTAAGGTTAACAACTGAACTAAAGATGATGTACTCTCAAGCAAATTGTTCTTAATTATCAATGAAAATATTTAAAACCTCCAAAGGCTTTAATCCGCATCGTTAATAAACTTTAGGAACTTTGCAGGCAATGTATTATGCATTGAGAAAAAGACAACTGCCGTGCTCAAAGAAGATAGGACTAAGAACCAGGAAAGAGTACTTAAAATTTTCGCGTGGATGGTGTCATTCCATGGTTCTGAAGCATGGGCCATTGGGAAAGCCGACCAGAAAAGAATAGAAGCCTTCGAAGCCTGGGGCTGGAGGAAGAGGATGTAGATAAAATGGACGGACAGAATAAGAAATGAAGTGTGCAGAAGAGTGGAAGTAGAAGAGGATAGGAACAAGTGGAACACCATACAGAAAAGAAGAACAAGTTGGATTGGATACACTCTGAGATACAATGGGTTTGTGAATAACATAATTGAAGGTAAGATAGAGGGAAAAGTCCCCAGAAGAAGACCGAGGAATAAGTTCATGGGCCATATAAAGAGGAAAGTAAATAAGAGGAGATACCAGGAGGTAAGGAACCGGCATATGATGGGGGATGGTGGAGGGCTGCAGTCAACCAATCTTTGGGTTGAACGACCAATAAATGAATATCATGCATCTTGGTAAATTAAATAATTATTATTTGAAAAACATGGCGATCGAGGGAGATTTATGTGAAAGAGAGGAATGTTCTGTTGGCTATTAAAGGAGCAGGCCCGTATTGCATTACATAATGGCTTTCGTCTCATCAGAATACGTCCTACGACTCCTCATACCGTCCATTAAACCTATTCTTTTCCAACCCCTTCCCCGCCTACTCAAAATACTTCGTCTGTAATAAGGGTTTCAGCATCCATTTGATATGTTCCAAGCGTCCACTCTCCAGTTTCATAATCTCCTCCTGAATTTTGTACCCCTCATGAGACACTTCCTCGTTCGTCCTTCCTTCCGTATACCGAACTCTCTCTATTCTCCTCTGCACCTATATCATAAACGCCGGAAGTCCGTCCTCGTTAACTTTTCTCCGAATATACGTATCTACACCAATCAGCATCGAGCTCCAAGTTAATATAAATAAATGTAAGAACCTTTATAAAAAATAAGGTCTCGGCTTTAATCCTTAGCCATAAAAACCTGTCGCAGGAAAGCGGGCGCATTGGAAAGAGGGTGTAAGAAACCTGTGGAACCCTTGAGAGGTTTGTGATTTAGGGAAGGAGGTGGACGTGAGGGGAGGTCACCCTGTCAATCAAGTGAATGTTCTTTTTTGATGCACGTGCCGACACACGTCTCAAAGTGGATTTTTGGAAGTGGTCAATAATTGGGCGTGCACTTCAGTCCTTGAACAGGCGTGCCAGTTTTTCCCCTTTCTGAGATCTTACTCACACGAGTCTTAATACTGTGCTAAAGACATCGAAGTGGTTTGCAAACTGCTTTCTCAATTCGGCAGTAAGTGGACGGTGCTCTTGTTTTCCTCCACACGGGGAAGTCCAGTTTGTCACCTGTGCCAATTCTGGGGTTTATGTGACTAGTCGAAAGTGTTTCAAACGAAAATACGTCATCAAAATTGATTAATTCCTTTTTTTATTCATTGTCTTGTTGATTAAATTAAATCTCTATCACTGTATAGTTTATGGAATCATTGATAAATTTATTTATCATACAGGAAATTCATATCCTAAAATCTCGCCAGCATCCTTCCATCTTAATTTCGTTCCAATTTGTCTGTATTAAGTGCGAGTAAATTAATGTTTAATATTTCGAAAGGTTACTTTCATTGCTGTAATATTTTAAACCTTTTAATTCCTTTCGCTGTATCACTGGAAGTTTCAAAATTCAGCAAAAATGTTTTATAAGTTTAATTATTTTTATTTCACAAAACGCCTTACTTATTCGTGTGTACATCTGTTTTTGAAATTTTATTAATTTTTCAGACTAATTAGTTATTAAAAAATTCTCAAGTTTGCCTTTCAGTTCCATATCTCGTTCGTAATTCACATCGCGTTATGGATTTAAACAACAGAATGTTGTAAAATTTAGTATATTATTTTTTTACCACCTTGTTTATGCGTATATATTATGAAACTAGAAATCTTTTATTGAAATCTCGAATCTTATAACTTCACAAAGAGAGATGAACTGTGTAAAAGATGGCCGAAAATACTTTTTGCACTTTTATTATAAAGTAAGCAATGGCATGGCATGACTGCGTAATATCCAAGGAAATGCAGACCAAAAACCATGTCAGCTGTGGGTTCTTTTTTAAGTCCAGCGGAAACCTTTGTGGTTATCTAATGATAGTCATCACATTGAACTACCTTTTTGTCGTGAAATCGATGAGATATTGATCGATTTCAATTAGCTGTAGAGTCTCACGTAAGTTTTCATACACATTACATGGAAGTACATTTTGTAAATGGTTTTGTGATTATTTTATTAATGTAATCACTTGTGCAACTCTTTATGAAGCCATTAACATGAACTTGTTTGGTTATTTTTCCAAAAAAATAAAAAAAATTGTATTCTTGGTGCTGCGTGGTGGATGTGTTCATAGCAAATTAAGGAATTTGGTTTCTACTACAACCTAAGAAAAGTATCTTGGCTCAACACCTCACGCCCTCCTGGTTTGAGGGCCGCCAATGACATCTTCCGGTGCTGTGTTGAAGTGCGGAAAATTCGGATTTTGTTATAAATGACGAGAACTCGATGAAAATGTAACAATAATTGTATTTCTTAAAAAATCAGTGAGGGTAAACCATTTATGAGGTGACCTGAAGTTGACATGCTACGTTGAAGCTTCAATCTATTTTTTTTACATGAAGTTACTCTTCTGAGTTAAAAAAGGTATACATTTTTTGATATTTCCTTCTGGGAACGCATGTAGATATGCAAAGTGTTTTTTGGGTTTGATTATAACTCCATAGCTGTGACCTGCCCCGTCTCCTCTGTTTATTTATAGCTACAGCCTTGACGTAGTAACGTTTGTAGAGTGCCGTACACCTGTTATATTTTTGTTTATTTTTCCAAAATATTATTTTTTAAATATGTTATGCTCGATGTTGCGTGGTGGATATGCTTGTACTGAGCTAAGGAATTACGTTTTTACTACAACCTAAGAATAGAACCTTGGCTCAACACCAAGCTTTGCTCATGTTAATCGCTTCATGAAGAGCTGCAACAATTGATTATAAGCTTATTATCGGAAGCCGTGTATACGGATATCGTAAATTTGAGGCGTGCGTTGGAACCGGCTGTTGATTGAGCTCTGTTGGTTCAGTTCTCGTTGTAGCCCCACATCCGGAATCCCGAGTAAGTACGGTAAAGTGGAAGTGTTGACGAAGGGATATCTAATTTCACGTGAATAGAGTCACCAGAACAACATTATCTACTAATTTATGGAGTGTGCCTGCTCGGTGAATAATTAAAGCCATCGCTCACCGCCTTACGTTTCCATTTTCATCCTTGATTTATCCGTTCGTTTTCGTGATTACTCCACAGGCCTTTTTTTTATCTTCTCTCAAGAATGGTATTTCACGATACCCTTGGAAGTATCATTTTAAACTAACAGTACGATGGAAACTAAGCTTAAACTACGCACTGGTTTGTTAGCTGAGGTCATTTCTTTCATTCAGGTAAATTATAGCCGTATAAAGTGCAGTAACACTTCGACGTTTCTGTTCAAGATGATTGCTGAATTATCTCTTTCGCGCGTTGGGCTTATAGCCCAACGCGCGAGCTATGGAGGCAGGTAACGATGATTTGGCGGATATTTGTTTCGAGTTCACTGGCCTGCCATAAGAGAAAGGAGATAATGAGAGGAAAGTTAATTTGTAAAGCTTTGGTGGAAGTAATAACCAGATTACCCGAGTGCTGTGGCCTACTGTTTTTTATTGTGGTTTATTTTCCTCGCGAAAATTTCTTTTTCACGTTTCTATTAAGAACTGTACGATTTCAGAGGCGAGTACGGGTGTCAATGATATCTTTTATTATTTCCAGAAATATTAGTCAAGTTGAGAGCCTTTTTTCTACCGTTGATTCATTACTGTAAGATTTTAGATTTTTCCGGCCACTAGATTGAAGGAATATACTCGGGTGTTCCTCCGGGTACCCGAGACGTTCAGTACGCTAATCATTAACATTTTAGGAGCAATGTCTGCCATCTTCTTTGGAATTAATCTCAGAGAATGAGATACTGAATTCCTTTTGACTAGTCGCATACATTTTTATCTTTGTTCGTGCTTAATATTTCACTTAGAAATACTTTTGAGCCATGTGTATGGACGATTATTATTATTTTCTTTCAAATTATCTTCCTTACCGGATATCGGTGATTTGCCAGTATTGCTAGTGGCATTTTTTCTCCTAGTTTTTTCTGATCATCTTTTTACTTTTTTGCAAGCTGTCATTTCCCTTAAAGTCCTTGCCCGCGTATGTTGCTATATCTGTGGAGTTTTAATGAGCTACGATATTTCTTAGTAGTTGAGGCCTTGGCTATGTAAGGCTTTTTGCCGTAGCTCTCGCCATGGAAGCAGATTTTATGATTTGTATTTCTTTAATAATGTTACAACCGCGTGTTATCATACTGTTCGTGTTTTATATTATTATTTTCCATAAAACTCACCATGTTTTAAAAATTGCTCTCAACCACACTTTTTTTAGGCTAGTTATTTTTACATGTAATTATTGCACAATATTTATTAGTAAGTGCGCTAGTAAATTTACATCAGCATATGGTGTACATTTAATCATAAAATAATAACAAAACATCCTCATCCCTTAATTCATTTATTCCATTTTCTGTTATTGCACTACACTGCGAAACTATCATGAGAGATTTATACTGAAAATAAATTGTTTTCTAACGAAAAATACTTTCCCTTGTGAAGACTTCCGCGGTGTGGTGAATGTGAAGATACAGGCCTTCCGTGTAATCCCCTCAATTGTCCATGATGTCGGTGCGACAATTTCCATAGCGTCGCGTTGCAGTGGGCTTCTGCAGGTAAAAGGTCAGCAAGTATACCGAAAACTGGAAGAGGGAGGACGCATTCTCGCTGCCCAGTGCTTGGAAACGTGTTCTGCGTGCGAAAGGCGGGTTCTATCATCGCGGGAGAAAAACAGCCAATCACAGCACACCCAACTTTTGCGGATGATTTATGACTCTCGCAAAAGTTGCTGGCGCAGAACTGTTTGGCGAGGAGGGGAGGAATAAGGGGCAGGTGTGGAGGGAAAATCCGGAGATGAGTAGGAGGAGGCAACGAGGAAGAGTGAGACAGGTGAACTTAACTACTTCGCGAAAAAGTCACGAGGTACACATTACCCAGGCAAGTGGTTAAAATCAGCCATCGCTATGACAAGCGCGACCTTCTGCAAACCTAAGCCTTTGTCCTAAGTGAAAATCAGAACATTTAAGTAATCACTCATTTAAATGTTAAGAATGCCTGTCGAGCTTTTTTCAATGCGACATTACACTTTGCTGACTGATTTACATTCTTTGCTAAACCATGTGCCCAGACATTTAAATTTGCTGACTCCTTCCATGTGCATTGCGTTGAATTGTATGTTGGATTTTTGAAATAAATTTAAGTTTCATGGGATGATCATGAATTTTGTTTTTTTTTTGTATTGATAGTAAAACCCATTGAATACGGTACTCCTCCATAACATTGATCTATTGTTGAAAATGCGTTTTCGACCAGGTTTGCGTTTTCGAAAATGCGTTTTCAACGTCTACAATAAGGCAAGAGCGAAGCTACAAAAAAGTGTAAGAGGTGAAAGCAAAAGAATTGGAGTTTCAAAGTTCGAATTGTGCGGAATGAGCTCACTATGAGATTTCTGAGGTCAGGGACCGTTAAAATGAGTACTTTAAAGATTTGAAAAAGATAAGCGTTGAGTAAGAAAGTGAACTAATTTGAAAATAATACTATAATGGGACGGAAGAAGTACAACGGACGTAAAGCGTAGAATAGACCAAGCTAAGAAGGCGTTCATGGGAAAAATAAATCGGCCGTGCTCATCAAAGAAGATAGGACTACAAACAAGAAAACAGTATCTGAAAACCTTCGTGTGTAGCGTGGCATTCTATGGATCGGAAGCATGGACCATTGGAAAATATGACCAGAAAAGAATAGAAGCCTTCGAAACTTGGTGCCGGAGGAGGATGCTGAAGATGAAATGGAGGGACAAAATAAGAAATAATGAAGTGTACAGAAGAGTAGAAGTAGAAGAGGAAAGGACCACATGGAACACCGTACAGATAAGAAGTACAAGATGGATTGGACACACCCTGAGACACAATGGGTTTGTGAAGAACATGATTGAAGGCAAAATTGAGGGATAAGTCCCCAGAGGGAGACCCAGGAATAAGTTCATGGACCAAATAAAGAGGAAAGTACATGGAACAGATACCGCGGAGGTAAAGGAACTAGCGTTAGATAGAGAACGGTGGAGGGCTGCCGTCTTAAGATTGAAAAACCAATGAATGACGATAATGCCAACAGAGAAGAAGAAGATTGGCAGAAACGAGGTTTCTGCAGTAGTGAGAGCATCACTAGGCTTCCGGCAGAGGTGGGAAATATCTTCGGGAAATGTTGATGGGTGGATATCAGTTATTAATAACGCGTTGGTGCCCAGTGGGAAATACTCGCCATTCCAGTGAATTGATTGGGTTAGTTTTACCACAGTGTGAGAGAAAAAGTGCAAAGAAGTGAGTTTATATAGCGTGAATTAGGTGTACCGATGCCTGGTAATTCATTGGGTATTTATTTAATGTGTAAGCCAACTCTGGGGTGCTGGAGTCATGGGTTTGTAGTAAATACATGCATAGAAATGAACTGATCAAGATTTGCCGTACTCTAGGAGGTTTGAATTGCATATTTGTTTGAATGTTTTCGTAGAAAATATATTACCCTATGGCGATAGCTTGTGTAAATGCTGTGTCATTCGGAATAAAAAGGTGGCAAAGTATTTTCCATGCGCTAATCTTTATGAGCTGATGAAATCGAATCTGGAGAGAGAAGTTTTTGAACTAATTTAGGCGTAATATCTGTTCAATCTTTCTGTAATAATCTGTACTGGGAAGCTCAGTAATACTGCCTACAGTCATTTGATCAATGTATTTTTAGCATAATAGCTCTGTCGGGTTAATGAAAGATCGAAGAATATGAGTGAATGCTTAGGGAATGCGTGTTACTTAAATTCCGAGGAAGTGTAACATGGAAATGGGAAAGCAAGGAATTGAAAGTGTCAGCGTTAAATGAAATGCCAAATTGCTCACCCCTGTTAAATTTTTAATGAATGATTGAGCGATGCACCTTGGTATAAAATGGACGAATTGGTTGTAGGTATAAGCTTATGTACTTTTATTCTGCAGACTATATTGAGTCGATAATTAGGAAAAACTAAATTTTTAGAGCAAACTGGCTGATGTGCAAAACGTATGTATTGCAATTGTCATCCAGAGGGCGGACAAAATGGATATATCTCTACTTCTACATCCGCTATAACATCGTCCCGTTCTATGTAAACTCTGTAAATAGTCAATAACTAATCAGTGTGCTTATTCGTGAGGATGATTTTCAAGTAGTAGCTAATCATTTAAGCAACTTTCGAAGAAGATAAGCCAGGGACAGGCTAACGGCTTTGTGACAATATAAGAAATTTAACAGTGAATTCCATAATTTAGTTTATAGTCTAATATTACCGGGAAAGCTGGATAATTTTTTTCTAGGACTGTTTTCTTCAAATGCACTGTTAAGTGATGATGGTGACTATAAGGTGCATTACTTAATTTTTATGATGATCGATGAGACCTTGGCCTTAGATGATTTTCGCAGCTCGCTATGGCCGGAAGGCGATCGAGGTATTTCATTCGTTCTGTTGCAGGAGGATATGATTTGACAGTGATTTATACTGTTTCCGCGCTGATTTTTTAAGTTTGCTAAAAGCCCGGCGGCTACTGAATGGAACCGCTGAAGACAAACTGAGATAACGCCTCAGAGCCCGAGTTTTAAGACAATGGGGACATATTTCACGCCTTTACCGCCACTGTTGTCTTGGCTCCTCTAAGTCAAATCACTTTCTTCCGCTCCAGTGCACTTTATTCTCAATCACGTGGCGATTCGAGTGGAAAGAGCCGTTTCTCACTCTGGTTTCTTCGGCTGTGTTTTGTGCTTGAGATCATTTTTCCGTGCAATACCATATTGATGACATCTTATCTTGGCATGATTGGGTTGGTTTTCACTCCGTGCAATTAAAACATGCTTCACTTGTTTTATGCATCGTATATTATTTCAATTGGACCAAGTTGATATTGAATATTTTATTTTGTCGTCGAAGGAAGTTTTTATTTTTAATTTTGTTTGGGTGCTTTGGTCGTACATACTCATAATATTTGTACATATCCGTTAAATCGTGAGTAACTCGAATGTAAAACGAACGTAACTGCGGCCGCGAAGCAATGAAATGAATGAGAAAAAGACAACCATTATTCTCTGAGGAGAAGAATAGTTTTCTTTTTCAACAAAAGAAAATTCTTCTCAAAAGAGGCCTGTTTGGCAGGTGAAATACCTGACTGACAGGTCCGTACTCTGGGTTTACCCTTCACTTACCTACTAATCCTACTCCTATTACCTACCACCTTCCTGTGTGTGACTGACAGGTCCGTGGAATAGGAGAAATTCTCGCAAACGAGTGCGAGTAAGTGTGATTCTCAAGGGTCACTGTTTCCCAACACTCCCGAGTGATTGTGCGCGTGTTTCCTTTTTATTCGTTTATTGCTTATTTTAATTTTCTTTGTGATTGGTGGCTCCATGGCGTAGGAGAAATCCTTGCAAACCCTGTGTGTGTCTAGGATTCCGATTCACAAGGATCACTGTTTTCCACTACGTCCGAGTGATTAAGGGTGTGTTTTTCCTTTTTCTTTTAGGTTGCTAACTCTATTGTTTCATGCCTCCTATATACCTAGTGCCTATCAAGTTTATGACCTTTGTTTTTCTCATTCGTTCCCTCTGTTACTTGCGACCGTGAGAGACAATATCTGGTAACGTGTCGCTAACGCAGAAGAAGACAGCAGAAAGAGTGGTACTGGTTGACAATCTTATTTAAGACACTAGCGTCTACGCAAGTTCATGACTGTTAGATGTGGTTTTATAAAAATGCTTTTTGAACCATTTGATATGCTTGACCTTTGATATGTAACGGGACTCAGGAAAATATTTCTAGCGTACCTTTTTCAGCTTAATTTGGATGTAAAAAATGTTTATTCTGTGCCTTTAATGCAAAATTCTTTATTCTCGAGCGTTTATCGCTGCCAAAATGACAAATAGAGTTCAATATCAAACAGAGTTCAATATGTGCATGTCTGTTTAAAGAATTATAATTATTTTGCACCAGGGTATTAGGGTAAACTTTTTAGCTGCTTGCATGTGCATTTGATATTTTTGGCCTAAATAATTGCAAGAAATTTCATGCTTGGCAATGGACAGGTCGTAATCACGATTATCTCAGTTGAATCGTCCAATTAAAGACAAAGTGGACAATGCGATGTGCTTTACGCAGCTGGGGTTGTCTGGATAGTTAATCATGCTAGTGAACTCTGCGGTGGTTCCATTTTTCAAGGTTTTAAGAGTAATCTCCCAAAAATTAATTTAAGAGTATATTTTCTTGTATCTAAATCAATTCGAACAGCTTCCAGTCTGTTCTTTATGTCAGCGTACTCTCCTTAATTTCTATGTTAAATAAATGCATTCGTAACCTTGAAGTTACTAATTGAGTTTCCAGTGGTTTGCTTTTCTTAGTCCCAATGAATACCACATGACCTACGCAAAAGTAAGGGCTCATTGCGGCGTCATTTCCTTATGGTTTGACACATTTACCTTGGTGAATTTCTGGATTTATTTCTTACCTTCTAAAAATTCTCATATTCTTACAGTTTCTCATCCCAATGCATTTTGTATCTCACTGATTTAGGGAGGATGGGATAAAAATCGAATAATATATCAGTCAAAATGGAAACCTTTCCGACTGTACGATCATATCCTCCTTCTATAGCAACCTTCTGTATGCCTATTTGAATCGCTTTTAGCAGCAAACGAGCGAAATTATCGTAATGTAAATTGTCTTTGCCGTAAATTATATTAATTAATAAGCCAACGATTGTTGCGAAAGCAATTCCCCACGATTGTTGACCTATGAGGGTGTCCGTTGAATTATTTGATCCTCGTGACCCAAATCTTTGGCAATGGAGCCATCCAACCTTCGGACTGTCCCAATAGGGTATTGATGGCGCCAGTTGGTATGAAAGAACAAACCGATGGAAGAAGAGATATCGTGGAAATTTGAGGGCATCTAAAATTTCAAAGTCGTGTCCGCCCTCCTGTCCTAGGCGTGCAGACGTTCAAATCCTCATTTAGAGTTGACACAAACGGCTCTATTTCAGAGTGTGTTACAGATGGTGAGGTGTAGAGTATATAGTAGTTTTGCATCAGGAGAGCGCTTTGCACCGAATTAAAATTAAATATAGTAGGAGGTATTTTCAGTGGAATCCTGATCCTTACTCGGACGCTGCTTGGAAGCGAACTTTAACAGTAAAAGCACGCCGTCCGTCGGATGGGACGTTCAGGAAGGTCGTTTGAGAGAGATTCGATATAAATTAAAGAATTTACAGCCCAATATATTTAATTATTCTACCCACGCAATAATTAATGCGGTTTTATAATTCCAATCTGGTCATAAAATCATCCCATTACGGCCGAATAGTTAAAGATATTTGCAAAGAGAATACAAGCTGTTTTCGGCGGCGTGAGATACCTTCGGCTTTTCGCACTAGAGAGACTTTTAAAAAAAAATTATTTTGTTTTGAAGCACAGATTACATCTTAAATATTACGGGGTGTAGTTTGTATGGTTAATTAGTTTTATAAGCGACTTATCTCTCACCGTAATTCCTTAAACAACTACGCAAAAAATAGTTGATTTGTGAAGGTGTCTTCAGCTCAGGGGCGGAGAAAAAAATTAGCCAAGTGAAAGCCTCAGCTTTGTGTAGCTAGGTAATTACATATGTTAACTGCTGAGAATTATGCCATTTAAAAACTTACTAGCGTCATTAACATTACAATATGAACCTTTTAAAAAAGGTCTTTTACAGAATTTGTTTTCGTTCGCTGAGGTATTCCTTAACCTTAGTTTAATAATTTACATTAGTGATTTGTGTCTGACTTCAGTGTTGTTTAATATAATGCAGGATTTACGGAATTAATTATTTTTATTAATTTTTCTCAGTCTTAATTATTGAAAATGATGTTAAAAACTTACTTTCATATAGATATCAACTTAATATACACTCCTTAGAGTTCTTCAACATTTAAAATGAAATTTGAGTGTGGTATTAATTCTGACCAGAGAGAAAGCTCGCTCAAACTGCTTTGAATCCTTTACTCCTTTGCGTCTTAATCTGAGAGAAGGTTGATGCCCACTTCGGGTATCTCTCCACCACACCTCCTTTCCCCAATTAATCTTTTCCGTGCCATCTCACCCACCCATCCTTAAAGGTTCAAAGGACCTCAGTTGTCAGTCACCTCTCCCAAATATCCAACCAGCAGGAACTGATTGATTCGGGAATTAGCGTCGTTCGTGCTCGCAACTTCTTTTCAAGCTTAGTGGTCACACTTCTTACTCGCCCCGTAGCGTCTAAGAAATGCAATTCTTTTTTTTTGCTTTCTCCTTGCGCAGTACGGTGGAAATTATTGTTTTTATGACAGATTTTCTCGAGTAGTTTTTTTCGCGGAAATACGCGTTTAAGTTTCACCCAGATTCTGATTTCGGTGGCACATCCAGGTAGGAATAGATATTATCAAACTACGTCACGGATGGAAAATTGTGGACCAAACCTCGGAAGTGATGAAAATGTTACTCGAAATATACGATTGATCCACAAGGTTTTGACTGATAATCCCGAAAATATCGACTTTTATTTTTTTCGAAGTGATAGCTATTCATTTCTCCTGGTGGATATTCTGCATGCATGCTATTTAAAATACAGTACTAAGCCCGCATCACACTTTTCGAAATTTATTGTACAAGGAAAGTTGAGCGAGACATCTTGAACGCTCGGAGGGTATTTAACACCTTTCGAGCCTCCCAAACAAGAGTAGCTGTTCAACAGTTCATGAATAGACTTGAACAGCCTTGCCCACCGTTTAACAAAGATGGAATTCAGTTTGACAGCCACTGTCGAATTAAACAAGTGACTTACCGGAAGCGACTAAGAAATAAGGGTCCATTCCCACTCGGCATACAAGACATTTCTTAATTGTTGAGGACGTTAAGTCTATTATTGAATAACATTGAGAAGATATAACCGTTCAAGACAAAATAAATTAGATGGCAACGAAGCCTTTCAAGATCATTCAATACATGAAGTTCGCCGTCATGACGTTTTGACTGACGTCATGTCCTTTCGAGAAGGCTTGACCTAGGAGCATTGAATAGATTTTGACGTGCGTTTGATGGTGTGAGACGTGCTTAAGGGATACAGCATTTCATAGTGTGAGCTTTTGTCGATGAGCTGGCAGACGGCTTCTATTCTAACCTTAGTTTACCTTCAAAAGTGACTCTTAACCAAGTCGTCATAGACCTAATACCTCCCAGGAATCCTTTTTTCCTTAAGCTTTGCCTTTAAAATCTTAAATTTTCTTATTTATTTGGCTGGTTTGCTATGTGGCCGACGACAAGGGTCATTTGCGCTAATGAAGACCGGTAGGCAGGAAGATAAGAGAAATTTTATTTTAAATTGAGGAAGGTTTAAGGAAACCATGTACCGACAGAAGCCTATTACCAGCGGAACGCAGCATGGCTTCCACAATCCTATGTCCCATTCAACTGTCCCTCCTCGAGACATCCGTGCAGGGATTTAAATTTCAATGAAAAAACCGTGTCACTTCCCTGCCTCCCAGGAATTTGAGTTTGAATCCCCAGGATTGAACGCCAGTACTCTTATCAACACGGTGATCCGATACCCATAATTACAATTGTTACATTTTTTGCTGCAATAATATTTTGCAATTAAATTTTAGACTCTTCTCTCGGAATATTATAGTTGAGTTCGCTCGTCTGCCGTCTACGATTATACTCCTTCTCCTCGGACAGTGCCCTTGATTGATAGCACTAAACCAGTTCGGTGGTCCTCAACTTGCTTTTGCTTCGTAAATCTCTCATCCCTATCACCATTCTTCAGCATATTAATTTCCCTTTCCAATGTAAATCATGAAGTAGTTTTCAAAGAGCCAGCCGCGCAGTTACTTTAACGGAGTCACTCGCTAGTGATCACACAATTGTGTGAACTTCACAGTGGAAAAATCATTCGCCTTTTTTATTGTTTTTTAATTAAGAAAAAATTAAATTCTCTAAGTGAAATACAAATGCAAGCTTAATAACCGATTTAAACCTGCACCATTCAAAATACTATATTGAGTACCTGAGAATACGTTAGAAAAACTTAATTTTTATCACTTTTTTATTACCGACAAAATAACATTTTGTTGAACAGTGGTCCAATTCCCCTCAAAATCCCCGGAACCCCTGCATTGGGTCAAATTTGTTAGTCAAATAACTAAAGCATAAACACGCAGATGATCAAGCGGTGATAGCAGATAGTGAAAAACAATTTCAGGAGATGGGGGATAAAATTGAGAGGGTAGGAAAACATTTTGAATGAGAGTTATCATTGGGAAAACTAAAGTAATGCAAGCAGGAAAAGAGAAAGGATTTCTAAATATCACCATTGACGTAAAACAGGCTGGAGCAAATATCATCCCTTAGATACTTCGGAAGAATTATAAAATTTAATAGAATCTGTGCGGAGGAAAGAAGAAATAGAATATCGCAGAGAAGGCAGCCTTCAGTATAGTCAAGGAACTACTTTCAGCCAAAGCAATTAAGCTAGGCTTAAGGGAAAGATTTCATAAATGTTTCTTTTTGGAGTGTTTTGCTTTATGGAGCAGAAACAGGGACAGTCCGGAGGAAACAAAAGAAATATCTGGAGAATTTTGAAAAGTGGCTATGGAGAAGAATGGAAAGATTGAAATGGAGTGAAAAAGTAAGAAACGAGGAAGTGCTGGCTAGGAGGTTTGAGAAAAGGAATATTTTAAGATTAGTAAGAAAGAGGAAGGCAAACTGGATGGGACACGTCCTGAGGAAAAATAGCCTGCTGAAAAGAATATTAGAAGGAAAGATCGAGGGAAAGAGAGAAAGAGGAATAAGAAAAAATAATATGTTGACTGATATTACAAATGGGAGGAGTTCTCAGGAGCTGAGGAAGGCAGCACAGGATAGACGAGCATGGAGGGAGCAGTTCAATTGAAACCTGCCTAAGGAAAGATTCACCTTAGAAGAAGAGTAGCAAATGAAACACTGCCCTGTTACTCTACTCCATTGGCCTGCATGTTATGCCATTCTACTCATATGTGAATGTCTCCCGAACTTCAAATGTTTGAAAGTCCGACGGAATTTTGTGGAGAGGGAGGAAGGCAGGAGAGGGGAAGTGTGGCAGGAAGAGGGAAGTGTGGCGGAGAAGCGTTTCAACTTAAGAGACCCATCAAACCAGAACTGCTAGACTGCTGAGTCATGGTGAAAAAATACTGGGCGTTAGCATCGGGCTTCGGACTGAGTCGGATGGTGAGTGGTCATGTAGATTCATGCCAACATTTTACTCCTATACCGAGTAATTATCGTTCGTGTCAAAGTATACATATATGTATATACATTGTTTCTGTTCACATTGTTCATTCACTCAGACCGCTCATTGGTAAATTCATACATAAATAATGCAAACTGAGAGAGAGAGAGGGAAAGTAAATAGGAACATGTAAGGGGTCGTGCATAAACTACGTTATCAACTTTTGGGGGTAAGGGGTCGCCTGAAAACCTACAACGGGTAACGAGGGGGGTGAAGGGGGTTTACTAAAAGTAACGTAGCTGTAACTATGCGCCTGTTTACGTTTCTTACTTGTCAACATCGCGTCGACAATACTACAGACTTAATAATTTGACGAATACTACAGAGTTTAATATGGGGAAGGGCTCGCTGAGTTTTAATGATAAACTCACTCGATAATTGAGAAAATATTTTAGAATTGTAAGTTTCATTTTTTGAGACAACGTTACATGTCTGGGGTGGAGGGGGGTTGTGAAAAATACTACGGTTGTCAACTAATGGGGGAGGGGGTAAAAATCACCGAAAACGGTAACGTAGTTTATGCACGACTCCAAAAAGGGCGATCACGATAGTGGTATGAAGATGGAATGATGGACAATTCCAAGTGGAAAAAATTTGACTGGCCCGTGAATCGAACCACGGTCTTTCTGATGTCGCGTCAAATGCCCAGGCCACCAAGCTACCCAGTATACTACGCAACCCCTGGAATCGGCGTGGGGGCTTACGTGAACGAACAATCCCAATGCTTGACCCACAAGAGCGGCTAATAGATGGCTCTCGGGCAGTAGTTCACCCACCTGCAAAGAGAGTATAACAAACGCCGAAGGCAAAATGAAGGAATAAAACAGACGCTCAGACAGAGGTAAATATATAATGCATGTATATGTATATTATTCATACCGAAAACAGTACTACGAGCAGGGTTATGATTACGAGGCATTCATAAGTCTAGGTTAGTTTTCTGGAATATTCTATAATGGGATCGTATATTAGCCCAGAAAGGATTTCGAATGTAATAAAGAAATTCTAAAATTGTCATCAAGGTTTCCATGTTATTTAATCGAATTTATGGTATTAAAATATGTTTAAATCCACTTGAGACAACGAATCGTGGACTAAATTTCACGAGAAAATATGGGTATAATATTTTAGTATGTTTTTTTATTTCTTTCTAAATTCGTATAATTAAGGTCAAGCTCACTATGTCGATATTTTTCGTCCATTTCATTATTTTCATCATAGTTATTGCTGTTGTTTGTTTCTGTTCGAAAAAGGATAACTCATGCCGTGACTATTGAAGTGAGCTACTGTTATACTTCTGACCGCGTGGATTCTAAAAATTAATTACCTCAGCTTCTATGAATTTCTTCGTGAATTTGCCAAAAGAAATGTAACAAATCGGCCTCTGGATAGTGGGAGATACAGGTCATGGCCTAGGGTATTGAGTAAATGATGCCGTGACATCTTCGAAATAGTACAAATTTATTGCCGATTCTGTCTTTTTCTTTGGTTGCCTTTTGCTCTGAATAGCACGGCCGAAGTTATGTAGATTCTTCCAGTCTGTGCAACCCGCTTTAGCACAACCCAACTCCCGTCTTTCGCGTTCGTTCCCTTTCACTTATTTTGTTATTTTTCTTCAGTCATTGGCGTGGTGCCTACCATACTCCTTTCTCTCGAAGCCCCAGCCAGTTGAAAGGACCACTGGAATTACGATCAAGGTCCAATTTGATCGCTGATAGGAGATCTGTATTTATATGTGCAGATAATATAATTATTTTCAAACACTTGGTGAAAATTAGGATTTAATTAGTTCATAGTCCCAGTTATGATAGCATAATAAAATGATTCTCTGTTACAATCGTGTAAGTCCCTTTTTATTGATTTTGTGATTGTGATTTGACCTTGTTTGGACCTTGAATGTAATTCATGTGCACCACTCTTATGAAATCATGAGCCGGAAGTCGTGAGACTGATTCGTTTTTTAAATCATTCATCATTATTCTCTTATCCCTCAGTCATCATATTATTTTTTGTTTTATCCGGCCTAATCCCAATGGAAGAAAACTTTGTCGCTTGGGGGTAATATGCTTCCCCATATCTTACTGCTCTAACGACGGATTAGTCAATAAATGTACATGGTGAAAACCCCTGTTTAAGGAAACTTTATGATAATTTTTCGTGAAACGATCGTTTTATGGCATCGTCACCAGCAGCAATGCCCCATGGGACCCGTTGTTTCCCACTCTCGCAAAAGCTGGAGACAGACAGATACGTAGAACTCGACGTTTTAGAGAGGAATTGTGTAGTGGATAGGATAGTAAGAAGTGAGGGCGGGAGAGGGGATGACAGTAAGTGAAAGCTTTCATATCTGCGAAAGTGTAATTTACCGTAACTGCAGTTAAAACGGTCAGCGCATTAGACTGTGGGTAATCATAATAGAGCCAAGGTACTCATCTACTGACCTTTTAATTGCAAGAACTAGTTTTTAGGAATGACATGCTTCTGGCGTACTGCTAGCTTTTTCAATAGGATTGTCCTGCTGGTTAACCTCTTTTCAAGTAAGTGAATATCTGCATTAATTTTATGTTCATCGTTGCACCTGTTCAGTCACATTTCCTACAGATTCACTTTCCAAGCCTCATCAGTAAATCACTTCATAACCCAAGATATAGTTGTCAATGGAATTGTGCATCTTGATTCACCTGATGTTAGTGACTGTTAACGTCGAATATTTCAAATACGAATTCTATTCATCATTCACCGCTGTTGTTTAATTACACCCTCCAGATCCCAGATAGTTACGTGACACATCGAAAACTCACGAATTTCCGCTAATGAAAGGCTAGTTAATTTATTTCCCTTAAGCTGTCCCTCATCAATCTTCGCATATTATTACTGGTGGAACGCCTCAATCAATTATTATTGTCGTGTTTACCGTTTTTAGATAAGAGAATTGAATAAACCATGAAGAGAATTCTATTAACTTAGCGCATCAGTCGTGTTGTACTTACTTGTAGGCAATCACTTCTGAGTCTTCCTCTGATTTGTTGATTACATTCAGCTTTTAAAAGAATAAATACTTCTATTAGGTCTTTATTTTCAAAGATGGCGCCAATAATTAGATACCCTGACCCTCGCTGAGTTCATTTTACTAAATGTACCAGGAGAAAATTTCCGTGCCACTGGTTCAGATTGGGCAGGAATGCTGAATTCATTTACTGGGGGATTGAAATCCTGTTGTGACAAATTTTGCATGTTAATACGATCCCTCCTTGGATGTCCAATGGATCCTTCCGTTAATTCCGTCATTTGCTGTTACGGACAACGGGCCGGGCGTTTCACCTCCATGTGCACCTGCCGTATCGCGCATGGCACTCCGAGGCCTCACGCCGGTTCGTCAAGAACTACCTAAAAATGCAGGCAATTAAGTAATGTATGCTATTCATTAACTTATTAATTTTTTACTGTCGCTTATCTCACCGCTCCTTCTCAATGGATTTCACCTATTTCATGATAAATATTGGAGCATTATGTAGCATCTTTGATATATCATGATTTTTGCTGATCATCATCATCATCATTGGACGTTCAATCGTCGACTTGGTTGACTGCAGCCCTCCACCCTTCCCTATCTAATGCCAGTTCCCTTACCTCCTGGCATCTCTTCCGATGTACTTTCCTCTTCATTTGGTCCATGATCTTATTCCTGGGTCTTCCTCTGGGGACTTTTCCCTCTATTTTGCCTTCAATTATGTTCTTCACAAACCCATTGTGCCTCAGGGTGTGTCCAATCCATCTGAAACTTCTTTTCCGTATGGTGTTCCATATCGTCCTTTGCTCTTCTACGCATCTGAACACTTCATTTCTTATTTTTTCGGACCATTATATCATCAGCATCTTTGTAGATATTTTCTCTATAAATACCCGTTTCTCTCTAAAATAATAAATGCACTTGAGCATTCTTGTCGGAATGTAATGGAGAAAGTTACTCAACGATTGAGGAGGTGGAAACAAAAGAAACAATTGTTTTGATAATAATGAGTGAATTATGAAATTCCTCGATGAAGAATAATGAAAAAAAATATTTGGTATTAAGTAATAATAATCTTTGTAACTATCCGCCTACCTATTGGATTTGCTGCAATTTTTCTCTGACTATCGTGTCATTCTTGAATACTTTCCCTCTCCCTCTTTTTGCCACACTTCACCGGAGGGACTTACCCGAGGCGTGTCCCGACACGCGCACAAATGACATCGCGCCAATAATTCCTTCAACTCAAAATCGCAGCGACTACTTTGTGCTAGCTGCGACTTCACATCAGAAAATCTGCCTGCGACTTTGGCCGTGGCCTTGGGCAGCGACCTTTCCATCACCAGGGCATCTCTCCTTTATGTAGTGGTTGGCGCAGTAGAAATATAACCATCCCTTTACACTGGCTTCGAAGGATTCCCCGGAGTTGTTGAGTCGGCAGTGAAGGTTTTTCGGGATTTCTTCCACGTGGTTCCATTATCGTGGACCACAGTTTTGGTCGCGATAAAGCTACCTTGGACAATAAAATTTGGACGCCTTAGATCACCTTGGATTACCTTGGACATTTTTTTGGACGACAGTTTCAGACCTGAAGAAGGTAGCTGTGCTGCTAAGGAAACTTTCGTCCACGAAAATGCAACTTCACGGAAGAGATCCCCAAAAACCTTCACAGACATCCCTGTCCCTGACTATTGGCAATGGCGCAAAGGCAATGTCCCAGTATTCCCCGGACGGAAACAAAACCTGATGCTCCAATAGGAGGCTTCCACCCCGTCTATGTACCCATTTCACTATTTCTTCACCTCCAATGTTACCAATCGTTTCTCTATTTTTCCTAACCCTCTTCACCTCTACCTTGCCGAAAATCCTTCTCATGCAACTGATTTGTTCTAGAAATTCTCTGTTTGGAACTATATGGCGGGGAGTTGATTGCTACCACCATTAAGTCTGATTTTTTACTTTGAGAGCCTAACCTCTCGTACACGTACAATATTTTCTTTCATTCTGGAGTATAAGTTAGAAAACGGTCGGCGGAACCTTGAATTAATGGTATGCTATTTGGTTGGATTTTGTGAAATAAACTTGCTTTTGTTAGTTTTTAATCAAAAATATTTGTTTCGCGTCAATTTCCTCTTTTTTCTCACCCAAGCTTCATAAGTATTTGTTTCCAGACGATCTTCTATTCGAGAAAATAATCTCCCTCTCCCATTAAGCCCATCGCCGATCGACGAGACTAGTTTCTCGAAGCTCTCATTAATAAAAATATGTCAAGGAAGTAAAACACAGGAGATGAAGGGAAGTCACATGTGTCTTCTTCCAGTTATAAGAGGAGCCGTGCAATTCACCACGGCGTGTGTGGCATAGGGTGATTCCACGTCGGCTAGGCTACACTCGTCCTTGTTCAAGGTCGAGGCCCAGACGCTCAAGGTGGCAGGTGTGCTCAGGATAAGGCGTGGGGAACGGAGAAATGAGAAAGGGGATGGTGGAGAGGGAGTGATTCACAGGTGTATATTGTTTTAAGGCGAAGTGGGCGGGGTGGAAAACTGATAGGAATTCGTTGCACATGCGAAGGTCGGGGAAAGGAAATTTACGATGAAATTACTGTCTTATGGTGGGGAAATAAGGATTTGTAGCGAGCAAAGAAACAAGTGAAGAACGCATTTTGACTCTTGCGTATGATTTGAACCATATTATTTTGTGAATTTTTTGTCTTCATTTGTCGTATTTCTTTCTCGGAAAATATATACCCTTGGCAGGAATGCAAAATCTTACAGATGAAATAACTTCGCGGTTGATTTCCCTTAAATGATGGGCCGGCGAAAGATTCGCTGTTCTGGTTGGTTGAATTTAAATATCTCATGTTTGCTCAGCATCTGGAACTTGAACAAATAATTACACAGGGCTGTACATGAAAAACTTTTCTTATACCATGTGTATAATAAAATGATCAGTGTGTGTTGAAAGACTTCGTCCATTTTCAGAATGTTTCATTTTCGTTACAATCCTAACGATGTCCTCTGTTGTTCTTAGTGAACTCGTTAGGATATCTTGAAATTCTTGCTGTCTGTTTTATTCACTCATGAATTCTTTTGCTTATTTGAAGTGTAAGGGACCAGATTGAATTCCATAGAAATATGTGTGATTTTACTTCTATGTCCCGCATGATATGCTTTTTAAAATAAATTATAATATCCTATCATTAGTGTCAGCATCAGTATTTTGACCCGTGTATTGCATGTAAATTGTCAGCCCTTATAATACTCTCCTGGTATTTGCGGTCCGACCAGGGGAGTGCTGAGGGGTTGGTCGTGAACTGGGACGAATGCTCCATATCTGGTGTGGAATCACTCCTTCCTCTAACACTTTGAGGTCTTTTGAATATTATTTCGTAGGCGTAAGTCTGACAGCATAGATCATCATAATCAAATCGATGGGCTCGGGATGAAGTCTGAGAGACTATCCCAGAGTTTTTGGAGGGTACTTGCCACGGTCTGAATCTGACTAATAAAAAGTGCGAAATGACATTTGCAGTTGGACCATGTTGATTAAAGTGCCAATAATTATGATGATTAATATTATTATTATTGTGGTAACCTACCAGTTTAGGTACATTTAAATGGAAGTTAGAAAGAAAACCCTCTGAGTTTTTACATATGCAGGGCCCTGTCTGCCTGAATATTTATCTGAAACTAGGTCCTTTCCTTCCTCAACCCGCCCATAAAATCTATTCTCTTTCTTCCCCTTACCCGCTAATCATCCTCCCCTCTGTCACAGTATTGTGCAACCATTTGCCTCAAATTAACCCTTTCAACCACCTACTTTGCCCCCGACGAATCTCAACCAAGGACTTATTCTATATTTCTTTGTGGTGTTTTCCCTATGTTTACAACGGACTCGCCTACTCCCACTTCCCGCGCCTTTTTCCTCTAAGCCCTTCTGTCGCAGACAAAGAGTACAACCGCAACCTTTCTAGTGAACGTGTACTCCGTGCATGTTAGGATCGTGAGAAACCTGTGGTGCCAGTTAATCCTTAATCAAAATTCGCGGTTTCGCTCCTTTTCCTGCACGACCTGTAGTTTTTCAATAACATTCATGACTCAGGTATTCACGGGGCAGGCGGAATTGTGTGTAGCTGGGGGCATCTAGCGGAATATGACCCTTGAACCCTCAGAACTCTTTACCGGCCGTGTCATACGCTGGGTACTACTTTTAAAAATTGCTTGCCAAAATACGCCGTATTTTGTCTCAGGAAATTATCCATTTTCCGGTTGCGATCAGTCTCCAGTTTTTCATATTAAAGTAATAAAATATAGGTTAAAATTGAATAAAAAACTGGATGGGTCATTTTGTAAAAATAGTAGTATCATGGGTGCATTTTGATAACATTTGTACTTAATTTACTTCCTCTTGCAAGCACATATTTTAGCTATTGAAGAAGCGAGATTTAGAGTCCCTCCATCCGCTCAAGAACTTGAACACGAAATAAGAGGAAGGTTGGGAATTGGTTGGTTATTACAGACAAAACTGTTGCGCTGTAATATAAGGCGCTGTTAACACATGTACGGGCGGAAAGTACGAATTTCAAAGACTCCAATAAATACTGAGAATGTCTTTGAGTAAACATAATATCATCGTGTTGCATTTTTTTGAGAGGACAATCCATTCCTATCAACTATAATTTCTAAATTCTGGGAACTGTTGTAGCAACTCATTTTAAAGGTCTCCAGACATGGACAAAGTCGAGAATTAATCACGATATGAAGCTGGTGGGAAGTTATAGGTTAATGTCGCTGATAAATTGCTTCAGGGTAGTTTGAGTGAGATAGATCCCTAGTGTATATGGAGACCATATTTGAATTATGGATATAAATTTCAGCAGCTGTAGGAAGTATGAATTAAATATAGGATAAATAATTATGCAATAATACACTTTGATTTGACTTAAATAATAACTAATTAAATAAAACATATCACCATAAATCTTGACTTCTTTATTTCGCACGGTACGTTTAAAAATCCTTCATAACGGGAGGTTTTCTTTATGATCTGTGAACAATGCTGCGGTGACAATATGGCTTATTTACAAAAATGTATGAGAAAACATACTCTTGACATTTTGACGATGTCTAAGTTATAAATTCCTATTTTTTAAAGTGTGATCTCTCTGGAGTGCATACACGTACTATTTTCCAAGAAAAAAGACGTATTTTTTTCTAAAAAATCTCGGAAAGTATTTCAGTAAGGGGCTGATATTATGGTTTCTTTGGACAGGTGAGATATTTTTCTTTCATTGATTTCTAGGTGAAATGGTATTTCGCTCAATCTACCTTAATATGCCAAATTTTACATTCTAAAGAATTCAAATGCGATATGGTACTTTTTTCACAGTTTTTAATGTCAGGTCGACCGGTTTCGTCACATAGGCGACATCATCAGGTGTCATTCCTGATGATGTCGCCTATGTGACGAAACCGGTCGACCTGAAATTAAAAACTGTGAAAAAAGTACCATATCGCATTTGAATTCTTTGGAATGGATTTTCACAAAGTTAAGCCAGAATTAATCGAAATTTTACATTTCATGAGGAAACGTGCAGCTATTAATGAACACTTTGATACAGAATTGTGATTAGATAAAACATAGTGGGTAAGGTAGACCCTTGAGAAAAAACTCTAAGCAAATAAAACCTGAAATGCAATCTTGTTGGTTTTACTTGCAACTCATCGTTTTTGTTACGCATGATCTAAGGCGACCTTAAATTACGCTTTATCGTGTTGGACATCGTATTTGAATGGTTTGTCATATTTTTTACGATACTCCAACTTTAAAATATTACAAATTGCCATGGATTTCATAGTCAATATCACCTTTTTGATTGAATTGTGATTTCGACATTCACTATGACAGTAGGTATCCTTAGATTTGCTCCTTTTGGCTTCCATTCATTTTCTTTTGATCCAAATTTTTCAAAGAGCTCACATTCATGAAAATGAACAACCATAATAGTTTTAGGACTATAAGGCTATGTTATGCGTGTGACAAGTTCTTCTCTTGAGTTTCATAGAACACTGGAAGAATATCATACATTATATGTGGGCATCGCAAGTTTAATGGCTTCATCATTTGGAGCATGCAATTTTTAGGATACAGAGTAAATTCTCGAAACGTCGAGTATAATGAACACAGAACACAGCAATTCAGGAAAACTTGTACATTTAACAGAATATGGCGAAAGTGGCTGATTACATATTCCCCGTGTCAATACGGGCCGTCTGCTGCAGCGTGGGTGGTGTCTTGGCAGGACAATCCTTATGGCCCAATCCTTTCACCTGCCCGACGGTTGAGTCTTTCAGCTGATGTCGTTTTCTTGAGTCCTCCGTCTTCTAACAAGAGCCCTTCGCCTTAGCGCCTCCTCTTCAGTGGTGATTGGTCAATTTCGAGGTCCGTGGCAGATCTGGGACGTTTGAACCTTTCCCAAGGGAGGGATCTGTTGTTGTCCAAAGCTTGAACTTCTGGTTCCCTGTTTCTGGGTAAGCTGTTGAAGAATTTTTTTGCCAGCTGAACAAAATGGCCTTCAATCAGTTCTGCTCCCGTGAGACCGTAAGTGATTTCATCGGCGTATCTCCAGCCGAGAGCAAGGATTCTTCTGAGCGCGGACCTATCAGCAACTACTAGTGCTCGAAGTGATGTTCCCGTAGCTCTGCCGCTCGAAGCAGGGGATGCATATGCCATTAAGGGGCTGATTCCCATCTGCTGTAGCGATATCACAAGTAGAGGTATATATACATGAACTGTTACCAAATAGTCCTTCACAATTAGATGTCAATGGCGGACGAACACTTCAGTAAACAATGGGATAGGTATCCCTCCGCTCGTCATTATACTTGGAACTCCATTTAACTTGAAGGGCTCCTTCCAACGCTCTTACATGGCATTGAAGAATGGACGATCAATGCCACAGAGCATAGATGATTGGAAGCAATGGAAATGTGGTATTTTAAGAGAATATTGAATAACGATCAGACGATGTGAACGCGTTCTCTCAATCTCTTCCGTGTGCTCTGTTAAGAATTGCCGTTAATTCCAAATACCATTGAGGTTTCGTTTCTAACCTTGTTTTCTAAAGTCCGCGTGTAGCTAGTATAATTACAGCTGGCATCTTTTGTGTGTTTACCCATTGAATTGCGGAATAATCTCAAAAAAGTGAAAGGATGTGACCTGTTCCTATATTATAATTTGGAAATTCCTTTTAAAAATAATTCTTATAATTATTTTTAATCTGACTAGTTTTTCACCTTTGAATGCCATTTCTTTAGTTTTTCCGGTTTGAAAGATGTATTATTGTGCTATCTTAAAAATTCCAAAAGTGACTTTCTGGAGGGCGTTTTTACCGTTGGCACTGTTGCGAATGCAGAATAATAAATTGCCGGTCCCGATAATTTAATTAAAAACTTACTGGTCGCTTTCTGGATGTCTTTCAAAAATGATAATAGATGAAAAGAGAAGAATTAACTTTCGAAGACCGAGAGGAGAATTCGTAAGGAAATATGTGATGGATGTAGAAATGTTATAAAGAAATAAAATTGTAGGCTAACTGTAACCTGGCATTCAAATTCCGTCCATCATTCATCATAATCTTCATTATTTCATCTTCATAAGCCTTAGTCTTACAAATTGTATTGTTAAATCATACTGAAGAACAATAGCACTCTCATTCATGCAGGGAAGTTTTCTTCTAAGACCATTTAAGACATCAGGGGAGTAGCTTCTAAGGCCTTTTTTTTGTCGCACGGTATTAGAAGGCCATTAATGCCAATAGATACCTCGCAATGAAACCGTGAAAAATATCTCATGGCGTTCGTGTTAGGATGAATTGTGTGCGATCCCATTGCGCCATCAGCACTTTCTTCGAACGTGAGACTATTTAGAATTCAAGTTCCTTCGATACCAATGAGCTTCCGCGATAGTCGCTCATTGCCCAGTGAGCGTGCCTCAGAGATACTCTTTCGGAGTGCTTTCAGCCATGACGCTTCTAAGGTATCGTTTAAGCTAAATTATTCAGCATAGGTTTTTCCATTCCCGATATCTGGGCGAGTTTCCACGATAATTTTATGTAAGTTAGGCATCACATTGAAGTATAATCGAGAATAAAGAGATTTGCAAGTCTTCAGTACATGTATAATATTTTTATTACAATTAGTGGAGGTGCTTGACTTCCATTATGCTTTTCTAATATATTTTTGTGGCCTGCTGATTCATAGAATCCTTTACTCACGGGCGTTATCCATGGTGTTTCTATCAAAAGATACTTTTCAACTTTTTCTCCTTCGGATGAATTTTATTTTTAGGATATAGCAAGTTTTGACGTTACTTTAGCTGGTATCTTTTTGTGTACCACATCTTTATTCTGGCTCCCATCTTGAGTAGCCCCCCCACCGAACATCCCGTGATAGACCTACGTGGCTTTTCTTCCCCCTCTTTCTGTGATTACTTCCTAAAGCTCTCTAATCCCATTTCCCATCTCCATTCACCTTCTTTCACTGTATAAACCTTCAAGATACCTTCTTTACTTGTCAGTGAGCACCTGGAGATGTTGCCAGGCATCGAAATCTAGATTGTGCAACAAATTGATCCGTGAAAGGACCAGTAGAGTGGAAAAGTTATTTTTACTGATTAACATGGAATTCTACAAAGTTGAGCCAAGTTTTATTTTATTTATCCCGTCTTGAGTACTATGTTACTTTCAGAAGGCATGCTCGCGAGCGAACTTTTTTTCATTTTCCGCATTCAGCCTGTGCATTCAAAGAAAACGTAACCAAATAACGTCAAGGTAGAACGATGGCTATGTACCTAAAGCTGATTGTAGGTATGCACAAGTATTTAAGTTGCAAAATATGACAGGGATATTTTTGAATAAAAAATATTCTTATTCAAGGGAAAGGTTTCTAGGTTATTCCAACGGGTTATGACCTCCATCTCTATCTGCGTTCCGAAGAACGATTGATTCCTTATCCGCAGGGATTCAGAATAATTTCAGAATCTGATGATGAAAAGCGATTCATTCCTCGGAACGTCAACAGTGATGGAGGCCCCAAACCTTTATAGTGCC
The DNA here is from genome assembly GCA_963169105.1 of Ceriagrion tenellum. Lineage (NCBI taxonomy): Eukaryota > Metazoa > Arthropoda > Insecta > Odonata > Coenagrionidae > Ceriagrion > Ceriagrion tenellum. Next base: position 103,161,972 of record OY720632.1, on the reverse strand, counting down.
CAAAAAAATCGTACTTTAATTATAACTCCAGAATAACATCAGACCGTTCAGATTTTTTCTCGACTTAGTGAATAGCGTTAAATGCAAACCAGTATAAACTGTAGATAGAGAAACTGTGTGTGTATGGCTTCCATATGGAAGCGAAAAACATGAGAATTTTCCCTCTCTTGCTTAATTTTAAAATTCTGAAACACTGAAATCGTGAGTGAAATGTTTTTTTAAATGTATAGTTTGTATTACTTAGTAAACGCTTATTTATTAGTGGAGTATTAAGTACGCAAAAGCTATTTATTCCACAGTATTATGACAGAATGAGATAAATTTACGTGCGCTCATATGTTTTATTCTTCTCGTGAGTTTCATTACGGTATTGCGCATTGGATGAGGAAAAGTAGTTGGTTTGTGCCTCATCGCATTGTTGTGTTTACGTAAGTGGGTTTTCAATGCTCTTTTTCGAGTGACATGAGGCACAAATATCCTTCTCTTGAATGCATTAAGCCGTGTGTGCGTCACATCCGCGCTGTCATTTTCAACTTGTTCCATGCAGGTGAGTGGTCTCTCTTGGGATGGGGTGGCAAGAAATAAAAAGGAAGAGTTAGGAAAGGATTTGGAGAGAGTGAGACCGGAGCTCGGAATGCCTTATGCACGCGTAAGTGATCCCACGGGTTATCGGGTTCGAACAACTTGAAAAGTCTTTCAGTGCTCGAAATATGGTCGGGTTGACTTGCTCAAGTGTGAAAGGGAATCTGCGATGTAAACTTTTTTTCGACGACTCGCCCTTAAATCGTTTCTCTTCAAGTGACCTGCGAAAAATTCACCTATGCAGTTGCACTTCTCTGAGCCCTTTTCATCCACATATAGTCGAACCCGCATTGTGGTCGGTTAATGTCATCAGATGAACAGGTTCCGCTTTGATAACTCACTTGAATATTTCCTGTAGAGTACCTACTCGTGTTTCTGGGGGTTTCTCAACTTCTTCCGATAAACAGGTTCCTTTTTTTAGAATTATCCTTGGATATTCTCTATTGAGAAGTTTCAGTTCACTATCACTAATCACTAAGCCAGTGTTCCTCGGTCTGAATTTTTTACAAAATAATTTCGCTGAACGTGTTCGAGAACGGCATTACAGGGGAAATTTGAAGAAACTACTAAATGATTTAACGCTAGAAATCTATCAACCTTTATTCAATAATAAAATTTTACGTATAAATGATACATTTTTTCAGTCTGATCTTCATGCGACGCTCAAGCCCGTTTGGTAAAACTTATGGCCTAATATTTTGACGGTGAGACATCGGCCTTCGGCCAATCATGCAATCGGCTTCGCGCGTAGTTTTATAAAAGTTTGTGAATATCATCTCTAACTTTTGTCCTGGGGAGCCTGTAACCCCTAGAGGGCGTGTCCCCAGGTGGCGGATAGGGGAATGCTCAACTTGGTCAGCTCTCACTCAGCTTGACCGACGGGTAAGTGGGATATAAAATACCACCCGTGGACCAACAGACAGGGCGAAAGAGGCTCTCAATCTGTAGCGGAAGCAACTCATGTAGGTGAAGGATACTCCGGGATCAAATCATGGTCCTCCAGGTTGGGGGTTGATGCATCGGGCCAACTCCTTGATACTCGAAAAAAAACAAGAGTTAAAAAGCCTAACAAAAGCCTCGGAATGGATTGGAGAAGTAGACAACGAACAAGAAAAGGCAATAAAAGAAAAGCAGCTGCCAGAAGGGCTGTAGATGAATAGAGGGCAATGGCGGTTGGGCATTGGATAGCGTTGTAGAAGGTTAAAAAACCGAATAAGTGTATTCAGTAATTCACATGCATGGAAAAACATTTTTGCGAAATGTACTCTAAGGGACGACAGGATTCCGACAGGACGACAGAAGGGATGGTTTAGGATTAGGAATCAACCGAAGTTGACGCTATCCTTGCCATCGCACAATCATCGACTCAAATTTGCAATCCAGAGCAAACTCGCCAAATTCTGACTGACGAATTATTTGGCACTGCTGCTTACGAATTCAAACTTCACTAAGCTTCCTCTGGAACTCCTGTATGACACACGACTTCATGGGATATATATCACTGCGCAGATATAAAGTTTACTGAATTACCTTATAAGCATTCATCGGGTGTTATGGTAGTTAGAGTGAAATATCATTTCACCTAGAAATCAATGAAGTTGGTCTCGTCTTTAAAAAAAAACCTTTCCGAAGATATCAAATATAAACCCCTTAAGCCCCCAAACTACTTTCCGAAATTTGACGAAAAACACCAGCCCTTTTATATGTGAAATGGTACGTGTATGCACTACAGAGTAACATTATTTTAAAATGAGGAATTTATAACTCATAGATCTCGTCAAAAAACTGACAGTGAGTAATGTGTACATTTCCTGAACTATTTTTTTTAATAAATCATATTTTCACCGCCGTAATTTTTTCAGGATCACAAGAAATCATCCGTTGTGAAGGAGTTAAAAACGTACCGTACCAAAAAAAATGCGTCAAGTTGAAGACTTATGCTGTTATTTTTATTTGATTATTCAGAATTTTAGTCATTTGAAAGTATATAATTGCGCCATATTAATAATTCAATATTTTATTTATGCTTTCTACAGCTGCAGAAATGAAAACGTGTAATTCGAATATGGTCTCCAATATGATTAGGGTTCTATCTCGCTCAAACTTACTTAAATACTAAGATTGATAGGCGGCAGCCCTCCATCCTTCTCTTTAAAATGCTAGTTTACTTACCTTCTGGTAGCTTTTCTTATGTACCTACTCTCTTCTTCATTTTCCCTGTGTATTTATCCTTTGGCCTTCCTCATGGGAATTTTCCCTCTATTTTTCCGTCAGTTATATTCTTCACAAGCCCCTTTGTGCCTCAAGGTGTGTCATATCCAATCAGGCTCTTTTTATATGTTTCGTTTTCCATTGGGGCCTTTCCTCTTCCACTCTTCTTTATACTGACTCATATTTTACCGCTCATTTGATCTTCAGCATCCTCCTCGAGCATCAAGTTTTGAAGGATTCTATTCCTTTCTGATCTACTTTTTTTATGATCCATGCTTACAATGCGAATCACTTTTTCAACTAAGCTTTTATGATTATTTTTTCTTCCCTGCTGCTCATTGGCGTGTTTAGTTTTCCTTTTACTCACTGAGATCTTACTGCTTGCATAAACATTAAGTTCCAGCCGGTTGTTGAGAATATGAGGGCCGTTATTTTCTGACCAACTCATTTCTTACTGAATGATAGAAGCGCGTAAGCTGTAGGTAACGCTTTTCTATCAACTTATGTGAAAAATCTCTGAGATCGTTCCAAAGGACTATTTTTTATGAATGAAATGTAATTCTGGTTCTCGCAATGATTAAATGCGAGTTGTTGAAACGTGTATTTATGTTTCAGAGGTGCGTTTTTGCGGAAAGAAGTGACTCACGGATAAATGATTCCTTTGGTGTAAATTATGGTAAGAAAATAGTTGCTCATTTTTTTGGTACATTTTCAACCGTACTATTAATGTTGGATACATATACTTTGGCACGGTCCTTAGATATGTGAAAACAGACTTCGAAAAAAAAGTCTTTTGTCGCATTCACACCATGAGCATTCCTTCCACTACTCCCCGATCAAAGCACCGCCGCCACATGCATCGCCGGCTATCTCCCAGTGTTGGCCTTTTTTGCTCAGAGCGCTCCTCAGCGGGACTATTTTCGCTTCGCTGGTCATCTAACCCCTTTCAAACGTGTCGAGTACGGTCTCTGCCGGACGCATTCATGCGGTGAATAAGTGCAGCGGTCGATTGAAGTCCATGCAGTACGCCTTTTCTCCGATGCGATTCGTTTGCTTGTGGATTAATTTTACGGTGTAGTCATTGGCAGTGTGACCAAATGATGGCGATAATATTCTTCCTCGTGATTTCCCTATTTGCTCATTGTGGCTTGAAAAGGGGCGGAAACGGCTTGTTGGGTGAATTAGGATGGGAACCTCTATCCAATCGAGAGGATAAATATAGATTGCATCTCGTACAAAAGTTTGATGTAGACTATGTTCAACCGAACTATCAACATATTTTGCTAGAGCCCAACAATTATGGTAGAAACGATCACAAGCATATGATTAAGTACAGGATTAATAGACCACAGAACCAATAGATTTAAAGTGACATTTTTTCCACGATCAATAAGGGACCTTAATAGTTGCGATATATCAGTTCTAGGATACTTTGACTCTATGTAAGTAAAATGGGTATGTACACTTGGGCTAAAGATCTTACCATCATTATTAGCTACTAACTTCACATGCAATTTCCGGCATGATATATCTCTTGCATGATTTGGTACCTTGTAGAACTATTTATCTGTCGCAGTAATTATAACTAAGTAGTCGTATCTTAAGTAGTGTACCTACTGCATGGTTACATGTTTGTTCACGTAACACTCTCCTAGTTTCTGGTCTGACCGCACACTGTTGTCCTGACTGCTTTTGGCCTGCGCCTTGCATCCGCGGGAACGAGCGCGGTTCGTATTTCAGCTGAGATAAGGGATTCACACCTGGTGTGGAATCACCCCATGCCACACCCCCAGTTGTGGCTTGCATGGTATTTCGTAGACGTAGATGAAGAAACGTGGACTCAGAGGTAGGAAGACAAGAATAGGCAGCAGGCATTCCAGTTGTGAATGCAGAGGAGAATAGAGAAGTGCGAGGAACGGGAAGTAGGACAGATGAGGAAGTGTGTGGTGGGTGAGGAAAGGAAACTTCTGGATTGAGATGATAGAGAGGCAAAGTAGGTATTGGTGAGGTAATGAGGGGTAAATGATTGTTCAATTCCGATATAGAGGGGAGAATGTTGGGCAAGCGGGAAAGATGAGGGGAAAGAATAAACTATCTGCACGTGATGAAGAAGAGTAGGACGCGGGCACACTTCGCGAGGAACGAATAATTATTATAGGTAGAGAAGTCCCTGCACATGTAAAAATCTATAGGACTTTTTTCTCACTTCTTTTTCACTTACCTTAAAAGGTGGATTATTTATAATAAGTAATTATAATTTTAATGAAGATATTTATCCCTCTGCGATGCCTAAATCAATATCAACAATAGTTCAATGAGAATATTGGTCCACATCTGCCTCATAGTCTACCACTTCACTCAAATATACGGTTATGATGCCTTTCAAGTATTCACTTCCAGCATATCCATTCATGTGTTCAATTCTTAAATGCTCGATAATATAATATTTGTATAATACCGTTTATAAGGCAGAGAAATTATGCTTTGTGTCACGTAATGCCATAGACGGACTAAACGGATGCACGTGCTTCGTTTCCGTCATTAATCTGTCTTGGAGAAAATTTTAATTGAAACATTAATTTTATATGAATTCTATTTACTTCAGCAATGGAAACTGTGGCAACTTCTTGTGGCGTTGTTGATTGGCATTGTATGAAAAAAACTATCATACTGGACTCTGATGTATTCTATGTAAGACGAAAAAGGTCATTAGCATTTTACTTTCTTTCGGGAAATGGATTAAGGTTTGCCGTGTGATACTCCTAATCTGCCAGGAAAAAAATGAACAATATAAAAAATTGGAAAAGGAAGAAATAATGCAAAAGGTTTAAGTTTTTATGCAAACATATCCTTGGTAAGGAGTAGTAATAGTATTTTGGTGAATAAAAATTAAAGAATACATATTATCGTTAAATCCTCCGAATGGTATTCGAAGGTGGTAGCGTGGACTGGAAAGTTTGTGATTAGAGTAACAGAACTTGTGAAGACGAAATCGAGGTAGGTCTTGATGTGTGTACTGGAGAAGTGGGAGTTTGATTTAGAAGAGAATAAATGGAAGTATATAAGAGAGCGAGAAGTGGGAAGAAGAAATATTAAAGATTTGTCTCATAAAAAGCTCTGGTGTTGGCGATGTTAGTGCATTTGTGTCTCCCTCCACTTACTGATTCACTTGAGCTCTTGTCCTTTGGTTCTTAGTTTAAGTGAATGGTATTTTTCATCAAGAATTATGCACAGCTTTCGAAAATGTATATTATCCGAGAGATTCATTTTTATTTTTTATATTATCTAATTTGGATATTCATGTATTCTGATAGATTAAAAAGAAAATGTAACAAAAATGGAAATTATGCTTCAATTTTCCCGTAAAAAACAAGGCGTGTATGATTTCCGAATCTCTCATATCAATTACCCTTGGTTAATGCTCTGCTATAAACCTTTTTTTCTGTCGTTTATCCACGGTGCGATCTTTCTTTTTCTGCTTCACAGCTCTCTGTGACTGCCCTTTTACAGCAATTCCAGTGCTAAGTACACCTCATAAAACGTAATTCAATGTTATCTATCTCTTCATGCTGATGGGACATTACCTGTCTAGACATAAGTTAACGCGATTAATCTCCTGTTCCAACCCTATCAGGTTTTTTATGATAGCGAATTAAACCTCACATCCTTCTTGTGTATGCTGTGATCGTAGCCGCTGCTCTGTAGCTAAACAAAGCACCGACATTATCACGTGCACATCATTAAGAATGCCTGTCACTTGCCTGATCCTGCTCGGGTTTAGCTTCTCTGTTTTCTACTTGTCGGAATGAGGTGGCATATTAATCGCTCTTGAGCTCTCTTTCTTAATCGCTCAGCCATTCTTGATTGTCGGAGAAGTACCACATATTCATTCTTTAAGCATCTATCGAGCACGCAATGCCTTGAAAGCAGTAGCAATGCAAAAGACTGTTAGCCATTTCTAGGAATAGTGACCCATTCTTTCAAATTGTAGCTGTTGGCCCCAAAAATGTAATTCTTTTAATATGAGAGGGGAGTGATTTGAAAGATCTTTATTGAGGTAAAATAGCCAGGAAAATTAAATCCATCATCCATCCACGCAATGCCTTTACGGCAGAAGCTATGCAAAGGAATGAGCCATTTCAAGGAATAGTGACCCATTTTTTCAAATTGTTGGTGTCGGCCCCAAAATAAGCCGTTTTTTAATATGGAAGCGGAGTTTTTTTTAGATTTTTAGTGAGAAAAAATTACCAGAAAAAAATTTATTGGACGAGGCTGGTGGGTGGGCTTGGTTTTTGTTGCTTTTTTGGGTTTCCTCTGCGGAAACAGGAATGAAATAATTTAGGGCTGGATTCCCTCGAAATGGTAATTGTTCAGTCTGCATGCAGTGACCCGTGAACCAGTAGCTATGAAGCAGCTTAGCTGCAAGGCCCACTTCAATTGCGTCGCTCTCATTCCGGAACCATGCCCCAGACAAGGACATGTGTCGTCGGCGAAATCACGGGAAAAAAGTCCGTCTTTCACTTTCCGGCAGACGCCGTGTCGGGCCATCCTCAACTGTCTCATGCCTGTCTTTTCCTCGAGTAGCGGCTGTCATCAAAGGAAACGCTTACCTATGTTCTAACTGGTTGCGGGCAGAGTTGTTTCATTTCGCTTTTCCGCGGTGCATTGTCATGGCGCGGAGACTCGTGAACCGTGAGGCCCATTATTGTTTCACTCCTGTAGAACTTGAGTTGATCTCGTATCCGATACTTTTCTCTATTTCATGTTTTACCGTATATTCATTATGATTTATTCCGTTCAATAATTTATCCACGTGTTTCCATTTAGAGGTGCAGCTGATAAAAATTCAAGAGATAAAGGTCTTTCCCTAAAAGAAAACAACGCTGCAATTTGACTTTCAACCAGAATTCACGATGAAATTTATTACTCTCCCCAGGGAACGTACGCAGTTTTATGATGGGCAACCTAAGTTACTATGATGAGAACATTCTGACCTTTGATCGTATTAGGAATGCGACTTATCTATACACGTGCAAATTGGCACAATTAGTTTTTTTTTACGTATACAGGTATTAAAGGATTTCATCCATGTTTAAAAGTGTTGTGTTTTAGGATAATATTTATTGCTGATGTCAGCAAAATTTCTCGCCAATATTTTGCAGGAATGGATGGTGAGCATTATTTTCATTGTTGTCATTGCTGCGTCCTAGTGCCTCAGCCATCAGCAAATCTATCTCCCGATTCAATGCATAGTCTCAGAATTAGAGTCATATGGACGCAAAAAAAATCTTTTTTTCCAGTAAGAATAAGTCATTCCTCAGTTGAATAGCTAAAGTGAAATCTCTTGTCCCTCAAGACCATTTCTATGAAAAATTTTGGGTGGTGAACTTAAGTGATAAAATATAAAAGTTTTTGCACTATGATGAGTAGCTACTGACTATGAGGAATAGCTAATACTCTTCAAATATTTGCATTATGGTTGTAATATGACTGCTCAGCTAATAAATTTGCATTACAATATTCCTAATTATTTTTGTTCAATCGCCTCAAAATCGTCAAATTGGAATATTCAAAATGAAAACTTGTTAATTAATGTATGTACTTTAACCAAGGCTTGAAGGAAATATTAGTGCCTATAACTCACCGTTATAATCGCCCTGTCTCATATCAATTGCTTTATTAATTAATTTTGTCACATGAATGTCTATTCATAAACTAGTAAAATTATAAATACCCTTAACAGAAATAATAATGCTATTATCCCCCATAAAATTGGTTAGCCCCAGTGCTGTATGATATTCTTTTTCAATGTATTTATTCATATTATTATCCCTAGCTGTCATACTCATGCCATAGCTGGCCTTACTGACGGATCAAAAAGAGAAACAGAAGAACTATATTGGAATATTTTACAGCGTAGAATTTTTTGTACATGTAGCGAGTGATTCTGATTTATAAATATAGCTAGGTACCGAATTCAAGATTTCTCTTGCAATTGAATCAATTTATTAGTAATGTTTCAAATCTTAAAATTAAAGATTTGATGTGTATTTCTTGATATATGTGTCGTGAGAATGATCCCTTACGCAAAATGCATCGCTATTTAATTCAGTGCTGGAACTTCCTTCTTTCGAATTGAGGAGGAATTTGTAGTACAAGATTTTTATGAAAAGGTGTTACCACGTTATGTCATTCCCTCGCTGAAAGAATAAGAAATATTTCCCATGCATCTTGCACGAGTTCTGTTTCTAAACATTTCCCAGCCGCCGAGTGCCTGGTGACACAAAACAATAGAAGTCTCTTTGTATTTGTGCCTGGTCGCATGTGCCCTCCGGCCCAATCTGCGTCCGTGCGAGGACTTGTTATCCTGCCTCGCCCTTTACGCTCGGTAAGCTTCGCGTTTCCTACTTACTTATGAACTCCATTTGTCACTGCTGCTAATTGCTTTTGTCCATATTTGGATAATAACTTGCTGGAATCTCCGCTATTCCCGTTGAGATAATGTTCAACAGGTTCGTTTCGGCCCTTCCTACGCACTTGGCGTGACGCCATGGTTACCGCTAAATTAGCTGAATATCACCAGCTGGATCTTCAATTAGGCTGGGTGGGTATTACCAACTGGTCCCTGCAGTAGTTATATCCCCGATCTGTATGCAATTAATGTGAAGTAATCACCTTAAAAGCTACGGCTCTCTTAAAGAGCTTCTCTGTCACGAATGTTCGATGAAATATCTGCATGTTTACCTTTGTGTAGATGTATGGCATAACTGTAAATTCCGTCGTTTATAAAACGCTCATTAAAGAGGTTTTTCAAAGTTAACCGTTAACCAAAGTTAAGGACACGCCCCCTTGTTACATGCGCGAAAAACTATTACAACCGATAGCTTGTCGCTTTTCAGTGTTTAAATTTTTAATAGAACTTAAAAGGTAACACTGACAGTAAGTATTGAAGTTATATTACCATTAATATGACATGACGAGGGTTGTCCAAAAAGTATATTACGTACGCAAAGTAAAAGTATACTTTTACGTCCATTTCGCATGGAATGCGATTTTCTGGAGATGGTTATTGCGGTGCAACATAAAATCATATACTGTATTGAGTACGTTTGGAGGAAAACACTAATATCAAATAGAAATTAAACCATTTAGTTTAGAATTACTCAAAAAAGAGGTACCGTAATAATGCTGATTTGAAACGGTGTAGTTTTTGCTCAGCTAAAATGAATTATATATGAAAGATATCTTTTTGAACCAAGTGTATTATAATGGCATACTCCTATATGGACATTCAAAAGGAAAGAGGAGAAATATTCCGAGGGTTTTCAAATGTGGCTATGGATAAGAATGGAAAGATTAAAATGGAGTTATTAAGTGAGCAATGAGGAAGTGCTGGCAAGGATGAATAGGAAAAGGAATATTTTGAGATCATTAAGAAAGAGGAAGGCGAAATTGATGGGACACGTCCCGAGGAAAGATTGCCTGCTGAAAAGAATATTTGAAGGAAAGATCGAGGGAAAGAGATGGAGAGGAGGACAAAGAAATAATGTCTTGACGGATAGTACGAATGGCAGGAGGTACGAAAAGCTGAAGAAGGCAGCACAAGATAGACGAGCATGGAGGGAGCAGTTCAATTGAAACCTGTCTGAGAACAGATTCACCTTAGAAGAAGAAGACCTCCATGGGCGAGTTAGTTTTACTTGCTGGGGGATAGAGGCGCTGCCAGCGTCATGGCGCGTCAGCCGAAACTTTGTACGGGTAAATGAATTATGGGTCTCGCGACTTTATAATATTAGATTGTGGCCTAGGTTCGAACCCTGGTAGTGGAGATTGAAGGTTTGCTGGAAGTCCGATACCAAATGAAGCGCTTATATCAGAACATTTGAAGCGTAATTATCCATCTGCCTGATGGGACGTTCGACCGAAGTTTCCATGTCGTATTTCGTTGAGATGTTGACACCGACAGCGAGCTTCTCTTCCGTAAGATCCCACTCTTGACCAAACACCACTGATAGATTTTCTCTCTGCCTGAAGTACCGATACAAGCTGAATTGAATTACATTGCATGGTAACAGCCTTTAAAACACATATTGCGGTCCTTTATAATTGCTGTGAGATGCAATGTGGGCATAAATTTGCCGGCGATTGGCCTTGGAAGCAGACATTTAATTCGCTTGTGGAAAGTTGTGATGGATGGTCAATTTTTAATTAATTCGTGGCCGCTGTGACCGACTCTGTATCCTTTACTCATTATCACGCAAGACTGCCTTTACGTCACGTCGAAGGTGATGGGATTTTTCCTCCTTCTGATCAAAATGAGCCTTTTTGGCGGAAATAAAACATAAATATTTGGAAAGTTGATTTTTCCTATTTCTCGGGCCTGATGAAATCTGTGAAATTTTTTCGATCAGTGAAACTTTTTTCTAGGTATCTCTCCTTCCGATTTAAGTGTGAATGACGCAGTTAAAAAACTATGGAACGATCGGTGATATTTGTGGTTGGACCGCAGGAATGCAATTTTTACGTATTCACTCGAGAACTAATGGTTGCTCCAGTTTCTTAAGTGCAATTATTTTTAAACTTTTTGTTTAATCTCTGGTAATAAAAGGCTCATTTATTGTCGATTCATTGCATCGAGTTCATAGTTGAGCCTACAATTCTTATTTTACGCAGTTCTGGCAATGAAAAGCAATTGTTAGTTTTTTATTGCGCTTTTAGTCGTTATGGTTGAACATAATGGTCACTAAGGTGATCTTAACTGCTAATTAAACTATGAAAAACTGATATATCTATCATTATGGCGATTTAATATAAATTTATCCGTAGTCAATTACGGTGGAAAACAGGTCAGCGCATTAAATGTGTAGCCTCATCAGAGAATATGATGGCCTACCTTATACGGAATGTCATTGCCCCCTGAATTATCTCTCCATTAAAGCTGTCCGTTGTTGGAATGCGACTTACTTATTGATAGCCTTGAGATTTTATAGGTTATTTTCAGCTGTAATTCAATTTTAGTGTAGCTGAAATCAGAACTTCACTTATTTTTTGCATGAGGGCATATTAATAAGCCCTCGATTTTTCATTATCTACCGAATAAATTTAACTCATGCTTGAAATCAATAGATTACACTGTCCTCCGAATAGAATGCCGAATATTGGTTACCATGCTGCTAAAAAAATTACTTTACAAGATGGAGGAGAAAAGAATATCAGAGCAAGAAAATTACATTAGATCATAGTAAAATAAAGTGCTTACAAGGTTTCTCGCTACCTAAGATGACGTATTTTATGGTACAACCTCAAAGTCCAGTCACATGTCACAAATTGCACTCGCAGGTATTTTGTACATATGCCGTGGATTTGGTAGGAGTCAACATATGTGTAGGTTTATGCTGAAGTCAGAGAGCCACTTGCAAGAAGCTTACCGAGTTCGAGCCTCAGTCAAGGTGAATGACTCTTCCTCTGTGGAATTTCTGCACTCATGTGCATTTTCCTGTGACGCCGTTAAGGTGGATCTGGCCTGACTTAGTGAGTTAGGACAAATATAAATTTACTTTTTTTTATTTATTCAATTGAAAAATTCTACTTTCGCTGATGAAATTGGCAACCGATTGAAAAGCAAATATGTTTTCTTCGAATATGTTTTGACGGCCACATTTGTAACCGTAGGAGCCGACTGGTGCGACATTTGCATGGAATTTACTCCATTTTGACTCCAATTACCGTAGTAACTCACTAATAACCTTAACATATACATCTAAATACTACTCTACAAGCAGCCGCATGGGTGTGTGGCAGGGGGTGTTAGGACACCAACCGTGCAGAGACGTTTGGGACAAGGTTTTGGGAGGTGAAATGGTGACGTGTATTATGGGCGTTTATTAAGTGGTGATCAGTTTTTATTGTGGTCGCTTATTGTGCGCGGTAAGAACGAGTTTTGTACCTATCTGTTCCGAAATGTGTCTCTCTTATTTTATCGCTTCTGTCAAACTCAGATTTAGTAAGGGGTCATGATAATAATCTCTGTGTCACTCTGAAACACACCTGTTCTGATTTTATCCAGCAACCTAAGCCTAGCGTGTAGCCTCCGAGTATCAAGGGGCTACCACCTTAATCCCTTGGAAAGTAGTGAAACACTAGCTCGTAGCAGGTTTTAATGAAGCGTGCAACTTTTCTTAGTGTTTAATTCTTTTTTCAGCTTAATCTTTATGACTAGGGTCCCAAATGCTCTCGGCGCATTCGAGGTGTGGCCTAACAGAGCGAAGTAGCATCTCTCTATGACTTTTTCATCCAAAGACCTTCCTACTATACGATTAACAAAACCTAGTTTCTTAAATGCTGTGCCGCATATGTTTTTTAATCCGTGTTCCCCACGATATATCTGAAGTTAAAGTGATTCCAAGATATTTAACTGTATCTGAAGACATGTGTCAAGGTGCTTTTATTTTAGTTTGATTCAATTTGCCAGGTATTTTCACTTCTTGTCAGCGGTTTAAAATGAATGCATGAACATGCTTTCTCGGTCAACTTGACATTTTTCCTCTGTAATTTGAGCAATCCGTAAGATCTCATGTTAAATTCTCCAACTTTCAAGGCGGGATTACAGTAAAACCAGTGCGGATATCCTATTTTTTAATTTCAGTTAATAAAACACACTTCAAAGATGCTATATTTAAGTTTTCAGAATTTTTGGAATGAGCAACCCTGAGGCCAGAGACACCTTAAGGTAAAGCCATGCCTACTAAAATACAAATCGTTATTGATAAACCCAGAATATTTTACTAATGGTTACTTATATATTTCCCTTTCCGTAGACTACAACCTTGACGTGATGGACGGGCTTGCGCGTTCTAATGACCCCTAGAGCTGAACTGGCGGGAGCAATTGATATTGCTCCCGGTAGGGCCACCCATGCCAGATAAGTCGAAGGGTAGGAGCCAGAGGAAAGGTAGTCTCGTGATAGTGTCAAATGAAACACACTGTTAGGAAGTGGGGGTGTGAGTCCCCTCTCGGCTATTATACCACAGAGAAAAATGAATGTCGCTCAGAGAGAAATTAATCCTGGCAACTAGGGGACGCCGTCCACTGGGGCGGGTGTCGGGCCCGGCATCGGGGGAGGCAAGGCCCCCGAGGTCGTCACCACACGAAATCCTTGCACAAAACAGTCAGCACAGGATACAAGGACCAAGAAAGATAAGAAGAAAAGGAAGAAGAGAAGGAAAGTACTGATAAAATTAGGAACTTTGAACGTTAGGACAATGTTGAGGGCTAGGAAGCTGGAAAATATGAAACGGGAAATGAATAGAGGGAAAATGGAAGCCTTGGGGCTGTGCGAGGTAAAATGGAAGGACAGTGGGGACTACTGGAGTGATATTTACTGGGTAATCTATAGTGGTGGGGTTGAAAGTCAATGTGGGGTAGCCATAGTATTGAACGCAAAATTGGGGAGGAGGGTAGTAAATATTGAACAGGTGAGCGACAGGATACTAGTGGTAGAAATAAAAGCACGCCATACAAATTTCATATTTGTCCAGTTGTACATGACTACAAGCAATCATAGGGAGGAAGGGATGGGGGATGAATAAATAGAGGAGATAATCAGAGAAGTGCCGGACAAGAAAAATATAATAGTAATGGGCGACTGGGATGCAGTAGTCGGGGAAGGGAGAGATGCGTATGAAGTGGAATGGTTTGGATTTGGAACAAGAAATGATCGCGGAGAGAAGGCAGTTGAACTTTGTAGGAGAAATAAATTAGTAGTAACAAACACTTGGTTTAAACACCATCGCAGGAGGAGGTACATATTGAAAATGTCGGGAGACACTGGGAGATACCAAATTGACTATATCATGGTTAGACAAAGATTTAGGAACAGTGTGAAGAACTCGCGGAGCTATCCGCGGGCTGAATCAGACTCGGATCATAATTTAGCAATGACAAATTGTGAGGTTAGATTCAAAAAGCTAAATAAAAGCAGGAGGATGAAGAGGTGGAACCTGGAAGCGTTGAAAGGGGAAAAAAGGAGGGAATACCAAGACATAGTGGATGAGAACATAGGAGAAGCCAAAGAAGCAGAAGCAATCGAGGAAAAGTGGGAGAATATAAAAATAAGCATTGAAAGAGCGACCAAGAAAACAATAGGAACAGCGGAAATGAGGAGGGTAAAGAAGCAGTAGGTTACGGAAGCAATGATTAGGAAAATGGAAGAGAGAGGGAATTGGAAAAATGTCAACACCGACAAGGGTAGGTCGAAATACAAGGATCTTAGTAATCAACTACGGCGAATAACCAATCGGGCGAAGGAAAATTGAAGGAGAAGGCAATGCGAGGAAATGAAGAAACTGCAAAAGGAAGGGGAAGTGGGTGCGTTATACGCTACGGTAAAATTGATATCGGGAGGAAAGCGAGGGTAAATGATTCAAAGATTAAGGATAAGAGAGGTAGAATAATAACCGTGCAGGAAAATATCCTAGAAAGATGGTGAGAATACGTGGAGGAGATATATGAAAGCGATAGTAGACCAACTAATTTAGATATAGAGGATGAGGGAAGCCTAGGTGAAGATAGCATCGGGTCAAAGATTCTCGAAAGTGAAATAGAGAAAGCATTGAAAGAGGTGAAAGCAATAAAAGCTGTAGGAGTAGATAACACCCTCGGAATTGCTAACGAGTTTGGGAAGTAAAGGTAGGTAAGCTTTTTTCGAACTTACAAGTAGGATCTACGAGGAAGGAGTATGGCCAGAGGACTTTGTGAAAACAGTATTGATTCCTATCCTAAAAAAGAAAAATTCATCAGAATGCGAGGACTACAGAACTATTACTTACATTTCACACGCAGGCAAAGGTTTTCTTCGGATAATCAATAGAAGGTTGGAGAGTAAGTCCAAAAACTACTTAGGGAAGGAAAGGAAACTCTTGAATGAAATCCGGGATCAGCAGGGTAGATGACTGAGGGATGTAATAAAAGGCGATGGGTTGCTGAAGAGTGTGATAGAGGGAAGGATGTTGGGCAAGCGGGGTAGGGGAAGAAAGAGAATAGGTTTCATGGACGAGATGAAGAAGGGTAGATCTCATGCAGAGGTGAAAAAGGATGTACTAGAGGGAGATAGGTCCCTAAATGTGTATCAGACCGGGAGGAGATTCTCTGACATTAAAAAAAAACTACCTTTACCGTTAGAATATATTATGAATAAAAATTTATATATTTATTATGCCGACGTCATTGCAATTACAACGGTATAACTCAAACCTCGATCACATTGTTAATTTCGGAATTAGCCGTGAGTTACAACTTTAACGGCACCTCGCTTAAAAATAAACTTAAAAACAGTTTCTTTCCTTTATTATGTTAAAAATATGTTTAGCTAACGTATGTAAGATACTCCTAACTCCATCCTAAATATCAAGAAAGTAGCGATGACATGAATTCGGGAAATCGGATTTTGAGCGCCGAGCGCTTTATTGAAATAAAATATCGTAAAAGTGTAGACAAGTGCAGAAAAAAACTCCTTATGCATTAATCAAAGTAGAAATGATTATTCTATCTAATGTATTTTATTTCGTTGAAATCGGTTGTCCCTACTTGAAGATACAGATTCCTAAACTCAACGGACTCGACTTTTTCAATGAACAGTGTACACGACAATTTGTCAAAAGAAACACACGTTAAGGTAGTTCGAGCAAAAAATCAATTTACTTAGAAATCAATGAATTTGGTCTCATTTTAAAGAAAAATATTTCAGCCTTCTAATGACTCCAAAATTCAACCCCTTACCACTTTACTTTCTGAGTTATTTGCCAAAATATATCAGCCCTTTTACTTGGGAAATGGTACGTGTATGCACTCCAAAGAGACATTATTTACAAAATGAGGCATTTCTAACACTTAGATGTCGTAAAAAAACTAACTGCGTATAGTTTGTATGTTCTCTCAACTATATTTGAAAGTTAATCATATTGTCACCGCAGTAGGTTCTTGGATATTACAAAAAACCTTTCGTTTTGAAGGAGTTTCAAACGCACCGCATGAAAAAAATGAGTCAAGTTAAAGACTTATTTAGATATTTTCATTAAGTTACTTACAATTTCTGTCATGGAAAATTATATTATGTCACCATTAATAATGCAATGTTTAGTTCGTGTGCCTCACTGCTGAAGAAATTAAAACGTATACCTAATTCGAATTTGATCTCTATTATGAATAGGGAACTATCTCTCTCGGACTACCTTAAAGCTCTTCTGTATGAGAGGCACCCCAAAGAATATACCTGATGAGGCATTCAGCTCATGCGAGAGATCATTTTTTGATGTTTGTTCCTTAATTCTCTCCGTGTAAAGAATCCTCGTCGACACTTTTATGTCTTGGTTTGCTCATGTGGGGAATACGACTTGAATTAGTTACTAAACTCGCCACAAATTGGGAAAAACTCTCCAGCAAAATTTAGCCAAGTTACTCCTGAAGTATCGTCCAATTTCGCATTCACTGCAATTTTGTGATGCGACGCTCTGGCCCTGGAATGTGGAGGTGTAGTAAAACAAATTTAAAGTGAAATAATATGTATTCTTCCGGGTTCTGAATTTTGATGTACGAGGTTAATCCCAAAAAAATAAGGTCTCCAATTTTTTATAAACTTAAATTTTCAATTATTCTCTATGACATTTTCATCATTTTAAAGGCTAAACGTTTGTATTTTTGCTAAATATTTTCCACTTCGGTCGATGAATGTTCGTACACGACGTGACAGTTTTTGCATGCCCATGTCACACCAGCTCGCCGCCGCTCGCCGCGAGGAGCAAGGAGCGAGGGCGTAAGCATTCTCCATGACAACGCTCGCCCACACGTCGCTCGTCAAACTGTCGCTCTCCTGCAAGAATTTAACGGAACATCATCACCATGAATATACATATGGATTGTTGACTCGTTACCAAAAACTGTTGCCTAGAATTCCATAAGCAAACAACTTTGTGGATTGTGGCGCCGCCAAGTGATGAAAGACAACAGTTCAAATGTAAATACAGTCGACAGATCGTAAATAAACACGTCTTACTGCTTTTACTTACCAGTAATCATAATATAGTACATATTATAGTAGTAGGATAAAAATGTAGTACCATACGCGGGATGTAATTACACACTTTTTGTATATAGTCCGGTCTCCTATTTTGGGTCCTCGTAGACGCATACCCTGTTTTGCAGCCTGGCACGAAGCAAGTTCTGTTTAAACAAGGCATTCTAAATTATTTAATTAAGCCAAACGGGCCTAATGCATTCAAATTAGAATAAGAGTCTAGCAACCGTTGGCGTCTGCTCACGATGGAAGTTTCATATGCCTCTTACACAATTTCAGTGGTAGATATTTCCTCCCGAGCATTTACAAAGTAACTGTTAAGTCTCAAAAATTTCCAGCGATTATTCACAGCATCAAATAGTTCATATCTCCTCGATCTTTATTGAATATCCACTAGTCTCACGTCAACAATAATTAGCAACGGCCATTTATGAGTTGACTGAAAAGACTTTTTCTAAATAGCGCCAAGGACTGGGTGAACTGAATATGGAATTTTAGGCAACACGTTGCCTAGGCAACGATCCCAAACATTTGAATCCATTATGTATATTCATGATCATCACCCACCCACCCTATAGTCCAGACTTGGCACCCAGGGACTACCTCCTGTTCCCTAAGTTTAAAAAATATTCGGCCGGAAGGCGAATCAGTTCCGACGACGAGGTGATAGATGAGGTTCAACGCTTTCTCAAGGACATGGCGGCGAGCTGGTGTGACATGGGCATGCAAAAACTGTCACAGCGTCTAAAAAATGCATCGATCGAAATGGCAATTCTGTAGAAAAATGTTAAAACTTTAAAATGATGTGAATATCGTAGAAAATAAACGGATATATTAAATTTATTTAAAAAATTGAGGCCTTAATTTTTGGATTACCCTCGTACATACTCATGGATTCAATGGTTGTTATGCTTGCGTGGTTTTCTTGGTGCAAAACTTTATAGCTATCGTTACTTAAATAAATATGGTCTTGAGGGCAACAGATATGTAGGATATGAGTCTCTGGACTAAAGCGATTCACATATATAAGTGATTTCACTGAGTACTTGCTCCAAAAAGACCCATTCTGTGATGTATTTTTCATGCATTTGAAGCTTGTACTCATAATTAACATTTTTTATTTGTTCGTAATTCTTTGGAACCTTTTCCTTCAGTCTTTAATGGTTAATGCAACTTTTTTATGTTAATATAACGATTACCGTGTAGGCAGGTTATTATGTGAAATGCCTTAAAAATAGATAAAGATGGCAGGGGTGGTGCCTGAGGCTGGCGGTGATGCAAAAACAATTATGCGTACCGAATATCTCTGGTTTACTCGAAATATATGAGACATATCCGAATGTTCCATGTGCCAATCAAAAGAGAGAAATTTGAAGATTAAAGTTAACCGCCATTTTGGGATTTATATCGTTATCGTGCAAAAAAAATACACACGCTAGTTTTGGGTTTAAAATCACATGTTGCCGCCAGTTAAATATAAATGTAGCTTGACGGGAAATTACGCGAGGAGCTCGCATTTCATGCATTTGCAACTGCTAAGGTCTTTCTAAGCAATTGAAGGCACAAAAAACCTATTTTTTTTAAGAACGTAAAGGTATGTATGAGTTATAACTAACGGAATAATGCAATATTTGTGCATTTATCGGGAGATCATCTCAACATTTCCATGACAACGTAGATTCCGGCTGTCAGAGATCACCGGATGAAGAGTATCGAATTACATAACTAATAAGCTCATTGTGTCATTGACGAAATGTTTCGGAAAATTTCGTAAGAGCCAGTTTCGTGAAGCATCACATCCCGCGCTCAGAAGATGAATCACTATGAGAATACTCACGGTAGTTTCGTGGACGCCATCTATTAATTTTGTCAGAGATCAAAGCCTATACCCTTGGCCGAGATGACAACTTACCCCATCGCCTTGTTGTTTACCATTCTCGCGTGTCAGTGGTCTTCAGTGACGCAAATGAAGACTGATTTTTATGGGGAGAGCACAATTCACCTGTCATTAAAGTCAACGAAGTGTGCAATTCAAAAATTCTGGGCGGGTTGACCAGCACCATTCATCTAGTCACCTGTGCTCTCCACGATGTCACGAAACGCATTAAATTGCGTCATTTGGTTTTAAAATGGTGCTTTCCAGAATGGTATAGTTACCCAAACTCTCTGATACAAAGGTTATTTCTCCGCCCAGGTTTTAGGCGAATGCTGCTCTTGCCGTTTTTTTCA
The DNA here is from genome assembly GCA_963169105.1 of Ceriagrion tenellum. NCBI lineage: Eukaryota > Metazoa > Arthropoda > Insecta > Odonata > Coenagrionidae > Ceriagrion > Ceriagrion tenellum. The sequence continues at coordinate 103,141,880 of OY720632.1, read as the reverse complement.
ATTTAAATAAATAAGTTATTTAAGGCAGGCTGGGCATTAATTAATGAGGACAAAAACTGGAGTACGTGGAGCATTTTAATCTCGTGTGTATTGCATTGGAATAAAATGGACGTAGGGTATTGTAAGTGGAATATCGTTAGCAAAGGAGGTGCTCTCAAATAGGAGACAACTAATGGCGGAAATCTGTGCAATAATGCGAACAATAGACTAGTGGAGAAGACAAATGGTGCAAAATGCAGTGTATTGTTGTATGGTGCAGAAGCGTTGGTTCTTGAAATATGTGAACGAGAAGATTGGACTGTAGGCGTTCGAAATATGGGTGTGGAGGGGAATGGAGAGGGTGTGAGGAAAGGATGGCGAACGTGGACGTGGGTGGTTGGAAGAGTTAATGAGTGGCTAAGTAAAACCAAAAGTCATGATAGAGAGGAGGATTTTTGGTAGACGAGTGAAGGGACGAAAATGAATAAGGCTTATGGTTGGAATGAAGTTTGGTGGAAGATATGGTGAGCTGAAAAAGAAATCTTGCTGGGAGACTTGGGCCTGTGGCTGTATTGTTACTCCGATTAAAGATAGGTATCCCGTTAGAGATAGGTATTCCTTAAAAAATTAACATTGCATTGTTTGCATTATTTCTCAACTATTTTTGGAAGTTAATCATATTGTCTCCGCTGTAAATTCTTCGATATCACAAGAAACCTTCCGTTTTAAAGGAGTTTCAAACGTACCGCGCAAAAAAGTTAGTCTTATTTAGATAGCTCAAGTTAAAGACTTATCTTGATATTTTCATTTAATTGCATACAATTGCTGTCGTATAAAAATATATTACTACACCATTTATAATGAAATATTAAATTCATGTGTCCTACATCTGGTGAAATTAAAACGTATAATTCAAATATGACCTCTATTTTGACAAGGGAACTATCTCGCCTTTAGCAAGGGAGTAGGTTGATGTTGACGCTGGGTTTTGCTCCACCCTTCCTCCACTGCCCATGTAATTATCCCCCTACCAGTGAATTCATCCACTCTAAGTTGCTCAAATTTCCTCAGCTGTCGGTTGACTCGCGAAATACCCAAACAATAATAACACGTTGGTTAACGTGGGTGGTTGGCTAATGAAGTCTTCCGTTGAGTGGTTCTATAGCTTTCTCTAGTCCTCTGCCGCAGACTGCCACCCGCCAAGGGAGAATCGCAGGCGCTGACACATTGTCAGTCGGCACGACTACCGTTCGAATTATCTGTGACTCGACGATCGAGCATAATTGTGAGACGCGAGGCAGCGTTGGGAAACGAGTGTGGCCCCTTTCCCGGCCGCATGCCGTCATTATCCGTCATCGTAATTACTCTTGGATCAAACGCAGACTGTATCGCGTAATCTACCGCTGCTCCTCTTTCCAAATGCTAAGGTATTCTCGTGGTTACTCGCTTGGACCTAGAGTGATCTGAGTCATCAGGTACCGTTCAGTGAACGCAGCTGAGGAATTATAAATACTATCCTCCGTTGACGATCGATTTCAAATTCCGATGAATATGAATGTTTTGGTGAGATATATATACCTATGATGCTACGTTGGTACGTCAAAGCATTCGAGTTCAAATTCCGATTAATATAAATGGTTTGGCGAGATATCAATACCTAAGATGTTTAACATCTGTTGAGATAGTTAACCGCAATTTAGGCCTTGCTCCCATTAGAGCTGGTCGTATAAAATGATTGAATGAGCTATTCTCGCTCAGCTATATACCTCCGGAGAAATCTTTGGCAGTTGAGTAACCATTAGTTGTGAAGAGCTATCGGCTTTGGCTTGCTATCACTCGCCATTCCTCATTGCTCTGACATTATTTTTATGATCGAGCATGTTCTTTCTTTTCGAACGAGTTGTCTAACAAATAACAACTCGTTCAAATCCCTCAGCTGAAGGATATAATAATGGGCGTAAAGGGACTGACACGGGAATTTGCCATCATTACTCTTTTTCACTCCATTTTTAAAATTTACCATTGAAAATTCAATGGAAAAAAGCACATGTAAGCGGAATGCGTCGAAGTCAATTCCTTATAATTTGATTTTGAGGGCTCTTGAGATACCTAAGTGTTTATTTTCATTTTAATGGCTTGTTTTTCTGCCTCAAGAATTCGGTAATAATCTTGAGTAATGAACTCTGTGGGTAAATCAATGCGATAACCGTAGAGAAATTAAAGTCTAATGGCAACAGTTAAAGAACAAATAGAATCTGTAAGGTGTATTTTTTTATTATGAATTGTGCCCAGTTATGACATTTTAATTGAATTTTGACGTAATTAAGTTTCCTACAATGTCTTTCTTTCTGAAATTGAGGTCGTTGGTAAAACTGAGAGTCATCCATGTTCCGTTGCATCAGTAGTTCCACCGCGAATCAATTAATGGACGTTTAAAGTGAGTCATTATTTTTTTATCTATGTCTTTTCAATGTTTTGATCGAATTTTCAACCCACAACATTCCAGTCTTCTCTTTTTGCTTGAGTCGTAAAATTATTTGATTTATCGGCCCATGACCTTCAAGTTCGAGCGGCAGTGGTGAAGGTGAATGTTTAGGATAAAATGGTTCAGAGAATCGTGTTAGGTAATGCTTGATAGAGCCTTCCTGGGTGTTGTTCCGACTAAAATGATACTCGTCAAGGTTTTTAGGCCACTATTTAGAAAATTAAATGTAGCCATCGCATTTCCTTACCTTTAGAGATAGATTATTGTACGATCCTCCCCTGAAACGCTTCATCCTCGGAGTTACTTCTGCCTTACGCGCCTAGTTTCTCTCCCAATGCCTCTGTAATGATTTCCTAAATTAGGTAGGTTATGACATTTATTTTTCGCTTATTGTGGGCAAATGCATGATACATGTTTATTGGCACCTACTTGTCTTTATTTTCAAAGTTTGTTTCAAAAGAAAATGTGATGCGTGAGGCTGTAAACATGGACATCGGTAGTAAAAAATGAAGTGATAAAAAATCGGCGGCCATTATTGTCCCTCGTATTTTGAGTTATACTTATGTAAGGTGATGCCACTGTAGTAATTTCCTGAATTTGGTCAGTTATGACATTTATTTCTCACTTATTTTGGCCAAATGTATGGTACATATTGATTTGTACTCTAATTGTTATCATTTTCAAAATTTTTTCAAACGAAAATGTGATGCATGAAGCTGTAAACAATGGCGTCGGAAGTCAAAAATGCAATGAGAAAAAAATTACGGCCATATTCATCTTGTTATACTACTCAAAATACGAGGGACGAAAATGGCCGTTATTTTTTTTCTCATTGCATTTTTTACTTGTAAAATACCCTTTCGGCCAAGTTCCAATCATTGAGTGATGAAATCACCTGTATTACTAAAGAATTGGATGAAGTCCGCAGTGGAATCGATTCACTTTTGTCAAGAGAAGAGCCACTGATGGACAAGTGGCATTCCGTACACCGCCTCGCGGTACCCGATGGTTGCGGAGTCATTTACGCCTTCCGCGGCGGCGGCGGGAGCGGCTGGAGTCGCTTGCTCCAAGGATACAAACGACCATTGTGGCGGGGGTTGACCAGTGGAAACGAGCTTCTTTCGTTGATCGTACGAGGGGGGCTCGAATGGCTGCCGGCGAACGTACATGGGCACAAATTTAGGCAAGGGAGGCTCGGAACTTGTTTCTTCAATAAAGCAATTTCGGGTTTCTGATGCCAAAAAGCAAAAGCCAAGTTTCTTGGTTCATTACGTGGTTAACCTAATTGTGATCGGGTTTTGAATCCACCTATCCTTTTACCTATCCCGTTCCTGTTTCTAAATGGTTCGGAGCCACACATCTTGCCAATGGGTAATCCCACAGGATTAAATGGCATTGGGGTAGGAGTCCAGGGATTCGTCCGGCAAATTAATCCTTTCCCCCGTCAACATGTATAACTTCTTCTACAGTAGTCAATCCATCAGGATTGGTTGGCAACAGCCCTCCACCTCTCTCTATCCTCTGCCATCCTCTTCAGTTGAAAATCGTCCGCATCCCATTTCCTCCATTATCTACCCCCAATACTCCAATCTTGGTCTTCCTCGATACCGTTCGCCCTCTATAATTCCTTCAAATTATTATCTTTTTCAAAACCCTCATGTCGCAGTACATGACCAATAAATTTGTGTTGTCTTCTATTTGTATAACTAAAGAATCCTTAGTACTTATTGCCAGTTTTTCAGTGGGCTTATATTTCCTAACTTGTGGATAAGCGTCCGAACTGTCGTAAGAATCCGAGGACGACCGCCATGATTTTTCACGGATTGTTTTTGTTACACTGACCTAATTAAAGTTCAATTATCGCTTAAGTTTTACTCTCTTTTTCTCCCAAAAACGAGAGGCGTAATCTCTACAATTCACGCACATGCGACCCACGCTGATTTTTAAAACAAAAGTATTTCGGGGCAGTGACGCATGCGCCTTGCGTCGACTTTCGGACGTTGCGTAACCTCCTCTCGGGCGAAAGTCATTTCCCGCACAAATCCGATCGATTTCATATTTTTGCCCATCCCAGCCACTCGACCTCTTCCCCACTTCCCTCCTCCCTCCGTATTTTCGAATATCTCTTTTTTTCCTCTTTCCCCTCTCCCAATTCCACGCGAGCGTTGCGAATTTCTGATTATGTAAGTCGAGCTGCTCCTAAGCCATTATGGGCACGCGATTCGACTTGTTAGGCCTCTTGAAAACTCGACAGTGTTTGCCTTACAGCTGCCTACCTTCTACTCCAGTCAAATTCTCTGGTGGGAGTTCTTCGATTCTTTCGTTCCCACCGAGGATTAGGACAGCAAGTCACTGCGATTGATATGAGCGTCGCATTTTGTACTTTGGGGAATCGGGATGAAAAGAGTTTCAAAGCAAAATGAGACGAGTGTCATTTTACGCCCGTGTATTACGTGCATGAATATGGCGAATAGTGGTTTCGTCGTGGTTAGCCTTTAAGTAATCGCTTAGAGCGAACATTTAGTGTCTCACAACTTTTAGAGGGATTAAAGTGGGAGCCCCTAGAGACTCGGAGGCTGCACGCTAGGCTTAGCTTGCTTGAGAGATTCAGAACTGGTATGTTTCAGAGCGACGCAGAGAATATTATCATATTATCATGACGCCTCACTACAGCCTTAGTTATGACACAATTGATAAAATAAGGGAGGTACATTGCCCTACAAAACTCGTTCTTTTTGCGCACAATACGCAACCACAATAAAAACTGAGCTCCACTAAATACACTCCTATAATACACGTCACCATTTCACCTCCAAAAACCTTATCCCTTACATATTTACATGGCTGGTGCCCTAACACTCCCTGCCACGGCCATACGGTGGTTTGCAGGGTAGTATGTAGATGTAGAAGTATCTGTTGAACCATGTGCCGAGGAAACTATGAATGCGAGAGCACAGAAAATCCTACGCTATTAAAAGAATTCACCTCTTTAGTCCCGAGACGTACAGTAGACCCCCGCTTTGCGATGAGTTATACTTACGATGGATTCGACTTACGATCTGAGCTGATTTTGCGCACACTTTTAAAAATTTCAAATTTCTCCGATTTTGTTTTAAATATTGGTTTAATAATATTTTTAATAATTTTAATCCAGGATATTTTGTATGCATTGGCTCTGTTGCGTACACTGAATGGATTGGCACTGATGCTCTTTAAACCGATTCCTCGTCCGGAAATAATGCCGATTCAACATACGATGGAATTCGCTTTACGATCGGTCCACCGGAACGGACTAATATCCTAAAGCTAAGGTCTACTGTAGCCAGCATTATTTTTGGAAAATTCTTCATAATTACGTCTTGCGTTGTAAGCTATGTTTGCAGAGTCTCTGCCACTATCTCTGCCACTCAAGCTTCTTAATGATGCTGCCACTTATCAGCTAGTGGCATTGCTAATATTTTGGGTCACTGAGCGGGAAAAAATTCAAACGTCTGTGTATTGTATACGATACGCCAGGACCGAGGAGGTTAATGATTGTTTGTTCGCACATCTACATCTGCATCCACGAAATACCGTACAATCCACATCTTGGGTGTGTGGCATAGGGCGATTCCATACTATGCATGCTGCACTCATCCCAACTGAAATCAGTACCACGCACTTTCCCCTGGCAGCTAAGCGCACGCTAAACGTACTCAGGATAACAATGCGCTTAAACCAGAAGAGAGGCGAGTGCTACGTAAAGGAACATGGTACCATGAAATTATTTACTATTTAAGAAAAACCTACTGGCTATTATTACCAATATGGCACATAAATAGTACAACAATGTACTAAATCATGCCGGAAATTTCATGCATGTTTAGTGGTTAATAATAATGTTAAGATATTTAGTAAAAGTGCAAAGTCTATTTTACCTAGTGAGGGTCAAAGTATCATATAACTGATCTATCGCAACTATTATGGCTGCTTATTGTGCGTGGAAAAAATTCATTATCTATCGTTTCTGCATTCTATTTCTTTGATCTCATACCTGTGATCATTTCTACAGTAATAGATTGGCTCTAGCAAAATATGTTGAACGCCTGGGAAAAAATAGTCTACATCAAACTTCCGTAAATGATTTTATCTATATTTTTCTAATCGATCATACGATCTACGAATCCGTTATGTAATGATTTTACTAAAACTGGTTATCCGATCTACCGGAATGCTGGCATTTAAGAGTGCTGTGGTTTGATTGATAAATTGGCATTGATCTCATTCCTGCAAATAATCTGTTTAATACAGAAGTATAAGTTCCAAAATTCCCACAAGAATTGCACAGACGGCTGTTTCGGTTACTTTTGATTTGCTCCATGGCCACGCTGTATTTGTTTGTTCATTAACTTCATTTCTTACAGTCCTCCATGCAAGACTCCTGAAACGACGCGGCTAATATTTTAGGATACTATCCCAATTGATAAATATTCTATATTTTCTCTGTCGAGAAAACCTCTATAAGCAATCCTTGATGGTATTATTTATTTATTATAAGAAATTTAAAAAGTTAAAAAATTGTGTTGAGTTACTTATTTAACATTTAATTTTGAAAATAATTGATGTAAGTATTTACGGCATAGGCCCTCCCCGGTACAGTATAGGAAGACGTAATGTACGTGAAGACGAGGAATACATCTTGTGAATGCGAAATTTGAGTTCTGTTGCATTCTAGCACGATGAGATACTGACATGATTTAGGAACCTGTCGCAAAGTCATAGTTTCAGTCGCTATAAGCAATAAATAATTAGCGAAACTTATAACCTAGGAAACAACAAATGATAGAACACTATTAAAGGTTAGGTCAAAGACGCCTACCCTCCTCGAAAATGAGAAATTGGAGGCATTTCGCCATTTGTCACTATGAAAGCTTGAGAGAAAGCTGGAACCAATCGCGGAAATAAAATCGTTCAGTAAAAAGTAGACATTCCTGCTGTATTTCTTCATGTAAACCGCGATAGGCGAAAGATCTGTAACCAATTTTGAAGTTGCCAGAAAAAGCAAAGTTACAATGCGCGCGAGCCACACCTTACGCGGTATCTTAGGGGTTATCGATACCTCTCAGCTTACTTGTGGTGATTTTTATTTTGATTGCATAGTACGGGAGACATTGGATGTAACAACATGTGATGGCTTACGGCAATATTGAAGTCAGTAAGGTACGGAACGATCCGTAATGAATGAATTAATGTTGCAGTTAATGCGCCGCAAACAAAAATTTTAGCGGTGTTGCGGTACCGTAATAACTTATTTAGAAAAATTGATAATGGAAATAATTTGTAAGGAACAGTGAATTATTCATAAAATATATGTGCAAGCCGCGTGAGATAGCTTTATTTGGTGTATTAATTTTCTTAAAGAAACTGGCTTCACTGATCCGCATTAGGGCGCAATATGTTCATTGTATAATGTTTGATTTGGACGAGCACAGTTTAAGTTATGGTTTTATGTTGATAGTGTCTGCACCGTATAACAATTTCGTAAAATAGCGTACCGCTTGCATTGTTGAATATTGCTTTTTTATCCTGTATAAGCGAATCAGATTCATTTATTCCGCGGAAAAACCCGTATATTATATCACTGTTAGTGATTTCCCGCCCAGCTTGTTGACTTCCTGCTCTTCTTCCGCTCCTCACCATTCTTGTGCTATCGCTGCCTGCGAAAGGAAAAAAACCCGCGTCCGGCATGCAAGTTGATTGATCAGAGAAAAAAATCCGGTTTTGTTCTAATATATACGTGGAATTTCCGATAAATATCTGTTCTTTCTGTGTTAAATTCACTTCTAGCTATTTAGTTTTTTTTCCGCAAATACTCTTATTGAAATAAATGCGAGCACGTTTGCCGGCGGAAATGGTTTCGAAGATTCCTCTGCGTTGGAGACTGAATACTGCTTGTGAAGGGGAATCCGCCATTCCTTCCTCAAAGAAGTTCCTGCTGTGCACGCCGGGCGAGCTGAGTAGATAAGCTGAGAAACACGATCCGTGGCACGAGATCCGGTCGCGGTGAGAGAAGCAAGCGTCCACTTGAAAGAGTGTCTCCTCTGCGGTCGTCTTCATTGCGACAATCGTAGTTTCAAACTCTCTCAGCCTAAACCTTAGTCAAAATAGTTGGGCGCCATGGTTAAGGAATGGGAGTCCACTGGAGAGAGAAGTATGGAAAACCCAGAACTGCGCTGGGATGTTTTATTCTCCTCAGCAAACCGCCCCTAATTCAACAAAATTCAACAACTCAGCGCCTTCGCTTCTATTAAATGCGCTCAAAAATGAAGGCAGATGGGCAAATATCAATGAGTTGCATCCTTTTTCTCAAGTCCTCATTTCCTTGCGGTTCATTCATTGGTTGTTCAATCCTGAGACAGGTTGACTGCAGCCCTCCACCTTTCCATATCTAAAACTAGCGGCCTTGCCTCCTGGTATATCTTCCTTTGTACTTTCCACTTTATTTGGTATATGAACTTATTCCTGGGTCTTCCTCTGAAGACCTTTCCCTATATTTTACTTTCTATTATGTTCTTCACAAACCCATTGTGTCTCGGTATTCAATCCTTCTTGCTTTTCTTTTCTCTGCTGTGTTCCCTATGGTCCTTTCCTCTTCTATTCTTCTGTACATTTTATAACTTCGCCGGTCGTCTTCATTGCGACAATTTCAGTTCCCACCGCGTTGCGCGATGTTATCGCCGTCGCCGACATTCTGAATCTCCATCATTGGGCACATATTTTGATTTTATGTCATCCACTTTTACCATCCCTCGGAAAATATTGCTCTAGAGAATCAAAAAGTCATACTTAATCCTGAAATGACCATAAGTGACTTGGTGAATACAGTGGCGTAGTCAGGGTGGGGGAATAGAGGGAATATTTGTCCCCAGCGCAGGATCTGGGTGCTCCAAAATGGTGTTACGTAGTTCCGAATGTCATTCATAGTGAAGTATTTCCCTTCTTAAGGTAGTTTGAGCGAAATAGTTCCTCCAAGTCAATTTGGTGACCCTATTCGAATTATACGGTTTAATTGCAGCAGATGTAGGAAGCGAGGGTTAAATATTGCAGCATTTTTGGTGCAATAATATACTTTCATGTGACTGAAATTCAAACCAATTAAATAAAAATACGCACATGAGTCTTCAACTTAACTCATTTTTTCACATGGTACTTATCAAACTCCTTCGCAACGGAAAGTATCTTGTGATTATGTAAAAAATACTGCGGTGACAATATGATTTTATTTTCAATAATGGTTATTTAAACATAGGAACTAAAGCATGCTTTTCTAGTTTAATTTGACGAAATCTAGGTGTTAGAAATTCCTCATTTTTTTTAAGTTATGTCTCTCTGGAGTGCATACACGGACTATTTCCCATGTATAATGGCTGCTATATTTAGGCAAAAATCTCGGAAAGTACTGTGGTAAGGGGCTGATATTTTGGTATCTTTGGAAGGGTGAGATATTTTTATTAAAATGAGGCTGAATTCGTGGATTTTTAGGTGAAATGATATTTCGCTTTAAATACCTTAAATTCACTTCAAGTGCTGTTGAAAGAAAATTGTTATTAACAAATATTTATTATTTAAAAATCAAATATCCTGTATAAGTATCAAGTCTCACCCCTTGTAGAGAGAATCCCAGGAGGGTGCGTGATAACTGACTTTACTCCCAGGCGCGGAGAACCCTGGCTACCCTTCTGGGTGAATCCATAAAATAACCGCAAAAAATTAAAAAAAAACGACAAAAAAACTCGCAGGTTGGGTGGATGACAACGGTTGTTAACCGTACAATCTGACCATAGTATTATGGTTCAGTCAATTATACAATTGATAATAGCCATATTTCAGTATTTAATTTATGTTTTTAGAGGGCCATAAATCTTCCGCTATCCAAACTTTCACCGCTCAAAATCGGCGGCTGCGTGCCCTTATTAAGATTTTGATTCGCTTTGAGACCTTGCGGTGGTCAATTGTCTGTCCTTGAATTACGTAAGATTTTTGTGAAAGAGGAAGTTTAGCCGTCCATTTTTTTCGTTTTCGGGAGGACTGAATTCCTGAAAGATTCTTTAATATGCTTCAGCGTTGCAATTTTTCATATTTTCAAATCCAAATGCTAACTGATAGGTAATAATATTGAATTTAGCGTTATTTATTCCATTCTTTACGTTTATCCAAAGCTACATACTCCCATGGTTGCTCACGAAGGGCCCTCGTTGACGTGGAAGAAGTATTTTTGAACGTTAGCTTTGAGAAAGGTCTGTCAACCAGTGTACTTACTTTCCTAGCCTTTGTCGGTTCTCTAGGTCTAGTACCGGGATAAAGTAATATTCTCCGAACCCAGCTGAAATTTTTTCGAATAGTTTTATTTCATAAAATGATGTGAAAAATGTCGAAAAAGGCCTCGTATATCTAATTGGTGAGCTTGTAAAATTCCCCGAAACTAGCGTGAGTACACTTTCACTGTGTACGATGGAGCACTGAGTACGATGGAGAAGCCTCGGTTACTGACCAGATGGTCTCTTATCAAATTCGGATGAAGGATCTTAAGACGCGTCAAGATTAGATCAAGTTAAGTGACTGTAACGAATTGTAACGGTCGCAGGATTATCTAATTAAGTTTCGACAGCCCAGGGGCAGGAATGAATCGTTCTTGCTATAATTGGTAAATTTTGCTTACCATTTTGCCTCAAGCGTGATCAAATTATTCTCATTATGGGAGGACTTCAGATTTGTGAGTCATTATTTGTACTACATCGTAGTGTAGATAAAGGTACTAACCGGGGGTATCAGTGTATTTATCTGCACTCTTTCATTTTTCCTTATTTTGTTAGTTTATATTTGTGAAAAAGTGGTCCTATGGTTAGCGCTTAAAAAAACACCATTTTTGTAAATGAATAATGAAACTCATATTCCGTACTTTTTATTCGTACTTCTGTACTTGTTTGAGGTTTTTATATAAACATATGTCTATTTGTTTGACTGATTCTGTTCACTTGAGCCGTCTATCGCTCACTAGATATTGTATGGTGCGAAGAGTTTAGCATTTTTTTGTCCAAACGTGATGGCTATTTCTTGAGAAAACGGAATTCCTGTAAGTTCTGATACTCAAATCAAAATGTACTCAATTTTTACTTTAGCCGTCAAACTCTCGACCTAAACCTTAGTCAAAATGTTTGGGCGTAATGGGTGAAGGATGGAAGTCTAGTGAGAAGTATACGATAACCACGCAGTAGGATAGTTTTCTGAGTCTTTAAATGGATGTAAGTGCTTGTAGGTGTCTGATCCTGATATCACATAATCCCACACTTTAATTCCGTATTCTTTGAATTTATTGCCTGATTTTTTGGCTTCATTGGTGACTATTTTGTTCCACGTATATACAATGAGCCGATGTCGTTCGCTCATTTGTTTTGGTAATATATTCCTGTGATACTGTCTTTTCCTGCATTAATAATAGTAGTCATCTTCGTAGTTTATTTTTCAAGGGTTTATGATGATTTTTTTTACGCAAAATTTACATTCCTAGAGGTCTGGTGCATCGAAATCGGTGTAATAATTACTTTAGGAACAGTACGGCCAGGGGCTTTGCTGGAAGCTCCAGCTCATGGTGGCGCCGCGTTGCGATTTTTTTTAGCGTCTGTTCCTTGCTGCTCTCCCCTTCCCGAACTTTCACTATTCCGACCGCCCTCCCATATCCTACTCCGTGACGAAAACACTGGAACTACGTTAGGAATGATTGATTCACCATAGCAAGCCGCCCCTAGTTCCATAGGGTTTAATTACTCAGCACCTTTGCGTCTATTTAATGCGCTCAGAAATGAAGGACAGATTGGTAAATATTTAAGTGTTGCAGACTAGTTTTAAAGTCCTATTTCCCTGTGGTATGAAGATGAAAACCTGCTGCACCAGTGCAATAGAACTGATTACTTTGCATCAGGAAGTTTTACCGATGATCGTTATTCTTTGGAACTACTTGGAACCAGTTATTTCCACCGTGGGGAACGCTTATCCCGTTATGAAAAATGGGCTGTTTTCTTAAGGACTAAAATTTGGACTAAAATTTTCCGCCTTGGTATGTGACTCTTTGCTCAATTTTTCTTGTCGGTTTCCATGCGCTAGTTAAAAATGAAAATAGCGCATGCTAGCCGCCATTTAAACCAAAGAACTGCACAACGTAAATAAGTGAGGATGAGTCCTTGACATTACCTCCAGCGATTCTATCTTGTGCCGAATCTTATCGCCGTCCATGACTCGATTTTCTCCGCAGCACTTCGTTTTTATCGATCACGGTTCTTGCGATTCTCTTGATAGTACGGTAGTGATTTGAAGAGCTGAATGGAATTTGAAGGACGGCGATTGATCGTATTTTTTTTGCTATCCTTGCGGAATTATGAGGTAGGCAAGGTAAACGCGCGCGTGAATGCTGATCGATGATTGCGGATATGGTCAGTTCTTTTGTTTTAAGCACGAAGTACATAAAGTTTTATATATCTAGTTTCGGAGAGTGACGGAGTGTATATACCTATTGAATTTTGTATATTCTGTGGTTTTATGCCTACGTTATTCCCTCGACTCGATAGGGGAGCCAAAACCGAAAACACGGTCTAGTGGCTGTAATGGAAAACAAGAGGGTTTTAAGTAAATGGATGCGAAAAGATAGCCAACGGCGCCCCCTTCCCCTTGTGGTAAAAAAAACCCACCATCTTGGTACGATCGTGCGCGTAATTAAAATGAGTCTTGTGAATTTCCTACAATTCAAGTCTCCGAATTTTAAACCGCTGTTTCGTCCAATTTCGCCATATTCGCGTAGACCTCTTGCTCTTATTTTTTGAGCGGAGTGGGCGTGGTTCCTCAATATTGCAGACCCTCGTTCCTGCCTCCCGTTTTCGAAAGTCCTCTGGTGCTCCTGTCCCCTCCATATAGGTATAGCCTTCTTTATCCTGGAGGGAGGTCATCCAGGCACTTCTCCATGGGACCAACACTTTCAATATCATTGTGATGTGAAGTGCCTTGAAGTGATGTGAAGTGATGCGATGAAAGAAAAGCTGATCGTAAATGAAAAGAAGCCTTCGAAACCTGGCGCTGGAGGAGGATGCTGACGATAAAATGGACAGACAAATTAAGAAATGATGAAGTGTACAAAAGAGTAGAAGAGAAAAGGACCATATGGAACTCCATACAGAAAAGAAAAACCAGATGAATTAGACACACCCTGAGACAATGGGTTTGTGAAAAATATAATTGAAGGTAAAATAGAGGGAAAAGTCCCCAGAGGAAGACCCAGGAATAATTTTATTGAACAAATAAAGAGGAAAACACATATGAAGAGATTACAGGAAGCAAGAGAACTAGCATTGGATAGGGAAGGGTGGAGGGCTACAGTCAACCAACCTTAGGATTGAACGACCAATGATGGCGTGAAGTGCTAATTAATTGGCTTCATTTGGCTCGATGTAGCATTGAAAAAATGCATACTACTTCTTCTTTTTCTTACACTTAGCCTGCGTTCCACTCTCATGTGAGGCCGGCATAACCTTTCTTTTACATTTTCCTCCATTCCTCTCTCTTTTGGGCCTCCTCTCTCGTCCAGCCTTTTCCATAGGTCTCCTGCTATAGTTTTTCCATCTGACTTTGGGTCTTCCTACCCTTCTCATCCTCAGTGACCTTCAATTTTTGCGCTTTCTTTCCCACGCAGTCACCAATCCTTTCGGCAAGCCCAAACCACCTCAGTTCGATTTCTTCTATCTCTTTACTCGCTGGCACCTCTACTTGTGTCCCTCTAACATATTCATTTCTTATTTTATCATAGCTCGTGATTCCACTACTAAGCCTTTGCAATGGATTCTATGGGATATCTCAGCTTCCAGGCCTACATCTCTCTGTGGAGTGCCTGATAAATTTTATTTTCATTTTTTTCTTTTATTTAGAAAAAGCACATTTTTCTAAAATACGTCTCCCGCGACTTGAGCAAACTTCTGCCCAAATAAACATGTGGGCAGAGGTTTTCTCAGAAAAGTAATTTAGTGCGATATTTATCTGCACATAGTGGACTGAAACCATTCAAGTGAGTATCAGGTGGGAAGAAATTTGATCAAAAAGTTTGATATGGCGGCTGTAATTCAAATGTGATAAACTCATCAATCACTTTCCCACCAAAAAAAACAGTTATCTGCGACCACAAATAAGAATATGAGTTAAATATATGTATTGCTGTGTTTCTGGTAAAAACAAACAAAATATAGATGACCAGGAAAAGAATCCAGGTATCTGCATCACCTCTTCACCTGTAGGAATTCTCCTGACAGTCCCACTTAGGCATCATTCTGCTGGTCGTCGGCCGCCATTTACTCGATTTTCGTCCCACTAATTTTTATCCCGCTCTCATCTAGAGACATCCTCTCTTCCTCTAGTTTCTGCTGTAACCCAGCTTGGTTGTTTTCAAACAAAACAATGTCATCGGCAAACATCATACTCCACGGTGCATTGCTTCCTACGCCGCTAGTCATTACATCCATTACCAGATCAAACAAGTAAGGGCTGAGTGCTGACCCCTGATGCAATACGACTTTCACGTTAAAGCCCTCTATCATGCCGACAATATTTCGAACCTGTGTCACGTCTCTCGCGTGCACCTTCATCACCGAGCTTTGGAATTTCTCCGGTGCTCCTTTTTCGCTCCAACAGTATGTACACTGCATTTTCGCGCTATTATCTTCACTTATATTATCCGAATCATGAATTCGACCCCACAAATGCGTATTAGAACTAGAATTAGACAATCTTAATTTGTATCCAAATGATTCGTGTCTTAAGTTTAAAAAAATTATAAAATATCCTCCGAGATGCCTATGTGATGGATAGTTATCTTGTTTACAATGTTGTTATAAATAACGTATCGGTAAATGTAATGAAGAAATGGCCAATGAATTTTTAAGCGAATGCTAATTAAAGGTGATAGAATTAAAAATTTTGAAAGTGTCAATTAAAAACAATTTTTGGAAAACATTTGGCACATTTTTTTAGAAAATTTCCGGGTATAAGCAGACAATTTAAATAGCCAACCTGTAGCATGCTTTTTATGTCCTTTATTTTTCTTTGATAATATTAATGATGTTATACCTCTATACAGAATACCTTAACTATTCCTCTTTCTATGTTTCCATCATTTTTACTATTATTTTTGGAGTGATCTACCGGCGACGGTATGTTTTAATCGAATAGAGCCAAATTTCTATAGACTTTAATGGGCGCAGGCTAATGTTTATATCACGAAAACTGGTTTCTAATAGAATTGTAACGATATTATTTCTATGAAAACAAATATAAATAAAGAATGAATTGTATTTTTATGTAATATTTTTTGTTGAAATAAATGTTGCCCGGTAACCGAGCGATAGCTAGACGGGCCATGAGCCATTCGAAATAAGGACGGTGGTTGAGGCTGTTCAACGGCTATCTTGCACTTTTTGACAAGATTTGATTACCGCCAAGTATGGTTGCAAGTCACACTTCGCCCATGGTGCAAAAGTAGGTGTAGCTCGGTGTAAAATAGTGCGAAGAGCTAGAGATAGGGTATATTTTGTGGCCCTTGAATCATTATAATGAAAAAAACACTCGAAACAATTAATTGATATAGGTTTAAAAAATGTTGAAAGATTTAGGTGGTCAAATAGGCACTTCATGGTTCGGATATAGATTTGAGTAAATAATTGAGTAAATATCATATCAAAAATTATATTTCCTTGAACCAATTGACGCTTTTCCGCACGCTGTATTCATTCTATTAACAATTGGCAGCACATATCACCACTATCTCGACAGAGCAAGTTCTTAAATAGAAAAAAATCTCATGCTAGGAAATAAATATGTCGAGGTATTGGGTGAGGCCAGAAGAGGAGCTAATTTGAGAAATTAATCATTGTTGGATTTTCAATAGAATGGGACATTCGGTTCCCTGGCAAAAATCTCATTAAAGGAAAGAAAATATCTAGATTATTTAGACATGACTAGGACTGCAGCCTATTCTCGTCCTCCTTCCTGAGGGTCCACGTTTCTGCCCCTTAGTAATAGAAGAGTACTGATCTTGAGGACCTTGGGTAAGGATGTGAAGAGGATGCTTGTGAAGAGATTGGTGTGGAGCATTGAGTTTTATGGGGCAGAAACGTGAGCCCTCAGAAAGGAGGACGAGAATAGGGTGCAGATGTTAGAGATGTGGGTGTGGAGAAGGATGGAAAATGTGCGTTGACGGAAAGGAAGGCTAACAAGGAAGTACTTAGTATGGTAGGCGAGAAAAGGAAACTTCTAAATGAAATCCGGGATAGACAGGGTAGATGGCTGAAGGATGTAATAAAGGGCGATGGGTTGCTCAAGAGTGTGATTGAGGGAAGGATGTTGGGCAAGCGGGGAAGGGAAAGAAAGAGAATAGGTTTCATGGCCGGAATGAAGAAGGGTATATCGTATGCTGAAGCAAAAAAGGATATACTAGGGATAGATAGGATCCTGAAAGTATAGAAAACCGGGAGAACATTCTCTGATATTCAGCAAAACCTACCTTTACCGGTATTATAGTTTAAAAGTGGCAACCAATGCACCCGTAAGGTGCATAAGGGACGGGAAAATGTAAGGAGAAAGTCTCCCAAAGAATACTGCAATACAAATATGTTATGCAAATAACATGGAACTTGAACATGTACTATATGGCCATTGGTCAATTAGTAGAGGAAGGGAAAGGCGGATGTCTGAAGTCAATTCATCAAGTAATGGAATGACCTACGACTCGAATGTGTTCGTATCGGTGAAAACACTCGGGTAGATCTTGGCGCTTTCACCCATTGGTTGTTCAATTCAAAGATTGGTTGACTGCTACCCTCCACCCTTCCTTATCTAATACTAGTTCTCTTACTTCCTGGCATCTTTTCCTTTGTACTTTCCTCTTTATTCGGTCCATGAACTTATTCCTGGGGTCTTCCTCTGTGGACTTTTCTCTCAATTTTACCTTCAATTTTGTTGTTAAAAACTCATTTTTCTCAGTGAGTGTCCAATCTATCTTGTTCCTCTTTTCCCTATGGTGTTCCACTTGGTCCTTCCCTCTTCTGCTCATCTGTACACTTCATCATTTCTTATTTTGTCCGTCTATTTTATCTTCAGCATCCTCCTCCAGCACAAGGTTTCAAAGACTTCAAAGTCTTTCCTCGTCAGCTTTTCCAATGTCCCATGCTTCCAATCTGTAGAGTGCCACTCTCCAATCGAATGCTTTCACATACTATTTCTTGGATTTTAGTCCTATCTTCCTTGAGCACAGCTTTTGTCTTTTTCCCATGAACGCCATTTTAGCCTGGGCTATTCTCTGCTTGTTGTCCGTTGTACTTCTCATAGCGCTTAATGGGTCCCAAATTTGGTCATTGCGGAGAGTTGAAATACGATTGGAGGAGTTTGAGATAATACTTTAGAACAGAGTGGAGAGGATTGAGTAGGTTGCTCGAGAAACGAACGAGGAAGCTTTGGATACTGTTGAGGAGGAAAGGAAGTTGGTGGCGAATGTTCGGAGGCCGGGTCGTTAGATGGAAGACGTTTGGGTGGCGAGGGCATGTTTTCGAGTGCAATAGTGGGAAGAAGACTGAGGAAGCGTGGAAGAGGAAAGAGGAGGATAGGAAATTTGGACGAATTATGAAGAGGTAGAGGATATGAGGATTTTGAGAGAGATATGATGACGAGCCACCTATGGGAGGGAAAGTGAGAGAATGCCCCAGACATTGTGGTTATAGTTTAAGAACTGTCCAAAAACCTACGAATCATCTGGAACATACATACCCACTAACATACGTAACCGTTACGCCATTACTTTTCGGGGTTGACATAGGCGAAGAATTAAGTTACTTTCCTTAGCCCTAGAAAACTATCTCCCTATTAATTATTTCCTCCACACTGCCCTATTCTTACAAACCACTTTCTTTTATCTTACACTCTTGAATTTCTTCACACAAGCTCTTCTACTCTTAAAACTCCTGTTAGTCCTCATTTTCGGAGTCCGTTCTACCGTATTTACCCATGACTTTCATGGTTACGCTTAGTTTGATATTGATTATCTCACGAAAAGTTGTGAACGAGTTGGATTGCTTTTCCGACCACGGGGTGCCGCGTCGTAGCATTATTGTACAGCCTCTCATTGGTGTTACGAATGCGTAAACGTATAGTTTTGGATCTTTAAAAATGGTATTTAACATAATTTACTAGGAAAATATTCAATAAAATATTTAAAATATTTCAGATGATTCTCCTCTGTGACGAAATAATACGCTCTCTTGCAGTTATCAATCCTTAGATTGGTTTGAATATAGACCTCCATTCCCATCTTTTCTGAGCTTTCCTTTTCATTTCTTCGTAGGATGTTGCCCCGGCATCCTTCCTCACTTGCGCCACATATTGTTCCTTTGGCCTCCCTCATCATCGTACCCACTCCACCATTCCCTCTAAATCACACTTCACTAGACTTTCGTGTCTCAATTATATGCCCCACCAATTCTGCTCCTCTTTTCACTATACTCTTCCATAGTTCATTCCCCTTCTCTCTCACTCTCTTGAGCACCTCTTCATATGCACCTTATAGTTAAAATGAATAAGTGAAAAGGTGTCGTGTAAAATTGTGTACGCCAACTGGATGCTGCCGTGAGGAAAATTTGGGAAATTACTGTGACAATAGCACAGCTGGAGTGTGAGTTCTCGTCCGCTTCCCAAATGAAGATAAAATCGGATGTAGAAACGTCACCGGCCAGAATGTAGAACTTAACCTGGTCGATTGCCTGAGAAGAGTCCGCCAGTATCATTCTCCGTGTAAGCGTCTAATCTTTCATCAGCTATTTTGAGGAATTACGGAATCATTTCAGGTAAACTTTCTAGCTAAGAGATTTACCACACATGTGACAAGAAGATCAGTTGCGTAGCGTCGAGCTGAATAGCGAACGGAGACAGAGCGTGGCCATTTCGAGGAGACGTACTGTATGCGTTAAAGAGAGAGTAAAGAAATTTCCTTGTGACACATCACCCGTGTCTAGCGATGGGCCATTTTGAAAGTTACCGTGGTATTTTACACAATTTACCGCAGCTTTAGAAAATTACCTTGATTTTCGGTAATATTCACATCCATCTCAGGTATTTTTCATACCAATATAATACAAACATTATTTTAAGTCAAGTCTACATACATTTGATACAATCTTAATAATTAATAAAGGCACGCCCAACTCATTTGCAGAATACTATTACTAAGGAAATATCTGTGGGGATATCATTTCCTATGATGTGAACGAAAATTTCTTATTCCAAAAAATTCGAAAAACGTCGAAAAGCGCGTGGCGCTTGTTTTGAAATTTTCTTTATTTCAAATGCATAAACGTAACAATAACAATGGTTTAAATGCCTTTTATCTCTTTCTGTTGCTATTGGCTTTCCTATTAAATCCTCCATTTGCTATCAATTGCAGAAAATTCAAAATTACTGGAAAATTACGATTATTTTAAAAATGACAGTAATTTACCGCGGTAATTTACCCATCGCTACCCGTGTCTATGCGGGGCAATGCCTGCTGTGGCGATATCCCGAAAATATGCTTCATGGATTGAAACAGGAAATGGTATACGAGCAGGCATCAAGTTCTCCTTTACTATGACACGTCCCTGGCGAACGAACACAGAATTTCACAATCGAATGTGGTTCCCTCCGCTCGACGTCACATATGCAGTTCCATTCAACCCCGAGCTCCATTGTGCTCGCGCAGCTGAGAATAGTGAATGCCATTGAGATTCATTCTTGACAGGTGGTTGAAATTGGTGGGAGTTTAAGTTGACTACTTCTGATGGAGAAAAAATTCGTCGTCCGGTTGAAAGAAATAGTTCTTCTCACCGTAAAACCATCTCCGCCGCCGACACCGGCAACCTTCGCCACGCCTCGACGCCCATGGAGGTCAGGTTGTGTTTTCCCTCGAAAAATCAGAACTCTCCCTCGAAATTTCGTCCTTTGTTGCAAGAGGTGCATTCGGCGAGCTGTCGGTCGGATTTTGAAATTGATCGCAAGTACGCGATGGGTCAAGAGAGGTCTCGATTCTCTCTCTCTCTCTCTCTGTCACGAACCAGGGCAAGCAGACGTATCTTCTCAATTCATCTACTTCACGCTTCTAAGTAAACCCGTCGCTGGCTGCTTGGCGCACTCAAAACTATCACTGAGTGTGACGGTAACGGTTATGCTTTATATAATACCCTTGTCTTTGTATCCAAGTTATTATCTTAGAGTTGGCGAAAAGAAATTGCCTAATGTCGTCGGAAATGTTCTACTATGGTTATTGGAAACATTCTGTTTCTACTACTTCTCAGAGATCGAAAACAAAAAGTAGTTATTGATGGTTTTAGCTCTGATATGGTTGAATATGTTCCCCATGGAAGCGTGATTGGTCCTCTCTATTCGTTATTTATACTAATGACCTAAGTTCTCGAATTAGTAGTAAATTGAGATTTTTTGCGGACGATACAGTAATCTACCGTGAAATAAGCGAAGACGCGGACTTAGAAGTTCTGTCATCTGAACTTAACAACGTTCATTCGTGGTGCCTGGAGTGGGGTTTAGAACTAAATATTAGTAAATGCACCACAGTTCACTTCCTGCGAAAGTCATCTTACAAAAGCTATACCTACACCGTGGGTGGAGTAAACATAAAATCTTCAAATACAGTAAAATATCTTGGAATTACCTTAACTTCAGATATATCGTGGGGAACACACGTACAAAACATATGTGGCACAGCATTAGAGAAACTTGGTTTTGTTAAGTGTATAATAGGAAGGTCCCCAGATGAAAAAGTAAAGAAGAGATGCTACTTCGCTTTGGTTAGGCCACACCTCGAATACTCCGCGAGCATTTGGGACCCTTGTCATAAAGATTTAACCAAAAAAATTAACAAAGTACAAAGAAAAGCAGCACGCTTTGTTAATAACTGCTACGAACGAACATATAGTATTACACAACAGTTTGAAGGATTAAGTTGGGAGCCCCTAGGGACTCGGAGGCTGCCCGCTAGGCTTAGGCTGCTTGATAAATTCAGAATTGATATTTTTCAGAGCGACACAGAGAATATAATCATGACGCCTCACTACATTTCTAGGTCTGACAGATGCGATAAAATAAGAGGGATACTCTGCCTAACAGGTAGGAACAAAAACTCGTTCTTTCCGCCCACAATAAGTGACAACAATAGAAACTGAGCTCCTCCAAACACACTCTCATGGGACATGTCACCATTTCACCTCCAAAACTTTTACATCTTTACACGGCTGGTGACCTATCACTCCCTTCCACACGCCCAAGCGGCGGCTCGCGGGGTAGTATCATAGGTAGTATGTAGATGTAGATGTACTACACTGCTCTGGATCATAGAATAGTAACTGTGTTACAATTACGCAATGCCTCTATAATGTGTCCATACATAATGAAGGACGGAGACCCTTCCCTATGACTACAAACTTGACTCGGAATGAAAGCTTGTGCATTTCCATGTCCACTATAGGTGGTTGAACAATTATCTTGTATGTACAGATTTGCGTGAAACTTTGCATATGTGAACTTAATAGTGATACAGTGAATCCTATATTAAGCGATCACCACTGGTCACTGGATACCTTGATATAATGACCGCTTAAAGGGGTGACCGCTCAAGGGAGAGAGTATTTAAATTTCTCGTATGCAGGTCTGGGTAAATTACCGTAATTTTCATTTGAGGTACATTTCCGTGGTAAATTAACGGTCATTTTTTTTATTTTCTACAATAAATAGATAAAAGAGGATTTTATAGGAAATCCAGTAGCAATAGCAAGGAGTTTAAGGCAGTTAAATCATTATTATTGCTACGCTAATGCATGAAAAATAAAGAAAATTTAAAAGCGCACGCGGCAGTCCACACGCAAGTCAGCGTTTTCTTTTGGCATGAGAAATTTTCATTCAAAACATTGAAAATTATTAACCCACAAATGTTCCACAAATGAGTTGGACGAGTCCTTATTAATTTTTGAGATTACATTAAATGTATATAGACTTGACTAATAATAATATGTTTTTAATATATCGGTAGGAAAAATATCTGTGACGGAAGTGAATATTATATACCAAAAATTACGGTAGTTTTCATGGCCTGCGTTAATTTCGTAAAATACCACGGTAACTTTCCAAAATTACCGTGGTAATTTTCAGAATGGCCCTTCTCTACTCACATGCATGGTAAATTCGTTCCGTTCCCGAAAAAATCGACAACTTAGAGAGGTGACCGTTTAAGGTAGATGGTCGCGGAGGCTGGTTTCACCTCATGTATACATTAAAGTGAACAAAAAATTGCAAGCTGATGAACGTGCTTTTCAAATTTCATCGTGTAAAGCGGTGAATTGCAAGAATGCATGCGCGAGTGCGTGAACGCGAGATGGCAAAATAACCCCTGATCTATCTTCAATTGTTATTGCGCGCCATCCTGAGAAAAAAAATGCTGTTTAATATTGCGCAAGTTTGTGCCTCGTGAAAAACTGGCGTAATGCTATTTTAACACGCAGCCATATGGCACTTGACGTATCTTTCTCAGTAATTATCCTGAATAGGTCCAGATTTTTTTCTAATTGAAAAATAACACGTTTCATGTAATTACAGCATCTGATAATTAATATCAAGGTACATGTTGAGTGAAAAACACATATTTACATGCAATTTTTGCTTAAATTTCGAATTTCCCTCCATAAATCCAAGTCACAACAATGCTTTTAATAGGGCGAAATTCAAAAAATATGATTCTTGCTTCATTTAGATTAATGATACATGCATTGAGATTGTCACGGCTTTAATAGATGAACTCGAGTAGGTGTGGTCCAAGAATTTTTTTTTAATCTTACATGAAGAGTTATTAAAATGTACACTCAATGACTCTTGATTGGCGCTCCAGCCACCGTATGTGCTGTAATTCAGCTTTATTGTAGGTTAACACAAAGGATTACTTGATTAGGGTAAGAGGAGTCTTCCATGACATTAGGAAACTTAGTCTGATAGGAAAAGTTTTACCTTTTTTTGGGGGGCGATCTTTGCACCAGTGTTCCTATAATTAGTTGAAATATGTTAGGTAACATTTGGGGAGGCGACCGTCAGCTAAGGTCATTTGTGCCAAAGGGTACAGGTAAGGGAGGAAGGGTGGATAGAAACCCAGCATCGGCTTTAGTCTGCTCATAATGAAAGGCGCCAAGAGGACCAAGGCTTAACATCTCACTCGATAGACGGAGTACTGCACTTCAGCGCCCTCCTCAAGACACTCAAGTAGGGATCAGGTTTCCTCTGAAAAACATCCTCATCTGCAGAAGGTAGCATAAAATGAGCCCCTTTGTAAATATTATTATCATTAAAGGTAATCTCGTGGTTAAGGAAGGTTTAAATGTAAGTGGGTAAAATTGTAAGTAAGTAAGTAAGTAAGTAGTTTATTGGTCCCGGAGACATAAAAAACATATGTATGGGACAAGTCAAGAAATATGTATGGGACAAGTCAAGTCAAGTTGTCTAGATATAAGCATGTGCAGAGCCACATCAACCAACTAATATTCATTCTTCATGTCAGCATGCAACCCACACTTCTTTACCCAGTATTCTTCCATCTATCAAGGGTTTAAACCTCCTTTGGGATATCATTACCTCTCCCAGTCACCAACTGAATCCTCTAAATCTCTGCCTGGAGATTCTTTTCCCCATCCACCACACCAAGTACTTCTTCATTCATCTTCCATTCCCTCCACTGCACTTTCTCCACCCTTTCCAGCACTTGCATCCAAAACACATATTTTCATTTTTCTTTTCCAGAATCTGCATTACACCTCATTAAACTTAAGTCTCCTCACAAAATCCTTCGCCAACCTTTCCTTTACATCCCTATGTGAGATCACTAACTTGGGTTCCCTTCTAATACTGAATTGCTTCAATCGCTTGTGCTATTCTCCTCTGATTGTCTTGGCCTCTTACGTACTACCTAATAAATAAATTGTTCTACTAGGTATAGCGTGTACCCTCCCACTTCTAGGGTAAGCCTAGCTTTTTTGACCCAGAGAATCTCATTACTTAAGTTTTACCATGATTTATATTCATTCCATATTTCCCTCTCAATTTTTCTAATGCTTCTCCTTAAGTATCCCTTCGATGACTGGATAACCAAAATCTGGTCATTCACTAATCCAACAAATTTTATTACCAGGCCTTCTACTTTGACTCTCACTTCTAGCTCTTTCCATATCTCATTAACCATCCCCTTGGCACTAATGCAAAAAAGCAAAGGAAATCACAGGTGCCCTTGTATTACTCCAAAACTTTTGGCTGCCCACCCTGATTCTCTATCAACCTCCCTTACCTGAGTTCTCCATGTATATGTTTTGGATGAGTTCACTAGCTCTCTCATTCCTATTTCCATCAGAATCTGCAATTAGTTTTTCCCAATTAACTCAGTCAGACATCCACTGAGTCAATCATATTCAAAATCCACATGGCAAGCACATATTCCTGATTAAGCTCTCTCATTCAGTAAAGGTTCTTATCACTACACTATCACCTGGAGTTCCCTACTCCTTTAGGAATCTGAATTGGTCATCAAATTAGTAATAATTTGTTCTACTCCCAGACCTTTTACTAATAATTACAAGAATAATTTTTGCAACATGTGTAATTCCTTGTTTGCATTCTGTTTCATGCCCCTCGATGTTTTTCTACACTTCCTGCATTCTGAGGATTTCTTCTTCTTTGGAACAGGCATCCAGATTGCTTGCACACAGTTCTCCGGCCACACTCCATCCTCATAGATGCTACAATTAAGTTCAATAAAGGTCATCTTCCCTCAAAACCAAGAGCCTTCAGTAACTCTAAAGGGATTTTTATACTAGTATAAATTTTCTTGCCTCCATATCTCATACTACTTAGTATCTCCAGGCCAAGGTTATCCTTCTCTATTGTGTTTTTATTCCCTAGATTAAAGTTCATCATCTTATTACTGTGGTCATAAGGCTCTTCCATGTATTTCACCCACCTATCCTGGGTATCTTTTCAATTTTGTCCTTAACCTTAGGCATCATTTACTCTCTCATACTGCGTATTTATATGTTCACTTAAAAATACATTGCACCCACCTTCCCCTCTTCAAGTACCATTTCCATTTGCTCTCACTGTCCTTTCAACCAGTTTTCTTTCACCTGATCAGCTACTTGCTCAAGTTAAATCTTTAAATAATTCTTTACATCTCCTCCTGCTTAGCTCAGTAGTTGATGTTTTTCTACATCCTTATCTCCTCCAATTTGTAATAATTTCTTCATGACTCAGTGTATCTTTATACTTCTACTTTCTACTGACCTTAAGCTTTATTATCTGTCTCACTTATTTTCTAGTTATTATACCCTTCCAACTTGCCCTGATTGTTTCTATTTCCTCTGCATCACCTATCTCCCTCTTCTCTAGAGCCGAGTATGCCATTCTTTTCATTCCTTTCTAAGCTTCCATATTCCACCTTTTCCACCCTCCTGCTTTTGTTATGTTTTTTTAATCCAACATAACATTTCATTATGACAAAATTATGATCAGAGCCAGTATCTCACCCCATCTCCTCAAAAGATGTACCTATGCGTTTTAAACACATTTCCTTACCTCTGCATCACCATGAAACTTCTCCATGAAACCCTGGGATAGGCAGGGTGAGTGGCTGGAGGAAACACCCCCTCACAACATCTCCAGGCCAATGTTATCCTTCTCTATTGTGTTTTTATTCTATTTTTATTTAGCTCAGTAGTTGATGTTTTTCCACATCCTTATATCCTCTAATGTGTAATGATTTCTTCATGACTCATTGTATCTTTATCCTTCTCCTTTCCACTGACCTTATGTTTTATCTGTCTCACTTATTTTCTAGTTTTTATATCCTTCCTACTTGCCCTGATTCTTTCTGTTTCCTCTGCATTTCTTCCTTCCACACAGTTCTCAGGCATTACTCCATCCTCATAGTGTGAGAATGTAAAAAGTTGGTAACTTTTACTTCAAATGATTATCAAGTGTATTTGATTTAATTTTGGTATTCAGAGGTTGGTGGGCCTTATTGCTTTTTGTACTTCTTTTGTTTTATGCACATATTTTTTTCCGCCATGTATCTACTTGTAAGATGGACAGAGAGTGAGAGAGATTAAAGTTGTTCCTCAACGCACACGTATCTATCAATATTGATCCCATCTTTGACCACTGAGTGTTAAAACTTTTCACACATAGATCCTACAATTAAGCTCAATAAAGGTCATATTCCCTCACAACCAAGAGCCTTCAGTAAATCTAAAGGGATTTTTTACTATCACAGATTTTCTTGCCTCCATATCTCATAATACATAATAATACAAAATAACAGCTAAGTCCTCAGCTGTTGAGGCTTTTTTTTCGAGTAACTGATACCATAATATTTTCATATCTGGCCTCACTCTCAATCATCTCATCAAAAAACACTGCTATTGTTTTGAATGTATTCATTTTAACATGTTTTGATCTTAATT
Source organism: Ceriagrion tenellum (assembly GCA_963169105.1). Classification (NCBI taxonomy): domain Eukaryota; kingdom Metazoa; phylum Arthropoda; class Insecta; order Odonata; family Coenagrionidae; genus Ceriagrion; species Ceriagrion tenellum. The sequence goes on along the minus strand of OY720632.1, from coordinate 103,114,823 downwards.
TTTCAGTGCAATGCATTTTTTGTCAAAGTCTTACTTTCTGTTTCTCTGAGAGCATTTTTTAAAGTGCAGCTGTCACTGGCCCTTCTGCCTGCTGCATGAGCTCATAATAAAACAAAAATAGCTCTTAATCTTCTGGACTGCATGTATGTATAGAAAGATGTACATTTGGCATTACAACATTGGAGACCATTTTTTCCATGTGACTTTGTTAGCACCTCATCCCAGGCATATGGAAGTTGGTTACTATTGTCCATGTGGAGTCCTTGAAGGCAGAGTGGTACAATTGTGGTGGTATTGTTCTTCCTCATCTCCATTTAAATCTCCTCAATATATTGAATCATAGAGTGGCCAAATTCTCCAGCAAGCATTCCTCTACATTGATGAGGGATTGCTGACATACCTTCTTTTATTTTGCTTGGGAGCCAATCATTTGCTTCGCATAAACCATAGATATAATTAAAATGTTGATCATCAAACCCTCACTCTGATATTATAATTAAATATGAATTAATGAAAAATTATGATTTATTTCATTAATATTTGTCTAATGGAATCAGAAAATCCAGCTTGATAACGCTGTGAATCCAGCTGGCTTAGTGGTCTTATCTCTCCTGCTGATCACATTGGAGAATCTGTCAATTTTTGAGATGAAATGACTGTTTGAAACCTACCCTAGTAGCAAATAATATCTAGACAACATCTGTACAATATCCAACCATAACATCCATACAATATCCAAATTTCATCCAAAGACATTGTATGGATATCTATACAATATCCGAAGTTGCCGCCAGTTGCCATCCACACAATATCCAAGTCAGATATTCGCTGAAAAAAGGGTCCTTGTCAGCTCTTTCATATCTTTTTGCTATTAATCTACTTTTGTAATTACATTTCCTCTTTGAAGATAAGTCACCAGTTTGATAAAGTATTTCATTCCCTTGGGAAAGGAATTAATTAAAGTAAAAACATTTATATAAGTACAGCGTTTTGCATTGCAGTTTAAATTACTAAAAGGTTGATACTGATTGATGATTTACTATAGTAGTCACCTAAAGCACTTATAGTCACTAATGATCAGGTAGAATAACTCTTATTGGCAAAAGTAATGTTAGATTAACTATACCTACATCATTTTTATTAACTGAAATTGAAAAGTTTTTGACTGACAGTAAAATTAATACTAAAATGAATCGGACCCATTATAATTGGCAGCATTTCTACCTTAATTGGAATGTTAGACGATCTCGTAACATGCATTCTTAGAAACGCATTTCCTTTGGTATTTTCTAACTCGCCACTCCGGAATCGAATATTGAAATATTAAGTCCAGAAACCGGCTTAGTGTCTAAATAACACTTTCCGTAGAAAGGTGTTCAATCGCTTCAGACGACCACGAAACACGCTTAGAAAGTATATTTTCCCATGGTTTTTTCACCCTTCAACATTATTGCAACTTTCTGTGGTTACTGGGTTAATATCCATGTAATATCTATACAACATTAAATGTGGACATAATACTTTTTGGATATTGGTAAACCTTTATGGATATTGTATAGATATTACTTGCTACTAGGGTAGATGCTTTTTAATAATTTTTAATCCTCCCTCAAGGTTGAAAGGTAAAATATTATTCTGGTACATTCTAATCAAGTTTTGATTACTGATGCTTTTTGACAGAAATAAAGAGTGGTGAGACTTGGCCTTCTGATTAATATCAATGTGAGTTTTCTTTTGGTAAACTCTGTCAGCTAAAGTTCCATCTGCTTGCTTTGTAACTTTGATATTATGGAATGGAAGTGTTCCATTTTCTTCAACTTCCATTGAGAAGTGTTTGGATGGATGATGGCTGTTGAGACTTTTTAAAAAGCTTTCCAAGATTCTCCTTCCATGTGGCTAGACTTTGAATGTATTATCAGTGTATCATTTTAACTTGACCAGCTTCATGTTGAATCCATCCAAGAACTCCTTTCACCCTTTCAATAACTTTTGTCGGTATTTGTCAAACTGGCATGGAGTATTCACCACAGTTGAACACTGCTGGTTCTTCCTGCCAATAATTTACAGGTACCATACCATTTCCAGCTTCAAAAGTTTTGGGTCTAATTATACATACATACATACCAGTCATGCCATGCCCTTCTGGGGTAGGCATAGTCACAAAGTTTCACTCATAAATACATATTTGTACACCTAGCTCTCCTTCAATAATTTCCTCCATACTGACCTATCCTTGCAAACCTCTCTTGCCTCATTTACCCCCATACACTGCTTCATACATGCCCTCCTGTTGTTAAGACTCATAATATTCTTCCTCCTAAGAATTTCCTCAACCACATTCAACCACAACTTTCTCTGCCTACCTCTACCTCTCGCACCATTCATTTCACTCTTCTGTATCTGTCTCGTTATTCGACTCTCATCCATTCTCTCAACATAGCCAAAACAACGAAGCACACTCCTTTCATACACGTCCATTACTGGAGCATTTAACCCACATTCATTCATGACCCAATCATTCCTGACCCCATCCATCCTACTTTTGCTGCATACACTCCTCAGATAACTCATACCCACGGTGTATAGTCTACTCTTATGTCTATCCTGACATACCCATGGTTCACTACCATACAACAAAGTGGGGAGAATTACACTTTCGTACATTGTGATTTCCACTTCCTTAGACAGGTTCAATTTCCTTAATATGCTCCACATGGTACCTACCACTTTCCTTCAAACATTCACACATCTCTTTAGCTCCTCATCTGTCCGTCCATCTTTTGCAAACATCTTACCTAAGTACACAAAATCATCCACTTGTTCAATTACTTTGCCACAGTTATTCTCCCCATTCTCCTGATCAATAACTACAATTTTAGTCTTGCATGCATTTACCCTCAATTCCATTCTCTCTGTTGATTCACAAAACTTATTTAGGAGCTTTGGTAATCCCTGTTTGCTCTCTCAGTTCAAGACAGCACCATCCGCATATAGTAGAACTCACAATTTTACATTTCCTATCAAAACTGTCGTTTTCACTTCATCTATCTCTAACACATTTATCCATAAATACATTTAACAGCCATGGTGACATTACGCATCCTTGCTTTATGCTCTGTTTTATTGCAAACCAATCACTCAGAACCCTGTTAACTCTTACACTTGCATTACTATTATCATACATTGCCATCTTAGCATTCAGTAACTGCCCATTCACTCCATATTCCCTCAAAACCTTCCACAACTTCTTTCTATTTACCCTGTCATATGCCTTCTCTAAATCAACAAATGCACAATACACTTTCGGATGCCCATACATTTTTCTAGTACATGCTGAAGCATGAAAAGCTGGTCACTAAATCCTCTACCAGGCATAAACCCACACTGCACACCCCATATTCTGTCAGAAGTAATATTCCTTACACTGTCAATTAAGATTTTGCTGAATACTTTTCCCGGAACTCTGAATAAACTAATGGCCCGATATTAATTATAGTATTTGGCCTTTCCTTCCTTCCCTTTGTACAATGGAAGGATGATGGAATTCTTCCAATCCACTGGAACAACAGAAGCATGTAAGCATAAATTATATAGTTCAGACAGAGGACAAATGAGTAAATTGCACCCATACATCAACATTTCACTGGATATCCCATCTGCACCTGTAGCCTTCCCATTTTTCAGTATTCTCACAGCCGTTGTGACCTCATTCTCACTGATCTCCTTTTCCATCATTACATTCTTGCATACTACTTTGCAAGGCTCATCCTCAGCGCCTGCAATGTTATTATATAATTCTTCAACATATCTACTCCCTTCAGCAGTCCCTGATATTGCTCTCATCCCACACGATCTCTCCACTTTTGATCTTTATCGTATTCATTCCCCTGCCTTCACCAATCTTAGCCCTTTGTACCCTCTTCCAAAACAGCTAGCTTCATCTGTATGCATTCTTTCCTTGCTCTCTTTCACAACAATTTTGTATTCATTCTTTTTCTTTCTGTAAATCTTACATGGCTTAGTACGCTCTACTTCAGATTTCAAGGTTACTCTGTGACTGTTATGAGTAAGTTGTAATAGAGTATGCAAGGTTACCAGCCTTTGCAGTATCGGCACCACGTGCAGCTTTCCCTGCTTACGGTTGTGGTTCTCTACTAGTCAGTTTTGGCACATTTTCGCCCGTATGACACAAGAGAAACCAAAGCATAGTAATACCCTTGGCCTGCTTTCACTATTCTACTCAAGCTAGGATCCCTTCTGAAAGGACTACCTTGAGAGCCAGCATACCATTGCCTGTGACCCACCACTAGGAGGTATATGCAGTGTACTGACACACCGGGTCACTTCTGTCTTAATTCAAAACTGCCAAAAAAGGGCAATTATACTTCCTAATGGCAGGCTGGGACTCTTTCTCTTTCACTCTTGCTGACCACAAAATGAAATCCTTTTATGTCAACTGGCTCAAGTATGAGTTAGCTATTCCTCTCTCCCAGTGATATAACATCATTAGTAAAATGAATTCATGCTTTTTAAATTGCCCCCAATAAATTGGCACCACTTGTCAAAAGAAAGAAAAAAATTATTTTTGCTGTGTTGGTTTAACAGAAACATCAATTACCAACCACAGCCTCTCAACCAGAGAACCCCCCCTGTGGTGGTTCACTGAAATGTTAATTCGTCCCCAGTGACCACTCACAGACTTGCTTACTCAACTCAAAATGGGATCCTTTACAGGGCATAAGGGACCCTGTTAAGGATGCCTGGGCTATAACCACAAACACGCTATTTGTGAATGTTTACGGAAATTATATTCCATGCCAGGGACAAACACAGAGCAATCACACTCACAAGCACTCAGAAAATCACTCACTCACACATTCAAGTGGGCCCAACGTCTGGGAGAATCAGACTCAAGATGAGCTTGGTCCAAGAAAGACTAGGCAGGAAAAGACAAGGGTATGTGTTGAATTCACGGGTTTCGGCTAAGAGGTGAACCTCTTCTGCGAACTGAAGGTATAAATACACTTGCAACACAAGGTTGTTATTGACTTTTGAAGAAAGGTGCCAATTTATTATGGCTATAAGAGATTATTTCCTAAATTTGTTGCTATTCCACATCCCAACCTCATACATTGATTGAGATATGCATTCATTTTCCATTATTTTCATCTTGCTAGGTCTAATTTAAACTTACCTTATATAATAATTTTGCCATGATAATTGTCCCTGCAGACCATTTACTTCCACCAGCTTTCTGTTGAGCCCACAATTTTTTGTTGTCATTTCTTAAATACATTCTTTACTTTCTCCATCATATTTACAAGCATTCTTTATTCCAAACTCTTAACCTCAAGTCGTGGTAAAATCTGTTGAGTGGTGATGCTGTGTTTCATTATTATTCTAGAGATGTGTTTCAATTTTCCTTTTTTACACATCATGTTAGTTACGATTATACTTTTGTGAAACTGAGTGCTTTCTGCATAATGGTTTCCATAAAATTGGTTACAAATCTCATTCTTGGAGCAAGTTAGGTGAACATGCATAGAATTTTGCATACATACATATTTTACAGTTTTTGATAGGGAGAATGATATGACTGATTATACATATAATGAGGGAAAAACATGAAGTAATTGAGCAAGTGGACTATTTTGTGTATCTTGGCCTAATGTTTGCAAAAGATGGAAGGATAGTGAATGGATCATAAGGCTTTTAAATGTCAGAATGAAAGATGCAGGAAGTATGTGAAGCATATCCAGGAACAATAGTTTCAAGTGTGAATAAGTGAAGATTGCAGTGTTCAAAAGTGCTCTCCTCCTGATATTATTAATACATAGCAACAAAATCTGGGTAGGGTTACCATACGTCCTCTTTTTCCCGGACATGTCCTCTTTTTCAGGTAAATAAAAATGTCCAGGCGGATTTAATGAAAAATTACAAATTGTCCTCTTTTTTAGCTCTGAGAAAAAATTGTCGTTTTATACAGTTTATCCAGTTTATATATATACGTTTTAGAATTTCAGCAGGTATTAGTTATAATCGTTATGATTCATTATCTTATTTGGTTATTCTCTTGGGGTATTTTCTTTCAAGATGTTGAAGGAAGCGCACATTGGAACACGAGCACTTAATCGCGCACAAATGACGTTGAATGAAATGATGTGCATGGGTGAAATGTTTTGTAACCTGCTGGTAGGTATCTTTTCATGGGTGCATAGGAGTTATGGCCACACGTTTTACTTAAAGTTGTTGAATTCGTTCAAAATAAGTATTTTAAAATGATAGCTTTATGTTGCTAATTGCTTATAAACTTTACAATATGCATGTTTGCCGACTTTACTGAAAATCAGCAAACTTGACTACAATCGTGGATGCCATTATTGACGTTCTTCTGTCGTTTAGTGCACATTCACTTTGCTCCCGATCTGTTTAGAAGTGTGCAGGGTCTCTAACGAATGGAAAGCAAGTTAATTTTGGAGGAATTGGAAGATCTGCAGGGAATAATGTCTTCAGTCAATTGAAAAAGTGTTTAAATTCTAAATTGGTAGGAATGGGATGTTCAGCGCATGCACTGCACAATTGCATGCAGCATGGCTTTGATTCTGGGTTAAAAAGTGACATAGATTCAATTGTGTTGAAAATATTCAATTATTTTTCCATTTCTACTTTGCGCACAGAGGCATTGAAGGAATTTGGTGATTTTATGGAGGTTACATACTAGCAGCTGTTATACTATACAAAAAATAGGTGTTTATCACACTTTCCATGTATTTAGAGATTGATTCATGTATTTCCAGCATTGAAATCTTATTTTTCTTCTCAACGTTCAATTCTTATGATACTTAAAAACTCTTTGAGAATGAACTAAGTGAAGCAAAATTATTTGTTCACTTGTCGATGTCAGTTTTCAGCAATAATATATTAAACTGGGGTAATCAAATTGTGTCTCTGAAACAATTTCTATTTTGGAATCCACTTTAGAAACTCTTGAGGGAAGATACTAGAATAATTTTAAATCCTTAAAAATAAAGGAAATAATTACACAAAAAAGAGAGGAACTTTACTCACAGGAGTGTGACAGCATTTGCAAGGAGATAAAAGCTGTGTATAGAACTACTATGGATTATTAACGAAATGGTTGGCTCAATATCAACAGTTTGAACCACTCAAATGGATGCAGCTTTAAAGAACTCTTAATTGGGAGGACATTGAAAACTGTATCACATGTCTTAATGAAAAAACAAATGTAAGACTAAATGACAGAAAGTGTTTTTATACATTTTGTAATTTCACAAATCTTAAAAATAATTATAAAAGAAAACAAAACCAACCAACAGGTGAAGTGTGGTGTGCATATTTAAATCAGCCATCTAGTTATATGAACTATTCTGAACTTAAAATAATTGCTGAATTCTTTTTTTTATTCCTAGTCATAATGCTATTACAGAACGTGTGTTTTCTCTTGTCAACGCACAGTAGACCAAAGACAGGACCAGATTTAAAATAGAAAACATGAAAGGTGTAGTGTGTGTTCAGTAGAATTTTAAGCACTTCGACTGGTTAAGCTTTTATGAATACTCGCGGGGAAACCGAAAACTGTTAACTGAGATTTCTTCATCTTCCAAATATTCATTGCACAAAGGTAAAAAAATACAATGAAGAAATACATGAATGCAATGATGATTGTGATTAAAATGGTGGAAAAAATAACAAAATAAGAATTGTCCTCTTTTTTATAAGAAGTGTCCTCTTTTTTTATGATGGACCTATGGTAACCCCTAATCTGGGTATGTCAGGCTAAATAGACTGAGAATGGGGTACCTGAGTATTTGTGAGAAAGAAAGATAAGGTTAGGAATGATTGGGTGACAAAAGGATGTGGTTTGATATCCAAACCTGCTAGACAGAACCAGATAGTACAATGTTCTGCCTAGAGATGGGCCATTCTGAAAATTAATGAGGTTACTTTAATCAAGTACCATGGTATTTTATGTGAACTATTACAGCCTCTGACAATTACCAAAATTCACATCCATCTCAGATATTTTTATACCAATATATTCCGAACATATTATTTTAAGCCAAGTATATTTTTCATACAACCTCAATTATGACTAAAGACACATCCAATTCATTTGTGAAATATTTTTACTTGTGTAACATTTGTTGGGCTATCGTTTAAAATGGTTGGAATGAAAATTTCTCATACCAAACAAAAGGCAAAATTTACAATTATGCCCTCATCTTGTCCACCACAATACATATTTGTATACAAAGCATGCACGCTTGTAACAGTGTCATTACAGAGTGTAGTATCTTTGTTTAAAGCTAGCTGTACAGACTACGGTCAATATTTATTGAATTCTGGGCTGGAAAAGTAAATGCAAACCCCACACATTGCACATTAAAGCATGTGAGATAATTGTAGAGATTATTAAATCACCTTATGACTAATGAATATAGGATCCATTGCTCTTTACCGTATCCTTCAAAAATCTTAAGCAAGTTTTCATCGTGATACAAAACCTCATGGCCTTCAATAGATTGGGAATCTCATGGGCCACGTAGAGAAAAGTACACATGCTGGTATTTGCAACATTAGGGAAAGTAGTGTCTTGATTCAAAGGTCACCTATACGGACTATGGTCAGTATTTATTGAACCATGGGCTAGAGAAGTAGTAGCAAACCTCACACATGGCATGTTTAAGTATGCGAGATAGATTTAAAAAATACATGGTATAATTGAAATAGAATCCATTGCAATAATTACCTTCGCCGTAAAAAGCTCCCTTTTCCTGCTATGCTGTTTTTCTTAGCGTCCTTAGAACAGCCTGATACCTTGCAGCACTAAGGTTTGTTTTGGCAAATCAGTCATTGATAGTCGTAGTAGCTTCAGCCACCAGACGCCAACTTCAATAAATGGCGGTAAAATGACGAAAAACGCCAGAGAAAGTAGTTCGCCCAGTCATCACCTACATGTCGCTGTGTACGTTAGTTTCCGTTCCCCCACCCCTTCTCGCGACACAAAAGGAATGGGTTTTCCCTATCCCTCTAAACGGAAGTTTCGCCTCCTCCTACAGCCTCCTTAACATTAATGAAGCGATAGTAATGGTTTAAATGCCATTAGCCTCTTGCAATTGGTATTGGCTTTCATATTAAATCCTTCCTTAGCTATAATTTGTAGAAAATTAAAAATTACCACAAAGTCTCCCAAATTTACCTCAAATAAAAATTATGGTAATTTACCTATCTCAAGTCCTACCTCATTTCCCCCCTCTCCCCCCCCTGATGAAATTCTTCAGCTACAGGTGGATGTCCTACCTCCAACACTTTTATCCTGGCTATGCCCATGAGGAGGAGAATGGAGAGACTTAAGAGCAGAAAAGCAGGAAGCAATGCGTGAGTGAAAGAGAAGAAAATTTGTTTTGTCAGGAATGGGCACAGTGATGAAAATTATTAAAATAGAGCCAGTTCTCTAGAGCCAACAGTAATAGCAAAATGTGGCATGATGGGTATTATGTGTGTACCAGGGGTGTTGGTATTTGGAGGAGGATCAAGAGGATCCATATCCCTCTTTGGCCAGTATACTTTTTTGCCCTTATGTCAGGTGTGACAGAAAATTATTATTTTTGTTTTTTAGAAGGAATTAGACCCATTGGTTCTATGGATGAGCTGTTCTAGTACTTGAATCACAATGAAATCATATACATTTGTTGTATTTTTGGATGAAAAAGCTTACACACATGACTGTTAATTACATTTGTGGCAAAAAACTGAGAGGTTCTAAGAGCCAGCCAGCAAAAGAGGAATGGCAGACACATCTTTTAGTGTGCAGAATGACATGTTCATTTGATTTGACACGTATGCCATACAGGCCTGTTTTTAACCCTCGTGGCATTATGGGCAAATTAAGCAGATGCGCCCCTGGGGCAGAGTGGCGATTACAGTAGTATGCCCTCTCAACAACTCCAAGTTCAAACTCTGTAGTGGTGGCAACTCTGTTGATGTCGCTCTGCAGTACAACCTTAATGAAAATAATACACTTTGGTTTGCTGTGTGTTAACCTCTTATCAGGGTTTAATTTTTTTTCTACCTCACTTTTGTCATCTGGTAATTAATTTGTTTGAGACCAATCTTCTCTTGTGCCCCCTTTATGCCCCAAAACCCTTGTGCCCCTGGGCAAGTGCCCATTTTGCCCAGTTATAGAATCGGGCCTGATGCCATAATGTAGCTAGTACCTACTTTGTTTCGAGGGGTCTCCATAGAGTGTAGGCATCAGGGATGTGTGAAAATTTTAGAAAATCAGGAGCAAAATTTTGTGTTTTGGTAATTAAGAGTTTGATTGCCCCTGCAGTGCGGCAGCTGTTATTTTGTAAGATTTTAGGCTGAGTAATTTTCTGATTGAAATATGATACCTTGGGTTTTCAATGTCTGGTAAAAACAAATTTTTCATAAAACTTTTAATGCCCCATTTAAATTGGCAATATCAATTAATTAAATATTTCTCAATTCTCCCAAGGAATTATGGATATATCATAATTATCCCTGTTTATGGCACTGGCATGTACATGTCATTAATGCCAAATTAAGGCAAACCAATTAACATTGAAGTAATGATATAGTATTATACTTTATGTTGCAGCTCTGACATGCATGCATCATGAATGGAATGGAGTCAGGATTAACTTTTGAAATCTCATTGTTTGGGAAAGATAAAGACCTTGTAAAATTCATACCTTTTATATAAATTTGTTCCATAATTGAGCGGTTCATTATGCTTAACAGTTAATTGAACATACCCTTAGTCTAGATGTGGCTTATTTCATATAGTGCCTTCAGTGAGCGATGAAAAATCATCATTACCCCAATTTCATATCAGTTTAGATAGGGAACACAATGGTAGTAGATCCTCTTACATCATCTTCCTCTGACACATTTGTTTAGCTCCCTATAGGACAGACAATATATTGTCTGTCATATTTACCATGGACTCTTCTCTAAGTGAGATTTGGCCTCTTTTTTATTCTTACATATTGCAGGTTGCAGCTTAGTCTTTATTCTAGCCTTCAGAGATTCTTCCAAATCAATAATCATGTTTAAGTATAAGTTACTCTCGAGTATAATTTAGAGCTTCTTAAATAAATCAGGCAGATTATGAAAAATTATCATTTATTTTATTTTTTGGCATATATATATTTGGAAAGTGAAGTATAATTTAAGAACAGAATGGGCAGTTTTTACAATGAAACTTTCATTATGGTAATGAACAATATGTGACTGAAGTATCCAGATCCTTGGATAAGTGAAATATACTAACAACTACTTCAGATGAGGTTTGAACATCATTTCAGGATGTGTAATGATCTAATGACAATAAATAATCAAGAAAATGACAATGGTAAACACTCACTCAACAAAGGTACTTATATACACTTGGGGATATTCATCCCCTAACATTTTCTCAAGTCCTATGTCATCACACTTCTCACAAATACTAGCAATCATGTATGTGTATGAACAATCACAGATAATTTTTGTTTCAGGTAAATAATCTTAAAGTAAACACTCTCTTGAGCAATAGCTTGAGAGAGAAAATTATGCAATGCTCTGCTGAAGACTTCACCAGACCAAAGACTTTGTCACTAAACACAGAGCACTATCAAAACATCTTCAAAATGTCTCCCATGTGAGCTAGAAATGCTCCACTGGAAATATGGCAGTACAGATTTGATCTGTGAATGCAAATTCATCCTTTGCATCTAAGTAGCTACACCAAAACACCATAGGAGGTTAAGGAGTGATCTTTAGTCTTCATTTCTTCCATCAAGATAATAGAGGTAGAGTGAAAATTTCTCAACTGACATCTGGTTGAACATCAGTCTTTTTAAAGGCACTTTGGTTCTTTAGAAGTTCTTGCAATTATTCATTTGCAATTCAGTTCATTTTACACTCAAGCAAGTCATATTAAAATGTTTCCACCCAATGGCTCAGGTCGATTGAAGGTATTATTGCATGGTCGTCGCACAGGTGCACTGGGTTACTGTAACAGAAGAATGAAACATTTTACATTTCATCCCAACTCATAAAATGAATGAATAAACTATGTGACCATACATGGTGGTGAATAAAAATTACTTATAACACTGTGGTCTAGCCATTGCTGTAACAGAATGTTTAGTTTATTTATAACTTCGGAGGGGAAGAGTCCTCTGCATTTTTTCATATCTATAAATATTTAGAGCATCAACATCTAAATCAATTTATTCTCTTATTATGTATTTCCAATTTCAAATGGAGTGAAGTTCTAAAACAATTAATGCTTATGACTTAATGGAAGTTTAATATGCTGTTGTGACATGAATCCATGAACATCCCTATCACAGCTACTCTGTACAACACCACTATTGTGGAAATACATATCAAATAAAAAGCCCATCACAAATGGTTTACTGCAAGCAGGAACAAATTATTTCTCACCTTTCAGATGGTTTCTGGAAAACTTTTGGTTGCATCATACGAACTTCATTGCCATTATCACAGAAAATGCGAGCTAAGGAAGCTTTCTTCAGCTCTGCCTTCTGTTTTTGTGAAAAAACTGGCTGCCTGTCCTTCTGTACTCCATCATAAAAGTGACGGTCAGCCTTTCTTGTCTTCAACAGCTGCTCTGCTATTATACATTGGAAGGTGGGTCCAACCAAACTCTTTCTGAGATTCTGTTCACTGGAATCCTCCATGTCTCTTGCTCCTCCTTGGGGAATTTCTGACATGCCTCCAACATACAAGTCAATATCATTGACATTCTCATACAACTGTCTCAGCTTCTCGACAACCTGGTTCATAAAGATGGGAAATATATAATTGCATTAATAGCTAATGATTTGAATCTTCTATTTTATACTAAAAATACAAACGGTTCAGCAGCAGAAAAATATTTCACTGGCTAAATTTCACTAATTATTGGTGGATTCAAGAAGAAAAACTTGTACTTCTTAACTCTCCCAAATGAATTTTATATTTTTGGCACATTCATTTCAATTACAAAAATAATTTCATTGGGTATACACAGCTACTGAAATTCTCATTGTGACCTTGCTAAAATTTAATCTTTTATGAATGTGGTGTCTTTCCCTTAGTAAGTGCTCTCCCCTCTTATGCCATATCCCTCTGCCTCATCACCACTGAGAGATTTAGTTTAATCATATGCAAAGAATAAAACCATACGAATACTCTCACATTTGACCATTGAAAGGCCTTTTAAATTTTCTTATCCTGGTTGAAGTAAGGGACTACTAAATAGGTACGTATGTCAAAAAAAAGCAGTTGAGGTCAAATTCCAATGGTGAAGTCTAGAATGCATATGCAGTGTTCTTGCAAACCCATGGGTGAAGTACTTGGGATAAAAGGCAAAGAAAAGAGCTGGAATAAATTTGAAATCAAAGCATATGGTAGTATATATGTACTTATTACAGGCAAGTTAATGTTAAAGACAGTGAATACTAGCAGAATGCTGGGAAAGCTGACATAAGTATTGAAAAGGAAAGTTGCATATGTTAGACAGAAATGAGAGATGGTGGTGTAGGGTTAGCTGATTTGTAGGGGGAAGTAGTGAATAGAAAGTTATTTTAAGAAGGAAAAGCAGTTTAATCAACCCAACAAAACTCCAATGCTCCAAACAGCATTGATGACAATTTACTTACCGACTCAGGCATGACATCCAGGAGGTCATCAAAATCCTTGGCCACTGGCAATCCACAGAGTTCTCTGTACTTATTGTATGGCTGAAGACCATGATCTCTTCCCCTTTGAATATCCAAACTTACAATGTCCATTCCATATGGTTTGTCTTCCTTCCACAGAAGGCTTGTAACCTAGAGGCATGACATTAAGGCAATTATGGCAATGGCATTCAAATGGCAAAACAATTAAAATACCTATTTTTCTTTTATTTTCAAATCACATATTTTAATGACATAAAACTCATAAGAGGTATGGACTTTTTCAGCTTAACTTGCCCCTCATCATTTTATTAATATCCACAGGGTCATTAAATATTGTTATTTTATTAATCTGGCCCATAGTGTATTATTAAACTTAAAGGGGTTGTCATCTCTTTAATAGGCAAAGAAACAGTAAAACTTACATCCTCAGTGAAGAGGAGATCCATTTGCTGACTGTTTTGTGTGGCCATTCCTCTGACCAATGAGTCAAAATGTCCTGGCTGTTCGATCACAAAGGGTTGATTGTAATGATTTCTCAGGAAAATGGTGTCATTAACTTCACGACTCTCTTCATACAGCCTAAAATATTCAGTAAATGTTACAGTTTTATTAAGGTCATTTGAGCTGGTTTATTTTCTCAGAATTTTGAATGGATATTCTTCATTCAATAAAAATTTTTCATGTGCCAAAAAAGCACCGTCCTTATTGAGATAGATTCATCACTATTCTCTTGAGTATGGTTTTATTTTTCAAGTGCTTAAATTGAAGAAATATTATTTCTCTCACAATTTCTCAATGAGATTTCATTATCATTGTCATGACTGCATTATTTCTCAAAATTTTTATCCCCAAAATATTTAAATGTAATTGAATCTTGAGTGTCTGGGGGAACTAGGTATTCATTCATATTCTAACTGTGAAGCTGATTGACTCACTTGATGCTGCTTTCCATCATGGAGCGAGCAAAACGTATGGCAGCAGTGGCAAACTCATTGCTTGTTGATGGATCGATGTTGTTGTTATAGTCAGTTTCCTGTTCTTGTTTACCTGGGAATATTCTTTCATGGTACTCAGTTCCTGTGGAAGAAAAAAATAATGTGGTCTCTGAAAAACTGTAAAAATCAGAAACATGTCTCATTTCTACCATAAAATCATCAATTAACTACAACTGTGTACTAAAACTACCATCAATGTATTACACTTATTCCACTAATTCCACTTCAAAGAATTGAACCAAAAATTATTTTGGGTGCATCTACATATTCATTTTCAATCCATTCATCATTAATATGCTCTTGTGAAGTGCCATTGAATGCAAATATTTGCCTCCTTGAAATATATTTTTGTGTAGTCCACTCTGTTTTTTAGATTAGCTTCTCCTAAGAGCCACATACTCTAGCCATTTGAAAAAATTTGTCTCAACTAAGTTGAAATCTTCGTCTCTTGATTTTCCAATACTCGGGAACACATATTTTAGGACAACCAAGCAAAGCACTGTTAATTTTAAAAGTGAACGTAGAATTTTCATGAATATCCTCTGAGGGGGGGGGATCGGGTTGGTGTGGTGGCTAGAGTACTCGCCTACCACACAGGCGGCCAGGGTTCAAATCCCTGCAGAGGGGGATGTTTTTCAGAGGAACCTGATTCCTACTTGAGTGTCTTGTGGAGGGCACTTCAAGTACAGTACTCCGTCCGTCGGATGAGACGTTAAGCCATAGTCCCCTTGGCGACTTTTGTTAAGAGCAGGCTGATTCCAACCCCAGGTTTCTATCCACCCTTCCTCCCTTACTTATCCCCTATGGCGCATATGACCTTAGCCGTTGGTCGCCTCCCCAAATATCCAATCCGATCTTATGAGGGGTCTATAATATTTCTTTTAACGATAAAAATGACTTTCCACTTACCAATGACATTAGGCAGCCATTCTGAGTAAGTAATATGCTGTATTTGGGCTATTACAATTCTTCTAGCCTCCTGGAATACCTTCTCATCCTTCCAGTGAGGGTTTAGCTTTGCCAATTTGTCTGCCAATCTATTGTGCTCTCTGAGCCATATAGTGTGCAAGGCAGTCAGCTGTGGATGTTCATTAGCTCTAGAATCTCCTGTTGATAGAAATGTTGATAAGAAATAATTGATTGAATGAAACTGTTGTGAAGAAATTTTTGTGAGATATTAGAACTGGCCTTAGGACTGTGACCTTATGTAATATTGTATCCTTAGTTAATTATACTGCCTGATTAAGAATTTTTTTTAAACATATTACTTCCTTCTTGCAATGGGATTACATTTCATATTGTGAATGGAAACCATTTGAACTTGATGATATATTACTCATATTTTATTTGTTACAACAATCTTAATGAATGATGAAAACTTAAATTCACAAATATTTAAGGATTATTTTAAGGAGAATGGAAATGTACAACATATATTGTTTTGCTATTTCATTGATTGTTTGGACTTCAACTTGTTGGTGAAGTCTTTAAAGAGATGCAACAGTTCAAAATTCTCTTATATTTAATGAGATGATATTCTTTTCCACAGCTGTGTTACAAAACAGTAAGTGTTAGATTATAAACGAATGTTCTACCATATCAGGGTGTGAGATTAAGCTTACCTCCATGATAGCAATGGTGTCCCTTTATAGACATCCCTTGGCATATGTCTAAAGGCTCAGCAAATGAAGGGAAAAATGCTACTTTTCGCGATCCATCACTACTTTCAACTTCCTGCTCTTTTGCTTTCAGTTTTCCTCCATCAAAAGACCTCACAGTTCGTTGAGTCTCCGAATCTGATCCATAAATCATAGATCCATCAAGGAAGTGAGTTGCTTGGTTAATCTGAAAGAAAACATTCAGCTGTTACTTATATCCAAATATTTTGGGTTAAAATGGGATGCCTATCTAATGTAACCTAAGAATTGCAAGGTTTTATGACCAAATTCTTCTTGACACTAATGATTTTTAATTTACATGTATCCCACATTTTCTACAAGTTCATCACTCCCCTTATATACTTTGATATTTAATAAATATCCCCCTACAAATTAAATCCGTTATCGCTCCTCAATCAACATTTGAATCAGGAGATGTAGTAAATGAACCCTTTGGTGAAACTTCTCCTTCATTTAGTTTAACATATTAAATAAGCAAACTTGACAACCCTGATGAATTATATATTACATTCATTATTGCTCTCAGTTACCAACCTGTTCTGCTGGTCCAAGGGTACAGCCTGGCCTGATTGTTGTGATGGATCTCACATAATTCATGCAACGCTGGCGATGTTTGGCATAGAAAGGATCATTTGCAGGAATATCAATAGGTGAACAGGATGGATGCTGGTACCTTGGGGCATGAGGGAATCCGTCATTTCTGCAACAGAGTATCGAGGTTCCTTTGCTCACTGTTTTGAAGAAAAGCAATACTTGGTTCAATTTTCAAACTAGATCATTTTTTTCTACCATTTGTTTTATCTCTGTAAAATGGTTGCTTATAGTAGATTTTGAAAAGCATATGAGAGCGCAAACAACCTTTTATTCAACACTGGATCCTTGGTCTTCCAAATTCTAAATTTTATAAGCGTGCTTACCAACTATGATACATAAAATTAGAAGATAAAAGTTAGCTTTACTGCCCTATCAAAGTGAATAATCACGTTTGTGGCAGTGCCTGCCCCAAAATAGAACAGTGAGATGGGTTTGTAAGTAAGTTATCAGGTGCAGCTTTATACAATTAGTTAACAGAATGATGATAACTTGTAACTTTGTTATTCCAAATATTTTTGTTTGAAACAACCTGAGTTTCGGCGTTGAATGTCATCTTCAGGTTTTAACCACATCCTCACAACATTTTAGGTGAGGACATTTAAAAAAATTGAGCAGAAGTACTAATAAAGAGAGACATCATATCATCAAAAAATGCCTTTAGTGGAGCCATCATTTGAATGAAATATGAATATTAATATCCAGCTTCTTGTCCTTATGTATGGCTTTAGTTTTTTAACCTAATGGTTTAAATAATTGCTTTGAAATCACATATGCACACTGAAATACAATGTAGTGAAATATGCACACTGAAAAACAGTGAACTAATAAAGCATGAGCATTTGATATTGACAGGCAGGGAGAGTGAAATTTTAATTCTTTGAAATTAGTGGTGAAATAGTGATGATAGTTAGTAAAATAATATTTGACAAATATGCACTTACGCATCATTGCAGAAGGAGTATGGGCCAAATCGTGCTCAACAAACTGTGTCCATTGCATCAAACTCAATGTGGTGACCTGATCTGGCCTGTCCGAGTCTGGTGCCAAGGATGTACTGATATACCTGGCACTGGGTAGTGGTTTACCACTTACAGACCGTCTCATCTGCTGAATTCCTGAGGAGAAAAAACTGGTGAGTGTAGATTTCTGCAGTGCTATTCATATCTTGATTATGCAGTTAGTAGTGAATCCTATCTTATTATGATCTACGAGGCTAATCAGTTGGAATGACCTGAATATCTCCAGTCATACACAAAATATGAGCAGTGTCTCATCTGAGTATTTTATATTTAACCTTGTGATATGGCTAATGAAATTTGTTGAAGACTCAATTGCAGCTTTTAATATAGTGCTCAATCTTTTCATATGATCACTTACCATCAGCATAGCTGGGGAAAAGCAGTCTCCTGTAACCAGTGTAGGTTTTTCCCAAGGCTGGGTTCATCAGATTGTTGCATGAGCCATCTGGCATCCTATAAGGAGAGTCATTGTGGCACAGAAGGTTGGCAGAGGCAATAACCTCATTTTCTTCACCTTTTTTCCAGTCGCAATGCTTTCCAACTTCAGTATCTCCAAGGTCAATAGTGGAGACAAATTTGGCACATTTTTCATTCTTGAATCCATACCTGTTGAAAAAAAGAGAAAATTAATGAAAATATGCAAATTCATTCATTAAAAGAAATCTCTCAACATTCATTGAGTAACTGATTTATGACATGAATGAATATCCATTGCTATCTTTTTTTAAAAATATATTGAGGTGCTAGGATATTAGCAAGTTTTTGGGAGCATACTCAAAGAATACATATTTCACATTATCAAGGATTCAGACCAGAATGGTCATTACTTTCTGAAAATCGTAAATAGCTAGATTAACCTAACTATCTTGAGGGGTAAAGCAAACTACATGATAGGTACTACGCATTTATTGTCTAGTTAAATTTGTCTGTAAATAGAGAACACTTTATGATGCCAATGCTGTAAAATAGGGTTTGATTTTTAATTCTTTCACAGGCTTCATTCCCTATACAGTCCTTATAAATTATTTTTCTTAGATTACATTGTTTTTAATCTCCAGGATTGACGTCAATGGTATATCTGAGAAGAAATGCGTGCACATTTCATTCTTTTTAAAGAGTAATTTTTCTCAGTAAAATCAAAAAGAGGTTATTAGCCAGGTCTCTAGAAGGAGGAGATACAGAAGATATTTGACAATGAGCAACAGAATTCAGTAGTGCCCTCCCATTCAGAGGATGTGAGCAGATACTACATTCTCTCTCATGTGTGAGGATCTGTTTTAATATAAGGATGGAAGAGAAGAGTTGAGAGAGGAGTGAAGATGGAGGAGGGTATTTAATGAAAACATGGAGATATGACATGGAGTGCAGAGTAGCAATAGATGGACCATTCTGAAAACTACCATGTTAATGTTTTAAAATTACCATGGTATTTTACGTGATTTACCACAGTCAGTGAAAATTAACATAATTTTTGGTAGTATTCACCTCCGTTACAGTTAATATTCATTCCGATATATTCCAAATATTTTGTTTAAAGCCAAGTCTACATATATTTAATGCAATCTTAATTTTGAATGAAGCTGGTACCACTCATTTCTGTAATATTTTTATTTGTAGAGTCATTGTGGGGCTATCATTTTTAATGGTTTGAACAAATATATCTCATACAAAACAAAAACAAACAGTAATTTACCGCAATGAAAATTATGGTGAATTGCCCATTTCCAGGGGTGGCTATATCCTCACAAAAAAGCAAATGAATTCAATTCTCATTGGCCCTTACCATGTACAGAGTGTATGCGTCAGGTGTAGGGATGCTCTTGTAGCTAGCAGTCCATTTCCTTGACGTCTCAGGGACTCCTTCTTGGGATATGAGGCTATAAGCTGGCCATGCTCTGCAGACCCCTCCAACACCCTCACATCTGCACTCTCCAGATTCATTTCAAGACGAGAGGACCGTCCCAGGACGTCCTTCCCATAGTTCAGAGATGCTACTAAACTCTCTGGTGGCACTTTCGGATAATCAGAGGATGTTTCCCTACCCTCCTGATCCAAACGGAAGATGCTAGGAATGCCAAAATCTTCATTTTGCGGTACTTCTTTCCGTAGAGCACCTGATTTGTACAAAGGAACAGTATAGTTAGGTTAATGTGTCAGAATTTCCTTTCTTTGTAGGTATAAAGGGAGATTTTGTTACCTCCATTACTTCTATGACTGATTTCTCATCTCATGGATACAAATTTATCGATGAAGTTGGAGCAGATTTGTTCATTATATTTGGAATTGTTTAGGTGTTTCTTCATATTTCTTACAGATGAAAAGAGTTTTATGAATTTTTCAGCACAATGGATGTCCTTGATTCTTGAGCAAGTCATTTAAGAAAGACGTAAGGGATATTTGGGTAAAAGTTTTTATTCTTACGAACAATGTCTAATTTTATTGCATCAAATCTTAAGTATATAAGCCAATGCTAATTATTACTTTTCATAACTTGGCTTAAGCATTTGAAAGTTGGAAGCTTTCTCCTTAGGGTATTTTTTATTCCATTTCAAGGCATTTTTAGTTTCAATCACATTTTGTTTATTTCTGGAGAATCAAAATCACATAGCCTTTAATGGTAGCCAAAAACTTGGGTTGTTTTATGAATCCACTTGACCTTGAATTCAAAACAGCTTCTCTGGTAGAAACTTGCATGCAATGGCAAAACTTCGGGGAAAATTTGGTCTGCATGGCATGGACCTTTGAGTTTGAGGTAGAACTGGCAGAATTCAAAATTTACTCATGGTGAATATTGACTCAATATTTTTAGTTTGAGCTTTCATTTCCCCACTTAGGTACCTTCATAGATCACTAACTAAAAACAATCCTGATAGATACAGAAGCTGAGACCAAGTAATTGTTTTCCATTTGACTTTATGGAATATTTATCATTTATAAACACTAAGTAAGTCTAAAATGAAGAGTTCTCGGGTTTCCAGCCGGGTAATGGTGTTATACTGCACTGACGTTTCGATGGCAGTCTATATCATCAAAACGTCGGTGCAGTTTAAGACCATTACCCGGCTGGAAACCTGAGAAGTCTTCATTCTAAGCATTCGCCGGGAAAGACTCAGATGCTACACTAAGGGAGTCTGTTTACTCCTAATAATTGGTGAATAGCCGTGATCCTGGAAATGCTAAATGATATTTGAAGTCACTACCCTCAGACTGAACCTAAAGTTGTAATCAGGAAGGTGCTATCGAGGCTAACTCGGCCTGTAACAATGATCAAAGGGTTTCATGTCATAAAAATACCTTTGGGCAACAGTTCAGAGAAATTTGGAAATTTTTGGTGTGTGGTTTTTTGCACGAAAGGATTTATGGACAAGTGGACGGGTCATGTCTCATTACCAATTTCTACATCAGCTGTTTGAAAAGGACATTGCTACTACTGCTAAAAATCCAGCCTGGGCAGCCCACCTCACCTTCGACCGACTTAGCCCTTCAATTATCCGTAATTATCGTCCCCGTTGGCATTTGATTCCTAAACTCGAAGTCATCGTGCCGTTGAATGGGCAGGCACGCCGCTCGAGTGAGTGAGCACTTACCGGCTTGCAGCAGCGGCCGAGCAGAGAAGAACGGTGGTGAGATCCTCGGCGAGTCCACCGCTTGGTCGTCTTTGCCGTTATGGGCGATTTCGGCCAATTGGGACGCCGTCCATAACATGGCGCTCACCATTACGGGGATGGTCACCATTGTGAGGAGAACTGTGAAAGACAAGGAAATGGACGAGGTTAGGCTCAGTTACGAATAATACGATTGGATAGTCTACCACCCTCGGGTTATACCACTCTAGATCAACGGTTCCCACCCTTATCCGACTTGCGCACTCCAATATAGATGAGTTACCCGTAGCCTGAGCGGGTTCCCCAAGCAATTTGACCCCGAGCATAGTAGAAAAATGCTTGCCAAAATTATGCCATAGCTCAGTATTCTTGCTAAGCTACCAGTTGCGTACTCCATATAGGAACGAGTGCCACAGATCGCAAACTGCTGGCATAGATGATCTATACAGTACCTACCTATTTTTCGTATTACTTCGTAGCTGTCGAAATATCGGATGAACATGTTTGAAATGTTATAATAATAATAATGAGCCTTCTATATATCCTTTGTAAATGAAGACTTCCCATCAGTGGCGTAGCTAGAGCGTGTGCCGCCCGGGGCGGTCCTTGACTTTGGCGCCCCCGGCCCGCGAAGAAATGCATTTTGTACAGTGACGCACTCTTTAAGTTTTATATACGTTAACTAGTTTATGTACAATTATGATGTTATTTTCACATGCTCAAGTGTATTATGCTTTAAATACACACCCAACATTCTCGCACTTTAGAGGTAACAGTGTTTAACAAAAAAGCAAAAATAGCATAGAGAGGAAAATAGTAAAAAGTTGTACAAAATGAAGATCATCTTTAATTCCGAAATAAAAACTACAAATGTCTACAAAGAAATTTTTCTTGCCTTTTTGTTTGCAAATTCTTCAATGGCACTGTCAAAATTTATTTTGTCTGTCATAACTGTTGCTCTATAGACGGTATGGCAAGATTTCTCTAACGCTAGGTGCTCATAGTAGATCTTAGATAATTCTTGATCAGTTTTTGTTTTGAAAAACTCCTCTCACAGTTAGCAACACTAACAGCAATTGTGAGGAAAATCCGCAGCATTACATATTTCTACATTTGGAACCGAATTTCCAATGTTATACTTTTGAATAAACTGCAGAAGTTCAAGGGGGCCTTCTTTCCACATCTTTATTCCTTCTTTAATATCAGCAACAGCAATAAAATGCTGAAGTCTTTTTCTCTCATTAAGGAACTCCTCTTTATCAATGTCATCGTGATGGTGATCTATTTGGCACTTATATTCATCATCCAAAAGATTCGACGGGGTAAGAAAGGCATATTTCTCAGAAGTGCACACAGCTGATGAAATCTCGAAGTTAATTCTTGGATCACTCTATCCAATGAAGAAAACATTTGTCCTTAGTTCTATGTCGTATGGTAATTCAGCATCCTGTGATCCTTCACCAAACATTTGTTTCTTCTTTTTGGGTCGACGCTGACGCTCCATGACTATTCCTAGATCGTTGCAAATTTCTTTGGCGTAGTTAAGACCATTATTCACTAGCTTGTCCCTGTTTTCAGATAGAAATATTTTTAATGCCCTGAGTTTTATATCACATTTTTGTATGTTCAATCCTTTGGTTTGGAGATAAGTCTGTGTCTCGTTAATTTCTAGAAGGACGGGTCCCCACAGGCCAAGAAAGCACAAAAAGGAAAACGATTGCAAGTAGAACACCAGCATCTGCCCTTGTAGTTGTATCTTCTGCATCACTAGTTAACATTTCTAGGGCACTTAAGATTTTTGAGTAATGTTTCCTTGCAACACTTACAGCTTCTCCCCTCGCACTCCACCGAGTTTCTATTATGCGCTGCACACTTTGACCAGTGACTGAAGTTAGAACTTCCCAGCGATGTGTTGATGAAGAAAAAAATACAAACAAACGTTCCACGCATCCAAAATAGGTAACACAATTCACACCAACAGAAGCTGCATGAACACCTGCCAAATTCAGCGAGAGATTTGTATAAGCGACAAATTCTGCTTTTTTTATTAATTTCCTTGATGCGTTTCTGAACACCAGTATGCAGACCAGCCATCACCGCAGCGTTATCATATGCTTGCCCTCTACAATTTTGGATATCAATTCCGTATTTCTCTAATTTTTGTAAAATCATCGTTGAAATATTTTCGGCAGTTTTACCCTTCGTTTCAATGAAATCGACAAATGATTCCACAACCTTCACTTGATCTCCATCGATCACAACATAGCGTAAAACTTGGCTCGTTTGATCCTTATGTGAAATATCAGCAGTGCTGTCAAATACCTATCATGGAAAATTACTTGACTTTTTTTACATTATTGATGATTTTGCTTCTTACGTTTTCTCCCAAAATTTCTATAAACTCGTTCTGAGTAGTATGAGACAGATAGGATGTAGCAAACTTTTTTCCCAGCTGGATTCTCAGAAGGTGTTCACGTAGCACTGGATCATATTTCGTCAACAAATGCGCTAGCTCTAAAAAATTTCCTCTACTTTCTGTTGCTTCAAGTTCAACATCACTCTCGTTTTTCTTCTGATTGACTCCTTCTCGATGGCCTCGTAAAGCCAAATTCTGTTTAGGTAGGAATCTAATAATATCAAGCAATCTTGTAAGGATTGCCTTCCACTTCTTCACCAGGCTTTCAACAACTTCTTGTTATTTTTTTATCAATTGTTGCTCCACCAGCAATCCTAATTTCCAATTCCTGCCATTGTGTGTAATTTCTAACGTGATCTACACTGGACTCATGGTCAGAAATTCTAGGATTCAGTTTCCACAATATGTTGAATTCGTCCTCAGAATTAAATTTTGAGTTAATTCTTTCTGAAAACTGTTTGCAACAAAAGCAGTAAAGAGCTTCCTTGGAAGGGGAGTACACCATCCAAGATCTCAATATTTTTTTCGCCATTAGTCGGAGTTTTAAAAAACCACTCGCGAGTTAGTTTTCTAGTTTGTCCTTTGGTTGACACATCTTGACGAATTACTTCACCAAAATTATTATCTAGATTTTGAACCACCCCGACAGTCGCCGCCAAGGTCATTCGCGGGGTCGGTCCCCTTAGCAGCACGTACCAGTGTTGCCAGGTGGGCCCATCGAATTTATAACGAGTAATAAAGGAGAAACACAGAGATGTCTCCCAAACCATGTCACGTCATTATTATTTCAAGTTTCACTCAACACAAAGAGTGGAATGATTGAATAATATATGAACTATACATTGAATGCTTCCTTCATTGTGCGAACATAGTTTATCCTCCAAATGATATCATCATCTTCTCCATCCGAATAGATCGTCTTGATATATGTATAAAACATTAAGTCTAAATTTGAACAGTCGATCTGAGAGCATCTCCCATCTTAGTTGCTGCAGAAGGCTTGTAAAACTAATTGAACTATATTATTGACTTTTAACATATCATGCCGAAAACTAGCTTCATTGTTTAATCTGATATAAGCACCACTTTCTTTAACTCGCTTCATCTTAAAATAGGGCGATAGTCTGTTAAAAATATAAAATACTTGTCTTTTAGAGAAAAATTCATACAGCATGTTAATAAAAGATGAAAAAATTATATCCAAGTGATGACTGATGAAGCTTAATATCACAAGATTTGTGATACAAGTGACATGCCACAAATTCTACTCTGTTTTGACTAATAAAACATAAAGAAAAAACTCAGTGTAGCAAAAGAATGCTTCAGTGAATTAAAAATTTAATGGTATAATAGCCTTCTTCAGACCCCACAGTGCCGCCCCCTTAAAAGTTCGCGCCCGGGGCAGACCGACCCTCCCCCCCGCCCCCCCCTAGCTACGCTGTTGCTTCCCATTTGACCTGTTGCTTATATCCTTAAGCTAAACAACTGGTAAGCTGGTACATAAATGAATTTGAAGTCTCTAATTACAAGTATGTTTAGCATTATTTTTACACAGTAACACTCATGCGTATAATCGGTGTATTGACCAGTTCGGGAAAATAGGATTCAAAACAAAAAAACGGCTTTCCTTTCTCTGGTTCGATACTGATGTTAATAATTATTTTTGTATTCATTACTTCGGAAAAGAAACGGGTACGAACGGGCTCAACCTTGGTAAATTTTCTTCTCAAAATTTCACTCGTCAGGCTCGTTCACCTCTGCATTTGGATAATAAAATTGCACAAAGTAAATAATTCTGGCTTCTGCATACATACTCAAGCACCATTCTTTGATTTAGTTATTTTTAATGTTTCAAGCGCTTGAATTCAGTTTCTAGTGCGCTCCGACGTCTGAGATATAATGTCTCCGTCAGCTCGGGAAGGGAAAATTCACTTCGGGACATCAATTCCGCCCTGCCCCGAGCACAAAATTTCAATCAGTCCTCGAGAACACATAGTATATCGTCCTCATTAGGTAGACAGTAAATGTTACCTATCCTTGGTGCCATGATTACTGATGCCTGTGGGCTTCCTTCCAAGATCAGTTAGCAGGTGATGCCTGCCGTCACTTCCTCTTCCTTAGAGATATGCTAGCCTGGTTAAACAACCGGCCTGGAGGCTTTGGTTAAACAACCCGCATACAACTACTTTCTAACATTAAGTGAGGAGTTATGTGGGCCACCCGGTGTGTCCACTCATAAATATCGGCCGACCTTGAACGCTCTATTCTGCGCAGATTCTAGATATAACCGTGACTTCAAGATTGCGAATAGCGTAAGAGGAAGAGGGGTTGATGAGTGCAGGAAGACGGATAACACAGCAGAAAAATTTTCATCGAATGGATGAAGCAGAAAAAATTTCATCGAAAAGTCGTCTTTTTAATTTCGGCCTTTGACATCATGGGTTAGTTTAAAAAAAAGAGCTAAAATGTCAGAATTGTAACTCGTTGATGGAACTCATCAAGTTGGAAATAAAAAAAAACCTTTGCTTGGAGAGACTCCTCGCTCTGAGTGATTTACACAAATATCGGCTTTGTCATTAACAAGAGGATTACTGCAATACAAATTTTAAGTATTATCCTACATTTTCTTTCCATTCATTCCTGTAAAATACAGAGCCTTCATGGAAATTTAAGTTTTTTGGCTAGATGTGGAAATTCATGTTGATTATCAAGGATTATTTGACGCAATTTGCCACGGGATGTATTTTATGTATAGAATAAATATTTAACATATTGTATGTATAAATATTATCTCCTGGGGCATTTCTAAACGAGGTAGGTGGGTGAAATTTTCAGGGTAGAGTGAAAATCATGTGTCGAGTAGGGAAAAAATCGAAAAAGTTAAAAAAAGTTGATTAGGCTTCGATTTATTGCAATCGATAGCTTTACACGGGATTATATGAGAAAAATGACAAATTTTAGTGTGGACCTTTTTTCTTTCGTTCATTAAAATATGAAATAATTGAGCTACAAGACTGATTCTTTCACAAATATGAGGCTGAATGTTTGAAAAATATTATTCTTGCAATCGATTCTTTCCTACCTACTGCAAAACTGATATTTTTTAATTTTTATCTGGGCCTGCTTGCAAATTTCAAGCACCCATTTACTCGTATAATATATAGTACGTATGTATGATATTAATAATACGACGCGTTTCGATGTTTTCACGATTTATCTCTATAGCGAAGGGATTCCGCACTTGAGGTTCGCTCTCGTCTTCATGGTCGCGGGGTAGACGAAGAAAGTTGAACGGTGACGGATTTAATTTTTAATGATGTGAGATATGTAAATTGCAAGATTTTGTTTTCTATAAGCGTGCAATAAAAGGATATGAAGTCTCTCGCGTCCCTGGTTTAATGGTTTGCTATAGAGGTAGAATAGAGCGAGCTTAGGCTGTTTTCATGTGTACCTACACTTCGATGAATAACCATTAATAAGGCGAACCATTAAAATATAGGAATAGGGAAAACAAGTGTAAGTTGACTTATGTAAAACAAAAAAAACAATTGAAAGTTACTTCTCATTCTAAGCAAGAAATCGTCTTCGGAAGTCATTGTTCTTTTCCCCGGACATTAGAATTAGTGACTGTGGGGCTTATCTGTGACCGAAGCGTGATAAGTCCATTGAGTTACTGACTTCTGATGCTTTGACGTGCGTCTCGGCTCGAGAACTTTGGAACGACTGCACAATGGAGATGCTGGGAGATCTCAGACCTCAACGGTAAACAAAACACCAATTTTCGAGAAAGGAGTGAGTGAAACGACGAGTCTGTTGGGTATCTCTTCAGTGAAAACAAATAGCAGCAGCCTTCTTTCGGCTGTCCGACTGTAGGTAGGTCTCCATCGCTCTCTCGGAAATTTGCTTTTTATTTTTGTGGTGATACTGGGTTTCAAACCCGGGCGGGAGCGTTAATTTCTTTCGATGAATCACGAGCCCTATTTGGGTGCCATGTTGAGGGCACTTCATGTGCAGGACTCGCTACGTCAGATCTAACGGGAAAACGTCAGTTTTCTCCGAGTCCCTTTTCGTTTAGATTAGGATGATGTGGGGTTATTGTTGCTTGGGATGTGAGGTTGGATGGAGTGGCTGCGATGCCGTTTGCGGAAAGAAGAGGGTTTATAGGGAAAAGGGTTCGAGAAAGGGAATGAGGATAGGCGAGATGTGTTTTTGGCGGATTTGTTTCTCTGGTTGATACTGTTGTAATCATTGATGGTGAATGATGAGAAGGAATTGTTTCACCCATCTGCTCGACAGTTACTCTTCATCATTGTGTATTTTACCAACTAATTGGCAAGCTTTTGGGCAGTTCATAATCTAATATCTCCATTCCTAGGACATCTTTTCACATTAACTGACACTTCCATCTCGTCTTGAAGTCTCACTCAGGTTCCTCGTGATCTCTGACTCCCCTTACGTAGTCCAACATTCCTCATCTCCTTCCGGTTCCACGCTTTCCCAGCTCTCTCTCTCTCCTCTTATCGCCATCATCATTTATCTCCCTATTTTTTCTCGAAATATTGGATATGGTTGGAGAGGAGAGGAAGCTAGTGGTGGAGGTTCGAAGAAGGCATAAGGAATGGATGGAGGACGGTTTGAAAAGGGAGGGCATACAGAACGGAGTACCTAACTAGAGGGGAAAACACTGGGGTGGCGTGGAAGAGGGAGGTTGAAGTTAGGTATTCTGGTCGAAATAAGAAAAGGTAAACGAAATGAAGAAATAAGGGGGTCTAATGACGAGACGCCTTAAGGAGGGAAAGCGAGAAAGCGAGCGGGATGCTAGGATAACGACTCTCCGAAACCCTACCAGCTAACTGGTAGAAAAATTAAATCAAATGAGTCTGTAATATTTATAGTATTGTGAAGAAGAGAGGAACCAGATGGACTGGACGCACCATGAGACACAATGGATTTGTGGAGAACATGATCGAAGACAAAATAGAGGGAAGAGTCCCCAAAGGAAGAGCCAGGAATAAGTTCATGGACCAAATGAAGAGAAAAGTACATAGGAAGAGATACCAGGAGGTAAGGGAACTAGCATTAGATAGGGAAGTGTGGAGGGCTGCAGTCAACCAGTCTTAGGATTGAACGACCAATGAATGGTGAAGAGGGACATTATATCCTCCGCCTCCAATCTGAAGATCTCCGCGTCATCGTCTTCTGATCATACCCTCATGGGTGTCGCGAGCGACCTTAGGTTAACTGTTATCCCATGTGAAAATTACCATCCAATTTATCACCGTCATTTCCCCTCGCAAGCCGAAGATCGCTGAACCACCTTTCGCCTTCATGGCCTTCACCTCCAGGACGCCTCATCGTGTCCCTCCCCTACACCTTCTCAGTGAGTGATCTTCGTCGTGCGGGCAGCCCGGTAGAAACCGCATGATCACCTCTCTCAGCCGCTGCGCCGACCGCCGAGGGCAAGTGCGAGAGGGGAAGAGGAAGAAAAACTGTCTGGGATGAGGGGATTTTGGCGCGTGAGGGGAAGTCTGGGAGAGCATCACGCCGCGAGCACGTGGTCAGTGGCTGGCTGCTTGGGGACCGGAGAGTGGGGCAGAACGACCAGCTGAGAGGGAAACTCGATGTTATGTTTACGGGCCGCCTAGCTGGAAGCTTATAAAAACAATGCCCCGTTTCGGTCTCGCTGCGTCTGGGACAGCGGTGCACCCTAGCCTCAACGCTGGGTTTTTCACAGCATGCTGGTTTTGGTGTTCACTGTGCGCGTAGTGATTGGTGATTGGGGTTCGAACTAAGTTTCGCTCCCGTGAACCTTGCGTGAGAGGTTGTTCAATGGGAATCCCGTATTGGTTGAAACAAGTGTAATTGAAACTCGCTAACTCTTAAGAGGCGTTGAGTGTGACTTATTTCCGTCTCGATCCCATTGCACCTGGTGCGATAGACAGAAGTCAGGGAATGTGCACTCTTATCAGACGACGCGTGCATTGCATTTATCAATGCCTTACAGCGGGCCAGAGAAAATCCAGTTGGTCCAAATCCATTCATCTGCGCAGTCCAGCAGCCCGTTGCCCGCATTATAATTGTTTAATGAATTGCGTCTTGTGTCTTCCGCCACCGTGAGCCTTGAGGTTGATCATAAAGGTCGCTGGAAACTTAAGTTTTTGATGGCATCTTTAAGTCAAACATACATGCCCGTAGGTTGATGACCATCACATCTTTGTAACACATTGATCACATCACCGACGATTGAAGTCTCCGCAGTAATCTCTGCCGGTGTTAGTGTTCCTGTGACCTAGTATTCCATTGGGCGTCCATGGCCCGGATTAAACTTTCGGGGATAAGTCATTCGCTTGTCTTCCTTCCAAAAACAGCTGTAACAAATCTTTTATTTGAAAAAAAAACATCTTTCATCTACCACCTTCCCCTCGCAATCATCTTTAATGAGGACGTCTTATCAATTCGGGCCACGAAAGTACGGTTTCACGAAAAGAAATCTAATTTACCTCAGAAGTCCGTCTTTTTTTACGGCACTAAGCGTCTGTTTCTTGTTCATACTTACCAAGCAGAATGTTTTGCCTGATAAATGATGGCATTCTAATTGCTGCGCCTCCGTGTGAGCTTAGGCAAAGGTGTAAAATAAAAAAAAGCGAAACTTGAAGTGACAGCAAGATTTTTCCTCGGAACTTGGATTAAAATTTGAAAGATTCATTCAGGATCAATAATTAATACCATGAGCATCAATTTTTGCTACATTAATGTACGTAATTACCCAAGAATACCACCCTATTATCGATGTTGTAAGTAGCATTGTCAGTGATTCCTATCGATGGGTTAGTTTTCTTGGAAGATAATTATTTTTTCTCTTACCATGATGAAGTCCCCTCCTTGCTGCTATAATTATCGAAGTCAAAAGCTGATTCTACTAGTAATTTAACTAA
Source organism: Ceriagrion tenellum (assembly GCA_963169105.1). Taxonomy (NCBI): domain Eukaryota; kingdom Metazoa; phylum Arthropoda; class Insecta; order Odonata; family Coenagrionidae; genus Ceriagrion; species Ceriagrion tenellum. The sequence continues at coordinate 103,083,862 of OY720632.1, read as the reverse complement.
TTCGATGGGTATGGCGAATTGGGCCCGGAGCAACATGACAATGCATCGCAGCACAATATTGAAATAAAGATGCTCCTATATCATTCATACCTCATTAATCGGAAGAGAGTAAAACAACTACAAGATATCCATCCGCTCAAATTCAAGGGCTAGCCTGGTCAACCATTCCGAGAGGCTGTATTTAATGGATTTATATCGCTAGACATTACCATTTGACGACAGACGCACGCAGGCCGAAGTACTGCACCTATCAGATCCTGTGTATTCTGAGCAAATACGCCTATTTTTCCGGTCCTCTCATAAACCCAGGAGTGCGCTTTCCTTTGTAATCATATTGCGGATTCCTTATTTCTCTCAAATGGATTTAGAATCTCCTCCATCATTATTGGTCAAAAAATGTCATATTTTTCTCTGAATTTCTAACCTGCGTTTTTGCAGATATTTTTCATGCAATTTTTAATACAAGAAACCCATATTTTGCGTATGTAGCTGGTCAGGGGACAGGAATATATTACCAATGCGGAGAAGAGAGCAGTTACGAAGTTGAATTGATTCATTATGATTATAACCTTTTCTGGCATTTCATCAAACGTTCCGTCATAGAAATTCCCTGTACTTGACGGCATTTCCGCGGAATCCCTCAGGCGAAATTCGCGCGCTACGGCGGTCAATATGAGTATTTCCCGTCACTCTTTCCTTCTTCTCTAATGCCGGTCGTAGGAATTTTCCGTCCGCGCCCACCGGCGAAATTCCCAGACCGCGTCGATTCCGCCCGCCGCGAAACAACGCAGTGGCGCGTCAATTTGAAAAGCGGAAGGCGACGGTGACGCAGAATTTCACTACAGCGCCCACGTGCAAGCTTGTCGGATTGTTGCTCACTAGCGTTGTTATCCGATTACTTCTCTTCTTCTTTTCTTGTCTTCCTTGTCCCCGGGTATAAGCGAAAGCTTGCATTCTGGCTAGTGAAGTTGTAATCCTGCGGCGTGAGCCGAAACACCTAGCGTTGTTATCCGCCAAAAAAAGCAGTGAAGGTTAGGAACCACACCTGCTCCGAGAGTTTTTAAGCATTATCGTTATGCTATGGCCACGAAAGTGGGAAGTAAAGGTTAAAAAAATATACCAATTACTTAGCTGAATACCTAATGAATGAACATGTGATGTACCTACCAGACACTTGATGGGCATCAGTTCCCTTGTGTCAATCATTGTTCATTGCATTGTGTTACCAATACAGTTTTAGAAAACATAGCACGTGATAAACGTAGCCCTTCGTTCTCCTAATGTACAAGTATGTGCAAATATTATAAGTCACCATATTTGTTGGAATCTCGTGAGCACAAGCTGTCTTCCATAGTGTGGGTGACTGTGGCATGATCAAAAGTGAAGATACTTTTCTTGTACAACATGACAAGGTAGTTAGCAGTATATATTGACAGATACCTCTATGTTGACACACACACGCCTGTATGTTGTCCCTAATGCCCATCTTTTGAGCATCAAACTGATTAAAGTTTGGATACAGTGTAGTAAAAACGCATTCTGGCTAGTGATTTTCCTATGGCAGACTCACCCCCGAGGAACTTGACCACGCTCTTCTCTCTCCCTGGCTGCTCCGGCGATTCCTCTTCGATCCTCTTCTCCTCCGGCTTGACTCCGTTCGCCACATCTTCGAGGGGCGCCTTGTCTTCCGGCGTCGGGCTCTTGTGAATCCTCCGCTGGACCCAATGGGCAAGAGCTTTTGCCGATTCGGGCAACCTCTCCCCTTCGCCCACCAAAGCCTTCTTCAGTTGCGAGATCTTCATCATCCCCCTCGCGACGGCTCTCGGAAGAGATACGTCCTTCTGGACTCCGCGTCTCCTTATTTATCGTCTCAGAAAACGGAGACGGCACCACTCGCCCCTTCAGTTCCAGCGGCCCCTTCTGCCCGCGACGACCGAGGTTGCGCCGACCGATTGACGCTCACGAAAACGACGATGATTCGTTAAAGGAACGTGCCGTGATAACTTTCGCCGTCGCAAACTAATCACGGTGTGTACAATACGTGAGTCGGATGGCGCGAGGCCTCCCGCTTCGCCTGGAAAGCGTTCTGTAGAGGTGTTTCTCCTCTGCCTGCCGGCTGGGGACTGAGCCTCCCTGCGCCCTTCCTCGGACTGTGTATGTCTGCGCGTTGGGGGCGCTGGGGTAGCGGTTGGCGGAAGGGGGGGAGGCACGCAGCCGGGGCATGACAGGAGGGAGGCGGGGAATTTGTCGGGTATGTGTGCATTGAGGGAGAAGATGATGGAAAACAGTGGTCCTTTCCCAAACTTTGGCTTTAACAACCATTCGGACGATGAGTTACAACCCAAGCTTTTGAATGTATGTATGTAGCATCTGAAGGGTAGGTATAAGTGTAGCTAAACTTGGTGGCACTGGCCAGTAGAGAATTAGGGATCATTGAGAGTGAATCAAGCGTTGGTGAGAGAACTAAGGCACCGAAAGACTCCCGGAGGTACCTCATGATGGACCCTCGACCCCTTAATCCGACCTCACTCGTATGCTGATCTATCCTTTGCGTCATGCGTTTTTCTAGAGAATGCCCAAAAGCTTCACTGTGACTATGATCATATCTCAATGGGGGGGGGGGGGTGGGAGAGTTATTTTTCAAGCAATTTACATAACCAATCCTCATCTTCTTTCTATTTGAACCTCAGTCTCCAACTTAACTATTTTTTCCGCGGTATCGTCTTAGGCTCATCTATAACGATATAATATCATCATATCATCATCGGATATAAGACAATTAGTTCAGAAATGTACGATTATAAGCCTTCTCGGCGAGTCTTCTTGTTGAAAATCTCTCGGGTTTTTACGCCTGGTAAGGTTTTTATATTTTTTCAAACGTTTCGGCTGTTTTCTCGCCCATCTTGTTCTGGGCTATACCGAGTACGAAATGTTCAAAAGATCTCCTACCATCCTATTTTCTAAGACTCGATTATCAATCACATCTCATACGCCATGGCTTCATTTCTGTTGAAATCAGGAAGGATAGGAGCTGAGAAATGTTAAAACGCTAGACATCTTCGTCATCTTTCCAGATTAGTCTTTTACGATGGCTTTTTTTCCGCTTTGCAACTTCAGTTCGCCTCTAGAAAGGTAACGATGGAATCTGCAATATTATAATGAATTGTTACCCTTGTCTTCCTATTGATCACTGCCGTTGTTGCACCAAATGGATAAATTGTTACAATTTATAAACATAAAAAGTGCAAAGTATGTCTTGCTCTTGAATTTTGAGTCTTTATGTTTAACGTACCATTTCTGCGTACATAGGGGAATACAAAAATTGGGTCGGGAATACTTTTAAAATTTGCCATGGTTGCCTCCGATCGTAATCAGTCATCGATTAAGTACTTATTCATCATTGTCATATCCTTTGACCGACGAGAGTGAAACTATGAGCTCAATAATATCTGCCTCAACTTCTTTCTTCTCGGTTAATCTTCTACTGTGTCTGCAATTCTTCAGTTTCATTTTAGCTCATCCGAGAAAATTGTATCCTGAACAAAATAATGTTCAAACGTGTGCTGTTTTAGTCATCTCCTGGAAAAATCGGTATTTCCATGTTGTTAATGGATTCCATGCTTATTCTTTCTCTCATCCTCAGACAAACAGCAATGAGCTCAGAAACACTGAAACATTTGTTGCCGTCATGTTCTCTGAAGATCAGTCTTCTGTTGCGCGTTTTATTTATAATGCACTCGTAGTTTCTTGTCCATCCACTTCGAGAGGGTCGTCAATCTTCTCAGGAAGTGTCGAAATATTATCTACCCTCATTTTATTTCTCGTCCAATGCCCTATTATGTATTTCTCATATCGCGGTATTTTTTTCACCTCTAAGTCCGAATAGAAACCAATAAGGCCAGAGCCTCGAACGGAGCCAGGCTATTGCGTCGCATCTGTTTGCGTTTTGTCGCCCTAAGCAAAATCGTCGCTCATTTGTTTTGCTCGAGGCCATCGATTCTGGATCGATGAAGTTTCTGAAATCCTTTCTAGTTCAAGGTTATTGATGTTGAGTGAATCTCGGTATTTTGTTTCATGCGCCTGGAATTGCAGGATGTGTACGTATTAATAATTGATGGCAGGCTTTTTCGTGCACACTGAAGTGGGTGGGGAACAGCAGCAGTAGGATACATGTTATTCCGCTCTTTTTCGTCATGGTTTGTACTATATTCTCCTCTCTTAAGTTCGTCCCAAAAATGTTCGGCATAGTGTTACAATGGCTAACAAGACGTTAATGTGTGAATACATCATTGACTTTGGTCAGCAACAATATTAGCTGATGGAAATATCTAACAATAAGTGAGGTTCGTCTGTATATTTTCACTCTCGAATGACATCACGGGATGAATTTTATTTGATCAGATAGTCTGTTGCACTTCCTGGAAGTAATTTTTATGATATGATGTTTAAATCAGCGTCTAATTTTCATCTGCTTATCGTAGATTGCGTTAATTCAGACTTAGAAAAAAATTCTTCAAGAAATACGCGGGTCATGGAAAAGTTTATTACGTCGTGCCATTCCAACATTTCTCCACCTTGAAATTTAAATACTTCTTGGTTGCCATTCAATGAGAGGTTTACCATTTCGAGCTATTTTTCTGAAGGATTACGTAACTTCGCGTGTATTTTGAATGATACTTCCTAGTTTCACATTCATTTCGATTATGCCTATAAAGGTTTTAGGCAGCGGCCATGGTAATGTGGCAAAATGTCGCCTACCCTAATTGCGTATAATGGTTGGAACAAGTGTTTGTAATCCACTATATTACCGTCGATTTTTTTCTGCTCTCTGTATCTACATCACCGCCATCTGTACCTGCGCGCACTTATTGATTGCTCTCCTGAGTGAGGCGTGCCCTCCTACTGAGCTCAGCTATGGCGCCATTTATGAAAATTCGTTTTGTTGTTTACGGAATGGTTGTTTCGCAACGAAGTATCGAATGAAGTGATACAGAGAGTGAAGATATTTCTGTACTTCAGTTCATTGCAGGGAGATATCTCAATATGTTTCAACCCTAGGAATCCGTATTTCTACTTTAAAAAAAGCAAATATTCGTCGAATTCGTCTAAAAATACTGTGTCCGGCGAAACGAGGTGGAATATGTGGTGGATTGAGGGGTGTGCGGCCGCTCTCCCCGCCCCCCGTAACACCCCTGCTTTTTCTCTTAAATTTCAAATTCTGCGCTGTAAACTAAAGCCACAACGTATGCTTTTATTGAGACGAAACCATGGATATACATTAAGGATTGTTGACTTGTCGCCAAAAACTGTTGTCTCTTATTCCGTAAACAAACAACTTTTTGGATTGTGGCGCCGCCGAGAGATGAAAGACGGCAGTTCAAACGTAAATACAGTCGATAGATTGCAAATAAACGTCTTACCGGTTTTACTTACCAGCAACCATAATGCAGTGGATAAAAATATAGTACAATATGCGTAATGTAATCACACTTTTTCTCACGTTAGCAAAAATTAACAACGGCCATTTACGATTCAACTGAGAAGACTTTTGTCTATGAGCGCCAAGGACTGAGTGAACTAAATGCGGAAATTTAGGCAACACGTAGCCTAGGAAACAATTCCAAACATTTAAACCCATTATGTGTATTCAAGGACGAAACTTGGAAAATAATATCCTTGCATCATTCATATTACAACACGTATGATTATTTATAATCTATAAATAGATATACCTCAGTACAGTATGGTCCGAGAATTTGTTTCCACCTACTCGAAAAGTTAATCAAATGCTCAATCAATGACTCGTGATTCGCCCTCCGTCCACCTCAAGACTTGCCCTCACGCGGAAGCGAACTATCAGAGGCCGCTTTCACGCAAACAAAAGGCGAGATATATCCCGCATGGACGATGCGATCGACGCCTTCAAACCGTGGATCATCGCCCGCACGGTAAAGAGGTTCTCGAACCCCTCCTCTTCCTTGTTGCGTTCAACTCATCCAATTAAATAAAATCATGTCGATTCAAATGCAATTCACCTCAATCAATGAAATAAAGTCACGTCGCCAGTGTGTTCGTATTACTCATTCGATCTCTCTTTCTCTATTTCACAAAGAGCGACCTCTGCGTCGGTAGAGTTGAGAATTTTCCCTCCCAGAGGCCACCTGTCTGTCCGTCTGTCAGTCTCGAGTACTTCTCCTTGTGCCTGACAGGGGTGAGGGATACGAACGCTAACGCGGTAGACCGGAGGGGGTTTCTCAGGGTCTTAACTCTTTGAACTCTCAACCGCAATTAGAGCTCTTCCCGGTCAGAGTGAAGAGAAGTCGGAAGCGTCAACCGAGTCTACCTCTCCCTTTCTCTACCTCGCCATACGGATGGCGTACTTACCTACGCACTCATCATTAGATTCTCAAGGCAACACGGTGCGTAGTTTCAAAGAGGCGTCACCTTCTTCCACCGTGACCAGCGTCGAGATGAAAACTGCACTCTAGTGATTCAAGAGATTCGAGGTGAACAACAACTGCGAGAGAAACAACGGAATGAGGAGAAGGGGCGTGTCTGGATAGAGAGGGAGGAAACCACCGCTAGATACTCAGAGCATTAAAAACATCACACCACATATCTGCGTCGAAAATTTTCTGCTGCATCAGAGAAAAAATAATGGGGCAGAAGAGAGAGATCAGCATTCATTTGCTTTGTCTATCTAGGACAGAATTCCAAGTTATTATATTTTTTATATAATAAAGTAGATGTACATATACATACTACCCTGCGAGCCGCCGCATGGGGATGTGGCAGTGGGTGTTAGGACACCAGCCGTGTAAAGATGTAAGGTTTTGGGAGGTGAAATGGTGACGTGTATCACGGGAGTGTATTTAGTGGAGCTCAGTTTTTATTCAGGTCGCTTATTTTGCCCGGAAAGAACAAGTTTTTGTATCTATTTGTTCGGAAATGTACCTCTCTTACTTCATCGCTTCTGCCAGACCTTAGGATGAAGTGAGGCGTCATGATAATATTCTCTGTGCCGCTCTGAAACATACCAGTGTTGAATTTCTCAACCATAGATGACACGTTTAGAGTATGAATAAGTTTTTATATCTCAGAAACGATCAAATATCGCCTCTGAATACAACCCGTGCGTTTTTCCCCGCACATGAAATCCACGAATTTTAACTATTCTCAATGTAAATAATTCCTGTAGGATTTAACTTTTTCCCGGCGAATGACTGCAATAAATTCTTCTCAGGTTTCTGTTCGATGCTCCATCTGCTCCACTGCCGACGTTTCGATAGAAGACTTTTCCATCGTCATCAGGACCGTTAATGACGATGGAAAAGTCTTCCATCGAAACGTCGGCAGTGGAGCAGATGGAGCATCTCACCCGAACGGAAACCCGAGAAGAATTTATTGTAAATAATTCCTACTTCACTTGACTGTCGAGCTTACTTTTTGGGATACTTGTCTAAGACATTAAACCCAAATCCTAGTTAATGAATCAAACTAAGTGTACAGAGTGGATTGTATTGATTTCACTTGGTTCCGCAGTAATAAGTGTTTTCAAATAGTTTTTGATAAGGAGAATGGGGAGAATAACTGTATGACGAGGGCTGAATAAACTGGGTGACTGAATGGTGAAGTAATTGAACAGGTGGATGATTTTGTGTACTTAGGTAAGATGCTTGCGAAAGATGGACGGACAGATGAGGAGCTAAAGAGATGTGCGAATGTTTGAAGGAAAGTGGTAGGTAGCATGTGGAGCATGTCAAGGAATGAGCGCCTGTCTAAGAAAGCGAAAATCGCCGTGTACAAAAGTGTACTTCTCCCCACTTTGTTGTATGGTAGTGAATAATGGGTATGTCAGGATAGACATAAGAGTAGTCTAATCGCCGTGGGTATGAGTTATCTGAGGAGTGTTTTCTTCAAAAGTAGGATGGAAAGGGTCAGGAATGAGTGGGTCGTGAATGAATGTGGGTTAAATGCTCCAGTAATGGACGTGTATGAAAGGAGTGTGCTTCGTTGGTTTGGCCATATTGAGAGAATGGATGAGAGTAGAATAACGAAACAGATATATGAGAGTAGAATGAATGGTGTGAGAGGTAGAGGTAGGCCGAGAAAGTTGTGGTTGAATGTGATTGAGGAAATTCTTAGGAGGAGGAATATTAGGAGTCTTAAAAACAGGAGGGCGTGTATGAAACAGTGTATGGGGGTAAATGAGGCAAAAGAGGTTTGCAAGGATAGGTCAGTATGGAGGAAATTATTGAAGCAGAGTTATGTGTACAAATATGTATTTATGAGTGAAACTTTGTGACTGTGCCTACCCCGGAAGGGAACGGCGTGATTGGTATGTATGTATGTAACTTATAGATACTTTCATGCGATATGGAAATTAAACGACCACTCTCACAATACACGCGCATTAAGTTTTAAAAGGTCGCAAAATCTTTCTGCTCCTGATAAACTGCTAGCGAAAATGCGTGAATTCTTAACCTCAGCGCTCACTTATTGCCAAAAAGTTTAATTACCGCCCTCCATATCTTCTCGTGCAGTTTTAAAGTGTTTCTTTCTAGAGACTTGCGACAATGCTGAGGTTCTCGAGAGACGCGACATAGTTTTGTCGCGCCTTTAACTCTGCCACCCTTCAAGAAAACGACCGCAAACGACCAGTCTCCATGGAGACGAAAGAGAAGGACAGTGAGCTGGAGCTGGAGAATTTGCATATGTACATCCATTGTCCGCTGCATCGGATTATAAGCTCTGCACGGAGGCCAACTGCCAACTAGCTTCTGCTGACGTCAGAAAACAGCGTGGAGCGGTGACTTTATCTTCACTATCCCGAATACAGCACAATGGGCCAATTTATGTCGGGTGAATAACAGTAACAACAGACGAGACACAAACACCCATGTCCTGGGCAGAAAATATTTTACCCAGGCGGGACTCGAACCCGCAACCTTCGGGTTGGCAGGCGAGGACTTTACCCCGCCGCCACCGGGGCCGACATTAGGCCTTTAAAAAAGCCGGAAAGGTTAGAGAGTTATCCCGGGAATGGAAAGCCATGAATACAATCTATAGTTCGGTGGAAATGGCAATGATTGGAAATCAGGGCTCATGACTACAAAATAACGAGATAAATTCCTATTTTGTTGGAATTTCACCTGTAGCAGAGCACCAAAATGATCTCCGCTAGTAATTCCAAATAAAGATGATCTCTTAAAGAGTAATGACGTCCATATCGACGCAAAAGTAGCAAAAGTTTCAATCATGGCTATACATTGATGTGGATACTAAATGCATTCACGAAGACCAATGGGAATGATTTAACTTATACGTCAACCACGCCAGACCCTGAATTCTGAGAAATCGTTGAAAGTATGTGTTATATAAGTTGAAGACTAAAGCAACGACCCCTCGCTAAATTGCTTTCAGAAAAGGAACCTCACATAAATGGCGTTACGGAGTCAGCAGTCGTTTTAATTTAACAACAAATACCTACTTCATCCGTCAAGTATTAACACCCTTGAATTTTCCGCACGTCCTCGATGGGCCAAATTGCCGCTCCCTCATCATTGTGGAGAGTCGTTACGTGACGGTCATTCCTATTTTATCCTTTTCTCATCATTAAGTCACGCTTGACAGAAACCACGCACGTGGTATGGTTCGTCCAATTCTCTGTTGTATGATTGAACTATGAATCGAACGATAAATTCTCGGGCACTGCCATTTTATTACAATTATCGTCTCCTTTTGTACATAGATGTCACTCGCATTTTGAGAGCTACACCGATCTTTCGAGCCTCAACCAGCTTGCTTTTTGAAACAAGGATCGACTCGAAATACGCAGCATTGTTGGAATTTTAATGCGAAGTCGATAAAAATATTTTTCTGTGTATTTAATTGGACATTTTCTTTTCAATTGAGCCCATGAATCTTTTGCTTTGCTCACAAAGTTTTAGCGCGCACGATGCATTTAAATCCTCATGCGCAATCACGAGATGTAAAATTGCGACGCTGTGTAAAGTTTACAAAGATTAATTTACTAATTTGATGTGCTGGTCACAAAATGTCACGAATCCATGCAAATGTTAAAACTTAATTCAAATTGAGAAAACTTCTCAGAGTTTATCATCTATTTTTGGCTAGGACTCGAGCCCAGATCCTTCAGTATTGCGCCGAGTACTTTTTCAACTAGCCTATAGCTACTGGTTTTCAAGTACCCGGCTCAATTCGAGGGTATCGGGTTTGTGGCAATGATGCTTCTTCATTAGAATTATCATACTTATATGCAATCCGTAATGGTCACTGCTTCTTATAGCATCGTAAAAAATGGTACATTAGATTTGTCTCTTGCGTTAATTTGAATGATCTGAGAGGCGAGCCCGCTTGTGATGGAGGTGAAAGTTCCTCGCAAACAATACCTGCCAGCTTTTAACCCTAGGGTGCTGACGCACAGTCTCGCAGAGACAATATCACACTTCTGGGGACGCAAATGGAAGTGTGACATTTTGGTTTTCATGCTCTTCAGCAGCTGTCCTATTTTATTCTGCTCCTCTGGTATTCACTCATTTGATTATTCAACCAGCCGATTGGCAGGTTTTTGGACAGAACTTATCCTAAAGTTATAATTTTTGGCATATAGTTGTGTTTTCCCTCCTATACGGAATCCCTTATTAATTCCTCATATCATCCTCCTCCTCTTAATTTTTCTAGATTTCCTATCCTCTTCCTTCCTCTTGCACACTTCCCTTATGATCTCCACGTTGCTGAAATCTCTAATGAACTCTCCCGTTTTGGCTCTTATGTATGACGTGCCATCAGAGTCCTCTTGAATGCCTCATCCTCCTTTTTATTTCATCAATAATTCTTATACTACTCGTTCCCTTTCCATCTTCCCCGTTATTCTTCCCTCCATTTCTCTCTTCAACATTCCCTCTCCTTTCAAAACGTCATCCATCCATTTCTTCTGCCTCTTCCGAACCTCCGCCACCAGCTTACTCTCCTTTCCAATACCTCCTCGTTCGTCCTTCTCGCCACCCAGCTCACCCTCTCCACCCAACCCTAGAAAAATGTATCTATATCGTTCGCCTGAAAAAGCTAAATTCTACAACTCATTGTTACATGCATGTAACATATCCGTCTTGACGTTGAGGCCTGATGCGGAATAGCTCCTGGGGAATAGATGGGTCTTCCCGCGTGAGGTGCCAATACTTTACAGTCATTGGGTGTTATTTGTATCTTTCGACTTTCATTTAACTTAAGCGTTCTTCCAGCTGATTGGTAAGGTTTTGGAAAGTGCTTATCCCAACACCCTAATTACTGGCAAATCGTTCCGTTTTCACCCCTATGGATAACCCGCCATTAGATCCCGCTTGAATTCCTCATATTATCTTCCTCAACATATTCCGTCCAGAATTCCTATCCTCTACCTTCCTCTTCCCATCTTCCCCAGGTGTTTCGTCTCTCGCCGCAAAATCACAATTTCCCCCTCGGACTGAAGCTTTCGCTTATCTCCAAGGGAAAGGAAGCTGTGGGAAGGAAAGGAATGGGAAGGGAAGGTTAGCGAGCCAACAGCCCCTTCGAGGCCGACACCAATGAGGCATCTTTCGCAGAGTTCTTCCCTCTATTATTCTCTTCAACATTCTCTCCTTTCGAAATATCCCCCAACCATTACTTCTGCATCTTCCGAAACTCCGCCACCAGCTTTCTCTCCTCTCCAATCATATCCAGCACCTCCTCGATCCTTCTACGCCTCAAATCTGCGTACATCCTCCCTACGAAATCACCAAGTCTCCAACCCATACAGCGCCACGCTTCATATTAGTTTTCACCAGCCTTTTCTTTACGTCTCCACTCAGACCCCCCCCCTCATCAATTCTCTCCTCTTTGAAAATGCTTCTTTAGCCGTGACAATTCTGCATCTTAATTCCCTACCACTTAACCCATTCTCCTCCAAAATGCTAACCAGGTATGATAACTGCTCTACTTGCTTCATTTTGCGCCCTTTCACCATTATATTCAGATCCGCCTCCTTACTATAGAATCTCCCCTTTGTCGTTACTTATGGTTTTTCCTCGGATATACGAGCCAAAATACCACTTCGTGTGAGCACATTGTTACTTTCAGCAGCTTTCGGTCCAACAGATCGTGCGTCACCACTCGTGTCTGCTATACTGACTAATATTGTGTGCTATTTTAATAGATGACTTGCTAAAAATCTGGATACATTTTTGGTGACGTATTTTAGAAATGAATCTTTATTTATGCACCAATACCTTGCAACGTTTATTTCTCTATAAAGAAGAAAAGCAATAACCTAGTCGGCCTATTTCACTGTAGTACCTGGATTGAACAAAGGCTTAATCATCTTCTTTTCTGTTGTAAACACTTTGAACAAATATTTTATAATTCACGGTTGAATGCTGCTATAAAGAGCCCATTCAAGAAAAACTGAGTCATTTTAAAAACTCCTGTCCTTTTAGCCCTACGAGACCGAAGTCACCTCTCATATCCCTATAATTCACGTCATTACTGTAGGGTTAAGAGATGGTGTTTTTTCCCCAAGCGTGATTTCCTCTCTCGTATCTCGTATCTCTCTGGCCACATCGTGATTTTCTTAGAACAGACGCCTCTACGAGGATTTGCGTCATGGGAAGAATCGCCCAAAACTCACCGCGCCGCGTCTAATGGTCATCGGGAGAAGCGTGAAATCATTGGAGAGGTTCTCACGGCGAGAGAGAGAGAGACCTTGGAAGAGATCTATCGACCGTCCCTTGCTGAGATTCGGGAAACGCAAAATAAAAACAAGTTCCCCCGTGTCCGTCGTGGTCCACTGGTAACCCTCGAGGAAGGAGACGGTGAGGTCATTGTTGAGGAGTGGCTACGTGCGGCTTGAGGAGTAGACCATCCCTTCTGGAGAATATCGCGCGGATGCGATCAGTTGCCACGTCGCCTTTAACGATTGAGGGCCTTTTAAGAGCTCCAGCATATATGCACGACGAGAAGAACTGGTAAAGCTTTAGTGTTCGAATAGAAAAAAAAACATCCTGTGCCAGACGATTATGAATAGCAACCTCTGCCTATCATTCACATTTGTATTTATCAACAAGTCGAACTTTTTTTAAAATATCCGATCCATATTTTCACATCGGCATCCTCTTTGAGTTGCCAATGAGCCAATACAATAGTGATACTCAATATCTTCATTCATTTCTTTCGTTCTCTTATTAATCATCGTTTATTTGCTCAGAGATCCGATCGTGTTTTCCCCTCACTTGATTTTCCCAAGGGTTGTGGATTGCTCTTAGCAATTTTATGAATGAAGGTAGTACTCACAGGAAGCATTTATTAAGTTTTACTCATACTTGCTACGCATTCATTAAGTAATGGATGTACGTCTTCTCGTGAGAATATTGACTTTACCACTGACAGAGTTGAAAGTGCTTCGCAGTTAATGTTCAGTCGGTGATAAATTGTCGTATATAAAATGCTTTCATTCATTTTTTCACGTCACATCTCCATGTTATGTTTGAATTAAACTAAATAAAATGGAACCATGCTAAAAGCCATCAAAACAGCTATACTAATTGATGCCGTTTAACTGGTTGTACTTTCAAAAGATACCGCCACGGCTTAAGGACGAACGAAGTAATAAATGAAACTACAGCTCATTGAATGAAGTATCTCATGCACTTGAGGATTAAGGAAATGGAATCATTGCTTATCAAGATGAGAAATTGGTGGCTTCCCTTAGTAGAGGATTAGGTTTCCGGTGACGATTGGAGTTGAACCACGTTTTCAAAGAGTGGCTGTTCATTCATTTTCTTGCGCAAAGAAGCCCTTCTAAGTCCTGATCCGATGACTACATTGCATTAAAATGAGGGATCAATTCGCTGAAAGGTCTTCAAGGGTGCGCCTGCTAACTTGTAAGGTTTCCCCCTAGTCGGCTATCTTACTGGTCACTAAAAAAAATGAGTCCTAATCCCAAATCGTCGTTCGGAAAATGCACTCGATGTGAAGTAAAGCAGCTGAGAGATTACGGTGGTATTAAAGAGATGGCGAGATGAATGAAAAAATGAAAGGAGTCCATCAATGAAAAACCGCCTTCATTTCATAAACTTGTTGATAAAGATGCCGTTGAGAGCAAGAATGGCTGAGTCGATAATGTATTTTTTTTGGAAATGAGGCCTAAAATGAAATAAAAATTAAAACCAATTTACCGCTTTCTAAAAATGAATCTAGGCGCCAATCTCACATTCTGCTCTAAACAGAATAAAGGCAGACAAATGATTCTACGCATAGAAGCAAAATATGGGCAAAAAATGGCTTAAAATCACTTTTACTCTAAACGGATTGCGTTTATTTCAGTTTTTAATAAATAATGTTATCACATTTTTCATGATGCATGATTAACAAACTCAAGCGATCTTAGGATGAGGCTTAACGCGAAAGAGATTAATTCATTTTCATATACAATAACCTTCCACCAAAAGTGGTGTGTTGCCGAAATTTTGCGAGTGAATAAACTTAGTGATGTATCTTTACTTCGTTTCAACTTCGTTTTAAATGTAACAGTTTCAACTTCGTTTTAACAGTATCTCTTTTCTAACTAGTTGTAAAATATATCATCTCTCTGATCGAAGGTCGAAAACTCATGAACTGTAATTTATGCGGAGAGAAATGAATGGGTGACTTTCAGTTCACTCGCCTTAGTAACGAAGGATTAGCAGTTTTGCTTTTGAGTAGCATCAATTAGATCGGCCATTTTACGTGCGAAAGACATTAAACCCAATCGAAGCGGTTATTTAGCACGAGAGATAAATTAGTCTATTCAAAGAGTAATTAAACTGTGGTCTTCCTTATCCGGTGTTCTTAACCTAACAGATTTATCCGTGCATTATAACCACTGAACCGGACCACTTTGGTGCCAACCTTCAAACCTCTGAATCTGGTGAGTCGCACAACCCATCCGAAAAATATTCCAAAGGTAGCTTTTGCAACAGGAACCAGTCTGTTTACGGTGGTATTGGGTTCACGAAGATGTGTGAGTCGTGGCGGTCTGTACCTTGTGTTAATTAGGGAAATTAGCGTCCAGTGTTGTGACGCGACCAAAAACAGTTGGACCCGAAAAGGCCGCAGTGAAGTCCTAAACTGAACGTGCATTTAGAATAAAAGGTTTTTGTAAGTTCGAGACATATAGAAGTTTTTTCTAGGTTGTTTTGTTCGGACTAGAAGTGACAATTTAATTTATTACTGTCACTGGAGACTTTTTCTGTAAATTTTTATGTAGAAGGATGCTTAAGTGATATCAAAACGATGATTTTAGACTTGAACTCTTCGTTGCTTTAGCTTCCCTTCCTTGAGCTCTCGCTGCTGCGAGCTAACGTGTCTGTCTGCTCTCATGGGCGTGCTCGTTTGCGAATGGTTAGCTGCTTTTAGCGAAGGAGAGACTTGTACGAGACCAGTCGGGTTGCACTCTTTTCAACTGTCTGTTGATATTTCATACTCTTCTTGCTCAAAATTGAGGTTACTTTTGACCTTAAGTTGGATTTTGCGTCATTAAACGATATGGATACCATGGTTTCCAACTTGAACGCTAAGTAACTTTTCTCTTCCTTGAGCTCACTCTGCGTCTTTCTGTTCCTCGTTTGCGAATGGTTCGCTGCTTGCAGCGAAAGCGAGACCTGCTCGGGGCCAGTCAGATTTTCCTCTTTTTAATTGTTTTTTTAGATATTTTATACTCTTCCTGCTCAAAAATTGAGGTTACTTTTTATCCTGAGTGAGTTTGTTGCGTCTTAACCTATTGGCTTATGAGGTTAGCTGATGAAACGCTACAGTTTCGTATGTTAAGTGTGATGTAATGATTTTTTCTGCCGTGGCATCTGGTAAAAGTGGCCCACTTGCAGACTCAAATGGCGATCGGGAAGTGTACTTTTGAATGATTTGCCAATTTAATTATCCCACCCAAAAATTTCGGAGATGCCCCTATAGAAATGGGTCAGCATTGGACTGCCATGTACCCAATCTGTGCCGCGTGTTACAACTCTACTCCCAGGAACTTTCCGTTGAATTTTGAAAATGAATATTGTGTAAGCATGGTGCCCAAATGATCGCAACACGCTGCTGGCATTCCCTACGGTCTTAAATACCACCGTGCGAAGATTTGGGTGTGCAGGGCTGTAATCTATGCAGCTAATATACATCGAATACTTTCACCAGCTCATCCGAAGAGAATAATTTTAGCGAATCTCTGGGTGTTTTCCTGGACGTGGATTTAGGCACGTAGACTCGTGAAAGCGGTTAAGCAGGAAAATGGCGCGTTATTACTTGAGGTCAATTTTTATGATGCATAAAAAAATCATGCACCAAAAGCATTTGAAAGGAAATATTTTGCCCCTTTTCAGTGTTGACGAAGGTTGAAGTCCCTACGATATTGACCAGTTGTATCAAAATCTCTCGCTCGAGATATTGTCTCTCATCCTCAAACTGTAATCAACTCTGTAGCGAAGTGGATGCTAAGATCCTTGAAGAAATATCATTAAGTGAGGATGGCTTTCTATTGGCCTTACTTAAAGGTCACTGATGTTACAAGGTCTGCTACTCTCTTAGATATGTAATAAATACGTATCCAGTGAGTGCTTCAAGAACTTTTTCCTGTATTCGTTTTTAGAATGTTCATTTTCGACGGCATGTGCTTAATTATTTAATGTTTGCACTAGTAAACATTTTAATAAACACTTCCCCTTCATATACCAACAGATTTTGTGGTTAAAAAATGTTTTGTACCACCTGGAAATGAAAACTCATGGGGTTATTTATCGCTAAATAAATAATAAAAAGGTTGTTTCTTTCAGCCTGCTGAATGGTAAAGCGATCGTTTAAAAAATCATCACTAAACTCTGGCTTTGGAAGACGTTCTACTGTAGTTAATGTATGGCTTTCTCTTGTACATCTACGAACTCCCTAAAAGAGTATTCTTTCCAACCGATGGATTCTGGAAAAACCATGTCATCGCCTCCGGAGATCGCTATTAGTAATCGCCTTGTGAATGATGGTATCCTTTACGGAACTCAATGAGCACAGCAAAACGGTAGCGTTAATATACTCCTCATAATCATAATGTTACATAAATGGCACTTTTTATTTTCCGGTGTTAACGGAAATATTTCAATAAAACTTGTCACTTTACGATTGGAAGGAACCAAAATTAATAATATCCTGAGATACGATATGTGTGTTAATCACAATTGTTGTCTTTGCACATTCCTTACTTTTGCGTACTTGCTGAATATGTACCACCGCACATCAGGAACTCCCAGGTTAACAGCATAGTACATACCTACTTCATTTCTTTCATCGCGTTAGTAAATGCGTACCTGAAAAGTAAAAACTATCGGAGTGTCATTGCAAATGAGCCGCGTCTTTCCTATGGTGGTAAATATTTTCATCGTCTGAACTACTCAGCCATCCCTATCGCCTCTTTCATTTATTCCTCGGGAGGTGAAAATCATTCGTGTTTAAGCCACGTTGCGAGATGAGTCTGATATAAACGAGCTGGTCCAGCCTGGCACGGCGCTGCCCTGGGCATCACCGTTTGCAAACTGTGAACATGTTTCCATCGGCTTGATTAAATTAGTATCCCACGGCATGTTTGCGTCATTAATTCAACCCCATGAGTCTTGATCACTCAATTTATTTCAGTGTTTCCTTTCGGCCTGTCGATGTCTTTCGAAATAATCTTCAAGAATCGACTATGCCAGTGATTTCACTCGTTCTAGCCTGTCGAAATATCCGATATCAAGGAGGAATATTCGGGTAGACGAGAATGGTAGAGTTTTCAAACCTGAGGAAGGTTCGAATCCATATTAAACTTAAGTCTTGTAAACTTCACCATCCACCTTCAACCCCCCTCTTCTTAACGTTAGGTTCCTATCGTTACAGTCAATTAATAAAAGATAAACAATTGCACCTGAAGATGCAGCAAGCTGCAAAACGCGTTGTACGTTTACAATAAATAAATGTGGAAAAGGACAAGGCTTATTTTCAATATGGATTCGAGTATAAAATACGTCTACGAAGTGACGCCTGAAGGTGTAAAGTTTACTGAGGAAGTTTGACGCAATGCCCCAAAATCTATAGTCCTTAAAAATGGAACTACGCGGAAGAGATTCCGATAAACCTTCACAGCCATCTCTAAGACTCTGCGGAAGCCTTTGTGATTGTATTGTTGGCCCTTCTGTCATCAACAATTAAATGACTATGAAATTTGCCGGTGAAGGCGTGAATTTTTAATTTTGGTTCCACCTGAATACTTACGAAGTACCGTTAAAGCTGCCTTCAGGATGTGAGGCACGCAATACTCGTAGAATTTTGCTGTCTATTACCTCTTAAATGATTATAGGATTTTGAAAGATTTTCATCCATTTCCGCGAAGTACTGTGCATGCCACCTCCAAGTTCAACGACAGTTCTAGCTCCAGTTTCTGCGGCCTACTCATCAGCTTGGATTACCTTTCAAATCTCGATCGAAATTTTCGGTAGTTGAGGTTGTCTCGCACAGTTAATTCAAGGAACTCAAGGAGGTATATCACTTCATAACCCGACGATCATGTCCTTGGCGCATCGCTCATGGATTAGCTGACCCGGCATCTGCTCACTCATGTCGGCAAAAGTTTAGACGTCAATGGTACGATAAGGACTTTCCTAGTTAATTCCACTTTTATCCGGTGCTTAGCTTTCAACTTGCGATAAAGTATCCTTTACAGAACGATTGATGGTTTAGGAGTATGAGCACGTATACCCTCCTTGCCGTTGTATTCCCCATCGATTAACGAACTAGTTGCACAGTATAATCTCCTAGAGTGTAGTTATAGTTTATGGCGCATCACACAGGAGAAATTTAAAGGTATTCTAAAATTTATATTTTTCTCCTACTGTCTAATGAAGTTTATGAGGTGATTATATATACTCTTTACATTAGATGCAAGCCATTTTATGCCCGAAAACTTCAATATATAAATACATGAATATCAGTTTTTTTATACTGCGTTCACGACCATGATCACATGTTTATTTTCTTTGGTAAAATTTCTAGATTACACAACCACTCATTGAAATACTCAAAAAAAATAAAAGGTGTGGCTTCGTAAAATAACTATTTCGTTTGAAATATTCTAAGGGTAAACATCAGGCTACAAGACTATCCATAATTCCCGTGAAATAGCCCTCTATTGCATGCGCTATGGTATCCACAAATCGTCCCTGGGGAAAGAAATCCCTTGGATAGTGATCATTTCTACGTAGTTGTTAAATATACGTATCCCAACTATTCCGTTCGGTATTTGATCGGAATGGCGCCTCAAGAAGGTTATACGCTGTTTGTTTATCTGTGCCGAGAGTCCGACGCACACGGAAGTGTTGCCTCAGAGGAAATATTTCGACTCCCTGGAGCCTCGCAAATTTATGTGCAATGCAGTTGATGTTTACAAGTCGAAGTGTAATTAGAATTCATGGAGGACTAGAGGAGGGGGGGTTAAACCTTCCCCCCTTCCAATTGCCTCATCCCAAAAAATTCGAGTTCTGCAAATTTAGGATTGAAGAAAATTGACTTACCTTGTACATGAAATGAAGAGCACTCAATGGAAATAAAATTTTTTTCGACAGTTCGTGAAGCCGAGGTAGTTAAAGTTTGAGTCACTCGAACAAAGCTACGAGTATATCCCTAATTCCTCTTTACATTTTAGTCAACGTGAAAGTAATCAGAATCTATCCACATATTACCAAAGAGTAATAGGCTAACTAAATGATATTACTTTTTTGTACTCCTTAATGGCGTGAGACAAGTGGTTATTAGGCAGGGGCTATGAAAACAAAGTGGCAGCGTCAGGAGAAAGGATACAGGATGGATTTAGTATTTTGGAGCGTTAATGGCACCCCTCGTTGGTACCTCTTATTGTGAGTGGCGCGCGAGAAAAACAAAAGAATCCTGGGAATTATCTCATCGACGGCCTTCCTTCGCTCATTTTGTCACGATAGCCTGACCTACAAAAGTGGTGATGGTGGTGGTAGAACCAGAATCGTGACCTTCGTTCAGCATCGAACCAGTGCTATCCGAATTTTTCTAGCGGGCACGTTCATCCTCGAGCGTAACTTCCGAATCATGTAAAAAGTCGTTTCAAACGCAACACCATCCCTTTTCCAACCCACGGAGGGATTCCGGAATGAACATTTTTTTTACTTTTATTACTTCTTAAAAAATAAATTCACTCATTTATGGAGGACCATATGTGGTTAAGGACAGCACCAATTATGTATATTCCGCCGCATTCATTGCCCATGGCTACTCAAGTTCCACTCGCATAAGTCTACTTTGTGTCTTACTCCACTGATATATTTCATTTGTACGCGCAGCACTTCAGTGTCGTGAGTTCGTCCTAAGATAAGTGCATGAAACGAACTTCCAAGCTGCGTTGTAGAGTTTCACAAAATACACGCAAAATAAACTATTCTCAAGTTATGTAACGACCAGTCACCAAGATGTATAAAGTTTCAAATGCCTGCTATAGAAGCCGATGTGTGACCTACGATCACTATTGTGTATGTAATGGAACGCAGACAAATCTTTTGTAAACAAATAATCTGTTAACCTACATGCATAGCGACGGGCCACTGATCAGCATACAGAATATTACAGATGCTTGGAATTGTAACCAATAGGATACCTTCGGCATCATATTTGATTTTACATCCAAAAATAATATTAGTGAAACACCGAGGAATATCTGTTGAAGTAATTTTTTATTCTCGTGACGTCTTCCTCAAAGGTTTTCGGCGTCAATTTATGGAATAGCTTCATGGTCGAAATGAAAATCTTTCTTCAATCCATATTTACAGAATTTGATCACGACCGAGGTTTCGTTCCGTCCACTTGATGGTCATAAAAAAATAGTGCTGGCACTAACTTAGAAGAGATTCTGAACCTCCCTCTTCAGAGGTGAAAAACTCTGGTGCACTTCCACACTTTATTGATTACCGACCATGGTTTCGACACGTTATTCCATCATCACCCCTGGTTGTCAATGAACAATCTGATGATGTCGCTCAGCGACGAAACTTGGGTTTTATTTAAATTTGTTTGGGTGTAATATGCTAAGTTTTTTCTTTTAACCTCACAGACTCCGCTAAATCCAATCCAATCCTACATAGTTCAAGTTAAAAAAAATTGGCTCTCAAAAGATATTTCAATCGTTGTACTGTTGATATTTGGCTAATGAGTTTGGCGACCACTGTATTAGAGGAATCGGCCCAATATCTATCACTTCAAACATTTGCCGCCGATAAATGGTTCTAAACGCGTCCCGAACGTATTAGAGCAGTGGTCGGCAAACCGCGGCTCGCGAGCCACATGCGGCTCTTTGGCCCCTTGAGTGTAGCTCTACCAAAAAATGCCACGTGCGGGCGCGCACATACCTACATTTCAATAGAAACTTCGTGGCCCGTGCGTACGCAAGTTTTATTCAACGTACCTATATTTTAACTAAGACTTAATACTTGATTAAGTTAATTTTCGGGAGCGTTGTGGAGTGAAAGAAAATCTAGTTTAGAGGCTTGTGGAAGGTTTGTTAAGATGGTTTGGGCATACAGAGAGGATGAACGAAAGGAGATGGACGAAACAAGTATACAAAACGAGTTAGGATGGGAAAGTTGTCAGGGGTCGACCTCAGCGAACGTACCTAAATAAAATTGAGGGCGTTTTTAGCAAAGGCGAGCTTAAGTGTACCCTGATTAAGTTAATTACCATGTACCTACCTATATAGTTTAAGGGGGATCGGGTTGGTGTGGTGGCTAGGATACTGGCTAACCATACGGGCGGCCAGGGTTCAAATCTCTGCAGAGGTGGATATTTTTTAGAGGACACTCTATCCCTGCTTGAGTGTCTTGTGGAGGGTAATTCAAGTACCGTCTATCGTTCAGCTGTGGTCCCCTTGGCCCCTTTCGTTAAGAGCAGGCTAATGCCGACGGGTTTCTATCTTCTACCCTTCCTCCCTTACCTCTCCCTCATGGCGCAAATGATCTTAGTGTCGGTCGCCTCCCCAAAATCACATCCAATCCTATATAGTTCAAGTTAAAAAAAATTGGCTCTCAAAAGATATTTCAATCGTTGTACTGTTGATATTTGACTAATGAGTTTGACGACCACTGTATTAGAGGAATCGGCCCAATATCTATCTCCAGTCTACGGCCCTTGTCCATTGTTAGCGCCCGTGGACATAAACGGGTGGGTATCGCTCCGCCTGGATGCCCACCTCGATCTCCGCCACTACGTAACGTCGCCGCGCCCCGCGAAGCAACGGGAAGTAGTATACGAGTCTGGTGAGGGGGGGCGTGTGAATGCATACATGCGCATTGGAAAGAAAGAATGAAAGGTGAGTCCTTGCCTGGACACGGCCTGGGCTCGTGATCGCCTCATCCCTTTTACTCCTCCCTCTCCTCCGCCCTCCCTGCCCCCCCGCCCCCCCCCATCCACCTTTGGCAGCGGCGCACTGTACGACGTGGGCTGGAAGGGAAATGCGAGGGGGGGAGGAGTGTCTGTTGTTGATCATGCGGACGGACTTCACGTAGTCCGAGAAAAGGGCTCGATTCTCGTGGGGTTTCGGCTCGGAAATGGTTTCTCCCCCGTGTATTTTTCTTATAGAACTACGCAGCGGCTTTGAAATATTTTTGGGGAAAGAGGAGGTTGATCGAATGGTTTTTCGTAAAGCCCTTGCACGTGAGTTGGAAGGAAACTGTGCTTGTCAGTTGGCTGAAGAGATTCTTGGAAACCAAAGAAATCTCAATTTTTATTCATCGCTTTCTGCTGGCATGTTCGAGTTTTTGAAAGTCGCGGAGGTCGTATTTATGGCTTTTCTCCCTGGCGTTCTCCTTTCTGTCTTCCTCGCTGTTGTCTGGCCGGAAGATATTCAGATACACTTGCGCGCATTGAGAAAAATGCACATCTTAATTTTAAGTTTAATTTCTTATTGCACGGACAAACATGTTTGCTAATTTTAGTGGTAGGCTGGGGTAGTATGGTGCTTCAGTAGCTTAATTTTTTATCTAAGCATTGTCGGTGATTGAAAATACCATCCATGTCGATGTGGTCCTCAAAACCACATCTCAAGTGATGCCGGAATCGGCGCCTTACCTACGTGGTAGCCACGGGATATTTGTAAGCTGTTTTTGAGCGTCATAAACTGAGAAAAAGTTCTGTTAGCCATCTGTAGATCTGCCATATTTGAAAATCTATCTTAAACCTTTCTGCTTCCTTAAACCGTGCATTATGGGAATGACCGGAGTAGTGAAATTCAAGCGAGATGATGCCATGTCTTGAAACACGAAGGAAACTTTTCTTGCTCATCCGTATTCCATTCCTCCTTAGAAATAAATGTCAAAGTTACCGACTGAATGGATGTCGTAAAGGTCTGCGGAAGAGGAGCCGAAACCCTCTTCACAAGCAGGAGCGAGTTCTCGGAGTTTTCAAGGTTTTTGGGGTGTGTTGTTGTTTACATGGCGGGGAAGGGAGCGGCATCACGTCTGGAATCTGAAATTCACGTGGGGAAGGTGCTAACATCAGGCGACATCAAACAGAACTTGGATGAAGCTGTGGTGATCTTCATTCTTAATGTATTCGTTGGATGAAAGATTTGTTGTATTAGAGGCAGGTAGGGTGGAGGTTGATCTTACTTCGAGTGGCATAGCCTCATCGCAGTATAGTATATCCATTTGTTATTTTGCCTTCGCTAAGTTGCATTTGACGCTGATAGCGCCTCTGTCGGTTAGCACGTAAAACTGACCAACCATCAGGGGTAACTATGCTAAGAAAATGCATAGGAATAAATCAGATATCCGTTAGAGATTATTAATTATTGTTTAGCAAAAACTACACTGCTTCAAAACAGCGATATAAAAGCACCTATATTATGAGTTATTCTGCTGTGAATGGTATTATTTCTCCAAGATATTAGTATTTTTCTTCAGACGTAGTCAGTACAGAATATGATTTTACTTATCACTTCAATATCCATATCTAGGAACTCTTATCTCTCGCGAAATGGAGGTAAAATTATGTTCCTTAATATTTTCCTAAAAACTGTTCATTAGTAGTTTTTTTTTTTAGAAACAATCTGAAATAAGCTCTTACTTGCTCGCCACTGCTTGGCGCCACTGAGCTCCGAAATGCATGTTTACTGGAATTGTTATCGTGACTGCTTGTTACTAGATTCCTGCTGCACATCTTTTTGGCATTCTCTGCCTATGCTTTTATATTAGTAAATCTTCAACCTCGAATTGAAAGGTCAAAAAGAACTTCGAATAAATAAACTACTTGCCTCATTCATGGAAATATGTCAGGGACCGATTAAATGTAATTTGCGCCGAATGAATTTAATGATGTGCTCTCTAGTTGTTGAACTCATAATCACTGAAACTTTTGGATAATCTTTCAATCGGAGTTCGACTGTTTCGTTATGGTAATCATTAGCTGATTTTATCGTGCCTTCTGAATGGTTTCATTCTCATCGATTCTTATCTCCATCTCATGGAATTACAACATAGAATTTAATGCGTAGATTTTGATTCAATGCAATAGCCTCCAAGTCGTCAATTTGATTAAATGATTTATAGAATTACCACCAAATCTGATTAGGAGTTGCTTGACCATTTAGTGAAACCCTTTCATGCAGATTAATCTGTATTGGTGACTCATTAATTGTTACCCGTTTGCAGCGGCTCGATTAAATTTTACTTTGCACCGTTTTTCCACATAGTCGAGACTTGAATATTATTTTTTTCATTTATAGTAGGGGATACGTTCATACTTTTTCCCATGGTAATCATTAGCTGTTTCAATTCAATAATAGGAATCCAAAGTTTCAATTAAAGAATAGGAAATTCTGCCTCAGGCTAATAAGTCTCCTCGAACTTGTCATGATGGAGCTGTAGCTAGCTAGCAGTGGGTTTATGTACCGTTCAGGATAAAATATGGCCTTCCGGAACAATCCTCAGTGTGCGAGTGTGTTTTTTTTAAATCCGAAAAGCGTTCTGGTCTCTTTCCAGAAAGTTTTCTCACTGACCTATTTCTCCAAGAATTCATTCACGTGATCGACGAATGATCGGGCGGGCATCTGTTGAATACTTTCGAATTGATTCAAGAGAGTTTAGCTCTCGAGTGCATTTAAACGTTGAAGTTTTGCGGAAACTGGAATGACAGGCCCGTCATATAACGTCAGTATCATCGCGTTTTGTATGCTGATTTTTTTCTCTTACCGATGACAGATTGAGCGTTATGCAATATCAAACCGGTAAAAACCTTCTTCAGCGTTGAAAAAAAAAGATGAAGGTCGCACTCAAGGCAAGATCCAGTATGAATGGAGACGTGAGGTCATCCGTTCCGTTAATGATTTTGCTCGCTCCAGAATATTCTTGAAAGATTAAATTTTATGCGGATAAAGCTTATGCATCTAGTCGGAAAGGGAATGTAGATATCAAAAAACTTCTCGTCGCTTCTTGAGGATTATCTTTGTAGTTTTTACATCACCGGTACTCTATTTCGGCTTTCTGCCGAATGGCTTCGAAAATGCCCTTCGTAGTACTGTACTCTCCTGGGTAGCGGCTCTGAAATTCAGAGGACAAAAAATAATGGAGAGACTCCATGTGTAGTATTAAGGAGTAATGCAATGCTCAATTTTCTAGAATCTTACGCACAAACTTCGGTATTCTAATGAGAGATGATGATGTGAAAGCCTGCTCGCGCTGGCCTCGATTTAAATTTCCTATCCAGGTTATCATTGCGTTTTATGCACTGTTGAGTTATAGTGCTGCAATAAAATATGAGAAACAGTTTGGACGAAATGAATATGTGACACGGATGAATCATATTTTGTTTAAAAAATGCCATCATCTAACGGGTGAATACCGTTACGCATGTGAGAGTCATATGAACGCCAATTAGCACCTACCCTTGTTGCATTTCTTGCGCCAGTTTTATTTACTCTCTGTCCGATATTCTTTTGTCGCGGGGGTAATAGCAATAGAAGCAGTTATGTAATACTTATGGCTTTTTCATAAATGTAAAAGTGTTGGCCCGAGGACGTAATACTGATAATACGAGCGTGAAGTATGTATATGCTAATACAAAACCAAAATTTTAAAATAAGTTCTTACAAAGACATATGACCAAAGTTATACTTTGCACGGGATGTACTCAAACTGTCTCTCAATTAGAGTAATATATTTGGGATTTTATGTTACCGCGATTTTTTTCCCAGGGAACAATAAGGATGAAATTGGATCTTGTCTCTAGTAAAAAGACTACGCCACACTGTACCCACGCACTTTAAGCAGTTTTAGTGGACATTAGTGGTATTGGTTCACTAGGAAATCTAGGTGTTACTCACTTATTTCCCAGTATTTAGTTGTTTTTTTATCATATCTATCACCATGTTGATCTTAAATGCCGATTTAAGCTCGCCAGTGAGGGTGAATCAAGAATACCAATCTCCGTCATAGCGCGCGTATTGAAACCAGATTTCCTCAATATATTAAAACGTATTTTGGCATTGCACTAAAATCTAACTCCCATTCCCTGCAATGCGAAAGAACTTAGTGGCCGCTGTTTTGCTACTCTTTGTCAATCGGCTTGAGCGAGTCATTTGACGAATTTTGTCTTCTTTGCCACTCTGTGATGTAGCTGTGGTAGCTGAGGTGATTCATGGAGAGAGAAATTTATCAGAAAATTATTTCCTTTTCCTGAAAATATTTCCTCAATAATGTCTCGTTCAAATTTTACCGTAGTCACCCAAGGAGAGCCAATGAGTTGAGACTTTTTCAGACACATACGTATGCTTCCTGTCTGTTCATTTCCTTTCTGTTTTCCTTTCGCTGAATTTTTGGATCCGGGTAAACTATCTACTTAAATCTCGACATTTCCTGCAATTTACGTTCAATATCTTACCATTAGTAAGCTTTTTTATGTACCAACAAAAATTATTTTAATGAACCGGATGTGCAGAATGTCTAGTGCCATGCATGATTCAGGTTTGTATCTCTAGCAGTGGTCGGGGCTTTCAACAGAGTTTTTGATGGGTAATTCAGTAGTTTAATGCTCTAACTCGTACTGTTTTTTAGTTTTCATTTCCCGATGAGTGACATACATGCCGACGCTGGTAAATGAATCCGCCATCATATGACAATATGTTCCCAATAAAAATATTCTCGAGAATAGGGAGGGCTTGCGATGACAACAACTTGTTTTTAATATGTGGCGTGCCACGCATTAAGGGCCTATTAAGAGATGAAAAAGAAAATAATTATTGTATGAAGTTTGAAAATCGGTGATATATCGGGGGTATCTACCAACATTTATTCATAACCAGGGAAGTATGCGAAAGGAACTTAACCGACCTCATACGTCATGCCAAAGCAGGCCTTATCCACTAATAGAGCTTTTAAACATTAAAAATACTATTTATATCTACTGCGAAATTGGGTAAAGCGAAAGTGTTGGAGCATTTCCTGGTGTTCCCTGCGTAGGAAGTTTTTACAGGCAGCAGTGTTGCCTGTTTTCCTACAAGCCCCATCAGATCATAGTGGACTGCTCTCTACAAAAATACCTGTTCGGTGAACGGTGAACACACGAAAATTCGGGAACGTTTTCTTGAACGCTGCAGAAATTTACGGTAGAACACGTCAGGCCAAAATTTCTACGTAATTCAAAAGTAATGTATCTATAAATTGATGCGTTCAAGCTGAGGAGGAATCACTGTCTCGAAAGCACTGTATTGGGGATACAAAAACTGAGGAGAAATAAATATGGAAAAAACACATCGGAAATCTCATAGAAGAAGTTTACTTAGAAGTTTCTGTCCGCACTATGCTCTCATAAATCTCTGCTAAATTTGACATCGAGGTGTACCCACGTGCAAAGGAATAAAAATAACGAAGCAGAGACGAAAAAATGACTTTTCCTAATTTGGCATTCGATTCTGGAACCCGCTAAAATCGAATTGTCAGGACAATTATATCATGGTGAGGGTGAAAACTAAAGGAAGGGAGGGAAACTAACCCACAAATCTTATCCTTCTTAGTATATATGTACGTCCTCGGCGTTCAATTGTCCCTAATCCCTCCCCTTTTATTTAAACGTTCGCACTTCCAGCCCGTTTTGAAGGGAAAAAACTAATAATTAAGACGCGAGCGGGACGTCAGAAGGAAATGAAAATATCTTACATGCCAAGGACGGGAATTGGAATTTATTTCATTATATTTAATGATGCTGCAGTGTTGCAGAAACATGGTAGTCGTTTGAGAGTGCTGTCGTCTGACAGGGAGTCCGCGTTGAATTTCCGTACCCACCCGCTACTCGGCGAGCGACCGATCCGTGCGTCGTCGCGTCGGCACCCTTTGTGACCGGCTACCGGCTGAAAGGCGGCTCCTTTAGTCCATGCAAAGTAGGCACCAGCCCTGCCCTCTGCGGGAAACACGCTCTCTCACCTGTTTTTGCGGGGCAGACTAGAGTTCTCAAGGTATCGTCCTCTCCTATCTCCTTCCTCCTCCCTAATCCGGCCATTATACCACGGTAAGGTAGAGGGCCGCGCGCTAAAGACGTAATCAAGTTCACTGGTCCCTCGTTCTGGAATTAATGGTGCCTCGAAGAATGACAACACTTTTACGTCAATACCTCAGAAAATCCTTTTATTGTAAACGCAATAATATTAGGCAGTAGGCAATAATAGTAGTAGGCATTTTTACAAGCTATGACGTCAACCGTGGCGTCACTGTCTAGGTTCAATGATTACTAGGCGCCTTTTATGACGCCAGCTCCGGGAAAAAAAACAAGAAATGATGACGTCCGTTGGTTGATATAGAGATGTGAACGACAATTTCGTTCTCTTCCTTATGCAGTCTCCTCGTTATCATTTTATTCTGTATGAGGTCGTGTTAGTAAGTATCGATCTGGTAAAGATTACAGATGGATTTGAAGAGCCTTTTCTCTGATAAAACGGCTTTCAAATTTTAACTATAACGTGAATTATTCAAATTTCTAGACACAACCAATATTTCAGTCTGAAAAAAAATATTGGGTCGGTGCTCTCGGACCCTAGTTGCGCCTCAAAGTTGATAAGGATGTTTGTATTTGATTTTGTCCATTCCATTATGTTGTGTAGTTGCATCCCATGATTGGAGAATTAGTTTTAAGGCCTGACTTACCGTTTTACTAGTACATTCCTCAGAGCCTTAGCGTCCAACTTAGCACAAGCTTCACTGGGTTGTAAAAATATATTTTTTTTTTTCTTACAAAATTCATTGGATTGATTTTCTTTCTACAGCATTGCCATTAGGTCTATGAGACAGTTTAAGGTTATAGATGTATACATATTAGTATTTATGTTTCTGTATAAATGTATAGTTATATTGTTTTTTATGTATACATTCAACCTAACGATGATGAAAATCACGCGCGGTGAACACTATGGTATTAGAGACGTCACAGTCTTGACCAGCAAAAACACAGTCGCACAAAAAAAAGAGGAAAATCACACTATTTTATATTATGGCACACTCAAGCGCTATTTTGAGAGTAATAGGAGGTAGATCAAAATATAAGGTAATGGTTACTAACCTCGAATACTCTGAAGAAGGCCGAAGTGCCGCCCCGAAGTATAAAATCGTGTTTCCTCTGTTTTTTGTGTGCGTGTTCTTGCTGCTTAAGCCTATTAAATCTGTTATATCTTGTGTAAATGTGTGTGTATAGCTTGTAGTTGCGTTAATTTCCATGATTAATTCACTTCAACATTAATTTTTCAGCAGGTGAAAATGTTTTAGAAATATCTTACAAGAGCGTTAATCATATCCCGACTCCTAACTAAGATTAGAGGATGTTTGATTTTTATTTTTACGATAAGTACAAGACGGTTGCTTCAAAATAATAATACGCACTCTCGCAGTGCTTTGGGCGTGCTTCAAATAAGATCAGACTTTCGGCTTTACGCATGAAGGCTGCGAGTTCATGAGATAATTCATGAACTATGATCTTAATTTGGGCCTTCGAGGTTATATTTTGATTCCCCATCGACGATTGTTAGTGATTCATGGTGATGGCTGTTGAAAATCTCGCACTGTTTACTAAAAATGGATTTTATGGAATTTCGAACAGCTACGCTCAAAATGCGAAAATAGAAGTAATTTTTTTAACTGCCGAGAGATGAGAAGCCTCAATGTAGAAACAGTGACGGATGATGTATGTTGTATTTAATTAATTAATTATCGAGTAACAACCTGGTCTAAAAACTTACAGGTGAATGTGATTTGTTTAAAGTGTAAAACGTACGTTTTTTATTTAATTGTAAAGATCTGTTTTCATTAAATGATTGGCATGCATGTAAACAAGTTCCACTGCTGCACTTTTTGTTTTATTTCAATAATTTGCTCGGTGGCTGTCTTTCGTACTTTGTTAACTAATTTATCTGACGTGCCTTTTGAGTCTTTCATAAATTTTAATTTTTCGTTACATAGAAAAAATTTAATGACCACATGGAAACGGTCGTTACTGAGGTCGTTTATGGTTTGACAAACTTTTTTTGTGTGAGTGGTAAATAGCTGCTTACACAAATCATATATCCTCAGAGATCGTAACGTTGAACATTTATCGTTTTAAGTCTGCTTCCGCGTTACAACCTTTGCCTCGTTGCTGGCCGTTTGCCTCGTACTTGGTCTTGCTTGGATATTATTAGATACTTTAATAAACGCTTTTGCCATCGGCAGGAAGTAATATGCAACTAATTTCATGTGAGAAGAGGGTTTAGTGGTCTCAGTGGTCTGCCAATCCATTCGTTCCTTATTCAGTATCCGCGACTTTTTGTGAAAAAAATTGGATTTGTGTATCAGGAATAATGAAACCCAATTCCAGGTAATTGCACAACTGTGGAATGTAATACCATGCGTCATTGTAAACTTGTAGAACTGCCTGGCCTGTGAGATGAGTCAATGGCAAAACAAAAAAAATACTTTAAAAAAATCGAGTTAAGGTGTTTGGGAAAAGTGGACGTGTACGCACTGCGTGGAAGAATGAGTTACCTACGCGAAATAAACGAAACAGGATATGAAGTAGAAGAGCCATAGATACGAGAAGAAGTTAGCATGGGACAGGAATGAGAAGAGGGTAGTATTCTACCAATCGTTAGATTCAAGCAATAATGTTGATGATTGAGATATGTGATAAACAGCCAGCCTGAGACTTTGATATTGCTATGAATAACGTCTAATTCGAGTGGTGTGGTACTGGGAAGAAATGCGCGTCAGAAACCCCTCTATATGTAATGCTATTCTTTCTTCGTCAACGGGATGAGAAGGTCGCATTTTTCTCGCCGCAATGCTTTCGCGGCAATGCGTTTGGCAAAAGCGTAATCATTCCGCGTCCCCAGATGAAGGACTGGGATCAGAGGAGCCCCGTCAATCATCCCCCCAGAGGCAGCGCAGAACTTAAAGCAGACGGAACATTGAATACTTCGCTGTGCCTGGGAGCTGCTGGTTGAAATAATGCATTTAAAATCTCCAATACTTGTGGCGAAATATGTTTCGCCTGCTAAATAAGTGACGTATTACTGCGGCGAGAATGTTTAATACTTAGACGTATTTGGTAAAGATAAATTCCATAAAATAATTAGAGCATCTTTTTCTACCTCCTACAAATTTCTAAAGGCGTTATGGTAGTTTAAGCTCTAAAGGTAGTATGGTAGTTCTCTTGTCATAATTGAGATAATTTTCGAGTTACACGTTTTAAAATCAGAAGCCGTAGGAAACTTGAGTCAAATACTGCATTATAAATGGTGCAATAATATACTTTTATCTGACTGAGATTCTTAGTAATTGAATAAAAATATCTATATTAGTCTTTAACTTATTTTCTTCACGCGGTATGTTTAAAACTGCTTTGCAACGGGAAATTCTTTCCAATCCAGAAAAAAATTTGGTACTCTATGATTTATTTTCAAAAATTGATGAGAAAACATAAATTACTCACTGCCACTTTTTTGTCGAGATCCGGGTGTTAAAAATTCATCGATTTTTTAAAATATGGTCTCTCTGGAGTACATATGTACCATTTCCCATGTAAAATGGCTGGTATCTTTCGTCAAAAATCTCGGAGAAAAGAACGGTAAGGGGTTGATATTTTGGTATCTTTGGAAGAGTGCGATATTTTTTATTAAAATGAGACCAAATTAGTTGACTTCAAGAAGTAATGATATTGGGCTCAAACTACCTTAACTTGAGACGAGCTCGACTTCGATACTGATAGGTATCGTAATTATATTTGTCCAAATTTTAAAATCGCATGCTCGAAGGATGCAAAATCAAAACATCTACCAACATAAGATGTTTCTCACTCATTATTAATTTTCAATTGAGTTTCCTTCCTTTTGGATTTTGTTTGGATAACATTTTGATCTATCCCTATGCGTTGATTTTAGCACTCAAAGCAATCGGTGAAGTGTTTAATGCTTTTCTCTCCAAAATTGTGTCGGGTCCCTCGGCGTAAAATTAATGGATGTGCATTCCTATGTGACTGACGCTGGTGCACTTATAATGTTTCCTCGATTACCTCGATCGACCTCAATTACCTTGGACAGAGAAACTCGGGTGAACGGAGATAAAGCTAAAATATGATTTAGTCATGATTGAGTTAATTATGATTGATGATATCTTTCATAATTTCTTGTCCTCATTTCCAAAAATACTAATGATTTTCACATGCTTGCCTCATTGAATAGTTAACTGGAGCTCTTGATGGAATCGACCTATGTTTTTCACAGCTTGGGCACTGAATACACTATTATGGAGACAGAGACGCTTTTGGTAGCTTACTATTTATCGCAGTTGTCGCGAACTGATAAAATCCCTTTCTGTATATTCGGTAATTAAATAACGTCACTTACCTCAGTGTTTCTCTTCGAGTCGGATCCACGTTGGTCAGGGGTTATCGTACGCTTCGGTCCGAAGGCGAGCGGCGGCTCAGGTGGGCCAGTCGATTTGGATGCTATTCCCTGGCGTGCGTGCGCTCTTTGATTCTCCTTCCCGGAAAGTAGTTCGTCTGTCTGTTGTTCTCTCGCGTGTGAGCTCTAGCGACTTGTGTCCGTTGCCGTTGTCTTCTTCTTCTGTCTGTATATCCGTCGGATGCGACGTTAGAGGCGCGCGATGGTTGCTTTTTCGGCGTAGTCGTCTTCCAATGTGATGGAAGCGCGGAGTTCGGGTCCTTTTTAAAAGTGCCATCGGGTTGGTGGAAGCGATGAGGGCTTGACCGGAAAGGGGAATGGGGGTTGTGAAGGGGTAGGGGAGGAGGAGGAGCGACTGGGGTCAAAAGCCATCCGGGTGGAGATGTGTAAGGAGGAGGTGAAGGGGGGGGGGAGGATTGGGTGAGGGGAGGGAGTAGATGACGTCGGAAGCGACGCGACGCGCTTGTGGCGGGAAGGCAAGAGAAGAGCGAAGGGTAATCGGCGGTGGGGATAATAAGGGGAGAATGGGAGGCGGAGGTTGGTTACAACTAAGCTTGATTAAAGTAGAGAATAGATAGAATCATAGGGCACGATAGCTCGTGGAAATGTGTGAGGTCATTGGATTGCTCATGGATTAGTTATGTAACTTAATTTATTTACTAAGTAATGAGAATAACAAACGCACTTTCCCACATATTTTTAAGGAATCACGGAATTGTCATCAAGTCTAGTACCTGGTTTATAGTCCAAACGCGTAGCAATTATTATTTAAAACGTTTGGTAAAGTGCGATTACTGTTCTCATTATGGCGATCTTCCGCCAAATTACGCCTGAATATGCTGAACTTATTTATAAAACCACACAACAGTAATAATTTCAAGCAATAAGAAACGGCACATCAGCTTGCAACATCGGTTGAGGCAATAAAAATAAGTAAATATCACAGCAACTACCAAAAATTCGAATAAAACTAATGAAAGCGGGAAGTATGACGACGACGAAATCAACTCAAGTGGCAAACGAAAGGGATTTCATTGAATAATTGGGCTTTAAGACATTCACTAAATATGTTAGGTCATGAAA
This sequence comes from Ceriagrion tenellum, assembly GCA_963169105.1. Classification (NCBI taxonomy): domain Eukaryota; kingdom Metazoa; phylum Arthropoda; class Insecta; order Odonata; family Coenagrionidae; genus Ceriagrion; species Ceriagrion tenellum. The sequence continues at coordinate 103,049,763 of OY720632.1, read as the reverse complement.
AGTGATCTAGAGACAATTTTGAGTACACTTGAGTTATAATCGGTGGTGTTTCGGTAAAATTGGAATGCTGAGACAGGAAAAGGTGGAATTTTTGGGTGTGGAGAAGATCCCAGTTTGTGTGGAGCCAGGAGGGACACGGATTTGTTAAGAGAGGGAGGTTTTATCGCTGAAAGCAGATGCTTATATTAATTATAGAGTTGTCTGGGTATCGAGATCGATAATTCAAATGTACTTGAACTGCTATTACTTCCGTAGTAGTACCGCGAACGTATTTTCTTTTAGGCCTCTAGACAAATTTCACTGGATATCCATCTAAGATGGATCATTTACTTTTATAAATGATACAGGCTTCTCTTTCGTGCGCCAAAACACCATCTATTTCCTTTTGTGATGAAAGATTTTAGGGAATATGGATAAGTAAATATTAAATGACACCGTAGGTTACGATAGCACCAGGAATTCATTGAAATCACTGAATGCGAAATCGGCAGTATCTAGAGTGAATCATTAAACGTTGTTAATTCTGCTCAAGACGGGACTTATATTTAAAGAATATTTATGATGCCACGATGATTCATATGAACCAATCAGACCGAAAACATAACCGTAATGAAGCATTTCAGTTAATCTTTTTGTTTAATTATTCATCCTTTAGCTTCCCACTCCAATACCTTTTCATATTACCATTGATACCATCACAATCTCATTTTTACTTGATCTTCTCAATGTATTCCATCCTTAGTCTTCCTCGGTAATACTTACAATGCGATTATTCTTTCGTTATTGTTTACATGTGGCTATATTTCTACGCGAAATGTTTCAAATAAGTTTGTAGCGTCTACTTTATACAGTTTTCATGATGCTCCTTTTGTCCGATGCTTTTCGGACTTTTTTATGAATCAATCGTCTGCTTGATCATCGTCAGTCATTTATGTTACCGCCAATGCATTTCCTCTAATCTTCTGTATCCTGTTGCTGATGAATTCTATGCTTGTTTTGGAGTATTCTCTTTGCATAAGTTTCAATAAAGCTTTTTTTGACTCTATTGGACATATTGCGATATAGTGCAGCGAAGAATGCATATTTTTTTCACAAGAAAAATAAGATTCAAATTCGCAATATCTTAGAACCGTTACGCAAACATCGCTTTCTGTGGTCTTCCCGGTTTGCAATAGGCACCTGGTATCATTTCTACATACTCTTCCCTCTCCCTTGGTGACAATCTCGGAATATACGTTATATTTTTATGGTCGATTCTCCTGTACGGGAGTGAGTTGCTGGCATCCTCAATACCGGATCAAATTAGTTTGGAAATTTATCAGAGCCACTCTTAAAGATAAATTGCTCGGCTTTTTACCCTTCGTTCTCGATTAGAAATGATCTCAAAATGTCATAAATGGAGAATCTAATGAAATGTTATTTTTTTCGATTACTTTGGCGCCAGTGAGTCTTGCAACAACAAAACCTCATGAAACACATGTGTAGTAACCATGTATTAATTTCGCCCGTTTGCCCCTTGATAAACAGTGTAAACTAGACTATTTATTCTCCCTCTTCTGTGACTACTCCATACGGAAGGAAGTTACGCCTTCAAGACGGATGTTATGCGAGCATCAAATGCGCGTCGGCGTCGCAGATTCTAAAAGACGGCGTCATCGACCTTCGGTGACATTGACCGTTACAAAATATCGGGTCGTTACCGCACTTCATCGGGGAATCAAAATAGGTCATTGGTAACATGTGCTTATTGGTGTCGTTTCATATGGCACTGCCAGTGCACATCCACACATGGTTTCCATCGCTTATCTAGCCGCACGAAAGTAATTTTTGTAACTTTCGGGAATATGGTCGCTCTAAATGTAGTTATATCGTCAACTTATTGCATTATCACGATTAATGGCTATGACAAGGATTCATTTAGTTGTATAAGCCTTGCACAGTCGTAAAGTTATTTTTCGAGATTGTCGACCCTTCGCTCAGAACCAGATTGCATCTGATCCGTGAGTGCTTACGAATACATGCAAGAAAGTTTAAAAGAAAATAACTATAAATTCTAGAAGGATATTTTTGCAAACGATATGTGGTAATACCTAGCGTGACATTTGTTCAACTGCGTGCACTTTTAAGTCCTAGGCTAATTATATATTTTTTCTCAGGCTTAGAATCTTTTCTCTCTTTGTAAATATTATAATTGATTCTTTAAATAGTCATTGAGAAAGAATTAATAAAAACTTTTAGTATTATGTAGAAAAGTCTATAGAATTATCTTTATATCCAGCAGTTCTCGCTCACATTAGCGCCTCCTGCGAATAATTCCATTTTCCCTACGAAGTTAACAAACAAACGCCATCCTAAGGGGCAATGGGGAGCGAGAGAGGGTACTACAAACCAGGAAGTATCCAAACATTTCGAGAGAAAAACACACTGAGAAACTCAATGATAAGGTCTTTAAATTTATACATATTGAAAGAGTCTTTTGTTAATTATGTATGCTGCATGTTATTTTTGCTTCTATACGGTTGGTTTGTAAGGTTAATTTCTACTTAAAAGGACAACACCGATTGTGTAGTATTTGTAGTAAAAGCAGGAACAAATAAGTTTTTTTTGAATTTGTGGCTTTTACTGGGTTGCTTTATGTGATTTCTATGATAATTGACGTCGCACCTTTTTCCCTGCGCGCCGCAGTGAAAGTTAACTTGAAAAACTTAACTCTTTCGATCTTTCTCTCTCAAGATACTCTGCATATCTAATGTTGGTTTTCAGGCAGATTTCAGAAAAGGGTTTCCTAGGTCTGTCAAGTTTTAAATTGGATACAAGAGTATCCGACTATAAGACAATACGCGGTACTTTCTTCTGAGGTACGGTGACGGGGAAATTCAGTTTTTGATTCCCAAGTGTCAGTGCTTTGATAGAAACCCATCGTATTTTCTGGAGCACCGTTTACTCAATTATTCCAAATCACTTTTCTAAAGCCTCGCGTTTTACCTAATGGCTTTTGAGATATCTTCATCATAGCTTTCAAATCCAAATGTATGATCTACACATTTATATAAATCACCTCTGGTCCTCTTTTCCCACAGCAATTGCTATAACTCCACCTGGGTTACCGTCGGTAACTCGATTGACCCCAAGTTCGATGACATTTCCCAAATAATTTAGAATGTAAACAAAGTATGAGTTTGAATTTAAATAAAATTTAAACTGTAATAACAAAATCTTGAAAAAAAAAACAAAATTCCAAAAGATTTTGTTGTTACTTTTAAGTCTTCAATATTTTACTTCCTCCTCAATTCATATCCTGACAGGTCCTATCAATTAGTTACGTTATATATATATATATATATATATATATATATATATATATATATATATATATATATATATATATATATATATAAAGTTCTTGCGAAGATTCCACGAACGTGGCAAACAATATAAAACTTCTATCACTGACGAAGGTGCGGGCGACCCACCGAAAATTTTAAACTCGTGAGTTTGCTTTTTTATGTTTTATGTTTAGTGTCACCCTGTGACGAAGTTTTATATATATATATATATATATATATATATATATAAGGTCGAGAAGTCAAAAAAGCCAATTTCAGGATGTATACGTTTAATGATCTTATAACTGCGTTTACCAGCGTTTTTTTCTCTTACTAGAGGTAAAGGTGGTATTATGGGCACCATTTTGTTTTTTTACAATAAAAAATACAATAACTATTCAATCAATCTGAAAACTGAAAGAAAGCATACTGCGACATTTAGTAACACATTATGATGTTATTAATGTCATAGGCCTACTACTTTAGTCTTGAGCTAATAAAAAATTTTTATACCACGTGTTCTTCAAGAAAATTCCCAGTTGTGCTGGCAATATGGGCACCCTGATAAATGGCGAAATAAATCCAACTTTATGGTACAAAACAAAGTTTTATTGAGATAAGGAGAAAAGTTATGATAAATTACTAATAACTGTTTTTACAACAAGAGTCAAATTCACCTTTATGTTGTCAACAAAATGAAAATTGTTGAAATTATGGAAAATTGTGCGTAAAGTATGGTTATAAAATGAAATACATTTGAAACATATAGAATAGTTAACTACTTGCAAAAATCGCACACATAAACATCTGTTTCACACCCTGCACAATCGTTGTGCGCCCACAGTCCACACAATATGCACTGAACCCATAGTTCACCTCTAGTGTCTTCAAGAAAAGTACCTTCGCAAAAAAGGCAAAAAGTGTATCCTCATTTCCAGGGTTTGAAACTCCCACATCAAAATCCATAACCGATTTCCCCGAATCATTGTCAACATCACCATTATCTTCCTCCTCTGGGCCAAAAGCCAAATTTCTTTTGCATGATTTACTTTTGATCTTTCGTTTATCTCTTTTCCCCTCCGCTTTTCCTTTGGTCATTGTTTGTTCTTTCTTCCATTCCTTTTCAGCATTTTTCTTAACCAGAGCCTCCAAATTTACTTTTTATGGAGATGATGTTATGAGTGTAGCCTTTGCAGATTTAGGGCCTTTATTGGACTGTTTTCTTTTTGGTTTGGGAATTGGCCAGATGTCTCGCGGGGAAACAACTTTTTTAGTTTGAAGTGACTTGGATGTGCACCCTGAAGTCCCAGCCTCCTGGAAATCTTTAGCACACGGCGTGTCATAAATTGATCTTTTATTTGAGACTGGCGGAGTCGTGTCTTGTGGGTTTTGAAGGGTTGGAACTGGTGTTGGAGCTGGAGCTGGTGAGGTAACTGATACTGAAGATTTTCTTGTTTCTGTCTTTGGATTGTTGGATGGTTTCAATATCCACAGTTTCTCCATCATCCCTAGACGTCAGGAAATCAGCATCGCTAAATACGTTTCGGTCACAGGGGCAAAGTCCAGTCACCTTAAATCGATTTATAGAGATGAACGCAATTTGACAAATTAGGTATGCCTTGCCAAAAAGTTCAGCGATGTCATATGGTCCGAGGGGTCTATCATTTTGCCGCACCCACTGTCGAATATACTCGCTCTAAAAACTTTTCAATAGAGACGTAAATGTCCTGTCTAAAGGTTGTAGTTTATGCGTTGGAAGAGGGGGGAGACTGACGATAGAAACATGGCTTTTCCGTGCAAGGTCAACAATGTCAATGTTTTTGGTGTGGGTATGATGCCAGGCAGGCAATTCAGCCAGTCAGCGGTGGCTGAACATCAATGGAGTGGACCGACCCACAGCATTGACTTTGACAACGCCTCATTATTGAATAAAGAAGGCCGCTATTACCCAAGAGTCATCAGGGAAGCAATTGAAATCGCAAAAACACCTGCGAATTTCAACCGCGAAGACGGCTACACCCTCGCCAGCGCGTGGAAACGGGTCTTCAGAGAGTCCAACCAATGAGAGCACACCTCCACAAATTTGGCGCCAAACTACGTGTATATTAAGAGGACCAATTCCTGCATCGTCACTTCAGTGGACCTGAGGAAGCCAACTGGAACGTTGGCGAAATATTGTCCGAAATAATGGATACACGCGGATGGAAACCCGGAACAATCGCTGCCCATAGGTTTTGTTTTCTCGATAAAATGGATGAACCACTGTGTTAACAAATTTCCCTGAATCCAACCTGAAGGGTGGCATCTGCCAATGGCTCCGATTGGGGCTCCCCTCATCAAAGTTTCAGTTGTATTCTTCCGAGGAAAAATAATCATTGGTGGCACAAACGTTCCCCCTGCACACATGCTACACACAATGGTGATGAGAGACCCTCTTTCTGCAGAACTCAAGGCCCCGACTTGGTATTTCCCTTTGAGACCTACAACACGAGGCATTTTACTTTGCACAGCAGAGATGCCACTTTCATCTACATTGAATATGCGATCGGGTGGATACGAATGTTTCTCTAATTCTGCCTCAAAAATATCAAAGGAACCATTCACAGACTCTTTATTAAATCCATTGGCTCGGGAAAAGGAAGTAGCCGTTGGTTTTAGGAGAGACAAGACATCTTTGTGTCGGTTCATAAAATGATCAAACCACGCACATCCTGTGACTCCATCGCCACCAAATGGATTTTTTATTCCATTTTTCTCGCACAATTGAAGAGTTAGACGCCGAACATCTTGTCTAGTTAGTCCGTAGAACTTTGTTTCTATTGTAATAAGGTATTCCACGAGTTGTCTCTCTAGCTCTACTGGCATGATTGGTTTTCTCCCTAATTTGACACAGACTGCCTCCTCAGGAGGTAAGCTACAAGAAGCAAGCCCTTGCAGAGTTATTCTTGGAACAGAAAATATTTTAGCTGCTCGTTTAGCCCCCATGGAATGTTACCTTACAGCTTTTATGGCTTGTGCCATAACGATGTTATCCCAGGAATACCTTTTGAGTTTTTTCCTGGATGGGTATTGTTGTTTACGTGGCCTCTACAACAAAAATGAACATTGCACTTTAGTGGTTGTCATATGACCTTTGAGTAGGGACCCATATTACCAGCACTAAAAGTGCCCATATTACCACCTTCGCCATATTGGAAATCAAAAGGCTACCAACAATTAACTTTAACCACAAGTCGCTAAAAAATGACTGTAATACATTCCTTAGTATGTCCAAAATATTCGGTATGGCTAGATTATGCAGTTAATTAGGTATAGTGGTTATAAAATCAGTATAAATACCCGAATTCAAAAGTTTTCGTCGGAGCACAAACACATAACTTGTGGAAACTCTCTAGCTGAAGGAGATGTCGACGCCAGCGATTATACACGCCTTTCTATGAACTACTACTACAAGTTCAGGCATTTTCCGCTAGAATGCGTATGCTCCTTATTCAGATATTAAGGGTGCCCATATTAGGCTTGTCAGAAGGTTCCATAATATTATTAGACCTTAAAGTGCTCCGATTAGAATAAATATCAAGCTTAGATTTACCGCATATATTTTGTTTAAATAGCCTTTTAGGAATAATTTCTTTCTTTCATACGTTATTGCAGGCAGGAGTGCCTATATGTGTTACATGGCGCAAGTTGTACCATTGAAATTTGGGGGGGGGGGAGGATTTTGAAAAATTATTATAATGACAAAAGACGGAAAAATAAATAAATAAAGTTTAAAAATCTGGACGACGAGAGTGACAAACGTAATCTGAGGCATCATAAATATTATTTTTAGGCAGGGGGTAAGATTCGGAAAAAATTTTTCGTGAAAGAAAGAGATAAATATTATGCATAAAAAGATAGGGGATAGGATTTTTAGGATAATAATAAAGCTTTTTGTTCTAACCTATAATCTTTTCTTTATTTAAATATTACCTTTTAATGATGCTATTATTTCAATTTATTAATTATTCAAATTTAAAACAAGAACGCCGGAAGGAAGGGGGGGGGGTTGAAGTATAGCCTTTGAGGGGGATTGGTACCCTTGCTCGCAGGTTATAGTAACCACTTACACCGTCTGGATCTGGCCGGAAGGTCGGAAGTCTCGACACATTACTTTATGAATGAGCAACATTGTTATTATCTAAATAATTCTTGCCAAAGCTATAAGTCGTGAAGAAGTAATGTGATATAACGATACAGCTACATTTGAAGAGGCCATTCTTTCGAAAGTTACAAAAATGACTTTTGTCCTACTAGATTAGAGATTGAAACCACGGTGATGTTTAGGGAAAAGAGAAGATTTTGTAAAGGAAAATCTAAGTGCCTTTCACAAGCCATGATGGAACCGTACTAATTGGCACTGTTTCAATGGCAGAATTAAATTGTTCTTATTTAACCTCGTGTATGAAAAACTTGTCTTTAACATGTTAAAATTGTGGTAAAATTTTATGGTACGTACAATTAAAAAAGAATTTGCCGACCCCTAGTTTTAATTTCACGCCGTGAACTTGACGTATCAAGGATGGATATCGATGGTAATTATGTTTCGGTATTGTATCGCATTAGCCATGGTAAGAGTTGTGAAGAGTAATTGAAATTTTTGCTTACTTTTAATCACCGATTACCTTCTCATTAAGTAACGCCATCTGTGGGATATATACAGCTTTTGTAACTTCTTTTCTTTTTCATAGATAGCGGAAATTTGAAAATCTGATTCTTAAAGGCTACCGATGTATTCTTCATCTCCCCTTATCAGAAATTAAAACATAACCTGTACTTGTGAATAACATTCCATGAGTTATTTGTTCTTCATATTACTCAACTTAATGCAGTTTGAATGCATTCTCTATCGGCTCCATCGTCCTTTTATCTTCTGTCAAGTAAATTGGCGAGATTGCTTATTGCTCGGTTGAATTATCCTTTTGCTAACTTCAGGATAAGTGGTATTAACTCTCCGTTAGCTTCATCCTCCATGGCCTTCGTCTTATACCTGCTTGGTAACCCCTTACGAATAAGGAAGAGGCCATTCAGTCAATGATTGTTGAAAGAGGGACATAGCCGCCAATTTATTATATATAAGGTGTAATTTTATGTTGAATAATTGAATGATCTAGCACATCATCTTGGTCGCGCATTTAGGAAAATTTTGGGCAATATAGCAACGTAATTGAGATGTGGAAACAGTGCTTACCATGGTAGCCATTTTGTTGCTGGGTAGAAAGCGAAAATTAGCACTTTCGTGTTACGACTTTCGTATGATCCCGCTTGTGTCTAAACCGAAACGAAGCAGGGTTTTAGTTGAGGGGTTTCCCGAAAATATTTAATCGGAGGTGGATGAGTCAATGGTAGACGTAGTTTAACCCCCATTATATGTGATGGAGAAAATTATGGACAGCCTCTTTCGTCTCGTTCGCCGAAAAGGAAAGCATTGTTATTTTCTACGGGAAAAGATTCGTTTGGTGATGGAGAGGGTAAGCTGGATGATGAGAAGGACGAACGTGGAGGCAGTTGATACGGCTGGAAAGGAGAGGAAGCTAGTGGCGGAGGTTCCGAGGAGGAGGAAGAAACGGATCAAGGACATTCTGAAAAGTGAGAAAATGCTGAAGAGAGGGGAGAACACTAGGGAAGCATGGAAAAGGAAAGAAGAGGATAGGCTTTCTGGACGAAACACGAGAAGGAAGACGATATGAGGAATTTAAGGAGGTTCTAATGGCGTATCGTATGTAGGAGGGCGATAGGAGAACGATCTACCAGCAATTTCATTCATTGGTCGTTCAATCCTAGGATTGGTTGACTGCAGCCCTCCACCCTTCCCTATCTAATGCTAGTTTTTTTACCTCCTGGTATCTCTTCCTTTGTATTTTTCTCTTTATTTGGTCCATGAACGTATTCCATAGTCATCCTCTGGGGGGTTTTCCCTCTGTTTAACCTTCAATTATGTTCTTCACAAACCCATTATGTGTCAGTGTGTGTCCAATCCATCTGGATCTTCTTTTCTGTTAGGAGTCCCATGTGGTCTTTTCATTTTCTACTTTTCTGTACTGTTTATCATTTCTTATTTTGTCCGTCCATTTTATCTTCAGCATCCTCCCCTAGCACCAGGTTTCGAAGGCTTCTATATTTTTGTGGTCAGCTTTTCCAATGGGCCAGAATTAAGGGCTTCAGAATAAATACTGTCTAAAAACCTATCATTCAGCTCGTAAAATACTGAAATGAACCCTTATAGCTCAGCTAGATTCATGGTGACGTTTCCACAAAGGTTTGGTTTCTAACCATGCATATCCGTTTTTCATTGGTTAGGTATTTCTTCAACCTTGTTAGAGTCCGCTGTATTTTGAAATACCACGAAATTAAGTCGGATATATTACTCGGCGGAAATCTGATAATCAAACGCGTCTCTTTATCAACTCAAATGTGCGTGCGTAAAATTGCGGGTTTCGCTCGGCGGAAGTTGCCAAGCATTCTGATTCACGCGTCCTCACGCTGCCTCAACGGTCTTCCGTGAGGTGAGCAAACGAAATCAAGAGATGGAACTCGTCAAGTGAATGGCCTTAAATGGCATCTTCGCTACTTTTCTCTTTGCGGCGAATCAAGAGGTCGATTAAGCGAAAGATATTACGCGACCTTGATCTGGACGGAAAATTAGGTCTCATTTCTCGCACTTTTTTTCAGAAGCTCCTTGTTTCCCATTCATAACATTGAGTTTGGCCGAATACGTGCGTAAGAGCATTTCCTAGCATGCGCATTTATGTGACGAGAAAATTCTCCACCATGGTTCAGCGTGGATCATAGATCAACTGTCATTTTAATGCTCTTTCTAGGCCGAGTTACGTCACTGCCATTGCCTAACCCAATGTTTTGAAGTATGAACGTTATCTTTGCGCATTGCAGTTATCTTTTTGTCGCTATGTTATCTATTTTCTTAGATCTTCTATCATATCTTTCAAAATTATACGCTCTTATTTTGTCCAGTGACTTTTAATCTCACTTTTGTCCGTTAAATGGAATGAAGAGCACTTAGGAGTATGCGGAGTTCATTGCGATTCATCTATTGGTATCACTTAATGCTGGCCGCAAATTTTGTCATTTTTCCCTTCAGCTGTTGAATGCAGAGCTATTAGTCTTACGTGACATGACTACACGTGAGTAAAGGGGGTAGCGGGCATTAGGGGAAGCATGGAAAAAATGAGTGCTAGCAAATCATACCCACTCAATCCAACTCGTGTTGAGGAGTTCTACTGTAGTCATCATGCATTTTTAGTGACTGTGCTGGATGGCTCAAATTCTGTTCGTGCCGAACGTATTACGCAGCCAATTGAAGCATAGTCGCATTCACCGGTATATGAAGCAGTGACTCATAGCCACGTCTAAAACTCTGTTGAGTGTAATCTTATATCTTCTGGAAAATAAGTGATAACATCTCATGGCAAAATCCTTTACTCATAGAAAAAGTACTCCGTATAAAACCTAATGCGCGTTGAGAATACTATAGTCTCTTGAGAAAGTTAAACTAATTTCTATTTTCTCGCTGTTTTATCTTAATATGGTTATAGATACTCCTATAAACATTTTTGGAGGAACTCCGGGTCTCTATTTCAATATATCAGTTACTATGGTAATTTAACTCCCTAACATCGCGAGTATTAAAATTTGAAATGCAAACCCTTTTGAAGTTAGGGCCTGCAGTAACCGATTCATTTTTCCTAGCTTGACATCAAATGAAAATCTTATTATTTACTCGAGGATTAGTGTATAAGTCTTTTCCAGATTCACTTTCATCCTCTTGTCCTTGGACAACAGGCCCTTCTCTTTCATGGTGGATTTAAATCCATAACTTTTGCTATTCTATCTTTCTAGGCATACGCATCATATGCTCATTCTATTTTACTGTGTTCTCTCGTGTTATATGCCCTGAGTTGTAGGCTTTCCTTCTCTTTATGACGGCATGGAATGCAGGTACTTCTTAAAATGTCTCTGCAATTTCTCTAATGGCCATCCTTCTCTATGGACCTCGGTAGGTATTGAAATCCTTAACATCTATCTCAATAATTTTGCCGACAAGGGACTGTTGCAATTCGTGGAGGAAATTTCTCCCTTCATTCTCGAAACCTTTTCGTTTATGCTATAGGAAAACATAGTGGTTTGAGCAATTGTAAAGTATCCTGTGGACATTCTCGAGAGAGAGAGAGAAAAAGAGAGGGAGAGAGATACATATATATAGAGAGAGAGCCCAGGTCACTCTATCAAATTCTCTGGACTCCTATAGAGTCTTGAGAGGACAAGATTACGGGTAACAGTAAGAAGTATTCGGTATATGCGCATTTACTGCTGGGCTATAACCTTTTGCACGGTCTTATACAAGATCTTACTGCTGTAAGAATGTAAACGCCCATGCGTAAGATGAGAATGGACCTGCGAATTTTGTGTAGTCATGACGGTCCATCACCATCTTCGCCCCAGCGACTGGCATTTGGCAGCGAGCAAATCCTTTCCACTGAGCTACGTGACACGAAAGGGATGGCAAATGGGAGGATCGTCTAAAATGATTGTCTCATGATTCAATTTTAATTTCAATAATAAATGCAAAGGTATCGGTGGTCATACATCATACTTTGCTAGCATTTTTGGTTACAGAAACCCCATGCCTGGTTTGATTCGAACTATGGTTTTTTTTTCGATCTGTGTGTGTGTTAATTTGTTTGCTTGAACTTAATTGCGCTCACAACTTGTCTTGAGAGACACTGGCATACCGTGTCATCAGAATTTTGGCTTGAATACACACCATCGTCCTTTAGGAAACCAGAAAACTCTTCATCCTTGAACACGAAAGCTCTTTTCGTAAAGATAATTTTATTAAAACACTATTTCTAAGTATGTTTAATTTTTCGTTTAGAATGACATAATGATTTGAAACAGGTGCCTTTTAAATCTTTACACCTTTGCGCCTCGTAGGCACTTTCACCACTTTTCTCTCGGAGAAATATTAAAAATATAAAGAAAATGAAGAAATGAAAGGATTTGTGTAACCCTGTATCTCTTCATAGCGACACTGATTGCAACCAGTTTCAGCCGATCTCAGAACCGCATAAAAGTGGAGTCAATGGGATGTAGATGATTCACTTCTACTGAACTGGATGTTCTGGTTGGAGCTAGTTCAGAATAATCGATCGGGAAAATGTTAACTGGCACCAGAGTCTAGGTTTCACTGCGAAAATCGAGCCTCTGCTATCCTACGGCTTGAGGAATTAGTTTTACTACTAAAAACATTGGGTACTGTGGAATTTTATTCATGGTTTTGCTGTCAATGTATTCCATTTTTTTACAGGAGTTAATCAATGATCAAGATAAAGTTTGTGACTTCCATAATTTATTTAAAAATTACTGACTGGTTTCGGCTGTCATACCATCTATAGGTCGGTAACTTTTAAATAAATTGTGGAAGTCACAAACTTTATCTTGATCATTATGACATCCCTCCACCAAGTGAAAGCTTCCCTTTTCGATATAAGGAGTCAATGTCGAACTGCTTCATAAAATCTCGCTTACTAATACACATACATACCTGTCACACTTCTCTTTTCGGGATGGTAGGCATAATTAAAAGAGGTTAGTTCTTGGTGTCAGACCTAAACGACTGGCTTTGATTCTAATGATTTCCTATAGTTGGTGGTTTCAGGCGTAACTTTAATTAATCAGTATTGTGAGAATTAAGTACTGTAACTTTGTGATTCCACATTACCTATTCTACTTAGATACGAGCCAGGTTTCGACGTTCTATGTCATTAAGGGATGAAATTCGCCATTAAAAATAATTGATTTTCCTTCAACGAGATGTGAACCCGGATTAGTTGTCCAATCATCAGTTTTATGTATTAGCCAGCTCCACCACTACTGTGCATCTTCCTTCATCGTGACTTTCGAAGGGGATTTATGTGAACTAGATATTGGCGTCTCAAGGACACATTATGGCGCAGGTGACGATAGTCGTGCCTTCTAAACCACTGTCGCGAAGGATAAAGTCAAAATTATCATATATATACGAACTTGACTAATTTACAGTCATTGCATATACTATTTGATGGTACGTGGTTACTCTCACGGGCATATATACTACAAGGGATGAAATTCTGGTTCGAAGATCCAGGTTCGAATCCCGGTCAAGTCAAATGATTATGTCATGGCGAATTTCATCCCTTAGTGTCTATGCACCCGCGCGAGAGTCCTCTTATCTCATAATTCCTTACACGCAAAATACGGGAAATTTGTTCAACGTCATCTTAAGGTGAAGATGGCATTGAGCGCCCGTTTAGTATTTTATTCCAAAATAATCCTCCGAACTACTCAATCCTTGCGAACGTCCTATTCTTCTGCCACTTTCGTGGAACGCTTCCTAGGCGCTCTCTAGGTCTTTAGACTCCTAACATTCCTCCCTTATATTCCCCTGTAAGTCCCTTCCGCCATACATCCCCGTGACCTTCTCAATTCTACCTTCCCTCGCACAATATTCACTCCTCTTGCATATATCTGTTTCGTGTTTCGACTCGCATCACTTCTTTTCACATGGTCTATTCGAGAAAGTCTGCTCTTTTCATGATTGGCCATTATCGAAGCATTAATTGTTCCCATTCATTCTTTATTCACTTATTTCCAAACACGTAACTCCCTCTTGTCCTAAAACACTTCTGAGATCACTCTCTCCCCTTTTGAATTCAAATGTCTTCATAGAAACGTACGAGTTTATAACTCATTGCTGGGATATTTTCCCGTCCCCCCACATGAAAGGCCCCGTCGCGTCAAGGTAATGTTCGATATTTTTCCTGTCTATAATTATGCTTATCACATTATGATACTTTTTACAGGTGTACGGGTGGAGCTATGGAGTGAAGTAGAAAACGCACATGCTCATCCTATTCAAAGTTGAAGCGCTGAATTTTTTTTCAATTTCTAAACGACCTAAAGGAGTCAGCGTCCTAAAAAACTACATCAATTATGTGGGTGATTTTTCTCTCCTATTCACGTCATCTGATTCGGTCGAATCCTAGCCTAGGTAGATGACTATTAAGGTGAAATAAAATAACTTGGTCTCAGTTTCTATTCACGTGATTCATTCTTCTCTCGAACGAACGTTTTAGTGAATATTTTCCTCGTCAGTTAAGCGGAAAAGCTAAACCTTGAGGTAATGACATTGTGGACATGGAGGAAACTGACGAGAGCTTGCCTGGTAGATGGAAAAAACGATGAGAAAATTCTAGACTGAGTTGAATGAAGTAGAGTTCTTAAATAAGAAATAGGATGAAGCAGGGCGAAACTGAAAGGACATATACTAAGGTAGTTTGAGCGAGATCGCTCCCCAGTTATCATGGACACCATATTCGAATTATACGTTTTGATTTCAGCAGCTGTAGGAAGCATGAGTTAAACAATTCATTAGGTATTAATGGTGCAATAGAGCACTTTCATGTGGCTGAAATCCTAAGTAATTAAATAAATATATCGACATAGGTCTTTAACTGAACTCATTTTTCACGCTGTACGTATAAAGCTCCTTCGCAATGGAAGGTTTTATGTGACCCTGTAAAATAATTACTGCGGTTAAAATATGATTTATTAAAAAAAAATAATCAATAAAACATACAAAATACACACTATTAATTTTTTCACGAGATCTAGGTGTTAAAATTTCCTCATTTTTTTTTCAAGTAAGGTCTCTCTGGAGTGCATACACGTACATTTTCCATGTCAAAGGGCTGGTATATTTTGGCAAATATCTCGGAAAGTAGTGCAGTAAGGGGTGATATTTTGGTATCTTAAGAAGTGTGAGATTTTTTTTCTTTGAGTGAGACTAAATTCGTTTATTTATTAGTTAAATGATATTTCGCTGAAACTACCTAAAGTCACCATAGGTTTCTTTATAACGAATGTATTTAAAAGTAATGTGGAGGGAAAGAAACCAAAAGTATAACAAAATTTTGCACTCCTCAAAAATATGAAGAGACGAAAGGGATGGAATTGACATCGTACGATAAATAAGTTGCGATGAAAAGCGAGACAATTATAACGATGCTTTTAGAAATTTATGATGATTATTTCTTTCTTTCTGATGATGATTTATGATGATTTCTTAGGGAGAGGATTCGTAATTAGCATGTTTTTTCTCCCATTCATTTCACCTCTCGTCCGTGCTATAGACAATTAACTAGCTATGATTCATGATGCGTCATGTATTCCCTCTTTCAGCGTTGAATGATCGGACTATATTGCCTGTTCCTACATCGCCTTCTTAGTCATCCTCGAGAGCCAGTGAGCGAGTCGAGGGGATAAATTTATGCAAGCATAACTGATACGACCTGCTTAGGCAAGGAGAGGCTCTGAGACGAATTTAAATCATCTTCTCGAAAGCCTCTTTGGGGACCGTGGTCATCATTGGGTCAAGGGAGTTCATCTCCGATAGATTTCTGGCTGCCCCTTCCCCCCTTGACCATCGCCGGCTGGTGCTATGCGTCCGACCAATCCTCGTAATGGGTTCTCCATCGTGGTCTCATGGGTTTGCAAGGTAGTGGACTAGTTCTGCTGATGAAACTAATGGGGACTCTCTATTCAGCACTTCATTTACTCCCCTCGAAGAAACGTGAAGCTCATATTGCTTTACGAATGTGCAGTATACCTGCATCGGCGAATTGGCATGCAAACGCTTCTCTTCTCCAAACCTTCAGTTGATTATTTGGCTGAATCTTGGGAGAGGAAGATTTAAAATCCTCCGGACAGCCATATTTTATTCCCTCATCTTACATTCATCTCTCATCATTTGACTTGCCCTGAACATTATTCCTTATGTCTCCAGGACCCATAGTGTACTTACTTATCATTTCAATTTTTCCATTACCAGCTGTCATCAATCGAGCTCTCAACCCCTTACTCTCATCAGCAAATCGCTCAGTTGATTCACGATACCCTTAGATAATTTTCTTTGATACCCTTAGTAATTTTCTTCACACATATCCTTTCGCATTTCTCTTTAGCTGTTCCTGCTATCCTTTTCGTTAATGATTTCAAGAGGCTATTATGTCCCCAAACGTGTCCCGTTATATTTTATTTTTTGGAAAGATTAATGGTAATCCCCAGCTCTTCATTGTACAGCGGTCGGTTGACTCCCCAAAACCTTGGCATGCCATGTCAAAATCTCTCTGCTCATCTTAGCTTCATTATTTTTCTTAAACGTCACATTTCTATCGCTTCCAATCTACACCCCTTCTGATGATTTTTTCGTTTAAGCTTCACTGCTGTGTAAGGGAGTGTTCCATTAATATAGATAAATGAAATTCTTCATTACTTCATTCCAAATATGACTTTTGATGGTAGACTACTAAGTCCTAAATTATGCACGCGGTGAACCTAAAGAAGGCTCGTCATTTGATGGAAAGCCAAATTTGCTTGTACTGCTCTCTGCATACCAATCTCATGCTTCTTGCATTAATGATGATCATTTTTTGTAATAGCTTTATTCTTGTGCGTGATCTAATTCAGTTTGCTGTTTCATGGTGATCTTGTCCCCTTAATATTTTTCTGGTAACCGTCTTTAATAAATATATATTTACCTATGACTTATATTCATCTGTGTTTTTTTCTGCTGACTAGAACTTTCTTTGGACCTTTTTTCTACTAAAATTGCTTTGTCATCAGCCTAGCATTTCTTTCCGATTGTGTCAGTTCGTATTCATTCTTCTTTCTCATTTGTTTCTTTATTTCTGTTGCTGCTCTTTCCAAGTGTATAATGAATGCTGTGGCCGAAAAGCTTATACTTGTCGCTATCCTTTCCGTCTCGTCTCGTTGATTCCTGTTATCTTTCTTTGGAAAGAATGCATAATTGCTTGACCTTAAAATTAATTCATCATATTCATTCATTCAGGTAAATAGACATCGCACGTACTTTCTCTTTCGTACCGGTGCCTCCTGAGGCTGATTATATTCATTCAACATGGGCATAGCTAGAGGAAGGCTGGGGGGCAGCTGTCCCCCTATAACGAGACTTTTGATTCGCAATCTGCAATTCACAGCCAGACAGGATGATAGCCTGCCCCCCTAATATATGTCTACAGCTACAGGTGGGTGCCCTCCTACCCTGCCCATGCCCCTCCTCCCCAACATAAACCCTAGCTTAGCCCATGCTACTCATATTGAAGCGGTTGAAGGAAATTAAAACTCCTCTAGTGTCATTGATGTCACTTTTCTAATTTCCATCGGTAACTCTTTTTTCCAATCTTTAATTATCAGATTACATTTCGCCAGTATTTTCATCAAGGGTTGAAATTAGCTATGAAAAAATCATTTAACTTGACTGGGATTCGAACCCGGATCTCCCAATTCCTGTTCAGGTGTGTTAGCCATCTGCACAGTGCTTTACACAGTTACACAGTACAAGTCAAATGATTTTTTCATTACGAATTTCAACCCTTGGTGGACATGCGCCCGTTCGAGTGACTTCGTTCCACATCATTTTTTAATACAATGATTGGACATGCAGTTATGCAAACCATCCAGTATTTTCCTTGAGTTGAAGGCCACGTAATAAGTTTTGCGAAGGGAGGGATTTCCGAAAGAATTCATTTGAACGATTGCCGACTTTTGCTGAGTCTAAAAATGCGCATCCTATTTACTTAGCGTTTTGTGGAATAAAGTTCTTGATGAGCACTAGAAGTATTCTACGCCTTTCATGAAAATGGGGGAGATTCATGGAGGTAGCTGGAGCTGAGATTTTAAATTGTGATCGCTGTGCGTGAATTCATGTTCAGTCAACGATCTTTTGCGCTGTTCACTTTTGAGATCATCCTATTGGCTTCTCTTGTGAAAAAGAGGAGGAAATCTTACGCCCTAATTTTATTCCCAATATCTCTTTCTCAGAATTCCCAGCAAAAACTGTCTTATATCAGCTACTGGGGGAATGTCTTTTTACCCTTCATTAAAGTGTCGCTAAACATTAAAACTTCTCCCTTTAAAACTCACCATACCGCTCTCATATCTTGTTTTCCTCTGTATAACTGACATAATTTACTGAAATTATTCTTTGCACGATTCAGAATACATTGAGTCTTGTCGTTAATTCAAACGCTAAATTATTTCAAACGTGATCATTTTGCTCGTGTTTGATCTCCTCCCGACACGCGCCATTTTCCACTTTCGTAAATGCATCTTATTAATTTAATGAGGTGGCCATTTATTGTATTTAAATTTCGCAGTCAAATGCAGTAATTTAATCCATTGTTCCTACGTGTATTGTAGTTGCATAAATTTACATGCTACAGATTCCAAAATAACTTCTTTCCCGGAGAGGGAGAGGGGAAGTAAGGAAGGAGGTGGAAGACACGATTTTGGACTGATGGATCTCAGCTGTGAATGTGTGGATGTATGAGTTCTTGCGCGACTTCCATTCCATGCAAATTTTTATAGATTAGAAATATGGGAAGATATTCACCATGATAATATGCTATCAACGTTGATCATGTTCTGAAACAACTATGTGTTGATGAACTTCCTAAAGAATGGTATGTTTTTTCTTTTTGAGTTCATGTTTAAACTTGCCTTAACACATCTGTCTAGGTTCTTGCTCATAGTCCCTATAATGCTCTTCATGCGATTTTAAATGCTATACAGCTTTCTTCCCGAAATTGATTTTTCTTCCCTTTCTTTGTCACTTTTATTCAAATTTCTCTAGTCTCTTTGACCTGTAATTTCTCAAAATAAATAATTTAACCAAATAAAGTAATGATACAGAGATAGAGATTTGTCTTGAATCATCGCGCATCATTCGTCTTCAATACAGTTATCGATTTTGTTACCTGTATATTGGACGAAGCGGGAAGGATTTATTTATTATATATTTTTTTACGTTCCTTTAAACAGTTTGTCGCAAAAAAGTAACATTGTTTGCTCATGCGTTACAAAAAATGCACTTAGAAAAGAGATAGACTACTGACATTAAACGAAATCCATTATTATTTATCCATCTCCTCGCTCAAATCCCCATTTTTTTCTCATATATTTTTTGATCCCCCATTTCCTTGTTATTTCTTTATTCTCGTTCGCTCCAATGCAGAATTTTATAATTTATCTCTAATCTTTCTGTTGACTTGATTTTAACTGAGTTTGGTTTTGTATATTACCTCAGACTGGTGGTTTGCGAGTAATGTTTGCGTTGCTATGGGGGAGACTATCAACCTAAATAATCATTATATGAGAATAATTATTCATTGGTTATTAAATCGGCCCTAAATATCACTTTATTATATCCCCGTGAATTTATTGTCTCTCAGTGCTGGTGAAACCAACTTTTTCCTCATGCATGCCCAGACTAGGAAAAAATATTTTAACTGCCCAATTTGATAAGCCTTTTTGCTCTCGCCCAGCAGTCGATGTTGAAACGTTTTAAGGAAACCGCGTCCATGCGACGAAGAAGCCATAAACAGTAATCAGCTCATGTTATTACGAATTACGACAGGGTCCCTTACGTTTTCTACCTGTTATCATAATTGGAGAGCGTGTGGTCCAGGGAGAAACCATTTCGGGAAGTGCGGGTTACGGATGCGGGGTGGAAAGTTTTGGGAGACCATTATTACCCAAGAGTCTGAGAGGAACCGGGCTTTGTGAAAGTGACTTTGTTTTGTGAAGACGCGGTGCAGTTTAATGGAAGGGTTGAGCGGGAGTAATTGGCGCGTCGATTAACGAATTATAATAATGATGCAGTGCGTGTCCCATTAAGAAGCCGGCAACCTCCTTGTGCCTCAAATTATGAGATTAGTATATTGTGACACACTTTCTGCTCGTATTTGTTCGGTGGGAGAATGTTGCCTTGACGTATATCCATATTAATCTCACTGGAAATGTGACCATAAAGTTGTATGAATTATTTCATTTCAAAGAAAGCTGCTCTGGCTCGAGTTCTCCATTCCAGACCGATATTTGTCGAATGTATATGAATGAACTAACATTCTGCATACAATGGATGTAATCTTAGTTTAATCCATTGTTCCAAATAGCTATTGGCATGTTATTTTTAACGAAGTGATGTCAAGTCGTACATATACCGTTACCCATCACACCATTAAAAAAATTAGCATTTGTTGTTATTGTTAAAAAAAACTGGCTCCCTTTTAATGTACTTCATTTATCTATCACATTCACCCATGACTTTCGTGATCTACCCCATCCTCTTTCACCATTCACTCTAGCACCACATGCCAAAAAACTAATCGATCATCTTCCATTTTCTCGACATGGCCAAACCAGCGATGCACACTCCTTGCATACATATTTATCATTGGACCTTCCAATACAAATTCTTTAATCACCCTCTCATTCTTAACTCTATCGATCCTAATTTTATCGCTAACTTTTCTCAAGTATCCTATTCTCACTGGATTTAGCCGACTGTTATGCTTGTCCTAACATACCCTGGCTTTCGCTGCCTTTTAATAACGTCGGGAAATGCTCTAGTAATGGTCCATTAAATAGATTTATTGCTTACGATCCATATTTATTTTAATTTCCGATATGGAGAGGTTCCACATAGTCAAGCCTGAAGTTATTAGTTAAAAGTTATGACAATCTCTGAGAGAAAGACTTGTAGTTACCGTTATCTGCCTTAGAAAACTGACATTTATACTGTAGATATTGTGAGAACAGAACGTTATATCAGGAAAACCGCTACAGATAGGGTTTTTTGTTTATTTTTTTTAAACCCTCAAGGTTGAAAAGAACAAAATCAACTCTAACCTGAAAATGTGTAATTTTGCCTCTTACTCACTGCGTTTACCAATCGAACTCAGATCGATATGAACTCGGACTGATCTGAACACTTTAGCCAGCCAAATCGGATCGCCTGATTTACCAATGCGAAATCGATTTGAATCAGTTCATACCGTTTCAGTTTGTATTCTGATCTTTGGGCAAATACATTTGTATTGTATTGTATTTTATCGATTTGAAATCTCAGACTGGCAGAGAAAGTGGGCTGAGTTAGCTCGCTTCTCATATCGATCCCACTTGCACGTTGCGTTTACCATACCGAGCTAAACCGGCCAAATCGATCTGAGTTTGATTGGTAAACGTAGTGACTGTCTCTTGGATTAGCTGGGCAAAATTTTTGTCGCACTATTGTTGCCAGCAGCTATTTTTAGAGCGAATGCTTAAAATGTCGACGGAAAAAACTCTAACTGAATTAAGTGGTTAGTTAAGTGATTGTCAGAGTTAAATGTTTGATTCTGTTACTATTAGTCCATTTCTATGACTGATTATCCCGTGCAATTGTTTCAGTGTCAGGAATTAGTTACAATTACTCTGATATTAATTTGCAGAAAAGGAAATTACTTGGCTGATTTCATTCATATCCCTCTCTAAATGGCGAAATTCTAGATCAATTTATTCTGAGTAATTTTTCGTACTTTCTGGGAGTTGAGTTCGTTTTATAATGACCCTTGAGGTTTTTCAAAGAATATGTTGGGAAGCAATTTTTCCAATTACATTACGAATGAAACTTTGCTTTAATTTGCCATATCTCTAAATTCGTTACCATGAGCGGTAAATCTTTCCAAATAAATTTCCAAACTTTTCATCAGAATTATTATATCTTTATTTTCTAATTTCGGTTTATATCCTATCTGCCTTCGTGGTCTTGGCGCACAATTACGTCAGTCGGTCAATGAGTAATGGATCTCAAGGAAGGTGGGATTCACATTCAGTTATTGCAAAAAAGTAAAATTAAAATGAAATGTGACCTGAAAACTCTATATGTTTAAGTAAATATCAAATTCAATGTTCATAAAGGTGAAAGTCTCAGGCTTAATAAAGTGGATTTCTTTCACAATTAGGGTCAATTAAATACTGTAAGTCCATAAAATCATGTATTTTCAGACGACCATAATGTTCCAATGCAGTGAATCTTAAGGTGAATTTTTACATAAAATGTAAGTCCCTATGCTCCAATATGGAGGAAATGAAAAGTGCTGGAAGGTTGATTGAGCGGGGAGAGGGTGATGTTTTAATGTCAGCTCGTTAAAGTCAGGAATGTCTAAATTGTGTATTGAGTCATCCTTATCGTATACATTTTCGAAGTTCTGGCTTAGTAAGTTGGCTTTGTCGATGCTGTTGTTTACTACTTTGCCGTTTGTGTCCAGTAAAAACTCTACTGTTGAAGATTCGTCCTGGAACTCTCTCACGTAAGACCAGAATGATTTGGGGTTTTCATCTGATTATTCACCTAGGAATTTTTCTTGAAGTTTCGTAGAGTAGTGCGCATAATTTTCTCCGTTTTTGAGCGTTGAGCAACGTAAATTTATCTCGCCACGAGTTCCATTGTTTTGTTACCAGACTTAATAGAATTATTTTATAGATTGTGTAATTGCCATTATCTCATAAGCTCCCGTCTTACTTTAAGGTTATACCAACGAGGTTGATTACTCTGTTTGAATTTGTGTGGAATATATTCATCGATTCCTTTACGTAATATTTCCTCAAAAATATATCCCTGATGCTTTGGTGATCTCGTCTTTCATTGTGGCTACATATTTCGTGAATGGAGATTCTAACGTCTCTCAAAATTTTATGTAATTGCATTTTTCAAATAATCACACTTTACGTTAAGATTTTACAGTGGACTCCACTGTTGTGTTCAAAGTCGTAAAAATTACTTCATAATCACTTATGCCTTCGAGGATATCGACGTGCTTAATCATTTTAAGGTGACTAAAATATCTAATATTTTATCACCTCTCGTAGTTTCGTTAACTATTTGAGTAGGAGAGAGGTGTGAAAGTTTATCAAGTAAGGCCTCGCTTATATCACGCTTCCTTGATGATTCTTGGAGGAAAGGAGAGTGGAATGGAAGAGGAGGATGACTAATGGGTTGGTTGAGGTGGAGAAGAGGCGAAGGAAGATGAGTATAATTCGAGGAATTTAGGGTTTTCAGTCATATTCTGTGCAGTTAGGATGCGTGGGAAAAGTGTAGTGGGAGTGGGTGCTGAATAGGTTTTTACAACACTCATTTTCCACAAACCGTTACGTAATAGGGGTCTACAGTAAGAGGAAGGAAAGGTAAAGGAAGTAGTAGCAGATTCACTCAAAAAATATGTGAGGGGAGAGTGGGAGGAGTGTGCAAATTTGTATACTACGAAGCAAACATCAAAATTAAAGTAATTCAAAATATCCAACTCCTCCAAGGCCTCTAATCGGCATCCTTTCTTCTCCCTTGGTAGAATTTGTGAACTTTATATTTGAATAACCCATTCCATGTCCATTGTCCTTCTAAAAGGTTAGTAACGGATGTGTTTTCAATATTTAAAAATAGTGCCAACGTCAAAGCACTATAGAATGGGAATTCGCAACCTCTTATTGTGACTCCTGACTTGCAAGATGAATAAAAGTATGTATATCTCGGGTGAGTACTTACCCAATCAACCACAAACTACATCTTAACTGTATTCACTTAACCTTCTTGGGGCTTTTAAAATTGGATCATAACGAAATGGAGTCGTCCACCTGTCGATTTGGCCTCGTTGAAGTAATTATGGTGCGATTTAAAATTTTATACGCCCTTCAATTATAAATCGATTGGAAATATCAAGTTTTTTCTGGGATATTATTGTCAGCATTATTTTGCAATTTTCACCATTTCATTCAATGTGAGTGACATTTTCATGTACGAGGAGAGTATAACTTTCTTCAGGGTGCATTTTCCACTCCCATTATTTGAGATTTGGCGCAATAATGGCGATACAATATGAAGTTTGGGTGGATGCTTATTATTTGATCTCGACTGTATAAATTTTAGTCTTATAATCTTTCCACTTTCTCTTGTAAACCCAACTTTGACTATATTTGGAAGGGGTCTATTCATTACTTTATGAATATTTCATACAAGTCTTTGTGCCCTTAGGTGGCAAAAAAATGTAAAATCATTAGTGGGTATTACTTCATCCGGCCGTGGGAGAACTGAGTGATTACACTTCGTGCATTATTGCATGATACAAGATGCCTCCAAAAAGTTTCTCGTGTCAATGAGTGTACAACAAAATGCCGCGAACAGCTTGTTGGAACTTGCGGAAAAATTGCCCAACGCGTGTAAACGAGAGAGAGACAAAATGAGAAAAAGTTGGCATTTGAGTCATAAGGAATTAAGAAATCAGTGCAAGTTTAAACGAATAATTTATTATGCAATCGGTGTTCATGTTTGACAAAATTTCGTGGCAGTGAAGTGAATCATCAAAAATGATTATATAAAATATATATTTGCGGTATATTACAAAGGTTCCCTCATTTATTATGTTCTTGCTAGTTCCACCACACCAGTCCTGAGGCAACATTAGTCCAGCTTACTTGGTTGGCCATTGATAGAAACATGCTTGAAAATAGTCCCTCAAATGTTAAATAAGAATATGCATGCCAATGCAAATGAAAGCTTAACCGAACTATGCGATCGACTGTTTTCGACAACTTGTAGGGTAATTGCAATCGCAGAAAGGTATAAAAGTACCTTTGGAAGACATTTCAATTTTATCGCTATCAAGGAGCAGTCTTAAGAGAGATTCATTTTTTAGTACAATTCGAATCTTGCATTTGTGGTGAGAAGAGATCCGGAAAAAAATTCAGTGGCAAATGATTCATATTTCCCGGGGTAACGTTCAGAAAAAAATTATTTAATTTTTCATATGGTATGAAAAAATTGAATTCACTTAACTGCTTACATTGTGTGGTCAACTTCTAAGTCTTGATTGGGCTACCTCCATTGTTCCAGAATATTTCGTCGGCTGATTACTAAATCCAGAATGGAATTATTTTCATAAGAAGTATAGAAAAAATAATTCACTTTGCGATGAATTCACGCAAGATATGACAAGATAACCACTGTAGACTTCTGTAAGCATAGGAAAAATGTAAAAAAACACTTAATGCACTAAATAAGGTTCGATATAGAAAATAAATTATGTCACCGAAGATAAGAATTAATTGTGTCATCTAAAGAGTGTTATCTGGATAAATTGGGACTCTGTTTACCGGTGACCTTCAGCCAACGTCTCCTGCTGTCGCTCGTCGTCATATTTTGGAAACAAGTCTTGCGTCAGATCTATTAGGTTACGATAAAGTGCTTGAGTAGCAACTTAAGTGAATAAGACGATTATTTAACATAATATTTCTCAATTTCTGCTACCTTTTTCATGAGGCGTGGCCCCCACGTGAGTTCATGAAGGCTATGAATGAGGAATTTCTTCTTTTCGTTGTCATCTTTAATGATGATAAAATTTTATTTCACAAATTCAATTGATTACACTGTGTTTATCAGCAGTTTATTTCACAACATATAAATATATTAACAGGGATTGCAATTGACACAAAAGTTTGCTCAATACAACATAAATTGAAATACATTGACTATATGCAATTAGCAACAGAACAATGCAAAATAAGTAGCAATTTATGAAATAATAAATAAATATAACAGGCCCACAGTATGCACTTTTATTTTTACAAAGTCAGATTTGAAATCACGGTCTCGGGAATTGAACTGCCTTTGTCATACAAGATCATATGTTCGACCATCTTTGTCATACGAGATCGGGCAGTGATACAATCCATTCTTACCTGTCATACTAATTATAATCATTCACTTTTGCACCTGAGATGACAGAGGGTGGCGCATGGGGTGAACTACCAAGTATCTAATGCATTTTGGCTAACATTAATGCTTACATTAACATACTTAAGTCCAGAAACTCATGTCCAGAACTCCCACCAATAATCTCGAAGTAACGAACGAAGACATCCTAATATAAAATTATCCTCCTCATTTGAAGAATCATATTATACCAGCATTTCAACGTTAAAAAGTGTCGGCATCTCTCATAAACTCTCGAAAACACCTGTCCGAAATATTAAGGCTGGCGGGAGTAGAGCTCTAAGTTATTAAATACGGCTGCAAAAGCGTTTGGCATAATGAGTGAGATGTGACTGCGATTTGAAAAAGCAAAGTATGAAGATGAGGTTCAAAATGGAAATACTGGAAAATTGGGTGAAGGATTTGGATTTCTATAATTTACTACTCAGTTGAAGAAAAAAACTAGAAGACAGGAAATCTGACAAGAATGCTGAATTATATTTTCAGCAACTGAATAAAACGTGAATGCTAAAAATAAATCCAAAATAACGGATCGTGGAAGAAGTTAAATTGACACATTTGCCAAGATTTTGGGCATCAAAGCAATAAGTTAATGAATGTTGCCTGGAGAGGGTTAGGATCACGAGTGATGGAAGGAACAAAAAAATAAATATGTTGAGTTATTATTGTGATAGATAAAGGGGCATTAGATCAGAAGAAGATGACGCAAGTTGGATAGAAAAAAGCATTTACTATGCCTCAAAGTATTGCAGAAGTTTGATTTATTCTTATTTAGGAAATCATGTCAATCAGTACAATGTAAAAGAGCATTTTTTCAGCAATTCGTGACTGATTTACAAATTTGTAATTTGTGGATAATTCTAACGTGCTAGAGGAAAACTATGGTTATATTTTAAATCATCGCATCTAATTTCAGTAGAATCAGTGAAAATTATCAAAATAATTGTTGTCATCCCAAGTTTTGCAGGCCTGTGCTACATTAGGCAAAAAAATGTCATTGCAGGTGACCTTATGATAGTATTGTTTCTGACAGGTTGGTATAAATGAAAAGTTACATATAATCATCTGTTATAGCCACAAGTCCTTGTCTCCTTACGCGATCACTCACTTCAAGTTGCCATACTTTCTCTCCTGGCCTTCAGACTATCTCTATCTATTATCTACCGTATTTGACGGCATATAAGACGAACCTTTTCTCAAAAATAATAGCTCAAAAAAATCACCTGCGTCTTATATGTGAAGGTTCGACCTCCATGGGTTGACGTTCAATACTGACTCCATTATATTTATACCAATTATATTTAATAATATATATTTATTATTCAATTGAAGAATGTTGTAGTTGTTATTGTTATTATTAAGCTCATTGCTATTATGCGATGTTATTTATCGTTTATTTATTATATTATATATTATTATCGTTCTGCTCGCTTCTGCGATATCGAAGGAGTTGGGAGCGAGATATCGAACGAGCTTGATCGTATTTGATCACAGCTGATTATAAAAAAACAGCGTGTGCTCTTCTTGCTGAGTGGAACTGTTTGTTTAAAAAAATTACCCTCATAAATATGTCAACAGGAGACAAGAGATTAAGTTACACAATTCAATTTAAACTAAGAGTGTTAGACTACGCTAAGGAGCATGGAAACAGAGCAGCAGCAAGGCATTTCGGTCCACCACCTACCGAAAAAATGATACGTACCTGGCGTCTGCAAGAAGATCAAGTGAATACCGCTAAAAAACAAAAACACAATCTTCGATGCCCAGTCCCATGTTGGCCTGAACTTGAGAATGCCATAAAAAAGTGGGTGGTAGATAAAGAGGAATTCAGGGATAAGCGTTTCATCCAAAATGATAATTAATGAGGCCAGGGGATTAGCAGAAAAACGAGGGATTCAGAACTTTTCAGGATCTGAAGGCTGGTGCTACAGGTCCATGAAAAGGCATGGCTTATCAATGCGCACAAAAACAACTATTACACAGAAAATGCCAGCAGATCATGAAGAAAAGATATTAGCATTTAATAGATTTGTTATAAATGCACGAAAGAAAACTTGTTTTGAACTGGCTCAAATAGGAAATATGGACGCAATTCCACTGACATTTGATGTACCATCCAACAAGACTGTGAGTGTCAAAGGATCTAAATCAATTTCCATAAAAACCACCGGTCATGAAAAAACCCACTTTACAGTAGTTCTAGCATGTTGTGCTGATGGCACAAAACTACCACCGTTTTTGATATTCAAAAGAACAACTCAACCGAAAGAAAAACCTCCGATAGGTGTATTTGTTCATGTCCATCCAAAAGGCTGGATGGACGAAGCTGGAATGAAACTGTGGTCTCAAAACATATGGGCGAGGCGAACTGGTGGACTCTTAAGAAAACCCTCTCTTTTGGTTTGGGATCAGTTTAGAGCCCATGGAACTGAAACCATTAAGACTAAGGTGGGAGAATGAAAAACCCAGATAGCTGTCATTCCTGGTGGACTGACGAGCCAATTGCAGCCTTTGGATGTATCAGTGAATAAGCCATTTAAGTAAAACGTGCGAGAACGATGGAACAAGTGGATGGGAGACCCACCTCACACCCACAGGTAGAAAGAAGCGGCCCACTTTTTCTCAAGTGTGCGAGTGGGTAAAGAAATCTTGGGAAGACGTAAGAACTGAAATAATTGTTAAGTCTTTCAAGAAGTGTGGTATCAGTAATGCTCTTGATGGGACTGAAGATGACGCAGTATTTGAAGACAGTGATGCTTGCGATGATGGAAACTGTAGTGATTTTGAGGGAAACTGTGACGATTTTTTCATCTTTTATGACGTTGATAATGATTATGACAAAGGATTTTGTGGCTTTGAAAGTGACTGAAGTCTTATTTCATAATTGGGAATGTTTTCCCCTAATTCTGTGCTTTTTTTTTGTACCATGTTCAGTTGTATTGTGTACTTTTATGAACAAATTTATATTTTTTTGGCAATTACATCAATGATTGTGCCACCTATTTGGCTTTTCTGAAGCATAAGAACTAAAAGGAACTAACGTAAGTTGTTGGGATGCCGCGCCTTCGCGCGGACTTTTTTCTTGTGCGTGCCATACTGAAATGAGGGTGCGTCTTATATGCCGTCAAATGCGGTATTTTATTTCTTCCCTCCCCCCGCTCACCTAAAATATCCTCCTGTATTATGGCCCTCAGCATGCCCTCGTCCATTACCAAACCAATCACATATTCACTAATTTTTCGCCAGAAATTAGTAGCTGCTAACATCTCCGTGAAATAGAAAGTGGATCTAAACGAAGACATTCCGAGACATCTCTGCGTCAACCGAGACAAATTTGCTAGCCCGGCGGGATTTAATCACTCCTAATCTTCCTTGCTAATCCAAAAGACAGTAACTGACAAAATTACTTATTTTGAGATTGGAGTTGATTGTGTTATTTTCATCCTTGAGTATTTCATAAATTTAACAAAAGGACCGTATCTGTAGCGGTTTACCAGGAGTCACGTCCAGCTCTCACCGTTACTACCGTTAACATTTCAGTTTTAAAGGCCTGGTAACAGTAACTGCATGGCTTTTTCCCAGAGAATCTCATTACTTTTGTTCCCTTTATTATTCATCTTCATTCCGAATTGACAATATGAGCATCAACTAAATTACAATCTCTTCGAAGATGAACTAGATAAAGAATTAAGACTCGAAGGTGAAAACTTTAGCATGCAATAACTCAGAACCAACAATGATGCAGTTACTGTATTTTAGCTTAGCAGGGTAGTAATCTCCTCTGGCTCTCTCTTGCTATCACCCTCCACCCTGTGTCTTCAATTGGTCGACTTCCTTTCCCTCCACCGCAACTCTGCAAATCTCCTCCCCATCCATATGTCAACGCTTGCTTCTTATTCACATTCTCTTTATTCCGAGTCCATGTTTCTGCGCCATACAACTCAATACTCCTTGTGACTGACTTTCATTTTTGCCTCCACGCTCGTACACGATTTCCCAGGCATCAGTTTTCTCGTACCTACCTACATGAAAGTTTCTTATCACTCGCGCCAATCTCTTTCTAATACCTACCATTACCACTACTCTTAATTTCCCGTCAATATACTACGCAATTAATTGAAATGCTCTACCAGCCCCAGTTTTTCCACTTTAATGATGGACCTCGCTTTATTTGTCATAGAATAATCTCATTAAGTTTTCTCATGATTGATCCACATTTCTTATTTTTTGCACCGATTTTCGAACTAGTGTATCACTGTAATGAATACAATTTATCAATGCATGCTGTCCTTTGGATGATCGATTACTTAGCGCTTGGTCGTCTGAGAATGTATAAAAAATGCTCCTCCACCGACTAACCTAAAAGTGACTGAAGTCTTATTTCATAATTGGGAATGTTTTCCCCCAATTCTGTGCTTTGTATTGTACCATGTTCAGTTGTATTGTGTACTTTTATGAACAAATTAATATTTTTTTGACAATTACATCAATGATTGTGCCACCTATTTGGCTTTTCTGAAGCATAAGAACTAAAAGGAACTAACTTAAGTTGTTGGGATGCCGCGCCTTCGCGCGGACTTTTTTTCTTGTGCGTGCCATACTGAAATGAGGGTGCGTCTTATATGCCGCCCTTGTTTCAGTGACTCCTTGTAGTCACTAAAACAAGGGCGCGTTCCCGCTTTTATTTCTTCATGTAGCTATTCCCATTCACTTTCCTTCTCCAATTTGGAGCATTAAGTCACAATTGAACGGAATTTAAATTAATGTAATGAGAAAACGACCTGGTTTTTTGGGCCTATCCCGGCGTCTCACCCGGTTGGCGAATTTGTTTCGGCCACCGTTGAGATGTCTCGGAATAACTCCGTTTTGGCCCTCTTTTCACCTCACGGAGATGTTCATAGTGAATGATTTATGGCAAGAAATTTTTGTGAGCCGGAAAACTGAATCAAATTGTATCACGCATCCCCGAAGGCTACAGACCAGGGTTGGGCCATCTTTTTGGGAATGCATGCCAAAGTCGGTCAAATCTCTTGCACAACATTCCGCGTGCCGATCAAAATGTTGGCCAGCAGAACGCTCCCTGTGGGAACAGACATTTTAATATCCTAATGAGAAATTCACTTTTTTTAGGATTAGGCTGGCTTTTACTCGCCGGGACTTTCTTTTAAAGGTGTCACCAAAAAATTAAAAATAAACACCACAGGGATTTGTTTCTCAAGCCCGAAGAAAGTCATCGGCGTGCTATAAGTTGCCCACTACTGTCCTTGGCTGACCGTTGAGTGATAAACAATGAGCAGTCAGAGTAGAGCTGGAGAGGTTAGTCAATATGAGGAAGAGACGCCGAGATGAAGTCTAACTGAGCAACATTATTTTTCAACATTTCCCGGACGGCCAGAGGATTAACTTGGCTGGGACCAAGAAGGGTTCAGCTACCTCGCTAGCAACGAGATTCGAACTTGGTACTCCAGAGTTTAATACGAGTTCTAATGAGACTACTACCGCTACTAAAACAAGCCACCACTGTTATAGACAATAATTTTTTTATTTTGTAATTGCAATCATGGAATAAAATTGCTGCACTACATCAGTCTACCTTTTATGAATTACCCCAGAATTTTTTCCCAGTTTTGGTACTTACAAAACTATAATTTAAAATGTCCAGTTTGTTTATCATCAGAATATGTTATTACTAGTCATGGATGCAATCATCAGCTGAAAAGAAGTGAAGTTGATGATTTTGCTGTAAACCAATTTTTGGGAAAACAACTTCTGATTAGACAACATGTTACTAATTTAGATACAAGGAACCATTATTTCCCTATCGAATGGATTCATTTCACCAAATACTGGTGATGGTATTTCATAAAGATATCAAAAATTATGTTCCATAGAAAGAGGAACATTTTCTTTTCATCATAAATTGCTCGTGGCTTACGGGCATGGGATCACGTTCCAAAAGAGAAGGCCAATTAAATGGCGAGGATGCGGACGTGACATTTTATCTTTGTCTTTATGAGAACGTTGGCATCAGATGGCGACGGTCAGGGTTATATTTAAAAATAACCATCGAGTGAAGAAGAAATTTCCCCTCGCATTCTATGCCTTTCAGCCGCAGGGAGGTCCACAAGTGAAAATTTATCAGTATTTATTGGTGATTTTCAAATCATTCTGCAATGCACATGATATCATACGTAGACATGAGCCATGGTGGAAAGACATGCATTGAAAAAGATGGAATCCACCATTATTGAATAAATTAACTTAACCGGGAGTAATACCCTGGTCTCCCAATTGCACGTCAGGTGTGATAGCCAGTTACACCGCCAAGCCATATTAGTTCATTACTAACTTCAGCTGGGGTTCGTACGGACTAGATTTTCTCGTAAAAAGTTCACAAACAAACTCAAGAGATGTGATAGTACTTGGAAAGAGACTGTATCGGAAGATAAATCCAACATTATCGCTTTATCACTAGAACGCTCGGACTTAGTCACCCTTTAGAAAGCCCGTGGGGCGTAATTTCAACTCCACTTATAGGAAAGTAATTTTTTCTAATTAAAAAGAAGCCTGATCTGAGTAGTAGCATTTCGTTTACATATTAATTTATTTCCTATTACACTTTTGCAGCCGTTAAAGACCAGCAATATTAATCAAATCTGCAAGGATGACAAATTGACTATTTCCTTAATTGGCAGCCGTTTTCTTGATGATATCGTCGGAATATAAAATTGATTCACTTCAATGACGGGCAGTCGGCTGCTTGAACTCAAGAAGAGTAACAAGAGAATAAGACTGTTCTTGACAGGGTGGCTGTCCATCTCTCAACAATATGATTTCCACCCCTCATATAGTTTCCTTCCCTTATATTGTGTTTAAACTCAAGACGGAGTCGCGATGGTACAATGCGGACGGAGATGAATGAAAGCGGGAGATCGGAGTGAGGGTGAGTTGGTGTGACGACTTCAGAATGAATAGTATACATTGATAATACACTTCCAGGACAGTTTTTACCAATTCATTGCACTCAGGAGTGACAGTCACCTTCATTCAAGCAATCTGTATGTGTGACGGAATCGGTTTGACACCTCACGGGCGTCCTAAGTTAATCTGTAATTAACTCGAACGTTTTGAAACTTGTGATATCAACTTTTTACGCAGTGTAAAAAAGCAGAGATTTGGGAAAAGTCATGAGAGGAAACGGCTTCGACAATGGAACTAAAAAAGTAGCAGCCATTTTTCCGGGCGAAGGAGTCGAAATGACGTCTGCGGGCGTTTTTGTGTTAAAACTAATAACTTTTGACAAATCCAAAATCACTGCAGAATTTGCAAATTATGCAGTACACAGTCACGCAAAGGACACTCTACGCGGTTCATTTTATTGTACAAACGAATGTATGTACTCTCATGAGGAAAATTGACCGTGTAAAACGGAAAATTGTGCAATTATCTGCATGACTGAATGGGAAATAGAACCTGCTCTAATTTCATACATTTTCTCCTACAATATATGATACATTTTATCGCAAAAACGAATTTATTGTACAAGAAAATGAATGGAATTTGAGCAGCTTCTATTCCCCATTCAGATAATCATACTATTTTCCGCTTAACAAGGTACGATTTTCCTCATGAAAGAGTTCATACATTCGTTTTTACAATAAAATGTACTGTGTAAAGCGGCCTCAATAATGAAAATAAAAATTTGAAATTACGGTTAATAATTCATCTTAACATTTGAAAATGTGCCAAGGGATTGATTAACGCTTTTGTTAACGCTGAAATTAATCTTTGAAATGACTTGCACTTATAGATATCTGATCAATGAATAGACCTTTGGAACATTTAATGGAATATAGTGTGAGTTAAGATTGTATTCATAAATCATACTTTTCTTTTGGGCAACCTACAATCTACAAATCTGGAGTCTGTGGACTACTCAATCGGAGACGGCCACGTGGTTATCTGTCTCCGTTCTCTACCCGTTCCCGTTATGCTACTGCGTCTCTATACATTATGCAACGAAAGCATTAAACTTAAGGTTATCCTATTAAAACAAATGGATGACCTTAGGCTTCCGGTTCAGCGGAGCAACACGAATTTGTTTCCATCCTCGTCTGTACACAATCGATAAGGAAATTGCGAATTAAAGAATGAGATGGAGATCACATTTTTTCGTTGAATAATGTCATAGTTGTTCCTTACGAGTCGTGTTCGAGCTACCTACCTAGCGGAATCAATCGAAAGAAAAATTTTATGTCGTAATATCTGGTATAACGGTGATACACAATCCTTAATGCGTATTCTGCAGAGTATCTGGCGTAGTTATCATTATACACGCATGCTGTCCGTCAATTTCGCGCATTGAAACCTTCTGTTTATATGCTACCTCCGAGACCGGTTGCACGTGTTGGAGTTTGTGTTTGTTGGTGGAGAATGTGAAAGCCTTGCGCATGCAGGTTTGTAAGACGCACTGATTTTGATCGGACAGCTCTTCGCTATTTGTGTTAGCAGCCGCTTATCCCGACAAGTTCTGGACTGTTCTTTTTGCTACTCTCATTCCGCTTCAAAATTCCTTTAGCCCTAATTATGCATCTACATGTACGAAATATGAATGAATATTTAAAATTTATTGTCATCGTACGCTTTTATTGCTACTGAGAATATTTTCTTCGCGATTTTTCTAATTTTTAAGGGCCATTCAATCGCTTTTATGGCATTTTTCCGAGATTAGAGAGTGGTTTCTTTCCTTGCTTTTGTCTCTTAGCTGTTCTTTTCCTTATTGGCTTATTTTAGACTGGCTATCACACAGAATAACTAGTTAAAAGGAAGGTCACGTTTGCTGCGTATTTTTTTCTTGTAATTACGAGCAAAACCCCTCCCAATCATTAACTTTCTGACGTCAAATGCAGCCTTTTATCGCTTTTTTTCAGGCAATCATATTCTTGATTGTGGCGGATGAATGGTGATGTCTTTTGCAATGTTCGTTTTCCTTTCTTCTTCGTCGCTTGGGAGATGGGTTTGGCATCTTTAGGGTGCACTGACTTGCTCTCAGAATTAAATGGATAGGTTTGGCTTTGTATAATGGTAAAATATTTAACATTATTACTTTTGATGGCCTGATCGGAGATAATCTTGCCGCCAAAAACAAAATTACATCCCAAAGAGTTCGATTTGTATTTTTGTATAGATTCGAGTAATTCTCTTCCGTTCTTGAACTGTGAAACGATGTTTCGGAACATATAACCCTACATGATCGTGTGGTCGATAAAGCAATGAAGAATGAGATGACTTATAGCCATAAAATAAACAGTTTTTTGTCATGCATACGGAGTGATACATAAAATTAACAGCTTTTTATCATGCATACGGAGTGGGTGGCAGCAGGTTGACGGAGCAAGACTATAACATTTACAAATTACCGCGCAAGCCATATCAAGGTTGTTTAGCTGGGGGTGAGTTATCATTAACGTGCATTATAATATTCATATGACTATAACCAGCATCAAAATTACAAGTATGTACCTAAGAGAAAGACAATTAACGACAAGTTGAATCACAAAAGTGAAGTAAGATTTGAATAGAAACAACATATAAGAAAAGAGGGACCAGCATAAGAGACCTGGAGAGATATTGTGTTTAAACTGATGGTAGGTAGGAGAGAGAGAGAAATAATTCTAGTGGTGCGAAGAAAGAAAAATAGTCGTAGCGAAAAGATGGAATAATGTTGGAGGGAAAGAAAACAAGAAAGGAGAAGAAATTGGAATTGAGTTTTGGTTGAATTTCCATCATCCAGAGACTCGGGATCGCATTTCGGTATTGGCAGGGATACTATCTTTGGAATCCCAACGCCAACTTGAGTGTCCAATGGAAATCACCCTCAGGTGCAATACTCTGTCTGTTAGTACGTAAAATGTTGGCGACTTGACACCTCTCGCCGTGAGGAGTCCGTAGTTGCCGATACAGAGATTTCCTCCCGTCTTCTTCTTTTCCGTTGAAAATCCCACCTATCCTCTTCTATAACGTAACAGATCTCTGGTATTGGTTTCTTCCCAATTAGAGTCTTCCTTAATGAACATTTGGTAAACATGGTGCAATTTGACGTCACGCAATTCCGAGGCCCAATGTGTAGGTGGCCCAAGAATGTAGTGTTTGAGCTATAGTTTAATATATATTGGAGAATCAATATGAGATGCATGGGATAAATTTTATAGTACTAAATTTATGGAAAATTGGACTATATTAACATAAGTGACATCATTTCATTGATAAAAATTAATAAAATGGCATGAATTAAGCATATTAAATTTTTAAAGATGCTGACTTTTTTACATACTTTTTAAAGACGGTTTACTATATGCTTGAAAATTTAACATTTTTAGCGTTATATATAATCTAATTTCAAGAAAGCCTTGATAAATTTAGACTAAACGAAGCGTTGTGTGTAGCATTTGTTTGTTGTTAATCTAAAAAGACCAAAACCCGTTCGGTATTGTATTTTTGAAATTGTATTCAAATTTCAATATGAACTCTTTGTCATGTTAGAATCGTAGAAAATCACAGCATGATGCAAGTAAAATTATTTTTCATAATATCTAATGTAAGGCTTCGTAGAGTGAGTGGAAAAGCATTTGTTATGGCAGATTGAATAACTAACAAAGCGTCGGAGGTAAATGTCAATGATTCCCTATGAGAGGACGCAGTACTTTGGAGACACTCAAGATTGAAGTGGGTTTGAAAGACGTGTTGGTCCTGTTGGTTGATGAGTTAGACGAACGGAGAGGTCAACAAAGACTCCTTACTTGATATTATAACTGTAAATTTGTGAGAATTATGGATTTCAACGCTTGAAAGCCACCTCCAAATTTTTCATAAATTCGATTGTGGTGGTAGCAATAAGATTTTATCACGGGTTACTAGGGAATAGTTCAAGATAGTCTTTTTCCCAGGCGACATGACTTTCTTTCAGAGGATCTAATGGTAACAGTTACAAATCCTCTCAATCCTCTGAAAAAATGGAATACCACAAAGTTACCAAGGAACTTGTACTATTTATGACATGACTTTCCTTTCATGACAATCCCATCATCGATTGTGTGCAGACTTATCCAGACTGTCCTACTTGCAAAGAAAGCAGCCATTCCTACTTAGAATATAGTTACTGATTTAATGTATGATGGCAATAACCTTCACGTATCCGCATATTTACGATGGGTGGTCTTGATAGCTAAGTTTTTCAAGAAACTTCGCAGATATTCGAAGTATGTCTTCATATGTAATACCTTACTTATATGAATAGAAGGCAGTGCACTCGCAATTTGAAAAAAAACAGCTTCGAAGCTAAAATTAGTGGAATTTATAAAAAAAAGTCTCTTCTGCTCACTAATTACCTATAGAAACTCTCTAGTATGAATGATAGCACCAGATCGTTTCAATCACTAACGGCAAATGGTCGTTTCTCATTTCGTAAAATTAAGAAGTCCAGCATTGCTTTATGGAAGGAAATCACTAATTTAATTTGAAAAAGAATGTCTCTTTTTGGACGGAGTTGATTATTGTGTTTGATCAAATTAGAATTAGAGAAATAAAGTATTTACCCAAAATGTCGGATGGGTTGATACTTTCGTTTCATTCCTTTTTGACATTCTAAAAGTATTCGCCCCGTGTATTAGTTTCTTTTACAAATTTGGCGTTTAATTAATTGGGACACAAAATACTGTATTTTCCTTTGTTTCACCTTTTTTCTATGCTTCCTAACCTTATTGAAAAGAGGCGTTAAACTTTGTGCTAACGAAGTGAATAATAGCACAGATATAATGGCTAGGTAGAATGTTATATATAGAATACTAATTATTTATCTGATAGAGTTCACCTTATGAAAAATAATGTTTTTTCAGATGTCGCGTTGGTTTGAAATACTGCAAAATTTCATTTTATGTTTTAACCGTTAAAACTAACTTGAAAGCAGGATAATACTGTCGACTTGCCTCCGTACTCCCCACGACACCATCAAATCCTATCTTCCTTCCTTTAATTAAGGATAATACTTAAATTTAACCTGCTTCGCTGACTGAGATAATTTTGTCGGTAGCTGTCTGTCACTTGCAGATAGGACCAACAGCATCCGGAAGAATAGGATCACCCCTTTACTCGAGACGAGCCCAGCGATGCTAAACATAGGTGACGAAGCAGAAATCGGTGTTTCCGTCCTGGTAAGCCGTTGCCTTGTACCTTCACTCAAACATGTCACTCCGAATAGACTCGCGTGTCAGAAGACTGCGATCGGAAATGATTTATCCCGATGATCCTCGAGAGAATCAAATTGCTTGAATGGGTGACTGCTTAAAACATTTTTCTTATCCTGTCTGCAAATATATGGAATCAATAGGCCTGTTACGACCGTATACAGTCTTTTCTTCTTTTGCATGGACGTAACAGAGATCTTCTCTCTCCATCTCTGTTACTCCATATTTTGTTGGTAATCTCCCTAAATTCATTATTTCTATGCGTTCTCTCAGTCTGTTTCTGTGCCCTCGTACCATTTCATCTATGCCTTGTCCGCAGATTTATAACCGTCAATCGATTTTTCTTTTCCTGTCCGTTCCTATGTAGACAGCTGCTCCTTAAAAAAAATTGTCAGATGTTTGTATACTTTCTACGTTCTTTGGCAATTGTCAGGTTCTCGCCGGCGTTTAGTGAATTATTTCATTATTCCCAAAACAAGGATACAGGAAACTTTAACATCAGGTGTTTTATCAATATAATAAACGATAGTTAGGAGCTTCAGGATATGGGTATGGGAAAACTTATACCCATATCCTGATTGGTGACAATTCCACTCTGGCAGGAAACGAAACTTCGGTTTAGCAGGCGAAAACGTCACTCTGTCGCCACTCAGGAATTGACATTGTTTTGTAAAATTTTATTAAGTCATTTTTACTACTTTATTTTTTGCTGTATTGTATATACCGTTGGTGTAATTGAAGCCAGCAAGTTTCTTCAGAATGATCCAGAAGGGAAAGAAAGAAAC
Organism: Ceriagrion tenellum; assembly: GCA_963169105.1. NCBI lineage: Eukaryota > Metazoa > Arthropoda > Insecta > Odonata > Coenagrionidae > Ceriagrion > Ceriagrion tenellum. Next base: position 103,010,711 of record OY720632.1, on the reverse strand, counting down.
GATTCCTTCGGAGATTATCAACGTGGGAATCTTCATTTTTTCCTATCGCCACGTGCTGCTAGTTTGTTCAGAGCAACTACCATATTATTCGAGATCGTCATTGAGTCGGATATGGAGGACGGAGGACTTGGCGAGATAAACGTTGAAGGGAAGAGGAGGAGGAATCTGTGGGAGAGGGGGCGTGGGGGGGGGGGTGACGTGTGGAAGGAGGAGGCATCCTCTAGAAGGTGTGTGGCACTGCCCTGACTCCCGATTGGTCTCGGAGATGCGGGCGTGCGTTTTATGGGTAGGGGAAGGGGCAAGGGACCTTGCCAGTGTTCCCGACACCAGTGAAGGATAAAGCGATAATTATCGTAGCGTCATCGCTGTATGCAGATCAGGATGCATTTGACTGTGAACTTCAACCGCGAGTGCATTTTGATCCAAGCCACCAAGCCGAAGTGCAATCTATCATTTACTCCATGTTTATCTTGCCTCCGCTCTGGAAAAGTGACTTTGGAGGTCTCAGTTCACATCTTTTGCTGACGCTCAAAGTCCGGCCTCGCGATGAGATTTCTAGTGGAGCCAGAGTTGTGAGCAGTTCCATTGATTTATGTCTATTCTCTGATTGAAGTGCTTCGGCCAAAATCGCTGTGGACAGCGGATGCTAGTAGATAGGTGCAGATCAAGCTGAATTTATGCCGTCAAGACAGCATGTGGCAGTGAAAAAATAGCTCAATTCTATTATTCTGACTATTCGCTCTTTCCCATCTCTTGTCCAGCGGTATTCTTCACTCCGCGAGCCATAAGGTCGCGGGTTCGACTCCCGCCTTGGACAAAGATTTTAAGTCGGTCTTTAAAGTCCAAGTCGACTTCTCCGCCTGTTATCCGGCTCTATCATGCATCTATTTCTCAACCAACATATTGAGGAAGTTGGACCGAGATGTATCAACTCATAACATTAAATGAATTTGTTTTCATTGTCAAGAGAAATATGTCACCTTTCAGTGGTTTCATTACAAATTGATTTATGCAAATAAAACATAGTTTTTTTCCGTCATTAATGGTATGATATTAGCTTCACCTTTTTAACTGCAATAAATTTTAAAATATAATTTAATATGTCTTCCTATGAAGTACAGAGAAATATCTCCCTTATGTCCCTATCCTGCATTTGTCCTTACTGATTGATGTACCCCTCCCTGTAGTCCCCACCTGGAGATCAGATTGGGGGACTGTTTTACCTCCGGAATATTTCAATGGGAGTGATGCCATCATGTCGTATATGTATTTAAAATGCAGGGCTGCATTTCTATGGAGACTAATGTGGTGGTTTCCCCCCGTTGCCTTCCACATCGCAGTACCCCGACCGATTCCGTGAACTTCACACTTTCTCGAAGTTGTTAATACCGGTTCGATCTTCTTGATCTGCGCAAACATTGCCTTCTGCAGATACTGCTGCCGCACTAGTGGGGTCAATTTTGGGTCACAAAAATCCACAGGTCACAAAAATCCACAGGGAAAGAGGATGCCTCGGTAGCTTAACAGGCTAAAGCACTCGGTCGGAAATTGAGGGATCCGGGTTCGAATCCCAATCAAGGTGGATGATTTTTTTCTCTGGGGAATTTCGCAGAATCCATAGAGTTCAAAGCATTCATCTTCGAAGCGCTTGTGCGAGTGGGTCGCCTTTTTCCGATGGTTAATCGGCCACTTAATCGCTTTTCCGGTGAGCTCGGCGTTAAAGGTAAAACTGCACCATAAGTCACATGTGCGAAAGAATCACCAAAGCAAACATATTTTGATTGTTCAACTTTAACAGTATCGTTAAAGTGTTGAAGAGGATTGTCTTACGTAGTAGTGGAGATTTATCTACCTTCGAAAATATCGCTCGTTGTACCCCCATAAGCTATGGAGCTTAGGGTTTAGCTTATCAATCAATGAATAAATTCAAATTTCCCGATAGCATTGTGATAGAAATTGTTTTCTCTCACTAAATCGTTCAGTAAAAGTGGCTCTTTTGGTTTACGTCTCGCCTCTTGCATGTTGTAATTTCCAAGTAGTTCTGTGGAATAAACAGATGAAAACTACTGGAGACGCTGAACTATGAAATTCACTTTCGTCAACGACAAATTTGTTAAAAGATGTGCTTCTACCAATTGCTATGCAGCCTCTAAATTTCAGCCGATGACTCTTGATCATAATCCTAATGATTATAGATTGAAAAACTTAAAAACTCAATACGATCTTATGTGGAATTCACAGAGTTTTTCTAACTATAATCATGAAGTTATTCCACCAGGTTACGCCCGAAACCATCAAATGATTATCCTAATACCTTAATACTACTTATACAAGGTATGTCGTTTCTGCTACCAAAACGAAGTCCGTTTTGTAAATGATGTCATTCGAATTATACGAGCAGCAGACCAATAGAGACTTTACAACTATCTCTGAAGGAATAATGGATAATAGCTCCCACAGTTTGTTTTTATCAACGACACAATCCAGTCTGGATGATATTTGCATCGTTAAATACTGATAAATAACATATTTGATCATTAATAGTCAGTAAATGTGTAGTTATTAAATATGAATCCATGTTTACTGAGGGAATAACACTAGCTATATTTTATTGACAAATGAAATTTGATTGGCAGAAGTTTGAGGAAACCCAACATTGTGACCAGGTTCTCCACCTCGAAGTAAATCGATGACTTGATGTCGTACCCCAAACAGCGGATTTCTAGTACCAAGAAAGAGGGAGTTTACAAGATAAACTACATCAATGGGAAGTCCTACTTCGGCTAGACCGGGAGTTCGCATGCGGAGTAAAGGAACATCAAAAGGCGACAGAGAAGAAATAGTTCCACCTATCAGTAGTCGCGAAGCGCTAGTGGTCTGGATCAGGCTACTCCATTTGAATCCAAGAATTCGTGTATTAGAAAATACTAGTTACAAGTTGACCACGTGGTCAGGTGGTGACAAACATCAATACATTGAATGATAGTGCAATAAAACATATCTATGATAAAATGTAGCCAAGACAAACAGCACAACAGTTATCCCTCTTTTCAGTCTTTTCTTGAAGAACCTTACATTATAAGGGAATGGATCGTAAACATTTACGGCCAGTACATTCCATACAATATCAAAAACTTGCATGAGATGCCGAGGGTCTCCAATTATTGACCCCAAGGGAGTTGGAGAAAGCCCCACAGAAGACATTTAGAAAAGGTCATTGGACTATACGGGCAATGAAATAAAAATATATATATACAGACACACATATGAAGCCAATTTTTAAGACAAAGTCTACATATCCTTTTAAATTTATTTACAGACCCAGGTAAGGGATTAAAGACTTCCTCAGGTAACTCTTTCCACTCTTTAATTCTTCGATTGAGAAAGGAGTTTTTCATTATATTTGTTTTTTTAATTTTATGTTGAATTGTTGGTCCTTCCGCCCTATAATCCTATCCTTAAGCTTCTTTCCGCTCTTTATTTTTTACTATTTTGTACATCTCACATAAGCCGTTCACCTTTTATCTCAGAGTGATTCCCACCCTAGCGATACTCTCATTTCTATCACAATATTTACAATTCAATGCCTTCCTATAACGAAACTGGCCGCCTTTCTCTGTACATTGTCAAGATTACGAGAATGGAATTTTTCTTTTGGGTCCCAGAATATCGTTGGATACTCTAATATCGGCCGAACAGCGGAAGCGTAGGCTAGTTCCTTTGTTTCTTTTTTTCTCCTATTGAGGTTCCGCATGACTCAGTGAAGGGTCTCTCTTAGGCCCTGAGTCGTGGCTAGAAGCTGTTCTTACTGTCTAAGAAAGGAATTTTAATGACCAGTTTTACCTCCTTTTCCCTCTATAGCAGCGATGCTATAAACTGTTTTACGTTTTGATACCAATAAATTAAAGGGATAGCTATTGATTATTGCCAAAATGTAAATTAAATAGGTGTTACGGGTTAGAATAATATTTCACTACTCTACTCTACTGCAACTGTGCCAATGCTGTCTCCTTCTATAATATTTTTACTGTGAAATCAACAGATTCAGGCGAGATATCGTGGAAGTTCTTCATAATGTAAGAGAAACAATTGCACTTTTCCACAAATTGCTTTAATGCGTACAACGCGTTTCGGCTCACAGAGCCATCATCAGGTACAAGAGCCTTGCGCCTGATGATGGCTCTGTGAGCCGAAACGCGTTGTACGCATTAAAGCAATTTGTGGAAAAGTGCAATTGTTTCTCTTACATTATTTTTACTGTGCTCTGTATTTTTTTACTATGTAAGTATCTGAGGATCTGATTTTATATTTCGTATTTTGCATTTTTGGAAGTTGTGTCACCAACTTATTGATTTTTAGACCATCATAGAGAACTGTAAAAAAGTTACATAGCCCGGAACAAAAGTACAAGTAAAACGTTATAAACGAAAAGAAGCCAACATTAAAATCGTTGATAAATTTTGTTTGCTGTGAGTAAGAAGTGAATCACTGGTTTGAAATGCATTTTTTTAAATGTTTATAAAATGTAGAAAAACACGAAACATGATCTTTGCATCCTGTTCACCTCCCTTGATCTTTCATTCTCATCCTCGTCCCTCTTTTATTGATTGGACTTCAGTCAATCGCATTCCTTCCCTCGCTCCACCCCTCCCAAGAGTTGCCACACATCTGATTACGAAATTGGGTCGTTGGGGTCTATGATTTAGCTGCAGCTCAGGACAACTTGCGGCCAAATGAGTTTGGTAGACAGTTGTCTATCAGAATTGTTGTTGTATAAAAAATTTTTTTCAGTTCATTGTAGAATGTGCTTGGCGATTTTTTTCCACAATTTTCCATTCGAACCATGACAGCGATTGTGTTATATTGATTTTCAGCTACCTTGTTCCGTTGTTTTTTTAATTAATACTTGGATGTACATAAGATACTGCCTGAGAATTTCTTCGAAATGAAGTTTCTCTGCAATAAAATTTTCCGTCGAATGCGGAAAACATTCGAACTGATGACATTTTTATCAAATGATTGCGCGAATAATTATTTTACCTCGTTACATGTAAATTGAAGAAATAGCATGTATAATTTCCTTCAATAAATATAATACCGTTGAGGGTTCCACTTCGTAAAAGGAGAATAGTTTTTCATATTCACCGGGATGTTTATTAACACAATCCACGAAGTTGACTATTTTGTTTTAAGTATTAACTTCCGTAACGTGGGGTGCTAGGGAAAATTTATTCACATTCTTTTATGAGCAAAATTCGTTGAACACAACGAGTACAAGAAAATCTTACGAGAATCTGCTTCACATTCCGTGGATTTTATGCATGGTATACCTAATTACTCGAGTATTTTCTGGAATTTCAAAGTCTAGAGTTCCTCAAAACTCAATAAATTTAAGACATTGGCCTAATCCCAAGTTAATATTCAGCTTACTCATAAACTCATTGGTATCTTTTCCCCAATTTAATGCACTCTACTCATGAAGCAATTTTCATATTAATGTAAACTTCTGCGATTTTAATGCCTAATTCTGCCTGTTAATTTTTATACCGTCTTCAAGATTAGTCATTGAAGAAAACTTAACCCGTCAATCCATGAAACATTAATCTCACCTCTTCTCCTTTGGATATCCAACCTGGATATAAGCCGTTGAACTAGAGGGATACCATAACATTTCCGGTTTTTCAAGAAGGATCTTGACTGAGAAATAGTCAGTAGTAGGGATGAGTTGATTCCACTTTTTTTCGATCCCGATTCTTTCAAATCGATTCCCGATTCTCGTTTCCGATTCCATCGATTCTTATTCCTAATAACACGTAGGATATTGATATACCAGTAGCGTACGACTATTATTTAAATTCAAGTATTGGCTGAAATAAAATAATGAAGACAATCAAGTCGCTCAAAAAGTAAACATATTTATTAACAAGTACAAATATATCCTCAGCTTATTGAGGTATATAAAAAGTAAAAATTGACAGCCTACAACCAAAATTACTGAGACAAATATGATGTGATGAATGAAATTTCATTTGAATATTTATCTATCTGGAATCGATGGAATCGGAATCGACTTTAGGTGATCGATTCTCGATACCGATTCTAATCCTGAAAATTGTTGGAATCGAGAATCGACATTTGGATTCGACTCATCCTTAGTCAGTAGCGCTATGAGTTTACTTGAGGAACACGTCTGCCTTCTTTTATGCTCAAGTCATATGAACATATGCTTGGATGAATCAGATATAGAATCCCGGAATCGAAGGAAAAGCACCATGCATAAAGAGAAGGCTTCGGAAAAAATGTTATCATCATGGGTTATTAATCTTTGAACTGTTTTGTAATACCACTTCCTATTTCCTGTAGTCTGAGTTCTATTCGTTATATTCCATGTTATGTTCCTCTCAGGTCTCTTTCGCTCTTCGTAGTCTTTTTTCGTGGGCGTTCTCCGTTTTCTCCATTCATACGATATATCTTGGCCGCCTTTCTAAGGATTGTTCAATAAGGATACATGTTCAAAGATTTTTGGAAACGGTTGTGTCAGTGTTAGGTCCTATTTTTCTTATATTTGCCTCGACCGGATTATCTCGCCAGCTTCTCTCCCGATGTCGATTAATTAGTCATTTCATCCCTTGGAGACCGACATTAATATTCTTAACATTAAATCTCGGTCTCAGTTGGTTTCAAGGTACCTCTTTCGTGAAATGCCTCTAACACCCGCCTTATTGTTTACAATGCTCTACGAATTTTTTTCTTGCAGGAAAAAATCTTGAACGAGTACAGGTATTTGTGACGATGTAATATCACGGGATCAGGAAGTGAGGAATAGATCTCTGTAGCCGTGGGAATGTGTAGTGGAGATACTTGAGGGGGCATTGAATTGGAAAATAGATGATTGATAGTTATGCCATTCTCCTTGTTTGCATCCTCTAAAATGACTTCTGGTTTGCTTCATCAATTACAAACGTCGATTAATTACAGTCAAGTGTGGCGGTGACAGACATGTTGTGAGTAAAGTGTGGCCATTCTAAGATCATCAACAGATTATTCCAGTGTTTTAACATTAAAAATTGTTCTGTTAAGTATCGTTTATCTGTAATTATGGGGAAAATTTATAATAATATAAAAAATACTAAAGGTGTTTTGACCGAGATGGTTCCCTAGTCATAATGGAGACCATATACAAATTTTACGTTTAAATTTCCGCAGTTGTAAGCAGTATGAATTAAATATGGCGTTGTTAATGGCACGATGATATACTTTAATGTAACTGAAATTCTAGGTATTTAAATAAAAATATCTACAAAGTTCTTTAATTTGACTTTTTTTCGCGCGGGACGTTTAAAACTCCCTCACGGCGGATTTAAATTTATTTAAGCGGCATTTTGCAATCCTGACAAAACCACTGCGTTGACAACATTATTTAGCTTCAAAAATGGTCAACAAAACATAAAATACTACTATATTACACATATTCAATTTTGTAAAGAGATCTAGGCGGTAGAAATTGTTCATTTTTTTAATTTAATCTCTGTGCAGTGCATAAATGTACCATTTCCCATGTAAAAGGGCCGTTGTTTTTTGTCTAAAATGTCAAAAAAGTAGTTCGGCGTGGGGCTTACATTTTGGTATCTTTGGAAGGGTAAGATATTTGCTCTCTATATTGGGACCAAATTCATATATGTCTAGGTGAAACAATATTTCGATAAAAGTTCTTTAAGGTAGTGCGAGCGAGATAGTTTCCTTATCATATGAAAGACCATATTCGAATTTTACGTTTTAATTTCACCAGCTGTGAGACACTCGAATCAAATATTGCATTATTAATGGTGCAATAATATAGTAGTTTTGCATGATTGAAATTGTACGTAATCAAATGAAAATATCTAAATAAATCTTTAATTTGACTCATTTTTTTCCCACGGTACGTTTGAAAACCCATCAAAACGGGAGGTTTATTGTGATCTCAAAGAATGTGCTGCGCTGACAATATGATTAATTTAAAGAAAAATAGTCGATAAAACACACAAACTACACTCTGTTGATTTTTTGACGAGATCTAGGTGTTTGAAATTCCTCATTTTTTTCAATAAGCTCTCTCTGAAGTGCACACACGCACTATTTCTTATATGAAAGGACTGGTATTTTCTGGCAAATATCTTGGAAAGTAATGAGGTAAGGGGTTGAATTTTTGGTGTCAATGGAAGGGTGATATATCTTTCTTTCAAATGAGACAAAATTCCTTGATTTCTTGGTAAATATGATATTTCGCTCAAACTACCAAAGTGTAGCTCTTTTTTTTTGAATCGTCTGAACTGCTTTTTCACTCCAATTGCGTCACATTTCGGGGTAATAAGCTTATTTCGGGGCTTAAATTCAGCCGGAGCAAAACATTACTTCTTACTATACTGGAATGGACCAAACATATCCCCCGAACTCATCAGTGATTCAGAACTCCGATACTTCTAAACGTAGAAATAAAGCCCTGGCTTAGACGATTGCAGACATGGACTGAAATAGACTTTCAGTTAAACATGCTCTTTACTCAGGTAATTTGAGTTTGGCCCATTCTTCTCCCAAGAATCTTTCGTTAAACACACGGAATGGGCAAAAAATGGGCCACGGAGTTCGTCTCCTCATTGTTGTCTAAAGAAGGCGAGACGCAGTGATCAAGTGATCACCGCATCCGTAAGGGGAAAACCGGCTGAGAATACCCGATATTCTAGTTTCCCTTGCGCTCATGACGAGCAATTCTGTCGCCTGGATTCCGTGAGCTTAGTCCTTCCGGCATATCTTGCCTTTCCCGTCACCACGCTGACACGTAAGGACTTCAAAGCAACCGATTGATACGATATATTTTATCCCGTCGCGTGATCCGCTGCTAGAAAAAAATCTCTCTTCGTTCCTGACACTTGCTCAGTTCCGAGATCTTGAGTACTAACGTCATACCGTCACCATAGGGAAGGGTGCTAATGAAGGCCTTATACGCTCCACAGACAGTCCTTGACCGTGAGTATTCGTTTATCGCACGTCCTTTGGGTGTCAATTGCGCTGTTCTGCGGATATAAATCCTTTCATTAGCGTTGGCGGAGTACTTGGGACCTAGAAATCAATAACGTGGAACTAGCAAATAGGTTGATGCATGTAATCTTCTTCCTTCATTGACTCTTCAATCATAAGATTGGTTGACTGCAGTCCTCCACTCTTCCCTATCAAATGCAAGTTCCTTTACTCCCTGGTAGCTTTTCCTATGTACTTTCCTCTTTATTTCACTATCTACATCTACATATTACCCTGCGAGCCGCGACATGGGCGTGAGGCAGGTGGTGTTAGGACACCTGCCGTGTAAAGATGTAAGGGATAAGGTTTTGGGAGGTGAAATGGTGACGTGTATTATGGGAGTGTATTTAGTGGATCTCATTTTTATTGTGGTCACTTATTGTGCGCGAAAAGAACGAATTTGTGTACCTATCTGTTGTGCAATGTATCTCTCTTATTTTATCGCTTATGTCAGACATGGAGAAGTAGTGTGGCGTCATGCTGATACTCTCTGTGTCGCTCCGAAACACACCAGTTCTGAATTTCTCTCGAAAGGTAAGCCTTGCGTGAAGCATCCGAGTCTCTAAGGGCTCTGACCTTAATCCCTCTAAAAGCTATGAAACGCTATATGTGGTCCATGAATTAATTCCTTAGTCACCCTTGTCAACTTCAATTATGTTCTTCACAAATCCATTGTGTATCAGGGTGTGCCCAATCCATCATTCCTCTTTTCTGTATGGTGTTCCATATGGTCGTTTCCTCTTCTATTTCGCTGAAAACTTCATAAAATCTAACTTTTCCGTCCATTTTATTTTCATCATCCTCCTCCAGAACGCGATATTGAAGGCTTCTAGTCTGTACTGATCTGCCTTTCCAATGGTCCATGTTTCTAATCCATGGACTGCCACTCTCCTCGCGAATGTTTTAACATGAATCTTCTTATGGATAGTGAGGATGCTTATTTATCATTCGCCGATTGGTTTCGATGTCCACAAGTTCCATATCATTAACATGGCTCCTTATCCCTTGCAGTCAGCAACTTTTGTCAAAATATTTTGGATGTATTGTTTATCATATCAAGGGAGGAATCAGAAAACAACGTTTTGAGATTCTTAACTATATGTTTTCTTAATAGATGAGAAGAAGCGATGGAAAGACTTCAGTCACGCTAAAATGTATGGTTTCATATCAGATTTAACCTTATAAAACATGAAATTCGCTCTAAATAAAAAGAATTAGCTGTTACCAATGTGAAAAAAAGTTGCGAGGACATCTGTTTATTGGAAGGCATTAAAACACTCGATTAATATACTTCGCGGTGGCTTTCAATTCTTACAACGTTACAGCTTACATGTGCAAGATGAGAAAATACATTCCATAGAACTACTTAAGATAAAATCTTGAAGGCTATCGCATTAGATAAGGTTATATAGCGCACTTAATTTTAAAACTTAATCTGTAAATGATCGCAAAATGTATTTTCAGGGAAAAATTTTAATCCTAGATCTTACAGTTACCAGGCATGCGAGTAACCAACCGCAGTATGATTAGGCACCTTGAGGGCTTGTTAAATCTAAATTTCGAGCCAATACTATAGATCCAGCCGCAAATATGATTCAGAGAATGTGTGTATTTATTGTAGAGCATTGATTTTACCCGTTTACTTTAAAATTCCTCTTCGTATTAGTTTCAAGCGTTGTGATGCTTCCAAATAATGACATTTTTCATATTCGAATTGGTAACCGTTCAAAAAATTACATCAATTTGATGACAAAGGTGGCCATTGCGTACTGATTTTTGAAATTAAAATTTATATTTTAACTGTAATTATGTCGTTAAAGTTTTTTGTTGATTTGTAAGCTTGGGATTTTGTTTTAGACGCATATTTACCAAAAAACCAAACTCTCCTGACCTTGTCATTTAGTATGGCATGTGGGTGACTATTATAAATAGCAGTTGGGGAAGCCACCTCTTGTACCCTTGAATTGAGAACGTTTTAACGGATAGAATAAAACCAACAATACGTTCCCTTAAGAGAACTGGCAGTAGGGAATGCAGAATGAGAATCCTGCTGTGAATACCCAGGGAGCGTAGCCCTCATGAAACCGTTCTCGAAACAGGAGAACTGTTTGGATGTAAAGGAATTGTCACTCGACTAATCTAAAGATCGAATGTTTAAGTTGATGGAGTAACATAACCGCTTCATTTCCCAAGAGGTCGCGGGAAATTCTTTGCCTTGAGTCAAACCTACGTATTTCTTTTTTCTTCCTTACCCCGGCCATCAATATACAATCTTAAATCGCAAAAACGCTGGGTTCGCTCTCAGAATTCGTCTCTAAAGAATGAAATCCTTCCTTGCAGGATGTGCCCTTAAAAGAAGTCAAGGAATTCCGACAAATAGAGCCAGCAAAGTTTTAAGTGTTTCTTTCTTTCATTTTTCTCAAAACGATCGTAATGGTTCACTTACCACTGATGACGGAAATGACCTTCTCATTCTAGGTCAACGAAATAATTGGGGCTTGAAAAGTAATGCCATCTTTCCTTTGCCAGTGATAATGACATCGCTCAATGAATATGATGAATATATATGAAACCTTTACATGCGAAGAACCTTTGTCATGACGAAACCTAATGCGCCGTAAAAACTGTGCTAATGTGATGCGTTTTGACGACGTGTCCCGATACTTAACTTCACTTTTTTTATGCAGTGGAAACATAATTGTGATATTGTGATACTGTCGTGCGCATGACTCGGTGCTTATCCTGCCTTGAATAAAGACGTAAGAAAATTAACTGAGGAGCAATATCATGCTGGGAAATATCGTGCCTTCAAAGTACGTTGATACAATTTTCTATTGTAGACCACGACTGATGAATCTCCTTTGATAATTGATGCATATGGCTTCACCAGCTGTTCCCGAATTTGTTCTGTCACGGAGCCCTTAACGTAGCGAATGTTTCTTGCGGGGCCCCAAGGGATATTTAGAGTTAAGTTCTATGTTCTATGATGCATATTATACACTGGAAATATATGAAAGCATGAATAATCAGTATGTGATGATATTAATAGATTAAACTGTGGTAAGAAGTACCCAGCGGAAGCAGAAATTTAATCTTTTGTCATTTGCAAAACTACAGGCGAATTCCATGGAATTAACTAGTTATTTAGGAAGTGAGAAATAAAGTAAAATTGGTAAGCCAATAGTTAAATGCCAAGAATTCTGATGACATCGGATTTTTGAAATACTTATAACTATTCTTAAATTTCAGGAAATGTACCGTATCTGAATTTAACATAAGATTTTGTTCCTCTTTTTGATGCTGCAATATCACAAGTCATCTTATCATCCAACTGTCTTTGTTAGCTTTCTAAAAATTTTCAGCCGTGGAACACTTTTGGAACCCAAAGCTTCTAGTGGAGCCCCTAGGAATATTATAAGTTCAATTCTATCCATACTCCATGAGGAAAATTACCAATTATGCATGTATGGAGGTATGAATAATATGGTGTAGGTATATATGTATTAATAAATAAAATAAGGGTATAAACATTTTAACCTGGTTCCCTGGTCATAATATTATATTAAATACTTAAAAAATACAAAAAAAGGTGTACGGTTCGTTAAAATCTACCACGAGCGGACGTCTAAGAGTTCCACAACTTTAAGAGGGATTAAGGTGGTAGCCCCTAGAGACTCGGAGGCTACACGCTAGGCTTAGCTTGCTTGTGAAATTTAGAACTGGTGTATTTCAGAGCGACTCAGAGAATATCACGACGCCTCACTCCATCTCTCTATATTCTCACACATCTCAAGGTCTGACAGAAGCGATAAAATAAAAGAGATACATTGCCGAAAAAATATATGTTGAAAAATTTGTTCTTTCTGTGCACAATAAGCGACCACAATAAAAACTGAGATCCACTAAATACACGTCTTAATTTCACCTCCCAAAACCTTATCCCAAACATCGTTAAATACGGCTGATGCCCTAACACCCCCCACCATACGCCCATGCGGTGGCTCGAATGGTAGCATGTAGATATAGAAAAACAATGGCTATCAATGGCAAGTAAATGTTTATCATTTTTGCCATCTTAATATATACCATGGGCATTGAGAATCACTCACGGAGCCCCTAGGGCTCCTCGGAGCACAATTTATTGTATATATAAGAATATTTTATTGACTATACTATTAGCTCGTGTATACAATTTTTGAGCCTATCTGGCGGCGTAGTAATTTTTCCCCACGCTACTCTGAATGTTCTCTGGAGGATGGTTTGAAGCAGCTAATGAAATCTGCAAGGTAATATGAACAAATTTTCTAAGAGCATAAAATTGGTAATATGTGAAAATATTAAATTTTACTCGTGGTTACCCTCATTCTAGTGCTGGTTCAATGGTTTTCAGCCAAACTCTTGCTCATGAACTGGCAAATAGCAATGAGGTACAAGGATTAATAGACTTGAAAATAGCTTTTTACCCTATTTTCATTATACTACAGGTCAGGGCCGTAACAATTTCCGAAACTTACTGAATGTAATCAATATACCTACACTTAAATATTGTTACAAATTTATCAATAAAGAAGTGTCCCATACACCTCTTGTGGGAATTTATTCACTTTGGTCATGGATGTGTAAGTGAGAAATGAGGTATGAAGTCTGTGACGACCGAATTCCTCCCTGTGAAGACGGAAATTATATTTAATTTTTTTCGGAATGGAGGTTATACGTAGACTTGAGGCGTTTGAGATGTGCGTGTGGAGAAGGATGAAGAGGGTGAGCTGGGTGGCGAAATGGACGAACTAGGAGGTCTAGGATATGGTTGGAGAGGAGAGAATACTGGTGGCAGAAGTTTGGAGGAGGCAGAAGAGATGGATGGAGGACATATTAAAAAGAGAAGGAATGTTTAAGAAAGTAATCGAGGGAAGAATACTGGGGAAGCGAGGAAGAGGATAGGAATTCTGGACAAAATAGGAAGAGGATGTGAGGATGGTTTTTCTAGTTTTTATTTTTTAAGATTACTACTTCTTGAGTGCAGACTTTTGCAGCTTTTAATAGATACTGACGAAGTCTTCGAGTTTGACTGCGTCAAGAGCATTTTAGGGTAGAGGTGGGTCGTTCGCGAACAAACTGGACCGAAGGAACGGGTCTATGGATTGAACGGGAGGACCGAGGACCGACTTCTATGGAACGACCGTTCCTTTTGGTCCTTCGTTCCTTTCGATAATTCGTTCCTTTCGAACCATCATTCCTTTCGGTCTGTCATTACTTTTCTTCTTCACTCCTATCTTTAAGATGGGATGTTCTTTATAGCACCCAAAAAATTCATCTGTTGATGCTAACGGTGTAATTATCATTTCCTTTTTTCTTTACATAAATTAAACTTTAAACCTATTTACGGAACCATGAAAAAAATTGGTAATATTACCTTCCATCTTTTATTTCATCCAACATTTTAAACACCTTCATAAGGGTATACTAAGTATTTCTAGGTTTTTTCTATATTCATTAAACACAAACAACATGTTTCAAATAAAAATACATGACCACCAGTGAAAATGGAACAGTGTACGAGTGAAAAGGAACGGGTCCCTAAAAGGACCGGTCCAGAGTGAACGAGTTCCCGAAAAGGAAGGATCTCTATTATAGTTCCAACATTTCACCCGCGTTGCAGCGGGCATCTTCAGTGATTTTTGTTGAGGAATTGTTGCCTTTTATATCGTTGAGCTGCGAGGTCTCATTTAATCATCTTTTCGTCGAAGAGTCACAGTTGGTCACAGCGGAGCTCGCTGCGTCTGATTGTTCTTTTTTGGCTATCACCTTTGTCTCTTCAAACTCGATGATGTTACCGGATTCGGACATTAAGTGCTCGGCAATGGCTGATTTCGGCCGTTGTCCATTCCTCACGTCTCTCCTGCGTTCCTGGATTCTCTTGGAAATGTCTCTGTGCGCGCGGGGCCGTGTGCCCCAGGTTATGCTGAATAAAAAGACGCGGACACCTTCAAGCAAATCCATTTATTTCCCCCGTCGGGAAGAACGCCACGAATCCGCGTCCACACGCTCCCGGCATTCGGCGCACATCAATGCACACTGTCTGCCAAAAAACCCAAGCGTCACCTACGCCGAGGGCGAGGGCCCGGATGAAAAAGACTGAACCCTCGATTAGCGGTACCGCCAAGGAGCGCTCGCTCAAAAGGGTATGAGTGAATTCTCTGAGTAAGCGGCCGCGGGATTAAGGGACCGGCCGAGTGTGCCACTGTCCTGGGGAATACCTGTAAAAGGGCGACGCTCGCCGCCGGAACCGTCTGGGGGGAGGAAAATGACCCTACAGTCTCCTAGGCGGACAATTAGACGTAGCAAACTCCGCCGTGATCGAATGTGACTTTTAGACGCAAAGGTGATCTAACGAGGCCTGGCAGCTCCACGATATATATGGCAATAATCTCTCTGGAAAACTCACTTCACCCCTGAAGACGCTCGCTTCAACGTGTGTGAAACGTTGAGCCTAAAATGCTCGAGGCGCAGTCCAACTCGAAAAATTCGCCAATGCAACTCATTCACCGTTGTGTAGGCAACTTCTCACCCTCCCTCGTATCATTTGGATTGCTTAAATGCTATTGTTGCGGCCGTCGTTCGACATTCCGCACTCTCCAACCTGCATCTTGACTGGTTGAGATCAGGAGTGCACGGTGAGTTTCAAAACAAATCTTATCTTAGCTGGAGATGACCCAAATGATGAATTTTACGAGGATCGTTGCAACACCAGCTTTCCCCCTTGGACTTGCACTCTTACGTTTCATTTTTTCTGTCCGAAGTTTTCACATGCTTTTTCTCATGCTTGAAACAACAAATGAAAAAAATCTCACGGGTCTTAGTTTTTTGGCGCTCCCAAACGAGATATCGAAGCGTTGAGCCAATCTAATGAAAACTCTAGATTAAATAACAACACCCGCTGGATGTGGGCTCCATTTTGTTTTTGAAGAGGAAGTTTTGTGAAGGCGACCGCGCGTTGTCGTACGCGGGTCTTTCTCGCTGTTATTACGAGTGGGAATATGCTGGTACCACGTGCGAATTTCCACGCTCGTCGGTGGTGGATCTTTATTTCGTTCCGAAACTTTCCTCGTTGATGGGCTTGTATTATCATAACTTGGCTTCGCGAGGGCAATGGGTGCGTGAGAAAATGTTCTGGTTTGTCGTTTCGTCATAACACACGTGGAATGGTTTTCAGGTACAGGAGTGGGAAAACATGTTGGCACTCACTTATGATAATCATGACGTCAGGGAGAAGAAGTTATGTGCATAGGAGAGGTGGGACAATAGGGGTCGGTAGTACTAAGTTTCAAATATAATTCAATTACGGGGTAAAATATTAATTTTACCGGATGAATCCCCGGGCGCCTACGCAAATGCGATGGATCCCGTATGGATTGCGATGGAAATGGATGGATTGCGATGGATCCCGTAAGATTTCCCGTAGGGAAGGAGTGGCTCCGAACCATATAGGGATAGAAAAGGGATAAGGTAAAGGGTAGGTAGATTCAATACTCAGTCGCAATTGTGTTGACGACGTAATGAACCAAGAAACCTGGTTTTTGTTTTTTGACGTCAGAAACCCGAAATTGGTTTATTGATAAAAGGAGCCCCGAGTCTCCCTTGCCGATGTTTGTGCCCACGTAAGTTCGCCAGCAACCATTTGAGCCCCCCTTAAACAAACAGCGAAAGTTTGTTTCTGTTGGTCACCCCCCGCCACAAGGGTCGGTTATATCGTTGGTGCAAGCGACTCCCACTGTTCGCGGAAGGCGAAAATGATTCCGTTTCCTTTGGGTACCACGGGGAGGTATACATTTGGCCGCTTCTCCATCAAAGGCTCTTCTACTCAAAGAATTTAGTCGATTTCTTTGTGGGCTTCATCCGCTAATTTAATTCAATTTTGGATATTTCTGGGTGTGACAAGGCACTCGAGTTAGGGTAGATTAGTAATTTGACTCACCGAACGCGAAAAGTTCACCTAGGGGTCGCTGTTCTCATCGGGCCATTCAATATCTACATAGCTTCAACTTTTTCCTGCCGATGAGAAAGCTTTTGAATCTAAAAGTTTGCAACAGTACGTAATATTAAATATTTCTGAACGATGTTGTGAAAATGTGAGTGATTTTCCTGAGTGCAGAGTAAAAACGTTTAATTCTTGGTAACGAACCCGTGTAGTAGAACGGGGAGAGGCTGAAGAATGGTGGAATAATGTATTTGAGAACTATGTATGACAGATGAAAAAGGCCTGTGGTATTGAATATAGAGAAGAAAATCTCTTTATAAAAGAAAAACAGCGGAAGAGGGGTGCTAATTAGCGAACTAGAAAAGGCACTGCGGGAAGTGAACGCAAGAAAATTTGTCGGGGTTGGTTGGTAGAATACCTTCAGAGTCACTCAAGGATTTGAGAAAAATTGGATGTATGATATAATTGGAGAAATGGTCTCAAAATCAACACTGCAAGAGATAAATGGTGAAGTCGCAGGGGAAATTTTTCTTCCTCAAGAGAAAGTGGAGAGAGAATATTTTGGAAGAATAATGGGATATTAAAGGTTGAATTTAAATGGGTAATGTTGAATCGGCGGTCAGGAAACGTTTTTTTTCTGGTGTTTTTGCGTAATTAAAAAGTAGAGAGTGCAAAAAATTAGTTGGAAAATAACTTAGGGGTAATAAAATTTCTTATTTATTTTGCGTGTTATGATTTTGACCTCAACCTTTTTGAGTGAGTTTCAGGGTTACATGGAGGTTATTATTACAAGCCCACTCTCTCTCCCTCTCTTTCTCTCTATGATCAATGGTAACTATGAAGGAGATAAACACTCACGAGCTGATTGATACAAAACTTAATTTTTTCCCTCAGACTGTTGGTGACTATGGCAAAACATCATCGTAGACACTCCATTTAAAAAAATAATAATACATTTGTTACTCCGCAATTTTAAGTACAAAAAGTGTTTTTTACAATTTTTAGGGGCTTTAGGCAGCCTTAAAGGCCACAAACCTGAGGGAAGGCTGATTTCCGTTAATTGCATACATTATCGTTCACTAAATTAAAAAAAACGAAAATGAAAATGGAATGTAAATGAAATTAAAATTTATTTTAAAAATTTAAAACATACATATCTCACAGCATAATGGCATTTCAATTTCACCGCAAAAAAAGACAAATTTTTCTCATTGAGCTTACATTCCAATTGTGTACTGCGATATCATACAAAATACATTAATACTCCATAAGAGAGTATAGCTGGGGATATATTTTATGACAACAATGATTTAATACCAGATTAAAAAATTTTCGTGATATAAATCCATATTTTTGAGATAACTATTGTCAAGTAAATATTCGTACATATTATTGAGGTTCAGAGATAATGATCAAGAGAGCGAAATGATGATCATCATTCTTAAAATGAAGTCGGGTATTATTGAACGATTGGTTTTTAACGATTGAGTGCGTTCTTCGGACAGTCACTGTGAGATTGGCCCATTTATAGCGGTTTGAGTTTTCGATAATGTAACAGTAATAATTTATTTCTTTCCATAATACAATTTTCAAATAACAATGTACGTACAATGTACAGTATCATTTATAGTTAGAATGCAGGGCTGCATTTCTAGGGAGACTAATGTGGTGTTTCCCGTTGTCTTCCACATCACCACCTCTCAGTAGAAGGGTCAAATTATGGTAGCGTGCAAAAGGCTGTTGGTTACCCAGGGAAATTTTTCCCGTCGCTTGGTCTCAAACTTCTGACCTTTTAATTTTAGGTATTAGAATTTAAGAATATAGAATAGGGAATTTAAGGTAGTGTAAGCGAAATATCATTTTGCTTAGAAATCAATGAATTTCAACTCATTTTAAAGAAAATTATCTAACCCTTCTAATGACACCAAAAGATCAACCCCTTACCACATCACTTTCGGAGATATTTGCCAAAAAATACTTGCCCTTTTACGTGGGAAACGGTACGTGTATGCACTCCAAAGAGAGACAACATTTACAAAATGAGGTATTTCTAACTCTTAGATGTCGTAAAAAAACTAACAGCGTATAGTTTGCATGTTTTCTCAACTATATTTGAAAATTAATCATATTGTCACCGCACTAGGTTCTTGGGTATCACAAAAACCCTTCCGTTTTGAAGGAGTTTCAAACGCACCGCGCGAAAAAAATGAGTCAATTGTAAGACTTATTTAGATATTTTAATTTAATTACTTACAACTTCTGTCATATAAAACTATATTATTGCACCATTAATAATGTAATATTTAATTGATGTGTCCTACAGCTGGTGAAATTAAAACGTATAATTCGGATATGGTCTCTATTATGACTAGGGAACTATCTCGCTCGGACTACATTAACACGCTACCTCTAGTCAAAGCCGTAACCCCAGTACAGCTTCTAGCGGATTACATTGACTTAGTTTTGCGGTCATTTATCTTTATCCCATTTTTTTCTGTTTCTGTTATAAATCTTCTTGTAGCTATTATTACATCCTCTGAACTTTCTGAGAATATCGCAACGTCATCCGCGTGGGCCAAAATGTTTATATTGCATTCAGTTCTGATATCAAGTTCTATTTCTGCTACTCCTACTTTTTAAAATATTTTGTAATAATTTTAGAAGGATTTTGGAAAGCCCATCGACCACACTATCCCCAAGTTTATTTTTAAGAACTCAGAAATGTTACCATTAACACTCACTGAGCCTCTTGATTATATGATGTTCCATTTTTGGCTTATCACTTCGTTGCAAATGGCCCTTGCCGACGACGCACAAAATAACTCAATTCTACTACCTATCACTTCGTTGGGGATTCAAAACTCATCCAACTTTATCCACAGCTATTCTCTAATTTTAATCTCGTACACATTATGAAAATAAACAAGTCACATAGAACCCTGAATTAAGTAATTAGGTCTTAAAACTCCCCAAAACTTCCTTGCTCTCCATAATTCCTGCCCGGTGGCCTTGGATTATTTCACCAGTTCAGTGGCGCGCAATTAAAAACTGGCGCCGAAAGGGAATTGGCCTGCCAGCGTTAGTTCACGCAAGTTGGCAGCACTTTCGCTCTCATCACGCAATCCGCGAGCCGTACGTTGTAGACTTTCGCGATTTGGGAGGTTACGGCGTTTAAGTGAACTAATTATATGGATTTTGCGCAGAATTTATGAAAACTTATCTTTCGGATTTCTTGTGCACGGGTAACTACGCGTAAGGGCGTGATTTCGCGTTAAGGGTAGGATTTGATTGCGATTGGTATTACATCCTCGCGAATCCATTCATGAGTGCATGACTTATCAAATAACTCATCGTATAACCACAACTTGGCGACTGTGTGAATCTGCTTGGAAATGTACCGATTCTAATTTTTTTTCGCGTATTTCACGCGAACTCATCTTCTCGTGTTAATGATCTGTGTCCGTTATTCTTGTACTGAGTTCTTGAGTGGGTGATTTTATCTTCTTTGACGGAAAAATGGTTGATGCGGAGTGTACTGGATATCATTTTATAAGTGATGTATATTATTGAAATTATCATGCCTCGTAAAAACATTTTGCACTATACACGAACTATTGATAATATAAATAGAATATTTTATTTTCAGTAAGAAATGTTTTCAACTCAAAATTATATATTTTTTTCTTCTTAATGAAGAACTAGTCCGGCAAATGAAATATGTCTTGCGATTCCTGAGTGAGGTTAATCTTTTTCTTATATTTCCGTAATAATACTGTAGCGACGGAGTCTTCGAGAGGATTCTGGGAACGACGGTTGAAATAGGGAAGCTTCCAGAACCTTGGCAACGGGTGGTTGTTGACGAGTGAGAGAGGAATCAACAGGAATGATTCGAAAAAGAGAGTCTTTGCGAGTGACTGAATGTTACGGTGTGTGGTGAAATAACTGTGTTAGGAGTGTTCCATAAAAAGAATAGTTATTTTTGCACCCACGCACGTAGTAACTGGTGTCTGAAGTGGGATAAATTATTAAATTTGAGCGGACTTTTTGAGTATTAGCCCCGACTTATTTGCATTTAAGTCGAGAGCATGACTTCAAGAGTAGCTCAGTTAAGTGAGTTGAAAGTGGCAGAATCTGAAGCATTAGTTGGAGCGTGACATGGGTGGACACTAGTGGGATGAAAGCGGTACTTCAATTGCAACTTCGTGAGGCGCTTCAGGCCGAAGGTGTGGACCCCGAGGATTACATCTGCAAGATAGAAGTCGGCGAGCACGGATTCTCAGAGGTCCTCAGTGTATTTAAAGATGAGCCTGCCGAAACGGCCCTTTACGATCCACAGAGAGGGGTCGTAAAAGTCGTTGTCGATCGGATGAGGTTCTTTCTCCCAAAAGTGGCATCATCTTGGGTCGCCAGGTCAATGTTGATCGGATGGTGACGGAAATCGTCGAATTTCCTCGAGGAATTTGGGTGGGGAGAGCTGCGGCTGTCACCCAAGATACCACACCGATACAAATTATGAATGTGAGCGAAGCGTCGGTGACTCTGAAGAACGGAATTCAGGTGGCCTGGTGCAATCCGATAGCGTTATTCGTATGTGGAAGAATGAACGCGGTGAAAAACTAATCGAAAGCCGTCAAGTTGACGAAACTTACTGAAGTTCTCCAGCTTACGAAGACGAAGTTAACTGCCAGGCTGAAGGTGAGGTTGACAAGCTGCTGACTAAATTACAGGACATTTTTGCGTCGGAGGCTTTCCGATATAGAAGGACGAAGCTGGTGAAGTACAAAATAAATACCGGCAATGCTCAACCCATTCTTCAACGCCCACGACGACTGCCGTTCATCAAACTGGAAGAAGCTTGATTTCAACATTTCTCGGGTTGCATCCGCGTCAGTTGTCTTTCAGCACAACAGTTTCGCCAGCTATCCTGCTGGCGTCCTCAGGTGAAGGATAGCGAGACGACACGACACGATTAGAACTGCCTTTTTGAGGGCATTTTCCCCGATTTGCAGCTTTTGCTTATATACGGTTTATGGCAGCAGTTTCATTAGAACTATAACAGTTGTTAGGGCGATTCTTTTTGTTGCAGTGGTCAGGGTGTTAGGGGGTTCTTATGTGAGTGGGGGACGCGTGGTGGAGTATTTTGGTCGTTTATGTTTAAAGTGGGGGTTTTCTTCGTACTGCCATAAGGGGTCGAGTAGTGTGTTATTTAAATTTCCTAGGGTGCTATTAAAAGATGTGGCTATTTCTCTGAGGTGGGTGTCTAGGGCAGGTGCGTTGAGGTCTTCTTGCAGGTAGCTGTTACGGACGAACCATGGGGCGTTTGCTATTGTACGGAGTGTTTTGTTTTGCAGTGTTGTTAGGGTTTTTAAGTCGGTCATTGCTATGGAGCCCCACGCAGGGTAGCCGTAGGTGAGGAGTGGGCGTAGCTTGGATTAAGGTTTTGGTCCGTCCTTATATAAGCCAAGTTTGGCTCCAAAAAGCGATCAATGCTCCGGCCAATCATGGAGCAGCGTCGCGTTTGCGCGGGAATCTTACTACTCTCTTCCAAGTACTGTGCAATGGGTATCCATCTTCTCTGTTAAAATTCTTAGGTGTTTTTATGATTTCTGTAGCCTGTCTTATTATTCTCGGGAAGTACCTGTTTTCCTTGGCTATTATTTTTGCGTCTTCGAATTGTACGGTGGGTCCCGGTTCACTCTATGCGTGCTCTGAGATGGCAGATGCTTTGAATTGTCTATTTTTTGTCGCCCTCTGGTGTTCCTTAATCTGAGTGCCCAAAGCTCTGCAGGTTTCGCCTATGTATAACTTCTCACAAGAGCACGGCACTTGGTAAACGCCTTCGGAGAGGGTTGATGGAACTCTGTCCTTGGGCCCGGGAAGAATGTCGGCTATCTTGGTGACACAGTTAAACCTCGTGACCAAGTCATGCTTCCGTAAGACCCTAGCGATTTTTTCCGAGGTCCCCGCGATGAAAGGGATGGTTACATAGGCCTTTGGGTCCGGTCTGGGTTCTCCCTTTCCTTCAGGTGATGTCGTCGATAGGCCTCGCCTTTCTTCTCTCTCGGTCCTTTTCAGGACCATTTCCCTCCTGTATCCATTCCTCTGTAATGCTGTCGTCAGGTGTTTTTTCTCGCTGGGCAGTGAATCCGAGTGGCAAATCTTGTAAGCTCGATTTACGAGTGTGGCTACCAGTGCAGTCTTCTGGCTAGGATGGTGATGCGATGCAGCATTCAGGTAGCGATCGGTGTGTGTAGGCTTCCTTTATACGGAATGTCCAAGTCTCCCGTTTGATTTCTTCTTCACCAATACGTCGAGGAAAGGCAGCTGATTCTCCTTTTCCACTTTCATCGTGAACTGAATGGTGTGATGCTGGGAGTTTAGATGTTGCAGGAATTTGTCCAATTCTTTCTCGCCGTGTGGCCAAATGACGAAGGTGTCGTCTACGTATCTTAGCCACAGGGATGGTCGTTTGTCGCAGGTCTCTGGTGCTTTCTTCTCAAAGTGCTCTATATAGAGATCGGCTACTACCGGGGATAGTGGTGAGCCCATAGCTGCACCTTCCGTCTGCTCGTAGTGGCATCCATTCCATTGGAAAAAGGAATTTCGAAGACAATGCTCCACCAATACAGGGAAGTCTTTCGGGATGCCACGCGATGTAAGTCCTTTGATAATACACTAGAAAAAGCTTCCTTATTTCAACCGTCGTTTCCGGAATCCTCTCTAAGATTCCGCCGCTATAGTATTATTACGGCAATATAATAAAAAGTAAAACCTCACTCATAGAAAATCATCCAAGACATGCTTGAAAAAGGTCCCATTTAACCGTCAAGTAGTCTCTGGACATCACCAGTAGTTTTGGTGAAGAAAAAGGACGGGTCGACCAGATTATGCGTAGACTAGAGACAACAGAACTGCAAGACCGTCAGTGATAGATATCCCCTACCCCGAATAGACAACACCCTAGACATCTTCCCGAGTGTTCTCGACACTAGATTTGAACAGTGGATCTTGACGTGTCGAAATGGAGCCCCAAGATCGAGAGAATGATTTCTCGATTGGTACGGGCCTCTGGCAATTTACAGCGATACCCTTTGGGTTATGCAACGAGCCTGCGACCTTCTAGGGCTAAGTCTCGCTCAATGACATCAAATTCTCCACAACGAACTGCCAACAAGTTTTGCAGAGCCTCAAACTATATGAATGCAAGTTTAATGTGGTATGACCCCAAGACATCACGTGATACCATTACGAAGAAGTTGAGTATTTCATTTTCAGCTTGCTAAGATTATCATAGGATTTCAACGATTGCGAAAGGCTAGGAAGGAAGTGACAATTTCCTGGGAAGAATACATTCGTCAGTGACTGCGACAGGTGACTTTTACAGTACCTATCACTCGTAAATCGTAACCCGATATTCTGTTTTTCGGTAAAAAAATGTCAGCTCAATTACCGAGAAGGACAGGCGATATTTCGTTCCCCAAGGAACGAGTCCTCGATAGGGAAGGAAATACATGTTCTATGCATCGTAGTAATTCCCGAAATATGCTTAGGAGGTCGCGATCCTGGTTGCGACCGTCGTTCCATCTTGCGAGGGAGATTCACACCAACTCTCCGTCTTACCTCGCCAAAAGTCTTGTTATATTCCAAATAAATGAATAGTTTTCCATATTTCAATACTGGACTTCAATGCTTATCGACTCCGAACATCAAAGCTGGGGATTTTAAATAAGTGGCTAAATTGTACTGGGATTTGAATCACTGACTGAGGTTGCTTGTTTGGAATTTATCTATTCCTTTCATTACATCGCATTTCGTCATCTCTTTCGTCTCTTTTTTCTATCCCCACAAAGAGACTCCAGTTCGTCGCCTGAACATCGTAAGATGCAGGCGTGCTGATGGTGTCAACTATTTGGACGGCCAAAGGATTAGCTATACGTTTCACAGTTGTAGACACCGTTGACTGCGAAACAGAACTAGCAATCCCTACATATCTACGTAAAATTCCAAAAAAGACGAAGAGTAGCAGATTTTATTACTGATCATTGCCGATAAAGAAAATTTGAAATAAGTAAGTAATAGCAATTAATGATAGCTTACGAGTTAAAACTTCATGGCAATTTCGGGCGATGTTAACTTCAGCGTGAAAATTTTGAGAAATTCTGCATGAATAAAAGCCGCTGTGATATATTTTCAAATAATTTTTATGTGGTTTCAACTTCTCCATATTGATACGGTAGCGTAAAATCTCATAGCAATGAGCCACAGTAGCACAAGAGGAACTTTCAGTCCTCGCAAAAAGTGTCACTAAATGAGCATCAATTTTAGAAGGAATATACTCGATCACTCCGGGTTTAGAGAATCGGAATCCTCTTTTAAACGTTTCGTCTGATTAATAATTAAGTGGATTTTTTGGGTCCCTAAGGTGTTTTTCGCAGCCTTCAGTGGTACTGGTACAGCGTCATCGGCAATCACATATGTTAATATATCCGATGGAAATTACATTGTACGAAAATCCAAATAAATTCAAAGAACTAGACGGACATATTGAGTTTTCTATGCCTTTGGCACCGTATAAAATTGTATATTTTCAACGTAAAGACACGAGTATGTCGTAAAATACCACTGAAGTAACAACGTACAATAATGAAAGACTCAAATTAATTACGGTCGAAAACTTAATTCGAATCGATGATTATTTAGCCAGATAATTACAGTTTGCTTGACTATGAATGCTGGAAAACAATAAACAATGATTACTTGACGACTATGAATACGTATTAATCAGAGATTGATGAATCTCTGGTTCAAGAATCAATGATTGATGAATCATTGCTTGTTTAATGACTATGAATGGGAAATAATATTTTATTAGAGATATAATCATAGATTGGAACAAATCTGTAATTATTGAGGACTATGAATACCGGCCTGAAATTTCGCCTAATTCACATTCAGTCCTCTTCTTCTGCAGTCGTGTAATTTTCTTTCTTCTCTTGACTGCTGGTGATCTTCCGTTTTCTCTCCTACATTATGTTCGTTGAATCTCTTCATCCTGCGATGTTATTTTACCACTTGGATCGTGGTACGACGCACAATGTGGTGGAAAGCGAGCGCTTTGTTGGCGCCTACGCGTAGTGCTTTCGCTTGTGCAACAAGGTGTGGTCGCCAAACGCACTCACCCGTCCTCGTGAATCTTCTACGTCATCATGCTGTCTTAATTTCTAATTACTCAACATCTTTATCCCTCCATCTCCCATCTTCTAACTTCTACTTCTTTCACTAAAAAATATTTTTCTGCTTCTTCTATTATAGTCATTTTCCTTGGGATGTGGCCACATTAAGGGGGCAAGAGTTGTGTTGCTATTGGGAGCCGACCCAAAGCTTAGGCCACCATAACCTCCTCTCACATGCTGAGAGGTTGTTTTAGTCCAAGCATAGATATTCGTGGAAATTTGCGTTCGTGTTTTTTAATATAGATCTCTATTGACAAACTTGAAAAAAGTTGTATTTAATCGTTTTCTTTGCTATTCATTGCTATTATTATGTGTGGCCTTTTGGCACATGGGGTACAAATCATAATAATTTGGTCAAACTATTACAAAATTGTGTCTAAACTCGAAATTTCGCTAATCGTAATACTGTAATTGTTATTAACAAATATTAGAAAGGTGTCACACTGAGTCAATGATTTAAAAAACGAATTTCAATATTATTTTCGCCTTAGTTTCGAATATAGAGACACAAACTAAAGGGGTAACAGCTTTAATGAAGGCAAAAAATGTAATTCTGTGTTCTGATGTGATTTCCATCGTCGGATCATGTTTCCTCTTTACGAAAATTGCCAAATGGTCATCGGTTTTACGTCTCACCCGACGAACTAAGTATTGTCCTAGAAGTGCCCTCCAAATGTCACCGAAGTAGAGATCGCCGATTTAAATCTTTTGCGAGAGACATTAGCCGTTGGGATTTTGCACGAGTCTGGTGCCCCTTCCAAACCCGGCTCAGGTTATATCCATCCTCCCTATTGAAGTTTTTTGGCCTTTTGGTTAATTCTATGGCCTCACGTATTATCTAAGCGCGGGTAGTATTCTTGCGTCTTTACCAAGACCCGTGTTTGGTCGAACATTATCTTATGTCCAGGGCTCGAGACGGAATGTTAGGCGACCGCTGATGTGTCCCATAGTGCAGCTCCATCGCTCTCTTGTGCTCTTAAAGCCTTTGAGAGATGTCTCGCTTACTCTGCCCTGCATAGCTTCTCCCGCAGGGGCAGGGAACCTCATACAAAAAAAACTATGATAACACTATACATGATTTGTAAATATACGAAACCATAGGAAAAGCTGTTATTTCCGCTTGCGATAATTACCTCGCCATTTATAGAATTGACCCTAGAATTCTTCAACTTGATTCCTTGCGTAAGAGTGGCATTTGTGTGTTCACGCGTATCGTATATTACGCGTCATTTTTTATTACGCGATCTTGGTCAAAGAGCGCGTTTGCAATATGCGGAATGAGTTTAACACATAACATATGCGCATGCATAATATTCTGACCGTCTCCCTAGGGGTTTGGCGCTCTAAAGGAATTTCAATTGTGGCTGGGAGGGGTTATAAGACTATTTGCACCGCAATTTGCACGCTTATGTCATCGCTGCGCGGCTTTTTCGCCTGTCTCATTCGTGTATTTTGTATGACACTGTTGTAGGTAAGTCTACTAAGCATTTGGACTTTTTAAATATTCAACATATCGATCACAGACCGCTTGTGCCGTAAAACCCGCCGCTGGAATTCTCGTAATGCAATACGAATGCTCGTATTGTTGGGCTATAAAAAGATGAAAACTCTGGTCAACAATGATATGATCCTCTTTCAAATTTTTTTACCACCATCTTCATTATTAAAAATAGGAACACAATCTCATTGAGAAATTGAATTCGTAGCGATTCCTCCATTGTCAAATATAGTTCTACTTCGACATCGGGTTATTACCGTCTTAAGGTAGTTTAAGCGAAACATCATTTAACTTAGAAATTAATGAATTTGGTCTCATTTTAAAGAAAAATATCTTACCTTTCTAATGACACCAAAAGTTTAACCCCTTACCTCATTACATTTGGAGATATTTGCCAAAATATACCAGCCATTTTACATGGGAAATGGTATGTGCATGCACTCATGAGAGACATTATTTACAAAATGAGGAATTAATAACACTTAGATGTCGTAAAAAAACTAACAGCGTGTAGGTTTTATGTTTTCTCAACTATATTTGAAAATTAACCACATTGTCACCCTAGTAGGTTCTTGGGTATCGCAAAAAAACCTTCCGTTTTGAAGGAGCTTCAAACGCACCGCGCGAAAAAAAGTGTCAAGATAAAGACTTATTCATATATTTTCATTTAATTACTTACAATTTCTGTGTTATAAAACTATATTATTGCACCATAAATAATGCAATATTTAATTGATGTGCCCTACAGCTGGTGAAATTAAAACGTATAATTCGAATATGGTCTCTATTATGACTAGGGAACTATCTCGCTCGGACTACCTTAGCCACCCCGCGGGTGAATCTCACGTTGTCTATGCATTTTGCTCATCTCCAGAAATAATCATAAATTCTATTATTTTACTAATTAATGCTTATTTTTACTCCAAGTATTGATTCCTTTCTTAAATCCTATGTATACGATTCTTTTCTGCTGTAACGCAAATTATTGACGCTCTCAAGTACGCTATTATTTCAAAACTCGCACCGTCAAATTGTATAATTACGCCGTTACAATGCTTCAAGGCAGGCGTTATAGTTCATTTTTTATGAATTTGACCATTAAGCAGCTTTTTGACGCATTAAGCAGCTTTTCGCTTCTCAATACCCATTCAAAACTACCTGCTCTTCCTCCCAATCTCATCCACCAGTTTCCTTTCCTTGCCAACCATACGAAGTACTTATTCGTTTGTCTTATCTTACGTCCATCTCACCTTTGCCATACTCGTTGACACTTATATCACACAATCCTGTAATCGAATGTAGTCCTCTTTTCTCAGAGTCTACATTTTGGCCCCATACAACGCTTCACTCCATTCATTCAACTTCACTCCATCACTGAATTTTGGGATTTTCAATCCCATGACTTTTACATGTCAAATTTCAATTTTTTCCTTGCAAAATTTTTGGTCCTTTTATTTCATCCTATGAGCTGTCTTGTACTCCAAAATTAACTCTATGATCCCTATTATTACAAAATGTTGAATGAAATAGGAAAAAAACATTAAGAACCAACTCCTTTGCCCAACATAATGGCTGATTTTTCATCTCCACACATCTTATGAACCAGGAGTTATAAAACTGGGCCTCGACAAAAAAATCCCTGACACAATATAAACGTATCATCAATGGCAATGCTGATGTTCGATGGAAAATATTTCAACCGATACCTGTGAGCATGTCTTTAATACACCTAACATCTCTATGACCTAAAATCAGTCAGTTATTTATTTCAGAATCAAATCAATGCAAGAAATATGGATCAAATTCTTAGAAATTAATCTCACCTTTGTCATTAACATCTGGAGGAATTACTCCATCATTATCCTCATAAAATTTTTCCTAAAATTTCTCCTCTTGGCTTTCTTGGTATGTTAGTTGATACTCCACAATTCAGGATTGCATCTTTAAGAAAAAAGTATGATTAAATGCTTACCATATTCTAAAAACTACCATATGCGTACAGACAGAAATTTATTTCAATTACTTCATCAAAGTTTCCTGAGTGATAAACCTCAGAACACTGAAATTGCTTCGCAAAAAACTTAATTAAATTAACAACTTAGTTGATACTTAATTTGGATGATTTAACTTTTGAATTGTAGATATAAACAGTGCAATCAGTATGTTTCAAATTATCTAATTTTTAAGAATTTATCAAAATATCTGAAATCATAGCAGACAAAAAGTCCAATATACAAAGAAGTCACAACTAGACCACAAGAGATACATATTTACTATTAAAATACATAGTTTTTGCCCAAAATGAGTAAAAAAGAGTGAAGTAGAACATAAGCTTTTGAGGGGCTTCCGTGAAACAACACATTTCATGAACAATGGAAATATTTTTCCGCACTCATGTGCTTTAAGTTTTCCATTGACTGCTTCATCTTTTTAGTTTTCAACGAGCCACACAAGCCATTGGTCACTGCTTTACGTTGTTTAACTTTTCTTTTTAATATTTTTTATTAGATGATTGATCTAATATAGTTAACACTTAGTTTTGAATATCATTGTGCACCATAGTGGCACCAACTCCAGTCTGCCTTGTCAGTTACAGATTCTCCTTTATATGATCATTGATTTCTGCTCAAATTCTTGCAAGTACCACCAAATAATGAGCACTTTATTCTTTACAATGAAAGAATGAATTGATTAGAGACTGTAAGCCGAAGTAGTGATTGCAAAAATGCAATAAACTCTCTCGTTTGGGCTAGAACAATGAATTTGAGGTCTCATCGTACAGCAGTACTGCCATTTACATAAATAGGATACTGGCAGCTGAAAAGGTCTGTTGTGACTATATAGAGTAGGTACATTGTAGAGTACAACAAAATCTTAGAATACTATTCTGAGATCGTGCACTTGAATTTGCTGTTGTCCGTCGTTGAAGGGTAAAAATAGTGTAAGAATTTTTAAGATACTGCACAAAACATGTAGGGCTATATAAAACCAGTGGAGAATGGCAAAGTGATAGTTTTTCTTTCTTAGTCAAGGATTGTCTTTGGCTATGGGAATACACATAGCAACTAGATAATAACAAAATATTTTCTAGGAAACTTGGTTTAAGGAGAATCATTCATAGTTAGTCCTAGACAAATTCACTCATCGTCACCTAAATTATGTAATCAATGTACTAAATCACTACGCCAGACTACCGATACTTCTACATACTTATATTTCCAGAGCATCAAGAAATTTAGGGAGATAGAAACCAGCACAAAAATTTACAGCCTCAATCTAAAAACTTCTTTTGTAACCACCTTTTATAGCAAGAGATTTTTCAACATAGCCAAAAATTACCCCTAAGTTAAACATTAGTTTTAATTTTAATTAATAATTAGCATCCTATGAGAGAACAAGTCATCAAATCAGATATAAAGAACTGCACATGGTTAACTATGATAAACCCTCAGAGTTCTGCATGAAATTATCACTATCACGTACACTCACCCCTTAACCAGTGGAATGGAGGTTTTAGTGAGAACAGGAATGCAGAATGGCATTCTCTGAATGCTCGATTCCACAAAACTGCTGTCCAAAGATATTTACTTTGCAATGTCAAGTTCTGATGATGTGAGTTTTGGTAGCGCAGATGCTGTCAATAATAACAATGATTCATTACCCAATCTCGGCTGCAACTTAAGCACCATTTAGGTCTCAATGAAAGAGTGGATAGCAACTAGATTTTCAATTCCTTCTTTTATTTGCTGTTTTATAATCACAGGAGACGCTTTCAGACCTTTGAAAGTATAATTCAACCCAAAGGACATAATCTCCAACCATGAGCAAGAAAAATTGTAAAATATTGATGAAAAGGCATAACACATGTTCAAAAGATGGTGATTACTGCTGTTGAGGAATGCTAGCATTTTCTTTCACGTGGTTGACTGTTAGTGACTGCATTTCATGGCATATAGGACATTTTTTCCAAAAATTAAAATATCTTAAATCATGTTCCATTTTTGAAGTGGTGGTTGCATTTCAGTCTATCCATTTTTTTCATGTTTTACTAAAGAGTTCACAAGCGTTTCATCCATCGGGCCAAGGCAGTGCATTCCAAAAAAACTGTGATTAAAACATTTCCTCCTGGATCAGGGCTGTTATGAAAAATATATACAGTCTGTTATTTTCTAAGAACTGTTAACCAAGTTATTCTGCTCTATTCATAATAAATAAAAAAATGGTGAAGTTAAACTAATTCAAGGACTCAAAATAGACATTGATGTCACCAGAAATTAATGAAAAACTTAAGATTATTGTCTCTTTCTCATGAAAATATTTTATTCAAAACCTTACCATTAGAGTGACATTATTTGAGTCACAACTCGGAGCTTCAAGACACCATTTTGCACCAACTGAAAATCTCAAATACTGGAGTCTTAAGATCTTATCTTTGATATTAACTGATATTATAGGGCTAATATTTAGAATATTGATTTGTTTCGCAATGAAATTTCAGTTAGAAATTAAGAAAGATAGTTACGTTAGCACAACTGAATTTTTCATGTGTCCTTGTGCATTCTTCGTTATTTTCCAGTGTGGTGTATCAAAACCTTCCCGTGTATTTATGTGGAAATTTCCAGCCAGGGACAAGCTGACTGGGTTACAATGTTGGTCGCAAGGGTCGTGGCCCGTTATCTTTCTCCCCTAGTCCGCGGGAGAGGTATCAGGAAGTCCCCGCGGGAACTTTCCATCGCCGCGACTCGACGGAAATTTGCATCGAACGTTAATTTTGCGTTTTTATCTATCGGCTTGACACCTCTCGAAAGTTGCCTTTTGGATGCTCCCGGAAGCTAACGAAAGTGGCGCGCTCTAACCAAAAAACGTTATAATTGGTAGAATTAAATTGATGGTGTAATTGGTGCTGGTGGGGTGAATAACTAATGTCAAGCTTGATACCAGTATCATTCGACACTAACAATCAGTAGCAGCCTCTAGATAATCCACTCTGCGCTTCGTGTTATCACAATGATTTTCGATCATTTGAAGCATTGTCATGCTTCAGATAAAGTACCATCTCGTGCATGCTACTCGCTGGAAGCTGAAGTCCACGTTCGTCAATTAGTCCTCAGTATCTTCGGTGGTGTAATCAAGGAGTTGAAGATTTTTCTTCCACATATCAGTTCCTCGAAATCTCTTCAACGTTTTTTCCAAGTATAGGACGTGAGGGATATGTTTCGGAAGGGGAGGAAATTTGTTTCTTTCGGGAAAACCCGTATTTATTTTATCGGCCGGAAGAATAATGTCGGTTGGTATAAACTACTAAATTGTTATGTTATTGGCTGTTGCTTTCTCTGTACAACTCAACTCTAAATTAAACCAGTAAGTTGTGAATTACTGATTATTAGACCCACTTCTTTTATGAAGGATTTGTAATTCCTTGCCATTCCTGGAAATGCATTACGCTCCTGCTGGTGCCATGTTTTCATCTTGCATCTTCTTGTTATTAAATTAAGACATTCTCTTTCTTAAGGTAGTTTGAGTGAGACAGTTCCCTAGTCATAATAGAAACCATATTCGAATTATGCATTTGTTTAATATGACAGTAATTCTATGTAATTAAATGAAAATGTCTAAATAAGTCTTTTACTTGACTCATATTGTCCGCGCGGTACGTTTAAAACTCCATCAAAATGTCAAGTTTTTCTTGATTTAGAAGAAGTTGCTGCGGTGAAATTATGATTAATTTTCCAAAATAGTTGAGAAAACATGCAAACTACACATAATTAATCTTTACACATAGTCAATTTTTTGACGAGACCTAGGTGTTTAAAATTCTTCATTTTTTAAAATTAGGTCTTTATGGGGTGCATACACGTACCATTTTCCAAGTAAAGGGCTGGTATTTTTCATTCAAAACCTTGGAAAGTAGTTCGGTTCTTTAAAATGAGACTTAATTCATTCACCTCTAGGTGAAATGACATTTCGCTCAAACTATCTTAACGCAGTATTCAACGGATTTTTTGTTGCTCATTCCTTATCAGACCGTTTTTTAACAGTATTCTATCTTAAGTAAGGCCGGATTCATATTGTTTGAACTTGTTTGTCCTTCTTTCTCGTGCCAGATTCGGGAAAAATTGTTAAAAAATTGTATTAGTACGCTTCCATGTATCCTGACGTATCTCTCTCACCGACTGTCGATTACAGGAAGACTTTTCAATTTATGTATGTAATAACTTAAATAAAACTTATAAATATAGGTTATAGTGGAATATATAAATGAAATATATAAATATAGGTTATAGTGGAGTATACAAAGTTTTATTTAAGTTACTATGAATTACTTCCACAAAGTCAAGCCTGTAACCATTTCCTTTGTGTTAGGTATGTAAGTTGAAGACAGTGGGGTTGATAGATTAATGTATTTCTAATAAATAGGGATGTTTAGATTTCTTCTTGAAAGACGGTTGAACGGTTCACATCAATTTTGACGTATGCGTTTACTTAAGGAGAATTATTTTTCTCTGAATCGGAGCACGTATCCGAAATCTGTCAAAGCCTGTAATACCTGGCATTCACGTCCTTTATGTTTTGACTTGTAATATTATTTTTCTAGATGATCGGGTGGTTTCTAAGCTCTGAAGCGAACTGAGAAGAAGAGTTAATTGAAATCTGTCGTCGTTGCAATTTGATTCCCATCATGTAGGAATGCTGGAGTTAACATATGAGAGATAAGTACGAAATCTGGAACTAGTGTAACAGTTCACATTATCTTGAGTGTGTTCTAGGTGAGAAAGGATTTGGTAGTAGGGGTTAGTGGGGGACACATACGGGATAGTGGGGGAGTATATTAGGGAGGGGAGGGGCGAGGATATACGACGAAGAACTGCTTCTTTCAGCCAAGGAAGCATCGACGACGGCAAGGAAAAATTCGAGTTTTGTTTATCTTGGGTATTCGTCCTCCGTTTCGTCCTTATGATGATGGTTGCCCTTGTATCCTATCCTATGTTTTTAATTTTTTACCGAATAATCTTTTGGTTACTGTTTTATCGAGATGGCGATGACTTTTTGGGCATTTTCCCTATTTAGTCATCGTGCATGTTCTGAAAGATGGGCAAAGCGACCCCATTTCATCATTATTTCACCTACAATGTTTATCTTACGATAAATGATGCCATTACCTTAATCCTTTCCGGTCTTTATCCATCGGTCTGAACTTTTACTGATGACGATCCAAAACTGGTTGAGCCTCGCATAGTCTTCGGGGCAGGAGAATAGGAAAACGCAAGAGCCTCATTAGCTTCGCAGATGCATTCAAGAAGAAGGCTAATTGAGACTGAGTTGCGTGTCGTGAGAAAGCTGGCTTTCTATGCCGCGGGCTCTAGTTCGATTCCTGCTATAAAAATCTATTTTGCTACTTTCATCGTTCACTGACGTATTACCTTTTCTTTTTTCGCTGTGAGTGGTGGAAGTGAGGTCAATTATGTGGCAGAAGTCTGGTTTTTTCCCTTACTTGAAATTGATTTGAATTCGATTGTGGTTACACCGGGACTAGCCACGGATAACTTCACGGGGTCACCAGCAATGTGCAAATGTGCGAAAGTACATAGAGGAAAATCATTCACCTTGACCGGGACTCGAACCCGGATCCCTCGATTTCCGCCCGAGGCAGTTAAGCAACCGAGGCGTCCTCTTCCTCTGTGAATGTTATGACATCTAATCCTCAGTAACTTAATTGGCTAAAGCACTAGCTAAGACGGATTTTCCTCTGTTGAATTTCGCACATTTGAGTTGAAGTATTGTGTAGCTTCTTCTAATGATTTTATGGCTTTTATCATCTGGTAAAAAAACTTATAACAGACGGTGAAAACAGTCGCCTTCTCAATCTCGACCGTTTTTTATAAAGAAAGTATTCATATAGCGTTGTAGATCGAATTGATTAAAATTATTCATGGACCTCTCAATCAATTATGAATAATTTTTCTGTGGTCCAATGAGAAAGGAGGGGGTAAATTTCAAAAGATATTATGACCGCATATGCATCATATAGAAAATTGAAGGATTAGGCGTGAAAAATTGTGTAGATTTTAAGTTGATACCTTTTTTTCATGCCGTGTTGTCGGATATACTACCGATTTTCAGTTTATATTCTCCAAATAATAGGTGTACTTTCATTGGAAATCATCCAATATCTGGTTCACAGTTGCTGGTAAAAAGTTTCAGAAAATTTCGGGAATCAATGAAATCCGAAGTTTTCATGTCGCTCGAATAATTTGTTAACTATCCACTGTATGCTAATTTTCATAGTTGTTAACGAGTTAATTGTACAGCTGAATCTTTGATCAAAAATATAGACGACGTTACTCCCTTTATTATATAAGAGATTTTCAGTTGCCAGTTATCCTGTTGAAATTGAGTCCTCCAAATCATCTAATCAGATCTAATCAGATGTCTTCATTCTTTGTCATGCCATTTATTTTGGTTCTCCTACCATAAACCTTATCTACGATTCTTCCCGCTTTATCTCTGCAGTTTATTGTATTAAAGAGATAAAGTTGGGATAATGCTGTTTTTTTACGAGCTATTTATCAAGTCTCTCTCCATGAGTGTTCATTTTACTCGGTAAACTAAGCTATAATCCAACTCCTACGGGTCTTCAAAAACTCATTTATTTAGTCCTTTCGACTTAATCCGACAGCAGTAGGTATAGGCACGTATATGAACTCATTACCAGGCGCTAGTAGCGCCGTGCGAGCTCACCTAAATAATGAGCGGTGAACTCATAGAAAAGACCCATAAAACCCACTTGATGCTTCAACTTCTCCTTCATTCTCAACAGCCCAAAGCAAAGAAGAGATATATGTATGCAGGGGATAGAATGACGTAATCGGTAACGCATCTCCCATGGTTTTAAGAAAACCAGCGGGATTTTTCTGCTCTCCTCTCAGTAGAAAACAATCATTATATAAACTCATGTCATCAGTGGTTTCAAAAAGGGGAGTTTAGCTCTCTTTTTATCCGTATCGCGGTTCGTTTTGAGCTGAAAAAATTAATTCTGGGTATTTATCCGCTCACTGGTACTCCTGATTCACGCGCTATCTAATACATATAGGATTTCTGCGCTAGAACTTCAATTGTCTCAGCGTTAGCTTCAAGAAACTTCGCTTTGTTCCTTTAATTCGTTTATTTAGCTACATTGATAAACTCCTGAACAAAATAGACTTTTATCATTTACGATTGCGTGATTGCGATAAGTCTCATGTGATAAGTATACACATGACTGGAAAATTTTTAAACCTCTAACAAAAATACCCTTTTTCAGAGCAAAGATCACAATTACCTAGTGATAGAAGTCGAAAGCAATAGGTGGAGCAAGTGGTGTTACGTATTTTTAGGGCCGCAATTTTGAACGATAGAGTACTTGATGCTATCTTTTTGAAGTAAATTCTGTGTAAGCCAAAGGAAATACTTGGCTTTTGGGGGAAATGTCTGACGGACCAATTCGTCAAGTCATAATTATAAGTCTACTGAAGGTTGTATTGTGTCTTGAATTGTATAAGTCTATTGAAGGTGTCTTGGATTGGAATAATTCTTTCGGGAGGATTCATAAATAATTTGGGTGCATTTAGGATGGGGGTTTGGGGTAGTATTGCAACAATTTTATAGCCAATAAGAACAAATTAATTTAATGGACAAGAGGGAAACAAAGGAGAAAGGCATTGACATTAGGGATATTGGAGAGGATGTAGGTTGAGAAATTTAACTGGAGGTGGAAGAACTACAATGTGCAGGCTATTTGAAGCAGGAGTTGCTGTAGAAGATGGGAGAACGTTGTTTCATCTGGAAGTGGGAGAAAATGATTATGCTCCAAGGAAAATTTGGAATTCAGTCGTTTCCCTCGAAAATAATTTTTTTAATAACACGAGTTGAAAAGGGCGCGGACCTGAGAAGGGAGAGGTTGAAGAATCATGTGTTTGCGAGTGAATTGGAGCATTTGTAAATACTTATGCGCCCCTCAAATCTACAACTTTTTTGGATGGATTTCCAAAATAAATCATGCACATTAATGTAATAACCTTGTTTATACTTAAGACACATTAACTGAGTTAAATAATCCTATAGTGTTTAGCTTGTCTTTTTTATTCTAGTATTCCGTTGAATGCTGTGTGACTTGGGCAATACTCTAACTACTGGGGAGATAATTTTCATTCGGTGATATTTGATTTCAATTTATTCATGATTGTAAATTTTGCCACTGATAAAATAGCACACCACGTGGATTTAAACGCTTCGGCATCGTCACCAGGTATTATTATATATCATATAGATATATTATTTTTTTTCGCCAGCCAAAATAGCCGGAAAAGGAAAAGCAATGCGTTAGCAGGTTTTGAAGTGCGGTGCTCCGGTGTCAGTCATGATTAAAAAACGCGGTGGGCTGTTGTTGAAATGTTGCTTTGCGCTGAGAATCCGGTTTTATTAAGTTAATTAGCATACCCGTTCATGTGAGCAGTAGTGATTACTTTGTGCGCTGTCTTACCAGTGGCAACTAAGTTGATAGTGAATGCAAATAAGAACTAAGGAGTAACTTCTGTCGGCATAGTCACATTCTTTGGCGACGGCCAATGACCGAATTCACCTCCTTAATTTAGGTATGTGCCTACTTGTGTTCAAGAGAATGTGTTCAAGAGAATGTGTTTTCCATCTGTATGGGATAACTACTTTCAAGTCATAACATATAGCGTCTTTTATTCATCTCTCGAATACCTTACTCTTGGTTATCAACTTCCTTCTATAATTATTTGAATGTAAGGAGTGCGATGTGTTCATCACAAAGATATTTTTGACATTTATATTTACTCCTAAAAAATTAAGCGAGGATAAAATAGGGAAAATTCAGTGTACTTGACGTAAGTGACGTTTTCATCTTAGCATTAGGATATCTTATAATTGACGCACTCAAAATCATAAGAGTCCCTTATATTTAGGGACACTCACGAAAATCAATTCTTTCTTAATGGGCTCATTTTCATGCCAAGCCTTGTGCCTTCATAGCTCCTCTATTTACTCTGGTTCGTGGGATTTATGTACAAAAAAACAAAGTATAGATGGTCCTTACGCACCCACTCGGAAGTTAAGGACTAACAGCCTGAGCTCATGTGACTAATATTCATTTCACCTCTATTGCCTATCTGTTTCGAGAAGAAGTTTTCACAAGTGGACACAAGTGCCAGGCACGGTGAATCGGATCCTCGGGTTTCGTGCTGCAAGCCTTGTTATTGATGCCAGCGAGACCTACTTAAAGAAGCTGGACGAGCAAATGGAAAAAAGACGCTCACTTGAATATGCAATGAGGATCACTGTTGCACCACCGCCTCTCGTGAGTGATGACGCATCTGCGATGAATATTGGCTGCATCTTCACGCCTGGAAAACCGCGCGTGGTCAGTGGCGTGGCTAGTAGTGGACTTATCTTTGCATATAGGAAATGCAACTTTAGAAACGGTGAAAGATGTGCAGAGACAAAATTTTACTCTCTCAGGAAAATGTGCTTTTTCCCGTGGAGTTCATTAATGCGCCTGAAATACAGATTCCATAAGTTAGCCATGAATCAATTAGGATTCGTGAAGGTGATATGGCACTGAGCATGGTGAATGATTGTCAAATTGAGTACGACTTATGGTGTTTAGGTTATGTGTTTAGCGCTAATTCCTCCCAGAATACGGTTGTTTTTAACTTCGTCAATCTAAGTCGTATCTCGTGTAAATGTAAGACAATCTCTAACCGTTTCAATTAATGATGGGGCTCTACCCTCGCTAACCGAAACAATAATTCCCAACCAAAGGTTCTTGGTGGAAAGGGCAGTTCAGTCATATTATGTTATTTGCATTTATTATGCTAGACAATGCAGTGAATTTCAGTGGGATAATTTACACTCAAAATCATTTCCCTAATTCGAAGTTCAGCAATCAATCCAACGTTCAGAAAAAATATTCTCCACATCATTTAGCTATCAATTATGTATTCGTTCTTAAATTTTATTGAATTAGTTCACGTTTAACGTTCGTGGTTCATGCTATCGCCCTCGTATGGAACTGATTGAACTGATTGAACTTTGGAAATGAAAGCCATTTCTGTACCGAGTTGGTGTCGATTATTTTTTTCTTTTAATTGACCAGATATGTGAAACCTAATTAACCAGTTATGGAATATCGGTAAATGAAAATTTAATGAGAATTTCCTATGTGCAAAGATAAGTCCACTACTAGCCACGCCACTGACCACGCGCGGTTTTCCAGGCGTGAAAATGCAACCAATATATCCTTTTGTGGCACATTTTCCTGGAATTTTTAAGTCCTTTCATCTGTGTTTCAAGTACACCAATAGCAGATAATTGAATTTTCCTAACTAAGATGTGTTGAATTAAGGAAGTGAGTTTAATATTGATTCTTGACGATAAATCCCGGTAATCCAGTAAAAATAGGTTGGAAATTCAACTTTTCCCTTGTGATTAGTTAAGGAGTTATTTCGACTTTGTGGTTTTGACTTGAGATCATCAAATGTCATACCATAAATTATTATCCTTCCTACTAACGGGGCTGTCTCTGAACTTCCCTAGAATTAATGAACGCATTAAATGGGGGAGAATATCTTGACAGCGTGGCCGTACCAACCAACGTAGTGACATGCTCTCATGCTAATTGATCCCTTAGTTGGTAAGACCTTCTATATTTGTCTCCCATAAGTGCGATTGTATTCCAGTGCTTTCAAAATGCGTGGATGTTCCAACTACCATTGAGACGTGACTTCATAATGGTGTTAACGACATGTTTGTTCCGCGCAAAATGTTCGACAGGAGAGAAAAAAACACCGATTACATTTATTTGCACGGTCACAACAGGAAGAAATATGGAAACCTATTGTGGGCAATGGAGAATAAATTTTGGGAAATTTTAAACACAAATTATCATACAGTTAGAGGCAGTTTGTAAAGATTTGTCGCCTTTTTCATGAAATTTTCTCTGCCAATAATTTTTTTTCAGCATTCGTTGACGATAACCTGTTTCTTTCCCTATTCTTCGTTAATCTTTGTCTTCTATTTTCCGATTTTTCGTTTTTGGCATCTATAAATCATATCTTGTCATTCATGTTTTATATTACCAGTTGTCCTTCGTTTC
Source organism: Ceriagrion tenellum (assembly GCA_963169105.1). Lineage (NCBI taxonomy): Eukaryota > Metazoa > Arthropoda > Insecta > Odonata > Coenagrionidae > Ceriagrion > Ceriagrion tenellum. Next base: position 102,969,789 of record OY720632.1, on the reverse strand, counting down.
TACAGTCCTTTCTCTCCTGTTCTTTACCTTAATGTGCATGAGTGATTGATTGACTTTGGTCTCACTGTAAGTAACTTCGGTAGTTTTCCCTCTCCTCGCAGCGGCCTCTTTAGCTCTCGCGGTATATCTCCTTTAATTTGCGTTGCCCCATGTGTGACACTTTATTTCCATTGGAGTAATCTCCAATTCTCTGTCGCTCTGTGTCTTCCGGGTTTCAAGCGTGGAGAATTCAATTCCTTAAGTAGGCATTCGTGTACGATTCCGGATAAACTGGGTTCAATACAAAATAGGCGGGATTTTCCTTTTACCTGAAAGAATCCTTACACCTATCAGATTAAATCAGATACAGTAAATTTGTGTCAGTCACAATCTTTGAAGCAGATTTGGAACGAAATACCCGGTATGCTGTTTAGATTCCTCAGGGATTCTACATTATCTCTCTATATTGGCAAAAATTCGCCCTTTTTACATTTTCGAGAATTATGTCTCAGGCCATGTCAGGGGAATAACGAGGCTGAGGCATCCTATCACTGTTGTTTTTGGCCAAAGAATTTACATCAAGGTGTGAAGTTCGAGGAGGAGCATTTTCATTTTACAATCAGTATGACTCATTTCACCACAGATCCGAGCGTTTTCTTCGGAGAGCTTCAATCAACCCGGGGAGAATTTCCAAGTCCATGTTATATTGACCAGCGTGAAGTTCGGACCGTGAGCTTTATTTTGTATTTACTAACGATAGAACTACATTCAAGACAATGTCGTCAGGCCGTTGCTTTAATACATCTTCCCTCCAAAATTTCAACAGTCACATTCAAGTGCTCGACCCCTGAAGGAATGAGCGGACTCGTCCGTATTATGTGCACTTTTTTCTCCAGGGTGAATCCAGACCCAGAATCCCGACCACAAAGTTACTTTCTCTGGTTGAATTACAAGAATTGCTGCTCATAAATCTTAAGTTGAGATATCATCAGTCATCATTCCTCGTGCAGTGCCATATTGGTTGATTGCAGCCCTCCATCCTTCCCTATCTAATCCCAAGTCCTTACTTCCAGATTGCTCTTCTTATATATGTACTTTCTTCTTTATTCGGTCCATGAATTTATTCTTGGGTCTTCCTCTGGGGGCTTTCCTCTTCAATTTACCTCCAATAATGTTCTTCTCTTTTCAATGAAGTCCCCAGAGGAAGACCCAGGAATAAATTCATGAGAAAAGAAAGAAGAAGAGAGAAAAAAAGTACTTAAAAAGCTTTGAGATGTGGCTGTGGCGGCGAATGGAGAGAATTGGGTGGAAAGATAGAGTTGGGAATGATGAGGTGCTGAGGAGGATTGGAGAAGAAAGGAGTATTTTGAGGGAAATTTAAAAGAGGAAGACTAATTGGATTGGGCAAATTTTAAGGAGGAATAGTGTTCATAAATTAATTATAGAAGGGAAAATAGAAGGAAAGAGAGGAAGAGGAAGGAGGAGGCACGGAATTCTGACAGGCATCAACAAAAGGAAGGGGCTATGAAGAGATGAAGAGATAGGCCCAGGACAGAATGCTGTGGAGGCAGTACCGTTGAGACCTGTCCAAGGACAGAATCACAATGATAATGATGATGAATGTTCTTCATTATCCCATTGTGTCTCATGATGTGTCCAGTCCATATTTTTCTTCTCTGTATATGTTTCATAAGGTTCTTTTCCTTTTCTACTTTTATGAAAACTTTATCATTCCTAATTTTTTCCATCAATATTATCTTCAGTATCTTCCTCCAGCGCCAGGTTTTGAAAGCTTCTAATCTGTATTGGTCTGCTTTTCCGATGGTCCATGCTTCCGATCCATAGAGTGCCACGCTCCACGCGAATTGTTTCTCATCTTTGAGATAAATGTGTACAAATTCTCATTGTTGTAAGTAAAAATTCTAGAGTGGAATTCTGCTGTATTTGCTTAAATTCCTCCTTATGTAATTTGGACCCCCGTAGAGATCGTTTTTGGTCCCGGTCAAAAATACCCGGACGCACGTTAATGGAGTCAAATTACAAATGAAAACATGAGTAACGAGAAAATCGAAGACTATGTACAGGAAATGGAACGAAAGATATTTGACAGACGCTAAAGAAACAGTACAATGTGGAGTGTATTCAACATGCATGAATGAAATATTGTTTAAATAATTTTAAGTAAAAAAGATACTGAAAGCAACGGAACATGTAAGTTTGCAAGCATTCTTCTTTCAGTGTGAAATTTCGTTTTTCTGGTCCATATTACTCGTCTAGCCAGACCGAATTATACGACCTTAATGTAAATTACACGGAACATGATTTTTATCATAATATTTTAAAAAGGTATTCATATTTACAAAAGTGAAATATAAGCGTACCATTGCCATTTTCATTGGGTATAGTTTGCCTGGAAAATATGTCGCCTCTGCGGTGCGTTATTGAATTTAGATATACCTATGCAGTTGAATTTAGGTGGCCCAAATTACGCGGACTTACCCTCCTACTCCTTAGTGACAGTGCAACCTTGTGCCAACAATGCATGTAAACCATCAAGGGTCTTACTAGTACAAATTTGCGGAAAAAGTGAAATCCTTCTTTCAACTAGGTAAAGCTCTGTTGCTTTTAATAGACGTGTTTCTATAGAGCACCTTTTTTACTCAGAAATCGCCCTAATTCACCTATCAATATTAAATTATACCCATTGGGTACTTTCCCTTAAAGAACTTGGAAAATGAACATTATTGTAAGAATTGGAAATTTATGAAAAAATTCCTTAAATTAAATTTAGTTGACTCCTTTTTTTAAACTACAACTAAATAGTGTCACCGAATTTGCAATGCTAATGCATGTAAATGCTTCTTTTGGTTGTAAGTCAACCGCATGAGTCTCTCCCGCTGATCCAGCTGCCGCATCCATCGAAAGATAATTTCAAGCTTCAAATAATACTTTCCGATTTGCATTTTAAATTACTTCCGCGTGTGATACCAACGCGACGGAATTGAGACGCAAACTTATGGAAATATTTAAAAGAAAGAAATTAGAAATGTCCACTCTGCTATTCATTTGTACAACGCGTTTCGACGCTTAAAGCGTCGGTATCAGGTACAATGAATTTGTACTCCAGAATACAGCATTATATCTTTATATATATATTATTTGAATTTTACGATGATTGTCCACAATATCTTGTCGGATACCGTTAAGTATATATATTCGAAAATATTATCGAATTCAGCAATCTTATAAATGTTCCTCGCATGCTGCTCTGAAGAGATCTGTATATCCTCGAGTTTGGGTTCTATGGCTTCTAACGACAATTGCCAATTAAACGGGAAGAAAATGTTCCGAATTTTAGGTTTATTACCTGTCAAATCATCCAATAGGTGAAGCGACACAAGAGAGCCGATCAGTTTTCTTCTCTCGCGTCTCCATACTACCTACTCTGTTAAATGTTAGAATATATAGAGCAATCGGAGGAACCTTAATTATGCGAGAGGGATAAATAGAGGGGTGATTATTGGGTGATCATCAAATAATTTTTTATTAATTTTTACGAGCTTGGGCTCAGAAAAGTTGTGTTTGGGGCTGAATATAGCGGAGGAATTTTTGTCCAATGTCCTGATATTCCGCCTAGATATTAAAGTTTCGACATTTTTGGCCGTTTTGGTAGAAAGTACGCATAAGCGGAAGATCGTACTATGCGTCAATTTTTCTTAAGAAACATTTATTTATTGTCAAAAGGTAAGTGAAAATTGCCATATGGTGGGTTATATGTTTCAAGTTACACGAGACGATTTCTGTTACCTACTTCAATTCTAACACAGAAACACTCCGGTGGAAAGGGCAGTGCAAGATTCCCTCAAAAGAATCTTTAACCGCTTGGCGAAACTTTATGACATTTGACAAAAATTCCAAAAAAACTCTGCGTTCCGTTTAGCCCTAATGATTACTTCTCTCACCCCAAGCTCATCGAAATCTGAAAAAAAGTATTTGACGATCATCTATATTGGTAATATCCTCGAAATCTGTGGAGAGAAGAAATGATCCAAGGCGTCATAAGATTCATGAGCGCTTGAAGTCTCACTTCGCATTTGTCCGGTAAGACTCATCCCTTATGATTTGGCATATTTCCTTCTTAGATCTCGCACACAATGGACACTTTTGTGTTGCGAAAAGGCAAATTCAAGCAATCTTAATGAAATCGGTATGCTGATCAAGAATTTGACCATCGTTTATTTGCAAATGTAGTTATGTCTGAGAGAAATTTGCTGAATTTGAGAAGTGTTTTAATATTAAACTGCGTCGTAATGTTACATACTGATAACAGTGGTAATGTCATTCTGAATTTTTGTAGATGTTTATTGCTAGAAAGTATGCCATGATGGATAAAATCCTTCAGGCACTCCTCCGCGTACTACTCTTAGCTGATAATAGATTCTCCAACCATTCTACTGGCGTCTTGCAGTAATTTTTTTCCGTCTTGTGCCTTAGAGTCTGAGCCGTGAGAATTTATTGTCACGACCCAGGTTTGTTCACTTTGTTTCATCTTCAGATGCCAAAATGCCGAAACCCGGGTCGCGACAATAAATTGTCACAAGTGGAGTTAACAAAATTATTCTTCCGTAATCTCTGTATTAGATTATGCAAGTCTGAACTATCGTACCCTCATCCATGGCCCAATAATTAAAACGTCCACCTCAGTGGCATTCGAACCCAATAGTCTCGGATTAGCCGGTCAGGGTCTAGCCGAAGTCGAGAATTTAGGGATATTTATGCAAATTTAGTTACAGAGTCCGTATCTGCGTCGCCACCTAGGCAGTGCTGGCGGCATGGGAGAGGATTAGGTTAGTTCTGTGTTTAGAAGAGGTAGGAGAGGAGGACGTTGGAGAATGTGGATTCAGGAGGGTCTGCGGTTCAGTGCTGTGGAAAAAGATAAATTATCCGATTGCTTGGTTGTGAAATTTATAAAAGTTAACGCAAAGTGTCCGATAAGTATGGCCGGTAAAATCGATAATCATTTTATTTTTTATCTTAAAATAAGTTATCCGTTTGGAGTGTACTATAATAGGTTTGGAATGTACTATAGTAGGTTATGGAGTGTACTGGGGTACAATCCATGTAAAGGCATGGCATTGGCTGAGGCTATTATTCATATTTCTATCTCGTAACTATTTTATAGTCATTAGTCATGATAGCTAGATAGCAACCATTTTCTACCAACTACAAGATTTTGTTGCCTATTTTTATGTCAGTTACTGCACCTCCTTTTTCTTTTCTATTGAAATTTTTTGCTCGTCTTCTTGTTGAACGCCAGGTTAAATTTTTCCAAGGTTTTCTAATTGCTTTCGTAGACTGAAACGAGTGAAGTAGTATTGCCACAGGATCATGTTGTCCTGCTATGAGTTATTATTCGCTTCCCGATCCTCACACAAGTGATACGAGTCATTCCAGCTGTCTTATAGGAGGACAGATATATTGGTGCCCACTCTTTCGCTGCTCAATCAATTGAGGGAATGGAGCGATTGCCCGGCAGTATCCTTGACTCTTGATGAAGACAATCGTTGAAGCCTCGTGACAGCCGCTCATCTTATTTCGAGCATAGGTCATTAATTTTTTTATCAGTTGTTTTGTTTCTCATAAATATTGTGCACTTGCATTGCAGCATTGCCATTTGCAACTAGCAGAAATAATAGAGAAGTCCCGGGCAAGAAAAACCTGTTAGCGTTAGGCAACTGGAATGCAGTGGAGGGGTAAGGAAGGGATGGATTTGAATTAGTAAGTCTATTGGCTAGAAAAAGAAATAGCAGCAATGAGAAAACAGCTGCATTTTATGGGAGAAATAAATTGGTGGCAACAAACACTTACAATTAGTTTAAGCTTCACCACATGCGTAGGCATAAAGTAACCTGAAGATATCAAACTGATTACGTCAAGGCAAGGGTGAGATTAGGATATGGTATCAAAATCTTGCGAAGATACCCGAGGATGGATGCGGACTCAGGTCATTACTTAGTTATGATTAACTGTGATGTTATTGTCAATAGGCTTTGCTAAAGTCGGAGGATGAAGAGGTGGAACGTGGAAGCATTGAAAGATTTGATAAGGAAGAAATACCAGGAACTAACGGAAAAGACCATCGATGAAAGTAAGGATTAGGGAACAATTGAGGTTGAAGGCGTGGATCGTGGAAGTATTAAAAGATATTTAATGAGAAAATACCAGGAACTAGATGAAAAAGAATATAAATGTAGCAAAGGAAATGGGAACAATCGAGTAAAAATGGGAGAGAATAGTAAACAGCTTCGTAATTGTGCCGGGGAAAATAGAGGATTTACAGAAACGAGGAGTAGAAATAAGCAGCGAGTTACGAAAGAAATGACTGGTTAAATCGGGTACAAAACGTTAGCACCGATCTTTAAATCAGAGGAACTGCAAGGAATTAGGCCTCGGAATAAACTCCGGTGGGTAGCCAATCGAGCGAAAAAAACTGGTGGAAAAGATAATGCGAGGAAATATAAAAACTTCATGATGTTTGGGAATAAAGTGGATAAGTTGTGAGACACGCCGTATCGTTCGCAGTGTAACTTAAGACACACGGCCGAGTGACAATTGCTGATAATTACGGCTATCATTACGGAGTGTATGATTAAATCTAACGTTAAGTAAGCGGTAAGCAGTAAGAGAGGCCTAACGATACCTTTGATTAAGGTAGTTTGAGTGAGATATCATTTTACCTAGAAATCAATGAATTTGGTCTCATTTCAAAGCAAAACCTATTACTCTTCCAAATATACCAAAATATCAACAATCCCAGCTATTTTACATGGGAAAGGTTACGTGTATGCACCACAGAGAGACCTTATGTAAGAAATGAGGAATTTATAACATCTAGATCTAGTCAAAAAATGAACAATGTGTAGTTTGTATGCTTCCTGAGTTTTTCATTCAAAATAAATCATAATTTCACCGCAGTTATTTTTTCAGTACCATAAACAACCCTTTCGTTGTGTGCGAGTTTTATACGTTCCTTGCGAAAAAATGAGTCAAATGTAACTTACAGACTTACGTAACTTATGTAGATATGTATTTTTATTTAATTACTTTTGAAATACAGTCATATAAAAGTATATTATTTCACAGTTAATATTACAGTGTTTACTTCATGCTTTCTACAGCTACTGGAATTGAAACTTAAAGTTAGAATATGACTAGGAACTATCTCGCTCATACTACCTTTAGGGCAAAACAGGGAAAACATTAATCGAATAGAAAGGGGTATACGACTGGACTAGAGTACGTGGAAGAGCTATGTGGCAGCCATAATTGAATTATGAATCTAGAAACGGAGAATGAGGAAACAATAAGAATAGCGGTGGGCCGTAGTCAATCGACAGAGAAATTGAGGCGGAATGACGGGAAATGGACGTAAGAAACACAGTGGGAGTAGATTATGTACCCTCCGAGTTCCGGTTAACCTATTGAAATACCAATCTGAGCTGTAGCGCTATCTCAATTAAATCAGTGTTTGATCATTTGGATTGAAATTTATCTCTCCAAGGATTTTCCAAAACACGCAGAGAATTTTCCATTGTGTGGTTAATCTCACCTTATCGGTCACATGCATAGGATTCTTATCAAAGGACTATTGCTTCAGAAAATGGAAATTCTTGTGGTATTTCCCAAGACGTGACGACCACTCTTCGTTGGAATGAATGACTGCGGCTAAATTATTTCCGACCCGATGTCGAGATTATCGATAGGAAAAGATGTACATAAACGATTATAGAGCACATTATTTCCTAACCAACTGGAACCCGTGTATAACTTTACTACTTCCCATTATGCTGTACAAAGAGCAGAAACTATGGCAGAGTAGAAATACTTCAAGTATAATGGCAATGAATGATTTTTCAAAGATTTTCTGTGATTTTTTTACTTTACATATACATTTTCACTCGACTTAGGCATCAGGGTCCGTATTTTGCTAGGAAATCGGCAGATTGATTCAAACGATTGTCATCTCTCAAGTACCACTCACTCAAGGCAGTAAGTTTGGGCGTCTGTGGGGCGATGCAGAGATGATGAATTGAAAACTGGACGCGGTGATGATTGTCAACATTTTTTTCCTCATAGTTTCCCACAGTTTTCCTAACATTGCATGATATTTTCTCGATGTTTACTTGATTTTTTATAACTCTTTTCAAATATCTGCTTGATTTTCGAAATTAGAAATGTATAAATAGCCTCCCTCTTTGGGATTTCCATTATCGTTGACCACGCATTCCATACCTTCCCTTACACACTTTACCAGCGGGGTTAACCCGTTGAAGTCAAATTGAAGGAGGAAAATATTGTGCGTAATGAATAGAATGCAGAGATAATTGTCTACTTTGCTGTTCGATGCGCATGAACAGATATTAAACAACTTAGATGAATTGGTATAATCACATAACTAGTCGATGTATACACGGGGAAAAATTGAAGCTCTCTATTTAAATGGAATTAATTCATTAAAGCATTAAATCAGTTACCTATAGACATAGACATTAATGATAGTCAGTAAAAATCCTCCAGATTACTCTGTCTTATATACCTCTAGTACCACTTTCTTAATCACAGCGTACATCCTACCTCCCTGTATTCAGTCCGAAAAACCTATTTATTCATTCTCCTTCGCAACTTGCCCTACATACTACCTCATATCGTGATCTTAAGCAAACCATCGCACCTCATTGCCTCTTCCATCCACCTTCGCTGCCTCCTTAATCTCATCCAGAAGATTTTTTTCCCCCACATCCACCAATCCAAGCACTACCATGTTTGTCCTCCTTTCCTTCCACCGCACCTTCCCCATCATTCTACACCACTATATCTCGATCACCTACAGCCTATTCTTATCTCCTTTTCTCCGAGTTCTCGTTTGTGCTCAATACAATGCAACTCTCCACGTAAAACTCGTCAATGCCCCTTTGTTATACCCTTGCCCAAGGTCCCCGCTAGTAGCTGCCTCTGTCGCTGAACACCTCCTTTGCTAACGCAGTTCTCCTGCTTACATCTTTGCTACTATGCCTATTTCCTTCCGGAGGATGACCCAAGAAAGTAAGCCACTCAGTTTGCTACAGTTTATGCCCTCCTACTTTTATGACAAGCCTCGCTTTCTTTGTCCAAGAGAACATAATTTCTATGAATGTCTTACGATTGTTCTTCATTCGGTATTCTCACGCTGACTTTTCAATGCATCTTTCAAAGCCTGCAATCCATTTGATGATCACCTCACCAACGCCTGGTCATCCGCGAGTCCAACGGACTTTTTCAGCTGGCCTCCTACTTTGTTTCCCACACCCAGCATTTCCCGAAGCTTCTCTTACCGATTCCTCAGCATAAATGTTAAAAAGCCAAGGCGACATTTAGCACCCTTGCCTTACTCCGCCACCCCACTCTGAATGTCCCGCAAGATTCACCGTCATCCGCCCTCGCCTGTGCCTGAGATTCGGATTAGTCTCCTATCTCACCATGTTCACCCTATATCCACCAAGCAAGCACAAGTATCCGGACCATAATTAATGTTTCTATCAATAAGTGTCCTTATTGCAGAAGTCGCATTTTGAGTCACCTTTCCCAATCCTCAACTCATACTGATCATCGTCCAAATAGGGAATTGATCTTCTTTCCAACTTTTATTCACTAATCTTAAGTATCAGGGAATTTTTAAACGAAGTCGATTGGGAGAAGGCAAAATAAGTGGTTGGATAGACTGATAAGGGGCGAAGGGTAACTTAAAATAGTTTGAGTGAAATATCATTTTACTTATAAATCAATGAATTTGGTCTCATTTTAAAGAAAAATGTCTTTCCCTTCTAATGACATCAAAAATTCAACCCCGTACCACATTACTTTTGGAGATATTTGCCAAAATATACCATCCCTTTTACATGGGAAATGGTATGTGTATGCACTCATGAGAGACATTATTTACAAAATGAGGAATTAATAACACTTAGATGTCGTAAAAAAACTAACAGCGTGTAGGTTGTATGTTTTCTCAACTATATTTGAAAATTAACCACATTGTCACCCTAGTAGGTTCTTGGGTATCGCAAAAAACCTTCCGTTTTGAAGGAGTTTCAAACGCACCGCGCGAAAAAAATGTGTCAAGTTAAAGACTTATTCAGATATTTTCATTTAATTACTTACAATTTGTCATATAAAACTATATTACTGCACCATTAATAATGCAATATTTAATTGATGTGTCCTACAGCTGGTGAAATTGAAACGTATAATTCGAATATGGTCTCTATTATGACTAGGGAACCATCTCGCTCGCACTACCTTTAGGCTTTGATAAATGGGTGGATTTTGCGTAGGCGGGGGATGGGAAGAAAGAGAAAAGGTTTTTTAATGGGGTTAGGAAGAGTAGGTAGTAGACAAAAGGTGAAGAGAGAAATTGTGTTGGTTCAAATGTTGACTAGGTGGAATTGTGTAGGTGCGGGTACTAAGATTTTCATCTTAAAATATTAAACATTATCGACGTATCACATAATTAAAGGAATATTTAAAATTTTTCATTAAGGCTGATTTCCCGCTCTTGGCAAAACGCCCATCTGTTCGACAGTACCTCTTACTTTCCTTTGTTTCGTCATTTTTGTCTACCGCACGTGCGTATTTTTATTAATTCATCTACCAGTTATGAAAAATTTAAGGAGGAGGCGAGTAAAAATCCTGTATATTTTTACTTGTACAGTGCCCTATCTGTCGACACGATATCTTTCTTTTAGCAGAATACGTCCTCCCTTTCTTCATCCCTTGTGAAGATAAATAAGCATTTCCCTCGTTGAACTTATAATCGTGCAATCAAATGTTTCCTGGAAACTACAGTCTATCGCGTAATTTCTTGAGTCTTCTGCGCCTTTAATCCCGTCCCGTACACTCGCAGTGATCCTTAAAAGAACGCGTGGACTTTCTTTTTTCATTTTGTTACATTGGAGTATTAAATCTTTCTGTGATGTATCAAAAGCTCTAACAGTGAACTCGATGTGAGGCATGTGTGGGGCAAACTACCTCCTTTTGGAATTTATCCCGTGGATATTCTTATTATCCGTTTGATTCCGGTCCTTCCTACTCGCCTGATAAATGTTCATGGCACAAAATGCCAAGGAGCTAGGCCTATTTCGACAATCTTGATTATTGTTACGAAATCGACAGAACGATGGACTTAGGTACTCTTAGAGGATCCAATTTAGATTCCATTGTGGGCATGATATAGTCTGGCCATCGTAAGTGAAACCAATCTTGAGAATCAGCACGCTCCACCCTAAATGCTTGCGTCTAAAGGGACTCGCCGAGGATATTTTTTTCCTGGAATTCCATTAAAAATTGGTGTATTGTTTAAAGCTAAAAGTTTAAGTGGGAATTCAATGCTGACACAGGGCGTACGCGAAAGAAACCAGTCCGTTGTGGGTTACGGACTCAAGGTTTTCCCCTTTACCGATCAGAGCGAAAGGATCGCCGTAAATCCTAATAAGACGGTCGGCCAACGGCGCACTTTCTTCTTACTCGTAAATCTCCCCTTTAGTTAACAGTCGATATGGATAGTCCATTAGTAGCGTACTTACTCTGTGCCCATCTCTTTGTGTTGTTGCTGGTTTTCTTCTCTGTTGGTAAATGTCAAGCTCTTCCCATACTATACACGGAGCCGCAGTTCTTTGCATCTGCAGGATTCATGACTCTTTATAAGTTCCTTTCTCCTACCCTCGACGGGCGGGACTGAATTTATACTCACATTCCCTTTCCTATTGTATTGTATTGATTGTTGATAAAATCTTCCTGTTAACTCTTCTTGAATCATTGCACACCTTCAAGACTAAAGCTCACAATTATATCAAACTTTCGACCTCCACCAATTTTAAGTCTTATCGTAGGTCACTCACAGTCCCTTATATTTTATGTTCTCTCTTTTAAAATTGTGTTAAAAGAAGGCTGGGACCTACCCATGAATCTGTTCGTTAATTCGAGTTCCCGCGAGGCGTTTAACCTCGCGTGGAACTTTAATTTCCGTTTTTTGGTCTCCCAAACGTTTTATTGTGCGGAAATCGTGCTTTTTTTCCTTTTATAGTGTTATTTTTCCTTTGTTCCTGATGAGCGAGATACCATGTGGAGATTTTAGATGAAGAAAAAGATAAATTCATGTCACATGTTTTAGACTATTTATGCCATTGACGACACTTCAGTTGAATTCAAGGAGTCTATAATATAGCCTCAGTGGATGAACCCGTCAGGCTTCGGTTGGCTTTTGTCATAAACAAATATTAAGAAACGATCTGTTATGGACGCGAGAAAACCCCAGTCTCCACGCTGGAAAATAGCTCATCTTCTGAATTCATTCTCGCTTATTGAAACGCTGTAGGCACTTGATTTTTTGCAACATTTCGGCTAGCAAGGGAAGATGGAAGGAGGTTACGAGGGAGATAGTTCCCTAGTCATAATGGAGGCCAAGCTTGAAGAATACGTTTTAATTTCAGCGGCTGTAGAAAGCATGAAGTAAATATTTTTGTATTAATGATGCAATAATATGCTTCTATTGGACCGAAATCATCAGCAATTAAATAAAAATATCTCTATAGATCTTTAACTTGACTATTTTTCAATAGTCAAGTTAAAGATCAATAGTCAAGTTAAAGATTAATAACGAGCGGAAACGCTTACAGCTCCTTCCCAGTGGAAGGTTTTTTTGCGATCCTGAATAATTACTGCTGTGACTATATGATTTATTTTTTAAAATACATGAGAAATTACGCAATGTTAATTTTTTGACGAGATCTAGGTATTACAAATTCTTCATTCTTTAAGTAATGTCTCTCTGGGGTGCATTTGCACACCATTTCCCATATAAAATGCCTGGTAGTTTTTGTCAAAAAATCTCTGAAAATAGTTCAGCAATGGCTTGATATTTTGGTATTTTGGAAGGGTGAGATATTTTTCTTCGAGGTGAGACCAAATTCAAATATCTAGGTGAAATGGTTTTCCGCTCGAGTTACTTTTATGTACATAATAATCATAAATATACGGAAAGGAGAACCTCATGAGAAAGTCATACTGATTGGTTCCTGAGTGAAGTCACTGTTAGTATTGAATGAAATATTTATAAATACTTAAGTCTATTGACGCGTTGTGAGCAGAATTAACTTGAACTTTTAGTATGTACTTTTCCACAGATTTCTTTAATCTGTGGGAGACTAATAAGTATTTTTATTCAATTTCTGAAATCTGTATAAAATTACAAAGTGTTTTTGTCCATCACGTATGTTGAAAACTTCCACCCAGTCCAGACTGATACGGTTTAGTATAATGTTCGTGTCATATATTTCCATAAAACTGTGCAACTTCCTCGTAACATCTTTGTCGTAACCAATCCACGGAATCCCTTTCAACAACGCCTTTTACTAACAGTTCTTATGTTATTTGGTCTAATTTCCTGCTCTATTTAGAAGAAGTTAAGCCAAATAAGTTTGTTCCGCAACTGGGATTTTGTATTTGATTTATTCAATGACCTCCATTACCTTACCTCGTCTTTCTTTCTTTCATTAGGTCGTGTTTTCAATTTTTTCGCATTTTATTCATAGTGTAATCTTTTGGTTAACGTAGGTTTAAGTGAGAGACAGAGAGTAAAAAGTCTCTTGAATTTTACAGTAACAGGGCCCGGTTTCAATGCACGATTTCTTTCTTCATCTCAGCAACCATTCTACCTCTCTTTATCCCGTCGAGAAAGCCTATTCTCTTTCATTCCCTTCCCCCATCTACTCAAAATCCTCCCCGCCAATCCAGCTTTCGGCTCCGCGTCGCTTTTCACATTAGATGTTCGTAGTTAGAGGTCTGTGGCTGTAAGAATCAAGAGTATTTTTAATAAATGATAACACCAACTATGTTTCAATCCACAGATTTTCATTGGTACTACTAGTTTCGACGCTTCTGCGTCATCTTCAGGTACAAATTTCTTTAACCTTGGTCACGGTATATATATGCTGAAAAGAGACAGAAGGGTGGGGAGGAGGAAGAATGGGGGGCAGGGGTGAATAGGAAGGTGATGTGTACAGAAAAACAGGTGTGAGGTTGTTGGTTGGTAAAAGCACCCAGCGAAAATTAAAATCCTTATCTCAAGTACATGGAAATGCGTCAATAGTGAGGTTTTGTCATCGTGTATGGCCAAGGCCCCACCGTAGAAATATTAAAACTCTTCTCCCTAATGACCAGGGAAGCGTAAGTCACTGTGTCATTCCCTTCAGATTGAGATCAAGGGTATTTTAATCCCTTCCGTTTAAACCTATCTTATCCGGCAGTTACTACTTTTATGACCATCTCCGCTTTCTTACATAATCCTTTGTAAGTTTTTTATGTTTGAGCTCGCTTCAGATTTAATGCACTTTCCGAGTACAATCATGCGGAGATAGCGATTGAATGTGACATGTTGCTGCAACTCATGAACGAGGAGAGCCGTAGTCCCGATAAGCGATATGTTCACGTGCTCTATATGATCTCTTTTCTACGATCGATCTTCTCCTGTGTTTCTCGCCGTTTTTTCCTTATTTTTGCCTAATGCATTCTCAATTTGAACGAATGGAGTGGTAATTCGGCCTAATGTAGTTGTAACGAAACATGGTGGTACTAGGTCGGCGGGTCGTTTTAATTACAACTGTCCTTTGCTCATGAGTAAGCTACGCACTGGGGTCTAAGGCAGAATGACTTCCCAGGCTCCCCACGACGCGAATCGTCGTTGTCAACTGCCACATCTCTATGCCCATAAACCCAAGTGTATGCATCGGATTCACCAATTGACAGCCAAATTATGATGCAGAATTTCTGGAATCGTGACAAAGTCGTGGAATTCACTGCTGATACTTTCTCTTGTTTTAAAGCTAAAGTTAGAAATATTGACAGCGTTGCCTACGGTGTCCTGTCCTCCCCACTCCGCTCTTTATCCAACCATGTTTCCAATCGAGCTTTCCCCTCCTTAGCGTCAGGTTTCGAGCAGGCAACTGCGGCCATGTTTCGCTACCACTATACCATTGTTTTCGCTAGTTCATTGTTACTCCTTCGATCCAGTCAATGCATGATTATTGACGGGCGTGTCACTGAAATTGATTGGACAAAAGTTTCCACGAGGTTAGCAGCTGATTTTAGATTTGGTGGTTTCCCGTTGTTACGGGGGTCGAGATCAGGAAGTTTTTAACCATGGCCAATTTGCTTGATGGTGGAGTTGAATCGCCGCTCTCACTGAAAAATTTTTAGCGAGCTCAAATACCCTTCTCAGAAAACTAGACTGAATAAGATCCAAGTTTTCTTACGAAATTGAGTGTATTTTTTCATGATGGTGAAATTAAAACAGATCATTTTCCACATAAATAAAAATAACTTACATCCTGGGATTCAATGTTAATACATCATATTGAATTGATACTGTATTGACATTCAATGATTAACATCCGGGACGGAAGTAAAATTTATTCATATTGAAAATTTCACGTTTTATTTATTCATTGAAGCAAGGCTGGTAATTGCTTTGCATCATTCTAAACGAAGCCTTAAAACTCGGACTTTTGAATTAAGGTGCATTTTGCGTACTATTTGATTTCGTTCCTTTACTATGACCGCTAATATTCCCTCAAATTCCCTTCGCAAATGTGCAATAAACTCAGCGATAACATTCGATTATAGGGGTTGCGATTACGAATCACGTCGATAAAAATCGCGCCTAGAGTCCATCCTTGATAATAGTGCGGTTAAAACGAACTGATTTGGCATGGATAGAAATGTAATGTAAGCAGTTTTTTTTTCACGGTCGCATTATTTAAATAAAGGCCATCATCGTTGGTCGATCAATCCTCAGATTGGTTGACTGCAGCCCTCCACTCTTCCCTATCTAATTCTAGTTCCTTACCTCCTCGTAGTTCTTCCCATGTACTTTCCTACTTATTTGGCTCATGTATCTATTCCTTGGTCTTCCTCTGGGGACTTTTCCCTCTATTTTACCTTCAATTATGTTCTTCGCAAACACATTGTGTCTAATAGCGTGTTCAATCCATCTGGTTCTTCCTTTATTTGGTGTTCCATATGGTCTTTTCTTCTTCTCCTCTTCTGTACTCTTCATCATTTTTAATTTTGTCCATCCCTTTTAATTTCAGCGCCCTCATCCAGCACCAGATTTGAAGGATCCTCGTCTTCTCTGGTCAGCTTTTCCAATTGTTCATGCTTCCGATCCATAGAGTGCCACGCTCCACACGAATGATTTCACATGATGTTTCCCGGTTTATAGTCCTATCTTTTCTGAGCACAACAGTTGTCTCTTTTTTCCCATGATCGCCTTCCAAGTTTTAGCTATTCTCCGCTTGATGTTCGTTGTACTTCTTCCGTCGCACTAGATGGTACTTCTGAGATAGGTGAAGGAATACACTTTCTCTAATTTCTCTCCTCTCAGGGTGACTTCAGCAGTCAGCGTCTCAGCAGGGTTATTACGCGGTCGTCAAGAAAAATCCACTCATTCCCTCTTTTTAGAAAACTAAATACACTGCCATTAAGGCACTTATTCATTTATAAAGTGCTAAGAGTCTTTTACAATCGTGGCGGCGAAAAGGCCAAACAAAAAACATATTTCATTAGACTTGAGACAGGCTTTAAAATACCTAGGCCAAAGACCGAAATTTTTCGTCATTCGTATCTATACCTGGGGCCAAAACTATTTCGTACTCTGCCAAAGGATGTGGCAACGAAAGACACAGAATCGGGATTTGCTTCAGCTGTTAAAAAATGGCTAATGTGTCACGAGGAAGTCGAGTCTTTGTTTCAAAAGATTGTATAAAAATGTATTAGGAATGTTAATTACTAAAATGGGGTTGTGTTTGATTTGAGATTGTTTTCTGTCAACTTAATTCATCTATTATATGTGGTATATGCATTTTTTGCTTCCTAAATATAAGTTTTTGTTGAACTGTTTAAATGATTGTTATTGCTCAAGCTATTGTAAAACTCAAGTTATAGTGAACGCGTAATAACTTGAGTTTTTCATTTTTTATATGAATGCGCAATAAGGTATAGAATCACTAGAAAATTTCGAGATAATGTGTTTGATATCTGATCAGCACTAGCTCTGCCACAATAACATTCGGATGATGGTAACCCCAAATCAGGTAGTTTCTCTGGGGTACCTATGTTCCTATACTTTAGAAAAATAACCAAATGTACATGGATATGAATGGAATAAAGAATTATTATTATTTCTAGCAATGACTGAGATATCATCTGCAAAGCGGAGAATGTTTATTTATTTACCGTTTATCTTTATCTCGCTCAGTCCAATTTATTGTGCTTCTCTTTTTGCCCCCTCGAAGTAAATGATGAACAGTGCTGGTGAACGATTGCATCCTTGTTTTACTCCTTTGTAAATTTTACATTCTTGTTGTTTTACATTCTGTTGCCTCTGTTCGCATTGTGACGACTTGCTGCCTGTATAGTCGATGGATGGAACAAAAGACCTATCACCATCAGTTCTTCGGTCGTATGATTCCATTCGCAAAACGGCCGAGGACTTTTTTACGAATGTCTGAATTTCTGTCAACTGCCGTACTGTCTTGAACGCACTTTAGGGATGAATATCCTGTGTAGCTTCTCTAACGTCTTCTTCCGTTTCAAAGAATAGGGTAAAAACTGGAGCAAGTAGAGCTATTTAACTACGTTGGTAGTACGTCCGAAAAAATTGGCTTGCTGGAATTAGATAATAGTGGAAAGAAGGCGCTAGCCAGAGAAACGTTTAGCCAAGGAAGGGACCTGATGATGGTCATGGTAATAGGAAACGTTTAAGGATGTAAAGAAGAGGATGGTTAGAGTTTTATATGATCTTAGTAGAAAGTTCGAGACACTGCGATACCATAAATCCCGAATTTATACCTATCTTTTTAATCTAGGAAGATTGTCGAAGTGTTCCAAAAATGGCGATATGAAATGTCTTTATCGGCGAGAGGAGGGCAACGTGTGGAGATAACCTATTTCCTAAAATGTTCAAGAAATTTTACGACGGGGCTGGATAGCATTATCGTCTTCTTGGTATGGTGCAGAAGTTAATATACGCGTGGAATCATATCTGCCCTCGTAAATATAAGCATGGTGACATCCACCCATTACCGACCTCAGATAGTGGACTCGACGCAATAACATCATATCACAAAAAGGATTCACGTTGCAGCACTTCCTGCTGTCGAAAACTAGCGGAAAAGTTCGTGTCATAGCCGGCAAAGCGGTTGAAATAATGGAGCGGCTCGCTTGATTCCTGATGATTCCTTGGGTGGAACCGATCCATATGTGTTCTGGTTTCGGAAAAAGTGGACAAAAGTAATTTTTTCGACTTTCTGGAAAGAAGTTTTGATCAAGTTGTCTGGGGCATCCTGTGGTACATTATGTTTTTCATATATATGATTTTTAAGTTCACTACTTTGCTACAAAGTAGAGCCAAACTCCTTGAAACTGTGTTTCGTTTATTAGGATTACAGAAATGAAAAATTATACTCTTGTATATCTAATTTTCTTCTACTATCGTCCAAACTTAATCTAGAAAGAGAGAGATAGAGAGAGATTTTCAACCTTTGATACTTAACAGAACGATTACATAATGCTGGAAGTGGATGAAACATTTTACTTCGATGCCCTCTATGTACGACCTCTTTCTATTTTTGGGAGCAGTTTAAAGAAAATACGACTGGTAGTGTCTTGCCTTGCATTTTACTTTACTTCGGAGGCAAATTTCGGGAACCCTTGCCCGAACGCTTGCCGAGCCTAAGTGGAGTGGGAAAGGTTTGGAAGCTTTTGTTTTACCACATCTACTTGGCGTACCTCCCAAATTGTGTTTATTGCCTTTTGACGGTGTCTTTCATCTGAAGTTGAAACTTCACGTGTCCACCGATGTGGTTTTGACAGCGGTCGGCCCTTTATCAAAAATATCTCCGCGCGCTTCCTTCTAAGGTGTGCTTTATTGCTGGGCTGCCGCCAGTGTGCGTTTCCGCTCGAAATCCTGGTATTTCATATTTTTCCATTTGCGGCTAGCTTAAAATCCTCCTGGTTTTCTTTCTGAAACTTTCAATTAACGTGCACAGATCATTTCTTGTTATTCCTTATGTCAGTGATTCATATTTGTAGCTCCTACCTATCTCGCAAAACTTGACTTGGAGGCAACTTCACGACAAAATGCAGGAGGACACGGAAGTCAATTGACGTTCACAAGCTTATTTAAATGAAGTTTTTGGAGAAATGATTAAACTTACATGGTGATGCGTGGGAAAAATATGAACACCTCTAGTTTTTGAAAGTAAATATTTTCAGTAGTTATGGCAAAATATGTCAAGCTTCCTCCCGAACCAAGTGTGATACCGATTTATAATGGACCACTGGAAATGTCGTCTCTTAGAATACCATGCGTAGTTGCTAAAACTCATGCCTAAATTGCTAGGGTATTTTAAGGAGAAATATAGTTAATGAACAAGTGTAAAAATTCTAAAATAGGATCAATATGTGAAAAACCTACCCCACAATATAACTTGAGGTACAAAAATAGTAATAAAACACAAAGTACAAATTATTTCACTCGGATTCCATTGTTGTCTACGGAAAAAGAGACGCTCGGAGCGACACTGGAACTTCGGGAGAATTTGTCAGCGTCACTGACGATGATTTTGGCAGACATGGAAATTAATAGCTAGGGAAATATATTTTAGTGGTGGTAACCTGATATCGCTGGGATCTAGTGACTGCTTCTGCAGTATTTCCTGCAGAAACAATCCAAGTAGTGGCTTCTGTAGCTCGATAAGTGAATTTTTTTTGGCTGATTTTCACTGTCTACGAGGGTGAGTCAATAAATAACTCGCAAAACTGGATAGTGGTAAAGTAATCTTCCTGAAATTTATTTCATTTGTCTAAATATTCACCTTATATAATTTATACGTATCCACCTTATACATTCAGACACGAATCCCATCTCTTTACAAGTCCTTGATTGCCAGCAGCAAAGAAGTCTTTTGTTTGCTGTCGCAGCTAACTAGTAACCTCTTGGACTGCAGAATTATAATTTTCAAAACGTCGGCCAACGAAATGATTTATTAGGGGCCCGAACAGATGAAAACCACTGAAGGCAAAGCCGGGACTGTACGGTGGATGTTCCAATCATTCGCAATGAAATATTGACGACATGCCGATGATGAAATGCTGACGTTTGCGACTTATTTATTGACTTACACTTGTAGTTTTGTGACGTGTCGTCTGTATCTTGGTGCAGTGGAACTATGGATTGCGAATAACTTTGTTAGTGAGTGTTCATCAAGATGAGCAGAACTTTATCATATATTTTAACTATGATAAACGAGCCAGGTATTAGTGTAATTCTCTCGGGCTCGCCACCGGGTAACCAGGTATTGTCGTACAAATGGCAAGGATACGCTTTGTATTCCTAGTGTCACATGATCGTAACTGAGTCAATGTTCTGGGAGGCATCACCGGCCTTACAGAGAGCAATGCTTGGTACGCTGGTCGGTTTTCAGCCGGAACAAACAGAAGAGCAAATTTTAGGTTTGGACCATTAGATTCGGGTTCCTGAAGAATCTCCACTCCATTTTGGCTCTACAGAATGGAGAAACTCAATTTCAGGGGCTATTGTTGAAGAAATAAGATTAAGGATAGTTATACAATCACCAGTACCGAATGCTGGCCTTTTCGTAGTTTCGAATGTTCAATGATACCATAATTTAATCACGAAGCAAAACAACGATTCATTTGTTTTCATGTCGGCAATTCGAACACGCTAATATGAAATGAAAGACATAGTGACGGCATCAGTGGGATTAGAGCGTTTCACGCCTATGATAAAAAAATGGATAATGTCCCACTATCGATTCTTTTTATAAGTGTAGGGCAGGTTAATTTATTAAGTGTAATTTTTACTTTTTCATCATTGGTTGTTCAATCCTAGGATTGGTTGACTGCAGCCCTCCACCCATTCCTATCTAATGCTAGTTCCCCTACATCCAGGTATCTCTTCCTGTGTACTTTCCTCTTTATTTGATCCATGAACTTATTTCTGGGTCTTCCTCTGGGGACTTTTTCCTCTATATTGCCTTCAACTATGTTCTTCACAAACTCATTGTGTCTCAGGATGCGTCCAATTCATCTTGTTCTTCTTATCTCTATAGTATACCATACGGCCAATTCCTCTTCTGCTCATCTGTACACTTCATCATTTCTAAATTTGTCTGTCCATTTTACCTTCAGTATCCACCTCCAGCACCCGATTTATAAGGCTTCTATTATTTTCTGGTCGGTTTTTTACTTCTTATTTTGTTTTACAATAATGTACATTTAAATGTTTGACGTCTTTCATTCGTCGTTTTGGTCATCTTAATCCCATGGTCGAAATGACCTACGCGTGGTGGGATTCGCAAAACTTGTGTAACCTCACAAGGAAATGTATGGGGCTTCAATGTTGCATGAAATTTTAGGTTATGTTTTAATCTTCGGGCTGGTAGTCATTCGCAGAGAAGCCTTCGTGACAGTCATGCGGCACTAATACGACTGTATTGTAAGGTGTGTTACGCTTCTCACCCCATGAACCTTTTCGCAAGAGTGACTTGATAGTGGGTTACACTTCATTCCCTTTTCCCTCCTTCTCCAAAACTCCTCTCTGCCCACTATTCCACCTGACTAACCTGAAATCAGCCAACCTAATTTTTTACAGAGGGACTCCCGTTCGGAAGGACGCAGGTTCGTGACCAAGCGACGGAAAAAAATTTCCTAGCCTGCAAACCAACTTTTGCCCGCTATCCGAATTTGACCCCTCTACTGAGAGGCAGCAGTCTCAGCAGAAGGCATTGATGGCGCAGATCAAGGAGATGGCACCGGTATCAACAGCCACAGCTTCGGGCGAGAGTGAAGTTCACGGATCGGCCGGGTTACTGCTATGTATCAAACAAAACTATGTATTAAACAAAATATGTAACGTAGATTCAATTAAATACTTAGGCATCACCATCACTGAAGACATGTCATGGGGGAAACACATCAGGGAAATAACTAGTGTAGCAAACCGTAGATTAGGATTCGTAAATAGGGTTCTAGGCAAATGCGATGAGAGAGTACGAGAAAGAAGCTATTTTACACTTGTCAGGCTTCATTTAGAATATACCGCTAGTATATGGGATCCGTACGAGGAAGGTATGATATAAGAATTAGAGCGCGTGCAAAGGAGATCTGCTAGGTTTGTTAAAGGCCGTCATGACAATTGTATGAGTGTTATGAGCTTGATAGAAGATCTAGGATGGGAATTACTATCAGAACGCAGGTTAAAATTTAGGTTAAACCTTTTAAGTAAATTCGAAACAGAGTTGTTCACGGATGACGTTAGATATATATTGAGAACCCCTGCGTATTATGCTAGGTTTGATCATCTTAACAAGATTAGAGAGATAAATTTTCGTACCGATAGATTTAAAATGTCATTTTTCCCTAGTACTATAAGAGAGAACAATAGGCAGCATAGCAAAGGGATAGGTAGGTGAAATATAGTTAGAGTAGTCTGTAGTACATGATGCGTGTAATAACAACCAATAATCCCTTCCTTATTATGTAGATACTAACCATCTAGCTACATGTGACCCTATTATCTAGCATATCTCCCTTAAATATCCTAGTTGCATGTCAATAGTGCATGTTTGGTGATCTTCACCCCCTGCCACACACCCTCGTGGTGGCTCACAGGGTATCACGTAGATATAGATGTAGATGTAGATGTATGTGAAACGCAATGTGGATACCGCCACATTAGTCTCCTTAGAAATGCAGCCCTGCATTCTAACTACATATAAATGACGTGATTGCACTCCTAGTAAAATACTCCTGAGGTAAAATAGTCCCCCAGTCGGATCTCTCGGTGGGGACTACTGGGAAGGGTACATCAGCCAGGAAGGACAAGTACAATATGATACACTCTCCCTTCAGAGTAATTCTCCTTTTTTAGGAAAATGGCGATCTTGTTCTTGTGGGACTATCTGTAAAACTATGTCATGCTGGCTCCACCCCCTACTCCGTAGAAAAAAATTGGGAATAGAACAACTTAGAAAATGAAGAGATAGAAAAATGTCGTGGATTTAGACCCTCAACGGACTGAATGCTTACTTTCTAACCCCACACATTCCATTTTATCTCAAATTTTAATTCAATCACTGCCATTCAAAACAAATTAATATTGTGTAGCGATCCCGTGATATTTCTCATAGCCGGTTTTCGAAATTCCATGGTTTAATCCAGTAAAGGTATCCTTAAAATGAATAGAAATGGGAAGACAAAGTAAATTTGGAATATTTTCATGGCACGTCTTTCTAAGGAATGATGAATATGGCAAAAGGAAACGCTCATACTGAGGCTTTGTTTTTCGATTGTCTCAAAATTCGACCGCGGTAGTCAATTTGGAAATGCAACGGTCTTGCAATGGAGAGGTCGTGTGTTCAAATTTAGTCTCGGGCATGCATTTATATTTCTTTTAGGATAAAGCGGTAGTGATTAGTAGGATATATGATAACCATTAGGGACATTGAAAACCTCAAATTTATCGCTGCTTTTACGCCTATATCTTTAAAATACGTCACTTGTTCTAGAATGAGTGCCGCCCGGAAATTTCCTGAGGAAGTACAGTTTACTCGGTCGGAAAACAAAACAACGACCCTCTGATTTCTTGGATAATGACCATTCCACTACACCAGACAGAATTCATCTTCACAAAGCAATCCCTGGGGATCTCAAGGAACTCGCTGCCATATGCCATTAAGATCTATCGATGGTTGCATTCGTGAGGCTTATGGCCAGTTGCAGGAACGACCCATTTATATTCTATAAAGTTATGGAGCCATTAAGACATGGCAACCATTCAATAAGCATTGCAAAAATATTCGATAAATTTATTGGTTTTATAACTTATTACATGGAGTAAAGAGTTCCATAAGCAGCCAAGATGGCGGATATGCAATGGCACGCTTAGAGACTTAATTACTTGATAAAAGAGTTGTTTTGAAATAAGTCGCTCTTTTTTCACGCGGAACGTTTGAAACTGCATCAAAACAGATTTATTGTGATCCCGAAGAATTTACTGATGTGGCAATATGATTAATTTTAAAAAATAGTTGTGAAAACACACAAACTGCACACTTGATTTTTTGACGTGATCTAAGTGTAGGAAATACCTCATTTTTAATATAAGGCCTATCTGGAATGCATACACGTACCATTTCCCGTATGAAAGGGATGGTATTTTGTGGCAAACATCTCGGAAAGTAATGTGGTAAGGGGTTGAATTTTTGATGCCAAGGGAAGGATGATATATTTTTATTTAAAATGAGACCAAATTCATTTATTTCCAGGTAAAATGATACTACGCTCAAACTACCTTAAAGGGTTTAATAATTCATCAGAATGTGTCGAAATGCATCGGGAATTGAGCTTCGTTTGGCTTGATGTCCGTTTTACTTTTTTAATTCCGTTTAATTTAATTCCGCAGCTTCCGAGATAGGCGAGAATTGCATATGTTTCAGCTTTTATTTTATCAAAGCAGAGGGAAGTGTGAAATCAAAATAGATTATCATCATAGGGTATTATGTTAGGTGATTGGTAGGATTTTGACAGTTCATATGCCAGACTATCATTCTTGGTTATTTTTTCACTTTCCCTTTTATAAATTGCTCGCCATCAAGTCTCCCTGGAATGCCTTTAATTCATATGTTGTCCTCTTCCTCGCTTCTCTAGCGTTCTCTCCACCATTAACCTCTTCCACATGTCCTCAACTCTCAACAAGTCAATTCACCTTTTATACCTTCTCCGCATCCCAACTCCAAACTTACTTTCCTCTCCCCCTGAATCTAATACCACTTTGTTACACATATCACTCTCTCGATTCTTCTCCTAAACTACATTCACATCCATTCAAGTCATCACATATCCCCTCACCACTATGATCAACTTTCCGACCTTTTGTGCGCCACTCTCTATGATGAATTTTCTACCAACTTTTTCTGAACATTTCACCTCGGAACCAGTACACAAATTTCCTCCTCTTCTTAAATTCTCACATTGGCCAGGGCAATTTTTCGTCGACTTTCCTCACTGCTAGAGCCAGTTTCCTTCAAAATCCTGTCTAGGGTTGTATGCTGCTTCATCTACACAATTTACAACATACCCACGCTTATTTTCAACTTGCCTTATAACTTCTACAAAATTATAGTTTATTTTCGTCTTCTCCTGGCTTATTTGCATTTCATACCAATGAAATTGTTGTTATTATTGAGTAATCTACCCAAAAGGGTATGTTTAAAGGAATGTTCATGAGGGAAAAGTCTCCAGAGGAAGATCCAGGATTAAGTTTTTGGACCTAATAAAGACGAAAGTACATAGGAAGAGATACCTGAAGGTAAGGGAACGAGCATTAGATAGGGAAGAGTGGAGGGCTGTGGCCAACCAATCTTAGAAATTGAACAACCAATGATGATGTTGAAAGAGAAGTAAAAATCCTCTCAAGGCTCACAAATATAATCTCCCAATCACCTCGTGTTTCCTTCCTAATCTCTGCGGAGGTACTACCACTCTTCCTCCCATTCGCTCAACCTTTTCCTACCCCAGTTGCCCAACATCCTTCGCTCCATCACGGCCATAAGCACCCCTTCGCCCCTTATACCTCTTCCAATCGCCTACTTTGCCTTCTCGAAATTTCCTCTACAAGTTTCCTTTCCTTACCAATCATTCCAATCACTTCCACGTTTGTCTCCATTTTCTTCCACCGCACCTTCTGCATCCTCCTCCGCCCCCACATCACGAACGCCTGCAGCTTATAATGGTCTTCATTTTTCTTAGTCCACGCTTCTGCCCAATACAACGGTACGCTTCATATCCAGCTCTTCGGGCTCTTCTTTTAACGTACCCAGGGCCCCCGTCATCGTCCCACTCAACAAACAAAAATTCGTTTGTTTTAGGGTACTCGCATAAGGAAGTATCCCAGTTGACGGTAAATTTGACGCATACGCACTCGTATTTCTGAAAGTTTACGCGCTTTTAACACGTTTTTGACTCAGTTCATCCCCCTGTAAGGATAACAACACGTCCTCTCGCCGCCGGAGGAGAGACCCGTCGCCGCTTTATTCGCTCCGGATCCCAAACCCCCTTCGCTCCCTCATCTCGAGTCGAGTCCCTCCTCCCTTCCTCCTCCCCCGACCGACAGAACCACCCTCTCCCACCCTCGCAACGCTGGGGAATCTCACCCCTCCCTCTCTCACGGAGACGTGGGCCTCTCCCTCTCCCCACTTCCAGCGGTAGGCCGGCACCGCCACCACCACCGCCACCTAACTCTCTGCCGACGTTCCCCCCCCCCTTCCCCCCTACGACTACTACTCGGAGCTGAAGTCCCGGCCCGCGCGCCCAGCCGCCCGTCGCGGCCGACCGTGGATTCCCCCGGACTGTCGGGAGTGGGAGGAGAGTGAAAAAAAACTTCTTTCCCCGCTATCGGCGGCGGATAAGATACACACGCCCACTCTGAGCGCTCTCTCGTGCCGACTTCATTCAGTTCTTCCGGCGGAGTCTTAAACGTCGTTGGGACGTCTTGTGTGAGGGGGTCAGTCTGCCTACCTTGTTTTATTTATCCCTTATCTTCCTCTCCTTCTCCCGTCGTTTGGGAGCGTGCGAGAGCGGCTGTCATCTTTCTGCGGAGTGAAAGATTGCGTTTCGCGGTTTTGTAGGGAGGGGGTGTGGCGATGAGTGAGTCCTTCTGCGGACGTCTTTAAGTGAGCGAGCAGAGTTGACGCCTCGTCGCGGTTGTGTGAGGACGGATATAAAATCTCCCTAGTTGTGTGACAGTGTCTCGCGGGAGTTGTGATTGTGTCGATCGCTGCGGAAGCGTGTGCTCGGTCGTTCGTGTATTGTTTTTCTTCTGGACGTCGACTTGATCTGTTCGCCGCGGAGGATATCGCCGAGCAGCGCCTCATCGTCTCACGGTGTTGAGCAGCAATGTCTCTCTGTGAGTGAGCTTGACTTTTTCTTATTCCTGTGGGTCTCGGAGAGGTGGGGAACATAGATGTCATCGACATGTTTGACAAATTTGCGAATAATTCTGTGCAATTTTATTCAACCACTATGTACGGACACCACATTTTGCACGATCCGTGCATGACTCTTGTATCTCGTTTCCGTAGTTGGTATATACATTAGTACAAATATTTTCTGTAGGATAGTTAGCGTACCTGTGGTGTAGTGCATGTTGGTCATTACTGGTACATTATGGTGTGTGTTGGTTGTAACTCACCGCCTGCCGCACACCCTTGAGGTGGCTTGCGGTGTAATATGTAGAGTCGATGTATCATTTTGATTAGTTTGAGTTTTGAACATGTGCGGCCAGATTATAAGTGTGCGCCTGAAGGTTGAAGGGACGTGCGGCCCTTCGCTGAAATAATTTCATTTTCCAGTTTAATTGACCCCTGAGAAGCAAACACTGTGTCCGTACGTAACCCGCCCCTACTTGCATCGTCCATGAGACATTGCTTGACTAATAACTGACGGTGTAGTTAATCAGAAAGTTATTTTATCACATTTTAAAGCAATTTTATGAGAGATATGTGAATACTTGCATGATCGTACTAGTAGATATACGATTGAGCCGAGTTTCTCAGGACGGGTCGCATTGCATGGACAGCTCAGGCTTTTAAATGGATGTGCTCGCGCGTAGGAACCAGTGGTCACGCTTGCACCATACGACTCGGAATTATAACCTTCATCTGTTTACAAAAGCTTGTCTTGTAAACATGTCTCTAGTCATACCTCAATCAACAGGGGTGGACCTTGACTTATGATCCACGAGCGATGTATTGCTTCTTTTAGAAATGCTGGTAAATGCTGTTCGCCTGTGAGGATCCAGCGTCAGAAATTTGTTCGATCCCTAGAAATCGCTGTTTTTCGACAACATTTGGAGGAGGAAATTTTCAAGTAATGCATTTTTTTTTAAGTTGACCAAATTTCCCCCAACCCTGGAACATTGCCAAATTGCTCATTATTTTTGATAGCATGAGTAATACATTTTTCCAAAGGTTAAAACCTGTTAGAGTAGCGCTGTGTAATCATTTTGTTTAATCACTTACCTCGTTTTCTTTTGTAAATAGTTTACATATATAATACTCCTTGATATTTTGGAATGGGGGCACTGTGGCCCCCCTATGCCCTTCAGTGTCTTCCACTCCCCGTCACAATCAAATGTGAATTCCGAGTGTATTTAACCCTCATTTGGTGCTATCTATTTTTCTGGCAAACCTCTCAGAAATCTTGAGGAATGATCTGAAACCATTGAAAATAAAATGCAACTCATAGAGAAATAGTATTTGGTGATAAAGTTGTTAAATATCATCCTCACAGCTTACTTTTGCTGCCTCATTTTAGTATAACCGTCAATAAACGTTCTCGTTTTTCGTCTCTGTGACAAAAAATAATCTTAATTAGATATTCAATTTTTACTGATGCCAGATTAGTGAGCCAGTATGCTTGTTAATTGGCTCATGACATTTCCCGCATCTGAAGCTGAAGTCAAATTATTGACGCTTTGCGCGAAGAGAGCTCTATGTGTGTACGGTTACGACACCAAAAAAACACGTTTGAGCACTGGCTCGTTCCCCAGAATTCGAGAACTTCCTGGTTTGCTTTTCTGGTGGTGGCTTTAGGATAGGGCGTTGTGGAGGAAATTATCAAGAGGAAACCAGGTTGTAGGGCTGGCGGCAATAACTAACCTTTTGACTTTTCCTACCTCAAATGGGAATGGCGTGATGGGCATATACTAATTTTTGGGGCTCAGAGAGAAATTGAATTTGCGAGAAAAACAAAAGACAAAGGAAAACCGCGCGCATGCAGCTCTGTAATCAGTTACTTGGTCATATTCCTTCGTCATCATTGGTCATTCAATCCTAAGATAGGTTGAATGCAGTCCTCCACCCTTTCCTATCTAATGCTAGTTCCCTTACCTCCTGGTATCTATTCCTATGCACTTTTCTTTTTCCTCTATTTTACATTCAATTGTGTTCTTCACAAATCCATTGTCTCTCATGGTGTGTCCAATCCATATTGTTCTTCTTTTGTGTGTGGTGTTTCATATGGTCCTCTCCTCTTCTACTCCTCTGCACACTATACAATTTCTTATTCTGTCCGCTCGTTTTCTCTTCAGCATCCTCCTCTGGCACCAGGGTTTGAAGGCTCTTACTAGTCTGCTTTTCCCATGGTCCAAGCTTACGATGCATAGAGTGCAGTCAACGCTTCACACGAAGTTTTTCCCTAGTTAGTAGTTCTATCTTCTTTGAGGACTACAGTTGTCTTTTTCTCATTAACGCCTTCTTAGCTTGGGCTATTCTCTTGCTTGATGCTTGTTGTCCGTTGTACTTCTTCCGTCACATGTGATGGTACTTCCGAGATAGGTGAAGGTATTCCATAATTTTACAAATTTATTCGACAAGCTATTGCAATACCAAAGAATAGGCGGTAATACGACCTGGACTTCGACAATTGATTGTATTCATCAGGTTATGTCCTGATGATGACGATCAATCGTCGATGTTCGGGTCGTGTTTCTGTTTATCCTGTGGTACTGTAAATGTTTGCCGAATAAATTTGGGAAACCCCTACCACTTGCCCTGAAGGTGGACCGCAGGATTAAGTGTATTATGAATGCATTTCTCGCTAACCAACAAACCACGAACCAGGCAATTCACAAACCGTAGAATAACTTTTACTGTTACAACATTTTGCTTCCGTATGTAAATATTGAGAATGATGCGTTCAAACGTGTTTTAAAACCTTGGCTTAAACGCTGACCGGTTTCTTAGTTTTCAACGTTCAAATTGATTTGTTTTTTTCATCGGTAAAAACCGTTACTTTTTTCAATCTTAACCCCATAAAACTATTCAATTTTTTTCCAAAAATTCTCTTCATCTGTCACGGAACGTGAAGTCGAATAAATAAAAATGCAGTTAAGTTTGTATCAGTGGGATGATTGCATATCGAAAAAAACGTCTCAAAGTCCAGTATCACGACTTCTCTGCGTGGGCAGTTGATTTGAATGTCTTTTCAAACGTAGCGTGCTCGGATAGATATGCGCATTCTTGCCATCGTTTAGGCTCGCCGAAATTTTCGACCTTTAGGATGGTCTGGTTTTGTTTTCGACTTCATGGTTGGCGTCTTAACCTTTTTCTTCCTTGGTAATGACTCAATCCCGCTCGAATTGCGTAGACCGCTGCCCTCCCGAACGTCCTTGGGATTGCCGTAAATGAGTTCAAGGTCTTGGGGCTTCGAATAACGGCCGCCAGAGAGTAAAATTTAGACAGAAGGAGAAAGGAGCCGCTTCTCGTTCGAATGACGCGGCGAAAATTTTCGCGGAGCTCCTTTCTGATTCGCGCCTGAGAGCAACAATGACTGTTATTATTTTCGGATATTTAATAATGAACTTCTTCAATCATTGAAACGGATAGATGCATGGATCAATAGGCCTTCATGAGGTGTAAAAGGATGGGGCTTGTTTGATTCATCTTATTCATCTGATCCCTTGTCAGAACCTGTGGCAGGATAAGAGGAGCCCACGCACTAACCTCCTCAGGCCAAGGAGAAAAGTCTTTTGAGTGATGATTTCTTTTGAATCGGCCATGCAGACTATCACAACTTTATATTAGACTAGCACTAAAAGTGTTGAATTAGCACTTTTGTGTTCTGGGCTTTATATTGAAGGTCTTCTCAGAACTGAGAATTTTACACACATACCTGGATTATGAAAGAGGACTCTCTTACATCTTGATTAATGAACTTTTATTTACTATTGATATTAATTTTGGCACTTTGTGGTCATATGTATGTCTACCAGAAAGACTGCAGTCATACCATTACGTTCGGCTGCCGTTCAGTAAAGATTCCATGTACGCCCTAGAACGTCCATCGTTCTCAGAAAATATAAAAGGACTTACTATTAAGTCCATTGCGCTCAAAGTGTTAAATAAAGATGCAAGATATGCCGTTTTAAATGTAATACATTGAGATAGAAATAAATAAATGTGAGATCCCTGGATAAGACAAATGAATAGAGCTGTTTTAGGTGGGCTATAGGTTGCATTGTGGCTGTGAACTTCAAAATATTTTATAAATGAGACCATATTAGAGCGTATACAAGGTAGGTTGTTGGACTAAAATCTGCCCTTTTTTCACATGATATAACGTGGATTGCCGACGACTTCCGAAATGCATAAAGTTGGCGCAGAAAAGCTGTTGTTTATACTGTATATTTCATTAGGATGGACTCGAATGATAATTGTGAATGAGAACGTTTTCTCTCGTACTCGAACTTGAATCTTGCGTAGAACAGGAAGCAGTGCATTTCTTTCTAAGCTTTATTTGAAAAAAGATGCATATCGATTTAAAGCAGCGATTTTTATCGTATGATGGCAAGTTACGGGGATTTTTCAGTTCCATGAATGTAAATATGGTACAAGTATTTTTTAGTACCATTTCGAAGATGAAGACGATGATAAGAAGGCTAGAAAGATCATGAAATAAGAAATTAATTAAAAGAAAGTTGTCCGTTAAAAATTTAATGTGGACAAAAGAGAGAAATCATTGAATTTGGACCCCCTCTCTATTGCTGAGGGGCAGGTTGATCTCGGAATTAATGGGATTATTTGACATTTTCCCGCAATTTTCTCATATATTCTTGGTTAGATATCTAAGAGGGAGAATTAAAGTGTGCCGAGGAAGAGCCAAAGGTATCGAATGGTTAGATTTTGGATATTACGCTCTACGTTGGCTTAATTTCGTAGACCCAACCTGTTGCCAACTTTTTCAGGTAGCATTTTTACATGTTCATAGCGAAAGTTAAGATCCCTTTACTACATTAAGCACTCAAAGTAGTGGAACATAATCACTTCCTCATTTGTATTTCCTATCTTCCACCGCCCTCTTTCTATATTCCATCATGCCATGTAAAATGAGACATCGATCCCAAGACAATCGCTACATCAATGCCCATTCCAGGCAAGCGCTTCGAAAAAACCGCCAACTTTTTGTTTGCTCGACAAAAATGGAAACGTGAATCAATGTATTAAAAGTCAGCATCATATCCCCAATCTGACAGTCGAAACGTAGCTGTGATTTCTATTCTAAACGAGTTTGACTTAGCTGAGTAAGGATGTCTTTAGGGAAATAATGCACCTGCTTCTACATTTACATACTACTTTGCCAGCCGCCTTGCGGACGTATGATAGTATGTATTTGGGACCTTGCCACATGTAGAAGTCGGGAATAGCCACATGGAAGTTGTAGAGGGGAAGTGAAAAAATTGAGATGGTTTCCGACGGATTTGTGTACCGCTTTGTTTTCATAGAAGACGTAAATGGCGCGCATGAAGAAAAAATATTTCGTCCACTTATCTGCCAAACACCCCTGAGGTGGCTTGTAGCATAATATGTAGACGTAGATGTAGATTTGTTCGTTACAATTTCTGCCCATTTTTTTGTCACAGTTACCCATTCATCGTCATCATCTAAAGGCGGAGCCTGTCGTTACAGCCATATGTCTCTCTCTTCATTTCTGCTCTTTTCAAATACTTACATGCTGTCACTCCCAGAGTACTTTTTATGTCATCCAGGAACTTCTTTCTCGAACTTCCTCTTCCTTTTTATCCACTTACGTGTCCTTACATTATAAATAATAGGAAGTTGTTATACCGCATAACATGTCCAACAAATTTAATTTTCCTTTTCTCCATTTCTTTCAATTAACTCCTCTCCTCTTTAATTTCCCTAAGAACTTCTATGTTGATTTTCTTGCCTATCCATCTTGTTATTAATATCCTTCTCAAAGTCCACATTTCCATTGCTTTCGGCCAAGACTTTTCCATACATCCCAATGTCTAAGTTTCACATCAATATAATAACGTACTTCAACTAAACGTTTATACGAAAGATTTTCTAAATTCTAATTTCATGTGTTTGTTTCCTAACAGATTCTTTTAATTTTCGTATGCCTTCTTTCCCAGAGCTATCGTTCTTATCGCTGCTGAGTTGCTTCTGTTGTCTCTTGTAGTTATACGTCCCAAGGTCGCTGAACACTTCTACTTGGCTAATCCTTGATTCCCGTATCATTAAATTAATAAGGGGTTCGGTCTTGTTTCTAGAAACGACCATAGATTTACCCGTTATAGAGATGTATTTCATTTTTGACGTAATTATCCTTCTTTTTGTACTTTATTACTCACGTGGTCTGTATTTTTTCCCTCGTAAGCGGAATTCGAAAAATGAAACCTGCCCACCATTTTCCGTTTTGTGCTTCTTTAATACTGTCCAATCTGAATTCCTTTTATGGTCGACTTTAAAAAATTTTTTTTGCGCAGCGTTTTATATTGCTATGCCTTGTTGCTTCAGTACAAAGTGTCATTAACGCATATGTCAACTCACGTGATTTCGCGAGATAAACGTTCACCCGTGACATGTACGTATCACTCATTGCATTTATCTGTCACTCTGGCCCGATAAGCGATGATAATGGTGAAATTACCATCATGTGATGACGTTAGAATCAGATCGGGTTAACTCGACCTATATCACCTGCCCGAGAAAGTAATTTGGGAAATAAATAATCCTTTCGCGGAAATTCCCATAGGTAATTTGCACTTCGCATATTAAATATCTTGCAGCACTTCGATCACTTTAGCTTTGAGAACGTGTTTGTTTAAGAATTCAGAGAGTCAACGTCCTCTTTTTGTCGCGCGTGGTTACCGGCGAGTTACAATCAGCATTTGGCGGGACAGGTGTTCTTTTATCCAGAAATTTCTTATCATAAACCTTCCCGCTAATCGTATTTCCCCTCGCAACAACAAACTGTGTTCCTTAAGCACTGTTATTTTGTGATGATTTGGTGGGAATGTCTAAATCAATCATAATACCATCCTTTTCCCAGTGTAATATATTATGGTAATATTATTAGTATTCATTTCCCTCCGGCGTTTTTCATTTTCTTTGAATATTAGAATATTTTAAGAAGCGCATCTGGGTTTTACATGGGGATAACGGTATCGTCTTTTGAAACTGTATGTTGCCATTTTAATTCTAGTCATATTTACTTTTGTTCTGTATGATGGTAGTTTTTTTACGATATGGTTAAAGTAATCTATCGTAGGCTTGAATTATTAAGAAAATATATTGTGATTTCCCTGGGCGTTTGTCGTGCCACTTGTTGATTAATGATGTGCCCCAAGTGACCTTCTGGGATAATATGCTCTATGGGTACCTGTCATTGAGTAGTGCACTGGGTGGAATAGAGAACAGAAAATGCTTTAGTCCTTTTTGCGCCATCCAGCGCAAATTCGAGGATATCTACATCTACACCCTACCCTGCGAGCCGCCGCATGGGCGTGTAGCAGGGGGTGTTAGGTCACCAGCCGTTTAATGATGTAAGATTTTGGGAGGTGAAATGGTGACGTGAATTATGGGAGTGTATTTAGTGGAGCCCAGTTTTTAATGTGGTCACTTATTGCGCGCGGAAATAATAAGTTCTTGTACCTATCTGTTCGGCAATGTATCTTTCTAATTTTATCGCTTCTGTCGGACCTAGAGATGTAGTGAGGCTTCATAATAACATCCTCTGTGTCGATCTGAAACTCGCTGGAATTATTGCTTTAAAGAACCATGTGTTGCAAACTAGAATGCTCCCTATCATACTAGCTTAGCTACTTTCTTTCATAATTGATGCGATGCTAGCTTGCTACCATCTCCAAGTAGGATCTAATCGAGGTCGACCAATCGGATAAGCTTTTACAGTCATTGAGCGTCCTACATTTTCTATTATCAGCGTCGTCTATACCTCCTTGCAGCTATTAGTAGCTTTTTGACCGTGAGATTAACAACCAAGGTTAATACGCCGGCAGTGTTTTGGTCATCTACTGCAATTTCATCGCTCCAGGACGGTTCAAATCATACTAAGTTCTGTAGTCAATATCAGATAACCGATAGCATTTTAGGTTTTTCGCTTGGTCAAGTGTCGTGTAAAGCGCAAGTTTGATAGGCTAAACGCTTTACCCATTGAAATTACTTTCGAATAGCCTCGAGAGATCTTCAGTCCTATACAATTCAACAAGGCATCTCAGTTTTATTGCTGCATTTTGTTTTGGGAGGCAGAAGAACTGCTGAAGTTATTATGGATATAAAGTGGCTGGAGTGGTAATTGACGATCAATTAGTACACACTTTAATAATTTTTTAGTAATTCGAAAAACATACCCAGGCCAAATTTCATTTCTAAATTTGTTTATGCGGTGGAAATCAGCATACACGCGATATTAGCAGTTGTAAAGGAAAAATGTTATATTTTTCCTTTATCGAAGAATATAATGGAATAATAATAACCGTGTTGTTGATAGTTTTCTAGGTTTGTAGTAGATAGGCTTGGTATTAGGAAATTCGGCTAAAATTATATTTAAATATGTTTCTTCAAATTTCTTTTACTTGGCGTGGCGCCTTAATATTTGTTAATAATTATTTTAGTGGAATGAAATCCATTGTTACGCATTGAAGAAAGTCTGTTCATACGTAATCGCATTATTGCAGAATATCTCTTGTGTGCCGAAAGGCTACGTTTTGAATTAACATTGAATTGCCAGTAAACCAAATCGGTAAAATGAAATTCTTTTCTCTTATATCAAGCGATATCACATACAAGCAAAGTTTCAAGCAAATATCTCGGACAAAAGTGGCTCCAGCCACCAATTTTTTCCTGGTGTTGAGAGGGAAAAATCTTCCGTAGTGGGAAAAGAGATGTTTACTACAAATGGGTCCATATTTAAATGACACATCTGATGGACAGAGTTCTGTTCTCGCAGTACTGTGCTTATTTCATCCTAGAGAGATGCTCTGGTTAGCCCAAACCTCGAATATGTCGCGAACATTTGGGACCCTGGTCATAAAGATTTAACAAAAAAATAATATAATACAAAGAAAAGCTTCGCGCTTCGTTAAAAACTGGTACGAGCGAACATAGAGTGTTTCACGACCTTTAGATGGATTAAGGTGGGAGCCCCTAAAGACTCGGAGGTTACACGATAGGATTGGCTTGCTTGAGAAATTCAGAACTGGTGCGTTTCAGAGAAACCCAGAGAATATTATCATGACGCCTCACTACATCTCTAGGTCTAACAGAAGCGATAAAATATGAGAGATACATCGCCGGGCAGAGAGGGACAAAAACTTGTACTTTACGCGCACAATAAATGACATAATAAAAACTGAGCTCCGCTAAATACACTTCACCATTTCACCTCTCAAAACATCCCTACATCTTTACACGGCTGGGGGGTCCTAACACTCCTTGCCACACGCCCATGCGGCGGCTCGCAGGGTAGCATGTAGATGTAGATGAAAGCTCCATCGCCAATGAGATTACAGCCCGGAGCCCAAAACTGGGTGGGAATTCCATTTCTCTGCTTCATACTCCCGCGTCCTCCCATCAAATACTCCTCCATTTTACTTCGGTATATTTTTACCGAATCATTTCTACGACGTGAAGTTCGTTGAGTTGCCCTCATATTCTCTGAATCTTCAACGAGGCACTTCCTTCGCTGAGTTATCAGATTTGAAGCATATCGTGAAAACTCGCCCGTCTTATCTTCTCTTCCTGTGAATCCTTGGGAAATGTGAATCAGCTTTATGTTGAAACTGCGTGTTCAGCGGTCGAGTGATAGAAGTGCCTTACGTTCTGGGTTTTCACGTGGAGAAAACAATGTTTTGGGAATGTTTCAAATACGTAGAGCCAATCGCTTCCTTTTACTCGAAATCCCCAGATTATTCTTGGGATTCGGCATGAAGAGAGAGAGAGAGAGAGAGAACTGAAGGAATTTGAAAGCAATATTGAGATCGCTCTCTCTTTTTCTGTCTCTTACTACTACTAATCGCAAGAAGCTTTGAAGAGGATAGAGATAGCAATCTTTACCAAGCTCTCCTCCGATTGATACTGATTTTTAGTTCAAGCGCTACAGAGAGAGATGTTTCATAGCTGGCTAGGGCACATCTCGAGAGTGCCTCGATTATTTTAGACCCGGAATAGGAGGAGGTGAATTGGGTTGGGAACACATTCGAAATACCCCCAGAATTATCGGTTGTAGATTCCGGAAGAGCTTGCGATTTTTCATAGGCATGCCAGGTCTTTTTTTTTGGCTAAATTAAGATGTTTTTATCTGAAAATTACAACAACAACACTCCGTTTATTGAGCTGGGAGTAATTTAGTGTTTCTATAGAGTCGCCTTTCGATGAGATGGACCTGGAAGCGGAGCGCCGGTGAGCTTTTATAATTCATTACACTGTAATCTCATTCGTTATTCCCTCTCTCATCGAATGCCTTTCCTTTCAGTATTAGCCGCCGGTTTGTACGGGGTATTTGAATTAACATCTCCATTTTGATCTACATACGTGCATGCAAGCCGCGTTGGCGCGTATGGCACTGGTGAGGAGTGTTAGGACACCAACCGCGTGAAATGGAGAGAATAGGGAATAGGAGGGCGGAGTGGACAAATGAATATTGCATGTTGAAGTGAAGTTTGTCCAATTATGGGGCCTACTATCCTGACGAACGCTGGCCGGCAGGTAGTCCTATAACATAAATTTAGAAATCATCCTTGGTTATGGGGCTATATCCAGTTGTTTAAACCAAAAACAAACTTGAATATATTACTGCCGTAATGAAAAACAGAATTTCCCGTCATACAACAGACTTAGGTAGCTAATGGTAGAAGTAATGGACTTAAAATCACCAGTTCTGGTTACTAGTCGATATGTGGGCATTTTTTTCGCCCACTAAATTCGTTTTTCGACCGGACAAGGTTGTAAATACATACTTATCATTCGTTTACTCGATATTTGTTAAAACAATTTTTCATTGCCTTCCACACATAAAAGTCAACCTCTCGATGCAAGTAAATTTACAATTCTATGATTCGTAATGACAGTAAATAATTCAGACTCGTTATTTGTCATAGGATATTTAATCCCATGACGGGGGTGATTCCTTAATCGCCAATCTAGGACTACCTGCCTGCAAACTTTGTCAACACCGTAGACCCGATTATTGGACGCTCCCCCTGTTTGCATTTTTCTTATAGTTTGTTTCTGACTATGCTGGTGTGTAATAGGTAGTGCCATAAATTGTGTCAGGAAATTCGGAAATTAGACGTATCTGTTTGGCAGTATTTCTCTCTTATTTTGTCGCTTTTATCACGTCTAAATATGAAGTGTGGGGTCAAAATTATACCATCCCGGTCATGCTGAAACTGGCCTTCTTCGAATGTTTCATGTAATTTGAGCCAGGGGTGTAGCCTCCGAGTTTCTTGTGGCTCCCAATCTGATTATATGATGAATCTTGGACTTTTTCATTCAATTTAATAACCTTACCACTAAAGAGTTAATGGTCTTAGCTGTCGGTCGCCTCCCCCAAAACGGAAAATAATTAATTCGAAAGAAAAGAAGCAAAATTCTTCAGCCGTCGCAAAATTGATGTCGCTTACTTAGTGGTGAAACTTTTCTACATCTACATACTACCCTGCGAGCCGCCGCATGGGCTTGTGGCAGGCAGGAGGTGTTAATTCATCAGCCATGTAAATATATAAGGTTTTGGGAGGTGAAATGGTGACGTGTGTTATGGGAGTGTGTTTAGTGGAGGTCAGTTTTTATTGTGTCGTGTTCACTTTATTACGTGCGCCTAAAGAGCAAGTTTTTGTACCTATCTATTCGGCAATGTATCTCTCTTGTTATATCGCTTTTGACGGACATAAAGATATAGTGAGGCGTCATGATTATTTTGTGTGTCGTTGTGAAGCACCGATGCGTCGTTTGCATCCGATGATCGTCGATAAACGCATTCAGCACCAAAACAACGCTCACTTGAGGTATTCCATCTAGATTGCGGTTTCAACTTCCAAATATGCACTTATGTTAGCCTCCCGTTGCTCTTCACGCGCTGCTGCGTTTATCTTCCCCGTCAGCTATTCGACGGGCGATCAAAGAGATTAATGCGTGTCTCTCTCTCGCGAGAATGTTCGCAGAAGACTCGCAAATGGTCTTTGGTGCGTCGAAAGAACCGGCTCCAGGTGTCCCCACCTCTCAAGAGGTGTAGCGAAAATGGAAGTGGGCCAGAGCAATGAAAGGATTGATCCCATTTCGGAGAGCGATCACCTCTCCTTTCTTGTGCGGTGGCGGGAATTCTTTCAAACGCTTTCTAGTTAATTAGGTCTGTGGTCTTAGGCTCTCAGCTTCTACTTTGCAATTCTGATCTAGGTGTATCGATATGATTGCCTTTAGACATATGACCTTCCATCAAATACACCTCCCTTTTCAATTTAATGAGCTCGCCTCTCGCTTAGTGTACTCGGGTTAAGAGGGTTGAGATTATAATTTTTTTTCGCAAATGGTTTTCGATGCACGTTTGGCTCATCTATTATTGGACTATTGGCACTGACTTGATAGGAACATATGTATCTTTTAGAAAGAGGTAAAGAAGCACTGGTCAAAATCTTGCGTATTTTCTCACGTCTATAATTACCGAACCGAAACCTCGGTGGTAGTAAAAATTTAAAAAATGTATGGTTGTTTGAGCTAGATGGTTCTCTAGTCAAAATAGAGGCCATATTCGAATTATACGTATTAATTTCACCAGCTGTAGGACACTTGAATGAACTATTGTTTAATTAATGACGCATTTTTATATGTCAGAAATTGTAAGTAATTTAATGAAAATATCTAGATGTCTATGCCGTGACTCATTTGTTTCGCGCGGCACGTTTGAAACTCCTTCAAAACTGAAGGTTGAAGGTTGTGATACTCAAGAACCTATTGCGGTGACAATATGATTGATATTCAAAAATAGTTGAGAAAACATACAAACTACACGCTTTTAGTTTGTTTACGGCATCTTAGTGTTAGAAATTCATTATTTGGTAAATAATGTCTCTCTGGAGTGCATACACGTACCATTTCCCATGTAAAAGGGCTGGTATTTTTTGGGAAATAGCTCTGATAGTAATGTGGTAAGGGGTTGAATTTTTGGTGTCATTAGAAGGGAGAGATATATAGATATTTTTCTTTAAAATGAGACCAAATTCAATGAGTGCTAGGTGAAATATTAACCTAACCAGTGTTACTGTTTTTCCTTCTTCAATATAGTTATCTATTTTCGTATCTATTATGCTATTTAAAATTGTTTACCTATCCATAGAGAGCTAATAGTTTTTCATCCTCGGTCACGATATCATGTTTTACCAGTCTTTGCGGGAAAGCTCACTCGGTGGAAACCTGTTGGGAGTTTGAATCGATGTGGGTTGCTGACGTCGGTGAATATATGTCGGCTGAATTAACATTTTTCATGTTAAGCATTATTCAATTCATTTTAGATGAAAGTCTTCGGTATTTATGGCCAGGTAACGATAAAATTTACAACGAATTTATCTTAAATAATTTTCTAGTGTTTACTTTAGGAAGTGAGACATTTCGGGACTAAGCAATAACCATTACTCTCTCGAGGGAGGTACTAAAGATCTTAACTACTTTAGTGCTGATTTATAAGTATTTAGCTCGGGAATGGTAATTGTTATAGCCGCTGCCGTCCACCGTGAATTTTCACGGAGCGTAAAAAGTAACATTCTGTCGACGGGAAAGTCTAGTCTTTTGATCAGATTGTCACTGCTTATCGAATGGATGTTTGGCTGCATGGTATTATTTATACCACTATCGAAATTATAGCAGCTTTGGTCAATCTGTCATTGGACTGGTGCATTTGGAAAATTACGATGACTGCTACGAAGTGCAATCGTAAAAAAAGTTGGAACCTGACTGCTTCCAGTGGAAATTTTTTTTTGACGTTTTGGGTCGCCAAGTTATATTTAAACATCTAGGACGTGATAACTACCCTTAAAAACGTGGAATATGGAGAGTCAGTATTTGTATTTGTGTATTTACTTTCTAGAGACTTGTATCTCGACCGTTTGAATAAACTTAAAATAGAACTTCGAAGTTGATGAAATAAAAAATAGTTTTATATCGCCCTACTGGACAGAATACAACACGACCCCTAATATAATGATACTCCATGGGTTACAAAGTCACGTATTGGCAAATAGTCATTTTACTTCGTATGCCGACCCTTCCAATGAATAAACTTAAATTTGAAGTTTTGGTAATGGTTTAATTACAATCAACCCCGCTACCCAGAATCCTCCCCTCTTCTAAAGTTAGTCGCTTATTACTTAAGGACAATTTTAAATTGTGTTTTTTATAACCCTGTGAAAGTTGGAAAACTTGTTTTGAATTCTAAAGACGCTCATGACGATCTAGAGAGAAGCGGGGTGTACTCCCTTAATTGTGTGGTTTGCCCGGACGTAGTTTGCTTTTATATCGGCCAAACTGGCCGGAAATTTAAGATTAGAATGACTGGTCATTAGAAATGTTTTCCAAATCATGATAAGGGGAAGACAGGTGGCCTAATACATTTTTAACGAGGTTTGTAAATTAAAATCTGCCATACTTATAAAAAATGTTATAAGGTCCCCAACCATACATGTTGTATTTGCGAAACATCTGCTAGTGTCGAATCATTCCTCTAGTTTTAACACCTCTATTTTATATTTCTGTTACAAAGGTGTTCTACTGGATTTTTTAAAAGTTTTGTAATTGTTTCATCATTTAAAACATGTAGTCGTAGGGTTTTAAACGATTTAATTCCTGACAAATTGTCCCCCCTTTTTACTGTCTCTCTCCCCCTATCTTTTAACATTCGATGCTGTTATTTTTACGCTTTCCTGTGGTTGTGCCCTCGCCTATGTTAACCAATCTAATCCTCTCCCCTCATAATGATCCTTCTCCCCCCAACCTCTCCCTCACATCCTCCCCGTACATGTAGAAAGCCATCGCATCTGTACTTAACACACGGCCTCTAACCAAGATGATGTTGTAACATCGAAACCGATTAGGTATTTTTATAAAAAGTGTGGAAAATACGAAGTTATTTTTCTTTTCTACATCTAAATTCCACTAGGTACAATCGTCTACAACCACGTATATCCTACTCTCAATTACGGCCTTCAACTACCCTCTAACCCTAATCGCTTGTTATAGCAGATTTTATATGACGGGATTAATAATGGTATCTTCTCAGCATCGGTATTAACTTTATTATTTATTTAATTTTTTCTTTGTAGTGTGTACTTAATTTACTTCTTTGCATCCAAAGCAACGAATAGTATAATTGTACGCATTCTGTAGAGCTTATACTTTTAGAAATGGTTATTTTTCTTACTAAATTGTTGGGACAAAATCAGCGTACGCAGAGTAGTTTCTGAATTTTTCTTCAGCCTTTCAGGGGATATTTCCGTCCCCGAGGAGAGAAGATAGAGAAAATATTGTGGGAGAAAAATATTCGGAGCGAGGGGATGCTGAAGGCCATGATGAAGGGGAAGATGTTGAGTAAGAGGTGAAGGGTAGAAAGGAGGCTTCATACATTTTTACGAGGTTTATGAATTTAAATCTGTCATATGTACATATAAAAATTTTCAATAGGCCCCAAACCATACATTTCCGAAGCAGGTCATACTACCAGTTTCAATTTCACATAGTCCTCACGTTTGCTGGATGATACCAGCCATCTGGCATTTTCTTCAGATTATTTTAAAGGCTATACAGGGAAATTTAGAGTGGTCCTCTAAACCAGGAAGGAAAAAAATACAGGCTTTAAACCGGTTTACCTATGGATAAAACCGGCTTGGAAAATAATCGGTTATATTTGCCCATCCTTAGTGCTCAGAATTTGAGCTCGGGGTATTCCGGTCCGTAACCGAACCCTCAGCCCACTAAAATACCACGTCATTCGCAATAGTTTCCGAATTAGTTTTATCACTAATGGGGAGGGGCGTTTTCCTGTTTCCTCGCTCAATAGTGGTCCGGACGAAACACCCTAGGAAAAGAGGCCACCATACTGAGATGAAGCGGTTTTTTCTGCCTTCTTACTGAGATGTGGCCACTGTGCCGACTATAGGTATATCTCGAAAATATTTTTAGCGCTGCGCTGAAGATGATTTGGGGCATGGGCTACGAAACTTTCTGTGCCCTATGAAACGAGGAAGGGAGGTTGTTTGAAGTGGATGGTCTGTCATAAAATCTTTGTATTTATTCCCGGAAAAAGCGATTCGAGAGATGGGGTGACTCACCATTACCTACCGTCCCGTTCCTACTTGTTCACTACGAGACCTCAGGGTAAGAGTCGCTGGGGAAGTCATAGTGGTCGGTTATTTTAACCACTCGCCTAGCCTGTGAATGGCTCGCGCCTATTT
This sequence comes from Ceriagrion tenellum, assembly GCA_963169105.1. Lineage (NCBI taxonomy): Eukaryota > Metazoa > Arthropoda > Insecta > Odonata > Coenagrionidae > Ceriagrion > Ceriagrion tenellum. The sequence continues at coordinate 102,926,378 of OY720632.1, read as the reverse complement.
CGCGATGTGTGTTTGGTTCCCCTGCCTCTCTCTCTCGATGCCTCCCCCCTCTCTCTCCCCATTCTTTTCTTTCTCTCTTTTAACTTCTACCCCTCCTCTTCTTGTCGAGGAGGTCTGTGCCAGACATTTTTTAAGACCTATGCCTTTCGCCTGTCGTTTACTTTTAACATTTAGCCCCTTGCCAAGATCACTGCTGTAGCTGGCCTAACTGGAGGGTTTTATTTGGATGAAGAAAGTCCCTCCAACATGTTATCCATAAGCAGGATGTCATGCTTTCACCACAACATATTTAAACAAAAAAATGCTGCAAATTATTTGAGATCATTTTGTGTCGTAGACCTGATTATCTGCTATAGTGTGGAATCAATTGAATTACTCACGGGACTAGTTAATATTCAGTTTCTACGGCATGTCGTAGACATGTGGTATTGTCTTCTTTTTTGGACCGTTCACCCTGACTATTCCTGCTTAAATTCTTTATCACCCGAAAGGTTTCTCTCTATGCCTTAAATGGGATTCACACTCCGCATCTCCAAACATGAAAGCGGTGGACGACTTTGTGCCTGCTCTTGAGCGAGCCTCGATATCTCTTGAAGTTAAATTAAGGAAAATTGATAGAGACAGCAGACGTGTTTCTGCTCCCTTTGGAGAGCGTGTTTGAATGGCGCATTACAAGCGGCTTTAAACCATTTATTACTGCTGCGAAGGAAGTCGTTATGGCTGGAGGCGGGCCGAGGAGTGGTGTCCTATTCTAATGAATCTCACTCTAAGCGTGATTGAGGGATTCACAACAAGATTAATGCAGCTACCGACCGCGTTCTCCAGGGTAATGGCCTGATCGCCTCGGGCGCGCAAAATCTGCCGCCAAGTTTCACTGGAAATATTTAGCGAAAGGTTTTGCAAGCGAATGCCTTCTTCATGGAAAGCTTTATGAGGATTGCTGAAACAACGGTTTAAATTTATCTAATGGAGTGATGAAATATATCACTCCAAGGCTTATTTCCGTGTGCCGCGAAAACACGTAATAACTTGATTGGATTCGTAGATGGTCTTATAATTTAAGAGGCCATATGTGCTGTTAAAAGACCGCTGCGAAGTTTTCCTGAAAGAATCAATTTATTGTAAATATTTTATGGACAGCGTTTGCCCGTGAAATCACTAGATGAAGTAGATTTGGTACTTTGAGTAGAGAGCATATTATTCATGCCATTTGTTAAAAGCTCGAATTATTTTCTACGTGTAATTATTATCTATGTTTCAAGCGGTAAATGTGTTAACCAAAAGCTCTGAGAAATAGATGTTAGTAGACGTACGTAAGCTATAGCTCCTTCAACCCCAATCTAGTGAAGAACTATGTAACCTTTTGCATCGCATAACTGTCAAATTTATATTAAAAACCTTGTATGACCGGCCTTTGGCAGGATATCATGTTGTTTGCAAATAAATATTGCTGCAACCTTGGCGTGCATTGGCACGAAAAGTATCATTGCATTCTATCGTATTCGGATCAGGTGTCAGATGACTGGCTGCGTACGTCTCACATTTCCGCCTTTTCTTTCATTCATAATGTATTACATAATATATTCCAAGGTGTTCCTTAAGTGGAAGCTACTATTTATGCTCAAATTATTTCAGAGTGGATCTCAATGTCTTCCTCTCAGTCGACCTTAATAGCTTAGTCTAGTAATAACTTCTCAAGTTGCGTCAGTATAAAATGCCTCCGATGTTCATGATGATGCTTTGCCTAAAATGTAAAATGTCTATGGTGTTTATGTTTTGATATCTGGTGTTAATTGTGCAACTAGTCTCTCCGGCATAATCTTACCGCACTCACAAGGAGTTTAGTATACTTCCTGGCGTCTTCAGGCTGATTGGATCCTTTGCTTTCATCATTGGGTCATTTATTGTCCTTAGGATGCTTAATATTACTGTTGAAGAACGATATTATCTTCTGGGAACTAATTTTTTTTTAAATTTTCTGTCGTAACTACCTCGTTGGCCAGCCATTTCTCTGTGATTCGTTATCTCAAAACGTGTCCAGCACCGTGGTGCACTATTGATAAGTTATATTGGGCTGAAGTGCCCGTACATAGATCTGCTTTTAGGTCTTTAGTCCTCCTCATGCGTGATTTAAATACTTCATTTTTTCCCATTAACTTTGTCATATGACCTCTCGTTAAAAATTTGCGTCATCGATGGGCCAAAGTTTGCCCGTTTCAAGTGACCATCTGGGATAATTATCTTTAAAATCAATTTGTTGTTCGCCCCTTGACGACGGAGTATATTCCTGGGGAAAACATTAATCAGTCAACATATCTTTCTCTCGTATCGTATGCATGTGGAATTCTTGGATAATTTTACCTAGTATTAGCATCTTTAAAACCTGGTTTTATAATACTTTGTTATAATTAAAACTTTTTTTCATTCTTTAATTCCAAAATTATGATGCCATTACGAGATGATAACCTGATCTAGAGAGAGCATAAAAAAGTCTATAAACTAGCCTTAAAAGCTTAAATACGTCTTACTTAGGTAGTCAGGGTGAAGACGGAACTGATAAACGGGAGAAGCCACGGGAACAAAAAATGTAACTTCTGAAAACCTCAAGAAATTCAGTAAAAATAGATCACAAGTCTTCTAAGTTAGTTTATTTTTTCAAGCTCATGACTCTTGCAAAAATTTATTTTTAGTCAAAAATGAGAATATGCTCATAAATATATATGTTTATAATATGAGATGATTGTACTATTAAAATATTATTGTATTTCAGGCACCAAAAAATTCTAACAAATTTAAGCGTCGGTTAAGCCCGCAATGGTGACATCCTTTCACTAGCGATTCTCAGAAAAGCAGAAACGAAGTCTCTCGGGATCCCTCTGGGAACTTATAAAATTATGTAAAAACCTGATATTAATCCTTATGAGTTATTTTGCTTGACAAGCCCGTGCCTTACTGTCAACAGGTCGTTGTCCCTCGGGTTATCTAGCTCCGTGTCAATATGTACTTATAACTGCCAGCTCCGGCAAACCAAGAGGGGTGGGCCTGTTGGCATGCAGAGGTATTCTTAGAGGGTTTTTCCACTCGAAAAGCTCTTTTCTGATGTTGATAAGACCGAGAAATGACAGAACCGAATGTGTTTCATTGCTAGCTGGCGAAGTGCCATCGTGATGCGACAGGAAGAAAGGAATGATTATGGAGTAGTGAGGAATATTCATGGGACAAACAGGACTCTAGCTCGCCCCCTGATTTTCCTCGGCGTAAAGGTATCAACTTGCAGCTATTGTTCTTCCCAATTCTATCACATATCATCCTTCTCTCCCGACACTACGGTTCTTGTAATGCTAAGAGCATTAGGTATTAGCTCAAGATAAGGCGATGCAATATGATATTATGAGAAGTGATCGCTTCGTTGCACTGAAAATACTACTATACCATCTTCCTATAATTAAATATATGTTGAGTTGGTCTTCAATTAGCTGTATCATCAAATACAATAGGCGTAAAGGGAAAAGGAAATTTAATTTTACTTCACGACAAAAGCGATATATCGGGATCTCTAAGGTAATTCTCATTGTTTTGAGGAGTATGAGATGCGGGTATGTAGAAAGGGGGAGAAAATGAGATGGGCGGAATTGAAGACAGAGTGATTGATTGGCAGAGAACGAAAGACAGTGCTATAGAAAACTAAGAAGATGTCGAGGAGGTGGGAAAAAAATTAAGACGACGGACGGCTTGATTCTTGAAGCCCTTTTCACATGGCGGTCGGCAAAATTTAGGCCTTGATCTGGTTTAATGCATCTGTGGTCGCATTTTATTTTCGTCAAACCTTGTAAACTTGAGTAAATTCAAAATCCACAGGCTGATGATTTGTGAGGAGCAATCTTCGCCTACTCTATTCCTTCCCACGCACCCCAGTCATCCATCTCCTTAGCACTTGAGCGTTCTCAGTCACGCCTCCTCCAGTGCCCTTTAATCTTCTTGAAAGAGATAGAGCAGGTGACTGGAGGAAGATAATTGGGGCAATGACATGCTGGAGTATAATGCCGTGATCAAGGTGAGGGTGTCTGGTGGGAAGAAATGTAAGAAAGAAGAATATTTAATTTAGGATCTTGAGAAGATGAGTTGTGGACTTTACCACCTGCAGAACGAAATCGTAGTGGCTATCCATGTGGAAGTACCGTAACTCTTTTGTACCCCATCCTAAACCAGTAAAATTAATGCATTACTTATGTTTATATGACGCATTTCCTTAATCATGTTCCCTATGAAGATCGGTAGGATCGAAATGTAACCTATGTATTGGCTATATCTCAACACGATTTGCTCACTTTCGTCGTCTCATTTTAAGATTCATATCTCTACTGCCTCGCGCACGCTGTCTTGCCTCGATAACTCCCGATATATCTCGCCTCTGTTGCACCTTCGACCCCTATTTACTGATGAAACTGTTGATCCGTTCCTCTGATGCGATTTACTGCTCTATCTTACGTTTGTTGTCGTTAATTAGTTGAAGAAATTGCCATGAGAAAAATTTGGCCTGGACCGAGAAACGAACCACGGACCTTTGGTTTGCCGGACCAATGCGCAGACCACTACGCTATCCAGGCTTCCTAATTCCCATGGCAATTTTTGGTGGATATAAGGCGACTAGATCTTAGGCCCTTGCGGTTCATCAAAGATGCCAACGCAAGGGAGAAGAGGACTTAGCCATTGAATTTCTTCAAAAAATTCACCCGCCATGTTTGAATTTCAGTCGTTAATTATGTTGATACTCTCAAACTCATACTCGCCTACATGGTTAAATCCTTCCGTTTCTACCCTTGAGTTAGTTGACAGCAGACCTTCATTCATCTCTCTTCTCAGCTTTTCGTTTAAGCTCAAAGTAAGTTCTGCAATTCATATCTTCATAATTTGGCTCATGAAGTGTAGTCGGGGCCTTCCTCTGCAGTTTTTTCCCTCAATTTTTCCTTCAATCATCCTTTTCCCTTGATTATCGTGCCGTAGTAGATGTCCAATATGTTAATCTCTTCTTTGTTTAATGATTCTTACTATGCTTCTTTCTTCTTTAAATGTTTAAATATTACCAAAAATTCATTCCTTGCTCCATCTTGGTGGTAATAAGTCAGAAAACGACAGAAGTTATAAAGTCTTTGCTTGTTGCTTTAAAGTGAGGAAATTGATAAAATCTAAAGAATATGGTGGACCCTCGGTGGTGGATTCTCAGCTCGTAAAATTCATTTAGTGTGGAAATGATCATTGCAGGTAAGGAGGTATTGATGCAGTAAAATAAGTTTGGCTTTCCCGGTGAATAATTCTGTTACTCCTCCGGGTATATTCATTTATTTTATCGTTTTATCCGACGCTTTGATAGGCGGCTTTAGTATCTTCTTCAGGGCTCTAGATGATAGGAAAGTCTCCTCTGCAGTCCTGAAGATGGTGTAAAAGTCTCCTACGGAAACTACGACCATCATGAAGAAGTTATAATCCCTAAAGGAATCCAGGGAAGGATTTAACAGATGGTGATGCATTTCTCGTACGAAGAGGAAGAAGCAAACGCGACGAGGCGTTTTACCGTCCAGTGTCCACGTCTTTGAATCGCCTCGTGATTACAAGCCGATAGCTAAGAAGACACTAACCAAGAAAGTAGAAGTCCAAGGCTTTTTAGGTGACACACAAAATGAAAAGTGGATCGTTTCTATTTATCTCATCAGAAATCTTGTCCACTGTATCTGCGTCAGATGGTGTATTTGTTTCAAGGAGAAAAATTCGTGGCGATAAGAAGCTGAGTGACCTGTGCTCATCTCGTGATATGAGTTCTTATCTTGATTAAGACGTGGTGAAATAAATCGATTGTTATGTTCGCTCACTTTAAAGAGGAGTGTGGGGGTAAAAATCTAGATAACTCGGCATTACGTGGTGAATGAACAAGGAACGACATAATTAAAAGTCATTTAAATGCTTTCGTGCATTCTTTAAACGATGTAATTTTTTCAGAAGAGTTGTCTGGCTCATTAGTTTTTTCATACAGCGTAAAAACAATTGAAAAACTTGAGAAATACATAATAATGAGTTTCTAACTCCTAGTTTTGGTAGGCATTGGTTGATTATAGCCATCCATCCGTCTCTTATCATAGCATTTACATCCCGATAACTATTCTTTCACGCTGTTTTTGGGATCTATGGTCGACGTACGCATCTCTCCTCTTGGGATCCCTCCTCCTCGTATTTTTCGTCCATTCCATTTTCTCACAGATGGCATTAGCGGTTGAGATATCAGATGTGGAATTGGTCTAGACATGGAGGCATTTTCGAAAGGAAGGTAATCAAATGTGTGTGGAATGGCTACGGGCTTTAATTAGTAGGACCACCCATCATCGACACATACATGAAAGTGGTCGAGTTGTTCTGTAACTATATTGTTATCTTTTGCATAAATTCACTTGGAAAGGTTTATTTATTTATACGTAATCAATGTTCGTTAGAAGTTGGTACACACATGTAAATGGTCTTCACAACAGTAGATTTTTGGTTTGCTGCAGACGACATCCCGGCGTGCCGCTCGAAACCATAGTTCTTTCTTCTATCGTCGTTCGGGAGTTAAATAAATATTTTGATCGGTGTTTATTACCGATATATTCGTACATTGTGGCACAAAACACCGCCTATATCCCTTAGAATTTGTGGAATAACCTCCCAAAATATGTAAAAGACAGTGCTACACTCACAATATTTAAGAGAAAACTTATTAAACATTTACTTGTTGGTGATCCAGGTACTTAGATCATGTCTTTTTGTTATGGATTTTGTTCATTGCTATGTCTGTGGTAAATTTATGTGTTTGAAGAACTAACCTCTGTTCAAGTTCAAGTATAAATCCCAGAGTTCAAGTGTAGTTTTCTTTTTTTTTTTTACTCTGGTTGTTGTACGATTCTATTCTTAATTTTTGTATGTACAGATCACTCTTTATTGGGTTCCTCATGGTTTTTTGTTTGATGGCTTTACTAATTTTTATATGAACGAATTATTCTTTATTTGTTTTCTGATGGAGTATATGATTTATTTTCTTGTTATTTGTCCTTGCACATCACATTATGTACTACCATGTTCTAAAGGAGTTCACTCCTAGAATAATACAATAAATTTATTATTATTATTATTATTATTATTATTATTAGATATCATTGCAAAGGCTCATCAAGCAACAAGAAAATATTCAAAAGGAATTTTACCCTACTTGATTCCACCGTAAGTATTAGATAACACTCGATTCTACATGGAAACTGCAAATGACGCCACTGGTCATTCGATTGTTTTCGGAGCGTGCTCGGGGACGTTCGTAATCTTCAACTTTCTTTAGCTTTTTAAACTGAAATTTAAAGAATTGGATAAGAAAACGGTCATCCGATGGGAAAAGTTTAAGTGAAAGAATCGGAATGTCAAAATATTGAAATACGTGGGAAATAACCGATTGGTTAGCGCGAACTCAGTGAAGGGACTTTGATAAAGGATCAGTAGAGACCAATAGTAAGAAGCGGTAAGCGTTTTGTGTGAGGGAAACTTGGTCATCCATAGAGAGAGGATCTCTGTAAGGTGGATCTGGTTCCACTCGTTCCAGATATTCTGAAACGTTGAATATCGCATTCAATAGTTTCAGCCTTAATTTTGTAAAAATTTTCCATAATGCTCAGGAATTAACAAAACTTTGTAAGTTTTACCTAGAATATTTATAGGACGACCGGTTTCTGATGATGCCGACTATTCGACGAAACCGGTCGTCCAATACATATTCTACGTAAAACTTACAAAGTTTTGTTAATTCCTAAGCATGAATATAACACCTCTGAAGTGCTTTCTATTAACTGAGATGAAAATAAAATAAGGTTTTTCCGGGTAGTTACCCTGTAATTCAGCCCTGAAAATAGAAATTTTAACATGGGATCTTATGGGGATTGCTCCGAGTATGATAGAAAAAAACGTCCATTTGAACGAGAAAGCATATTCAAGCTGTTATTTATAACTGTAAATAAGAAGTGAATAGTTCTGGAATTGAATAAAAATAAAATATAGCCAAATTGGCACCAAATATTTTAAGTTGATGGCGAATTAGTGCCATAATTAAGTCAAAGTGCGGTAGTTCTATGTAAAAAAACGCTGTAGTCGGCTCCTATGGCTGGAATAAAGTGGTCATAAAAAAAAAATACATTGTTGCAATTATTTCCATATTTTGTGCCTTAATTTTGGTTTTCAATAGGTAATCCGTTCCATCAGTGAAAGCTGATTTTTTAAAACTGAGTAAATAAAGATGTGTAAATTAGTGTTTGTCTTGACTCAAAATGTCTAGCCAGTGCCACATTAAGGCTGGAGGAATTCGATATTTAGATTGGAAGAAGTGTGGCTTACTGCCAAGCGAGGAAGACGAACTAAAACGCGCTGGATGCAGTGGGCGAGGATGGGAAGTATATGGTAGGGAAATGGAGAAGGCGGACGAAGATAGATGGAAGACGTGCTGAGAGGTTAAGCCGCGCCCTCACAGACCACTTAAGTTAGCATTTAATTGCACCTTTCATTTAAGTGCACCGTGTAGACGCCCTCTCATCACTTGGGTGTCTGGTCCACCAAAGTGGACTTGGCTGATATCGATAGTGTTCCACGGCGGTCACCCAGGCCTCATCATTGATGGGTCGAGAAGTTTCGATAGGAATACATCTACATACCACACTGCAAGCCGCCGCAAGGACGTGTCGCAGGGGGTGTTAGGTCAACAGTCGTGTAAAGATGTAAGGTTTTGGGAGTTGAAATGGTGACGTGTATTATGGGAGTGTATTTAGTGGAGCTCAGTTTTTATTGTGCGCGGAAATAACGAGTTTTTGTACCTATCTGTCAGGCAATGTATCTCTCTAATTTTATCGCTTCTGTCAGACCTAGAGATGTAGTGAGGCGTAATGATAATATCCTCTGTGTCGCTCTGAAACACACCAGTTGTGAATTTCTCAAGCAACCTAAGCCTAGCGTGTAGCCTCCGAGTCTCTTAGGGCTCCCACCTCAATCCCTCTTAAAGTTGTGAGTCACTATATGTATGCTCGTAGCAGTTTTTAACGAAGCGTGCTGCTTTTCTTTGCATTTTGTTAATTTTTTCGGCTAAATATTAATGATCAGAGTCCCAAATGTTCGCGGCGTATTCGAGGTGTGGCCTAACCAGAGAGAAGCATCATCTCCCTTTTTCATCCGAGGACCTTCCTATTATACACTTAACAAAACCTAGTTCCTTTAATGCTGTGCCGCATATGTTTTGTATGTGTGTTCCCCACGATAAATCAGAAGTTAAGGAAATTCAAAGATATTTTACTGCATCTGAAGATTTTGTATACTCCACCCACAGTACGCATCATAATTGTGTTATTATTACTTTTATGAGAGGTTAAGCTTTTGTGTACGTGATTGTCTTCTAATTTAGTAGTTTGTGCGGTTATTTGTACTTGGAAATCACCAAAAAATCAAACTCTCGTGATGTAAAGTTCTTCCCATGGGGCTACGGTAGATTTTATATCTACGCGTAGACGCTCGTCTGCAATTAATATTATTAATACATAAGTGCATATACAGCGTAGACTAGGCATTTGAGCATGCCAATAAGGGTTGAAGAAGGCTGGTTGAGCGTGGAAGAGGGAGTAAGAGGATAAGACTTTTTGATGACGTAAGGAGAGGTATCAGGTTTGAGGAACTCGAGAGAGACATAGTGACGGGCAGGTAGTGCGCAAGATAGTTAAAGGTTGTCCCAGGACAGAATTTCTTCAGAAATTAAGGAGCTGTGTCGGAGGATACATCCTATTTACCTGGTTCTATTGTCTCACTACCTCCTCTTAAGGGTCTTCCTTATTCTACTTTATCATGTACTGTTTTATCATTCATCTTATCTTTAGTATCAGTATCCAAAAACATCTTGAAGGCTAGCGTACTTTCTCGTTATATTCTTAAAGAGCCTAAAAGCCAAATGGACCGTGGAATATCACGCTCCGTACGATTTTTTTTGTATTATAAGTAATAGTAGGAGCGTCTGAAGAAGTCTTTTTTTGTATTGCTTCTTTTCTGTAACTGCATCGTACTTCGGCGCCCTAGTAGTACCTTCGTCATGAATGAAAGATTTTACAAGATGTTTTCTGCGTTTTTCATCGCTTAAACTCTTTTCTGATCAGAAAATTTCGTATTTATTTTGGAATAATATCGGCGAATGACGACTGTTATCCTTAAACTTAATACTCTCCTTACGTCGTCAAAAACTCATACCCTCTGCCTACCTCCTACACGCTTACCCAGCTTTTGCCTGTCTAATCAGTATGCCTAGAGAGGGACCATTCTGAAAATTACCGCGGTATTTTATGTAATTTAACGCAGCCCCTGAAAATTACCGTAATTTTCGGTACTATCCATCTCCTCCGATATTTTTCATGCCGAAATATTCCAAATATATTATTTGAAGCAAAGTCAGTGTACATTTAATACAATCTTTATTATAAATGAAAGCACATGCTACTGATTAAAAAAAAATATTTTCACCTATGGAATATTTATGGGATTAGTGTTTTTAACAGTTTGAACGCAAATTTCCCTCACCAAACAAAAGAACGCTGAAATGCGTATGCTCTTCCATGTTTGTTTTTAAATATTCTTAATTTCCAATACATTGATGTGGCAATAGTAATGGTTTTTAACGCCGTTAACCCCTTGCTTTTGCTATTGGATTTCCTCTTAAATCCTTTATTAGCCATTAATTGTATAAAATTAAAAATTAACGGAAAATGTTGGTATTTTTTTAAAAATACCGTGATTTATTCCATTAATTAACCTCAAATGAAAATAACGGTAATTGACCCATCTCTAAGGATGTCCTAACCTGAGGTCAGTTTATTCGAGTTTTCCCGCGTTGATTCATATTAACGGACAACAGTTTCGCTAACGTTACAGCTAGGTCCTGAGGACGACGCTAGCTGTAACTTAAGCGTAAATGTTGTCCGTTAATATGTATAAACGCGGGAAAAACTCGAATAAACTGACCTCAATAAATCACCGTGGAAGCCTCCATACCATGTCCCAACCTCTCAACACGTCCTCCATCCATCTTACGGATTCGCACGTGGTGAAAAAACTTCATATCGGATCCAGGTTGAGAATATTCGGTTTCGTTGGAACGCTTATTCAAAATGCTGTGCTTGAGGAGCACGACTGAATCGGCCGCACGGAATAAGGAAGCATCGTGTGTAGTAGTTTTTTTTCAAGCTATTCTCCCCCATGACGCTATACTTAACATGAACTATGGATGCTTTGTATGTGATGCATTTTAGAGGTTGCTCTCACAGTTTTTGCTGTAACATCTGGCATGCAATGACGAGTCCAAGTTAATAGATCGTGGTGAATCTTGCGACCAATGCATGGTTCAATCTCGATTACCCGAATTCCGATTTACCGAGGTTCCGTTTAATCCGAGATACATATCCTTATATTTTGATTGTACCATTTTAACGATCGTGAGTATTTGGCTGTTCTTCCAATCTCCAAATAAACATCCGTACACAGCCTTTGTCTATCTAAACCTTGTCAAAAAAGTTCTGTAAAGCATATTTTGTGCATTTCACTATTTATTCTTTAACAAAAGCCTTTCTGCCTCTCGCGCCCGTTTCCCCAGTGTAGTGTGCATTCCCCTAAATTTTATTTCATCGAGAAATGCTGCCTAGGATGTTCAGCTGCAAGCTCTTATGTGACCAATCTATTTTCTTTTTTCTGTACTTCGTGCTGACAGGATATCTCTCAAATGCTCTTGCATCACAGAATTTCACATACTCCGGTTTCCGTTTAATTGACATTAAAGACTCAAATTGCAATGGTTTTAGTGCTTATTCTTTCGAAGTAATAATTGGTACATGGTCCTTTCCAAGATGTAGTTCTTAGTATTTACCGTATTAAATATCAAATCATTCAATTTATTCGCAGTATTCCTCTTAAAGAGAATTAAATGGAATTCTATGCTTCTAGGGATTACTTCAAAGGTATAGATGATATGTCCATGTGCAAACATTTCTTTTTTTACGTGCATAATATCTATGTTCTGAAATCTCATAAATGTCGTGTGTCATTTTTTGCCATGAGTGAGTTTTTGTAAATTCGTTATTAAATATAATATATACATGCTTATCCATTATGTACGGGCTGCGCCTCATCTTCAGTCAAGGCATGACCAGAGTCCGCTAAGCAGGGATATCTCACCCTAAAAATTTCAAAGGTGCGCTCCTCCTTGGTATCTGGACCTTTCTAAGTTGTAGTTGTTGATATTTTCTCTCAATAAATACCACATCATTCAACTTATTCCAAATTCTCCTTTTGAAATAAAGCTAAATGGCATTCTGCATATCAGGGTTGAACACCCTGGGTCGTTATTAGCAGTTTTCCATGCAGTATTTTGACTTGGTCTGATGTGTGTTGCGGGATTCAATTGCAAGCTCTCGATTGACCTGGGTGCTGGGGAGAACATCGTAATACGCCAGTGAAATGGGCGATAACAGTGTCTCGAAGGCCCAATATTCTCTGAAGCGAAAGCAATATGTGACGCTAGTCATGAGAGTGATCGACTCTACGGAACACTTTGTCAACACGGAACATGGAAGACACTATTTCGATGATTTTTTCCACTGTCTATTTGGGAGACTCCTCTAATGATAATGCCTGTAGTCGAGGTGATTCCGAGGTATGCGACTTCGTCTGACTCTTCTGCATCAACACCTCCCACTTTACAAATATATCCTATGGGTGATTTCTTTTGTGGGAAGCGTGAATTCACTCAGGTTAAGTTAGAGTTCCCACTTAAGAAACCACGAGTTAACGTTGTCGAGGAGTTGCTCGGTCAAGTATCGTGTGTCTCACTGTCGCGTGGTCGTTTCGTCTCTCCTCCTCCTCCTCATCACTGACCTACGGAATGAAGAGGAATAGAGAGCGAGAGTGGGGAAGGGAAGTGTGAGAAAGAGGAGGAAGGCCACACTTCACCTCTCCTCTGCCGACACCAGCCCTCCCTCACTCGAGGCTGGATTCGAGGTGGCCTAAATATTCCGCGCCGACACAGGTCACGTGCGACCCGCGTTGGCGAGACCTTCGGTGATGGCCAGCCGCCGGCACCCCAAGGCGTTCGTTTGGCTTTCCTTCTCTTTTTATAATTCGATTCTCACTCTCTCTTCTTCATTCTGGACGGCAGCATGTGTTACACCATAGAGGTGGGCGCCCCCGCACCTTTTCGTATTTCGTGCGACGCAAATCGCCGCCCCCGTTCCCGAATCGCTCAAAATATCTACTGAATCCTTAGATAATATATATTATATTCTGTCAATTTAGCCTTCTCAGGGATCCACCAATGCTCGCAGAGATTTCAGAGAGATTTAATTATTCGTCTATTTATTTATTCTCATATTAATCACTCATATTTTTATTTGTCGTTATTCTTGTTATTCAATCCCTGTCGTATAAAACGAAAATTAGGTTGCACAAAACAATAATCTGCCCAGTATTGCTCTATGGATCCGAAACGTGGAAACTTAATAAGAGAGAGGAAAAATTGATAGCATTTTAAAACAAGATGTTACGAACGATCTGCGGGCCTACAAATGAGCAATAAAGGTGGAGAAGATAGTGCAGTAAGGAAATAAGGGACCTTAACCAGAATGCCGACATCATAAGTGAGATAAAATGCAGAAGAATGAGATGGGCAGGACACTCGTTAAGAAAAGAGGACGGGTGTGTGATGGAGGAGGTATTGAGAGGAAATCCAGAAGGAAGACGACCCCGGGGAAGACTGCGACAGAGATGGTGGGACCAGGTAATGATAGATTTGAAGACGGTTAGAGATGAGGAGAAGGATGCAATGGACCGAAAGAGATGGAGGGGATATGTTGGTGAGAAGTAAATATCAACTTGGATATAAATGGCCCTGGGAGTAAGAGTATTTTTGTTATTCTCTACTGTTGCATATTGGTCTCACCCTAGTTATTATTGTTTTCTGTTGCAATCTCCCGAGTTCCTGGTGGAGGGTTTTTCTTCCGACCCTCGAGTTCGGGCTAATGCCAAGCCATGGCCTTCGCCGCCAATGAACGGCAACAGTCGTGCCTTTTCCATAGAGAATCCTGGAAAAACAATAAGGCAAATAGGGGCAGTGTTCAGTTTTATTGCTTTGTTACTCATTACATTACGTCTACACTAACATTTACATATGCATATTAGACTGAATGTAAAATATCATCCAATGTCTTGGAAATATCTCGTATTATGGAGGAATAATATTCGAGACTTAGTCGATGTTTTATCGTCTGTTTTTTCTGAATCAACAAAATAGCAGGTCAAAAAATAAATAAATTCATTTTTTCATTGGTTTTTTCAAATAAAATATTGCATGAAATGAACGAGTTCCATAAAACTTTTTACTGAACCCCACTCACTGTTACTAGCTAATTTGGGCATTCTAGTAATCAAAACCGCCTAGTGTTTTACCCAACGAAGATATACAGTCAATTCATTAAGTATCGCGACACACTACGGTAGCGGTTCATATAGGTCGGCTGTCGAAGCTCTAATTGCGTTGACCAGATCCTGTGCCGTCTCTGTTGACTATTAAAATTTGCGGCTACACTTTTAAATATCCTTGAGACTTTGGGCCAGGTTAAGTGGGACTGCACTCTGGAGGTGCTCTCGTTTGGAGGCGAAGGCAGACCTAGAGGCGGACTTGAGGATTATATTGGGCGGAAAGAAGCGAATAAGCAATGGGAAATAGAGAAAGCTTGTTATAAAGCATTATTAAATGGAATAAACGAGCTAATTATTGCACTGGAAGGTAAATCAAATAAGAGTTGAATACATGGGAAGACGACCTCTTGACTATATATGTATGAAGGAGCATGCAGATTGCTGTCGGCTTGACTGAGCAAGCCGCCTTTAGAGCCATTCTTGTTTCACAGGCTGATATTTTGCGCGGCATGTCTCTTGGAGAATTTTAATCTGCACTGAATGAAGCCATAGTAGTATTACGTAGGTATAGAGTAGGTATGCTAATGTTAGAAAAAAATTCGATCATACTTATAAAAATTACAGCATTAATAACTAATGTATTCATTCATTATCAGCATAGAGTTTAAGTTAAATCAAGTTTCATTGTACTTAACGGTTTTTTTACTAATAGGTAAATAAAAACACGATATAGTTTTGTAAAAATGTTTTTCAACATAGTGTGTGTCCACCTTTTCCATCAACAAACAGCTACGCAAAGAGGATCTCTTTCTATTTTCGATTTCGTTAAAGAGCAGCTAAGTAAGATTATGTTTGCAGCCATTGAGATACGACTACCGTTGCTTCCCGCAGTGAATTCATTTCAATGGTAGCGTTCTAACGTTCTAACGAGGTTGAGAATGCGGTCGGAAAAATGTACAACTTGGCTCAGAATTTATTGTATAGTGAAATCGAAAAATCTCATAGTCATCAGAGACGGCCCAGGATAGCCAACGTATTTTATGTTTCGACAGCTGGTCTATTCGAACCGGTAGCGTCGCTAGTTGCGATAGATTGTGACGTAATTATACTTTTAGGACGGATCATGATTTAGCATTTGTACAATCGATTAATGCATATTTTTCACCTTAAGTTATCAAATGATTATTTCATTGCACTGCTCTCAAAGCAAAAGTCAGTACCTTGTCAATTTGAGAACACTCGGGCAGTTAGATACATCGTATGCCCGGCAGTCTTGTGAACCTTGCTCCTTTAAAGCCCACAAAAAATCCACCGGGTATGAGGACGCTTCGGTTGCTTAATTGGCTAAAGCACTCGGCTGGAAAGTGAGGCATCCAGATTCGAGTCCCGGTCAAGGCGAATGATATACCCTCTGTGATATTTCGCAAATGTGTGCACTTACAAGTTATTAACCCAATGAAAATTAAACAAACTTGTTTACTTTGGGACATAGTAGTACTTTAAATGAACTTGTGTGTATTTGCTACTCCGGTAAATATTTTGGGTAATATGTACCTTTTCCAATCAATTTAATATAACCTATGTAAAAGCATTTGACAAAGACTAGCTGAGGCAGAGCTGTAAAATTCCCTTTCTTGACTCCTTATCATCCTGGGAATCCCGGAGGTGGCTCGCGGGAAGGAACCTGTTCCCTCAAACCTGACGAGTGACTTTAGAGCCAAATTCACTTCACCATATTTATCATGAGATCTTAAGTTCATCGTGAGCAATGGAAATCCAAGAGTAAAGGTGATCTTTTAATACCATTGAGAATTGTATGCTACTCAGACGACAAATTATCGTACTTACCATAGGTTCTAACGCTTCATCAATTAACGTTCGTGCCTTCGAAAATACACCCGATGGAAATCCACGAGGGAGCGCTCGTGACGCTCCGTTTACAGTATTTAGTAAGATTGAAGGTAATATTTTTTGCCACCGCGTCAAAGTCATTTTTCTCGCCTGTGCGTAGTACTGCGCATAAAATTATCGGTGAAATTAGTTTCTTAGGTGCTCAATGGACATATTCTAAGTGACATGTTCTCTCAAGTGATTAGAGATAGTTATTGCGATCATTAAGACTGGAGTGTTGGTCGTTCTGTAAGCTCGCTACTTTATAATCACTAAGCAAAGATATTTTCAAGGAGGATATCTAGTATCAGCATTTATGACTTCTCAGCTTTGCTTTACTAAATGCTGCTATTGCTATGTTTGTTTTTAAGTGCTCAATAGAATTGATACATTGTGCCTATCATGTATTTAATATAACTTGATAATTTAATAGCGTCCAATATAGCAACCAAGTTTGGTAGAAGTGCGTGTTTGCCACTAGCCTTTGATATGCGAGGTACTTTTCCAATGTAATATCTATTTATCTTGTACTAGTCTATCCATCGCGCTCTTTTCCGCCCTTGAAACTGACTCATGCGAATAATCTGGTAGTCGAATTCTTATTATTTTGTAGTCATTGGAATATTTTTCTGATTTACCTAACTAAAAATCTAGGCTTGACGTGAATCACTTTTCGTAAGACTGCCTTGAAGGCTTGGAGGTGTCTGCCTGATTTTCAAGAGCGAATGCGGCATAGTCAGGTAATACACCACCACTAGTGCCGGACGCTCGGTTGTTCTACCAATGCAATTTTGTTCCCAGTCGTAGCTTACGCGAATTACAAAACTGTTGAATCAAATATGACTTGTGACATTTATAACTTTTTGAGAAGTGAGTGTTTGTTAAAGTAAAGATACAACAAGTGTCAGTGTTGAGGTCCGGCTGTCAAATATTCTTCCTTTTATTTAATCCACCAGTAGTCCCAGTGCGAGGTGAAATACGCGTATATGCCTACTCATCAACTAATGGTCTCAAATAAAATCATGAAATACACATACATGTCTACTCATCAGTATACAACACTCAAATTGATTACTGCGTTTGCGAATGAAAGATTAAAAAAAGTCAAGTAATAGTCTCAGAGATCATGCCATAGCGTAAGTTGTCTTTGAAATGCCGCATAAATTGCTCACACGCCACTTGACCCCTGTAGATAGACTTTTTTCCCGTCTCGCTCGGCCCTGTTTTCGCCATACACCTTTTATGCATTTATGACTAACGTATGACACGAATTTCACGCCACGGCCGTCTTTCGTAATATCGCGGTTGCTTAACACCGCAAACCAGTTACTAACATTGTGCTCAACGCTGCCAATATAACTGCATTTAATTTGAGAGGGTGGAAAGTGTCTGCGGCGAATTTCACGACAATATTTGCGACCAAAAACGAAATTCCGTCTAAATACGCTGTTATTTTTCGCAACCCATCGATGAAACCCATCAAAACAGTTGGATTACGAGACATAGGGAGCTACATTTGAGAAAGTTATTTCGAATAACAGGCTGAGCACATGGAGCCAGTCCATTGGGAATGGGCTCATCCACACTGTAGCTGGATCCACATGGACGGAAAACGAGACAGGAAAGCGGAAGCCAATCTCAAACCGGCGGTAAACTTTGGAGCGGAGTTTAGGCCGCTGGAACGGGTGGATTGAATTTTTTATATTTTCCACTTTCCGTGAGCGGAAATTGACGTCAAAAACAATAGAGAAGTTAATCCACCGTGGTTGCGGGAAAACAATTATAAATCTCGGAACAAAGAAGTCTTTAACGAACGAACTCTTGGAAATATATTATGCAGTGTTAATGAATACATTTACGATTTTTTAATGAAACAATATATGACGTAACTTTTAATCATAAAATAATGACCTTCGTTATTTATTGCCACTCACTTTTACTCAGTGCACTTTACAGCCTCGTAAAGGAAAATCACACCGTCGTGAATTATTTTATTATTTTAATGTCCTTCCGGTTTATGATACCATGGCACTATCTAAGTTTACTTGTATCGAGATCTTTTCTATAATTTGGTGCAAAATGTGAAATTTTACTATCAAAGATAGAGTAACTATTAAAAAAGGTACGATAATCTCAACGGAATATCACAGAGTGGTCAAAGAAAGTACATATCTACGTGCGTATAAAATTGCTGTAATTATGATTGGCATATTTAATGGATTTCACATTTATGTATCGAAAAAACTCCCTTAATAATCGTGCCTCGAATTAAAGTTTCAGGCCTCATTAAATATTACCCCATATTGTGTGGTTTATTGCGGCTTCATTCGTAGTATGGTCGAATGAAATACTGTGATAGCGTTTATTGAAAGGAAAGAATTATTTTATTGAATGATTTTTATATTTATTTTTAATGCAATTTTTTCATAATCGGGTTTTGTTCTGTGGTGAGTTCTTCTTGGTGAGAAAGCGTGCATAACCATGTTAACTGTCCTTTTTTCGTCTTATCGTCTCCACGTGAACTTCAACCCGCTTTTCCGTCCGTCTTGCTTTCCGCCTTCCGCGCCTCGCCTCGTTTTCCGTCCATGTGAATCCAGCTCATTAAGGGTTATCCGTGCGGCACCCACACCATGTTTCGCGTCCACTACAGTAGACAGTTAGTTTTTCCTCTCTTATGACCGGTTACAAGGGCAGTTAGTTATGGAATCAATAGTTATGAGATCCATATAATTATAGATCTTATAAAAATATTCGGGTTGCAGGAACACATCTACTAGTTACATATCTTATTTACCAATAGTCAATAGCTTCAAGTATTCGACCTAACCTTCTGCTGCCGGATATAATTTATGAAAGTTTAGCCTAAGAATAATTGCTAATGCACATAAAAATTAGTTAGTACGATTAAATTGACCGGTCGTTTGTCTAAAAATAACTCTTTTATCTAGTAATTAAGTCTCCAAGCGGTTCATTGCGCATTCGCCGTCTTGGCTAATTATGGAACTCATAACTTCATGCCTTAAGTTGTGAAACCAACAAATTTATCGAATGTTTCTGCAACACTAATTGAATGGTGGCCATGGCTTATGGGTCCCATAACTTCATAGAATACATATGTGTCGTTCCTGCCACTGGCCATTGGCAACTTAACCTTCCTCTCACCAGCCTCTATCAAGCTACCCAATAACGCTTTCGGATGCGTTACCTCCTTTCATTCGATTTTTTGCCTCGTAGTTTCTTCATTCACTCCTACGCACAGGTAGCCTACACAATTCCTCGAAGGCCATTTTTACGGTCAACGTGTGCTCCCATTTACGCGGCCGCGACGAAATCGATTAATGACTTGTAGTCACCTCAAAATAATCGCTCGCAATCTCTTTCCTTTCCCTTTTCTTTCAACCTACCATCTCTAGAATCCTATTCTCCACTACCATAGACGGTGACTCCGAGCGTGTTTTCTACCTTACTCCTTTATAAAGGCCGTTTTATTGTACACAAGGCACTTAATTGGCGCAGTTTCATGCGCAGAAATTGCGATAATGTGGGCACTGATTTAGTGTGGGCTATTTTTAAAAGGTTTTAATGAGTTTCACAAGTTTTTCTGAGCCAAATTATGTAATTAATGTAACTAACTACTCGCTTAATAAAAGGTTTTCTTGAGTATGAGCTGGTTGTCTGTGTCAAATCTTGTAACCAAAATTTAACCAACTTTCCAATGACTTAGATCTCTGAAATTCGGTCCGTCACGCACTACCGGTGAAAATATAGCAATCGATCAATCAAACATTCATTGGTCGTTCAATTTTAAGATTAGTTGACTGCAGCCCTCCACCATTTCCTATCCAATGTTAGTTCCTTTATCTACTGTTGTCTCTTCCTATGTACTTTCCTCTGGTCTCCCCTTCTATCTGGTCCATGAACTTATTCCTGGGTCTTCCTCTCGGGACTTTTCCCTCTATTATCCCTTCAATTATGTTCTTCACAAACCCATAGTGCCTCAGGGTGTGTCCAATCCATCTGATTCTTCTTTTCTGTATGGTGTTCCTTATGGTTATTTCCTCTTCTACTCATCTGTACACTTCATCATTTCTTATCGATCAATACTGACACCAATTAATTAACTTCGCGTTATATTCGAGATATGACTGGTCAATGACGGCGCGGTGACCTTATGCTCCACGAGGGCGTCATTCTCCTCGATTGTTGTTCTCGTTCACGGACTGATCCGCTATTAAATCTGCTCATTTACACAAACAAATGCATTAGAAACATTTTCGAATATTAATGACTCATATCACTAGGGTTGGATGCATTACAAAAACCGCAGATGTAATTAATAGAGTTAGAATTTCAAATTTATTAGGATTATAATTTCAAAGTTCCAAACTGAATGAAGACTTATAAGTTGAATATAAAACGTATTAAAAATATACTTTTCTCGGTAGAAGGTTTAGGTTTATTAGAATCCTCTAAAAAATAAATAAAACCTTTTAAAAATAGTTTTTCTGCTACCGCCCGGTTCTGTGCGCAACTAAATAATAAAGTATTTTTCGGAAATCAAAAACTTTCAAGTAATGGTCCACGAGTATTTTTATTGTTTACGACCCGGGTTTCGTCACGTAATGACATATTCAGGTACAAATATTATCCCACATGGGTATATATACAAAATCAGGGGCAGAGGAAGGCGGAGAAGGGAAGGGGGGGAGAAGGAAAACCGTTGGAGTATTTTGTAATGGGTAAGGGGCAGGTAGGGAGAGGTCAGCGAGGGGAGGGAAACGTTGGGCTGATTGGAGGAAATACCGGGCGGCATGAAGGGGGGGGGGAAAGTGGGAGGGGAAAAATAGGAAGAAAAAACATACTTTTTCCTTAGAAATTTAAAAAATACAATGTATACACATGTCGACGGTGATTAGCAAGTCCGGGCTATTGACGAGAGTACAGTTCAAATGGAGAGGAAGGCTCTTTGTTGATGCTCATTGATGGTTTAATTACTCGGAAAACCTTGAAGAGGTAAAAAATTATATACAATGTATTTCAATGCCATTTGTGAACAATTTGGTTCACTTAATGATACAGTAATGTGATGTGACATTGGAATTATTTATATCATTTGTCATTTAAGGAAAAGTGATGAATTTCCAATCCATTCACCGGGAGGATCAACCTGATTCCTTTGGAAAGTCTCAGCTTAACTTTGGTGCTTCAGGCAAACTATAAATAACAGTTGTTGGACTGTTTTGACTTTATAATGAATTACTGGAATATCTCCTTTCAATGAAATATCCATCCATTGAATTATACTCTCTTGCATGAATAATCATATGGATTGTTGACTCGTCGCCAAAAACTCTTGCCTCGAATTCCGTAAACAACAACTTTTTCGATTTGTAGAGGTGTCATTGTTGGAATGGTAGCTGCAGGAACACCCATCTCTGAAGTGGCAAAAAGGATGGGTTTAAGCCGGGTCACCGTACAGAGATGGGCTCGGCGTTTCGCGGATGGCGACAACACTTAGAGGAGTAGGCCAAGATCTGGGAGGCCACATTGCACAACAGCAGCAGTTGATACTGACATTGCTCAGTAAGTAAGGGAGAACCCTAAACGAGAAAAAAGGGGCTGAGGGAGGTCGTCAATCTTTAAATTTGAAATGCAGCTATTCTACTGTTCGACGGCGCCTCCACGAGGCAGGGCTGAAATGTCATCAGCCTGCCCATAAGCCATTTATGTCTGAGCAGCATACACTATTTACTATACTAATACTACTATTACTACTGAGCAGCATACACTATCAAATATTTTTACCAAAGTTTCATAACTAACATTATCATCATATATCGGATAAACTTTTTTTTTGCGTATAATATCTATAGTTAATGTAAAAACCTTTTTTGTACCCTCTCCAATATTTGAAAATATTTCTCATAATAAACATGCCTCACGCTCTTCCATTATCTTTCTTTTACTATTCGGTAGATTACAATAAAAATAGTCACCCCATTGGGATGGAAAACGAGGATAGAGCGTCAAATGAGGTTTAATATTCTTACATGAGATTCACCATTTCGCGAAATTCAATTTTGCACTGGATTCATAAATTACTCACGTAGCCCGTTTGAAAGATTGTACCAGCTTCACATGATTGAGTGTCGCTGTATATAATCGATGGAAACTTAACTGGTCCACTCAACCTGAATCAATTAATAACAGAGCGGCCGGCCTCGCCCTACTATAGTCTCCAACGCGACCATTGGGATCAAATTGATTCCGCGCGGTCTGCCGACGATTCTAGAGTTCAAATACGTTGAGGATGACGCGGAGTAATGACACTCCGCAATGTATTTCAATGCCATTTGTGAACAATTTGGTTCACTTGATGATACAATAATGTGATGTGACATTGGAATTATTTATATCATTTGTTATTTAAGGAAAAGTGATGAATTTCCAATCCATTCACTGGGAGGATCAACGCATAACAATTGTTCTTATGACGCCACGTCACAAGAACAAAATTTATGACGCCTATGACATTTACAGAACTGACCCGCAGGTCTCTTTCATTAAGAAGCGGCGTATAACCCTTTTTAGTGCGGCATGTCACCCGTAACGTACGGGATAGATGCCGCGAAGCAATGTTTTACAATATAATTTCTAACATCCATGTGGTGATTGATATGAATATATCTTTTGGTTTGAATGTGAGAAACACGACTGGTCGTTATATAATCTACTTAGTTTACTTAAAAGGGCAACATAGGGCTTTGTTTATCATTTTTCAAAATGTGCGGCATCTCTCCCCGATTTACCCTATATACTCCTGGCCCCGGCCTACTCTGCGCCATTGAATTATTCGGTTATTTTGGAATGGTATTATTGTACCTTAAATCAGGTTATTTTCACATCAAAGTATCAGTCGGTAAGACGATAAGAAAAGTTGTACATTGTGGTGATGAAGAATCTGTGCTTCAAAGCGACACAGAATATTATATGACGCCTCACTACATCACTAAGTCTTACAGAAGCGATGAAATAAGAGAGATACATTGCCGGAAGATGGGCAAAAAACTCGTTCTTTCCGCGCACAGCAAGTGACCACTATAAAAACTGAGCCTCAACTAATACACTCCCATAATACACGTCACCATTTCACCACCCAAAACCTTATCCCTTATATCTATACAAGGCTGGTGTCCTAATACCCCCTGCCAAACGCCCATGCGCAGGGTAGTGTGTAGATGTAGATAAATGGTAGCGAGAACTGGATGCTGGAACAAAGAATGAATTAAGAGAGAATACCAAAATAATTTTGAAAATATAAAGAAAGTGGCAGAAGTTCCGGGGGACTTCCTCGCTAGATATGGAAAGACCCGGTATAAATTCGTAACAGAGTGAAAGCCTAAAACATGCAGTGAGATTAAGATGATGAAGATAATCTCTGATAAACCTAGCATGAACGCTGACCTAGCACCAAAAGGGGATTCAACCAATTGTTACGTCCAATCGACCGCATGGTGTGCTGCACTTGCAGTTTTCTCCGAAAATGGTTCCCGAGTTGGGATCACAGGATTCCACTGGGAAATCTCCGCAACTTCTTGGATCCAAACACGAATCTCTGACCGTTACAATAGCCCCTACTCCCGTTGTTTACTTAAGGTAGTTTGAGCAAAATATCATTTCACATAGAAATCAGTGAATTTGGTCCCTTTTAAAGAAAAATATCTCGCTGATCCAAGTATAAAAAACTCTCAGCTACTTATCAATATATTTTCAGAGATTTTTGACGGTAAATTTACCTTTTACGAGGAAAATGTTACGTGTTTGCATTCTGGAGAGACACTTTAAAAAATGAGGAATTTCAAATACCTAGATCTCGTCAAAAACTTAACACTGTGTAGTCTATATGTTTTCTATTTTGGAAAATTAAGTAGCTAATCATTTAGTCACCGCAATATTTTTTCAGAATCGCAAACAACCATCCGTTATGAATTAAGTTGTAAACGTGCCGTGTGAAAAAAATGAGTCAAATTAAATACTTAGGTGAATATATTTTTATTTAATTACTTTTTATTTCAGTCATATGAAAGTATATTATTGCTCCATAAATAATGTTGTGTTTAAATCATGTTTGCTAAGGAATACTGCTTCTGGAATCAATACGGGTAGTCCGTATATGGTCTCCATTATCCTCCTCAGTCCTGGCGTGTTGTATACAATATGCAGACATTTGAATTTTTTCCCGCTCAGCAACGCAAAATATTGGCAATGCCACTTGCTGATAAGTGGCAGCATCATTAAGAAGCTTTATTGGCAGAGTTATTAACCCTGCAATCATGACTTACAACACAAAACGTAAGTATGAAGAATTTTCCAAAAATAATGCTGGATATGTCTCGGGACTGAAGAGGTAATGACCAGGGAACCATCTCGCTCGAACTACCTCAATGTGGTAGGAGCGTTTTTCATTTATGTGCAGATTTGCGTGAAACTTTGCATACCGGTTCTGATTGCTAACATTTATAGATAAATATGAATAAATTGCATGTTGCCAGTTTCGTTTCTGGGCAATTTAATGCCACTGTTGTGTGTGGCCTCGTGGTACTACACGCATTTTTTTCAAATAACTCGATCACACATTTACAGATTTTCTTATAAACGCGAAATAATTCGTTTCGTGTTATTTTAAAGGTGGCTTGCAAATGAATTGGGGTAATATACCGAGTAAACAACACACATTTGCGTATGTTTTCCGCTTACATTTCGAATTTATCGCCGTAATCCCAAGTCATTACAATGCTTTAAGTAACGTTATATTTAATAAATATAACTATTTGATTATTTACATCACTGCATATTTGGTCATTTCCACCGACTAAATAGATGTACTAAAACTAAACGCGGCGCAAGAATCTTTTCCAAATCACTCGAAAATTCATGAAAATGTGCACTCAACGACTCACGATTAGTACTACAACCCCTTTAAGTCATTCATTCATAAAGTCCCTTCACTCTTCTCTGTCTCATGTCATTTTCACAAGATGAGATGCCTTTTTTTCTCTTGCTCGTTTCTTATCGCATTTCCTTCGTTAACCTCGCCCAGTAGACAAATATGTTTTGGTTTATCAGTATCTACTCCTCGCAAGTGTTTTAGAGTGACAATTTTTAAGATAAGCTTTCGTTTCACCAATTTACTGGATACATTCTATAAATTTAGGTCATTAGCGCGATTGTTCTGACGAGGCTCAAGCATCAAGAATGGGGTAACAAGAATGTTATGGGGTTTACATGTACGGTGTTGATCATAAGGCACGTATTAACCATTTCGAAGACAGTAAAAATGAACTAGGCAGCTAGACGCCACCTGCTGTAGTGTTCTTTAGGGAATTATATCTGTTGTGTATTTTTCTCGATCTATCATTACGGCAGCAAAAGTATTCAGCCACTGATACATGTGCTTTATAAGTGTATAATTGCAAAACTTACCCAGTCAACGTGGCCAATTGCGTATTTTTATCACCTTATCACATTTCCCAGGGCTATCGTACCATGTGATTTAATATTTATTCCTTATTAATCTATGGCTTATACCTCGTATACACTGGACGTGCACTTAACTAAGGTTTACTGAAATGCAGACGAGTGTCTATACAACGGAGTAAGATATATGCTGCTCCGTGGTCTACACGAATATATTACATATACCGTACCCCAGCTTGTGTTCATGGAAAGAACTTTGCATTGCGCGAGTGTTTAATTTTTAGATTTATTAAATACAAATAACAGCACAAAACTAATTAATACGAAGAATAACACGAGCACAAACTCAACTCCTCTTGTAAATAATAAGAACACAAGTATGATGCGTATTATTATCGAAACTCCTCGACCTTTCGAAGACAAAGCCTCGATCATATCGAAGGAACACTATCGAGATCACTCAAGTCCACTTCATTTGGGTAACCTATGTCCACTTAAGTGCTCTTGTCACTGAAGTGATGAGAGGGCGTGTACATGGTGCACTTATGTGGTCAATGTAGACGCGGCATTAGCCGGTAATATGAGGTATGGTTTCCATTATATCAGATTTATTTATTGCACAGGAATGGTAAACTATAGCAGCGGTCACCGTAGGGTGCTGCTAATTGTTGCGTTGAATGCGGTCCTCGTCCATAATTATGTCTCCTGTCTTTTCACAGAGCACCCGTGGGGGAGCTTTGTCACCTGAGTTCCCCGCTTCTGGGCCGTAGTATCCTGTGCTCATCTACCCTTAATCCCTTTTGTGAGCCTGAGGGGACCCTCCTACCACCATGGGGTCCTACTTGCGAAGCGAGGAGATGGTTCTGTGCGAGCTGTTTCTGCAGCCGGAAGCGGCGTATTCGACCGTTGCGGACCTCGGAGAATCCGGAATTTTGCAGTTTCGTGACGTAAGCGATGGTTTTCGCGAATCGGTGCTGATGGACTTCAAATTGAAGTAGTACTCTCTCACTAAACGGGCCGTCTGATGGATGAGACTTTCACACGGGGCGAAGAAAAATGACGGGTTATCGATGGAAATAAATTATCTACATTAATATTGAGTATGTAGAGTAAATACTGCATTAAATACAGTCCATCCAAGAGGGGTTGGTTCTGTATTAGTAACATTTTGGAAATTCTGTAATTCAATTAACCTATGTTAAAGTACATCACTTTATTCTGTATCTTAAAATACGTATTATGAACATCACTTTATTCCTAGAATGTAATGGAATGCAATTATTCTTACAGTATGGTGGAATTTAATGTAAAATTATATTTATTGTAGCATTCCATTTTTTGCCTAGGCATATGTCATGTAAAACGTTTTGTTCATGATTTTACCTTTCTTTGCTTTTATTATTATAAACACCTCCATACTACTAGTTTTACAATGGCAAATCAGAAGTTCTTTGATCTGATCTAATCATTTTGTGAGGCATTATTTAATTAATCAAGAAACTTCATAATTTTCTTAAATGTGTACAAATTCATTTCCCTGAGCAAATTACTCACAGAAAAAAGTATTACTATAAATGAAATGTGTTCATAGTTGGAGGGTCCAGAGGTGAATGAAATTGGGGTGCTTAATCCCTATTACTATGAATCTGCTTTCAAGAATTTCTCTTTATGGTTAAATTCCTTGAGTTTGGAGGTCACTCATAAGTTATGTACTCAGTACCAGTGGATGGGATAATGTCTCCCATAAGCAAAGGTAGTAAACAGTTATGAAGGCTGTGTTGAAGTCTTGAAGTTTTTTTTATGAACTGGGAAACTACAGCAAAATATTATGTGCACTCAAATGTGTTTAGAGGCTCAGGGGTATGATAACTTAAGGCTAATGTTGTCAAAGCAGTTGGATGAATGGACCCAATTTAGCTTGAGCATAAGCATTTTTATTGATTTTCCTCTGCTCTCACTTGAAATTTGCAGATGAATAACAACCTGAATACTTTTCAAAGAAGATTTGTCTCTGCCGTAAAGAGTGCAAATGAGATGGAGAGAAAACTTCGCTTCATGGAGAATGAGATAGGAAAGGATGGCATACAAACCCAGAGATTGGATACACTGCCTACAGCTCCAAACTCCAGAGAAATTCTTGAGCTTGAGGTAGTGTATTATTCTCATACGACTCTCCAAAATGCTATTCTCATGGAACAATCTATTGCACATATTGCACATTGCACATTGAGTTGGCTATGCAACAACATACCAATAGTAATGATATCGGTTTTTATTTTCAGTCCTTCACAAATTTGTGTGGCAAAGCTGTTTGCTGATTTATTAAAATCATAAGAATAAAATTTTCTGTCTCCTACGTGTATGATGAAACATCTCATTTGAAACTGTTTTTAGAATTTGGGCCTCCAGCAACTTTTTGGTCTTCGTGGAACTTTGAACTGTGTCTTTTGAATTTATACTAGCATATTGATCTCTTTGTTTTGTGTTAATTTGATGGTGACTTGCAGCTGTAGTAAAACACGCAGGCTGTACTACAATGCCAGGAAAGTGTCAAAAGAGTGTTTTTCACCAGGCCTAAGAGTGGAAATATTGGTCACCATTCTACAGCTAATGAGATATTGTATTTTGTGGCTGACAGCCTTATTGCCATATTTTGGCTGTTGTCATTCTCTAACATCCCTCTAAATACTCACCCATTCTCTCATTTCGTGTTACTTTGACTCAAGATGATCCATGTACTTCAGAAGATGCTGGGAATAATTCAGAACTGAACCTTCATGCATCCAGTTCAGGCATAGCAACCTAACTTTAATATGTATTGGTGTATATGGTTCAGATCAAAGCTATTTGTAATGATTCTAATTATGTCTGATTTGGGGTGCCAATCCCCCTCAAGAGGAATAGCTTAACCCCCCACCAATTCACATTTACCCCCCTAAAATTTCGTATTGCTGCAAAATCTTGCCTCCTCTTTCCTAAAAAATTTCATGTGTTTCAGATGAACTGTTTTTCTCACTTGTCAAGTTAACAACGTATCTTTTTATGTTTAATATTATATTAATTTCCTTCTTTCATGAAAAAATTTGTTTAAAATCAAATATTTAGAATGCCTCAGATTACAATTGCCACTACCGATGTCCAGATTTTCAAATTCTATTTTATTTATTTTTCCCCCCATGTTATTCAAATAATTTTTCAAAATTCCCCGCACCCCCCAAATTTCAGTGGCGCAACTTGCACCATGTAACTGCTGTGTAGGCACTCCCGTGCCTGACTATGTATGAATTCTATTTTGTATTACAGGCTCATCTTGAGAAAACTGAGGGAGAGCTGCAAGAAGTTAGTCAAAGCTCAAGAGCATTAAAATCCAACTTTGTGGAGTTAACTGAACTGAAGCATGTGTTAGAGAAGACCCAAGTGCTGTTTGCTGAGGTAAGCTATCTTCTTTTGCCGAAAGCAAGAGAGGGTCATGTACATAAAATGCTTTTCAATTGTTGATATTAACATATATTTTGCTTTTAATGCTAACTTGTTACCTTTTAATCAGTCACTAACAAAAAGTAACAAGCTATCAAAGACCTGTGTATTTCATTCATTGAAATTTACATCTTTCCGCTGTATCTCAGAATGATACTTCATTTGGGGATGACCAGAAATTAATTTTTCTCTAAGCGTAAAAGTTTTGAAAATGCATATCGGTATAACTGGGTTGTATTTCCCTTTGAAGTATAACCAAAGGCGGTCCTGGAGGCCTAGCAGTAAAAATAATGAAGACCAAGCTAAGGTGGGTGTGATGGGTGTAAATAACTGATGGGCTCAAATCTCAGGAAATAGGTGATGTAAAAACCATTCCATTCCCTTTGAATATTTACCTTCATCAACCACTGGATCCACAATATCATTTTAAAGATATTTATTTGCATTCATTTCCAAATATTTCCCCATTCACAGTGACTCATTTGGTTCATTCAGTGGCACTTTTGCTCACTGAGTGGTTGGTCATATTGGCATGTCTGCTTACGTTGAGTGAGTGATAAGTTTGCTCAGGAGTGCCCATCCCCCTCAATGCTGATGGTGCATTCCCCCCCAGAACCAACAACTCCCCCCATGTCATAATACCCAATTTGTATAGTTATCCTCAAGTCATACCAGGTAACAAATTTGGAAAAATCTGGAAATTTTTTCTGATAATTAAACCACATGAGAGGCCAAATTTATGTGTGGAAATATTATTCAACCTCACTTTGTTTGCGTGGTTTAAACACTTAAGTTATCCTCAAAGATTTAATAAATACATATTAATCAATATCAACAGAGTAATATGATAGCCACCACTTGGGTGTGAAGTATTAGGTGATTCCACACCAGCTCTTGCACACACTTGCAACACTCATCCCAGTTCAAATTATAACCTTACTAGTTCCCCAGGCCAATAGCTTCAGACCAAAATGCAGTGTGGAGAACAATGCAAAGTCAAACCAGAAATTGCTATAGTAATACTGGAAATACTTGCCAGTTAGAGTAATCTAGGTTTTTGATGGAAATAATTCCATCACAATTACATGAAATGTGTACTAAGTTTGCAAAAATTTGACCTAATACATAGTAAGCATTGCCAAGTAGGATAAATAAATATTTTTATTTATCACAGTAATAGCATCTAAATCTATCATCATTTCCTAATGGAATGAGTGTATGCCCTTATTCAATGTCCACCACAAGATATCATCCCATCCATCTCAGGGTAATTATCTTTGTTAAGGATTTTTCTCTCCATTTTGCATGGGTACATCCCAAAGTCTTTTGCAATATATGCTCTGCATATCTTTAACTTCTCTTGCCCTGGAAAGAGTGAATGTGATCCAATATTTTCTCTGCTCATTCTAATCACAATATTTTCTCTGGTGAGCGATGTGGACAATGATGTTGTGAGTGGATCCACTGCTCAATACTTGCTGGTGTTCATGATGTCATTGCACTCAGTCACTTAGCAAGAGATGACAGCTGCTGAATGCACTCTTTATGCTCTCAGAAAAATATGCATTCTTATGTTCACAAGTAGAGATGGGCCAGTCTGAAAATTACCATGATATTTTTTGTGAATGACAGTGATATTTTTCATAATTTAGCTAATACCTGAAAATGCCATAATTTTCATAAATATTAACCTGTTTCAGATATTTTTCATACTGATATATTTACAACATAGTCTTATAAGTCTATATATCTACATATATTTCATTCAGGCTTAGTTATAAATAAAGACTCATACAATTCATTTTTGGAATACTTGTACGATTTTTACTTCTGGAATATTTCCGGAGCTATAGTTTGAGTGAAAATTTTTCATACCATGACAAATGAAAACCAAATTGCATGTGGCCAACCAGATTTGTTTTTACATATTTTTTAATTCCAATGCATTATTTTACCAATTTTAATGGTTCAAATGTTGTTTATCCCTTACAATTACTGTTTACTCTCTTATTGAATCCTACATTAGCTATAAACTACTGAAAATTAAAAATTATTTATAAAAATCCAAGATAATTTTTTAAAATTACCTTAATTCATTGCAGTAGTTCACCTCAAGTGAAATGTATGGTAATTTACCCATCTTTACTCACAAGTATACGATTTAGACTTAGCTTCACTAACATAATATATAAGCTATTGGGGTGGAGGTGTGTCTTTGTTGCATTTCCTATTTGATCTAATTGGTCGGGGGAAACATAGTTTTGCAAGACAACATCAAAACCAGATGCTTACCTTACAAACATGTTTTCAATGGATAATTTTCTAGCTTTATCTACTTTAACTATAATCATTAACCTTAATTTGTTAGGTGTTTGCTCTTCCAACATGATTAGTGCTAGTTACATCTTCTCAAAATACTGTGGTACTAGCTAAATCAGAAGGTTATTACATAATTCGTGTAGAATGAGACATGCTGAATCAGCAAAATAAAAGTTTTACATGAGAATCAGGTGATAATTAATTGTACCTAGAATTTAAGACTTTCATGGAGGTAATTAAATCAAGAACTAGCTATCCCTAACTTGAATAGGATTTTGTTATTTATTGTTTGTAAATCAATAGTCATGAAGCAGAGTGATTCATTCTGTTATGTACTGGAAACACTATATATTTTTCAGGAGATAACCAGACTGTTTGTCTGAAGTTCATTAGCATTGTTTTTTTGTGTTATTTCCTCCTGTGAAAATGGAGTTTGAGAGGTATAGAGGATTATATTTTGGAAGGAAGCTGCTAAGCTTATATATCCCATAAGTTTTACTAACTTTCTTTCACTTATTTTGCTAGCTCTGTATCAATGGAAAGTTCTTTGGAGGTGAGGGTACTAGGTCATCTTTAACAATGACTTAACCCCAACAATTGTATATCCATAAAAACCAGGGGTCAAATTGTAAATAGGCAATTGAGATTTCAATTGTGGCTGCAAGGTGACAGCCAATTTTTTGTTTTAGATTTTTGTTGGGCAAATTTATGAAAGAATGTATTACCCAGGATTTTTGTCAAAAATTACCTACTGATTAATAAAAAAATTGTTCAGAGTATAGAGTAAATGAAGTCAACATTTTTATCTATACAATTAAGAAATGCATGTAACTTTTTTTCACCAGTATCTTTCATCAGTATCATTCATCTTTTAAATTTCAGGGAAAGTGTAGACCTCATTGACACCTATAACCTTGCTACATCACAGCATTTATACATAGCAATAACCCCCATGACTATGTTTGTAATTGGTATTCAAATGGGTGAACTAGATACAATATCCTAAAAATAACCTTTAAGAATGTGTTTAATTGATAATTGTGTAGAACATGGAATGGATAAATGTTGAAAGCACTGTATTCACCTTATTGAGCTGTATAACATGTGCACTGCCTTTATTATTAGCTCATTTTAAATTCTTTAACTCATGAAAACAGGTGTTTCTTCTCTGTGATTGTCTTTTAAATTTGACCAGGAGATCATCCATAAGAAAAAAATATGACTGCAGAGTGGTACTCTTCAGCCATGTATTTATTTTAATTTTAGAGTTTCTTATTTGATAGGGCTCATATATTCTATAAGTTATGAACTAATTCACTGCATATTTATGCATGTTTGTATTCTTCATCAGCAAGAGGGCACGGGTAACTATGCTGAAACCAAAGCACTTATTGGAGAAGATCCAGCTGCAAATATAACAAGAGCTCGTCTGAGGTAAATAGCTGTGAACTTTTTCTGTATCATTATAAGTAAAAGGGAATTATACATGAGGGAAGAAACTTGTATAGAATCAAACTTTATGAATGATTGTGGCTTTGTTTGTAGCTTTGTGGCAGGTGTGATTCCCCGGGAAAGAGTCCCAGGCTTTGAGAAAATGCTGTGGAGAATATCTAGAGGAAATGTATTCCTTCGTCAAGCTGAGATAGAGGAACCATTAGAAGATCCCAAAACTGCAAGTATTCCCAAGTGTTTCTAGAGTAGAGTATTTATAACAGAATTGTTAATTTGCTTATTAAATTACTGAATCTGGGTTTGTTAGGATTTGCATTGATTAAAATAAAACAACATGAGTCACGAGTTTGGTGTGAATTGCCTTCATTAGAAAAAACCAGAAGTAGTTTCACCAAAACAAAAGAAATACCCAATTCGACAACAAACAAATGAAGCACTGTGTGCAAAATGGAATTAAGTTTAAATCTAGATTACTTTTCCCAGCAAGGTTTCTACCCTAAAATCCCCTTTCATCATTATTCCCTGTCACAGAATTGATTAGAGTCACCATTTGTGGATAGGGTGAGGAAGATGGGAAGCACATTCTTGGGTGTTGCCAGGAGAAGGCTGGGGGGAGCTTGCTGCCTCCTGTAAAACTAGTACATAATTGAAAGTATTTGACAAAAATGGAAAAGTAAGATGTGTGCAGGAAAAGTTAATTTGGTTCAAAATTGGTTTTGGAGTCTCTTTAATATGGTAATACTCATTGATCAACCTTTATATTGAATAAAAATTAAAAATGTTTAAAGTATCTTTCATGCATTTCATATCTCCCCCTAACATTAATCAAGGCTACACTCATCCTCTTATGCATGATGAATCTCTATGTCAAAAACATTAAATATCTCTATCAGAAGTTTAATTTTAGCTATAATAGTGAAAGTGTGAGGTAAAAAATAATCATTGCAATGATATCATCTGGTGATGAGCATTGCCTGCTATCTAATGTTTTCGTAGATGTAACATGTCAAAGCCTAATAAAGAATAGAGTCACTGACACCATTATCCATTATCAATTTAACTTATCATAAAGGAAATTAAATAGGAGTCAGAAGGTTCATTTACATTTAATATATTTCTGGATGTCTCATTTTTATTACCTCTAAAAAAGTGGTTGATATCAACCGAGATAGCATGCTAAACTTGCTGCACACTTGCCACAAGTTTGTCACAGCCAAGTTGCAAGTTTGCAAAAAGTTTGTCGTAACAAGTCTGCACACTTGCTGCAAGCCTGAATCAAACCTAGTTACGTGTCTACAAACTTGTTGCAGACTTGTCTCGTCACACCTGATGCAGACTTGTCGTGTCACACCTGCTGCAAACTTGTAGTATCATACCTGCTGCATACTTGTCGTGTCGTACTTGCACCATACTTTTCATATCACACGACTCATACTTGCCATATTACACCTGCTGCAAACATGTCTCATCATGTGCAGAAACAGCTAGTTACAAACCTACCATTTCTCAGTCTCTCTAGCCCTCACTTTTGAATTTTCTCTTGCCCTCCCTCTTGAATTCCTCGTAACAAGGCTGGCTCATCGTCACTCTCTGACTCCCCAGGCAAGATGAATATCTTGGTTTTCTTCTTGCATCTTCCATTTGATTCCTCATCCGAATCTAAATTTGATGTTTCCTCTGCTCTCTGTAATTTAAAACATGTTTGAGAAAATGTTTCTGCAAGAGTTTTAAAATTATAGGGAGCTATTATTATCAAGACGTGGGGAGAATTCAGCATGGCGCTCAGCTAAGTTTTGCAAGTATAATTGTTTCTCATTTATTTTTTTTCCCCGCAGATGCTCTTCCATCTTCGGTCCAAAAAGGAAATTATTTTCCACAGCGCTATTGTCAAACTCGCCAGAGAACTATTCCTCATGCGGTTAATAAGTTTATTTGAGTACAACAAGTAGGTACATATTTACATTCAATAATTACAACATCACAAAACAGTAAAAAGAAATTATAAGTAGTTTACTCTGAGAGATGGCTTCAGGTATAACAGTAATTTTGATTACACTCCACGTTGACATGTTGATGACCAAAACATATTATGTGTTAACTGCCTAACGTTTCATGCCCATTGCTCGATTTAAAACAAAATGAGTCATCATTTCTTACTTATATGGCTACCTGCTACAATAAATTCCTTTCAAGGTGTGAGGCCACCTACTGGACCACAGGATTATTTTTTCTATAACAGTTTCTAACATAATGAACAAGAATTTCTCTGCTTACAGACATGGTTTACATACATATGATAGAATGAAATCTTATCTATGATGCCACTTGTCACCAAAATTAGCAAAATAGTCTTGCACAAAACCATGACGAGTGGATGAATGATGGAGTAATGAGTGCAAAAACTATTAGGGCAACCTGTCATTATCTTCTTCGAGAGTATCTCCAGAGAGTAATTATTTTCTGTAATGCATTATAAATAAAAGGAGAATTAAATTGATATTTACTATCCTGCATGATCTACATAGATGAGAAACTCCACCCCATTCCCTCCTCCCCTGTTTAACCGTCACTCATCTATTAGTCTCCTCTCTTCACAATAGTTCACTCTTCTTGTTGAGAAAGGTTGCTAGTGTAACCATCGAAATATCTGATAAATGCGAGTGATTATACCTACTTTTGTTTTGTGTTATATATATTTTTTTTTCTCACACTTGTGAGCATTGTTTATTGTGTATGATTGTGGCTCTCCTCATCAGGGCTTGTATATATATCCATATATAATGTGCTGTTTGCTGCATTATTAAAACTCTTATCCTGGAAAATTTGTTGTTTTGACTTTATTATGGGAAATTATATTCTGGTGGTTTCCTTTTTCCCTTTCAACATTTTCATCATAAATCATATTCTTCTTTATATACAAATGGATGATTGTTATCTACAATATGAAAATATATTTAATGAAGGTGTAACCAAAAGACTACATTTTAAGAAGCAAGTTATTCATTATTATAGGCTAATACTTGAAGAATTATAATGAGTAAAATTTTGGCATTTTATTTGCAGGGGAGAGAAATTCAAAAGAATGTCTTTGTGTCATTCTTTCAAGGGGACCAACTGAAATCAAGGGTAAAGAAAGTTTGCTCTGGATTCAGGGCATCCATTTACCAGTGTCCAAACACCACTGAAGAGCGGCTTGAGATGGTCAAAGGTGTGCGAACTAGACTTGCTGACTTGAGCATGGTATGATCCCAGTGATTGTTTTTAGAATGACATTTCATTGACCTTCTAATGTTAAATTTTGTTGCGTTCCTCAATTGCAATAATTCTCTAATTTTAATCAGGTATTAAACCAAACCAAAGACTTGAAGCACAGATTACTTGTTGGAATTGCAAGTGAACTTCAAAGCTGGATGGTAAAAGTTAAGAAGATGAAAGCTGTTTATCACACTTTGAACATGTTCAACCTTGATGTGACAAATAAATGCTTCATAGGTGAATGCTGGGTACCTAAAGCAGATCTTCAAGAAGTAAAGGATATCCTGGCTAAAAAGAGCGTGAGTGGAAGTCTGTGCTGATTGTGACCTTAATGTTGATGAGAGACTTTAGTTTTGATAAAGGAAACACTCTGCTCTGACTTGGTTTATTTAACTTTGTGTTCTTTATATTTTACTTGGCTGTCTTCTCAATTGTTGTAATCCAAACTCTATTTATGCACAGTAATTAATTTAACAACCATGGTTTTAACACTTTAGTGTCAAAGCCATCCATCAACAATAGCAACCCTTTATGGACCTATTAAATACTTAAGGCTACTGTGTCCAGAATAAACAAATCCAGTCTATCCAGCTGTTTTCAATGTTTAGCTGTTCAAAATTTTTAGCTTCAAAGTGAAAAGAAAGAGGTTTATACAAAGGGTTTATACAAATATACAAAGGGTTTTGAGCACTATATGCAATAAATGCATTTGTGTATGGATAAAAATTTTTGTATGGTAGCCATCCAACTGTATGTTTTATTTCTGCAATGAAATACATTTTTTTGCAGGAAACTAGTGGAAGCTCAATACCATCCTTCCTAAATGTGGTGGATACATCAGAAGTACCGCCGACATTCCATAGAACAAATAAATTCACAAATGCTTTCCAGGTTGTAATTGATGCTTATGGAATAGCAACATATCGTGAGTTGAATCCAGGTGAGTTGGTGCATTATGCATAGAGAAATTAAGGGAAATAATTTTTATTTGAACTTGTGGATCCGCTACTTCTTCATCAAAAAGTTTAATCTTATTTTTTTCTTATCTTAGCTTTGTACTCAACAATCACATTTCCATTTCTGTTTGGAGTTATGTTTGGAGACTTTGGTCATGGCATAATTGTAACTATATTTGCTGCATGGATGGTTATCCAAGAGAAAAGTCTTTCAAAATCCAAAGGTGGAGAGGTTAGTCACAGCTATTCATTCCTGAATCTGCTTCATTACTTATAATTGAGTGCATAAAAAATTATGAATTTGTGCGGATATTTATAAAAAAACTTGGTGTGTAAAAAATGAAAATAATGATATATTCCATTCCCAAATGTGTGAAAATTTTATCTTGAAGCAGGAAAAAAATCTCTTCTCTTCCATTATAATATTGGTTGATTTATGGACTTTCCCTTGGTGAATTTTCCTATATTTTAGGTCATCTCTAACTTCCTTTACAAAACTTCGTTTTTCTTCAAACTATTTCTCATCAAGTCTTATACTCCTTATAACCCAGCCTCTCTTTATGTAATCCAACGTCCCTTTCCTCTTCTGTGCTTGTCCAAAGTTCTCCCCTCTCTCGCCCTCTTCAACACATCCTTACCTCTCAGTACATCCCAAGTTCACCTCTCCCACTTCCTCGAAAATCCTGCTATTTACTTCATTCCATCTCACACTTTATGCAATACTTCCTAGTTTATGATTAATTTTACTGTGAATGGCACAACTTTGTGAAAGTTCTTTGTCAGTAAAGAAATTAGGTAACAACACATGTATGTCTTCATATATTAATTAAATATGGTTAGTTTCATCACATGGGTGATGTCACCACTAGACATTTGATACCTGATGATTTGAGATGGGCAATTCTGAAAATTTCCATGGAATTTTACATAATTTACTACAGCTCCTGAAAATAACTGAAATTTTCAGTCATATGCACTTCCTTTTCAGATTTTTTTCATACAGATATATTACCAACATATTATTTAATCTCATCAACAGTCTTAATTATTAATAAAGGCACATCCAAATCATTAGTGGAATATTTTTACTTTCGGAATATTATCATTTTAGTATTATTTTCAGTTGTTTGAATGACAACTTTTCATGCCAAAAAAAGGATGCAGAATGGCGTTTGGGCTGCTGATTAAAAGCCTTTAACCCCATGCCATTGGCTTTCCTATTAAATCTTCTTATAGCTGTTTATTGCAGAAAATTAAAAATTGCCAGACAAATTATGGTAATTTGTAAATGGTAAATTATGGTAATTTGTAAATTACCATAATTTACCTCGGTAATTAACTTCAAATTAAAATTAAGGTAATATACCCATCTCTACTGATGATTTTACTTATGTGAGGAAACTGGTTGTGTATGAAAAGAATATTTGAGCTTTTATGTGGTTTTTTTATGTAGCAAACTTACTGATATATCCACCTTGCTATCTAGCTCATCATTTCAATCCTTACTCACACCTACATCTCAAAAGTCTTTAGTTTGTACTCATACTCTTTCTACATGTAACAAATTTCTGACATGTGTGATGCCACACTTCATTTTATAGTTTTCTTTGATATTTTCTTTAATTCTTTGCTCAGAGCCCCAATACTTATTTCCTCCCCTCGGAAATGCTCAACAAGGTCCCCATTTACATAATATCCAGAGGAAATCAATTAACCTATCTCATAATGCTTTGTATAAAAAGCCTGAACAGCAACGCGTGATAAGTAATTATTCAAATGGTGATGGCTCCTAGTGTTTCAGCCATGCTTACTCCATTGTCAAATTAACCTTCAAATGAATGGATTGGTGTGTGGTACTATTTTCTGCATAATTACTTTGCTACAATAATGCCTGTATTTGATGTAATTAAATGTGTCCTTGATCTCTTAATGTCCAAGTTACTACATTTTATCACATTTATGTGAATCAATTCATTAAAAATACTTGAGGATGAATCGAAATATTTAATACCTAAAGCAATCATTACAATTTTTTCAGATATGGAATATATTTTTTGGCGGAAGATACCTGATTCTTCTTATGGGAATCTTTTCTATGTATACTGGTTTGATATACAATGATGTATTTTCCAAATCCTTCAATATATTTGGTTCAAGTTGGAGGAATCCATATAATGAATCAACTCTGCTTGAAAATAAGGAATTGCAATTGAATCCATCACTGGAAGAAAGTTATTCTCAATACCCATATCCTTTTGGGTTTGA
Organism: Ceriagrion tenellum; assembly: GCA_963169105.1. NCBI lineage: Eukaryota > Metazoa > Arthropoda > Insecta > Odonata > Coenagrionidae > Ceriagrion > Ceriagrion tenellum. The sequence goes on along the minus strand of OY720632.1, from coordinate 102,886,791 downwards.
TCCAGTTTGGCAGGTTTGTTTTAAATGCTGTTTTAGTGAGCATGGTGCCATATATTTCTGTTGATTCTTAACTTGTCTCTGAGCTATTTGCAAGAGATGCATGTAAAAACTCTGAGTACTTTGCCAATTTTACCTATATTTTAATGTTCCCTTTCAGCTAGCCCCTGGAAATAAAATCATCTTTCAAAATTCATTCAAAATGAAACTATCCATCATAATTGGTGTAGTTCACATGCTGTTTGGAGTGTGCCTCAGTGTTGGAAATCATGTGTAAGTTTTTGTATTGAAAGTGAATATATATGAATATGGGCCTGCCAAATTTTACATCACTACTGTGAATTTCAAAAATTTTGATTTTTTAGCCATAATCATTTATTATTCTTCTGCTAAAAAACACTTGAAATTCCTTTGCAGGTATTACAAACATCCTATTAACATCATCCTTCAGTTCATTCCCCAAATTCTCTTTCTGGCTCTTCTGTTCTTGTATATGGTTGTGCTCATGATTTTGAAGTGGGTCCTCTACAGTGCAGCAAGCCGTGTGTACTTTATGACATTTATTTTTAGTATTTTTTTGTTCACAATAAAATTCATTTTATTCTGAGATAGTTGTATTATGGAATAATGATCTGAAAATGTTGAAATAAAACCAGAGTGAATATTTCTTTACAGCAATGCAATGGAGTACTAGATGTGCACCTTCTGTACTCATTACATTCATAAATATGATGATGTTCAAAGAAATGGAGTATGATAAAGAGCATTGTCTTCCAACTATGTATCCTTATCAGGTATTGTCAGTTATTAAATATTCTTCAAATACTAATTATGGAAACTGCTATGTTGTTGATTATAAAGATTCTTCATTATTCTTGTCTTCAAGGATTTTGTTTCGATTTTTGGATGGTATTGCTTTCTAGTTAGTTTGTTACTATTTTTAATGACAAAACATTGATGAGAGTCATGATATGGCGAGCATGTTGATCATTGAATAAAAATTTTTGAGACCCAGTAAATTAATAAATTGCCTTTTTTTCATCAGCAAGAAATCCAGATGGTGCTGGTGGTCGTTGCTCTGATGTGCATTCCATTTCTTCTCTTGGGAAAACCTATTTATATCCTCTGCAAACGTTCATCAGCAAAGAAAGAGGTAGGCTGAAAAACTTTGCTAACAAAGGTGGCAAATTTCCCATCCTATACTTAATAATTTTCGTATCCTCTTTGGCAAAAACAATTTGAACACTTACTATTTAGTTTCTGTATAGACCTCTATATGTTTCTTTCAGTCAGTTTCAAGAAACACTGAGAAGTCTATACAGAAACTAAATGGTAACATTTTCCTTTCATGGATGGAAAAATTTGTTCCAATTTGAATGAATTTTCCTCTGTTCCCTCAAGATCCTGTATGAGTGACTATTTTTCTTACAGAAGAGGCTATCTAGGACTAAAATTGCTCCAGAAAATGAGGTGGAGTTGAATGACATTGAGAATGGTTCTGAAGGGAGGAGAGAGAGTCACAGTGAAGGGCCTGTCGATCCCCATGAAGAAGAATCCGCTTCCGATATTTTCATTCTGCAAGCTATCCATACCATTGAATACATACTGAGTACTATCTCACACACTGCCTCATATCTTCGGCTGTGGGCATTGTCCCTTGCTCATGGACGTAAGTATTCCATGGCTTTGGCTCTATTATTCTACTTAAGTTGTGAGTAAATGTCACTGGGGTCAACCAAGAATGAAGTTTGGATTTAGGATACACATAATTGATTAGGTACTTATAGTTATCATTGCCAATTTATTATAGGTTTCCTGAGCTCATAATATTTGTGCAGAAGTTAAGTAAATGTGAAAATTGGAAAATGTATATAGTTACTACATGCATATTTGTGATTACCATTGGAGATATTATGCAATTTATTATAATTTGATAGAATCTTCTCATGCTCAGTGTTATTTGAATTTTAATTAGGAAATATTGAATCCAGAATATTTTAAGAGTTGGCATCGCCAGAGATCAGGTTGGTGTGGGGTTTTGAAGACTGACCCCTTATCCTGAGGTCCCAGATTTGATTTATGAAGTACAAGAGATTGAATCTGAAATATTCTATGATTTTGCTGGGACATGAGTTCATTGTGGTGTCTTAAGTTGTTTTGTTGGTTATTTGGGGAGGCAACCTAACTAAGGTCAATGGCATCATTGAGGACATGTAGGTAGGGTGTAAAGGGTAGGTTGTTGGGGAATGAAGGAACTTTGAGAGAAAACTATTACCAAAATTTGCCTACTCTCAATGAAAGGCATCCTGTGGACCGTGGTTATACATTCTGTCTGACGGATTGAAGTTCCCTCCAAATGTCACCAAGTAGCTGACAGAATTTCACCACAACTGTTTTGAACTTGGATCATTAGAGTGGGAAACCAGTGATTTAGTCTCCTCTTCAGTCTTTCTGCTAATCAGAGCCTCGTTGTTTTGAAATATAACAAAATTCGTCAGCTCCTTCTATGATTCCCACATTCATTCAAGAGAATTTCTCTTTGCATGTCTCTTTCCCATTTCCATGTACTGCATGTACAGCATAAATGTCAAAAAGCAAAGACACCAATGGACACCCGTGCCGTACCTTGTGAGCTAGAACTTTCCATCCCCATTCACTGTCAGCCACCCTTGCCTGTGGTGAATATGTAGATATAAGTTTGGGATGAGTATCTTATCACGCCAATCTATTCCCATTTTCTCGAGTATCTGCATTGGTTTTAATCCAGATAACTCTGTAAAATACCATTTTGCAATCCACTGAGAGAGGAGGACATCCTAATCATACTCCTCACTTCTTTCTACAAGTCTATTCATCCCTGCAATCACTTCCTGTATTGCCCTCGCCTTACTGAACAAAAACTGGTCATTGCATGAGTGGTAATTTACTCAACTCTCCAACCTTTTAATAATTATCCTAAGCAAGATTTTTTCCCTGTGAGAAATTAAGCTATTTTTTCTTAACTCCCAGCATACTTTCTTCCACTTGGGATGATTATTAAGACCATTTTTATGAACCCCTTTGGTCATACTTCTTACCCACATTATGGAAAAGGATCGTCTTCCATCATTACCCAGATTCTTCAGTTACTCCAAAGGAATGTTAGCCACTCCCCCGGCTTTTGTTGTCTTCATCACGTGTAATATCCTCTCCATTTTGCTGTCAAGAAACTTTGGTCCGAGGTATTCCTTTTCTGTTGTTCTCTCATCCCCTTTATCTTTGTTCAAAGGTCTATTTGTACCATCATATTGTTCCTCCATGTACTCCTGCCATCTATCCGTGATATTTTACTGTTTAATTAGTATCATCTCTGTATTATCCTTAACCATAGGGATCATTTATCCTCCCTTACCGTTTAACAGCATTTTCACTTTAGTGTGCTGTGCTTCAACTTCCTTTGTCTTGTCCTCTCCACCAGTTTTTTTTCACCTGATTAGTCACTTTTTTTAGTCTTTTGAAGAATTCTCTTGAATGAAAAATGAAGAATTTTGTAAGTGAAATGATAGTTATAATAATTCCTCAGCTAATTCTTTCCATTCCTATGTAGCACCCTTTCTTCAAATGTACTTCAAGAAATTCAGTTTTTGGTAGTCTCCATCAAATAACCAACCAGCCAGTGAAGTGATTGTGATGAGCTGTGAAAGGAGGCTGATTAAGGCTTGACACGTTAAGAATTTCCTTTTGTAAATGTCTTGCAATATTTCTTCTCTTTTTCCAGAACTGTCAGAGGTCTTATGGAGTATGGTTCTCAATAAAGGACTGACATTAGTTCCAAATTTTGTTGGGTCTGTGACAATCTATATTATTTTTGCTGTGTGGGCAGTCTTCACTCTTGCCATTTTAGTCCTGATGGAAGGGTTATCTGCATTTCTTCATACATTGAGGCTTCATTGGTGAGTTAATCTCTCATTACATTTTATGCTATTTTGGAGATAGTACCCTGTGTTAAGAATAGTTTCTAATTTATGATGTAAGCTAAGAGGAGAGATGTGATGCAACATTGGAACATGCAGGAGGAGAGGACATGTATAGTAACATCATTTGTTTTCATAGGCTATCTTTACTTTCTTCTTCTTGTATTTTTTCATGCATTTTTGTTTTTGTCATAAGAGTGCAACTTGGTTACTACCTTCTAACATTTCATTAACATGTTTTTAGATGTTGCATGACTAATTAGGCCCAACCACTCTATTCAATAGCTTTTTGTGTGATACAAATGTGTACTCATATATATTAAAAGCACTTATCAAGGCATCAGGACACATAAGCTACTATGAAGCACTCACTTTACTTTAACTTTGAAACGCAGATTTAGGGTTTGTAGGATTCTATTAATGTTTTTTTGAGTGAAAAATTCCAGCTTTGAGTAATATGGATGAGTGGATATGACCTGCTTCTTGACTCCAAAAACTATCTCAAGTTGTGGTAAAATGTTCATGAGTGCACTATAAATTTTATTTGCTCACTTTTAGAGAATGTTATATGGATGGCGCATGTACACTAGGTACCCTTCAAGTTTCTCTAACTATACAGATAGAATTTTACATTCTCTCTCTCTCATCGCCTGTGTCTTCCATTAGGAACGCTTGATAAATATCTTTAAATGAATATACATTTACCTTTTATTTAATTTTTATTCAAGAAGCTAACGCATTATAGGCATCTGTTTCAATCAGATTAATGCCACAAAATTTTGAGAGGAGTAAAATAGTGTATGATTTCATTTATCATTAATTTAAATCCCTATTGTTATTTCTTTATTTTTTCCATTTCTGCTATTGTTTCTCTACATTCTTAGTTTTAAAAATATCAATGAATCTTATTTTAGGGTGGAGTTCATGAGCAAATTTTACTTTGGTGAAGGATATGCATACCAGCCTTTCTCCTTCAAGGCTATTCTGGCCGAAGAAGAAAAGGAAGACAAGGACTAGGAGTACCTGAAGTCATTTATTTATGTAGATATGCTGATATGTTAGAATTGTAGATGAAGTAAAATAAATTTTGTTACATCAAATACAAAACCTTCAATCCCCATATGAAATTAACTAGTGTGAGATATTATCAACTATTTATAATTTATGGTCTTATGAAGGCAAACCAATGGAGTCATCTGGCATATGATAAAAAGAATGTCCAAAAACAGTGGTTGAGTAAATAAATGTGTACTATCGGACATGATGAATTGATGAGGATACATAGATTTCACATGGCATTAGTGGAGCACTAATGAAAACTGGGTTGACCTAGAGGCAGCTTTTCAAATTATGAGTGATCAGAAATAGGCCAATGAAGCAGAGCATTATGCTTTGTATTGTTGTTTGCTGTCTTCTTTACATTTCATATGATATTGCCGTCATGCATTTGAGTAAAAGAGTGAAATATGTATGGGTATACATGCATTTATATTCCACTAGGTCCTCCTAAAAGTATATTTCAATGGCCTACCCAGATTTTAATTCAACTCTTTTCAAAGTTGTTGTTATTTATGCATTGCCATTGCTCAGGGCATGATTTGAACCCGTGGCTATCAGTTTGTGAAGCTGGTGCTTTACCGACCTGATGAACATGATGGTTTTGGAGTAATTTCTTCCTTCTTTTGAGATAATCTTTAGTAATTTTGTCAGTGCTAACCTAATGTTTTAGGTTGAACAGTTATAGTACATTGCACCATAGTGTTTTACAGAATATTGGACAAGGTATTACTAATCTTTTACATAGGAAGTGTAGTAGTTTTAATCACTAGGTATATTTGCTGTTTTTAGCTACAAATTAGTCATGTCTAAAGTTATGATTACCAAATTAATCAAGTTTCTCATTATATTATACAAAATTTTTGTTTTGTCTTGGAGTATGTTTGCTTTCCTCTCATATTTTAGTCTCATCTCTTGCATGTTTTATTTGTACTTTTTGGAGTAGTTTTAAACAATAATTTGTCAATCAAGTCAGAGGAAGTTGGTTGATCATCACAAAACTAAACAAGACAATGCAAGTATGTCACTCTGCACTTTCTGTGTTAATAGTGCAAAATGTGCTGAGTGATCACTTAGTCAATTTTATCATCCCTTCTTGCTGGCTTCATGTGTTCGTGAATACCCTCATTAAAGTTTGCTCTTTCCATAAGATTGTGGTATAAAATAAAAGGACATTAACATTTCAGTTTCCTTGTCAGTTAAATAATAATTCTCTTTTTACTTAAGGTCACAATTCCTTTACAATTTTGTATACCTTAGCTTGAAATCATAGAGTATGAATTTCCACTGGAAGAAATTTTACTATATTTGTGTCAACTTTTACACTCACTGAAATAGTATCACTGCTGTTAACTTTGAGGGTACCACTCCTCCTGCATGTTGAATTAGGCTTTATGTTGAACATGATACACCAGAAACTTGGAACTGTGCCCATAAGATACTTATTTTCATGTCTTCTTATACTTAAACGATGTTAAAGTTCGATTTCTCTCTGTGATAATTCAATAGCATTATTGGTTAAGTAGAATGACTGAGAAATTGCAATTAAGTGTTTTCTTTATACTAATAGGTTCTCATTGGCATAAGAAATGACTTTAGCAGCTTTTACTATTTTATCAGAGCTTATTGAAGGTAAGAATTTCCTTTTTAGACTTAAGATCTTTCAACAGAAAATAAGAGACAGAATTTGTTTCTTTTTCATTTTTGGACTAGGTAAGTATAAAAAAATCACCTTTCAAATAAAAATTCAGTTAATTGAATAGCAATAGAGGTGTCAGGTACCTACATGAATGAAGCCACATGACACCTGAATTGTAAATTTGTGATCTTTTCATGATAGATATTGTACCAATGGCAGTTTTTGTGATTGGTGCCAGCCTACTACCATCCCAACATCATATGGCCTAGTAAGAGGGAAGTCACTTTAGAAATGATGGTCATATCACCGTAAATAACCATTTGAGTTATCAAGTTAAAAAGATGCTAAAAGTTAAACAGATGTTAAAAAGTTGCTACTGTGTATTTATGGGTTTCTATTCCTGTTATTCCCTGAGATAAGATTTATGGCCTATCAATCCCATGACTGTATTTTTTCCCCCATTGAAAAATGGTGCTATTTTTCATATCTATTCTGAAAATAGATTGAAATTGTTTATTTTATTGCATGGGACTTCATACATTTTATCAAATAGACTTTGATGTCCTTGCATATCCACCTGTGATTATTTTATCATAAAAACATTTTCAATGTGCATCTGAAATGGAAATTTCAAATTGTTTTTACTGAACAGTTTTTACCAAATCTGTTCAAAACTTGATTTCATCACAATGATAGCTTTTTTTAAATTTTCCTTTTAAATGGGAAATATCTATTTATTTCAATATGGAGTGACTAAAGTTCTGTATATTGCTTAAGTTTTTAATTTAGTTTTTATCAACACACATCCCAACAAAATTTTTCAGTCAAAAAATTTGACTATTAACAGTGACTGCAACTTTTATTCAGTGGTATTAATTATGTGTTGAGCATGCTGCAAAATGCCTTGGCCATCGATGAATCATTTAATCCATCTCTACTTATAAATGAAGATTTTTAATCACGAAAAAAATAATTTAAGTTGGTTCATAGATTGCTGAGGTCCTTAAAGTACTAAAATTCAATGAATAATGGTTGAAAATTACCGCTTGCCATATTATTTTTCGTAGATGTAGAGACAAATGAGTTTCTCCACGATATATTTGTTTTCTCAAACATAAGGTACTATTAATCATTCGTTATTCATTATTTGCCCGCGCACTACTGCCGAGTTGACTATATAGTGTGCTGTTTTATTCCACACCTGAAACCTTCAAAAGCTGCTTCATTCCCCCTTCTAGGGTTTATATAAATATGTATAGATGAGTGTATTCGCTCATACGAATTCCATGAATGTTACAAGGTAAGTAGGTTATCTTCGTGCCTTTCTATGCTGTGCATAGGAATATCATGACATGGTGGCACTCACCAGTGGAATATTATTAGTCACTGAGGGTTTAATCTAGCGTTGATGAACGGGCAAAGGCACAGGACTCCTGGAGGGACCTCTGAAGTGATCTTTTAGTTCAACCTTTCCATCTCTCTTGAATGCTCTCTGGTCCCTTGTGCCTTGCTCTTCACAAACAAGTGACACCAACTTTTGCTTCCCTTATTCATGACGTTTCAGGGCGTGAATTCCTTCCCGTCCGTTTCAAAGGGGATCAAAACGATTTTTCCTTCTGTTAACCTGTCAGAAGTTGGTTGATAAAGCAGGGTAGTTGCTCTATGAATCCAACACAGATGATCATATTGCCCACCTTTGGAGGAGACCTCAAGTAGAGCGTGGAAACAAAGCCAAAATTATATTTTTTACTGTGGCTTGAGTGATAGTAGATATTTGGGATCTTTTGACCCATTGGTTGATTATTTTGGGAGATGACTGACAACTGAGGTCATGGCACCGTCAAAGACTCGCAGGTTGGTTGGCAAGGGAAGGAGTTTTGGGTAATGGAGGAAGGTTGGAGAGAATCCCGGCATAGGCATTTACTAAATGTTAGCAAAAGGTAGCAAGGGGGACCATAGTTCAATGTCTATCCTGACGGATGGAGTTGTGCAGTTGAGATGCCCCATGGCATCAAAGCAGGAATGACGAATCTTCTAATCAAATTCCACCATCGTCGAAATTCAAAAAAAGGGCCCTTGGAATGAAAAGCCAGTATGCTAAACTCAGATACCCTTCTGATTCGTTATAATAACGAACGATTTATGTTGACCTAGTGAGAGAGGGCCCTGTATATCCTATAGAATGTATTTTGCCTTCCATTTCAATCTATCAATTTACCTACGGCGTACATTCACTTTCAGCAGTTATCCTAGCAATTATAATTTCCAGTTTTGGTGCGTTTGCCCTGGTATCCCGAAAAACTAACCAAGAATATTACAAAAAATACAGGATCTCTGTCCCAGGTCTTCAAATTTTACTTTTCTATTGAATGACAATCTTCATTAAAAGTTTTTTCCATTTTCGTTAATTTTTAAAATATATTTTACTCCTATATTAATATTAACTTAAATTAAAATTAACAATTGTTTTGATTAATACTGAATATACATATATCTCTTCCTGTGTTTATTATATTCTCTGCTCTTTAGGAAGCTGCAGTACAATTGAAGTTTAGAGAAAGGGAATCGTATTACTCAAAGAGTGATACGTACGTATTCCAACGTTTAGCTTGATTAGAAGAAACATGTCTGGAAAATTGCCTGTGCTCGAGGAGATAAGAAAAGTTTTCCCTGTTTCGTGGATCAGGATTACATCTTACTCACCTTCTTTGTTTATATATCAATATATCCTCTCCGCGAAGGAATTTTGACTTAAGATCTCGCAAACACAAGCGTGCTTACAAAATCTTAGCTCTCCCTGTCGATGGTCAACTGGATAGGGAAAATGCATTTATAGGAGTCGAAATCACTTCGCTTTTATCGGCAATTCAATCATTTCCAACTTCTAAATTATCAAGTGATTGTTTTATATTCAACGATTGCGCTTTTCCTCATTTTTTCGTGAGTAACGCTTGCATATTGCCACAAAATAAATGAGCATAACATTTAAGTGGTTGTATGAGTTCAGAACTCCGAGAATCACGAAAAAAATAATTATATTCAGGATAGGCAACACGACAAACATCTTCATGCGCGCGAGGCGTACGATGCCGTTCCTTGCTTAGCGAGCTGAGGTGCTAGTCGGGAAATAGAAAATATCAGTAAATCAATGAATCAGGCTTTAACTGGTGTAGTTACGAGATACCCCTCTTTTGAATGAAATAGTGATTTTCCATAGTTTACTCAGAACTTAACGAATAGAATAGGCCCGTTGACAAAAATTCCGAAAAACTTTCTGCGTTATATTGAGCCCCAAACACATATTTTCGGACTCGAAGCTCATTGAAATCTGAAAAAATAAAGTTTTCGACGATCACCCCTACTGGACAGCTGAGTGTGGCTTCAAGAACTCGCTGGAGTAAGGAAGCAACTTGCTAATTACATAAAATTCTTTTTTTTTACCGTTCAGCAGATCAATATGTGATATTTTGAGTCCTCTCAACGGAACTTCACCGCCTTATTCCCATTCTCCTCGCTTACACTCTCCATCTGGGTTCGGCTGAGACGCTACGAAAGTCCAGATTTCAATATTTCGAAAAAATAGGAACAAAAGTTAATGGGCTCCATTTCTAACGAGTCCAAACGTGATGCGTGAAGTGACGCGTCGCTTGGTATCGTCACCGATTGGTGCCATTTTAGTTTCATAGTAAGCAGCCACGAAAACGAGGATCTCACGAGTCAATTTTATCGCAAAAGGCTTTTTTCTTTTTTTCTTATTTTGACGACCTTCACGCTCCGATATTATTACTTACAATTAGTGCATGAGGATAGTGACGTAGCTCTTATGTTTATTTCAAATTGAAATCCTCAGCGAAGAATAACATTGAAGTACATAAAAACCTTCAATTACTTTGATTTGGCGTTCAAAAAAAGTGTAAAACTATGCCTCTTAACTGTGGAACATAACAGTTAAGGAGTTTTGGAAATTAGTTAATGAAATTAATACACCCCAGATCACTTGTGATCTTACAATGATCAATATCCATAATTTTTCTTGTTTGCTGCCCTTTGTGTAATACTTTTCTGGAGGCTGATACGTTAAAGAATTTGTCAAAAAAGTCTGTCCCAGTTATTGGGTGTTCCACTTTTATTTGACTGAATGGGCTTTATAGGCAGCATTGTTGCCACTCTTACGTTCTCTGTACTGACCTTTAGGCCACCATGGTAATCCATTTTCATTTCCATGCTAAATTATTGTACAGCGAAGTCCCGATTACCCGAATTCGGGCTAAAGCCACTTCGGTTAATATGAAGGGCTCATAAACGAAAATAGTTGCGGAGGGTGGTTAAAATTAACGCCTCATATGTAAGTGATGTACTCGAATATAATCATTTACTCAATAAATTGAATATATCATCTATATATTGTAAATGAAAGTAACTTTGTCATTCCATATAAATTTTATTTAAGACGACCAGGGTTTCGACTTGGCAGGTCATCAGCCACGTTGAAAACGGGTTGTCTTAAGTACAATTTATGTGGAATAACAAAGTTACTTTCATTTACAATGATGAGTAAATTCCACGAAGTCACGCCTGAGACAACTGAGTTCATCCATATGTGTTTGCACCAGGAATAAATTATAGCCTTTCCGAAGTGTTTAGCATTTTGAAAAAAGTTCACGTCGAACAAGTCAATGGCTTTACGTCACTGCACGATATTTCTTCTGTAATTTTCATTTATTTCGTCAGTAAGAATGCAGTTACACTGGTTGAATGTCTTCCGTGTGGAAAATTTGAACGATACTTTCGGCAAAATACGAATAGCGAACCCGTCTTCTCGAGGAAATGCGTCGTGTTGCTGTTGATGATATCGCTCCGTGACATCATCCCACGGGTCCCTAGTTAAGAATGTTTTCAATACATCCAAGCGTACGTAATTTTTCAGTGAGACTTGCCTTAATAATGTGGCAAGTTTTCCGGTATAATCGATGTCCTCCATAATTGCGAACGCCTACTAAAAATACAAATTGTTTTTTGAAATTATGACTGGTCAGCATTGAATCTTATGCTAGATGCTCCTCTACTTTACCGTGGTACTTACGATTTTTCTGTGATTAGAATTAAGCATTTATCGTTTTTTATTTGAAGGTCAAACTGATTGCCGTTCTGAACAGCCGACAGAAAATTCGTTTGCGTGGGCTAAACTGGCTTGGTACTACCTCTGCGTGAGAATCTGTACTTAGACATAAGGATGACTCGGAAAATTGAGAGACTACGTTAAGTTAACTTAAGAACTATATATATATATATACGTATTGGGAGATTCTTAGATGTGTGGTCAGTATGGTAGTATACTACAAAGCACTATGTTTATATTCTTGCTGTTGATGGAAACACTGTCTCGCAGGCTTTATGGAAATTTACCTAGTCAACGAATCTCTGAAAGAGCACTAGCTGTCAACTTAATGTAGAACACCATATACTCCGCAGAGTTCTCATCACTTGGGACTAAATTCTCCCTAGCTCAACAGAGGACTTAATTGGTGATTATCACCGTCCATATGGTCTTCTTAATTTCCTATGTCACCACATTTCCAATCCTCTGCTACCTGTCTCCTTGGATTTGCAACTTTTGTAATTCAAGCTTCATTGCCATGCATGAGCAAGTTCCTCACGTGTGATTTAATCAAGTGGTTCCATTATTCAATGCTTGCCGGCTGTAAACATCTCTTCCGTAGTGCTTCCATCTCGGTTTACTCAATTCCTTTTTATTTCTTTTTAATCTTACTTTCTGCTTCCACAACAGGTGATATTATGTTCGAGGAAGCAAAACTCTTCCTCCAGCTTCACTTGTGATGACAGGTTGAATAGAGACTTTATCCTTCTAATCTCCTGTGCGAACTATTATTTAGGCCTAGCTCGGCGGAAACAAGTAATAATTCTACATCTACATGCTACCTTGCGAGCCGCCCCATGGGCGTATGGCTAGGGGTGTTAGGTCACCAGTCGTGTAAAGATGTAAGGGAAAAGGTTTTGGGAGGTAAAATGGTGACGTATATTATGGCAGTGTATTTAGTGGAGCTCAATTTTTATTTTGGTCGCTTATTGTCCGCGGAAAGAACCAGTTTTTTTACCTATCTGTTCGGCAATGTATCCCTCTTATTTTATCGCTTCTGTCAGACATAGAGGTGTAGTGAGGCTCCATGAAAATATTCTCCGTGTTGCTCCGAAGCACTCCAGTTCTGAATTTCTCAAGCAAACTAATCCTAACATGTAGCCTTCGAGTCTGTATTAAATAATTTAAACAAAAGCTTTGTTCTTATTTTCCACCCTCTAATTTATTACCAAAGAATTGTTTCAGTAAAAAATTGTCGTTTATAAATATATAAACGTCGAAAATACTAAGCATTTGTTTTAATAAATTCATTCAGGTGAGGAATGGTTAATAAGTTTCACGTGACAATTCGCCCTCCACCAGCTGTGAAATTGTATTCTAAAATGCAGGTTTTGTTTAAAAACTTCATCCGTGACGGAGTTTCACGTACAAGTTGAACCCCTTGTTTGTTCTGGCATTTTCGTTTTGAACTTCATTTTTTTTTGTTAAAAGTCAGACTTTTTCTGACGGACTGGAAATTTTATTTTTCCCGGCTCTGGCTCGCGCGGCTGCAGAAACACGGCCGGAACACGGAAAGTATCTCTTCAGCGTGTGGCGAGTTGGATTATGTTACGCACAATACCTCCCCCCACCCCTCCATCCAGCGACCGCCTCGAATCCCGCGGGTGTCCACATGGTGGGAAGTTAGTCGGTCTAAGTATTAAGGCTCAAGGCAGCGAAATGCAAAGTTATGGCCCGAGGCCATTACGCCGTTTTTTTTATTTGTCACGGCGCAGTGTAAGTACTTAGGCCACCTGAGTGATGGCGCTACTGCGCGCAAACTTTATTATTTTCTCGAAAGAATGAAGTAGCATGCGCCATTTTCTCTCCACTAAATTCCGACGTGGCCCCTCCATAACTTTCTCGTAAGGATTTTCTGTTAGGAAATTTTTTTCGATCTATGCTCCCTCTTCACTTATCCACTATCTCACCAAAAACGACGTAGAGAGGTCAAGGCTACGAACTAGCAAATCAGACTACTTACTTGAAAGCATCTTTTAAATGAAATTATTAGCTATTTTTCAGAGATTGGCCATCCTGCAAATTATCGCAGTAATTTTCGTGGATTTCCGCGGTATTTTACGTAATTTACAGCAGCCCCTGAAAATTATAGTAATTTTCGGTAATATTCACCTCCGTCTCAGATATTTTTCATACCGATATATTACCAACATTTTATCCTACGCCAGGGAAATATATGTCATATATTCTTAGTCATAAATTAAGGCACGTAAAACTCATTTGTGGAATATTTTTACTTGTAGAATATGTATTTGTTAGGTTATGTTTGTATCATTATTTACGGTTTGAACGATAATTTCGCATACCAACAAAAGAAAGCCAAAGTGTATATGAGCTGCCTCATTTCGTTTGAAGCTCTCTACATTTCTAATATGTTAATGTAGCAATAGTAATGGTTTAGATGCCGTTAACCCCTTACAATAGTCACTCAGTGGGCAATGGTTCGGAAAGGCACAATGGCTTTCAAGAGTGAGTTGATGGAGGCCGAGAAGCTCCCAGCGTTGCAAGACATCTCGTCATCGCAGTCGCAATCAGTATGTTATGTATTGGAGGATTCTGATTCAAGTTTCGAAGTGTACGAACTTCCCCTCTTATCCACGGAAGACGAAGAAAATGATGGAGGTGATGTGGAGTATGGACCTGCCCCTGCTGTAACAGAGACCCACGGACTGGCTGGCTGGCCGTACTCATAAGTTTCGCTACCCGTGTGTACACTATGGTACCAAAGCTTGTTCGTCTCTAAATCTATATCTAAGAAAAGATTTATAGAAATATTGATATTTCTGAGGTTTGATGAAAGAGCTACTAGGGCTCATCGTAGGGGCACTCACAAATTTTGCCTTGTCTCTGAAATGTGGAGCAAGTTCACAGAAAACTGCATTGCCTATTACAAGCCTATTGGATGCATTACCATTGATGAACAATTGTTACATCAAAGAGTATAAGCTCCTTTACTCAATTAATAGGAAATTCGCCCGACAAGTACGGAGTGAAGTACTGAATGGCCACAGAAGCCTAGGAGCGGTATGGCGTCCAGACGGACGCGCAGAAATGGGTGCGCCGAGGTGACCCATTACCCATTTTGGATGAGGGTAGAAACATCACAAGGGTTAATTTTTTCACCTCATTCATTAGCTTAAGTACTAGCAAAGAGAAAGAAAAGTACGGTCGGTAATCTCAGCCAAGACGAAGGGGAAGTTTATTCCTCTCTGAAAACTGCCCCAGACCCTACTGTTCTTAACAATAAGACAGTATTACCTTGACTTCTAATGAACGAAAATCTACCAAGAATATCCTGATCCTAAACAGCATGCGCACATGGGTTACATTCAATGAGGCATTCAAAAATAATAAACCAGTAATAGTAGACTCTACAACGTTCTACAACGTAAAGTTCTAAAACGGAACCAAGAGTGGAGTAGATTCTATTGATCAGTTGTTTCGCAAAGGCAATGTCCGAACAATAACTCGCGCCTGGCCTGCTCATGTCTTTTACCACGTGCTTGATCTAGCAATGATGAATGCACACACTTTGCACAGGCCTGTTTATGGCTTCACGATGTCCCGCCGAACTTTCACCAAAAAAGCTGTAGAAGAATAATTTGTGCTCTATGTGGAAGAAAGATCCTCAGTTCGGCCGCTGGGACTTGTTTATCCAGCTGGTTAAGCTTTAAAACAAGGCCAAGTTAGTCTCTTTAACCAAAACAAAAGAATTACAGCTGTTGAAGGCGCTACAAAAATATCTGCGGTCATCGTAAAAGATATGTAAAGATTTGCCAAAATTGCGCAGGAGAGTGGTAAAGTACACTTACCTGTTAGCTCACACACGATGAAAAGCACCGTCTCTAAAGCTTTATTTGTGAAAAAAAAATTTTTACTTCACACAAACCTTTTTTCCCCACATTTTATCATTATAAATATGTTTTTTTGTTTTAAATTTTGTGAATACCGCAATTTCAGAACAAATATAATGGAAAATTTTGTCTTCAAAAATTTTCTTAAACTTTTTTTTTTACTAAAAAAGCTTTTCAAAATGTTTTCTTCGGTCCTCTACTTTTTAGCTCAATACAATACCTAACCCGAAGGAATCATCAAAACACTATTAATAACTCGCAAACAACTCAAAATATATGATAAAATCGGTAGAATGGGATAAATCGAGCTAGCGGGCAATTGGCCGCTCGCGGTCCAAGTAGGTATGCAGCTCACCCCGGTCTTTCTATTGTTAAATCCCCAATTGGCTATAATTTGCAGAAACTTAAAAAATACCAGAAAATTACCGTAATTTACCACGGTAATTTATCTCAAATGTAAATATCGGCAATTTACCCATATCTATACAGTTATGAAATGTTCACTTTATTATTCTTGCATTTAGTTTCTATACCCAGTTCTGATATATTTTGGCTTGTATTTTCTCAAATTGGACCTCTCCGCTCTTTGATTGGTTCCGAAAATGGGTCCTATTCCACTGAATAATTTCATAACCAGTTTTATCTTGTTATTTTGAGTTCAGAAAGTTCCAACGTGACAGAGCGAGTCAAAGGAAATACTAAATTACAACACTTTTGTTCATTGGTTACAAAAAATCTAGCTTTCGTTGATGGCATGCGTTAGATAGGTATTAAAACTAAAATCAAACTATCAATGTTAACTTTCTCGACCAATATAATATCGATAATGATAAGACTCTTGAATACTTGGTTATTAATATTGTGAACTCACAGCAAGCGTTTCGCCAAATATATTGGCATCCTTAGGGTTTTGCAACACAATACAAAGAGACATACATCCAGGTTATTTTAAAAATATTAGCACAAGAGTTATGGAATCGAAAATTTACCTTCCAATGAGCTTAATATTGATCAATAGCAAATAAAATAACAACTCAAAACATTAAAGAAATATGTATACGACCAACAATTAAAGTAACATAAAACTTTGAAAAGTTTTGCAAAAAGTGAATAAATTGAGATAAAATTAATAATTCATAACTTTCCTTAATAAAATTAAGGTACACAATGTGCATGATTATTCCACGAATTTATTTTTGATGAAAACTTTTTTATAGCTGTAGACAAGGTCCTTACGCAATCCGATAATGCACTCTGATTTCTCCATTTTGGATCGGGCTCGATGTTCCGTAGCACTGTCACTCTTCATTGAGTAAGCAAAATGTTTTGGCCTTGCTCAATGTAACAAATGCTCTTTTTATCATGAAATGGATTTGAAACTTAAAATTGTGAAAGGAAGAGGTAAGCTGTACGAGGTATATTTTGGTCTACTCTAAAGATAAAATATTTCTAACGATGAAACAAGAACCATCTCTCACCTCGTATTTTGGGATAACCTTTCTCAGTGTATTTTGGCACGCCGTAATTATGCCTTCATGTCTATAAATCACTAAAATTGTGCTTAATCAAAATTAAGCGTGAGTTTATACCAAAATAAGAACTTAACGGACAAATTTTACTCACAAACTCACCAGGCGAGTGTGGACTCCATCTCAAGATATGTTACGATTTCTGTGCTGACTTCCTCTCAAACTATGAAGCCAAAATGGATGTATACAAATAATAATTTTTATTGCGTACAAACGCCACCCTCCCAAGGAAGGAATATAGAGATACTTTTCCACCAAAAAACAGGCGCCAACAAATGTGGAAGCCGACTGGAGCCACGTCATGGAACCAGGTCTTATCATTTCCTTGTGCAACTTAGGAACATTAATTTTAAAATGTAAAAAGCAGTTCAAAAAGTTTGAGGCAATCACACGTGGAGTTTTGATCCTATATCCATGCCTGGATTATGGAATCATATTCAATATTTATAACTTTATCGGAGTCAAACGGGAGGCCTCAGGACGGAAGACCAAACGAATTCTAAAGCCGCTTGAGATTGCCTATCAACTCAAAAAGTGTCAAAGCATAGCCTAGATTATTCAGGGAAATATATGTGGATCTTTGGGACAATCACCATGTTGAATTGTGGCAACGTATTGTGAACGTAAGCATTATTTACAACTTTCCTGAAGTCAAACTGAGGGACTGATACCGGAAGTCCAGACAAATTATAAAGCCTATTAGCATTGCCTCTCAATGAAGAAAATCTCATAGCATAGCCTAAATTATTCAGGGAATTATACGTGGATATTTATGTCTATGTCACCCATTAATTAGCATGGAGAATTTAAATCCCAGGAAAAATTTGACTCAAGATTCAAGATTGTGGATTTGAGGTGGGCAGAGGCCTCCCGTTCGACTGCGTAAAAGTTTTAAATATTGATTACGATTAAATAATCCACGCATGGACATAGATACAAAATTTTATGTGTAATTTCCTCAAATGTTTAAAATTGCTTTTAATATATTTAAATTAATGTTTCTAAATAATAGTGTGAAGAAGATTGTGGATTACATGAGGCGTGCGTGTATAAGGACCTTGGCAGTAGATACCGATTGAGGTGCTATTCATAAGGAATTGCCATGTTTCGTCTTCAGCTTTTGCAGTATTTAGCCAACATCTCTAAAAATATGACAGAAAGGTGCTTCTATTAAATTTTAAAAATCAATATCCCGGAGGTTTTCGCTTATTTAAGACTGATTTTTAATGGAATTGGCATTCATATTAGAAAAAAACTATTTTTTCCTTTTGTTTATCCCATCCTCCCTTTTAATACCATGTAACTTCAAGTTCAAATTCCTAAATAAGCGATGAAAGGGAACGTGTTGTAGTTTTTATCCAATAGAAGTCACATTTTTCTATAAGAAAATCTAGTATATGAATAAAAAAACCTTCATGTCCCTTCTCGGTGGTTCTACCTCATAATACGCGCTGCGAATTCTTCTTTTTTATTTAACTGTGACTCTTTTACTTATGCGAAAAATCATTTGTTCCTGGGATAGATTTTGACCTTTTTGCTGGTTTTGCAGGAAAATGGCTTAAAAGTCCATTAATTTTCATTGTGGCTCCGAATAAAAAAGGTGCTCTCTAATTTTTACGGGCGAAAAAAAATACGTCTCCCCGCATATATGTTAGCAGATGGATCTCAATCCAAACGGTGAATTATATGAGAAAGGGTCATACGTGAAGAAAAATATTTTTCTCTAAATTTAAAATCGATTTTCTCGGTGAACTGACGATAAAAAGGGTAAAACTTAGAATTAAAATTATAATTTTGAAAGTATTTATTGATTCTTAACAGATAACGCTTGCTACCAGCGAAAAAAGAATTTTTTCGCTGATGTCAAGAACGCAAAGATGTGGAATTTCAGGCAAACAGTCATGGAAGAGCCTCCTTTTAGATAAATTAAACCCAAGACTTATGACTGTTCTAATATGGCATCAATAGAATTGTAACATTTCTCATTCTTGATGCGCTCTAAAAATGCTTTAATAATTGCAATGTAATACGTAGAAGTTTATGAAGTACAAGAATGCTTGTGGGACTCGAATAGGGCTATCAAAAACCCGTTGATTTCCAGAAACGGATGACTTTAGAAAATTCCACATTCATTGCATAGTTGAAGAATATATTAAGACTCGCAATTCGGAACTTGATCGAAAGCTTCGGAAGCTTTCAATCAAGTTCCGAAAGAAAGATCGGAAGCTTTCGATCATTCTTTGCATACTTACTTTTTTCGTTTCATAGAAAAAAGCGCGGCAGTAATGTGTAGTCTTAGCGAGCAAGTAGTAATGAATGTTAAGACGTATCTGATTGTTACTTCCACTTGTAAATCAGCATTTAACCGTTTGTTTCCATCGATATCTCTAGTATGTTGAATTCTTTAAACGAAAAAATATTTCCCCTCTACTGCGTAAGGAAAAAAACTGGTCGGAGTTCTCTTCCTTTATTTATCGAACTCCTAAATCCTCATGTTCGCCACTTGGTCTCTTGTAGTTCATCTCTCCCTCCTCCGGAAATATTCAAGAGCCGCTTATATGCCTCTCGATGTTCTCTTCTCTGTAGAATGTATCCTGCGACAGGCTATGCTTAAATATCTTTGGTCAGATTGAACAAAGTATCGGTGAATACTCAAACGTTGTAATGGAGCGATCATTATTGGGAGGTAAATTTTATTTCTAGGTGAGAAATTACTCGTTAGGGTTCTAATATCTCTCGTTTCCAAAAGAGGTGACAGCTCTAAATAGACAATATCCTGGGCATGGCCCTTCTATCAATATATTCTCCCCTTTTCTGATTGGTCTTAATTTATTCTCGCTGAAGTTTCACGTGTTTTACTTCCCCAGATTTCCACGGGTAACCGTCATTTTCAAGAGCTTGAATCGTTGACGTATGTGGAGAGGGCACTACGTCATCAAACTGAAGCCTAACAACCGAAATTACAACCATATTGTTTAAACCTGCTCTTTCCTTTCTTTACTGTAGATAGCACGACGAAATGGACGACTTAGTGGATGTAACGGAAATATATCAACCATCTCTTTGAATTTTCAGCCAAGTGACTCTTGAAACATATATTGGCTGCTTATTGCTATGGGTTCTACTCAATTTTACAATAGTCTTCGTCGGGAATTCGGATGATTTTTAATTTAAATATATAAGCGCAGTATGTAAGGAGTATCCACATGATAAAAGTAAGTGCATGCTGATTTCTAGTAAGTTAGTGAGCAAAGCATTATAAAAGTGCAAAACTATTGCGTAAGCCCGCAAACGCTATAGGAAAATGAGGGTCGACGACGATGGTAGATTGGCTTCAGCCTCTAGCATTGGCTGGTACTTGAAGTGCCCATCTACCTCGATAGTTTGAATATACCGTCGATAGTTTCTTTATGCTTATCATAGAAATGACTAGATTCAACCAGGTTTCCCGTGAAACGATTCGTTCCATTTTCGCATCTGTAAATTATTTTGCTTTAATCTGCTCTGGCCTTAACCTTTCCTTTGGGGTGCCGTTCGTTCCGTCAATAAGAGTTAACTTTCCGCGTGCAGTGCTTTATAATGCTACAAATCTTTGAATTACTCATATTGCAATGCCTGAGCGACAGTTACCTGTAGCGTCAAAATGAGGCTGGTGATGTGTTAATTAGTGATACCCTGGATGGTTGCAGGGAGCTACACATGCGAACTAAGCAGATAGTCGCATTACCTCAGGAGTCATTACTCGTTGCTCAGGAAACCATTACTTTACCAAGACTCCTGGAGAGTGTCTCTTTCTCTCTCTGGCAACTTCACGACGCATTAAAGGCCCCCACTCTGCCCTGTCATCCCGTAAATGCGAGTGCTACCTCACTCGAAGAGAATATCCCTTCCTCCTAGTGGCCTACACCTCATGGCCATCCACTTTAATCCCGAAAATTGTTCAGAGGAATTGAAGTGGATCCCGGATCAGGAAAATTGATGAAGTTGGTGCATCTGTGGCCATTGGAAGCGTTCATCAGTTCTCAGGAACCAATTTTACAAAGTGTATTAATTATTATTATGAATAAACTTCCTTGAATTTTCAACCAATGAACGCAAATTTTCTGTCAGAGGAGAAGATACTCGAGGTTTGGTCAGTATTTTTCCGCAGAATTTAATAGTTTATTTTTTTAAATTTACGAGTCGAGGCTTTTTAAATGTAAATGCACGCATTTTAACTGCATAAAGTTTCGTAAGTCAGTGATGTTGATAAATGGAGTATATATCAAAATAGAAGTAAACTTATCGTAGATCAGCTACAGTATTAGGATACAGGATTCCTAAATGAAAAGTCAATACCCTAGCCAACCCGATCCTCCAGGTGATTCTTATTCAAGGTTGCTTGTACTTGGTGTAGCAGCGTAATTATAAGTTTAATAGTGACAGACCTCACCTTGTGAATACTTGTGAGCGGAAACATCTTTAAGCACCTTGGTACACACCTTCAATTATCAAAACCTGAGTCGTTATGTCAACATTTTCCGTGAGATGTACGAAGTGTTTTTGAAAATGTTATTTGTAATTAAAAGTATTTATGTAACTGAATTATTATTATCATTCTATTTGACTCGGGAGAACGTCAACGTTTAGGTTATGTTCTCAAATGCAAGCTTGCAAAATCTGCAAATGAAATCCTGGGATGATGATATGGCGTTCAGTAATCTTACTTTTGACATTGAGATGTATCATTCTGTTTTTTGGCTTCCATGAGTTTTTTCCTATGGAAGGCCTTCCAATGTTGTGCTTCAGACAGCACTGAATCAAGTCAAATGCAAAGGGCGGACCGTTTACCTGAGGCAGTCTTGCAAAGGGCAAAAAGGCAACGTTGGGATGATGTTATGGCATTCAATATTGATCCACCATTTGACACTGGGATGTATCAGTTATTTTTTATGACAGATTATATTAAGTGTTTTTCCTTGTAAGGGCTTGAAATGTTGTGCTACGGACAGTTCTGTAATAATTCAAGTTAGAGGGACGGAGCGAGTCCATAAGGAAGTCTTCCGAAGGATAATGGAAGATGGAGTCTTTTGAAATTGATGTGACGGAGAGAAAATTCATTTGATTAGATTATCTCTACTGCCTTTTCAGTGGTCAAAGAATATGGGGAAAGGCGCGCTGTAAAACGTGGATGATCGACTTTGAGGGGACGATGGGAAATTGCGTTTTTTCGTGCTGCGCGACAAATAAAGGAAAAGTTAGCTGAAATGCTAGGTGAAGTGGGCAGCAGCGTGAAGGCAATCATCAGATTGACATCAGAGGACGGTGTTGAAACTCATTTCATGGGAGAAACCGACCGCCGTGAGTGACATAACTCTCCGACTTCCTCATTAATCCTGTCAGTAGATGTACACTTATTCCTCCCACAGTTGCCTGTAAACGGTTAGTTATGGATTGATGCCGGACGGGACAATCCGGGCACGCCACGAATTCGCTACTGACGCGTCAGCCCAAAACCGTCAGTCCTGGGCCGCGAACTGTCTTAAATTCACTTTAAAGAACAGAGGTTCTTATCCTTTGGGTCGCCTAAGACTATCAGAAAACATATTTCCCAAGGTCTTATGAAGTAGCAACGAAAATTATTTTATGGTTCGGGGTCATCACGGCATGAAGAATGGTCACGGTATTCGAAAGGTTGAGAACCACTGTTCTAGAGGCTTGTAGACGATAGTCACATACGTGAAGTAAAGTATTATGAAAGTTTTAAGACAGCTAGACGTCTAGAATTTCAGAACAAGGACGGCAAAATGTCACATTAGCCGGCTGAAAAGGGTACATTGTACAGGTACCTGTCCCTTCAGGAATGCAGCGACTCATACACGGTTAATTTTGGCGTGTCAATACTCATGGAATCGCAACCGGTTGGATTCATCACTCCTGCGTGGAGTGGATCCGCGTGATGGGACATTTTGCTTGAAGTGAGTGTGAGTGAGAGTCGGTTTTGAAATGAACAGCTGAACTGACACGCCCGGCATCAATCTATAACTGACCGTGAGTGGGCAGCATTAGAAGGAAGGATAACACCACTGAGAGAAATTAACCTTAGTCATTAAAAACACAAGTCCACATTCATTTCATTTTCAGAGGCCGGTTAAAGTGTGACACCGTCGTATTCGTGTGATCTGGGGATGACCCTTGAATCCTAGATTTGCACCTCTCGGTAAATATCAAATGTCGAGAGTGAAATTACTGCGGTTATAATAGTAACAAATTTGTTTCTGTCTACTTAATTGCCACAATTCCAAACTGTATTCATATTTTAACTCGTTGATTGCTGGCATAAGGCATACTTATGCTAAACCCCTCAGATGGAATGAGATCAGAGAATTAGAAAAATGATAAATTAAGTAGCATCTAGTGCTTAATACCTCATAGTGTCACGTGAAATGAGTCGTCCGATGAGGTCTGGCAAGTTTTTACGAATGTATAAATACTTCTTAAGGATAAGTTCAACAGATCCAGACGTTATTTAGTAGAGGTTCGCCACAATCGCACTCAGATCTGCTCAGATTTTAATTATGAGTGCCATGCGTTTTGACTCAGTCATCCTCGGGTATAAGACCAAGACCAAATCTTTTACCTAAGGACGACTGCGAAGCGCGTATTAATTGTAATTAAATCTGTGCAGAAGAGCGATTGTTGATCTTATTGCTTTTTAAAGAAGCAACTTGAGGCATCACTAGGTAAAACGGTCTAACGTTCATGATGAACGATTTTAGCTGAACTATTTTCAAATTTATTTTTTGATACTAAGGTTGAAATCTTGGTCGGTCAAGGAACAACAAATTAGTGTCATTATCGAGATACATTGAGTGCAAACGTAACACCCTTTTATAGTTGTTCATCTTGTAGATTTGATTCTGCGAATTCGAGTGAACGAATGAATCAAGATTCTAGATTTCAGCTCGTCTCTCTCCTGTTGAGTAAGTATGTTAGCTTTTCAGTCTCTTACCCTGTTTTTTTCCTCTCTCATTTATCCGGGAGCCATCTTCAATGGAGCGAGAATCTCGTACCCAGTTTGTTATTTTTTTCCGAGAAGAGGAACGTAACCTTGATTCAAAAATTACAAAAAAAGTAGTGGGGTAGTATTTGTATTTCAGTTTAAACGTCGTGGCTGCCGTATTGATACAGGCGAGAGAATACTTTATAGCCATTCTTCCCCTTCGGAAAGGATTGCAAAGGGAGGAGGGTTGGGGGAGGGAGGAAAATTGAATAAACCACCGGAGGAGAGTTTATTTTTCTCGCGGACCATGCAAAGGGATAGAGGGGGGGAGGACCTAAGAGGCGCCCGAAATTCAAGCTCCCCCTCCCTCCTCACACTCTGGGTGAGTTGTCCAAACACGCATGGATCGTGCTCTCCTCCACCGTCCAGACCGTCGAGAGTGAATTTCAATTGGCCCGCCAGCCGTTCGGTGATTGTTTTAATTTTTTCCCATTCCTGTTTTTTAGCTTTTATTGTTCCGTTTGTTGCCTTTTTCCATATTCAATTCTTCCGTAGAACGCACCCTGGTAACTAACAGACCAGATCTTCCGCGCGTGAACCACTCCCGCCACTCCCGGCTAAATGTTTACGACCACCCAGAAAACGTCAAATTTCGATGGTTTGCTCTTTTCCCTCATCGCCTCTGTTGTGTTTTCTTTCCGCCCACTCCCCTCCGCCTCCTCCCACCCCTCTTCTCCCTCTCCTCATCACTCGGGCTCGGTTTGTGAAGGAGATGGGTAAACCCCTTCGTCTTTGCGAGCTTGATCATTCTGAACCGGTCCTTTCTTGGATACGTTCCTTATCACTCGATAACCGTTCCTTTTTACTAGTGTTCTTGTATTTTTTATTATCACTTTGTTCTATTTGTAAAAAAAAATTAAAATTAAAGTAGAAATACTTAATATTCCGCAACCTTAGTGTTTTATTTTATTGGATAAATTAATAGATAACAATGATGCTACCAATTTAAAAATTTGGTAGTGCAATTGTTAACAGTGGTGATTCATAAATGGTTTCATATTTGAACCATGTGGAAATTATTGATTGAGCGACACCCATTTGGGCAAAAGATTGACCTTTAAATTCTATTCATGCGAAGTCTTTCTCGGGAAATGAGTCTTCTGAGGGTGGCTGGAGCGGTAATCATTGGCAATTGAGGGCACATTTTAGTAATTTTTCAAATAAGCATAATAAACTCTAAGACTATGTTCCTTTAAAACACATCTGTTTACCCGTATGCGGTGGAACAAAGTCATGAACAGGGTGACGGCAATTATACAAGAATTTATAGACAAAAATTTTTCCTCACTGAATAATAATAAAACGTTTATTGTCGTGGACCTTTACATCGGCCTTTCAGACTTTTTGGTACATACATTTTTATGTTTACGTAAGAATCAATTTAATAATAATAATAATAACAGTACATAATTTTTACATAGGCAAAATAATAATAATTACCTGATACGCAATATACACAAAAACATTTAAAATGTACTACAACTACTCCTTTTCACATTCTCAATTGAAAATCAAAGATCATCCAAAGGTCAAAGATCATTGGACAAAAAGAAAAATATAAAAAAGTCGGTCTTCGTGTTAAAAAAAATGAAAAGTGAAATAGAATGTCTATTTCCAAGACTAGGTTTTATAGGAAGTTTTATATCTAAATGAATTCGCCGTATTTGACTTCAGTGAGCTGTAGCCAGACTGCCATCGGCCGATGGGAAATATTTGCTGTCCAGCTCGAGTTAGGTAGTTTTGAAATTAAAATGATTTGTGAGTGTTGACGCAAGGAATTAACATGGGGTACCGGACAAGAGATAAAGAGCGAAAGGAACTAAGGGATCGGAATGAACTTGGAGGTACTGACCGGAGAGGCTAGCTGGGAAGGGAAAGGAACGACCGACACAAATTCGTGGGGCATACGGATCTAAGGCCGTTTTCGAACTTGGCAAACGCCTAGTTAACTTGATATCAAGTTAACTTGATCCCAAGACCGACCGGGTAGAATCTTGACTTGACTTTCGTAGCCCAAGAGACACCATGCGGCCTTCATTTCGTAAAACATACGAAAAGCGCTATCCGTGTCCATAATTATTGTGGGTGATTGAAGTGGATTACTTCTTTAAAATGCTTCCCAACCTTATACGTCAAAGTAACAGAGAATATTATTTTTTAAATCTTATTGCTTACGAATAAAATAATTCTCATGTACCATAATATGGTGATTAACTAATATGCTTCGATTACTTGGGGCTGCGAAAGTGGACGACATATCGCTCACTGTATTTCACCACAATCAACGTCTTTAGGCAAAAAAAGGCATCATAATATTTTTTGCCTGTATGAAAAAACACGTAACAATATATTAATGAATTACACTCCGAACTATCTACCTATGATCTCTGACTGTTGACTGATAAATACGCGCGTTGTAACTAACATAATTAAGCTGAAAACAAATTACATTTACTCTAAAGGTTTATTGTCCCATTTCTTTGATGAATGCTGTGAAAACCTCTCCAATGCTCAACGTTATTAACAATTATTATGTTCGTTAGCTAAAAATAATGCTGCCAATGAAATTATGGCTACCTTAGAGTACTTTCCATCGGACCATAATTCTTTCATATAATTTCTTTCATCATTATTTCATTTCTTTTCCTTCCACAGTAAGGAAGATAGATTTTGTAGGTTCAATGAAGTAAACAAGGACGGTACATTTACAATGTATGGAATTATTCACACAACTATTAGGTCTTACTACAACACACATAAACAACTATCTTTTATCAGTATATTCACATTTAAAAATCCTTTAAATATAACGAATTCATCAATTTTTCCACAAAAAAAAATAATATCACACAAATATACGTAGTAATGATAATATAGTATCCATTTCTTCACTTCTATTTTCCATACAAGCCCATATTATCACACCCCGAGTTCTAACTTGAAACCTAGCAAGCATAACAAGTCTGCTTTTTCGTTGACTTGGTATCTTTCCTCGATAGCTAGTGAACAAGCGCATGGTGATGACGCGTCCATGACGTCATAGCTTTCGATGCGTACTAGGTTTCAAGGCAAGATGCTAGATTTGCCAAGTTCGGAAACGACCTAAGTGCACTAGGAACGAATTGGGAATGAGCGTTCCATAGAAGTCGTTCCTCATTTCTTCCCTTCAATGCATGGACTCGTTCCTTCGGACCCGATCTTTCGCGAACGACCCGCCTCCAGTTTGTACTAGAGATGGACGAAAACGTTCATTTTTTGGAACTTCTTCACTCTGGACTGGTTCTTTTAGGGACCCGTTCCATTACACTCATTCACCGTTCCTTTCTTAGTGGTGGTCATTTATTTTTATTTTTAACATGTTTTTACCAATTTTATGCAAACAAATGCATTTTTTTACATGATTGCAAGTTGTCTAAATGAAACGGTTGCCCAATTGACATCTTCCGTCGACATAATTCAGCAACAAATTTTGAGCTATTCCACTAACATTATTTTCATTATAGCTTTTATGCCTCATCTTCATTTAAACTCCAGAACGCTAATTCAGTCGTTCGGTCTCCACTTTTCCCAACTTCTTACCCCACGTAACAACAATAAGAGACTGTTAAATGGCGTTTATATAACAACTTACACAGCACAACAACGGGTTTACTTTCAGTTAAAGCCACAACTGCTCAGAAAGGGTGTAAAAATTTAGCGTTTGCATGTGATTTGAACAATAAATGCCTTTCACGCACACAATAGTATAGAGGCGATCTCCAATGGTCTACAGGTAGCCCTGGCGCTTGAGCTACTTTTGCTCGACTTCCAATTCTGTGTGCATTATTAAAGTGTTGCTATATCTCGTTCACCTGCAACTATGTTTGTGAAATTACGAAAATCGTCCACCCAACGGCTCAAAATAACCACATCTATAAAAAAATTACTATAAACATTGACTCATTCGCTACATCTCAAGTCTTCGCACAGCCAACGCCCAAACACTATATGTGGATTCCGAAATGACGGCGTTTAAGAATGTTGGATGAAAGAAAAGGTGGAAGGTGATATTACCAACTTTTTACATGGCTTTGCAAAAGCGTTTTATTTAAATAAAGAAAAACAGTACTGCAAATTAGACAACGTAGAATTAACTATCATCAGCAGATGAATATTTGGGGTATTAAAGAGAAAATCCTATCTTTTAACGATAGGAAGCTAAGTAATGGCGGACCGAAAAGAACGAAGGACCGACTGACCGAAAGAAATGACGGACCGAAAGTATTAAAAAAAGAACTGCGGAACTAGCCGCGTAGCAACTTTATCAGAGTCACCCGCTAGTGTTCACAGAATTGTGTGAAATTCACAGTGGAAAAAATCATACGCCTGGACTGGGAATCGAACCTAGATTTTGTCCTCTCAGGTACCGTGCATGTAATGCCAGAGGTACCTGTATGGCAGAGGTCGTTCCATAGAAGTCGTCCCTTGTTCCTTCTCTTCAATATATGGGCTCGTTCCTTCGGTTACTACGGGTACCTCTGGCATTATATACACCGTACCTGTGAGGACAACTTGCTCCTCAAAGCCCCCATGAGATTCACAGTGGAAGAGGACGCCTGGGTAGCTTAAGTGATTAGAGCACTTGGCGCGAAATTAAGGGAACTGGGTTCGATTCCCAGTCCAGGAAAATGATTTTTCCACGGTGAATTTCACAAAATTGAAGGACCGATAGACCAA
This sequence comes from Ceriagrion tenellum, assembly GCA_963169105.1. Lineage (NCBI taxonomy): Eukaryota > Metazoa > Arthropoda > Insecta > Odonata > Coenagrionidae > Ceriagrion > Ceriagrion tenellum. Next base: position 102,857,847 of record OY720632.1, on the reverse strand, counting down.
AATGAACGAAGGACCGAAAGGAATGGTCGTTCCATAGAAGTCGGACATCGGTCTTCCCGTTCAAATCCATGGGCCCTTTCCTTCGGACTCGTTCGTTCACGAACGACCCCCCTCCAATTTCTAAACATTTCGGGTCTCACCCCGCGTGTTTACGTGTGGTTGGTGGAACGAGAGCAGACAATGACGGGTTACACCAGCTCATTCTCACTGGATGTTGCCGATGGCTCTTCCCTCTCAATACCCATCCCTCTGAAAGCTTTTATCATCCTTTCTGGACCCACAGATATCTCCCCCATTCTCTCCATCTTCTCTCTCCCTCTTTTCTCCCCCTCTTTAACAAATCCAGAACGGTAGGGAGGGATGAAGACAAAACTGTGGAAAAAGCAGTACGAAGTGGGAGGAGAAAGAGAGCTCATTTTCGCGATTCCTCATCTCTTAACCCTCTATCGACGGAATTATGAAACATCTGCATGAAATGAATACTGCTACTGTATAACTTTTTTAAAATTGGTATTAAATAATTTTTCAAAAACAAATTTCAATTGATTTGATGTAACATCTATTTTGAAATGTGACGAATTTGTATTGAATATATTTAATTAAATATAATTATTTACATAATAAGATTTAAACAAGGTAGACTTCAACATTACCTTTATAACGTACCTTTTTTAAACTGTCCCAATTTTTTATCCGCATGACAGCTGAAACTACTTATTTCAGAGCTTCACCATGCACGCCTTCGTCAGTGAAGAGCGTAGCACATTCATCTATTCAAATTGTTTGACAAACCGCCGAAAGAGACGCAACTTTCCACACACTTAATCCGAAGCGTTAAACTTCTGTCTAGCGCAGCAACTAAATGGAAAAGCCCCTTAGAAAGCAGAAATTTCAATGATTTTGAAACGTAACAAATTTGACTCGTTCTTCTTTAGAGAGTTAATCTCGCCGTCTTTCTCCCGCTGGACCCTGGTCTTTACGAGTCTACATGACGGTGGTAAAGTGGTGAGGAAGGAAAAGAAAACATTGGGAGAAGTAAACGAATGGAGAAAGGAAGGGATAGGGAGAGAAAGATGAAAAGAGTGGGAGAAGTTTCGCCCTCTCGCTAACGGCCAGGAGCAGGAGAGAGGAGGTTTTTTTTTATTTAGTCGAACGCTCGCTTCGGGGCCCCCGTTCTCCCGACCCGCGAGCCACTCAGCGAGCGTTCCTTGTCTTTCTCTCTCTCTAGCCCTCCCTTCCCGGCCCGGAGGCCTGGTGCGCGTGGCGGTCGATGTGAGCGGTGCAGCCCCGCGGAGGAGGAGTGGGCGGGCAAGGTTACGAGGGTGTAGCGACGGGAGTGGGGGTGGAGGGAGGGCGAGGGGGAGGAGGACCTGAAGGCTGAAGAGGAGGGTGAGTGGAGGGGGGTGTGGTGGAAGTAGGAGAAGAAGAAGAGGAGTAGTAGGAGAAAAGGACACGAGAAGAGAGAGAATTGGAAAGAAATTGGGATAAGAAAGTAAAGGGTTTTGCGAGAGATTGTTGAAAGTCGTAGTCGCATTAATTTACTTTATTATTGTTTTTATATTATTAATACATGATAATTTTTCTATCCTTGAAAGGAGGAGGGGTGCTGTGCTGTGCCCAGTGGTGGGAAAATAGTGTGGGAATAGTTTATTTTTTGATATTTTTCATAAAATTAATTTTATTTTTGCATATTTATCTCATTTTTCTGAGGGAAAGGAGAGAGTATTGTTATTTTTTCATGCCGGGAGCGGGCTTGGCTCTATGTTGTGTGGGTCCACATGAGGGGAGGGGAGAGTCGGAGGATGGTTTGAGGGAAAGGTTTGGGAGGGGGGTGTTAGGTTGGGTGCGGGCGGGTGAAATTGGACCGGAGGGTGGCCGAGAGGAGAGGTAGGGGGGCCTGAGGGGTGGGGGGAGACGAAAGGGGTGGGAGAAAGGGGGGGAATGGGTTGGGGAGGGGAGCGGAGGGGAGGTTGAGAGAGAGAGAGCGCGGCCGAGTCCGCAGCTCCCAAGAAGATCGGCTCTCACTTGCCTTCAGTCTGTGCCGCTGGGCGGAACGGACGGCTTCATTCATTCCCAGTCGCTTTGGCGGTCCGGTCGTACAGAGAGCCCGAGATATATATATATATATATATATAGGAATAGGGAGTTCTCCCCCATCGAAGGAGGATTAAACGGACGAAAAACACCAGCACTTCGGTTTATCTTTTCTCCCACGCACCCACCCCGACAGTATAACAACATCACGTCCTTGACATACGCTCGCGCTCCACAACAGAACATTCGCTTGTAATCACCTAATTTATTCACAATATATGTATAAAAAACGCACATTTAAATATAAATATTACATCACTCGCAGTCACGCCCCCTCCCTAATTAGTACATAGATGTATTGTACGCAATAAAACATATGCGCACGAACCTTTATATTTATACACGTAATTTATTTTATCTCAAACGCTCTCAGTCGGTCACAACACATAATTAAAATACTTAATTAGTTACTTTATTATAATAATAATTATTTTTTTTTAAACTCCCGTCGAGTCGCGAAGATACAACACAGTTGCGAAGACTTTGGGTGGGGACGGAAAAATCTTCGTGAAGATCATCAGGTTGTGAACTCGATTTCGGAATCGGCGGCGGTGGCCCGGCCCTTGCCCGGCCCGCGTCTTGGTTCCGGGGCGCGCTCCGGGCGCCGCCTCCTCCTCCACCTCCACCTCTCCTCCGGCGTGGCCCTGCACAGCCTCCGCCGCCACCGTCACCCGACCCCCCCTTCAAGTCCTCCTCCGCTGCCGGAGGAGTTCCAGAGAGCGCGCGCGATTTTACTCAGCGGATCAAATCTCCGGGGATAGTGCAACGTGAGTATTTTTTGGAGACTTGCCTCTTTTTTCTTTTTTTGGAGGGACGATTTGGATGTGCGTCAATGTCGGGGTCTTTCAGCGTGATGCGTTTTCAACATTGTATGTACTCATGTTAACTTTTCGCGCTTTGTCAGCCTCCTTCTGACTTGCTGTTATTTCAATGGCTTTTGAAGTCCTAAGGTGCTCCGTAAAGTGATGTTTTCCTCCTTTACCCATTACAGATTTCCCAGTCCACTAATCACGTCGTCTGGGGTTGTCGGCATCAGTGTTTTGGCGAGATTTTCTCGAGTTAATGACGTGATTTTGCGGGTTAGAAAATTCGCACTCTCGATGAGCGTTCTTCTACGACATATTTACTCAAAACAGACCTCTTAATATGTCATTTTTTGACACAGGAAAAAATTGAGACTCCTTTTGCTAAAATGCTTGTTGTTTTTATATCTCACCTTTCCTCGAAGTGAAAATGGATTTTACGTGTCAAATTTGGCTTATGATTCTGGACAGGACAGGAAATAATTGTCATTATTTTTCTTTAGCTGCAACGCTATTCCGTGATGAGTCATCAGAAGTATTAGTTTCGTGAATACTTTGTCTTTGAATACGTCGGGTATGAATGGTGTATTTTTGTAAACAATAAGCATGGATATATGGGGTAATTTTCAGTTTTCTACAAATAAGGACAACTCTAATTACAACCTTGGTTTTAATGCACTACGACGTAAATAGGAGATTTTAATGAGCCATTTGAAACCACATTATGATGATCTTCCTCGAAACAGATCGTGATAAAAGTTATTCGAATGTGTAGAACTCAGTGAATGTTTTAATACCCTGCTGTGCCCTACCATCCTTTCTGTCAGATTCCACAGATTATTGCCTGAATCTTCTCAGTTTACTTTACATTTAATATATAGTTCGGATATATATTTCGATGGAGGCTTAGAATTTGGTGCATCTATGACCCCTAACACCTTCTGTTTATATTCTAATGCGATACTTCTCAATTTCTTATTGTATTCATTCATTTTGACAGAATTTACGCTAAGCTATTGGGAGAACAAATGCCCTGCCCCACCTTCCATTGAATGACGTCTGAGTGTGACCTAGAAACTAAAGGATAACGCCATATAGAGCCCCTTTGTGAGGACATGTTGCGCCAAACGTATTTCCTCGGGCGGGAGGCGTGCCCCTTTCTACTTTGTTGCGGCTGGAGAGAATCCCAGGCTCCGGGAGATCCAACACCTCCGGGAAATCGCATTCTGGAACTGTTACCATGATTTTTCTCACGTCCGTTACTTTCATTATTGCGTTTCCATCTTACTGCGCGATCGATGAATAATTCAGGAATGCGAGAAACTAGTCGAGTGGCAATGAAAATGCGATTCTTTACTTCCTCCCTTCTTTCGGGTGCGCACTTTTTCCAATTTCCCTTTGACGTGCGCATCAAAAACTATGAGCTCTAAAGACCTTTTAAATGCTTTTGCATTGGAAGTTTGAGTTGAATTTCCGTCCTATATCATTAAGTTTTATTTCTTCGGTCATGAAATCCGGGGCAAATATTGTGTGTCCTCTTTCCTTTTAATAATTTGAGGAGGTACATAATGGATGCAGTCGCTCGGGCTTAACTATATTTACTCGTTGTGACTGGATATGAAACAAATCAGTTTTACTCTTTAAATTTAATCAGTGAGAAACTATTTCCAGTATGTTTTCCCATATCCATGAAACATGAAATACACATCGCATTTTGTGTAAGGTTATAATAGAAAATTGTAAATTTTACTACATCACAGAGATGTAACACAAAAACATGACCCAGGTTTCAATGCATTATTATCATCATCAGGAGAAATCAAGAGAGCTCCCGACCTTTGATTGCACCTGATGATGATACTAATGTATTGAAACCCGGGTCGTGTTTCTGTGTTTTATCTCTTTGGTGTAGTAAAAGTTATAATTAAATATGGATACGGAAATTTACTTCAAAGTTACCCAAGATATTGTTTTATTTGTGATAAATGAAGAGTGTCTATTGCTCCGTCTTTCAATCTTGAACTTTTTCATTTCCTGTTATCCTCTACTTCTCTGTGACCCTTATATATCCGGATGAGGTTGAGCCAGCTTGTTCAAGTGATTAATTTCAATCAAAAATCAATCGTTTCAGCTGGCATGCTGTTAAATATGAACTTAATTCATACAATATGCGTGCTATGTTTACAATAGACGGGGGTGTTAATACTTTCTAGGACCATTCAATATTTTATTCATTCACTATTTACCATTGCAATCACTTTATAACGAGTTGATTGTTAAAAAGAACTAAATGACGCTAAATTCACTCAAAATAAATACGGAGTTGTTATTATTATCTCCCAGCACCCTAGGTCGTTGCTATCAAGAAAGGCGCCACCTTCTTTTTTATTTTCCCATGTTATCGTCTATTACCTATGCTTCCCATCGATTTATCTCTGCATTCGCGCTAAGTAAATAATTATTTTCTTCGATGAAATGAAAGGTTAAGGAAGTCAAAGTCATGTTTCAATATTCAGTACGCTTGCGTGCCTCTAACATTACTTTTTTGAAAGAGAGTCTGCGAAGCGCACGATGCCAAGTAAAAGTCCCTGGATTGATATTCGTGTCCAGATCCCTTGAATTCGCGTCAGGTGCTTTAATCATTTGAGACTCGGAGGTATGAATTGGTTCAAACGCTCGGCGTGAAAATTAGAGTTCCTAAATTTGAGTCACTGTTGAACTGAATGAATTCGCTGATTTTTTTTCTCCCACACAATTTCGAAATAAACAAATTATTGAAGGAAATTGTTGCCAATGAAATTTGCGTAAATCGTTAGGATGACCCGTGAAAAAGGATGTAAAGCAGAAGCAGAAACCTGGACTTGGCGGAAAGTTGGCGAAAATATGCTGCATGCGTTGGAGATTTGGGTGAGGAGGATGGAGAAGGTGCGGCGAATGGAATGGAAGAAGAAAGTGAATGGACGGTGAGGAGAGAAATTTCCATTGTTGGTACGGTGAGGCAGAGTAGATGATTGAAAGAGCTAATGAAGGAGGGAGGAGATGCTGAAGAACGTAACAGAGGAGAGGGGGTTGTGTATGCTCTGAGGGAAGACTATAGGTTTTATGGACGATCGGTAGTATGCTGTAATGAAGAAAAGCATCGTGAAGATAGATTGCGGTCCTTGCCCAGAAAAACGAATAAGTTTTTTTACACCCTTTGTCTGCGTTGAACGATAGATTACCCTTATGATACCTGCGAAGTTTGCAAATGGCATAGCACGAAATTTAGTGCTCTGGATCAAATGGATGACGTTCCCCATTAAAAAATTTTTCGACGTGACCAAGAATCGCACCTACTCCTGTGCCAGTTGACTGATATTTTTAATGGCGAATTTAATTCCTTTGGCATATTTTCATTCATTTGGCATTCATTTTTCATTTTGAATTTTAACATTCATATCTCTCAACGCAGGGGTACTGTCGTTAATCTTTCAATCCAGGATAGCCCATTTTTCATTTTTCCTTTCCTTTCAAATAGTTACCTATTAATAGATTCCTAGTGGACACCACCAATGATTTTTTTACGGCTTGGTCTACAAGTTGTCTAATTTTGCATAACCAGCAGTCACTTTTAACTCTTATATCTTAATAAACCTTGAACAATCATTTTGGTGTTCGTGGCTGCAATCTATCTCTCTATCTGCTGTCGTTCTGGGCGTTAAGTTAGCTAATGGCGTATGCGCGATTTCGAAAAACGTAATATTATTAAAGGCAATCTATAACTTATGAGATGTAGGGTTGGATGGTCATGTGGGCACTTCCACTAGGTTCTCTATATCCTATATAACAGCCTCTTTTCGTGATTTCCTTCCTTAGCTCGGAATATTTCTTACTTCTCTATCTTATCCTATTAAATCATTAGTTAAACCTATCACGTCTGCCTCCAGTATGGCGTTGCTCACTAATAGCCCATATATTTACAGTGCCTCCTAATTTCATCCAAGAGATTTTTCCTCCAACCAACAATGCTCCATACTTATTCCTACCTTCCCATCATTTACTTTCCATCCTCCAGCCGACATCGCAGATGTTGCTTTATTCCTCAATTTTCAGCGTCCAGGGTTTTGTCTCTTACGTGCTACTCCCATTATCGAACACTTCTCAACTCTTGACTTCAAAACGCTTACGCATCGTCTTAATTGTTTGAGGGAATCGTATCGATAAACGTGAAATAAAGTCATTTAAGACCTGTACGCATTTCGCTGAGTCATGAATTACTTTGAAGCGCATCAGTTTTGTGAGATTTATTAGATTAACTTGGCGTTTGTTGCAATTTTCGTCACCAGTTTGCTTATCCGACCGGTGGTATTGAATTGTGTTGTGAAGGATTGTATTTCAAGAAAAAATTGGGCCAAATCAAACAATATGCAACCCAGGATTTCCGGAGTAAAGATTGCTTAGTTGGAACAATCTATATTGAAAAAAATGTTTTCATGCCTCCGGAACAAAATATAAGAATGACACTGGCGGTGATTATGGGGAATTCTCTGAGAGTCCCAGGGCTTCTTTTGCTGTCCATGAAGTTGAATTTCCCATTGGGATTTCCAACGATGAAATAAGTCTTCCTTTTATTACTTTCCTCCAGCTATTGTCATTCTTTCTTGTGTCCTATGAAAGTACCAATTGTCTTAAAAAATAACATTTCTGAAGGAAAATAGCGTGGTGAAATATGGTCGTGGAGAAAAACGGCAGAAAGATTTAAGAAGTTTTTCGCAAAACATTTCAGAAAGCCTGGAAGGTTGGAGAAGGGCTTCCATTTGGAAATAGATGTGCGGCCTTGTATATTTCCCATGACAGGTGCTACGGTCGCTGTCTTTCGAGGAAGATGCCGGAAAAAGAACATATATCATTTGGAAGCGAATTTTCTCATCGCAATCTTTCTAAGCTAGAGTATTTTTTCACGGCCCTTCCAACTGAAGAGCTTGAAAGATCTAAAAATGCTATCAAATCATCGATTCACTCTTTTTAAGCCTTCTGTTAAAAAAAGAAAATTGGCCAGTTCAGGTATATGCGTCTTCGAGGACCTAAAATCATCAAGCATTATTAAAATTTAAATACTCCTGTAATTTTTGATTTAAACCGTGGGCATTTGTGATGATTGTCAATTCTATTGATGATTACATTTTCATCTACATACACTTCTAGTTTTTGGATAGAAAATCACATCTATAAGAAAATCTAGTTGCTCGTTGATCAATTGGAAACAGCGAAAACGGTTTGGCACCACTCCAATTTATGCTAGAATCCAGTGTTGATCCGACCTTGAGATTTATTTTGGTTAAAAGTGATCGTAAATTCCATTATTAATGATTTGCAGCTATTGAAAGCTACGACAGTTACATTGAAAGGAGTTTTGAAATACTCTATTCTTAGTTTACACGTTCCAATTTGAATAATCATGATTTATCCTCACGAATATGCAAATATTTTTGCCAGGCGATCATTGGTCATAGTGTTGGGAGGTGGAGTCCTGTAATAATGCGTGAGGTTGATTTTGGTGTTGCTATATCCCTCCTTGTCTATTTTAATGGGTCCATTTAATGAGTTAATCTAAGAATTTGTTGCGTCCTTAAACACAAGTTATGGGGTATTCCATGGACGTTTTTTGGTTATCCCTTCTTTTTTCCAATGTGTTTTATTTTAGTTAATGATCCATTGCCATAATTTCCGGTTGAATATTTAAAATAGAAATGACAGGCCCTCTAGAATTGTCTGTTGAACGTAGTTTCTTGTGAAAATATCTCCCGCTTCTCTTTTACATGTAGGCGTAGGACACTGAATGCTCATCTGTATTCAAAATGCACGTAAGTCCTTCCTTTGCATCCAGAATGTTAAAAAGGTAGAGCTTCTGTATTGTACGGACCGAGGCTTTGGCGCTATAATATTTCCAGAGAGGTATATTCCTCAGTTGCATTTTGTTTTATGCGGCACTAGGTTCAGATAAAAAAAAACTTGTGGAGCTTTTTCCTCGTGTGATGTACAATTTTTTATGTTTGGGAATGGAAATTTTCTTGTGTATTTTGATGACTTGAAGTGTCCGTGTGTATCTTAAAGATATGTATTTTATTTGGCGATCAGTGCTTAAGTAAAAATTAGAAGCGAGAGGTAATTTGTGCTCAACTGAAAGGTTGATGCTCTAAAATTAGCATTGTACCTAATATGGTGGAACTAGCCAAAAGATAAGCGTTTACTCATTTTAAATTTTAAAGCAAATGCACTGGCTTCAGCATTTTAAATCATAAAAATAATCACTTTAGTTTTCTTATGATCGAGAAAAAAATCCGTCGTCAAACCTTTGAGTTCTAAGCTGTTACCAAGGTAACCGCTATGCCGTTAAAATAATGACAAAGATGTCAGTATCTACTCTGAAAATTTAATTTTAAATTATTCGCTACCTAACCAAGATTGTCCGGGTATTGAAACAATTCTTAAATATCCTTTTGTCGCTCCATTTACTTCACTTTACGCTTATTCACTCAAATTAAACATGGGTGTAAAATTTAGAGTTTTTCAATGGATTGGTTCATGCAGATTCAAAACCTCTCACTTAATCGAAATAAAATTAATTGAGGCCAAAGAAATAAAAACTCAACGTTAAAGCGCTGCAGCTATGCGTTAAATAATTATTATTCTCATTTGGCAATCTATTCATTCTTAGTTATCAACTCTTTAGAGACAGGTTTCTTTCGGCGTGAAATTAGGTAGGTACCTACTCATAAAAAGTTAGCTGGCAAACTCGCTGAAGACTATCCTTACCGCTATTTGTATTCTTTACCTTAGCATTCTTCCTATTTCTCATTAAAACTTTAAAACAGCATATATTTCACCTTTTTGACCCTCCCCTGGAAATTCTCCCTACTTTCACGGCTTTTAGCTCCAGATTGCCTATAATCGTGTCTTACATCAATAACTGTCTTCCCTTCTTGTTTCCTGCAGCAAATACTTGACCATGGTCATCTCTTCCTTTGTCCTTCTCTTCTTCCCACTTTATTACCTCCATTTCCACTATAACCAAGTCTCAAGTTCATTAATTCATTTTCCCTCAAGATTCAGTTTTAGAAACCTTTCTACGACGTGCCCCCTCGTCTTTTCTAATCGTTCCTTCTCTCCAATCACTTCAACAATATTTTCTTAATTTTTTGCTGTGGGTCTCTGTCCATAATCAGGGATTAAACGAGGCTTGCTGACGCCTCTTTCTTTAGACTCTTGCGGTATCGCAAGTATTTACTTTGTTTTGGGTTCGACTCGTTCTACTTTTGGTTCTAATGACAGACCAAGTAACTAATTCGTTAGTTATGCACTAAAAGTCTGGGTAGTAATTTTTCCCTCTATATTTTGGAAAATATAATTCTATCGAACAATGAATCCTTAGTGTAACGAGTTGACATAACGGTATACAACGAACGTAAATATGAAATGACAGTGAAGGCTTTTAGGGCTCTCTTCTGCGCATTTCCATTGTCATAGACGACAGTTTTAGGTCAGAAGAAGAAGACAGCTGCAATGCTGTCGAAACTGCTGTCTACAACAGTAGAAATACGCGGAAGAGAGCCCGAAAAGCCTCCACTGCCATATGAACGACTCTGCGGAAGCCTTCGAGTTCGTAAATATGAAATGTTCAAATAAACGTTTCACAATTAATTCGACCAGTAAACTATCAGCCTCTAAAACTTGCTGAAGGGAACGTTTTCATCATCAAGTGGCACTTAACAATTTATGGTTATTGAGACCAGGGTTGGTTTTAGAGGAGAGAAGTGAAATATCTGGCCTATTTTTTTTACTGCCACCCAAGAAACACTTCCAAGGGTGAAAGGCGTATAGCTTGAAGGTGAAGCAAAACACGAGATACAAGAAATCTGTGAAGAATGTATGTAAAGAGACCCTCATGAAATAAAAAAGGGAAAAACCTCCGATTGCTATTTGTATGTAGTTGTATTACTCCCGGTGGACATGTTGATAAGATATCTTATTTCATCATCTGGTGTTCTGTCTGCTGACAGGTCCCGTACACCACTGTCGTCTCCATCCGCTTCTGTCTCGAGCTTCCTTATTTGTTTCATCATAGCTGATGTTCTTCACCTGATCCACCAATTTAATTCTTCTCCTTCCTCTCTTTTTCTTTCCTTCAATTGAATCTTCAAGTTCCACAGTTATAATACTTTTCCCTCTCATCGCATGGCCCAGCCAGTTTCCTTTCCTTTTTCTAATTTCCTTTAGGAGCGATCTTCCTTCTTTTACTTTGCTCAAAACCTCTTCATTTCTCATCTTATCTACCCATATTACTTTTTCCATTCTTCTCCACACCCACATTTCATAAGCTTCTATTCTATTTCTTTCCCTCTTACCTAATGTCCATGCTTCACATCCATACATGAAAACGCTCCATGAATAGCATTTAGCTACCTAGTCTCTTTCTCAGCTCCAGATCCAGACTTTTATTGCATAGCAAGTTTTTCTTCTGGCTGAAGGCCTCTTTTGCCATTGCTATCTTGTCTTATTTATTGACAAATATATCCAGATTACCTAACTGCTGTTCTCAGTATACTGGGAATAAACCATTAAAAAAAGGTACTTAAAGTAATCCGCATTCCGATGATTAATGAGAGTAGGAGTTCTTCGGTTGAAGAAGATTGGGTCTGAGTATTCTGATGTTGAGCCATTGTCTTTTACCGACCGGAGGTCTTTATCTAGATGAAGGCAATGCTTTCATTCATTGAGACTGGTCTCGTCTTCGAAGAAGGAAAAGACATGAGGTTTTGAATTGGCCAGCGATGAGAATCGATCGCGCGTCTTCTGAATGTTTTATTTCGAATGAATGAACACTTCTTATATTCATTCATATATTTTTTCATTGAAATAAAGGCAATTGAAAGAAAGGCGAGTGGTAAGCAGGTATCTTTTTTAAAGGAGAAACAACTCAAGCTCGATATATTTTACTTCCTTTCTTTTGTTCCGTAGTCGAGTAAATAGGTGAAAGAGTAGGTTTTACGGCTTAGCTTTGTAAAAGCTATTCATAAGACTCAATAAACTGTTCCGTTGGTTTTTCCATAAATTTTTATTTGTGACGTTGGTTTTGACACCCAGTGTCATTTTCAAAGTAATGGAAATGAAACTTAATGTCGAAACCATAGTTGGAGATAAAGTGTGTGGAAAATTCACAAACTTGGTTTTATTATCTCTTGTTAAATATTTGCTCGGTACGAAAGTAGATGTATTTTCGTTCTCCATTATTTAGTACTATTGCACCAAATACAAGACAGTATAATGTAGTATTCGAAACATATATTCACAGATAAAATCATGATAGTATCAAGGCTAGCGTAATATTGAGGTCAACACTAACCTGGCCTATATTAAATGACTGAACCAAAATACATGAAACCATTGACTATAATTATTAACAAATGATAAATTTTCAATGTTTATTCACGTGCGGGCGAAAAGCATGTAAATTATCTTCTATCTTTGCAAATGTTCAACTATATACTTTAAAATATTAAAAAAACACACTATTTTTTCCTTAATTTCTTTCATGCATGTTATCTCAAACGCAAAAGCTGATGATTGAAAAATTTCATTGCGAATGAATCGCGTAATTTATTTATGTCACCAACAAATTTTCCATGATTTTCGATTTTTCGAGATTTGCGACTACCCGTGCGTTGTCTAGCATTCATTAGCACGTATAATCGATAGTTTACAGTAACAATTCATCGAACGTCCCGCGATTGGGCACCTAAGAAGAGTTATTCTCCTTAGTCCGAAGATTTCCTCTTTCTTGAAAATGGATTTTTTTTATTTCGAGACATGTTTCGTCACGATTTGTTATCGTGACAACAAAAGAAAGGAACGTAAATATCCGCATTTGGATATTAATAACGAGAGGCATGTGCTGCATCAATTCTGACGAAACGCCAAGTGTCACTCGTGAGTCCAAACCAGATCTTATCATCTGAACAAAACTTCGACGTCGAAGCACTCTAAACACATTTATATTTTTCGATGAATTATTACTCAGTCCATCAGGTTGGAAGTAAAAGTTTGCCGTGCACCATTCATGTGAATAACGGGACCGAGTTCGAGGAACTTGATGGGTATATACTTATAGATGTACCAAGAAAACCTGTGCCAGGAAATGAGATTGTATTCTCGTACCAGAAGAAACCCGCGTATGTAACAAATATTTGTTATTTTGTATCCACCCAAAAAAATTGCAGCTCATTTCTATTTTCTTGCAATTTTCCACTTGGCTGCTTCGTATTTTTTACTTCCGAAGGACGGGAAATGCGCAAGTTTCTCCCGGGTACACCAAATTCTCGAAAGTAGTTCAAAATCTCGGTGGCGAACGGACTCATCGCAAACGTGTATTTTCCTTTTACGCTGTTTTCCTGCAGTATGGACATAACTTCAAAACAGGTCAAGCGGAGTACATACCTCACAGTGAGTCCTATAAACTTTCGAAACGCAACTTCGAGTGCAATTTTGTCGGATATTTCGGAATTCAAGTCTTTTTTCAAGTAGAGAGTGGGATTTTTTTGTCACTAACTTTCGTGGCTGGTGCAAAAATAAGTCATTTGAGCAGATGAATGCTTGTTTTCAGCGCCAATATCAGACATTCCCGTCTGGTTTTAGCGGGATTGAAATGTGTTGCCCTATGAAGATAAAATCATCCGATAATTGGATCAAGTCGAGTAGTTTTTTTTATGCCAGCCTCCCAGTATCCGTCGTTACCATCGTTTGTTTTCCAGCTATCCTGATGATGTGGTGGTACTTATGAGATTAAGCAAATAGTTGCGTTAACTTGAAAAGCATATGGAAAAAATATGGGGATTTTTGAGGGAAATTAGACCAAAGAATTTGAGTAAAAAATATTCAAAACCACATTGTGGTGCGTGCCTTTTTGTATGGTTTAAAAAAAGCAATCGATGCGGGAGGAGAATGAGCGTCCTCTGAGGTTTGTTTGACGTGAGTGTGGTGAAGGATGGGAAAAATTGTGGTAAGAGAGGAAAAGAATTAAGAGCAGTTCATTTAGGTGGGATCGATAAAGTAATGTGATATATTAAGGGAATACGCAAATATGCTTGCAGTCGTACTGCCAGTGGACACAACCTCGGTACGATGAAGGAAAATATATATTTTCTCTATGAATTCGATATGGTTATCACAATATTTATCGTTGTATGTCCGCAAATTGTTTTGTTATTAAGATAAACTCAGTTTGAGTTATGTGCGTCGGGTTTTTAACATTCAAGTGAGCTCTAATTTTGCATAGCGTTACGAGAAAAAGCTTCAGGTAAATGGTTTTGAGAATTATAGTTGTCAATATTATCTTAGAGAGTATTGGTTGATGTTTTATTAATTTAATTGGAAAATTACCCTTTCTCGCTAAAACCATTTAGCAGAGAAAAATGCAAGCAGGGTAAGCCTATCTTGCTATAATCGTTGGAAACAATAAAGAATAACACTATACAGTTGTTATCTGATGTGAATGTAAAACCACAGCTACCGTAAATATCTAAAAAAGTGTATGTTCTAAACTTAAACTTCGTTTCTCATAGATTACGCATTTTTCAGATGAACGATGATCAGCTTTACGATCAACATTGAGGGTATCGAATTGGCCATTTTAAGAAGAAGAGACTTTTTCTTTCATTAGCGAATTCGCACCGAAATTCTATCGATTGTAAGAATAACAATGAGTCATGAAACGGGTTACTGAGGAGGGAATGATCATTGATTGTGGGATAGAGAGGAGATAAATAGAGATTACAAATGGATTGAAGAAGAAAACGTATGTGAAAAGTAAAACACGGATATAATGCAGTAAAAATTGAATAATTTTTTCAATCATCATTAATTGCTCTCGGAACAAACCGGTCGACTGAAAGTAGAATGGAGAGGATAACTGCGGCTGCAGTGGCATCAATTTTAGGTTGTAATCTAAACTTGATGAGATACTATTGTGTGGAACACTCCATAGAAGACTCCCCGCTGTAAAGGAAATCATCGTCAGATCTATAATAGACAAATCGTTCATTTAGTAAAATGCTGATTCTGTTTATTCTTCCTGAAGTTTTAGAAGGTTATATCAGTTCCCTATCGTGAGGCTTTGAAAACTGAGGTCACTGGAAAAAATTCAGATCACATGTGTGTTTGGTTAATGCAGAGGATATTCCTCCGTTTATATTCGGGCAGTGACGTAGCCAGGGGATTCTATTTGTTCCAAACCCCCTGCCCCTTATTGGTCATTTTAAATTTTCGAAGAAAAATGGCGTTAAACGAGAAAGACAGAGCACTTATATTTTTTTAATCTTACTGTTGATTTCATTCATTATTCATGATTTCGAACTATAATTTCATTTTATATACTCATAACCTTCAAACAAAAAACCAAATGTGTTTTTGTTATGGTTTTCTCATGCATTTCTTCATAAATTTGATCAGCAGAAATAAAATCATCGGCTGTTACACTGCAGTCGCAATGGCACCCGTATTGGCCGAAGGACACAGTTTTGCTTCTGATTTTAGAAATATTTCACCCCACCCTACCCTTCATCTGCTCCCTTGCCCTCAAAGGATCCCCTGAAACGTCTATACTCAGCTGTCTCAGACTTGACTTCGTGGAATTTACTCAACATTGTGAATGAAAGTAACTTTGTGATTCCACATAAACTTGATTTATGACGACCCAGGTTTCGAAAGTGATCAGACCTGATGGTGATGTGCCATGTCGAAACTCGCGTCGTCTTAAATAAAATTTACGAGGGATAACAAAGTTACTTTTATTTACAACTCTGGAACGTATTTATGATTACGTCGCTGTATCGGGGTGGTATGGTACCCTCTAGAAAACATATAGTCACCTAGAGGGGGCATATATTCTCGCCTTTAGTAACGAGTACAATTTAAGTTCAATGTGAGCAAATTATGGCGTGGAAAGGCAGGATGTGGTTTTCCTCGACGAGCTGTTGACATGTCTTTTCCAAAATAAGCCAGAATGATAGTTAATGAATTAAATTAAAGTTTTTTTTTAATGGTGGACAAGCCTTAAATTCATAGCGCCGAACGCTTCACCTGCCACGCGCACTTCCGGTGACTTTTTAGAGTAGCGGGAGAACATTTTAAGATGCATAAGAACAAGGCGGAAAATATGTCACGAGTTCATTTTATACGGTGCGTATAAGGCGCTTTAAGTAAATGGGTCATCGCAAAGACTCCATAACTCAGTCCCTTTTATTTGCGTTGTTTATTCGAAGGTCACCGCAATGCAGCCGCGTGCAATTCGTCTCTTCGGCATCGCAGTGTGAGTACGCCATCCAAAACGCACTGAAACCAAAAGACATTCTCCTGGGTAAAGATTGTCTGTGTGTCTGTGAGAGAGAGGGAGAGAGAATGGGGGGAGGGGAGGTGGTGCGCGGGGTGTGTTTTATATTTCGGTCGCAAAATTCTCCGTGTCATCTGCTTGGGCTGCTGAAGAGAGGAGAACTAACTGAGTGACGGAGGTCGCCGCGCGCGCCGCAAGCTGTCTCGAATGTTTAGTTTTTCTATGCGTTTCCTGCCGGCGACCTAATTCTTTTTTCTTCGCGCGATCGCGGAAAATAGGTTATGTGCCCTCGGAGGCTGGAGGTCAGGGGCGGCCCTATATGCGTCCTTCTTGCACCTCCTCCCGACGAAAATGCAGCACTTCCCGCTTTTTTTTTTTCGAAGGAAGTCGGAACGAGAAAAGGTTTTTAAGGGTGATGAGAGCAACATTTCAACATATTTCCCTTCTTAATTTTTTATCTGCATTTGTCTTCCTCCCTTCCTACCGAGCGAGGAGGCGATACCCAAATGTTAGTGGTAATCTAGACGGGAGAGTGTGAGTCCGTGGGAAAATCTCGTATAACTTAATAATCTGGAATCCGTCTGTCAGCGTCTATTTTATTATTTTTATCAGCCTCGCTGACGCCTTTGAGAACGATGCAACATGGACCAGTTTTTAAAAAATAAAAATTTACATTTATTTATCTGAAAGAGATTTAGAAATGTTTTCCTCTATTTAGAAATGTTTTCCTGAAAGAGATTTAGAAATGTTTTCCTTATTTATCTGAAAGAGATTTAGAAATATTTTCCTCTAGAAATGTTTTCCTCGTTAGTTTTTAAAAATAAAAATTTACATTTATTTATCTGAAAGAGATTTAGAAATGTTTTCCTCTATGTATTTCCTCTGTTACATATAACCGCGGGAAGCAACACTGGAGGAGTTACAATACAACTTGGAGTTTCAAAACATGATTCTAGCCACAGTACGTAAAATATGCCACTCACGTCAGCTGATCGTCATATTAGTATTTCCATCCCATTAAGCATCAAAAACTCATTCAAAAATGAGGGAAAATTTTCAATTGCACTAGTATGTTAAAACATCCGACCACAACACTTTGTGACAGGCTCATGTTCTCTCGTAAAGATATGTTATTAGTGAAAATGTGATCCAGAGTTCTTACGTTCCTAAAAATCCAGTGATGCTAACTCGTCAAAGTTTAGCGGCATGATATGAAGGACTCTGGAAAGGCAAAGGTCTTTTACGTTGAGTAGCATCTTATCTCTTTCTCTCCCACATTAATTTTATGAATTTTTTCTTGCCTCATTTCTTCCTTAAGGGCGAGGAAATGATATCTTTATGTTCGTGGTAATGCATACTAGAGGGTGTAGTACCCTGGAAAAAATCCCATAACTTAATAATCTGAGAGACATCTGCTTTTAGTTATTTTTTAACAGCTCCACTGGCGTCCTTGAGAATGAGGCAGTATGGGCCAGTGGCCATTTCTCTCTTCCCCCACCACCGCCAATGAGGCTTGTGGTGAGAAGTTATTGTCATCGTTTATACTCGCTCTGTGGCCCGGCGTAACGGAGACGGGATGTTGGCATATTTAAACCGTTATCTCCGATTATGCCATCGTTTTTCATGAGCAAATTCAATGAGCCGTGCCTCGTGATATTCACCATCTCATTGTCTCCTTTCTCTTGCTTTCTCTCGCATTAAAACGATACATTCAAGTGACATTCCCTTTAACTCAGGGGTTATCGTTGTAACGTTGTCGCCTTGTTGTCCGGAGGTCCAGGGTTTGAGTCCAGCTTAGGTGGACTATTCGCCATTCTGGGCATGGATATTTGCTTACTGTACACCACTTGTAATCTAAGAAAATCACTGACAATCCTAATTGCGCAAAAAAGACACAATTACACTCATCAAGTTGTTGAACAAGTAAAGTCCAGATTATCTTAGTACCAATTAACTGAGGTTCTGTATTATTCATGGTACCCATCCTTATGTTCCATTCGTACTAACATAAGCTAGTTTAGCTCTTGCTAACGTGCGCTTGAATACGGCAATGAATTAAATTTCAAATGAAAGCGATTCACGAAAATTCTTCATGGCAGCTGTGTCAAAAATTTAAGTACGGCAAAGCAAGGAAATAGCTTCTCAGGGTCGCTATTTTTTCTTGCGCAGAAATCTTCCGTATTTTCGTAGCCTCAATCCTAATTACCTCGGACAATTAATATTTCCTTATGGTTTACCATTATTTAATTTTCCTTTGATGAATCAAGGTTTAAGGTTTGGGCTGAAGTAATTGGATTAAGCTAAAAACTATCTAGGGAGTCGTCGTGGCATATTAGCATTGTTGGGGTTTCAAATAGATATCTTCGTAATGTTTTCATATTGCTTTTAACAAAATGTACCTCGAAATTCAATCCTTTTGTTTCGTCTGTAATTGCGATCACCAAGTATTAAAGAGAGAAGGGTAAAGTCAAGTGGTCGAAGCGCATTTTTTGCTAGTTAAATGTAACAGGTATGAAGTGCGAGCTGTTGTATTACAAACCCATTGATAATTTTAATAAGCAGGTTATTTTAATCTACCTCCTCTCCTTCAGCCTCATCTATGCCTTGCTTCATACAATATCTTTTCTTCCTAAGAATCCTGATAATCCTCTTGAGAGCCACTTCCGCCGCATCCATCCATGCGTTTCTCGGGAAAATATTTCATTTGATTTGTTAATTAGTAACCCTACTAAATCTAGCGTTATTATTTGTTCCTTTTGATGTTGAATACATGACCTCTGCGCCATGACGAGGATACATTACTGTGCCTCCATCTTCTGAGTCATGGCATGTATTTCTCACTCGGCAGAATCAAGTTCAAAAGGAAGCTGCGTGTACGTTGACGAATTTTGACAGAGTGGCGGACAAGAGGACCGATCCCCTACGTGGCATCATTCAGTCTCAAAATAGAGCCAATGATGACCATAAAAAAATTGGTAAAGGGAAGCGCAAGATGTGTCAATCTCGAGCATGATTTCCTCCTGGGCGAATAGCCAACTAATTATGAAAACGTCAAATTGGTAAATTAATATTGGGTGTTTTTCCTTCACTGCAAAGTTTCTGTGTATTTACTCTATGAAAATATTGAGGTCGTTGGGAACCACTGATATTTGTTAGTGGTTCCAAATGGCCTCAGTTAAATTTCTGTCGTGAAATTAATCACCATCAATACTCTTTGATAAGTAAGGTTAAGTCTTCTGAATTGCATCTTGCACTAGTGATTAGGGTATTAAAAATGGTCTTAAACATTTATAATCAACTATTTAAACAACTGTTTGAAACTTTTTGTATTGACTCTACTTGAAACTCCAATTAAGTCGAAAAACTGGTACACCATATTGCACTTGTGCCGAATTTTCGGCACAAATTTGGCCATAATTTCGCCGCGGACATTTTCTCTCGCGGACATCGTCGCGAGCCGGACATAACGCGAGGTATTCTAAGTGCGGTAGGGAGATTTCAAAGTGCGCACTGTCGGCGATATTGCGCATTTTCGGCGATATTGCGCGGCAAGAACAAGGTCCTTTACTTTTATAGTGAATTCGCATATGGCGTCCTCTTTTCGGAACTTTGTGGCAATAGTGCCTCTCTACGCCGCAGTCTCAACCAATGGCTGGACGAACGGTTCCCCTACTACCCCCAACCCCTGCATCGGTCAGCTGACTTCCCTCAATTGCCAGCCGCATCGATACAGCGCGGCGCTCGCCCTCTTGGCATCTGACTGTCACCGGGGAAGGACGTATCTGCTTGGTTCCAGTTGTGATTTGTGTTCGTCTTGTATAGACCAAGTTAACGGCATTTAGCCTACGGGCTTATTTTCTATTGTAATATTTGTGGTTGTATAAGTGCTGTTACTTGAAGTTAATCAAACTGGCTAAGGTTGTTGTCGTTTTTCTCTCATTTCCGCCCACCTATCGCAGTCAATTCACTCGCGACGTCAAGTTTCAGTGGCTTGCGTTGCACTCTCTGTCGGCTTGGAAATGAATCAGTTGAATCTGGTGATGATACTTAGTAGAAATCGTCAATTCCTTGTATTACGCTCTTTAAAATTCATGTATGAGTGAAATTGGACACCCACGAATATGACCCAGTGTTGATTTATCTATAATAAATACACGTCGAGCATAAGTGACTGTAGTAATAATACGTGATGAGAAACGCCAAGGAAGAGTCAAATCCATCTGATACTGGGTTAAGAGTTCTTTGCCGAGGACGACGGGCACGGTCCTTTGCAAGTGCATATTACGGCCCAAGTTTTCCAGGGTAGGAATCCGATACTCCAAAAAAACGCGGAGGAAGCATTTTTCTAAAACATCACTGCAACCCCATTTTCTCAACGTTCTAAGGTCTTATTAACTGGTCGTATTTACTTTTATTAGAAGGCCATAACATCGGAGGAACAGATGAAACACAACAGCTCAGTATTGACAAAGAGGCTGCTGCTGTGCTGTAATCCCATTCTTATTGCGAAAACCTTTTCACTTTGAGAGCGATTGTTGTTCGCCTCGTATGTCCTCTTTGATCAATTAAACTCCTTGGTGTCAGTGTACCTCCCCAAGAGGGTTTGAAGTGTGTTTCATTGATCACATTGAATCCAGCCGTTCTTGTTGCATTGTTATTGTATGCTTCGGATTAGAGTCATTTTAGGGCACCGTCCACTGCATTGCGCCGTAGAGTAACAATGGAGTAAACTGGTTTTCCAGAAGACCAAAAACAGCTGAACATACTACTTATGATGAAAAAGATTTTTACCTGAAGATTTTAGTTTGTCTACCTCAAGGTTTAGTAAAAAAACGCATAATTATTGGCCTCATTGATATTTGGTTTATATACATTCACGTCACGCCGCTCCCTGTCGAGTTTGGAGCCGTGGCAAGGCTCGGATATAAATCTAGAAAACTAGCTTCCATTTTAATAATTTTCTGCAAACTAACTTATTCTTGAAAGTCTCCTTTGCTTCTTCCACATTCACACTTACTCGCTTAACATATCCATTCTCTTGTCCTTAAGACTCATTCCTCCCGTTAAGAGTGTCTCCCGACATGTGCAATCATAGCTTTCACAGTCAAAGATTAGATTCGTAAATGTAAAATTATCCGTTAACATGGGTTAATATTGCATTCTTTACTGAAGAAATGCTTATAATTCAATGTTTTAATTAATCAGCCACGAGGTGATTCGATTGTTGAAATTACTGTTATTACTCCCAAGGAGATTTTTCAAATGAATCTTTTCTCTCCACTTGAATGCCATTATGATTCCCTCTTCGGTCTCTTTTACACTCCTTCCAACGGATGATGATGTAGAACTGTGGAGCGTTTTATTTTTCATTTGAAGTTACGTTTAACGGCAAACATCTCTCCACCTTCCTCCATTCCCAGTTGTTATTACTTTCTTTATTATATTCCCAATAATAGTTTCCATTATTAATCTTGACAAACGAAATACCCAGAATGTGTTCACCCGTAAAGTTCTTCCTGATTCATCCTGATTCACCCTGATTCATTGGTCGTTCAATCCTAAGATTAATTAACTGCATCCTTCCATCGTTACCTATTTAATTACCTAGTTTGCATATTACTTGGTCGTTCTTCTTATGTACATCCTTCTCTAATTGCTCTATGCATTTATCTCTTGATTCTCCTCTTGGTTTTTTTTCTTTTTTTTTCTTTTTTTCCCTCTTTTTCCCTTCAATTGTATTCTTCACAAATCCATTTTGTCTTTAATGGTGAAATTCTATTTTTTAGAGTCTTAAACAGTTCTATATCCCTTGACAAATTTGAACACAATTTAGCTCATATATTTTTTAGGACCTGGAGGGATTGATTGGCCACATTTTTAAAGGTCAAAGGGCCCCAGGGGCTTCTATTTTGAGCCCATTCATTTAGACCAAATTTACCTTTCATTATAAATGCATTACATTCGGTACAGAGAGTTTTTATTTTTTAAATGACCTGAACTCATGATATAGAATTGAAATGATTTGCGTAAATATTAGTTTATCAGTGTCACAGGATGGCGATGAGATTAAGCTCCTGTTATTTTTTAACTTAACCCGTTCATGTAAGGTTAATGAATGCTATGCACTGCGTGAATTTTTTAAACAAAATTTAGGAGATTCTCCTAAGCCTATGCAATAAGTCTGTTTTTCTTTTTTCCGTTGAAATTCAACAGGCACCATTTTCTCTTGTCAGTAATAAAGTGAAGTAAGGACGCAAAAGACTGAGAAGGGATAGCTGGCCTCAGCTTTCGGCAAACTCTGCTGAGAACAGCTAATACTCAAGAACCCTCTTGTTTGTTAAGTTTGGGACAACGGAAATAACTTTTCAGCAATAAATACTTGTAATTGTAAAGTAGTATCCGTCAACGCCATTTCATCCATGTAATCCTTATATATGCTCAGCTACTCCAGCCATTATGGTATGCACAAGAACGAATGCATGTGATGAAATGAGCGTCAATTGGAGTATTATTAGCGAAAAGTTCGCTTGAAGCTTTACGTTTTAATGATGCGGCGAGTAATTTTTGTCGAGATATCACTCGAAATATTCTTTATTTGTCACTGCATTAGAAACCTTGTTTGAAGGAAAAATAAATTTTTCCGTCTGGAAAGCGCTCTCAGACGACACGTATGTGCATTTGAAAAACTGTCAAAGACGGAGGTGTTAATTGAATTCGTTCTTCGGGCTCGGAGACCTCCCTTATCCATATTATAGTATTTGGGCGTTTGCTGTGCGCATACTTAAGATGCAGTGAATGAGTAAATGTTTATAGTAATTTTTTTGATAGATGTGTTAGTTTTGAGCCGTAGAGTGTCGGTTTTTGGAATTGCACATACAAAATTGCAGGTGACCAAGATCTAGTCACTCTTGATTTATGCATAGATAATCAGAATTCGAGCAAGAGTTTGTGTGCTTGAAGGGTGCTTATTGTCCAAACCGTGTATAAACAGTTATTTTTTACACCCTTCATAAGCTGTTGTTGTTTAAACTGAAAGTAAACCCGTTGTTGTGTTGTGTAAGTTGTTATATAAACACCATTTAACAGCCCTTTATTGTTGTTACGCGGGGTAAGAAGTTTGTAAAAGTGGAGACCAGACGACTGAATTTGTGTCCTGGTGTTTAAATGAAGATGTGGTATAAAACCTATCAGGAAAAGAATGTTCACGTTATAGATAAAAAAATGCTTGCTGAATTATGACGCCCGAAGATGTAAGTTGGGCAACTGTTTCAAGTTATTCAAAAGCGAAGAAATAATGAAAAGGGAAAAGAAAGCGAACATTTATTGGAGAGTAAAATACAAAGCGGGTATTATTATCATTTTTATTATTATTGTTAGGGTTTTTCCGTCTAAAAAGCGCTCTCTGAAAACATTTATGTGCATTTAAAGAACTGTTAAAGATGGTAATGTCAATTGAATTCGTTTTTCCTGCTCGGAGACCTCCCTTAATTTATTTTTATTATTATTACAATAAGGGCAAGCGTCTGGATCACGCTTAATTTCCTTTCACCATTCTTTCCCACCCATCCACTCTCCCCGCGCCTAACTCATCATTCTATTTTGTTCTCAGTTTCTATAATCGTGATGTCGAGTAGGTATCCGAATAGACGGGATGAACTGAATCCATTCACTGATCGATGAGTGGAATCCAGCACACGATAAAAGCAATTTAATTAACGTCCTCTCCATTATAAGTCTCTCTCTCTCTCTCCATCCTCCCACCACGTCCAGACTCCCTCTCCATCTCTCTCTCTCTCTATTTCCATTTTTTCCCTCCTCTTTTCTCTCTCCCTCGAACATCGTTTGAATCAATGCCCGTCCGGAGACTGGCCAAAATGTTGACGTCGAGGCGAGGAGAGGAGAGATGCTCGGGGAGGGATGAGAGAGGGGTGGAGGGAGTGCGGGGCACTGGAAGAAGAGGAGTCGGGAGAAGGATGGAACAGAATGCGGCATCCTCGTGTCTCCACCCGCCCGCTTAACCCCATTCTTTCCCTATCCAAGGAACGGCAATAGGATTAATATATAGGGCACGCTGTTTTGAAGGACTCCGATGTTCTGCTGGGAGGGAAAAGCGCGGTCAGACCTAAATATATGCGCATCATCATTGCTGGTGTTCCTCTATGTAATTGCTAGATTTTTGTACCTTCTCTTACCAGTGTATACTATGTTCTGGAAACTTTTTACCCATCTTTTTGGCCAAGTATTTATTTTAATTAGCTGTACGATTGCTGTTTATAAACAGATGTGCGTGAAACTTCAGGTACGTAAATTGGTGGTATCTATAAATGAGAGTGAAAAAAATTGCATTGTATCAATTCGAGTTCTCTGCTATCCAATACTAATTAAACGCGTAGCTTTTAGACACAAGATAGTTATTTCGTCTTAATTCGATTACATATATCATACAATTTCCTTATATCTAAACGCGAAACAAAAAAGGCTATTATTGTGCTAGCTACTAACAAATATATTCTGCTCAAGGTGTCAACCCAAGTTCAGTATTCAAATACAGCATATTTCTGTATAATTTCGTCTTCATTCCGAATTCCATGCAAAAAGTCAAGTCATGCTGTAATCAATGAAATTTAAAAAAATATGAACCTTGAATAATTTCCTTCGGAGTATGTATTATAAACTTCAACGCATAAATTGTCGCACTTGAGGAAATGTAGTCAAAGATGTTTTTCAACTTCCTCCCCAAAATATATAACATTTATTCTAAATAACCCACGTTTGCCGCTCCAGACATCTCTGTACGCTGTCTCCCATTCTTTATGTCACACCAAAGTCCTATCCTCTTCCCACCTCCCCTCTTTCGCCCTCTTCAACATACATTCTTCACCTCCAGTTACGTCAGTCACCCAATTTTATTTTCCCTTCTCATATCCTGTAGTTTCTCCCTAATCAGGGCTTTTAGTTCATTTCTTCTCCCTTCCTACTATTATATATCGTATTCTCCATTTGTCTGCAGCATGACCTCTCAAGTGTATATGACCTGTTCCCGAAACCTCACTACTGCAGGTTTATTCAAGTCCTTCAATTATCCCTTATTCGACTCTCATTCTGGATTCCTGTAATAAATTCTGTTAAAATTCTAAACATCTATCGCTGCTTTTAACACTGTGTTATGGTGTCGTAACCCTACACCTAATGTAGTGATCTTTGTTTCCATTTACGTGTTAAATACTGACATAGTAGCCAAACTGTACCCCCTTATCCAACTAAGCCCAACAACTTTAGGAATTGATTTAATTTCCTTTGCTTAGGAAAATTTCATTATGCCTAACTGAATTCAAATGCTTCATCATTAAAATTCCACCAATTGATCCGTAGGCTTTTGGGGTAGTCCTAATCCTAGCTTCCTAATCTCTAGGGAAACCTATATTACTTTTCTGCATATAACTTCCTCCCCATGAAGTGTTTCTGAGGCTCCTTACAAATCCTGCCTCTCCTTTAGCCATCCAAAATTCCTATTCTCTCGGGAGGACTGAGAAAAATAGCGTTGCAATTATCTATCTTCAAGATGATAAGATTTTACCGAGGAGAGCTGATGCTGCTTCCTTTTCTATTACTCAAAAATCGTTCGCTCTTGAATTAGCTGCAGCTCCAAATTTCAGGGGACGGGATTGGCTGCAAGGATATCCCCCTCTTTATACGCACCTCTTCACTCTACGTAATTAGAGAGCTAAAGTACTTAAAAATTGGGTTTTCTATGATTATGTTTAACCAACTTATTGCTAGGTTCTTGCTTCCATCCCATCTTCCCTATTTCTGGTTCTTCTTTTTAACTTTCCTGCACGCTACTCGACCGTTATCAAGCCTCTCTTTAATTTTTGATCCCAATTCTTAGGTCCATGAAACCTATCTTCTTCCTTCCTCATCCACTCTTTCCGAGCGTTCTCCCCTATTTCACCTTCTTCAACGTGCTCTCGTCTCTCACTACCCATCCGTCATGCACGTTTTCTGCCTTTCCGTATCCCACATTCAAATGCAGACAATTAATAATTAGCTGGTTTAGTGGCTGCGACACAAACACTCTCTCTCTCTCTCTCTCTCTCATTCCGTGAAATGCTTTGTAGGCAGAAGGGGAGATATAAATGAATCGAATCGAAGACAAATCTACAAACGTGTCTAACACGTGGCTGCTTGGGATGGCCAGGAGGATCGGCTGGCGCCGCGATCGAAGGGATTAACCCCTTCTCATTCCGTTCTTGCCACACTCGGACTCATATCTTGACCAGTCTCAAGGGTCATTGAAAGAACCATGCGTGATTGCTCAGCCAGTGACTCAGGAGTGGACTTTTGGAAACAAAAGTCATAACTTTCATTTGTTTAATTACTCTAACAAACAAATGTTAAACTCATTTTCTGTAAATCATGGCGATTAAGCCGATGCCCAAACACAAAGTAATTTCGTTGATTTCTTACTACTGTCGTGATTAAAAGAAGAGTTTTTTTTACAAGTTTTTGTCATGCTCTTTAGTTAAAATATGACGAAATTGTGCGCCGGTTCGTCTCAAATCAATCAAAAACTACTAAATAGATGTTAAAGTTAAAAATATGCCCCATGAATGTTAAGGAAAATATATTTGCCAAAAATTATTCCACTTACGTGGAGAAAAGATGGTGGGGTGACGGAAAGAAGAAGGAAAGGTATTAGGTTAATAGGAAAATTTAAGCAAAAGGTTTTAAGTAGGAAGATCATCATGGCACAACAAGCGAACGAATGCAATTGAGGTTTGGCAGCATAGTTAAGGTAGTTTGAGCGAAATATCATTTTTCTTAGAAATCAATGAATTTGGTCTCATTTTAAAGAAAAATATATTAACCTTCTAATGACACCAAAAAACAACCCCTTACCACATTATTTTCGGAGGTACTTGCCAAAATATACCAGCTATTTTACATGGGAAATGGTACGTGTATGCACTCCAGAGGGGCATTATTTACAAAATGAGGAATTGCTAACACCTAGACGTCGTCAAAAAACTTACAGCGTGTAGTTTGTACGTCTTCTCATCTATTTTTAAAAAAATATCATATTGTTACCGCAATAGGTTCTTGGGTGCCACAAAAAACCTTCCGATTTGAAGGAGTTTCGAACGCACCGCGCGAAAAAAATGAGTCAAGTTAGAGACTTATTTAGATATTTTCATTGAATTGCTTATCATTTCTGTCGTATAAAACTATATTATTGCACCATTAATAATGCGGTATTTAATTCACCGAATCTACCGAACACATAGATACAAAATCTCGTTCTTTCCACGCACAATAAGTGTCCATAGCAAAAACTGAGCTCTAATTCAAACAATCTCATAATGTACTTCATCCTACCACCTCCAAGAACTTGTACTTTACATTATTACGCGGATGGTGTCCTTACACTCCCTGCCACAAGCCCATGCGACGGCTGGCAGGGTAATTTGCAGATGTAGATGCAGATGAAGATATTATTATCGTTCATCATTTAATAGTAGTAGACGCTGACTCGGCCGTCGTTTTTGGATTTCTGTCAATCCCGAAATCATCTTCGACGTTTCTCAAGAAGGGAGCAATTGGAAAGTAAATTTATATTAAATATGGATCCAAATTGTCAATGAAGGTGAAAGAATTTGGTCTCCTACGCATGCGCATCGGTAATTAAGGTTTCAATCGACAGGTGTAGGTAAAACTACGTATACGCGAGATTCTTACTCTCCTTGTAGATTGTTTCCTGGCCGACGAAAATTAATGAGTCAGAGACAAAATTTCCTTGCCTTCGTTGACAATTTGGATTAATCTTTAATCCTCTCTTTAGTATCTTCTCATTATGTAGCTATTACTTTATTACTTTAAGTTGTTTGTAAATCTTATCAGCAGCTTAAAATATAAACAAATGTAAATGCCAAGTACTTGAGCTCCATGGGATTATATGGTCCCAGAGTAAATAAGCTTTATCTTATCTTATAATATCTCTCTTTCCTATTCATTTCCAACATCAATACTTCCTGCCATATCGGTGATTTAACTTATTTTGAAAGTTGTACGCTCGGATAGTATTTTAATCTTGAAGAAAAAATTCTGTCTGACTAACAGAAAGCCAGGATATATTAAAACAATTAAAGGACTGTGCTGTCAGAAAGTTATGGAGCGCTGCCGTGTTTCACTTGTTAGATCACATCTATCATCTCTACATCTACATGATCATATCTACATGATGCCCTGCGAACCGCCGCATGAGTGTGTGGCAGGGAGTGTTAGAACACCAGTCGTGTAAAGATGTAAGGTTTTGGGAGGTGAAATGATGACGTGTATTATGGGAGTGTATTTAGTGGAGCTCACTTTTTATTGTGGTCGCTTATTGTGCGCGGAAATAACGAGTTTTTCTACTTATCTGTTTGGAAATGTATTTCTCTTATTTTATCGCTTCTGTCAGACCTAGAGATGAAGTGAGGCATCGTGATAATATTCTCTTTGTCGCTCAGAAACACACCAGTTCTAAATTTTGCTCGTAAGGTAAGCCTAGCGTGTAGCGTCCGAGTGTCTAGGGTTATCCCACCTTAATCCCTCTCGAAGTTGTGATACAAAATTGCCTAGAGTGTGCGTCTAATATTTGGATCCTAAATATCGCAAGTTGACAGATTTGCAAAGAGATTATGTGAAAATTCGAGCAGTGTGTCGAGGCTATTAAAAGAATCGGGATAGTATTTGGTGGAGGTAGATATCTTGTCTAGCCGGGCGATTCCCGCTAGAGTTACTGGTCGCAATTTGTATTTCGAGTCCTTTATCTCAATCGGTGGCTCCAGGACTCACGTCGCTATCACCAGAGGTCGAGTTTGAATAGTTCAAGGGGGGGGGGGGAGGAGGCGAACCAGGGTGGTGAAGAAAGGGTGGTGAGGGAAGGGTCGCGTGGGGGTGTGGTTGCACGAGGAGGCGGGAAGTGAGGACGCATAAACGGGTTAAAAATCCCTCTCGCTCGGGTGAGGAGTGGAATACGTGTATAAGGCTAAAGGAAGACAGCTTCTTGAACGGGGTTGGATCGTTAAAGGGAAACGACGCGTTTTTCTTCGACTTCAAAGTGAAACTAGTGGAGCGAACTATCTTACAGAGCACTTGTGTAGAGCAGTATATTGTTCATTCTGCTGTATCCTTTTCTATTAAGTTCTTTTTGATCATGGACCAAAGTATATTGCAGTTTTTGACGAGGAAAATGGTAAGAATGGTTGGAGGATGAATGCTGAAATAATATAGCAAAAGGATGGTGTTTGGGTATCTTGGGAAATGTTCTTCATCTACATACTACCCTGCGAGCCACCGCATGGGCGTTTGGGAGGGGGTGTCATGACCCAGCCGTGTAATGATGTAAGAGAGATGAAATGGTGGCGCATATTATGGGAGTGTATTTAGTGGAACTCAGTTTTTATTGTGGTCGCTTATTGTGCGCGGAAAGAACGACTTTTTTTACCTAACTGTTCGGAAGTGTTTGTCTCTTATGTTATCGCTTCTCTCAGACCTAGAGATCTACATTTAAATCTACATCTACTTATTACCCTGAAAGCCACCGCAAAGGGTGTTTAGTAGGGGGTGACTAATCTCCACCAATAACAACAATGAAGAAATTTACTTTCACTAATAAGTACCACACTATCAGTAAACTACAAATGCTACAGAAACTACTAAAATAATCCATAATATAACTATGTAAATGTGAAATATGTGTCATGCAGGGAACATGAAGATGATGTGAGGCATCATGATAATATTCTCTGTGACGCTCTAAAACACGTCAGTTCTGAATTTCTCAAGCAAGCTAAGCCAAGCGTGTAGCCTCAGAGTCTCTAGAGGATCCCACCTTAATCCCTCTAACATTTATGAAACACTGAATATTCGCTCGTAGCAGTTTTTAACGATACATGTTGCCATTCTATATATTTTATCAATTTTTTTGGGTTAAAGCTTTATGACCAGGGTTCCGAATGCTCGCGCCGTATTCAAGGTCTGGCCTAATCAGAGAATTTTGTTTGTGTTTGTAAAAAATTGGGAAGGATAAAAAGATTTAAAGGCTTATGAATGCTCAAAGGAATGCCATAGTAGTACGAGGAATACATCAAGGAATGAGGTTTGTCTAAGGTATCAAAAATTACTGTACAAATATGTACACTCTTCCCAGTTCACTGTACATAACTTGGTTCTGCCTGCATAAACATAAGAATAGACTAAATGCAGTTTATGCGGGGTATCTGAGAGGTGCTTGCAGTGACAATAAGAGAAACGAGGAGTGAAAGGGTGATGAAAGAAGGCGGATTGAATGCTTTGGTAGTAGACTTATGTGAAATGAGCATGCGTCTTTTTTTGCGAAGCAATGCATTAGAGGAGCCAAAACTAAACACGCAGCTTGAGTGAAAATTATAAAAGCAGAATCAGCTTCATGAGCATGTCTTCGAAAATTTGAGATTATTTTTGTTCTATGTAAATTTTTAGTTCCGCCCAAAAATGGACGCAGAACCTTTATTGGTAATAAAAATTACACAGAAAATCCGAAAAAGTACTTTGAGATATGGATGAAAAGTCCTGATAACAACCCAAATATTTTTAACTTCTCTGCAGCGTGATGCGGACGTTTTCGTTGAGAAAAAGCCGAGACCATTATCAATATACTACTATTACCTTCCTGAGTATGATTTTTCTGCTTTTATATACATATAAGCTTTAGATTTTGTGCACCTTAAATCATTATATTACCATTAGTGATCATGATAAAAAAGTCGTGCATAAATACATTTCCGAGGCTCACGGATAAGACACAGGATTGATATTAAGGTAAAAATACAATTAGCCTGCTGAATCTGGTATGCATATAAAGTGTCATTTTTTTCATTTTCCGAAAATGTGAATGGTTTGGGAGTTCCTCATGCAAATGGGAAGATTTTTTTTAAATAATTAAATACCCTTATTGTATATAGGAATTCTTGGTCCTTTTAAGCCACATGGCTTGTCAGAAGGTTCCATAATATTCATACAAATCTGCATTTTACAAACGCAGTAGAATAGTTACATTATAATTTATACATGCTTAAATGTAAGACAAAAAGCAATATAATGATATTGAAAAAGTTTAAAAACTTGTAAAGCGAAAATAAAGAAAAAAGGAAAAAAATCTTGGCCGAAAGTATAACAGATTATAGTGGATGTACAATATGTGGATGTTATACAACAATGATTACTTAAGTATCACGGATTTATAAGTATAGCACATATTTATAAGGGATTATGAATTTCTAATTTCGCGAATTTACCATTCTAAATGCTATATAGGAGAATAAATGTGAGCTTTGAAATATCCTTATCTTCATGACGTTCTATCATACTTACAAAAGGTTCTGTGAGGAGCGATAGATTAAGTTGGCACTTCGTAGAATGAGAAAGTTGAGGGTGAAATTAACTTGATGTCTATTTCAACCACTTACTTCCCAATCACTTCGTACCAGATGTTCTACCGATGGCAGTCTGTTTCGAAACAGGGTTTGGAAACGATGATATTTTAAGAACAAATGATTTTCAAGTTAATTATATTCCTCGTTCTCGTAGGCCTAATATTAGCAGGCTATAATGTCTTTGCATCGAGCTAAGGGGAAGTTTTTCCAAGGTCGGTCAGTGTCGTAAATTTGACTTGCATGGTGAATAAAGTACCGTCTGGATTATTTACGAGGAGGCTGGAGGAGTAGCTGTTGTCGAAATCACCTCTGAATGTCTGTCGCTTAGCCGCAATGATATTTGTGGCACTTTTGGTGCTTCCTCCCTAAAGGTGGTTGACGCAGGAAAACTTGGAGGAAATCGGGAACTGTTAATCATGGCACAAAGGCATTCTCTCTTCATGGTTTGAGACAAAAAGCTGCGCCTTAAGCATTAATTGTTATACCTCCACCGCATACATGTACTCATCCAACTATCTTCCTCCCGTCCAAGGCTACCCGTCGTCTAACCCAATCCACCCTCAACTTTGCCGAAACATCGACTACGGCGGCACGCCTTACTGCTCACTTTTAACATGAGACACTTCGTTGTACCCTGAGATGTACACATCGCTAAGCTGATTTTGGCAGTCAGAGCCTTGGTTTTTGTACTTGTAAAATTTGTCATTGATTTGGAGTTTTTTACGTCAGAACACCGGTTGGCTGACGCATGGAATGCTGGGTATGTAATTTGTTAAACAGCTGAAATATACTTGTTTCATTTGCTGTTCAATCAAAATACTTGTTTTGTTGCCGAGTTTTTCGTTTTGTCAACCAAACTTTGAAAAGAGATTGTCTAAATACGGGCGTTTTCTGGGAGAAAATCTTCCCCATTTCCGTTTACACTTCATATTGAACAGAGAATTTGGTATAAAAGACATTATTTGATAGATATTTTGATGATTCACTCATGCCATCTTATAGACATCTTAAAGTTTTTTCTCATAAAAATAATTGTAATTTTAATTAATGAAGCATTTCTAAGGATTTTCATAAAGAGGCTCCTCGATATTTTATTGTCACGGTTTATTGGAAAAATTTTACAAACTTGATAATGCGTACTATTTTCCGTTGCATGTATCTCCTCCGGTTTGTGCTTTTGAAAAATTAAGCAATTCGTAGACCTCACTCCCGAGTAATATTCACGCTTTTGGAAACCACAAATTCAACATAAAAATTATCAATTTTCTTCTTGGTTTAACGGACGAGTATTTTCTTTCTCTTGGAAATTTTTACAAACGCACCGTCACTAATGATAACAATGGCTCTCAAACTTCATAACGAATTGTATCGTAGCTTTCGGTTACAGTTCAATTGCAAGTATGCTTTCCTCGGTCATGCTGCTACTTTTTATGGTATCTCCTGTGATTCCTTGGCTTGCGAGTTTATACTACATCCACATCGGAACAAGTACTTCATATCGCCGCATGACTATTTGCATGGCTGGGATTCACAAGTTTTGCATATTGCTAATGATGCTAACATTCCCTTTCCCTAATTGTTACAGAAAACGTTTCAAGGAATATTTCAAACAACTCTATCATCATTTTTATTCTTTCCCGCCTAAACATAATAAACTTCCAAGGGTGTGGAGTTTGGTTTGATAGAGCTAATTGCTGTTGCTTATCGAAAGTTTGAGTATCACTCTACTCTAAATGCCTCAAAATTGCGGGAATCGGGTTATTCATTCAGGAGATCTATCTGATTTTTAAAAAATTTCGCTCCCTAGGATTAAACCAGGGTCGACCCACGTCTGGTCTGGACGAGGGAGCTTGCTCCGCATCGCTTGGCGTCCTGAGAGATCAGGTACGGTGGTTGAGGAGGGTTGAGGAAAAGGAAAGGGCGATGCACACACATGCCTTCATACATTCACGTTGAACAGAGCGGGGAGCATTTTCCATTCCGTGGTGCCCACCGCACATGGGGTCACGTCCCTCGCCCCTGCGGGGAGGCGGCGGCTGTGGTGGAGCCCCAGGAGCACAAAGGGACGAGGTGCGTTCGCTCTAGTCCCCTATCGGCCATTAATTGGAGCGCCCAGGTCGGTGGGGTGCTCGGGAGGCTTCGGTCTGGTTGCTCGTTCGAACGGGCCCCGTTTCACCTCCATTCCATTCTCACTCCTTTCTACGGGTCACCTTCGCGTATCTCAGGGTGGTTCGAATTTGTAAAAAAACACAGACTTCACTTTAAATTATTAATATTAGGGTATTCTACTGTTAAGTATAGACTACAATGAAAGAGAGTGAGATTTATCCAGATTTTTACAGACGGAGACTCCTTATCTCCTTACACTATTTATTCCCTCGTCTGTTCGTTCGTTTCACTCATAGAGGTGGATGGTGAGGGTACTACGCCATCAAATTTTAGCCTGACAACCGAAATAAAAACCCCATTGGTCGTCGCTACTCTTTACTTACTTTCCTTTGCATAGCACGATAGAATGGACGAATTATAGGATGTATAGCAAGTATATCCATCATCTGAATTTTGAATGTTGCATTTGAATTATGCATGTGCATAATTATAATGAATGATTAACTTTTCCTGCATGATATTATTGACAAAAGTAATTTTGTAGAAATAGTTGGTAAAATAAATTTTATAGTCCCAACAAAGAAAGAGAAGCAATAAAAGGACTTTTTTACACAAGAAATGTAAAGACTAGTTATTGTAAGAACATTAAATAAAATATGAACTTCATACAATGCCTACTGTAAAGAGCAAAATATGAACTTGTCAAAGAAAAGTTTCGCGAGGATAGACTGTTAATGTTATCAAGATTGTAAAATATTTCCAAAGAAAAAAATTTTTATAAAAATATTAGTATGTAAAATTTAATGCAATATTTAGCCAGCCTTGACAGTTGTACTTTATTTAAGGATTTAACCATGTATGAGTTTTCCCTTTTATTATGTTTAGCATGTTGGGCGAACATTAAACTTATTTAAAAGATAAATCTGTTTGAAATTTAAGGCAAGTAACTCTTGATAGATACATTGGTTACTCGGTACCATGGATTCTACTCGATTTTATCATACGTTCCCCGGATTGTGGATAATCATTAATTTAAATAAATAATAATATAGATAAGGAGATTGTACATTGAATAAGTTATTGCATGCTGATTCTTAGTAAGTTATCGATGGAAAACATCGTAACATTGTAAAATTAGTGCGTCAGCTCGTAAGCAATCGGAAAATCGGGGTTAACAAAGGTGGCGGAGAGACGACACACGTCACAGCTTATAGCATTGGCCAAATCAGTAAGCGCCCTCTCTATCCATCTCAATGGTTCCGCCTCTCCTCGTCATGTCAATTCTCTTCCATCTAATTTCTCGCTAACGCTACATCCTCCCATCTATCACGGCCTCCTGCATCCCTTAGCATTTCATTACGTGCTCCAACCGTAATTCTGCGTTATCTAAATTACCCCGTCACCTACTACACCGAGCACTTCATCCCTAATTCTTCTTTAATTCATACTTCAGATGAAAAATTTTACTGTGACTCCTTTTTTAAGTAGTAGGAAAGTACCGACGCCTGATTTATCTTAACCTTTTATTCTCCAACCCTGAAACTTCATAATTTACCTCCACGTTTCCTCGTAGATGCAGAAAACCCTGCATGCATACTCGATTGTTTTTCGCATCTCAGTGTACGTCCTATCTCTCCCCATTCCATCCATATAGCCTATTCTCTTCTTTCCCTTACTTGTTTACCCATTATCCTCCCCTACTTCAAGGTTTACACCATTCCTTCACCTCTTGTTGCCTGTTCCAACCACCCAACCTTCCTCCTCCTAATCTCCTTCTGAATTTTCCTCTCCTGACCTATCATACCAAGCACTTCCTCGTTTATCTTCCCAATCGTCAACCCATACATGAGTTAACTCTGGTTTGATCCCGAGAAGCGATATGTTTTAACATTCCGCAATCAAGTTTTTCCTCGTCTTTCATTTGATTGCACTCTTGGCTGAACTACCTGATTCCCGCATTTTGAGCCATTGAGCGACAGTAAAACTTTCCACAAACAATTGCAATTAGCTCTGTCAAACCAAACTCTACACTCTTGAAAGTTAATAATGCTTACATGGGAAAGAGTATAAATAATATTAGAGTAGTTAGAAATATTCCTTGCAATGTTTTCTATCGCACTTTCTCTATTCTCCACCGCTTCATTTAAATTTAGACATTAATGCGAAGAGAATTTTGAAACTTAATGCCCTTGTCTCCATAAACTATTTCATTCTTAAGCTCGGTATTAGTCCTACCTATCGTCATAACATTCATTAAGCATATACTCATTCTCCCCCTTTCCCGCTTCCCTCTATATTCTCTCCTCAGTCACGGACTTCAGCATCCCCTCGCCTCTCACTATCCGTTCCAGTCGTCAAATCCGTAAACTCCGAATTTCAAATTGTTTAAAGTAGTTTGCTCTCCTCACCCATCGTATCAATCACTTACTTGTTTGGCTTTCTTTCCGTCTACCGTGCTTTTTCCATTTCTTCCTCTCCCGCTAGTCAAATGCCTAAGATCAATTCTCGTTTCTTTATCTTAGCCTCCAGGCTCCTGAAACAACGCTGCGCTCCTAGTTAAATTATTTGATAATCTTTTCTCTACATGCTTACCAGATTTATGGAGCCCCATTTTTTTTTCAAAATTTCTCAAAAATATCGACACACAGCCAGTTTGGTTTCCCAAAACAAATGGGTTTGAATCCCACCATGGACAACGATGTTCAGCTCGTCCAACGATTATGGCCGCAGTTAATGCGGGGTCGTAAAATTTTAGTTGTTGGATCCAATCTTTTTTCTCCTTGTCCGTAAGGTTTCCTCCCAATCTGGGTCCGATGTACGTGTTACGGGAAGAAGCTGCCATATTACATCTTAGATGCATGAGTCTTCAATTTTTTCTATTCTGGTCCCGATTATTTTCCCGAAAATTACCCTGTATATATATCTCCTCGCTTACTGAATCAAGAACTCCCATTTCATAATGCATTCTTAGGATGGTACATTTTTACATCGATTTACACCGTCTTAAATGTACCATTTAAAGAACGCATTAAACAGAGACGAAAGGGAGTGCTTAGCTTGGTAGGTGAGCAGAGGAAAATCCTTCAGGAAATTAGGAAAAATCAGAATAGGCGGTTGGAACAGGTGATGAGGAGCGAACGGGAGCTGAGGGTCGTGGTAGAGGGAAGGATTTGGGATAAGCAGGCAAGAGGAAGAAAGGAAATTGGCATAATTATTGGAAAGAAGAGAGGTTTTTGCGTATTCTGGGCTGAAAAAGTAATAGTGTGAGGAAATACGGGCTTGTGTCTGTGAAAATCCAGAGGATTATACTTCCTTTCAATTAAACCAACCATAGTTGGTAGATAATCCGGTGGATTTAATCATAATGAAGATGGATAACCGAATCCACCCTCACCGCTTGGCTCAGGATCTGTTAGGGGTGGGGATTCCATGGAGAAACTTCCTCTTTTACTCTTCTGTAAACTCCATCATTTCTTATTTTGTCTGTCCATTTTATCTTCAGCATCCTCCTCCAACACCAGGTTTCAAAGGCTTCTAGTTCTGTTCTGTTCTGGTTTGCTTTTCCAATGGCCTATGCTTCCGATTAAGAGAGTGACATATTCCACACGAATGTTTTCGCATACTGTTTTCTAAATCTTCCGTCTCTTCTCCTAAATAAATTCATTTCCTACTAAAACCGATCTCACATATCTCAATCGCCAAATAACTTCACCACCTTGGCCATAACTCATCTTTTCGTAAATTTAGAGTGAAGCTAGACAGAAATAAACTTAAACGGTACCTGCAACTCATCTAAGTTAAGTTTTTTTTGTTTATGTAGTTTATATTTGTAAGTCTTGTTTGTATTTACCGTCAGTGGACTTAAAATTGGCCATGTTGTCCTATGTGAACTATTCTTTTTATAATAAAATAAAAAATTAAATAAGAATATAAAGAGTAGTAGCCCATAATTTAAATAAAACTCGGTTCAACTTTGTAGAGTACCATATTAATCAGTAAAAATAACTTTAAAACTCCACTGGTCAGTTCATAGATTATAGCACGATCCGGGTTTTGATGCATGGCATCATCGAGTGCTCATTGACGCCTGATGACGACTACCAGTGAGCACTTGATGATTTTGCCAAGCATCGAAATTCGGATTGTACAATAAATTGATCTGTGCACTGACCAGTGGAGAGTAAAAGTTATTTTTACTTATTAGTTGTAGCCCATGCGGTCAACTCAATGTGGAGAGCACTTTACAGGTACTCACATCTGAGGCATCTGGATGGGGAAGCAAATTCTCTAGCCATTGTATCGAACCGATAACCCATACATTTATTCCTGGCAGGGTACCGCAGAGGTTCAGCCGTGTCCTTTTCAGGATCGTTTAATTTTCTCGAAAAACCCTTAACATTTCGCTTTCCATCACGGGACTGTGTCTTTGTGGGGGGGGGAGGGTCCCTTGCGCCTCCGTGCGCACGCATCTGTGGAGACGGGTCACATACAAAAGGCGGACAGGGGGGTGGGTGGGTGGGTGGGAGGTTTGGTGTCGTGCCACCCCAAACGCCCACCCTCCCTGTCTTCCAATCCATCTCGACCACGTTTATTTTCCATGCTGCGTGCTCCCACACTCTCCATTCCCTGGGCATAAGGCGACCTCGTTATTAATGATCGCGCCACGCAAATTTCTCTCTGGTTCGTCGTCGCGTTGTTTTCGAGTTGTTCATCCTCGTCTGTTTGCATGCTTGTTTATCATTTTCTCTTTCAAGTTCTTTAAAAAACAAATTTTCCTACTCTTCACATGTAGGGTCATCATTCCTATTACTATTTTTCTGGTAAATGCTTTTGCATGCGGTGGAGGATGATTTAAGAACTTAACATTGTAATCCGTCATGCTCCACTGACATCTCTCCATCTTTTCGGGGGGGGAATGGAATTAAATTGCGATCACTTGCAATTAAGGCCGTCTTTTTTAAGTGTTGGCATAATTAATTTTTCCCTTTTTTTATGTTTTTAATTTATAACTATGACGAAAGGAGAAAGTTTGGGACGCGGCTAAAAGACATGATAATGATCATGATGATTATATTGTAGCGAGATGTGATGTTGCGGATCATGGATGGAAAAGCTGAGTGAGGTAGCCAGCAGAAGCCCGTGTGTTGGGCATGTCTCACGCCAACTAAGAACGCACGCAAATTTCTTTTTGTCTTTTTCCTCTCCAGGAAATATCGCATGACGCAAGTTCGTGAATATGTTTCCTCCTCCTCCTTTCGTAGAGGCATTCATTGTTCCCCGCCGGACTGAATAGTAAAAAAAATAAATTCACGTTTTGACTTGACATATATATTGTTTTGCGACATGCGGATTCCAATTTCGACCTGTAAGTTTGTTGTTTGGGGGAAGCAGTTGACCATTTGAGGTCACTTGAGCCATATAAGACAGGTGGGTTGGCTTTAAGGTAAAGGGTTTGCTGGAGATTAGAGGAAATATTGGAATAAACCCGGAATCAGCCAGCTCCAGTCCTCTAGGGGTCCACAGCGCAACGCTCCTCCCGACGGAGGGAGTACAGTGGTAGCGAAACATGGCGATTGTTATGCTTTTTCATTGGATGAGTCAATTGTCCACCGACTGACTATGCCCAGACAAGTAAAGTTGTCCTCTCGTTTGATTATCAAAGTGCCATAAGTCGCAAACTATCATCGTCAACTTTAATTCTCAATTTATTATTCGCATTCAACTGAACCTCCCTGTGACTCTCCATCCGATTGTTAAATAGGATTATCCAATTGGAGCGAACAATATCAACATATTTTGATGCAGATAAAAAAAATGAATACCATTGTGCAACGCATCGTTGACATTTTAGCATCATCTCTAGTTAAGTTCAGTGATGTTGACAGCAATGACTACCTTGTGCTCTATCCTTTCCTCTGCTCCTTTGCCGATCCCTTCCTAACAAGCCTTCAGCTCCTTGACAAAAGTCACGCTTAGCGCGGCAACAGCCTTAAATTTTAACTACCGATATACTTTAGTTGTTCTTTTATCTACTAGAGTACATGAGTACATGATAGGAATACTACAGACACAATGGGAGTAATGATTCCCCAAAACCTCTTCCGTATTTCAAACATTGGCCCTATGAGAAGCGTGTACTCTGGCCTCAAAGTGTATCCGTTCTCCTTTATTAATTTTTTATCTGCACTGAATCCGCGATTTTTCTCTACGAAAGTAAATAGAAGAACATAAGATATGCATATCTACCATTTTTCGATCGGCAGATTTATAATTTTGTCGTGTTCTGTCTCCTCCACCGTATGGGAATATGTCAGAGATATCGACCTAAATTTGACAGATTTGATTTGTCAGAGAACGAAAGCTGACTTCCGCTGTCTCTCAGTGATTGACAAGGAAATTAAGAAAAGATTTTGGCTCTGCGCACCATGAGATATCCTCAAGGGAGGCACCCCCACTGAAATTCGACACCCCATGCTAAGTAACTGATTAAATATTTAAATCGCTGGTTGTGATACAATGATAAATGGATCATGGTGAATGCCAAAAAATGTGTATATGATGTGGTTCATTTCTCCTCGTTCTATGTCACGATACGTGGTCGGGTAATCATTGAATAATGTATTAATATTGATTAGATAATTGTGATGTGATTAGGCTACGCTTGTGAAGAACGAGTGGGTTGGTGGATAGAAAATTTTTATTCAAAACTGAAGTATTCAATCATTTTTCTTGATGTCCTTAATTGATCAAAAAATATAAACTAAAAAGTGAAAAAGCCTACATTTAAAAAAATGTGTTGTTACTTACCTTGTCGCGCTTTAATGATTCAAAACGTGTAACGTCTTTCCATGTAAAGGTACTTATTCTCATGCAAACATATTCCTTGAGGGTAATTATTTTATTTTTTAATAAGATTTTCCTTGAACTGAAAGCGTTCCTAAGACTACAAATTACGAAGCTAAATAGATGGCTAATTGAAATTCACTGGTGAAAATATTCTAACATTATTACCAATGTTTTACCTGGGTTTATTTTTTTTCATTCAGCATAAATACACATTGAAAGAAATCAAGTTTTTTCGATGGCTACTTATGGAATTGGTTTTATCAGCAAGTTATGCGATTGTACCACGAAGTCATCTAAAATTTATAAATAGTGTAGCTGTGTTATTCCACATATTTATGCGGAATAAAAAAGTTATATATTTATAATGTGTAGTAAATTCCATGAAATAACGCCTGAGACAACCGAGTCGTCTAAAAAATATTAGAATAGTTATAAATTTTTATGCGCCTCGGCTGATATCTCCTACCTTGATTAGTTTCCATAAAAAC
Source organism: Ceriagrion tenellum (assembly GCA_963169105.1). Classification (NCBI taxonomy): domain Eukaryota; kingdom Metazoa; phylum Arthropoda; class Insecta; order Odonata; family Coenagrionidae; genus Ceriagrion; species Ceriagrion tenellum. The sequence goes on along the minus strand of OY720632.1, from coordinate 102,816,689 downwards.
CTCTAAAATAAAACCCTGTGACATAATTTTGTATCAAAATAAATGTACCTGTGTTTATTAATGGCTCTTTCATCGTATCCGATGTTAATCATCACGATTGTTTTGCGATTGATTTATGCGCAGCGAGGAAAACATTACTATCCTAAATGAATCACGGTGGAAACTTCAATCACTCTATTGTTTTCCTTATTCCTAGGACTTAATATTTAAAGTACAACGCTACGTTGCTAACGAAGCTAGCATAAACTAGTTAACGAACCTACGCTCGGAGACATCTGGACTTCATTCCTGAGGATTTTAAATGTGCCTTGGATGTATTCTTCGCGGAAAAGCTTCTGCTGACAATTTTACCATCATAAGTGCGTACCAGTTATGAATATAGCAATAAATAGTATAACTTTTCGATTCACAGTTATGATACTATTTTTTTACATGTTTCAGATGGTCCACAATAAATGGGAACCACGTTTGTGTTATACACCTCGAAATATTTATGATCCACGTTTTTTCTGAGGATTTTCTCAGTCCTGCATTAATTCCAAGTTATATTCCCAATAAATCGGAGGAAGTGTCTATGGCTTTTAACAAAATCTACCATTGACTGGTAGAATACTTAATTATTCATGGTGTCTGTTAAATCCTTTTGCATTCCACTGTTTTATATCATATTATTAAGTGTAAAGCGGGTCGTCCATAACATGGTCGATGGCTTATCGCAAACCTATATACTTATTTATTAAAATTTATTGATTCGAATGCTTGCCTATATTATCATATTGGAATAAATCAAGAGACACACTAGCATAAATTTTTCGATCGGATTGGAAAACATTGATAGACCTGGAAGCCGTGTATTTTCGCTCCATTTGATTCCACCATGAAGACAGTTTTGTTTAAAGATCGTTTTTCTGGCCATACTCTTCGATAACATTTCGCCGTAATGTTAAGTCAAGTTCGTTCAATATCGATTGCATTTTTCCTTCGATGCAGGTCATCATAACGTAAATAAGTCCGCTATTAATTGTTTTTATTTAGTGTAATTACCACAAGCATAGCATATATCCTTCAACATTTTTATAAATTTGTTAATGATTTGCATCGCTGTTGACGACTTAAGCCGCATATTCGCAGTTTTCCTTGAGTATGCTAATGCAGAAAACGCTCATTAAACACATTAATGGTAGCCGTGTGGTGGGAATGATTGCGAAAGCCCCTATCAAAAGAGCAATGTATATATCGAATCGAACGACCTTGGTTTTGAGTAGCATTTGGTTCTACAATTTAATGGGTGACCTGACGATCATGGTCATATTGCATCTTTGCTGGTGCGCTCGTAATTTTTATGCTAAAGTGGTGTTTTTGAATGAAAATCCAGGCGAGGAATTGTATAACACACCGAATATTATTTTATTGAGGGAACTGTCGCCTAAAATCAAAGCACTTGGAGAGAGACTATCAGGGGGTCATCTTCTTGGATAAGTGCGAGGTTGTTTATAATCATAAAAAGCGATATTTGCTGAATTCATTGAATACGTGCCTATTTTTTCGAAGGCAGTTAAACACCTTTCTATGTGGATGTACCTCAAACTTTTATCTCGTGATGCATGACTGTACACAAGTTCGGAAATGCTTGCTTGTATGACTGCGTCCCAGTATCGATTGATACCCAACCAGTATGGTGAAAATCAAGCAATATCATCATCACATTCGCTGATCTCTTTGAATTTACGAATTTATGTACGAAATTAGTTGTCTACTCCTCATCAGGAGGATCTGTTTGCTGATAACGAATCACGATAGCATTTACAGTCTCTTTGCAATTTTTGAATCTTTAAAAAACCATCATATATACTAACGAATTCGGCGTATTTCAACCCTTTGGTGCATACGAAGAGGGCCTGTTATTCACTACATGATCGTATCACTTCATATAATAGCGGCAATTAGCAAGAAATATAAGGAAGTATATCAATTCAGTATTCGCAACAGTTCACCCAAAGCCAGTTAAAATGCAATACATACACCAAACAATCCCCCGGAACTTAAGGTAGAATGGTGAGCCCTCACTCACTAACGAAGGAGGATCATTTTTTTGCGGTCATGTAAATTCATGGTTAGCTTTCGGATGGACGCCCAACTGGAACAGCGGCGAGAGAAACTCAAGAATACATGAGAGAAATTATCCGTAAACCACTTAGAATTCATAAGGCTCAAGACGCACGACAAACTTCTTAACTAAACCAATTAAACTGCCTCAACCGAATGCGCCTTTCCCTCCCCGAGAACCATGTCTAAATAAATGCTCCGACCGAATTAAAATTACGCTCCGGTCCGGAATCACGCGGAAGTTCGCAGAATTTTGAAACTTCAATTGCCACCATCCATCTTCTTAATGGAATCACCCGCGGTGTTGGAGAGCAATGGGGATGGCAACGAAGAGTGAGTGCGTGAACAATATTCCATAATTTTCTTTCGCCTCTTTTCACGGATAAAAGTATTATTTTTTTTACATTTTACTGCATGTGAATAGGCTTCCCGTGGACTTATTTCTCAGATAACGGCATTACTTAACCCTGCACACTCAGTGAGGAGAAAAATTGCAACCATCGTAACCACTTTTAATTTAATCCACTTCCATTTTCAGGATTCTAAATCTCGCGATTCAGATTTGACGATGAGTGTGGAAAAATTGTGACAGCATTGCACATTTTCTGCTAGGATTTTTGTCCGATGCAATAAATAAAACATATAACACACATACTCGCCCTCAACGCCATTCCCACTCTGGGAAACGCAAATGAAATACTTGTTTTCCGTGTTCGTTTCGTTAAAAATTTTGTTATTTTTAAGATTAAAAAACTAACTCTCTTTCAATACAAGTCACTGTCTCTGGCGTTATTCGGTGGAACTCCTTTATGATAAACGAAAAACAAGAACTTGGATATGATTCCCCACTTAATTTAAAGCAAGAAGACCTAGGTTTTGGCATATCATGCCAGGTGATGATGGCATGATATACCAAAACCTAAGTCACGTTTATTTAAATAAAAATTGGAACCATAAGCAAGTACTTGTTTTTCTTTTAACTCCATTTCATTTCTGTTACATTCATGCATTCAGTCCCAAAATCTATTCTTTTCTTAATAATGATGATACTCTCCATCTTCAGAGTCTCTTTCATCACATTAACCCATGACTTTCTTGGTTTAACCCATCCTATCACACAATATGTTCCTCTATCACATATGTGCTTCTTATTAAAATCTCATGCTTTACTTCGTCGGCCTCGGTGGCGGCAAGGTAAAGTCCTCGCCTGCTAACTCGAGGGTCGCGGGTTCGAGTCCCGCCTGGGTAGATTATTCACTGCCCAGGACGTGGGAGTTTGTGTACGTCATCAATATTAAAACACTTGTAATTGGGGAAAACCTGTAAGTGTTAAAGAAAAAATTACCTCAGCACGGCCAAATCAACGATGCAGACTCCCTTCAAACATGTCCATTAATGATGTCTTCAACCAACATTCATATATGGCTGGCTCATTACTGGCCGTACACATCCTACACTTTCCCCGCAAACAATTCTCAAAAACCATCCCCACAGAATTTGGCCTTCATTTACCAAAATTTGTATTTTGCCTGATCTTTCCACGGATGAAGACGTAAGCATTTGGATAGTGCATACAAACGGTTTCTTTGTTCAAAACCTAACCCAAGTCCATTAAACAATAGCCGAAATCCGTAAGAGAGACGCAAGACCCAGCTGTAAGCCGTAAGGCGCTGTCGTATGGAAGGTGGTCAAGTCTCATCTACCCGGTTTACGCCTGACGGCGGGCGGAATGGGAGCCAATCAAAGCGAGCCATTACTTTAGCTGGTATCAGTCACGGCCCACTGCTTTAGAGGAAGTAATTTTGAGGTTAGAGGTTAATATCTGATATTGGCCAAAATCATCGTAAAAATTTTAGAAATTATTTTTCTAGCACCTATATACAACGAATACGAAATTTCTGTGCATCACAGAAACTATTTTAACTCTAATTTCTCTTCGATATCCATGTGGATCTGTTACGGCTTCCTTCAGCATAGGAGAGTTCCTGTCTTAAGGAAATCTTAGGTCTTAAGTGCCACGGGCTGCGTCCATTGTAGAATGGGCTTTGGCCTTCAAAATGAGAAAATCTAGTATGAAAAACAAGAGTGGTTGCAAGAATATTCGCCTTACCCCTCCCAAAGCAAGACACGTAAAAGGCTGTCCACAAATGGTTTGGATAACCTGGACTGATAAACAATCGTTATTAATTAGTGCCGTGAGAGGGCGGCGATGAAAGCAGGTCACTCCAATGGGGAACAATGCGACACGCTCTGTCGTAGCTAAATCCCCTTTCCTCTCCTCCCCCGCCCCCACTCCACTTCCACTGTCGCGACCAGAACAGGTGGAATTGGGGACGAAGAGATACGAGACGCATCCACTCCATGGAATTAACTCAAATTGCAAATTAGCGGAATTCATGCATAATGAGAGGGAAAGAGAGATAACGGGCTGAATACCTCTCACTCAACCTGCCCCGGAAGTTTCCAAGGCGAGTTCTTTATTTTTTTTACATCACCCAAAATTCACGAATGTGACAAATGAACCAATTCCGCTAGTTTACGAGGGATGCCATGCATTTTCGTCGATGTAATCGGGTTTTAAAACGAGAATCGTCGGTAAAAACACGAAGGCATTCCGTTTTCATTTATAATTATTATCCCTTCACACAGGCAGAAAAATATGTGAACAGTCATGATTAGGTTAAAAGCTTTTATTAAGTTAATGATGCTTAAACTGTTTGGCTCATAATAAATCCGTTACACGTTTTAAATCCCTAATGAGATATGAATACAAAATACGCTCAGTAAATACTAAATTTAATTGTCTCCACATCGTAATTAGCGCAAACATTTCAACAATTTTGCCCAAAATATTGAAATTAATCATGATTTAAGTATCCTGTTATTCATTACGAAATGAAATTAATAATTCTGTGTATTTGATTAATTATTAAAATTTTGCTGAAGACTTATTATTTCCAAATCCACATTCCAATTTCATCTAATTAATCTTCATGATGTTTTCGCCACGGTTTCGAAATTCAGAATATAAATATAAAGAAAACAAATTTATAATAAAAAAATGTTCACAGAGATTTGAAAAAAAAATAAATGATACCTTAAGTAAAAAACAGTACTAGTTTGAAGCTGAAATCAATGTCGTGAGGGATTAATAACTTAATTATTGCGAGTCACAATTCTCTGATTCAGTGAACCCAAACAGAAGAATTCCTGGTTCGCGAAGCGTCTCTTTACGAATGTCAATCTCGCCGAAATAACTAGCAAATTCAACAAGAAGGATACAACTTGATGTAATAATGAAGTCAATTCCATTTACTATGTATCACAAACCAACTTCTATTCATGTTTTTTTTTTTTTAAAGAGATGTTAAGCCCGTTTCACACAATGTCTGATATATAAATACCTACACCTAGAATGCTAGCTAGTTATTGATATTGAGGATGGAAGCCAGTGTGATTTCAGCCATACTGGAAAGTTCACGCAATCACTGAACGAGTACAATCAAAGAAGCTGCATTTTCAGTGATATCATTTATAATGATATTTCCATGAGAAAGGAAGTATTGATGATGGTTTTTTAAAGATTAAAAAAATTGCAATTGCCGTACAACTCTGACTATAGCGCCAACACCATGGAAACGATCCATACCAAGTTCCTGAGGGTAGAAAAGTAATTTGCCGCAACTCCTCTTAAGTAATGGCCCACAGATTGTACGTCCTTTCCTCAAGATGTTAAAGTCAATCGTTAAACACGCTACATTTTAAGCCTTCTCATTACATGCATCTATATAAAACGGACCCTTCTCGAAATTTTTGCCTACAACTGCTCATTTCAAGAACAGAGCGCAAACTAAACTATAAATCTCATTTATAGTGTACTATGTAAATATAATTTGTAGTAATTCTATGATAATACTCTGGCGATAGTTGTTAAATGTACTTACTATGAATTATGAATACACATGATGAAGTATGGTGTCGGACTAGAAATTTGGATTAAAAGGTTGAGTTCGATGTTAAATCTACATGCTTTTGTTTTATTGCATGTACTTTTAGTTAAAGATTTATCTTTGTTGTTGGAGAAGGAGAATTTGAAGAAGGGTAGGGCGCTTGCGGAGAATAAGAAAGGTGTATTATTGGTAGATTTGGTCATTCGCAAAAAATCTTGATTATTGTGAATCACATTCATTGAAAACTTCCTTAGCCGGTAGATACTTCCGTAAATCATTATACACGTCTTAGATGCGTCCATTTAGTAATTCTCCTAAAATATTTAGCTGTAGCAACTCCGGAAAATCACATCCTAAATCGATTCCCTTTACCTCTCTCGACATCAATGTGCTGGGAATTCGCAAAACGATCTCGGACATTATCTTCAATGAGATCCAGCCATACGTATGTGAACGTGGCAGAAACGCTCCTTGAACCCCGATGGGATTGTTAAGTTATGATCCTCCCCCCCCCCCCCCCCCCCAATGCTTAACACCCTTGCGCCCCGAATACCTTCGATTTTTCCTTCACTTCGAAGCGGAGCGAAAGAGGTTTGTGGTTCCCACAAATCGTAAAGGAAAGGGAGAGAGAGAGAGCGAGGGACAGGAACTGAAAAAAGAACCCCAAAACCCATTCCCACCCTCTCCAACCGCGTGATCACCCGCCCCAGATGATATTTTGCCCTGCTCATTATTACATTTTCCTCACTTCGCTTTTTACCAACACTCGCAGCGTTGGAAAAAGAAACGATACGTAATGCGGGAAAAACCTGAGGAATAATGAGGCATCCAAGCGCGTCTTCCCAATTGCGCCTTGGGTCAGGAGAGAACATGTCGGAAAAGAGCGGGGAGGGGGCAGGCACACGTTTGAACCGCAGAATGAGGTTGGGGTAGTATATGAGAGTGGCAAGGATTGGTATGGGGTTGGAGTTTAATGGGGCCCGTCCCAATTATCCGTCCCATTCGAAAGAGCGGGGAAAACATGGCGGAAAGATTTCGAGGCGCTTCCCCTTTAAAAAAACCCACCCCTCTGGGCGTGGGTGCATTGAGAGGAGGAGGCGACGAAGGAGAGGGAGGATTGGGAGGACAGCTGGATGAGCAGGGAATGAAAAAGGGAGAGGTGAGGGAGCAGAGGGAAGGAGAATGGATGAGGACGAGTGGACAAAAGGCCTGGAATATGAGAGAGAGAGATGAGGCCGAGTTCACATTGAGCATGGGTACATATCTTGGAAACATAGCGTAACTTAAAGCGGCTTCGGCGACTTAAGTATCCAAATATATTTGCATGAAAATTGACGTGCGTGCTCTTATTATTGATATTAATGGGTAAAAGTGAAAGAATTGCATTGTATCGATTTTATTTTTATCCTTTTTTGCAATCTTAAGACAGCCTCAAGGTACAAGGAATATTGCCTATAGACCGCTTTACATGGTATATTTTATTGCACAAACGGGTGTAACATGGATTATACATAAAAAAATGAACTGAATCAGGGCAGGTTTTATTTCCCTTTCAGTCATTCAGACAATCAAACAATTTCCCGCTTTACGCGGCACACTTATCCTCGTGAAAGAGTTCATGCCTTCATTTGTGCAATAAAATGTATCGTGTAAAGCGGACTTTACAGTTAGATAAAATACCCTGATTTTCATTTAAGCGCGAAATATTTCAACTCACACTTGTATGCACACTTTGTGGCATATATATATAATACACACTTTGTGATATATTTCAAATAATCATAAGGTAAATATTAGAATAAACATGCTTGAACGCTATTTTTACCCGCATTCTTATACCTCCCTGAAAGCTATCGTTATCAGAATAGAATACAGAAGAGCTATGAGCAAATGAAATCTTGACGAAAATAATGTATTTGTTCCTGAAAAGTGTAAAATAATGTGTTTCGTTTCTCTGCGGTGTTTCTGAATGTGTCATTTCTTTAGGATTCAATGGTTCTGCGAATTGACATATATTTAAGATGATGGAATTATTCCACAAATTTATCCTTTTTTATGATATTAGGCAATGGAGACTGTGCCGCACCCAATTCTTTCATTTGGTCAATTAATGAGATTTTTTAATTCTACGATGCCCAATTAACGATTATTGCAATGTTTTTAAAAATTTTCTATCCGTCTCATTTATATAATCCTTGGCGAAACATCACATTTGTTATTAATGACTTGTCATTTCTTGAGAATTAAGTATCTTTGTCGATGTATGTAAGGTTTTATGTACGTGGTAAGGTAGCGTCTGATGGTTCAATTTAATACGTCTCATCACCGTGATTTGACATCCTCAGCAACGAGCGAGAGAAAAAAGTTATGTATTTCCGTTGGTGCTTATCATCATAAGTACGAGGTACCTAAGCAATAATATATATGGATAAATATAGATGATTTAGTGCATGGTCAAGCCTCAAACCAGTGAATCTATCGTCAACGACATAACTTAGGAGATATGTCAGAGCAACACTCTGCGTTACGTTCTCTACTCGTGTTGCCAATTCCAATAGTATAAAACACGAGCTGAGGATCAACCATCATTAATGTGGCTGGAGCGCGAATCGTGAGTCATTGAGTGCAGATTTCAAAAACTTATCAAGTAAATTCCAGAAAATCTTGGACCACACTTTACTAAAGTACATCTATTTTATATGTTGGAAATAACCATTCATGTTTTATATGTACAAATTATACAAAAATTTTATTTATATTTTTTTCTCAGATGAAGCATTGTTATCACTCCGATATACACATCTAAATTAAAGCTAAAATATATTTATATATTTATTAAATTTGTTGCTCACATGCAGAATTTCTGCTAATTTACAGTGACGCAGTAACATAATAACAATACAAAAAATAATTAACATGAAATGTAAACCTAAACAAACAAGCAAAACATAGGGTATATGATTATAATAACACTAACAAACAAATAAAATGTAGGAGGAAAGGGGGAAGAAGGGAGTTCTTAGTTATTTGCTGAGATATGGGACATCGCAAGTATGGTGAAGGAGTGTGATGAAGTGAAGAGAGGCGATAGTGAAGGGAACGTTTGATAAGGGAAATCTGGGGATAGGAATATGGGGTAAAGAATGCGTACGTGTGGATCGACAGGGAACTCTGAAATTAATGAGAGAAAGCTATTCAGGACAATCAATATCAGCGTTAAGAATGCCGTTAATTAATTTTAAATCAGTTTTAGCTCTTTGATTGCAGAGATTAGGGATGGCTACGGAATATAAGGTCGAGTCGGGAGGCATGTTGCGTAAAGTCGTAAATCGTGAGTAAATGCGTGTTTTTTATGCAGAATAGGCCATTTTCCTATTTTTCATGTATGCGTTTATTTTGACAATCAGCCTCCACTAATCTGCGCCGTGTAGTTACTTTCTCATAAATTTAATGCTATACATATCAAGTAAACTTAGAAACTTTCGCGCCGTTTCGGTGCGATAAAACACACCAGCGCCATTTGCAATAGTCATGACGTCACATGTCGGCTTCGTAGTACGTTGGAGGCTGGAAACAACTCGGGAATACAGAATAAGGCGAATTTACAGCTAAAAAAGCAAATATGACCACACAACCTGGAAGCCGCAAGTGGTGTATTGTACCTTTATGTACGAACACTTCTACAAATTAACCAGATAAAGTTTTCGTAACCGTTCAAAAGGAGAAGAAAAGAAGAAAGACATGGATGAGAGCAGTTCATATGCCATAATATGTATAAGGAACCATTATAGTAATATGAAACGTTTGTTTTCGCATTTAGGAGAAAATCTGTTCCTGTACCATTGAATAATTTTGAGCGAGATAGTTCCCGAGTCATAATGGAGACCATAATCGAATTACGCGTATCTTACGTTTTAATTTAAGCTGCCGTAGTCGACAGTCGAAACACGTGTAGTACAATTTTGTAATAAAAGGTAGGCAGTACGATATCTTTTGTGTATCATTGAAAATGCTGTTCTACAAAATTACGTCTAAGAAAGTGGAATTTATTTGTAGGAAGCATGATTAAATAGTGAATTATTTACTGTGCAATAATATACTGTTATAAAACTGAAACTCTAGTAAATCGAATTAAAATATCTACAAAAGTCTTTAACTCGAATTACCTTTTTCTCGTGGTACTTTCAAAACTCCTTCACAACGGAGGTATTTTTGCGATTCTGAAAAAAAAACTGCGGTGAAAAAGGAATTATTTTTTACAAAATAGTCGAGAAGACTTAAAAACCACACTATGTTGATTTTTGACGAGATATAGATGCTAGAAGCACCTCATTTTTTAAAAATTTGGTATCACTTGAGAGTGCACATACACCAATTCCCATGTAAAAGCGCTGGTATTGCTTGTCGAAAATTTCGGAGAGTAGTTCGGTAAGGGGCTGATATTTCGGAAGAGTAAGATATTATTACATAAAATGAGACCAAATTCATTGATTTCTAGGTGAAATGATGTTTCGCGCAAACTACCTCAAATTTCCAAGAATCCAATCCGGTAACATGCATTTTTTCGCTTTTGTCCACACATGTTTCTATTAAAAACACGCTTGCAAAGTTTAGCGAAAATATGGACATAAATGAAAATTGTTCGGACCACCTTAGGATAGATTCTCATGTTCAATATGTACCAGCTTAGAGGGGCAAGGTTTTTTTTAGGGCTAGGAGGAAAATAGGAAGTCAAAAAAAGAGGATTTCAGGGTCTTTCCACGGAGGGAAAGGCGAGAGAGAAAAGTATGATTGAAAGGAAGGAATGGTTTCGAGAGAGAAAAAAATAAAGAGGGGTAGAAGGAGAGTTTGGATCGAAAGAGCGGATCTTAGTTTTGTTGGAAGGAAACAATAGGAGAGAGAAAGAAAGTAATAGAGTGAGGAGGAGAAAGAAGATATGTGGAAGGCGTGGAAGGAGAAAGGAGTGTGAGAAAGAGAGACGAATTAAGAAAGAATGAGATTGAGAAAGGAGGCCGTCGGAAGAGTAAGGCTTTTCCTTTTACTTTTTATTTCTTCTTCTTATTGGCGAGGTCGAACTTTCTGGAAAAAGTCCTCCATTTGCGAGGATAATAAAATAAAATTTGAAAGAATATGTCTCGGGGTTTATTATGATAAGTTTTCCAGAGGGGAGGATTTGAAAGGAGCAAAGAAAGGGAGAGAATATTAAATTCGTACTTATCGACACTATTTAAGCTCCGATCGAGTTAAGAAAGAGAGAAATATTTGACTGGCGAACTTTTTCTCATTTCTCTCTTTTAAGGCTTCGAAATAGAAAAAAACTAAGGCCAAAGAAGAAGGAGTCCGTTCGTGCAGAAACAAAACCTGCGTTTGAAAAAAATACCACGAGACCGTTTTTAGATTCAATTTTTATAAATTTCAAACGACCTATTCGTTTTCCTTCCCGAGGGGTTTTTGGCCACTCGCCAGCTCAGAGAAACGCATTATTTCTCGTCATTTATCCGGTTGAATCCTTCCTTCTTGCAAAAATTGCTAAAAAGCCTCGGTTTCTGTGTGGTTAGCGGTCTTGTAAGAGAAAGGAAACGATGGGAGAAGGTCAAGAATTCCACCAACCCAGCCACATGCCTCCAGCGTGCCGGATATTTATGGCTTCGGCCAAAATAAATGACGGCGATGAAGCAATAAGACAGGCCAAGGAACAACGGTTATCTGAATGTAGCTGTTGAAAGAGTAATAGCCTTGAATACAGATAGGGTGGAATGAGGAGAGACATAGAGATAAATATAACAATCAGCTCTATTTGTGATAGATACTTAGATAAGTCTATTTTTCATGTTAAGAATGAAACCACTTAGTTTTTTAACCAATATATTTCAACCACAAATCAACCGGTTTCGGCCTTTTCAGGCCATTATCAAGATTACAGAATAAAAACCCCAAAAGGCAGCACAGCTTATATATGAAATCTCAAGGAGAGGGAAGTGGTTGAAATAAGGGGGGGAATGAGAGGTGATTCGGCAAACTGCAGAGGAAGGAACAAACAGGCTCAAGGACTACGGGGATGGAGGTGAGGGTAATGGCACAGAGAACAAGGGTGAGGCGGTTGAAGGGATTATGTCATTAAGTAGTCTCTCCCCATGCACTCTGTAATAATATAGAATTTCAAAATTTTCGGAAGTCCAACTTCCCCCCCCTTTCACAAACATGCAACAGCCTCGGGGCAAAGTTGGATCTATGACCATCATCAATCAAATACTCAGCAAAACCCGACTTCCTGTCACCATTGACACTGGATTTAAAATGCTCTCCCATTCTTATCTTCAACCTTCATCCAGTTTGACCAACATAAAAACAGTTACATTCAGGAGTATCACATTTGAGTAAATATACCCCACTTTTATCATTCATGTCAATTTTATCCTTAGAATTAAATAATAACTTCTGGAGTGTCACAGAATTATACACGGAAATTTTGTATTTATTTTTGGGGAAATATCTATATAGTTTATATGTTAACTTATTAACAAAGGGTAACTTCACCCACTTAGTGCCAGACTAAGTGGCTTCATTCTTAACATGAATCGTAATTTCCACAAAGTGAATTCGCCAACCATTGATTTTATAAGTTTATTTTATTAACAGTCATTCATAGGCTGATAGCGCAGATGAACATTGGAAGCAGGCAAACTCCATGGTAGGAGATGTACTTACACTAATAAGTCTGTGTATAAATAACCGATGAAAATAATAGCAGTTCAAACTTGGATTTTCACAGCGTCGAGTGGGCTTGGTAGTGTTACAGGACCTTTGAACCTTTGAACAGCTAAGAAGAAAACTGGATTGGAATCCCGATGTAGTTAAATGATTTTTTTCAATGCCTAACTCGAACTCATATCATGTGTTAACCTTGTATTTTCAACTCCATCTAAAGTTGCAACGCGCAGATTTAAAGAGCTTACTTATTCCACTGTACACAACTTTATTGGACAATATTAGCTCTGACTGCTCTGGAAAAGGTAGCAGTGCTGGTAGTAGGACGGCTTTTGTGCTGGTAAAAACAAAAAGAAATATTATAAACACTTACCCATATAGATACCAATTTCAAGTTTTGGCATTGGAAGTGCCCCTCAGAAATTTTACAAATGATTCGTTTTCTGGATAAAGTTCCAAAATTCTCCAAAATTTGACAATAAGTATCCATGACACATAAAACCATAAGCAATTTATCGCGTGTCGGAAGGGTATGACAGACGTACACATGTTTGAGTTCGTGATATAAGAGAAACTGCAAAGAAAGCAGCTATGAGCTAAAAGATTTTGTTCAGGGATAAATTATTTTTATGTTTATTCATTTTTCTAGATGTAAAAAATCATGTCAGAAAACTAGTCGAATGATTGCCTGGAATTGAGTCAATATCAATACATGTTTTAATGAGCATATATTTAAGAATTCCATGAAAATGGAATCAAAGATATGATTATTGCTGTAAAAATATTTAAAAAAATAATATTTTTAGAATAAAAGAATTGCCACCAAAATGCTTCATTTTTGGCATTAACTTTAACTATTAAGTGGTAATAACTTCGATGACTATTTTTTATCGCAGAGAGTGGGTGAAAAAAGTGGTCACTAGCCATGATTAACAATAAATATTCTCCGAAATATAGTTGACAGTTCATATGACTAGGGGAGAAAGTAAAAGTATAGTTTATTTGGATGTAGAAATTTTAAAATCAGCTGTAATATTAGGATTTATGTAAAAACATCTGTAAAAAAACATAGAAGATAAATTTAATGAGATACTGTATGTAGGTGGTACTTTGAATTATTGATGAAATGCTGAAAAAGAGAGGAACTTCTTAGAAGAACTTGTGTGTGGAAAAATTCAAGTAAACCTATTATGTTATACTAGCTGTTATGAAAATATTAAAATAGAGGTATTGAGTGACATCGGGATATTTTAGCATGTTTCTCTCCTGTCGTGTTAGGCTTCGACAGAGTAACTTATGGGAAACGTAAAGACATTTCCTCATTTCTGAATCGGATTGGAATGATGAACAAATAAATAAAATTCTAAGTCAGCGTGGGGTGTGAGTGAGTGCTGTGGATGTAAAATCTACGCCTTCAGTTGTAGGTCGGGAAATAAGACAGTGTTGCCATTCATTTTTGGTGACATATGTCGAGGACATGGGAAGTCGGATCAGGAGAAAAGTATAAGTTGCGTGGAAATGGATCAGGAGGATTTTAAGAATACCAACCAACAGTTGGATTGCCCAGGCATTCAGTAGTCTGTTGCATCCTAGAATCAGTGCCAGAGATATTATTTCGTAGAAAAATAAAACAAAAAGTCTTTCGAGAACAAAGAAGGCCATTGTTAGCAAACTTAAATATATCACTGGTCAATCAGTGTGGAGCATGAAGCTTAATATGCTGAATCACTAGATGCTCGAATTATTTCCAGAATGTAAATGGGTTAAGCACTAATTTTGGAAAATTGCGATAGAAAAACATATATTCACTCCCAGGATTAAATTGATGACGGGCAATTTGTGTAAGAGGGGAATGAATAAAGAGAACTCGCTGGTTGAACACTTTGTGGTTTCTACACATTTTATTTACTAAGACCGTTTATGACATGAATTCATGTCATGTTTTAGTACAAAAATCAGGTGAAGGTTTTGCCGGATTGTTCAGTATGTAAGGAAGCGTTTTCGAGGCTGATAACAGGACTTAGTGTCCTTATGTCGCAACGTGGACAATGACGAGTGTTTATCTGAGTTTACTTGGGGATTTCGATAGTCTGCAAAATGCATGGGGATTAATGAGTGTGCAGACTGATAAAGAAATAATTTATGACTTTATTAATTCCGCGCGTTTTTATTTTTGTCGTCCACGTTTTCGAAATATAATTTTAATATCAAGGATCTCGATAAAGTGATTATTGATGTGAAAACCTCGGTCGGTGAGAGTAGAAATGCATGAAATGTACATTGTGATTAATCAGTTCTTGTATTTTAGCTCCACAGTGTAAAGTCTGCGACATAAAATTAGATACCGAAGGAAAGATTTGACGGAGTGCTCGGGACTTCCTGGGTGTGAAAAGTCATTGACGATTTAAAAGGAGGATTTAAGGGAAGAGGAAGTCAAAAGAACTAATAATTGGAAGCAAAAAGATGTTGGATGCCAAAATGGAATGAAGACCACTGTGTAAGTTGGATGGCAGGTGTGAAGAGGTACCAATGCTTTTTTGTACGTTATAGAGTGGTGGAAAGCGTGCAAAAATAGGGCGTCTATCGGCTGTGGACGACCTAAATGGATGGTTTTTGCAGGTTCTGGCCCCTTTCTCCTTAGAAAATTTCTTTTTTTAATCTCAGCATACGTCTCGCCACTCTCATCCGATCCATTAACCGTATTGTCGTTTTTCGCCTTACCTGTAAGTTACACTCCATATAAAACTTCTCTCCACACTTTTCTTTATATTCCTACCCAAAGTTTCCGTCATCATCTCCCTCTTTATCCAAAAGGCCTCCTTCGGTATTGCTGTTCTCCTTACGTCGTCGCTACCTTGCCCATTTTCCTCCAACGTACTTATAATCCAAGCAATTAAATTGTTCTGCTATCACCAGTTTCAGCCCTTCTATTTTTATGGCCTGACTCAGCTTCAGGTGACTGGAAGGCCAGGATGTGGATTCAGCATGTATAAAGGGGCAATATAATGCTTGAAGTTGTAATGGAAGAGAGTACGTTGTGTAAGGGGGGTGGAGGCTGTTAATGAAGAGGTCTTTTAATTGATGACGTGAAAAGAGGTCGGGGGATATAAATGGCTTGGTTTCTTGAGTTATGGCCTCCCAAACCGGAGTTTCTGGATCAAATCTCGGCATTCTTAGAGATTTCTCAGAGTAATCCCAATCCCTATGAGTGTATCTGTTGAGAGTCCTTTTAATGCGGTTCTCCATCCATCGTAAGAGATGATAAACTCCGGTCTCGTCGGCGCATTTCGCAACTGTATAAAGGACCTCTCTATGCCCTTAATGAGTTCTAAGCAATGCCCTATAAACCAACTTGACCGTCCTTAATGGTGCAAATGACCTCAAGTGTCGAGTGCCTCCTAAAATAATAAAACTAACGTATAATGAGTATAGGTGGGCATTAAATGGATTCAAGAAGAAATTGTTTCCAATCCTGGCATTATATTGGAATATATATATATATATATATATATATATATATATATATATATATATATATATATATATATATATATATATATATATATATATATATATAATAACTCCCTAAGTACTCGATAAGTATCTACAACTTTATTCCAAAGCTTTTGTCCCACGGTCATTTCTCTCTTAAATTTATTTATGCAATCCATATTCATGAAACAAGTTTCATGAACGTGCATGTCTCGACGTCCTACGAGCTGGTAAAATTTAAAAGTTCCGGCTGACGGCCAAAACGAAAATTGTTTGCTGTTATGATGCAAAGTGCATATTATGTGCGGAAAAAATAGCATTATGATTTCCTCTGATCTGCGAACCTATGTAATTGGAAATAAATAATGATAGCCTGAGGTAGAAATTAAGTAAGTTGCGTGAAAAAGCATAGTGGTTTTCGATATTGCAAATCCAAATAATAATGCGTGATTTATTTATAAAATTACTGCGAGCGATTTAAAGACAAAGGTATTCACTAATCAAATCCACTCCTGCCATACAAAGAAATAATAGCTACATTTAGAGCATTTTATAAAACGTGTTTACCATCTGTTTACTACCTTTCAACTTGTGGGAAAATGGCGGAATTCAAACACGTTTTATTCTCATATAGTCGGAAGTAATTTCTGGAATGGCAATGGTCGACGGACTTGCGGTCATAAATACCAACCCCCCGTCGTATTTCGTCAAGAATATATTGAGTTACTGATATACTCGCAGCCTCTTTTTTCAGTGTTAATTGTTTTCCTGATTTTCTGCGAAATGTCCAATTTTTACCCAACGTTTCGCTTCTCTCACCGTAAGCGTCGTCCGGAGAACCTTCTGCGTCGAAGAGTCACGACGCACAGCGTAGGAGAGCGAAACGTTGGGTTAAAAATGAACAATATGCGGAACAATTTTGGTTAATTTACAGAGTTTCCTAAAGTCCAGCATTTCGCAGAACAGTGGTACGCGCATGCGCAGTCCGATTCTGAGATCTTTCATGATTTTACGGTAATTTACTGGAGGACAACGGCTTTTGTGAATCAATCTCATGAAAACAGAAATTAAATCTGTATTTTAGTTTTTCAGAGCTCAGTGTTTACGTAGATACATTTCCTTTCCATCATCCCCGATATTCCTTACCACCGTGCCACCATGTTACCGAAGTTTACCATTGAATAGATACCTCAAATAATATTTTACGGTGGTACGATAGCTTGGCATGAGGGTTCATAGTCATTGCGAGATTTGGAAAAAAATCGCGGAGTCACTGATCTACGCACGAATTCACCGTTGCGAATGTTTTAATGATCCGATGATGATCTGAGAATTTCCTCACGAATCACCTGTTTTGACACTTATTGTGTGTGTTTCACCGGGTCAAAGGCACGGTCTCTTCGGATATTTCGAAAAAAACGACTCTTTCTTCGTCATCTGAGCATTTAGAAGAGAACTCCTGAGTCGTCATTTGAAACGTCTCGTCGGGACAGATGGAACGCCCAAGAAACCTACCTACTTTGCACATGGCGTTTTGAAGAACCGAATCGTTTTTCGTAAGTATTTGTTCTAGGTTGTAACGGAGGTAAAGAGTATACTTTCTACTCCCTATGAAGCCTACCGTCATCGGTAGGATCCTCAGCGACGGTGGTGTAAAAGAGGCGAGAGGAGATATTGAGGGAGAGAGGAAGAGATTAGGAGGAGGAAGGTGGTGGTTATCTCGTGGTAAATGGAAATAGGTTAAAGGGATCTGGAAAAGAAGAAGAAGAAGTAGAAGAGTTAAGTGGAGGGATGGTTGGGATGGGCAAAATGGGGGCGGGGAGGTCGGAGGAATGCGTGGGATTCCGAGCGAGGGAGGATACGAGGGGGAGGCGAAGTAAGAGGCGAAGGGGTGGGAATGGAGATGGGGAGGATGGAGCGAAAAAGGCTGGAAGACTACTTTTTTCTCCCCTCCTTATTTCAGGGAAGATGTCAACCGAGATTTCCCGGGGAAAAGAGAGGGAAAAAAGGGAGGTTTGAGGGAACTTGTTCGTGGAGTTCCCCCTCTAGGATCAGTTCTCGCCGCTAATGCGGCCTCCGACCCCTCTTCCGCCTTGGGGATCAAGGAGTCAAGCCGCACTGGGGGAAAGGGAAAGTAGGGTGGGAGGGAGTGGGTCCTCTGGAGGAAAAGGATACCGTGCTCTCGTGAGGAAAGATAGTTGGGTACAGATATATTAACCTGATTTCTTACCAGCCAATACGCAAAAAACAGGACTTGAATGAAAATGATTGACGGACAAACTGGAAGATAAATGAGTACTAATATAAAGCATTCGAAACTTACTTCTAGTGACAACGACGGTCAAGAGTTTATTAATTTTCGAAACATTTACCAAAAGTAGAACGTCCCGTACTTTTTTCACTCAAGAATTTTACGTGTGCGTGAGATAAGGGTGAACTACTGGACTTGATGGAAAACTTTGAAATTAAAAATTTATCATAATAATTTGCGTCGCAAGTGTTATCGTAGTTTGCGCGAAATATCATTTCACCAGGAAGACAAAAAATTAGTCTCGTTTTAAAGAAAAATATCTCAAACATGCAAAGATACCAAAATATCAGCCTTTTACCGAACTATTTTTCGATATATTTGTAAAAAAATACCAGCCATTTTACATTGGAAATGTAAAATGGCTGGTAAAATGGAAAAGTGCGTGTTGGCACTCCAGAGAGATGTAATTTCTAAAAAAAAGGAATTTTATAACTCTTAGATTTCATCCAAAAATTAATAGTGTGTAGTCTGTATGTTTCCTTAACTGGTTTAAAGAATAAAGCGTGCATGCACTGCGGCAAATTTTTCAGAACCATATCGAACCTTCAGATGTGATAGTGTTTTAAACGTCCCACGCGAAAAAAATGAGTCAAGTTTAAGACATAGACAGGCATTTTTATTTAATTAGCGAAGATTTTAGTTATGTGAAAGTATATTATTGCACCTGTCATATGACATTGTTTACTTCATGCTTCCAACAGAAATACCCTAAAATAATATCGTAAAATTTGATAATGGTCTCCGTTATGACTAGACTCTATCTCGCCCTAAGTACCTTAAGGTAGTCCGAGCGAGATAGTTCCCTAGTCATAATAAATACCATACTCGAACTATACATTTTAATTTCACCAGCTGTAGAACACATGAATTAAATATTGCATTATTAATGATGCAATAATATAGTTTTATGTGACAGAAATGGTAAGTAATTAAATGAAAACATCTAAATCAGTCTTTAACTTGACTCATTTTTTCTTCACGTGGTGCGTATGAAACTCCTTCAAAATGGAAGGTTTTTTTATGATACCGAAGAACCTATTGCGGTGGCAATATGATTTATTTTCAGAAATAGTTGAGAACACAAACAAACTACACACTGTTAGTTTTTTTACGTCATCTAAGTGTTAGAAATTCCTCATTATGCAAATTAAGTCTCTCTGGAGTTTATATACGCACCATTTCCCATGAAATAGGGCTGGTATTTTATGGAAAATATCTCCGAAAGTAATGTTGTAAGGAGTTAAATTTTTGGTGTCATTAAAAGGGTGAGATATTTTTCTTTAAAATGAGACAAATTTGTTGATTTCTAGGTAAAATGATATTTCGCTCATACTACCTTAAGCGAATGAAGTCCTTCAAGCACTTGAGCAAGCACTGATCCTCCCACATCTGTTCTCCTTCCCTGACCGAGACCATGTTTTTGTTTTCCCACTTCAGAAATACTTCCTCTACTATGGTGACTAATAATCCCTCTCTCTTCATGCAAAATTCGCCACCTCCCCTCTAGCGTAATGGAAAGGGGGAGTATATAAGAAACTATTTAGAACCTTTCGTGTAGTGCTCGTTATTATGACGCGTGCGAAGCGTGGAAACTGGAAGATAAGCTCAAATGTACTGAGAAATAAACGGATGATACATCTTTTAATTTAATCAGTGCTTGAGTGAAAATGGTTTTCTGGCTCATCAAATATGACTTTTTGCTATCATTTTCGCCTGCTCAATTTCATCAGCTTTCGTTCTGCTCGTATCGGGTAGGTAGCCCATTACCATGAATTGCCCATTGCTTCGCCTACCCAACTTGGCTCTCACACCTTATCGCTGAATAAATGTGACAGTATGGAACTTAATTTCACATTATTTCATCGAATTGGGATGTTATTGATTCAACCCACCAATACCCGTGTCACGACGTTGGCGGAAATAGGGGGCCAGAGCGGCTTAGTGTGTTCTCTCCTGTCGGGGGATGCCGTAATGATAAGTCTAGGTTCATCATCAGCCGTTATGTTGAAATTCCAAGCCAGAGTTTAAAATACATTCCGACTCGCGAAGACCACGCCTGTTACAACCTATCTGGAACTTCAGTCTGGCACTTTTTGATTCGTATCTTAGGATTTTTGTATTTTTGCAGAGGCGACCGACGGCTAAGGTCAATTGCGCCATCGGGGACAGGTGAGAGAGGAAGGGAGGATAGAAACTCGGCGGCGGCATTAGCCTGTTCTTAACGAAAGGCGCCAAGGGGACTACGGCTTAAAGTCTCATCCGACAGACGGAGTACTGTACTTGAAGTGCCCTCCACAAGGCACTGAAGTAGGGATCGGGTGTCCTCTGAAAAGCATCCTCCTCTGCAGGGATTTAAACCCTGGCCGCCCGTATGGTTAGCCAGTACACTAGCCACCGCACCAACCCGATCCCCTGTTCCGTAACTTCCTCTAAGGCAGCATTATTGCCGAATATCACTGTCTCCCATTTTTGGTGATCAGAGTTAAATGAAAAAGGTCCGTGTGAATGTAAATACAATGGACAAAATATATCTAGATGCTTTGGAATTTTTTGTCGTAGTAGATGTCAAATAGAGAGTCAACAACCAGACCGTGAATTACTAACGTATTATTACGTAACTTAAGCCTTATTGTCTAAGCCTACTCGTTGGCATGATTAACTGTGCAAACAACGAAGAGTGGATAAATAGTGTCTCCGACGCCAGAAATGAGTTGAAATAACGATAAATATATTTAGAGTAGCTAAAAAAATGTTACTTGTCATGACCACGGGCTTAATTGGTACAAAATCGGTGAACATCAACGAAATCAGCGCTGTAAAAAATGTTTTTTTTTCGCGGAAAATTATTAAAGAAATTTCGAAAATAACGTTAAAAATGGAGTCATTCACGAATAGTAGAGGTTTTTACCACGGCAATCCATGGTATACAGGTAGACAAGTAAGAGACCAGGTAACAGTGTAATAAGGAGCTTAGCTCTGAATGGTTAATGAACATGGCTCTGATGATTTTTTCGGAAAGAGGACGAGTAACAATTTGGGCGTTGAAGATGTTGCCGTGGAGGTTAATGAAGATATTGCGTATTATTGAACTTTCCTGCGCCAATTTTTTTCCAATTGAGAGTTGATTTTTTCCCTTTATGAGTGATTTGATGGAGTTTCGAGAATAAAATATAAAAAAACTGCGTCAGAGTATTTTTTACCTAAGTGTGTAATTTTCAATTAAATTTTATTTTTAATTGTACCGCACATTGAGAAAATGAGCTGGGATAACTCCAGGGGTAAGCATGTGCTTAAGTTGGCACACCTAGCATTCAAGGGTTTTGAGGATTCTTGGCTACATGTCACCGTTGGGCGTTGCGATTAAATCGATCGATAAGTGTACGTCCGCCGACTGTAGCCTCCTCTTGGCTCGTCATGATGTTTTCAGTATCCAGTTCACCGCTATCACGATGGGACGTAATTGATCTGAATGGAAAGCGGAAAGGTGAAGCCCATTTTCCAGCGGCTCGGAAGAGTAAAGGCAAGCAATTTGGGGTCGAGATTCAGTCTGGAGTTTCGACGTTTTTGTCAAAGGGTGAGCAGCTTCGAGCGAAATGTTCTCCCCCATTTTTTTCAAAACGTGTGATTTGGAGGAAGCAATGGGAGGAATGTGTCTGG
This sequence comes from Ceriagrion tenellum, assembly GCA_963169105.1. NCBI lineage: Eukaryota > Metazoa > Arthropoda > Insecta > Odonata > Coenagrionidae > Ceriagrion > Ceriagrion tenellum. The sequence continues at coordinate 102,794,465 of OY720632.1, read as the reverse complement.
CTCTTTTGTGGCACGCTCGAGGGGATTGAGAAAAAAGTGCGAAGCGGTTCTCGAAGGGTTGATGGGCGAACTCTCGGAACTCATTTAAGAGAACTCGATTTATGTCGAGCTCCTTAAAAGACGAGAAGTAAAAATATGAAATAAATATACATATATATTTTTAAAGAAATGGAAAGATGCCTGAAGCGGCACTTCTCGTGGAGAGCACACTTTGAGGGCTGGAGAGTTCTTCTTATTTTCAGTGCTTCAGGCTGTGATGGGGTGATGTTTGGGTGGAGTGAAATGAATTTTGTGCGATTAAAACTCCATCAATTATTTGAATAATTTACGTGTTAATTCCTGTGCAGATGTCTACGTGAAAAAAAGATTATTCGTTGTCTGAACGTGATTTGGTTTTTTCCTGGCGTATGATACTGATGAAATATTCTCGGCTTTCCCACTAGGTCAGGCACTTGTTACCCGATGTTTCGATGTCTGCCTCTGCCATCGTTATCGTGCCATTAGGACGATGGCAGAGGCAGCCATCGAAGGGGACCTGGAGGGAAACCCGAGAAAACGTCATTGTGTCTCAACAGTACTACTTCTCTGTAAGTCCCTCACTCTCCGCTGGTCTGTGGTTAATTCAGCTTCAGCCAATAAGGAGGGGGACTCCTTAATATGAGGATCTTAAAGTTTCATTTTCCCTTACCCGTCAAGAAAGGAGATTGAAATATAATTTTGGGGAGTTCAAAGTGGCTTTGTATTCCGTCACGATGAATCTTTTCGCAAGAAAAAGATGAGTACCAGTTTGTATCGAATGTACGTTTGGAAAGATTAATTCAAGCTATCATTGTGTCTTTTACGTGAAAAAGAGGATTGAAATGTAATTTTTGGGAGTTTGAAATGATTTTGTATTCCTTCACGATCAATTTGTTTGTCGAGGAATAGATGAGTACCTGTTTGTATCGAAAATACACAGAGAAAAGTCTATTCATGACACTCGGGACAAAATAAATTATAACAGAGTTATATTCACTCTTATACTGCTTGTATTATATGTGGCTTCATTTGATAATATTTCAGTTATATATTGGATATACTCTGTGGATTACGCTGCTGCCATCAAATTCAGTTGAAAATTATCCCGCAGAATTATTTGCAAACCAACTAAAGCAGCCAACTGCAACATGTTTGCCGTTCGGACAATTTATTCTTCTTAATCAACGGTGAAAGTGATGAGAGGGGTAATCAAATCGCATATTATTCATTTCGCCCATATATTTTTATTAAGAATCATCTCAAATGATTAAGGAACATCGTAAATCCTTCGAATACATAGATAAATTAACTGGTACAATGATCTGTTGTTTGAAGACACCATGATCTACAATCGTCAAGCTGGGAGATGGGATTGCTGCAGCTACTTTCTCTAGTCGACTTTCAGTCTACCGCTCTTATCTATCATAACTTCGAAACCTAGAATCCCCAATGTACCTGCTCAATGTAAAAGAAGAATTTATTTATTGCATTTCATCTAGAAGGTTTTTTTTCTCAAAATTTTCTGTAATTCAATGTGCACATATAGTGCACAACTGCGCATTAGAGGTCGTGCATAAATTACGTTACCAACATAGGGGGTAAGGGGTCGCCTAAAAACCTACGCCGGGTAACAAGGGGGAGAGGGGGTTTACTCAAAGTAACGTAGCTGTACAATGCAGCCCTCTCAAGAGTCCTCCAATCAAATAACTAAAATGCACGATGTTGACTTATGGAGGGATAAGGTAACATTTTTTTTAGGGTCTTGAGAAATTCTAGTTTTTTTATAATGTCATGTGATTCATGGTTGAATTGTTGAATTTAGAAATGATTGTTACTTGTTCCAATTGAGTTTAGATAGTTATATTATATCTAGTTCTGCTACATTATTTGTCTTATTTCAACCTGTCCCTAAAAATTAACTCGCTCGATGATTGAGAAAATATTTTTGAATTGAAAGTCTCATTCGTAGAGAAAACGTTACACATCCGGGGAGGGGGGTTTTGGGGAAAAATACTAAAATTTTCAACAAAGGGGGAAGAGAGGGAAAAAATCACCAAAAACGGTAACATAGTTTATGCATGACCCGTTACCAATAATGGAAATTTTCATGGGACGTCATTGAGTTCGTCATTGAGTAAACAAGCAGCTACATAAATGATTTCAAAGCAATCGTTATTGTTCTTCTCAGTTTTTACGAGCCGCTTATATTCCTTGAAGTTTCATTGTTTCATTGCTGTCACATTAAGGGGTTTAAAGCTAAAGTTCAACACTGCTGTGTTGATTTAGATCGAGTTTTTCCCATGTTTTTCAAGAATAAAATAAGCTTTCATTTTCACTGGATGTATTTCTCGTCCAATCGCTCGCGCGCAGCATAATGTGACCTAAACGCTTATTTTTATTTTATTGACGATGTTTCTGTATGGAATGATTTCGAAATGATTGAGTATCCCTGAGCACGACAACTCCTCATTGCACGCGCGAAACCTTTTTTCAAAAGATTGAAAGATTCAACCGCGGCTGATTATTGGCAATGTTTTTCGCTGCACTCTGGGGAGCCCAATGGGAATTGCCCAGGAGGAGATTTCCTCTTTTCATTTCCCCGTGGCCAATCCCTTTCAAATCGTGTCTGGAGTGCTTGGTTGCAGAAGGGAATAGATGAGGTGAGGCCTAGATTGGTTTTTATTCACTGGGAATTGGCGTACACTCGGTAAACCGGAGAGTTTTCAGCGCTGGTACCGAAGTGGAACTTTCCGAGTGAATGAGTACTGCACGAGGGGAAAAAAGAAGGAAAATGCAGCGGTGATGCATTTTGTCGAGTTGGTGAAATCTTTTATTGAAAAGGAAGAACGGAGAATTTTTATACTAGACGATCGACAGTTAAAGCCGTGGCGTTAAACTCGGACATTCCTGTAATGTCGTACGGTTGAAGTAGCTTTCATAATTTCGTACCTTTTGCTTATTTCTCGTGCATCCGTTGATGCTCGTTGCATTTTTGTGACCTTAGCATGTGGAATTGACTCCGAGAATGAAGATTTTTTTATTTTAATGAAAGTGTTAGATTCTAGGAGTATTAGAAAATGATTTCATGAATGACAGCGACTAACAACATCAGTGCCTATTTTGTTGTAACATCTTTTTTAAAGAATTTAACAAAGATGTAGAATTTCCACAGTGAAAGAACCATTTCCAAAAATAGGGAGTTGATGAGTGAAAGTCTGAGTAGGGACGTGAAGAAAAGGCTGGTGAAAACCCAAATATGGACCATGGCGCTGAAAGAGTCGGAGACTTAGTCATCCCGAAGGGAGGATGTAGGTATACCTGAGGCGTTTGAAATGTGGGTGTAGAGAAGGCTCGAGAGAGTTTTGCTGGATTTCGGGAAGGATGAACAAAAAGTATTGAATATGGTTGGAGAGGAGAGGAAGCTAGTAGTAGAGGTTCGGAGGGGCAGAAGAGATGCATGGAGGACGTTTTGAAAGGAGAGGGAATATGAAAGAGAATAATGGTGATAAGAACAATGGAGAAAAGGAAGGAAGAGGATAAGAACTCTGGACGTAATAAGAGGAGAGAGACGATCGGAGGAATACAAGAGGGCTCTAGTGGCGGATCATTCGTAGGAGCCCAAACGGAACGGTGTGCCAGTCGGAAAAAAACTGTCCAAAAACCTAACAGGGTAGTATACTCATATGACAGAATGAGTGTCAATTTTCATAATCCAAAGTGATGCATTAAAATTAAAAATGAAAAGAGAAATGGTTTCACAATTTTATAAGAATGTTGAGCACAGTGAAGAAAAATAATATTTTCCAGTTCTTTAGAGACCATTTTCCCAAGAATCTCTAAGCAAATGGTTTCATTGATCATGAATAAATTTAACTCCTGATTTAAAAGTAATGTCTGATTAAACCAAATTAAGGAATTTTTTAACGGGAGACCAAGATTTGATTTGGAAATCTGTTGATTTTGTTCAACATTTTTCTGAGTTTAATTCTTCAGTCGGCAAAAGCAAACCAGTATAAACACGCGACATAAATTTGGTCTCCATTCGTCCAGTTAATTTCGGCCGCCGGAAAAAAGCCGTACATTTTTCAGGGCTAAAGTGAACGTAAATTTAAGTAAATTAATGTCCGATAACATAAACAGTTCGTCTGTGGATCGATCGGATACGAGATAGTATGTTGTGGAATCCCCATTACACGATATTGGACGATACGGAATATATAACTACGAATTGCTAATTTAATTTGTCGTAGCGGCTCGCTTTTAATACCAAAAACCTCATATCGTTTTTCCCAGTTCTCTTGTTTGGAACTGATTATATATTTCTCTCAACCCTTGAAATACCTTGTTTTCTAAATTTACATGCTACAACGTAATCCAATTCCACCCTTGTCAGTTTGTTCACACGTGTCACTCATATTTATTCACCATAAAGAAAGTTCTTACATTAATTTCAGGCTGAAAACATGGTGATCATAATTACTAATGCTTGGTTTTTGTAATCATTTTCTCTAATTGTTGATTGTTTGTCTTTGAAGACGGGGGGAATATTTTCTCTTTGACAAAACTGTAAAATAAAAAACTAAATATCCTCAAATGTTTAGTAGAATATTGATCTAATTTTTTTTCAAGTGCGCCCTTCAGTTTTAACGAATTCATTGCCTTCAATTCTGAATATTACATCTGAGTTCTTATAGAACGCACTTAAAATGCACATTTTTGTCAATTTAATTAATATTCTAATTTACCGAAAAACTGAACTCTTGCATATGATGCAGTGAGGCCCCCACGGCTGTAACCTGAATAACTCTTCTTCAAAGTTCTCACGTACTTGAGCTAGGAAGGGTAAAAGAGATGATAGCCGATCACACGATCCTTATTCCTTGAGTAGTTTTTCATTGCCACGCACACAGCCACAGAAGCTGCGATAGATTGCCAAGAAGAAAAGATTTTTTTTCTTAAAAGAAGGTCTGGGCTTCGAGCCAAGGCCTTAGATTCATCTCGAAGGTCTTCTTTCAATGCTATTTATGTTGGATAGAATTCTTGCTTATTCGACTACGGGGTAGACAAAGAAGTATGGCATGTAACTTAAGAAAATAGAGTTGATTTTGGTGGCAGTCACTCATCTCGAGATAATTTAATCCATATAGACACGTAGGCGATGAAAAGAATTCAAGATGAAAGAATGCCATTGGTTGGAAGTCTTGAAAATTGTATTTTATATTTTAGCACCATGATCTCCGTTATAATTGCATATTTTTTTACTTCTGATGATGCTTGTCATGGAAATTGTTAATTAAACACTAAGAAAAAAGCAGAGATTTGAGACTATAGAAAGGGAGAATCACCGTTGGCTTTATTCTTTCATGGTTTGATCAATTAAAAATTACTTGCACACGCCAATGATTGATTTTCCAAGAAATTATTTAGAAACTTTTACTTTTATATACTGCAACCTGTTAGTAGGCGATCCAAAAAAGATTTGCTAGAGGATAGATATTTCTTTTTCCATTAATTCTGGTAAAAATGTACGGCATCGGCAAAATTGGATCACTTTATCCATAAAATACTGCTGGGGAATGTTTTATAATAGTTACAATTAACTTCCTGAAGCTCACGCAAACATTGTTGCCAAAATCTTGACAAATGTCAATTTTTGAAAATTTGACTATATTTACCCCCTGTTAGGTAGGTCTACCCAAATAAAATCCTAAATTCATCCCTGAGTATAAGTAAACTTGTAAGTTTAAGCATTATATTGCTGCCATACTATGTGTAAAAAACATGAATTATCAACTTGAACTCTGGCGGGGTGCACCAACACCCCCTTAAGCGTCACGCTTCAAAGGATAGCCATTTGGGCTTTAAAGGCCTGATGCTCTTCCGTTACCTTCCGTTGGGACCATCAGCTCAGCGTGGCGCTGTCGATACGGCACCAATGACACAACGGCTTGTATTAATAATCGTCCCTCCCGAGATCCTCTCAGCCGGTAGGAAATATCTCACGAGTCCCCCGACGTCAAAAATCTGTTTGAAAAATTGATGTCCAATCCTCCCAGAGGATCGTAAGAGCTCTAAAAGGAACTCTCAGGGGACGAATATTAATGCTCGCCTAAACTTTCCGAAGCGATGGCTTATTTTTTATGCACCACAAGATGCTTATTTCTTTCGGGTTATTCACATGTTATCTATATTATATTTATGTATCAGGTAATTTCATATCGAAGTAGCAGTATTGCAATTTGATACTTCCCGCTGACGAGCCTCTCAGCTTGATGCCGTGTTATTACGCGTAAGCACGCTACCTTCAGCTAGTGCAATGCGTGTGTATTATGTGACTACATCAACATAACGTGTACGACTTCATGTAGGGTAAATGAAGGTAATAAAGACACCTATTCAGTTAATTTGCAATAACCTTTCATTAAATCATTACTTAATTCCAAAAATATTTACAAGTAACTTGTAATTTAAATTATCCAACACTTTTTCAGTAATACCAAAATCACTTGTAATTGGTGAAATAAATGTAAAGTAAAACGAACAGTACTAAGTGGCGTTATTGCCTTCAGTGATGGTCATTATGCCAATCAGATTATTGCCATGAAAACAATAGCTTTTATTGCATTTAAAAATAAATTGCTATTATAAAGCAGTCGTTTAATATTTAAAATGAAAGTAAAAAGCTAGCTTAAAGTATAAATACCAAATTAGTATCTGCCAAGTACTTATTGATCATGGTCATTCACTTAGTTCCACACAACCGTCTACGCGCAAAGAGCAAAGTCTCGTTTTAAGGATCCTCCCTTTGTAACTTTTCATGGTATCATGGATTCCTTACAAAGCATGAGCATGCGAACTATGGCTTTCTAACGAAAGCTATAAGCCGCAATGACAACGCAAAACAACATTTTCACGGAGCTTCTCGATGATGCCTCCGCTACTGTGGCGTTATTTCCTGCAGACGCCATATGCAAGTTATAATAAAATGTCTCTTTAAATACCGATTTAATTTAACAGTTCTTTCTATGAAAATAATGTTAATGAAGTTTCTTAACTGCAGAGAAATTATATTCCGTGTGCCATATCAAATTACGGTATTAATCTTCAAATAAATATTCCAGCCGTCCGAAGCGTGGCCTGACGAGCTTGCACCTTCTTCTGATGCCTGATAAACTCACTCTGAATCAGCACAACGTTTCAAAATTGCTTCCAAGGGTGAACATTTTTGCATTCTTTGTTACTTCTTATTTTACAGGTGCTGCCATCAACGATGTATATCCTTAACAACTCCTCAAAGATCCTGTGGCGTTATTACCTGCATGACGTTATCACCTAAAGTTACCCTACACCTTAATACTGTACCTTATATAGGAGAAATATTTTGATTCAGACGTTGATAAGCTAATGATTTAAAACATTTCTACAAATTTATTTTGTCAGTTAAATTCTACATTCGTGCTACATTTCAAATCTCCAAGCTACAGGGAAGTGAATGCAAATGGGAGGGGAAATGTTTCACTCACATCCACAGACGTTTCGATTGAAGTTGAATAAATTCGTTTAAAAAGCACATTAGATGGCGTATTAAAACAATTTTCTCACTTAAAGAACAATTTTCACCAAAAATATTACAATTTCAACTTCAGGTGGCTATCCATGAAATTTGAAAAAAATCAAAAAATGAACCAAGGGGTCCGTATTTTGAGATAAAATCGTCTGAAGAAATCAATACAAAAATGTGTGACCAAATTGCTTAATGATTAAGTAATGACGAAATAGTATATTGCGCAGTATCTATTTTTCCAACGACTATTTGTGCCTTCACGTTAATATTATTTGCCTGGAGATGTTGAAGACAAATCAAGCAGAAATCAAGCTGAAATTTACGAGAGGCTTAACTTTTCATATACTTGTAGTTAGGCTACGGATGCATATTTTGTGAAATATTTGGCTCTAGCCTACAACGTAATAATACGGAATAAAAATTTGGATTAATTTGGAAAGGTTATGGTCAACTCGTTTGAATCGATGTGGAATGACCCTTCATTTTTTCCATAGAAAACATTAACTTGAAATAATATTTTAGGGATAAGGAAATCTACGATGCTTAGTTAGTTTTTTAAAGGAAGCGACGGACAACTAAGTTCATGTACGTCATGGGTTGGTGGGTAATGGAAGGATCGTTGGGGGGGTGACGGAAGGGTGGAGAGAAACCCGGCGTCGGCGTTAGCGTGCTCTTAAGACATGTTTACACGTTTCACGTACTCGCGTAAGTGCGCGGCTGGACAGATGCTTGGATAAATGCTCCAAATCAGAACGGGTTATTTTATGGCCACGCGTTCATGCACTTGTGAAATTTTGGGTGTTAGAAGGTGCAATTTCAATGATGAATGTATTCATGCATCTACCCGCGCTGGTACATGCATCATATTAACATGGCTTAATAGAAAGTTGTCCAAGGGACAACGGTTTAATCTAATGGATCGAGTAATGCACTTTTTTTGCACATCTTCCCATCCTACATCCCACCTCTTTTATTTTTATCTATTCCTGGAAGACTGAAAACTATGAAACATTTCCTGCATTCATTTCGGTTGTCTGTTTGTTCCTCTGTTGTGTGAATTAATGTAAGTTATTCTTGATTCCGGAATTTGTTGCCATTTTAATTTTTTGGAATTTTCTTGAGGAAGTTAGTTGTTACTTCAGTCTTTTCTCAACCATTCTCTGCAGGTTTCCATAGAGGGTTTTTCTTCTCTTCCTCATTGTGTATGATGGCCTGGTTGTGTTAAATTAAGGCTATTTCTATTCCCTTCAAATTGTTTTGCAAATTTTGGCCAGTACTTTCTAAACTACTGACAGGGAAGTTTTTACCTCAATGGCGCGCTTAAAAAAATGTATGAAGCTGGAAAACAGGTACGCCCTGGGGTATGAGTTTGCTAGAATTATTGTATCAGCATGGATGCTCGACGCAAGTTGGTCATAGATGGATTTGCTTCATCACCGAATAAAAAACTTCCCTTCACCCGATTCGTTTCGAGTTGTGTGCTTTCTAGCCCAATATTTTCCCATTTCGGTCCTTCCCCGAGGCTAGTAAGAGGACTTCCTTTGGCTCTCCCTTTTTTTGAGTTGCGATTTTTCTCTAGGCGATCTCCTGTCTCTTGGGACATATCTCCACTCTCTTGCTTTATCCTCCTCTCCCATACACCCCAGCGTCTTCTTACACCACCGCGTCATCCCTTGGCTTTTAGTCTCGTCGAAGAAATTAAATCATCCGAGGATAGCTCCTCAGCACTCTTTACCTCCCCCTCCCCGCCCCCTACACCCTCGTCCTCCCTTACCTCTGTCCACCATCCTCCATTGACGTCATCATCTTCCCTTTACTGTTGATGGTTGGGATAAAAAAAATCCCCCATCTAGTCTTCTAGCAATAACATCTTCCCTTTCGCGTGTGTGCTCAAGGGGGAAAGGGGTGTGTCTCCGCCCGCCCGTTACACATTCGTTTCCGCGCAATATTGGCCCGTCCTTCGATCGAACGGCCGTGACAATCGATTTATATTGCCGCTAAGACATTGTGCCGGGTCTTGCTCTTTTCCACGGTCGTGAACCTGAGATCAATTGGGCGATCAAACGTTTCCGATGATGGAAATGTCTCCCCGGCCGTGCTCTTGCGGACGTAATGCTCGTTTCCGGTTGACAGCATCCGAACTCGCGGTGAAGCGATGTGGAAAGAGAATCCTCGGTGGCGGTTTTTTTATTGGGATGGTCTGCCGGTTAAGATAGGTTTTAATGGAAATAGATGAAAATCCTTAAGTTTGCAGAATCAATCCCAATCTACAGAATATATTTCCTCATCTCAACATCTCTCCTGCCCTTTTTCATGCCGTCTTATAATCCCATTCTCTATCTCTCCAATCCTCAATTTCCCTGCATCTTCCCCCTTATCGCGTCCTTCAGTATCCCTTTACCCGTTTTTACTTGTTCCAACCATTTACTACCTCCTCCTCCATATTTATTCCAGAGGTTTTCTCATCTCACCCACCATACGAAGTACTTTTTAGTTTGTATTCCTTCCTGTTCACTGCATCTTCTCCACTCTATTCCAAATTTATATGCCAAACTCCTGCGGTCTGTTGATTCTCTCCTCTTCCTTTCACAAGTGTCGATATATCAGTATCATACTACGCTGCTCTCCATATTTTACTCTTTGATAATCTTACTTTTGTTATTTAGTAATACTTTTTCGGGTGCCTATTCTGACTCGTGAGCCTACTGTTTGTAGAAACGCGGCTCTTAACTCGTTATCAACCCTCCGGTGACTGGTTTAGTGTCTAATTCAGTAACGATACCAACGGAGGGACTCAAATCTATATTTTGGAGTAGCGTTTGGGTGCGTCATGGCCTTGGCGTTTGTTTTCCATATTTACTCCCTATCAATCAAAGTCTGAAGATGTTCAGGTAATAGTGTTCTACAAATAATTCGTGTTCCAGTTGGTGCAAAGGCTTCCGCGGTGCTCCGACGATATGGGCTGCATTTTGGGGTTTTCACCACGTTGTTGTTTTTGGTAACCAAACCGTCAAAAAAATCAACAACGCGGTGAAAACCCCCAAAATGCAGTCTATATCGATTTTCGTTCTATTTTACACTCAGGATGGTTGGAGCGCGAATCGTGAGTCGTTGAGTGCTCATTCTAAACAGCTTTTCAAGTAAGTCGAGAAAAAAGTTTCTTGGACCACACCTCACTTATGCACATCAATTTATGCTTGGAAAATATGCACAAGTGAAGTAATATAAATGATGGAGGAATTATGTTCTAACATTTTCCTCTCGATTAAAGTATTGTTATAACTTAGGTTTGCGGTGCAGAATTCAAAATTGAATCAAAAAACGAATACAAAGACGTGTTTTTCATTCGGTGTGATCCCTTGATATTTAATTGCAACCATTATAATTATATTCAATGTGTAATCTCGTGTTTAGGGGAAAATATTCACGCATGCCATCGATTTTACTCAAAATATGTGACAAGGCTACGTATAAAAATAGCATTAACATGCCAAGAGACTAAATCGGAGACATAAATTTTTTTCCCTCTTATCAATGCATATTGATTATGAGTACGCGAATGAAAAGTTTCGCACAAATCTGCGCATGAACGAAAATCGCTCCAACCACCTTGACTGCTTTAACCCTAACCTCATCACGATGTAACTCTCAAGTAGATTTGGTTCATCTGAGCAGGAGACAGGAGTAAGGCTTTACATGACTCATTCTGATTGAAGTGAAAATGAGATTTCGTATGACGCACGCCATACAATTTAGAACGCATTCATTCTCATACGAGGGATCTATATAGCAAAAGATTAGTATCTAACGCGAAACTCCCTTTCTCATAGTTGATGGCATGGATTCCCCAACTCAATTCCCCTGGTCATTACGAAATTGGTTATGATGACATGGCAATCAAGAGCTAAGACCTTGCACGATAGACGGGTACGATTCTGCGCATTTGAAATGGTATACCCATGAGCCACTCTCTCACGTTGCGCACCGGTTGGAGTCGACCATCATTGTTCCTTTGTTCCTTTTCTTCAAAGGTATTCTACCCACTGATCAGAAAGTGCATAGACTTCTGATCGTAATGTTCCTAACCGTGGTGTTCTTAACGTTTCCATCACAAAATTGCCTATTCTACCGATATTACGTACTTAGCGCTATGTACAACCAATGAGTTCTTTCCGAAATAAACGACAGTCATGAAATGCGATGAAAATACAATGTCGTCTTTACAAAAGTAGCAGCAATAGGACGTAGTTTGTCGAAGTATCAATCCATTTTATACTTTAAATATGTATTAAAAATGTTTTTCTATATCTGTGGACAACATTCTTCTATTTATCAAAAATGCAATAAAAACCAATTCAAACATCATTTCAATGCTGCCTAGGCCGATTAATTTTTTGGAGTAAGTTTCACCTGAGAAACAGAAGCCGGTAGACTCTTGGCACTGAGAGGGTTAGAAACCTCTTTTAATTTTTCGTTTGTTTTGCTTCCATTCATACCGCATAATACTAAAATTCTGAATCGCACGGTCATTTTCACGCCCATCTCCAGGGATATCTTCATCTTCAGGGGTGATGGCATCTAAACTGATAGATTTTTGGAATTCTCTGAAATAGAGGCATTGATATCTCTATTCATTTTTACATCATTTGCGAACATCCTGCTTTCTTGTCCTAAAAGCGTATGCGGATTGAGCGATAGGTAGTCGTCGTGTGTGGCAGCAAATAGGGTGCGTGGCACCGCGTGTGAGTATTTATAAATAGGGTTTGTGAAAATTTAAACTGAAAGTATGCTCGAAGTTACGACAAAGATGACCATGCTATAGGGAATATGATGAGTTAATGTATCATATTCTCTTTCATTGAAAAGCTGCACCTCTGATGATTCCTTGGATTTTGCGTGGAAAATGACAGTTTGATTCACGCTCAAATGACCTTTTTCCCCTTTATCACGCTTACTAATCCTCCACCATCTATCACTCTCGTAAAACCCTGCAACACACCCTTAACGTGGCTTGCAGGGTAATATATTGATGTAAAATGTCAATGCCTCCAGCTTTAGCACTTTCCCTTTTGCTCATCTCAGCACGAAGCTCCTTCGTATCATCCTCCTACTTGTTCAGATCTCAAAAATCTTTAGTTCAAGTGATGATTCCTGAGCTACATAACGCTGCATTTCTCATTAACGTTTTAGCTGGAGGAGTGACCATTTCTGGTTTAGGACTAAATATTATTGTTGGTAGGTCATTAAATATTCAGAACCAGCAGTTATAGACTTTATTGGACACCAATATTTCAGAACCAGAATTTGTTCAGCATCAGAAAAAAATTGTCCGTTTGGTTAACAAAATTTATCATTCATTAGTGATCATAATCTTATTTTGAATTTCTCCCGTTATAACCACCTAATTTAAAATTATTTCTTGTAATAGTAAGAATTATCGATTGCTAATTTTGGTCAACGATCTATTTCCTTTTCGGAAATATGTTAAGTCGAATATAATCTGACTTCTTTCATAAAATTTGACAGTATCATCCACTCTCTTTATCCATGAATATCTACGACAAAAACTCAGAAAAGCTGAAATCCTTTTAAAAAACATTTTCGTCAGCATTATTAGTACAATACTAATAAGAACATAATTTTTGGATTTATTGTTAACTTTTAAAAGTTATAAACTATAGTGCGGCTGGTCAATAGCTACCATTACCCACCTGCGGTGAGGGGTCAACGCCGAGGCTCGGTTTCCGAGTTCGGGTCCAGTTAAATGAGGGTCCACCCTTAAACGGGACCTCGAGAGCAGGTAAAATTTTCTGCAGCCGCAGCAAACAGATTAAAGCTCTCAGAAACTCCATAGATGCTAAAATAAACTATGATTGAAGGCTCATACTAAGTTTTCTCTTAAGGAATAATTCGTGAAGGATCATTCTCTCACAAAAGTGAATGCCATTCATAATTCTCCGATCGACATTTAATCTTCAGTTTATCCTGAATGCTATTAGAGTTGCTTTCACTAGCACGTAAGCTCTATTATTATGTCTTTATTTATATTTGCTTCTTTGGACGACTTGTATGCAAGATGCGAAAAAAATCATCCTCCAGTTAATTGTTTCATCTGCTGCTTTAAACTGAAAAAAATCCCGCGTGACCTAGACATTCTAAAGGAAAAAATAAAAATATATATATACGAAGAAAAGAAATAAAGAACCATGCGGACGATAAATGCATCTATTTTACTTGCGGCTTTTAAGGATTTGTTTCAAAAATTAAAATAATTATTACATTTTCTTAATTAGAATGCGGCAATAAAAGAAATGGTCGTAAACTAGATTTTTAAATATGTACTTTTGTATCCAAGTTTGTTTTAATGAATTTTTTTATAAATATGTCTATAATATTTTTGTTAAACGTTTTAACGCAAGCATATATAGATAATATTCATCCCAAACATTATCTCAAATTTTCTAGATCGCCGGCTCTTTTGTCTCGGACGTGTATAAGTTATTTTGAAAGTGTTAAAGGATTGGAATGTCAAAGGATAACTTTTCATTTTGTCTTCGTTTCACATCAGTATTCTCTTTAATTCTTCAATTCTCCGCCCTCTTTCATGCACTCTTTACCCTCTTTTTCTCTCTCCGCTGTTTGAAATTCATTTCGGGGAATTCAGCGCGTTATCACCTTTCAGCATTTGCCCCAAACAATCCTTTACGCTTTCTTCTTACGTCGCCTCCTTGGCCTCTTTTCTTCCCCGGCCAAATCGATCCTTTCTTTTGTTTTACTTTCGGTACAAGTGTTGCCTCTCCTCGGCCCCACTCCAAAACCTCTCTTTGTCTCCGTAAGTCTCACGACTTCTCATACCCACTCCTCCTCCCTCTCCCCCGCCCCCCCTTGCAGCTCCTGTTTATGCGAGTCGTACTGAAAACTGAACTTCTTCTTCTCTCTTCCTCAACGTCTTCCCTATACTTTTATTTTTTATTTCTTTTCCATTTCTCCTCTCTGGTTTGCCTGCATTTAACACTTTCATCCTCAAGCAGGCCTCTTCTTGAGGCGAGCGGGAGAAGAAAAACGTGACGGTATTGTCTCGTGCCTCGTGAACCGGCGAACTTTGAAAGAGAAAGTGTAAATGAAGGCAATTTTTTCAGTTTCTCACATGCTTAATGCAGAAAAGTCCCTCTCTTGAGCTTTTTGAATTTGCTCATAATTTTATATCTCTCCAAAAGGGAGCATTGATTCTTCTTCTCCTTCGTTTTATGTATATTTTTTATCCCTTGTTTTTTTTAATGGAACGATTCCACAGTTAATTTAGAAGAATGTTTTTTATTGCTAGAAAGAGTACGTTTGTGGTTCTTTTTTCCACGATGATCCTATTTTTTACTTTCTTTGTCTTAAAATAATGAAAATAACATCCCCAGTTGTCAACGTGCTTTAAAGCTGCGAATATCTATGCATAACAAATCACGCCATTCTGTTTTAGGGTTAGCAAAGTTATATTATTTATTAGATATTTAATTCATTATTTGTTTTAATTAACCTTTAAATAAGGCTATTAATTATCAACTTAAATTTAATTGTTAATTTAAATGTTTGTTTTAATTGTTAATTTTTGTTTTATTATTAAATTTAATAAATAAAATTAAATTGTTAATTTTAATGTTAAAAAAAATAATTAACAATAATATTATATATTGATCTAAATTAAGATTAATTAGTTTATTAAGTTATCGTTTTTAGCTCTTGATAGCTGAGTTTCATACAATTATTTCTCCCGTAATTCCGCATTATTACAAACTTCTTTCGCTTTTTTTGACTCATGACTTGCTCAATTTATGCTCTCCTAATCATGAGACTCTTCTAAATTCCTCCTCGGTAGTCTCTTCTGCTTTAGTCACTCATGAATTCCTTCCTCTTATGCCATTTACTCTATTAACAAGTATCTGTTTTTTGATTGGACTTTCTCCCATTCTCTCGATCTGGCCAGACCAACTAAGTACATTATATTCATATATGTCATTTAATGGAACATAAAATCCACATTCTATTATTACTTGCTCATTCCTAATGGTATACATCCTCCTTTTCCCGCGAGTACTTCTTAGTTAGCCCATACCCACTGCATTCTGACATACCCATATTTTGCTGCGATAAAATAACTCCGAGAGGAGAACACCAACATACAACACGATTTTGGTTTTCCTAGACCAGGGGTGGCGAAACTTTTGGCGATTGAGTGCCAAGGTTAATGAAATAAGAGTATACTCGCTCGACTCGCGTGCCAATCCATCGAGTGAGATAAAGGGATCCCTTAGCGCCCTCCCAGCTCCACGTGCCGAAATAATTTCTCCGCGTGCCAATTTGGGCACGCGTGCCAAAGGTTCGCTACCCCTGTCCTAGACAATGCTTAAGATTTTAAGCCCTGAGGTAACATAAATGAATATAGTGATAAAATTCTGACGGAATAAGAATTTGAGAATGTTTTTTTTGGAATATTGGACTTCGGATGAATCTTTTATATTTTTTTGAAGCAATTTAAATAATAAGAATTATATTTTTTTGCTATTGGAATCAAAATTGAGCATATGTAGTGCAATTTTTCCGAAATATATATTTTGCGCCAAGTGGCGTCGAGTTAGAAAAACATTGAATTGACAAAAAATGGCTACGATGCAAATTTTCTCTCTTTTATCTCTAGATATAATTTTTGAGATCACAGATGGGAGGTATCACGCAAATATGTGCATAAAAATCTCTCCAGTCAGCTAAGAAAAAAATAATGTATCTAAGGTCCATCAAAAGCACTTAGAGCGGGACTCGCCGCGTATATAATCTTACCGAAGACAACTGCCGAAGAAATTCTCAATACTGAAAGAAATTGGCAAAGAAAAAGCTATCGCTTGGGCTTGGGTTCCTATCTCCTGTTTGAGCTGATTTTTTCACCCAATAATTTATTCTAAATAGCCTCCATGAAATTCACAATGGAAATAATACTGAGGCAACTTGATCGGCGGATTTATTTGTGGAATTTGCGCTAGAATCCCTGTCCAGACGAATATTTTGCTGGTTTGAGCATCGCACATAGTAGGGCACATTTTATTGCGTATGAGCTTAATCGAGGCTGAGTGTCATAAGACCTCCAAGTGGTTGTGCTTGTCGTGGGAGTCGAATAATTACTTTCCTGGCGATATTTTCACGCGATACTCTTGAAATCGCCTTCATTTGATTTACAGCTCTTATCGTCTCAAGTGATCAATGGTGCCTTATGACTTTAATCAAATAAATCGTTACTTACTTCATATAGTAATTTCTCTATTACGTATGAATAATGTTGTTCGCGTTCTTAGAGATTTTTTCGTTCAATCCCACAAATATTCTTTCATAATTTATACGAACTGAAATGAATGTTCTATACAAATCACTTTGAGGTTATAACAGTTTGCAATGTTTAGTCATGTATTTGAGTATTGATTTTAATTCTATTATTTTGATATAAAGGTGTTTGTATAAGCCCTAAATATGAACAGATTAAATGGATAGTTATTTGAGGTGGCGACCGACCACTGAGGTCATTTTCCTGAATAAGGGGGTTGATTTCTGAGTGCAGTGATTTTGGAATATGGAGGGAGGATGGAGAGAAACTTGGCATCGGAATCGGCCTCCTCGGCCCGGGAGACGCTACAGACCACGTTTTAAAGTTCCATCAGACAGACGGAAGAACTTGAAGTTCTCTCCACATGACGCCCAGGTAGTATCCGGATTTCACCGCAAAATCTCCATCACCACCGCTCCGGGATTTGCACCCGGGCACTCGGGATAGGAATGGCAGTCTAGCATGGAATGATTCAAATTGAAAACGTTGGTCATGATTAGTTTGGTATTTTAACATCCGACCCAACCCTCGATACAACAAGAGTCATATTTTCATCACCTACTATGTCACAGTTGAGTTATTGACGAGGGAAAGTCAACGCAGCCCGTCCTTTCTCTTTTTTTATTTACCATCATACAGATGGTCGCGGGGAGATGATCTCTTGGGAGGTAGTAGGGACGGTCGGTAAAAATGTGAAAGCATCAAGCGAGTGAGATTCCCATGTCATTAGACCTACGTGCGGAATGTCCGAAGAGGCCGAAATCGATGGAGATTCAGCTTTTTTTTCGCACAACCTGTCGATTTACCCGTTCCGTGCGAAACCCGCTGATGACGGTTTTTTCTCGTGCAATCCTCTGGGAGAACACTCTTTGGTGGTGATTTCGTGCGGTAAAAATCGAATACATAAAGGAACTTAGGGTATTATGGAATAGTCGGGCAATATGGAACACCGTGATTTCTCATTCGTCAAATGGCGCAAACAGGCTGGAGACGCATGAACTACTTCAACATTTTCCCATAATGCTCTGTAGCGAGTCCAGTTCGTCTCGAGGCACCGTGTGAGTTACGGCGCAGAAAAATTGTTTTCGTAGTTTCACAACATTTTTGCCGGTAAATTTTCGAAAATATGTAGTAATTATTGAAAATGTACACTAGTGATTAAAACTAAGCGATTTATGAAGTTAAAGAGTTGTAGATTGTTATGTATTGCTCGGTTTTTGGCTATGGCTACAATTGGTTCTGTTGTAATATTTTGAAATCCAAGATGGTGTGTCGGGCATTTTGGAATACTAGGTATTCCATATTGCCCGACACAAAAATGGTAAGCAACAGCATATTAATAAAAAAGGAAAGAAGAAAAGCAACAACAGTGATCCTGGTAACTCAGATAAAAGGCAAAAACAAGAGAGCTTCAAGCCATGGAAAAAGAAACTTTGCCAGGAGTTAGAGTTTATTTCTAAGGACGCTTCCGGTGGCAGTGACAAACCTTTTCACTCAGAGGTTTCATCACAATTGGACTTTGTACAACCATCTTCTGTACCAAGAGATGATGATGCAGAATGTTTGTTCTGTGAAGGAAAGTTTTCAGACGATAGAAGAGGAGAAGTTGGGGCTAGATGCGTTGTTTGCAGCACCAAGTTTTGACAGCTTCTAGTCATTTCTGGTCAGCTTTTCCAATGGTCCATGATTCCGATCCTTAGAGTGCCACGCTACACACGACTGTCATCACATACTGTTTGCTAGTTTGAAGTTCTATCTTCTTTGAACGTAGCAGTTCCAATTGTCATTACCATGAACGCTTTCTCAGCTTTGGATATTCTTGGCTTGATGTCCGTTTTACATCTGTTCCACTTTACTACTCACGTGGTGATACTTCCGAGATAGGTAAAGGAATTCACTTGTTCTTAATTCTATCCTCTCAGGGTGCCTTCTATATTCAGTTTTTCTCTTCCGCTTGTTAGTATTTTTTCTTCGTCTTATTTATTTTTTTGTTGAATTCTTGGACTTGCGGGTTACCATTGCGGGTTACCATTGCGGATGGTAAGCTTTTAAGACCATCGCGATTTCCTGCTATAACTGCGACATCGCTTGAGAAGTGGCGCATGTTTATTCCTTCCTCTTACATCTTTATTCCGTTCAGTTGAATTCCTTGTGCTTCTCTTACTGCCCTGTCCAAGTGCAAGTTGAACAAAGATGGTGAGAGGTTGCATTCCTGCGTTACTCTTTCATTTATTAATCTCTAATACCCCGAAAACAGCACAGTTGGCCTCTTACATCGGGTGTGTTAACAATGGACGAACACAGACATCCGTGTCCTGAGAGGTGTAAAATCCACTCGGGCGGGACTCGAACACGCGACCCTCGGATCGGCAGACCACGACTTTAACCCGTCACCACCCTTTTATTAATTTTTGGTTCTGTTTGCCATCCATCATTGTCTACAGCTGACAAGGCGTTCATGGAAAAAAGACAAATGCTGTGCTTAAAGAAGATAGGACTACAAACCAGGAAATATTATGTGAAAACATTTCGTGGGACTTAGCACTCTATGAATCGGAGGCATAGAACATTGGAAATGCTGACCAGAAAAGGAGAGAAACCTTAGAAACCTGGTGCTGGAGGAAAAGGCTGAAGATTAAATGAACTGACAAAATAAGAAGTGATAAAGTTTACTGAAGAGTAGAAGAGGAAAGGACCATATGGAACACCATGCAGAAAAGGAGAACCAGATGGATTGGAAACACCCTAAGATACAAGCATGGATTTGAGAAGAACATAATTGAAGGTTAATAGAGGGAAAAGTCCCCAGAGGAAGACACAGGAATAAGTTCATGAACCAAATGAAGAGCAAAGTATACAGGAAAAGCTATCAGGAAGTAAGAGAACTAGCATTAGATAGAGAAGGGTTGAGGGCTGCAGTCAACCAATCCAAGGATTGAATGACCAATGAATGAATTGTCTACAAGACTAGCAATTTTTTTATTAGCAATAACTTAATCTTTCAAGATCGGTGAAGAGCATTGCCGGCGTCCAACTGGCGGCACGCAGTGTGTCACGCAGGTGCTCAGATGTCATTCCAATCACAGTCACCAGCAGACGTTTTCATCTCCCAGTCTCGCATATCCACCCAAGCCGTAACATATCGCTTAATCTTACACCCCGCCCTATTGTGTGAAGGGACTGCTGGGGTCAAATGGGTGGGGGAAGGGGGGGAACGAGGGAGGGAGGGAGGGTGGAGACCCTTTCTCTTTTTTACTTGCCTAACCTCTCACACCACCCCCCTTCCCCTCTTCTTTTCTCTCTCTCTCTCTTTTAAAAACACATTCTCTCACACAAACACACCCAACGCGAACACACATACACGAACCCTTGATTCCTCCTCCATCCGCTGGCAAGAGGAGGGGGTGGAAAAAAGAATACATCGTCGATAGATCATTCTTTCACGTGCCTCACATTCGGGATCAAAGCCTGCGAGCAGGAATCGCGTCTGATGTACACGTATATATACATATGTACATATGTGTGTATATGTATATATATTTTTGTGTGAAAAAAGGGACCAGAAAAATCCTTCAGTGGGATTTTCAGGTTGCCACCTCGATGTTCTGTTACACGGAGGGAAAGGTTTTTACTGTTTGACAGGCACCGAAGAGAAAGAGAGAGAGAGAGATAAGAGGGAAAAAATGGAAACGACGGGAAACGTACTCTCTGCCAAATTTATGGGATGGGAATTAACGTTTGTCGAAGAGGAAATAAATGATTGCGAGGATCCATTACGAGCAATGAATCCTCTATAAAGATTTTCGCGCCCAGTTTCCCAATCCGCGCATGCTATTCATCCTCCACCTTTTAAACAGCTGCACTGAAATGGATGTAAAGCGTGCGCATTCGAGATCAATGGACTGAAAATGCTTTTTCCATTTTTTATGGTTTTTCATATGGGCTCAGTCGGCGGAATATCTCGTTTCCCATTTGAAAATATTCATGTTTAAATGGTAGAGAATTGCGGGAGAGTTCCCGTCCAATAAAAATTATTAGTGGCCGAATGGTGGGAGTAATAATGAAAATTTTCTATTTTTCTGTGTAAAATGCATCTATGTTCGAAAACCTAAAATTAATCCCAAGGGAGGGTTCTGAAAGCGTCACATACTGATGGAAGGATAAGATTGGGAATCGTTTAAGATTCGAACGCTAATCGCTAGGCTTGGATTAGTTCAGAAACTCCGTTCATTCGAGTTTCAAAACGACACGCGAAAAATAATGCTTTATTCCTGCGCTCGTAAGAGTGACATGGCAATAACGGTACCTAGCCAAGCTGGCAAGTTCAACAACATCTCTTTTCTCGCAATATTAGTCATTTTAAAAAAGACAGAGTTACTTAAACATATGACATATAGTTAAAACAAAAGTCATCTCTGTTCTCTCTATCTCCTTTTTCCCACCCCCTCCTCTTCCATGGCTGGTTTCCTATCACACCCTGCCACATGCCTCTGCGTCGGCTTGCAGTATGCAGATATAAAGTGTTTCGTCTGAACACATAATTTCTGTTGGTGTGTAATTATTATTAAAATGATATTCACTTAAATTTTGTGTTTCCGAGCGAAATACTCAAGGAAAATGGCTGGTGTATATTGGCAAAGATCTCAAAAATATGGCTGTAAGTGGCTGATATCTCGTTACCTATGGAAATATGAGATTTTTTCGTTGTCATTAGACAAAATTCTTCCAGTTATATGCCAAGTGATATGTTGCTCAAACAAACCTAATATAAGTATAAATTGATATCCTAAACGCCATTATCATTTGTGCAGTTTGCGTATTTCTCTCTTCCTGATGACTGCAAGAACGTTCCCTTTGTAGCTCGCATGCCATTTATGAGTAGAACGAATAATTTTAAATGCGGAGGAGTGTTTCTGCACTGGGGATAAACGGAACCAGAGAGAAAGAGGGTGGGGGAGAGAGTTCTTCGCAGACAACATTCTCTCGCGTAAAACTTTCCGGGCCGTTTCGCTTGTTGATATCGGCGAGGGCACCGCGGAAGGAAAAGCCGGGAGGGAGGGAAGCACTTTTACCCCGCACTCCCGAATGTGGAGGGGTGAAGAAGGGGTGGATAGGGAGAGGGGGGATGGCTAGTGGATGGATAGATGGATTTAGGTGGAAAGGGGAGGCGTGTTTCAGATGGGTGGAGTGGGGTGGATGAGAAATTGCGAGGTCGGGAGGGAGGGAAGGGGCGATTGCGGACGTGCGGTCTGAAAGCAGGTGAGCCCCCGCAATCCTCCTCCCCTCTCGCTGACCTCTCTTCTCTCCATCCCGTCCCAGCCTCTCTCCCCCCCCACGACCCCCACCCATCCGATGCCCCTCGACCCCTCTCTCACAAACACACCGGAGCAAAAGACACACAAAACCCTTTAAACCCCCTTCTCCCCGATGGGCCACAAAACGCGAATGCCTGAACCCTGGAAATGGAGGGGAGTGGGAGGAGTACGTCATTAAATTCCACGAGAGGAAGGTAGGAGAAAAATAAAGAGATCTCCCTTGCCTCTCGGTGTGTGTATATATTTCTCCCCTTTCGGATGGTTGGATGGGCGGGTGGGACGTCTGTAAGGGGCGTCCCTTTCCCCGTGGGATGTGGGTGAGGGACGTGGGAAACGGACACTCGGATGAATATGTGAGCATAGTACGTGAACGCACGGGAATGTGAGTGGGCACGTGCTCACGTACCTGCGTAGGTACCTTTTCGCACTGTATCCTTTTCGGGATTGGCAGAGTAAAAGAAAGGTAAAGTTGATGTTGAAGGATCTAGGGAAACATGCTCCTTGTTCCTCTCACGGTTCTTTGCTAGCTTGCACATGTCTTTCGCCTTATCCATTTCATGCTTCATTTATCCCTTTTGTTTACGAGTTTTGTGTGCCCCTTGTGTGTTTTGTTGGAGAGTAGTTTCTGTCGGACCTGTACAAAAAGAAAGACATCTATTCACCTATTTCATGGGTAGCTTCCACTGTAATCACCATGTTTTGCCAGATCTATTTTGCTGTGTTTTACCATTTGTTGTTGCTGAAGGACCTAGGAAAACATGCTCCTTGTCCCTCGCACGGTTCTTTGCTAGCTTGCACATGTCTTTCGCCTTATCGATTTCATGCTTCATTTATCCCTTGTGTTTACGAGTTTTGTGTGTCCACTTGTGTGTTTTGTGGGAGAGTAATTTCTGTTGCACCTGCTCAAAGAGAAAGACATCAATTCACTTATTTCTTCGGTAGCTTCCACTGTATTCTCCCAGTCCCGATCTATTACACTGTGTTTTTACCATTTACTAAGGCGTACACGTACTTCATTCATTGATCTTTGAAACACAACTTCATTGGGCACCATTTTACTTATATTCTTTTGTTTTCTCTAAAAATCATTCCTCCTTTCACTTCTTTCATTTGTATCCTTCATACAACGCTCATTGAAACACTTAACTTCATTGGATTCCATTTTACTCATATTTTTCTGTTATCTGAAACAGTAATTCCTCCTATTACTTGTTTCAAATTTGTGATCGCTGACCTATTTCGCTAATCGTATGTATACTTCATATATAATCATATATGATCTCAACATCCAACTCAATGACTTCCTCCAAAAATATCTTTTGTCCTCCCTCTATTTACCCTATGTTACAATAGATGCCATTTTTGGTACTCTGTACTTGCGAGTAAAAGCCGCCCTTGACGAATAATCCTGATATGACTTCAAGGTATACGTTGTGAGGTGACTTAATTCTCTCAAATATGAATTGCCAATTAAGACTCTCAGGCCAAACGTTCAAGCTTTCATTTTCTCCGCGTGATACCGGCGTTATTTCCACAAACAAAAGCGGGTCAACATTGTCTTCATTTATCGTTTCATCTTCTGCAAACATTCAAACAAGACGCACGGAGTCATCCTTAAGTTCATTTGTTCATCATTACCCTTCGTTTAACAGTCTTTCCTCTCATCCTTCTCAAACACGATCGATTCTTTCGTCGGCCTCCTTCACTCATTTCGCGTTCTCGAGGCATCCAGCCCTTGTTCTTGCATGTCTCGCTTGTTTCTCACACCAAACCTTTTACTTTCTCCGAATTATATTCATTTCATAGGTACTCTACACCGATAGGAGGTAGGATGTGGTGCATGCCTGTCATAAAAGTGGGTTGGAAGGGATGGATCACGAAAGAGTCGGATAGAGACGCACTAGGAGAAAGGAACCTATGACAAGGAACCTCAACATATGACGGATATGAAGAATGCCTAAGGGGAAGTGCGGAGAGGATACTAAAATGGTGCATTATATTGCTTCAAGAACAACAATTCCTCAAGCCATTAAATGCGAGGCATGAAAGTGCACAAGTTAAAACTGTGTGCTTATTTCATTGTGGTGCGCAAATTTTAAAGTTTTTTTTTTCTTTCCGGACGATTCTGTTGGCCCGTATGTCCCTCGTATCCCGATCGGCTGCTAAGCTTGTCATCAGGTTTTCCTTGGACAGGACCAACAGAACATACATCCATGCCCTGGGTGGTGAAAAACCCACCCATGCGGGACTTTAACCCTCGACCCTCAGTTTAGCTGGCGAGGACTTTACCCTGCTGTGCCGCCCCCGGGAGTTATCATATAATAATTATTGAATTAGAGATATGACTGTATCACCATCTCGCGTTCACATATTCGCGCATGCATTCTTGCAATTCACCGGTTTATACGTCACAATTTGAAATGCAAGTTTGCACGTATATCACAATGCGCAATTACCTGCCCCATGTAAAATGGGCTTAAGTGAATCAGTAGAAGATGAACCACGAATAACATAAAAATTGTCGCAATACTCTCTATCAGCTACAGAGGATAACATTCATCAAATTTTCTCCTACTCCGACCACACCATTTAACAATCAAGTTCATTTTGATCCTCCTCTAAGTTCCATGGTGAAGGTAATTGAAAAATTATTCTAATGCAAGCGTTCTCACAGTTTCATAAGCATGTAAATAGTTCGATTCAAAATGGCTAGTCGAATCCTTGGATTAGCAACGGGAATGGGGAGAGTGAAATGATCCACTTTTTGCGATCACCGTTGTGTGCATTACACTAATAACTTAAGGCAGGACGTTCTCGTGGACAAGATGAGTCATTTCTGCACATGACGTATCCGGATGACGATGAGCTGCGGACCCGTCGAGAATCAGAATAGGAATAATGGATTAAAGCTCCCATAATTTAGTTTTATGCATCTGCAGAATGGAGAGGAGTAGATATTATCAGATTAGATATGTAATATACAATTTAATTGCTAAGTAATGTTATGTAATATAATTTACATGTGATAATTAGTAAATGAGTAGTATGCTGGAGCTTTCAAGTGACGGAAATGGCTGTAAATCGGAATATACACCCGATCGCCGATGTCGGAAGCTCTACAATTTCGAGGCGAGCTGAACAAATGGAAAGTATATGTATAGCTTGACTTGACAAAACGACGTCATGAAAACATGACTAGTGTATTTTTTTCAATTATATTTACCACCAACGTCCATGAGCTGACAGAGCATGCGCCGATATCCTCATCCGGTAGCATTTCATTTCATGTATCAACCTTCATGGGGAAATCTTCGAATATTGCCGTGCCTAAATAGAAAGCCAACTGAGTATACAATCTTGTTTACAGCGGAAATATTACCCTCAATAACGATTAATTGACGCACGAAAGATGAAACTCTTAACATTTTCGTCCTAAACTTTATCTTGCCTCTAGCAAACCATGGCCCGCTTCACGAAAAGTGCAGAATATTTTGACGGTTCGTGTCATTAAAACAAAGGCCACCGTCGTGGAATATTCAGTCACGTGATTTCATTTCCAAAACGGTATTGACTTGTTTTTTAATGGCCTACATTTCTGACTGCGAACTGTGCTTTTATATCGTCGCGCTCAAGATACATCAATATGGTGACTAAAAAATCCTATTCCCTCATACGTTTCCTCTCATTGCTGTTGCATACAAATCTTCTTCTTCTTCTTGCTTGAGCGCTACAAGCCTCTACTGGTTTTGGTCTCTTCAACAGATACTGCCCATCTTCTTCTATCTCCGACTAGTTCTGCCCAGGCAACTATATTTCACCATCTCTCCATCGTTTCCTGCGTCTTTCTCTGGGCTCCTTCTATCTGGCGTCCGTTAAGGAAGTTCTCTTTGCCGTCCTAATATCTGCCATGCTTGCAGCATGTTCCTGCCATTGCATTCTTTGTGATTTTCATAACAGCATTTTAGTAGTTAACTTTATTAGCTCATTTATTTCTGCTTTTCTCTGTATTCTCCACAGACCTCCGTCCTGTATTGGCCAAATAAATCATTTATTACTTTCTTTTCGAATATTTCCAGTCGTTCTATGATATTCAATTACGACATAGTTTTTAAATACACTATGATCTGGCGCTTGATGTGTTCCAAACTAAGCCACGGCGCGCACAGTGGGCTCAAATCGGAAAAAGCTGACCAAAAATCAAAATTTCAATATTTTTATATATTTTCAACAGTTGTTTTATTGTTCCCCTTTACGTATTCTATAAGTTGCATCCCCAAAAGGCTTCATTCTGCTCTCTGTTAACTAAGCGATAGCAATCAGTCAAAAGTCAGCTGCGGCGTTCGATGCGCAAACAATGCGCGCCTCGCCACCAGCCTTGCCGTAGTATCTGCATGGTTGTGAACATGGACGGAGGAAGAAGTGACGAGAGACAGGCAGAGGAATTTTAGTGATGGGGACGTGGGCGGTATGGAGGGCGTGGGAGAAAAAGGATGGAAGGCAATGGAAGAAGGAAGAAGTGTGGTGCTTACGGCCTCCACCTCCTCTTCTCCCGTGAGGCTGCGAGGGAGGAGGCGGAGAGGTGAAATGGGAGCCGGGGAGGGAGAGGGAGAGAGGAGAGGAGGAGTAAAGGGTAAATAGGAGGGAGGGGTGTTTAAGGAGTCGGTTTGAGTATCAGGAGTGGGTGGGTGGGGGGGATGAGGGCATGGAGAGAGTCGAAAGAGGGGAGAGCGCCCAAACGTCTCGGGAGTTCTCCCTCCTCGGCGAAAGCGGAGAGGAAAAGGGTTCGGTGCCGGACGTGCCGGAGGGTCGCGTTCCGAGGGAGGTCCGTCTGGGTGTGGACGTGGAGACGCGGTAAAGGAGCCACGAGGCGCGTCCAGCTTATTACAAATGAGGAGAGAGAGACTGTGGAAATGTACTCATGTTGAAAATTTTTTGCGCCAAATATAACTTAACCATTGTGGGAATCTAGCTCATTTTCGACCATTTAAGCAATGTTTTTTTTTAGCTCTTACCAGATGAAGTCTCCCAGCCAAAAAACTTGGGTCATAAAAATGTTATAAATCTTTTATGGAAGACAAAGTAATTCATTCCGTTATAAGGAATTCCACCAAGTTAATGCCAAAAACATTAATTCTAGTTGCAGGTACTAATCACCAATCAAAATGCTTAGGTAGCTGAGTTCATCCCGATTGTACTGTTTGCCTCTTGAAGTCAGGGACGTTGATACCATAGACCAGTTTTACCAAACTTTTTGAGGCACAGCCCCCTTTTTTACACAAATTTGTACCCTACGGCCCCCAACCGTAAACTTAAAAATTGTAGGCTACATGACCAAATGAGGAAGATTATAAAAATAGCAGTCAAACAATTAGGCTTACATTAATTTTTATTTACAATCAAATAGAAAGAGGCTTTATTTATCCTGGGACATGATATGGTATCACTCAGTCAAAAACTTGACCCTAACACCCCCGTGCCGACCCCTAGTTTCTATTCAAACCCCCCTCCGTAGACTAATGCGCCGCCCTCCAAGGGAGGGTCGCGCCCTCTTTGGGAACTACTGTCCAAGACGAATCCTATGATAAATCAATCAAATATATTATTATCCTTCGCTTAACTATGTTTAGATTCTATAATCAAGCGGGGATCAATGTGATCTTCGTGGCAGTAGGTAGCTTATTTGGCAGCTATACTATCAAAACATCCAGGGGTGTCACATAGGAATGATACGGTAAGCTGAAGTCGTCAAATGGAAAATTTACATTTTGCCAGTCCGGGCGAATTAAAATTAGTGTCGTCACCAAATGAAATAATTGGTAGATATTTACTTAGTACTCACTTATACATACGTATTCTTGCTAACTCTGGGCAGTCTACTGACAGGCTGGCAATAGACTCTTATCTTCCCTGCAGGTGTAATCCTTTGCTCGGACTATACCCTCCTCATCAGTCTTAATTACGATCGTTTTGATGTGCACTGACAAGTTATCTTTTGAGGCTCTATTGGCTTTTCTTAATTAGTGCTAACTAGTTAAATGCTCGAGAGAAGAGACATGGGCCATTGGGATGAGAGCTCACGTCTGAGGTTTCCATTGGGACGTCGGAAATGCCCCCTATGGGATAGAGGTGAGAGGCCTCTACCTAATTCCCCCTGATCAATCCTTCCAATAACTACTTGACTCCTTCTTCTTGTCCTTTACTTTAACTTAATTCAATTAGATCTAGTAGACCGTGCGACGTTAAAATTAAGGGTTACAATATTTATCGGTTACTTACTACCCTCTGTTCCCCATTTGCACTATGGAGAAGGACGGTTCCTTAGATAAACTGACTAAAGCTCTCAGTGCAATATCGGAGGATCCGGATTCGAGTCCCGGACTTGACGAATAATGTTTCCCTATCGGAAATTGTTATTTATGTTCTCTTGTGGGTGGTTTCGTTTAAGTTATACCGTGGATAGTCCCTGATATCATCAAAATATGTTTCCATTTCTCCCAAGAAACCAAGTTGCCGCAGATATTCAATTAATCCGGCGATTCACATCTTCCCCAGCCACTCCACGGATCATTTCCTCCCTCTCAATCTTCGGCCCTCACTTTTTACTCATTCAAACTACCTGTTTAGTCAATTTTAACCTTATACTCGTTGCAACTATAGCAACGATATTCGTCTATGTCTGTTTTGTGTCGACTCCTCCACACTCTGGTATCATTTTCTGGAACTGGTCCGTGGATTTTTCTACGGTACCTCCTCTCATAAATAGCAAGTTTAGTTAGATGATGCTACCTGATGCTTTAGCATTAACAACCGTAGAGAATTATCGGGTGAATAGGGATTTAATCCCTTTCTTCAGTTAAAGATGATGCTCAGCGTCGAAACCATTGTTGTTAAATTATGTCATTTTTGTCCTCATTTCTTCGTGTGGAATAATTGAGGTGAATGCCCGTATTATATCCATTAGCAGAAGAGTAAACGTGGTTAATTTATCCCGCTCCATGAGTTGCAATCAACACCTTTCTACATGGAGGAAGGAGTTCAAAAAAATGTTGAATTCTTTCCCGAGCGTTCATTAATTCTAGAGCTGGGATGATAAGCCCTTTTTCCACCGCGCTCTAGAAACCGTAACCATCCAAAGGAAGGTGTGGTTCGGGGGGAATTAGGCAAGGAAGGAGGAGAATGGAGAACTCGAGCTCAGGAAGAGAGGAAGAGGAGGGGGAGGCGCTAGAATTGTTCTTCGTGGCGACTGACCCTCAGTCCCTCCTGCGGACATTTTTTATTCAGCTCCTCTCTTGACCTTCACCGGCCTCGATGGGTTGAGAATGGGTGGAGGTTGGATAAGGAGAAGAGCAGAGGGGGTGTGGAGTAGGGGGTCACGGAGAGAAGCGAGCAGAGACACCTTGTTGCGAACAAAGAGAAAAGGTGATACTACTATGCCAGACCCAGTTTGTTGGCTTTAACTAATGATAAGCTCGTTGATGAACCTTATTTCCTTGACTATGACACTCATTAGTCATGTCAATTTATTGTAGAAACCGATTCAGTTACGAGTAAAACTATATAATGCAACAAAAAGTCTTTGAGTCACGTTTGATATCAATTTACCGCAAGACTGACGCGGCATTGCTCATTGAAATCGACCGTTAATGCACTGCGTTGCTTTGGAAACAACGAAATACAAGTGCTAAATTTCATACGGCGAATGAGTTAAATTCAAAATAGATTAGTTGGACTCAAGAACATTCCTAATAATTCAATATATAGAAATGAGCTTTTTAAAAGCGAATCTCGCTATTTCTTGGCAATTAACAGCTTATTTATTTTGAATAAGGGAATTCAAAATTTAACGGATGTGTAAAAATACGCAACCAAGTTCAAAATTCGTCTATGCTGCATGAATCAATCAGCCTATTATTTTTATAAGTTTTCATTAATCGATGTGTTTAATTTTTTTCCAGAATACATTTCATCCTGTGATTAAAAAAATTATTTACATTTTATATATATATATATATATATATATATATATATATATATATATATATATATATATATATATATATATATATATATATATATATATATATATATAATAGTTGATTGCTTCGATTGATTTTTTTCGCTTCTGGTAATTGGAATTTATTTTGATTAGCGTTTTAGGCTCTGAACGACCATAGCCACCTTGCGGCTATCACCATGTCTTTTGTTTCCTAGGAATTGTGGAAAGGTATTTTTTCATGTATGGTCCTCTTGAGAAATCAATAATGGAAGAACAATTTGTTTTTCCCAGTAGAATAACCAGTGTTTATCAATTCGATTCGGGCATATCATTCGGAAATTCTGGCAGAAAATAAATTGACACGTATTGACCCGCAGAAATAAAGTTCAAAGTCACCGTTGGTTGAGTAGCTGGTTTGGGATTTTGGGCTCTATTGTGGGGTAATTTTTAGTAATATCTATTTCACTGCACTCTACTCTGGCGCCCTATGATCACCGAAAGAAATAGATCAGCTCTAACCCACATTTCTGACGAGGCTCAACTCCTGAAACCGACGCGACGTTTGCGGCCTTTAGAAACTGAAAGATTTTCAGGATAAAAAAGTTCGGACGGATTTCTTTGAATTTATACTATTGAGACAAAAGGAAGCAGTACTCGGAAGCGGTTCTGACTTACGTCCTCGCAAAATGCAAAAGTTTTTTTAAAACACTTTGAGGGTGGTCTATTTCATAGTCATTCGTTAGCTCCTGGTGGGTTATTTTTCCTGTTTTTTGAGAAATCTGTCAGTAATATACCTCGAGTGTTACACAATTGTTTTATTTGTCAAATTATAGATCTTAAATACTTCTTTGGTAATTATATAAAAATAGAACCACTATTTTTCTTTGGCAAAAAAATTCTTTACCGTTCTTTTTTTCAAAAACTATTCAGTTATTATTCAGTTAACTTTATTATTCAATTTATTCCTAATGCATAACGATAAAACATGGTTGAATGGTAATCTAACATTCATAGATAAACCATCTCTCTCTTTCTCTCATCTACTTTCTCTCACTTGTTTTACAGAGGCACTCGAGATTGTATCGCTGCCTTATATTTTACTGGGAGATTGACTGGGAGACTGGGAGATTTGACTGAAAATTATGATGAAAATTTTATCTTCTTCGGCAGGAAGATATTCAAATTACCACAGTTGTGGATAGAGGAAAACTCTTGCATTTTTCTTATTTTATTCTGCATAAAATCGAAAGCTTTGAGACGTTGAATCTTTGGATCCTGCCATCTAGACTCACTGCTCAATTCCACTCCAACACTTTCTCACAACTTGGTGAATTGTTTTCTGTTATCGAGTACTTAATAATTGGATCTGGTCACATTCCATAATTAAATGAGTATTCCATCAGGGGTATTAAAACTTCTCCCTACGGAATAGTAAGTAATAATTAACCATCATATAAGTATTTCATTTATCAATGAAATAGACCATTGTTTATTCTTCGTGTGTAAGCGAGATAAGTTCTATTTCTATTAAAATCAGTGGTGATGGAGGAAGAAATGAATACTGTCATTATGGTGGGTATTTTATTGTAAACTTTCACTTGAAAATCAATGCCTTAGGTAGTGAATTTATAATGACACCACCTGTATACCTGTATGTGTACTTAATATACAAGTGTACATGATGATGACGTAGTAGCGTTGAAACTAGTTGTGCCAATAAAAAACTCTGGGGATTGAAACATAGTTGGTATTATCACTATTAATTCAATAGTGGAATTCCACAAGGTTAAGCCTGAAAGGATTGAATTGCCTCAGATTTTTAAATGACGAAAAACTGTTAAAATATTGATGCTTAAAGAGAGTATTTATTTTGCAATTCCGCGATTATTATCACATACCTATTTATCTATAGTCTCCCTTCATTTCTTCCACCATTTTCCATAGCACGAACACCATTTTGTGGGCTCCAGGAAAGTTTAGTGCAGGGAATGAGAAAAAGTTTCGTGAGATTTATGATAAAAAATTATATCATATACTTTCGTTGAAACGAGATCCAGTGTGAAATAAATTGTATAACGGTTTCATGGAATCAACTCCAGTTTTGGGAAATGAGCGGTAGTTTTTCTCTCAGACCAAGGACTGCAACTTTGGGGACCTCTTTCGACGTTTAGGTACTTTTTTTGGAATCCGGGCTCCTCGTTCTCCAAAAACCTTTTTGGGGAAGTTGAACAGATTTCCGCTGACTTCCTTTTTTTCTCGGTCCGTTGAAATGGCTGAGGGCATCAAGAGTTCTTTTGTCGGTGATGAAAGGACGAAAAGTTTTGAGGAAAATTTGGCTCCCACAGGAGATTATTGCCATGCGAGCTAGAAGAGGTTCTTTTAACTGGCGAATCGTTTTAAATAACGAGGTTTTTCCCCCTTCCGTGGGCTTCTTTATTCAGCCCGTTTTTTTTAGACGTACATTTCCTGGATTTTTATTATTTTCGAACTCAAATTTCTGTCGGAGTAGAACCCAGCAATGCGGAACTAATGTCCGTTTGATTTTTGCCATATTCTTTTGATTTATGTCAGCTGCGAATCTTCGACGATACGTTTGATGATGAAATAAGCGAAGCCATTAAGGGATGATTCCGGGAATTGCGGTATTGCGGTATTGCGGATTGGGGATTCCGGTATTGGATTACTGATGGTGCGCGTAAAAAAACTCTGCGATTGAAGTTTTCTGCAAACTCGTTTGGAAGTTTTTCTTTCTAGGAGCCCGTCAAGTTTCATAATTTCATTGGGATACTGAAAGTAACTAAGTAGTTTTACCTGCTATAAAATTGTGGTCATTCATCGGAGCATTATATGGGACGCGTAGCGTGTTATACCTACTGGTTACTGACACTGGAAGGTTAGGTTGATTGTAGCAGTTTCCAAATCCAGCAGCAGAGTACCAAATTTCCATCCTAAACACTGGAATTTTAGTCTCAGCAGTGGCAGAGATTTTTCATAAATCTTATAGAATCCCAACTGGAATACGGAGTGGAGTACATATTCATGCGCAGTTTTCCTTTCGTCGGATAAAAATAATGTGTTGGACATGATGGCACCTTTCGCTTATAGAAGATTAAATCCTTCGCATATTTGCTTTCCACCCATCTCCGGAGAATCGTATCTTTTTCTTATAACCCTTTTATCTATGATAGCCCGAATAATGGTGATTGATAGTTCCTTACTTTAAAAAAGATGCGAAAACAACTTCAATAATTAAACAAAAGATTCGTTCATCAGCTAGCAACGGATATTTTTCTCATGAAAGAAATCATTCACTATGAAAAAAATTCTGTCATGCACAATAGAAATTATATTTACCTCAAGGAAGAGATACATTCACGCGTAGGGTAACGCTGTATGGCTCAGATACATCAACCATTGCAAAGTGGAGAATTGAGTCTCGAAACTCTGCGGTGGAGGTAGAGGCTAAAGGTCAAACAGACGGATACAATCAGAAACAAGGGAGTGTACAGTAGAATAAGAGAGAAAAACTTGTCGATCATTATCAGAAAGATAAATTCCAGATAAATTATCCACATTTAACAACAGGACGGATTGCCTAGAATTATGCTATGTATAGGAAGAGAAAAATTCACGATGGTGACCGAGAGATTGAGGGAGAAAAAAACTAAAATCCAAGAGGCTGGCTAAAATGGGATAGGAAACAGGAAAGCTGAGGAGTCATGAAGGAATAAGCTGGAGACAGGTTACAGTGGAGGGCTCCAGCCAACCTTAGGATCGAATGACTAATGATGGTTCATTTTCTGGGCCATATGTCTTTTACATGTTTATGATTGGTGCGACTTAGGCGGAGAAATATTGAACTTCAACTCAATTCCTCTGCTGAGTTAGGGATATGAATAACCATAGCGTCTTCTACTCAAGTGAGTTCTTTTTCGTGTACGTGAAATTTCTTTTAGACTGCAATTGATGAGAATATCGATCTCCTTGGATGATTTTTGGAGAGCTCTTCCTTTTGAATCCTTCGTTGGGAAAAGAGCCAAGGTTGGGTGACGTAACGTGTTTTTTTAAATAAAAAATAATTGAAATACGCTTCGTACTGGGCAAAATATCTCCTCATGAAAGTCCTCTTCACCGTGCCCTCAGGCCACCTGCGCACGCTTCAGGTCATCCATGGGGAAGATATATGTATGACCTTCGTTTTACAATCTTTTCGTTTCGTCGGCCGCTATCTTTCTTCAACCCACCTACCTTCATCCGCTCAGCTGGATTTCGCTATTAATTAATAGAATGGAGAATAACTCAAGCCACAATTCTCGCAGTAAGCCATCTCATGGACCTGTGGTAAGTTTATCAGGGATGCACCAGATGCTTGGTGGTAAGTCGCCCATAAGTGCCCATAGACGAATAATTTTTCCCTGCATGTGCCGTATAGGGTGAAAAATCCTCAATATATCATGATTAATATGGTCTTTCAATAGCCACTGGTCGGCCAAACGCCCACTTTGCTTCTAAACATTTTGAGGGCACTGCCTTGAGCGAGATAACACCATCAGGATCAGTTTTAAATTCTATGGTTTAATATTTGTTGTGTGAAAACCAAAAGTAATACGACTTCCCATTCAAAGCGTTTTCGTCCACTAACCAACAGTGTTCTGCACCATACAAGACCCGAGCTCTCAGTTGACGTATAGTTAACAGAAAGGCAACGTTACCTTGCGGTTAACGTTAACCGGACGTCATAAAACCAGGTCTTACCTATCTGTCACCTATGGAACCTTGTGATACTTAAAGCATTTCTTAGGGACAATCGATAGTTGCAGATTATAAATAAACCAGCGCTCTAAAAATATGGTAAAGCTATTATTGCTTCCATTTTACAAAAATTGAAAATTATTTTCATTTCCATGATAGAGTTTTGCTGTCATTGTTGGAGAAGCTAAGATATGTTAGACAAATACATATTTATGGGGTTTTGAATAGTATAACAGGCTTGAAAGACGCTGTAGTAAATAAAAAACTTTTACTCGGGGATTTGCGCAATTAGGCCACCTGCAAAAAGTACTAACCATCTTTAGTGATAACAGTTGCGGTATCCAATTTTTTGCGGAAAATATAGAATTTTAAACTAAATATAACATTCTCATGTGTTCCGAAATGCAGTCGCAGCATTTTATTAAATGTTGTCTCCCGGAAAAACTACAGAAAACCAGGCAAATAGAGGAGGTGGTCTGTACAATGGCCTCGGATATGGGAGGTTAGGAGTGGTTAGGAGTGGTTCGGCCCGAGTCCAAGAAAACTCTTTTGCATCTGGCAATCTCCTTAGTAATTATGTTTATAATATATTCCACCCTGCTATTTCAGGGTTTGCAGAACGTGTTTGTCGTTGAAAAAAATCGCCTTCAAACTTCAATAAAAAATTTAGTATGAATGCCCACCTGATTGTGATTCTCACTCAAGGCTATCTTCAAGGAGACAATTTAGTAGATGCCAATCTAATCCTAAGATCGCATCAGGGGGAGGGGTCGTGCAGTAGCGGGACTCTCTCCCACTCGGCCAATCAATTCCCGCCCGTCCCTTCCCTTCCTAGCTGAAACATTCACCCCCCTTCCACCGTGCCCTCCCCCTTTCCCATGTCATTTTTTCTTCATCCCTCCCAAACCATCCCTTTCGGAGGGACGAGAGAGGAGATGACAAACCTGGAGGACGAGAGCAGCTTGTCCCTTCTTCCTCTCATCCTCTTGCTCCCAATAAACTATGCATTAAGGGTAATATGGCGTTCCGCGTCTTTGCGACTACTTGTGTCCCTATACATATATCCGTCACATTTACATCTCCCTTTTCCTTTCCCTCTTTCCTCCATTCCTGTTCGTTCCCTCTCTTCCCCTTCTTACTCTTCTCTCATCTCACACTAGTACAACCCCTCCTCAACTCTCAAAACTCCCACTTTCCTCCCTCCCTCTCCGAGCTCCGCCATGTGCTCGAGAGGTTTCTCTCTCCCACTCCTGGACTACACTCCGTGCATATTTTTCTTTATTTAGTTCTCAGGGACTACTTCACAACGGAAGAGGAGAGGGCTGGAAGGTGTAAGTGGGCTCGGTGAGTATAGAGGGGGTGGAAAGGGGGGAGTAGTTGTCGCCGCCACCGTCGCCGCTCACAATAGGAACTCGTCGTCAGGTTACAACTCATCCGATGGCCCTGACCTTGTGTGTCTCGCCCGGATTCGCGAGTTTTTATTTCTCCCTCCTGTCGCATCGCACACAACTTGTTTCATCTCTCCGCGATGCCCGTCATGCTTTGGGGCTGAGAGAAGGAGCGAGGGTGAGAGAGAGATATGGATATCCCTACGTGTGCACAAGAGACCGCAATGCGCTCAGCTGAACCCGTAGTTCCGTTTCCTGCTAACCATCTAAAGCAGTGTCTCGGGTTGAGTCTCTTGAGTGTGATGTAATTTTTCCGCCTTTGCAGTCGGGAGGTTTTTCTTCCTCCGTGGCTTTCTCATGACACTCCTTTTTTTGACCGGTAAATACTATCCTTTTGAGCAAGTTCCCACCTGCAGTGAGCTCGTAGACAGAATGATTACAATTTCGTTTTCTGATCTGGAATTATCTGATAAGATTATTAATTTCGTTGGATCTTCGGAAAATCAGGCGTTGGCTGCTCGATCCCCGAAAGGATTGCCAGCTTTTTTGTATATATTATAATTTTCGTGAGAGCAAAACAAAATTAAGATAATTTATGAAAAATGGAAGTAATTTGATTCTCTAGGGCAAAGAAAGCGAGGCTGGTCATAAAAGAAGGCTAACACTATCTTAAGTAAGTATATCAATTTATTTACTAAGGTAGTACGTAGGAAGATGATTGGCACTGTGGCCAAAACATTAGGGGGAGAGTAACGCAAGCTTAAGACGGTTTCATCGAAAGGAGGGAGCAGATGATAGGAATTTCTGGCAAGAAAGTAAGGAAGAGTCTGGAGAAGAGTTTTATATGGACAGTAGCGTCGTATGGGGCATGGAAGTCGCATACGAGAAAATTCGACGAAAATAGGCTGTGGGTGTGGAAGAGGATGTGCAAGGTGGATAGAAGACGAATGTGTCAATGCTTGGTATGATTGGTGAGAAAAAGTCACTTCTTGGGAAGATCAGGAGGCGGAAGAGTAGGTAGTTTAAAGAGGCAATGAGGAGCGAAGGGTATCTTATGGCCGTGACAGAGGGGGAGATGTTAAGCGAGCGGGGTAGAGAAAGGAAGAGAATTGTCTTTATAGGTGGGATGAATTGAGGCCAGACGCATGCTGAGTTGAAGGAGCAAAAGGAGTAAAGAGATGCAAGACCGCGGCTGTAAAAAATAAAAGATATTTTTGTATTTATCGTTGGTCGTTCAATCCTATGATCGACTGCAGCTCTCCACCCTTCCCTTTCTGATGCTAGATCCCTTACCTCCTGGTGTCCCTTCCTATTACCCCCTCTATCTCTTCCTGGCATCCTTTCTTCTTCATTTGGCCCATGAGCTTGTCGCTGGATCTTCTTCAGGGAACTTTTCCCTCTATTTTACCTTCAATTATGTTCTGCGGCTAGTTTAGTAGTTCTTTGAAAATGTCGATAGTAAACACCTTTGTGTTTGAAGTTTTGAAGGAGGGCTTTATTCCGTGGACTGTAGCGCTCGTAAACTGGTGCCTCTGGCATAAAATGCACGGTTACTGTCAGGACAACTTGCTCCTTAAAGCCCTCATTAGATTTGCAGTGTAAGAGCACGCCGCTTCCGCCTGGGTAGCTTAATTGGTTAGAGCACTAGCCGCGAATTTGAGGGATCTGGGTTCGATTCACAGTCCAGGCGAATGATTTTCCCACTGTGAATTTTACACAATTGTTCATTTATGTTCTTCACAAACCCATAGGGTCTTTTGGTATGTCCAGTCCATCTGGTTCTTCTTTTCTTTATGGTGTTCCTTGTGATTTTGTCCTCTTCTACTCATCTGTACACTTTGTACACACATTTTAGTATTGAACCGAACAAAAATTAGAGGCAGTTTTGGTGATTTCAGTCAAATTTTGAAAATTTGAGTTAAAAATTCTTACACAAGATATTATCCGATTTAGAATAAAATTGTACCAGTTATTTTCTATGTGGGTGGGACACTTTTGCCGGGTGAGATATCCCGCTTCGAGATAAAAGTGGCCAAATGACTTACCCTATTATTTTACTCTCCTCAGTTAACACCTACCATAACCAGTAGACCTCCTTAACAGTTATAGTGCGTCCTCTATTAGGACGAGTTTCTCATTTTCCTCGAAACGAAACTCTTTGGCCTCTTTTATTTACCTCTGTTTCTTAATCCTTAGTGGTAGTAATTAATTATGACATTTTCCGTTGTTTTCATCTCCAATCTTTCCATGTCATATCCTTTAACGCGTCATTCTTCCACGACTTTTACCCGGGAATGTTAGCTCTTGCAAAATTTCATTTCCGTGCGAGCGGGGATATTTGTGGCCCATGCACATGTACCTCCCCGTGAATCATTTCTCACCCGGTGCTCGGTCGGCCCATCCGAGGCAGAAATGCGAGCTGATCATCATTCTCTTTCCGTCCCCCTTCGCATCGCTCAGCTTCGTCGCGCTTTCTCTTTAAAATTTCTGTCCCCCCAGTGATTCATCACGGAGCATTCTGCCGAGGTATCGTATTATAGGCGGAAAGCTTGTTCGAGGATTTAAATCAGTGTTTGAGTGGATATTGCATTTCATATTGGCAAATAATTCTGAAGTTTAAAATTTGCATTGTGCATGGGTAATTTTACGCGTGTTTCTGAGGAATAAAATCATTCAAATACGTTTTTAGCCAAAATGTTTCTCGTATCAACTTGAATAACAACATGTTTAAAAAATGACGGAATCAGGTGTGATATGGTGGGGATAATCTGACCCAATAATGGGTAGAGTAAATTTTATAGTGTCCAAATTATTGCAGAAATGCTGTGAAAATAAAAAGTTAGCTATTTTCAGGATTGGCGCAATTCATCTATGTTATTACATCAATCCAAATCGCTGCATATTTCCATTAGTTCAGCATTTTAATCGCTTCTAGTTGCTCTTCTGTCTACTCAAGTCTCTCGATTATTGAGGAAAGAGATCCTAAATAGCATCTTAAAGTTAATTCTTTACTGTCTAGTGCCCTTATTGACCTTCTATTAAATTCATGTAATAGGGTAAGGATTCATTCACCAATGCTCTCATAACATCTATTGCTATTTTATATCAAGAAATCTTTAAGTATTAAAAATACATTATGTAAATTTTCGGGTACGGTATACATATTATTTAATATTCATTTATAGTGATCCTCGTTCATGCCGGATACAAAATTTCACTCTTGCCTTTTTTAGTTTCATTTATGCTCGTTGTTTCAGGCATGAAGAATAATGATGAAAAAAGTAGCACTTTACTCTTGTTGAAATATTTGTTACGCATATTCATTTACGCGCTCTTTAACCCATTTAAAGAGTTTTAACAAACAATTTTTTCCTTTAAAAAAATCACACGATGAATATTCGTTTACACGACGCGTGTTTCAGAGGCAAAAGCGCCTCCAAATTACCATGAGAGCTCAAAATTCAAGATGATATTACTGTTATGATGTGGACACATTAGAGTGAAATGTAAGCTCTAGTACAGCTCGTTATGGGCTAATTAATTTTATCTCAAAGTAAGCTAACCTCTGCTTATTTCATGCCTTTGAAAGTGAATACCATATGGTAAAAATGGCATTTCAAATTGTTAAAGGCGACCATTTTTGATCAATTATGGAATTTCATTCAGGTAGGTAGGTTGACACAGGATGAACTATTCTGTGAAATTTGTGAAGTCTTGAGAGAATCCTGGAGTTGGCATTAACTTACTTGATATAAAAAAGGGTCGTGTGCCTACGTCCCATCCGCCCAACTTTCAATGATTAGAAATAAAATAAATTATACAGCTTCCTAAATTGCGTTTTTTTGAGTGAGAATGTATGAAAATTAGAATATTATACTCCATTGGATAATTTATGCATGTTGCTGGCCATTTTTCATCGTTATAGCTATGCAGTAGGCTAGAAGAAAACGGACATAGTAGCAAAGACATATGGAAGAGAATTGTGCTAGCTAAGGAGGCGTTTAGTAATTGAAGGGAGCTGATGACGGGGACCTTGGTTAAGGATGTAAAGAAGAGGCTGGTGAAGAGGTAGATTTGTAACCTAGCGTTGTATGGGGCAGAAACGTGGACCCTCAGAGAGGACGACGAGCATAGGCTGCAGGTATCTGAGAAGGGTGGCTGCAGGTGTGGAGAAGGAAGGAGAAGGTGAAGTGGACGGAGAGGAAGACTAACGACGAAGTGCTTGAGGTGGTGGGCGAGGAAAGGAAACTTTTGAATGAAATTCGTGATCGGCAGAGTAGGTGGCTGGAGGATGTAATTAGGGGCGATGGGTTACTCAAGAATCCGATAGAGAGAAGGATGTTGGGCCAGCGGGGAAGAGGTAGAAACAGAATAGGTTTCATGGACTGGATGAAGAAGGGCAGATCGCATGCTGTGGTGAAAA
Organism: Ceriagrion tenellum; assembly: GCA_963169105.1. NCBI lineage: Eukaryota > Metazoa > Arthropoda > Insecta > Odonata > Coenagrionidae > Ceriagrion > Ceriagrion tenellum. The sequence continues at coordinate 102,753,648 of OY720632.1, read as the reverse complement.
AGGATATACTAGAGATAGAGGCCCCGGAAAGTGTAGAAAACCGGGAGGAGATTCTCTGACATTCAATAAAACCTACCATTACCGATAGAACACTTAATAAAAGTAACTCACTAACTAATAGGGAAGATCATACAATAAAATTAAAAGACACTTGGGAGATCAATGGGAATTTATGAGTAATGGTGAATTAAAATGTGCAACTTTCCACAAAAAGAGAATTTACTTCTTAGATAATGGTGGTGTATTTACATTGAAATCCATTTCGGAATAGAATTTTATTTTGTGGAACGTTTTATTGCTTCATTTAATGGCCACAATCTGAACACGGACTCAAAAAAATACACCCGATTTCAGTTTCCTCCATAAGTCTACGGACTACCGTTATAGAACCTCTTGCAGTACATTTACGGAATCAAAGTTTATTTTGTATCATGAGACACTTGATTCTCTAAAGATTGATGGAACTTCAGTATCTTTTGAGAGACTTTTGCGTTTGATAACTATGTAAAAATGGGGGTCACCGTTTCAAGTAATTTTATTCATTTAAATAGTGAGTTTGTTTGTATCCCATTCAACGAGAAATTATTCATACGCGACAGGCTGCGAAGCTTCAGAACGTGAGTCCAAAGAAAACTTTTGCGTTGGAAATAAAATCGAATTTTCGATCGCTGATTGCGGCTCCTCCCGCCGTCATTACTGAATCCTGGAGTTGAAGAGCTCTCAACATAACGAGCATTTATGAATTGATTGGAATTACGCGGTATGAACTTGAACTTTGCCGGGCTTAGAACTCTGGCACTCGAGATGAGAACGCAGGTCGGCGACCACCGCACCGACCCTATATCTGGCCTAGTTGGGAGAGTGTGCACGCTAACCCCAGCAGCATTCTATGATTTGACGATTCTCTACGCGCATCTGGTCTCGTATTATTTATCATTTTTCTCATGAAATGAACCCCTCAAGGGCTGGAGTGGTTTTTAGCTCCCTTCAATTACCGTAATTTTTGACCAGATCGAATGCAGACATATTTCGGTATAAATGTGAAAGAAAAATATGAAAAACTTCCCTGGATGTCACCAAGTTAATTAGTGAACATTAAATCGTTGTATTCCAAAAAAATATGAGAATTAGATGGCGTTTTGCTGATTTGGGGGAATAAAGTCGTATTAGTGAATATAAGGCCGCATATTCTCAAGAGACATGGCGATATAACATGATGGTTTCTGTTGCCTTCGCATTGCACTTACCGTCCAATTCCGTGAACTTCATTCTCTCCCGGCACTGTGACAGTGGACACCGAGCCGATTTTCTTTATCTGAGCCAACAGTGCCTTTTGTTGACACTTCTGCCTCTCAATAGCGGAGATAGGTAGTGCTGGAAGCATGAAGATTGTAGAAATGTTCACCGTCTCTTTCCTAAAGAATCGGGGGGTTTAATTTTCATCTACATATTTTTTCCCAAATCAGGAATAATTTTCCATCCCCTGGTTTTGGAGTCTGCGACCCTCAGGTTTAGATTCGGACCTACACTAGGCACACCTCAACCCCTTACGAAAGTGGTTGCTATATATATTTGTCACTGTTAGTTCATCATATGATTCCTGAAACAAATTAATAATGGCATAATAGGAATAGGCCTTAGGCTCCTTGCCGTCATAAAATCTGCGGGAAAAGTATGTGAACTTCTCCGACGGACACGCAAAATTAAATGCGAAAAAGGTTGCTTACTTAATCCTCGACCCAGAAGACACCGGCCAATTTTACAGCTCACACTTGAGAAAGAAAACTGTGACTCATGGACGACAAATATGGTATATATCACCATTGTTGATTGGATAAATATATATTTTGCTCATTCCGAAAAAATTACAGCAATTAACTATAGGCTCAGCTCTAGGTTGCTTTAAATGTTATATATATTTTAAGGTAACGTGGAAGTGTGAGTCATGCTGCAACGCAATAATATTGGATAAAGCAAAAATAACCGTGAATATTTAAATAAAAAGTGAATTGTGAACTAAGATCTAAAATATACCTTAAATAGAATTTAAACGAATTTACTTAAATCATAATACAATACAAGATTCCTTTTAACCTAGCACAACATTTTAAAACATTTTTTAGAAAAAAGATGTACTTACTAGTTGATAAGGACTTTGAAACGTTAATGGTTGACCATTATAGTTAATTCAGTTTAAACTCTATGGTTACAGGTTTTGCTAAGATCTCGTTGAACAGTTTCACCATTGTTGATATCGTAGAAGAAGACTTTCTACTTTCCACCTTTCTATTTATTTGAAAAGTAATGCATGGAAGGGTGCGTTTCAACAGTTTTAACATTTTCACCACTTGCAAATGTGAGATTTTTCTCCTGGCTAGGTGTATTGATCTTTTTTGGACTAAATTTGGTTCAAGTATTTTTTTAAGGGGGTCACTTTTTAATGGATCCTTGAGTGTATGAATACGTTCTCTTCTAGACCATTCACGGGGAAAAATTATAGCAACAGAGAAAGTGATAAATCCATCAAAAAATGGCAGTTTTCATCCCTTTCCCTTCAAACTCAGTTACTTTTTCTACTCTCTCTCTCTCTCTGTTTCATGGCTGGCGCATACCCTAAGACCCCCAGCCACGCGTCCTCGAGGAAACTCGTCGAGTTGTGCGTGCAGATGTAATATCCAACCCGCGTTATTCAATTTCCTCTCTCCGATTTTCATCTCGTGGCAAATTTCTCCGAATTTTCCCACCTGCCATCAATCGCTCCAGCGCTCCACATACATCACCTCCCCTGGACCTCCACCCTATCTATGAACTCTCTCGGCCTCGAATTTGAGCCCCACCTCTTCTCGGTATTCGCTGTTCTTCGCCCAAATCATGCTGCAGAAGATAAATTCAGCTTTCCATTCGCTTTAGTGCGCTGCTGAGTTCGATACACAGCGGCGAGTTTGTTTTCCATTCGTTTAAGACCTCGTGTACTTCAAATTAGACCGAGATCTAAGCTGATAGCGGTCTCATTCATTCGTTCATTTAGCATTTTATTCATTGGTTGTTCAATCCTAATATTAAACTCGATTAATTCTGGCTTAACTTTGTGAAAATCCATTCTAAAGAATTCAAATGCGATATGGTACTTTTTTCACAGTTTTTTATTTCAGGTCGACCGGTCTCGTCACATAGGCGACATCTTCAGGTACAAAAGTTTAAAATGCTGCAGAATATATACAAAATTTGGATGGGGAGGGGGGGGGGAAGAGGCAGGAAAAGGGTGACGGGAAGGGGGGGTGGGAAAGTAGGTATGTGGGAGGACGCGGGAACAAGCATTATTTGGTGGGGGGGCGGGGGGGGGGGGGGGGAACGGTTGGACGTGGACGCCGCACTCATCGTCCAACCGTTTCTCCCCCCCCCGCCCCCCCACCAAATAATGCTTGTTCCCGCGTCCTCTCACATACCTACTTTCCCACCCCCCCTTCCCGTCACCCTTTTCCTGCCTCTTCTCCCCCCCCTCCCCCATCCAAATTTTGTATATATTCTGCAGCATTTTAAACTTTTGTACCTGAAGATGTCGCCTATGTGACTAGACCGGTCGACCTGAAATAAAAAACTGTGAAAAAAGTACCATATCGCATTTGAATTCTTTATAATCCTAAGATTGGCTGACTGCAGCCCTGTAAACTTGCCTATCTAATGCTAGTTATCTTACTTCTTATTATCTTTTCCTGTGTGCTTTGATTTTTATTTGTTCAATAAACTTTTTCCTGGGTCTTCCCAATCATGTTCTTAACAAAATAAAAAGTCTCTCGAATGTCCGTAAAAATTGGCACCACTCGTCAATAAAACACTAAAATTGCTGTGTTGGTTTGCGGGAATGGAAATTCCACAGCTGAGACCAACCACAACCTCTCAATCAGAATACCCTCCTGTGGTGGTTTACGGGAATGTTACTTCCTCGCCAGTGAGTACCACAGGCACACACACTCAACCAAAATGGAATCCTTCGCAAGGGCTAATGGGACCCCACTAAGGACGCCTGTTTATGAACACAATCACACTCGCTAGCGCTCAAAATCACTCACTCACACAACCAAATGGGCCCAACTTCCGGGAAAAACTCACTCAGAAATAGCGTAGTCAAAAACAGGCACAGGAACGAAAGAGGGTGATAGGCGTATTTCGGCCACAAAAAGACCCTCGTCAGCGAGCTGAAAGGAAAGCACTTGCAACACGAAGTTGTAAGTCACTTTTAAAACTTTTATTACATTCCAACATATTTATGTTCCAAGCTGGGATTCTAATCGTGTACTATGGCGTTTGGTGCGCGAACACGGGAACTCGATAACATCGTGCGCTTGATATCAGGGAACGCAACATGCTCCTTACAGCCTACATGAAATTGTCAGTGGAAGAGGGGTGGCCTAACTAGCTAAGGCATTGAGCGCGATATCGAGGGGTCTGAGTTCGTATCCCAGAACAGAAGCGTTGTGTTTGAATCGCTCAAGATAATCTCGATTACGTGATACAGGAGTTATGTGGCATAGCAACGAACGGTTCGTAATTTTGGTGAGTTTTATCCACTCGGATGAATAATTTATGTGTATATCATGCTACAAATTGCATCTTCATTCGCAATAATCAACTCTGTGCACACTATATCCGCGATAAAAACTCGACAAGGAAGGCTACGTGAGATTTTTACGAGTGGTTTAACTGCATCAAAATCTCGAGCCCTTCGTGATTGCACCACGTGACACTTTAGGTACGTGATCGGAATTTCCTCGAGCGTTTCAAACTCAATCCTCCAGGCCAATTATTTTTCCCCTTGAATTGCCCACCAAAGAGAAATTATGACATCGGGGATATTTGTTCATGAGCTCATTTTCATAAAATTTGTCAAATATAGATAGTTTTTCATTTGCTCTTTGGCAAAAGGCTGAAATTAAAAAAGTCATACTTACGTTGAACGAATTCTCGAAACTGTTGAGATGCAGGTGTATGTTGCTGCTTCAGCAGCTTTATCTCCGAGTACGTCTTATTTATAGGACATTGGCTATATGCTCATTCCTCTTTTTATTACCTAGCTTGAGGTCTTCCTCTACCACTTGTCATTTAGGTGATATTTTTGTATTACATGTGGTCTTATATATTTATCAAATTTATTTTCCATATGAATTACTGTATATTTAAGTGCCCGATTTTCCGTTTGTCAAAGTATGTTATCGCATGTTCCTTATAGTAATCTCTATAGTTATAGTATTCTCTAAACTATTGAGAAACTTTCGGTAATGACTATTGTGTATCTGCTAAATGGGTACCCATAAGTTAAGTAACGTTTCGTCTGCGCAGAACGCTCAATTTATCCTTGCTCGAGCTCGTTGAAGTGTGCTGATGTGTTCAGATCTGCGCTAACGTCCACGCCTTGAATGAAAAATTTCAAAAATTTTCATCCATCTCTACTTCCACACCGCCTCTCTCTCAACTCCTCCCACACCTCGCGTCCTAATGGCCTTTTTCCATTCTGTTCATCAGGGGCTCTCTCACGACGCGCCCCCGGTATGCCTGTTATGACGGCGAGTTTTTACTCCCGCGGGCGGTGTCAAAGATTTATGCGTGCGGATTCCAGGGACGAGTTCGTTATCCGTCGTCGCGTACTAATTCCCCGGGGGGTCACACGCGGACGTGTGATTTCACCCGTATTCGCGTTGATTCGGCTTCATTTTTTTACTTTGCAAGTCTTGATTAACCTAGTTCAGAGTTTCCGTTTTATCCGAGGCACAGATCCTTATGCTGTGGCCGTGCCAGGTCAATTTAGCTCATGAAAGCGAACGTCAGAACTCAGCAATCAACTCAGTTTCCTTAAGACTAATGGTGGTTGTATCTCGAAGGCAGATTTCTATATACGGGAGCATAGTTAGAGATAGAATGATATATCCAGTTAATTTTACTACAGTGAAAGCATTTGTAGCTAGCTTTTGGCAGGAAAATATTATTGTGAAAAAGATTCACCGACATGTTTTATTTCAAACTTTTCAATTAACAAATTTCAATAAGTTCGAGAAATACATCTCATTTTTGCCGCAACTAATTGTCGCACGTAGCCCTTCCGTATTATTTGAGCTTCTGTTTATATTATGCGGTCTCATCATTCATATCCTTGTATTTTTGAGACTTCACTTTACTTATAAAACGCAAATATTTGCGTGCATTTTTCGGATTCAAACTCCCCTCACTGACCCTCAGATACGGTTTTACGAGAGACCAATGGTCAACTGATGTGTCCCTGGTGGAATATTGGTGTCACGAGAGAGTCCATCAAATGAATGTGAGGGTATCAGTGTACCGTCCTCCTTGGGGATTTTTTTATTTATTCATGTGTATCTAATTGTTTTCCCAACGTATCATAGATGAGTGGGTTTAACGGAAGCTGTGAAATTAACCGTTCGCTGCTTTTGAATGTCCCATTCGTTCGTGTCTTTATAATGTCGTTGAATTATCCTTTAGGAAATTCTATTTTTCCTATTTGTGAGAATGCAAGCATTTTTTAATTCACCGCGCCGCGTTTCTTCCATTTCTTTTCTTGGTAAAATATGTTTTTTTCATGCGATCATCCATTAATACCAATTAAATCTGTCTTTATGCTCTCAGATGAGTTGTCTGACCTGGTTACCATATTCACGCGTAACAAAGCATGAAAGATATCCATGAATTTCTCGTTAGGTGGGTCGGGTCAGTAAACCCTTTGTTAGAGGTGGAATATCTTCTTTGCTTCGGCTGTAAAGGGTAAGATGATAACTTCTTGGGAACAGTGACTCTAAAAATCAATCATTTAAATTTATATAATACTTATTTGGTTTCACTGGAAGGAAAGAAATGCTAAGTATGTACATTTCCATTATATTGTTGTTTCATTCATTAACTATGCATCTGATATAGGATAATGAAAGCAACGACCTTGATTAGATTAAGTTCATAAATATAATTAATTGAATGTGGTGCACACACTAGAGAAATTTTTTCTCTGTTATATAGGTATTTCCTGCGAAAATACGTTAATTCCAACTTTCAAACCATGCCGATTCAAAATTTTACTTTATAATATGTGCACCCCTTTTTTAGGCTGGACACCTTTGCTTCCCTCATGATTATCTTGACTTATTCGTGGCATTTAGTAGTTCTATTAGAAATTATGTGAAATTTTGTCCATATTATCGTTCATCTTCACTTTCAGGAACAATGTCATATTGTGTTGCTTCACTAGGGCATTAACTTTCAAAATTTGTCTTAATCTGTAAACAGTAATTTTTTAAACTAAAAATCATTTTTATTATGTATAGATGACACTAGTTTAGTTGTCATAAAAATTCCCACTTTTTGAGGGCCAAAATAAGATTTTTTTGGCCACAAATTTTGTCTGAACATTTATGTACTTACATCACGATGTGCTACAGGGCTTTATAATTTTGGCGTTTTAGATTGCTAATTAAATCCAAAGTTTGAGGAGAATGAATGCTTAAGATAAGAAAAGAATATCCGTTCGCCTTATTTGAAAAGCTTTCTCGTTACAAAAAGTCGTGATTGTTAAATAAAATACTTTATTTTGTTACTTTATATCGAAGAACACACCAAAAAATTTATGTTTATCCTTGATAAACTTCATTATATATGTAAGTGAATATTTGTTTAAAACCCTATATTTCCTTCTTGCTCCTCATGTTCCCATCTTGTTTCTTCGCTAAAATATAACCCACTTTTCCATTGAAATATGCAAAGAAAAAGGTTTCATGCTGAGATATTTCTTACGAGGGAAATCCTTGGAGAAATATTTCCTGAAATAAATGGCGGTGTGCTTATGTCATGCGCCGTTCCCTCATGGGCATCGTTGGATTCACCATGATGTGAAATAGTAGATTATTCAATAGTCACGCAGGGAGAACACATTTTCATTTTTCATTTAGCTTTATAAAGACGATATATATATTCTTTCGAAAGACAATATTTTGTCGCCAAGCCACTGCTGTGTCTGTTTCAATCCCATCAGTGCGACAAGTCTCTTAAAGTAAGTTTTTGTTAACTATGTTTTGTTAAAGGATTCACAATTATTTACTTGTGGTGTACCGGCAGGAGGAAAGCCTCATTGCGTTAAATTTTCTCCTGCGCGGTGACTGCATCCGCGTGACTTGAGCGTGGAACTTGCTAGGTTTTTTTCTGTTTATCTGAATTTGTTAACTTAATTTTCTCTCTATTCCAGCTTATCCTTTTGAAATCTATCAGCAATAATCTTTCATAACTTACGTTTTAATAAGTAACTGAGGAAGTTTGGCCTTATTTAGGACGATCAGGAACAAATTGTCTTGGTGCCAGAGAGGGAGAGAGAGCAAAATGTCATTTAGGCCTTTCTATTGGAGCGATATTTGCTATGTATAATCAATTAATTTTTATCTCGCTGCGTACATTATGAAATAAATTGTTGAATAAAAGACGTTCGAGGTTTTTGTCATTATAATTACTACCGCGTGGCATTTTGGTGCATCAGGGACGGGTTGGTTTTTGGCTTTAAGTGGATATTCATACAAGTTTGAAGGATTAATTTAATCAGGGTTTATCGGCCACGCGTTTTACTTGCATATATCATAAGGTGATCGGTGTTAGTATAGAGCGTTTCTCACTTAGTTGAAAGTATAGGATCTTTGTGAGTAAAAATAATAGCATCAAACCAATTTAGTTTTTGGGCCATTTAATATTCTTTTGACATGTAGTCTTATGGCGAAAGAGGTATGTTTTGTAATATTTCTATCGAATGTGTACCGATTTCTTTAACGCGACATAATGCAATTCTTATTATTGTTATCTTTAGCCTTATTCTATATATTCTGCGGTATCTAGATGTATCGGTAACGATGCTGTCTCTCTTCTTGCCCTTGAAATTAAACGTATACGGATATGCAATATATTATAAAACCAACCCACATTTTCAATAACTTTTGCAGAGATAGAATAAAAAACATTTTTACCATCCAAATAAATAACCTTTCTGCTAAAAATTAGTTTAATTTTTAGTTCAACGGTTATTTATTCGGTTATTCAATATTTTTCCATGGAAACGTCCATTCTACAATTCAAAGTGCTTCCACCGTATGATCTAGTTCTAGACAAAGATTATCCCTAGGATCTAGTTCAACAGTTCATCATAGGATCTAGTTCAAGACACTTGAAGACCGTCTAGAGAAGACTGCACGGATTTTCTTGCAACCAGTGACACCAAACCCGCTCTCGCCCATATTTATGGGTACCAACAGCCCCCTAAGTCTTTCGGTACCCCGTCTCATCTTTTATATTGGTGGAATTCCAGCCACCAGTACGTGTTACATGGAGTTTTTTGTAATTTAAATGGAGTTCAATGTGTGGTAACGAGCTAATGAATACCTATCCAATCGTGTAGCGAAGTATTCGTCCACCATCTAATTGTGGAGTATTTGTTGCCTGTTCCTGTATGCATACATTTCCCTGCGATATCGCCACAGCAGGCGTTGATCCGCATTGACCCGGGAAAACATGTGATTCGCTTTCGCTAAATTCTGCAAAATGCAAATGTAGACAGGGGTCCCTAAAAGACAGAGCTTTATCTTCATTAAACTCGACACTTCAGGAATTTATCCTGCTTCCAACTCGCACGCCACCAGTTAGCGCCACGAACCCTGGCAGTCGGTTCTATCACCTTGGGTGCTCGTGCCTCTGCACCATGGCTTAGAGACTAAGGGCCTGAAAATGCGAAAAGGGATATCGTACTCTTTAAGAGCAAAAAAATAAAAGCGTTCATACATTCAAAACCTTAAGAATATAATTAATCGACTATTTAACCTTTTTTGTGTTACATTTGTGCACATATATTTCTATATATTGGAATTCAAGCCGCCTCAACGAATTTTGGCTGCGGGTGAGTATTCACCAACATGCACAATAATGTAAAAGTAAATTTTAAAAACTTGCAATTCTCGATAGGTATGCTACCAATGCGACAGAAATAATATAATTAATGTATAATGCAACTACGTAACAAGATGCAAGAGTCATTCTGGGATCATGCAAAACGTGATATTAGCACTACGTGGCAGATTAAGAAACAAGAATTGGGGAGAAAATCAACAAATATTCTTACTTGAAAGAGCTAAAAGAACAAGGTTGAAAATGACGCTGTTATCCGTCGTGCGTGGTTAAGAAAATTAAAAAATGTTTGCGGAAGTAAATGGAAATTTTACTGATCAACGAGGTGCACGTTACGAAATTCTGCCGAGTTTAGGACTGAGCCACCCACGCTTATTTCCACTATTACCGACTATGCATGTTCTTTCTCGGAATTCCGAGAACATTTCATGAATTCTACCTGGATTTTCAACGCAGCATTATTGAAATTACTGCGTTTTGCTATCAGTAGGAGGAGAGTATCGAGCCTGCGTACAGATTAGGTCTTTGTCGTCCACCTCTTTAAAAAATATTAGATTCTTAGGGTTCCGCCATTCGCTCATCTTGGGAATCGTTCCGAGTTCTCCTCTTTTCGGAGTCATTAAATTTACGAAGCCACCCATGTGCCCGACCTACTGAGTTTTTTCGTCAAATGGCGTTCAGAATTTTCAGTATCCCATTCTCTGAGGATTTTTGGCTTAAGTATATTGGCTCGGAATCCGTATGGACTTCCAAAACCGCCGCTGAGGCTTATTGACCCTCAGGAGAAAATTCATTTTGAATATACGGATTCCGCGCCATCTTAATGAACTCTTCGTCCTTCCCTCGGTCGACAGGAAGTGCGTCCTCCCCTCTGGGCATTTTGATTTCGTTCCGCTCGCTATGGAAGGCGGCCTCCTTTTGATCAAAGTCCTTTCGAGGAAATATACATCAGAGACAGGATATATTGGAGCAGAGTGAGGTGGGCTAAGAAGTGGGCGTGGTTGGCTTCCTCGGCGCGGGGGAGAGATAGGAGATTCGGAAGTTTCAATTAATTCCTCAGAGAAGGTTCATCTCAGTTTGCCGGCGTTCGGGGTGTAAAAGTAGCGTAGCCATAAATATTCCTATTTGGATGTTTCTAGTTCCATCTTAGGTAGTCTACCGAACGGAGAAACTTAACCTACCGGTAGTCCTTAGGTTAAGGCAGGTTTTAATAATCTCCAAATGTTTAACCAATTTGGGACTGAAGCAATATATGCATGGATTCACCTACCTCGATGAAGGCAGCTGGGAAGACTATTGACGTTTGTAAGTGGACAACAAAGGAATCAGAAGTATCTCCTAGATTGCTGATCGAACCTTGGATATTTGTATTTCCAGAGCAATGCGGAGAGATCTACTTTACTCAATATTTATCATGTCGTAGAATCATACCCTCAGAATTAGCAAAAACTAGCAATTATGCGCCATTGCGGTCTACAAAAGATGTCACTTATGATGAAAATTAATCTTTAAAATTCAGCATTTTTAAAAAGTCGAAATTTGAAATAATTTTCCATCAAATACATTTCTTTTCGGCAACGTAGTCGATTATTACAATGCCTGCAGTATTAAGCCAGTCTCCGGGAATAATATTATAAAAGCAGTTTTTTTTACTGCTAATTTAATTACAATGTTCATTCCAGTAATTCAGCTTTTTTCAAAACCGATCTGTCTCTACTTTTCGACAATATTTATACTTCAACACTGGATTTTGAAAGAGTTTCACGTTAGAAGATGCCGTGGGCGAAAGGAAATCAACCCAAGTAAGTAGTGGCAGGGAAAGAACGAAGGACATTTTTTTTACCTTCACAAATTTTATAATTTTGGTTTTAATCAAAGCCTAATGGGATTAATCTTTTTCGTAGATACTTTTCTTTACGTAAACATCATTTTAAAGTCTCTTAAATAATCCTTGTTTCAACCTTAAAGGGCGATTGTTGTTTTTTTCGTTTGGATTCCACAAAAGAATCTTCGAGGGCGAGATCTGCCTTCTTGGCTACTTTTCACCCCTTGAGGTAACACGACATCCGCTCCGGTTTTCACTCCTTGCTTCCCCTCTCAATGCTTTTCCAGCGCTCACCGACGACCTCGAAATTCTGTCGTCCGCTCGCGACCACCGTGAGCGCGATTCTACCACGCGCCCGAGCCATTAATTAAAAAATGAACATTCGCTCGCAATGCTGATCCCAGGGTATAGAATGACCCTTGGGCGACCCCTTAATTAATATCTCTCCCTTATCTCTTTTACTTTCTCCACCATCTTTTAATAAATTTGAATACATCCCGGATTCTGATTTTCCCCGCGAATATAAAATATTATGAGTATTTTTTTCATTAATTTTCGTTGATGTGCGGGGGTAAAATTTCAAGGGTTTATTTTTGCTCCCGAAACAGAAAGTTCTCATCGGTGGCGTTATTTTTCTCTCTTTTTCCTTGCGTGATGTGCCCCAACTTGTGTTATCACCCATCTTCCTTCTTTCGTTCGTTTTCATTCGTCCTCCTCCCTTTAAACCATTCGTGTATTTCTCCTCTTCTCACCAGGTCACCCGAAAATGAAACGTCTCTTCCTCATAAACATATAATGAGGACCTTGAACGCGGCTTCATACCCCGTCCACCCTTCTCACCCCTTCCTCCCATCCCCACGTCCTCTCTCCCTCCCCTACTTGAGTCGCCCCTTTGACTTTGGGCGGTGAGGGATGGAGAAGTGGAAATGTTGAAATGAAGAAAAGGTGATCTTTCTGGCTCCTCCGATTCCGAACACCACCCACCCTCCCCTGGCTTGTATTTTCTCGGTATCTGTTTCTTCTCTAAATAGGGAAAGAGGCAAGCTGGGAATCTATCTGTTATTGGCGATACTTCAATGAAAAAATATAAATCGCACAGTCTTTAGGATGTAACGCTTGCAAAAACGTTTCCGGCCTCGGCAGCGATAGGGTAAATCGAGCCCTCACTTGCCATGATAATGTGTTTTCATGCCTCGTTTATATGAATTCTTTATCATATTGGTATCAGGCCGTGGTTATTTATTAATTTATAATAGTAACGCTCGAAATGAAAGGGATCACAGCTGATTTTTATGGATCAAAGACAAAGAAAAAAAGTAGAATTCAACTAATATAATATCAAGTGAGGATATATTATACAACTTAACATAAAATGAGAAAGGTTGATGAATATTATTAAAAATTTAGATGGAATTCTTTCGCAATTATAAAAGATACATAGTTTTTGTTACACTAATCGTATACTCCTATATGTTCGTACAATTAATTTAACCCGCAGTCATCTGCGTGAAGATATATCGGGTGTAGATATGCTCATAAACCTTCTTCTTCTTTCGTCCTCTTTATTGGTTGAATATTAGAAGCTACATCTGGTCTCCCTCTCCATATTATTATATTTATTTCTGCTAACACCTCATGTTTAGCGCAAGAAATATTTTTGGGCTTCACTAGATTGAATTATCTCTTCTCAAGAAGGGTTGGAGAAAGAACTCCATAAATTTCACACGAAGTTTTTATTTTGCATGACCGGTTTGGCCGCGTATAGGTATGTTGTCATAGTGACATCTACTTTTGTGTATTCTTTATTTCTCCTCGAATAATAATTTGAATTGTTTCTTTTTAATTTTTTCACTTTCACGACTAATTTATTCTTTATTTTTAATGCAATAGAAGTCGAATAGCTGGACAGATTTATGAGTGGGATGAATGGCGTGAGAAGAAGGGATGGACCGAGAAATTCATTGGTGAATGTCGTACAAGTGACTCACAAGTAAGGGAATATTAGAATCCATATCGAAATGAATAATTTTCACTTTTTTTGCAGTTATGTAATTATGACGATACGGTTTACATCTACACTGCATCGTCCGGTACAATTATTTGCATAACATTTATTATTCTTGTGATAGTGACATGATGTGGGTAGGGGGTTGTAGAGAGACACTAACTTTTGGAAGGGAGGGCAGGGGAACATAGATTAATGACTTGTGAGGAGGGAAAGGTAATTGTTCAACAAGGAAATTTTGTCGGAAAGGAGTGGGGAGGGTGCGGAACAAATGGCTCATTACGAAGATGTTCGATGCTTGATTGTCTAATAATTTCAATTATTCCAAAGCATTCATATTTTAATCTCTCCGGATAATATGTAAAATTTATTAGTTTAAGTTACATACCTGGTTACTTTCAAGCAAATGCTGGGCAAATTGAGATTATGAATCCATATTTATGGACCTTCTGGTGTGTTCTCTTATTCTACTAGTTGACGCCTGATCTCATCACGTTTATGAGGATTATCAAGATTCTAAATGGCCAGACAACAGTGACCTAATATCACAGGAGAAAAGGAGATTATTAAAATTGAAACCAGTTTTCTAGGTCTTACGATGAGTATCGTGATCTTTTTACTTTGCCTGATCCGAGAGCGCCGCAAATGATAGATATGAATGCATAAGAGTGACAATCATTATTTGGATAAAATTACCACTGGTCATCAGAATTTTTCCGAATGGTTTTTCCGCTTTCATATTATCTAAAAGAGTAATTCATTCACATTTGCAATACTTTCATCCTAAAAATAGTCAGCCATTGTCAGTCTCAGTTGGCTGCCTTGAACGCCTTGCATCCGCTGCTTCATTCAGCCACACCTCGCCCTTTTATTTTCTCCACGAATTCCTTACCTCCCCGATCCCTATTTTCGCTCATCCCCTCCCGTCTAAACCTCCCACTTCCTGCCCCTACTCCTTCAGTACCCACCTCCACCCCCTCCAACTTCCATGACCAAGTCATCCCCCGGGACAGGTGAGAGGCTCTTCTATGCGTTTAAAATATTTTTTTAAATTTCTTATTTACTTTATTATCATGATTTTTTTTGCTTTCATCACTTATTCCTTCAATCCCCATCCCGACTCCATTTCCTATTTCACGGTCTCTTGCATTTTTCAGAAACTCATCAAAGAGGCTTAAGTAGCACGTTAAGAGATACACGATGAGGCTCGTATTTTGAAAAAAATGCACTGCTGCGAGGATGGCGTCGTATCATTTGTCCACAGTCTTCCTCTCTCTCTTCTCCCATCTCGACTCGTTTCCTCTCTCGTCTTCCTCATCGTTCCGATTTTTCTCCATATTTCTCTCTCACCTCATTCTTTCATCTTTCCCACGTCTATTTCGTATTATTTCCTCCCTGTGGAATTAAAAAAAGGTAAATCCGCTCGAAGCCGTTTTGTTTATCGTCACTCGTGAGTAAAACGCGATTTGGCTTTCGGTGAGTGATTTTGAAGCTGAGAGAAATCTACCTCCCCCGTCACACAGTCGACCAGCAACCGGGCTATATGTTGTCTTTTTTATATATGGATGAAGATCTCATATATACGCCCCAAATTTTGTATGCTTTACTCTTGAATTTGTGAAAATAATTTTCTCACATTTTTCTTCATAGAGCTCAGCAAGGATTTTCCGGGCTACAAGAAGCGATTGTTTGTCCCGTTAAAACACACGTACGGTGACTATGCGTTTGCGTAATGTAGTCAAGGTCAATTTTTTATTCTTATCACCACTTAGTTGAAGTTTGCTTGATAC
This sequence comes from Ceriagrion tenellum, assembly GCA_963169105.1. NCBI lineage: Eukaryota > Metazoa > Arthropoda > Insecta > Odonata > Coenagrionidae > Ceriagrion > Ceriagrion tenellum. The sequence continues at coordinate 102,738,095 of OY720632.1, read as the reverse complement.
GAACCTGACAATAAGACGTAAATAAATTAAAAATACTAGGACGTTCCGAATCGCAGCATGTCGTATATTTGCTTCGGTAGAAAGGTTTCTCTTTCGTTTCTCCGTAAACGATATCAAGGTAAGAGAACCAAGGTAACAAAAAACCAAAAGAATCAAGGTAAATATAAATTTTTTGAACAAAAATAAGATGCTTATGTGTCTTAGAAGCTGGAAAATTGCAGTAGTTGGCGACAATGAGCCCACTTAGTTCCGTTCGCGACTTGACATGTGAAATAAAATTACACGACTGGGAAGGATATTTCATGAGTCATTCAGATCCACATTTTTATTCACAAAGTTGAATAGTAAGCCTTTACGCTGATCTTTTAATTATTTAAGAGGGAAACTATACGGTATGACTGCTCGGGGGAATATTGGACCCATGTTAAAATGTGAAATCAGCTTCATCGAGTTGGCCATTTATGCTGTCAACACGCCGAAAATATGGGAATTAATTAAACTTTACACATTCAAGCATGACTTTGTGGAAGTACTTAATGTTCAAATCTATATTATATAAAATAAATATTGTAATTTTCCGCAGGTATGTATTGTAGTCGTACAACATATTTCACAGCTTTCAGGATCTTCAGGTACATTTGTTTATCTTTTATTTGTTGAATGTAACGATACGCTTAGAAGGTTTGGAGAACAAACAGAGTTTTGGGAGGCATGACAGGATAGGATAGGTTACGGGCTTGTAGAAGGGGAAATTATGTCGGAAAGAAGTAGGGAGGGATGCGGTAGAAGTAGCTCGTCACAAAGGTTGCTTGACTGTCAGATAATTTCAATCTCTTGCAAAGCAACTACCTTTTAGCCGTTTGGTTGAGTATATAAAATTTTAGGATACGCGTTGTACGATTACAATAAACTTCTGTGGAAAATTACTTTACATATTTTCAATATGTACTCAATTGGGTATTAGTTGTTGAAATTTCACTGTACCTTTATTGATTTCTTAACAATAAGTTATGGGAATAAATCCCAAACTTCACTTCTTCACTTTGGTGTGTTAAGAGACCACCTAATTTTCTCATTTAGCGATGGTTCTGTTAAAAATCCCCTTCTAAGGGTGTTCTTCTCCAGCAGTGCATAAGCAACGCTGATTTTCTCACATTGTATCCCGCAATAAATTCTTTGTGTTTCTTTGCCACCCTTCATACCAGTCGCAATTCTAAATGCCCTTCTCCTTACTACATGTTTGCTCGCATATCTTTCTCGCATATCACACTCTTCAATGTTCCATTGCCTCTCAAATAAAGTCCTCATATTCACGCTTTGGAGGGCATGATTATTTCACAACCGTTTTTTAAAGAGATTTTGTGGAGATTTTCAACAATGTTGGAATGATAGAAGACGTTTTTGTAATTTATCTTTGCTTTGAGGCTTTCATTATCAGTTCAATCGATGTTTTACATTTTCAATGCCTCACTCGTAAATGACCTTAATCAACATTCATGGAGATGCGTTTTGTGATTTTTTATTTTTAATATTTCACACAAACGATTAACAGTTCAGTAACATAAATTCTTCTACCATGTCATCTATTCATAATAAATTATGCTTTTAGGCTGTCACCTAACTACTTCCTCATCCATTCTCTGGAGGAAGTAATAGTCTCTGCACGTGAAGCAGGACGGCCTTAACTTACATATTTCTTCAGGCTCAATTTTAAGTCCATAAAGACACCCGTTCAACATGCTCATAAAATGAAATGACCTTTGCAATTGAAACGGAGTCCATTAGTTTGCACTTGTATTTCGAGAAGTTCTCACAACACAACGGACATAAAAAATACAAACAAAAAATAAAAGCCATGGACTCCCTTCGAGAGGGTTAATTTAAATTCATGTGTAGTTATTATTCGAGAGCGTAAATCCCGCGTAGCGGGTGATCATGCTATTTTCCCACGCAAATTCATCATATATTTTTCAGGTTGGAGATTAAAAATTCGATTACGCCGAGTACTTTAAAGCTGGTGGAAATATATATGAATCAGAGAAGAGAGACACCATTCCAGGCATCGAATTCGTATATTTTCCGACATCTGATTCGATGAATCCAGTGATGAACACAAGGCGCATACAGGGAAGGAGCTGGCTGAAACACAAAAAAGAGACGGAACACTTGCTTGGCGAACAAAAGAAAGAAATTTTCACGTAAAGGTTTCACATTTTTGGCTGCATAACTCTTTTTTTCCGAACAAGTTTTAGCAATCAGTTGTGATAGTCTTATGATTATAGATAATAACAAGATTCTTGAGTATTTGGTGATTCATGTATTTTACTCAGCCAATATTTCGCTAAATACATAGACATCCTCAGGCCATTGAGCTTAATCTAGAACTAAAATTCATTGCTGTTCACTATTAAGTTCAATGCCCTGAGGATGCCAATATAGTTGGCGAAACGTTGACAGTGAGTGAAATACATAAATGATCAAATATTTAAGAATCTTGTTATTATCTACATAATAATGATTGAGAAAGTTATAATTAATTTTAATTATAATAACAAAAGATAAAAATAAATTTCATAAATTTTTAATTATTTTTGTATTTATTGGAATTTATTTACTTAATCCTAACTTGGTACTCGTACCCTCTCTTCTTGCGTACGCGTTGACTCCACGATACGGCCCTGCATGTTCGCTCCGTCGGGCCAGAGGGGAAGGGGCACTCTGCCATTCCTCCCTAAACTGCCTCCATCTCCGCCAAGGAGGCAAATTCAATTTGCTCTCCTCTCCTCTTTGCCCATGCCTTCTTCTTCGCACTTTGCTCCCCAGGATTTCTTTTGGCCCTCTTTCGATTCTGGATGAGGAAAATTGCTGTTTTCTTCACTCAGACATTTTAGGACGTCAATAAAAATATTATTTCACGCGAAAGTTTTTGTTCGTAAATTTATTTCTATTGTTACGACTTTCATGCAAATATTTCCATGAGTGGAAACTCACTTGCTCCAAGAACATTCTGAATTTATGAATTCGTGAATAATTCTCTCGTTTCAATTCCTATGCATTTGTTTTTTGGGGATTTTTTTCCACGTGAGCTGGTTGAACGGCAACAGTTCCGCTGGCCTACCTATGATTTTAAGCCGAAGGTGTCGTAGAAAGTTTTTTTTAATGTTTGTATGTGGCGTTTTTCATGCCGTACTTGCTTCTCTTATGCGTGAATTGCGTCACTTACCGCTCCCTTTGCACCCGAGGGAGATCATACATAAGTAAAACCTGTCGTTAGATAAACGAGGTCAAGAAACATAAGGGAGGAACGGCAAAAATTGACAATTTTCCCGCACCACAATACGTGAACACTTTTGAAATATATTGGGACTCCCTATGCAACTAAAATAGGTAAACCTATAGCTTAGGAGAATCGATTTTTCCAAAATATGACGATAGCTATCGAAGTAATTAAAAAACGAATGAATTACAACTAGGACGATTATCCACTATTCAGTGTCTTGAGTTGAGTTATTCGTACCCCAGCCAATCTGACCGCAGTCTCTTCGGATAAACGCGGTAATAAAACATGGGTTCTCTACAGCTAAGGGACTCCATTTCAATCGTCAAATTAATTTCATTTTATAAACACGTTCAAGCGGTGTCTCTTGTTCACTTTAGCGATTTAAAATGCCGAGGCTGCCCTATTCACTTGCAGAGATGATTACTTCCTCTAGAGACTGGAAGAGGGAGTGGACAGATGATAGGTTGATTTAAGTAATGGAGGGCCGGTAGACTCTTTCTCAAATGTGAATTGTCATAAATGATGAGGAAGCAGGAATATTTTAGATAAAATTGGCTTTATTTGGACTTGACGAGTTCCTGTCTAGGAGGAATGCCGCATGAACGAGCCAAAAAGCGTATCTTGACACAATTGGCCTTAGGATTCTGGCAGGAATGCCATCGAATTAGTTGTTTAACAACCAAATCTATCGTTAAAATCGTGATAAATGCACAAATAAACATCTCAGGATCGCGGAAACATACGAACAAATTGCTACGCCTTTATATTAGTATTTTATTCACCCTAAGTGAGCAAATTATTAAGCATCGTCCAAGGTTAAGTGTAAACTTCACCCACCTCTTAATGTGTCCCTTAACGTTTCACCCCAAATTGACAGCGTGCTTGATCTATGTCTTAAATTGCCGAAATAAATGTAATTTTTTACAATCTTCGCAGCCCTCCTCTTCGCATTCCTTCCCCAAACCTCAAAATAAGTTGATTCCCGCATTCTCCGAACGCTTTTATTGACAATATGATACCAGAATGCTTTCCGTGAGCCTTCCCAAATGGACCAGGTTACGATGTCTCATTAAACTCTATGGTAAGCAGTTATGGGAGCGGTACTGTGTCAGAGCTATCATAATATTTATTGGTAAACTAATTATATTTACTGTGCGATGGAAATGAACATACTGACGGACGGGAAGAGAACTTTTGAGAAAATCACATAAAGGGCATGAATAAACAAGTAAGTGACTAATTAGTTTGAATCAACGCAGTCCTTACGCAGCGGTTCATGCGATTATAAAACGCACCTAGTGTGGACGCAAACTATTTTACGTTGAAAAATATTGTAATTTTTTCGCCTAATTTTTATCACTCCAATCAAGTCATTAGTTTTTTTGCCAAAATTAAAAACGATTGGTATTTTTTTATTTGCTGTGCCCTCCTCCTCTTCTAACTCATTTGCCAATCTCTCTTTCATTCGTCTAGGGGAACAGGCCCGAGAGATACTGCGTCATTTCTCCGCAGCCTATTAAACGCTGTCTCCCAGAAGCACCCTTTCAACCTATCGCGACATAGAGAGAGAGAGAGCTGCTAGTCTCCCCTTTTAAAATTTAAAACACATCAATTTTATAGTGGATCTCTCCCTCTCTCGAAGATCGCGAACTTCGTACTGACTAGCGTGGAGGGCGAGGTGGTGAAAATGTTTCGCTGCTATCACTCCTGCTCCTTACATTCCTCTCTCTCTCTCTCTGTCTCTCTTGAGTCTCGTGGCTGTAGACGAGCGGTTGAGAGCAGCCGGCCGTGGATTTCTCATTTGAATCCGAAAAGAAATTAATTCTTTTTTCATTTTTTACGGCCTGGATGCATGTGTGTGTGCGCGCGCGAGCGCCAGCAATTAACAAGGCGTCAGTTGGCGCCCCCTGCGCGAAACCTTGAGATTTTTATTTATGAGCATGCAAAGAGCTCAACATCGTAACTAGCAGTAAGAATATCCTCCTTAGAATTTTAAGGCCACTCCTTTTTTTTTCAAAAAAAGATTAAGCTTCAAGGAAATTCTTCAATATTTCGGCGTCTGGTACGAAACTTTACTTCAAAATGCTCTCTTTAAGTGCTCAAATATTAAACAAACAGGATGGTTGAATTTACGTGTAAAAATGTCTGGTGACTGATTTCAGGTCATGTCATTACCAAGTCAAATGTTTACACCTTTACTCGAGTTCATATATCCGCAGCCGTTCTTGTCTTAAAAATCATTAGCATATGCGCAGTACCCTGTGAGCCCTAAATATTAGAGCTCTCCTAGCCTTGTATGTTGTGAAATGATAAATGGTATAGTCGTTGAGTGAATGGTGAAATGATAATTTAAAATAGTCATTGAGATTATTTCAACATTCATTGCAGGACTACCCGACTCCTTGCTGATTTTTAAAAGCGCTTATCAGTGAGGTCATGGTATGAGCATATATCGTAACTTCAAATTCTTTAGTGGGTTTTACATTGCATACTCATTACTTCTATTTGCGATTAAATGCGCAGATATTATCAAATATTATTCTTCAAATAGATTGTAGGAACTGTCACTCATTAATTTTTCTCATTGATTCTGTACAAATTCTATTTTGTAGTTGTATTAATTTTCATTTTATTAATGCAGTGGTGGGTCGGATTTCGTTGTATGTAACCAAATAAAATCAGGTTTAAATTTGTGGTGAATTTAAATTGTAACGCTTTATAATAATAACGCACTGATGCTATAAATAATTAAAAAGCTAATTAAAGTAATTTTTCTGCGGTCATTCAAATTTCATTATCTGAAGACCATATATACATTGAATTTTCTTTCGTTCATAGCATTTTTCCATGACATTAAAGTATTAAATCTCCCATCCTCGAATGTTCATCACATAGATGGTATTTCAGCTTATCATTTTGAGGAGAATAATTTAGGTTTCAGCAAAATTGAATTAGCATCGGGGTCGATTAGTAATAGTGGTACTGGTCTTCCCAATTGGATGACCCTCTGTTGAGGCCTGGAAATTCTGATCTCTAATAATTGGTTTATACATATATACCGCTTGAAATACAGAACACTACACGTGGGAATTTAGGTAAAACTGAGAACTTCTTAAAACTTATAATACTTAATTGGATGCCGGGTTTCTCTCTAAATTTACCCTTCTCCGTAAGTAGTACCTGTGCCAAATTCTCTATTTTTCTTAATCGCCTAAATTATATCGCCTGACTAAAATGACTCTTAGTTACTTTCGTACAAGGTAATTCAAGTATTAATTTATACGACTTTGGCCAATTTTTTATTATTCCCATCTTCCATCCAAGCAATCTTATGATTTTATGAACCTCTCCCTCTTATCCCCTCCCAAACTTCTTAAGTTGTCAAACATTTTTGGAAACATGCACATAGATAAAACTATACCTACGTGCGATACCATATCCAAGGGTACAAAAACTTATCTATAACGGCCTTCGAGATATCACAATTCAATAACGTGATTTTAAAAGTTGCATTATCACCAAAATTAAACTCACACGGAATCAACCATACGCTTCCCTATAGTTCTGCATAAATGTAAACATATTACCGCGGTGGTGATCCAACTGAGTCAATTTTTCGTCCGATGAGAATTAAATAGATATGTGATTACAATACGATCTCTAAAGTAATTCAAGTCTTAGATTAGATTGTCTCGGGGCTTCTGCGTAAGAAAAAGTTTAAAAAAAACTCAACCCTCTTACTCCTTTAAACTTTTTGCGCAATAACTGATTGGCCTCTTTGCACATCAGGTAATAGCATAAATATATGTAAGTTGCGGTTTGATTTATTTGTTCACCTTCAACCCGAAAATAGCCTCTAGGTCCTATATTTCGAGAGTCTAAAGGCGAAAGTAATTTGACATTCACTTAATAACCCCGTCCAGAGTGCTGAAAAATTCACCCGAGTCGGACACAATCCGGTGACCCTCGGATTGGCAGGTGAGGACCTAACCTCACATCCGAGATTCCGAAAATAACGCATTTTTCTCTGAAAGTACATTCCAAAAAATTCGAGATGGAGCACTTCTTTTAGAGAGGGAGATGTTAGAGGGGAATTCAACTTTTTCATTTTTTCCATAATCGACCGAGGCAGAGGCACTTTTAAAGCACCGCATTCAATGCTCAGACACGGGATCCGATTTCACGTCGTCGCGAAGGATTGTGCCTCCGTCAAAATCGAGATTTTGAGATTGGCTCCGGAGAGGGTAGGAAATCCATCTGCCTCAGCCCTCGGCTGATCCCCTCCTTCGCGACGATCGTCAGGACCACAGCATCCCTCCTCCTCTTCGACGTATCGTTTTATTCAATCAGTTACGGAACTGGAGGCGCCACCTCCCGATATGTTGATGGGATGGGGACCGAGGGATGCACGTCATAAATATTAGTTATTTAATATCATCGCACATCGATATTTTTATTCAAAATCCAAATTTCCGGCCAATAGTAACACTGGGCGGATTTACGCATAGAATTTAACTGTTGAATAGTGTGGCGATCTTAGAGTGTAACGTTCCATTTAGGTAATCATTCCGCTATTGCTTTGCTTCAAGCTTTTCTAAATAGAAGGTAAGAATTTTAGAATCGAAGGATCAATGATGTAATGCTGAATATTTGATAATTTTGATATTCTGGCATAAATGTAATAAAAAGCTGTGTATGGATTAGAGCTAACTTTCTATTATCCGTGATAATGAATGCAATTGATGAATAAATCATTGATGATTGAAAAACACAGATAACAGGAAAACTTAGCAATTGTGCAAGTGATGTAAATGGATTGCGCAATTCAATGTGTATTGAGAATATCATCTCAAGTTGTGAGATAAAATAAATGGCTAAATAGCGTACTTATAAAATACTTTTCAAATAAATCAAAATTTCCAAGCTTTAATCTTAGCCTTTTTCCGAAATCTAGAAATTTCGAGACGGAGACGAGAGAGAGAGTTACGCAGGGAAACTGCACGCGGATAATCGATAGTTTGCTGTAAATGTTTTGATTAGCATACATTGTTAATATGACTCTAAATAGCACATTTAGGATGAAATTTATTTTTATTCTTTTGATTCTGTCGACGGAATTACGGTAGACCCCCGCTTTACGATGGGTTCGACTTACGATCTGAGCTGATTTTCCGCGCGCTTTAAAAATTTTAAAATTTCTCCGATTTTGTTTTAAATATTGATAGTGTTTTAAATATTGGTTTAATAATATTTTAAATAATTTTAATCCAGGATATTTCGTATGCATTGGCTCTGACGCGTACAATGAATGGATTGGCACTGATGCTCTTTAAACCGATTCCTCGTCCGGAAATAATGCCGATTCAACATACGATGAAATTCGCTTTACGATCGGTCCTCCGGAACGGATTAATACCGTAAAGCGAGGATCTACTGTACTTATTTTTAAGTACTGTAGAGTTTATCACATATGGGAGTAAGATATGACGGATGGAGGAGAAAACAAAACAAATGCCGAGTGTTACGGAGATGGGTTATTGGAGACGATCTGCGGGTACATCCAGACGGGAAAGAATCACAAATGAGAGAATAAGAAATATAATGGGAGTGACCCACACAATAGTTAATGACATTAAAAAGAAACAGCTTCTTTAGTATGGTCATATACAACGTATGACGAACGAGGGATTACCCAAGAAAACTTTATTGTGGAATCTACTTGGTAGAAAAAAAGAGGAAGGCCCAGAATTAGTTGGAGAGAATTAATAGAAAAGGCAATAAGAGAAACGCAGTTACCAGAAGGCCTGTGGACGTATTGAGAGCAATGGCCGTAGGGCATCGGATAGCGTCGTAGAAAAAGAAAAAACCGAATATATGGGTAGTGTTGAACTATAACTAGCATGTCAGCGTAAAAGAATGATTGTACACCATTATAATTTTATGTTTACAATGTATTGACAGTAATAAGTCCTCCTCGGTTATATTATTTTACAATTTCACTTTTAATCAAAATCAGCAGATATCTAATCAGGATTTCACTGGATACGATGTGAATGTATCGCAGAATCGACATTCAGGTTGCAAAAAAATAGAGGTCAGTCTATTTTCCGTTATTGGCTGCATTTATAACTGTCAGCTGCGCAATCCAGGATGCACTCCATTAATCCATACAGTCATAGAAATACGTATGTACTCATTACGGTGTGACTAACAAGTGACTTGTAAAAGGCTAAACCTATGGAAGTAACCTACCTATGCAAACCCGCAGATTTGCAAGTGTAGAGATAATTTTGTATACACTAAATAAAGTTGAATTTAACTTGTGATTCTCAGTTAATTGAGCATAAGAATTAAACAAGTAAAATCGGGATTCGTGGAACGGCAAAATTTTCCTGAATCCACCTTTTGTTTTGCTTAACTCATCTGAGCGCGATGTTTGTGACGAACTGTTGGATATTCAACATTCTGGGAAATTCTCCATCCTTGCTTGAATACGCAGTATGTACTAAATTTTCCGGGCCACTCGACACATTAGGTGGGATGGGATGGACTTGGGTCGATAGAATAGTGGAGCATGGGTATAGTAACAGCGATTTTAAGTGAAAACTATGCGCCATTAGTCAAGGTGACATTAAGATACAATGAAAGTGGCATTAATGATTAGGGATACAAGTTTAAAGCACATAATAATATGATTATTATTGACACTACTATGGATTTTTCGTGATCAAATAAGCCTTTTATATTGGAGTACCTTTTCGTGGATGGCTTAGTGCGTTAATTATTCATTACTATATCGAAATCAATATGTTTACCGATCAGGTAGCAACTCGTGATAATGGTCTGGTGGATCATCTCAGTGTATGGCTCATAGAAATAGTTCATTGGAAAGGTAAGAGGAGAATAGAGGAATTAGAAAAGTAAAGCCTAGGGCAGTTTCTAAAGATCAAATGGACGGATAAGACCGTAAACGACGAAGTGTGCAAATAAACAGAATAAGAGACAACTATATGCATCTCGATGAAGATGGATGGGCCATATTTTGAGACACAGTGAATTAGTGAGAAACTTAGCTGAACGGATAACATCGTTGTTGGTTAGGGTAAAGCCCCTTGAGGTATATAGGGGCATATATACACCCCAGATAAAACGGGATATTGAAACTGAGCAAAAGAATCACAAGGAAATGAAGGTCCTCGATGGGAACAGGTTATAATGGAGAACTGCAGTCAACCAATCTAATGATTGGCAAAAATGGTGATAGTGACATCTCTGTATTTGTAAATTTGTTCCAATACTTTTTACGAGTTTTGTCCTACAATGGATTGGAGAGAAAAGAAGCATACTAAAAACTTTGAGAAGAGTACATCTACATTATACCCTGCGAACCGCCGCATGGGCGTGTGGTAGGGGGTGTTAGGTCACCAGCCATGTAATGATGTAAGTTTTTGGGAGATGAAATGGTGACATGTATTATAGGAGTGTATTTAGTGAAGCTCATTAGTGGAGAAAGAACGAGTTTTCGTACCTATATGTTCGGCAGTGTATCTCTCTTATTTTGTCGCATCTATCAGACCTAGAGATGTAGTGAGGGATCATGATAATATTACCCAAGTATCTAGGGGCTCCCACTTTAATCCCTCTGAAATTTGTGAGACACTATATGTACGCTCGTGGCAGTTTTTAACGAAACGCGCTGCTTTCCTTTGTACTTTATATATTTTTTAGTTATATCTTTATGACCAGGGTCCCAAATGCTCGCCGAGTATTCGAGGTGTGGCCTAAGCAGAGCGAAGTAGCATCTCTCTTTGACTTTTTCAACCGAGGGCCTTCCCCTTTTACGTTTATCAAAACCTAGTTTTTTTAAATGCTGTTCCGCATACGTTTTGTGTGTTCCCCACGATTTATCAGAAGTTAAAGTAATTCCAGGATATTTTACTGTATCTGAAGATTTTATGTTTACTCCACCCACAGTGTAGATATGACAATTGTGTCATGATTTTCGCAGGAAGTAAACTGTGGTGCAATTGCTGATATTCCATCCTAACCTCTCACTCCTGGCACCGCGAATGAATGTTGTTAAGGTCCGATGACAGAGCTTCAATTTCCGCGCCTTCGCTTATTTCACGGTAGATAACTGTATCGTCTACAAATAATATTCTTTTACTGCTAACTCTAGAGTAAGAGACAAACTCATAGGACACATTTATACCAATATAGCTAGTCAAAATATTAATATTAAGAGGAATCAAGGGAGAGAATTTCAGAGGAATACCAGGAATGGAATACACGAGACTAGAAATGAAAAACGACTAAGTAACAATTTATGTAGGAGTGAATAATGGAGAGATTCGGCAAACCAGTCTTTGGATTGAAGGCAGCTGATGATGATGAGTATTTTATAGTCGTATCGACCGTCTTCATATATATTTTTACAATCATGTCGATATTTTGTTACTCGATTTCCCATCCCCGGGCCACCTTGGGCGGGATGGAGCTAGATTTTCCTGGTAGGAGATGAAGGGATATGCGGGCGGAGAACTCCAAAAGTCCCTGGCTTCCCTTCTCCCATCTGCTATATCTTGCTTGTCCATCGGCGTTATCGTATCTGACTGCGAAGCAGGGGGCCCTTATCGGAGCGGCGAATGGACCAATGTTTCTTTTTTTGCCTGCGAAACCTTTGGCCAACCTCTCTCGTTAGCAAAGCTGAATTCACCTCTTTGTTCCGTTCCTCTCATCCATGCGGAATGTTCGGGGTCGGCTGCCGGGTATTCGGTGGTCTTGAAAGCCCTATTCGTTCCTGTTTGCCAAGAATATCCAGGCCATCTTTTGGCTCCCCTGCAGTGAATTTTTTCTAATTATTTTTTGTGCTATCTTCATCCTCGCTATCTAGAGAAGTGTATGAAGATATGCATAACTGAAAACAAGGAATACAATATTTTTGTCACTGGCGTTACATTAGTTTTTGGAGCATTTTTGTGCCAATCATCATCAACGCAAGTTTTAAACTTTTTCGCGTTTTCATCATCCGCAGTTTTGGGGCCAGTATTTCAACGAAAGAATTCGAGGATGTCAATAAAATGGTGTCAAATGAGGAGGAAAATCTGATATATGCTTTGAAGTACTCGGTGCCAATTTTCCATTCATGGTTTTCAGTATGCAAACTCAATTTTTATTTCAGATTTCTAAGTTCATAATTATCTATTTGTTTTTGCTTAAACGATAGTCCCATCTTCAATTTTGCCCATGCGCTTACAAAAAATCAGTGGTCGTATGCTTTTCATACCTATTAATCAGCAATTCAGTGCTCTTAACTTCAATATGCCGCCACTAACATATTAATGTAAAAGTCATTTGACTTAATTTAGAGTCCCAATAAGCGGTAAATGACTGGTTTCACTGCCAGATCGAGTTCATAAATAAGTAAAATTTTGTGACTTCAGATATTTTAAGTATCCGCGCTCTGAGAATAATACGTTAGCCATCAGCAAAATGACTTCTGATATGAATCAAATGTTAAGTAATATTGAGATAACTGAAAAAATGAGATGACTTTCATGAAACCGCTTTCGTAATGAAAATGAATAAGTACCTACAACATGCCGTCACCATATATATATATTTATACAAATAGGAATAAATGATGCGTCCATTGCTGCTTTTCTTTTTTCTTCTTTAACTGGTAGATCAGTTGAAATTTTCAATTAATATCATTTTCAAAGATCATTTAAAGATGTCGTGTCTCTTATATCTGCTTTATTTCCCTTTAATTATGCCCTGCACCTCTACGTGGTGAGGGTATATTGATTTTGTCACAGCAGAAATGAAACGCATTGAAGGAGGCGTGGCAGGTATGGAAAAGTACATATAATGTAGAAATGATAAGCATTACCTTACGAGTCCATCTAGCCATGTCCGTCTGTCTGTCCGTCTGTCCGTCCGTCTGTCCATCTATCTAATCTATCTATTCTCACGATAACTGCCGTAAAAATTGAGATATCGAGCTGAAATTTGAGTCATTAGCCTCTAGTAGTTCACTGACGGCCAAGTTCTAAAATGGGTTGGATCGGACCAAAACTACTTTTTTTAAATTGAAAGTGGTGTAGGGTATTTAAGCTTCGGCATGGCCGAAGACAATTTTTAACTAGTTTTCATTTCAGATGTAGAAAAGGATATTACTCCCATGGTAATTAACGTTCAGGTTATTTCGGGTTGACTGATTTCCATGAATACTACATAAATGTAATGGAAATTAATTAGTTACTATAGCCATCATCACATTCACAGGAACGAGAATTAATGAGGTATCCGTAATGTTATTTCTCTTTTTATGTCTCTGGTTAGAGTGTTGTTATATGAACCCTATAATTAGGTCTAAAAGATTTCGTTTCTCTAGAGTATGCATTTCTGTCCTTCAACTGAAAGGTTTCTTTCAAGCCGCAGCACCGAGTCCCATCTCCTGTGAAGGCGTTCGATCCCGCACTGACTTCTTCTTGGGCCTATTCGGAGACAAAAGAACGAGAGCTCCTCCCGGCTCCCATTCCGCGAGAATGGACGGCCGCACCCGATGAAAGGAAATCGTGTTCTTCTGGCTCGGGGTCACGGCGGAGCGAGCCCGTATCCCAGAGGGGTGTTAAGAGTGTTTGACTTACTCCCGGGAAATCCCACGCGCTCCTTGTCTCCTTCAATCTTTATCCATCACATCCTCCTCCCAAAACCCTTCATCCTGGGCTTGCATCTTCTCGTCAACACCCACACGACGAATCTCCGGCCTTAGCTCGAATGGACCACTCGTCCCCTTCCATCCGACCGTCTTCCCAGGCCAGCTGATCTGTTGATCTCCTCCGTCTCTTGACGTGCCTCCCTCCTCCCCCGTTCTTCCTCCACACGCTCGCGTCCCTACTCCTACACTCTGTAAAGGAGATTGACTTGTGGAGGTGTTCTGACCGGGCTTCCACACCCACCCCCACTTCAGCTACTCGGCGCGCACTCTTTCGTTCTTGACGAGGTAATGCAAGGATCTTGAACCAGAATGGACGAGAAAGATCGGCTGGGTGTGTGACCATTAAGTGTCCAGGCGTCCTGTTCTGAACACATAGGCCCCAAATTCCGTATTTCGTCAGATATTTGACGTGAAAGTTTCTCTGAAAATATTGCTGTTGCAAGGATGCGGCGAAATAATGCAACAAAAATTTACTGGAACAATTTTATTATTACGGTGGTAAGCTAGAATAAAATAGGCTAATGGCCAGTTACAGGAACGACACATATGTATTATATAAAGTTATGGGACTCATAAGCCATGGCAACCATTGAATAAGCTCTGTAAAAACATTTTATAAGTTTATTGTTTTCATAACTTTTGGCATGGAGTTATGAGTTCCATAATTAGTCAAGATGGCGGATGCACAATGAACCGCTTGGAGACTTAATTACTGGATAAAAAGTTATTTCGAGACAAATGACTATTTTGTTTACTCTTACTGACTATATATTATGTGCATCAGCAATTATTCTTTGGCTAAACTTTCATAAATTTTTTCCGGCGGTAGGAGAAAAGATCAAATATTCGAAGCTATTAACTATTGGTAAATAAGTTGTGTAACTAGCAGATGTGTTCCTGCAGCACAAATATTTTTGTGAGGTATATAATTTCATGGATATCATAGCTATTGATTCCATTACTGAATGTCCTTGCAACCAGCCATTAGAAGCAAAGACTCAAGGAGAAGAATATCAGTAGCGGAAGAATCGTTCGACTATAGGAGTGAGCAAATGACGGGGGCTTAGACTAAGGAGATGAGAGACGAGGGCTTTGAATAAGTAAAGGACTCTAGTGAGGACCATGACATGGAGGTCGCTGGATGTTGCGTTGTATGATTCAGAAGGGTACACTGGCAAAAGTAGACAAGAATAGGCTGTAGAAGTAAGATGTGAAGGTGTGGAGGAGTATATGGAAGGTACGGTGTAAGGAAAGATGGACAAATGAGGAAGTGCTTGATATGCCTAGTGAGGGAAGGAAACTTCTGGATGAGATCACGGGAAGGCAGGGTAGGTGGCTGGAATAGAAAATGAGGAGCAATGGCTGACTTGAGGCCTTGATTGAGAGAAGGAAGCATGGCGAGCGGGAAAAGGGAAAAAAGAATAGGTTTTAAGGATAATTTTTTATTTATATATATATATATATATATATATATATATATATATATATATATATTTATATATATATATGATTCTATCACTGACGAAGGTGCGGGCGACCCACCGAAAATTTTAAACTCGTGAGTTTGCTTTTTTATGTTTTATGTTTAGTGTCACCCTGTGACGAAGTTTTATATATATATATATATATATATATATATATATATATATATATATATATATTATTATTTATTATTTATATTATATATAATTTATTATTATTTAATAGGTATATTGAGATTAAGACAGAATAATAGAGGCAGATAGGACCCTGTACGTGTAAAAATCTGAGGGTTTATTCTGGCTTTCATGTAAACCTAATTTAACCGGTTGATTACTTTCTTGAAGAAATAGTACCATTTTTTTAGAGAAAGAGCATCGGATATTTATTTCAAGTAGACCAGAAAAAATCCGCAGGGTGGAAACTTAAAGCGACAACTGAGTCTCCGTCGCTCTCTGGTTCACTTTGGTTATAACTATTGTAAGCAGTGCCGACGACGAACTTTTCGAATGCCTTATCAGTTTTCAAGATGGATATGAACTTTGTTTTCCTATCTGCTGGTTGATAATTGCTCTTATTCATTGAAGGGACTGCAGCTGTATGTTGCCTTATCCGGGTTCTACATTTGTATATACGATGCCATTCTTGCTTACTAGATTTGGTCGTAAATGTATTCCTTGTATAATGCAAATGATAGTCATCTAATCAAGATGAGGAAGTGGAAGCAGCGTTTCAAGTCAAGCAGCCAAATCTCCCAGCAACAAACAACAATTAATTGTGGATACTGTGCAAATCTTTCTCCAAAATGTTTTATACCACCTGTGGAAAATTGTTTGCGTACGTCAAGACTGTATGTTCGAACAAATTTCTGCTGCAGATAAAAATTAAAAGCCTTTAAACTGCATATCCATGGACATCTTTCATTAAGATGAGGGTATTTCTCTTTACCCTTATTTCAATCTTCTCTGTAATCTCTTCCTCTTCAACTCAGCCACCAACTATAGGGGAAAAGGGTCCTCGTTTACCTGCTACCTCCCATAGCAGTCAACAAGCCTTTTACACCCGCGCATTTTCAAACACCTCTCCTGATACGTCCAGAAAAAACATAAAGATTTCTGTTCTTCCCTTTCCGCTGTTTTCTTGTCCACACATCGTCCATAAACATTGGAGGAACCCTCATAAGCTCTCGCACGTCGTCTCAGGATATGGTCCAGTAATTTGGTCGATGTAGTACTTTTTCCGCCATTGCCCGGTCGTGCCTGGAGGCAACCAGACTATTTTTAGTTTCAAGCCGGCGGTGATATGAATTATTCATATCATTGTGCTCGAGTCGGATCCTTTGTCCACCTTGATGAAATGTCCATCCTCCCGTCAAGCGAGGATCAAATCAATATGTGGTGGCCCTACACGACAAGGCTTCGAAACCGTGAGCAATATTCTGTCTGCGACAGATATGCTTGAAGTTTGAATCGCAGATACCTTTTTATGTGTTTGACGAGTGCTTTGGACAAATATATTACATTCGTACATTGTGAAGCTTGTATTCGTTTTCATTATTATGTGATGACTATTTCAAAGTTTGATCAGGTTTTTAGAGGATTGAACTCAACTTTGAGGATCAAATAGGTACACCAAATTTTACAATTGATTGTAGGGATGGTAATGGTATTATATCTGAGAAAGCGACCGTTTGAAAGGAAAATTCGTGAAAAATCAAGAAATTACTACGTCATTGATCATACCATTTTCACAAAGTGCGAGGACCTCGATGATGGAGCGAGGCCATCACGCACAAATGTTGCGGAAATGCAAAGCGATGAGAAGGGATGAGGCTGGGAATGGGGCGTTATTGCACCTGATGGGAGAGGGGCGGGCGAAAAAAGGAGCACAATGGAATTCGGAAAGGAAACCCGAAGGGAGGGGGGGAGGAAAAAAAATTGACTGTGGGAAGCAAGACTGGGATTTTTACAGAGTTCTCTCCCGCAAGTTGGGCCGTGAAGTCTCATTTAAGTGTTGAAAAATGAAAGGTGTAACTTAGAAATTCCACATAAACTTATTAACGACCTAGGTTTCAATTCACAAAGTCATCATGTGAGCAGTTTTCATATGCATGTACCTGATGATGACTTCATAAGGGCCCATTCAAGTATTGCGTAAGGCGATTCATGCCATTTTGATCTCCCCTCACCCCCTATGTAAAACAATATAAGCCCCCAGTTCTCCCTATCTCTTAGTCTTACGCAAGACGTTAGATATTTGTATCTACTCGTTAAATGCTCACTGTCTGTAGTTTCGTCTTTCCATAGAAGCCATCGTACAGCTTTGTGTACTGGATATCGTATAATTATGTAGTGTTGGAGCACCACATTCATTAACATTAAGAGGGAAACAGTACCACAGCTGATGAATTTGTGAACAATCACAGGATATGTGGGAAAAACACAGAATACTTGGAAACGGACAAAAATTTCAAGACGGACAAAAATCTTATGTAAATTGGTCCCAGACCCCCTAACCACTCTTCATAAGACAATGTAAGATGATCCCAGCCCCCCTCGTCCAAAAAAGTCTTACGTAATACTTGATTGACGGCCCCTAAGTCGAAACCTAGGTCGTTAACAAAGTTTATGTGGAATTACCAAGTCACGACTTTGATTTCATAATCTTGAGCAAGTTCCACAAAGTTTCGCCAGACATTACCAGACTAGAAACTTGTCAATCGCCCCTTTAAATGGGATACCATACAGTTTACTATGAGTGAAGTGAAGGTTACGATCAAAAACCTATTGAGTGAAGGTTATAGCCAAAATCCGCATCGTATTGCTAGACATTCAAAACGCCAGCCATGAATGGTTGGCTACTTGCCGAATTCGAGTGAACACACCTGCGTTTCCCTTTGTCTCATATCTATCGCAGTGTGATGCCTTCACTCAACGCGTCAATAATTTTTTTCCTCCGTAGGAATCATTCTCCGTGTCTTGCCCTGTGCAGTTCTTAGCTTCCACTCTGTGTGAGCTTCGCTTGGCGTTTCTCAAAGTTTCCCTTTCAACCTCGTCAAACTTGTCATCGCCTTTCTATTTTTGTTTTTCCTCTTCCTCCGCATTTCTCTCCCTCCATTTTTCGCTCCCGTTGGAAATTCTGGCGGTCTGCCTAGCATATGCCATTCGTCACAACTGTTCGTTCCCTTCCCTCATGCCACACGTCATCTTTTCTCGATTCCGCGTCTTTCTAGAAACGCTTTGACATCATGGGAAGCTGAAGACAGGTGCCGGAATGAGAATTTAACGTGCGGGAATGTGCTTGAAAATTTAAACGTTGAACTTCATTCTCACTCTTGTGGATTGAAGATCCCGCGGAGTGAAGTATAGTGAAATAATTGCATTGGTCTAAAAGTTATGATTAGGTGGTGAGATGCTTCTTTGATAAAATCTCGTCAATCTCCTAAGCTGGAATAAAATGATGACAAATAAATCTTGCCGTGAGACAATATTCGTCTACAACACTTTGGTTACATTAAATATGTTAGTTCTTTACTTATTTCACAATAAAGATAACAATTGAATAAGTAATAGACCAGTAATTATGAATATAAAATCCAGAAAATTTTGAATACCAAAGATAAAGTGTATTTTAGAACGACAAATTTTCCATCCGTTGCCTAAGAGTGTTCGCAACGGCATCAATGATGAATATATTCGAAGGTTAAGTTGTAGAGATAGAGGTTGTACAATATACCTTTACTACGTAATGTTACTATAATTTAATTATTAGTCTTCTTTTTCACATATTGTCATATCTTTATGTCGATGAACATTATAAGTATATTTTTATTACAGAGAGCTCAATATCAATTTAAGAATAATTTTATCTATTTAAAATATCAGTCTAAGTGCTTCAACAATGTTGATTGAAAAACTTATGAATTGAGGGTAGGATGCAACTGGTGAGCAATACAGATAGGTGAATAACATGTAAAGAGGAGGGTAAGGGTATGCATCACGCGTAATATTGAAGCAGGCGGGAAGTATGTGATAAATATATCTACAGGGTATGGTGCTTGTATTTCAAGCAGTTTTTTCAGAAGTCCCTGTCATGAAAGATGATTGTCGAGACCGCAGGGATATTATATTTTCATTCAAGATAATCCGAATGATATTTTATAGGATTTGATTACGTATTTAAATTTAAATTCTATTCAATATCGTCCCGCAATAAACACAACATGCGTATGAACCGAAATCACTTTACCATGAATTACTAATCCAAATTAACTTTTTTGTACTTTGACACCAACGTATTTGAGAGCAACTGGTGAGCAATACAGATAGGTGAATAACATGTAAAGAGGAGGGTAAGGGTATGCATCACGCGTAATATTGAAGCAGGCGGGAAGTATGTGATAAATATGTCTACAGGGTATGGTGCTTGTATTTCAAGCAGTTTTTTCAGAAGTCCCTGGCATGAAAGATGATTGTCGAGACCGCAGGGATATTATATTTTCATTCAAGATAATCCGAATGATATTTTATAGGATTTGATTACGTATTTAAATTTAAATTCTATTCAATATCGTCCCGCAATAAACACAACATGCGTATGAACCGAAATCACTTTACCATGAATTACTAATCCAAATTAACTTTTTTGTACTTTGACACCAACGTATTTGGTTTGCAATGCCATTAACCAAATCACTGGTGGCGAATTAAATAGCTGGAAACTCACAGTGCATATCTATAATCTCAACAAAGCTGCAGGGTTTTATGATAAAATATTTTCACAATAGTTACATTCAATGAAAGAATCACATTTTCATAAGACGTATTTTAATTAATCTGCTACTTTTATTTAAATACTGAGAGCCTTTTGACACAGGGATGATGTTGAGTGCTGTTTTATACAAGTAAACCCTCATTTTAAGATATTTTAATTTTTTCATTTGCCAAATGTTAAATGGTTCGACGAAAATCCCTTTATATTTTCAGTCTTTTATTTATACGTGTTTCAACGAACCACTATCATTTTTCATGTTTACTGGAAATAATATCAGGAAAAATGTTAAATACTGCGTGTAATAAATAGGCCACAAAAAACTCATTCATATTTAAGAGAAGTATTGTATTTTTAATGATAATGAGAGGTAATTATGGAATGGAATCGGTTCGAAGAAATACACATATATGTACCTACTGCTGTATTTAGGCTGACATAATAGACCAATATACTGAAAATATTTAAAATTTCCATTTGGTGAATTCTATATGATATTTCAGTGAATCAGTTGTTTTTCTTTACATTTGTCAATGATTTATCCCTACCATATTTTCCTCCTGTCATGGAAAAAAATAACGGTATCGGAGAAATGATAGGTACCTACTTCTAGAAAAGAACACCATCGTATAGCACGAATTTTAATGGTTTTGCTTAATTTTATGTAAATATGTGTATTATAAACATAAAATTAAAGTCGAATTACTAACATTATTTAGAAAAACATTAAAATCCGTGCTCTCCGATAGTGCTCTATTCTAGAAGTACCCGTCATTTCTCCGATACCATAATTTTTATCCATTACAGGAGGAAAATATGGCAGGGGAAATCATTGACAATTGAAAATAAAAACAACTGATTCACTGGAATATCATATGGAATTCACCAAATGGAAATTTTAAATAATTTCCGTATATTTTGGTTCATGATGTGAGCCTATGTATATTTTTTTTGGAAAATTGTCACTATTAGCATTAGATTATGGGTAAAGTTTATTTGGATTACAGTGTTAAAGAAGGACCGGTATATCAGTTTCAACGATACCTTACACATGTATGTGCACCAATGTTGGGAAAATATCGCCTTCAACAATACCCCCACCTCCAATCCCTGACATGGACGCTCCGGCAATGATCCAATTTGTAATTGGGTCGGTATGCAACGGAAGAATTAGAGGCGGTTAATCACGGCAATCAATCGTGCACGTGCGATGGAAGAGATTTTGCCGCTGAAAACGTATTCACGTGTCCCGTCATTTAATCGGAGCGTTTTGTCAATTCCCAAATTCCCATCGGTCGCTTGATCTGGTTTCGAAAACCTGGAATTTCAGGGGGATGTGTCCCCGTTCAGCTCGCCGATGCACGGCCGCGTTGGGAGACGTCGCTCCAAACGCCCTGGGGCATGCCCTTTATTCTTTACCACGCACCATCACCCGGACAGTGCGCGGTGCTTTGCACAACTCTTGATTGAGGCGTCACATCCAGGCCTTTGCGGACCCTTTGACAATGGGAAATTCAAGCGTACCGGTTTTTATGAGTCGGCATGCATTATTTTCTTTTTCGGTCGAGGCTCAGATTTGCTCCGAATGGATTATCTACTCATGCGTGCTGCCAGGCAAACCCTCACCGCAAAAACGAGTGGCAGTGGGTTCCCCGTAGATCTGATGATATATTTTATTTTTGGACATTCCATCTTGATAAATCGGGAATATATTCTCGAGAATTCTTGTAAAATTTGGAACACGAAAGCAATTGCTCTAGAAATTTTATTTAAATACTTTTCATAAGTAGTAGCATATATACATTTTTATGGATTGATTGTAATTTAATTAATATTCACAGTGGTAATGAGATCATTTAATTAATTCTTTCTCTTAATTTTTACTCTAATTATGACTAAAAAATTTTCTTTCACCTCATTTAACATTATAAAATAACGCATTAGCATTGGATTTGTTCATCGAATTGGATGTTACACGAACTTATGAAGGCTTGTATGAAGGAATTATAACACCATGACTTAAAAAATCTTGATAATGTTTTTTAGGAGCTGATATTCTCGACTTGTCGAGAAAAACATTATGAGAAACAGGAAATTGAAGATTATATATAATTTCTTGGCCATTCTTGTGTCGAAAATTCTAAAGATGATCTCTAGTTGCTCGGACTTCAGTCATGGAGAAAGGTGAAGAGAGTTAAGAAAACGAAATATAAGAGGGGAGGGGAATGTATGTAATTAAAAATTATTTTGTATTAATGACAAACTGTTTTAATGATGAAAATCAACTTCGTATGAAAACGACCGTTAAAAGGTTCTGATTCCTACACACTTCCCAACGTCATTGTCATTACTACATTTCGAGATGGCAAAAAATAGGGCCACCAGCGACTTTGGTCGATAATGGATACGGTATTGATGTCAGTTTAAAAATAGAATTACAAGTTATAGGAGTTATATTTAAAGTCAACCGTCGTATTCATTTCCAAGTGTAGTCATTCCGTTAGATTCTCGAAGCTGTATTATTTTTGTTACTGCCTTTATTATATATTCATCTTTATATCATTTTTCATTAACTTTTGTGGGTATTTTGCACAAAATACCATCTATAAATTTTAGTTTAATCCATCATTTCCAATAAAAATTATAATTGAACTATCTGGAGTGTAAATCGTTAGCTAGCTATATCTAATGCATGACGTGGTAGCGCTAACGGAAATGCCGGATACGAAATTCACTCATTGTATTCCTAAATGATATTGCAAACCCGAGATGTATTTTAAAATATATCTTTGCCAATACTTAACGTTAATTTGGCATGATAATTTCATTCATTTTCTATAAAGGACCAGCATATTTGAGGAATCTGCCATTTCCCTCTTATGGCTGACCCTTGATAAAAACTCGCGGATTTCAACGTATTAATGCAAGAGTAATTAAATGGCATTTCAATTGAAATTTTAGCCATTCTAAGAAGCGGAAATACGTATTCCAGCAATATATTAAATGGAATAGTTTAATTGAATTATGGAATATAACACAGTTGTTGACCTTTCCTTCACATGTTTATTGCGAACGAATGTATATCTTTCCCTGTATAATCCTCCTTTATAAAGCGAACTATATTTGTAAATATGTATCTGCAACACAATGTTTTATCGAAAACTGTTAATATGATCTATCTGATTTTAGGCATTTAATAGACTTTTCAGAGGAAATGATTGGTAAATCATTTTCTCAGAAAAGGCCATTGCGAAATCCATTGGTATATGTCCCATATAAGTGAAAAACATGTTTTATGGAGAAATAAAATGCCCAAAATTCCAATGACAAATGCTCTCAAAGTTAATTCAGTTACTTTTTTCGTCTCCCATTATATGCTCTATATATTTTGTCATTGGTTTTATTCCTCCAGATGCCCGGCTTAAGACCTCCGAAAAACGAGGCCATTATTTTAGCAAACGACTCCAATACAATGAACATTCTGTAACGTTAAATTTTCTATAAATTGCTTAAAAGCCATCATTAATTAATTTTTTTCTTAGAAAAAATGTATAAAAAGTAAAAATTTCTTTGAATAACATAAATTACTTTCAATTTGAAAATTAATAGTTATCATGTTTCTAATAAAGGTCGTTTCCCCAGTACTTCATCGGAAAACGAATTAAGGCTTCGGATGTTTGGGGGATAAGGAAATTAATGACAGAGGCAGCATAAATGTTTATGATCTCCTGCCAGGGTTAAAGCTGTGTTTGATACACGCTATTTCTGCATTCCTTCCATTCTTTTCCTGTTTTTAACCAACTTTCTTTTGACCACTTTGAAATTAGTTGACCCAATTGAAGTCTGGGTCGATATGTTGACAGAAAAAAAGCGTGGAAAACACTATCTGATTCGTGCTTTAAGTAAAATTAGCTTTGCTCAATGGAAAGGGTAAATGCAAAATAAAGCAATCAAGAATCCTAATGGGCTTCATTTTGATAACGAGCGTTGACTGTGTTTAATCAAGATCTTCAAACTCGGCTTATGACTCGAGCGTGTATTAATTCCCACTGTGATTATGTATTACTCAACGAGCTGGCCTGAGGCAAGCATCATTACTAAAGCTTTCACTCGTGACTCATTGGAGTGCCCGGGGGTGTAGGGCTTTGGTGACATCAGAGGCTGTAATATTTTTGCGATGGATATCCTTTGCATCACAGTAATTGGGAATTTATAAAATTGAAATTATTGCGAGTCCAACTGAGCACAAAGAACTTGACGGAGCACGAGTAATGAGTTGCGACAAAATTCTGAACATTCTCAACGTAATGAGCAAATAATTCATTTGTATTGGTGGTACCTCAACTAATGCCGTGATAAAACCCATCTTTGATTGAGCATGAACTTTATTTTCCTAGTGAAGTTTGATAGTGGATTATGTCTATTTAAGTTGATTAAGCAGTTCATTTTGCATTGATGTAGTTGCATTAGCTGGCTTTTATCTCCACTGAATAGTTATTGATCGGTCCCCAAACACATTCCTGGCTAAATTTTCTGTTATCTCTGCAAGAGATTAATCCACATTTATCGGGAAATATCTGCAAGGTGTGTATCCTGCTGAAACACGATTATTTTAACTCTTCATCTAAATTATTAAAATCTATTTCAAATACATGCGATTTATAATTTTATAAATTCAAATGAATTCCATAAAATGGATGCGCTGTGAATGAATGAACTAATTACTTTACCACTGAGGTTTTAGTGAAAGGGCAAAAATTTAACTGATTCAAGTTTAGCAACTAGCTATGATTCAAGATCGTTATGATTCAATTTATATTCCTTAACTATAGTGTACACAGGTTCGTAAGTTATATCATAATAATTAAATATTAACTTATGTGGACCACCATCTATTTCAGCACTATATTTATAGAACATAATTGATCCTTAGAATTTATATCCATTGTATCGTTTACCAATACCTTTTTATAATTATTTTGAATTTTATGTTTGTATGTATTTTATGTTTGAACTATTTTATATTATGAATTATTAAGAAAATATAATTTTTTCATCTGATATTACTCTTTAAATTTTATTGCTATCAAATGAAGTTTCGACGATGGAAATCCTAGTAATGGCTATATTTTTATTTGGTTCATGTAGTAGGATGCGATGAATTCGATCAAATGTAGATGAAGTTGACACTGGATGACTTGAAAATTCTAACAAAACTTTTTTAATTTTGACTTGTCTATTTGAAACTAATCCCAAACTTCTTGCAAGAATGTCCTCCAATAGATAACCGAAATTATCTCATCGATTGTAAGACAATCGTTGAGTGCAATATCGAATAGATAGCTCAAATTCTTTCATGTACAGAATAGTACTCTTAAAACTCTCGAAAATTCTGCAAATGAAGAGTTATCCACAGTAATTATGTACCTATAATGTAAATAATATGTAACCTGCACTTAACCGTGATTTTAATAAATAATGCTTCTGGTGATTCATAGTTGTCAATTACTCGTGCGTGACTTACGTGTAATCTCGAGTAATAATAAAATTGTCGTCAGTAGAGTGTAATAATGGGCTACTTATGCCACGGAAAAGCGTGACTTAATTGCGAATTTGAGTCACGCATTGCTATATAAAACTTTTCCATTACGTTCTACTTTAGCACAAACTAACGTGGGAAGCAAATGAAATAGGCAATCGATTGATTTGGTATTCGCGCATCCCATGTTATCCTGTAAGTGATGGTTTTTTTCCCCACACTAATTTAATATCCTGCATTGACGTCTTACTCTCCCTCATCACGCTTAAGCAGTGGATAATTATGACTGTTGCTGACAAGGGTCGGGTTTCCTATGCATGAGTCTTCAGGCCGATATGATCCAATTCTTCGGCGCTCCGCAGTAAACTTAATTATCGCGGACCGTTCTCCAAAAACTTTCTCCATCTCCGCCTTTCCGTCGGAGCGTTTCCGTCCATTTCCCACTCTCTTGATCAAACCGACCGTAATTCCCCCCCCTCCTTTTCTTCATCCACCTCCTCCTGCTTCTTCCCCTAATTTCTTCTTCTTCTTTTCCACTTCCTTCGGACCCTCCCCCTTCCTCGTATCCTTCCGATCCCTTCGCCTCCTTAATCATCCGGGAGCCGTGAGGAAACCCTTTTTCGCCCATCTCACCCCTTGCTTCCGGGTGGCGAATGGTAAATCCACCACCCGCTCATCCGCCGCTGACCCATCCCGAAAAGCCAAGTTGTCTTTTTTTCCCAGGAGGATAGGCGTTGGGTCATGGGAATTAGAGACTTCTTGCGGGGCGACGAGGGGATAGCGTTTTCTCCGAACGAATTTGAAGGAGGAAGTGGGCCGCGACGATGAGACAAAGCTGCGAGAGACATCTGAGAGGGATGCACCTCCTTTTCCTCGTTGCTCTGGTATTCATCCGAGTCCTTGGGTTAAAAACGTTGCGTTTGAGACGGGATTGGTTTAGCTTGGTACACATGAAATAAATTAATCATGAGGAGCCCAATTAATTGAGGAAAGGTTCATTGATAATACGCTTTGACATCTAACTCAAAAGGTTACTTTTAAATGAAGCACTTCAATCTACCAAGAACGAATTTCTCCATAATCGAAAAGAAAATAGGGAGAGTTATGTAACAACATAGATTTTATTCCAATCGATGTAGGTATCGTCTAAGGTTGCCTATCAAAGTTTTTTTGAGGAAATATTGCTATTTGATGTCATGTTATTACTTTTATCATTTTAGTAATGATCCATGTAGTATGTATCTCTTCTTTGTATATGACGAAGCCTATGTGAGGATTTTTCTGTATGATTTATTGGCAAATAAGTATTATGATTTTTAATGATAATAATAATGTGCCTCGCTACCAAAGTTCTAAAAAGGAAATACCAGGCTCGTACCGATTTTTCCCCCATATTTGATATCCGATATCGAGCGAATTATCGATTGGGACATTTCCACAGGCGGCGACGGGGGCGGAAAAGAGAAAGCATTGACAGTGAGACTACTGATGAGAAATGGAAAGAAATCCCATCTTATCATTTCAGTCCCAGGGATATCTCTTTATTGTGCTCCATGGCCCATTCAGAAAACAAATTGAAAATTACTCCCCATTTATATTATCTTGATATCATCCAAATAATAAGGAGTGGCCCTTAAAATCGGTCTTACCAACAATATATCGATTGATACGCTCCTACGAGATAAATTAAACGGCAACAAGTAGGCGGATTCTGTTCTTAATTGGTATGTAATATTATACTGGCCTCTAAAGCGGCCTCGTCAGCTGATACTTGAAAGCGTGTTCAGGACTCGAATGATGAGAGAGATCTTCAAGATAGAGAATTTCTGGTTGAATTTCCACACATTTATTGAACACTGAATACGATTTCGACACGCTATTCCACCATCAGGATCCTCGATGGAATTGAAGCATGTAGGAACCATTTTTTGTATGTTAATTATATATTTGAGTTCGTTGGTAAATTTGCTATTGTGTACACCACTTACATATGGCAAGTAGTTTTATTTTCCAATGGTACATAATCATCACTAGTATTACAAGCTTATGTTTGTTGGGTGAGAAGTGCTTGAGGAGAATTTATCCAATAACTTTCTGTATGGATATTGAAGTACCGGCAGATCCGTTTAACATCTCTTCCAATTCCTGAAAATATTGAAAAAAGATGTTGAATAAATATATCCTCGCGTTAAAGAGGACTTCTAGATGTTGAGTAAATCAAAAATTAGTAAGAAGCTAAATCCAGAATGGTCATGAAAAGCTCTAGGTCAAAGGCCGTCATTTGATCTTGCCTTTTAAAACCCAATATTTTTGATGGATATTTTCATTTCAAGTTTACGGACGTATAAAACATGAAAATTCTCGTATATTAATTACACAGACCAACAAGGGTGTGATTTTTTGGATGCTAAGGGTGATTTTTGACGTAATTTTGTGCGGAAAATCCGAATCTGCTCAAAAAAGTTGCCCATCATGTCAGGTTTTTGAGATTTTATAACTTTAAATGGTCAATATTGCAATTTTAGGTTATTTTGAGCTTTAATAATAATTTTGAGCTTTAATATCTCTGAAACCAAAGGTGAAAGAGAAATGCTAACGGATTCGAAGTCTGCGTTCAAAGGTACATAGAGTACAACTATGAAACCTAAAAACGCGATTGTTACCATAAGCTTGAGCCTGAATCTGTACAAGTCCAAGTTAGCTTATGTCAGATAATGTCTGCAAAAAAGTGTGGCTGTAATTAAGTCTTTTTTTTAGTTTTTGTGCGTCTAAGTCTGTTTGTGATCGGTTCTGTGTATGTAGATCAATAAAAAGAAAACAATTTATTTATGAGGATGAGGAGAATGAGCATCTTCATTGTTGTGCACTTGCATGAAATTTGTATTTACATATCGTGTTGCTTGGCAACCATCAGCAACATTATAAAAATTCAACTTTACTATTCTCTTGAGTGCATAAATTTTGAAACTAAGGTACAGGTTATAAGGACAATAGATTTACTAGGTTTCATAGTTGTATTCTATGCAATTTTTAACGCAGACTTCCACTCCGTTTGCAGAATTTATCTATCAAATTTGGTTTTTGAGATATTCAAGCTCCAAATGACCTAAAAATTGCAATTTGGACCCTTTAAAGTTAGCATATCTCAACCTGACCTATATATACCTGACGTGATAGGCAATTTTCGTGAATAGACTCGGGTTTACTGCACAAAATAAAGTAAGATGTGAGTCTTTGCAACAAAAAAGCATTTGAGACCATAAAAGTTGTAGGATTATGTTATCTGAGGGGTATGGCGTATGAAATATTTCAACGATATTTGACGTGATAGGAAAAAATATTTCACTAACACTTGAAAGCCCTCAACTTTCCTCTCAAGCATCAGCGATCATCCCAGACCTTGATTTGAAATGATTTATTAGATTTTCCACCCATAAATTAAGTTATATTCTCAGTTGATAATAGGGTCTGCAAAATGATGGAAGAGTCTCTACATCCGAAGTATGCGGTTGAAATAAAGTTCGAATGAACGTTGGATGAATGATCGGGGAAAGGTTCAGATTAGTTTGGAAGAGAATAATGGCTAGGAAAAGGTATGGTGGCATAGGTTGCTTGGGGATAGGGACACAAGGGTAGTATCATCATTACTGAAGCTATCGCTCATTGCTCAATGGAGTGTGAGAGTTTGAATAGCATTAGAGCAATCGCAGGGTGTAGAGTTTTTTTGTAAAAACCCTTTGCATGGCAGCCATTACAAATTCATGCCATTTGAAATCGTATGAGTACCTACAGTAAAGTAAAATAAAATGAACGAAGCACGGTTAATACATAGAGCGATAAAATTTTGTAAGTTTTCCAAATTATGATAGAAATATTCATTTCTATTGGTGGTACCTCATTTAATTTCCAATAAACCTATCTTTGATCGAACATGAATGACATTTTCCCTGTAAATTGACCATAATTCGCTGCTTCTCTTTAAATGAGTTCATTAAACAGTTCATTTTGAATTAATGGACATGTAATAAATGGCACTTGTCTCCTCTAGGCAGCCAAGAATTGATCCGCTGATATAATGATGATTGAATTTTCTTTCACCTCTGTAATGGAGTAATTATCGTGGGTTGAAAATTATCAGTAGGGTCTGTTCTCTGCCAAAACTCGAATATTAGAACAATAGAGACGGCAGAAAACTTGAAAAGTGTCGTTATATCCCAAGTATGTGGATGAACTGAGGTTTGGACGAACTGAGAATGGAGTTGGATCAGTTGTTGGAGAGAATAATGAGAATGGAAGGGTTCTGTGACGTAGAGTTGCTAGGCTGGGTCACGAGGGTATCGGCCCTAAAGAAAACTTTACCCTCAAAGAATGTCCATTCGTATCGGCTTTTTGAAGTTTGTATTAACCAAGTTTCAAGATCTTGCCTTTTTTTTTGAAAGATTCATATTTACTGAGATTGGTTGACTTCCACCGACAGTTATTAAATTTCTGGCAAAAGAACATTTCACATTTATGCATCATTCATGTGATTAAGAATTGGGTATTATGTCAAGAAATAAATTAAGATTAATTAAGTAAATGTACGTGAAATTGTCAGAAAAAACTTTCCGACGATGAATATTAATGATCTGATTGAAATGGTGAATCACTATTTACCTCATTGATTCCTGCTAGCTCTTCTCATTTTTAAGGATCTTGTTGCATGAAGAGTTGTGTGGATATAACGTAGTTTACGTAATATAAATATGAATCTTGGGATTATGATACGAGGAACTAAAACCTTCACAACATGAAATTATTCTTTGTGTATTCTACAGTTTTTCATCCCTGGCCATGATTTCCGCAAAAAAATATTTGCAATCAAGGTACAACAACTGGCAATCGATGCCGTCATAGACGCCAACTTATGGGCATGGAAAGGGATGGGGGCTTATTTCTGAAGTTTAGTGGTGGGGGAGGAAATAGAGATGAAAAATCCTGGAATAATGACGTAAAATATCACTGAAGAGACCTGGAAAGGATAAAAAGGCTTGCTTTTCAAGGTGACAGTAGGGAAAGCATGAAAAAGAGAAGCAGAGCCAAGAAATTTTACCTTAATCATGAAAAATATTCGTGCTAACACCGACAGGAATAAATGAGTATGGAGAATGCGAAGTAATTATTCATTACGGCCCGGTTTTATAATCTCTGGTCAAATATATCTCGATATAAAAACCTTTGCTTCCATGTTCTCTCATTCATAGCACTCTCATCAAATTACTGTCCAACTTAATGTTCAATATCCACACAAGCTTATGTGTAGGCCAATTTACGGTTAACGTTGACCAGATACAATGACTACTCCGGATCCAAGTGACGTGTCAATGTTCTACAAATTAACTCCGCAAAACTTTGGCATCAATGCGAATGGAGCGGTAATCGTGGGTCATAAAGTGCCCATTATCATGTATTTTTATTTGGAAAAACATTCTGGTTTTTCATTTCATTAAAGTATACTTCCTCACTTCATGAATTGGGCAATATTATCTGTTCCGGAGACCACCATCACCTCGGACGTCAAACGCTTCATTCTCCTTCAAGTTTGTACTCTAAGACAGTTCTGGGGAGGCGGTCCAGCTGTATTCTTCGTACCTATTTGCTATTTAATTTTGAATTCTTTTATTGTATCTTATAATGAACAAAGGCTTCCATACTGTCATCAGATTTCATTGCGGATACTATCATGTACTGCGTATCGTTTAACTGTTCTCAGAACATGTCTGTTTCATGTTACGTTTTATTTAAGAGCGTCTGTTTATATGTGGGAACTCACCTTAAACGCAGTCATGGAAATGATTATAGAATCTTATTTTCAACTTTTTCCCCCAGTTATATCGTTTTATGACTAGAATTCTTGACACGTTGTTCGAAAGTTAGACGGAATTAAGCACATAGAAATATAGTTTTTTTTCTAAAATTGGACAAGGTGTGACTCCTTTATTGATTAGTAACAATCACATATGAAGTGTTATTGTCCAGTTTAGTAGAAAACTTGTATGCAGGTGATTCAATTATTAAAAGTTATATCGTATGTGCCATAAGGGTAGATGTTAAAATAACATTTTACAGCCAAGATAGCGGAACGGTATCATGACTATTTTCTGTTCTCAATGGATATCACGAATGAGAAGGGAAAATTCGCTCCAGCCAGCCTTAACGACTGCCTTATTCATATGCCTTTTTTATTTGTCACTTGAATGATGGGCGTAATCCTCCTCAAACCCGGGACCCGGGAACGGAACCCGGGACCTGGATACCCGGGATTCGGGAATATCACAAATGAGAGCGTAAAAATTGCTCTAGTCACCTCAACGACTACCTAGTCCTTACCTACTTTTTCCGTGCCACTTGAACGGTGGCTGCTCTACTCCGAAAACCAGGGGCTCACTGCGATGCGATGTCGCTGGGGAAGAAGAAGGGTACCGCCTACTTACATCTCCTCCCCCGCCTCCGGGGAGATGAGGAGAGCTGCCATAAAAAGAGGGAGAGAGAAGTACGTACCTCGAAAACGGGCGGAAGCTGTGGGTCCGAGAGCGTTTTTGCTCGTTTGCAGTCGGAAACTTCTCTCTCCTGCCGTCGAGAGAGAGAGGGTCGTTCCTTTCATACGGAAAACTCTACCTCTCTCTCATCCTTGGCATTCTTTATTCCGCGGCTCCCCATAAATACTGCATGCTTCCCTTCAACTCTCTCTCTCTCACTCTCTCTCTACCTCTACCTCTCTCTCTTTCCACCTGCATCCCCAACGATGCCCTCTGCCGATAACTTCAGATTTCAACTTCCGTCAATATCAATTTTTAGGGAGAGCCTCTTATTCCTGCTTTTAGAGGTTTTGCCAAGCGCTTTTCATGCTTCTCTCCTTTTTTTAATTCTCATTTTTGCCCCACTTCGGCGTTTCCGTGGCAGCGGTGCGAGAAGGCTCTTTCTTCCTTTTAAATTGCCTTCTATTTATTTTTATATTGAGGTGCTGGTGGGGGATTTTAGTGTCAGGATGGAAGGCCTCGCCGCCGTGAAATTTGTGAAATGTTTTCAAGCGCGAAAATTTAACATTTTATTTTTCAAGGGTGGAGAAAAGTTTTATATTTCCTCATCCTCTTTAATTTTTCTCTCTTGACTTTCACTCCTGGAAGAGGAAACCCTTGGAAAAATATAGCTAATATATAGTAGAGGAGATATAAATGTTATCAAAGGAAGTTTTTATTGATAGAAGGGTACTATTTATTGGGTCCTTGTGGAAGGATGTAGGGAAGAGGCTAAGATGGAGAGATTGATATCGAGTGTGGCATTGTATGGGGTAGAAACATGGAATCAGAAGGATGTGGGATAGAATAGGCTGCTGGCGTTCAGGATGTGGTAGTAGAGGTGGATGGAGAAGGTGCGGTGGATGGAAAGGAAGACAAATAAGAAGGCACTTGGTATGGTGTGTAAGGAAATGAAACTTTTGGATGAGATGTGGGAGAGGCAAGGTAGATGGCTGGAAGAGGTAATGATGGGCAATGTTTGGCTCAAGTCCGTGATAGAAGGAAGGAAATTGGGAAGGGAAAGATAGATAATGGGTTTTATGGGCGGGATGAAGAAGGGTAGGAGAAACGTGAAGAGGAAAAAATAAGTACTAGAGAGAGACGGGTCTCTGCACATGTAAACATCTGGGAGGATTTTCTCTGACTTAAAAAAAACCTACCAGCAACCAGTTGATTACTGTTATTTTATAGCAAGAACTGAAATTGAGCGTAAGGTCACTGTATATACGTAAAGCACTTATAATTTATGTAAAACTTCACCTGTATGATGATGCACTGCACCAAAACCATGGTGGTCCGAAAATATACAACTTCGTGGAATATCAGTATTTTTATTGTTCTTTATCACTAAGGAATTCCACTGCAGAATCATGAGATTACCACCTCCATCATGTAGATGTAAACTATATCACCTTAGATTTACACATACCTGTCAAAAAGTATAATTCTTGGTTATAAACCCATAAATCTGACTGATTCATTAATTACCTACATACTGCCTTAACCTTGCCTACCTCATTTGCTTCACTAGCATTCATACATTGCTTCGCTAATGCTCTCCAATTTATAAAAGTCCTGGAGTTCCTTCCCTTTATTTTCTACCACATTCACTCAAGATTTTCTCGATCTATCCATTTCTCTCACTCCATTCACTCCTCTATCATACATTTGCTATTTCATTCGATTCTTATCCGTTTTCTAGGCATAACCAAACACACAGAACGTCCCTTTTATGTTTGTCAATTACCAATGCATCCATTTCACATCATCTCATTACTCATTCCCTGACAACTTATCTTCTGTGCTATCACCGCTAACTCTTCTATGATTCGGGACGAATGTCAAATGTATCCTGTATTCTTCCACAAGTGCATGCAAGAAGTATATCATTACGGCTACAAGAGTCGCTAGTCCAAAGACACGTGAGTTTTGGTCCGTCTAGCATCTAGGTACCGTTTAATTCAAGTTTTAAGTTTTCTCCGCTCCATTACAGATGATAAAACCCAAGATGATGAGATAAAAATAGGTCTTCATCCCCTTGTGCCATCCACATATTGTATCCTTTCATCTTTAAGGTCAAAGGTACCATTTTATCTTCCACAAGTGCATGCAAGAAATGTATCGATACGGCTACAGGGGTCGTAAAACCGAAGACACGTGAGTCTGGGTCCGTCTGGCATCTAGGTTCCGTTCGATTCAAGTTTTGAGTTTTCTCTGCTCGATTACAGATGATGAAACTCAAGAGGATGAAATAAAAAATAGGTCTCCTTCCCATTCTGCCTTCCACAAATGCGTCAATTTGCCTCCGTCGGGCGTTGAGAGATATCCAGTGCTTCCCTCCCGAATTTTCATCTCTCCCCGCCAGGAATTGATTCCTCCGCATTTTCTCATTAAAAGTTTCTCACGTTCCCTTGCGAGTTTCAAACGCCCCGAGGCGGTCGCGGCAGGACCCAGCACAAGCGCGTTTCGGGGTTTTTGGCGGCAGCGGAGGCGAAGGGAGTCGACTAAAGGCGATCGAAGGTGCTAGGGATTTATCCCCGGCCTCCCTTGCTGATTTTAAAGGAAGGGAGAGAAAGGACGGATTCTCTTCCGTCTCGATGCTAAAGTCGAAGTGAAAGGGATTCAAGCTCACCACGTTAATCCTCCAAGGAAATCTGCTGTCGGTGTAGGAAAGAAATTTTAGACACACTTTCGATGGTGATCGTTGGAAAGGTTCTTTATACTGAACGTAAATCTCATGCGTGCCGTAACTTACATGCATCAGTGTGAGTACGCGGTTGTCTGCGAGCACACCATGCTCATCACCTGCACATCATGCGAGCACATCATGCACCACACAACATGATAGCACATCAGCCATTTACGTCGATTCGGCATTAATGATTGTAGCGTGGATGCAGTGCGATTATGTCAGGGAAGTGTTTGTTTAATAGCACTGGTTCGATTATTATAGTTTATAAAGATATAGTAGATAAAGATTCTTACTCAGTAGGAAATATCTATTTGTGCTCACGGTACTATCGTTGCTTAAAACCTTTTAAACCTGGGTTTTGAACTGTTCTTCAATATGGCCTCAACAATTCGGAGATCGGCGTCATATGGATTTGGATTCACTCCATTTCATGGGATTCTGTTCCGGGAATAACCAAATACGAGCCACTTTCGTCAATTTGTGATTACAAAAGTGTTTCTCAACGTGAATTTAATGCAATTTTGTTGGAATAAGTTTGGACTCGCTTTCGTTGGTGATAATTTTAAACGAAAGTTTTATACGTGTCGTTCCATGCAGGCATCGACGTCTCATGAATTCGAAGGTCACATGCGAGTTTACGAGAGAGTATTTTACTATACCTATTCGTCTATTTGTGTCTTCATAATTCCAGCGTGTGTGTACCGAGACTATTTCGGGTCGATTACATTGATACTCGGTTCTACCGTTTTTGTTAGAAAAGATTTTTACTATGGACAAAATATCCATCTGTTTTCACTAGACTTTGTGACAAGAGTGTCTCAGGTGATCGGCTAATTTCGTTAATTCGTCAAAACAAAAGTGCGGTTCAACGAAAGTTTCTTAAAATTGCTCGTCGGAATGAATCCCTTCGGTAAATTCCATTTCAGGTTTATTCAAACCAATACCCATCTGTTGGAAATCAAGTTCTTGTGCTAAGTTGAGTGGTAGAGCTTGTCTTTTGATTTTGAGGGTTTGAACTCGTTTCCCGGCAATTACGGAGGTTTATCAGTGGAATGCCGATCACTGCTTGAGTGTCTTATGGAGGGCACTTCTTGGGTAGTGCTCCTTTCTTCGGATATGGCTTAAAGTTTCGCACTCCTTGGCTCCCACTGTTGAGAGAAGACTGGTGTAGACGCCCAGTTTTTCTCCACCCTTCCTCAATTCTCCAAATAACCATCCACTTACCAACCTGTCCAAGGAGCTAGCGCTTGATGTCACTAATTGCCTCAGCTGTCCATCACCTCTGAAGAAATTGTGTTTTGTCATCTGCTGATGGAATATTTTTTCTTCTAGATCTTCTCTTAGAATATCAATCGGCAGTCAATTGAAAAAGGCGTGAAAAATTTTAAATACAAGCCAGGTGCGTAAATATGTAGCAAGCCGACCTGAAATATCTGAAGGTTTAATTCAATCGTCCTTTTCTTTGCGTACCATTGGTTACCAATCACTGCCACGGTTGGCTCAGAATACAAGCTATTTTTATCAACTCGTAAAAACAAAACTGAAATTCAACAAGAATTTCTTAATATTACGCGTCGAAAAAGTCATTTTCAGGTACAATAGAACCATCCCTAAATTTATGTCTAGAATGTTTGCCTCTTAGTACACTGCGGCGCGAGTGAAGTTGGCCAGGTCACTTACTGAGTGCCTTTCAAGTTTCCACATGATGTAGCGGAGGAAAGTTCTCCATGCTGCCGTCAAGTTTTGGCGTTGGGTGGCTCAGAATATAGTCAACCTGACAAAAATGGCCCAAGGCTTAGCGATATTCCATTTCTGGCCCCCAAGCGCAATATAAAATGTCGCTGTGACGACGATTTATACACGCGGCTATAAATACATCGGATAAAATTTAGTGGTATTGACGGGAAATGCATTACGGAAACGTCAACCATAAACTATATTAACGCCGTCGATATCAGGGATGCTTATGGGGAAATATACGCCCATGTATCCCGAACATGGTTCATGAGGAGAGGAGGGTGTGGTATAAAATGTGAACCCCAACCCCAGTGAGTTCATTCAACATATAGGTATGTCGTGTTTCCGCGAAATTCATGGACAATCGGGTCATTGATTCCTCCAGATTTTGCAGTAAACTTAAACTCCATGCGAAGTGTACTTGTCTGGCCGGGATTTAAATTACTGTTAAAGTTTGAGTCACCAAGAGACTTTTTTTGGTTAATGTTTTATACTTATTTTTCCATGAATCCAACAGTCTTAGGAATTAGGATTATGAATTGTATATTATTTAGATACACTTCAGCCATCCTCGAACCTTTCTCTTAATATTTTAGCTACTAGTGAACTACAGTCATCCACAAATGTTCTTCCATAAATTCTATTTAAAAATAATTATCATTATTCGCCCTTTTCTAAAAAAACAATTGTGGACCGTGGACTTGACATCAATTGCTGTCGTTGACATTAAGGATCCTCAGGGATCGTATGTATTAGTCGAGCTTGCTCAGTTGCTGGGATTACTATTTATGAGTTTCCACTTCGCCGCCATAACCTAGCTTTTCTCTAAGTTTTTGGCTACAACTGGGGAGAATTAATTTAGAATTTGACTCAGGAGCTACGATTGCCGGAGGAATAATAACTGACGGCAAGGAAATGGTAATTGAAATCGCTCATAATTGACTTACAAATTGTGAAACTTTACCTAAATCCCTCTAGAGGAGTAGAATATCTTCCTGCAAAATATTTATTCATGAAGCCGGGATCTCTTCGGAAGCATGATTATTCAAAAGCTAAATTAACTCTTTTATCACCTAATCCTTTGAAGTGTATGTCCTTGAATGTAAAATGCATGTTTTAAAATTAGTTTGGATGTACTACCATTCAAAAAAGTTGCAAATTTTAACGACTTGGTGTTTGATTGTTTTGCTTCATTTCCGACGCTTATCTATGACTCTCTCAGTCATAAAACTTCTAACTCCTAGCGAGTCACTACATGGAAAAGTTCTGGGAGATTATTCGTTTTCAAAACACGCATCTAATTGCATGCACTGGAGGTAGTGGATTTATGCTCTTTGATTCAATTAATTATAGTATGACTTGGCAATCCTTGTACCCCATTAAGTCACGTCCGGTGATAGCTCTCTGATAG
The DNA here is from genome assembly GCA_963169105.1 of Ceriagrion tenellum. NCBI lineage: Eukaryota > Metazoa > Arthropoda > Insecta > Odonata > Coenagrionidae > Ceriagrion > Ceriagrion tenellum. The sequence goes on along the minus strand of OY720632.1, from coordinate 102,699,907 downwards.
ATTTATCAGCTAAATGATGACCGTTTAAACTGTCTATCCGAGGAGTAATAATACGTCAAAAACTAAATGAAGTTTGAATCGAAATACAAGCGATTTTTCGACCAACATAACTTTTGCGCCGGATGACCTGCTATACACTTTGGCTTACAGGGCATTGAGTTGATGCATAAAATGTGCATTCTCGGTTAAGCTTTTCCAAAATTAAATTTCTTACTCTTTCTCGACCTCATTCTCTCCACTTCGACGCCGTCGCATGTTTCCCAAAATTTCCTTGAGCAATTTCCGCATGTAACTAAGAGTTTGCTGGTGGAGGATGGTGCTCTAACGCGTGAGAACTTGACTGGGGTCTTTGTCTTTTAGCGCAGGAGGGAATTAACGCCTTCGAGCACCTTTTTAGGGCCCCCGAAATGCTTTGGGAAATACCTCTCTCCGCATGGAGATAAGGAGCAGGGCCCCCGCTTTAGTTCTCCGGGGGGTTGGACGACCTCCCGGGAATCTCTCGAGTTGTGGTCGGGCGTTAAGAGAAAGAGCTCGGAGGCACGTAAAGAAATAACTTCACGATTCCCCGCGGCCGATAGATAAAGGGACCTTGAGGTCTTTGTTCTCTCCCTCTCTCTCTCTCAGCGCCTCCATCCTCTCGGCACCGAAAAGAAGTTTAGAGAAACCGCTGGGATGCTGTTAGACCTCGCATCCGCGTTATAATCTGTTTGCAGGAGACTGAGCGTGTGCGAGCAAACCTATCCTTGTGCCCCACCTAAAGATTATACCTCCCCAGGATATATACAGCACTTTATGGGATGCTCAGGCCTTTCTCGAGAATCTCGAGATAAAGGGGGACTCTCAAATGCACTCATAACCTCCTATCGTCTATTACGCCTTTAGTAATTTTGGTCAAAAGTAATAAAAACTCACGTCAGCATGGTCCGCCTTACCTCAAAGTGCATACTTAAAGTTAAGCTCACCTTAAATTAATCTCATTGCGTTATCCTGTTAATACTTTTTTAATTGCTCTCTCCGAGGTGCTTCAGCACAGATCACCCAATGTCTTATGACGTTGGTACAATTAAACCGGCCATAGCGGCCACCTATCTTGAGCGGTCACCTCTCTAAGCGACCGACTTCTTCGGGGACGAATTGAATTTCCCATATATATCAGTAATTTTTATTTTATCTTCCTTCAGGAGTCACTTCCTACAGCGACCATCATCTCATGGGTCTCGTGGTGGTCCTCCAATGCAGGATTCTCTGCTACTGGATAGAGTAGACGGAAAATTGTGAATAATTTTACCTGTAACAGAATGAAATTGAAATTGAGTTGAAATAAGAATGGATTTCACTGGGATAAATTTGTAGAGATTGGAGAATAATGTTAGCTAAGGAGGCGTATAGTGATAGAGGAGAGCAGATGACGGGGACCTTGGGTAAGGATGTGAAGAAGAGTCTGGTATGGAGAAGAGCTTGATATGGAGCGTAGCGTTGTGTGGTACGAGAACTTGGATCCAAAGAAGGTAGGATGTGAATAGGTTGCAGGCCGTTGAAATGTAGGTGTGGAGAAGGATGAAGGTGGAGCGGTGGATGGAAAGGAAGACAAACGAAGAGGTGCTTATGTATGGAGTATGGTGGGCGTGGAAAGGAAACTTCTGAATGAAATCCTGGATAGGCAGAGCGGGTAACTCGAGGAAGTAATAAGGGGTGATGTTTTGTTCAAGACTGTGATAGAGAGAAGGATGTTGGGCAAGCGGGGAAGGGGAAGAAAGAGAATATGTTTCATGGAAGGAATGAAGATGGCTAGATCGTATGCTGAGGTGAAAAAGGAAATACTTGAGAAAGGTTGGCCCTTGAAAGTGCAGAAATCCGAGAGGAGATTCTTTGACTTCAACAAATCCTACCTTTTACCGGTATAATACTTCAAAAAAGTTATATACTGATTTATTTTATGACATCGATAATATTTTGGTGATAGATTACGAAAACACACATCTTCGTGAGCCAAGGCGCTTCTTCATTTTATCTCCAAAAAACCTTCTGTATTTATCCGGAATATAACCAATTGCTGCTCCTTGCGTGACATTTTATGGCCAATTTGTATCTTTGCCTCTGTTGTTGTCTTGTCATTCAATTTGCTGATTTCTGGATCGCAGGGTGCCGACCCTTGATTACGGAGCAGATGCGACCCACTGACTCGATGCCACGTTACTTGACCCAAATACGTAAAAATTACTTCCCTAACATAATGCAAACGGTCACGGAACTCATTAAATTATCATCGTTTAATGATATGGTAAGGCTCTAGCATAATGGATCTAAATTAATGATGATTATGGAGTTTTTTAATCATAGTCTTAGTGTGTCGCGTGCTCCCTAAGAGTCGAATATTTTAAAGCATCAAAAACACGCGTGACTCGCTAGATTAAGGAATTAATGAGTGTGTCATAGAGGGAGAAGGATATAGCTGGAGTTGTTTCTTTATTATGTCCTTCCGTTGATGAGAGTAGAAGTCTCATAAACACCTTAAAACCTCGTAACCATTTCGCTCTTTTAAGGTGGTAATTAGTAAAAATAACTTTTGCACTATACTGGTCAGTTCATTTCAGGTCATAAATCCGGATTGTGCAGTAAATTGATCTGTAAACTTACCGGGGGAGTGTTAAGGTTATTTTTACTAGTTAACATGGGACTCCACAAAGATGAGCCGAGTTTTATTTCATTTACTTTTAAGGTGGATCTAGCCTCAGGGTCACTTATCCCTGATTTTCTGAAAACATGACAATAGCATCTTTAACATTCGCATAATAAATTTAGATGAAAATAAAATGCGGTTCCCGGGCTAGTTATATCGTAGTTCAGCCTTGAGAGTGACCATTTTAATACGGGCTCTTATGAATATTGCTCAGATTATAGCAGGATAACATAAATTTGAAGTAGAAAAAATATTTAATTTTCAAATTAAAACTGCTTATAAGAAGAAAATTTCCTAAGAAATTTAATTTAAAAATATACGCATCTTACTACCTATTTTTTAAATGGTTACCAGCAAGTTACAGCCATAATTGAAGTCAAAATGCGGAAGCTCGATGCAAATAGCGTTGCAGTCGTTTCCTATGGCTGGAAAAAATGTTATTAAAAATATATTCTTGGAATAATCTGTATATTTTATACCCTAACATTGGTTTTAAATAAGTAAACCATTTCATCAACGAAATCCGGGTTATGTAAACTGAGATAATAAATATGTGTAGCTTAGTATTTGTTTTGACGCACATAGTCAAGTAAGGGTCACTTAAATTTTGTTTCTGGTATTTTAGGGCTAAGATTACCTCTTTATTCTTCCTCTATCAACTTCCTATTGGTTTTATAGCTTCTGGGTGCCTTCCACATAGATTATTCTTGAAAGACAACAATATCGTCGACACACAGATAGCATATTCTCTAAAGTTACCTGGTTAAATTCAATTCAAAGACGTTGATCGGCACTTGTATAATAATAAATCTTAATGTGCTCTGGGGCAATAAGTCCTGCGGAGCATGAACTTGAAGATTACGAGCACGAAATTACGAAATATTGGTCACAATGTACATGGTTTTTGGTAAATACATCACAATTTATGGCAAACACATATGCAGGAATTTTAAACCCGCTGTAATATCAGAGTATACCATGTATCTATAATCCATGTGCGGAAGAAATAGTAGTTATAAAATTTAGCTATAAGATCAACAAACAACAAAAGAAACGTCTCCAAAAAATTTTTACTGTCTGTCAAAGGTCAGACGAACGAAAATGACGTCTCCTCCGAAGAACTTCTGAAGAACGTAAAGTCTCCTAAATGTAGCCTGTGATTTACTATCTTTCACGTGTATAAGAAATACGTTTCCCAGCTTCGAGTACATGCACAGAAGAAGAAGATTTAGTCCGAAAAATGCTCCACTTCGGACTACCATGGGATGTGGAATCACGGTTTCTTCTTTCGCGTTGTCGTCATCGCTATTCAATACGAAACCTCTCTAGAAGGAAATACCTCGCAGCTACTCTCCCATGAGTGCCTTCCATAAATTGAATCGAGAAGTTAAAAGCACCCGAAAAAACTTGATGGATAACGATGACGCTTTCTCTCTCACTAGCGCAATTGATAAATGACGATAACGCGAGCGCAAGCGTTATGGAGAACCGTGTTTGCGCTCATCGGATATTTTTAATCGGCATATTTTTTGCTTGTAACTTTTGCTTTTTAGTCCAAATGGACGAACACGGAATTTACCTCGAGGGATTAATGACTACGTCAAATCACCGCGGAAACCTGCGTAGTTACAGATTTCTCCCTTTCCCCAGCACTTCTCTTTTTTCGGTTATGTTCCTCCTAAGGATGCTGAAGATAAAATGGATGGACAAAATAAGAAATGATGAAATTTACGGAAGAGTGGAAGAGGAAATGACTCTATCGAACACCATAGAAAAAAGAAGAACCAGATGAATTGGACACACCCTGAGACACGATGGGTTTGTGAAGATAATTAATGAAGGAAAAATAGAAGGAAAAGACCCCAAAGGAAGAATTAGGAATAAGTTCATGGATCAAATAAAGAGGAAAGTACACAGGAAGAGATACGAGGAGGTAAAGGAGCTAGCATTAGATAGGGAGGGGTAGAGGGCTGCTGTCAACCAATCTTGTGATTGAATAACCGATTATGATGATTCTTCCTTTCTCTGTCTTGTTCTCACCTTTTCCTTAGAGAAATAGCCACTCTATTTTTCTAATTGTCATTTCATACAGTTTTTTCACCTTCATGCCATCTTCCGTTTTGACAAATCTCAGGGGAATGGGAATGTGGGGAATCGAAGTTCGAGGGGCTGAAGGGAATGAATGGAGTGGGAAAGAGGAATGCAGCGAAAGAGAGGGAAGAAGAAGAAAACATCTATCACATCAAGGAGACCAGTATGCCGGTTAAAAATACATTCACCACAGTTATCCTACTTTGGGGAAGGTAAAATGCTAATGGGAATGGGCCACTGAAAGAAAAAATTCCGCCGAAACCCGACCGCAAATTAAAGCGGCCGGACAAGCTTGCGAAACCCAGTTCTGCTATCTTAACTCATACATCAGTTAGGTTCGTTGCAAAGCTTTTCATTTGCAATACTAATGGCGTATTCTGACAAACCTTTGAGTGAGGAGTGTCCTTTTTACGCCTAAGCAAAAGATAAGCCAGTTCCTCTTTGGTCACTGGAAGGCGGTTCACCGATCCAGGACACTCCTCAACCCTATGGGTTGATAGTGAGCCGTCAGTCCCACTGGGCTCAAGGGTTCGCACCACGACAAGGCGAGGATGGCGGTTGACGAGCGCTTACTGAATCAGGTTCCAACCGTATGCTAATCACAACAATATTCCTCTAACCAGCAGTGGACTCGACATTGTGAACCGAGGGATATGGAAGGGAATCAAACTACTTAGCGAAAAAGGCACTGGGCAAATACACTCGTAAGGCAGGAGTTTGATATCACCCATCGCTATAACTTCCCAGTGAACCAGCATATCTTGAGGTCTTCTTGAGATGTACATCAAAACGGGACGGCAGGGAGTGATGTGTCGTTCCACTTCTCGAATCACTTGTATTTATGGGGTTCAAAAAGGTTTTTCTGAATTATCCACTACGCTATGCAACCTTCTTCCACAGTTTCGCGGCGTTTTGAAAACTCCGAGGCGGATGTCCTAAAATCGTCCAATGCACGGATTCAGAGATTTTTACGAGAGCTATACATTCTTTTATTGATGATACTTGCTTTTCTATTTTGTCATGGAAAATGAGGATTTCATCTTTTTATTCATCATCATCTCCATCAGCTATCATAACTTTTTTCCATAAAATTATGGAGTTCATTAAAAGACTTGGCTTTTCTGGATATCAATTGAGATCTGGTCAAACTTATCAATTAATAATTTTTTAAATTATCAAGATAATAAGGACGTGACCGTTAGTGGGGCACGTACTGGTAGAAAATTACAAACTGAAGAGATGAAGGAAAATGAGCTAATAGGCATCAGTAGAACCTAGATGCTAAAACAGCATATTTTTTTCTCTCATTTTTCCAAATGAGATATTTATTTGAATGATATAACTAGGCATAATAACTCTACACAATTTTACCTCTGATTAATAAGTATGAGAGCAAGCACAAAAGAGACTGGAATACTTCTCTCAAAGATTTTATTACTGAGGCTAATTAAAATGTCCTTGTAAAAATAAGCGTATCCTGTGTAGTGACCTGAATCTCGTTTTACACTTTACTTTTGGTGGTGAGGATGGAATTTATTTGCATTCATATTTCACAAAGCCTTAATATTAAGTTTGCTCTATTTTCATGAACTCGTCACAAATTTTCTCATCTACAAATTACTTTTTTACTTATCAGAATATAAACATGAGCCTGGGCCTCCACTGTGAAATAATATTAATTTAATACGAAAAACGCCATCTATTGGAAACAAATCTCATTATTACTGAAACTTATAAAAGGACCTTGGACTTAATTTGGCGTTTTGATTCAAGGAAATATACAAATATTTTTAGGACACAGGTACTTAAATCAGTCTATTCTTACAACACTTTATTAAAAGTCATCTTTATTCTTTTCTCAAGCGTAGCAATCGCTCATATTATATTTTTAATGCCTACTCTGCTAGTTATTGGAGTCTTCTACTTCCATAAGTCGAGTCCTAATTAATTCCATTCTCTTCATCTTATTCCCTCTATGCTATCCTCAATAGCTTAGCTATCCACGTCTTCTTCTTCATTAATGCTATAAACTTACCTTATTTGATTGAAGTAACGTTTTTTAGGTTAACACTTTCAACGCGGCGGCATTTTTTTCGAGTTTTGCCGATGACTGAATTTTTTTTTTGCAGTTTCGGATAGTTTTTACCTCAGCGATAATTATTTGAACAATGAAAATTTTGAAAAAAAATATTTTAATTTGAAATTGAAAATTTTAAAATTGACGACAATTGTCGTTCGCCGCCACCGGATAGAGCTAAGGAGCTTGTCGTGCGTGGTTCCATACTCACAAATAAATTCGCAAATTTTTCGAAATTACGACTTTTACTTTTTACGACCTATTTATTTCAAATATGATAAGTTATTTGATAAAATTCATACTTAAGACACTTTTACATTACCTAACCCGCCAATGAACATGAGTATACATTAATTATCTTCTTTCATCATGAGGTGACTGAATGTTATTTTGTACTAGAAATGAAAATTATGAAATAAATTTATATAATTTATAGTTTTACACCCATATCTTGAGTCACAAACAAACAATAAGAAACCCAAATCATTTTGGAAAAAACCCAAAAAAATTATATTTCCATAGAATAAACATTAAATACACAATAGAAAACACACGATACACAATAGGAAAATATAAAATACACAATACAAAATATGAAATATACGGAAATATAAAATACACTATACAATATATGAAATATACAATAAGGAATAATAAAATATACAATACAAAATATGGTAATATATATCACAGATGTGAAATCTGATTTGTTTTTGGCACAGTCGGTGGACATAAGATTTAAAGCTGTGGAGTGAATTTTTTAGGCTAAATAATGCATTTCATCCCATTTTTGTTTTCACACACTAGGCGACTATTCAAACAATAAGTTACTAATTTTTTTTGCCGCTAATTGATAGTATGAAGAGGTAGCTCTGAAGACAACTTTTTTTAAACTAACAATTAACGCTAATTTTATCGAAGAATTCAAAAATAAAAAAGAATGCTTGATAGGGCACTCGGCTGGGGAGTTTGACCATTAGAATATAAAAGTAGGTAACATTTTGGCATGATACAGTTAAACATTCATCCACCTTTATGCCTCTTTCATGATTTTCCTAAAGTGAATTTTTCCTCGCCTCCTTATTAAAATTCATTTTAAACAATTTTCTGCGATTTTCCTTATTTTTAAAATTCAAAACTCACTTTTCATTTTCAACACATTAAAAAAATAGAGATGACGGCGATTGATGATTGTACGATTATAATATAATAGGAGTATATTTAGATGGGCACATAATTTTTACGCTGCAATACACAGTAATGCTGGCTGAAAAGCGAGTATAACCTAAGCAGGAAAGAATATGTATGAATGCGTTTCAGGCTTCAGATGGTGGAAACCTATTTCATCCATGATGGAATAAAACTCAAGTGTACTTTCCACAATTTTAAAATTAAATGAATAACCGACCATGGTTTCAACACTCAATGTTATTATCAAGGTATTGATAGATACACTTAGTGTTGAAATGTTACTGTGTGGTTGAAAAGACACTAAGTCACTGTTGTAATGACGTACTCCTTCTCATTCCACGAGAGAAATAAATATGGCAACGCAAAGATATCTTTCAACTGTATTCTTTCCATGATGGAATAAAGTTCAAGTGTAATTTCCCCACATGTTTAATTAAATGAATTACCGACCATAGTTTCAACACTTCAAGTCTTCACTTCAGTCATTATCAAGGTATTGATACCATGGCAATTGACACCATGGTCGGTTATTCATTTCATTAAGCAAGTTCGGAAATCACTATTGAATTTAATTCCACCAAGGGAAGAATACGGTTGTAAGTTATCTTTGAAGTGCCATATTTAGTTCCCTCGTGGAATGAGAAGGAGGATGTTCTTTGGAGGAGAGGGACGAGCAAATAATCGACTTTCTCTCCATCCTTTCTCATTGTCAACTTGCGTAGTAAATTTGTTTTAGGGTTGGTTCGGCGATTCTCACTATGGACGATTTTCTTGACCCCCCCCCACCCTACAGTTGATCGAATATTAACTATTAAAAGATCCTTTCAATGTTTCACGGAAGACAAAACCGGAGATGGCGAACCCGAGGCGATGCGTTAGTTCGGCACGGGGAGCAAAAGAGGAAGATGATACCATCCATTGTGAAATCGTTAAAAATGATCACCTGCTCGGAGCCCTGCCATGAAAATTTGATTTTTCCACATTGTTCTACGCCCAGCGTCTTTCCCTTCTCCTCGCTCGACTTTTATCCTCCGGCTTCCCAAAAAGGGTCCTCATCCGGTCTATTTGTCTCCTCATCGGCCCATCTTGTTTGCTCCATTCTCCCTTGAGGCTTTTATTTGTCTTCTCCTCTCAAGCCCTCCGAAACCCAAGGTATTCCTTTCAGGTCCTCTTCGCCGCAGTTTCAAACCAACCCCTCCTATCCCCTCACATCCTCCGCCATTCTTCCATCCGTCGCAGTCTCCCGTATATATAAGTCTGTGTAATGTATCCCGGGGAAAAATTTTTTTTCGTCATAATTTATGCATCGAATCGGAAGCACCGTTCCGGGAGTCTGAGATAGGATGGAAGGAGAGGAGGAAGCTTTGCTTGGAAGCAGGTATTCTGTCGGAAATTTGATTATTGACTTCCCCTTCCCTTCCAATCCCTCCCCGCTCTGTATCTTCGTTCTTCTTCTTCTTCTGTTCATTAAAATAGCTTCCTCCTCGTTTGTAAAAAGATGTGCTACCTTGCCCTCTCTCCGTGTTCTCGCCAGATGTCATTACCTCTATGCTGTGAAAATTTGGGGATTCATTGAGCCAGGGCTGCCTCTAGGGCTTTTGCAGCCCCGGGCCACGTCTTGCAGGACCAGGGGCAACTATGCCCTGTAGGGCCCCGGGCAATTCTGATTTGTGCGGCCCAGGGCATCTATAGTTAACGGGCTCTAAGTTTCATTGTTACAGTTCTATATTAAAAAACCAATCGTTGTTATGATTAACTGTAATTTTTAATTTATTTACTTTTTTTTACATTTGCCTTTCTTTATAATTAAATAAAAAAATTAGATTCCAAAGGTGAAATACGAGTCCTAAATAGCACAAAGTCCCAAATCTAGATACAAAGAGCGTCGATTTAGATTTACCGTGACCAATACCAGATACAGTTTATGGTGGTCACGCCAGAATTTTATCGTTATATTTCTCCATCCTGTGATTGCCGACTTCCTCTAAAATGCGGGGCCCCCGGAGGCTCAGGGCCCGGGGCATATGCCTCGCTTGTCCGGCTCAAATGGTTGATGAACTGCTTGAAGTAGGCTTGAGGGGGCAACACACAGCTCACTCATTTCGATGGTTGTCAGCCATTGCAAGTAGGATGAAAACAACGCCAATTTTTAAGATGTTAATTTGTCGAGGTTGCGTTGCTGAAATTGACAGATTTGTGTCAGCGTGAGCTCATAGTGACATAAATAACTTCACTCGGTTTAAAGCGGTGGTTTTAAAATTAAAAGTTACAAGAAGTTCGACGAATTTTCTGGTAAAGCGTGGTGAAATTTGCGTTTAAAAATTTAAGTTATATTATCAATTCGGTCAGTTGGATAAAATTTGGTTGATTGAGCTCTTTAAACGCAATTTTAATGTTGTATTTCTCGATAACGTATTTTTTTAAATGGTGTGATTTTACCTGCCATTAACGATTAGCAGCTAAAATTCAGTTCAATTCAATCGTGCTCTTTCAAGGGTGAGTCCATGTTATTATTTGATTATAGACCTATTCCCTCGTTGTTGAAGTATTTTTGGCAGGAAAACTGTATTTTATTAAATATTTTTGGCAGCGTTGGTTAAAGGGTAAATGACGAAAGGTTAAATGTATCGATCCACTTTGTACCTTGTATTTTGGAGAGAAGGTTATCATAATATTGTAAGCAGTATTAAGAATTAAATGCCACTTAATATTTACGGAATTTTAGAGAAAGACTTGTTAAATTTTTTTAAATATATTGTGGTATCCCAAAGAGAAAAATACTTTTTGGCCCCTTATCATAATGCACCGAGCCATAAGACTGGCTAGGGGCAAAATTAAAAAAAAATTTGAGTGACCCCTTGCCTGGTGGTGAACTGTGCCGTCGGGACGGCTTTAGGGACACGACAATATGTTATCGCACCTTTCTATCGACTATGGATGCTGATGATTGTTCTCATGAGTTTTATTAACACATGTATTTATTTTACAATGCCAATGCAGTTGTATATTTTTACTTTAATGATATTTTTTACCCTTTTAATTGATTTTATAACGAGTTCACTTTATTTAACTCGATATATTGTCAGATATCAGTGTCGCACTACTTGTTATATACCGAACAGTATCCTGTGACTCCCAAACTAGGTCGCTGAATGCCCCTGGGACACAAATTGTATTAAACAGCTTCTCTCGGGTCCTCACTTAAAGTGCCCTGCACTTCAACTTCTGGACATCTCAGAAGTTGAAACAGGTGAGAGAGAGAGATATGAAGTGCGGTTTTGATGAGATGGGACAGGTCGACCGCCTTCACCTTCCGTAGAATTTCAGGCTGCTTTTCACTACCTAAACTTCCTACTTCAATTACTCAAATCACCTCTAAGCTCCCATAATATCTTAAAATATGTGAACCCTCCGTGTATTTGACTTTCTTCACGAATCAAGTTAATCCATGGTGTATTATAAATATGTGCTGAAAAAATATGTGAAAAAATATGTGTAAAATTGTGCTGAAAGTAAAAGAAATATAGATATTTTTATTGAAGCATAATTATTAAGGATATACATTTTTTAGACGCTGTTGTTTTTTATCCTAAAGTTCCTTTTTTATAAAAGTAATATCACGTATTTACACCGGTATAGTCATCATTTTTCTTGCATGCGTCATACTAGTGCCATAAATTCCTTTGATTAGGCTGCGGTATTTTTTCCTATTCGTCAAACGTGGGTTTTTATATGATCTCTTTGAATCCTTTTCCTGAGACAAATTGAATAACGACTCACATCCATCAATGCTTTAGACAATTTTTTAGCACTATTCTACTATGTGCTTCTTAGCATTTTCAAATTAATAGTCTTGTAACCTTGCAAGATTTCTAGTTAGTCGAGATAGAAATAATATCTCAATGCATTTATTCATCATTTTGTCGCACTCTCTATTCATGATGTTGCCTTACCCTTTCAGCCAAATTATTCCATGCACAAAAATACAATATTTGTTTTATATTTCTCATTATTTTGGCAATATACCACGCACAAACATTCTCCAATGTTATGTTTGCTTTTTAGGGAAGTATCTGAGTTAAATATTAAAATTCTCCGGATGGATCATGTGAACTTTGTACGTTGTTTTCATTCTCCGTTACGAAACTGATTCCGCGCATTCACTTCACTTTTGATAAATCATTGTGATTGCTAGCATTGATATAACCTCTATTTTGTGAACGTCTGAATATAAATTGATATAAGAAGATTGGAGGTAAGAGTAGCAAGAATTCTGTCCTTGGATTCCTTGAATTGATTGAATTAATTCCTTGGATTAATCTTTGCTCGTTAAATTTAATGCGTGATATTTCATTCTTTTGAGGAATATGCATTTGGGGAAAATACTTAAGTTGAGTGAAGTAATCAAAGAAAGTGAATTTATAGAACAATTAGAGTTCTTGTATGCATTTCACTTCTTGTAGATATCTTAAATCATAAGACCAATAATATGGAAATAAGGAAGCAAAAAACACTGGGAAACAATATGGGCTCCGAGCAAAAACGTCTATTATGTCCGTTCTTGTGTAAAAATAATGGCTTTTGATGTTATAAGAAAAAATAAATAGCTTTTTCCTTTGCTGTTGAGCTATTAAAAAAAATGAAATAATCGATAAAAGAAAAATGGAAATGCGCTGAATAACATCCGAAATTAAATATTGAGGAATATAAGTTTTCTCCACTTATTTGAATTATGGCTGCTGTAGTTTTCGGAGAAAGATGTGAAAATGATGTTTTTGAGCAGAATGGCGAATTTATTCAATAAAATACTGCCTTATGAATTTTCGAATATAATTTAGTCGTAATATTTTAGATATTCAATCTAAAAAAAATATTTATATCTAATTTTTTGCAAATTGATTAGAGAGATTCACCATCATTGGCTAGTTCCTCGTGGTATATACTTGTGCTTAATAGCACTTTGAGGATATATGTAGCAATAATAATTACATTATTTGGTTATTTTGGCTCTACCGTGCTCTAGATTATTTGTTGGTCAAGGAAGACTAAAGACTCGATCCTGGAAAACCTCTTCAGAATACGCTTTTCGCGCACGGGTTAAGTTCGAGCAACAAATACAAGGGATTTTGTTGGAGGATTATTTTTGGAGGTGACAGAAGCATGAGGAAGTGAGTGCCATTGCATCGAGGTAGATAGGTAATCATGAGAATATTTACAGGAGGAAATAGAAGATCAATGAGAGAAGCCTGACCTTTGCATCAGCGCACAATTAGCTAATGGCACCGAGCGGTCAACACTTTGATATATCACTGGACGGAAGGAGTGCCCTCCAAATAAAATGCAAGCATGGGTTGAGATTTAAACGTAAAATATTTTCAGCCACACAACCTCTGCCTCCATCTGGACCCGAACCTGGGCTCCCTCAATGGGAATCCAGCGGTCAAGCCCACGTATCAACACAACATGAGTCACGGGCTTTAATGTTGAACGTGATCGAACATTCCGTTTAAGTTGCCTTCGAAGAATGTCCTCGATATCTGCAGATCTGGGTGAAGAACTTCTATGGATAAGTAACATCAGTTAATTGAAATTATCCAATTAAGAAAAAAAAGATTGACCGCTGAAATACTTCCTGTATGCTTCATTTCCTTCTCCAGCACGTGTCATTCAGTCAACCAAACTTGGGATTGAATGACTAATCATGATGATGGAGTCCAGCTTTCTGTACCTCTTCATTCCGCCCGTATTTCTGCCTCTCCTCCTCTTGGCTTACTAGAATATTCGCTTCTGTGATGGTGTCCATTCCATTTACTTCTTCATATGTCCTCCACCTACTTATTTGACGTAGTGCTCACGGAAGGGTACGTGATAGTTAGCTAACAGTCGGATCGCTAGCGTTTAAAAAAGTAAACTAAAAAGAAATGCAGAAATACCAGGAGGTACGTGATTGCAGCAGCTTCAAGAGTTTCTCTCTCTCTCTCTCTCTCTCTCTCTCTCTCTCTCTCTCTTGTAATCCATTCCCTTGAAAATATTTTCCATTCACGATCATATTTCATTTATAGATGCACTTGCACACACATACACACTTCCCGAAGCACACACTGGGTTGGGTTGTTTTTTTTTAATTTTTGAATGCTCGTTTAGGTTTTCGACATCATTTATTCATTCACTTCCCCCGCGAACCAAATGAGATTCACGGCATGAGGTCAAGGGCATTCCGTAGTTATCGAACCAAAACTTTTTATTCACTTTTGAAGTTGAAATACGTTTTTAAAAGTTTTATCCGTATCCCGGATGCTCGGTCTGGTTGCATGTTAAATTACTCGAGTTGGGAGGTAAAAAATTCATCCGCAGACCTAGGTCACGTCGATTTCACCTTGATGGTACCTGATGCTGGGAGGCAAACGACAGCTCGGATCAAATGCACTATTTACGTGGTAATTGGTACTGTATAGAGGAAGTTGCCTTCGAACTGGCTCCTATTGTTTGATTATCATGACCGAAAGCTTTATTCCCAACCTAAATGCTCAATATGATAATCATTTCAACTTTAAATCTCTACGTGGTTCTTAACTCAATTGCTGAGATGGACTTCTCCGTTGGTTTTCGAATTGTATAGGTGCACTTCTTTATAGTGCTGGTTTTTACCTTAAAAATTGTTGTGGAGTTGATGCTGACAATTTTTCGTATTCTCTGGTTAAATTTAGTCAGTTCGGCCGCGTTGTCAACCGTTTAAACACCTCTTACCTCCACTGCTTTGCAGACACCCCTCACCCAACCCTCTGGGATGCCTCAACTTTGCGCAAGGAGCTGCATTCAAGTTTTACCTCCTCTATAAGGCAAAGAAAATACAGGGAACAGATGATGGGGGAGGGAAAGCTGGTGCCAAATTTTGTCAGCTTTGAACGCCAATAGGTTCTAAGGTTACGTTCCTTCTGATGGATGGACGACGTGAAGTTATATCGACATGGAATCCTTTGTCTTCCTTCCAGCTTTTTGCAAGGCGCGACTGAGGGTCAAAATTTAAACGTACCTTTCGACGGGTTGAACTGTGGTCTCATGCGTTATCGAAGATAGGTGTGTAAAGAGGTTAGGGTAGGAGCATTTGAGAAACGAGTGAGGGTGGATGGGTACCCTTTGCCGTCTTTTGCGTACTCTTAACACCAAGACGTGCAAAGTTTCAAATCCCATTCGACAGATGGATTACTATCTAAGGCGGTATCGTAGCATAAAAGTAACCGCCTATGCGGGACGTGGTATCACCGAGGGGAAGGCTTAACTCGTGAAAACGGTTGGCTTAGGAGCAGAGAGGAAATTGACTGTTCATGGTTAGAAACGCTGCCAATATAACTGCATTCAATTATGAGAGCGTCAGTTGTGTTTCCACGACCTTGTTTTGAGCAAAAATGAAGCTATATCATAATACTCTGATATTTTCTGGATCCTCCCGAAAAATTCATATCTAAAAAATTGTATTAAGAGCCAAGTAGAGCTAGATAGTTGACGCGAATGACAAATGTAGCATTTTGAAGTTGGCATCCACTGACGCCCAAGTAGTCTAACGTGGAAACCACCATAAATTCCCATGTGTGACTAGTTCATGGGCTCATTAAAAAGTGTCTTCTGCACAACTGCCGCAATTTATCCTTGCCACTCTTAAACTGAAGTTATATCGCCCTCGCACCGAAGCAGGGGTCGGGATTCCATTGAAAAATCTCCCCCATCGCCAGGGTTCAACTCGGGTTTACGATTGAGACGCCAGTGTCTACACCAGCCGAACCACCAATCCATTCCTCTCAGTTCTATCGACACTCTCGAATGGTGGGCGAATAGCAAATTAGTTGATGTACGGCGCAATATAACTAAAATAATGCCAGGGGTCGAAGAGAGATGAATATTTCACAAAGGCCATTCCACATGGGCCAATCGTCGTAAGTGGAAGCTCAAAAAGTGGTTGATTTTATATGTTCCAAGCGGTTGATATACGGACAGAGTTGGGCAATGTCACTGCATCACACTTTATCGCAATGTATTTTTACGCTCCAAAAAGATAAATAAAACGAGTTGAAGGCGTCTCAAATATTTATGTGACCCTTAGCCTTGGGGACGAAATTTCACGCTACGGGTCTTCTTGTGGTTTTACCGTTAAAAAAAATTCCGACGCGCGGGAGGCTTCCAAGATCTGATGAGACGGTGTGCGGATGCAGCGAGGTGCCCCCTTTTTCACTCTATAACGGGAGTAGTTGGGATGTTTTTGTTCGATCTCCGGTTCCAGAGATTGAGCTCCTGCCGGAATGTGGTCCTTCCCGGTATGATGAGAGGCGAAACGCTCCGGCAAAATTTTCTCTCGTGCCCCGATAATTATTTTGCATCGTCTTCGACAACAGAAAGTGCCATCCGAACCCAATGAGTGAGCAACAGTTTCGAATAAGGTAAACTTTCGGGAACCTTCGTCATGTCACCGCGCCTTGACTTGATGAACTATTTGCTTTATTGGAAGTACATGTCTACGCTTACTTTCGAAGTTATTATGGTGAGATGTATCACGACACATTACAAATCAACGTAAATGGACTCTTAAATTTGAGTGAGATTATTATCCTTTCTAACTATTACAAACTTCCAGCCGCTTACTCTACTACTTTTTGTGATCATTATTGTTTGGTTAATCGATAGTTTAAGGTAGGTTTAAATGGATGGTTGTGAAATCCTCATTTTTTTTACCAGCGCTGACCCCTATCGCCGAGCAACAATTTCTATCTTCATCTCAGCATACTTCATACGCCTCACCCTCATCCACAGAAGCTATTTTTTTCTTCTATTTATTCTATATCTCCTCTCCCTCCCTACATTACATCTCCCCATCAATCACGACTGTCAGGATCCCTTCGTCTTTCATTACCTCTTCCAAACACCTACTCTGCCTTCTGCTTATCTCCAACAGAAATGTTCTCCCCCGGCCCACAATAGGTACCATTTTGGAGTATTTTCTCAATAATGGTCACCATTTTCCAAGAAAAATGGTACAACTTTGCGACTAAGTGACTGTCAATAAAAAAAGAGACTTTTAGCCGCACAAATCGTGTCTGAAATGTTATGAAGTACGCTTAGTATTTAATTTATTTTCGCAATATTTTTTGGTGTTTTTATCACTTGCCGCAATAAGTACTTGTAATTAATTCTCAAAAATTTCAGTTGTGAAGGCTTTTTCATCGTGCAGCACGAAGAAAGACAAATTAAAAACCTAAAATATGCCTACTTACTTCCACTACATAAAAAATCGATGTAAAAACTCAATATATATTTCCACCATAGTTGATTGGGGCACGCCTGTTTAACAACTAGTTGAGCCTTTATAAATTTTCATAGAATTATAGATGGTGTTTTTTCTTTAGTTCTACAGGATTTTCTCAAAGTTCAGCCTCAGATTATCGAAATTAGTCAGAATTTCATGCATCATAAATAATTTTTCCGTCATCAGTATTACTGTAATTATACCCGTTAGCCTACTTTAATGTAAAAATGTAATTCAATATTGATTATTAGCTAGCGTACCACCACTGTAATCAGATACGATTATCGATTTGCGGTAGTATTTTGTGAGTATACGGTCTCGGAATCAGTATCAATTGTTAGCATTGGAATGCCGATTCAAATTCCGGAAGCAAATGAAGACCAGTACAGGTTATGCGCTCCACCCAGTCTTCTGGTAATGCAATCAATCTCATGAGAAAAAAATGTCCACCTTGGTGCCTGCCATTGAAAATTCATTAGACGTTCTTGCTCGCGGAGAACCCTTGAAAGATAGGTAGTTCAAATTGAACACGTCCTAATTTGGAATATTCAACTGTCGTCTGCGCAAAGATAGTTCATTACTTTAAAAGTATTTTTAATATGATGTGGAAATCAAAATCTAAGTTATAATTTTGATACCTTTTTTATAAAATTGCAATATATGCTTCATGGTCAATTGTGCTTTGAACGGGCATAACGGTCATGTGACCACCTACATTTAACGAGAGAAACAGATGGTATTTTCACAAAGATTACGTTTCAAAGGAAATGCTTAAAAGTGGTCGTGGAACCCTTCATTTTTTCTAATGGAGGCCTGACTGATTTATTGAAATTAAGTTACTTAGGTTCATTAGTAGAAGCGAAGTGTATAATAAGTGTAAAATGACATATTTGGTTTCTTCATTTATAGATAAATTAAATTAGGCCATAAAACCTTCCGCAGTAAGCAGCTTGAGGAAAAAGTATTAGCGTGATTGAATGAAAGTTTTCCCGTCATGCAATATGCCGCAACTAAATTAAACTTAAATGGCTGCGTAAATTGGTTTGCTACAGCTCCTTATTCATCTCTCCTCCAGGTAAAATTTTTCTTTCCTTTGTAATTATTGACGACGATGTCCTTCTTAATTTATATGATGCATTCCTTTCTTGACCTTCTTCTGTAATTTTTTCCAACCATTTCAGCTTTCATTATTGCATTTAACGGGCTATTTTGTCGCAAAAAAACAGTAAATTTTTATTCTTATTCTCTTATGGTTTTTCATTCGTGTGCTTTCATCTCTCCAGCTCTTCATAGGATTTATTAGTTGGTAACTCTCTAGCTCCATTAGATCTTCATCGTACGTCTATAATACCAGCTTCCACCATTTGATCATAGAACCACAGCTTTTCTTGAATCTTCTATCCTTCAACTCCATCCTCTGAAAGCGTACCATTGAAATATCTTTTCAATATTCTCCGAGCAGACGTATTCTTCAACTCAGAGAGCTCCAATCAAACTCCTTTTGTCCTCTTCCAGCTCTGCGATTCCTTCATATTGGCCCGGCAGGCTCAGTCAGTGGCATCTCTTGTCCTCCCTCCGTTTTTTCCTTTTTTCTTCTCCTTCTTCTTCTCCTCTCCCCAGTCGACCTCCAGTCTTCATTATCCTTCTTCATTCCCTGCTTTCTCCGTCGCAACTCCCCCCTCATCATCGGCGCCTTCCATTTTCAAAAGGCTAATTTCTTGCGTTTCACGAAAATTGACTCCCTAAGTCGTAGCTTGATTCCTATGCTTGAAGACCTTGACTTGAGCTCTTTAAGGGGCGTATTTTTTTAGTAACATTCTCGAAGGTGGAAAATATTTGATTCGATTACGTCTTGAGTCGAGTTATTGCGTTCATTTTGATGTCCGTTTCCACTTGGATGGGTCTTTTTGAAATAGCTCTTCTGAAAACATTCACATGAAAAGTACAAAATTCTCTCTAATAATGCTCATATTAAATAGAGGGTGCTACATGACTTTTTACCTTCCACTACGGTGTTTATTTTCATATTGCACTTGCTTGTTGAGTTACAACAAAGTCATTTAATTTTTTTGCTACATTTTCACACGTTGCATCAATGCCTCAGATCTTTCTCCATGAATCTATATTTCATAACTTTTTTCATAACTTATAGTACAATCATTTCTAAAAAATATAAAGGTTTCTTATCTCAGGTAGAGATAAACTTATGGATCGTATTTTGATAAACACCTAAGCCATCGTTGTGGAATGTGGAATAGGTAACTGGGTGTTTAAATATTCGTACTATAATGCTTAAAAATCATTTAGATAAAAACCAGGTCTGCACTATTTGTAAAGCATCGTTAAAAACAATTATTTTGCAATTCACATTTTAAAAAATATGGTAAACGTTCATTCTTGTCATTCATGTGTAATTAATGATCTGTCCATTTTTGTTACTTTATTATTTTATTTCTGTCCATTGTCCAAGTCCATTTTATTTATACTTGATTATAATTGAACATTTTATTTCTTTGATCTCAGCAAAATGGAGTAATAATTATAATTTATAAAATAATAATAAACTAAAAATTATTAGCTTTACATGAAAAGTGGTTAAGATTGCAATGTGGAATGATGCATCAGATCACCACGGAAGAAATGTAATTGAATATTGTGATGAGTTTTCCGGAAGTCTCTTTTGATTCTTTGCAGTTTTTTAATTATAAAATAATATCTTTAAAGGAGCCACTTTCTTTAATAATGGTAGAATCCACGATTAACCGATAATGATGTGTCCCAGGGGTTCCCATCCCTCCTAATTCTGATGGCGCTTTCCCCCCCAAAACCAACAACTCCCCCTCCCTCCGATATATAGCTACTTACCAGGTTATAATTTGATAGCCTGTCCAAGTAACGCCGAGGGGAACAGAGGATTCAGGAAGTTTTTTTTAATTATTAGCTTCACAAAATCGTTTTTAACAATTTTCTGGCAATAAAATCTTAAATCATCATACACGTTGTTGACCACTGTGATATCCATATTTTTAGAGTTAGTTTTGAGGGTTTGGCTACAATGATTTATGACCAAACCCTAAAAAAAACTCTAAAAATAGAAGTAATATCTTAAGTAAACTATTGCACTTATATAGGGGAGCTAATTAAAACTTAATAAAATGCTACAAAAAACCGTAAGGGTGTGAGAGTTTATTTTTTACGATAGCGTGATTAAAAAGGGTATAAATTGTAAAAATGAGAATCGTTTAGTTCTAATATTTTATTACTTTACCAAAATTTACCCCTCCACGACGTCTTCTTCTGCGCATTCGAACGCCATAAGTTTTCGCGAGAACTGTACCAGTGAAATGTGCAAAAAATAAGGACATCTAAATAAACCAAACATTCTAAATTAAGATTTGTCTTTAATTAAATGGAACCAATTTACGCCATTATTCATAGCTCTTATTTACAAATTAGACTGGTGAAAAACTCTAATATTAATAATAAAATAATACAGATAAAATCAGTACTGGTGGTGGTGTCATCATTTTGACTACCCTACCCTTGATGTCCTTTATGCAGTAGTAGTTTTTTTCTTTACTCACTTGACAAAGCAAATTTTTTCATAACATCACTGTTATGAATGGATTTTAAAATGTCTTTTTGGGAAGAAAGGACAAGCATGTAGGAGAGCCAGACATCTCCCATGGTGCTTCTCAGACTATTTTTTACAATTTTTAATCTGCTCATAACCCTCTCTGCTGAGCAACTTGTTGCTGGCAATGCCAGAAGTATCTGGTATAACATCGTTATGTAAGGAAATCCAGTAATATTTAATAAACACCTATAAGGCCCAATGAATCCTTTCTTGACCCATTGATCCAGAAATCTTTGTTCTGCAGTATTAGTATCTGTACTTGGACCATCAGGCTTGTCGTCAGGAATCTTGGGTCTCACTTTCGTCATTATTTTGGCTCAGACTCTCGTCACTCATGCTCAGCGCATCTGATAAATCAATGCTCGGGTAGCTAACTTTGTACAGTTGACTGAATGACGACGGACTGACGACAGCACGGTGCGGCAGCCAAGGAAGATTATAAGAGAGACGAGACCGAAATAAAAGAAGCTTTCGGCTGCCTGAATGATTCTCTATAACTGCACAATATTTTACTATATGTACTACACTTAACGCTTAACATTCATTTTTCGTTATTACATTTCGATACGTATATAAATTACTGTAAATGGGTAAAAATATTTACATTTAGTGAATTTCTTTATGCATTTTAAAAATCCCCCCCAAATCTTATATCCCCCCCCAAAATTTTTTTCTATGGCACAACGTGCGCCATACATCCCCCTTGTGGGCGGCCCTGATTTGTCCCATTTATAATAAATCTATTGATATGTAACCAAAGCTTGCGTAAAAATGACTTTTTGTATTTATTATTGAACATTTTTTTCTCTTATTTGCAGGCTCGTAAGCTATAGAAGAATGTCGACAAAGCAAATGGAGCATATCTGATATACGAGAGCTGCATTGTTACACAACTGGGGGCGTTGGAGGAAGTAGAAGACCATTATCAGTGGGAAGGGCGGAAGTGATTTTCTTCTTTTAGGTGAGTACACGCATTTTATTGTTCACAATTCATATTCACTCGGAATTATTGACTAAAGATACTCTCCTCCCTGATTTCATATGTGTCTAAATAGAATGTTCTCGTATTTCAGTTCTTCAATGTAAGCGTGCTTTTTTCATTTTGAAACATTTATATTGGGGAATTATATTGTTACTTTTTAAAATTTTCGCGTCTACTTATACACTGTAAATCTTAATATTTTAAAATATATCCATTAAAGTAGTTTTGTGTCTGCCAAAGAATGATTGAACATACAAGTATGAAAGAACAATCGTATGAGGTTACTCTGGTTGGCAGTCACTAAAGGGATTTCATTGTCGTTCATAATTATACTTACAATTAGTCAGTATTTGATTGTAGCAGAGAAATTCGGATTTCCAGACTAAGATGATAGGTATTGCGTGAGGGTTATATTGATAATGAGATGAATGCGAAGGAATGGCAAGGAATTTTGAATGATGTATTTTTGTTTGTGTCATAGTTTTTCACGCATATTAGTATCACCAAGGTTTTTCACTAATGGATGAGTGACTGTCTGGGTGAAGGAATGTCATACAATGATTTCTCATTGTACGATTTGGGTCACTTCAGGTTAGCATAGTTTCACTGATTATCTGGTGAGAAATATCCCCGATAGTAGGATTGGTATATTCGAGAAAGGTCCGATCACTCTAAAGACTCTCGGATCATTCGACCAGTTGAAGGTATTCTTGTGATTGTTGACTTGAATTAAGTCGCAAGTACTTCCGTTTTTGTTTCAAGAAGAGTTCTGCCGGACAATATTATGTTCCTTAAATAACCCTCCGTTTCACAGAGGATCGGTTCACTGCCCACATCCATGGTAAAGGGATGTGATGAGAGAAGGCTAATACTTCTCAGAGGAAGCAATGAGTTATCGGCCCTTCACTCTTTCGTGGAAGTTGAGCCGGGAGATTGGGAAAATTCTCCAACGTCCAACATCAGAATTCTTTCCCGTTTCTGCTTCTTGGAAACTATTTTTGGAGCTCTTTTATTTGATGGCAGAATAAAAAGTAACAGGCTTTGCTAGTGCAATGAAACGTGGAAGGGAGATTCGTCCGGATTAAAAGGAAAAAAAGCACCCGGAATTAGAGCCTTTCCATTGGACGGACGCGAAAGCACTGCCTCGTTGTCTCGGGGTGAAAAAATTCACTCGCCGTTGGGATTCGTGTGGACTCGAGGTTTAATGGTCGCCCCGAATGTCGATGAATTCCCTCAAACCGACCCTTTCTATTTCCGGGAGATATTTGAGATATCCTCCCGCACCTCCGCTAAATTTAAATACATTCGCATATGAATCACATACGAGTCTTCTAAAAGTAAAATGAGAAGATACTATTTCGCATTGCATTCAGTGAACTTGACTTCATTATGACGAGATTGATCTTAATTGCGAATAGTGCAGAAATATCAGCTACTCGCTTCATTACTTCTCGAGATATTGGCAGAAAATTTGATGGCTCTTTCCTTGGTACCTATATGGTGCGGCATGGCACTAAGGGGACATAATAAAACTTCATCTCCACTCAGGCATATCTGGGCGCTGCTATCGAGAATTCAGTCTCTGAGAGCGAATTTCTTTTTTAAATTTGTAAATTTATTTTCAGTTTTATGTATTTTATTAAAATCATGGTCCAGTACCATCTTATTTTTAGACTTTATCTATATTTAAATCCAAGTAGCTTGTGTCTATGGTTTTTAAAATATTGAAAAATATTTAAATTTATATTTTCCAGATGTTGGATGTACATTTATCTCAGTAATGATGTTTTCATGTGTAAAACTTGGACAAATGTTTAGTGAAAAATGGAATATAGATCTTTTTTTGTAAATACTTGCTCAGTTTAATTCGGAATACTTCCATAAAAACATGTGTACTAATAATATTTGCATGACTGTGTATTTTACCCGTCAATTTTGACATACTATTAGCTAGTAATATTTGGAGCTGAAGACATTTGGGGAGACGTCGCTTGCGAGATTTATAAACCTCATAAAGTAGTGGGCCCATGATTTATGAATATTTTTTCTAAGCTACGTGGTACTAAATACATAAAAAATTGTGCACATAAAATAAACCCATTTCCACGAATGGGATGCATATTAATTGTAAATAGGTCTCACAAGTAATTTCAAGCTGTAAACAAACCGTCTAACAAAGGATTAAATTCTCTATATCTTTCATTTTCAGCATAGAAAAATGTATGTGGACATTTTTCACAGGAGATTTTAGTAAACAACCATTGCTGCATATGAATGACTTGGTTCATATGTACTCACTGAATACTAAATGCTTATGCTTCATGTTTGCAGTATTCATGTGAAGTTATCAACACATGTAGGCCATTTACCATACGCTTCTCCATGTCTTACAACAAAACAATTCAAGTTGAAGTTACTTGCAAAAATCTTCAATTTCTACAATGGAAAAAAATTCGAGTGACATCCAGAGATATTACCGTCCAATAAATGCCTGAAGTAATTATTTTCCTGTCATTGGTAGGCTCTGAAATGGAAAAATACCTACGCGGAGTTTACAAATTGGCGTTGCAGGTCCGCGAAACGGTCCCGCCCTTTCAAACCCGGGTGCCGCATTCGACGTGAGTGAAATGGGGCAACAAACGGGCGAAAACCGGACCGACCGACTTGACTGGCCTTCTGACTGACGCGTCCATTTCCGCTCTGAAATCACCACCTCCAGCCACCCTCCAACCCCACTTCCTCCCTCTCCCACTCTCCCTCCCTCGGCATTTCTCAACCCCTTTCCCCCTCCAAAAACTCACTCCCATTGCCTCTCTTTCCCCCCAGCCCAGTGGGGACCCATCCCGCCCCGTTTAACGGCGTAATTCTTCTCAGGGTGGAGGGGGGGGGGTGGGGAAAAGGGGGGATTGTTGTGTTGGTCGTGGTCTCTCCATCCCCCTCTGCTACTCTCTTCCCGCGGGAACTACAGCTTCCTCCCCGCCATCCCATTCCATCCTTACCAGTAGTAGTGAGAAGGGGGAGAGAAGGTCCCGCTCGAGCGAAACGGACGCCCTTCCCGCGTTCGTTTATTGCAGGGCCCCCTCGGCAAAGTTCGTCATTAAAAAGGGGAGCGTGTAAATAATTGAAATTCCGGAATGGAAATGCATCGCCGAGGGAGCAAACGTTCTGGAAAACGCGGTACACATACAGTCGCAGCCACTCGGCTTCAAGCATTCTTTCGCATCCCCGTGTCACCACCGGCTCGCACTTCGGCTCCTGTCCTCAATCCAGGCGGTACCTAAGTGGAGTAACTTTATGGCCACTTAATAAATATTCTAGCTGGTAGCAGACTAAAAAATCATATCCGCCATTTGTAATTACCCTCTTTATAACAATATTTGAATCAATAATAATTTTTATCAATATCTTACTCATATGTTGAATTTGAACCATTTAAATCGAAAGTTGACAGCGATGATGGCTGATAATATGCAGAGAATATTGCGTTTCCATCTAACAGAAATGCGATGTTTCATAAAACAGTATGATAAGGGGCAAAAATCTTGATGATTTGAAAAAAGATCAAATTTTGCACATTACCATCTTATTTTTGTGTTATTCGGGAATTACTATAATAATTGGAATGAAAATTTCGCAGCTCAATGAAAATGGCGGTGGAGTTTGTTCTTATGGCGTGAAAAAAATTTTCGTTAAATATGTATTCATATAGTGTACTGCAAATTTTGCGCATTTTTTATTTTTAATAGCTAGCTTAATAAGTCTTGTCATCATCAAAAACATTTTTCAAAGCCAAAATAAGAAAACAGTGGGATTCAGAACGAATTGTTTGGTCGCTAGGTATTACGTAAAAGCTAATTAACTTAAGAAAAAGTTAACTGCCTGAAGATTAAATGAGGAAAGTTAGGGTTCCACCTGACTTCATTTAAGTCACGCACGTGTAATGGGCAACTATTGATTTTCAGAAGTATAATTTATTAATATTCTACTTAAGTGCACGTAATTTTATGCACCTGAATATAAATTGAATCATAATGAACTTGAATTATGGCTCGTCGCTAAAAAAAAACTGTTTACTCCTTATCGTTGGATCATTCCTTATCTTCAGTCTACACAGCATTATTTGTAATATTAGAATTATTGAATATTAACTTATGTGAACCACCATCTATAATAGCACTACAATTATAGAAGAACCGAGACTTATTTGAATTTACATCTATTGTATCTTTTAAATGTAAGCCAATATCTGGGTTATTTCAAAAATGCCAGTTTTGGTTATTACTATCACACAGCGTGTTATTGCTCTCGCTTCACTCGGGCGCTAACTTCACGCCGTGTAATAATCAGCCAATTAAGTCACTGGTATCGTAATGTACTATTGAAGCGTCTCTTAATTCGACAATATCATCTCGGAGTCACCCTGACTCGTTCTTACGAAATTCCACGCATTTGCCCAGCACTTCAGTTCCTAAACCTCTCATGTGACTCTCTATCTTCCAATTTCGTTTGAAACTTGATATCATGTAATAACTGTTTATTCGTTTTATAAGAAAGAGAGCTTTCTTATTGCCCTTCGCACGGAATGGAAGTTATCTTCAAAACATACCATATCTTTTCCTCTAGTATGGAGTAAAAAATTTCCAACAATAATGTGATGTAACAAAAGACTTATTCTCCACCTCACTGGAAATTAATTTTGGCTTTTAAAATTATATTTCAAGCCTAAAAGAATAGCCTATGAGTTGAAAAGCAAAGAATATTACTTATCTTAACCCCTTCCGAAGTGACACCATTGGCATTTAATTCATTCGTTATTGGCAACTAGTTACTCAGTGAAGAAGTTTTCTAGTTATTTTTTTTAATGACTCATACTTAATCATTTAGTCAAAGACACAAGCACATCACTTTATAGAATGAATGGATACTCAAAAGAAATACAGCCAAGTACTTCCCTCCCTATATATGCGTAGATTCTCGTGGGATCATTTGTCAGAATTCTTGCCAGGTCTTCGAAACATTATGCCACTTTTTACGATGACAACATAATCGATATTATGAAATGGCATAAATAGTGGTTTTTGAACCGATAAAAAAGAGCAGATAAAATCATAATCATGCAAGTCAAGATCCTTGGCCTCTATACCAAGGTTTTCGCCAACTTGCACCCTTTTCACGAGGTAGTACCGAGATGACATATGTTTCAACATTCCTCAGTAGAAGTTCAGTCATATATTAAAATAACTCCGCTCCAGAATTAGCCCAGAAAAAATAACAATGCAGCTATAAACCGCGAAAGCCTCAAAAATATTTTTTTGAATTATGAATCAGTAGATTTTTTTCATCAATAACCAATGAAGTTGAGGTGACAAGAATCCAACACAATTTCATTTATGTTTTTCTTTCTTAGAACAATTTTACCTCCCAATTGATATTAGATTTTACATGCAGTTACAATGAGCATTCTTGATTCAATGGCTCTCTATTTTCGGGGGAGACTCCTGTTTACCATCTACTTCCAAATTGCCTTGTTGATTTATTCATTATCGAACTCGTTCACGTTGGAGTCTCATTCACTTCCTCCAATAATATTATTATGGTTAGAAAATGCTGAGGCTTGCTAAACAATATTCTGGAGGTATTTTTTTTAATGCGACTACAATTTTTTTCTGCTTTTAAATTTCATTCATGGAATAACCAGAAGGTATTACCAATGCTCGTTACCATCGATCCAAAACAATTGGCTGCCTGAGAATTTTCCAATGAAAACCACGGGGCCATTCTAACCTCTACGCCGGTTGTCGATCGACAGGCGAGCGTCAGCTCCAGGGCAGCGTCCCGTTAATAACTTCCTGGGGCGACGGAAGTGCGGGCCGCGACGCTTCAACCTACGACAAGGAGAAGGGCGCACGAAATGAACGGGCGACCGGGACGCGTAATCCTGGTTGACGATTGATTGGGCACGTCGCGAAAACTTGGGGGAAATTAGCACCAGAGTTAGAGGGACTGTATGAAGTAAGGGTATGATAAAAAAGAAAGAAAGCGAAGAACGACGGGGCGAGACGTTTCGTAGAGCACGCAGAAAAGTCGAGAGTAGGGGTGTGAAAAGGAGATAGAGGCGCGAACGAGGCGCTTGTAGGTTGAAAGGGTAGAGCCAGGAGAAAATGGTTAATAAATGGCTATATGGAGTGGCAATTTATTGATGGCTGGTCATCATGATTTCATGAAGATTCTCCATTAAATATATTCCTTCCGCATCAAATTCTTCGATATTATTTCATATTGACTTTGTTTTATTCTTTGCAAAATAAGTAGAAAGATGAGAGGCACTGTAAAATTTTATGATCTTAAAAAAAGAGTGTCTTTATATTTACTTATTCTGTTATAAATATATTTGGCGTGAAATAAGATGAAGGAATCGATTAAAATGTTGAGAAATTCTTGATGGGGTTGATGGTCTTTAACTTTTGGTACCTCTACCCATGGAGAAAGCGTGATGGGTCACGTTAAGTACGTGTGAGATTAGCAAGAAAGGACGGTGAGTATAGACAGAAATTAGTCAAAACAACCAACTAAAGTTGGTTTCACCATGAATGTGTGAGTTAAATAAATTGTGCACTCAGTTCTACCGTATCATTTGTATTAAAAAATATGCTGCTATCGCTGATGATTCATTCTTTCATTTTCATTCATTCATTCACATATTCATGACAATTCATAGCTACTAGATGGCAGAATGAATTAAACTAATTAACGGATAATTTGACAAAAATATTTTTTCGATATTTTAATATGCTTAACTTTTTCGAGCTTCAGCTTCTATTTTTATCATTATCTTGCTTGACTATGTTTTATCGCTTATCTTCTCTGTTGTCATTTTTAGTCACTCCAGATATCATAGCTACTAGGAATATAAATAGGAATCTGAAGAAAGATTCATTCGGGTAGACGTAGAAGGTCTAGTGATTCAATTTATGAAGTTCCCTGGAAAAATTTAACATTAAAAGCCAACTATTGCCATTTCAACTACCCGGGATGCTCGAATAACACAGGTTTACAGTCCAATATTGAGGTTGGACGGAGAGAATCTGAATGCCAGAGGGTGTCATCTCCGTTTTGTAGTATACTCTAATATTCTGGGTCTTAAATAAGATGACTAAATATTCATAGAAATAATTGATTGCCTCAGTAACTATTTTAAGTTTTATTCAGGTTTCAAGAGCTCAGCATGCCTCCGCGGTGATGGGATGCTGATGGGGGAAATAACTCTCTGAGAGCATGCGCTGGTTTGAAAGAGGCGGCTAGAATTGCCTAACGCTCCGGTAATGTCGACTAGGATGACTTTTGGCTAGTTTTTTTAACGCATTAAACCCTAGGATGAGACATTAATTTGGGTACCTAAGTTGTATGCACCCCTTCGCGATGGAGTCTAGATCAAAGTTAATATTTTTCCCTCCATACTCCCACCTCCCTTTTTTTTCTATCGGATCATAGTTATACTATTATCCCAAATAACAACTCCAATCAAATTAGCCTTCATCTTTGGGGGTGAAAGGCAGCCACTGGATATTAGTCACCCCACGCTATTTAAATAGCTATCTTAAAGTCTATAAAAATTATTAACTCTTCATAAGGGCGTTTCGAGACAGACGATTTTGAATATTGAGAAATCATCAAAACACTTTTTTTCGGTGTCAATGTGTCTAGTTCCTAGGTGCTAGAGCTTCAAATGGTTACTAGATTCTGATTGTTTTCCTGGCCACTACTAGGTCTGCTCATAGAACAAGAGATCATTTAATTTGAGCTTGGTCAAATTCGGCAGACCTGGTATGGAATCACCGCATGTCACTCACCGTAGTGAGAAAAGAAAAATATTTCCCCGCATGTCATGTCTATTATGCTGTTACTTGACGCACAATTTGCTCTAGGAAGAAAGAAACTAAATAAAAAAAGGTTCATAGGAAGAAGATCTCTTTTACGCTTTGTGTTTCGTATTGGTGGTAACTTTTGGGATATTTATTTCATAACTTGAAATACAAATTTCTTATTTCAAGTTTTCAATTGGCGAGCTTAATCGGTAAAATGAATGTGAAACATATCCGTTATTAAATCCTTTGCTTTGCACTGGAAGAATTTTTTTGTATATTCCACACAAATTTACTCCTGACCATGGTTTTGGATGTCATGGCGATTGTCAAGGCAATAACGTTGATTCCATGATAATGAAAATGATAGTCGAAACGATAGTCGGGAAAAAATGATGTACATACCCAGTGCAAATTCATTTATTGAAGTGTGCCAATTCCATAAATTTACGTCGGTAAACATATAAATACTTTTATTTGAAAAATCTTGGTATTATTTTTTTTATTAACTCAATGACGAATTTTCTGTAAAAATAACACCGAATAACTGCACCACATACTGCGCAGATACGGGCCATTTTCACTTCACTGGGACGCAGTGACGAGAATAGAATTCATGACCTAGAGTTATAGTCGACCAGTGCGTCACTATAAATGTCACGTGTGACGGCAAAATGGTTTTCCACTGCCCCCTGGCGAGAGTGAGCATCGATGCGAGTTCATGGAGGGGGGGGGGCGGTGCGGGGGCATGCGTGGGATGAGAGCCGCGCTCAGATGTCAGATGACCAGCGGGTGACGAGATCACCGGGCTTAATCACCCGTGAAATGGATTCTGGGAAAGAGGCGGTTTCCACGGAGACCGGGATGGTTTCCTCAGGGGGCTGTTATTTTGGGGGAATTGAGCGCCTGATGCTTGGTTCCTGTCGTCTCATTTATTCTCGTCTCTTTTGACCCCTCCCTTTAAACGCCATCGAAGCCATTTCTCCCTTCTCATCCTCTCCTATCCTTCCTTTTCGCCTCAGTTTCCTCGTACTCTCGGGAGGAACCCAAACCTCAATTCGTCGCCCACGACACAAATCCTCCGTCCACCCACCAATATAGCTCGTGGCAATTTCGCAGTGGGCGATTCTCAGACTGGAAGGGTCTGTTATTTTCTTTTATAGACCGATTCAGCGGGAAGAAAAGGTGGTGGGTGTGGTATCATTTCTAAGGAAAATCTCAGACAAGTGCCCACCTTTATAACCTACTTTGCAGTGCTTCACCTTCGACCAGCAGGAAACCTTAGTGTAGCAGTTGGTGGAAAAGCTTTGCGAAAAAATATTGTGATCATCCCACTTCTCTTGCGACGCATTCAATTCCTTTCTCTTCAATATCGTCTCAATTTAACTCCTCTCTAGTAAGTCTTTTTAGTGGAATCACATCGTATTTTTACTCCTATTATTTTTGAGCTCCAATGATGAATATTTAACTTTGAAACTGGTAAGTGCATTTAAAAGAATTGAATATTGGAAAGTGCGTACATATTTAGCATGATGAATTGAGATATACATTCTTACGTTCGTTCCTCTAATGTAATTGATATCACCTATATCATGTATTTGTTTTGTGCACCCTCGATTTATTGGTAAATATTTATATTGCAAGTTTATATTTTTTCAGTGGATAGCAGAGAAAGATTGATTGTTTGATTCACAACTTTATGACTATATCGATGAAAGTTTCATGTAGACATCCAAATAACCTGAATTTTATCTGAAAAAATGGCCAAAAGCGTGATGTTTTCAAGAATGGCCAGGATATTCATCCCGACATTTTCGTTTAACACTAATACCTTAAATAAAAAGCATGAGATACGAGGCCTAACTTCTTGCACACTAATAAAACTCGTGCGTGGATCAAGTTTGAAAAAAGGCACTATACGTCTTTTATGAGTAAGCCTTCTTCGAAAAGTTCTTCTCGTCGTGAACACTATTAATGAAGAGAGAATTATTCAGTGGGGAGAGCGCAACCTTCAGGTGATAGGAAGTTTTATATGGCCATAGATTTTTTTAAGACCTGGGAGGTAATTTGAATTATAATCTCCATATCTCCAAATATGAAGAGGTGCTTATCGCAACACCTTTTGTGTTAAATGTTTGAATGCAAAGAAATAAGATTTTTCCTATTTTCCCTCTCCTCTTCACGACCGGTGTCCTTACGCCCCCTTCGGCTCACTGCCGTATCAGAGAGGGTATAGTATGAGGAGACGTAAGGGGACGCAGAATCAAAATTCAGTGATCGGTCAACTATTAAGTTCAAAACTCGTGAATATGAATGGAATTGACAAATGATAGTAGACTACTTCGTTGTGTTTTGTAGTCACCAAATTATCTTCAAATCCCTCCTTCCGTGCATTGGCCAAACGGTATGGATCAATGTTCAATTTCTCTTCATGGGTCAGGTAATAATTCTCGTTCCGGAAACCATCGGAACTTCGGATGTCCAATACTTCGTTGTTTTTATAGGCTTGTACTTAAAAGCAACCCTGAAGAGGCGGTCCTGCTATATTCTTCCTACATGTTTGCAGCATTTCATTTTGTATTTTTTAATGTTATCTTCTAATTTGAAAAAATGTTTAAATCTTTCCTTCGAATTTCATTTCGTATTCTGTCTCATAATGTGCAACCATACACTGTTTTTTATAATTTCGTTTCAGCTGATTCAATTTTATTTCAATCTCCCATTAAGAGTTTCCACATCTCACTCCCATTCAATACCATTGGAATGTTCATTGCTTCGTAAAATTTTCATTTAGTTTCTTCACTTGCTTTACTTTTTTAGAGTAGTATGAGTTCCTCCTCATTCAAATTTTATTTAAATTGTATGTTTTAGTATTTAGAAAAGTGTATGACATATGTTTCAAAATTTATGACATAATTGCGCGCGGTTATTATGTTGAGTGAGTTATTTCTCTGAAAAAAACAGGCTTATTCATCGTGCGTCTAGTTACCTTCGACTCTCTTTTTTTTGTGTGGACCAACATGAGGGATGGGACGTGGACGCATCCAGGCAAGATTTCACGCTAGGAATTGATGAAGCTATTTCGGCTCCATCCCTCGTCCCTCAGCCTGGAGCGGTCATCAGCCCTGTCTATTTCTTAACTAGATTCCACTGAATCGCGGTGGTCGATCATTGCACGGGAAATGGGTGTTGATCGGCAGATAAAAACAAAATTTTCGCGTCCAATCTGGGTCGCGTCGGAAATAAGCTAGCCGAAGGGACCACCGCTTTGCGAAATTGTAACCTATGGCCATCTATATTTGCTTCGATTGCACATGTCCCAAATGAATGGGTTGAATTTTCTCGCCCCGCTAGCCTGAATCGCTCTCATTTCACCTATTTTCAGTCTGCGAAGATTTTTTTCGTTCTTTTCGAATAGTGAGCTTGTAATAAAAATAATAAAATAAAAACCTTGATACTTTCAGAGTAAGGTAATTTCTTTCCTTCGTATATTATCTTCATAAACGAAGACCATTGTGACAACCCTCGTGAGTATAAATCAATTTTTAAACAGCTAATTTTTTCGTCTTCATTTCAAGCGCTCATCTATATTTTTTTACCCCACGTAATGGTGTAACAAGGATGGGCCTACTCCATTGTTTCCAACGAAGAATATTTTTATTTCACCTGATAATCTCATCTTTTTTAGTATATTTCACATCCTTTTCTTCCGGCTTACAATGAAGACCAACTCTATCTTCCTCTCTTTTGCTTGTATTTTTAATGTGTCACTTTTTAAAGCGCATAATCACCTTCCGATGACTTGAATGAACTCGCCTGCCCGTGCAGACTTGAAAAAAATACAGAAATCATTGTTGTGCTTTCTTCCAAATAAGCTAGTTACTGGAAAACCGTATGAGCCAAATACCGGGATATCCGTTTAAGTGGGAGCATCAGAGATGACGAATAAATTTCTCAAAGAGGCGCACCTGACGGGGTAGGCTGAGCACTTGCTAGGTTTAAAAAATTGACCTTTTTTATTTTATACAATTCGTTTAGCAGAGGGAGGGAGTTGTAATGTTAGGTTTGTTATTTTTATTATTTACTTATATATAATCCTTATATTCCCCACACAGATCATTGTAAATATTGAAATTCAAAGTTTTAAATGGGGTTTGCTCAGTGAAATGATCGAAGCCGTCGTCAAAACATAAAAAAAATTCAATGATACAAACATGGTGCTGCTTTAGTAGCTCCTGCTCCCGTTGGCGACTCCAGCACCTTTCTCTTCTGCTTTACTTCCGCCGTATCGATAAATTTGTCAAACATTGACTGTGTTATGAAGCATTTTCGGTCACATATTTAATAAAAGAATATCGTACTGCCATGCATTGTAGAGTGGCATTACACTTTGTCGTCAAATTTGGAATGTAAACAAGGAAAGTGACGCAAAATAAGGTCCATGCCAAAGATATAATGAATAGAGGACTGTAACACCCAAATCTTGTTCCCTCAGTAGTTTTTAATTTGCAGTATTAACTTTGGTGGGGATACATGTTCAGTGAGTGAGAGCGACACGATAGCCGTGCCTCACGATATCTGTAAATCTATTACGCATCATTATTCTACAATGTTTTTTTCAACATGACTTTCTTTTCTCCTACTCCTGCAACCTCTTTTTAAGATGGCTGAAGCTGTATTCATGTGTCATGGTCTGCACAATTTAATTGCTTAAGTAAATCGAAATTGATAGAAAAATTATGAACCGCATTTCATTCATGATGTATTTACAGTTAACGAGGATGTAAATGAGCTATGATCACCATATTATGTAAATAATATTCAAAGTTTTAATATGCCAAAGACTATACCCCGCAGTTATCGTCAATATTCTCTTCTTATTCGTAAAATATCTTAATTATGTGATAAATGTATATATTTAATTCCTTGTTTAATTTTGCTATCCGTACAATCATATCGTTCCCTTCAATCTTTTGGAGATGAGATATGATGCTGGATTGTCTTAGCTTGCCAGCTCATAGTATTATTTCATCTTCTTCATCGAGATATGCCTGTGGTTCCTTTTTTTCAAACATATATGGAGCGCAGCTTTTAATATATGGCCCCAAATAATGCGTTTACACAGAGTTCTTCATGTGAGCGGGCAGCCTCATAGTGCTACGCCTCGGATCGGTATTGTTTCCCATTGGTTTAAATATTTCTTACCTTTTATTAACATTAGGATTTCCCTTATATATAAAAACTATATAATACCACCGTTAACAGCTTGAGGAATATGGTTCCTTTTTCATTTTTAACGAAGGAATTGCCCCCAAAACTGTTCATGACAACGGGCTTCGACGTTTGAGTTTGCGTAATAACAGGCGTTACTAATTACAGACATCAAGAAAATGTCCGAGAAGAGCCTTGAATTTAGCGCAGCGCTCACTATTTGGTAGAAAAATAATTGGACCCTGAAGAAAGAGGTCGAGATAAAAAACTGGAGGTGTA
Organism: Ceriagrion tenellum; assembly: GCA_963169105.1. NCBI lineage: Eukaryota > Metazoa > Arthropoda > Insecta > Odonata > Coenagrionidae > Ceriagrion > Ceriagrion tenellum. The sequence goes on along the minus strand of OY720632.1, from coordinate 102,664,602 downwards.
GAAAATTTGGGTTTGTAGGATGAAGAAAGCACCTAAAAGAAGTTTCTGGACTATAAGGTGTGGAAATAATATTGGCTGAGGAAATGAAGAGAAGACAAATCAGGTGGATGAGGCATGTTATGAAGTGGAATGAGGTACTGAAGAACGTTTTGGAAGGGATGATGTTGGAGAAAGGGAGAAGGAGGTAGTCACTCTAGATTTAACGATCAGAGTTGGGAATTATGCTGAGCCTAAGAGAGAGGTATGGTGTGAATAATGCGAATTTTACCCGAGTAAGCGTCGGAGGATAGAAGCAGTGATCCGTCAAAACATAATTTCGTCCGTAGATCACCATGCATAACAACTCTTGAAAGTTATTCCATCGTAATAATCGATTGAAAATTACGTTTTGAGAAAGGTATTAAAACCGGGTATTGAACGCTTTCTGGCCCAACGCGTTGGTCACTACCATGGTTCTTAAAAACAATGACTAGTTTGCGCTAAAATATTTAACTGATTGAGGATCCTCGGTCGAGTATTTGTCAATCATGAAAGCGCATGAAAGCGGAAAGCTTGAGGTCATCTTTTCGACCTCAGTCTAGGATACCTTTAGCCTTTGTTAATTCCCAGCGCATTTTCCATCGTCATTAATGGAAAAATATTGCCCCGCTCACTCTGTCGCAAAATATCTGTACGCGGGAAGGTATTTTTAACCCACGGCATTTTCTTCAATGGACCATCCAACTGAGTTAATTATCTCGGACGGTGAATTATTAGTTTTAGCCCAGTTAAACACTACTCGACTGAGCGGTTCGGGTCAGTGGGGCGAAAACGCTCCTCTCTCAAAATACCCACCGTATTCATTTTGACACATCCCATCCTGTAACTTTTCCCCCTCTCTCGATTTCCGGTCCAATTTAATTATTTCGGCACTCGATTAGCGAGAGGGAAGGAGCCGTGGGTGCGAGCGGAACTCTGCCTCCTCATAGACCTTCCAAGTCGTCTGCCACTCGGAGGACAACGTTGAGGAGAGCTGAAGATGGCAAACGTTGGGAAGACCGGTGTTTCCCGGTACTTACATCATTTATCACGAAAGGGGAAAAAGTTCGTCTAGCTCGTGCAACGGTATGATGATAGAAGTGGCCTTCGAAAGAGAGTTTCTCAGTCCTATGCATGGATACCAAACCATGTCGGCTCCAATGGAAATGGAAAACAGATTCTTCGGCTAAAGAGGCTATAAAAAAGTCTTTTACAAGATCATATGCATTATGAAACTAATGTGGTTAAAATTAACTTAAATAATTGATCTGAAAAGTAATTCTTCTCGAGTTGATTACCAGGTTAATCTTTCCATATGGGCCGACGCAAAAACGGATGGAAATTGAAAAAAAAATCTAGACAATAGTCCAAAATTGCGTTATTTAAGGCAACTTGAAACTTATCGCATATACTCAAGATCGATTGCTGATTATAGAATAATAAGCCATTTGCCATATGTCATCACCATTAAGATACAGAAGTTCAAACTGGACCACATTTCCTAGAAAACATCATGTTTTCATTTTCTTCTAAATTCATAGAAGCTACGTGGATGTTGAATAAGTTGAACAATATTTACGGAATAAAAAACATTACCATCTGTCAACATGTTTTCTTAAGTATACTCTGCATAAGTTTGAGAGATTGCTGTCGATACTTGTTTTCTATTGCGACACAAGGTCGCGGACGCTTTTTCAGGCCAATGCTTTTTATGTGAAGTAGTCCATATCTTTCATTTAACATATATATGTACCGAGATACTTCTTCTATTATGAAGTTCCTAATTACTAAACAGCTGCTCTCCCGAATAATTTTTGGGACTCAATTGGATAACCATGATGGAAATCTTGCGCTTTGGGAACGACGGAACCATGTAATCAAAAATATAACATGTTCTAGCTTTGTTCGAGTCCTGCGTCTGGTTTTTCATGCGAGAATTTTCCGTATTATTGGAGGCATGTTCGTCTTTCTCACTATCGTTCTAGTGACCATTCGTATGAAACACATTGTGTAAGCAGCCTAATATTGTTTGAGATGTAGAACGGTGGCGAGGCTGTCGTTCCGAGAGGAAAGCGTCTAATTGTTGACTAAAGGAGCTCTGGTTCACGTTCACTTAAGATGTAAGGAAACCCTCCAAACTAGACAAATAGTAAGATATCTTGTCTTCCAGATCTTTCTTGGAAATAGCAAGATTTATAGGGAAAGGAACTTTCCCGCTTGATAAATATTTAATAGACAAACAAGATGGGATGTACTCTGTAGCGTTAAGTTTTACCAAAACTTAGTATTTATGAAACCTTACAAATTCAAGACAAGTAAAAATATAAATGAGATAATTACCAGTGCCCATTGAGCATTTTGAGTAAATCAGTCGTTTTGTCAAGTTGCCCATTGAGATCGGTAATCCTGGAAGAAAAAGAAATATCTCGTTTTGTTCGTATTCGTGAAATAATTCACGACATGAGATGGATTTTCTTAATGCATTTAAGTAACGAAAGCTCTGTAGACCTGTTGAGTTGACCACTCTTGAAAAAAAACATGTATACCAATTCTTTCCTCAGACGCCATCATATCTCTTCTTTCTCAATTATATGAACTGTCTCTAGACTTTGGAAATGAATTCAAATCTGGTGTAAAAGGGGTTTTGGCTGGAAAATTAAATTCACAGGTTACTTGCAGCAAGGGACTTTCGACGGAAATAGCAGGTGAAACCAGCTCTGCAAGTCCACTGGTGAATCTTTAAAAAGTATAGGCTAGACGCTTGCAGAAGGGCATTGTTACCAGTGTAATCAAAAACAGTGTAAATAGCAACCATTCATCTTGCTCTGAACTAACTTGTGAAAAATGTTTTCGTTGGTGTTAAATCCTCCGCAAGCTCTTTTCAGAAGAAATTAGCGGAAGTAACTTGCCAGTGTATTCCTACCAAAAATAATGGGTTGAAATAAAACGTCTTTCATCTGAGTTTCCCTTGAAATGTGAATTATTTTTTATCAGTAGTGATGATATTTAGAACGGTTCATCCTATTATCATTTCTCCCTAAAATGGGAATTTCGTGGGAAAAACTCAACTTTCATGTCAGAGTAGCCTTTATTTTCTTATTACTTTTCAAAATTGCCAGCTAATATAAATATGCAAATTAAATTACGTGGGTATCACATTTCGTGCAAATCAATGCCCATCTTGAATGTAATTTGCGTTTAAAAATTTCCCAAATTAAATGAGTCCTTTAAAATTGCACTGAGACTCGAAAGAGTGATATCATGACTTCTTTAAATCTCAACAAAAAAACAGTGTGGGAAGGCATAAGAAAGGGAATCTACTCGATAAACACCTCCCGTAATTGTAATTCTAAATTCAATCACATGGATCAGTTATGTTCGTTGGCCGACTTGTTTTAAAATAACTTACCATTGTTTCCCTCCCCCATACTTGTCTTTACATTTCTCCACCGTTCAAAAAAATGAGCACACAGTCCTTGTGCTTGTTGCGCTCAGTTTGCGCCGAATTAGCCCGTTTACCCTTGTTTTCCCCTCCCTCGCGTCCGGAAACTTGGACCCCGTGACCCTCCCTTTCCTTCTCCCCACCGGCGCAAAATTCTCGGGTCGCGTAGCGAGTCGGACAAACAGTCTCTTCCTCCTCGGTCGCAGGGATTTTCTGGAACGTGGAGCCAAGCAGGCTGAGTGTCGAGGGGAGGGAAGTCGAGAGGATGTCGGGAGAGAGGATACAGAAGAGAGGTGGAGGTGTGTGTGTTGTGGGGAGGCTGAAAGAAAGGGAAGCTGGTCCTTTCGTGAATATGCTAGTGGCGGCGGGGTCGGCTTGTTCCAGTGGAAAGAGTCAATGTTTGGCCCGCACGGCCTGGACAGATTGGGCGTGCTGCATATTCCGCCCGCTATTTCCTCGTCTCTCTATCCAAATTCTCCCCGGGAAAAACCGCAAGTTTCCTCTATTTATTTTTGACGAACGCTGTCTCGTTACCCATTCTTATAATTTGAGAACATCACAAAAGCCAGTGTATGAATGTTTAAACGTTTGTTCCAGTGCTGAATTCCGTTTGTTCTCGTCCCACCAAAAAAAATTGAAAGCAGATCTGATAGTTTCAATAGTTACTTGGCCCTGTTTCAATAGTTACAAAGTGAGCTTGGTTGCATTTCACCATTGAAAAGTTTTGTGTCATTTTGATTGTTCCGTTTATACTCCCTTCATTACCACCAAAAAAAATTTTAGTAGTAATAAATTTTTCAATTTTCCCTGAGCATCTTTGGCTTACAACTTTATCGAATTCCGAAATGACCTACGTGGGAGACTGATTAGAAGCTTTTATTGTTTACCGTGACTTTAATTTTTGTCACGATACAGATCGTATTTTAATCGTTTATATGGAATCATAGTTTTGGAACCCCTTCCCCAATTATTTTTATTAGTAAAAATGTGATTTCCATGGGAATGCTTCCACCTTTTAAGTTTTAGAAGCCTTTTTTTATTACTTTGCAAACTCTGCCAGCTAAGATAAATCTGCAGAGTAAATTACTTAGATACCACATTTCAGTGCAAATCAATGCCCATCTTGAAGGTAATTTGCGATTTAAAAAACGGTTTCACGACGAAACATTCACTCTCATGCTAACAATAAAATGATAGATATAAATCAGCGATATGAATTATAGAATATGAAGTCCCATTCAGGATAAAGGAATAAGTCTCAAAACTGCTGTGTAAGTTAAATATGAAAACGGATTAGACCCACCCTGAGATACCATATTCTCTTTCAACGATCGTATTCTGATTAATCAATCGGGAAAACCATCTTATAAAACGGAAGATGAAAATTAAATCGCTAAAAAGGTTAATATTTGTAAAAAAATTGAACGAGACTGAGATCCTAAAGAGCTGTGTCTTTTGTTTTACCCATCTTGTGAAAGATATAGATACGATAAATACATTTCCTTGATTCACGAGAAAAACATAACTAATAACTACCCAAACCTAATGTAACGCTTTTTTTGTTTTCTCTATATACAGAAACTATATTTAATTTTCTCCCCAATAATATCAATGAAGGAAAAAACACCAGAAAATATTTGCCATAGTTAAATAATTGGTTTTTAGGTATAAGTGACATACAACTTCTACTTATTAATCTACTTGTTATTTGCCATATTTTGAAGAGAAATCATTTGTATGTATTTAAAATTTTATATGCAATCAATTGTTCTAAGGTTAGATGTATTCTATGTACGTTATTAGCAATTAGTGATATGGAACTTCTAATTAGTAATCTGCGTGTAAATTATCTGATGTTGCACAGAACTTGATTTTTTTGTGATCAAATAGCTCTAGATACTTACATGTACGCAACAGCCAAAATGTTAAGACGGTATATGTATATTGCAAGGTTAAACAGACGATAGCTCCACAACAGGTGCGCCTTAGGGGCCAACTAAATACTTATCTATAAAATATTTTCCTTATGTAACGATAAATGTTTTGGAAGCAATTTAAATTTATTTATTATATAAATTGGAAAATACTAGCAAAATATTTTGAAATATGAAAAATATATTTGGATTTTTGCAGTGTTAGGAGTAGATCAGCAGTTTGATTCTTGATATTGGGATAATATTAGGAACAAGTTAAGATATGAATTTGCATCACCAATATTCATACGCATCATGGAATATAAAGGATAGTTAAAGAGTTCACTTGGTGGAATTTCGACATGATAAAATAATTATAACTTTATAATATTCCACACTGTTTTATTACTACTAGACAAGCCTAACCGGTTTCAATGTATACACATCATCATCTGCGGCAAAATACCTCCAAAATATTTTGCCTCTGATGATGTGTATACATTGAAACCGGTTAGGCTTGTTTAGTAGTAATAAAACAGTGTGGAATATTACAAAGTCATTATTATTTTATCACATCATGGAAGGTCAATGGACAATGAATTAAGCATGACAGTATATACAATGTTAACAAAAATGAAGAAGAGAAAAACCTTTGTGAGAAATCGAAAGAGAAAAGATTTGATATAATCCTCGATTACCAATACCGCAGTCACACGTGACACACTTATAAGAAGAGAGTGTGAAATATGGCAAAATCTCCGAATATAGGATTTTAATGTGACGTTTCATAAAATTATTCGGTGAAAATTTTAATGAAGGACGAATTAAAGAGCTACAGGAACACGGTCACCCGATGACTGGTTTAATAATTTGAAAAAATGTTGAAGATATTTTGCGAACCACGCGTGTTGAATCTGTAGTAAAAGATGACATAATTATTATTTCAGGTCAAATTAGAATTATTTTACAGTGCTTTGAATATCTCAGTTACATAAAACGGGATTTACATATTCTCTTATTTTTCGCGCATCGAATCGGATTCGAATTACACGCACCTCACCGATCAGACTGCGATTATGGCGGCTTAAAACGCATTCGAGTGCGCGACGAGCTCGAATGATTTCAAATGAGTCCACTTAGGCATGAGCGAGAGTGGCACAAAATATTTTTTCCTGTCGTCTCGCACAAAAAGTCGACGTTTTTTCAGTTCCTACGTCGATCGCGAGGCAGAGAGAAGTGTAAAGGCATTCGCACTTTCTCTCTCTCTCTCCCTCCCATCTCTCTCTAACTCGGTCCGAAGGTGCCAATCACTCCGGATTTGTGAGAAGATGGGAAGGGGAGACGCGAGAAATCAGAATGCGGGGGCGTTGAAGCTCTTTAAAGTTAAAGAAGCGCTAATGTCCTAGTTAGCGCCGTTTGGTTGAATATTGATTAATACGATGGCTTCAACTCACTTTTGTTCACACAATACCTCCTCACTAACTGTCTCGAATATGTCGGTGATCTCTCATCGCTAGGGTACAAATAGTGACAAGAGTCAAGGATTATTTTCCAAATATGTTTTTGGTTATGCTTATCAACGTTGAAGAAAACAACTCTAGCAGACCGAGAAGTTATGCCGAATTTATTGAATCCCTCTGGGCTAAAAAATAGGACAAATTTAAAAACCGGGGTGTTATAAATGGCCCATGTTAATTCACATAAATAATTTAAAGCGAAAAGCTCAATTACCTTTGACTTATTCTGTTTATGAAATAATCGTCAAGAATTTCCAATCAAGCTATTTTTTAGCGAACAATTAAAAAGAGTAACGGTTCTACTGGTATATTAATACTTAAATAAATCCACGCAATATTTGCGCGAACCTAATTTAGTTAACGTGGCGTACACTAAGAATTGGGTAAAACCCCTAATATATTGTGTCAGATACGAATATCAAACCCTAATGATGGGGGGGATAAGGGATATTTTGTTGTTATTGTTGTGCCCACATTTTACTGAAATATATTTACTGATTTATGTCTTATCAAATACGATTGCCATCATATCAACAATCAAAAGGCTTGTTGAAATAAATAGTTTCCCAAACAACTGCATCCTTTGAGTTAGGCTACGATAATTTCGTACATCAATATTGGGGTTGCATATACAGAAGGGATTTTTCCCACCAAAGTACCCACTTTGGCATGCTTTGGGCCCCTGTGGCCTTTTCATGTAGCTAATAAGCGTTTTAGTGCAATAAAGCATCCAAATGAAAATTTTATAAATTATCCGTCTATCAGTTTTCACGCGAAAAGCGGACAGAGGGTATATCATTCAGCAAAATTGCTGTAATATTTTGAATGCAGATTATAACCATGGGAAAAATCTGTTAGCGATATCAATTTGAGTAATAAAAAAATAAACGTAGAGTTCAGCTGAAGAATAAAATTATTTTCAATAACTAACTATATATACATAAAGTATTTCTAAAATCAATGAAGTTTGTCGGTATTATTTACGTACTGCAATGAAAGATGGTAGTTTTTACTATCAAGAAATTGTTTTTTACTAATTATTTGCCCAAAAGAAGTCGGTAACTTTTACAAAACGTTGATAATGTCAGCGAGACTGTTTTTCAAGAAATATCGACCATAATAATTTAATAACATTATTCATGGTCAAAAAAGAAGAGATTTGTATGTATTTATTACTTATATTCTGCATCTACCAATTACTTCCCAGCAAGCCACCGTAGTTTTATGCGGCGCGGAGTATGTACTAGGAATCCAGCTATGAAAGAGAATACAGAGAAGGAAGCGGATTTGGACAATTATGAATTGCGAAAATTGAAAAATTTGAGGAGACAGAAGTATTGGACTCTAAATGTGGCAAAGCAGCTAATGGACACACTTTAGGGATGAGAAGAGAATATAATGAGTTACAGAAAAAAACCAAAGATGAAAGCTAGGAGGTAGACCGTGAGAGATACTAAAATGAAGAAACTTGACTTTATGGTCCGCTTGCCTGAATGGAGAGTTGAGTGTGGGGACTCGAATCGATGACTGCTTACAACGATGAGGGTTTTCAAGGTGGTGGGAAGTGGGGTGAAAGGTTTAAATAATTTAAAAGCATATTTTCATGAAAAAATGTTTTTGGAATGAATAACGGGATGCTCCACATCATGGGATATTATGAGCGATTGGCCATACCTTCGTATGATACTTATAAAATTATTTTTATCGCTGAATAGCCCGAACGGCTATTCAGCGATACAGTTACCTCGTGAATGTCCAAGTATTAATATTTTAAACTTTCCCCGTTCTCTTGTGATTCTAACTAACTTAGTGGATGCAACTGCTATCATCGTAACCTGGACGCCGCAGAATAACTTTAATATTCCAGCATACCTACATCTTTGAATAGCTTATCTAATGACATGAGAATCACAAAATCCCTTGAGCACAATCTTCTGCAGGTCAAAAGTCGTTGTATTACAATTTCATATTTTTTTCTAACATTTCCAGCAAACATCTCCGGCTGATTTTATCGAATTAGTAACAGAAAAAAATAGACAGTAGGAAAAACTGTTTTATAGGTATAAATGTATTTTCATTTCCGTAAAAATGCTATGTTAATTCATTGTCTTTCTCAATTTCACCTCCGAAATATTTCTTTTTTTTTAAATTGAACCATAGTAGGATTGAAAAAACAATGGGAGACATTTTTAACATTGGATAAAGAAAGTCGTATGAATATATGTATCCCGGGCAGAGTTAGTTCATTATATCTGGAATTTGGAAGCAGTGAAAGAGATTAATGAACTCTCTCTCAACTACCCCGGCGTCTCCTAACTTCGGACAAAAGCGACGCGGGGCTCCCTTTTCTACTTTCTCTCCGCGAAAGGAACCCAATCAGTGGGAATGAGAGGGGGAGAGTGGAAGAAAACGAAAGAGTCGAGCGAAGGGAACCGTCAATACCCTGACGCATTGGCATCCCCCCCTCTCTTCCGCCCCTTCTTCACCACCCCCGCATTCCCTCACCACTTGCAAAACAGACATCTCCACCCTCCCCCTCTTCGCATTTCAAATGGACGGATTTCGCGCCTCGCTTCCAGCCGTCCGTGTAAACACCCTCTTGCTCCTTCGTGAAATGTGTGGGGAGGGGGGAGGAGGGAGAGGGTGGGGCTCCGGCTAATTGGAATACCCCACCGACCTTCCCCTCTTTTACTCCTCTCTTCCCCGCTGCACCTCATCTCCTCAACCAAACTTCCTGAAACCCCCGTCCAGTTTTATCCCGACCACCGTGCACGTGCATTACTCTCGCCTTGCTGTCGGAAGCCCCGGAGGTTGGGATGGCGATAACCTGACTCGTTTACTATTTTCTTTGAGGGTAAAAATTGCGTGATTACCTCTGGTCCGTCCAAAAATAAGCGCAGTAATAAAATAGCCGATTTGGCTAGGATATAAATGAAAAGTAAACATTTTTTCATGATGATATGATAAAACTGAGATCACGTTATGGACTCTTTGGGCCGGTGGTTCCCATCCCTAGCCGTCATTAAACGTGTTTACCGAATGACTGTATTCTTGTCAACTGAGCTAAAATCTTGGAAAGGGTATATCTTCAGGTGTTATTTAGGTTATCTACCAGCTAAGGTAGGATTATAAGGAAGTGATAAAAAATCCTGTACATTTCTACATATGCATGGCTAACTAACTATAATGTGTTATTCTTAAAGTTAGCGTCAGAGGCATGACATACTTGGGGTGATTAAAGGTATAGATCCCGCCCTTTTTGGCCATAGTTTTTTCATGTGCTTGCCACAGGTGACCGATATTAATTTTTTGTTTCCTGCTAATTTTGTTAAGGTTCATTCATTGGTTCTATATATATGATCAATTGAAATTCTTGATTCTTAACAACATATATAGCCGTATGTTTAGTGTCAACGTGGCTTCACCCATGTCTCACACTTCTGACACATAATGTCTCACAAGTTTGACAAATAATTTGGATTCCCCGTGAAATAGGCTAAACTAATTCCAAAAATATCGATCGAATGAAAAATTCCTATCCACTCCACTGCTCAGCACTCATCCTAACTCTCTTCATCCCGTCCATAATACCAATTTTTTTACTCCCCTCTCCCAGTTTTTCCTACGTCCTCCCCTATGCCACGGCCTTAAGCTACCTCAATTTTATAAGCAACCCAAACGGAGAAAAAAAAATAAAAAATAGCTGATTTCGACTGCCGAGTCCTTTTTGTTTGCTGCTAGAAAATGGATTGTGCCACACGCCAAAATGGGAAAAAATGGGAATGTGCCAAATAGGAAAATAAATTGTGCCACGCACAGAAAATATTCTAAGATTATTTTTTACTCAATTACTTCGAGTATAAAAGGCATTAAGGATGAGATTTTTCCTTTATCTTACAGTTTTCTCATGATAAAAACAATCTTTGTAAGAATTAATATTGACTTCCAGTTCAATCTGAACCATAAGAAACCCCAAATAAAAATTAAAGGATGATTTCCAATTGTAGGAATAATGAAGTATTCTTCCAGTATCGATCATCTGTCATTATTAGATTTTGAATTAATTACAATAGAGTCAACATAAAACTTCTCAAAAATTCGCACACGCGCACTAGGAAAAATTATTACGGCAAGAATACGAGTGTGTAGAAAAATTTTGAAATCGTTGACATCAACTGCCAATGCTTGTAGATATATGCGTACAAAACGTATCGTAATTAAATTTAAACGTCATGCACTCTAATAGTATTCCGTGTGAGCAATTAAAATGGTGTGACCAAAAGAACTTTCTCGTTCGTCCTCCATCCCGTTCACCTCACCTTATCAGGTAGAAAAAAGCCATTTCTCATTATTCTTTGAAATTTTTTTGCCTGAAAATATAAAAAGAGAACAAGTTCTTAATCGATTTCCTCATTTAGTGAAATCATGGCTGTTTACTCAGTACAATACTGAAACTCTGTTTGACACAAAAGTATAGATTAATCATTGTATTATGTATTTTATTGTGTATTCACATATTTTCCGTCTATAAGAATAGTAAGACTATTGTTAGAAATTGTTGGTGTAATACTTATAGTTTTTGTTTGACCAGTTGTTGCTTATGCATCTGTTGGTCATGCATGTCTGTGTTAATTGAAGGTAGCCGTATTATCTTTATCTACCAAAAGCTTCCATTTCTTATGCTTAAAAGAAGTAGTACAAATTTTTCTTTTCTTCTTGGAATTAATAAACATAAATTTTAATTGAATGCTGTAATTTAATGCAGCGGCTTTAAATAACAGTTGTAATTTACATATTAATTTTTATATTCTCTTGTTTAGCCTATGAAAAAATGGAAAAGAAGAGTTTTAGTGAAAACGCAGGAGTGAATTTCACTTCTCTCACTTAACAAATTTGACTTCCTCGGTACAACTTTTTTGGAGAAACCCATGAACGGTGAAGTTATACTTCTGTGTTTTTTCTAACAATATCCCCCTAATAAACAGGTTTCAACGTAATTGCATGATTCAAAATATACACCCTGATATACAACTCAGTTTAATTAATGACGATAATTTATAATTTTCTTTTTACACCTGTTTTTATTTGGGACAACCAGAGTTTCGACATTCAACGTCATCTTCAGGTGAACGTCAAAACCCGGGTCATTTCATATAAAAACGTGGAAAAACAGAAGTTATCAGCATTGCAATACAAAATTCTACGAAGTTACGCCTGATATGACCATTTATATCTTAGTCTAATTATTTAAAAAAACCTATTCTCAATGAAAATGTGCTAGATACTCGTATAATTAAACAATAATAAAACTAATGGATTTTCCAAGAAATTACTTCAAGAGAACAGTGTTTTGTGACCATATTCGCCCTCTAGGATGCCATTTCTGTTAAAACATCGCATTTCGGATTCAAGCATCACAGTTATTATCTAATAACTTAAATGAGTAATATGGAAGACTGTCTTTTGTTAATTTTTATACAATTTCCCAGGTGGCTCTGATTTTTCTTTAAAACGCTCGATTTCTTACTTTTACGAAAATGATTTTTATATTGAAAATAAAATCTATATTTACCCCTTTTTTTCATCCTCGTATTTGACAAAATGTCTTTTCAAGTTAAATGCTCGTAAGAAACGTTACGAAAAAGTAGCATTTCTGGTTCAGATAAAATCTTATAAATGACGCTTTTCTGGAAGCAACTAGAATATAATTTCAATGAATCTTGGGTTATTTTCCTTTGAGATTACCTCAAGCGTGGGACTATGTGCTGCGTAAAATATTCATGCGGACTCGAAATTGCGGAGGGACCAGTTTAATGTGCTCTCAAACTTTTAGTTTCATTAGAATAATATGTTTTCAAAATGGCAGGAAGGACACTTGGAGATAAAATAGAAAAATATCCTCAGGTATCGTAAAATTCATAGAATCTTTTATTTTACTTTCCGTGAACGCATTTAGCCTTCCAATTAATTTACTCGTGTCCCTTTGTTACTGCAAGGGGAAACTGGTAGGCAATCAGGAAACAATTTTTTGCTTTAATTATTTTCATCCAAAAAGTTGTGGGTTGCAAAATGTTTAAATTACGAAGGACTTCAAATTTCCCCAATCCCTCTTACTTCCTAAAGGCTGTGTGAATAACCCATGGGCTGATTTTTAAAACATGTCTCACATTGGAATGCTTATACCAACTAGGAAAATGAGTAGTATCTTCCTTATTACATGAAATAAAATTTCCATTAGTGAAATTATTTTGTCCGTGACAAAGCGACTCAGGAAAGCACAGGAGCAAGGAAGCAGGAAATGTAAGCTCCATACATTTCCATGATTTATAACTTAGAAAGTCACTCTCTGCGATGCCTGTTGTCCGAGGAACATGTATATCCGTAGGCCGTATTGAGTAAAAGAGAGAGAGAAATAAGCTATCCGGCGAAAGGCATATTTTTTCATGAGTTTTCCAATAAAACAGTAATGGCGGGAGTAGTCACGGATACGCTGACTAAACCTTCAACGGAGGTTACATTGGTAAATAAGTCCAAATAATTATGGAAATACTTCTACGCCTCCAATCGCCCACGGTATCATAGCCATGATAAGGAACAGATAACAAAAAATAACTTTTAAATTAAATTATGCTGTGATATCTCTTTTTCTGTCCGTTTTTTCGAAAAAGTGATAATTTGTAGGGGACACGATACCTCTTATCCTTTCTATTACGCTTGTATTTTTAATAATGAAAATTTTTATCCAGCTTAATTCTGACACTTAATCTGACTTGTTCCTTGTTGCCACCATTTCAGAACATTAAACTAGCGTGTTAGGCAATATTTGCGATCCAAGGAGTCAATCAAATGAAACGCGTAGTTTTACTTGAATTTTATTTTATAAATACGAATTATATCGCTCTAAATCCTCACGGCATATCATGATGAGGTCTATTTTCATCGTAAGGATGTCCCTCGTAAATATTTCTTCGCGGGGCTATGGTTCGATTCGCACGATATATTTCAATGTCTATAATGAACAGCCTATTTTGGAATTCTTTCTCATTATGATGTCGAAAAAGTTATATTTTCACCTGTACATATTCTACCAGCCACATTATCGTTAGTTTCCTTCCCAGAAGTGACTTGGTGTGCACTTATTCTTATTAATTTTCCACCTAAAACCTATCCTCCCTTAATAAAACCTTTCCTCTTTCTTCCCATTTCTTGCTTGCTTTTCTTTTCTAACTCTATTATGGCCTAGTGCAACCTTACGCTCCATATCACCACTTTCATTCACCTACCCTGACTTCCTTTGATCTCATCCAGATGTTTCCTCTCCTCACCAAATACATCAAGAACTTCTTCATTTATCCTCCTATCCATCCGCTGCACCCTCTTCTTCCTCCTCACTAGCATTTCAAACGTCTGCAGCTAATTCTCATCTTCCTTTAACACAGTCCATGTTTCAGCTCCATACAGTAACACTATGCATCAAGTTCTTTGCCAGCTACTTCTTCATTTCTTTGTCTTCATCATTAGGTCCCTTCTGCTGTTAGATTATTTTTAAGAAGGTTATACACTTCCTTCGATAACGATATACTCCTTCTTGAGTCTTTGTTACTCTGCTCATTTTCTTGAAGCGCCACCCAAGTCATTAAATTGCTAATATTGCTCAGTATATGACCCGCTAGTTTTATAACCAGTTTCTCGGGTGGTGAAATTCTCCCATGGCAACCGAAGCCGCGATCTCCCGGATTAAGGGACGAAGACGCCAAGCCGCCGCCGCCGAGGCCGGCATAAGTTTGAGGGTTGGTCCCAAAGTTTTCCCAAATTTTCCTCTGACGTTTCTCTTCGGGTTAATTCCATTATGATGCTTGACGATTCCATTGTACACTTTGCTATCATCTTCAGTGTTGTAGATGGCGGTGTTGTCCTTCACCTTTGGTTCTTATTTATAGTCTGTCGTTTTTCCTGCCATTATGTGGCTTCCCACCTTCTCAGGACAAGAAGTCCCTCATATGCAGTTCTCTCACATTAGAGGGTTTCTATCGTTGTTATCGTTGTCAATCACCTCCAATGGGGTGAAGACACCCCCATAGAGGCAAATATTTTATTTTATGAGGCAAAAAAATATAGATTAAAATTAGGAATCCCTATAGATAGTGCGCTCATCCTATATCAATAGGTTACATTGCAATACAAGGTATTGACATTTGACCAAATATTGAACTTCTCGCAAAGAAGGATCAAGTCCAAGAATTGATTTCAATAATAGTGGTATATATAATTTCTTTCCTACAATTCAATATGGTGATCAGAAAATGTTTATCCTAAAAGCCATTATGGGTTCAACCTTGTTTGAAAAAAAGGTTGAGAAGCACTAATTAAGGGATTGACAGGCTCTCATTTGAAGATAGTTAGATCTTTTGATACTTCTTTTTGCTACGGCAATGCTCTTGGGAGTATTTCTCGGATATCTCCCGCGCACGCACAAGGTGTTCTCATTCCTCGGTGTGGTGGCGTGGGCCGGTCTTGACTCGCCGTGTTCCTCTCGGAAGCTCACGCCGGCGCAGGTGGTCAGAACGAGGCACGACTACTCGCTTGCTCAAGAGAAGGGTGGGAATATAAATGAGACAATCGTAATAACCAGTTCCATGTTATTCCATCTTCTCCCTGCCTCTCCGTTGCCAGTCTAAAATGTTTCTTCTGCTCCTTTCTCCCATTACACAACGGGGCAAAACTCTCCCCTATTCCGTTATTTTCTGAGTACATCTTGAAACTATTTACGGTATCTTAGTTTTTTTAATGAACTACCCGGGTATTTGATGCAATTTTTCCTGTTAGGGAAACAACAAAAATGGGTCCTAGCTATTTAAACACTTCTCAAATTACAACTACCACATTTTAACAATATTTTGCTTTGTAAGAGCAAAATTATTGAATACATACCCCAGACATCAAAGAAAGGCTCACTAAATTGACACATTCTTACAATAAATTCACATAAAAATGTTTGATCATTTTCCTTCAATAACAAAAGTATCCGCCAATGAAAACTAATTCACTATTTAGTATGTGAGCTCTTAAAATCGTACATTTTTATGTTCTTAGTGGACGATGAGTCCAAGAGCAATACATTATTCTTATTCTACGGTATAATCTCCACAACTCTACTCATTAATGCAAGTAAATAGGAAAGAAAAAGCTACGGAAGAGGGAAATATAATAGGATAATATCAGGTTTGGTGGGAGAGATAGGCGAGGGTGTTTTGTGTTTAGAGTTCCGCCCGCCATTTTTCCGCATTAAAATTTAACGAGAATGTATTAAGGGGTTTCGTGGGTCTGCGTGAGAAGGAAATGTGGCGAAGTGAATTAGGGGGCGGGCTGTGGAGAGTGAGATGGGGCGAAGTCGCATGGGGCAGCGGCCTCAGTCCTGTGTGATATGCTCCCTATGGGATAAGAGGTTTTTTTTCCGGTGGTGAAAATTACAGACCCGTGAAATATATGTTCTCTTCCCCTACCTTCGTCGCTCGTTCCCATAATGGATTTGATTAATGTGGACCCCTGGTTATAAGAACCAATTAAGTAATTTCATCGTAGTTGTTGTCGTTGGCCGGATGGATAAGGGTCTCGTTCCAGTTAGGATCTGATAAGTAGAAGGGATAGGTTTGGAAGGGAGAGTCCTTCGCTTTTTACACTCGCTCCTTGGATGAAATTCATGCGCCGTGACGATTAATTTTTCTTAATTTCCCAAGCACCTGTGGTAAAATTATGTTATCGTCACCCAAGGAACGTAAGAAAACGCGGAATTGTTTTTTCGCATCAACTCGGATAATTATTCCAATGAAAAGACTCCGTCACGCTCGTTTTTTCGTTTTCTTAATTTGATTTAGTAAATTTTTGAGCTTTATTGAGACCGTAGTTTCTTTAAAATTGACGCAGTACCAAACATAAGCTGCCTCTCCATGCTTTTGAGCGCTTTGGGAACATTTACTTTAAGGTTTCAGTTCGATTCCGTTCATTACTCCAAGTTCTTTTAACTGCCACAGATATTAGGAGAGCTGAAGTATAGAAACCAAATGTTCATAGGTATCGTCCAGATTTGGATACGGAAGCCATCGGCTATGGCAAAACAAGAAGAGTCATATTCTCTTTGCCGTCGCTTAAAGAAGTTTTTCTGTCTTTTTTATCTGAGAAATTGAAATGGGTATTCAGATACGAGTTAGGAGAGGAATTGATTGATTTAGGCTGCTATGTTGTCATGATGTATTCAGTATGCCAAAGGTTAGTTTGAATCTTTGTAAGTCATTGCTGTGCAGTCGTGAAAACTACGGCATTCATAATATAATTTTCTAACACAATACCTTCTTAAAATATTGAAACATGTCATTCATAAGCGTGGATCTTTTGGACCAAATAATGAGGAAAGTGCGTGTAAAGAGATACCAGGAGGTAAGGCAGCTAACATTAGATATGGAAGGGTGGAGAGCTGCAGTCAACCAATCTTAGGATTGAGCGACAAATGATGATGAAGCATGAAACGCACTACTTTCTAAGATTAGAAATCAGTCTAAAAAATATTTTGGAGACATTTATGGCCAACCAGGCCTTTAGGCATAATTTATATAAATACTCGATCCTACTGAAAAAAAAATATTGCGCAGATGTGCAAAAATGCTCATTATTTGATTAGTCCATTTGGTGTTCTGGTCTTTTTTCTCACTTAATCTAAAGTTTTACAAGTTGTGACACCAATGCCTACACTTTTTTCAGTAGTCTTGTGAAAAGAGGGGAAAATGCGCTTGGTGTGGTCTTTTTATGGCGTGGTTCAAAATATTATTTCGGCCAACATTCTACGTTTTAAAGATAAATTTATCATTTAAATAAAGATATATGCATTTTGGACAATATTTACTCTATCTTTAGCGAGATATTTAGAAAATAACTATAAATAATGTTGATCTATTAATTACTGTATGATAATCTCTTACTTGATCGATATACATGTCCTAACACCAGGTCAGATGTAATAAAAAGACAAAAATAATTGCAGAGATGATCAAGTGATCTATGATCTCTGTGATCAACGAGTTGATGAGAAATTTGAGCCTTTACTTGGAAACAAAATGAGTCAATTGCTAACTGCAGGTAAGGAAGCAACTAGCTTGCTTAAGTGGTTTTCTCCACAACACAGCCGACTACCCCTTTCATGATACGCTAGATGCTCTTTATTTTAGTAGCATGTGATCCAGGTATGTCGCGAAAATATTTCCGCCTCGAATCACATCCTCAGCTTTTAGTGTCCTGAAACTTCTTTTATGGGGCACTCCAATGATGTAGGAGTTTCTGCAAACACCAGTCGCCATTTATTTTCATTGAAAGATATTTTACGGGAATAATCATGTCTCACATGGTAAAATAGCCATGTAATCGAATTTATACCCTTAGATCCGTAAGAAAATTTTAAATCTGAGGACTACTATTTAAATAAAGGTGATGTGCCAAATTTGAATGCTCAGGCACGTAATACTACCTCCTAAGTAGTATTAAATGCCTGAGGCTACATAAAATAGGCACTCAAATTTCCGTAAATACAACCCACCTTTCTTTGAGTAATCGAGGATGACTTATCTGAATATTCTTGTCAAATATTTGAGTTCGCGTGACACAACTAATTCGCAATTGCTTTCGTTTGTTTATCAATTCGGAAAATACTGTGATGTATAACTATCTTTTCGCCATTTTATAAACCGCCTCACGGGATAAATTTCACATGCATGTTTCCGTACCCGAGAGAAAAATATTCTGTTCAAATTCCTGATGCCAGAATTAAATTGAGTTTTCTGATTTAGTACTGTGCCGCATATTCTGCGTGACAGAGGCAATTAAGGGGTTTTGTAATATATGTACGCTCCGAATTACTCTTCATTCCCTAAGCGCAAGCTTGGAAAAAGAGCGAGGACCATATTTCTATCTCCTGGTAATATGTATAATATTTCATCAATATAAGTCGCAGTCCTCATAATGTATCTCTTACAGCAATATATGATTGGATATTTTCATCGAAACCAAAGATTAATAAATATTTACTTCCAACGAAAGATATCGAGATCATTGAAGTGTAGATGATATTTCTTTCAAAAATATATAATAAAAAAATGAAAATATTTATCGACTATATGATTTTGGACTCCGAGGAATTTCCCTGATTATTAGTGGAGCATATCTAAAAATTTTACTAAATAGTTGATCATTTGCAACAACGGGAATCTTATCTTTGCACCGTTTGTTTAGCTAGTCATCGGTGATTTCTCTGATCGTTTAGTCAGGAATGTTTCTCAATTTATGGCTCGAATAACATATTACGTGTATGATCTCTCTATATTTAAGTGTGCTCAGCAATTCTCGTGGCTTTAACTGAAGCTGAGTTAGCTTTTGGCCCGCGACTTTCTCACTTACACTTCTTGAGACATGCAATTTCTCTCTGCTCATCGTGGAGGATAAAACGACTGTGAAGCTCAGAACATTTCTCACAGTTCATGGAATAAATGTTCTCGTAAAACATCACTCTGGTAAAAACATTCTCGGTGACAATGACAAGTGATTGTCTGATTTGAGGTAGGGCTATGATGGTTAAACCATGTAACTCATTCGAGTTCTATAAAAAGATGAAAAATTATAAAATGTAATCCCTCACCTCCAACGTGGAGTGTAAGTTAAAATTTACCTCCGAAAGTCACATCAAATTAAGTTCACACGTCACCATAGTAAAATATCCACAAAATAATATACCCGTGAGGGGAGTAGCCATGAAAGTAGAAATGCAGGGTTGTTTTCAAAACGGAAAGCATTGAAAGTAGGCCACTACCGATCCGTCACTTTTGCCCCATCACACTACGACCCCTGTCAAACACACATTACGACACATTAACTTGACACACTTTTCAGTAATTGAGTCAAGCTTTCCTTATTCTATTCATGGCCGGTGTAGGGTTAAAAAATACTTTAAATATCCCTTATTTTCATTTTTTTAATCAAGTATAAAACATCTCTTCCGACCCTTGATGTAATGAAGCCTGGTTCCTCCCCTTTTCTATTTGGGAGTGTTCTTGTTGTGAAAATATCTTTCACCGCTGGTTTTATTTCGGGTATTTCTTTTTTTTCCGGAAGAGGCGTGAGGATGAAAGGAGGATTTTGCGTGCTTGCTTCCTTCCGGATCAAGTCCACGCACGCATGCGGACGTGTAAATGTTTTTTTTTCCTTTTAATTCTCTCGCATGATCATTCTCCTCCTCTCTTCCTTCCGAAATACATGTCTCTTATCTAAAAAAACAACATCAGCTCTACTGTAATTCCGTGTGCCTAACAGACTGTCATGGTTGGTTGTCTGGTGATTTGGTGAGTTGACCTAAAACCGAGGTCATTTGGGGTATTTTACCTTTAGGTTGAACGAATTTGAGATTGAAAGGAAGGGTATCGAGAAACCCGGCGTTGATGATAGCCCGTACGCTTTTAAAGTCCCTTCCGATGGGCATGCCCTTGGAATTTTGTCCTCTCATTACCCAAATACGGATGAAAATCAAAGAAAAATTTCCCGCGTTCGCTGAGATTCAGATACGGGTCTTTGGGGTAAAATCCAGCATTCGAGTCAACGAACCAAACCCACCCCCACCATTGTTTTTTCATTTTGAATACCAAATCCTATTGGGACGCTCCAATCTCAAGTGGCATTCTCTATTCTTTCAATGGGGACTTAAACCGTGATCTCCATGGCGCCTTGACTAGTATTGAAGCAAATACATAGTTCCCTCCCACCCTGTATCGTGGACACGAAAAATTTCATAATTGATTTACATCCTATTGTTTGCATGGACGTAATTTTTCAATCGGAATTCATCGCGATAAACTTCGATCCAAGATCATGTCGAAGTTTACAAAAAATAACATGTCAGTCCATCACAGTACCGCCTTCCCGGGTAACTGCCAGATTCGGGTACGCGGGGCAACTGCCTCGGACCCCACACCACCGAGGACCACGAATTTTGGAGGAGTAATCACAGAATGGGAAAGTATAACGATAAAAATGTGGTGTGACCGCCAGATTACTGCGTCTGATATTGATGACTGTGTACCTCAATTATCGCTATTTGTATCTAGATATGGAAATTTTCATGCCTTTTTGGACTCGAACTTGGAATTCAAAATTTATTAGTTTTGATGAGTCAGAAAGGTACAAATAAAATTAAGAAATAAATTGAAAATAATTATAAATCATGCTTGGTTTTATAATATCGGAATAGAATAACTATGTGCCTTAGGGCTCGTAAACCATAGTTACCCAGGGCAGCACAAATCATAGTTGCCCAGGTTCCGCATGACTAGAGAGCGGCCCTGGTCCTACAGATTATAACGTAACGCGCCCTGGATTACGCTCGCGTCTCGTCAGATGCTGAGCGCGGTCCAGATGACCAGTAGACTAAGAGAGAATCACTTAACCCGAAGGGATGAAGAGATAATAAATGAGCAGAGGCAGGGAAACCCTTTGCATACCGCTACTGGGACACCGCGAGTGAACCTGTACTTGTGTGTGCTCTGCCACTGTTCACGTTTGCGTTGTCATTTTCCGAAAAGGACGGCAAAATATGTATGAGGTACGAGGGGGTTACCTGCTCTTTTTTTCAGTCTACCGGAAAACTTGTCGGCTGGATAATGGTGGGTTTATACATACATATATGGCCAGGGGAGCGCCAAGAGAGTTTATAGGTCGTAGTCCTTTTCCCCCCAAGGGCGGAGGCATCCGGCGGGAGGAGGAAGGACCAAGACCCCCCTATCCCGTCCGTCGACTATGTTTGTACTGAGGCGCACGTCCGCTACTCTCTCTTTCTCTCACCTTCATCATTAACGTCGTTCTCGCTGCGCTTTTGGTCCAGAGACGAAGTGTTACTTTTTATTTTGGTGCCAAGGTCCCACTCTCTCTCTCTCTCTCCCTCTCTCTGTATCTCACACACATTTCCCCTTAATGAATAAGGGCGTGTTCATTCGCACTATCATGCATTACTCGGGTCAACGCGGTTAAAATTTTTCTTTGTAGAAATACATATCTTTGAACCGCTTTCCGCTAGGAGATGAAACAAAAATACGAGTGTCTAGATTCTGACGCTGTTCCAACAGATATATTAATACGAGGAAAAAAAAAGATGTGGTGCAGAATATGGGGACGGTTTCTTCTTCTTTTACTGATCCTATGAAAGTAATCCGCTGCGGGTGAGGTCTCGCTTGTATTTAAAACGCCAAAGAAAGCCGTACACGACAATTAGATGTTCTCATTTTTCATCTCTCTTCGATACAGGCGATCCATGGTGACGGTATAATGGCGCCTTCATTATTTCTGTTTTTTTTTTCTTTCCTTTACTTCTTGTTTTTTATGCCCTGCACAACTACGTGGTGGGAGTATATTGATTTTGTCACAGCAGAAATGTTACACATTGAAGGAGGCGTGGCAGGTATGGAAAAGTATATATAGAAATGATCAGCATCACCTTCCGAGTCCATCTAGCTATGTCCGTCTTTCTGTCTGTCTCTTCGCACGATAACTGCCGTAAAAATTGAGATATCGAGCTGAAATTTTGGTCATTAGCCTCTATTAGTTCACGTACTGCCAAGTTCTAAAATGAGTTGGACCGGAACAAAATTAGGTTTTTTTTAAATTGAAAGTGGTGTGGGGTATTTTAGCTTCGGCTAGGCCACAGACAATTTATTTACTAGTTTTTATTATCTCTCTGTTGTTCTAATCTTTCTTTTGACCACATCCTAAACCCTTACGAAAATTGTTTTCTTAAAACCCTAAAATAAATGCATTTTTTCCGACAGACTTTATTTCTGTCTTTTTCCTCTGTCATGTCTCATTCTTTTAGATAGGTATACTTTGACCTGTATGATGTACATCATTTTAGAATTTTGGTTTCGGTCGATGAAGTGAAATATCTACTCTTTTCGGCCATATTTTCTTATCATTCTTTCCAAGTACCTTAAGAGGGCTATCCATATCTCTTTGACTATGATTATTTTTCTTATTTTTTATTATTAGTCTCCTTCTATAACGTAGAAAATTTCAATACTCCTATGAGTTACAAGGTGGCTGACAAACATAATAAATCGGGCCAAAGAACACGATTGCATTACCTCAGAGAGGAAAAATTTGTAAGACATTGGGTCCCGTGGATCCATTGCTTCCCGTGGATCCATTGCCCCCCAAAATGGATCAAATTAGAGAGTAGATGGCTTCATTACCCACGAAAGTGAACCCTTCTTTGTCCACGGAAAAGAAAACCCCTAGCATGGCTATCGACATATTCCTTGAGCCAGATCATTTTTCTCCACTCATAGAACATGTATTTTAGGCGTTCAAGCGTTGCCGCGGTTGATAAATGGGTGTCGTGATTAAATTTGCTGTTAAATTGAAAACACGAGGGCGAGACAGCTCACCCCAAGTCCAAGGGCTGGTGATGTCTCTCGTTTTATTTTTATATCTTAGAGATTAAAAAAATATGGATGGAGATAAAAATAGGAAGTAAAAGTTGGCGCTTGGACCGCATGTTTTCATCTCATGTTTTCCTTTTCCGACGCCATTCACGCGCTCAACTCTGGTTCTGATTTCGCAACTCATTCCGCTCTCACAAACAGTCTTACTCCGGAGTCAAGAATCTTTAATGGAGGCTCGACCGCCGCAGATGACTCAAATATCTTTTAATTCATAATCTAATTTATCTGTAGAAAACTTGCCCATTCATTGGAACTAACAAAAAAATCATACCTGCAATATTTTATCCCAAGATCGCTATTGAAATCACTTGTGGTTAACTGTAATAGCGAGCAAACCATAGGAAAATTTTGTATTTTACGTCATAATAGAAATGCATTTTTACAAATAACTATCTATAAGTAGGCTCTCAAGGACTGGAATAAATGTAATTTCTCCTCTTTACCTTGTTTGTTTAGCCACAAGCAAATAACTGCAATGACTGAAGTCAAAATGAATGGTGAGAGTGGGAGTTCAATAAGAATGATGAGCAGTTGGCTCCTGTAGCTGGAAAACGTGTTCTTTCAAGAAATTTATCCATCGAAAAATCTGTATATTTGGCACCTTTGCTTTTTATACAATACTTAATGCTTGATATCAAGGAAGAGTTTTACTAAAAAGAGGCAATCAAAATGGTTGTAAGAGAGTAGAGCTTTAGTTTACCAACACCTTCTAAGTGTGAGATGAAAAAAATCAATGTCAAAAACGTCTTACTTTGCCATTCTGCGAATAGGAGATATGCAATTTTCTTCGAAGCACTTGAGCAATATTAGCTTTGGCACTTTACTGGTAAATAATATCTGCGAAATTCTATTCGGCTCCACTTCGACTTAAGCACTTGGCTGCTGACGTTTCGACGAAATATTCTTTTGTCATTTCCCTGTTGATGATGGAAGAGTATTCTGTCGAAACGTTGGCAGCAACTAAATGTTTAACCCGGTGTAAAGCTTGATAGAATTTCAATTGAGAAATATTTTCGGGAGAGTGACGTAGAAGTAGGAGGGTTCCGTTTCTCATGCCAATGCAGGGAAATTTCTGATGTGGAGATATCGCAAGTAATAGTATAAATGCGTGAATAGACATCCGATCATCATTGGTCGATCAATCCTAAGATTGGTAGACTGCAGCTCTCCACCTTTCCCTATCTAATGCTAGTCCCCTTACCTCCTGGTATCTCTTCTTATGTACTTTTCTCTTTATTCGGTTCATGAACTTATTCCTGGGTCTTCCTCTAAGGATTTTTCCCTCTATTTTGCCTTCAATGATGTCCTTCACCAAACCAATTGTGTCTCAGGGTGTGTCCAAGCCATCTGATTCTTCTTTTCTCTATTGTGTTCCATATGGTCCTTTTTTCTACTACTCTTTTGTACACTTCATCATTTCTTATTTCGTCCGTCCATTTCATCTTCAGAATGCTCTTCCAGCACTAGGTTCCAAACGTCCTTCACAATTAGACGCCTCAGATGGACGAACATTACAGTAGTGAGTAGACGATCGAATAAGTTTCCCTCCTCGGGAGGTTACTCACGGAACTCCGTTCAACTTGAAGAACTCCATAAAACATGATGACGCATTCCAATCTGGGATATCGTCAACACATTGGACGAAAAGTTGCGGATAACAATTCACGTGCAAGGGACCAAAAACTCCGTTGACTCTATTCGCACTGAAAACAAGCCATTTACACTCCTCCGTTGCCTCACTCAACGTGGCGCAAGTTGATCCGCAGGACGAGTGGCTCCGAAAATCTTGCATTTTCCCACGAAACGTTTGCAGAGTACC
Source organism: Ceriagrion tenellum (assembly GCA_963169105.1). Taxonomy (NCBI): domain Eukaryota; kingdom Metazoa; phylum Arthropoda; class Insecta; order Odonata; family Coenagrionidae; genus Ceriagrion; species Ceriagrion tenellum. Next base: position 102,639,370 of record OY720632.1, on the reverse strand, counting down.
ACTCTGGGCGTGCGGAGATATCCCACGGACACATGGATTCGGGTGCAGCGTGAAGCACTGTCGTTTTTTAACTCCCTCCTCCTTGGAGCTATCGGAATTTGAAAGAAAAAAAAGAATAAAATCGGAGAGGAGGCGACCCGACGAAACCCCGCCCAAGTGGGAGAGATGCGAGCGCTCTTTCCGGCACTTATGCGACGAAAGCGGTTCCATACGAGAGGGGGGAGTTTGGAGTATATTTTCTTTGCGCTTTATCGATGGCGTTTGTTTTCTCAACCCCTCCTCTCCAGATTATTCGGTTCTCTTGCACTCATCCTCCTATTCCCCTTCGCCCGGCCGCCGCGGTATCCACGAGGAACTGGTCTTGTCTTTCTAAGCTCCCTGTTTCTGGGTTAAAAATTCGGATTTACGCCGCACTGGAATGGATGAATTTTGGCTTAAAATTTGAATCCTAACGATCATTATCTTTCGCACATATATACGAGGCCATCCAGCTGTTACCTTTTAGGATGGGAAAACAAATCGTTTAATTATCTGTGATCGGTCGATAAAGCTGTTTCTCCCTAAGAAATATCATTCATAATTTTCTTCATATTGTTATAAGTTACTCAGTAGAATTATATACTATATTTCTCCGACCGGGTCGAGTTGCACGCCATTTCCTAGGTAGCCTTGAAAATGGCATTTTATACCGAAACCTAGGTCGGTTGGCAAAACAAATGGTGGAATCATACCGATATTCATATTTCCATATGGATAACAACAAAAATGTCCACATGGCAGCACCAGAGACAGTGTGTTATATTATTCATTCTTCACCATCCTAGTATACTTCTTTTGTTTCAGCTACGCTAAGTTAACTATAGATTCTGAATTTTTATAATAAGCTAAGTTAGCTTAGTTTAAGAATTTAAACAGTTCTTTAACAGTTTAAACAGTTAACTTCTGAAATTTAAACAGAAGTATTACTCCAGGGAAGGGAAGAAGTCACTGATAACTCTTCCTTTGGAAAATGATATCAAGTAACATTACCTGATACCCCTGTTTAGAGTGTCTGCTACCATTATACTCGTCTATAACTTTCACGGTCCACCCCATCCCGTCACATCTATCACCCGTCTAACGTAATCCTGATTCGTTATTTGATTATCATCAAGAAATAGAACTAAACATTCCAAAACCTTCTCCTTTGTTATTTCCAGAATTTAATAAATCCTGTCCGTTCGGGTAATTCAGTCGAGTTTTGGATTAAAAATTTAACCCTTTCACAGCGTACTGGTTTTCAACAAGCGTTCTTAGAACATGTCATTTTACATTGAAAAAACGAAAGTCATATTCGTATTATTTTCTTCGCATTCGTGTTTTTCATGCGTTCACTTGGTTCACCAAATTATACCGTGGCAGAGATCACCTCTGCCGCGTAGTCGATCATCGCGGCGAAGCACAAATATTTGCAGATCGACTTTTGTCGACTATCGTGGTGAAAAGGTTAAAAGGGAAATATTACTCAGAGGGGCTTGGGGAAGTCACTGCTAGCTCTTCCTTCGGGAAATGATATCGAGTAACATTGGCTGACGTGTTCGTAATTACACTTAGACATGGAATCATCTTGTCCCCTATAATAAAGAGGGTTTAAGAATATGAAAAGGTGGAGACATTAACTGACTAATTATGTAATTTAAAAAATTGGCACACATTGAGTTGTGATTTAGGCTTCCGCTGGGTTTGGATGAAGGCTAAGTCGTCGGTTTTCCGGGGATTCCGCCGGATTGATTCATCTTGAGGACGATATTTCGCTGGTAATCCTGCCGGCGAAATTTCGTCCTCCTCTATTCTTTAGATGAATAAAAAAATAAATTGTCGCTTGAACCTGAGGAAGCCTGCAGGATAATCGGCGAAATATCATCCTCAAGATAAAATGACGGGGCCGAAACCCTGGAAAACCGAAAACTCAACCTTTAGCACACATTGGTGAAAAATCATGACGCGCCAATTTTGGCAAGACAATTATTCATTCCGCCACCGGGCCAAATTTGCATCCCAAATTTTCGCACCTCAGCACATTGCCAATTGCTTCACACTTGAGTCCATACCCGCTCTCATATTTGGTCGATCAATGAAAATTATCTCCACTACTACCAGGAATCAAACCTGGCCTACCCGAGTAGCAAGTCAATCATACATCCAGTCACCACGCCAATCTGAGATCCCAACTATGCCTACAGCTGCATGTCGCATCGCGGAGGAGGTTTCCATCAACCTCCAAAGCTCCCGTTCTCCCCTTATCCCCATACATCGCCCCGACATATTTCCCCAGCGAGAGTCCTTGACCATATTAAAAAGAAACTCCACTCCCCCCCCATCCTTCCCTCCAACTTCCCGTCCTCCGCCCCCGCCTTCACTCTCCTTTTCCCACACATCCCACGTCGGGCGTTCGGGCGTTCACGCCCACACACTGCGCCGCCCGATGGCCAAAATAGACACTCCCGTTTCTGGAGAAGCGTTCCCCATATTATGTTCCTTAAGGGCTTCCTTTTTTTCCCTTTTGCCTCCCACGCATGGAAAAATAAATAGATATACTGAATGTGTAAAAAAAAGGGGAGAGTGTTTGGGATGCTGTATCCTCGAAACTCGGAAACCGAGTTGGATGATGTAAAATACAACTAAATTCTTTGTTATTTCTATGTTGAATGAACTAAATCCAAGTTTTATTGTTTCCTTCTTAAGTATTTTAAATTAATTTTTAGTCACGTAACATTTTCGGTTTCGGGCGCGTAAATTAAAATCGTTCATTTTGGAGCACCTGTTATTCTATTCCTTTGTTTTCTACCTACTTACGATTTTGATATGATAGAGCGAGGTTTATGTGCCATTTTGTGGGAAAATGGTTTGTTTTTATAAATGAAAATTGCAAAGGCTGTTGTTAAATGTGTGACACGCCATCAATTTCGTAGCAAATGACCGAACCTGTTCTAGAACATGAGCCTTACTGATACTGAAAACATAATAATGGTTCGGAAGGCATTTCCAGTAGTCTTCCAGCCATATTTAGCCACTGTGATACGATCCACTGAGACGCCATGAACTCCTTCATGATCTTCTACGATCTGTGACAGGCTAAAAGAGCTCAGTATCCGAGTAATTAAAGTATTAGCGCAGATCGTAGAACGATCAGATCGATAGATCGAAACACATCAGCGAAAACCAGCGGCGAGGGATGTAAAGATGTGTGCCATCGAAAGCTCCAAGCTACAGCATCATTTTGCGGATTCCTTGACAACATCTGCCTTAGTCCTTATTCTTCAAGTCTTGAAACTCCGTCATGAAGAGTTAATGAATAAATCACTTTTACATTTTCAACTCTTATGATATTGACCGGTTTTGATGTCCCATCATTATTAGAATTGGAGTACTTGTATTGGATCAGTTGGCGAAATGTATAGGGCTTATATGAAGCATAACAATTTTTCATTCTCATCTATTTCGTCCTTCGTCGTAATCAAAAACGCCCTTAACTTCGGACCTGCTGTCAAAATATTGTGAAAATGGCAGCCTTAATATTGATTCTCTCGTAGCGTATTTTCACCTTTTTACGCCTGGAAACGTCGAGTTCGTCGAATATGATGAAGGCAGAAGAGAAAAGAATAGGCGCATTGTACAGTCTGAGTGATGGCCGATTGGATGAAGACCTGAAGAGCTTCAACAGAAACGAAGGGTTCCACTTAAGTAGGACCTGGAACCCATTCCAAAAAACGGCAGAAAAAGTAAAAATGCCTCCATCAATCAAAAACGACCTGACCTGAGGGACATGCCATATAAACACGGCACCTCGACACCTGCATCAATGGCCCTGATTACGATGAAAAAGTCTTTCATCAAAACGTTAGCGAGGAAGAAGATGGAGCACAATACCCGGACAGAAACCCGAGAAGAGTTTACTTCAAACATTCGCCGAGAGAAAATAAAATCTTTCATTAAGACCCTAAGATGATACCATTGGAAATTTGTCGTTCATAACATATTCGATTGCATTTGTATTTCTTAACTGATGTTCACCTTCCTGTAGTCTTCATTCATCCGATTGTGGAAGTATCATACCTCGAGAGTGTTTTGCCCTGAGGAATACGTTCTCATCATCCTAGCGAATTCTCGGCTGCGTCTTCTACTAGGAATTATGCGGTGATTTTTTGTGGCATTTCACCTCGCAGTACAGTGGCCCATTCCGTGAACTTCATGCTCGCCTTCAATTGTTGCAATTGATACCGGACTAATCCCTCTTCATCAGCGTCATCCGCCTCTTACAAGACGCTGCGTTGCTAGGCTCAATGAGTTAATGTTCATATTTTGCAGAATTACCTTTGTGCCTCTGATGAGTAAGTTGTAATAGAGTATGTAAAGTTACCAGCCTTTGCAGTACCCGCACCATGTGCAGCTTTTCTTGCTAACGGTTACGGCGCTCTACCGATCAGTTTTGGCACATTTTCACCAGTATGCCACTAGAGAAACCAAAGCATAGTAATACCCTAGGCCCGCTTTCACTCAAGCTAGGATCGCTTTCGAAAGGACTACCTTACAGTCAGTCAGCATACCGTTGCCCGCGACCTGCCACTAGGAGGTATATGCGGTGTACTGACACACATATTAGGAGTCTTCAAAACAGGAGGGCGTGTATGAAGCAGTGTATGGGGGTAAATGAGGCAAAAGAGGTTTGCAAGGATAGGTCAGTATGGAGGAAATTATTGAAGCAGAGTTAGGTGTACAAATATGTATTTATGAGATAAAATTTGTGACTGTGCCTACCCCGGAAGGAATCGGCGTGATTGTTATGTATGTATGTTGCAGAATTATGAGAGAATTTTTTTCCAAAAGCTGAAAAACATTCAATTTCGCAACTTTCAGGTTCATTGTCCAACTCTCTAACTCTTGGCTATCTTAACATCCAATTTAGTCATTAAATCTTGCGTTTATGCTTTCACAGCTAGATATAAGTGCAAAATGCACATATATCGGTAATCGCTTCACATCTGCAAGTCAATAAAAATCAACGAATTAAAACTGAGAATACATGCGCTTTTATTATTTAATCTTCGTGCATTATGTCCAGAATTTGAATGCCGAATTCTTATCGAGAAGTATCTTAATATTATTCTTGAGTCTCGCGAGAGATTAAAGCCTAGCAACAAGACCAAATAAGACAGCGGAGCCCTTAAGGAAATAAAGCTTTAGAAGTTTTGCTTGCTGAGATCGAGGAGCGTCTTCAATGACTTTACATTCAAATACTGTTCTTAAGGAGCCAGGCCCTTAATTTTTCATGAATCCCGCTGAGTACACCTTTTGTAAGCTTGACGCATCCTCCGTCCCGTTTCCCTCGGCCGCTGCCTTGCGGTCCTTCGTTTTGCCCATGGTGAGAGCAGGGAGGGGAGGAGGTGGGGGCGCAGTCCCGCGAGTATCGAGGAGAGAGATGAATTACAAAAGAAAAAAAGAAATCTAAAGACACCTTTCGTTTTTAACACAAAATCCCAACATTCGTTTTATTAATGAAAAACAAGACAAAAACAAAAAAAAATAAACAAACCAGGAATTTAAAGAAAAAAAAAAGGAATTTACAAAAAGGAATTTAAAAGAAAAGAAATAAAGGAAAAAAATCGAACACAAAAATAACGCACAACGCCAACACACCCTATGTCCATGTCCTTTTCTAATATCGTCTATACACACACCCCCAAAAAAACACTAAAAACGCCGATTTTACCCTATCTGTCAAGATAGGTCCTTATCCGCGCCCGAATAAAACCCGGGACACACGGGGGTCGCGTGGCCGGAGCCGGATGGACTTGCCGAGCAAGGAGTAGGGGGAAGCACCGAGAGAGAGAGGCCGCAGGTCCCACGGCCGGGATTCTGCGTGGGTGCGCCCGCGAAGGGTCTCCCGCAAGTCCCTCGGCGTGACGGGGCGCTCCGGGGTGTGGATCATCCGGCGGTCAGGGGGTGAGGCGTTGGAGGGAGGGTGGTCGGCTGCGGCGGCGAGGCGCTCCGGGGTTACGGGAGGGCTGATGGGCGCCGGTGGTGTTTCCCGGAGGAGGAGGCAAGCCTCAAGTACCACGGGCCAAGGCGCCCGCTCTCGGCGGTAAGCCCGTTTCCGTCTCCTGGGCGGGTCCGCTTGCATCCGCTCCGATGATCGGCGCGGCTCGGCGCCCGCTCACGTCTCGAGGAGGTAGACGGGAAGGATTCCTCGTCGGCTGGGTCCGTGCCGAGGAATGGGTGCAGAGGGTGCGGGAAAGGATGCAAGGACGGGAAACCCTCGTCGGCTGGGTCCGTTCCGAGGGGGGGGGGGAGCAAGGGATTCCTCGTCGGCTGGGTCCGTGCCGAGGAATGGGTGCAGAGGGTGCGGGAAAGGATGCTAGGACGGGAAAACCCTCGTCGGCTGTGTCCGTTCGGAGGGGGGGAGAAAGGAATTCCTCGTCGGCTGGGTCCGTGCCGAGGAATGGGTGCAGAGGGTGCGGGAAAAGGGCGCGAGATGCGAGCGGACTCCGGCGTTGCTCCGAAGGCGGCTACTTCTCGGGCGGCAAGCGGTCTCCGTGGACAACTGGCTAGTGGGCGGCGGCTCGAGGAGAGGGCGGCGGCGGGCAGGACCGTCGAAGGGTGTCTCCACCCTGGCTGTCTCCCTTTTTGCGCCGAAGAGAACCCTTTTTATACGAATTCTCTCCGGCACGGAGCGGAGTTCGTTTGCATCCCCCAGCCAATGAGCGTTGTCACAGTCTTTTTTAAAAATGTTCGTTAACGTTCATTGGAGGGGGTGGGGAAAGTGGGTGGTAGAAGGAAAAACGTTGACACTGGGGGAGGGAGAAGGGGTGCTCCAGATGTTTCTCCCGATTGTTTCTCCCGTTTTCTTTTCCCGGAGCGGAGTTCGAAAACGAGAGGAGTCGTCGAACGCCGAGATTCGAGGAAGGGTCAAGCGTCCGACACAGCGCGGTCCAGGGTGACGGCTTCTGACAAATGAGGGAGCGAGGGGGTGAGAACCCTTAGGGCCCCACGTGCTCTCGTCCCTCCGTCTTGAGGCACACGGAAGCGAGGAAAGGGGGGGGGGGGTGTGGCGTGCTCGGGGAGGAGTTGAGGGGGCGGGGGGTACGGCCCTAGGGGTGAGGGTCTGGAGTTGTCTTTATGACCCTTTCTGAGGGGGGGAAAAAAAACACAACGGTGGGTGGGAAGAAGTTCCCCCCCCTTTTTTTTTCTTGCACTTTCTTTCTATGAACGAAGCGCTGCATCATGCCCCCCGCCTCTCTGAGAAAGAAAGTGCGAGTAGAAAACATCCCCTTTCACTCCGTGGTCTTTGCGTCATTATCCGCCGATCGGTCCTGTTGCACACGATTTCTATCTATGTCACGAGTAGTGTAGTATTATGGTTTTCACTGAGTTCACTCAAAAGGGTGAGAATCCATGCCCAGAGAATTTTCCCATTTAAAAGAATACATAATTATACACATAACAACATAATATATACATTCTACCTTTGTTTCCATCTCTCTCCCTAAGGTTTAGGGTTGATGGCCTGTCTCGCAGGGCTGCATTGGGATGGGGGATTAAATTGGTTACATGGGATGGGAGCGAGGCGAAGGTCGTCCACATGGACTTTCTTTTTACCGCCTTGGGGCATCCTTATCCAATAGACGGTGCTTCCGGCAGCCACTTCCACAGTGCAGGGCCCTTCCCACTTGGGTGCAAAACCGGCGTGGTATTTTTCGATGGCGCGAGATAGTGGCTGAGCGCGTATCAATACCGAGTCTCCCGGATTAAAGCGCGGGTGTTCCTCTTCTGATTGATGAGCGTACCTTCGCTGGTACTTCCTCTGCGCATCACGCACTTTTTTTTCTCGTGAGCCTTGTTCCTCCCTGCGCTGTGCTGCATACTCGGTTACGGTAAGCACGGTTTCCTGCGTGTCGCTTTCCCATTCCCCGGGTCCTGAGATGACCCGCCCCAGCAGAACTTCTCCAGGTGAGAAACCAGTGGCGGCATTCCGTCTCCGCCGTAGCGTGAAAAGCACCGAACTTAAGTGCTTGTCCCACTCATGGTGTCTTGCACCTTCAAGGTGCAAACGTAGTCCTTTCTTGATTTCTTGGTTCCGCCGTTCCGTAGGGTTCGCGCGGGGGTGATACACTGCTGTCGTCCAATGCTGGACTCTCCATCTTACACATGCTTCTCGCCAACAGTTTCCCACAAACTGTCGACCGTTATCGGTGATGATTTTTGCAGGGTACCCCCATCGGGAGAAGACTTCCCTTTCTATGAGTCCGACGACGACGTGACTTTCTGCGGAACCTATAGGGAAAGCTTCCACCCAACGGGAAAAGAGATCGGTGACCACTAGAATACCCGTCTTTCCCTTTTGTGTCCGTGGATATGGTCCCATCAAGTCCACCGCGATTGTTTCCCAGGGACGGCCGGGAGATCGAGGGAGCAATGGACCTTTCCCTTGGGGAGGACCGCTCTTACGGCAGGCGCAATGGAGACAATTTCTGACGTAATTTTTTACATCCCTGGGTAACGTGGTCCAGTAGAAGAGTCGAGAAAGGCCTTCCAGGGTTGCTTGAGCTCCAGGGTGGCCTTCCGTCGGATCATCATGGTACCGCCGAAGGACCTGTTGCCGAAGGTTCAGAGGGACTATCAGCCGCCAGGGGGTGGTTTCATTTTTCCGTGACCACATTACTCCTCCTTCTACCTTATGTCGGATAAGGAACCTCTGTTGCGACTCGTTCCTGGGCCCACGATCCTGAAGCGTTTTCCACCGCTTAGCTAATGCCTGGGTTCCCGAGTCTTCTCCCTGTTGCCGCTTGACTCTTTCGTAGAGGGAGTCCTCCGCATAGGCCTGGCACACGGTTGGAGGCAGCATTCTTTCCAGCTCGGGGTCAGGCTTTTCTTGAGATCCGCTCGGATCCCTTGACAAGGCGTCAGGCAGCTCGTTCTTCGCCCCTGGGCAGTGCAGGACTTTGAAGTTATACTCTTGCAGGAGAAGAGCCCATCTGGTTAGTTTGGCTCTGTCATCTTTCATTCTATCTAACCAAGTGAGGGCTCTACTGTCTGTAACCAGCGTGAACGGTTTGTCCACCAAGTACTGATGATACCGCTTCACGGCCCAAATCACCGCAAGGCATTCCTGCTCGTTGACGTGGTATCGCTGCTCCGTTTTGTTTAGTTTGGCACTGGCATAGGCAATCACTCTTCGGTCCCCCGGATTCGGCTCCTGGTAGAGGACTGCCCCGATTCCGATTCCACTGGCGTCTGTTTGGAGAACAAAGGGAAATCTAGGATCCGGTCGAGAGAGTGTGGTTAGACAAGTAAACGCCCTTTTGACATTCTCAAAGGCCTCCTGGTGGGTGCTTGACCAAGCCCACCGACCAGACTTTCCGGTGAGGTCGGCTATCGGTGCGAGCAGTTCCCCAAGTCTTGGCACGTAGTCCCGTAACCAGTTACAAAGCCCGAGAAAGCGTTTTGCTTCCTTGCGGTTGCGTGGAGGGCTCGCCCTCTGGATGGATTCAACACTCTCGGGTCGTGGTTCATTGCCCTTAGGAGTGATGAGATGTCCTAAATACTCTAATTTCTGCATTCCAAACCGGCATTTTTCTGTGGCGCAGGTGAGGCGGTGTACCCGTAGTCTTTCCAGTACTTTCTCCAGATGTACCAGGTGCTCCTCCCAGGAATTCGAGTAGATGATAATGTCGTCGAGGTACGCAATGCAGAACTTTCCGATGTAGCCTCGCAATACCTCCTGTGACATCAACCGTTGGAACGTGCTCGGGGCATTCTTGAGTCCGAACGGCATTACCCGAAATTGGTACAGAGAGCCATCTGGGGTTTCGAAGGCTGTCAATGGACGGGAATCGGGGTGCATTGGAATCTGCCAATAGCCAGATTTCAGGTCAATTGTCGTGAAGATTGTTGCTGGACCTATGTCTCTTAAGGCGTCGTGGATATTCACCATTGGCTGGATTACGTCCTCCGTAACCTGATTAAGGCGCCGATAATCCACGCAAAACCGCGGAGTTTTGTCCTTCTTTTCAACGATGACCACGGGTGAAGCATATTTGGCGTGGCTGGACTCGATGACTCCATCTGCGAGCATCTCACGCACCTGACTCCGAATGATCTCCCGTTTTTCAGGCGAGTATCGGTAGGTTGGAGGTCTATTTGGGAGAGATCCTTTTAGCGTGATCTCATGGGTCACGGTGGTGGTCCTCCCTGGCGCGGGACAGCTGGAAAACACTTCAGCATGGCGCATTATAGTTTCTTGGAATCGGGGCAGGTAAGCGAGAGGGAATTCCTGCACGACCGATTCCATATTTACCGCCAGTACTTCCGGACTCCTGCTGGGTTTTCGTGCCCAGGAGACAGTGATCCGTCCTTGACGCCCGATCGCGAGTGTCTGCTCCTCGTAGTCCATCACAGCATCGTGTTTTCGTAGCCAGTTGTGCCCCAGGATCATGTCTTCGTCCATTTCTGTGGTTACTCCGAATTCAGTATTCAATTTTATGTTTTGAATTCCGACAGCGGCGCGGATCCATCCCACGACTTGCAAATGGGCCCCTATCTTTGCGGTTCTTAATTGAGATTCTTTGTACTGAACCTGGGCCCTCAAATCTGCGTCGAGGCATCGCAGATTAATTAGGTTGATGTTTGCACCGCTGTCTATCAGTGCCGGCACTTCTTCGCCGCCGACCCGCACGCGGATCCGGGGAAGCGTCTCCGAGGCTAGGTGGCACGTCTGACCTATGAGTTTTCCTTTGGCCGCGGGCGAGGTTGATTTTTTCCCTCGCCCGCTTTCCCGTTTCCCTGCCGTTCGCGTCCAACATCAGGACAGTCTCGGTGGTAGTGGAATCCGGGGCAAAATCTACATTTAGGCAGAGATACCTGAGGTCGGGTCCCCTTAGTGCATGCTCCGCGGTCTCTTTCCACTGCTCCCGCTCGGTCCAGGAGTTCTTCCACAGTGTTGGGGGCAGGCGCTCGAAGGAACGGCCGAAGAGCGGGGGAGATTTGTTCCACCAAAGTAGGAATAATCTGGCTTTCGGGTAGATTCGGATAGAGTCGTCGGTGAAGCTGTACCTTTCTTAAAATAAATCCCTCCACCGGCTCCTCCGGCCGTTGAGAGCTCCCGTAGAAATCCGCGTTAAGTCGAGCGAGATGAGCCGCGTTATTAAATCTATTTTTTAACCTCGTCTGGAAGTCCTCCCAGGAAAGGCCAAATCCCTTATAGGTCTCCCACCATTTGGCGGCGTCTCCTTTTAGCTGCTTCTCGGCAGCGGTCACCCAATAGACAATCGGTATTCTGTCGGTGGTGAAAGTAGACCGTAAGCTCGCGAGGAATTTCTCGGGATCTTCATGATCGGATCCATGGAACTCCGGCTGTGGTGGGTTAAAAGCAACCTCTCGGCGGTCGACGTGGCTCAAATTAGGGCGGAACGACGATCCATTTTGGCATGCTGCGCACATGAAGAAGAGACCTTGAGCGTCTCGTTGCTCATCTCTCCAACCCAGATCACTGTGATGATACCAACCTTGGCAAATATAGCAGGTGATGAAGTAAAGCCCTTCCCCATTGCAATCAGCCTTCTCGCAATGGAATCTCGTTCGTTGTCGTGATGATAGAATGTTAGGCGCCACCGAGTGTTTATCATGCTCTCTCGGAAGAGCGGGAGCGGGTTGCGATGCCATGTCATGCATGTCCGGCGACTCGACGCGAGACAAGAGTGAAGAGGCTGTCGCGGTACTGGCATCCTCGGCTGCTTGCGGTAGAGTTGTAGAGTTATCGCGCTGGCAATTCTCAGGGACGGCTGCGCTCTGGTCCGGAAGGCGCCTGCCTTCGCTGCTAGCGGCCCCACGTTGGGCGCCACTTGACGCATCCTCCGTCCCGTTTCCCTCGGCCGCTGCCTTGCGGTCCTTCGTTTTGCCCATGGTGAGAGCAGGGAGGGGAGGAGGTGGGGGCGCAGTCCCGCGAGTATCGAGGAGAGAGATGAATTACAAAAGAAAAAAAGAAATCTAAAGACACCTTTCGTTTTTAACACAAAATCCCAACATTCGTTTTATTAATGAAAAACAAGACAAAAACAAAAAAAAATAAACAAACCAGGAATTTAAAGAAAAAAAAAAGGAATTTACAAAAAGGAATTTAAAAGAAAAGAAATAAAGGAAAAAAATCGAACACAAAAATAACGCACAACGCCAACACACCCTATGTCCATGTCCTTTTCTAATATCGTCTATACACACACCCCCAAAAAAACACTAAAAACGCCGATTTTACCCTATCTGTCAAGATAGGTCCTTATCCGCGCCCGAATAAAACCCGGGACACACGGGGGTCGCGTGGCCGGAGCCGGATGGACTTGCCGAGCAAGGAGTAGGGGGAAGCACCGAGAGAGAGAGGCCGCAGGTCCCACGGCCGGGATTCTGCGTGGGTGCGCCCGCGAAGGGTCTCCCGCAAGTCCCTCGGCGTGACGGGGCGCTCCGGGGTGTGGATCATCCGGCGGTCAGGGGGTGAGGCGTTGGAGGGAGGGTGGTCGGCTGCGGCGGCGAGGCGCTCCGGGGTTACGGGAGGGCTGATGGGCGCCGGTGGTGTTTCCCGGAGGAGGAGGCAAGCCTCAAGTACCACGGGCCAAGGCGCCCGCTCTCGGCGGTAAGCCCGTTTCCGTCTCCTGGGCGGGTCCGCTTGCATCCGCTCCGATGATCGGCGCGGCTCGGCGCCCGCTCACGTCTCGAGGAGGTAGACGGGAAGGATTCCTCGTCGGCTGGGTCCGTGCCGAGGAATGGGTGCAGAGGGTGCGGGAAAGGATGCAAGGACGGGAAACCCTCGTCGGCTGGGTCCGTTCCGAGGGGGGGGGGGAGCAAGGGATTCCTCGTCGGCTGGGTCCGTGCCGAGGAATGGGTGCAGAGGGTGCGGGAAAGGATGCTAGGACGGGAAAACCCTCGTCGGCTGTGTCCGTTCGGAGGGGGGGAGAAAGGAATTCCTCGTCGGCTGGGTCCGTGCCGAGGAATGGGTGCAGAGGGTGCGGGAAAAGGGCGCGAGATGCGAGCGGACTCCGGCGTTGCTCCGAAGGCGGCTACTTCTCGGGCGGCAAGCGGTCTCCGTGGACAACTGGCTAGTGGGCGGCGGCTCGAGGAGAGGGCGGCGGCGGGCAGGACCGTCGAAGGGTGTCTCCACCCTGGCTGTCTCCCTTTTTGCGCCGAAGAGAACCCTTTTTATACGAATTCTCTCCGGCACGGAGCGGAGTTCGTTTGCATCCCCCAGCCAATGAGCGTTGTCACAGTCTTTTTTAAAAATGTTCGTTAACGTTCATTGGAGGGGGTGGGGAAAGTGGGTGGTAGAAGGAAAAACGTTGACACTGGGGGAGGGAGAAGGGGTGCTCCAGATGTTTCTCCCGATTGTTTCTCCCGTTTTCTTTTCCCGGAGCGGAGTTCGAAAACGAGAGGAGTCGTCGAACGCCGAGATTCGAGGAAGGGTCAAGCGTCCGACACAGCGCGGTCCAGGGTGACGGCTTCTGACAAATGAGGGAGCGAGGGGGTGAGAACCCTTAGGGCCCCACGTGCTCTCGTCCCTCCGTCTTGAGGCACACGGAAGCGAGGAAAGGGGGGGGGGGGTGTGGCGTGCTCGGGGAGGAGTTGAGGGGGCGGGGGGTACGGCCCTAGGGGTGAGGGTCTGGAGTTGTCTTTATGACCCCTTTCTGAGGGGGGGGAAAAAAAACACAACGGTGGGTGGGAAGAAGTTCCCCCCCCTTTTTTTTTTCTTGCACTTTCTTTCTATGAACGAAGCGCTGCATCAAGCTCCTCCTTGTTAATCCTCGTCGAGTGTAAACATTTCTTGTCGTGGTTGTGTGAGTTGTGGGGGAGCATATTAGACTCTGAAGTTTCTATTTTTTCTAGACGACGACATTCATCAGTATTCTTCTAAGCGCAGCAACTGCTTTTCTAGACGATTTGCTCTCTAACTTTTTCAGTATGCTGTTAAATTTTTCCGGTGGGGCCGTATAAAAAACGAGGAGACAGTAGTTAGTAGCTTTTTGTAGTAAACGAATGTAGGATTCGAGTACAATTCGTCTGCTTTAGCGGTGCTTCCTAATCTCTACCGAGTGGTCGGACAATTGCGAAGGAATTGTAAAATTCTCGATAGACGTATGTTTACATACCTCCACTAGCTAATATTATATTACCGTGACACTCATTGTTGATTTCCTCTCATTTTCAGCTTATATCAGTTGCCCATATGTGGTTTAATTAGTATACCTTCACAATCACTATATACTGCTCAGAAAATACAGTGGCATTTCCTAAGAAACGGATCAAAACTATCAATTCTATTTAGTGACAAACTTTACTCCATAAAAATAACTAATGTCACTGCGGTATGAAGGAGGCTCTCTTTCGTGAAACCTATTAGGTAGTTTATAAGTGATTTGCTTCAAATAGCTATTGAAATGCCTTTTTTCAAAACATATGGCTTTTATGCAAGTTTGTGGCTTATAATTTTAAGAATCAAAAGCATTTCAAAATTATAACAACCAGTACCAGTTAACTTAATTTTTTTCTGAGATAATTCTGCCACGAGAAAATATTTCCTCCTCCACATGTTAGTATCTCTGGCGAACTCAGGTAAAATTATATCAATGTGTAACCACCATGAAGACCAGATACTGTTACTGTATATATTCCTGAAAGACGTGAGTTAATAAAAAACTTTAAAACGTAATAGCTATGAGAAAACAGTTGGAAACTACCTGAATTGCCAGTTTGTTGCCATTGGTAGTCACGAATATATTTTACTTGACTATACTTTTATCCATTGTCTTTGAATTAGTAATGAGGACAGTTTTTATGCGGACAAACGGTTATCTCTTTAATCTTGGATTTCATTTTCACCTGAGAATCTACCGCGGGTTGTCTGTTGATTTCTTAATTTATAACGCGAAAAATTTACAAATATAATAGCTGCAGTGCATAACTTTTCCTGTCCATCTATATCAGTTGTCATTGCCTTTGCATCGATAAGTTCAGAGTAGGTTCAAAAATATTTTTCTACATTTTTATTCGGGTCTACTTGCACCATGCAAATGAAGGAATTAATTTGATGAGCTTTTTCTGTGATAAACTTTTTCTGTGATGCACTGTAACGTAATGAATGACATCCTTCACTTCTTATTGTTTAAGGGGTGCTACTTTGATGAGAGTTTCCTTCCAAGATTCCAATATGGACTTCTTTATGTTCCTCGATGGCTTGAATTGGGGCCAAGTTTCTTGGAGGAGTCTTTCTCCTCTCTCTCGGCGAAGTAAGCATATAATCTTGCCGCGAAAAGTCTTGGAGAACTTCAAAACCGTTTCCCTAAGTCAATAAACGTAATCATCCCCGTGTAACTTTTCTATATCATTTGACTTTTTAATACCAAAACTTCTTTAACTTAGCGTATACATTTCTCATGAGAACCCCTCCGGTAATACTCTGTTACTAAGAGAGAGGGTTCCCCGTTTTATTGTGGCTGTAGAAAAGTTTCATAGAATTATTCCCTAAGTTAACCTGTCATTTCTGTTTCGCTGCTTTATTTCCCCAGAAAATATATGTGATATTATGATTGTTTTCGTTCTTAATTCTACTGTTAAAACATTCTGGAGTCAATTTAGTCATAGCATGGAAAAAGTTTCGGCTTTCCTCATTTCTTCTATGGTTTTTCTTTTATTCTCATACCTAAATAATTTCCCGTTTATGAATCAGTACCCCATCAAAATATGAGATCTCCCTTCTCTGAATGACGGTTTGTCGAAGTGAGTCATCAATCAAATTAAGTTCCACTCAATTGACCTTTCAGTCTTAAGAATAGAAGTGAATTAACCATGGTTTATTTACAAGAAAATTGAGGTTATGCTGTTGCTGAGTACCGGCGTGTAATGATGTTCCATGTTTTCACTTGAGCATTCCACAAGCTGATCGGTAGGTTTTTGGACAGTATTTATTCAAGCGTTTTAATTTCTGGCATATGGAATGCTTTCTTACGGATCAAATTATAAGCTTAATGAGCTCTGCGTTTGCATTAAAGCACTGGCCGGGCTTTCCCTCCTACTCGTGATCTGCCATTAATATCTCTACTATTGAAACTTCAGATATCCAAAAAAAAATATTTTATGTACATATTGCCTTAGGCATTTTTTCTTTTATTATTTAACATTCCTTGAATTTGTGAAATACATCTTGTTTTTCAAATATTTTGCCATTAAATATAGGTTTCTCCTGGGAGTAGTTAAATAGGTAATTGTATTACTGGTGTGCCTCTGACAATCCGCATAGTCGGTTGTGGTTATAGTATATAGTAACTTAATCTCATACTTATATATATATATATATATAATAGTATATATATATATAGTATATAATAATATATATATATATATATAGAAAACAAAAAAATGAACACACAAAGTTTCTTGATATTTCGGTGCCACTAGCACCTTGGTCGCAAGAGCGATATATATATATATATATATATATATATATATATATATATATATATATATATATATATATATATATCGCTCTTGCGACCAAGGTGCTAGTGGCACCGAAATATCAAGAAACTTTGTGTGTTCATTTTTTTGTTTTCTGTGTTTGTCGTCTGCCTTCCTCTGGCAAACTTTTATATATATATATATATATATACTTGAGCATAATTAGCACGACCCGGGTTTTACAGCTTCCCAATGGTTTGGATGGCTCTCTCTTCATATTCCATTATTGTTGGTCTTAGTTCGCTTGACTCAAATTCTAAGACTGTTCACCACATTAAGAGCGTTTACGAGTACATTTTGGTGCAATACATTCCAACTTACCAATTATACTATACTTTCCTTTAAACTCGTTCATACGTATATTTTTTCATAAAATAAAAAAGTAATAATAACACGTACTCATTTAAACTTTCATGCGTGCATTTAGACGACCCTCGTATGTACTCCACCAAATTGAACATAACTCTTTTATATCTTTTGAAAGATTTCCCAGTTGAACTAGGAAATTTAAATAAAATACAACCCATGAGGCAACACTGAAGCGGTATGGACTCAGCGTAATTTTCAATCAAGGTCACAAGGAAGGTATCGTAGGAGTTTGTCATCGGCTGCTTTTGATTGTACGATTTGTGACGAAAACAAACGCTTTACGAGAAACTTCGACCGAAATATTTATTATTTTGGAGATAAGAAAAGGAAGAGTTAATGAAAACGATGAACCAAAGGTCAAAGCTTCGCGATGATAATGTAAAGCACTAGTTATGGTTGTCCTTATAGATGAATAAACAACAATTTTGATAATGATTTGATGTATTTAATTTTACTTAAATGGAGAAACAACGCCGAGCGCATACGTTTTAGATGAGTTGAAGTTCAAAGTACGCAATAACTGACTCGTCAATGAAACAAATCTCCCTCTAACATTTGAATTGATAAAAAAACTCGAAAAAAAGATATTAGGATACGAAACAGATATAAATAACAGAATCCACTTTCACTGGTTTGTTTTCAACCAAATTTTATTGATCTCCCAGCTTCGTGACATTGAGGTCAGCATCTGGCATCAACTCTAATCTGACGTCAAGTAGTTAAGGCGGTGACTAATTTGGTATCTCGTATATAATATAAATATCTTCATCCTTTGAAGTAATATGTGGCGAATATCACTTTAAAAATATGAATTCTGAGTTGGAAAATAATATTTTCTTGGTTTCTAATTTTGAACTGAATTATGAATAATGCATATGATATTTTCCGATCGATAAAAGTTTTTCAAAACTGGAAAACATCTGTATAATGATATTCATGAAAATCTTCTGAAGTTTTAAATATTTTCAGAATAAGCCTATGTTAATTTTACCACTTAGGAAACTGTCCCCATACCGTTAAAAATTGTACTGATTAATTTTCATTCAAAGTTTGGAATACTGCACTTGAAGCAATCTTTATCTGGTGCCAAGTTACGATCATCTTTACCCCGAACAATGTTTTCCACTTCATGCAATGGAGCCTGTATCCTCAGAATCGGATGCAAATTATCTGGTCACCATTCCCAGTACAAACCAGAAAAAATGTTTTTTGACAAACAGTGAGAGCATTCTCATATTCAAAGGGAACCTTTAGGTGAACATAGCAATGCATAAAGATCCTGTGTTCTTAGCGTACTTCCCAAACCAAAATATACTGCACTCATCAGAAGCCAAAAAATTAATATGATTAATTAATAATAAATAAACTTAATCATTTTCAGTGTGTAAAAATTCTGGATGTTACTGAAATATGTAGAGTTGTTAAAACACAGAAAAGTAATATTTCGACTCATTCATGCAATATAGGCGTATTTTGAATGAATGAATGAATGAAAATGAATTTACTAATCGAAAATGTGATGTCCTCTACGATCATGAAACGAATTAAATAATAAGAAATCATGAAAAAACACCATATACACTTAATTTTTGTGAGGAATCACCAAATGAAAACAAAGGAGTTGAGACCTTTAATTACATGAATATTACATAATTGAATTGATAATGCTACAAACATATGATCAAGATAGGAAATAGTTGTAATACTATCAAAAAACAAACACAATTGTGATGATATCAAAAAACAAACACAATTGTGGTGATATCAAAAAACAAACACAAAAAGAACAAAAAAGATATAGAGATCATAACAAACGATCACTACAAAGGTTATGATGGACGATACATACCAAAAATCCAGGAGATGATAGATATTTTGAACTTTGCTACGTGTTTTTACTCTTAAGGTGAGTTGTATATTCCCTCGTTCTAAATATACCTATGCGTGGTCAACATCCCAAAAATTGAGAGGATTGCTTTTGCACATGTCTAATCTCTTTTTATGTAGTTTTTAAGAGGAATTTTTTTATAACTATTGAGTTGGAATAAATTTAGTGCATTAGTTTTGTTAAATCAGACCTGAGGCTTTCCCGGCGTGAGATGTTGAGAAGCTCTATTCGGGAAGTCCACCGGGTGAGAGACTACATAGGTGTCGATGCTACGATGGCCGATTCGTCTATCCCGAATAGAGCGTCTGACTTCCCGAATGAAGTAGACTTCCCTAATAGAGCTTCTTAACGTATATTTTGATGTTTGCCTTATAAAATTGTGTAAAACGATCGAATTTAATGAGCAATACTCAGCCATACATAAGCTAAATCTATTCCAAATTTTACTCAGAGACTTCTAGTTATATAAAATAGTTCTTACCCACGGTTTCATCAATTCATTGAATAAATTTCTTGATATGAGTAAGAACTACCTTAATTTCCTGCATCACCCCTTCTCACCCAATAGACGAAAATGATCTCGGATCGATCTTAACTCAAGCCAGCTCAGTTCGTCTGGTTTACAAACAAGGACTGAAAATTCGATATTGGACTATCAATCTTAGTTTTCGAAATCCTCCATAGTGCCGCTCATTGCAGCTTGTTTACGGAGATATATAAAATTTTTTCTTCTCCTATCCGCTCCACATGTTACTTTTATCTTTGATTTCATCGCGTCTTTCAGCCGCCATTGTCGTATAAACCCATATTTCTTCTTTTCACGAAACAAATCAAATCCATTTTATTTTGTTTTACGTGGGCACAATGAAAAGAAGAACGAAGAGCGTCATTCTTCGGTCTCTTTGAGTATACATGGAATCGAAGACTGGCTGGGAAAGCGGGCAGACTCTGCTCATTTCTCAAATCGATTACCAGCCCGGTCCAATCAACACACCGGGCGTAGCCGATCAGATTGATCTGATATGCATTGGTAAACGTACTGACTAGTGCATAATCATGAGGAGGTAAAACAATGAAACCTGTATTAAGCGTCCACCACAGGTTCCAAGAGATAATGCATGCTTTAGGAGGAGACCGCTGAAGGGAGGAATAATAATAAATTCTTTGCGCATACGTGTGGAAAATTCATTGTTCTCAAAAACATCTGCCGTTCAGAGAGGTGACCGAATCAGGGAGGTGGCCGCGTGGGCAGGTTTCACTGTACATATTTGCCTTCAGTCTTTCAAATAAATTCGCTACATTCTATGAGGAATGTGCATGACGTAGATTTCATAAGGTTTATAAGTTGTTTCGTAAGACAGCAGTTTCTCCAGCAGTAAGACAGCAGTTCCAGCTTCTCTCACCGGCCTCTTGCCTAGGAAGGTCTTTCAGGATTTGAAATATCTTTAGCTAATTGTATCGGATGGGTAAAGGAAGGAATTGGAGAAGAACAAGGATGAGTAAGGTATGGCGGGTTAGCAGAGGAAACTTTTTGATTAGCTTTGGAAGGGGTAGACTAAGTGGTTGGAGAAGGTAATTGGGGGCGATAGCTGGCTGAAGACCGTGGTGAAGGGAAGGATGTTGCGTGAAAGGGGAAGGTGAAAGAAGAGGCTTGGGTTTATGGAGGGGATAAAGAAGTGCAGGGATTACGCGGGGATGAGGAGAAGATATTGTTGGTAGACAGGACTATGCACTTGAAAATGTCTATAGGATTTTTATGCCATTTAAGCCTCCCTTAACCGGTAGGTTACCTTAATAATAATAATCATGCTGAATCTTGCCAGACTATCCTCCCCGAGAACTAGGGTTTGATTCCCGATTATAGCAGAGAATTTTTATATTCCCATAAATTAAATTGTAGCGTCCAGGTAGGTAGTATCGTGGCGTAGAATCTTAGGAATTTGACGATAAATGTGTCATTCTTTCATGAACAAGATGAAATATTGCTCTATATTTCTCATTTTCCTGATTTTTGCCAGTATTTATTCAGTCTGTGAGGAGTTTAAACCAAAGTGTGAAAATTGTTTACCCCATAAATTTGTGAGGCCATTTTAAATTAAAACAAAATAATTTTCAGAGAAAACATGTTTCCTGGCTGACTGTGTAATTTTTCAATTTCGAAGATCATCATCAATGGCCATCAATCAATCAGAGAATATCAAATTGACGACAAACTGCATCTCTAGGTTTAACAGAAGCGATAAAATAAGTGAGATACATTGCTGAATAGATAGTTACAGAAACTCGTTCTTTCCACACACAATAAGATAACACAATAAAAACTGAGCTCCACTAAATACACTCCCATAATACACGTAACCATTTCACTTCCCAAAACTTTATATCTTTACGTGGCTAGTGACATAACACCCCTGCCACACGCCCAATCCCAGTCTCGCAGGGTAGTATGTGGATGTAGAATGGCCGTCCACTCCTTTTCTTGATTGTCTGCAGCCTTCCGTTATTCCTTATTTAATAATGTAGTTCCATTACTCCTTGGTAGTTGTCATTATGTATTTTTTTCACAAGTATTTTTCTCTTGGCCGTCTACTCACGACATCCCACTATTTTACATTCATTTACATTCTTTTCAACCTGTTATTCCTCACGATGTGCCCAATCCATATGGATATTCTTGTCGATGAAATATTATCTGAAGGCCTTTTCTCTCAGATAGTCTTCTGTAAACTCTTACATTCGTTATATCATTCATCCATTTGACTTTCAGCATCATCCTCTTGCGTAAGAATTCGATAGCTTATGTCTTTTTTGGACTGCTTTTCCAATGGTCCATGCTTCCGATCCGTGTAGCGCTCCACGCGAATGTTTCTGCTTATTGTTTCCTCCTTTCTTAGTTCTATCTTCTTTGAAAGCAAAATCTAGAGTATATTTTCATTGCAAAGTAAACTAGTTAATTTAAAAAACTTAAGTATTTAGCTGGAAATAAATATATACTTTTATTATGAGATATAATTTAGAGGTGCAATGAAAAAATCTCTTTAAAGTAGCATTTAAAACTGCGCGTCACTCACTTCAAAAGCCATGTTCATAGCGTACAGATTTTATCTTTTCCTACTTTTTATTAACTTCTTGTTTATTTTTGTGTGAAACGATTGTAAGGAGTGAATATTTTCACGCAACTTCCGAAAGAGGGGAGATTTTTCCGTTTCATTTCCCGGCGAGATGCAGCGCTTATTTCCACGAAAAATTCCTCCCATGCGATCCCTTTCCACATTTTCAACATCCTCGCGAAGAAGTTCTTTCCTTCATTATTTCTCGACAATAAACCTCCCCGCCGTCCACATCCGACACTGCTGCCCTCGTGACCTGCCTAAGAATTCCCGAGAGAAGGATACAACGGGAGTGAGAGAGGCAAAAGGAACAAGATTCGACCTATTTCGTTCCCAGTGTACGATTTTTTCATGTTTTTTCGGCATCAATTTTTCCATCCGCTGCCTTAATATCCGCCGCCCGTTGGCCGAGCGGAAACGATTCCATTCCGACCAACTCCTCCATCCAAGTGAAGATTGTCAAAATAAAAACGTTCTTTTTTATAGCGGCATTTTATTTCTCGATAGAAGGGTTTAGCATTTTAGCCAATGGAACGTTTTACTTCACTGAACATATCTGCTTGCTTAACCATTTTCAATGAGTAGGTACCAACCAGAGGCCCTCCTCATTATCATGTGAATACCTAATTACTTATAAGATGTGTATTTACCCATTTCCCTCCACCGTAGCCATATGGCTTCACAATGACGCCGATTGTACGACGTTTGTAGGAGGAACCGCGAACTTTATCGCAATTAACTTGTCAATACTGTGTTTTTGAAGGTTACGATTACCAAAACAATTTGCTTGAGTACTATATGTGACCATATGCATATTACCAATAATTCGTCAAAATCGTGAACAAATTCTTTTCTGGGCGGAAATGGGTTAGAGGAAATGGTTCCATTAAAATTGCCTCATTGAAACGACGCAAACTAATGCGCGTGAAATATTTCGAAGGACAAGCAGAGCCGTAAAACTTCGGTATAGCGTTTTCAGCTGGTCTGGCTTCGGTTTAAACATTTTTAATCTTTTCTTCAGAATTCGCCTTTAGGACGATCAACACGGTTTTTCGGCACCGAAGATTTGGACTGACGAACACAAGGAATCCCTTCCGGTAATTACACGCAAAATTTTGGCTTTTGTGGAAAGTGGACTTTATTATAGTGGAATTTATTGGACCGAGTGATCTTTATCAGCGAATTTGCTGTTTTAAGTACAACCTTGAGACTAAAAACGGACTTCTGAGTTGCCAAACTATCCAATTCCCTTGCCAAATACAGCCGAATGATCGCGAAAAAAGTGAAAACGGTGTACATTGTCCCTTTTTTACGCGAATGATACAGTAATTTATCACTAGGGGAAATTCGCTGGTAAATGTAGGTTTACATGGAATGGAGAGGATATCTGGGGGGTCTTGTCTCCGCCCATCTTTTCGTTCTACAGTTCAGGATACGGCTCATTGTGCGATCTATCCTAAAACGTATTTATTCTCTTTCTTTCCCTCAATCGATCATTTCTCTCTGGTCTCGTCTCCTCTGAACCCACTTCTCAAATTCCTACAGCCTTTACCCATCCTTTGTGTTCAGACTCCTTATTTATGCATCGTGTGACGCTTCGCTCAATATTAAACATTTTTGCTCTAGTTAAATAATTATTCAGGAAAATTAAGGGAGGAAATGAAGACCATTTTAACTTTGAAAATTGTTTTTACTTGTTTGAAACAGGTTATAGTTAACAGAAGAAAACTTCCGATATGTGCAAAAAAATGCCTGGTGTACTTGTTTTAAGGTTAGGTGGGTGATGGTAAAGTAGATAGTCCTGGACAGATATTGAAAAACCTATGTTTAGATTGATTTAGTGTTGGTGATTTTTATTAAGCACAACTTCGGCAGTGAGGGATATTCTAGACGTGTGCAATATTGTTGTGTCTTGGGAGTAATTAATTCTAATCTTTTTCAGGCAGAAGAACAGCTCTGAAAAACCGTTCAAAACAAATGACTGGCCTGTTCACCTTATAAGGACTGAATCAGTCCATATGAGTACCATTTACACATCATTGGGAGAAAAATCTGTGAGGAAATTTTTCTCACGATAATAATAATTTTTCTGAGAATTAAAAAATAATCTTTTCAACGCTCTCATTTTCATGATTCATTCTCACCGGAAACAATCCGTGACTACCGAAAGATCTGATCGAGGCACTGGTTTGACCAAATCTTTAAGTGGTGGCAAAACGTGGTAGCAATCGCTTGCTCAAAGCGTGACGTTAAGAAGGGCATGTCTCATGAGAAAGGTGTTAGCCTAGGAGCGGGGGAGAGAGGACAGTATATGGCAGGCAACGATGCCAACATTATCGCAATTAATTTCATAGGGCGAGAGGGTGCTAGAGGCGCATTTCACAACAATGTTTGGGATCCATACAAAATTATATGAAAATTCACTGTTATTTCTCGTTAGCCATTGGAAAAAAAACAATAAAAAGATGCTGGATTAAAAGCCATGGAGAGCTAGTGTATTAGTGTGATACGCTAAATATGCATTATAAAGTGAGAATTGAAGATTTGTGAGCCGGATAATCGTAATAGTCAAACGCACAGTGTACTTTACCCCTTTGCGTCGCCAATTTGTTAGATGAGGACACTTATAATGAATTGGGCTTTATTTACACAATGCCACCAGTTTCACTACCACTACACCTCTTGACTCATCGTTTTCACCCGCCATTTCCCCCCTTCTCCTATGGTTGTAATGGCTGCAGTCTTTATATCCTATACCCTCAGCCTTTTTGACGACTTTGGATAGGTTCTATGGCAGTGGGGGCCTCAAGGATAACGCTGTTGCCAAACTTACGCTCCTTGGGTTCACCTCAAGGAATGGCAGAAAGCCATTTCGAACCCCGCGTTGTATTTGAGAAAGTTATTTATTTTAAATGGTATGTACAGAATTGCAATACTCCTGAAAGTGAAGTGAGTGAGCCACACATCTATGTTTTCATTTTTCCCGGACCTATTGGCAACATCTCACATCCTACCTTATGAAAGAGTCGACTAAATATGGTTCGCCCAAAGAGATTGATACTCTATTCCCGAATAGTGGCGCTGTTTGAGAAGAATAAACTTCGGTCCGTCAGTTGCGAAAAAGGGGATGAAGGAAAAAATTGAGAGACGCAACTATTCCTTCGTGTTCCTTTCCTTGCGTGACGCCTCTCCTGATCAAACGTGACGCATTTCCTGCCGAGGATTTTGGGAGACATCCAAACTGTCATCAAGTCTCCGCATGAGGGAGGAGATGTCATTTCTTTCCATATATCTCTTCTGTCCTCCTCTGTCCTAGCCTCTTTCTATCTCTCTCCCACGAGCTAAAGCTGACCGATTTTTCCGAAGCGCAGTTGAGGGTTCGTTTGTTTCTTTTTTTCCCCGCTCGTAAAGTTGACCGAGGGGAAATAAATGTATCAGCGATTTGGGGGGAAAAAGAAATGGCGAGTCGGAAGAGATAACTACTTGTGACGTCAAGAAATGGAGTTCGTTGATTGGCCAGATGGACTATAAGAATTCCTTCTTTTGGGTCTTGTGGGACTGCGCGAAGTCCGTTGGTAGTCAGTTGGCTTACCGGAAGAATAAACTCAATGCTCACTGGATCGTATCCCAAATCAATGATTGTTAGACGATAGTGATACCTTCACCGGCCATTTGGGTACTGCTCTTGAGCCTAGCGATGGACCAGCGAGCATTTTTTTCATATTCTATCTTTCTTTTTGAATAAACCATTTGATAGCAAGAAAACATTTTTCGCTTAAAATGTTAAAGCACCAAGCTATTTTCGTGGGGAATTAAACCTAGGGTCTCTTATCCCCATGGATGTAATGGCAATTAATAATTATATGTGAATGGTTTGATATGGGAGATTTTCAATGAAGTACTCAGTAACTGTGGGGTGAATACATTGCCCCCAGTGTTGGAGTTTCTCTGTAAATGACATGCCGTCAAATCATCGACTTCTGGTTTTTTTCTAAATATCATGGTTAAGCTCTATATGAAGTAGCGTGTTCATATACATGACTTAAACTAAAATTATGGGCTAATTTTGTATGTTACATTAGACAGTCGGATTGTTGACGAGAGCATTTTTGCTGAGAGAACAGGTTAGCTTCGGATGTTACGCTGAGAAAACGTCAAAGCAGAGATTTTAAACTCGAAGCCTACCGTATTGATTTCGGCTGGTTTCTGTACTGGCATCATTCTCGCCTATTTTGCACTTGCTTCTGTTATTTTTAATGTAACTGGCCCAAATGTGTAATTATCATATAATCTTAGGTCAAATTGGAAGTCAAAGCACCCAAATGTTTTCTATTTATATAGGTTTCCCTAAGACTCTGGAAAATAAAGTTATACGCATTTATGATAAGAAATATTATCTTTCTTTGAAAGTGTTTTAAGCAAAACACTTTGTAATAATAATATATTTTAAGCCTCACGCCAGTGATTAAGCCCGAAGTTCTGCTGCGCCTCGAATATGGTTGACTAAAAACAAGCAAGGGCATAGAATCAGTTTCTGTATTCACTTCCACTCATAAGGATTTTTAGGTAAATTTCATGTTGCCTAATTTAAACATGTTAAAATTAAACTTCAGGAAAAGAGATGCAGAAACTTTTGAATTCAATATTTTGTCGGTCGTGTTATCTTTTTCTTACTTTACAACCACTTGTATACACTTCTGTTGTTTTCAAAGGCTATTATTTAGTTCAGCGTTTTGCTTTCTATAGCTAAAAACACCGGAAAATAGTAATCCACAGTCTTGACGAGCACCAGGGCACCACGCACGATATACTACGGGGTGCGATGGTGTACAAATCCAAGGTTTCATAGAAAAAATACTTTTTCATAGGGACAAAATTCTTTAGTAGTTATTTGCTTCCTTTCCTAGTTTATGAAGCTATCTTTTAAACTGCATACATTTAAATGAAAATCCCTTTAAATGGATCATAAGATTTCATTGCTAATAATAAATTAAAAGATACCTTTCTCACAAATTCACCCCTAAATGAGGAATTGTTCAGCACGAATTGTTACTGTGAAGAAAATAATTTCGATGACGGTCCCTTGATAGTTTTTCTGTTTATCATTATATTATCTATAGGGATGCCGATCTTCTGGGATTTAAATGGTTCTTTTTGTAATGTTTCGCCACAAAATACTGCCTCTTTCATGTGTGGAGTAACTACAATCATTTCTTCCCATCAGTTTCCTATCTTAGGACCACGTCTATTTGAATCTGAATTTTCCAGTCTTGATCATTGTCCCATACTCCTTCATTCTCTTGCTGCGCGCTCTTCTCTATTCCTCTGTCTTTGACGTTTGGATTCCAGCCTTTGTTCTTCATATCTTGGAAATCCTTTGAGGCTTTGATTGTAAATTGAAAGGCTATCCCTTTTGCACACCTCTTTTTTATGCTCTCCCATTTACAGCCTGTTTTTATCTTCGCTCCTTGTTTCCTCATTCAAGAATAACGATAATTTTTATTGATTAATCTCTCTTGGTTCACTCGGTATGTGTCCGAGAAACATATGGAAAATTCTTTTCTGATGTTCTCTGATCTTTTTCCACCTTGCTGTGCAGTTTCTATATTCCTTGCCTATTTGCTCTATTCTTTTTCTTTTTCTCGTCTATTTTCCCATTTCTTACGCTTTACTTATCTGCTAGCATTCTAATGTTTGTAAAAAGGATTTTTTCCTAACTTATACTTCGTATAATTTGAATGTTCATGGTCACTTAACTCTTTTGTTTTTGCTGGATCCAATCCAGAAGTTTAATATTTGAAATGAGCTTTTCGTTCCATTAGTGGGGAATCCCGATTTAAAGGCCTATCAAAGATCTCCTCGAAAATGTTTAGAACAGTGGATTGATAGATTGGATGGAGTGAGTGAAAGATAATCTGAAAGGAAAACCTCATCCCGAAGTGAAGGGTCTTTTGAGAGAAGAAAAATTTTCCTCCCCAAGCCGACGTGAGGAAAAAGGCACTCAGGCTTTTTTCCACCGATAAGTTACATAATCGAATATTCAACCTACACAATCAGGAAATGGAAGTCACAAATTATGGACACATTTTCCTGGAAAGCCATCATCCCCCTGTGGGATATTTGTGATGTATAAAAGCTGTATTTTTTCTGAAAGGAAAGAGGCAATAACATTTAACGGATAAAAGAATTTCGGATAAAAGTCAGAAACAACGCTGGGCTCCCGTCCTTCAAACCTAAAGTGGCTCTTTCACGGATGTGTCCAGGATTGTTTGTTTTTGCTTTGCGAGTTTGAACGAAAATTTTCGATTCGTAAAGTTTCATTCAAGGTATTTTTTACCAGAATACTTTTGCGAAGCGATCTTGAGGCGCAATTCGTTTCTGGGCTCCCTTATTAAGAATTTCTTTAAAATATTCAACTCCTTCAAATGCGGGTCCACAGTATTTTTCCGTAATGCCAACGACTGGGTAAGTGAAAGATCATCCCTGGTTGCCTTGTAGTGACTACCTACTGGGTTGGACACTCCGTCTCTTTGACCGCTGCTTTATACCACCATTTCATATGGCTGCTAATACATTTTCCCCTTTTCATAATTTATTCCTTTTTGTACCCCCTCCTCTGTCTCTGAGATGAGAAAAAAATCAGTTTGGAATTAATTTCCACGACTTTCCATGGCTTTTCCTGCTCACTCCTCCCACTCAAACTATTCATCCTACTCTAGAATGTATCTCTCCTTACATGTCGCTTCAGAATTTTCCATTTTGCTAGGAATATATGCAACTCTAAATAAATGGCGGAATAAGCTTTTTCCAGGAGGTAGGAGAATTAGGATAGTTATTAAAAGAGAAATAAACTTTATGTTAAAGATAAAATTATAAAATTGCTTGTCAGCCCCTTTCAAAATAAATAGCACAAATATGAATTGCATTTGATTAGTTTTAGTAACGTCTGAACACGTAGCCTAGCCATATATGCGTGATTATCAAATAACATAAAACGGTTTATTTTTCCCTGTCTCTTTCCGTGTGTCGTAATTTTAACACAAAATATATTTTTTGTGTTATATTGGGACAATTTTTATAATAGCGGAGTTGAAAACTAATTTTTAAAAATATAATATGAAAGAAAGACGCCCTTTATCGCCCTTTTTGTGTTCAATATTTTTTCGCGAGACTTTTCGCCGTCTCCGTATCAGCATCCCAGGATATGCGTCGTACTCGACGGAGGGACTATTTGTGACATTTCGCGGGAGAACTTTAATTCCGAAGATTTGACGAGAGGAAAAGGAAACTTAGTCTCATAGCGAGGAGTGGAAATAGTCCTCGTTCAACGCTCACTTCTCACCCACACTCATTTAAAGGCGCACATTTTGCAATTGGATCGCTCCGCTTCGCTTCTTCAATCGCCTCAATGATAAAAGACGATTGTAGCGATTGTTTTGTGTTTGTAAGATCTAAGGATGTTTTACCCAATGACTATGTGGTTAATCATTCACGTGCTCATTCATGACGTGAATGCCTCGTGCTAGACGTAAAATTCCAAGATTTAAAAACATGCGCGAGCTCATTCGAATAAAGTGAGAAGATTTTGTTTAGTTATTACAAGACAGAACGCACGGTGTCCATTTCGCTTGTTTTGACCAATTGAATTACATCGAGGATCTGAAAATTATAGAATATTACGGATCTGGAAAAATTTTGGCCTCTTTACGAATGTAAAAAAAGAAAACATTCAAAATTCATTCTTAGCGGCCATCAAAATAGCTGCGTCGGTAGGAAATCTCCAATGATTCGATGAATGACAGCGATAGGCAAAACACATCGCATCCTTTTAGTGCAAAAATACCACGGAATTAATTCACCATGTAAAACGGAAGTGCGTCAGGACACTTTAAATAAATTCGTGAGTTTATGCCCGAATTCGCGTCTCTATCTCGCGTTATATGTCCGCGTAAAACGGTATGTGTTTTTCTTTTTTCTAGTGAGGAAATTCGGACCCAAGGTCGCGATCAATCTTCCTCTGGCAGCCGGGCATCGCTTCTTCTTTTTCTCGCCACTCGCCCTGCTCCCCTCCCGCCAATCCACCCCCATCGCCCCGCCCGCTCCCTCATCACTCGGATGGAACACGCAGAACTCCCGTCTTCTCGCTTTCCGTACTCCTCAAAGTGAGGCTATTCGCACGCATTTTTTTCCTTTAAGCACGTGGTGGTGGGTTTTTGAGAGGTGGTGGATCGGCGATGCTTGTAAAAGGGTGTTCTATTGTACTCATGTAATATTTTTGTTTATGTAACCTACCTGTTTAAGAAGGTGTGATTGGAAATGACTAAAAAAATCTCCACATTTTTACCTATGCCAAGCGTTATTTTCCAATGTTTTTGTGTCCTTCCCTTCTTCCTCTTGTCAATGAAACCGAATCTTATTCTTCTCCATTCCGGCGTATTCAACAATCTTCTCTCGATCACAGCATTAAGCAACACTGTGCCCCTCGTTACCTCATTGAGCTAATTATGTTTTCCGTATTCTATTATATTTCACCCTCTACCTTCGTACAGGTTATCAATGGACTGCCTTCACAGGCAATTTAATGGTTTCCATCCTTTCTAGCCTTTTAATATATTTTAATTATTTACCTCTGTTGCTCTTTTTATCATTTGTCCAGATTCAACTTACTCTCTTTTTTCATCTCAACTGGAAATCCTGAAAGTTGTCAGTTTTTATGTCCTGAATTTATTCTGGTTTCATTTTTCATTCTTTGTCACATTTCTTCACACGAGACAAGTCTTTTTTGCGTTAATTATATTCATCTTTCTCGTGGAAATTGATTTGTAGAGGTGTAAAGATTAACTTTCAACGACTTTATTTTGTTGGAATCCACCATGAAAAAATTTCCAAGATTTAACCAAGATCTTCTAATTATCGGTCACGCTTACTAAATTAAAGATAGCTAAGTGGTGTAATTGTTTCATGTAATTTTAATCCACTAACATACAAAAAATTCCTGGTGTAATATTTTTTCTACGGAAAGAAGAACTGTTTTAATAGCTAAAATGGTTATCCCTTAAAAATTTTTTGACATGGTTTCCCCATTATGTAAAGTTTACATATGAACATCAGTTAGCAATTCACTGAAACTTCTATCCCCTTATTATACACCCAGCTGATGAGATGCTGATAGGTTGCAATCGTCTTGGTCATGTGGTAAATGTCTATCAAAGCCTCTGGGGTTTTAAATACTAAGAGAGTATATAAATATATTTCGTTGGAAGGAAATACTTGCTGAAAGTAATCCATTCAGGGACGTGCATCATGATTACATTCATCTGATTTTATATTCAATTGGACTTTCCAATATCAAATTACACATCTCATTATCAAAAAGTTAGCTTTGTAATAAATACTAGACACTATTTTATTTTCCTCTCTTATTTTGTGTGTTTAATGATGTAAATATGCTACGAAGAAAATTATGGTGTTTACTTATTTTTTTTCAACATTCGTTTCGATACGAATAGTGAACCGAGAAACGGTTAGGACTAGCCACGGAGATAAAACACAGACCTACACTTCAAAGCATTTCAGCGAGATAAACATGCTTATATTGAAATGAAAGATGGAAATATAATTTTTATGCGAACATTTGGAAGTTGTTCTTCAGGTTAAAAAGAAGCCGAACAACATTCGCAAACATACTCTCATTATTCCGTAAGCGTTCAATCCTAAGACTGGAGCCCTCAAACTTTCCATTTCCAATGCTGATATGCTATTTTCTAGATCTTTTTATGTACTTTCTTCTATATTTTTCCTATGTATATATCCTTTGGCCTTCTTCTTGGGACTTTTCTCTCTGTATCCCATTCAATGAAATTCTTCACTAACTCATTGTGCCACAATAAGGGCATAACCTATCTGGTTCTTCTTTTATGTATCGAGTTCCATGGGGTCCTTTCCTCTTCTAATCTTCTGTTTAGTTCCCAATTTCTTATTTTATCCATCCACTTGAATGTAGAACATCGAAATTATTTTCCCATGACTATACATGAGTGCACATTTCGACCGTGCGTTTCATATCCCAATTTCTGGCCAGAATACAAACTTAACTATCTATCCCCTGGGAAATGGGAAAATTTTCAGCATGATATTTTGTGGCAAAATAACACGATGACGACGGTAGATATTGAGCTGTGCATATAAAAATACGCGAGAAAAATATGGAAAATGGAGAGGTCGTGGGAAACATTCGGAAAAAGGTCTCGTTATCTCAGGATTGTCATCCGCCCAGCTATTTTCTTTTACATCATCACTCTATATATAGTCATTAATTATTTTCGGATCACATATTGAACTCTGAATGTTTTCTGCGTTGTAACCTTTATGTATCACTTGCCACAATTAGGGTAGTGGAATGTTACAGTTTTTATTTTCAATGCACTTCTATTGCTCTGGAAAGCGCAATCTGCGAGCGAATTACACATTACCGATGAGATATTTTGCGAGGCAGATAATGTAGTATGAAGAGAAAGTTCATGTAAAAACTTTGCAATTTTTTCTTTCCACTTCCTTCCTAGACTTGTGGCTATTTCTTCCGCACATCATCAGATGAAATCGTCTCTAAATTGTCCCGCCATCTTTTACTTGGTCTGTCCTCACCTCTTTATCCACCTGGAAGCTATTCTCTAGTAATCTTACTACCCTCTCGTCTTCGATGGTGTTTAACCGACAATTACATTCTTGCTTCCTCACATTTACCTATTTTTTATATTTTCTACAAGAGAGTCCTTTCGAATTTTCTCATTCTTCTTTCTATCTGATAAGATTTTCCCTGAGATGTTTCAGAAGAGTTTTATTGCTTCGGTTTCCTGAACTCTTTTCGAAGGATCTGGTGTTTTCCCAGCGAAAATGGCTGATGAAGTACTTTTGGGTTTCCAGCCGGGTAAGGAAGATTGAAGTCTTTATGTTTTACGTATTAGACTTAGTTCTGTAAACTTTTATATGAAAAATTTGCGATATATTATTATTATCTAAACTAGTTTATCTGCACAATATTCTGGAAGACTGTAATTCGTTGAAGCTCGTGAACTTACATTCTTGTGGTTTCCTACAGATACTACAGCATATCAAGAATAGTTTAAAAGTTAAAAGATATCCTTTTGGAATCACAAAGTTTTTCTTTGGATTTTATTGTTCTTTCGAATTTCCACCCAGTTTCGACGTCTGCACCTCTGTAATCAGGTTTGGTCATTTGGAGGGGGTTTCAAAATTTTGTGGGTATCAGAATTTATTTTTTTATCAGTATGAATTTAAAAAGTCTTCTGGGATCTCATGTTTAATCACGCAATTGGTCTTATGCATAATCACACGAAATAGTATATTGGACTGAAATGCTTGAGCTATACAATATTTCAAGTCTGTCATTCTCATCGACAAATTATTTGCACGGATATTTTCATGATTATAAATGCTCATACACAGCGGTTATCAAGAAAGAATTTGCAAATGGCTATAAAGATGGATAAATATTCATCTTTTATGAGTATTTTAATTGGCTTAGCAAACTCGGTTGGTGCTGATTGAGCATGAATTGAGGGTGAGATTTCTATCAGTTGATGATGAGTGTTGTTTTTTGTATGAAACATTCTAGTATTTGTTGGACTCCTCGACCTCTCATGTGCTTCGGGTGGATGCTGGGAGAGCTTCCTTTTTTTAACTTACTCTGTAAATCTACTAATAATTTACATGCCCCTACCTAGCATACCCTAGGCATATAGTCCTTTTAAGGACCGCAAGGAAAGAAAAGGAATTGGCGGAAGCAAATGATCTAATGATAAACAGAACCAAAGAAAGACCTAAAGAAAAGCCAGCTGCATATGCCACAATTCCATACATCGCAGGGACGGCACAAAAGATTAGTAGGCTCCTTCGGAAGTATGGTATAGTGACGAGATTCTCAAACTCGAAGAAAATTGGAGATATCATCCCAAAACCCAAGGACAAAATTCCCGCTGCAATGTATGAGGGAGTCTATGAAATCAAATGTATATGTGGTAAATCCTACATCGGCCAAACGGGGAGAGCAATTCAATGCAGAATTAAAGAGCACCAGAGGGCCACCGAAAAGAGGAGATTCAGCCTCTCCGCAGTTGCAGAGCATGCGTGGTTCGAGCCAGGACATCAGATTGCCTTTGACCAAGTGAGAAGCGGTAGAGCTGGTTAAATATCCATCGAATTTCAATCGGGAGGATGGATACCCACTTGCCTCAACCTGGGAGAGAGTGGTGAAACCACAACGAGGAGCGGGCAATCGAGACACCCTATGGTCCTAGATGTACTAGTAACGCATTACATAACAACGGAAAATAAATAATAACAATTACAAAAATGTCCAACGGACCTGAAGACGACCCCAGGAAGAGGGGAGATACTGTTGTCAAAAAAACCAAACACGCGACGGAAATACCTGAAAAGAGCAATACTAATAATTTACTTTTCTTACGGTTCCGTTACGATTGTTAATGAGTTATCAGTCATACAGGAAAATACTACAAACACTCGACAGATCTTGTCCATCATCGTTCTTTTGTTTTCGTGGACATTTCTTGAGAGAAAGTCTCTACAATATCTAAAATTAATGTGTGAATTCAGATTTATCTTTGCCATTTCTGCGAATGATTGCTTTCATTGTTTTTGACAATGATGCCGTATTGCATCATACTTACTCCTCATACGCCATGTTTTCCCCTCATCATTCAGTATCCATGGCAACCCTAATCTGTATCATTGATTTGTCATTATTACGTTATCACCCCCATCGCAGACGGAGGCACTTAACGCTAACCAGAGCCGCTCCAGCGCGTGAGTTTAATTAGCGAAACAGTTAGCAGCACACTGCAGGCAAACAATTCCAAGTTTATAAATTGACGCACTCGTGAATCTAGGTGAAATATCGCCGTGAATAGAGTATTTTCGTACTCAGCTTATAACTCTCAACAGTTAGGTCGAGTTCTTGCGTGATTTGGATATTTTTATCTACGTTATCATTTTGAACATAAAGCTTTTATTTAATGTGAGAGAATGGGTTATATGTATGTGGTATACATCATTATTCAATATGACCCAGAAAGTGCCTGCGATGGGATTCAAAAGCAAGAAGAAAGCAGTTAGTCATAATAACTATGATGATATATGCAGGAGAAACAAGAGGTGATATAAAACTGCACTTAGGATCACTTAAGTGACGAATATATAAAAGTTTGCCAGAGGAAGGCAGACGACAAACACAGAAAACAAAAAAATGATGAACACACAGAGTTTCTTGATATTTCGGTGCCACTAGCACCTTGGTCTTCGCTCTTGCGACCAAGGTGCTAGTGGCACCGAAATATCAAGAAACTTTGTGTGTTCATCATTTTTTTGTTTTCTGTGTTTGTCGTCTGCCTTCCTCTGGCAAACTTTTATATATATATATATATATATATATATATATATATATATATATATATATATATATATATATATATATACACACACACACACACATACTGCAAACGAATTTAGGAAAAAGCTGTGAACACTATAAATTGCAGCAGTGTTTTGTCGCAGAGAAGAATTTCTACTTACGTAGGAGGATGAGTTAACTTGGAAAATTCACACTTATTGTTGGTTTTAAGGAGGGTGAAAGAGAATTCTTTGGATATGGAAAGAAAGAAAAGGAGACCAGGTGAAAATTTTTTGAATGAGGCGTCGAAATTAGCTGGAGTACGCATGGAAAGGCAAGTTGAAATGAGGAGTGATGAAGAAAAGAACGTTGGTTTAACGATGAAAATTAACATAAGGGAATATGAATGGTTTGAAAAGAGGAGATATATACATAGATTTCCCCTTTTGGAGGAGGATAAGGCTGGTGAGTTTTTGACAGGAGTGTTAGAAAAGACCTTTCCCGCTCGAGCGACTTACAAGCAGAACCTTTCAAGTACTTCAAATTTATCTTGTGGTAAATTATTATACCTCTGAAGGTAATTTATCAAGGCTACTGTTTTTGTTCAAATATAAGTCGTAAGACTTTAAAAGAACACCGTAGTGAATTAAATCATCCATTGCCCAAAGTTCGATACCTGAACTAACGTTGAAATTAAAGTGACTTTCTTGAATGTGTAAGCGCTTCTCCCCGTTGTGCTCTAATAATGGTCGCAATGCTGCCCGAGGTGTGATTAATTTTCGGGAAATTTAATTTTTCAAAAGACATGCCTTAGTTATAGTTCCTAGTTGAGATTTTCCAGAGGATCCTCTGGATAAATATTGGAAAAATTCGCGAAAAGCGGCTTAAATTTGTTGTCACCCTTTATTCGGGTCGGCACGCATACGTATTAGTGGAAGTACGGAAGTCGTAATTTTTTCAACCGAGTGTCGAATGGCGTTGTTTCCGCCACTAAAATCCTCGGTGAAGTATGAGAGCTCCGGGCGTCTATCTCATCTCGCCTGGCTCCCGCATTCATCCAATCGGCGTATGGCCTTTCGTCGCAGAGCGGAGCAAATTGCTCGTTTCGCGAGGTCTCCCTCAAAGACCCGATTCGTCATCTTTCCGTGCCGGGGCAACGAGAGCAAGCGAGAGGCTAAGGGTGCTTTATCCCTCCCTCCCTCTTTCCCCTTTCTCCCCCCCCGCACGTTCACACGCCCCTTCAAACTCCACCGCTCTTCTCCACTCTGTCTCTCTTCTTTTCTCTCTCTCTCTCTCCTCCGTGTTTGGCCTCGCGATAAGTTGACTCGGGCGATATATCGTTGAGCAAACAGCCTCTCCTTCTCCAAGGAAAGGGAAGGAGTGAGAGCCTATAATGCATGAACCTACTTAGTTTCTGGGTGATAGAGAGCTGCACTCCGTTCACGGGGACTGAGTAATGTAATTGGCTGCGCATATCTTGCAATGCGACGGTAAAATACTGGAGTGATAAGTCAAATTAATCAAGAATGACGATGCAATGTGAATTCAAAGATATTAAAATTATAAACCTGATGCGAGATGGGACACCAAAATAATATTAAACTATAGTTAATCAACGCAGTACCACTTCGTAAACCACGTAAATATCACTAAAGTGAGCTCATAAATACACTCAAAATTAAGTAGAGGCAAAAAATCATACAAAGTGTTGGCAGGCCCATAAAACTGGCTGTATTTCGGTTATTCCTTCCAAAATATCCCGTATATTCGTACAACTTTAGGTTTTGTTATATAACTTTCATTGGTATTTTTTCATACACACCGTGCCAATAATTCAAATAGGAAATTCTGGATTATTTAAAGTTTTATAGCTGTAACCATTTTTTTCCAATTAACTCATGAATGAAATAAAAATTCGGCGGCTTGTCGTTTTTCCTTCTCACCTCTAGTTCTTGTATTAAACTGCTTGGAGGTTCAACTTTCATGTTTTCTCTCAATATTGCTAAATCATATTATTCAGGTACATTCAAGCCACTCAAATATCCCTAGAATTTAATCGGCGCTTCTTTTCTCGCCACCTCTACTCTCCCCTTACCTTTCATAATTGCTCTCTTTCACCAAACATTTAACATGAACCCCATGCTCATCTAATTTATCTGGCGATGACTTTAATCAAAAAAGTTTTAGGTTATAAACTTGACATCTTTAAACGCGAAGTACGTTTAAATGTTAATAAATAATTGTAGAGAAGTGCAAGAACTATTTTCAATATGGATTCGAATATTTGGTTATATTGCCTATTTAGGGCATAAATACGAATTAAGAGAAAATAAACTTGTACAAAGTTAGGCTTGCCATGATTTTGTGGTATTGATAATCAGATCGTAAAATTCAACCATTTTTAAAACAGTTGATGTGCAATCATAAGGTGAAGGTAAAAAAATCTTGAGGAAGGAACTTTGATGTCACTCTGAGGAACTCTTTTGTCTCATTGCCAAAAGAAATAGAAAAAGGTTCTTAGATATAAGGAGGGGGCAAAATACTTTTTTGGAACAAGTGATGAGAGACGAAGGAATACTGAAGGTCGTGATGGAGGGGAGGATGATGTGTACGATGTGGAGTGGCTGAAAGAGGGTTGGTCTTATTATTGAGATGAAAAGTAGGACTTCTACTGAGCTGGAGGATGAAATTGTTTGTGGTAACAAAGACCTCTTGCAGTAAGAGATAAGTTCCAATTGGTATTCTCACTGCCATCCTAAATCTACCGTTACTGTTAGATCACCACTCTTAATAAAATATTGGCGAGAAAAACACTACTGCAATAATGCAATGTCAGCACCATTTTTAGCGCGCAATGTCCGAGACTTCCACCTATTGTCTTGGAAAGGTAGCATGTGGGACCTACGATTGGCGTTTACTAGAGAAAAATGTGGAAATTACGCTAGTATGTATTTCATCTCTCATGCATAAGGAAATTTACATTTTATCGATTCCGAGAACCATATAGGTCACCCGTGGATATTCAAATTCCCCGATGCCAGTTCTTAATTATTATGCACCAACATTTTCGATAATTGCGTGGTCTATGTCGTTCAATGAGATTATTTGAAATGATGAAGTATACAGAAGAGCAGAAGAGGAAAGGACCATATGGAACTACGTTCAGACACGAAGAACCAGATAGATTGGACACATCCTGAGACACAATGGGTTTGTGAGGAACATAATTGAAGGTGAAACAGAGGGAAAAGTCCCCAGAGGAAGACACAGGAATAATTTCATGCACCAGAGAAATAGGAATGTATAAAGGAAGAGATTCCAGGAGATAAAGGAACTAGCATTAGATACGGAAGAGTGGAAGACTGCAGTCAACCAATCCTAGGATTGAGCAACCAATGATTGAATGAATGCATTTAATATTGTCACAGTGTAAATTGTCATTTGTGCGAACAGGGAAAGGTGTTTGGCCGAAGGAGATCTCCTGGAGAAGGCAAGAGTCGAGTCGTGGCCTCAATCCACGATCGAACTGCCTCCTCTCACTCCGTTCCATGTTCCGCATAAATTCGCTCCATTCGCGAAGGAAGAGCCGGGGGGCAAGAAAGGGGGGAGTCGAGGAGAAGCAACGGAACGCGTGCGATATTCGGGGCGCTGGAGGAGCGACCAGGAGGAGAAGCAGTAATGATGTGAATGCAGTGGGAGGACTTGATTTAGGATTGCCAACACCGAATAAGTGAGGGGATGAATGGATCTTCCCCAAAGACGTTCCGGTCTCTTCAGGCAGGCGTGACGTCCTGAGGGACTTCTTCCTTGGGATTTCTTCCTATGTGAAGTATTAAAGTTTCACTTGAGTGCACAGAGAAACGAAACACTTCTGACATTTTTTCCTCGTTTTTAGATGAGGTAAATTTTTTTGTTTATTTTAATACTCAAGCACATTAATATCCGACAGTAATTATTATAAATTTATTCTTGGTAGACAGATGAGGAGATTAAGAGGTGTAATGGAAGAAAAGTCGTTGGTAAATAACTTTTAAAAAATAACTGAAATGGCACATCAAGGAGAGGATGTCCAAGTCTAAGTAAGAGAGAATTGCCAAGGAAGTGAGAATTGCACTGTGCAAAAATTTTCTCCAACCGTATTTATTATAATGGCGATACCTCGGTATGCCAGGCTGGACATAAATGTAGTGTAAATTAGGATCATGTCAGTTATTTAAGGTAAAAACAAGAGAAACAGGATTAGTGATTATTGGGTTGGAAACTATATTAATAGACGTAACTCGTGATAGAACTATGTATCGTTGATTTGTCCACGTCGAAGGAATGGATGATTCCAGTAGTGATATGAGTTTTACGGAAGAGGAGTGATGGTGTGATAGGAAGGAGCTAACCGAGAAAGTTATTGCCAAATGCGGTGGAAGATACTCTTGAGAGATGGAAATGTAAGAGTTTTGGGAAGGAGACTGTAGTTTGAAAGAAATGCTAGAGGTTAAAGGATGTTAGAGGTGGAAATAGTATGAAAATATTTGGCAACACGGATGAAAAAATTTAGTAGAGAGCTCTCAAATGTGGGTTTTTGTGAAGTTCACTGGGGAACTTCCTTCCACTTTCCGCCCTTTCGGGCTCTCAGCGGATGTTGCGTTTATTATACGCTGCTTCCAGCGTTGGGAAAATTACTAATTTCTTTCTGGTGGTTGGTGTTCTACCAATTTTGTGGCCGATATTGGTTGTTTATATTTGTCCCAGGTAGTTGGTGTTTCTTTTGTTAAATTGCAGATGCTACTGCAGGATTTATTGGCCGTCACTTCGTAGAATGTTTTAGCTTCTTTATTAAGATGTTCCTCCAGTGTCAAGTCTTCCGCGATGAGGTGGAGGACGTCATTGCCTACGCCTTTCCCAAGACGTAGAATCCATCTCAGGATTTTCCTGTTTTATTTGTAGTCGGTATGTGCATTTTTGTAGGCACATACAGGACCAGACAGGAGAGGCATAAAGGATTCCTGGGAGGATTATGGAGTGGTAGAGCCGGAGTCGGTTTTTGGTGGAGATGAATTTGGATGGAAGGAGAGGGGAAAGGGCGTTTGAGCTAAACTGGAGTTTTGAGGTGAGGTAGGAAAGGTGGGGCTTATATGTTAATGTCTGGTCTAGTTGAATTCCTAGGTACGTTGCGGCGTTCGTCCAGGGGATGTTCTTCTGTTTGAGTTTTAGTGTTGGTGCTTCTGTTTTGCGCTTAATGCGCCGGAACAGGATTGCTTTCGTTTTTGTGGGGCTTAGGGCAATGCGCCATTTGTCACACCACTCTGAGGCCACATCCAGGACTATTTGGAGTCTTGAGGCTGCTCCTTTTTTGGTAGAGAGCAATTTTACTGCGCCTAGCATTTATAGCCAAGTTATTTTACTTAACCTACTCCAAAAGACGTGATAGGAATTTCTCACCGATAATTTCCTCATTTTTATTCATTTTATTTCTATTCAATTCCGGGGAATCTTGTGAAGTCTATCGTGGCTTTTCAAATGATTATTCAGGTACCATATCACTTGAGTGCGGCGGGGCGAAAGGTTGATTTTTGGACATAGTGAATTTTTTCTATCAGCATGGTCAACATGTACTAGAGTTTTCAGAAGAAACCGATTACGAGCACAGATATTGATTGATTGGTTGGATAAACTGTCGAATTGCGTAATAATTAACGTCTTATCAAAAATTTTACGCCGTGGTTCCTCTGGTATTTGTTTACATTGTCGGTCAAAACTTGAAATTAAGTAGCCCTAGGTCCCAAGATATAATATTCCGCAGGCCCAGTTTGGGAATTGACCCCATGATTATTAGGGTCGAGTGCAAGTGCTAAGACGCGACACGTGGAAACAGACTAGGTTGGTTATGGCATTGGCGAGAGAGACTTGGGCGATCTCTCGGGGGCGTGTCGGAGACTACTGGGCAGATATTGAAAATATTTAAGACGAAACGTTAGAAAGCAACAATAGGTCATTGGTAAAATGAGAATGTTTATGAATTCAATCCTTTCAGGCGTAACCTTTTGGAAGTCCATTATTGAAAAAAAAATAATTGCAATACCAATTATGTTTAAATCCACAGAGTTTTTTATTGGTACGACTAGTTTCAATGCTATTGCGACATCATCAGGTTCTTACTTGTAGGTAGGCACCTGATGATGTCACAGTAGCGTTGAAACTAGTTGTAACAATAAAAAACGATGTGGATTGAAACATTGTTGGATTTTCCGTTATTAATTCATTGAGAATGTTTATTTGAAAAGACCGCTTGCGACGTAAGATCTATAAAGTCGAACCGACCGAAAATCAACGGAAAAAGAACAGACCAGGCATGTTTTATCCATTATTTACTAAAAATGATATGTAATAAAATTTATTTCCTAACCAAATAGAAACTAATTGAGAAATGTGAAAAATATCGTAAATCATATGGTCATCCCTAATGTTACACACATCCATTTTTATGACCCTGATAACGATTAATTCGAAGAGGCCCTTGAGATTTGATTGGGTAGGTGCGATATGCATTGAATCATTGCAATCAGATAGGTTTCGAAAAACTGAAAAGGATATCGACTTAGAATTTATTTATGACTATTTCCCAATCGGATTCCAGAAGCTCAATGTGCCTCGTAATGGCGCCTGTGTTTTGTCTGAGGAAATTCCATGCCGGAAAACGAGACGGCGCATGTTAACATCCGCACGCTTATTTCGGGTGTGAAAAGTAGTCACTAATGGATGCTGAATAACAAATCTCTACTACACCTATACGATGGAAATAGATTTAACTGATTTCTTCCACCAACCCTCTTAAAAGTCTCGTAAAACTATTTTAAAGCGTTTTACTGCAGAAGTTCGAGTTGAGCTGAACTGAATGTTCGCCTCCACGCACCAAAAAATTCAATACGGAAAATTTTGGGAAGCCGCTGAGGCATTCCAAACATGGCAACATGGTGTTTTGTCGGTGTTGCTAACCTTTTTAAAAACGTATAGTCACTTACATGATGCTTTGCTTACACGCAAAACTACGCTTAGAGGAGATAAAACCCGCTTCGCATGGCGAAGTTGGGTACTAAACCGTGAAGCTGAAGAAATACGTATTTATTATCGTTTTTTACGTTTGTGAACTTATTTTTGCAACTGGGAAATAAATTTTCAATATTATCTTCATTATCAAGGTTATAAAATTGCACATTCCCAATCAATTGCAATCAAAGTTTTCCTGAAACTCTTGTATTGCTTTTAATCTCTCCATAAATACTTTCATGCTTGTGTACGTTCTCAGTATTACA
The DNA here is from genome assembly GCA_963169105.1 of Ceriagrion tenellum. Taxonomy (NCBI): domain Eukaryota; kingdom Metazoa; phylum Arthropoda; class Insecta; order Odonata; family Coenagrionidae; genus Ceriagrion; species Ceriagrion tenellum. The sequence continues at coordinate 102,596,737 of OY720632.1, read as the reverse complement.
ATTCCTGTTTGTCACAGAACATAACTTTTTTTGTTATTAAAGACTACCTAAGATGAAAAAACAAGAATTCACCTCTAAAAAATTCTGAGATGAAGATTTTCATCTCGAGAAGTATCCTAAAAATTGTATAATATTTATAGTTGTCGAGCATATAAATGAACTTTTTAATACATCCCTCGGTTACCTATACTCTACGCCCTATGTCTCTAATGAACGTTGAAAATTCGACGCAGTACAAAACTTTATTAGACCTTACAATTAACCTCCTAAGGCGTGGCAAATACAACGAACAAAATAGAAATTACAAATGTACATTTTTCCATTCAGGAAGTGTTTGAAAATGCAAATTATATTCATAGAATTCCCTTGCTTAAAATAAACTCTTTGTGTTATTTTTCCTCGGGAATGAAATAATCCTTCATGCCATCAATCAGCGTAGAAAATACGTGTTTGCATTGAAAACTTGATGAGGCCATTCAATGAACTTCGTTTGGCGTGGGATACACATTGAAGTATGTGATTAAAATTTCAACCATCGACAACCTTCAATGGTCAACCTCATTCTCCATGTATGCTCCACACAAAAAAAGGAGAGGTTCCGGCAGTGCGTGAAAAGAAATGCCTATGGTCCAGCGAGAGTGGTGAAGAGGAAGAAGGTCGAGAGAAATGAAAAGAAAGGGCCCCAGTCCACGGGGAGTCGTGTGAGAATTCGAGAATCGCGTGTCGGATTCCGTTAAGGGGTGGTGGAGAAGGGAGCGTGTGATGGCTGAAGGGGAAGGATGGCTCTTTCTCTCTCTCTCTCTACCTCTGCGAGGTGAATCCTTGGAGGGTTGGCAGCCCCTAAAGGGAACGGAAAGGATGGCGGTTGGGAAAGCGAGGCAAAAAGGGAAGGGTACTCTGCCCTCCATCCGAGAAGGAGGAAGGAGGTAGGACGGGTTGATTCCACTCCAGCCATTCTCCTCCGCTCCTTCCTCCTCCTTCCTCCCTTCCTCCCGAAGATGAGCGCCTGCCGATGCGTGAAACGGAAGATTACGGATCCTCCGACCTCACCAAGGCGAAGACGAGTTCTCTCCCTCGCGCCACGCCCCCTTCCTCATCTCTATTCCCTCCTTCTCTCTCTCTCTCCCTCTCTCTCTCTCTCCATCCCTCTCTTCTCGAGGTTTAAAAGTTTCGGTCGGAGCAATTACAAAGGATTTAGCCGTGTGGTGCTCAATCCCCTTAATGCAATCTTCCCTCCATTCCCTGTGAAGTGTGACGGAGCTGGAGAGTTTAAGATCGCGTCACTTGCATCATCATCATTTTTATCATTATTAATCTACCGAGTAAGGTAGGTTTGAATGTAAGGGAGTAATATCACTAAAAAGCTTTTTGCAGGCGCAGGACCCTATCCTGTTTACGCGATTGTTGTCTTTATCACAGCAGATGTCCGACCTATTATCATCCCCATGAGGGCACTTACTGGGTGAATAAAACGTAATTGTTGAAATTGCAAATAATATGTTGCTTTGGAAACGTAGAGTAAAATGACGTTTGCTATTTATATTTTACGATACCCATAATTAAATTACATTTTAAACTGCATGTATTTCCCCGTTCCCACATTTTAATATTAAACTGGCTGCATTATAACTTGTGCCAATAATACCTGTAATATAAATTTTTCAGGGATGAAATTATTGACATTATTTAATTTTGTTGAGGGTACCAACATTAGCATATTAAATAACGAAGTAAATGTCTTAAGCTACTTCAAAAAAGACGAGAAAATGCAGTTTAGTGGCTATAATGTCTAAAATTTTATATTATGTCATATGTGGAATAATCTTCCAAAACAAATAAAAATAGTCCCTCTCTCTTAACATTCAAAATGTAATATTGTAATGTATTAACTTTTGATTCTTAATACTGTAGTTGTATCTTAATATCATGAACTTGTTTTCTGATTATCTAAATTCATTATATGTAATACTTCGCACTTTACCTTTCATACTTATAAAATGTTTATTATTTGCACGGTGCAATTTGTATGTAAAAATGTAATGTATTATACAACCATTTGTTATTGCCCATTATAATTTTTATATTTTTATTCACTAAGTTGAATTACTACATATACTTTTTTTTTCTTAAAGTCCATGACCCTAGAACAATCAATAAATATATAATTAATTAAATAAATAAATGGGAGGGTCCTTATACCACCTTAAGTACTTGTCTGTCAAAAGTACCCTGAACTGCCCAAGGGCCAAATTCTAGAAACGCCATTGTTCATCGCATCCCGAGAGCCTATTCTATTTCCTCCCCTTCTCTGGTTGTCCAGCAGAACCTCTTCTCTGTCACGACCTTCGTCACCTCCTCGCCTTTCATTCCCTGTTTCAGATACCCACTCTATGCCTCCTCTTAATTCTCAGCCACAAGTTTTCTCTTCTCGTCCATCATTTCAAGAACTCCCGTTTTCCTCTCTCTTTTCATCTGATGAGCTGCCTCTATTCTCCTCCGATCCAGTATCTTACATGTCCGCAAGTTTGTAACTCCCCATCTTTCTGACCACGGCCATTAATTTCCTGAAACGTGTAAATGCTTTGCGCTACCAAAAGCATAATCACAAAAAGATGAAGAGGACTTCACAGGATACCCAAACTAGATTGAAGTGTGAATGCTACTCTGCAATCATTATCATCAGCATCCATCAATCGGTTTATAGGTTTGCTGCAGCAGTTTACTTTATTCCTTTATTAAATTGATGGAAATCCCTTTGACTGTGTGAAAGTTATGCAATTTTATGTCCCCCAATTCCATTTTTTCTTTAGAATTCCTCAGTAAATCCTTACTTCTCCACCACTCTCAAGTTTTTTGCCGTAATTCATCACCGATTGGTGAATCTTTCCTTCTACTTTTCCTTTTATTGTTGCTCTTAGTAGGATCTAGAGTTTGACAACACATTCACTGACGTGCTAAATTTTTTGCTAAACAAGCTGTAAGGACTGTTGGGCGCTCCTCTATGTTTCAACGATTCTCAACGATTTGTACGAAAGTGCTAGAAAAAAAAGATTGATAACATCATTCATTCAGATCTCACCTAATGTTACGATCTTTGAGCAAGGAAGGAAGACTCTTCCAGTTTAAAGAGAATAATAGAAAATCTAGTGATAAAATACGGTAATTTTTATTGGTGAAAAGTGTAATAATTTTGAATGACCAATTTCCATATATTTCAAATTGAAAAGGGTAAGTTCAATATTTTCTAACATCTCCTTTGATTTAAACTACAACTATAATCTTTTTAACCATAGTGAAACCTCGGGGAGGAATGATTTGATTGTTTCGGTAATGCGGCCTTGGATTGAAGGGAACGATTTACCAATGGTGCTTGTAGAACCAAAAACTCAAGTCTCCTAATAAGTACTTACTTACACTATATTAGATTTGCAATTCAATATCTACGCACTTATGGGGATGAGCTAGCCTGAATTAGAAATTACCTTTAATTATTAATTACGAAGACTACTTTGAGTGAATTTTATTCAAACGTTTTTATGTCCCATACTGTCGGTAGCTAGAAAAACACTGCCGTAATATTGGGGAAATACGTAAGTCACTACGTTTACAAATCGATCTCAGATCGAACTGACTGGATCAGCTCCGTATGGTAAACGCAATGAGCCAGTGGATCAATTTCAGAAGTGGGCCAAATTTCCACCAGCTTTCCACCAGTCTGAGATTTCAGATCGATCTGAACCGGCGCAGCGGGTCTATGGCGCTCCTCGTTATCCTTTTGGTTGTCATTGAGAAGCAAAATATAATCGTTATTATTCAAGACGTGTGTTGTAACCAGTTGAGAACAAGAGTGTAGTAATGGCGAGTGAAGTGACGTTCATGATATCGTCGCACATCGCAAATCACAATTTGGTTTCTTCGGAATTCGACTGATAATTTACAGCTCTGCACTTATTTACACACCTGATCAGTTATGCATCAACTGATCGAATCGATTGTTTCCTATCGATATTTTCAGTCCGTATTGGTAATCTAAGTCGGCTCGTTTAGAATTTTCCGATCGGTCCGAGTTCATGTCGATCTGAGATCGATTGGTAAGCATAGCGGGTGAGACAGAAACAGTACCGTGATTGGCCCGAGCTTGACTAATTCATGTACGGAGAGTATATTTTCTGCAGATATATTTGTCGATTATTCCGCACTCTAGCTCGATGCTTTACCTTATGAGTGATTTCTGGCTACACCCTAAAAAAAACATCATCCTGTACAAATTTGATGGTCGAAATTGCCGAAAACTGTTTACGAATCACCATATTTACGTTGATTTTTCTTTCAATCAATCATTTCAAACTAATTTTGCTTCTGATAGATCCTTCAAGCTAATTGCGGCGAATTTCCACCGATATACTTTTCGGCCAAAAAGTATTTTCAAATACGCCAATATGTATCCCTCGCTTCTGCATCTTTTATGGTCGTTTGAACTCTTAATGAACGAAAAAAACTACCTAAGTTTCGAGTTTGAGTGTATTAGCTGGTGTTACCATCAGAAAATCATCAGGAAGCTCATTAGTTTCGTGACATCAAATAGTCGAGATGAACTTCAAATAAGTTCTCTCCTCGAGTTATTAGAAAGACTTGTGAAACCTGCGAATACATTATGTAAGAATGTTCATGGAAATCAATTAATCGTCTGAACTCTGCCGCATGATGTCACATTAACCTACATTGCAGTGATGTAATTAGTGCTCCATATCAATACCTGATCCCCATATTTGGCACAGTATTAAATTTTGCACTATGATGCCATATTCAATAGCATTGAATGCTGTTTTGCATTTATATTTTGCAATAGGTTTAAATGTGTTTGATTCATTGAAATAAACGGGCTTGTTTGACCAAAAATGAACTCTGGCTTGAAATCAATTGGTCTTCCAGCGCTTTACACATTTTAGAGGGAATGTAAAATATGCAATTATTTCTTTGAAGAATATGAGAAAAAATATTATTTAAATGGAATGACACTTTTTAATTCATATTTCCTTATCGATTCACTGCAGTTCAAGTTTGCCATCTCAATATATGAGAAGCAATCTTATGTTATTTATTTACGGGTGTGCACAAGAAAAAATCCACAATTAAGTATAATTTTCTCTTAAGTTCAAAATTTTAGGGATATTTGAGTTAGAATTACACTGCTATATTATTTTCCTCCAACATAAATTATTTAAGAATAAGGCCAAGTGAAATAGAAAAATTCTGGTGATGCTAAAGAATCACTCTTATCTTCAGAATAAAAAACCTTTATGGATGTTACATCCTCCTCGTCCACATCTCGTTCACCTGCAACCTATTCTTGCCTTCACTTCTCCATGTATCTGCCCCATACGACTCTACACTCCATATTTAACTATCAGCCAGCATCTAATGTACTCCCTGAACGATGGTCCCAGTCATTCGGTGCAAATATTATTCTCCATCCTTCAAGATGTAAATATATTTATCGTGGTTCATCTCTTTCCTCGTATATCATTACACACTTTCAAGTTTAATTTGCAAAAATATGTAGCTTCGAAATTTAGGAGTTTGTCTGTTTATACGAAAGAGCAGGCTAGTCATTCTGTAAGTAGCCAGAATATAAATCAAATTACATTTAAGTCGTTTCACGATGGAGCCACCTTGAGCGGGAGCGACGAAAGTTAAAGGCGCTGGAGGCGCCCTCGCCAGTAAATAAACACAGAGCGTTAAGTGGCGTTGTGAGAGGGGTGGGGGACCTCTCTAATAGGGAGATGGTGTGTTTTGGGGTCCAGGGGGTGTGGTGGGGATGACTGGTAGCGCTCTCTCTCTCTCTCTGACTTGAGGGTTGGGCGTGGGGGATGTGAAGTGCTTTCGGCAAGTGGATTGCTTCTCCCTCCAGATGGCAGTGAGACACAAAAACCTCTTCCTACGGGGGAAGTTTAAAAGAGACTTTTCCCTGCATAGCTCATTTAGGTTAAGTGTCTCGCTCACTGACACCCACTGAGATTCATCCTTCACGTGTATCAAATTAATGGATGGAAATAGTTTTGTCGAGCATACGAACAAGTTAGAGGAAACTGGCTCTCCCGAGGCAATTTCATTTCGAGGTGTTGATAAAGTCGGCGAATACATTATGTGAGAATGTGCATGGAAATCAAAATTAATCATACAGGAGACATCCCCTTTATCTTGGTACATTGCGTGCTCAATATTTATCGACTGTTCATAGTTTAGGTGGTGAAAGAGAAGAAGGTCCTTAAAAATGGCGCTATAGATGTCAACTCCTCTGTCGGTCAATGAAGGGAATTATGGTGTAATAGCTGTGGTGTGTCGTGTTTCATTGTAGAAAACCGTTACCCACACTTAGCCTCCGTGCATAAATTTTCCTGTAAACTAAAACCTAAATCTGATATAATATCTTCGTTCTATGTTAAAAAATAATTCGGCGAAAACGAACAATTTAACATCAGTCATTAGGTGAAGGTCGGGTTGTCACAGTATTGTAGTAGAACTCTCTAAACTCACGCTATCAATATGTGTCATGTATCCACCGATTGAACGATTGAATTTAGCAGTGATGCGCTCTGTTTGGCTAGAAAACTCGCGCTCTGGCTCGCTTTTGTAGCGGGAATAAACCAAGTTACAACAATATGCTGCTGTGAGCGTGCCGTAAACGTTCAGTCCTAAATCAGCCGAATGGAACGATAAGGTGGCATGTTTGGCGCAAATCGTGGGTCATTGAGAGCTCATTGTTTATTTTTCATACAAGCTGGGGAAAAAATATATGGATTACATTTCATGCTATTGCATGTGCTCGTGCGTTGCCAAATACCTCACGGGCATTAATGGAAATGAGGCGAGAATCAAAATGTAATATTTCTCCTTGAGGCAGTTTGAGAGAGATAATTGCCTAGTCTCGATGGATGGCTTATTCGAATTATACATTTTAAGTTTAGCAGTTATTAAGCGTAAAATAATAATTGCAGTGCAATAATATGCTTTTAGACGACTGAAATTCTGAGTATTCAAATCAAAATAACCTATATAGTCTTTAACTTGACTCATATTTTCACGTGGTAAATTTATAACTCCTTCACAATGGAAAGGTTTTCAGATTCCGGAAAAAATTACTTCTTACAACAATATGATTTCTTTTCAAAACTAAAAGAGGAAACTTATGAGCTACACACTTATTTTTAAAAAGAGATATATCTAGGAGTTAGAAATTTCTCATTTTTTAAATAAGGTCTCTCTGGAGGGCATACATGTACTACTTAACATTTAAAAGCACCGGTATTTTTCGTCAAAAATCTCGGATGTCAGTTCGATTAGAGGCTGTTATTTTGGCGTATTTGGAATGGTGAGATTTTTTTTCTTAAAAATGAGACCAATTACATTGATGCCTAGGTAAAGTGAAATTCCACTTAAATTAATATGACTCAACTTTGTATGACTATAGTAGTATACGAGATTTAACCGAAATTTCGTTGAATTACACATAGCTTGGGAACTTTGAAGGACCTCATCACAGCAGAGGCAACTGTGCAGGCCTTCCACCTAGTTTAAACTTTTTAACTGCGTCTACTTCGAAAACGGAAATGTGTGACGGGAATGCACGAAGGTGTATATGTTATTTTCGCCATATCACCCATTAAAGTTAGCATAGCGAAATAATGATGACCACCTTGGCGGGATGCTATCCGATTATATTTCATGATTTATTCTGCAAATTTTTAATCATCATTTTTACACAGTTAGCCCATCCAATAAATGAGGATTACATTTTCCGAATGGAATAAATCCTTTTCATTTGAACGGAGCATTTTAAAAAAATGAATAATCTCCTGGGTAATCCTAACGTGTAATCGCCGGCTGGCGTGGGGATTCCGCACCCTAGGCATTGCCGCCGTGTTGCGACGGTGGCATTTCGAGTTGATCTGTGCACGCGATACGGAACGACCTCGGGCCGTTTTAGCTCAAAAAACCAAACACGGCGACGAAATTTTAACGGTGAACGGCGGACCTGAATATAACTGGCGCTGCTAAATGGGTGCCTCGAATTTTTGCGAAACACGGGTGTTTTATGCCAAATGCGCGCTGTCCGAACGCTTGGAGTATGACCCAAAAAAAATTGGAATTATTCTCCGACTCTGTCGCGGCAATATTTTTCTATGTGCCCGGCGTAGAGGATAAAATAAAGGACTATATATTACACGAGAGTGACCGCACGGATTAGACTTGGGGCTATAGTGGTGGCAAAACATGGTGGCAGTTGTGCGGAAGACTCATTTTAGTGGAAGAGTTCATTGCTTACGTAGTAGCCCTGCATAGGGGATTAGTGCGAGAAAATTTTTATAGCCTGCCGGAGTAGTTTCTTTGTAATGCTATCATTATTCTCAAAAGAAATTTTTTTGAATTATTTATTTTCTAATATTTTTACAATTTTTCAAAAAAGGGGTTGTCAGAGATACCATAAAAGCTCCGTTATTAGAGTTATACCGTATTGTAGGTTTCAAATTCAACGGAATACATTAACAGTGCACCGCGTGGTCATAAGAGACCGTGTGGATTAGATTTGGGACTGTAGTAGTGGCGAAACATGCCGGCAGTTGCGCATAAGACTCATTGAAGTGGAAGAGTCTATTGCCTGCGTGCCAGCTCCGCATGGGTGAGCATTATGGAAAGGTTTTTCTAGCCCACTGGTGTAGCCTGTATGTTATGATTGCATGAGTCCCAAGGTCACAAACCATAGTGAACAGTTGAAAAACGTTAAATCGTATCTGTAATTTTTAGCCTATTATATTTTTCTGATGCGGTCGTAACCAGTAGATCCTAATACTATTATATTTTAATATTAAAGTGACTAGAATTTTTCATTCCATTTGGACAAGTTGTCTCTCAACAATACCCCTGCTCCCCATGTCTCTAACTAAATGAATGAATGAATAAAAGAATAAATTTATTACTCCAAATTACTTCAATGTACAAATTTTGTTACAAAAAAAATGAAAGGAGCTTTAGGTAGCTTCAATGGTTAAAAACCCAGTGTGGAAGCTACCATCCTTAAATTTCATGCGAGCCTGGTTTATAAAACAAATTTAACTTTTGTTTTTTTACAATAAATATGCATCATTGAATATGACACGTGGCAAAAACATATCTTGTGAAAACAAATAAGAAGAGATAAATACAAAGGAGCATACAAGATTTTTTTTTTACATGCTCGTTTCAGAAACTGACAATAAACAAAGTAAACATAGTATTAAGTATAACTTATAGACAAAAAAAACTTTTTCTCCTTTAGACAAAAAATGTAAAGTAAACATATGTATATATATGTGTGTGAATATATATATATATATATATATATATATATATATATATATATATATATATATATATATATATATTCACACACACATCAACAAAAAAGAACATTTATATCATGATGGGATAACAACCAATCTTTAGCCTTTTTACAAATATTATTTATAATCTTTATCTGTTTAATTGTACAAGGTAAATTATTAAAGATCTTAGGTCCTAAATAAATAAATGATCTTTTAAATAAAGAAAGATTAGGCTTAGGAATGAAAAAGTTACAGTTCCTACGTAACTTATAACCATGCTCGGTTCCAGATGTCTTCATCCCAGATTTCATCATCAAATGAAACAGTACCTTTGAAAACTTTGTGCTATATTTCTATAGTCATAATTACCAAGAATTAAATCCGTGGTATAGTAAAAGTTACAATTAAATATAAGTTTCATAATGTCATATTTATGACGAACATTAATACATAACAGTTTCAACTCTCTAGCTCTCTATGACACTCAATAAAAATATTCGGGTGGGTATCTCCGGTGGGCTTGCGAACACTGTTAGCGTCATTTTGATTCTGTTTTTTTGTGGTTGACACTCATAAAACGCGTCTCTGATTTCCCGCCCTCTCAGGTCAAACGCAGTAATTTAGGCAGCGCTGCTTACTATGTGCTATCTCTTACCTTCCACTCATTTCCCTACCCATTCCACCCTAGCCGTCCTCTTCATGAAGTCACAACCCTGGGAGTATGAAAAAACCTAAGTATTTGTTTATTCTCCACTTCAATCGAGGTAATATTTTTCTACGCGGTGGACTCGGAGAATAAAATAAATAGAACTCTTTCCGGAGAGTAGTTGCAAGGATATTAGACTTGGACTGGTTAAAAATTAGGAGAACATGGCAGCGGAGAATATTCACACGGAGAGCTGTACACACAAAGGGAGTGATGTTAGAAATTAAAAAAAGGGAGAAGGACCACGGATGAACAATGGTAAGAGGGAAGAGGAGAGATGGATTCTGAGAGCAGCGACGCGTAATGAGTCACGCTGCCGTGAAAAATCAGTGCGCCGGACCCTCTTCGTAATTTTTCTGCTAAATATTATCCCAGAGAGAGAGAGAGAGACCCGGGTAAGTTCTTGTCGGGAGATGACGCTATGGGAGACGGAGAGATATGCGAATTCATATGCCGCAGCGAAGAGCGTACATATATTTTTTCCCCGGAGCGATCCCCAATTTTCCCGGCAAGTAGCAATCCCGGCGCTGGCTCCGACGAAAGCGCGATAGCACAGCGGTTCTAATTTACCCGCAGTGCCATTATCGCTGACTACATGTGTCTCGCGGTACAGGCGGTGCTGGGAAAATGCATGCATACAGTGAGCACTCGTGGAAAAAATACTCCAGTAATTTTACGGAAGGGATCGTTTACCGTCAACAATTATATCTGCGGGTCCGTGTAATTGACATTTCAACCTGTCCTAAAAACGGAGGATACGATCATCAGGCCCTGACTGAGAAATCCAGGACTCAGAGGAATTTAGTGCACTCGGGGCCCATTTTTTTGTAATTTTTACGAAAAACAAACGCAGTTTGCCAATTCAAAATGTAAAAAAAATAATGACGATAATAACATTTTCCTAAGTAGATGGAAAATTTTACAAAATTTTCGTGTCGTATGCCCAGAATGATTCTTATCCATTATGGGCTTTCTCTGAGGTTGGTGCAGTTAGACAGCTAGCTAATTTGTCTAGTCAGTAGTTTGTCATCGAAGATTATACCACCTAATGATTGTGAAGCCTCGAATGCACCTACTTTATTATGTAAAAGCTCTTTGTTTTTTTCATATTTAATTGACGTTTTCTCTTTATTAGGATTTCTGTCAACAGATCTAACGAGTAATGCTAGGTCACTTTGGCGATAACATTTCATTAAAAATGTTTTCTGCTGAATGTGAAATTAACGCTGCGATACAGCTCAAATAATGGTACTTTCCTAACGTCCCTGGCAACCCCTACAAGAAAAATTGTGAAAATGTTTGAAAAGAAATAAATTAATAAATTATGCCCAAAGAAAATATGAGATGACATAATTCACTCAATATTAAGGGACTCCTCATTCAAGGGCTTTGGATTAAAGACAAAAATTTCTCTTATTTACCGGCCATTTAAGTGCTGCAGAAACATGAGACAAAGAGTTTTGGAGTAATATACGGTGATTATAATATTATTATATCCTGTATCAATATTTATCGAAGCAGAATAATTAACACTTAGCAATTGATATACTGTTATCTATTCAGTGGAATAGTAATATTTTCCTCGTATTCGAAGTTGTTCTTTTTACAAATTTGAAGGTTTCTCAGCAAAAAGACACAAAGCAGGTATATTTTTTTGTTGCGTGTCTTGAAATTTTTAACAGTTTGGCCAATGCACCTGACGATGCAGCAAGCTGCGAACCGCACTGTACTCTATAAATAATTGTGGATAAGTATTAAGTATCTTTAATATAGATGCTATTCGCAATAAGAGACTTTTTTACATGTTTTACAAAGTATTTCTTAATGTAGATAATAGCAATTTTTCCGAAAAATACATTTGCAAGTTTGAGTGAGTGAATGTTTCCTCTATAATTTCCCCATAGTAAAATACCCTAGGGTATTTTGAAATACGCTTGAGTTTAGAGGTAGTGTTTATTATATTTAGAATGTTTCTAAGACAGAATGATATTGTCTTGAAGCAGTTTAAACTTCCGGATTTCAAATGCTTTAATGTAAGAGTGGCGCGAAGACTGAATTGAAAATTTCCTGCCGCCTCGCCTTCCTTTTAGGTATTTTTCGGAATCAATCATTTAGGTTTGTTATTAAACTTTACCCATTTAAAAATGGAACCAGCTTGAGTACAAGAGTTAAAAATATATAAATGTAAAATTGTGTGCAAATTTCCGAAGATAGCTTTCTCATTTCGCAGCGTTTATGACAATGCATTCCCTCTGCTCCAATTTTCGGGTAATTTGTTTTCATTATTCAAAAACTTACGGTTCATTCAAGGTGAAAGTCAGTGGGAAAAGTTTAATCGAGTTTTTAAAGCACGAAACGTGAAACCATTTCATTTTAGCTGGAGGTATAAAAAGTCTCCTCAAATCGTTTTAAAATATTCAACACCAATAATTTTTGATTCTTTCAAAAGATAATGGAATTTCAGCCAGCTCAAAGAAACGGCAGAAATCGCCGGTTGAAATATTCTCAGCTCAGAAAATTGAAAAATACTATTGGATATGATCGTCAGGCCAACTGAATAATATACCCTTATCCAGGCTTAGTTCCTCCAATAACCTCCACTATTGCAGCCAGGAGGCGGATATGAAAATGTTCACGTTAAATTATTTTTCTAGGTCTCATTTTATAATTTTTTAATTGCATAGAAGGGCTTCAGAATTAAAAAGTCTACGAAAGGAAAACACATATTTTTTAAACTGCGCTATCTGTAGAAAAATTCCTTTGAAAACATTCTTGGAAAACAAATATCATAAAAAATTTTATGAAAGTCAAGGCGCATCATTTTTTTCGCCACCGCTTGAACAAAGGACATAAAGCAAAATAAATTCTGTATGATGCTTAAAAGTACCTAAACACTTCTAGTTAACAATATTTGTATTATTAGCAATTTCTTTGTCAAGTTCTTTAACTTTTTGCAGCACAGATTATGAAATAAAGCTGTAGCCCAGCATATGAATAATAATTTACCTAGAATATGTATCCGTCCCCATGGATTTTTTTCTGAAATCGTATAGCGTCAGTATAATTTTTTCCTTTAACCCGGGAGGACATAACCTTTCCTACTTGTATGTGCATTCATCCGCAATCAAGCGTAATCTAATGCCCATACATCACATTTCCATCGTAGAAACTATCAAAGGTATAATCAAAATAAAATCAACTTTTTACCAGTTGCCAACATTTGAATTTTGTTTTAATATTTCTTCTGCGCAGAAATAAATATTAATTATGAGGCTTAATATAACTTTGGCGCATAAATACTTGGAATGTAAAATACCATCGCTTTTTGTTTTGATCAAATCAATCGATGAAATATTACCTCCAGGAAACTATCAAGCAAAATAAGGAAGAGAGTGTTTTGGATATTTTGAATGCTTACTTATTGTAATTACACAAAAATAAAATCAAGACTTTGATAGCTGATGTTAATGTGGTATTAGTTGCGCCAAACCCTCGAAAATAGCTCAAATGAAATTGATTTGTGCGGTAAAAATAGAAGTAAATACTTCACCATCTCCCCATGGGTATGAAACGTCTGAAAATACTTTTAAAATATTTATTTTGGCTCCTAAGAAAGTGATCCTAGTACGGATACGTCTCTCGCACAATCGAATGGCGTAGAAACGATTCTCGCATAAGAGTCGTAAGAAGGCAGAAGGTTTTGACCTACATCCGGGCGGGCACCCAGTTCAAAATTAGAATGCCGTCCTCAGGGCGACATAGTTCTCTTCTCCGGACTACTAAAGTGACGTGTATTAAAACTATGACATGGGGGCGTTGTTGACTCCTCATCTCACGTAGAAACGTGTTGCGCTTTTGTTATTTCACTCTGACGTTTTCTTTTGCGGGATTGTACTTCCCGCTCTCATTCTGTCGCTTTCTTCCCTTTCTGCCATATATGATACCGGGTGACCATTTCAAAAATACTTGCGCTTACTTTCGTAATGCATGCTAAAAGGAAAAAAAAGAAATGATTTTTCCCCTCGTTTGGTTTTATCCAGAAGAAGACTTAATATATCTTTCAGGGGAAAATAATCATGCATTATAGAAGCAAGATCTATCATGGAAAATTTTTCAATTGAGCATTTTTACTTTCATTTTTGATCATTTGAAACTAAATTAATGCTGAATATCACTGAAGAGATAACTTCTAAACTGATGAATCCTAATCACTTATTTAATAATGTTTTTACTTGTCAATATTTCCGCACTAGTTTTACGAGTTAATTGCCAAGGAGAACTTGCTTTCGGATCCAAGCAGATTTTACCGCGAAATTCGAACATCTTTATCTATATCTGGCCACATAACTTCTTTTTCCAGATACTGATCGACACCTAAAACATTCAAAGCACTTAAAATAGAATGGTTTTAGATTGTTGAGATAAATGCTATGATACATAGTAGGGTTGGTATCCCCTATCCAATGATAGCCCATTTAAATAAATTTTTCAGTCGGTCGGAAAAATTCTATGACCTGTAAGTACACTTCTTTGTGCGCGAGAAATCACTGAACATACAATATTTGATACATATAGTGGAAGAGATATTTTTAAAATTTCGTCTCCATTTAAGCTATCGTGGCCTGGGTTTTTAGTGCTGTATTCCAACTTTGAGGAAAAATTATTTTAAAACACGTTTCATGATTCGTTATGTTACTTATAAATTTGATACAAACAATAATATAGATATGAAACACTTTATTTGGCATTTTGACGCCAATCTGTACGCAAGTGATCGAATACTTTCAAAATATGAGTCATTCGCCCTAAGGCTGTGCGTTTTAATGGCATTAAATTGACGAGGATCCAACTCAGTAACAAGAAATGTGTTCAATTAGTCAATGGACATTGCTAACAAAAAGTATGTTTAATGCACATCCGTACAGAAACGGAAATTGCTCCAGCCAACGCCGTAGATAGCAAGAGATTCCATGCATGTAACTGATTGAACGCTTTCAGATAGGCAACTAAAGCCCGTTTCACACTATTCGAGACGTATTGAGCAAGACACGTTGACCTATACGTCATGCATGCTAAAACCGCATTCAAGAGCATTCGAGACGGTCATTCAAGAGTTATTGTTCAATAGTTCACGAATGGGCTTTAACCGCCCTTCACGCCGTTATACAAAGCTGAAATGTGCTTTGACATCGAGTGTCAATTAAACAAGTGCCTAACAGGAAGCGGCTGAGGAATAGGAAAATAGGAGTCGTTACTGGCTAGATGTGCTAGATATTTCAATATCAGACTAGTCTAGCTTTGCGAAGTTGAGAACCTTGTAAGTCTAATGTGGAGGCTACCTATTTTACTCCTCTTTGCAGGGCCAGTTCGTTCGCAACGGGTTCAAAGGAAACCTACGTATATGCAATCAATGCCATGTTCGCCACCGCTGCAAAAATTATCTCCATAAGAGTTAGAATCCGCTCCTTCTCTCCGGACGACCGAAATGGGAAACGTGTATGTATATTTGGAAAACCTGAATGTCCGTCCTTTTTGTCGACTCATCTCTCAACTTGCCAAAGATTAGCGTATGGCTATTTTTTTGGCGTGTATACTACCGTTTTCTTTCGCGGGACTTCCATTACTCGCTCACGAATTCTTCTCCTTTTTCTCAATTCCTTGCTTTTTTATGTGTATGAAAATTATACATTTATATGTCTCTTTTTCCCTTCCATTCCCTTTTGAGCCCGTTTACATGCCGTCCAAACTGGCGCCGCCGAAAAGAAGCGCGCGTGAAGGCAGCGCCAGCTGTGGGGAAAAAAGCGCGAAATGGAGCGTGTCTCGGAGGAAGTGCGTCATTTTTTTTAATTACCCTTTTATACACTCCGCCCCGACAACCGCCGTCGCCGCCAATGATGATGCTGGGATCACGAGCTGACGTCATTGGGGCTCTAGGGGGATGCGTGTTTGTGCTTTCCAGCGTGCATTGAGGGAGACTCGCGCTTCCACGGGTTGGCCGAGTGATGAATGGAAAATCTTAATGGAAGCCCGCTGTAAGTGGCGAGGAAACCGGAGGTGAGCCCCACGGTACATACTTACAGACAACGGAGCGGTTATAAATCGTTTTGGTTTGGGCGCAGGACGCACAATGCTATCGATATTTTCTGCATAAAAGGCCTGCGTTGTTCATGCTTATGCGCTTAAACGAGAAAACGTGTAAGTTTTCCTAATGGACGCTCAAAAGTTTTCATGGGCGAGTGAAATATATACGATCAGGCTACAAGCTCGCTGTCATTGTCTATTGTACTATGATACCAAATTGGCCAAACTCGAATTTAAAAATTAAGGATGAATTTCCACTACTGCAATGCAAATACTATCCGATTCGATCGCTTAACAGATAATATTCTAAATTATAGTGAGGTTACTGAGATTATGGTAATGGTTTTCATGTAAAATCAATGATTAAATTCGTAAAATGTCATCGATAAATAGTCATGATAATGGTTTTTTACATTTCAATTAATAAATTAATGGACTACGTTTTTTTATAAACTCAGTGAGATCAGGCGTGACTTTATGGAAATTAATCATGATGCAAAGAGCACTTGGTATTTTTCCAAAATTAATTTTTAAAGGTAATGTTAGAGTTGCATAGACACCAGAAAAATCCCTTAGCCACATATTCTGGCCAACCTTTCAAGTCCGAACTGACTCTGGATTGGCCTTTTTCACGGGTAATGGGTACCCGTACTTGGCCCTACGCAGGTCATTTTGTTATTGATAAATTTTTGGTAGATGTGAATAGACTTATGGACTAAGTACTCCACCGGAAGCCTCCTATTTTTGTTTTTCAAGATCATGAGCCAGTTTATTAACTATTTAAGTCACCATGTTAAATATTTACCACTCAAATGCAACTTCATAACTTTCTTTAAAGATTTTTTCACGTAAGGTTGGCCAAAAAATGTGGCAAATGGATTTTCCCTAGTTTTGTATGCAGCTTTAACAAGTACTTTTAGAAATAAATTGTGGAAAAATTCCAAGTTTTCATTGCGTAATAGACTATGTAATTAGAAAAATACAGCAACTGGGGTTGGGACTGAATTCTCAGAGCAGGTAGAAGTATTCCAGCACTGAGATTGTAGTTTGGAGAACAATAACTGAAGCGTTAATGACATCAGATGTGGAAATGCCCTGGCCAAGATAGAATTTTCAAAGAGAAAGGAATTGATGGACGGAGGGGCATGAAGAGAGCCGTGAGAAAAAGATTGGTGAAAAGGTTATCTTCAAACTTGGCACTGAATGGATAGAAAAAAAGTCTTTTCGTAGGCACTATACCTATTGTAGACTGGAAGTATTTGAGATGTGGGTTTGCTGAAGGGTTGCGAGTAAGACAAATTTGGAGGTTTTGGTCATGGTGAGTGAGGAGAGGATGTTGGTGGCGGAGATTTGGAAAATGTAGAGATGTATGGATAACATTTTGAGAGATAAGGCCAAGTTGAATAGAGGGGAATCCAGAGGATAACACGGGGACCCACGGAAAGGAAAAAAGAGGGCAGAAATTTTGGACAATTTTAGGCGAGAAAGAGGATATGAAGAATTCGAGGGAGACCTGATGAAGAGAAATTCCAATGTGGAAAAGTGAGAATATGTCTCGGAAATTGGTTTTTAAAACTTGATAATAAACGAATCATTCTGCAAAAAGGGGTGAAACAATGGGAAAAACCGTCTATTTATCTCTAAAACGAATATCTCTGTCGTGAACGTTATGTAGATGATGAAAAACTCCCAGGGATTTTAATGGCCGTAAAACTAAGGCATCTGACCGACATTTTATTGTATTAATTGCTAAAGTATTGTGCTTATAGAGACAAAATTGCGTTAATTATACAAAAATGGCCAGTAAATAACTCTGATTCTCTGGTTGCGTCCGTTGTTGCTGCGGGCTGGCCCCAGGGGAGGATGCAGTGTTAAGGCTGGAACTCGTATCGGTCCCACGGTCGTACCTGTGTCTTGGCGAGGTTGTTGATCGCCGATTGTTGAGTATCAGCCACCTTGTCGAAGAACCGTCGCGCCTTTGGGAATATTGAGATGAAATTTCAACCGGTCACATTTTTCCAGAGCAGAAGGGAGCAATCCAGGCGCGACCTACTCAAAACAGGGCCATAAATATTTCACGAGTCCTTAATTTTATTCGAAGAAAAAAAGATTTCTCCCAAAAAGAAAAAAAGATTCCCGCGATGTCCCAACGAAATTGTTTCTTCGTGCCCTGTCTACGCTCGCTGGTCTTCGTGTATCTTTTTCGTGTGCGCAATGTGTTTGAAGGCGAGCACGCGATAAATTTGAGAAGGAAGTGTTTGAGAAAGAACCGACTTGTGTGGGCAAGTAGAGCATGGACGATCGGTAGAAGCGAAGAGGATATTCTAATGCTGGGAACTTCGCTTTTTTATGACAAGATTGGATAGGCGCCGAGGGATTCATGCCGGAAGAAAAACAACCCTTATCTTTGGAGGAGAGAGGATGGGGTTAATTTCATGGCTTGATAATAGGATAGTTATCTCGAAGGTTTGGGTTCTGTTCTCAGCAGCAGCAGAGATTTTTATATGATATCCCTTTCCATTTGTGAGGGCTGTATGTGCAGCACTTTTAGACACTGGTCCATCGAAATATAAATGACATTGGGGGATTAATTTTCTGAAACTTGGTAATCATTCTTAAATAATTAAATTTTGTGTAACGCAAACACAATTTCTAATGCTCGCAATCTCACATTGTCAAATAATAAAATTATGTAAATTGCACATTTTATTATTCGAAACTCCTTTAAATGTTATAACCCAGCAAAATTACACGTTTGCGTTGAAATTTCCGTTCGGGGTTGAATTGAATTTTATGTACGCTTGCAGTGGCGGAGTTTAAAAATCCCGGTGCCAAAAGGAGTCGATCCACAAACATAAAAATCATAAGCAGCCTGCCATATGGCATTAAACTTATATAAATATTAGAGGCAGACGATTTTACATACATTTATATCTTCATTGGGCATAGATGATTGATTGCTTGATAAATTCCGAACTGATGTGTTTCAGAGCGACACAGAGAACATTAACATGACGCCTCACTACATTTCTAGGTCTGACAGAAGCGATAGAATAAGAGAGATAAATTGCATTAATTTAATATGAATAGGTACAAAAACTCGTCCTTTCCGCGCATAAAAAGCAACCAAAAAAAAACTTAGCTCCACAAATTACACTCCCACCGTACACGTCACCATTTCACCTCCCAAAACCATATCCCTTGCATCTTTACACGGCTGGTGTCCTAAAACTCCCTGCCACACGCTAATGCGGCGGCTCGCTGCGTAGTATGTAGATGTAGATGCTTTCTCAAGACCCATTGTTGCTTGAAAGGGTGAGGAGTGAAGGAGTGAAAAAATAAGGCACATACTTAAAATAACTGCTGCGAATACTTAAAGTGTGGATTACACACACTTAAGTTGTTTTAAAAATTAATTCATTCATCAAATTGAACGCTAAACGGAGTATTTCGGGCACCGTGGCAAATTTCATAATAGAGTGGGCTAGTTAATAACCCCGGTTACTCTCCACTCATACCCTACGCCTGAAATAAGCTCACTCGAACGGTCTTATCCGCCAAACCGTAATGGCAAAAGAGACCAGTTTTGTGTCTCTTCAAAAGATCAACCATTCATTCTTTGAAGAGATGAGATGAGCGGGAAGGGAGCAGACGAGAAGGGAAATGGCGCTGAGGTCCTGAGGAACCAAGTATCTCCCCCTACAGGAGGAAGAAAGGTTTAAGGGCTCTTGACATATTTGGGAGTGGAAGTGCTGGGCGATCCGAGCATTGGAATTTTTTTATGGCTGCAAAAAGAGGGCAAGATGCCATGTCATGTGGGTGTTAGATAACAAGTTATGGACTCAAAGAGGTTCATAGTGCCCATTCTTCTTAACTTCCTCTGCTATCTCTACTGGATACAAGCCCAGAGCACCAGATAGCGGCTAGTCCTTTTTAATTCCGGGCAATACTTCATAATAATGTTGTTGAACTCATAAATTTCTGTTCCCGTTCCCTTAAGAGTCGTGTGAATAGCTTTGACACTCTTAGCCATAATTTCCTCTTCAGCTTTTACAGTGATCGCCATTCATTAACTGAGTTCAATGTGACTGTAAAACTGCGTAATATACGGTACTACACGATGTACTTTGATCCATGACTCTGTTCTTACGATTCTTCGTAAATATTTAGGTTCAGAAGTATTTTTTTCACTATAATTTTCGATTATTCGAGCAGTTAAATTGTTTGAATAACATCAATTCCGTAAAGCAGCACCACTTTATATCAAGTGTGTTATCAAAAATCTTATTGATTTATGAATGCATATCGAGCGGAATTTAAAAAAACAATGGTCGTATCAAATGAAAGCTTCAGCGTGACATTTTAAAATAATATAGGACACATGTTCCGGAGAACGAGGGATCCTTCCTTGTGTATTAACGCTTTAGAATCGTCGGCGGTGATGTAAATGAAGGCCACAAGAAGCTAATACTAGTAAGCTTGTGGTATATTTGATTTTATACATTTACGATGAATTAGATCTAATTTTGAGGTGTCGTTAACTTTCTTTAAACTAGCCAATTTCAAAATAAGGAGACCTCCTTTAAAAAAATTCGTCTAAATGCTTTTGTAGCTCACAAAATATACGTGTCGCAGTTAGAAGTGTCAATAAAATATGAAAATTACACATTTTATGTAAATACAATGGTGAAAAGTTTATGAAAAAGTGAATACGTCATTGAAACTTTGTTTGACATAAAAGAATATTTTAAGCTATGTACTATGTAAAATTAGCTCGTACGCTTCCGCGGATGCAGTGTTGACTGTTCCTTTTTTCGGGATTCATTCCGCGATGTATGTTTTAAGAAAACAACAATACTTCGCTGGTCCTCCTGCCAGCTTCATCAGGTAACTGAACTGACTTCTTAGTCTTGCTCGTCTTTATATATATGAGTCTGGACTCCCATTGTAGCCGGAATTTAAATTTGAAAAAATTCGTCAACGGGCAATTAAAAATAATAATTACCGCATTTCTGCAATAGCCGAACACCATCTCCGCGGCCCCACTCATAATTTCAGCTTTGAGGAGACAAGATTAATAGCTAGGAAAATACGGTATTACCCAAGATTAATCAGGGAGGCTATAGAAATTGCGAAGAAACCGGAGAACGTCAACCGAGAATACGGTTACAAGTTGAGTAGCAGTCTAAAACGAATTTTTTCACATTTAAATTCCGGAAACAATGGGAGTCCAATCTCCAGTCAGCGAGACTACGAAGTCAGTTCAGTTAACCTGATGAAGCTGGCAGGAGGACCAGCGAAATATTGTTGTTTTCTTAAAACATACATCGCGGAATGAATCCCGAAAAAAGGAACAGTCAATGTACTATGTATTTTATTATAGCAAATAAGTTGTTTACATTTTTCTTTTCTTTTGTTGGAAGTAATCTAACCATCACCACGTGGGTAAATTTCCAAGCTTCTATACTGTAGTATGGTGGTAAAATAATGAGTAAATTTATTATTATTGGTGGATAATGTATTAGTGCAATTGCAGACATCTGTGAGAATCTTTTATGCCTTGTTTCCATTACGCTAGTTAGAACTGACAATGGGATTGGGTTTACATGTCTGCGTTCCAGGCGGGCAGTGGTAAGCGACGCAACGAATGGCCTGCTGGGAAAACTTGAGCCATGTAGAAAGTTGAATAACGAAATAAGTTTGTTTTGCTTGCACCTCAAAATCAAAATATACCTCTTCGGGGAATGAGGAGGCGGCTATAGTGTAACAGCGGACCAATGTCTTACGTTTTCACCCTAAAATCAATAGGCTGGATGTTACTATAGGTCTTGGGAAAATAAAGGTTCAGTAATTCATAACGCAAGTAAGCTTATGAGCAATATGAAAGTACAAGTATTCCACTGATTATCACTTATGTAGACTAAAAGAATTGAGAATGTTTTCGTAAAAGATAAGTGCAAAATTGCTCAAGAGAAAAGAATAATCGAATTAGACAGATAAGTTGTTATAAAGGCAGTCATGCCGAAAATTGAATTATGAAGTTTAACTGTCTCTGCTTGAATAGTGGTATCAGCTATGAATTTTATCTTGTTCCTTGTCATATTTTCAAGTATCAAATAACTCACAGCCCATGAGAGTGGGACATGGATGCTGATGTTAAATATTAAAAGCAGCTACCTTCCATAAATTTTGATATGGCTTAATTTTAATACACTGGCGAATTTGATTAGCGACTGGTCCAAATGAAACTATTTTATGGTACGTCGACAGAATTAGCTACGCTCTTTAGTCCTACCTTCATTCTTCCACTAGTTTTCTAGCTCATCTACTCTAGATAATGGATCAAATCATGTGAGGGAAGCAAGACATTATACTAAAGATAGTATGCGATATATCACATGGTAATATTTAAACTAATGTTCCCGCATATTCCCCAGGAAATGCTGCCTTCTCTCTGATTCCTGATCATCATTTACGGATAATATACTGGTTTGATTTCTTATTATCTACAAAGTACCCTTTAAATTTTCTTACTTCTTAAAATACCTTACCACACCAGCCAAGATTACATTTTCATACAAACAAATAATATTCAAAAGCTAATATAATTCCACAAATACTACAATTTTCCTATCTGGTTCTGCCATCCATGTTTTAAGCTCATAAGAGAGGTTGCATATTAATAAAACTTGCTTTTTCTCAGTTATCAACTATTTAAGCCGTGAAGTAAAATTAATTCGAACAGATATCGTTTGCTTCGCGCAGTGCAGAGCAAAGATTTCACCATTTTAGATTCTCTATACAAGAATAGTGCGTGACAAAGAATATTTTTAATAATTATGCCAGAAAGTGTGTAGAGAAGGATTACATGGTTTGTTGTAAGCATAAGTAGGATAACTAACAAGAAAACACATCAAAAGTTTCCGAGGGTTAATAGAAAAACTTCATAACTATTGCATTTCCCCAGTTTTCATCACTTATCTCTTCACTACTTTGTAATTGGTAGATTTACCCGTTAAAAAATCGATGTATATAATAATATAATGCATAAAAATTTACTTACTTACTTCCTCGGCACTACAGCCCGGTATGGGCTTTGGCCTCCCTCGAGGCCAAATAAAAATTTATTTCGATCAAAAAAATTGTTTTATCACATGAAAATTGGAAAATATGAGCGTATTTAGCATTTTATCTTCATAAAAGAAATTTTCTCAGAGGTCACACGTATGAAATACATTCCTCACTTGTTGACTACTTGTTTCCATTACCATTACTAACCCAACTTACCTGGTCACTAGGGTCAGCCAACCATGGTTAGAGATCCAACCACAGTTGGCGCTAACTGGCGTTTCCATTATTAATATTTTTAACCTGCGTCAGTGCTATTGTGCATGGAAACAAGGCATTACCGACGGTTTTCACCGAAACGGCTTTATATACTTTATTTCAACAAGTTCGATATTTTGAGAGACATTTGCGGCAAATGTGAGACAATTGTGAGCTCGACACCGAGCTATACCAGCGTTTCCTGTCGTTCTTGGGATTTCGGACGCCGCTTCCGTTAGCGTTGGGTTGTCGCTCGCCGTTGGGCCGCACTGGGGGCTGTTCTCGGGGAAGACCGGAGAATCCCACATTTTTCACTCGAATTGAAGCCATATATTTTTGTTTCGCGATAACAAAATACCCGTGCTGTATGAATAAGCGGACTTCTGTCACTTCGACATGATTTAGTGCTTTCCTTTCGCCTCACTTGAGTTTTATTTTACCTGTTCCTTCCTCGCGGGCGAATTTTTCGGATTTATAACCCAGTGGTTAGTCCTACTTTTAGATACAATTAAATGCTTGAATTTTTAGCTAAGGCAGCTACAGACGCCCGCTAATGTGATCAGCATATTTCTCCTCGATCATTACACGTCATAAAAAGGTTTGATACTCAATGAATAAGAATGGAAAAAAGTTTTCGGTGCAGATAAGCGTAGTATGGAGCAGAAAGCTGAACTTTCGAGAACTGTAATTGAGAATAGACGTCCGGCGTTTAAGACGTTGATGTGGAAGAGAATGGAGAAGGTGAGGCTAAATGGTTAGGATCGTGAGTAAATTTAAATATCAGTCCTCGTTTTACGGCATTTAGAGCCAATGAAATGTTATTGAATCTAAAACTCCGTACTGCATTCATATTTTGTTCACAGCTTTAATATTGGAGAAGCGTTAATACAGATTTTAGAGGACGGCTTCTACCGTCGCCGATGTAAAATATTTATGATACGATATGACTACGCTACGTCGGCTACGCTTATCACTACGTCGTTATTTCAGGACAGATTCTCATTCTGATGAAGTTCATTGTTCTAATCTTTGTAAAAGTACCCAATTACATAAGAATAAGGAATTTTTAGGGTCGATAACAGATAGTAGTACTTTCGTTCGCATAAAAAGCTCAGTAATGACCATCCGTTGCACATGACAAAACCGGACCTCCCACTTGACTTCTCCGTAGAGTTTAAACGAAGTCAACTCTCACTTAGTGCTAACCAGTCATTATGGAATTGAGTAGCGCAAATTATTCTGTGAAAAATGATTCACCCCACTTTTTGCTTCGAGCTTCGAGACACTTCGAGCGATTTGCGTTTATACACAGATTTGTGGGAAACTGCATGTGAGTACTTGTTAGCAATGCATATAGATTAAATTGATAAAAACTGTATGTAACCGATTTCATTTCTTGGCAATGTAATGCTTTTTTAACATGTAGCCTTATGACACTTGGCGTATATTTAGAAATTACGCGATTACATATGTACAGATTGTCCCCTCTACGTGGAATCATGCGTATCATATCACGATTCACGATTCATATCACGAAAGTTTTCTAATAAATATCGTGTTTAATACCGAATAAAAAACACATATTGGCACGTTATTTTCGCTTGAATTCCAAATTCCAGGCCATAAACCCAAGTCATCCCAACGTCTTCATTGAGAAGAAAATTTTCAAATATAATTCTTGTACTACTGGTAGCCCAATATATAAGGCTATTTCCAACGTATTAATAGATTAATAGACTCAGTGAAGTGTTGAGGAAGAATTTTTTTCGAATAAGCTAAAAAGGTATTAGAAATCTACTCTCAATGACTGAAAATTTGCACTCCAACCGCCTTAAGGAAATAGATCTTTGGTATACTTTCATTTGTCCAAGAAATACCTGTACCTTGTTTATTATGCTTATATGAAATTTTGGGCCAACAAAACTCGACTTTTCCCCGATGAAATTTAGCATGCGCACTTTCTCGATGAATTCCGTTGGGAACTTCACATGCCAGCTACGCTAACGGCTACGGACAGCGAAGTCGAGAATGACCCACTACTGCCCTTTAACTCAGGCGCCACATATTATAGTGGCCGTCCTCGAATCTGACACACTTACACCTTTTTGCCGTCACTTCAACCGCCGTAGATTTGTGAGTTTCGAGTCTTGAATGGTACTCGAAAGCGCATCGTTATGTAATTAGAACCCCTTGGTGGGAGAGGGATAGAGAACAAAGTCAGTTCTGCTTAGAAATGTGTACGCCGCTCGCAATTTATGGTGCCGAGGCCGTCCTGACCGCGTCTAAATTTACGCGCGGAAAAGGGGCGTGCTTCATGATGTCGAATGCACGGACCTTCTCCCACTTGTCATGTTCTCCAACCCACAGGATGAACACCAGTCCGCGCGCGAGGACTGGTTATCTCGCTCGTCGTCGGTGAAAGTCAGTTGGAACCGTGACTGAGAGTCACATTCATAGGCCTGTACGATTAAATGATTGAATAGAATAGTAATTACTCAACGGTACTAAATGGTTTAATTGTCGAATGCCTCGAATTAATGGCAAAAGGTAATTGCTGACTACGTTTCTAATACGATAATTGCCTTTTCTCGATCTTATCGGTGACAAATCTATTTTGTAACCGGTTACGATTATGAAAGATGAATAGTAATATCTACTACGCACTATTTTAAGTAAGAGTGGCGCAAATATTTACAAAAATTGCTTAGTAACAATATTACCTCTACTTTTATACAAGTGTTACTTGCTGTTAAACATTAAATTAACTTTTAATAATTAAAAATAATAAATTCATAGAATAAATTATATAATAATCCAATATTTTAGTGGTTAACATACCATTAGATAAAATTTAGGTCTCAGAGTGAACCATGAAATATGAGCGCTTTCCAGTCCCTGTCTTAAGGGTCTCTTGCGCGTAGGTACTGACAGCGCTGACTGAAGGATTGTTGGGAAAGTCTGAACCACTTGCGTCACCATCCGAGCATATCATCACGGAAAACCGCTCGGGCAGCTCGTCGAAACGGACTAATAACTGAGGTTATCTTACCATCATGACGGCTGTTACTTAGCTCTGCGATATGAGAAGGCTTAAAATATCTCCCATGTTTACGATTTTTCAATTCAGATATAAGATACTGTAAAAATATACTCTATATCTTACCGATTTCCCGGTGGTTTATTCATACATCGGGATTGAATTGAATACTTGGAATACAGATCTTCCTAGGCAAAGGACTGTTTTTTATGTCCTAGAAATTTCAAGTTGATGACATAAATTTTTAACCAAAAGTCTAAGGTCGGAAATCGTAACGAATTCGACCGGTTTGCCGGTGTAATGAATGGTCTAAAGGCGGATTTAGATATGGAATGAATATGGAATGGATATGGAATGGATATGGAATGTAGCCATGGAAGTCGCTTGCAAGCGACACTTCAATGTAGTCACACACTTCCATGGCAGTAGGGGTCAATAGAGGTGGTAATCGACCGCAGTTGCTACTTGCAAGGAAAATAGACTGGTTTCTATTTTGCCTGGCAGTAGCATATTGATTCTGCGAAAAAATCGCATCGCATCCGGTGGAATCATGGTCACATGACAGTTAACGTAAGTTAATAATTAAAACTACAAATAGCATAGTAGGAGGAGAACTTGTGGCTGATGTAAATATTCATTTGTGCTTGAAAATATTTTAAATAATAAAGTACCCCTAAGGTAAGCTCCATGACTTATCTCTTATCAGGTAACAAGTATTATTGTCATAATTAACACACTTGAGTCGAAATAATAACGCATAATTATTGTAATTCATACAAATTTATTAAACCAACGAGAGGATCGGGCTGGTGTGGTGGCTAGAGTACTGGCTAACCATACGGACGGCCAGGGTTCAAACCCCTGCAGAGGAGGATGTTTTTCCGAGGAAACCCGATCCCTACTTGAGTGTCTTGTGGAGGGCACTTCAAGTATAGTACTTCGTCTGTCGAATGAGACGTCAAACCGTGGTCCCTTGGGCGCCTTTCGTTAAGAGCAGGCTTATGCCGACGCCGGGTTTCTCTCCACTCTTCCTCCCTTACCTGTCCCCTATGGCGCAAATGACCTTGGCCGTCGGTCGCCTCCCTAAATATCCAATCCAATAAAACCGAGGAATGCCTATTAGACTCAAACATCGATATACGAACGCTATTATTGCCAAATTTTAGCGATTTTCGTAATTACCACACTCATTGTTTACTTCCGTCATCCATTTGTTTGGAAAAAGCCGGAAGTTATGTGTAAGCAAAACGATTCCCTGTTATTGGCGATACAGCTCGAGATATCGCTACACTCGCTAAACTCGCTACTTCCACAGGAATCAACTTTCATGTGTTATCCCGCCTTTGAGGCTGCCTGCGTACAGTAAGTCCCCGATTTACGTCTGAAATGCGTGTTGAAGAAGAGCGACGTAAGTCGAAACAACGTAAAACGGATCCAGATATTCGTGACCACTTTTATCGCGTGATAAACCTAGGCGTTAATTTCAAAATTAGCTTCTTGCCTTTATCCAAGAATAAATAGCTATTTCAGATAGGATGATTATGTCTCAGTTATCAATAAACGCAAGCAAATGCACATACGGTCTATTTCATTAGCATTAAACAGGGAAAAATTTTCCGACGACCCTTGTCAGCATGGACGTAACATCTAATCAGACGCAAATCGAAACAACGCATACTAAGAACTTATTGTAGTCGAATGGAAGCATTGGCATTCACCCATACTCGTGTATTCATCGAGGTATTCGTATGACTACTCAATTAAGGTACTTGTATTCCGTGGAAGTCATCCAGGTATTCGAGCCAGCACTGATGGCTCGCAGGGTAGAATGAAAATGTACCTAGAAGAGGACACAGTCGATAGCATCGTACAGCATAACACAGTATAGCTTATACTGTATAATTTAATTCTTTCCGAGGACAATGATCGCTAATCATTTTCTTATCTTATTCCCCATTCCCCTCCATATTCCCATTCGAAGTAGCGCCTCCTCCTCCTATTCACCCCCTCCCCCTCTTGCGCAACAATCTCTCCTCTATCGTATCTCTAAAAAAAAAGCCTCTTATCAGTCATGACTCTCACCACGAGTTTAATGCGTTTTTCCGTATGCAAGTGCGTTCACGTTGGCCGATCGGACCGAAATTTCGCCGGGTGATTAAGTGATCAAAGTTGTGACCTGATATGGATAGAGCATCGAAAAATGGCGGAAGAAGGTAAGTAATGCTGTGGAGGCAGCGATACTTGGTGGCAGTCGCTTGCGAGAAGCGTGACGTCAAGGAAGGGAAGGTTAGTGTGATATAGGTCGGCTAAGCAGTGGAGTGGAGAGGGCAACACTTGACAGGAGAGATTACCAACATAACTGCGTTTAACTTGAGAGAGTGAGTAAGCATCAGCATTGAGGTTCAAGACAATGTTAACGTTTCAAAGCGAAGCTGCATCAAAATATGCCGATATTGTTGGAAATCCACCGGAAAACCCCTTTGAAACAAATGATGAAGAGCCATAGATAGCTAGTAAGTGGCGAATAAGAGTTTTTTGAGAGTATTTTGATGTTGGCAACGTTAGTTTGCCGTACGTGGATGGGGAACCCTGGTAGTCAAGCGTGGAAGTTTCATTCCTCTCCCATGTGGAACTTATTTGTAGGAAATGGATCCTTCTAGTAAAAAAGCCCCTTGCGCTATTGCCACCATGTTTCACTCCCACTATGCCCGATTATTTTCTTAACGTTATGGCACCGCGATAAATTGCCAAACATCGTTATCTTCAAAGGGGAAATCAGCAACGAATACGAGCATATCGCGCGTCTACTTGAACTTTTTTCCCCCCTTAAAAATAATGAGTCAGCCCGTTTCAATGGTTACCACCGATAAGCAGACACGCATCTATAGATTTTCACGTGGTGAGCGGCCTGTGACTCAGACTTGGTTAAGCCACGTGTTTACGTAGCATTTATAACTAATGTTGTCTTTATTTTAAAATATCAAAAATTTTTGATAAACAGTGGTGAGGAAGGTGGTATATCATTCTCTCAAGAAATACGCATTATTCCTTGTATTAAAATATGTTAAAATAGTCACGATACGACACAATAACTCTCAACATAAGCATTTGAAGGTGCAACGTGAAATTTTGTCGGCGCAAGAAAAGCATGTGTGCATACGAATGGTTCGTTGGCACTGACAAATCATTTATTTGATGTTATACGGAAGAAAAACCTCTTCTGTGTATAATTTGTCATCTAGAGTATAGTTTTTGGATGCTCAGGCGGAATAATATTAATACTAAAATGAAGACTTCCGTGGCAGACGACAACTTGTATGGGTCTGAAACCCTTCATGGCCAACTATTTTTTTCTAAAATATGATTTGTCATCGTTTTATTTTTCCACTTATATTATTCTTAGAGAAGTAGCTTAGAGTGGTGCCTGGAGTGGCGGCTTCTCTTCCCGAGGGCCCAGGTTCAAATTCAATCAATGGTATAGATTCTTCTCAGTGAAATCCCGATGGCTGCTTGAATACTCTGTGAGTTAGAGTTCATAATTCATGGCGTTATCCGTCGTATGGAATTTCCAACTATGGACTTCTTAGCGCCCTTTGTTGGAAGAAGGCTTGGGCAGACGCCAGCCGTTTTTCTACACCCATTCATCTTAATAATCATTTTCTTACCAACCCTACCCGCCTCCCCTAAATGGCAAAAATGACCCCAGTTGTCGTTCACACTCCCATGTAAACGAAAGTTCAGTATTCTTTCAGCGCCAACGTTCCATGTCCGATTATTTACCGCTTTAATCAAAGCCAGTCGAACGAAAGGAATCGTATCTTTTCTCATGGTCTCTTGACGGGTTCATGAACTCAGTAGATTCCTTGAATGGCTACACCGAAACGTTTCCGCTTCAATTTCTGAGAATTATTTTGAGTGCAGGAAAACTTTCGTCAAACTTCCTCATCCGTTTGGGATTGATGTGACGCCTTAAAAATAAACTCCTCAGTCTTGTCCCCGCCCGGTCCGAATGCAAGCCAGCTCTCACACTCAGCGATCTTGATGCCCTTGACACGTGGTGCGCTAATTTTTTTCAAACTAGTTGTATTGCCTCTTGAATTTTTACCCACCTTTGGATGGAATTTATTCAGCTTGCGCATATCGCTGTCCAACACTGTGTGAGTGTGTTATGAGTCCTACGTTAGGTTGTCAGAAAAGAAGCTTTTCGGTATTTGTGTATTTCGGGTCTCTCCTTCGGAAAATTATATGGGTCAAGCTCGAAAGCGTATACCTGTGCAAACCTTAGTCAACCACTGTAAGTATTTTACGAGTCCTTCGCTTGATGATTGAAAAAAGCTTATTGCCTACCTTAGCAGCTTATAGCATTCTCAGTATATGTTAGCGAAAATTATAGGGTAAGCTGTTAGCTCTAATATGTATTACTATTCATGACGGCTTATCTCCCATCGGATGGTTATATTTCTGCA
Organism: Ceriagrion tenellum; assembly: GCA_963169105.1. Lineage (NCBI taxonomy): Eukaryota > Metazoa > Arthropoda > Insecta > Odonata > Coenagrionidae > Ceriagrion > Ceriagrion tenellum. The sequence goes on along the minus strand of OY720632.1, from coordinate 102,565,759 downwards.
GGTGAATTAAGGGAGAAAACATATGCGCTGAGCGAGTTAATTTTTGGAATGTCCATTTATTTCCACCGCTTATGCGACTCTTTTAATGGAAACCAGCGACCGTATGATTCTGCATTACATACCTGAAACCACAGATGATATCACCTTTTCATCAATCCAGCAAATCCCTCACATCTCCGGTTATGGCATGTCTCATCTTTTTCCGTGTTTAAACAAATCGCAGCGGCTGTAACAACGGTGATAATTCTGAAATGAGCGGTAAAACACCACTATAGTGTGTTGTAATCTGAGCTATTTTAATTAACTGAGGAGAATATAGAAATCGAGCGCTCTGAAAACAAGCTTGAAACTTATCCGTGCAATTCAGTTTAAATATCGTTGCCTAAAGTGTATTTCAGCGTATTTAAAAGTCGTATAGCAAAATACTCTCCGTTAAAGTCCAAGGTAATTCTCCTTGATTTCTATTATTTAGCCCGGGAATTTATTTTGGGCTGAAACTTTCTCTCGAAAAAATCTCGACATTTATAAGATCTAGCCCAATAAATATTTTGATTCTCAAAACCTTAAAGATATGGCGTGTCATCAAAACATTTTGAGCCATTTCCGAGACATATTTTGCGTATATATAGCCGGTTGCAGAAACTATATTGGTTATATATGCATTCAAATGAGTTAAAAGTTCTTCAAGTCGAAGCGCTATTTAAATATGCGTTGCGGAAACATTTCACATATGTTTCGGTTTCATAAATGACCTCGTATCTTACTTAGCTTGACGAATTAGACTTTAATACTTTAGGAGTTCCACACGTAGTCAAGATGATTGTTTACTAATGAGTGAAAATATCACAATTTATCCGCTTATTCCTCTATCATCTTTCCGAAACCCCAATGATCTCAGTGGATATCACTCTTTTCTATCGGACGAATTGGATTGCCTTTACACGTGATACGTTACATAAAACATAATTATCTCCATGATGTAGAAATTGTCCCCTCGTCGTTGATAATCTCGGTTAAAACTAACTAAAGATGCCATTCTGATGCGGAGAACTACACGAAAGAAAACACAATAACTTCGTGATAATTCGACATGCTTGTCTCGGGTCTAATCACCACTCGTTTGTTCAAACTGTGTAAATTATGACGTAAATGTAGTGAAATTTGTGAGAATTAGCTTTTGAAAATTATCATTGCGCTATGAATAAACATGTTGATATTTTTCGTCAGTGGACTCAAAACTGATAATTTTAAGTTTTACTATTACAATTCCTTATATATCATACTATCTCTATCATTCGGAGAATATTTACAGCATAGTAAATCTGTCTATCTTTAGACATCAACTATAATAAATAAATTAATACAACCACTTTTATCGACATCTGAAATCATAGTGCTATGAATCATTTAAAAAACTTTGTTGTTATTTTCATGAGATTTGAACGTTTCCAGTACCTACAAAGAATAAAAGGATTTTTTAAATGTATAAAATTAGGTATATAAAGTATCTTGTGATATCACTGGTGTTGGTAAGTTCTGGAAACGTTGTCAATTCATGAAAAGTTCTGATTAAATAAAATTACAAGGAAAACAATCAATATCAATTGTTGAAGCAAGTTAAAAAATAAATAAGCTCATACATTTTCGAAAAAGCAATGCTTCCGATCATCAAACGAGGGTATTACTTACTTTCTGAGTGTTATTTAATTATGTATCATATCCAATGCAAACTACTAATTTATTTAAGATGTTAATGCATTTTAGCGGAAAAGAGGTGGAGTAAGTATAACACGTGGATACTGATTTTGTGAATTGACTTATTTACATATTAATATATTGGATATGTAAACCGATGATTAATTAGCCTACATATTTGTGAGAGGAAATGTTTGATACTTAAAAATTTTGTATTATTTGGAAGATCTCTGGTACATTCAGCCGTTCGAAAACAGTGAAAACAAGAGTTAACGCCGGGGGAAATGTTTCGGCCACTTTCACTTGGAACTGGGCCATGTATTGCCTCAAACCTACGAAGTCGAATGATAAAAATACCAAATCCGAGATAATATTTTAATGTTGCCGTTAAATTTATTGACCAATGGGTTGCTTTAATATTACTTACGAATAGTAGGTACTCTGAGATCGCTTTACATAGGTAAACAAAATAGGTTAATTTTGAACTTTTCTTGCTTTAAAAATTCTAATTCTTTTAATTATATGGAGCTTCAAATATACCTATGAAATAAGTCATTCTTGGCTCTCTATCATATGATCAGGTCATGGAATTACAGCGCCGACGGAATTGTTAGAATATTTTAATAAGGGTCGCGTTAGAATCTGATCTATATTTTGGCAATCGCGTTACATTAACCACTGCACATATATAATGCTTCGAAATTGTTGATGCTCTTGCATATGAAAATAATAAGTATGAATATATGAATCATACTAGCATACTAGCTATAAATATAAGTGAAAATAGGACTTTCCTCCAGCGCGTGGGAAAAAAATGTGGAATTTGTAAAACCATAATACATGCAAAACTTGAGAATAGGCAACTCTAGATTAAAAATAATCATTTTTGAGAAAGATCATAATTGGTAACCAGTAGGTTAATAGGATAGCAGGAGACATGGAAGCGATAAAAGTAAAGGAAGACATCATGCAGGATACAGTTTGAGCAAGAAGATATACTGATATTCAGAAGCGATAACTAAGGTGTAGGTCTTATTTTTCTTGGTCGTTAGATATCAAGTCATAGTCGAAAGATGAAGAATGAAAACATTTTAAGGCTGCTGGAGAGATATGTATGGGTCAATGAGTGCATATTTTGAACAATTTTCCAGGGTGCCAGGATATCTAGGACAAAATCCATCAAAATATATGAGTTTTTGCTGTGGTGCTCACAGTGAATGGAATTATGCAAACGATGCAAGAATTATATTTTACCTTTTTGCCTCAATCAGAATATATTATTAATTTTGCAATAAATGATTTTTGACGCAACATTCTGAACTCTAGAGAACATTATTCTTTAATTGTGAAATGAAAGCTGTAACTTAGTAATTCCACATAAACTTTATTAATGACCTAGGTTTCGACTTATGAAGTCATTAACAGATCATCAGTCATCTGATTATGACTTCATCAGTCGAAACTGAGGTTGTAAATAAAGTTTATGTGGAATTACTATGTTATAGCTTTCATTTCACAATTTTAAGCAAGTTCCACAAATTTTCGCCTGACACAACCAGTCTGATTATTCATAAACATATTTTTTTGAGTATTGGACTCACTGTTACGGCTTTACATCACTTAGCAAACATTTAAATAATAATAATGTATTTTTTTGTGTTTAGAAGAAAATTTGTTCATATATAATCGTATTATTAGTTACGAAACATCCCTCATTTTCCTTAAATTTACACGTTAAATTAGCATTGAATTGCCAAAAAATAAAACTATATCGATAACGTGCAACTTTTTCATATTTAACTCCGTACATCTTCGAAAATAACCCCTATGTAAAGTTTATAGCAAATATGTCATAGAAAGGAACCTTAGCCGTCCACTTTAATTTGCGATTCATACCCGCGCGATGGTTCTCCTCGCACGCTTAATTTCCCACTCTTTTCTACAGTCTTTGAGAACGATGGACGCTAAGGCAGAGAGTGTAAGACTTCGGGAGTGAATGCGACAGCGAAAGTGTGCGTGTTCGGAGCAAGCCGCAGCCTCCCGTGTCTTCTAGTTCTCTTTGGATTGAAAGCGAAAGTAGGTAGTGGACGGACGGGGCAGCGGGCGAGTGGGGCAGGAGCGGGGCGGGCGGTCAGGTGGATATGTCGGCGAAGGTCGGCGCTCGAAAGTAGTGCCAAGGGCAGCGACGCGATTTCCCAGACCGACATAGATTGAGATGCCGCCCGTTTTCACTCTCTTTGTCTCTCGAGAAGAGAGGGAAAGAAGAAAACCTTTAATACACTTGAGAGAGATAAGGACTCGCCGTCTCTATCTTTGTGACGTGGTGACGTATACCAGCACTTGCAGTAAGGAAGGAGGGGTCCATGTTGATAATAATGCGAAGTAGGGGCAAACACCATTTTGAATATCAGGACCCCTCAAAGCGGAACATCGAGCGACGGCGCGACATTTTCGCAGGACGAAGATTAGGAGAGTATATAATAAATTCTCAGGCTTCACTTAGTGGAACAACGTTGCGATGGTTTGTAAATAAATTCACTTTGTAATATTTCACGATGGTTTTTGTCATTCCGACAGGTTTCGACTCAAGTTAAGTCCTTGATGATGACTTAACTTGAGTATAAACCTGGTTCGGAATAATAAAAACCATTGTGGAATATTACAAAGTGAATTTATTTACAAACCATTGAAAATGAGGGGGTTTTAAAACTCTATGATTAATTTATTACTAAAACGCCCGCACTCGCAGAAAGTTTTTTGTCGTAGCATCAACCGTTGCAGAAAGATAGAACACATTGTGCTTTGGGGTCTGGACCAAATTGGTGTGTTTAGACAGATAATGGGTGCGATATCGTTAGAGGCCGTAATTAATAAATATTTACCTTTTCTATCTGTTGAAAGAATGCATGACCCTCAGTTATTTTATGTTTTAAAATTACAAACGTATTTATTTTAAAAGTTGTTCAAACTGAAGATTAAATGAATTTAACATTCTTCATGAAAAAATATATAGCTTACTCTTTCAGTGGCACTTCTTAAAAATAAATGAAAAATAACTGAGGCGCCGGCCGTCATGAACCCCCTTCTTGGCTACGTCACTGCCGTAACAGAGATATTTTTTTGATTAATCCCCTTCTTATTCTCTTTCCAACAGATATTTTCTTTATTATATTTCAGAAAAAACTAGAGACAAATTACAGTTAAATTGTAAAAAATTAGTGGATTCTTGATAGTGGATTTCGTGCACTTATTGCACGTACTGCACACTGCACGTGCCGAGAACTTATAAAACAGTGTTTTTCAATGAATGTAAAAAAGGTTGTATTTGATGCAAAACTCTTTACTTCCCATTTAACATTCTATTTACTTAAATAGACAGTAAATGTATAAGCTTTGGGAAGTATATCAGCCACTAACGCTAATCATTACAATCTATGAATGAAAGTGGTAGAGGATAATCATAGCATAGCATTTGCATAATCGCCAACAGTTGAAATATTGTAATAAAGGAATAAATAATAAAAACGTTGAACAGTTCCAGTATGTTGTAATGTCGTCTCAATTAAATGCTTTCTATAGCTTCATTTTCAAGGCACACAGGGACTTGTCTGTCTTAAAAATGACGCTATAGACTTCGAAACCGGTTGACAGCGTTAAAACATAGTGGAACTGTACACCGTTTTTATTATGACTAATTCCTTTCGTCGTTCCACAACGAAGCGCCACAATCAATGGATTTATTGTAATAAAGCCACTTAAAGCTGAAAGACATATATTATTAAGGTATCCTGTAAGCCAACAATTGAACAGTGTAATGGAAATACTTGCTAGTTTGCTTCTCAATAGTACGACTCGGACGGATAACAATTATATACGCACAATATTTCACCAGTGAGTGTTCGTTCTACATTTAATACTAAACGGTGATTCCAGTGGAGTATCCGGTTGGCTAAAATCTTCATTATATTCATTAAAAGTTACACAATAACTAGTAAGTATACATATTACCATGTTTACAAAGAAAAAAAATATTATCTTTCTAAAAAAATATATTGTGTGAGCACTATTGATCTACGAGCACCCATTTTTCGTGAAGATATTGTTTGGTAAAGCACATTTTATTCGGGCTCCTGCCTGTCTTACTTAACCTCGCTTGCAAATTTCTACAGTGTGAAGTTTCCTAATGACACGCGCGTGGCTTTTTTTTAGCATTCCTTTCCTGAAACTTTATCGTGTTTTCGCCACATAATCCATTCCTCTCTCGCGCCCTTCATCCAAAGCCCCTCGGGCGAAAATTGCCGATACCTGCCGTTCCTCATCTTTCCCACCTGGAGCGTAATTCAAATCAGTGTGCCTCTCTCCCGCTTTGCTTGCCTTCGGTTAAACCCTGAAAAGGGCTTCTCCTCAAATTAATTAAGGTACGGCAGAAGTGTAAGCGAAAGGTGAAGGTACCGTTTGCCTTTGAATATTCAACGCTTCGTGATCGAATTTGATACCGTGAAGGGGTTAAATAGTCGATGAGAAACTTTTGTTTACTTAATATCATCCCTGCTTGGAATTTGCCACGTGCTCATGCCTCTGGCTCGAGGCATATTCGACGGTTTAATGGCATGGCATGACAATGAAAATCCGTGAGATAAAATCATAGTGTTCCTTAAAAATTGACCCCGTCAACATGAGTTATAGCATCCATAGTTAAAGGAATTTAGGTGTTAGAATTAACGTTTTTAATGATTTCTTTTATATACGTTAAGCCTATATTATATATGATCTAATATATATTGGACCAAATAAGGAAGGCAGTACATAGTGAAAGATAACAGGAGGTAAGGGAACTAGCATTACTGCGGTTAGTATCCTGAATAGTAAGATTATTTTTTTTCTGCTGCTACTGGTGACATAGCGCCTCCAGTCTTATGAAGGTTTTCTTTGGAAACTAATCTCAGCTAGAGCTCATCATCATTGGTCGCTCAATCCTAAGATTGGTTGACTGCAGCCCTCCACCCTTCCCTATCTACTTCTTACCTATCTAGAGATCATTAATTAAATTTAAATAGTAGATAGGTCAGGGTGGAGCCTGCAGTCAACCAATCTTAGGATTGAACAACTAATAATGATGATTATAGGCGGAATGAAGATATATGAGTTATTCCACTGTGGTTCGCTAGCCTTGGTTTACGGTGGTGTACTATAAATAATATTTCATCTTTATTTTAAGCTCATAAAGTACTTCGATGAAACGGACGGTTTTCTCCAAGCCCATGATCATTAGTTCAATACCTGCAATTAGAGTGCTCATTTAACTGAACTTATCTTTAATTTTGGTAGGTTTATGGATCATAAGCTGAAATGGCTTACTGCTACTGAAGTAACACTCTAAGTATTAACTAGTCAAAAGTCCGGCGAGGCGGCGAAATTTACTGAAAGGGAGGAAAATACCCTGCTAAATAATGAAATTTATCCAGTAATTTACGGTATACCGCCAACTAGTCACTTAGGAATAGCAAAGACCAATAATCATGTACACAATTTTTTTAATTTACGAGACCCTCTGTGGAAAATTTGTACTCTCGAATATTTGGTTTACCAGATTCTTACATTTAAAGCCATATAATCCAATGAATTAGAGATTACAGGTTATAAATAGACTAGATATTATAAAATATATTTCAGAAGTATATCCATACTTTGATGATTAAGGGGATTGTATAATAAAAAAATAGTAACGTCAGTGCACCTATGTAGAATATTAAAATTAATAAATGAGTTTATACTGAATGTGATTACAATCCGTGGCTGACGATTGGCGGTTTTTAAGGAAATCACCCCGCTTAAAATTTTGGAATTGCAAATATCTAACGGGGATTCTAGTAGCATCTTGGGAAGCTGCTGACCTCGAAGTCCGCACCAACTCGATGAGAGAATTTCTTCGGCGTCGGTGGATATCGAAATATTGACTTGGCGCACCTGCACTCTGTTTGAGTAAAAAATAATGAACGCCCAGGCCTTTGGTGTCGGTGATGACTCACCCCCTGCCGCAGCTCCTTGAGATGGCACGCAGGGTTAGATGTAGATGTAGACGTGAAAAGAAGATGAAGACAAAACGGATTGAAGCGGCGGATAATTGCGTCTATCCAAACCTAACTCCTCCCAGCCAAGCCACGCCGTGCACAATGCATCAAACTGCGGATTGCGTTCTCTTGACCTGGATACGGCGGCGGCGGGCAGGCACGCGCGCCCATCTTGTGAGACAGAGAGCCCCGCCCCCTCCCTAGACCCTTGCCTCACTTCCCCCCTTCCTTTCCCCCCCCCCCATCCTTCGTATCTAGGGCTCCGCGATGAACACTCATTTCGTATATCGCTCGACATTGCATGAATATACCTATAATCTAGCTTAATGTATTGGAGCTGTATCGATCGTGGCCATCTGGTTATTGACGAACATTCCTGTGAGGCTGAGTTTGAACCGTTTCTAATTGTTCTGATCACCTAGCTAGGGGGGGGACCAGATGCAATCACGGATGTCTGGTGAGTTCGGCGTATTTAAACCACTGTTAAAAGTCTCACGCAGCCTTTCCTGTCGAGTTTTCCTCTCTTTTATATTGTTGGCCAAGTTAAAGATTTAAGACGCAATAAACAGCATACCAGACCTCTAAGGATGTGGAAATCGGAGAAGATAACCTTTGGTGAGCATAGAATCAACATGGACCGCAGGATCATCTGGGATAGTACTTAATTGTTTTGTCACACAAAAAGATATCGGGATTACCTTACGAAAGAAGCCATTGAGATCCAACTCAATAGATGAAGCTGCAACCGGGATATAGGATTTTAACTAAACACAACATGATAGTCCATTTAATTGAACTAAAACTAAACACTACATAATAGCCCATTCTACTAAAAATATTTTAGATATATAAACAATTTTTCTTTATATGTGTTAGAAATATGCCTAGCTAATATATATCAGAACCTCTCATCACTACGCAAAATACAAAGAAAACTATGATAGCTTAAAGTGGGGCCATCGGATTATTAGTGCCCCTGGCAGTACTATTTTACAAATAAAATATCTTAAACGTACAGATAAGCATGTGAAAAAGTATTTTGTATGCATCATTGGGCGTAGAAAAAACTATTCTATCTCATGAATCCCATTTTGTTTTTTAATAGATTCACCCTGCTTGAAGATACAAATCCCTAAACTAAACGGAGACGGTTTTTTAACGGACGGTAGGTGCGGTGAAATAAACGCGGGAAATCACCAGGGGAGGAGAGCAACAATAAGCCAATCAGCAGTAACCTGAGCCCCGATACAGAGTAGATGATCCAGTCAAATTTGGGTTTATGTGTCGGTCAATTTCAACGAAAAGTCATCATATATCCCGTTGAAGATGAGTGAGAGGTCTGTAGAAACGTTGGATTAAACGAAAGTATTGATCAAGTGTGGCAAGTATGACTGACTCTTAAGATACTGACAATTTCTTGAATGTCAATTCATTCAAATACAAGGTGCTCTGAGAAAAAAGTGCTCTCCACTTAATTCGAATACGGCCTTCCCACGCCTATTTTCTCGAACATTTTAGCTGATATTACATATTGATGTCGATATTCACTGGGAGAATCCCGGAGCGAACTTTTTTTCTAAAATAATTAAGCGCCTATTTTGTCGAAAACTTTGCAATAAAGGAAAACTCACAAGTAATTCAATAGGATACTTATCGTTTTGTTTATTGGCTACGATTAGGGTCTAAACATCAAGTAAAAGGGCTATCCGGTGGTTCAATGGTAAAATGTTTCGAGTATCATTTCAGGTTCTGGTTATCACAGAAAAACTTGTCCACTATCTGATTTGAACGAAAAATTGCTACCCTTTCATGCTTCATTCCTCGCATATTCCACTTGAAGTTAGGTGGCTTTTAATTGGAAAATTGGATAAACATGGAGAGTAGACAAAATTAGAGGAATCAAATAAAAATAAAATAAAGGATTCTAATCACCTTCCTTTTAGTGGTTAGCCAATTACTACCAAAATATGAGTCGAAATATGGTGATTCAATGCATATGGAAGCTAAGTATCCTCCTATGACTTGAAAAGTGTTCACTTAAAACATATTCGTGGATTAATCTGCATTTTGGTTACCCTTTTTAAGTGTACTGCCGGTAAAAAGGTAGATGTTTTTGTAATTCAGAGAATCTCCTCCCGGTTTTCTACACATTCTGGATCATATTTACCTCTAATAGGTATTTTCTTTTTTACCTCAGCGTACGATCTACCCTTCTTCATCCTGCATATGAAATCTATTCTCTTTCTTCCTCTTCCCCGCTTGCCCAACATCCTATCCTCGATCACACTCTTGAGCAACCCTTCGTCCACTATTAGTTTCTCCAGCCACTTACCCTACCTATCCCGGATTTCATTCAGAATGTAGTAAATGTTTTCACTCATGCGTCTTAAGAACTTCATCTGTGTGGTTCATACACACCAAAATCCAGAACCGCTCCTTCTTATATGACGTGGCGGGTTGTGCGATCGGAAATTGTTCGAGCTGTTCGAGTACTCCCCCATCTCGCCCCCCCCCCCCCCGGTGAGCTATAAGTCGCGCGATCGCGTCCGGTTGTGGGATTGGCTGTCGTTGCTTGCCCCTAGGATCAAGATCTTAGGTTGATTGAATGCGGCTGTTAGTCGTTAACGGCCTTTGATGGGTGTTCTGTCGCAAAATTGTGAGTTAAAACAGAATATTGAATTCTACCTTCTTGTTTGAGCGATTGTTGAAAAAGTATTACTTTCAATGATGCAATCCTTAGCTATTGGTGAATCGGATTTATATAAGAAATATGCAGATAGATCCACAATTTTTATATTTATTACTTCGATACATTTTTGCACGTGCGGTGCCATCATTGAAGTAACGCATTTTCAATCCTGTAGTTAATTGTTGATAACTCAAAAACTGAAATGATTGAAAGCCTAAATGTAATTATCATTCAGATTACTGGTAGTATTTGACTTTTATTAACCAATTTTTTGCGGTACCAGAGTTTAAATCAGTTAACAAAACGTAATGTAACTTTTACAGTCACAATATTTTTCTGGCGTAGATGTGTGCAGGGATTTGATCTAGTACGAAAATAAACGTAAAGTTTCGTGTCGGATCGGCACAATACTTTATCCATAGAATTTCGCACCGGTGCGATACTTCACTCTTTCTAAAACGTTTCGCACCAGTACGTCACTTTATTCTTTCGATGGGGCTGCGGATCTGACCTGTACTTCAACATTACTTAACGGCATTTTTTTGCTTTGGGCTACCACAGTGGGGACTTGGGTTTTGAAAGTTTCTCTTGTAATAAGAGTCAGAGAGACTTCACTCCATTCGCATTCGCGTGGAGTGAATTCATTCTGACTTATTTGAAAGCACTTGCAAGAATGCTGCACCGTTTTCAAAGCATGTGTTCAAATTGGTGCCACCGTTAATTCAATGCCATACACCGTGACTTTAAAAGTCGAAACCCGATTAAAAATATCATGCAGTCTTTTGTATTTTATTTTTTAAAACAAATTTATGATTATTTTTACACATAGCACTGTGCTTAAATGAAAAACCTTTAATATTGTGTCTAGGTCTGCTTGCCATTGGATCATTGGTGACCAAGATATTTATTCTCAAACTCGGTTATCTCTACTTGTTGCATGGACAGTCAACGCATTTCACGCTCCATCTCGAGATTGCATCTTTGCTGACCGGATCTTTAGCCTTGGCAAGTGGCTCGCTCACCCAATAAACCAAGGTCGCGGGTTCGAGTCCTGCTTCTGTCATGCTCGTATCTTTTGTGGCGTGAAAGGTCGCATTGGGGCCCCTATAAGTCGCCTTTCAATGACGATATTTATTTCGAGAATTGATCATCAATAGGCAAATAAATAGATTTTCAAAATTATAATAGATTATATCCATATCCTTTATACCTTTTTACAATCGCTATGATGACTCAGGATAATGTATCTCACAGCATGTGATTAAGGATTAGACCAAGAAAGTCTTGGGTGCATGTGGAGTGAGAAATTCTAAAGAGATGGACCATAAGGGATCTGTAATAGTTTGATTGAAATATCATTTCACCTAGAAATTGGTGAATTTGGTCCCATATAAAAAAAATATCTCACCTACTCAAATATATGCAAATATTAGCCACTTATCGCACTAATTTTTGAGAATTTTGACAAAAATATCTACCATTTTACGTATTGTAATTGGTACGTGCATGAGCTCCAGAGAGACCTTATTTTAGAAACATAGAAATACGAACGCATAGATCTCGTCATGAAAATAACAGTGTGTATTTTTCATGTTTTCTCAACTGTTTTCGAAAATAAACCGTATAGTTTCCGCACTAATTTTTTAAGATCGTGAAAAATCTTCCGTTGTGAAGGAGTTTTAAACGTACCGCACGAAAAAATACGAGTCAACCTAAATACTTGTATAGATATTTTTATGTAATTAATTAGAATATCAGTCGTATAACAGTATATTTTTGCACCTTTACTAATGGAATATTTAATTCATGCTTCCTACTGCTGCTGAAATTAAAACGTAGCGTTCGAACATGGTCTCCATTGTGAATAGGGAACGCCCATGTTACAGCTTCTTGCATTGGCCACCATATCAAGCGCCCTCTCCACCTACCACAATGATGATAATAGAAAACTAACAGCTGCATTAGAATCACATCTAGATTCACGTGCATCTCGATATTTTCGATAGCATTGCCTGTCCAGTTCGGCGAATACATCGAACATTTCTTATCTTCATCCACCAAGGTCCCGATTCCTGTCCCACATCTCTGCTACCTCTTTTACTCTCTTCCCCGCTTCCGAATCCCTTCCTCTTCTTGCAATTAGTTTCTTTTCTCCCTTGTTCGATGCGTTCGCCTCTCGCTCCCTCGTTCCCCGCTCTCCTTTCCTCCTCCTATCTCACTCCATCACTAAAACTCTCGACAAACCCTATTATCCCTTCTTAAGTTTCCTTATCCCTCTCCCTCACCCTCAACCGCTCTCCCAGGACGTAGCAATTCTTCTCCGGACCTTTCTCCGACCCGCGATCGTCGAGTGGTAATTCATGGGACGCAGGTGGATGGTGTCTCGGGCGATAACCGATTCGCCATGGACAGGTTATCGGCTGTAATTGAAAACAACTTGATTCAATGACTTTTTTCGTTGGATATCTACTTGTTTTTTTAATTAATGGCAAAGTTTTCGTGCAATCTTTCCATTATTATATACATTAACTCTTAAACTTCATTCATGATGGGAGATTTATCACAGGGTCCATGACGTATACTCGATTAGTTTTTGTTTTAAGCGTAAAAAATTAAATGCCAAATTTGGGAGAACCGTTTTTCTTTACCTTAGCACTAAAAAACACTTTATTGTTCAGCATTTGAATTTCTTAAGACACAACTCAAGTAATCGTATGCAATGTTTCGTTTACTATGTTTAACAATATTAATGATAGAAATACAAAATGCAAACGAAATGAGAGTGCTATGCGTTATGTATTATATTCTATCTTATATTTTTGAGATTTTAATGAAAGTTAACCAGACATCGGCTACGATTATTGGAATTATAATCTAAAAATTACTAATACTCCACTATTTATGGACTTTTAAAAACTTCACCATCAGTTCCTGTTAGATGACGATGATATTTTATGATGATTATAAATATTTTTCCATTTCATTTCTGCTAATAATGATATTTTATGATTTCCTCCTCTGGTGCCATAAATGTTTGATACGCGGAACTTAGATCCATCAAGCAAATAGTAGACAAACCTACAAATATTTAGATATTATTCTCCTTTGCATTAATTTGGAGTGATAATTAACAAAATGTGATATAAAATCCGTTCGATTATACTTTTTACTTTTAATGATTTAACTCTTTTTTGTATAGCCATTAGAATGCTGTGAATACAGATCAAAACTGTCTCCGCGAATACAATGCGACATTAGTCGGGTAACTCCCTTTCTCATCCACCGGCGTCTATCCTGTGGGCTTAAGCCGAACTTTTTAATACCTACAGTCTATTCTCGATTATTCAAGTCCTGACTTACCGAGTGGCAGTATTATTAGTTGCAGTGTCATTATGCCGTGATGCGCCAACAAGTTTATCTTAGGCAGACTAATGTCAAAATCCGACAGTCTGATCCAAATTAAAATTATTCAGTCGTTATCAGTTGTTTCATCCCAGCTATGCCAGGATATGTATTGCATCAACAAATGAAATTGTCTTATTTTTGTCGCAGTTTACGTTTGCTCATAAACCGTCCGAATTTTTTGAAGAGGCCTCATTACTTCAGATACTCTTGACTTCGGTAAATGCACTGGGCAACGACCCCTATGACAATTTTCAATGCTTTAACCTACCGATAATAACTGACTGTTTTAATGTCATCACGCTACCAAGTACTCCTTTTTTGAGTATTTGACTGTATAAGCATTTATTAATTATGTATAATTGCCTCCCTAAAGCAATATGCTCAGTCAACTAACCGTAGATTACTATAGTAATACTACTCTACTCGACCACCCGATTGTGATGGGAATGCTGGCGATAAAAGGCCGGAGGGCCCAATACCATCAAACTTTAGATCCTTCCAATCTTTTCCTCGTAAATCATTCTCTCTTCCTTTCTCCCTTGGGGTGTTTCGAAGCCTCACTCAAATGCTGTCGACGAGAAAAAAAAGAACCATAAGTAGGAACTTCTTGCGAGGAAGTGCAAAGCACCCATCCAAACCAGCCAGGCTTCCTGATCGATGGCAAAAGAGAATCTGCCGAATACCCTAGTATTTTATCAGCAAAATGTCATTTTATGACGGTATCAGCAACTTGATTTTATTTGTACCTAGTTAAATAAATCGAAATTTATTCTGTCGTTTTTGCCCAGTTTAAATTCAGACCGGTTTCGTTTTCGACAACATTTGTCATTATTAAGGTGTGACGCAAGGAAGACCTAGACCTTAGAAAACCAAAATGAGACGTACGAGATAATAGGAGTGGGAAAGAGAGGAGAAAATTTCAAGAGTACTGACGGTACTCTTGAAATTTTCTCCTTTCTTTCCCACTTTCCCAAAACGGCAAAAATGGGAATAGGCATGTGAAAGGAACTAAATCAAACGTTACGGTAAGATAGAAGAGGATTATTAGCATTAGAGGAGCTTAGATGAGTGGGAATGGTTAAGGGTCCAAAAAAATGAGTGAAAAACTAAATTGGTCAATTGAATTAAATTGATTGGTCAGCAGTTTAATTGAAAATATTTATGTACCAATTTTTCGATTTCCAATAAAGAAGCAAAATTTGCCGCGCACAAAAGTATAATCCATCCCGCAATATTGCATGCAAAAAAACTTGAAAGGTCGCTCTACATGGTACATTTAATTGTTCAAACGAATACTTTAACTCTTTCATGAGGAAAATTGTACCGTGTAATGCGGCAGATTGTATGAACGCTTGTGATATTGTGTGAAAGGCTGAAGGAGAAATATAATTTGCTCTAATTTCATTCATTTTATTTTTCATGGTACATTCTATGATATATATATATATGTTTATACAATAAAATGTCCTGTGTAAAGCAGCCTAGGTATGCCAGCAACAGCATCAGAGAGCGTTAACTGCGTGGGGTAGCTAAGAAATGCAGGAGAGCCGCCGAATAGCATTGTGGTATGGAATATGAAATTGCTAGAAGGAAGTGAGAAAACTGGAAGAAAGATGAGACGGTTGAGGGGTCACAACTTACTCGTAATTCTATTACGGGAGACCATTTTAGAACCTCTGATTGGAGAGTAAGCTCTCTAGCCACCGATCTAATTCGACACCCTAAACATCCCAAGCAGTGAACTGGAACTGTGACTTAAAATAGAAATAGGTTATGTTACAGTTTCGTTATTAGGACAGACATGGGTATAAAAAGGAATTAATTATCGATGCTCCGGCAACGAACATGTATGAAAAGGGCGTACTTCGTTGGCTTCGGTATGTCAAGAGAAAGGGTGAGAATTAAATAGCAAATCAGATTTATGACAGAGGAATGAAAGGAGTTAGAGGACGGGTTGATCGAGGTCTTTGGTGAATGTCATGGAAGGCACGCGTTAGAGAAGAACAATTTCGGAGTCTTCGGGACAGGAGGGGATGCGTGACGCAATATATGTGAGTAACTAAGGTGAAATAAGTGTGAAAGAATATGGCAGTATGGAGGGAATCAATGAAGCAGAGTTGGCTCTATAAACCAATCGCCGAAAATAACGCTTCTTTGACTGTTTTGACGCCGAAAGGTAACGGCTGGATGGGTATGTATTAATTTACTTAGGACAAGAACTATTGCAACTTTCTAGCCCAGACTTCATGAACCTTCTCTCATTTCAGGATTAAAAAAACCACTATTCTCGATGCATATTTCCTCTGAGGAGCTCTGCACTTCTTTTCACTTCCCACGGAGGGGAAATAATTTTCGTCGTTAGGACCAACAAGCTAAGCATATTTACAAACTTCATTTTTTTCATTTGAAAATTTCTTGGTCGATTTCAATGTGTGTGCGGTTATATTTTATAATCGAACAATGTGTGTTTGGCAGTCAAACGAAGAAATATTGAATGTATATTCCGTGCATCAATCACGATTGATAAATTTTGGTACGCCAAGAAAGATTGAATGATATTGGTGGCAGTAAATCGAGATTTTTTTCCTTAAATTGAGTGCAAATTGCCTTGAGTGAATTATCGTGTATCTCTTTAGTTCAAAAATGTCGTCCACGAGACGACATCAACGCTAATAACTGATAGTCTTGTGGCTATTAGAGTACAACGATCCCATAGCGATGAAGAAACAGGTTTCCTTCCCCCTCTTAATGAAAATTTAATTTCATAATTAATATAGTTCGTTGATTTACCCCACTTCCAAGGTTTGAATGGTACAAAGCGTCGGAATTAGGCGAGAAATGTGCCCTTTTTACGCCCTAGTGTCTTTCTTCATCGTCATCGGTCATCAACCTGTAGTGGCTATCAAATTTGGCTTTAGATTTGGTTGATGTTGCTCTACTCTAGGATTCGATAGTTAATTCAAGTGAAAATAGATTTAAAAATGAAGTCATTTATTATTATCATAATTTTGCCCACAAGAGTTGAACTTTGTATGGAACGAGGAAACTCTGAGGTTTATCACGAGGTCTTCTCACCCCAAAAACCGTATTTCAATTCACAACGTCAAACCCTTGAACACAGTTTTGAGTTTATCACTCAAAGGAAACATTTTTTTTCGTTAAGACATCCTGACAGAGCAACTCACCTGTCTCAGCAACCGACATATAGGTACCTTTGAAGCGAAAACCTCTAGCAGAGAGGGTTTGCTTTATCGACCGAGCCTCTGTTAGACCGACATCCTCCATGTCTTCATATGCTAGAGTGTCTTCTAGAAAATTCAACTGCGCGTTTTTTTCAGGTGACATACATGCTTTTTTTCCTGGAACGGGTAAAGTTTCCTCCCATACAAAAAACAATATAGTTGAGTTAAAAGTATCTGTCAGTTGCTGAGACAGGTGAGTCTAAACGAAAGTCTCCGTCAGAATGTCTAAACGCAAATGAGATATTTCCTTTGAGTGATAAACTCAAAGTTGCGCGTTCAAGAGTTTGATGTCTTAAATTGAAATACGCTCCTCCTTTTATAAGATCGTAGAAGACAATATGAAGACTCCATGAAGTCGCAATGCTTAGAAAGGGATCAAAATATGTAGAGAAAGCGAGCTGCTGATTTTTTTCTGACACGAAAAGTGCCTCGTGGAATGCATTAAACACAGCTTCGTTGAATACTTTCGTATGGGTGGGTCAGAAAAGAAGAACAAGATTGATTGGGAAAACCAATAGGCACTATGGGTCAGTGAAGAATATAACTGAAGGAAAAAAGGAGAGAAGTCCTCAGAGTTAGGCCAAGAGATAAACACATTTACCAAAAGAAGGGGGAAGTACCTAATAAGACCCACCAATGAGTTATGGAACATACTCTAGATAGGGAATTATGGAGACCTGCCGTCAACTAGTCTACTGATTGCACGACCGTTGATAAGATGGACTACAGTTGGGATAAAAAGCTTAAGACTGCACTTCTGAACTGGGTACACGATTGAGGCACACAATTGAGTACAAAAGAATAAACTACAAATAAAATTAATATACCAACACCGTCAGAAAATGATATTTAGCCGATAAAATATATGTTTTTACGAGATTCTCTTTAATATCGATCAGAAAACCTGGCTGTCTTGGATCGGTGATTTGCACTTCCTCGAAAGAAGTTTCTGTTTTCGGTTCTTTTTTTTCTCGTCGACAGCAAACGTGTATCCCGAATTTATCTTCGAAACACACTTGGCTATGTCTAGATCCACGTTTCCGAAGAAAAGTCTGGCTCACTTTAGTCACATGGTCATCCTCGGGTGACTCTTCGAATCTCAAGGTATTGCAATAAATTTTCATGCCATGTCGCATGTGTGCCTGTGTTTGGAGGTAATAGCGATGTTTATACTCTTATTCTTGCTCCATCTTAGCTTCTGAGCGTTCACGGCCATGCCTCCTACGTGTGTCACTTTACCTCCTTGTGCTGGACCATTGAGGTATGTGGAGAGGGTGCGGGCTATTGTGGCCAATGCCTGAAGATGTAACATGGCTGTAGCCTGTCAGCCAACTTTGTTAACTCCGAATTTTCTTGAGCGCTTATCGCCGAAAGCGTTAATGTTCCAATTTTACCTTGTTTTCCATCAATAACATACTAAAAAAGGCATTAATTTACTTATTCACTACTTATTCTCCTTTAGTAAAGGTTCTCGTTAATTTAAATTAGTAATAATCCACATTCCCAGTGAAAGCCGAGGTCAAATCGAGTAAAATCTGTAGCACAAAGTATTTAACACATGATTCAAGAGTACTTTACATCCACTAATTTGTCCATCCCGTTGTGCATTCCGAACATAAGTAAGGAAAAAGCAAGGCTAACCAATATGGTTGTTATTTCGGTTGTCAAGCCGCAGTGTGATGACGTAATGCCCTCCCCATCTAATTCAATGGATTGTAAAGAACTTTTCAGCAAGCAATGGTTGTTTAGATGGCTTTTACAGTCGGAATGAAAACAAAACTTCATAAACCGTCAGGATAAGTGAGAAAACTCAAATAACGAGAAATAATGCCCGATCCTTTGAACTCTTGGTTATTCAAGTACCAACCGTACCCCTTTCTGTCTCGGTAATAAGCTCGTAAACTGACTTTACCAGTGAGCTTTGGAGGAATCGTGGATATAGACACAGCCATGTGTGTTTCGAAGACTAATTCGGGATACACGTTCCGGCTGAGTCGTATCAAGTGTGTTTGGCAGACGGAATATTGGGCAACCAGGTCATAAATACATCCGCGCCGTCTAGAAATGCCTTCGCTGTCGGTGACATCCCCCAGGATGGGCCGAACGTTCATAAAATATCCAAACCGAAAGTTTATCTTAGCTCGTGAGGTTGAAATCCTTTCACAGTTGCTGACTGGACCTTTCGATTGGATCTGGCCTCCCATTCTGTCATCTCCAGATAGAAGCCAAGCTAAATACTTCATCGATTTCATTGGGATGTATATTCTCTACTGCGTTGGCCAGTAAACAGAGCTGGGGTTTTATCAAGCAATGCTGCGGCATTATTTTCAATGAATGGATATTTATAATGACATTTCCAAAGAATGTATAAAAATTGTTTATATTCACCTTAAATTTCCCAACATTTCAGGCTTTAAAATTACGTATTTTTTGTAATATTTTATGAACAAATAATGTTGTAATATTAAAATTTATTAAAAATATTAAGCATAAATATTGCCAATTTTTATAATTAATTTAATTGTAGTGCATCTGCTCTTAGGGTCAAATATTTAAGGTGTGTTCTTTGGCATATTTCCTGTGTTTTAAATCAGATAAAAACATCTATAGCCTAATATAAGACGAGGAGGCTGTTTTCATAACTAAAATAATGTCGAAGAGTGAAGGCTTAGTGGGAAAAATGACTCAGATGGCAAAAAAAGTGGTTTTTAATACCAAAATAAAAAAACGTTTTATTGAAATGCCACATTTTAGCACTTACCAAACTGGTTTTTTGGTAGCTGCCGGAATTGACGACCTCGTGAACCGAAAAATGTGTTATGAAAAGCTGTGGAAGTGGAATGAGCGGAATTCCATTTTTTTAGTGTAAAAATAAAATGAGCTTGGATATGCAAATCATTGGACGGTGTTGGATTTCACAAGCGAACAGCTGAATGGAGATTATTTTGGAACTCTCCCCCCTCCTGTTTGCTTTGCATTAACTAAAACCAGGATTTTCGTCCTCCTCGATATAGGCCTCGCATTATTTTTCATCCGTCGATGAATTTGGTTTTCAGGTCCTCGTTTCGCTGTGCATGCACACGTGAGATGAATTTAACAAATAAACGATGCTTTCCCGATGGAAAAAAATAATTCAATAGCATTTTTCGATTATGGTACATCTCTTCTCAAATTCCTTTTTTCATAGTTGGCTCTCTGAAAAACAAATATAGACTATTCCATCACCAAAAAAGATTTTACTCTGAACAGCATGCGTCTACTATTTAATTGAGCGAGATGCTTTCCAGGTTATCTATTGGCTCAACGTAAGTTCGACTTGTAAATTAGCAAAATATGTCCTCACCGTGTTTAATAATTGTTGAAATGTGGAGAGCTGGACCGTTTTCTAATGCAAATAAGATTACAAGGTGATTTCATTCTAGTAGGATACTATCTATAAAGTTTTCCATTACTCAGTTGCAAAGTTAATATTCTATCTCATACTGCTAAAATTTGACTTTATCGGAAACCAAGAATTCCTATTATTTTTCCAAATCAGTTTGACTCGAGTTGAGCCATATGAAGGGAACTATAGATATCATAACTTGCAGTGCAATATTCGGTGCCATGCATTAATGAGAACAGAGCCGTTCCAATTTCATTAATGCGCAATTATAGCCCTTTTATCCCAATTCCAAGCAATTCCTGTCTTTTACGGTTAAGCCCTCCCAGAAAATTAACACTATAGTATGATCAAACTTAAAACTTTTATTAAATTGCAAGTGACACATTACCACAGATTGATACCAAGAAGCAGATGAATCTGCATCGGACTAAAAATAGACATTTTATCAACATATATGATCAGGTGTATATAGGCACATAGAGTTACTCCACAATGAACTGGAATGATACAAGGAATAAATTAGTGTGTCACACAGCATCGAAATCAAATTAGGCGGCACAGCATTAAAGAATCTAGGTTTTGTTAAACGTATGATAGGAAGGTCCTCGAATGAAAAAATAAGAGAGAGATGCTATTTCACTCTGGTTAGGCTACACCTCGAATACGCCGCGAGCATTTTGGATCCTGGTCATAAAGATATAACAAAAAAATTAATAAAGTACAAATAAAAGCAGCGCGCTTCATTAAAAACTGCTACGAGCGTACATATAGTGTCTCACGACTTTAGAGGGATTGAGGTGGGAGCCCCTAGAGACTCGGAGGCTACACGCTAGTCTTAGCTCACTTGAGGAATTCCAAACTGGTGTATTTCGGAGCGACTTAGAGAATATTATCATGACCACTCACTACATCTCTAGGTCTGATAGATGCGACAAAATAAGAGAGATACACTGCCGAACATACGAGGGTACGTATAGGTACAAAAACTCGTTCTTTCTCCACTAATGAGCTTCACTAAATACACTCCTATAATACATGTCACCATTTCATCTCCCAAAAACTTACATGTATTATCATGACGACTCACTACATCTCTAGGTCTGAGAGATGCGATAAAACACGAGAGATACACTGCCGAACAGATAGGTAAAAAAATCGTTCTTTCCGTGCACAATAAGCGACCACAATTAAAACTGAGCTCCATTTAATACACTCCCATAATACATGTCACCATCTTCCCCGGTAAACTTACACCTTTACACGGCTGGTGACTTAACACCCCCTACCACACGCCTATGGGTGGCTCGCAGGGTATTATGTAGATGTAGATGAAAGTAGTGAAGGATGAAGACACTGAAGGACAAGGTATATAGTATACTATGGTAGTAAATGATATTATCATTAAGTGGACTAATGACATACGGTTAGGGAGTTGCCAGGTCGGAACTGACAGGTTAATGCCCTTATTCCCTAGTTTATACCGTAAGGTCCATACCTATGTTAAGGGCGTACAATTAGTGGGGTGGCTAGAGAGAGCTGACTCTCTAATCAGAGGATCTGATATCGAGTCCCGGAATGGTATTATTTCGTGGCTCCCCATCGTCCATTCTTTCTACAAGTTTTCTCACTTCTTCATAGTACTTTGATATCCTTTGCCATACGCCTTTTCGGCGGCTCGCAAGGGAATATGTAGATGTAGAACTCTCTGGGGTCCACCTTAACATATTCAGAAAGCATTGACTCTGTTGGGGTGTGAATCTTTCTAGGAAAGGTGATTAGAATTCTAATCCGATAAACGTAGGAAAAATTATCCTCCAGATACACTGCACATTCCCATACATGACATCCTGATCAATTTAAACTTTATGATACTATGTGGATTTCTATGCATTCACATTTTCTTTATCCGAGTCACAGCAAATTTTTGGGGACCTTTAAACTTAAGAAAGGAGAATACATTATCATCTAGCTAAATAAAAGTGGAATTGTTTAAATTTCCCTTCAGTGCAAATGGTAAACTTGTATTTACTCTTCCATAAGTGTTTTTATTGATGAAAATTAAACACAAACTTCCTAAGCCGATAATTTAATCTACATCTACATACAACCCCGCGATTCACCGAATGGATATGTGGCAGGGGATATTAGGACCTTAGCCGTGTAAATGAGTAAACGATTTGGGCTTAGGAGATGTGATGGTAAAGCGCAGTAAAGGAGTATTTTGAGTGGGGGACGGTATTTATTATGGTCACTTATTGTGAGTGGAAAGAAGAAATTTTCCTTCATATCTCTTTGGCAATGTATCTCTGTTACTTTATCGCCTCTGCTGGACCTAGTAAGGCGTCGAAATGATATTCTCTGTGTCCCTCTGAAACACGCCTGTACTGAATTTCTAAGTCTAACGTGCAACCTCTGAGTCTCTGATGGCTCCCAAGCTAATCCCTCTAAAAGCTGAGAAACACTGTATGCTCGCGCGTAGCATTTTATAACGATGCGTACCGCTTCCCTTTGTATTATATTTATTTTTTTGTTAAATCTTTCTGTACAGGGTAAAAAAAGTTATTAAATTAATCTTGTTTACTACTTTCCAAAAATGCTATTTTAAGGATGGGGAGCATGACCTGACCTGAAAAATTCTGAGCACTACTAAGTAAGTTTTACGCACAAAGTTTAAGTACGCACTAAGTAAGTTTTAGTCAAAATTTTATGCATTAAACTTCAATAAAATAACATTTCTTATGTAATTAAGCGTGAGTGAGGTTTTCAGGACCAATGTTTTTCATTTAATGGAGCCGTGAATTTTTGAAAAACATCGCAGTTGCTCCAAACTTCAACCTCAAGAAGGCACGGGTAAACGTTTTCAAGTTGAGCTGAAACTTTGCCAATCACATTTTTCATTGAATTAGCAACTTATAGGGGGTTTATGATTAGACGAAAATGAAATCCCATGTACGTTGTGACCACCCTAGTACGCACTTAATCTCCCCGTGGTACCTCGGAAGAAAACGTTAATTTATGTCCAAAGATAATGCATAGGGTAGTGTTGGAATAAGATTCGTCGAAGTTATTTAGCGAAAGCTATAAATATTTACATACGTATTGAGGGCATAGAGATACGTCAAAAAAATATGGGGCAGAGAGATAGGTGCTATACGCCGCGCTCATTTGGTCATCGGGCTATTGTATGTAACAGATCTTCAAAAAGTAATGAGCCAAATTATGTTGCGCGAAGAAGCATCGGTTTTAGCGGGTATGAGAAGAATGATTCCCATAAGTCATACGGTCCACTAGTTTGTGAAAGAAAATCAATTTTAGAAGGAACATACCGTGCACTTCACTTTTACAAATTGACATTGACGCACGAGCGTGTCTGATATGTTTTTACGATGGAAAAAATTTTCTGAGACTTGACGATAACTTAGAGGAAAGCAAGGCTTATTGTCTGTCAAAGGAGATGCAATATTTGTCCAGATGAGAGATGTTCAGAGCAAAAATTTCCAAGGAGACAAGAAAATAGATGGAATAAGACAAATTTTTTGAAGAGGAAGGTTGAGGATTTTGATGAGTTTCATCGAAGCATGGAGGAACTAGGAACCAAAATAAGAGAAAGAAAAATAAGCGCTCGTAATGGCGAGAACAAGATAATACGAAGGCGGTAGTATCGTGAAGAAGTTTAATAAGAGGAATAGAGCGCAGATATATTTTATTAAAAATGTTCTTAGTTATTTTTTATTTCACATAATCACCCGAAAGTATTAAAGGAAAACGTAAGTAAATACATTCCCAAGAGGGAAGAAGACTTGGTTGAAGATTAAAATTGGCAGGAAATTTTTAAGAGTAGGTTGAACAATTTAATAATCTTTATTAGGAGGCTTTTTAGAAGAGACTGGATTCACCTGCAGAGCCATTAGGATGAATATGGCTTTGCCAAAGAATTGTTTATTTGTCAAAGATGAGAGCTCGTTGAGTAAATACGCGCGGAGAAGATTAGCTACGACTCTTATATGGAGTGTAGCATCGGATGAGTCCGAAATTTGGCAGATGAGGGATGTTAATTTTAAAAAAAATCATTTTGCAGGAAACTGGATTGCCAGAAAAGCCATTAGAGGTGAAATAGCTCAGTTAAAGTAGTGCTAAGTTTTCAAAGAAGAGTGCTCCTAACATAAATGCGAAAGGAAAAGATTAGTATAGACATTTATTATGAAGTGAAGCATTGTGCGAGTACAGAGCGAGTAAAGAAAGAGTTATGATTATTATCGTGGATTGGGAGACTTTCGAGACCTGGGTCTGGAGAGTGATGGTTTGGGTGAATTGACGGAGATAAATGATAAGTTAAGGAATGGCTGTAGTCAGAAACAAATTTGGTCATGGCATTTCCGTGGTCAGGCCACCTCCGGAAGAAAAGTGGAGATATGATAAAAAAAAGCACAGAAAATGATGGTGATATTTTTTTGGAGATTCAATAGTTTACCCTCTCAGTGCGAGAGGTCCTATATTTTGGCCCAAGGTGAATGTGAGAATACACTCAATGCTCGTGCGAATAAATATATGTTTTTGCGAATTTATCTACATTCGTCAATCAAAATTACTTTCAAAAAGCAACACAAAGGCATTAATTTTCACCATTCAACCCTCAAATACGAGGGGAAGCCAATAAATAACTCGCAAAACTGGATATAGGCATTAGTAATAAAAATTAACTTCCTAAAATTTATTTCACGGTTCTACATATTCACCCTGTACATTCAGAAACTTATCTCATCTCTTTACAAGTCCTTGATAGCCGGTAGCAAATAATTTTTTGTTTGTTTTCTGTCGCTGCCAATGAGTAACCTCTTGAACTGCGGCATCATCATTTTCAAAACATCTGTCACGTAAATGATTTTTTGAGGGCCCGAACCTCTGGGAGCTAAGTTGGGGCTGTACGATGCGTTACAATGAAGTGTGTACGATTGATATACTATATAATATTCTAAATATTGATATTCTATATTATATATATATTATATTGATATTATAATGAAATGCTGAAGTTTGCGACGTATTTATTGATTTATCCTCGTATTAACCTATTCGATCAAATATTCAATAGGAAAAACTTCCATAATTATTATTGTAATTTCGGCGACTAAAATTTTAAAAAGAACGCAATCACGGCCCTGGCCTTCTTTTAATATCCTACAGGTAATTTCCTGGTATTGAGAAGGGTTGAATTATATTGAAAAAAGATAGTTATAGTTTTACCATTAATTTTTACTAATTTTTATCTATGACACTTTTAAATCACACATTGCTTTTTAGTGATTGACGTTGGATTTATGATTCGCCGTTGTCCTTTTTAGGGTCAATCTATGCCCATTATGTATTTTTTTAGTAATTTTTTTGGATTAATGACTCGCTATTGTCCTTTTTAGGGTCTATCTATGCCCATATATGTAATTTTCGAGTAATATTTTTGTCCAAAATTCCTGAATGCTGGAAAAATGAGATACCCTAAGCACCAGTGTATTTTCTCCTCAGAGCGACGAGTAAATTCTACAGCTCACGAGCGATTCCCAAGACACATATTCATTCTCTCCTTCCTTTGACATCTCCCAACGAGGAAAGGGTGTCCAATAAAAATTCTGGGCGATGTCACAAGAAGCTTAGCGTCGCTCCTTTTCGTCGAAATCCTTCGTCATTTGTTTTGGCGGAGAGTGGTGAGGGGAATACGAAGGAAGTTGATTGCCCGTCGTCTTGAATGCTCGATTTCCTCGTTGTTTCTGTCCCTTGGGTATTTTTCTTTCCTGCTGCTGTTGTTTCCTTAAGGTTTCCCGGCATCGCCCCGTACACGAGCAAAACTTGCACTCATACCGATGTATTTTACAATACCGGTCAAGTTGGGCATTTAGGAATGCATGTATTCTGCGCATACTAGTCTATATTTTAGGGAAATGTCGAATTGGTCATACTTTGAATGCTGCAACGGTTGATTGACTCGGTTCATTTTATTGTACAAACGAATGTGTCGTAGGTTGTACAAGAAAATTAATGTAATCAGAGCAGATTCTATTTCCCGTTCAACCATTCCGAAAATCATACAAATCGCCGCTTAACATGGTACGATTTTCCTCAGGAAAGAGTTAATGCATTCTTTGTACTATAGAAGTGCCGTGTACCGCGTAAGGCGGCATTAACATACTTAACATAGATTGAGAAAAGTGACATTGCAAAATAATTTTAATTGAGAGCTTTTCGTGAGGTACTCAATGGAAAATTGGTTGCGTTTAGAGTTCAGATTCATCCAAAGTATACGCTTTTATACTTGTAACATTTTTTGTATTTAGTGATAGATGATACAAAAATGCAATAAAATTCACACAATTCCTGTACTGATTCAGTAAAACAAAAGTAAAATGACAAGATAAGAATATAGGTATCAGTGACAGAAGTTAGGAACCCTATAATTATCAAATGGAGAAGACAAGTGAGGTATTCCCGCGGCCATTTGCAAAGAAAATAAGAAACCTGCTATTCACAGTCAACGATTTCACATGCACGAGCGCGCTCGAATGTGTACATTTACTTACGAACATTTCTAAACCTTACCTCTTTCGGACAGCGGGAAGAGGGAATCATGATGGGGGAAGATGCGGACAAATGGATGGAGAAGGGGAAAGCCGAAGATGGATATTGCTGCCAGGAAAGGGAGAAATTACTGCGGCACGCAAAGCTCGCGAGAACCAGGATACGAGAAAGCACTGTAGCCGTTGTAGTATGCATCAAGGGTTTCCGTAGCCCGTTAAAGGGTCGAGTGGTTAATATTCGTTCATCAGTTTACCCTCGCGCTGAGTGGCGCATGAGAGGCAAACACAGGGAGAGTGCCTTCACCTCTGAGTAGGTGAGTGATTGAAGACGGGAGATGCCATGAGGGAGTTAAGGACTGTGGGATGAGAGGGTATAATGAAACAAGGAGAAATGTGTTTGAATTCGACGAGTACCTACCTCCTCTCGATTAAAATGAGCTTGACGTAACTGTTACCCAAACGCCGGTTTACGATTGGCGTCGACGTGAACTTTAATCGTGAGATTTCAATGCATTGCGAGCGTTAACCGAAGGCATTTACGATCACCTGAACGCGTCAGCAGTGAACGTCAGCCTTCAAATTTATGAATTTTAATCTGTCCCAACTTTCTTTTTCTTGATTCGCGGTGGACGATAGCATATATGCAGTCATTCATTTGTTGTTCAGTCCTAAGATTGGTTGACTGCAGCCCTCCACGCTTCCCTATCTAATGATAGTTCTTTTACCTCCTGGTATCTCTTTCTATGTACTTTCCTCTTTATTTGGTCCATGAACTTATTCCTGGGTCTCCCTCAGGGGACTTTTCCTTATATTTTACCTTTCATTATTTTCTTCGTATGTGCATTACTTGGCCTAAATACTGTTATTACTTTTCAGCCATGTCTTTTTGAATTCATCGCGATGATATTGCTGGCATACCACTAAAACATGACTGATACCATGGCGGTTGTGTTTAAAACGTGCGAGGTAATCCCGATTGTGTAACTAAGGAGTCTCGCGGAACAACAACGAACGGTTCGTGATATTTTTGGTGAATTTTACCCATTGAGGTAGATGGAGTGGCGCTTGCTACGGTGGCCAACGCTTCGTTAAAAACTGCTACGTGCAAACATATAGTGTTACACAACTTTTAGAGGGATTGAGGTGGGAGACACTAACGACTCGGAGGCTACACTTTAGGCTTAGGTTGCTTGAGAAATTCAAAACTGGTGTGTTTCAGAGTGACATGGTGTATATCACTGCGCTGCAGCGCAGCGCTGTAATATACTCCAGGTAAGGTATAATGGACGGACAAAATAAGAAATGATGAAGTGTACATGAAGTGTACAGTAGAAGAGGAAAGAACCAAATGGAACACCATACAGAAAAGGAGAACCAGATGGATTGCACACACTCTGAGACACAATAGATTCGTGAAGAGCGTTATTGGAGGCAAAATCGAGGGAAAAGATCCCAGAGGAGGAACAAGAAATAAGTTCATGGACCAAATAAAGAGGAAATTACAGAGGAAGACAATTGGGTTCATCGAAAATTTTTTTTTCGGAATCGGTCTACGGGTAGAGCTTAAAGTTTGTGGTGGGTGGCCCTTAAAACCCGTAAAAAATTCCAACTCGATCGGATTATATCTTCAGGCTGCGCTTGTTAGTTAAAATTTTAAATTTTTATGAAAACAGTCAAAAATGTTTAAATTTTTCTGATAATTTCTAGATATTCCCGGAATTATTGTATGGCAAATAATTACATATATTGCTTTTATGTTGCTTAATATTATCGATTGAGTGTTAGAATCAGGCGAAATGGTTTAATAGTTCGTCAAATATCGTCAAAAAACGCCAAATATACAGAAATGATACGGATGTTAGGTAGGCATTAACCTGCCATAATAACTTGACCCCAACAACTTAAATTTACCAATAACAATAATGTAATAGGATAGGGAGTAAAATGCAGCTTTTAGTTTATCGACTAATCGACTATCCATCACTCAACACGAGGAGGGGGCTGCAATCGAGAGCCGCCCGCCCATCCACTTGGGTAGACTGGCCTATTTAGGTTTTAATGTCCACTTTGACATCAAACTTTGATAATAATTTCCTGTCCACCAATCGATCTCTAATGTAGCCATCTCGGGAGTCATAACCACATACAGCAATTGATGCAGCAGTTACATCCTTGTCGCACCGTTCCACTGCCTGGCTATGGCACGGCAGGTCAAAAAAAGTCTACAGTTTTCCTACGGAGTCTTATCTTCATTGCTGCGATCTCTTCTACTTCTTCATTAGTTATTGGTTTATAAGAACCACTAACCACAAACTTCAAGTACTAACCGCAGACCGATATCGAAAAAAAACGCTTTTTCGATCCACCTTATTGAACAACCTGTGATGAATGATGAAGAATTATGGTGTACATATTCAGGAAATATGCGGAAGCACCATCTTCGTTGAATAGCCTTCGAATATAAGTCCAGTAGTCATCGCAATATTGGTCGAAATATACTAAGGTGCTCTCAGAAATAAGTTTTGCAGCCTAATTTACTAAATTTGTAACATTTACATACCACAGAATATTTCAAACTTCAACACGACCCGGGTTTCGATTGCTAAGCATCATCGCCAGGTCTGTAAATCGATCGTTTATCACCTGATGATGATGCTTAGCTATCATGTTGAAGTGTGAAATATTCTGTGGTCTGTAAAAGTTACTAATTACATAAATTTGTGATGGAGTACCACAAATTTAAAGAAGATCAAGTTTTATTCTAACGCAGCCTAATCCATGAATTGAAGATGAAGAATATTAGAAAAAGAGATAAGAGTGAGGAACACGATTTTTTTAGTTGGACTTGAGAGATGTGGAAGAACTATGAGCTTAACAGAGATTCTGGATGGGGAAAGAGAAGAAATTTCATGATTTCCGGCGTTACTTTGAGGTGACTAACATCTATTTTAATAACACCACGTCACTGTTTTCCATTTTTCATTAATATTTGCTCCCATTTCAACACCCATATCTGCTTCTAACGAATAGTACAAAGTTTTGTCTTTACCAAAGGAAAGAGAGGGTATTAATGTCCACATAAAGCCTGCCATAACCGATACAGAGAATGAAGTGGTAGTAGCTTTTTTTCTGATGGCTTTCCCCAACTCATTCCCGTAGGCATCCTGCACAGAGCCCGGACATTTCCGCTCCCATTGCGTCAAGAATCTCTTCTTCCTCTTCATTATCCGACTCTTTCGTGTCCGGTCGTAAAACTTGAAAAGAGTCGACGTCGTTTTTGAAGAGTGGTCCTCGGAGACGTGGTGTGTGTATATATATCTGGAGCCGGGGAGGGTTGCTTAAGAGTCCTTCACGGTCGGTGTTAAAATGGGGAGTCCCAGGCCTTCTCTTCGTCGGGAGTTAAGTTTCCCCGGGGGTCGTCCGCTCTTCGGCCCGGGTGTCGTCAACTCGACGCGACGCAGCGTTCGATCCGGGTGTGGACCCTCGAGAGGGTATGATCCCTTTGTCGTTCGTCGTTGACGATGGGGGAGGAGTGGGAAAGGGGTCGCTCCCTCCTGGCGCCAAGAACCCCCGACTCCTCTCACCCTCCACCTCCCTCGCTCTCCACCCTCCACCTCCCTCGCTCTCCACCCTGGAAGGCCTCGTTTTTTATACATATACCTACATACTGTGTTCCCGACCCTTCACTGTAAACGAACATCTAGTTCCTGAACGCTTCATCCTTTTAAATCGTGTCCATCTCCAGGATGTTTTATGGGCATCAATTTTCTCCGTGAAGACTTCAGAACTATTTTTTTCTGAGGTGTATGCGTTTCCAGAAGATTCAAAAGATTCCAGAGCTGTTTTTTTCTGACGATCATGCATTTCTAGAGAGATCCTATCCTTAAAGTAAAGGTGGAGCAAAACTTGGTGGAACTCACTGATGAAAAAAGGCGTAAGTGAGAAGAAAATTAGCGAAAGAGGTTGGACAAAGGTGCCTAGGGTCCCTCAAGAGGTCAGTGCAGGGATATTCGGTATATTTATCAACTCTTGGACGCTTGGCTCACCCTCGATGACCGATGACAAGTACCCCCAATGTCAAGTACTACCAAGTATCATCATTCCTGCAAAACATATGGTAGTATTTCAGAATACATATTTTGTTTCACGGAGACGTCACGTTAAAGTCTTGTAACGCTGCGAAAATCTTCTTCAAGTAAGGTTTTCTTAAACTGATTTCCAGTTACGAACCAACGGAGTGTTAGCACTACAACTTGTTTATTTTCTTTGCTAAAACGCAATCGACTAAACAGTATGAATTTATAAATGTTCCTCTATGATTGAAAAATAAATGATTAATTCTTTAAAACAGTCGAACTAGAGCAGCCAAAACTTAATTTAATCAAGTGTTTGCATAAATTGTTCATCGTCATTGCAATTGCTGTGGAACGGAATGGAATAGGTGCCACATACCTACGACGTCTTGGGGTGAAAGTTCCTAGCTATTATAGTTCCAACTGGAACTCATTGATGAGAGCAGGTGGATCTTTGCACGTGACATTCCATTATAAGGTGCACACAAGTGGGGGGGAACATTCTCCTCCTTGTCTTTATCCCCGCCCTTCCTTGGAGGAGAAAATTAGTGGAAGGCACTCCTCCTTCGTATGGCGCCTTGAATATTTCATGTAATCCGGCTCTGTCCAAGCAGCTATATAGATTGAAGCTAATGCATAATCTTTGGCATAAATGAGAATGTATAATGAATCGTTCAAAATTCTCTGCCGTGACCCTTATGGACATTAACATTTTTCCCTTTAATGTATTTCCTCCCTCTACTCTTTGGTTAAGCTCAATTCATGAAGGTTAAACCTTCTCCAAAATGTAGGGAAGCTTTGATCCTACTCTTTTTTTAACTCTAGATTTTCTTTTCAAAATTCTAGAAAATTAAAAGTTTGTTTATGTAAACTCTTTAGAAATCACTTCGTTTGGTCGTTACAAATGGAAACCCTTTTCCACAACATATCAATTGCTTCAAATTTCTTTCACTGTGAAGATGTTAGGAAAAATAAGTATGGAGTTTTATGTAGAACATTTTTGATGTCTTTTCAGCTAGTTTCATTTACAGGAAGTGATCGCAAAGATGCCTGTCCTTTATTACCCTCAAGCTTAGAGCTTAACCTACATTCTTGGAATATCGAAATGGAACCATGTACTTATCATTATACTTCTTGGATGTGCAAGCGTTTGAAATAACCTATTCACCAAGACAGCTTTAGTCACGCACCCAATAATGAGGCCGGACATCTAAATTTAGGTCATTTAAATTAACTTGTTATACGTTATTGAATGTACGAAATGGGCACTTCATGAAGTTTCCTTGACGTCTCATTGGTGGCTCATTCTTACTTCCGCGTATTTCCGTCACGTTTGTTGATTTGTAGACGAAAGTTTCGCCCTACTCCAGTTCTTAAGGGGTCTTCAGTTCAAAACGATTTTAGTTTCATTTTGTCCCTATTCATTGGACTTAGTGGATGGTTTTCGTCCTGCTGGGCTGTTTCTTTGATGAGATCGGAGCAACACCTTTTGCACGTGGAGGTAAGGTTGTATCCGTCCATTCGATTGTATTTACATAGATTTATCATGATTATGACGTCTTCTACGATGAGTTATGAAGAGAAATTTTTCGGCAGCACTATCGTTTGATTAAACTCAATTTGGTATCTAAGCTCAAATGGCGTATGTTTCTACGATTGGAATTAGGCGGAGCTGTTTCTTCGCTGTGGCCCTCGGGTTCTCCGCTTTTTGTGAATCTTCCCGTTTTACTGCAGAGGGTAGAACCGTCCCAAGCTATTTCACAAGTGTTGGAAATGATTGTTTGTCAACCCTTGGCAAAGAATTTATTTACTGGTGATGAATTTTTTAGCCTGCGTATTTATTTGAGTGATGCTCTGGGCTTTCAAAACTATTATGTCGACGCTGTTGTTTTGTGTCCAGCCAGTAACTCAATTTTCAATCTGTAAATTGTCTCCAAGCATCGAGTATTACGAAGAAAAGTGTTATATAGGGATTATATACCGTATATTTACCTCATGAGGGTAGATGTTATTTCAGCTGTAAATTGGATACAATTTCAACTTCAGTTATTGTCTCTTGGCAGGCGACAAGAATGAAAATGAAGCGATTTGTTAACTAGAAGGATTGATTATGCTCTTTATTGAAGTTAGTTATTAAGTTCATTCTCTTATACTAAACCCTAAGATAGTCATTGTGGATAGAACTTCACACTGAGAGTTAGGGTCATTTTATTACCTTCTATCCCCATTTCACATTCATTAATGAGTCGAGGACTGGACGTCCCTACGATCGACCACCTTTGGCTACTGGCTACTACCCTCGTTGCCAACGCCTTCGTCCAGCACTGGGTGTGGGATTAACCCCCGTGTACCCTTGATTTGATATTCTGCCTCAAAACATGAGATCTTGGTCCCTGTCTTGGTGCTTGGCCCCGCGATAACATCACCGATCCTCTTTAAGATGAAGTGCCTAGTTATAACACGTTGCAAATTTTCGACTTCTCTGTATTTCTTCATTTCCACATTCCTGTTTTTTGTACTAGATATTTTTGTAACTTGGCCTTCTTTGAGGTGCATATTTTAATTCTTATTTTCCCCTACAATGTTTCCAACCAAGTCATTGTGTATCGGAATGTACTTAATCCACCTCCTTCTTTATTTTATGCGGTTCGTACTTCCGCGCACTTGTGAATTTAGCTATCGGTCCTCTCCCCGAAGAATCAACGTATCTACTAAGCTTCGGTCTTCAAAAGAATTAATACTTCGATAGAAGTACATTCGCGTGATTTTTTTCTTGCTATAATTCGTAAATGAGTATGACCAAGTTTTCCTTCTCCAATTTTTAAATGAGCACGAAAAGGTCTTATTTCTCCAATTTTTGCCTTGCAATCTTATTTAAAATCCTTTTTTCTCTTGATTTCAGCAGCCCATCTTCCATTCCGGAGGGCAGAGTCCATCCGGAAAGACGCGAGGCGCAGTTGAAGAGAAGACGGCGACCTCACTCGGCACTCCCCGCGACACCACCTGCTCCGCCACCCCCGTCCCGCCTCCCCTTCCTCCCCCCTCCCTTCCCCTCGCCCCTGCGGGACAGACCGCCACCGCCAGGAGGCGCTGCTATGTCCCAGTCCCGTGAGGCCCTCGCCATGGACGCCTCCGTCACCACGTTCGGTAAGAAGAAGGGCTTCCTCATCAGCCGGTGCACGGCCTTCTTCCTGCTGCTCGCCGTCCTGCTCTGCCTCACCGCCACCGGGCTTCTCGTCTACCACTTCGCGCCGTGCGGCCGAGGGGACGCGGGGGCCAGCGCCCTCGCCGCCGACTCATTGGCCGAGGAGGGCGACTACCCCGCCGAGGGTCTGGAGGGAGGCAGCGGAGCGGGCGGCGGCCGGTTGAGTCCGCACGCCGGGGACGTGCACAGCTCCGGCCGCACGCCGAGACGACTCGACGTCCGTCTCCCCAGGAGCGTCCTCCCGCACCGCTATGACCTGAGGCTCGTGCCCCTGGGGTTGGCCATGGCGAGGGGCGGCGGCAACGTGCCCGCCAATGTCAACTTCACTTTCCACGGCGAGGTGAGCAGTGCAACAAGGAAGGCGCCCATAACCCGTAATGCTTAGTGATGGCGCCCCTGAAGAGCCTCAACTGTTTCACGTTGAATAGTAAATTCTGTGATTGTTCTGAGTTTCTGCGGGATGTCACTGTAGTGTATATCGATTCACGTGAGATAGCCGATCGACGCAGCTGTGTTGACAATCGGAATCGTTTGTTTACGTCGTCTGATAATACTTAGGGAGTGGGGTTATGTGTTACCAAAAGTCTCCAAATCTGTACACTCTGCGCTGCAGAGTTTTCCGATGCTTGATAAAAATTCAGCATGAAATTTAACGGTACTTCACAAAACTGCATGAATTTCATGGAATCTCGGTGGCTTAATTGATCAAACTGATTGATAAGCGGTGGGAAAAAATTGGAGGTGAATCTTTACGTCATTTAGCTTACAAAAATGAGCGATTTTCGGGTTACTCCCCTCATGAGTAAACTTAGGCTTTTCCATATTTTTTGCTGAAGCTCTGCTCCCAAAGGTGCATATGGTTACAGGATATCGCTCATTTATACAGCAAGGGACAATAAAAGTGGACCGGCACTTGGCAATATATTGCAAAATGCTTAAATTAGCCCTTTTTATTTATGTTTCCATTAAGCCTCCGTTCCATTAAGAGCGGATCCGCTAAATTTTTAAAATTACAAATTCCGCTCTTGTAGCCTTTGTGACCAGACGCTCTGGTATTTAATGGATTATTTATCAGTCATTAGCAATAGCTGGACTGTTCAGCATTTCAAAATGGATATAAAATGATTTTTTTCATACCAGAGGAGGTCACAGGTCTTTTTTTTGACAAGTATTCATAATTTTTCTTCGACGAACCATTCTCATTAGACTGCCAGTGGTGGTCGATTGGTCAGCCTGAATATCCAATTTCAACCCCCGACGTATTCAAATACTACCACTCCTTATAGCTAGTTTTGAGGAATGCTCCATTGACATTTAATTTAAAATATCCAAGGCCGTGTGTCTATTTTCCATTATAATTATCAAAGCTAAATAGACTTACCGAAGCTAATTATTTAATATTAATTTTTGGATATAACTCCGATTTGAATTTCCGACTTTAGTCATCATGCATCAACCATACGAAGATTCGTAATTTGCAGCTCTCTTAGCTTCCATATTTTCCAGCCGGCCACTTCCTTCAAAGTAGCCTACGTAAACAAAATATATTTAAAACTCCTCTTGTATTCCATACTTGGTCCTCCCTGGTGATTACTTCTTTTACTCTTTCCCAACAAAAATATTTTCAGGAAGCCGCAGTGCCAAAGAAATTTTTCATTAATTTTTTCTCCTCAGAACTCTCAAATTTTGAATTCCCTTCAAACTTGTCGCTCCACTTCTTTCAAATTTTCTGCGTCCATTCCATATTTATCACTATTCTAAGCCAAATTTGTTTTGCTAAAATGTTCTTTTCCCTACTGCGGACCTATCAAGTATAATTTTTGTTTAAGAGTTATGTACAAAATATGGCAGGTTTATATGATTTGGAGTTAAATTTCTCTGAATTTGTGCAGGCACAGGCCACTCTCCCTTTGAAATAAATTCATTCTTTATCTCATCATACGTCTTTCCCCTCTAAATCCCGTCCATAAAGCCAGTTCTCTTCCTTTTCCTTCTCCTCTCACTTAACATCCTCCCCTTTATCAAGGCATTTAGGTCCCCATACCCTCATCAGATCTATGAATCACTTTCTGTGCCTCCTCCGAATTTCCTCCAAAAACGTTCTGCCATTGCCCACCTCACCAAGTTCTTCCTCATTTTTTGTTACTTCCGTCATCCGCTATTTCTACTTTCTCCTCCATTTTCACATTTCCAGCGCTTGCAGATTCTTCTCTTCCTCTGTTATCTAATTACATGCCTAGAATATTACGAGTTAATAGAAGTTAATGATCAGTGAAGTTTTTTAGTAAAATTACAATAGTAGGTACGTTCCGGTAATTCAATCAAATAAGACATTTTAATCCCATTTTAGCAATTGTCGAGGAATTGATCCTTATATAATTACCTTTTTATCAGTTTCAAACCTTTTTTTTATCGTTACGTCATCTTTAGTGCTATAAAATAAATGTAATAGAAGGTTGATCTCATTACCAATGCGTCAAAATAGGATACTAAAGACATCTATTTTATGTTTTAGCTGTATATTTTCAGATACGTATTCACAGATGGCATTTATGATAACAATTAATAAAATTACTGTGATATTTTCACGTTATTCTTCACGACATTGCAAATTAATCCCATGAATGCAGTTGTTGAGAACTATTCGGGAATTAATTCTACTCTGTAGCAGTTTCCCACGGTTTCATTTTAATTTGAGCTAGTTTCAGGGCTACAAAACATTTTTCGTACTAATAGCACTTTAAAAAAATTAAATCCACAATCTTAGGTTGTTATAATAATACCGTAAACATTTATGCTCCCATAGTTTGCATAGCATTGATGTTGTAAAACTTTGTATAACTTAAAACTTTGTAAAACTTAAAATATTTTATTTAGCCTTAGAAATGATTCAGAAATGAAATGGATACTTTGGGCATTGCTAAAACGTTGATGATATTTGGACTAAATGCTGTAAACGCCGGAATGGAGTTAACCAGGGTCGTCGTGAGACTTCATCAGTGAATTTAGAATGGCAATGCACCCATTAATGTCCCTGATCCCTGATCTCAAATCTTTGATCCAAAGGTGAGGATCCTGGTGAACGTGACGGAGGCGACTCGCAACGTGACCCTTCACGTGGGAGACGACATGCGTGTGGACGAGTCGTTCTCAGCGGTGGATCGGGTGCCGCGCCCGGGGGAGCGCATGAAGCGTGTGCCGGTGGCGCGGCACGAGACGGACACCGCGCGCAACTTCCACGTGGTGCACCTCGAGGAGGACCTAGAAGCGGGGCGACAGTATGAGGTGCACTTGAAGTTCTCGGGCATACTCAACGATCTACTGCAAGGATTCTACAGGAGCTCATACTCGGAAAACAATAGGACGAGGTTTGCCATTGTGTATTAGTATTATTTTTCTAGTTGTAAAGAAAGATCCAAGGCTCTCCCAGCGAATGGTGATATTGAAGGTTGTTCGGGTTTCCCACTGGATCAAACTCTCCATTTCTGCCAACGTTTCGACGGTTATATCGACGGATCGTCCATCGTCGTCGTCAGTCGTACCCTGATGAAGATGGATGACTTGCATATCGAAACGTCGGCAGAGATGGAGAGTTTGAAGCGGTAGGAAACTTGTTTTATTTGCATCATGAAAAGGCATGTTCAAAGTTATTGATTCCAGGCTTCAGTAAAGAACACTGCAGCTAATGTGATAGCACAAGAAAAAACGTGGAAATTTTGGTCCTGAGAATGGAAAAATCTTTAAAGTTTTTCATTTGTTTGATGCGAACAAACCTTAATTGGTAGATTAATTAATAATGTTAATTACATCCATTTTGCTGATGGAATAAGTGTAAGTAACAGAATCAGAATATTTAAAGATTTAAATTTGTGGAAAATCCAAATTATACCAGAAAAAGTTGATGTGAGTGATAATGTTAGTTGAAGTGATGATACTTCGGATCGGCTGAGTTTTTTCAAGCGACCAGACTTTTTAACCTTTGAAAGATTGTGAGTTTTAGAATTACGTTATTCCTAGCTTCAATAGGCTAATTTATTCTTTTATCGCTGTGTTTTATAAATTAGTGAGAGAACCATGCATTGAAGTATAAGATGGTAATAAACTATTTTTATGGGATCTTAATGTAATTGTCACGGAAATGGAGACGGGAGATATTTCGAATTCGAACTTACTCGTGACTATGGAGTGAAACAAGAAGCCTTAATATAATGAAATGTAAAGAAAACTTTGTAATTCCACATAAATATTTAATGTACGATCTAGGTATCGACGTGGCACGTCATCATCTGGTACAATTGCATAGAAGGTGGAGAATATATAGTCACACACAAAATGATTTCAAAAACAAAATTCCCAATAACACAACGGTCTGAGGTGTGGGTTAAGGGGTGGAATTCCCAGGGGCGGAGTTTGGCCAAGGAGGTGGGGAATGGGTTTAAGAGCATAGAGTGAAGGAGGAAGGAGAGGATTAGGAATTTCTGTACTTACATTGTCACAAAAAAGGGGGGGGGGAGGAAGAGGCGGTGACGCGTGGGTCGGGTGGAAGGGAAGAGGGGGAAATTCTAGTTTGTCCGTGAAAACATCGTAATCTGAGGTAGTAGGAGAGGTAAGGTAGGAAAAGGGTTGGCCTCCTTTAGGTGAGGATGGAAGGAAGGTATAGAAGGGGGGAGTGGGAAGGATAAAAAATTTAGTTTACAATATTTTCCTTATTTTTGACACTTCTTAAAATCTCAAATTGCTCTAATGCGTCAAGTCTTAGTCCCTTCTTCTCTATGTGTAGGATCTCTGGCACAAAGTCACTAAGATGATTCTCATCCAGCAGATGTTAGGCGAAGAGAGACGCCGGGTCCTTATTTTTGACGCACGATTGGTGTTCTTTAATCCTCTCTTTAAACTTGCGTCCAGTCTGGCCGAGACAACGAATTATATAAAGAAGCCTCAATGATCTAACATTATTAGAAATGCCTTTTTTTCTCACTTGTCCCATTACTTCCGAATATGTTTGATTTAAGCACTTTTGAATTTATTATAAAAAATGTGTAAATTTGCGAAAGTGCTTACGATCATAAACGCAAATGGATTGCTATCAAATTCCAGGTTCATTGGCGATTATTTCAATCTTTTGTCTCCGAAAGTGCAGAGTCCTCAAAAAGATAAAGATATGTACTGTGGACCGAAACATACAATTTTATATAAATATCTGCAATTTTGCGAGCAATGGATTATTCCAGAAAGTTTTTATATTTATTTATTAAGCAAAATTAGTTCTTGTTTTGAAAGCCATTGTTTTTTTAGTCATCTTTTCCATTTTTTATACTTTTGTGTTTTTATTCATAAATTAATGTGTCATTTTGCATATTATGTCTTTTTTTCCTGTGATTCGTTTTCGCTCACTGTGGGATGGTAGCTTTTTACAGACATCATCTTTAAATCTATCTTCTGCTCAATAGTAAAAAATACTTTTACTTAATATAAACGCCTTAGAATGGGCGATAAATACCTATCTATTCATCTGACTCAATGTCTCTCGGTTAAGTAATTTTATTTGAAGCATCACGGCACTGAATGGGAACGAAATAATTGTGGTTGTGATAATTTGCATGCTTCTTCTACCCATATCTATCTCTTTAAATTCCTCTTCCTCACCGTTCGCTCCTCGTGCTTGGGATGTTTCAGATGGATCGCGACGACGCAGTTCCAGCCCACCGATGCCCGGAGAGCGTTCCCTTGCTTTGACGAGCCGGCGCTCAAGGCGAGGTTCAAGATCAGCATAGCGAGGCCTCACGGAATGTCAGCCATCTCCAACATGCCGCACATTCAAGGAGTCACCGAACCTGTGTTAGTAGCGCAACTGCTTTCATCCTTTCCTCCAGTTTTCTTCCTTCCAGACTGCAGTGCAGTGGTGCTCGACCTTCTATGCGCAGCGGATCGCTCAAGAGCTCCCTCTTCCGAAAGAATCCGCGAGTGCTCTTTTTCGGGCGCAGTCGAGATTTTTTTCTCCGATACCACGGAGTATACACAGAGAGGGGCAACTTATTACTCCCGCGCGCGATTTTATTAAATGATTGTTGCACGTATACGCCATGTTGTTCGCCTGTACTTTTAAGCCCCTTTGAACGATGATTACCCACTTCTGTGCTGAGTTTCGAAGTGAATTTTGCATGCATAAAATTACACCGAGTAAAGATGTTATAGTTTCCGATGGAAAATTGAATTTTTAAAAAATAATACAAGGTGTTGTAGTTTCCGATGGAAAAACTGAATTATGCGCTGTCGATCGCTTAAGAACGCCCTCTTTTTAAATAATCCGCGAGTGCTCTTTTTTGGGCGCAGTCGAGATTTTTTTCTCCGATACCACGGAGTATACGCAGAGAGGCAAAACTTATAACTCCCGTGTGCGATTTTATTAAATGCTTGTTGGACGTAAACGCCATGTTGTTAGCCTGTTCTATGAGGCCCTTTTAAACGTGTGCTTCAGTGCTGAATATCGAACTGAATTTTAAATACTTAAAATTACTCCGTGTAAAAGGTGCTGTCATTTCCGATACATAAATTTCCATTTCTTCTTCCCTTTCCTGCCTTCCATTATTGGTAATTAAAATAGAAATCGATAGATAATTACTTTTACTCCGATTCTAGAACACAACCAGGGTCGTTCGATTCGATATACCCATAATTCCATCGATATGAGTCTTCGCGACTATTTCCACCACACGACCGCCATTAATGTACTTACAATTCATTTACCGCCATAGCTCACCCAAGGTAATCTGCGAACATGCGGCGCCTTACATCATTTTTAATACAAATTCACTACCAAATCAACAAAGTGTTACATATCATATGCAATGCTTACTTAGATTTCATCAAAATAAGCACATTAATGACGGACTAGTTTACGCTGCGAATACCTAAATCGATGGAAGAATACAGTCGATATCGAAATACTTTGGAATAAAACAACCAAACGCGGACAAGAAAGCAAAGAAAGTCTCGAGAGGATACCAATGTCAGCGCTGTAATCTACCGTTTAAAATATACCGCCGTGCCACTTCGATGCTATAATAACCCGAGGTGCCTTTCAATCACCCTGCGCAGATTAGAGTATACTGTAGCAGATGAGAATATTCGATCATACATTCAAGTTGACAAGTGGGATGATCCCAGTCGACATGGTTAAAAAATGGCGGGATGATGTTCAACTTCTATAAAAAAATGTATACAAACTCGTTTCTTGAAATATTTATCTCCAAATTCATTCATTGGTCGTTCAACTCAAAGATTGGGTGACTGCAGCCCTCCTCCCTTCCCTATCTAATGCTGGTTCCCTTACCTCCTGATATCTCTTCCTATGCACTTTCCTCTTTATTATTTCCTTTAATCTGGGTCTTCCTCTAGAGACTTTTCCCTCTCTTTTGCCCTCAATTATGTTCTTCACAAAACTCAGAATTGACATTTAAAGTTTTTCGAGTAATCATCACAATTAGCAATGAGATATGCCTGTTTCTAGTGCCATTTATTCCCGAGCCATCACTAGTGTTGCATGATAGCGTAAACTCTAACGCAAGAAAACTACATGGAAGAAATAATACAAGTTCTTTGTTAACTCTGTGGTATTCCATTTTATCTTTCAGATGATTGAATGGTAACATTTACAAAACCACAACTTAAAAAACACACACGACCCGGGTTTCAACGCTTGAGCGTCATCTTCAGGTGATCTTTTGCCTTCAATTACCTATGTTCTTTCTGAAAATGACGCTCAAGCGTTGAAACCCGGGTCGTGTGTGTTTTTTAAGTTGTGGTTTTGTAAATGTTACCATTAAATCATCTTAAAGACTACATGGAAGATCTATTTCAATACGCTTAGCGCAGATGATGTCATTAAAGTCAATGAAACGCTCTCTGCGCTGAATAGATTGATAGTGTTTTGTGCAGATACGCGATAGGTAAGCACCCAAAGGCTATTGATAACAGTGCAACAGAGTACTGGAGCTTCATTAGATTGAATTGTAAAATATATGATACATGTTCGAAAAAAAATATGTCGACCGTTCATTTTATCTTCAGCATCCTCCACCAGCACCAGATTTTGAAGGCTTCCAGTCTGTACTGGTCGGCTTTTCAAACGATCCGTGCATCCAATTCATAGAGTGCTACGCTCCTCATGAATGTTTTCACATACTGTTTCCTTGTTTTCCTATATTCTTTGAGCACAGCAGTTGTCTTTTTTCCATGAATGCTTTCTTAGTTTGGGCTATTCTCTCCTTGACGTCCGCTGTTCTTCTTCCGTCTCACGTGGTGGTAACTCCGAAATAGGAGAAGAAATCCATTTGCTCTAATTTCTCTCTTTTCTGGGTGACTTCTTCACTCAGCATCTCTCTTCCGCATAATTGGATTTTATTTTGCGTTCTATTTATTTTCATGTTGTATTCTTGGATAAATTGGCCCATTTCGTTTAGTGATCTTTGAAGACCATCACGATTTATAGCTGTGACTGCCATTGATATTTCAATTTCCATTGATAACTGCTAGATATCAGCAAAAATTCGCTTTTTTAATATGGATTTGTCTTAATTATATTTTT
Source organism: Ceriagrion tenellum (assembly GCA_963169105.1). NCBI lineage: Eukaryota > Metazoa > Arthropoda > Insecta > Odonata > Coenagrionidae > Ceriagrion > Ceriagrion tenellum. Next base: position 102,522,841 of record OY720632.1, on the reverse strand, counting down.
TATTTACTTAATAAAAATCCACATACCCGGTGAAAACTATGGTAAAATCGAGTGGAATCCATAACGCTAAATGCCAATAATTGTTTCAAGAGTTACTTGCCTTAAATTTCGAACGAATGATGGATATTCCTGAAGTGTCTGTGAAGGCTTCTGCGGAGTTTTTTTTTTGATGAAGAGAATGGGATTTCGGGTCTTCTTCCGCGTTTATCTATTTTTTAGGGACAGTATTTCGTCAGCGTCCCTGCTGGCTTCCTCAGGTCCGCTAAAGTGTGGATGCAGGGTTTGGTCCGTCCTTTTATGTTATTCCGTTTTCGCGCCTTCGGGTAGAGGTGTGTCGTGATTGGTCCGTACTGCATCCTACTGAAACGGCTCGTCAACAGTACGGACCAATCACCACACACCTCTACCCGAAGGCGCGAAAATGGAATAACATAAAACGACGGACTAAACCCTGCATCCAGACTTCAGTGGACCTGAAGAAGCCAGCTGGAACGCTGTCGAAATATTGTCCATAAAAAATAGATAAATGCGGAAGCAGACCCGGAAAATCATTCTCGTCATGGATATTTCTGCTTAGCAACCGCTAATTCGTCCATTTCGTCACGCATTCCGAAGGAAAGAGGAGGGAAAACCGATATAGTTGGTATGTTGGTTGTCAGGCTGCAGTTTGGTGATGTAATAACCTCTCCATCTACCTCAATGATTAAAATAGTGCCGCTGATTTTTGAAATAGGCATCGTGTAATCAAAGGCTCCGAGACATCGAATACGACTGGGGAGTACAAAATTTGATTTGAAGTTTTCAACGCTGATTTCAGCTCGAATTTCAGCGACGACTCACATATTGTTAAAATTACTATTCGGCGCAAAAGTTAGAACCTCAGGAAGTTTTGACGATTAGGCGTGGCTAAATTTCCGGGATGTCCTCCGTGTTGATTCATCTTCGTGCGATAGTTTTGCCGGCGTGTCAGCAGGCGTCTTCAGGTTTGATGTGTGGATACAGGTTTCTGCCCCTCTTATATTTATAGGCCTTGTACTTACACTTAGGACATATTATAATTAGGACTCATGTAGGCCTTATAAGACGGGCAGAAACTTGCATTCACACTTCAAGCCTGGAGAAGCCTGCTGAAAAGCTGGCGTAGCCGTCTTACGAAGATGAATCGAAGTGGAGGACATCCCAAAAAATTAGCCACACCTACTCCACCATTCCGCGAAAGCCTTCATCAGTTTTGACGAATTATATAGACGTTTGGAAGTGGCGAAAAGTAAAACTTTGTAATTTGTTCATTCTGGCAACTATCTTAGGGAAACAAATGTGGCACTTCCGATTGAAAGAAAAAGCTTGAAAATCTCTAAATATCTTTTCGCAGTGATTAATCTAGAAATATATGAAATGAAAATAATCTCCTAAAAAAACACTTTTCGTTTAAAATATATGGGAAAATTACGCGCGATAGTCATTCTAGGGAGATCATTTTTTGCTCCAAATTAGGCTTCATTTTCATGCTTCAAAACACCATCAACTCTATAAATCAACCTTTTGGTAAGGCGGAGTGTGCCATAACTTTGGAAGCAGTATCGACCGTTTACATGGCGGAAAACTGGCGAAGTCTTTCTCCTCGACTTGAAGTTTTCAGTGATAAAATGGCCATCATATATTCGCTCTCTTGTTAGTCTTGAGAGGGAAGGATGTAAGGGATTACCGGCTTCAAGGCTGGGAGTCGCTGTCGAGGAAGTCACACCCAACTTTTTGCTCGTAAAGCCGTAGGTACTTCGCGGAGGGAGTCGAATCCACAAGTTCATTCAAGTCAAACTCGATGGCTCCCTTTAATCCTTTCGGAAACACCGGGTCATCCCTCTCTATAAGAGACGATCACTTCATCCGCAACTTTGCGAAGGGACCGGTATCTGTCCGAAAGTTCGAAAAGTAAAGACTAACTACCTGCTCTGCTCGTCAGTCTTCTGCGCAGCGAGCGGCAGCTTTTGTAAAAGCTCGTTGCAGACGGGTGCGCGTGTTAGAAGAACGGGTAAATTCTCGAAGCGTAGAGTATAATGAAGATAGGACACAGGCAGTTCGGGAAACTAGTATATTTAACAGAATATAGCGAAAGCGCCTGATTGGACGTTCCCCGTGTCAATGCGGGCCTATGTCTACTGCGGCGATATCGCAAGTAGAGGTATGCATACATGAACAGGCATCAAATATTCCCTCGGGATTAGGCATCCAAGTTGGACGAAATTTTCAGTAATTGATCGGATAGGTAACCTTCCACTCTTCATTTCACATGAAACTCCATTTACCTTCAAGAGCTCCTTCCAGCACGCGGAAAGCTGCATAACTGAGACAAGTGGAAGTTGAAATGGACGAAGGGGAAGCTTAGTGGCGGAAAACAGCCTTCGTCACTCTCGCGAAAGTTCCCGACGCTGGGTGGAGGACGATTTTTGATCCATTGGCTACGGAACTTTCAAAATCCTACCAAAACGAAAGGAAAGGGTTAGTGTGGTGAACCGGTCAAAAAAACATTTTAATTGCTGCCAAAATGAGCGCATCAAGATTAGGGATTGCTCACCACTTACTGCCGTTTCGCTTTGACTCGTCTTTTCAATGAGACTTCAAAGTAGGGTCCCAGGTAAAGTCATTACGAAGGATACTTTTAAATGAAAATTAAATAAAATTCTGTTCAACTTTGTGGAGTTCCATGTTAATTAGTAAAAATAACTTTTTCGCTCCGTTGGTCAGTTCACAGATCGTCAAATCATTAAAACTTGCGCGGTCCATGTTCGGCAAGCAGTGATGGTTTTCTTTGGGATAACCCGCGCCGAGATTTCAAAAAGCCAACGTTTCTTCTCCTTTGCCGGAGACCTCATCAAGGCTGAATGACCTAATTGCCTTTATTTTGCATCAATTTATATCGTCACGGTGGTGCAAGAAAGAAATTTTAAATCTTGACGCGGGTTATGAAAAAAAAACCATCACTGCTTGCCGAACATGGACCGCGAAAGTTTTAATAATTTGACGAAACGCCTGTATGGGAAGGAACTTCGACACCAACCCAAGAGATTTGACCGCCTACGCATCAAGAAGACATCTTTATTCAACCATTTAACGTTTTTAATTAGATGTAGGGACAACGACGTCATCCCAAAGTTCTTAACTCTCCAGCATCCTCTCAAGTCACATCGTACCGCTGCCATCCTGAGAAACGCAAGTCAAGACCTTCTCCGGGCGACGATTCAAGAAACGAGAAGTGACCTGGATAGAGTTGGGAAACAATTCATGAAACTGCACCTCCGTATTGCCAACTCCATGGAAAACGACCACTTTGACAAGTTGGACCGTATTACGCGGCTGCATAGTGGTGCCATGGATCAGAAATTGAAGAAGAACCAAATGAAGAAACTTCAATACTTAGTACCAGCACAGAAGGTTGGCGCCAAAGAACAGAACCAAGATGGGTGGTCATCAACCTATCAAAAACCAATGTGGATGAAGTAACTACCTCGGTGCTAAAGAAGGGGCTGAACTACTCTGTCACACCAAAAGTCATCCCGGAAGAAATTATAAGTCATGTGGAAGCGGTCATCATCCATTTGTCAAAAGAAGAAGCAGAAGAAATAAGACCAGATGTGGCGAGAGTCCTACGCATCGCGAAGAAACAGCCACCGTGACCGAATATCACAAGAGATGAGAAGAGGGCTCTAGAGCTGATGAAGCAGAATGAAGATATTGTCATCTTACCCGCGGACAATGGGAAAGCCACGGTCATCATGGACACCGAGGAGTACGAAATGAAAATGAAGGAGTTATTGGAGAATGGCCCTTAGAAAAAACTGAAAAAGGATCCAACGGGGAGCATAAAACGAAAAATAACAGAGCTGATTAAGAAGATCATCCTCGATCCACAAACTCGGAGACGAATCACACCTCAAGACCCAAAGACTCCTGTGATTTATGGCCTGCCCAAAATACACAAGGACGGCGCTACGTTAAGACCGATTATCAGCGCCATTGACTCTCCCACTTACAAACTAGCGAAATACATCACCACTTCACTGCAACCAGTGGTCGAAAAGGCGAACTCTTATGTCAAGAACTCCCTGTATTTCCTCAACCTCATCCGAGACTTAAAAGTAGGCATGGACGACATTTTAGTTAGCTTCGATGTGGTGTCCCTGTTCACCAAGATACCGACGGAGTGAGCCATCAGAGTCGTCCGGAAGAAATTTGGAGACGATACAGCCAACTTGGCGGAGATATGTCTTTCTTCAGTGTTCAACCCTGGGGTTGGTTTACAGCAGTACGCCATTCCTCTCTTCTGTCTGCTTTTCTCTTCATTTCTGTGTATATGGTGCAACCCATATCATTCACAATCTGCTGCACGAATGACATCCTTGGTCGTCCCGGCGATTCCTTTCCTCTATAGCTCTTTCTGCTATTGTTTTAACGATGTTGTCGTGTCTTAGAATGTGCCCTACGAATTTGTCTCTTCTCGTTTGGATATGCCTCCACAGGGATCTGATTTCCTGAACTCTTTTCAGTACCTCTTCATTCGTGACTCTATCTTTCCAGCTGAGCTTCAACATCCTTCTGTAGAGCCACATCTCCAGGGCTTCTAGCCGCCCTCTCTCTTGTTTTCTTACTACCCATGTTTCGCTCCCGTATCGGGCCACACTCCAAACAAATGCTTTCATTATCCGTTTCCTTATTTCCAAACTAATGTTCTTACTGGTGAGTATGTTCTCTCTAAGGTAGAATGCAATTTTGGCCTGATGTATTCTCCTTACAATTTCTTTCTGGCTTCTACCATCTCTTGTTATTCTGCTTCCCAAGTAGGCAAATTCCTCTATTACTTCTAGCTTCTCTCCTCCAATTCTCATTATTGGGGGTTCATATTGTTCTTCATTACTGCAAACCATCACTTTGGTTTTGCGTTTGTTTATTCTCATGCCATACCGTTTACAGAAAATCCTACCCATTGTGTTGAGCATCCTTTCTAGATCTTCTTTCGTCTCTGTGATCACAGCAATATCATCTGCATAACGCAGCATATCTATCTTCTGTCCATTAATTTTAACCCCCACCTCAGTAGTTTCACGAACTTGGTCTATAACTTCCTAGATCCAAGCATTGAATATAAGAGGAGAGAGAGCACACCCTTGTCTCACGCCATTTCTAACTTTTGCTTCTTGCTTTTGATGAAAATTCCTTATCACAACCATTTCGTTCTTATATAAGCTGAGTATCACCCGCATGTCTTTATATTTTAGGCCTGCTTTCTTCCGCACTCTGAACATTTCTTTCCAGATAACATTGTCAAATGCCTTTTCCAGGTCAATGAAGGCAATATAAGTAGTTTTATTTCTCTGCATTTGTTTTTCAATAAGAAGCCTCAATGCCAGAATTGCCTCTCTTGTTCCTGATCCTCTTCTAAATCCAAACTGATCTTCACTCAGCATATCCTCTACCTTTCCTTCAATTATCCTCAGGATTATCTTTATGAGGATTTTCGATGCATGCGATATTAAATTGTTTAAATTTTAAATGTTTAAATTTTAACTGTTTAAATTTTAACAATAAAAATACAGCCATTTTTAAATTTAAATTTTTGTTCTAGTTTGACACGTTAGTACTTTTTCTTATCTCAGAAACAAGATTTGTCGTGGGCAGTGCATAAACAACGGAGATATTTAACCTCAAAGATTGTACTACGCCCTCGTTCGCCACGAGGGTCGGCGTTAAAATGATGTGCCACTGTACTTTGAGAATTTATATCTTGGTCCGTGTATATGCTAGTACAATACTTTATACACCAAATTTAAGATAATTATACTTTTATTTCACCTATATATTTTATTATATAATATAGCCAAAAATGGAAACACATTACAGCAATAATCGACACCACACTACCTAAACTTATGAGTTTGTCAACTTCATGAACTTCGTAACTCAGCCGAGGAAAAACTGCGAAATCTTCGAAAAAGCAATGACTTCTCACCAATGGTAGCGAGAGTTGACAAATATACAAAATGGCAAGAGAATTTTTTTAAACGCATATTTTGTTGTTAATTTATGAAAATGTTTAAACATTATCCAGTCCTACAATTTGCACAGAATCAAAAATTTAAAGCCAAGGAAATACCTTCATTAAAACTTAATTTATTTGTAATTTTTATAATATCTGGAAATACATTATATATGCGTAGTATAAATCGTACTAGGTAACTCTGATAATATGCAGGATTGAACGACTGCTGCGTTGTCACTTCTTGCGCGCGCAACTTAAAACGGATATTTGGAGAGCTTCGAGAGAGGTGTACCTCGACTGAGTCATTTTCCATCGAGCTTTAGAAATTTATGGTATGTTCAATAAATCTCTTTTTCTAGTCAATCAATCATAAAGACGTACCTATCATGTTAATTCATTTATTATTCCTGCAAAAAGCCCTCCATTTATCAGTTTAAGAATTTCACTCGCCAATTTTGCTGGACACTGGAAAGAGAATGAATGTAAACGACGACTGAAAATCACTCTTTATAATTACATGGGCAGCCAAGAAATGCTATCTCTTGCCTGTCTTCGAACCTATATGCACAGCTTTGATTATTCAGATCCATGAACCCCATCCATGCCCCCCGCCTCGCGTCCTAAGCCTCTCAAGGTGTGTACGCTAAGAAAATGAGTTTAGCGCAGGCTCAAAAACACAATCTGCGTGGACTACAAGAGCTAAATTTCCCTGAAAAGAATCAAGATGTAGAAAAAGGACTAACGTGTGAAACTAGAACAAAAATTAGAAGTTAAAAATGGCTGTATTTTTGTTGTTAAAATTTAAACAGTTAAAATTTAAACAATTTCAATAAAATTTAGTATATTTTCCAAAACTGATAACACAATCGTACTGGGCATGTTTTTGCAAAGAAAATAATACGTCACCCGTTTCTCTAGCTATTTTCGTTTGGGAGATATAGCAAAAAGAAAAAAGGTCTAAATGCAAAATGGTCGTTACTTTGATCGTCTCTAGATCTGCCAAAAAATATTTTTTCCAAAAACGTTTCTACATTTTTTCATTTAACGCTAGATAGAACCCACACAAAAATTATGGTTTGAATCGGAGACACCACGGGTCAACTCACTGCTGATCTGACATGGAATGACCCCTCGCAATTACGTTAACTTCAGATATATCGTGGAGAACACAAATGAAAAACATATGCGGCGCAGTATTTATGAAACTAAAATTTCTAAAGCGTATGATAGTAAGGTACTCTGATGAAAAATTAAAAGAGACTTACCAACCCTATGCAAAAAAACTGTTGGATTTCAACAGTTACTGTTGGATTATAACAGTTACTGAGGGCTTACTCTTACATTATGCAGCTAAAAATTTAATTTTTCAGTATATACTAGAGTGGATTTAACTGCAATTATCTGGTTTACCAGCTGCTGTTGATTTCTACAGTAACTGTTGGATTTTGCAGCAATTGTTGGAATGTACATACAGTAACTGTTGGACTCAACTGTTACTGGTGGATTCAACAGTGGTCCCAATTAACTGTTGAAATTTTCAACAGTTTTTTTGCAAAAGGACTTCACTCTGGTTAGTCCACACCTCGAATACGCCGCAGTGATTTCCGACTCTGGACAGAATATTTAGACCAAAGAAATGAATGAAATACAATGGAAAGCTCCGCTCTTCGTTAAAAACCTCAATGAGCGAACATTGAGTGTTTCTCAGCTTTTAGAGGTATTAAGATGGGAGCCACCTGAGACTCGAAGGCTGAACTTAGTTTGCTATTTTTGATCAGGTGCACTTCAGGGCAACAGGGAGAATATCATTAATACGCCACACTACATCTCTAGGTCCGACAGATGCGATAAAATAAGAGAGATACATTGCCAAAGAGGTAGGCACAAAAATTCGTTCCTTCACGCGCAGTGAAAACAATAAAACAAACTCTTAATACCTACACTTCATCATTTCTCTACCGAAACAAATATTTTTCACACCTTTTCACTGCTGGTGTCCAAACACCCTGTGCCAAATGCTCATTTGGTGGCTCGCAGGGTAGTATGTAGATGCAGATGTAAATTTCAAATTTCATCTCGTAAACTCGAGTCATAACAATGCCTCAACTGAGACGACATTGTAGAAATATAATTATTGCATTATTTATATTACAACATGTATGGCTATTTCCAACGTATAAATAGATGTGCCTAAGTTAAATGTGGATCAAGAATATTTTTTTAAATTTCCATAAAAAATTATTAAAATTCATGCTCAATGACTCACTATTCGCGCTCCATTCGCCTTAAGAGTGAACAAAGGTACTCACATGTAATCCATTCAGTTGCAGTGACCAGTTTCTTGAAACTAGACAGTTTCAAAATGGTCCCCCATGTACCTACAGCAAACTTTTAAGATCGTTGTGAAAATTGATGTGCAAAGACGGTAATATGCTATCACTTATGAAATATTCCTACTGGATCAGTATTATCGAGGCTCGAATTATTTCTGCATAACTCGCGGAGTAAAGAGATGATGTCTAAAAGCTAAGAGTCTTAACAGAGTGTATTAAATCTGGAAGCAGGTCCCACGAGTATCGTGCCAAATACTGCAGTCATAAAATGTGGAGTTGGTAATCAACATCCTGGCCGGACTTTGAACCAATAATCACCTATGTCAGCATGAATTGTGAAATATTCTGAGGCAAAATGAAAAAATCAACAACTGATAACTTTAAAGTATCCAGGGAAAGATATAGGAAATTTATAAAAAATATGGATGAGTGCATGATGAAATGAGAACCAAAAAAATATATTTTCTTGGTCATACTTGGTGAGATGAAATCAAATGAATTTAAATCACTTGAGATTAAAATTACGTGGGAAGCCTGGCAACCAGTGATGGACAAAGCAAGAAAGAAATAGTGTAATATAAGTTTTTCAGACAAAAAGGTACATGTTGGAGTGTGTGATGCATGCCTCGCTCCTGTGCGAGCATGACCATTGTGCATCTTGATTTGCAAGCAGGCTGTAGTGGCCATGATGCTAATTTCATTTTCGAATGTATTTGGTTTGGGGTCATCGACACCTTGGAGAGTTTTTAATTCTGCTTATCAGGCCCTCTTAGTCTTACTTAGGATCTGAGACCCATATAATTGCAAAATGAGCCAATGACTTTATATACAGTCAAGCACCCTGATGCGAAGCTGTCTGCCAGAGATGAAATCCTCAACAAAAAACCAGTCGACTTGACCAGGATTTGAATTGAGGTCACCCAATCGCTGATCAACTGTGTCAGTCACAGTTATCCTACCACTGGTTAACACATCTGACCAGCAATTTGAAGACCCAGATTTAAATCCTGGTCAAGTTCAATGATTTTTCCAAGACAAATTATGTCCCATAACTTTCTGGTGTATTTATCAAAGCTGAAATGAAGTTGCGCAGTGTCTATCTATGAGCAGAGGAGTTATCTATCCTGTCATGCTTGTAAAGATTAATTTCTACCTTTTCAAAATTGGACAGACATGCTCATCATTATGATCATTGGTCTATGTATAAAGATATTATTCTTCAAAAATAAATGTGCTGGAAGCAAAATTTCTCTTGGATTTTAATAATGTCCCATTCGTTTCCACTCTAGCTATAAAATACGGCTAGACTTATTTTTTTCTAGGCCATACTTTGGTCACTCCCAATTAAGTTTGCTGAATGAGAGTCTATTACTCCCTCTGTCTTTCTTCCATTTTAAAGTATTTAAGTTTTGTACTATATGCTCCACATTCGTTAGAAACTTTGCTTGATGGCCAAATGTGATAATCAAATATATAGGTATATGATATATTCCTTGCATTGGTTAATTTACAGAAATTATTATAATAGTTTTTTATTTCAGGTGAAATAATTCAATACTATAATCCGGTTAGGTACATATTGCTGCAACATTAATTTTACATCATTTTGTATCAACTTTGGCTTGAATAAAAATATGCATACAAAATTGGCAATCTGCTCTCTCAATTGATTTTAAAACAGCTGATGGTTAATTTTCCAGGAAAGATATGCCTGGATGGGTCTGGGAGCACTTCATGGAATCAGTGCCTATGTCTACCTATCTCGTCGCATTTGTTGTGTGTGACTTCGAGAGACGGACAAATGGATCATTTTCAGTGTGGGCACGTCGAGAGGCAATCAATCAGGCAGATTACAGTCTCCACGTTGGTCCAGCCATTCTAAAGCACTTTGAACAGTATTTTGGAGTGACATACCCACTCCCAAAAGTTGACATGATCGCTTTGCCTGACTTTGCTGCTGGAGCTATGGAAAACTGGGGACTTATAACCTACAGGTAATTCATTGTTTTGCCAATTCTCAGCATTAGTAGCATATTCATTGTGCAAATGACTCATAATTTTCAACTATTATGGGATTATTTTACAATTAATATCCTCAGGGAAACAGCAATGCTTTACCAGAGAGGAGTGTCAACTAATAGCAACAAACAAAGGGTGGCTACAGTTGTATCACATGAACTTGCTCATCAGTGGTTTGGGAACCTTGTTACTCCATCATGGTGGACAGATTTATGGCTTAATGAAGGGTTTGCTAGCTATGTGGAATACCTTGGTGTTGAAGCAGTAAGTATAAGATGCCAATCTTTACTTTCAATCATATTCTGTATAAACTTTACAGCAATTGGTAACAATTTCACAGGTAGTCAATTAAAGTAGAGTTATAATTAAATTAGAGATTTTTTTAAAGTATGAACAAATCCATGCAATTACCAGTACCTTTTCAAACAAACTTTTTCAATTTGGAAAATTCCAAAGCAGATGGAATGAGTGCATACATTTGTATTGTTAAGTATTTTCAAGAGTTATATCTTGAAAAAATCTTAACAAACATTCTTTCAATAAATGTAGTATAAAAAATTTGGAGCATAAATACCAGACTTTTGTTCAGTTAGTATTGTCATATCCATGATTAATTAAGGCTTTTGATTTAAATATGTAAATTAATTCAGTAAAAACACATTGCATGAAAAGGGTTTTTTATGATAGCAATTTTCAAGAGTGTTCGTTTGATAGCATTAATAACTGCATGACATAAAATAGAGGTTAACCTCTTATCAAATCAAAGGATCCATTATCAATTTGAGATTTTAATGACCAAGTAGGTATGGAATTCATTTTCTTAAATCGACACTTTAGTAATCAATGTCTTCTGGTAAACTTCACTAGGTTGAACCTTCTTGGAAAATAACCGAGCAATTTGTAGTTGATGAGCTGCAAAATGTTTTTGCCTTGGATGCTTTGGAATCGTCTCATCCCATATCAATTGAGGTTGGACATCCTGATGAAATAAATGAAATATTTGACAGAATATCCTATGGGAAAGGTGGGTCATTATACAGTATGATGCAAATATTATATCCAGGATTGGAAATAATTTTACCACTATGCTATAAGACAATAATCACATACTATATTTTTCGCATTGCACTATAAGATGCACTGCAAATATTTGGGTTAGATTTTTGAAAAAGATAATCATTACATCCTTCCCCTAACATAGATTACATTTTCAATTCAATAAAGTGTGTCATATATGCTCGGGAATACAGAATTTACCCAATAATCCTTTTCATCAAGTCGGAAAATTTTTTAAACTAGGATTTATCCAATGTTCTACTCTGCCTCAATGTTGCTCTTTTGGCTTTAATGACCAGTGGTTTATATTATAAATTGACTTGTTCATTTATAAGATAAACCATTATAATACTAAACTATAGATAATTAATTGTGATCCTGATTATAGGTACTGTTCTTGAGGAGAGATCTTACTTTAATGCTTGGAATCAGACAATAATTACCATATTTTCTTTCCTAAATGGTACATTTTTTTCTTATAAATTCATTGTAATGCAAATGCAACAACTAAAGATTGCTTTAGTTTATGTTTAACTTTTTTGGAATCAACTTTATATTTACTTTCCTTGCTGTTTTCGGAGTGACTAATCGATTTTTAGACAATATGTCTAGTGCAAAAGCAAGGTAGAAACATGGTCACACTGGCCTCCCTCTTACGAGAAGTCCATAGACCACCTCTGAGGAACGAAAGCCCATCTTTTATTACCCAGGATGGATGACTATATTTGGGCATAGATGGAGGGTGTGAGCATTCAAACCTCCTTATGAAAGGTCAGGTCTTACCATCTTGACAAGATCAAGAAAGGGGCTAAGGTGGTGGTGTATAGTGTTATATCACAGTGGTCGACAATGTGTATGATTTAAGATTTTATTGCCAGAAAAGTGTTAAAAATGATTTCATGAAGCTAATAATAAAATAACTTCCCGAATCCTCCGTCCCCCTCAGCGTTATTCCATACTACCTTGGACAGGCAATCAAATTATAACCTGGTAAACAGCTATTTACCGGTGGGTGGGGGCGGGTTGTTGTTGGTTTTGGGGGAGGTAATGCGCCATCAGCATTGGGGGGGATGGGCACCCCTGAAAATAATTATTTGGTATATCAAATTTGATGACATTTAATTTATATTTGTTGTTTTAAAATTTCAGGAGCATCAATTATACGAATGATGGATCATTTCCTCACAACCAGTGTCTTCAAGAAAGGACTGACAAATTACCTGAAAAGCAGGTGCGGGGTATTATGTATGGGTGCATTATCCTTAATAATTATATTTGGTATATCATTATGAAAATGCCCAGAGTTACTTGTACATTTGCTTGAAATGAATGCTCATGCAATGTTTTTTTTACTTTTTCAAATATTAAAAATGGCATAAATATAACCATTATAAGATGCAAAGAATGAAAGTCATGCAACCTATATTTCTATAATAATAAATCATGTATCATAGGGTATTTGTGCATCCTACAATTCCATTACTCATTAAGTTATATGTTAATCCTTGAATTATCTTTTTTGGCAATCTTGTGTGGACGTTATCATTCCAAAATTTTTATGAGCAACAAGGTCTCTGCTCTAAATTAGCATGTTTTTCTTTCTTTGACTTCACTTGCTGCACATGATCCCACTCTTGGTTAACTGTGGCAAGTCAGGGCGTACCAGAGTGCAACACAAAATGATCTTTGGGATGCATTAACAGCGCAAGCCCATAAAGATGGAGCCTTGGAGAAAACTGTTAGTGTAAAGTCTATAATGGACACCTGGACCCTTCAGATGGGATTCCCAGTGGTGACAGTCATTCGAGATTATGAGAAGGCATCAGCTAAACTGACACAGGTGATAATTTCTTATTGTTACTTTATATCCCTTTAAGAAGTAGTTATTCAATGCAAGTGGTAAAAATTGCTTATGGTAAAGGGAGATGTGAAAAAATATCCAGAAACATCAGTGTGCGATGTACACACAGCATTAATTAAATGTATTACTCTGAAAATTTTGAAAAGGCTGTTGACTTCCAGCTTTTAAGCTAATTATTGTTAGGAATAACTTTGGGAATATCTATTTGGATTATGGGAAAATATTTCAATTGTCGATCTCCATCAGACTAATGCAATGGTTTAGTGAAAAAAAGTAGTAAAGTGGTGGTAATAATTTTGAAGTGTTTGAGTTTTGTAAGAAAATGTGTATGGCTCCACTTCCATGTGTGTAATATTATCATGATGCTTGAGTAAAAAATTGCCTAAATTAACATAAAAATCTGTTGAATAATTTTAAGGAACGATTTCTGCTCCGCAAAAAAAGAGTGGGAAAGTCAGTCAAAAGAAGAAACCAAAGTGATGGGCAAGAAAATGAAAAGGAATATGACAATTACCTTTGGTGGATTCCGATTACATTCACATCTCAAGATGCAATGAACTTTGAATCCACTCATCCTCAGCACTGGATGAAAATGGAACGCACAATAACACTTACATCAGGCCTTCCCCCTGCATACCACTGGGTTATTTTCAATATTCAGGAGACAGGTAATCATCTTTAAAATAGTATTCTATCCACAAATGCTTCGAAAACAGAGTAGTGATGATTTCAATTCAAAATTATATTGAGATATGAAATATCATATAGAGTGATTGAGTGAGTATTGGGGTCAAAATACATAAATGACAAAAAATTACGAGAATACATAATGCACAGTTATTATTGTTGTTGTTCACTATGATGTCTTATGCACTTGGACTGTGTTTATAGCAAAAATGTCAGTCAATTATATAACTGACAGCTTTGCTTCATCAACTTAAAATATTTTGCCTGCAGCTATTATGAATCATTTGTATCTTGTGTCATTCCTCCAAGCATGATGAGATAAGTGGGCAAACATAACATGTACAAACTTGTAAATGATATAAGTCATTTTTCCTCTCCTTCTTTGGGTTTCATATCATACATATATATCATAGCTTTACCTTAAATCAATGACAGGTGAAATTCATTGAAAAGTATATATCATTTAAATGCTGTTCTTCTGAATAGCATGTCAGTAATGCATACTGCACTGAGGATGGTTTGTCTTAAGTTTGTGATATTATCTGATTATGTATCCTCTTTTACCCAAGGCTTTTATCGTGTGAATTATGACCCAACAAACTGGAAGATGCTGATAGCTCAGCTAGAAAGTGATCGCTTTACTGATCTCAACTCAATTAACCGAGCTCAACTTTTGGATGATGCTCTGAATTTAGCCCGAGCTGGACTACTAGATTATGGAACAGCTCTTGGGGTAACTCGATATCTTTCTCAAGAAACAGAGTATCTCCCTTGGAAAGCAGCATTTTCTGCTCTTGGATATATTGACTCAATGTTGGTGAGAAGTGGGGGATTTGAAAAGTTCAAGGTAAGAAGAGAAATATGCAATAAGAATATTTATAGGTGGCTGTCAGAATCTATTACATCTAACAAAATTTGATGGAAACATTGATATTTCAGAGCTATATGCTAGGGCTTATTGATAACATATACAGGCAAACTGGCTTCTCTGACTCTCCAAGAGATGAGCAGTTGACAGTTTATAAGAGAGTCAGTGTTTTAGGATGGGCATGTTCTTTAGGGCATGAGGACTGTGTCCAAAATTGCATCAGACAGTACAATAATTGGCGCAGGCTGCCAAATCCTGATAAGAACAACACGTAAGTTACTCAATGATTTGTTTTTAATATTTTTACACAGGATTTGAATGAAAAAAGATTGAAAATTATCAACAAATTGCATTTGATTTCTTGACAGAATATCGCCGAACTTGAAAAATGTGATTTATTGTACTGCGATCAGGCATGGCAGTCAGGCAGAATGGGAATTTGCCTGGGAACGATATAGAGCCACTAATGTAGGCTCAGAAAAGGATTTACTCCTGGCTGCACTGGGATGTAGTCGGGAGACATGGATTTTGAGTAGGTAAGGACTTCATTCCATCTTCTCAGATATGCTCCTGTGGTAGGACATTTATCTGCCTAGTTGGATTCTTATGGATGTAATTTCTGTGCGCAGCAGTTAATTTTTGCATGAAACAGTTCTTTAGAAACTTTATTTAGTTATATATTTAGATTGGTTGGTAACTGCTAACTTTGGCATGATATTAAGTACTGCCTTTATGTCTATACCATGAAGGTACCTTTATGTAAAATGCACTGCATAATATTACCAAGAAAACTAAGAAAAATTTACATTGCTGTTTGAGTTTGAAATTGTAAAAGTTTGTAATAAGTCTTGGATTTGAATAACAATACAAAATTAGGGAACATGTCTCTTTCTGCACATGATACAACATGTCTTGTATTGAGCACAGTCAACACATGTTTTCATGTAAGATGTACAACTGATTTTTTATACTAATTTTCCAAAAACAATGTGTCTGTGTGGATAGATGCAGTACCTATACTTCATCACTATTTTTTCATGCATATGCAGGATTTAATTGAAGCTGCGTGACATCCTTCAATGAAAATACTTTCTTGCAGGTACCTTGAGTGGTCTGTAACAGAGAACTCTGGCATTCGCAAGCAAGATGCAGCTAGAGTATTTGCTGCTGTTTCAAGCAATGTAATGGGACAACCATTGGCATTCAATTTTCTCAGGGAAAAATGGGATAGAGTCAAAGAATAGTGAGTATTTATATATTAATTCCTACTTTTGTAATACATAATTAGCTATTGATATCCCATACCTATGAATGCTTCACTTAGTTGAGGATGGTCTTCTGATGATGCAAAGACTGAATTATTTAATTTAATGGTTGTAAAAAAATAAAGTTACTTTACATAATGTTGATAACATGTAGCATCTTTTTTCTATATCCTGTGAGGAATCAATTGATAATAATTGTAAATAAAGGTAACCCTTTGATGCTGGAGCTTAGGAATTTAGCATGGAAATTGCTTTCTCTGTCACATGTGCCATAAGCTTTTTACTATACTTTCTGCACTAAGCTCTCTCATGGATATGAATCAAACAGACACTTTTTATATATTTCATGGAATAATGTCTTAGAACACAAAACACTTTCCATGGGTGATGGGTGGAGGTTTCCAGGTAATAATATTTGACATATCACTGCTCTGGAAGACTTAAATATTCTGGCAAGGATATGTTACTGGTCTGAATTTGAAACATCTTTAAAATCTAGACCAGTTCAGTCCAATAACTGACCACTTCAAGATCAGCTATAAGCCTTAAAGAGCCATTATGGACCAAACATTTTTACCAGGGTTACCTTGATCTTTTGCCTCAGTGCAAGTCCATGTCTGCTCTCAACTATTTATCAATGCAGTGGATTACCAAAAAAGACAGTCATTCTATTAAATGGAAAACCTAGACTCAGAAGGGACCCTTTATGTTTTTTCTGTATGCTTACAATTTTTTTTAAATACAATTGTAAATTGAACCCTACAATAATTATTAGCATAGTTCTTTGTGGGGATTTTCCTAACTACTTGACTAAAATGACATAAGAGCCCCTTTTCAAATATATACATGATCACTTGAACATCGGAAACTCTCATTGGAGACTACATTTTCCAATGAATTGATAAATGATTTTTTATTGAATAGAGCTGTGTTAACATGCCATTTGTTCCTTTGCATAAAAAATATACACCATTTATAGTTCACAGTTATAGTTCACTTTATAGTTCACATGAGGCAAAAATCTGCACCATATTAACATAAAAGGCTTAGAAAAAAAGCTAGTAACTGAATTCAGTCATATGAAATGGATAATGCAAGATTTAAACTGTTTGGGTACATTTTTCTGAAATGGGAGTGATATACATTTGTATCTTACAATTTAGCAGCATACTGTTTCATTTAAGGTGAATTCCAGAATAGTCTGATTTGATAGACAGTAATTCCAAATCCCTCCTCCAAAATCATCATTATTTGGCCGGTATTCTTAGATATCAAGTAATATTGTAGAGAGCAAAACTTTCCTTTTAATCAGTTGTCCTCAGGCACACTTCCTTCCAATTAAATATCTGGGCCCACTCCCATATGTGTCCTCATTATGAGAAGCATTCTCCTTGTTGCTCTTACATTTTCCCCATGAAGTACTATGGTACCTACCTACCTACCCTTAAATATGCATTAGTAAACTATTCTAACCAAAGTGACTATTATATACATCCTCTTATTGATGAGATGGGGCTATTCTCATTAAAGCTTTGTACTGAGTGCAATGCTGTTGGCAATAAGCAGTCCATATCATTTTGTCTCAGATTTTTCAATGAAAGGATGCTAAGGGGTATAAGTTATCTAGTCATATGTAGATATCAAGTAGAAATTGAGTGAAAAAAGAAAAGAATCGGGAAAAAATTGATGAAAATATTGAAAGCAAAAATTGTCTTAGCAGCGCTAATAAACTGCTGGAAAGTACACCTGAAGAAGTTGATTTGATGACTGATTTTTGGAAATGAATATGGATCTGAATGAAGTAATAATTATGACCATTAATCAAATTTGCTAGTATTAATATTAAATTTTTTTTCCAGTTTGGGATCCTCATTATTTACCATCAATAACATTGTCCGCAGTTCTACCAAGCGCATGAATACTGAATTTGAGTTAGCTGATGTAAGTACATTGACATTTTGTATAAGTTTTTCTTTTTGAGAAAATATGTAGATTAATTAGACATGCTGTTGCACCAATATTGATGGCAACAGAAGGGTCAAAGGGGGCATAGAAAGGATAAAAGTTGATGATAGAGTATAGATGAGCATAAGGGAGTATTTATCATCTACCTTTATAAGTCATTAAAAAAAATTTTAATGACTTAAATGAATGGTCAGAATTTTTATGGATGTTTTATTTAAAATAGACAAGAGCTAATGTATTTAAATAGTGACTGATGGCTGAAATGAGTCGGGCTGTCATTCCCTACTCTTTCAACACATTCATCTCACCTTGTGAAGTTTCTTGCCTTCACTTGGTACCCTCACCGTACCTTGAACAGTTAATATCCATGTCTGATATAATTCCTTTGGAGTCAATTAGGCCCCCACTCAATGCTGACATGGCACTTCATATACATTAGTAATGTCTCATGTTTCAGATTTTGATTTTAAGTGTCAAACTAAAGAGTTGATGGAGACTGAATTTCAGACTGACTAAAATTAACGGGAACTTAGTCATTTACATCAAGAGGGAGCAGTGAATGTCTCAATATGAAAATACTTGCAGAGAATTTTCCATTGTCATATTTTCCTGCTGGCAAGATACTTAGACATATAAGATGCATCCTCATTTTTTCTGAATATTTTGGAATGAATGATCTTCTCTCACCCTTGAAAATCGTTCATTTTGATGATAAAGGGACCATTTACTGAATGATATGGATAGATATAGTGATACCGTTTGATATGGGACATGGCCATATCAAACACTTGCCTAACTACCCTTCTCTGCATACTTATGTCTTGCTGTGACATTCTAATCAAGCTGGTTTGAAAAAATTCTAAAAATAAGATCACTGGAGTTTTTTGTTGCCTAATATCATAAACACTGGTGATAGTACAGTGATTCTTTGATGGGTAAATGTAGGCTAAACTTGGAGCAAATTTCGAAAGTTTTCAGAATTCAGTCAACTTGTTCTATGTTTCCAAGAGTTCACTGGCAGTACAACATTATAAGAAGCAGAGATGGTTTTCAGAGGATTTTTTTGTGAAAGAAGCATGTCTTATATGCTGGATAATAGTTTTCAAGTATGGAAAATTTAATGGAAATGTCCTTGAGAGTCTCAACGCAGTCTATCAGAACTTATTTTTTACTCACCAATTTGTTGTTCACTCAAGGAGAGCCCTCAAATTTCCCTCCCCTCTAAAGCCACATGCATATCGACATATGTAGCTAGTTTTCATACTGAGGCTGCCTTGAGTGCTCACCTCAGTCAGTAACTACCTTGCTTCTCTGAAGTTAGTGGTAGCTACATATGTGACCTGCTGTCTCACTGGTAATCAATTGTGCTCTCAGTTTTATCATAGCTTCACCCAAATTATTCAAGCTAATTAACATGCTCTATGCAAACTGACCATTGCTTTGTCCCAGAATTCTATTAACGTGTAACTCGGCCAACGTTGCTGCTTCAGTAATCTTGCATTGAATGATGGTATAACTTACATCATATTCTTGCATAACTACCCAAGGAGAAAAGAAGTGGTGAGACAAAACTCAAGCAGGGCTGGTGAGAGTCTCAGAGGCGACTTCAACTAGGCATTTTCAATGTGGATCACAATTTCCCAATTATTTCTTATTTCATATGATGGCAGGCATTTTGTCTGCCCTGAAGGCATGGGAGAATTAAGGAATGGTTGCCCCCATGCTCTGCAATAACTGTTTAAATATTAAAAATAGTAATCATACGGCAGCCATACTCCCCAGCGCCTGAGGAAGTGGCAATTCCCCCCTCCCCTTCCTCACTTCCCCAGAACTCCAACCTTTTTATCTTCCCTTGACTGATTGCACTAAGGATACCACCATACTATGTCAAATGAAGGTCCCTTAAGTGGTGAAAAATGTTTTACTTTGTAAATATTTTGAGTTCATGCTTTCTTCCCAGAGCCAAATATGGCTGGACAGGGCTGAACACTCGAATAACTTGCATGTTGAATGTCACTAAATATGTACATGCATTCCATTTTCATTTGTAGGTGTTCAGCATGCCTCTCCTAAGTACCTGTTGCAAATTCCCTGCACTTATACAATTTCTATCAATAAAAAATGCGATACATACTAGTTATTCATGAGGAATTAATTTTTTAAACATGATATAAATCAGAAATTACAATTACCTATGTTGGCAAAGAATAAAGGAGAATTGAGTTACTTATCATGCATCAAAAATAACTGTTTTGGTGAAGTTTATTTGAAATTACTATAAAATTAAATTGAAAAGATGGCAATAAAAGCTGAACCTCAATAGTAACAAGCCTTATTTTTTGTTTGTATCAAGGCCACCTTTTCACAGAATGTCTTTCTGGACCATTAATGGTATTTCATACAATATTTTTACATGAATGTTATGATGCACCGTGTATTATACAAGTTTGATTAGCACAGTCAAGATGATTTCAAGTTGAAATTTTTTTCTAATTTTATTTAAAAGTTATCCAAAATGTGTTCACTTAACCCTTCCATAATTATTTATAAAATGCTATAGGAAACATGGCAAAAAAAATCTTATGAATAGACGCTTTATGTCTTTTTACTTTCAGCTGAAAAAATTTGCAGCAGATCATCGAAAAGACCTGGGAACAGCAACCCGAGCAGTCGAGCAAGCAATGGAAAAAGCTGAGGCTAATGTTGAATGGATGAAAACTCATTACCAAACAATAATTGAGTGGTTATCAAATGCTACAAACTTAAACTCTTTGAACAGCTAATACCAAATGCAAAGTGAGCCAAAGTCTCATTTTTTAATGAAATGAGAATTGTGTTGATGTATCTGAGCCATAATACCTCATCAAATCTGTGCAATTACAAGCTATACAAATATTTGATGAAATGATTAAAATTATAAAAAACTTAAAATGGTGTAATGTTGGGCTCAAATTTTTGGTAAGCTTGGAGAAAGAAGTTGCACAACAAAACTTTGGGTCATAATTCAAGAGAAAATTCTTCAAAGTTTCAGACACCAAAGAGTATTTGTTTTAATGTTATGTATTGTTAAGCTCCATTTGGTTCCTTGTATGACTAAATATATTCAAAATTTTATACTTTTATAGGTGCCTTTAACCAAATGCATGTTTACGTAAGTGTTAAAAGTTTTGTGGTAAGCCTTTAATGGTCATTTTTAAATTAAAAACAACTCACTTCCACTTTTACAGGAATACAGAAACTAAGAGATATCAGAAAAAGATTAGGTTGAATATATGCTTTACATTCCTTTATTTAATACCATTACATTTCAAAGTTGAGAAATGTGAAAGTAATTTTTCACTAAATAGTTAAAGATTACTTCCTTTTATGTACCTGCCTACATTCATTCACATTCATATGGGAAGTTTATGATTATCTAAAAATGTTTTCATGAAAATCATTTATTAAATGTTTACCTATCACTTTTTCACAAAGGTGAAAATTTTATCCAATAAAATCTCGTATTTTGGAAAAACAAGCAGCTGTAGATACACTGAAAATTGATGTCTGCTGCATAAAATCTAATAAAACTATGAAACTTGTTATCTCTATTATACTTCTTATGAATTTAATGTTGTATTTGAGGGTTTATAGAAATTGGAGGAAAGTCTGAACTTTAATTACTCTCCTCCAAATTTTTATTGGTGTTTAATTCAATTATTTGCAGGAAAAAGTATTACTTTGACTGATGTTTCTAATAGAATTAAGAATTCTTTATTTTATCAGATGTCATCCAACCCAATCTTTCCTTATTTGGTGACCAACAGTTATTATTTTAATCAAGAATTCACACAAATTTACTGTTATTATTTTCACAAGTATTACATATTGCTGCAATTTGCAGAAGGGGCAATGCTATAAAATTATAACTAAGTCCTTCACATTTAAAAATTGACTTATTTAAGACACAAAATATGCATACCTATGCCTTGGTCTTTTTAAGGCCTAATGAGTGTTGCACTTACCCTTTTACCTCTAATTCTTCCATTACCCTGAGTACCAACTTCGTACTTATATACTCACATTTATTCACAGTTTGTTACTGACTGAAGTGATTCAGCATGATGCCATGCTTTTTCAGCACAAGTTGTTTTCAGCACATTGAGGATCCTCCAAACAAAAGATGAATTGAAATGCATCCATATTGAATAGGAATTAATATGAGGCTAATTGAAAACATAGATAAACTATGACAAAGTCAGCATTAAACATGTCCAGTTTCAGCAGTAACACCAATGAATCTGGCGGATGTAACCTCAAAGGAAGTGATTGAATCTGAATTTTTTTTCTTTCTGATTGCTGAGCTAGGATAGGAAAAAGTGTGAGCTGCAAGTTATAGTTTTATTTTATAATTTTGTAGGCATCAAAGGAGACTTGAACCTCTGTAAAATCCCAGCACGTGTGTAAAGTTTAAAGACCTCAACTCTTCATAAGTCACAGCATAAATCTCCAGATTAACCAAACCTGACTTGAAATTTAAAGCTGAGGTAATCATTTGGATTAACCAGATGATTTTTCAGTTAAAACTTATCCTGTTTTGATGAGCAGCTTCATTTTCCTTTGAAGTTTTCTCTGCTTGAGGTGTTTATATCATGAAATTTGTTTCATTAAATGCTTGGCAGATATCTGTTGACTCATCTGTTCAGCCTCTGAATTCATAGTATGCTATTATTCTCTAATAACTTACCAAATTACTTAAAGATGTGCTGCTCATTTTCACCATGAAACTACTATTACCTTGCACAATCAATTCATGCAGTTTGCATTCTTATATGCTATCAGGCTCATTTATTTTATTTAAAGAAGCAATGTCTATAGTAGCAATAGTGAGAAATTTGGTCACCAAAGATGGAGCATGTGAGAGTATAGGGGTTTAACCAGAATTTTGATCTTGGGGAATGGAAAAAAGTATAATTGAATGCCAAGAAATTGTACGAAACATTTTTACCCTTGTCCTATTGGTGTCAGTGCTAATAAAGCAGTACAATGAAAATCTATCCTTCTATTATGAGGGATTATTGGGAATCTAAAAAAAAAATGTCTCAATCCTGTAAGCATATTATCAGTATGGAGCGAGTCCAATGCTTTATATGTTTGTAAGAGTTTCCTGCTTTTCAGATTTGTTTTACTGAAATATTGTGTTGTATCCCATCGTTAAAAAACTTGCTGACAGTTTGATAGATGATTCTCATTCATTTTCATGAAATTTAAAAATAATTAGGCATTTTTACATGCAAATAATATTTTAATTAAAAACTATTGGTATATTTTTTTGTAAATTTAACAAATTACATGTTTTTTGTTACATGCAGCTGTTAAATGCCAGGTGTCATTTTCAACCACTGAAGTGATTGACTTCAAAATATCTACTCATGCCTAGGTACTTACGCTTGGACAATCATTGGACCGCATATATAAGTGCAGTGAAGAACTAATTGTATGTGAAAATACTGAGGAGCCACCTCTCCCATGCACGAATTTGTTTGTGAATAATTTTATGGAAGTTGCAATCCTCTATCATGTAAAGTTGAAAAGTTGTTCTATTTGTTGACTTCATTTATGATGGCCACATTGGTATGATATAGCTAAAAATATTGGAAAAGATGCAGTGCTCCAAGTTTTTGTGAATGAAATTGTTGTTGAATTTAGGGTTCTGCAAAAGTTTATAATAAAATTTGGTATGTAAGATGTTAATAAGAATTTGTTGTGTACAACAAGTCGTCTGATTTCTGCATCTATCAATGCTGGAATAAAAGAAATATTTAAGGATGCTAAGGGATCAGGTATTTTACGGTGGAGGTGCTTCCTAGTAATACCTTCCTGTTTTTCCTCAACATTTTACCCTTACAGAAAGAATGTAAGAAGTGGTGCTGGCTCTAGCTTTGTAGAAATTCTGAATCTGCATCTTTAGAAGAAAAAAGAAGGCTTGTTCACTAGCTGTGGGCTTGTACACTAGCTGTAGCCAATAGGTGCTTGGCGGAGACAAAGCATGCTTAACCCTGCAGGACTCGCGCCCCTTTTCGGAACGCGAGTACTCGCGCTGAGCCTGTCAGGCTCTATTTTATTGTTGAGGTCTCAGCCTATGAAAGTCGATTATTTTTCTTTTTCTGTTTGTTTAAATGAAATTAATAATACTTAAACGGTCCATTTAATTAAAACCAAGCCCATTTACGTCTGATAAAATATTTAAGTAACACTTCATTTCGGCAGGGATATAAAATACATATCCATTACTTGTTATTGATTTGTTGACTCGTAAAACCACCACACGGTGTTAATATCAGGATAGAAAGAACATTATGAGAAAAAATTAGCAATGAACATTATTATGCAAGCACGCACTACATAAGAAATGTGCATGCTCGAGACAGATACACTTTCCACAATTTTCGCAGACATATCTGGTAAATCTATTTTTCCTGTATCCACAGTCCGCACACCTTTTTCTAATTACAGTGCACTTTGGGTTCTCTATATTTTTAGATGCCTTTGGCTCGTCTATTCTGCTAGTGTGTTGATAGGCTCGTCTAATATTTTCCCCTAACTCTTTGGGGAGTGTTTTTATAGTTCCCCTTCTTTTCACATGTTCATCTACGAGCTCAACTGACAATTGCCTCAGATACGCTCTCCGAGATTTTACATCTAAGTTTTTGTTTCCGAGGTAAACAATGTAGGAATTTACCCCAGCAATATTTAACATTGCGTAAAGATTTTTCAGGGCGATTTTTTGTTTCAACGAAACAAGGAGGCAATTCCCGCTTATTTTTGCAAATTGTTCCAACCATGGTTAGACGGCATTTCAAGAGATCATTTGCTAAACCAAAACTGGTGAACCAATTGTCAATCGTTATATTTCGACCGGTACTGCTGATAGGGGAGCATAACCTCTTCACGACATCAGAAGGACTGTTGCTGACTGAATACCATAATAATAATAATTGGGTTGTTTGCCAGCATAAATTTCTAAGTTATAAGCATAAAAAACTCTAGCATCTACCAAAGCAAAAATTTTTATTCCGTATTTGTTAGGCTTACTTGGGATGTATTTGCCGGAATGCGCAACGGCCTCGAAAACCCTCAAGTTTCTCATCAATAGTTGTGTATTCACCAATAGTGTAAGCACTCTCACAATTGCTGACAAATTTTTCAAATATCTCTCGAATCGGAGCTAGCCTATTAATTTTTTTTCTGTCTTCCCTGATGTTTTTTTCGTCAAAACGTAAACATTGCAGCAAAAAATGGAAACGTTTTCTTGACATAACCACTGGAAATATCTCAATCCCAGTCTTATCAGAAGCCCAAATGTCAGCAGAGTTTAGGCGATTCATTTTACGGACACCAGCTAAATAAAGAAGGCCAAATAATGCCCTAATCTCAATAGCATCTGTCTCCTTAGCATCTCGATCTCGGGAATACCAATCGGATTGAATTTGGATATTTGTATTTTCTGTAATTGTTCTAAGCATTTCATTATCAAAAAAACACTCCCAGCAAGCTAAAACAGAATCAGCATTTTTAGCCTGACCTTTTACCCCAGGAAGTTGTGAAAATATATTATGCGCTCTTGTTCGAATGTTTTTAGGTGGTGAATCTGTTACCCACTTTGTTACTTTGTCTTTACCGAGTAGTTGAGCTGAAGCACTAGTCTCAGAGTCACTGTCACTATAGTTCTCCTCACTGCTGTCCATTTCCTGCTCAGTCTCCGAGCTGCCTTCCCTTTCCTCAACGTTGTCCTCTTCATCTTCCAACTCCCCTTCGGACGACTCTGGTTCAGATGAGTCAAGACACTGAGTAAGCAACCGCGTAATTTCTTCTACGTCTGATGGCTTATTTGGATCGTACTTCATTTTCTTTGCCATTACTGAAAGATGAAAAAAATACCAAAGTGAATATAGTTGTGCCTTGAAAGTAAAGAATTATTGTATGGTAAATGTAAAAAAATTGTATTGAAAAAGTATAACATGCTGAGTAATAGAAATTTTTTAATTACAAGTATTATTTATCAATTAATTTTTAGATGAAAAGATACTCACGGTTCTGTGGCGGAAACTCTGGCGCTGTTGAAACTTCAGCGAGGAGAGCACCTCCAATTACTGTAGACTCTCTAGTCAGAATGACCGTGTCCTTATAGCCTCCGGGTTGCGAAGTGATTTCTTGGCTGCCGAGTTGTGAAGTGAATACACTTTTCGAGAAGAGGTCTATTTATACAAGCCATCACTGCTAACTTAGTGTCAAACCATAACATGTAGCTAACATTGTGTCAATTCAAGCGCGCTTGAAATTATAGCAGGAAGAGTAACAATGACTTCTCCAACATACTCCTATGTGAATAGTTTTGAATTTCAAAATATTAAGCCGATTAGGTAGAAGAAGACCCTTTATGAAAAGTAGAGTGTTTGAAGTTAGCGAAAAAATATTACATTGTGTCCATACACGCAATAAGTGGAAAAAAAAGGCTAAGAGTGAGAATCAAAAATGTAAACTGAGCGCTCGCGTAGAGCCTGAGGGGCTCAGACCGCGTGCATATGAAGCAAAAGTATCATATTCCAACCTGGCGATAGTTTGATCGGGATATTCTGCACATGTTAAACGTTACCAAAAGAGTAAGGAAAAGGTAGAGAAAATCTGAGCGCATTGTTGAGAATCGCTCGGGAATTATAGCGAAAATGTTAACAATGTGAGCCTAGCAGGCTCAGCGCGAGTTCCGCAGGGTTAAGCAATGTGTGGTTGACCTTGAGCAAACTTTCTCTTTTCTGAAGTGGGCTGAAGCTGATCCAAATATGGAAGCCGGTAGCCCAAAGCATCTAGCCTCAGTGCAAGATCATAGTATGGTACTCAGTGGACTTGCTGGGTCGTCTAGGGTGCTTCCTCTTCGTCACCACTGCATCATGCTCAAGTAGGCTTGCACCAAGCAGGCTTGGAGCCATGGCTACATTCACACTTTGTTGACAACCAACCATAGTTTCAATGCGTTATGCCAGGGTATATATTCCCATATTAAAAGTTCTTGTACACATGAATTTAAGGGTAGGGGATAGGGTGGTTGGGCAGAGTAACCATTCTTTGTACCTGACACATTTGAGTACCCAGTTAAAAATATTTGTCCTGTAACTTCTCTGAAACAAATAAGTTACGGCTCTAAAATACTAGTATCTGATCTAGATGTGGTCTGTTATTGGACTGAACTGTTCGGGATTTTAAAGATATTTGAAGACATTTCAAATCCAGACCAGAAACTGACTACTTCCAGATCAGATTCTAATCTTTCAGAGCAGTTACAGAATAGTTTCACAGCAGCTACAGCCCAGTTTCAGAGCAGTTACAGCCCAGTTTCAGAGAAGTTAGAAGCCAAATATTTTTACCTTGGTATGAGATAGCCAGGAAGGGTCAGGAAGTTTTAGTCTGATTATAGATGAATGGTTGATCATGAGGTCATTACAAAATTTGGTTGTGCTCTTATAAATTTCTAACTGTTTTCAAAAAATATTCCAGACAATGTTGGACTTTTGCTTCCAAATTAAGAAAGTGATAACACATCAATGTTTCGCAATGCATGACTTTTCATAACTATTGATATAACGTACCCTGTGGTCTTTCACTCTCTCTTTGATACTCTATACTGTTTTGTGGTCACAATCATCACTCAAGTTCGGTTGTGAATGAATTGCAGAAGTGTAAGTACAAGTGTTCATTCTATTCTGAAGACGCAGACATGGAAAGAATGATAACAAAATGATAGGGAAAACAGCAATGTGTGGCAATGAAAAATAAATATCATTTGGTAATTTTATGTGAAATTCTGCGGTGATTTAATTTGAATTGACTGGTTTTGTTACTGAGATATATTTTCAGGGGGTTTACAGAATGTTACGACACGTTTGTTTAGATGAACTGAGGAAGGGGGTTGATGGGTTTGGACTTTATTGGCAGATACTGACATCATAGCCGGCCTGGTACCCTATTCGGTAAGGCCTCGGAGTTTTCGCGCCTCGACAATGACGAAGGTTTGACGTCAAAATCTCTAAAATGTCGATTAGTGTCATTCAAATGTTGAGATTTGTCGGGGGCTGTGACATCACATTCACGGACTTTCCAAAGTTCGACTGAATCAAGTCTTTGCTGGATAATGTGCCTCATCTAGAGTCCAGCCTCATAGCCTCCTTCACTCCCGCTGGATTCCCGTAGTGGGTTCCGTTTTGGGTTCCCGGCAGGACTAACTGCTGCCGTCAGCGTGGTCGACAGTCAACAGTAGCCATTCTCCAACTTGATAGAGCGCACATGTTGATGGTGATCTCACTCGTTGGCTTAGATGTACGCGAAAATAGTACTATATAGGTGGAGGTCTGTTGGGTGCGGTAGCATATTGCGGTGAACTCAACTGGCGTGGGCACAATCAAAGAAATGGGTTTCCTAAACCTCTGGTCTAAACGATAAGAAGGCTCAAATGTCTTAGGGGAAGAGAGAGCGTAGCGTAGAGTAAAATGAGGATTGAGTTTAGCTGATTTGGAAACAGGGTGTGAAACGGAGAAGAGTGAAATTGCCTGGTCACACATTATCCGCGTCCATGCGGACGTCTGCTGTGGTGATAGCGCAAGAAGTTATACGTGTCCAATTATACATAATAATAGATTACTAGTAGTCCTTCACAATTTGATGTTCTAGGGACTAACTTCAAAATAGAATATTGGACAGGTATCCCTCTGTTCAACTTAACAACGGAAGAACAACATTCAGCGTCGCGCCCCACAGGAAGAGCCACTACAAGTACGTGACTAGGTCGATCAACTTTGAGCAAGGTACCGCCGTACCAACTATTCCACCTATACTGAAGAGCAACAATGAAACAACGCCGAGCTGGTTCCCGTGTTGGAATGTAATATATAATGATATGTAATAACGAGCGGAAGGATACCTATCCGATCGTTTGCTGAAGTGTTAGTCCGCCTTGGAAGTCTAAGTGTGAAGGACTATTTGATGCCTGTTCATGTATATATACCTCTACTTGTGATATCGCGGCAGCAGACGTCCCGCATTGACACGGGGACCGTGTGATCAGGCGCTTTCGCTACATTCTGTTTAATAGACTAGTTTTCTGAAATGCCTGTGTTCTATCTTCGTTACACTCGACGCTTCGAGAATTTACCCTGCCCTCCAACACCCGCGCTGAATCCATTATGGTGGGGATAAGGCGAATTTTCTGTTTCTGACGAGACCAGGGTCTAAGGCTTGACTGGCAGTGACTTGACTGGCACGCTCTCGCCTGTAGCGCGTGTATGTTGTTTACATACACGCGCGTATTTGTTGTTACGCTTAGCGCGAAGCAGGCAGCGAGAATGCGAATCACGCAAACTCGAAGAAACCCTCCGAAAGGGAATTAACTGCCGGTTAAGACACGCCCTCATACAATCGGAGCAGTCCGATATGCCAGAAAAATGTGCATTCAATGCATCAGGGAGGACGAGTTGAATAGTTGGTATGCTATTTTTTTCTAAGTGTGATCAATGTTATTGAGGTTGATGCGGTAGCACAGAGAGTAGCGACCTTTTGCAGAAAGAAGGGGAATTTGTGAGTTCCTCCCTATGACCTTGACATATAATGGCCAAATGCTCACGACGAAATACTTCAACGTTTCCGAAGATCAGTGTTCTTATGTTCACGCTCTCAGATCGGCCAGCCTTCATCAACTGAAGGTAGACGACAATTTTTAAAATGTCGTAATTTTCATATTTCGTCGTTTTAGATGAGATTTACCGCTGACTTAAGTGCGGGCTTTCATAGGCTGAGGCTTGCGAAACTCATGTGTGTGCCTGCGGTGTGTACTCAGTCTTACACCCGTGCCAATATCACAGAATCTTGTTCAGAGACTGGGTCGGGGTTGTCACAACCCTAGTGGTCGAAAAATCTTTGTCGGATCCCATTCATTCGAGAAGCGAGCAGGGGCGGGAGAGATGACCTTTGATTGCCTTTAGTTTCGACCGAGGCGATATAACAATGGGAGTTTCCTGAGGCTATCTCATATAAAACTCGATTGGGTTCGGTTTTGTTTCGTTGCTGTAATCCGAGATCGTCGTCGTTTAGTCGTCGGCCAAATTGCGACAGTTGTGGACACTGCATCCAGCCTTCATGGGCATTTGGAGAATCAGACTTGGACCCTATAATTTGTGTGGTATGTTCAATGATATTTTCTCCCAGGGTTGTTCTTCGTAACTCGTCAATTCATCCTAGCGACTCGTACTCATTTTTTTAAGACTCCAAACTGCTTGCTATTGTACTTTTCCAAGTTTGCGTCCACGATTTTAATACTCAGGAAAGTTTCCGTCAGGAATTGACTATCCGTCATATGACAGCCGATGCATAGTTAAGCATAAAAAAACCATCGTAAGATGTAGATTCAACTTTTTGGAGTTGAGAGGAAGGCCGAGATCTCTAGTAAATCTGTAGTCTGAATCACGCGGTCATTTTTTACCTACATGTTCAGGGAAAGAGGCATTGTAAGAGATCTCTATCCTTTCCTCCCACATTTATAGAACGTAGTTTTTCCGCCCCTGAATACGTACGTGAATTGAACCACTGCCAATCAAGAGTGTACGCCGGCAAATTGGGAATTGAAGGCGACGGGTCGTAGAATGGAGAAGATAATTTTATATTTCAATTTACAGCAAACTAACGTGTTGTGGTCAAGATGATGGCTAAAGATGTCACTTTCCCTTTAATCAATGAAAGCAATTGTTCAAAGATCCCTGGTTTGTTCATGAAAAATCACCCCGTGACACAGGCTTATACGACTCGTGGAATGGCGCTTGAGTGGGGAATTCGGAGAGACCACGGATCATGGAACCTCAAAGACTTTATCCCATCCTGTCGAGTTTGGGCTGCGGTTTGGTATTGAATGAATTGATTTCCTTACAATCGTTGATTGAATTGGATTCGAAATAAAAAAGATTACTACTTTGGCACTATCAGGTCGCGACACTTTTTTCTTCATTCTATTCGTTATTTCGTTTCATTCTTGAGAATAGCTAAACTGAGAGGTCAAGAAATATTAAGGTAGTTGCAGGTTATTTTCATTCCTGATAGCTCACGTTTCAATGCATTGTCTCCATCGGTTCTCGGTACTTATGCCTTTCTGATGACGGTACCATTCAACTATAAATGCAATTAAAATGATGCAGTTGAATGGGAGTGTCATGGCTGACGCTTGAGGCTAATGTGCTTGAGTCGTGAAAATGTCCTCAAGCTCTCTGTCTTAACTATTGCAATTTCGGCCCTGCAATCCCTCCAGCGCGGGGATATTTTGTTAAGCTTTATGCAGGGGTCTCAAAAAGTTTTTGAACCGGTCAAGGTAGTCTTCATCGCGCTTCATTCCTGCTAAAAATGCAAATGCGTTATCCGTAAAAACGAATTATGAAGCAGCAATTCCTCTCTACCCGGGTCAATGTCATTAAAAATCAGTATTTACGGTAAATATATCAATTTTTTTCAGGCTAGAATTTAATTTGGCGCCTCCACTCACAGTGCAGTCGTTCAGCCCTAAAGTCTTAGCAACCAGCATCGATATGTTCCCATAAGGAATTATTTATTTTTATAATGGTAAGATACCAGTTAAGTTAGGTTTAAGTGGGAGAGAGTAAATCTCCACTAGATTTTCACTCTCATCTATCTACTATATCTACAGAGACATCTATCTACTATACTATAAATACTATATAAACAGTAAATATCAGCTATAAAAAAATGTCATTCGTCAGACTAATCTGCTTCTACATTGACGAAATACCGCGTAAGTCAAAACCTAAGTGTGTGGAATGCGGTGATTCCACAATAGCCTCGCAACACTCGTCCTTTTTAAATGCTGAATCTCTAACGTTACTCAGGCCGTTAGGTGAGAGCGAGGGAGCAATCAGAAAAACAATGTACCGCTAAACCAGAAACTGCTGTCCGTTCTAACTCTTTTGTCACTGAAATTAAATAAATAAAAATTGGTTATGTCCTCATAGTAATTTTATTGTCTAACCTGTATCGACTTAAATGCGTCATCATTAGGTACAAATGTCATTTGGTAAAAAATGATACCTTTATATACCATATATATACCATTCAGAAAAGGGGTGAAGCAGGGAGGGGAGGGTTCTGGAAGGAAGTAGATGTGTAAGAAACAAGGGAAACAGAGAGGAGGTGTTGGGAACAAGTGAGAGGGAGAGTATGGGGCAACGGATTAAAAATTCTATTCAGATCATTAGTTTTGTTTCTTTATTCCTTCTTTGGATGATCTCCCATAGTTTGATGTGGAATGGGATGGAAATCCGGTTACTTAGAGGTGTGCAGCGAGCCTGTTAATCTCAGACTTGTGCTCCCCTTAGTCCCAATGCCAAATGCTATCGAATGATTGTAGACCTTAAACCAACCTACGAAACTAGCAACCCATTAAATCACTAAATTTACTTATTCTCTATCAAGTATTGCTATTTTAAATCAACCGTAAGAATTAATATCTGAAACTGTTAACGGTCGCTACAATAAATAAAATAAGGAGGAAATATTACCGATATTAAACAAAACTCACCACAAGAAAAGTAAACAAAGAAGACGATACAATTCGAAGCGAAAGAATTAATTAATGCCAATATTATACCTAATAGTAAAACTATTTTAAGTGTAAACCGTGCGTCGAATGGATCAAATTAAGTAATAACCCATTATCCTCAAAAACTGAACTAACAAAAAACATAATTTAATGAACTAAATACCCTGAGACTTAATCAAATGCCAACCTCACCTTCCCGTGGTATCCCCTGTTTAAACTGAGGAAATGGCGACCGAGTGACTCCCAGTTGAAGGAGTCCCCCCATTAAGTGCCAACGGTCTCGTAGAGAGCGGAAGAGCGGGTAAAGGGATCAGGGCACTTCATTGTCCTAGGGGTAGGAAACTGCCTCTAAAAGCGGAAGACCTTGTTGGGAAGGCAACGGTTTTGGAATACAGAAGGCAACGGAAAACCACTCTATTAAAGATCCTAAGGATATTCCTTTCATTACACCATGATTATGGCTTCTTATGCTAAATGTTCTGGAGGTAAAATAGCTTCCCAGTCGGATCTCTGGGGGAAGCAACAAAAGGAGCGACATCGAAACAAAGAAGAGATTGCGAATAGGAACGTGGAATGTAAAGACTATGCTACAATGTGGAAAGCTTGAGAACCTTAAAAGAGAAATGGAAATAAATAAATTGGATTTGACAGGGCTGAGTGAAGTGAGGTGGGATAGACAAGGGGAAATGAGGAGTGATGGAGTTACCATATTCTATTCGGGAGAAGAGAGGAACAAAAATGGAGTGGGAATAATCATGAGAAATGAAATAGCAAAAAGGGTACAAAAGGTAATGTATGTAGATGATAGACTAATAGCAGTAAGAATTGGAATGGTGCCGAAGGATCTACTCATTATATGAGTGTATATGCCGACATCAGCTTATGAGGAAGAAGATATAGATAGGATGTATGAGAAGATTGAAAATGTATTAGAAGAGGAAAAGGGCTGCTGTAAGGTGATTATAGGAGACTGGAATGCTGTGGTTGGAGAAGGTGACGAGGGAACTGTAGTGGGAAAACATGGTTTGGGAATAAGAAATAAAAGAGGAGAAAGATTAGTGGAATTTTGCAGAGAGATGAAATTGTTTATAGCCAATACATGGATGTCACCAACAGAAGATCGTTATCAGATTGATTATTTCTTGGTTAAACAAAGATATAGGAATACAATTAAGAAATCAAACGGGTTGCCGGGAGCTGATATCAATAGTGACCATGTCCTAATAAGGATGGAAATTCAACTAACATTGAAGAGAGTGGATAAGGCCAAAGTAGTAAATAAATGGAGCCTGGAAAAAATGGAGGAAATGGGTAGGGAAGATATAGGGGAATAACTGTCTAAAGCAATTACAAAAGACCGAAAGGGGGAGGAGGGAAGTGAAGAAATTTGAATGAGGATTAAAAAAATCTATAGTAAGTGAAGCAGAAAAAGAAATAGGATACTATGAAGGAATCAGGGCAAAGAACAGAGGAGATGTTGAAGAAGATGAAAGAAAGGAGGAAGTATAAAAATAAGAATGGCGAGCAAGAAAGTGAAATATATCGAAGGTTGAATAATGAATTGAAGAGGGAAACTCAAAAGGCAAGAGAGAAATGGCTGGCGAAAGCATGTTATGACATGGAAAACCTCGAAAAGAAAGGAAAGTATGACCTGATGTTTAGGAGGGTAAGGGCAGTAACGACTGATAATAGGAAAATGAAGAGTAAAATGAGTGAAGTTGATAGTATAGACGGAAGAATTATGCATGAGAGGAAAGATATAACAGAAAGATGGACAGAATATTTGGAAGACCTGTATTGCTCAAAGGAGAAGTCAGTGGATTTGGACTTGAAGGCAGAAAAAATGGTACCTCCGGAAAATAGAGGTTTATCAGTGTTGAAGAGGGTAGTAGAAAAAGCAATTGAAGAAATGAGAAAAGGGAAGGCAACAGTAATGGATGAGATCCCTATTGAATTTTTCAAGTGCTTGAATGAAGAGGGTGTGCAGGAAATTGTTAACATGTGTAACAAAATATATCACACTGGTGAATGGCCTCAAGATTTTGTAAGAACAGTGATGGTACCAATTCCTAAGAAGCCTGGTACACGGAAATGTACTGAACATAGAACGATAAGCCTAATTACACATGCAGCCAAAATAATGTTGAGAGTTTTGAACAGGAGATTAATAAGAATAATGTAAGAAAATGTAGGGGAGGAACAATTAGGTTTCCGGAAAGGGAAAGGAACAAGGGACGCCATTAGCCTGTTAAGAATAACTGGAGAAAGGTATATAGAGAGAGGAAAAGGAATGGCACTTTGTTTTATTGATCTGGAAAAGGCTTTTGATCGGGTTGAATGGAATAAAATGTTCGAAATTCTAAAAGAGAAGGGGTTGGTATGAAAGGAGAGAAAACTCATTAGAGAATTATATAAGAGGCAAAAAGCTGCATTAAAAATAAATGAGGATATGACAGAATGGGTGGATATTGTTAGAGGAGTAAGGCAGGGATGTTGTCTGTCGCCAACCTTGTTCAATATATATGTTGAGGACATGATCCATAAATCTTTTGACGGGAGAGAGGAAGGAGCCAGCATAAGATTCGCAGATGACATGGTAATATTAGCAGAAGATATGCAACCACTTCAAATGTTGATAAAGGTTTTGGAAGAAGGGATGAAGGAATATGGGATGAAGATAAACCTAGGAAAGACAAAGGTGATGCCAGTAAACTGTGAAAATTATACGAGTGTGAAAATAAACGAAGGTGTAATATGAAAAGTGAAAATCTACCGGTACCTAGGAACGATGGTGACAGACGACTGGAGAAGTATTGCAGAAATTAAAGCAAGGATAGCAATGGCAAAAGAGGCCTTTTGCCAGAAGAAAAACTTGCTATGCAATAAAAGCCTGGATCTGGAGCTGAGAAAGAGACTAGCTAAATGTTATTCATGGAGCGTTTTCATGTATGGTTGTGAAGCGTGGACATTAGGTAAGAGGGAAAGGAATAGAATAGAAGCTTATGAAATGTGGGTGTGGAGAAGGATGGGAAAAGTAAGATGGGTAGATAAGATGAGAAATGAAGAGGTTTCGAGCAAAGTAAAAGAGGGAAGATCGCTCCTAAAGGAAATAAGGAAAAGGAAAGGAAACTGGCTGGGCCATGTGATGAGAGGGAAAGGTATAATAACTTTGGCACTTGAGGGTTCAATTGAAGGAAATAAAAAGAGAGGAAGGAGAAGAATGAAATTGGTGGATCAGGTGAAGAACATCAGCTATGATGAAGCAAAGAAGGAAGCTCGGGACAGAAGCGGATGGAGACAGCAGTGGTGTACGGGACCTGCCAGCAGGCGAAACACCAGATTATGATACCCTGAGAACAACACTATTATTCCTCTGCTGCCTATAAAGGTATTTTCCAACGTAAGAATTAGCCTTAACCGCAACGCCAAAAATACTCCTATCTCCCAACTATCTACTAATATTACTCCTATAAATAGCTCTAACAAAGATATTACTCGTGATTAACCACAGAATACTATCGATAATCACCAATACACATAAGATGAAGAGAAAATGGCAATACGAGGAGCTAAACCCCTGCTTTAAACCGTGATTCCATTGGTTTATCTTCCTCCGGACTAAAATAACCAGGACTTAGGTCGGTGAGCTCTAAAAATGACACTTTAATACGGGTTTAACCAAATCGCTGGTCTAACTTCTTAAAGCCAGTCTCAGCTAGCCTAGGCATAGACTTGCGCAACTATGATTACGGCCTCTTGAGTTTAAGCAACCGATTTTCAACTATTAACAGATCTCAATTGAGATAAATCAATTTTTTATCCCGTCGATGGTACGAAGAAAACGGATGACAATCAAGGAAATAGTTTAATTAGGATGCCATTGAGCTTCCATTAATATTGTTTGTCTTAAATAGTTTGAACTCTGTTCGATATTGTCGGAAGGAAAAAAACAAAAATGTGCATAAAATGCTTCAAGTCAGATCCGATTGCTTTTTCATGAGAATAAATAACCGTCTTTTAAAAAGAGTCGAAATGACGCCCTACGGGCGTACTAGGGGGTCAATAATTCCGGAAATTCTAGTGTTAAGAAACGAGCATTGTGAAGAAAGTCTACTACTTGGCAACACAATCCATCCACAAATCTAATTAACACCCCTTCCGGGATCTGAACTTTACGGCACATGAGGAAAGTATCCGGTCGACATCACACGCACGATTCTCAAAATTTTGTCAGCGGCATGTAGAATAGTGATGTGGAGAATCTCAGGAACAATGGGAAAACCCCATTTTAAGGTATTGTTGAAGTGACATTACAAAGCAAATTTGGGTGTTTGATGGGGGGGCTTTGCCCGGAGATTTAAGTTTATGACGTGGTCCCACATGAATCCGTCTTAAGCTATTGCAATTTGGGGGCAAGGCGTGCCGAAAACACGAGATAATGTAAACAACGCTCTTGGGCGTCTCTTTTCAAAGGGAACGGTGTCGTTTGATGATGGTCTCCATGACGACGAAGACGCTTCCTCTTATCTATGAATTGCTGTACTTTTTATTCTCCACAGTCCTTGTGAATGCACATAAACGAGCTTCCCGTTGCACTGCAATAAAATGGTTAAACAATGGGGTGCTATCAAGCCCTCCAATTTCAAAGAGCTCTTGAATGCTGGAGAAGCTAGAAAAAATAACCGAGTTCCGTGTACATGAAAGTTGACAAGAGATGACTGTGAATGAAAACAGTATTGTGTAAGTTTACAATTATGTATTTTATTTATATGCACATTAGTGCGTATAAAATATTTGTTTAAGGTATACAAAATAGACATCATTACTCAATTAGTGTCACTTATGGCCATTCTTCAAAAGGTTTACTTTAGGATACTTGACTCAAATGTAAAATGTTAAAAAATCAAATCATATAGGGTGAATTGTTTCATCACTGCGTGTGTTAAAGGCGGTCTCGAAGTGTAGAAATCAGCCAAACTACTTTTCTCTATGACATAGATAAGTATCCTCAAAAGGCCGAGTTCTATCTTCATTTCTCTAAAAGCTTCGAGACCATCCAAGTTCGAATGCGTTTTTGTTGTGTTCCTCATACCGCACCCTGATGACTTAAATACCAATAATGAATATAAAATATATGTAAAAATTAATGGGGAAAGATAATATTAGTCTAGGTCTTATTGAGTTCTCTGTTGAAGAATGTTATTAGAGCCCATCAGTTTTACCATATACTTCAAAAGACGGTGAATGTGGATGGACGCATATGCAAAGACATAAAAACGCTTCCTGTTTGCATAATATCTGCTCCCATTTAAAAGTTAATTAATTTGTCCAAAACTGGCCGCCTTTCAGGTGGTTGCAGCGTGAATCGTGGGCCGTCGAGAGCACATTTTAATAAATTTACAAATAAGACAAAAATGATATATGCGGCACATTCCACTTAAGTTCATCATTTATGCGTTGGTAATACCATCTTGTTGAAGCATCAATGATCCAAGAATTATATTTTCAAATTTTCATCTCCATAAAGGCATTGCTATGACTTGGGTTAACGGCGCAGAATCCGAAATAATTTAAGCGAACGTTGTATGTTATTACGTGTTTTTTTACTTGGTATGATACCTCTATATTTATTTAGTATTACATTAAGTACCATTTTAATCAGACGAAAGTAATGCTTCCTCGTTTAGGAGAATATCTGTACACATTTCATCAAATTATTTCGAAATATATGTCAAGGGCCATAAGGCTACGTGTCAAAATAGCATTAAATTGCCAAGAAGCCAAATCAGTAGCATGTAATTTCTTTCACTTCTATCAATACATTTTGCTTATGAGTAAATGCATGCGAAGTTTCACACAAACGTGAGCTAAAATCACTCCAACCTCCCTTAAGACCGGCCGCCAGTAGCCTTTTCCCACATTACCCACGCCTTAGCGGCACGGAACTATCTGATAATGTCCTTGGCTGGGAGAGAGTTTTGTTGTATCAAGATTTCGACTTAAACGGCCATTAACATGGCAATTAGTGCAAGTGACCGGGCGAGTAATTTGGCGTAGGAAGGGGAGGAGGTGAATAACAGTGAGTAAGGTTGACGGAAGATGGATTTGATGAAAAGTGGGGGAATAGCACAAGTACACAGATTATAAATGATGAATGACTTCCAACAAAAGGTATAAATCATCGGATAAGAAGGTTCTCGGTGTTACTGGATGAGGAGATTGTGCACTTGAAACATTTCCACCTAACCAATTGAGGGACTTTACTCAACACGAGGATAATTTCAGGCTCAAAATTACTCTGACTTTAGACATCGATTAGGTGTTCAGCGAGAGCTGAACTGAAGTCCGCATGTAAAGAGTACCTTTTTGTGCTCTGGGGCCCGTGTATTTACTGAACGGCCAGTTTGACCAATGTAGAAAGACCTGTATGTAGAACATTAGGGAGTGTTACACCGAGGTCTATTGGCTCCATTTCTTTCTGTGGTCTGGTATTTAGATTCATAATTGCAAAGGATTTTCCGAGGCAATGTGGGCGATTGAGGGCCAGCTTGATTGTGCCTTTTGGAAAGATTCAGTGACCTTGCTTACCAAGGGACCAACAATGGGGATTTTTCAACTCTGTCAAAGATCTGTTACGCCGTGCCATACCCTAATAAATAAGTGAAAGAATTAGCTAAATATTCGTGGCATCGTTATTATTAGTTGTTCTTTACTGTGTTGATGGTTGTTTCATTTCTTTTTATTTATTAATTTTAATTTTATTTATGTTTAAAAAAAATCTTTTGTTAGTTGTTGAGTTTATTTTTTTGGAAGAGGTTGTTATGATGTTGTTGATAAAAGAAAGAAAAGAGGTTTGTTCATTTTTTGTATTGTAAAAGAGGCTGCAGAGAGAGGATGGGAAATGTATCGTGGTCTCAAATATAGAAGTGTCTGAAATTTAAAATCAAGTGGCACTTTGGAATACAAGTAATTAATTGAAAAATAAGAGTCACGGCATTATCTTCGGAATTAATTACTCGGCTTGCGGCCGAAGGTTAGGGGCAGTCAATTCTCGAAAGCCACGATAGTAATGATCGCATTCGAAATCAGCGACATAACCGGATTATTTCGTCGATTTATTAATTTGAATTCGTCACGTACGGTACGCGAGTAATAGTTATTGCGTAAAAAAGTATCAATTACTGATGCGGCTTGCGATATTTCAACGAAACCGTTTGATAAACTGTCATTTTCGAGTGCGATAATAATCATGAGTTTCGAGTCTGTCGAACCCTGGAAGTCAACCGCGGAGACTGTCGTACTCACCATTTGGAGCTAATTTAAAGTGTTATAAATTTACATCTCTTCAACCCGGCGCAGAGGCATTTGGCATGGGGTGCCACGGAAGGGGATGGAATCGAAAAAAGAAGAGGGGAACGCACGAACTAGAATCGTACGTTAACAGTTCGCCTTAGCACAGAATAAGCAGTTACAGCATCATCTTAATCTTAATCTTAATGTCGCACTGTTTATGTAATTATTTACTTACGGTGCGTGGAAAGAAGGTGATTTTGTACCCATCAGTTCGGCAATTTATCTCGCTTGTTTTGTCTCTGCTATCAATTCTAGATATTAATCACTAGGTGAAAAACATATTCTCCCTGAGTAATGTAGTCAACTCTTCCGCCTTCGGAACCTTGCCAGTACCCTCTGAGCAACTTGACTCAATGCTCCGCTATCACCGAATGCTATGATGCGCGAAACTCCGTGCTCCGCGTGTATTTAGTGAAACAGAACGACTTGAATCGCCTGAATGCCAATGACGGGTGGACCAGAACGCATTCCTTAAGGTAGTCGAAGGCGAATCGTGAGTCGTTGAGTGCACATTTGATAACTTTTCAAGTAGGTCGAAATAAAATTCTTGGACACTCAAGTACATCTATTTATATGATGGAAACAACCGTACAAGTTGTAATATAAATGATGCCAGAGTGAGTGTTTTAAATTTTGAGTAGTGAGAGTATTTTCGTCTCAAGTAAAGCATTTTCATGACTCAGGTTCACGGAAATCCGAAATTTTAGCGAAAATTTTATGTGAATACGTGGTTCTTTATTTGGCATGATACCTTGATTAGGAACCTTTTTTGTAATATGAAATGTATGTTTTCGTGTTTGTGAGAACATATGAACGTATGTAGCCGATTTTTTTCGAAGTAGGCAAAGTTTCAAGCTGATCTGTACATAAACGAAAATCGCTCCTACCACCTTAGGCAGTCACCAGAAAAAAGGTTGGAGAGAGAGAACTGTTTTGTCGAAGCTTTCCACGAATAGATTCGGAGACTCGGACCAAGGAGGTAAGAATGGCGATGGAGGTGAAATTCACTCGCTTCTTTGAGCCGATTCCACCACTATAGTGGCATAGTTTGCGGTCTTACTTTGGCTTTTGTTGGACGAGGTCGCGTCTACTTTAATCAAATCTCAGATTAAAATCGAATGGTAATGCCATGTTTGTGATTGGCAGACCACGCCCACTCAGCTCAAAAGCCTTTTCACGTATATACCACTGTTATTGCGTCGCCCATGAGCGTTCACGGCCATGATTCCTCCATCTAACGCATGCAAAACATATGCGGCATAGCATAAAAGAAACTAGAATATGTCAAGAGTATTATAGGAAGGTCCTCATATGAAAAAGTAGGAGAGAGGTGCTACTTCGCTGTCGTTAGGTCATACCTCGTATACACCGCGAGCATTTGGGACCCTAGACAGAAATATTCAACCAAAAAAAGTAATAAAATGCAAAGAAATGCTGCGCGCGTCGTTAGAAACGTCTAAAAGCGAATATATAGTAGTGTTCCTCAGCTTTTAGAGGGATTAGGTTAGGAGCCACTGCAGTCTCGGTGGCTACAATCTAGGCTGGGTTTTCTTGAGAAATTCAGAACAGGTGTGCTTCAGAGCGACACAGAGTATTACATTTTAGCGCCGCACTACATCTCTAGCTTCGACAGAAGCGATAAAATAAGAGAGATTCATTGCCGAACAGATAGATACAAAAACTCGTTCTTTCCACGTTCTACGTGACTATAATTAACACTTAGCTCTACTTAAAACATCCTCACAAATCAGTTTTCCATTTAACCTCCCCAAACCTTTTCCTTCAAACGGGCGATGTCCATGTAGATGTAAATGTGAGGTGGGTGAAGCAGAAATCGTGAATCAGTGTGAGCAGATTTGTTTATTGCAACGGCACAACATACTTTCTTTCTGCTCTAAAAATATCTATTTCATTCTTAGAACGCGTATCAATAATTAATGCATAGGTGCTAATTTCAGATAGTTATTTCGTTCCTCATAGTGCCTAAATATTTATACATATCTTTAGTAACTACTAAACTTAAAAGAAATCTCCAAAAGGCTGTAAAAATTGTAATTATATTTCAATTGCTCTCTATGCGAAGGTATAACCACAGGATAACATGCTAGGCATACAAATTAAAAACGTCGGAAAAACAGAAAATTATAGACATCGTTACCAAAATTTAGAATTTGTGGTTGGCTGATTTATTCCTTGGGGATCATATTGAAAAATGAATACCGTTTCGAAACTTACGGAAGATCTTTAGGTCCGGGCTCAGAGATTAAGAAATCGAAAACAAAAACGAACTTTTTTCATTATAAGTTTGCTATACTCACATCTACAGTTAAAAATAAATGCCGACTTGGGAATCAAATACTGAAGAACGACCTGCACTTTAGTCACACAAATCATATCATTTTCGTGTTGAGTCGAAGTCCTGAAAATATAAAATTCTAAAATATAAACCACTTCGCCCCATTCCAGGACCTCCTCCTAGGTTGGTGCCCATTCTATGAAACTCCTCATGATGACTGCTGCTAAGCCATAAGCAGAAATTCGCAACTGAAGGTCGGAGGAAAAGAGAACGGTAGAAGGGAAATATTTGAAGAAGGGCAAAAAAACTCAGCGTCGACACGAGCCTAATATTATGGAAAGGAGTCAAAGAGCTCAAAATAGTCTTAAAGGCCGCTTTACACGGTGCATTTTATTGTACAAACGAATGTATGAACTCGTGCACGAGGAAAATTGTACCGTGTAAAGCGGCAAATTGTATGATTGTCTGAATGACTTAACGGGAAAAAGAACCTGCTCTCTTTCCATCCAGTTTCTTGTACATTCTATGATACATTCGTTTGTATACACAATAAAATATACCGTGTAAAGCGGCCTAAACACGATGCACGTCTCTTCGATAATGCATCTAAACACCAATCGAGTTTTTCAGGAAATATTTCTAGTAATCGAACCTCATCTTCGTAAAAAATCATACTCCTGATCCTGATTCATACGTTTGAAAAGGGAATGCTGTCGCTTGGCGATGATCTCCATGACTACGAAGACGCTTCTTCTTACCTTTAAATTGCTTGACATTTTAGGAAAATTAAATAGGTAGCTAATAATTTTTAAGATAATGAAGCATTATAAAATCACAACTTTTTCTGAACTTTCATTGTGGTATGATACACTGGTCTTACATTGCAGAATTTCTCTGACCAAATCACGGCAATTCTGATTTTCCCTTTTCATAATATTAAGTAGTTTGGTTAAGTAAGTTGATTTTATAATGGTATAACGCGAGCAATTTCATTCAAGTATATAATCCCGCGGATTCAGTTGTTGGAGTTTTCGTGGGTTACGATTGAAATTAATAGTTTATTGAAAGTAGGCCTTATAAACTATTTCTAGTAAGTCTCGACGTTATTCTATTAAAAAACTCGAAATGCGTATTTTGGATGGCCTCTAGTATGTTATATTTCAGTTCTACATGTTAATCATGTTTCATTCATCTAATCATGTTGCATTCATTTGTCACATGAAAGCTAATGACGATTCAAATAGACATGTGCACGTGATACATCTAGCGAAAAAATAGGCGTCAGAGCCTAGCCAGAAAGAGGGTCAAAATGGTTTGGTTACGACATCGAGGCAACCGAATGACACATCATTTTTTTTCTCTTTTCGGCAATTCGGCAATTTCGGCAGGGTTTGAGAGCTAATTCCTGACGCTGCCCAATCGTAAACATCGCTATCAAACTCCGAAAAGTTCTAATTCTGGTAGAGATAAGGAGGAAATTTCTATGTTTGCCAGCCTCGTATGAGGCCCGAAATTCAAGCGCCGTGAGTAGGGCACCGTTCTCCGAAGACAAGAGGCCGCCAAGTCCCAAACTGGTAAGAGTCGCATGGCTTAAACGATTCAATCTAATTTTATTTCATCCTCTATTTTGAAAACGTTGTGAAACTCTTGCAAATCTTTTCATATATGTGGACCCCAGAAGTCAAGGGGTCTAAGTGACATTTTTGAAAAAAATAAGTTAGGCACAGGAATGGGATGTGAAAATATTAATCTTTTAGGTGGTAAAGGGATCCAAGTGATTTTCTTGACAGGTGCTGCTATCTAGGGTAATGCCTCTTAACAACTTAGTTGGTTGTACCAAGCATTTTCACCTTTGACTTAAGTTTTCTCTAA
The DNA here is from genome assembly GCA_963169105.1 of Ceriagrion tenellum. Taxonomy (NCBI): domain Eukaryota; kingdom Metazoa; phylum Arthropoda; class Insecta; order Odonata; family Coenagrionidae; genus Ceriagrion; species Ceriagrion tenellum. The sequence continues at coordinate 102,478,612 of OY720632.1, read as the reverse complement.
ACAATGGTTTTGTTACTTAGACCCCTTGACTTCTGGGGTCCTCATTTTTTTTAGCACCAATCCCTTCGCATGATTTCACCCTAAGTTTTAAACAATCCACTCAGATATCAACACAATTTATTTTTAGAGTAAAATGACAGATTTCTGTAAAACCAGCTTCAGTTAACAGATAAATTCGATAAGAAAAAATTACTCGATTATTGTCTTGAAACAGTTTCGACTAGGTCAAGCCGTAAACAATACAGTGCAATATTCTTTTAATTTTGCGGAGTGCTTTCTTCAGTTTGGAAAGAATGTGAAGCGTGTTGAGCGAGTTCTTTATTAGGAGAACATTCGTCATAACGCTGAGGTCAGGTTATCTGAATGAGCAGACTTCTTGTGGATCTTTACTTTTAAACACAAGGGGTGTTAATTCTCCATTCTCATAGTAATCCTTTGCGGGAATCGAGTTCCGTGGCGGCTGAAGTACCGGCGTTCCGTCCCTAGAACCGGGGTACGAACTCCGGCGGTTTAGATCCGTCTGCTGGGGCCGCGGAAAATTTTCTCATTCCCTCGAAGCCCCGTGGAGTGGAGCCCACACTTAGCTGGACCCGCCCAGGCCCCAACTCGGAATCCGAGCCTCTGCATCGACCCCTCACCGTGAGTGCGTAATGGCACCGACTGATCAGCCCCACTGTGCTTTTTACCAGTTGAAAGTACGTAAATGATAAATCGCAAAATTATGTTCGTATTTTATTGCACCAGTCACACTGACGGAAACTGTTTTTTTAACGATGTTATAATATAGATATTAACCAGTTTACGTGCTCTAAAAATCCAAGACGCTTAAACGTACAGGCATTTTCATATGTATGTGGGTAAGCTATCGTGACAATAGCGGCCTTGTGGAGAAATAAAAATTTGAGTTGACCTTACGTGGCTGATATGCGGTAAGGGAAGCTTCCATGCAATGGGAAAATTTTATGGAAACGAGAAAAAAATGTCGGGATGTCCGAGTGCCTGGGTTGAATGGAGGTCACTTGTCGCTCCAATGGAAGGGTCAATGCAGGGAACACTCAGCGACAGGTTTGCATTTCTATAACTTATGCTATTGATATTTTCCTTCCAGCCGAAATCTACGGTAGGCAATGATATGTAGCTAATATGACTCGTGCGAATAATGCACATGATTTCAACTCATTTCGTGCCGAGTTTTCGTGATCAGTGTGAGATCTATAGACTCAAGGAAAATGGGAGATTTTCGCTTTAATATTTGAACACTAAATCTTCTATCCGCTAATATGTATGTCTTTAATGCTATTTCTTATCTGTGTTGCGTTCAACCCATCTCATCAATGGAAGCATAGTATATTAAAGAATTATAAGTAAACGAGGAAATGGGTGCTTGCAATTTGCAAGCCGGGGGGAAGTGTTATATGATGATATTATTTAAATAAGGAAAAAAAACAATAAAGGCTCTCAAGTCTGCGTGCTACAAGCAAGCAAAGAAAAGTATAGTTCTCGAAAATGAAATACGCGCCCCATGAGATATGGATACCAGACAGTTACCTATAGTACAAACTTTAATTGTATGTCATCCGGTTATTAACGACTTTTCAAAATACTATAATCAGTATACCGAAACGAACGTGGAACCACTGGGAGATCATCATAACCTCATATGACGGCATATAAGACGCTCTATTCTGTAGCTTTATATATATTAATATATTAATGGCCCAATTACATCCTTAAAATTCTTAATTGCTCACTTAGTCTTCTTTTAAAAATTTATCTTGGTAGGTTTCATTTGTTCATTTACCCTGAACGGTAACGGAATTAGTGAAAGGAGGTACTGGATTATTAAGGAGAGGGAAAATTGATTGGAAAATTTAATTTATAATAAAATATTTAGAGATGAAGACATTTAATCCACACTTTAAATAATTACTGCATTCTCAATATGGAGAATTATTTATTCAACTTATTATAGAAAATGAATTTTTAGTCGTCCGAGAACACTTTTGAAAAGAGCGGGAGTACCCGACTCTCATATTTTAAAACTGTCCCTCCTAAATGAAGCTATATTGATTGATATCATTTATGACGCATATAAAACCTATATAAAATATAGAGGGAGAAAAAAGCCCAGGGGAAAAACTTCATATTTCAAACTAAAGGTTTTAGATTCACAACTGCAAGGTGTTAGTCATGCAATAAAACCTGGGTCGCGTTTCATTGATCGCTGCAGTTTTGGTAAATCAGTGGCCAAGAGTAGTGGAACTGTCGCGGGAAGTTTCTTCGGAATCACATCTTTCTTATACCTAAATATATTCAACCGTACAAGAGGACATGTTCTTATTTCATCTCAATATGAACTCTAAATTCCACAAAGTTATCTCGCAAACCATTGAAGATTTACAAGAGGACGTTTTGATGAAATTATTTTGTGGGTACCGATCTCAAATCGCGGCAACGTCTTTTATGCGTGCAGACCTTAAAGATTGGATGATTGCGGTTGCTGTTAGGGATAGAATTCACCGAAGATATGATATTTTCAAAGCTCTCAACACTGCGCTATTCACGCTCACAATAACGATCGAATCCCAAAGGTAGGGATCTCTGTCTTTAAATAAGATTTAAAAAAGTTGAATTACGGAGCCCTTCCATGATTCTTACGTGATTTTTCTTTGAATTTGCGTTTGAAAAAGGCGTTGAAAACTTTAGTCAGATAAATTTTACTAGCATAAGGCGCATTATTAGACAAAACAACAAATGGTCACATCCTAGAGAAGCCGATAAATTATGAAAGGATGACAACGTAGAATGTGACTTAAAATTAGATTATGAAATTATTGCTGAAAACCTGGCTAAGACCAAAATGTGAGGTAAAGATGTAGAGAAACTACAAGATTTATTGTGAGATCTCTTGAGTAATGCAGAATCAATTTCACTGTTTGGTTTTCATTCAATTCGTCGTTATTATAGTTTTTAGTTAAATGATATATAAACTAAGTAAATGGAATGATAGACTCGTGAACTTGGGATTCAATTCATTTGGAACCCGATGGCCTAGGATGGGCTCTAATTTCTGGACTCTAGCCAAAGTATTGTTCTCCATCTAAGGAGAAAACGTCGGATTAGCTTGATTAGCTAACTCCTGGTGATTTATTCTAAAAGACTGTGGTTCTGGTCCCTCCTCTGTCGTTACTTTATTTTTTTAAATGGCGAAATGAGCCAATTTTATGGGATGATCTTTTCAAATGTGAGAATTCGTTTGAAACGATACGTAGCTCATAATGGTTTAAAAAAATACATCTCCGTAAATGAATGTATTGTCCATGTTCATTTATAGTATCAAAATAGGACTACCTAACCAAATCGACAATGAAGATATTTCAGAGATATTTTGTGCCTATTAAGTGATACTCTCCAGCCATTTCCCTATTACAGTTGTATCAATGCGAAATTTGAGTATTTGAACCAATATTATTCCGTCATTCTATTTGGATAAGGTTTGCAGAGTTCTTGCGCTGTTCTGAAGAAGAAACTGTCAAAGATTACGAACGTTAGTGATCTTAACTACTTGTACTTTGGAGGATATTTAACCATTGAAGGAAAATTAATAATTCGTTTTATGATGTAGATAATACGTAAATAATTTTGATGCTCTTTTAAATAATATTGTACTGCATTAATGGAAGAAGTGATGTCTCAACCGATTTCGTAAAGAAATCCGTATATGTTATCATTGGAAAAGAGTTGGTTCTCAGGTTTCCGCGGATCACTTCGACCTGAAGACGCTGGCAGGGCAGCCAGCGTAACTGTTGTCCCACAAACAACTGACGCGGAAGAAATCCCGGAAAACATGGAGAGATCAACATTGGAAATGAGTGTTTAGCACTTAACAGTAAAATCAAGGCATAATGAATTTAGATGAACCCGTGGAAACATAATGAGAAATTAAACATAATTTCCCTCCTTGATTTACTATGGATAGCACAGAGAAATAATTTTTGTGAGATCCGAGTCCCTTAGCCGGTCAAGTCAACTGTTATTTTCGCAGAGAATTCCATCCCATTGATGTATTTCTTCGCGCGTTACTTCATATAATTTTTTCATGTATCCCACAGAGATTCGTTAAACATTTTACACTTCCGTTCCCGGATCGAAATCGACTTGTTGGTCGCATACGACATAACACCTCCTCAAAAGACTTTATCCCTGATGAACGACCGTGGATTCCCAGCTTAGGAGGGGTTTGGTTTAGGATTTCCCGCACTAGTAGGCAGTGAAAGTTCTTTCCACGGTTGCCTCAGAGAGAATGAGTGACCCCGTGGGCGAGATCCGATGGGGTAAGAGCGGGAGGGTTGGAGCGAGAGGGAATTTATTTCGACATGGCTCCCTGCCAAACACAGGTATGGCGGAACAGGCAGAGGCCGCGTTTGACTGCATCGACATAATCTTTGGCATCGACGGTCGGGTGACTCCGTGACGTTTGTCAAACAGCGCGAAGGAAGAAGGCACGTGGATTGAGTGAGGCGGCAGCGGCGATGAATCCCTTTTTCTCTCAAGCGCGCAGTCTTGACGCCTGCAAACTAGTGGGAGGTGGTGCCCGGCTGGTCGGTGATTGTAAACTCGGAGAAGTCATTTCGTATCCCCAGCCCTTATGCGTGTCCATAAACGCTCTGCTCCAAGTAATTTGATTCCGGGCGGAACGAAGAATAGCATCGTAACTGGTGAGTTGGAACATGTTAAGATTACCCATTGATCGGGAATTATGTGTGTTGTACAAATTTTGAGTCGTGGTGAGCATGGGCGTAGCCAGGATTTGTGTGAGGGGGCAGGACACCCAGTAGTTGTTTATTTCTGTGGGGGGGATGGGAAGGGGCGGCAGGACATCATCTTGCCTGGCTCCGTATACCAGTATTGTTATGAAATGTCTCGTTCAGGGGGGTTACTGCCTCTCCCCTGCCTCCCCTTGGCTTCGCTCGTGATGTTAAGTCTATTTTTGGGCGGTGTTAATAGTACATTATAATTAAATGAGAGAGTGGATGGAACCATACCGTACTGCCATGAATATACATTATGGATTCAAATATTTGGCCTCAGAGTTTCCCGGTATTGGCAACGCTTTTTCCTCCTATTTCCGCCAAATGGTTTTCCCGCATGTCGTCAGCAAACATGGTCGATGGCAGCGCCGGAATCATCAACTTATGATAATGATGTGAATACCATCGGCTAAGATCGTTGAATAGACTTTTTCATCTCGTTAATGGCCGCTGTTAGTGCCCGAGGTGGTTATTACGAGGGTAATATATAACTTGCAAAACTGGATAGAGGCAATAGTAATCAAAGTAACTTCCTTAAATTTATTTCACTGTTCACATATTCACCCCGTACATTCAGACACTCATCCCATCTCTTTACAAGTCCTTGATAGCCGGCAGAAAAGAAGTCTTTTGTTATCTGTGGCAACCAATGAGTAACCTCTCAGACTACGGCATCATTATTTTCAAAACGTCGGCCACCAAAATGATTTTTGGAGCCCGAACAGAAAAAAATCACTGGTAGTTAAGTTGGAACTGTACGGTGGATGTTCCAAATGTTCCCAATGAATTGTTTACGACTGATGCTGGTGATGAAATGCTGACGTTTGCGACTTATTAATTGACCCACCCTCGTACTTCACAGTTGAAGATACGTATCACTGGCTTTGAAATATTGCTTATTATTTCTTTTCAACTCGGTGTAAATTAATTGATGTTGTTACCTATTGATATACCAGAGTGCCGGCGAAACAATAGACAAGGCGGATCGTTTTTGCTGCATACGTTATGCTTGGCAGCATCCCTTGGGGAGGAGATAATCATATGTATAGCGTATATTCATACAAACCATATTGTATCTATTGAGCGCTTCCCAATCGCTGGACTGTGATGTTATCTTCGCACAAAAACAGCGCACTTGCTTTCCATAACAGGTGTTGGGTTTCCAAGCAGATCGGAATCCAAGTTGTTGCGCGCCGTTAAAGAAAAGGACATCAGTATTTGTGTACTCCATTTTGCTGATGTGTTGATTTTTCATATTTTTATTTAAGAGAATCGAGTGATTAAAAATTCCCTTTAAAGCATATAGTTCGAACCATTTCGATAGATGGTGAGGGCACTTGCTATGGAGGGCAAAGCTACAGTAGAAGCTGGCGTGTAGTAGTGGGCGTGGCAAAATCGCCATCTTTGGTACCTCCAATTTTCCTGTAGCACTTGCGGGCTGACGAACTAATTTTGCAATTTCTTTTTATTAAGTTTTCAATCGATAACTTGCTAGTAATCCCTATGCATTTACTTCAAGAGTATGGATTATCTTTTCATAAGTTATTTATTATCAATGAACCACGGAACTAGCCGTGCAGTTACTTCAACGGAGTCACCCGCTAGTGATCACACAATTGTGTGAAATTCATAGAGGAAAAATCATTCTCCTGGGCTGGGAATCGGACCCAGATCCCTCGATTTCGCAATTAAGCTACCCAGGCGTCCTCTTTTAACTGTGAATTTCATGGGGCTTTAAGGAATGAGTTGTCGTCACAGGTACCGTACATATGATGCCAGAGGTACCCGTATGCGACCGCTAAGCGCCACTGTTCACGGGGTATAGCCCAACTTGAGACACAAATGTGCACTTTGGACATTTTCAAAGAACCACGGAACTAGCCACGCAAGCTGCGTTGTTGAGCTCTTAGTTTTGGTTGGTTAGAGCACACGGCGCGAAATCGAGGGATCTGGGTTCGATTCCCAGTCCAGGGGGGTCATTCTGTATTTCGTCGGTTCCGTACCTGTCGGTAGCCTACCGACGGCATGGATTCCGTACCGACAGGGTCCCCTCCCAGGGTCGGGGTTCCCTCACCGACGGAGCTTTCTCGGGCGATTCTGTAAGCAAGTCGGGCGCTGTTCCAGTCGGTTTGATATCTCCTCCCTCTTAAGATATCCCTCCCTCCCAAGTTTCCGAGTGTTGCCGAAGCTGAGGGTCACATGGTCCATTTCAACCAATGGAGACGAAGGAGACGATAGAACAAACAAATTACTAAATGAAGCCGCCTAGTGCTCTCGTGGGTATCAATTAAACCAACATCCAGTGACAAATATTATAATACACAGACTCAGTAATGTCGAAAGTAAAGTCATTCACACACAGTGATGTCATAAGGATGAGGATAATAAAGTTCTGTGAATTGAGTGCGTGACAATGTATATTTGTGCAATAAAAAAGTGCTCCATATTTCAAGTACATTGCAAAGTAGCATATTTATGAACATGAAGTTTTCCAAACAAATGTTAGGTGCAACGAGAACTAATGTGTTATGATTGTATGTAGAAATATGATTTGTCAAGTATACCAATTTATTCATTATATTTATGAGAAAATTAACCCGTGTGATGGAAAGTAGACAGTTTATCGCGTTGTATTTATTTGGTCTTTCTATTCGCAGAAGTGGCCTCCGTGTGGAGTACAAACCTTCGGAAGATGGTTCGAATTAAAAGTTGAAACTAATTGAACAGTATCATCATGAATATAGAATGGCCATGTAGTCCATATTTGTGAGGTGATTATGAAATGTTCGCATTTATATGCTTTATTCATGTGTATAGCAATGGTAATTCTGCGCGCTCGTGCCATTAAAAATTCATTTAGCGTCTTCGTAGAACGAGGTTGAATGTAAAAATGACTTGAATGAGTAGTATTAAAAACTATGATGAGAGAAAATGAAGTGGAGGCGCCGCTAAGTATGTCGTTGAACACTTCCTTGATTTGCTGTTGTTGCATGTATGTCATTGTCAGTACACATATATATTAATTAATGTCCCTTAAGTTTTGCTGAAGCTTGCTTCACTGCGTAACAACCTAATTCCTGGTTATTAGCATATTACGCCGTGCAGGAACGTTTCTCGTGGTTTAAGTGGAAAATTTGTCGTTCGAATGAGTTACACTATTGACAGTATATATTTATTAATCCGAATTAATTGAGGCATAGTGATAATTGACACTTCAGTTTTAAAGGTGCTTGAAAATGTTTTGTTTAGTTGTGAAAACAGGGACTGACGCGCAAAAAACGCCAATAAAAGCACAAATCTCACAGCGGCACGATATAGCCTATTTTCTCAAATAATTAACTACTTAAGTGTGTATAAGTGGGTTTCATGCGTGGCTGAATTAACAAAATTACACCATATGGGTAAAATTTCAAATTTGAGAATATATATTATGCCTCAATAATTACTGACATTTGTTGCGGAGGTTTTTATGGGAATTAATTGCACATACTATAATAAGGTAATCCAACTTGCTTCATAGGCAAAATATATTCATAGGCAAAATATATATGTACCTGATAGCGCCAAATAGTAAAACATTTTGAGGAGCCAAATGATCAATACAATGCTACACATCGGAATCCTAGTTGTTTTGAGGTTTTTCTTTTATGCCGTCACTTTCATTATCATTATTTCAACTTGTGCATTACATATAATATCTCTATTAATCCTGTGAGTAAATTATATCGCTATTACAAGCCTCAAATAAACCTATTTCAGACATAAATCTAAATACGTTGTCCATTTGTTACGGTGTCTCTCAAGCAAACCGACTGATTACCCTCGGTACCGACAGCTCTTCCGTGTCGGTAGGATTTACGGACGGAAGCCCCTCGGCGCACCGATCGGTTTCATGCAGAATACCACGGATGTCCCACCCGATGAAAAGGCTCCCGTACCGATCGGTTCGGAGTTACAGAATGACCTTCCAAGCGAATGATTTTTCCACGGTGAATTTCACACAATTGTGAGTTATTTATTAATTTAAATTAATTATAATCCGTATTAGGGATGAAACATGTGGCAAATTCTAGTTTTATCTACAGTTATCAGCTGCAAATATATGTTTCATGAGTTACTTGTCTTAAATTTCAGACAGATGCTGGATATTCTTGCTCTCCATTTGCTAATTTGTTCATTCTGTCGTGTTATCCAAATGAAAGTAAGGAGAGAGGAGGGACAACCAATATGGTTGGTCTATCGGTTGTAGTTTGATGTTCGTTGTTCTCTTTACATTTACCTCAATGGCCTGGAGGTAAATTTGAGTTTCTATATATATTTTACGCGACTGTAAGTCAAAATAATTTAATCATTTGGGAATTAGTCATAACTTGGTAGTAATAAAAAAGGAAATATCTACTCAGTAAACACTTTCACTATTTAAAAAGCAATGGTGTGTTTTCAAAACACTTGAAACACGTCGTTTTTGCGCGTAGTTTGTTAAGAACTTCATGTATGCCACCCCTAGACCCCACATTCGAGAAGAATATGCCATAACCCTTAGAGTCGCAAGTTGCTCCCTTCAAACCTCAGTGCTGGACCCGCTACTTACCTATTAACCCTCTACAGCCCACATGGACGAATTCGTCCACTAATACGAACATGCTTCTATATTGGACACGCGTCTTTCAATTCTCAAACGGATGATTTCGTCTGATAGTTGTATTCTACCTGCGTCTGACGGCATTTACCGTTTTTCAATTGTTTGCGATCTATTGGAGTAAACTTGGAGTGTCCAATATAGAAGCATGTTCGTATTAGTGGACGAATTCGTCCATGTGGACAGTAGAGGGTTAAGCACGTTTTTTCTAATATTAATAGACGATCGACAATTTCACGACCGGGATAGGCGGTAGTACGTAAAGTAGGCGTTAAAAGTCACGTTGATAGTTGTCGGCATTGACAAAATGTTTAACCGTTGGTAAAAATTTTGATAAAGTGCGCATTTGATTCACGTGGATGCGTGGCTCAAACGGTGTTGGTTTTCTTACGAGGTTTCTGAAATATTTTCCGGTTTTTCTCACATTAGAGGTACAGTTCTGCAATGAGAAAATTTTGACGTCGTACATGTTCACAGCACAAAAATTTAGACAACCCTGATGTGTTAACACGCCTCCCGCGTCATGCGGTGGCCGTCAAATTTTCGAGCATAAGGCTTATAGACTCACCATTGTCCATTGAGTCACAGAGGAGCCAATTTACCTTTGTCGGCAGTCAACAAAATTAATACTGATCAATATAAAGTTTGTGACTCCCACAATTTATTTAAAAATACCGACCGGTTTTGGCTGTCGAGCCATCATCAGACCAGGCAGGACCTTTCATTTATTTAAAAGTTACCGACCGTTTTGGCTGTCAAGCCAAAGTTTGAAAACTGAAACCAGCCGGTAACTTTTAAATTTATTGTGGAAGTCACAAACTTTATCCTGATTATTATGGCATCCTTCAACCAAGCTTCCCTTTTCTATTTTCAAAAGTAATACTCTTACACTCCTGGAATGACTATCACTTGGGTTGTCCCCTCACCTTCGTTTGATTTTCCTTCCTTGACAACACGCCGTATGGAGGTGGGTGCCAGTGAGTTCCACGAGACCTAAACTTCTAGATGGATATTTTAGTCCGTTATTATAATTATATTCCGTCGTGTAGTTATTCCGCTACCCTTCTCTCGTGACTCCATTACATGACCGTGGGAGTTCTTAATTCGGTGTGAAGCCACTCTGAAAAGTTCTAATTTTGGTAGAGAGAAGAAGGAAATTTCTGTTTGTCAGCCTCGCATGAGGCCTGGAATTCTAGAGCCGTGAGTAGGGCGACATTTTCCGATGACGGGAGGCCGTGAAGTCCCAAACTGGTAAGAGTGGCATGGCTTAAACGATTGTCTTATTTTATTTTTAAAATGTGAAATTCTTGCAACACTTTCATATTTTATCATCTATCACTTCCCATATTTTTACCCTTAGTTTTAAATAATCCACCCAGAATCCTACACGACTCATTATTTGAGCAAAATAAAAGTTTTCTGTAAATGCAGTTTAATTTTTATTGATAAATTAGCTCAGAAAAATGTACTCGATTAGTGTGTTGAAATAGTTTTGACTAGGTTAAGCCGTAAATACCACAATGCAATATTATTTTACTTTTGCGGAGAGCTTTTTTCAGGTTAGAAAAAAGTGAAGCGTGCTGAGCGAGTTTTATTTTACCAGAGTCACGTGGTACAATCGCGAAGGATACGGGATTTTGATGTATTCAAAACCACTCGTAAAAACCTCACTCAGCCTTTCCCATTTAGTTGATCTCACGGGAATATTCTTATTGGAGCTAAATGTCGTGATTAAAGATAACATGAACAAATCAGAAACTCAAGTCAATCATCCGAGTCGGTAAAACCCACCAAAATCTCCGACCGTTCGTTGTTGTACCACGTGATTTCTTAGTCACAAACTTGATGTCATTCCCAGCAGTTAAAAATCCACACCGCCCTCCCCCCCCCCCCCCAGTGCACGAGATGCGCGGGCAAAACAATTGGCTAAAATGCTGTAGATCCGTATTTTGTAAGTTCCCGACCATTAATTTTGTAAGTTTCGGCCATTTTTTCAGTAAGCATTCATTAAAATAGAAATATTCTAACATAGAAGATGAAAATGAGATGAAATTGCCTCTGACAGTCGTGGCAATTTCATCGTATTTTTGCCTGCTATGTTAGAATATTTCCACATGACCAAGCACCGCATAAGTGCTGGTAAAGGATACTGTCGCTTGGGTGTGGCTTCTTAGAAGCCCTCCTCTGCCTTGCGTTGCCATCTTTGATAGACCGCAAGGGCCTTAGATCTAGTTCCCTCGTATCCACCAAATTTTCTGCCAGAATTTATAGCCCAGGAATTTTACATTTTGGCCCGGAGAAAAATAATGTATAGCTGAAAAATAACATAATGAATAATTGCGATTAGATTAAGTGCACTAAATAAACATTTACGACTCATTTTTCCTCGTCCACTAGATACGAACGTTCCCTACCTAACCTTTGCGGAAAAAGTATTGGACTCAATGGGAGATTCTAGGCTGGAGACAACGAAATATTCCTCTGATTAAAACTGCTATTCCAAAAATATTGGTTCAAAAATCTATTTCGGATATTTGGGTGAATATAGCTCAGAGAATTTTATAGTTATTTGCAATTTATTTTAACTTTTGGGCCTCTGCCAGACGCCCAAACACCAACTTATGCGAAAAGACTTTTTCACATTAGTAATTAGGCGGTAAATTGAAAGGAAATTGAGTAGAAAAAAATTACTACTCTATTATCTTTCTCTTTAATAATTTAGTGCCTCTATTTACAAATGTCGTTACCGTTCAGGGTTAATTGATAAATTAAGAAGATATCAAGTAAAGTATTTAAAAAGAAGTCAAATAATGCAATTCAGAAATTTGAGGCTGTGATTCTGCCATTTATTTAAAAATCTAAAAATATACCATGCTATATTAAATGCTTCCATCGGTGAGATGGGTTTAGCGTTACTTAAAATAATGTACAATTGAAGCCACTTGTAAGCACTACTGCGGATAGAAGATTTAGTGCACAAATATCAATTCTTTGCGGATTGAATTTTAAGAGCGCAAATATCATTCAGTTTGTGCAATCCTTCTCCCTACATCCTACGTAAAGCACGTATTTACTTACTCATGCCGAATCTGATGTTATTCAAACGATGTTTCTTGTACAGAGTACCTAATTTGTATTATTACCTGTTTAATGTTTTAATTAAAAAATTCTAGACACAACGATGAAAAATATACGGTCTTGGTTATTTATTAAAGGAGGTCTGGAGGATGTTTTTTTATAACTGTAATATTATATGAAGGGACTATATAGAATATATAACCCATCCTGTAAACGATGGTGGCCAGAATTCAGGTGGCTTCATGGCTATCTAAAGTTACTCCCTGATTTTACCAAAGATATTATGTTGTTAACTTCCTCTGTCGGCGTAATGAAACATTAATATTAAAACAAACATAATTATTATAATTATCAATGCTATATTGTTTCGTTCCCATTAGTCTTTCAAACTCATTCTCATCACGGAAAATCGGCGCAAAACGAGTAGGAATAATGCGAGTTATTCGCACGAGTCATTTACCTAAATTGCCATGATCTCGCCTGTGAGGAAAATATCGGCAGCATGAGCAAGGAAATGCAAAGATGTCCTTGAGTGTTTCTTGCATGGACCTTTGTGTTGGGGCGACATGTGACCTCCGTTCAACCCCAAAATTCGCCCATACTCACATTTTTCCTCTTTTCATAAACCTTTCCTAATACATTGAACCACCCCACACCGCTTATTAGTCATGTAGAACCAACATAAATCAATATTTCTTCTTATGGCCGCTATTAACGTGATAGAGATTGTTCACAGGCATATACAAATTCCTGAACCTACATCAATCGTCAACTTTATTTCTTATTAATTTCGTGTCGGGATCGAAAAATAGATTCGATAGATGGTGGATACGATTTGGATAATTGCAGCGGAATCGATGAAAAATCAATCGGAAGAAAGTAACAGAACAGAATGGTTTTGGACATACCCCTCGACTGTGACGTGGTTCTTCATTCATCGAAGCTATAGAGTGAAGAAATAAGAAAAATATGATATCTTGAAGCGCGGAAGTGAAGCCTATTTTATAAGTTTTATTTAATATCCTCAACTATTAAGTTAATTGTGGGTACTTGCTGTTTATCTTACCGTCGATGTGATTCGAGATTGAGCCGCTTGGTCTGTTTGCGCCACATATATGAAACTCGTTACTTCTTTAACGAATAATATGTTTATTCCAAATTTATTTTCTGTTAGGATTATTCCATAAAATCCCAACTTTGGTCATCACAAAACTATGGCTGCGATTATTCCAATTTTGACTTCATCAAGTATTCTTGGCCATCTAAGTAGGAAAACATGGTTTAACGAAGAATAAAATTGAAAAAAGTAACTAAGATGCACATTATGTAAATGTATTTATCATTTTACTTTACTGATAGATGTATTTCATCTTATACATATTATATTATTTATATGATTTTAACGCAGATAAAAATGGTTGTTAGCGTAAGGTCTTTCATTTTGGAAGGGCATATAATTGTGATGTCTCCTTTCTCTAAGGGCATTTATTCTTAGATTTTTGTGGATTTTAACTCGCTTATCCATTTTTCTAAGTTTATTTGAGGTAGAAGCAAATCTGTAGCCGTGCTCTTCGAAGCTAGCGTGCTCCTGAAACATCGCCGGTTGCCGCGACACTCTGACACAAAATCCAGACTGCCGGAAATTCATAGAGCAGAGTCGGAGTGCCGCGGCCGGTCTGATCGAGACCATCTCGACGAAACACTGCAGCCAGAGACACTAGTGTCGCGACACATCTCTCAGAACCGTCTTAACTGAGACATTTTAGTGTCCCGTTGAGACGCACCTTAAGCCTTTTCCAAATCCGAGAAAATTCGCAGTTTCCAATCAAGTTGAAGACAGCAATTTGGTCAACGATCCGACGTTCGAATTATTCATGGCTTTTAGGACATTGAGTGATCTACAATCAACTGCCTCAAAGGTCAAACTTTAGGTTGGAATTTTGACCTGCTTGATGCCTAACAGAGAAGGAAGCCAGAGTTCAATCACTGTCACTAATTCGCCAGGGATTGTACCTGACCATGTTCGAAATGTTGATTAATTTTTTTTCAACTGGTCCCCACTTTTTTCTTTTTCATCTAGCTTTTTATACCCTACACCACTACATAATGAAGGTATATTGATTTTGTCACAGCAGAAATATAAAGCATTGAAGGAGGTGTGGCAGGTATGGAAAAGTATTTATAGAAATGATCATCATCACCTTACGAGTCCATCCAGTTATGTTCGTCTGTCTGTCTCTTTGCGCGATAACTGCCGTAAAAATTGGGATATCGAGCTGAAACTTGGGTCATAAGCCTCTAGTAGCTCACAGATGGCACAGTTCTCAAATGGGTTGGATCGTACCAAAACCACGCTTTTTTTAACAAAATTGAAAGTGGTGTAGGGTATTTAAGGTAGTCTGAGCGAGACAGTTCCCTAGTCATAATAGAGACCAAATTCGAATAAGTTTTAATTTCACCAGCTGTAGGACACATCAATTAAATATTGCATTATTAATGGTGCAATAATATAGTTTTATATGACAGAAATGGTTAGTAATTAAATGAAAATATCTAAATAAGTCATTAACTTGACTCATTTTTTTCGCGCTGTGCGTTTGAATCTCCTTCAAAACGGAAGGTTTTTGTGATACCCAAGAACCTATCGCGGTGACAATATGATTAATTTTCACAAATTGTTTAGAAAACATGCAAGCTACACGCTATTAGTTTTTTACGACATCTAAGTGTTAGAAATACCTCATTTTGTAAATAATGTCTCTCTGGAGTGCAAACACGTACATGCATATGTAAATGTCTGTGGGCAAGCTGGGTTGCACCACTCGTGGCCATGTGAAGAACTAATTGTTTATGTTGGTACTACATGGCTTCTAAGCGAAGTGGGCAGATTCTATGTATTGGGTAAGGTTTATGAAGTCGAGAAAAAAATGGGGATGTCCGAGTGCCGGGGTTGAATGGAGGTTACTTGTCGCCCAAATCGAAGGGTCTATGAAAGAAACGCTCAAGGACAGGTTTGCGTTTCCTTGTTTTTCTGCCGATATTTTCCTTCCAGCCGAAATCCACAGTAATGTTCCGCTGCTTAAATGACTCGTGCGAATAAAGCGCATTATTCCTACTCGTTCTGCGCCGAGTTTCCGTGGAGAGTGTCAGGGAATTAGAGAACTTAGCTTTGATACGTGTGCACTGAATATTCAATCCGAAAACTTCATGTGGCTTCGATTTAATTTGTTATCTGTGTAGAGTACAACCCATTTCGTCAATGGAAGTTTCGAATATAGCATTGAATACACCAAATTAATAAGTAAATTGCCCGATTATACCCTCTAATTTCTTAACTGCATATTTTGTCTTCTTTAAAATATCTTACTTGATGTATTTTATCTATTTATTAGCCGTACACAGTTACGAAAGTTCATTCGGAATCAATCACTTATTAATCCTAAATATTTTAAATCATACTGAGAACATTTGGACGAAATTATTTAGTAAGTTTCAATGCTTATCAATTTTCCGCTTTTTTTCGCTTTTTTTGCTTTTTTTCGCAAATGCTTATCAAAGTTTCAATAATTTATCTTCGGCTTGGCCGAAGATAAATTATTTACTAGTTTAAAATTTGTCTTGAAGACTGCTCATTCATTTCTTTTATTTTCGCAGGTGATAGGAGGAGAGAAAACATTTTGAATCATCATGGGTAAGAAGACCATTTTCCTACTTGTGACCGTTCCGTTACTCGCCGTGGTCAGTGGGGTGACGCGCATGGAAAGATCGGCCAAATTGCCACTCGCGACAGCACTGGTAACAGCAGTGGAAGCAGATGAACAAGGCAAGGGCCCAGAATACTACAGACTCCCGAAAGGAGTCACCCCCTTGACTTACTATTTGAGAATGATTCCTTTAATGGGAGGAGACGGAAACATGACGTTCATAGGCAACATTACCATAGGCTTGCTGATCAATTCCGCCACGGATAACATAACGTTGCATTCCAAAAGGTTGAACGTGTCCGAAATTCGGATTTTTGAAGTCGGCCCATCAAAAGTTGAGATCCCCATCGAGAACTTCAGTCACGATCTGGACAGGGACTTTCTCGTGGTGAAATCACAATTTATTATGCAAGAGGACAAAAGGTATGAGCTTCAAGTGGTGTTTGTTGGTGAACTCTATGGGAATAATACTGGATTTTACAAGAGTTCCTATGTGGACAGCGCGGGAAAACTACAGTAAGTTCCCTTTTTATTTCTTGACCGAACGAATCAGCTACTGGGAGCAAAAGTGGTGTTGTACCAAAATTGAAATATTTTTTGATGAGGCTTAAAGTGAAATGATCGAAAAGTTATACCCTATTCTCTGATCTATAGTGCAAAAATACGAAAGACTCATATGACTCATTCACGCATATGTATCAGGTAGAGGAATGCATCTGCGGATCTAAATTAAACGTGGTGTATAAATCTTACTTTAACCACTATTGCTCTCTACAGCTGCTTTGTGAATTTTTATGTACAGAGCATGGGTGTAGCGTGGAGAAGACCGGGAGGGAAGGATATTAACCGTCCTCCCCCCTTAACGAAAGATTTTATAATCAAAGTCAATCATTTTTTTAAAAAGTTTTGCCCTATAGAAGATTTTCGCGGAATTCTGGCTTGGATTGATACCAAATTCCCTTATTTCCTACAGGAGGCAGGCTGCTACTCAATTCCAGGCGGATCATGCCAGGAAGGCATTCCCATGTTTTGACGAGCCACATCTTAAGGCAAATTTCACCATAAGCATTGCCAGACACAGGGAAATGAAAACTTTGAGCAATATGAACATGAAAAGTTTACCCGTGGCGGAGTAAGTAATAGAATTTAATGCCATAAAAAATGTCTTGTTTCATGAACTGTCAATATCAGTACTCGACAAAATATAGCCATATGTAAAATTATATAGGCTTGTACGATGAGTCGATTCATCGTATTCATCGACGATGCTTTTAGTCATCGCGATGCGACGAACCGCGTCAATCGAGGAAATCGAATCATTCCGATGAATTTTTTCCATCGCTCATCGTACAAGCCTAAAAATAGGTGGGTAATACTACACCTCAATACCATGGCCATGAAAAGGCTACCCATGTCGGAGTGTGAAATAGAATTATACATGCCATAAGAAGTGCCCATGAACAGTCAAGATCAGTATTCAACAATATATGTAAAATTAGGTGGAAAATATCTCATGTGTCCAAATCTATCTTAAACCAATTGTGTGAAATTCACAGCTGAATAATCATTTGCCTGGACTGGGATGATGGCGAATGATTTTTACTTTAAGAATTCACACAATTGTGTGACCAATAGCGGGTGGCTCCGCTAAAGTTACTGGGCCGCTAGTTCCACAGTTCTTTAAAAACTATCTTTATTTTTGTTTTTTTCCCCCTCACACTTTTCTCCACCAGAAATAATTTTTATCTCCTATCATAGAACCTAAGAGAATTATTTTTTTCTCCTTCTTTCTCAATTTGTTGACAAATATTTATTACGCACGTTTTTTCATGCAAAAAAAACAAAGATATTAAATCGAGTGAGGTTTTGTCTAATCTCTAAATTTCTTCCTCATTCTTTTCTCCTTCCAGCCAAAATCTGCCCGAAAATTACGTCTGGGATCACCATGAGGAATCGCCTAAAATGTCCACGTATATAATGTCATTCATCGTTTCAAACTTCTCGTACGTAAAGGCAAATTCTCAGGAGTTTCGGGTTTGGACAAGGGAAGAGTATATTGACGATGCAAAGCACAGTTTGGAAGTTGGACCAAAAGTTTTGCAGGTCATGCAAAATATCACTCAGATTGAGTATCCGTTACCAAAAAT
This sequence comes from Ceriagrion tenellum, assembly GCA_963169105.1. Taxonomy (NCBI): domain Eukaryota; kingdom Metazoa; phylum Arthropoda; class Insecta; order Odonata; family Coenagrionidae; genus Ceriagrion; species Ceriagrion tenellum. The sequence goes on along the minus strand of OY720632.1, from coordinate 102,460,233 downwards.
GGATATGGTGGCCATTCCAGACTTTAACGCCGGGGCAATGGAGAATTGGGGGTTAGTTACCTACAAGTAAGTAGACTATTTTAATACATTTCTTTCAAGTCTTCTTTCTACTGTTCATCTCGGAATGCTTTTAAAGTTGCGCGTCCTTGGTTTGGTTAGCTCATCGTTGGTCAGCATAATGCTGCCACCGAAGGTGCCCGGTTTGAAAGAATCGGTGATATACCACGATAATTGCTATAATCGCGTCAAATTTTTGCCTAACTTACCCATTCAGCTTCGAAGATTCATCAAAAAGGTAGTATATGTCTATGGTATATATTGCAAGATGTTTCACGGATATTTAAAGCAATTAAAGTTATTAACTCGAGGAGCCGGCCGTGGCGTTCTATCTTTAATAAGTTTGTCAGTGGGGTCAAGTCCTCGCCCACGAACTCTAGCGTTTCTGGTTTTGAGTTCCTCCTTGGTGGAATTTGCCCCCGCTGTGGACATTGGCGTGTGGCCGTTCCTTTTACTTATTGAATTCCCCGATGTGAAAGGCCATTGCTGCTGTTTTCCGGTAGCTTTTAAAATAATATAATTAAAGAAATAGAATTTATCTCATGAAATAAAAAATGTCTTTTCTTAAAAACGAAATAAATTTAATTAATGGGTCATATAACTGCCTAAATTTAAAAAATTGAATTTGAATAGTGTCTTCATCAAAGGAAAAATTCTAGTTGCAACTGCCTCAAGTGCTGACTATTCGTTTAATTTCCTCATGAATACCTCTTCCGGTGAAAATGGAAAGATAGATGAGAAATGATAAGAGATTGGAAGTAGACGTAAGGCTGATAGAATGAGCAAGATTTCTGTTGATGGTGAGTGTGAGTTAAATAAGTTTCGTTTGATACAGGTCACCCTAAGAAATGCTGTCTCAAGAGTCAAAACTATTTATTTCCAGTGGCCAAGAAATGTCCTGTGAATAAATAAATCTGTTATTTTCTTGGCACCTATGCCTAAAAAATATGATATAATCGAGTAGAGTCCATATTAATGAGCAGCCAATCTACATCTACATACTACCCCGCGAGCCGCCGCATGGCAGTGTGGCAGGGGGTAGTAGGTCACCAGCCGTGTACACCAATGTATGTTTCAACAGTTGATTGCCCTAAATTTATAACGTATGATGGATATCCTTTCTTTAAATTGCTGATGAGTCCATTGTGTGCTTGTCAAAGAAAAGAAAGACATGAGCAGGGATAATCAAAATGTTTGTTATTTCCGTTGTCATGGTTACAGTTTGAAATTGAAACGTGGCGGGTGAATTCTTTTTAAAGAAATTGCCATGAGAAATATTCGGCCTGGACCGGGAATCGAACCACGGACCTTTGGTTTGCCGGACCTATGCGCAGACCATTACGCTGTCCAGGCTTCCTAATTCCCATGGCAATTTTGGCGGATACAAGGCAACTAGATCTTAAGCCCTTGCAGTCCATCAAAGATGGATACGCAAGGGAGAAGAGGACTTCAAAGATGCCACAATCAAGAGTCAGTATCCTTCACCAGCACAATTGGCGTGCTTAGCCATTTGAAATTCAAACATGGCGGGTGAATTCTTTTTGAATAAATTGCCATGAGAAAAATTCTAAGATCTAGTTACCGTGTATCCACCAAAATTTTCTTGGGAATTAGGAAGCCTGGATAGCGTAGTGGTCTGCGCATTGGTCCGCCAAACCAAAGGTCCGTGGTTCGATTCACGGTCCAGGCCGGATTTTTCTCATGGCAATTTCTTCAAAAATGGTTACAGTTTGATGACGCAATACCCTCTCCATCTAACTCAATGAGTCTTATGCTTGTCATGACATTTTCAGGGAGTCGGTGCTGCTCTTCAACAACAAATCGTCGTCATCGGCCGATAAGCAGCACACGTCCATAGTCGTCGCGCATGAGTTGGCTCATCAGTGGTTCGGGGACCTCGTGACCCCTTTGTGGTGGACCTGGACGTGGTTAAGCGAGGGTTTTGCCACGTACTTCTCTAGGGTTGTCATGGAAAAGGTGAGGAAACCTAATCTACGTCTACATAATACCCTGCGAGTCGCCGCATGGGCGTGTGGCAGGAGGTGTTATGTCACCATCCGCGTAAATGTGTAAGTTTTTTTGGAGATGAAATGGTGTATGTATTATAGCAGTGTATTTAGTGGAGATAAATATTTATTAAGGTGTCGCTTATTGTTCGCGGAAAGAACGAGTTTTTGTACCTATCTCCTCGGCAGTTTATCTCTCTTATTTTATCGCATCTGTCAGACCTAGAAATGTGGTGAGGAGTCATGATAATATTCTCTGTGTCTCTGAAAAATATCAGTTCTGAATTTCTCAAGCAACCTAAGCCTAACGTGTAGCCTCCGAGTCTCTAGAGGCTCCCACCTTAATCCCTTCTAAGAGTTGTGAGACACTATATGTACGCTCGTAGCAGTTTTTAACGAATCTCACTACTTTCCTTTGTATTATATTAATTTTTTTGGTTAAATATTTTTGACCAGGGTCCGAAATACTTACGACGTATTCGAGGTGTGGCCTAACCAGAGCGAAGTAGCATCTCTCTTTGGGTTTTTCATCCGAGGACCTTCCTATTATACGTTTAACAAAACCTATTTTCTTTAATTCTGCGCCACATATGTTTTGTATGTGTAAATTTTAATCCCCACGATATCAGAAGTTAAGGTAATTCCAAGATATTTTACTGTATCTGAAGTTCGTAAGCTTAATAGAGCGTTCCACATTTGATTGACACGGTCTGGGCCCCACTGAGAACATTGCTGCCAAACTTGTCGAGACTCTGACCTCAGGGGAGAATAACTGTGTGATGAAGGCGAGTGGTGATGTAATTGAACAAGTGAATGATTTTGTGTATTTACGTAAGATGTTTTTGAAAGATGGACGGATAGATTAGGAGCAAAAGAGACGTGCGAATGCTGGAAGGAATGTGGTAGGTAGCATGTGGAGCATATCAAGGAATGAGTGCCTGTCTAAGGAATCAAAAATCGCCGTGTGTAAAAGTGTACTTCTCCCCACTAAGTTGTATGGTAGTGAAGCATGGGTATGTCAGGATAGACATAAGAGTAGACTAAACGCCATGGGTATGAGTTATCTGAGGAGTGTTTGCGGAAAAAGTAGGATGGATAGAGTCAGGAATGAGTGCGTAATAAATGAATGTGGGTTGGATGTTCCAGTAATGGACATATATGAAAGGAGTGTGCTTCGTTGTTTTGGCGATGTTGAGAGAGTGGATGAGAGTCAAATAACAAAACAGATATATAAGAGTGAAATGAATGGTGCGAGAGGTAGAGGTAGGCAAGGAAAGTTGTGGGTGAATGTGGTTGAGGAAATTCTTAGGAGGAGGAATGTTAGGAGTCTTAAAAAGAGGAGGGCGTGTATGAAGCAGTGTATGGGGTAAATGAAGCAAAAGAGATTTGCTAGAATAGGTCAGTCTGGAGGAAATTATTGAAGCAGAGTTAGGTGTACAAATATGTATTTATGAGTGAAACTTAGTGACTGTGCCTACCCCGGAAGGGAACGGCGTGATTGGTATATATGTCTGTTGAATAGAGCATCTTTGAAATAGGTCACATAAACTGAGGAAAGTATATGAAATAGGAGTTTAAGGCTAGTTTGGCTGTGATTCTGCCTTGAAAGTGGAAATTTTGACCTTGGCTCTTATGGGTATTGCTCAGATTACCACAAAAACTGCCAATTTGTACGAGAAATCATATTTAAGCTTTTCGTAAAAACTGATTATAATATGAACAAAGTCCTGGGAAATTGAATAAAAATGAAATATAGGAGTCTCACTGCCTTTTTTTACTAGCGAAATACTGCAGGAATTGAAGTCAAAATTCGATTGTTCCATGCAAACAGCGCTGCAGTCGACTCCAAAGGCTGAACAAATGTGGTCATGAAAAATGAACTCGTGGATAACCTGCATATTTTGTTCCATAACTTTTGTTTTCAATAGTTAACACATTTCATGTGCAGTAGCAGGATTTTTAAAACTCAATAAATCCAAATGAGTAACGAAGTATTTATCTTGAAACACACGGTCAAACCCGCGCCACTTTAAGGTGGTTGGAGCGTGAATCGTGATTCGTTGAAGGTACATATTTTTTTTTAATTTTCAAGTGAGTTGAAAACAAATTCTTGCAAAAACTATTTCGAACACGGATGAAAAGTAAATTGGTCGAAAATTAGGCTCTCGTTATCCCGGATATTTCTAAGAATCATGACACTTACTGTAAGTGGGATCCCTTCAACTCTATGGATCACCAAAATGCGGAAAAATATGGATTATAACGTTACAGTGAAGATTCTCGTGAACCCTTGCAACGTGTTCTCCTCTGCGCCATCAGTGGCGCAGTTTTCTGGGGTGGGTTAGAGGCACTGTATTATCCTAATGGAGGGCCTCTAGGGCGGGTATTGGAGGAGAAAGCGAAGATCTCTTCCGGGCTACGGCAGAAGCAAGAACCAAAAGGGCGCTTTCGACCGAAGTATACAGCACCCGGAAATCTATACTTGATTTTAATTCAACATGACTTGTGGATGACCTAATAATAATTTTGGCAACACCATACCACCAGTCTTATGGAGAAGTTCACGGTAGACGAATGAGAGCCCATATTCACAACGTTTACTAATCGATCTCAGATCGGTTTGAGCTCGGACTGATCTGAAAGTTCCCAACGAGCCGACTCAGATCGCCTGGATTACCAATATGGACTGAAAATATCGATATCGATCAATAGAATCTTATCAGTTGAAGCACGATCGACCCGGTGTGTGTACTACGATATCATCAATGTCACATCACTCGCCATTACTGCACTCTTGTCTTCAACTGGTTACAACGCACTCCTTGAAAATAATAACGATTATACTATTTTGTTTCCCATTGACAAGCATAAGAATGACCAGGAAGGCGCGCCACAGACCCGCTGGTTCAGATCGATCTGAAATCACAGACTGAGTGACCACTAGCTCATAGCGTTTACCACATCTAGCTGATCCAGTCAGATCGATCTGAGATCAATTGATAAAATCTCAATGATTGTCAATTAAAGTGAAACATTATTGTAGCTGAATGACCCTGGTGAATGTGTCATTTACTCTTGCGTTCCATTCCAGATTGAACCGTCTTGGAGAATGATGGAACAGTTTGTAGTGGATGATCTGCAGCCGGGATTTCTCTCCGATTCCGCGTCTACCAGTGCGATGAATCATATAATAAAAAACCCAGAGGATATCATAAGGTCTTTTGATGAGATTTCGTACAAAAAAGGTATGGATGAAAAAATCGTACTCGTAGCACTCAGCGTCTGGAAGTGAGCAATTAACTTGTATATTCACTCTTTAAATATGCTCTGATCAGTCTGAAATTTGTAGCGCCGCAGCTCTTCTTCCCATTGCTATTCCAGTGAACATCTTGATTTCTTTGTACCTTGCTCCATTCTTTACTTTCCATAGTAATCTCCGTTATGATTGGTGTTATTTTAAAAAATCTTATGTTTATTTTCCCCTCACAGGTGCGGCCGTAATCAGGATGATGGCACACTTCCTCTCCGAAGCAACTTTTTCCCGAGGTGTGCATATTTACTTGCAAAGAAGGCAAGTCTGTCAAGTTAATTTCCTCTCCAATGGCTCAAACTGGCCCTTCCTTCATTATTTTATTCACCCAGAAGGCTTTCCAGGATGACTGAAGGCAGAATTAACAAATTTGTAAAATCTTTCCTCTCCCTTGTCTTTTCGAATGCATGCAATCAGATAGGGAAACATTTAGAAACATTTAGGGTCCGTTGGGGAAAAGGTTTAGAAGATCTATGTTTTTGTGAGGATGATAAATTGTTGCCCATTAATGCCCCTTTTTGCTATCCTATAATGCAATATTAAAAAAAATATTTAGGTGTATTTTATTGTTCAGTATTAAAAAATACGAGATAGATCCAGGGTTCATCAGGATAGTATGAGAATCAGGGTTACAATAATCTGAAAAATACATCACCTTCACAGGTGATCTTTACTATCACTGGTCCATATATAGCTAACTTATATGAATTTAGCCTCTTAATCAACATGTCGTATTTATTCAGCAACTTTAAACTCTATTATAAAGTGTCTGTAGATGTAGAAAGTAAAAATAACGCATGCTGTAATCTAAATATTTGAATGGGTAATAATTTTGACAGTTTCACGTGGCTTAAAAATTACAGCAGTTCTCTTGCACGAGAGAGAAAACTAATTAGCTGGTGACCACGTTTTCCTTGCAAGTATTGCTTAGTTCGCATGATGTAAATATAAAAAAATCAACTTAATTATCAGTCATGATCCTTTATGACCTTTTTACAACCTCCAGGAAATATAATTCAGCGAGGGACACAGACTTGTTCGAGGCAATGGATACTCAGGCTTTGATCGATCGAGTCCTGCCCGAAAATTACACAGTTTCGACGATCATGACAACGTGGGCAGCTCAAGCGGGGCATCCGCTCATAACTGTGAAGAGAGATTATGCCAGCGGGAGGGTGACATTGAAGCAGGTTAGTAATATGCATATTTGATCGCCTCCATTCTCAATCGCTCGTTCTCGGTGCCATAAATGTGTGAACCATTCCATTGATGCATTTTATTAATTTTTATAGCGGCTCACATTTTTTGACAATTATATACGTTGATTCACACATGTAAGCATATCCTAGGTTGTACATCGTCAATGATTTTCCTCAAAGACAGCGGATACTTTTTTCAATACCATTTTAATTGCTTGGGATTCGTCGTAAAAATTATCCACCTGGACTGGAATTCCATAAATACGCGTGTCATTCCATTGGTGTATTAAAATAATACAATTTTACCTCTCATTTGTTGGACTGTCAATAATGTTGAGACACTGAGCAAATAATCATCTCTTGGGCTGAACATCCATCAAAATTTTACGCAAAGAAAGAAAGGATATATTCATTTTATTTTAATACCATTAAAATTGAAAATTCTTAACCTGGAATAGGACATCAGTCGAGGAAAATTATCATTTTACTTCAGATTTAACTCGTTACTGTGAACGTTTACAGCTGGCTATGTTAAAGGCACTGAGCGGCCAACTCAGCTATTTTGTTAATGCGTCGGTGTCATCAGCCATTTTTCTCGAAAAAATGATGTAACCCTTAGCTAAAAAAAGGGGAGACAGCATAATATTCACAATTGCACAGGCTCACTGGAATCCAAAATTTGACAATCAGGCTGTATAAGTAATACAAGTTCCCTTGCAACTTTGTGGCATTCTATATTTCGGAAAATGCGTAACTTTGTTGTAAATTTTATCATTTAAATTTTCTGAAATTAGGCCTTATTTATCCGTAATGCGTTAATAATGCATTTTATTTTTTTATAACACTTTGTAGGAGAGGTTTGCAATGAATCGGTCAAATGATGCTAATAAAACCGAAAAATGGTGGATTCCAATCACTTATACTTCGCTGAACACAAGAAATTTCTCTGACCCAAAGATAATGCACTGGATGAAGGAATGGTCCGCCTCGCTTCAACTTGAAAACGCTCCGAAGGAAAACGATTGGATTCTCTTAAACCTTCAACAGTTAGGTAAGTATTTATAAGATTTTTTAATACTTGGTTTTACATGAAAATATTTTAACACTCTATTCACTTTACGGCAGAGATTTTTTTATAACATAAATTGCCTGTCTCTGGGTAGAGGGGTCGATCATAGCCACAAACGTAGAAATTCGGGTAGAATTCATTTTTATAAATGCTCCCAATTGCAATCTGTTCACACGGGTTATTTTGATGTTGTTTCATAACTTTCTTGTGAGGGAAAAAACATTGTTGTGATTGAGAATTTATTCTACTTTCAGGATTCTATCGTGTGAACTACGACGAACACAATTGGAAGCTCCTTATTGATTACTTGAACAGCAGTGATTTCCGCAACATTCCTCCTGTCAACCGCGCACAGCTGATCGATGACGCTCTTAATTTGGCCAGGGCTGGATACTTAAATTACAGCGTTGCTCTGAATTTAACGTCTTATCTACCACGTGAAACTGACTATATACCTCTATATTCTGCCAAAAAAGGATTCAGTTTCTTGGAAGCAAGGATGTCGGAATCCAGAGAGTTTAAAAACTTCAAGGTATTTCAATAATAATTATTATTAAAGGGTTTTATTGAGTTTCGGTTGTTTCTCTAGGTCAAATCTTTTGATTAAAATCTAACCTACGTCCCGATCAAATAGAGCTCTGAGATGTTGTCCATAGACCCAATACCGGTTGCAATACAGTTTTCATTTAAATTAATGACTATAATTAATTAATTACGCGTATAATATAAGGTTTTCTTGAGTCTTCTTCTTCCTAGCTTTAATCCCAATTATTTGGTGGTCAGCTTTTTGGATTTTCAACCTCCAGCGTGCTCTATTCAAAGCCATGTCCTCTTTGGCACCAATCTTCAACATAGCCTTCTTCTCACACTCCATCCATGTTTTCCTTGGCATTCCTCTGCACTTCCTTCCCTCCACCTTCAGGTTCATTACTTTTTTCCCCAGATATTCACCGTCTCGTCTAACAACATGGCCATACCACCTCAACCAGCACTCTTTCACCTTCTCCGTTATAGGTGCAATTCCCTAAGGTTTTCTTGAGTATTAGCTGTTTGTCGGATCTTTCTGCTAGATTTCTGACAGTACAATAATCCATTTATGCCGACACTAGTTTTTCTCTCTAGCCGTGGCCAAAATGGATGTTTGGCGGCGACAAAGCATGCTTTGGCAGCGCGCGGTCGACTTTGAGCGAACTTTCTCTTTTCCGAAGCAGGCCGAAGCCTGTCCGAATATCAAAGCCGGTACCTCAAAACATCGAGCCTCAACGCGAGCACATAACAAGTTATAATCAGCGGACTTGCTAGGCGGGCTTTTGGTGCTTCCTGTACTTCACCAACGCCTGAGGCTCAAGCATGCTCGCGCCAAGCAACCTTGGGGTTTCGGCCACGGCTTCTGTATTACGAATTTTGCCCGTCATATCTTCACCTTTGCTCGCGTGGACCTCAGTGAACTCTTCTGCCACTCGCTCTATATTTATGCACTCATTTTCATTTTCCTTCTTCATCAATTCTTCGTACGTATCCTCACCCTGTTAGTTTTGTTTTTCTCGTATAGTTTCCTTTATGACCAACATGTTGAACTCTTCGGCGTGGCTAATTTCCTGGTATGTTCACCGCGTCGATTCATCTTCTCACGACAGTTTCGCCGTCGGTTTCGGCAGGCGTCTTCAGGTTTGGAGTTCAGGTCACTTCAATCCAGAAGACGCCTGCTGAAAATCCGGCAAAACTGCCGTTCGAAGTAGAATCGACGCGGAGGTCATCCCGGAAAATTAGCCTCGCCTACTCGACCACTCCACGGAAGCCTTCATCAATACATTGAGATCTTGCCTAGAGTATATCAGTATTTCTATCCCGGTCCGTTCGTGTAAAGCCGGCACTTCTTAGAAAACATTTCAAAAACTCTTTCAACTTCTTAAAAATTTCACTCCAGACGTTTGTAATATGTGATCATTTGCTTTCGTGAGTGTGAGTGCAGTGAGCTTTACCACTCCCCTATTCTCTCAATTTTTAATATCGCCGAGTTTTTTGCTGTAAAGACTCTTTTTGCGAATTATTCAGAGCTATAAAGAGACGATAATCAAGTGAAATGATTATAGAGAGTTCGAAGCCCAGCCCAGTTGCATAGTGCCGGAAAAAACACTTCCTATGTATCCAATGAGTGGATATGCTCTTTAGACCCCAACGATCATCCGCACTTGCGAACAGCTATTAAGTGTTTCTAAAAGTTTTCTCGGGCTACCGTCCGGGTGAGTGGGTCCATGTTGGCCGACGTCGACTCGAGTCGTGTATCGGAACGTCGGCCAACATGGACCCACTTACCCGGACGGAAGCCCGAGAAAACTGTTTTACTGTTAAAGAGAATAAATGACGACCTATATTTGACCTCAGTTGACGGTCACTATTTCGGCATTTTCATGATTATTTCCTGTCTCGCAATTATCGCTTTTATGCAGATTGCTTCCTAGTGTTATCGAATAGGATGTCTCATCCACTGTGCCTAATTAACCATCGCAATTACCTCCAAATACAGGCGCACGTACGACATGCCATGAAAAGTTATTACAATACCCTGAGATTTGAAGAGTCACCCGATGATGACCACGTGACTAAAGTCAGCCGGACTTATCTTCTGCCCTGGGCATGTAAATACAATTACGACAACTGTGTTTCCAAGGCCACAAAATTATTTCAAGACTGGAGAGAAAACAGAATAAAAAGGTACGTCGAAAGTCTTTTCATAACATTGAGATCGATGGAGAGGGCGCTTGCTGTGTTGGCTTATGCTAGAAGCTGTAGCGTGGGCGTGTCCTGTTCGCCATCTTAGTTAACCCCAATTTTCCTTAAGCACTTACAGGCTAACGCACTAATTTTACAATTTTACGATGTTTTCCATCGATTACGTACTAGATACCAGCATGTACATACTTCTTTCATAAGGATTCTCTGTAAGTGTTTTATGTATTTATTAAACACTTTGAGTGCTATGGACGTAGTGGTACGCCCACCTATATATTCTCTGAGGACGATGGACGAACTAGGACGTCTAGGCTATACCATTTTTGAATTGCAGCTTGACGTAATGCTATGGAGCAGTCTTTCTGGTAGAAATACATATGACCACAATGTACCAGAATAATTTTTATAATAAATAATAGTTTAGTAACCTAGTAAAATGTTTCTTGGGTGTCCCGCCGGGCAAGAGGGTCCATACGTCCCGACGTTTTGGAGAACGACTTGCACTCCATCTTCAGGGGTTTATAATGCCATCTTCTCAATTCACTTGTACTTACCTCTACCTGCAGTTACCTAGATTTAAGAGAGCCTTCTTTCACGATACAGGTACGTGTGTAAAATCCTCAGTTTTTCGGAGTGGACCTTCAATTTAAAGCCCAGTACCCAAAGTGTTAAATTAATGATAACACGAATTCCTGGTGGAAGCAATAATAAAATCGAGTAGAATCCATTGGTTTAAATAAGTAACGCATGTTTCCAGATTTACTTGCCTTACATATTTAACAGATGGTGGTTCTTGCTTTACATTCGCTAATTCGTCCATTCTGTTGCGCTATTCAAAGGAAGGTAAGGAAAAAGCAGGAATAATTGATATGGTAGTTATTTCGGTTGGAAATCGCAATGATCTTCAAAGGTCACTATATATATAATGGTCCGAGTTCTCCATGAATACAGCATGAAAATAAATAAAACGAAGACTAATATCATTGTATGCGGAAGAGAGAAGCTGAATGTAGAAGTCACCCTGAGAGGAGAGAAAGTAGAACAAGTGCTTTGTGCAAGAAATTAAAGCTTCACCTATCTCGGAAGTACCATCTCGTGGGACGGAAGAAGTACAACGGACATCAACCTGAGAATAACCCAAGATAAGAAGGCATTCATGGGAAAAAGACAACTGCTCTGCTCAAAGAAGATAGGGCTACAAACCAGGAAACAGAACGTGAAAACCTTCGCGTGGAGCGTAGCACGCTATGGATCGGAAGCTTGGACCATTGGAAAAGCTGACCAGTAGAAACTAGAACCCTTCAACCCTGGTGCTGGTGGAGGATGCTGTAGATAAAATGGACGGGCAAAATATGAAATGATGAAGTGTAAAGAAGGAAGGAGTAGAAAAGGAAAGGGCCGTATGGAACAGCACACAGAAAAGGAGAACCAGGTGGATTGGACACACCCTGAGACTCAATGGGTTTGTGAAGAACACAAGTGAATGTAAAATAGAGGGAAAAATCACTAGAGGAAAGTTCATCGGAAGAGATACCAGCAGGTAAGGGAACGATAATTAGATTGGGAAGGGTGGAGGGCTGCAGTCAACAAATCTTTGAATTAACAACCAATGTAACGGTTGTCAGGTTACAGTTTGATCACGTAATTCCTTCTGTATCCACCTCAGTAATCCATAGCCTTATTTCCTGTTTTTGCCCTAATGTATACATCATGGAAATTATTCAGAGTAATGTAATACACTGGGAAGGAATTTCCTCTACGACAGCGGATATATCGGGAGAAAATCGTAGAAATGAGAATGACATTATCTTTGCTCAAAAACTATTGTTATCTGAGGTTCACTACATTTTATGTGCAATTTTCGTTCATTTGAGGGAAAGTTGGAATAAATATGATTGATACGATATAAAATTAAAGGAAGAAAATAAATGGAAACATACGGTATGAAAGCACTAAAAGTACTGAAGCTATGATATTGTGTAGTGGACCATATTAAATGGATACGTTGAGCTGTTAATACTACGGAAATATTTTCACGGTGGTGTGGGAATTTCTACGGTCTCGTAATGGTGAAAATAAAAAAAAGTAAAATGGAAATAACTTCCAAAAAAGGACTGCATAATCTTAAAATTTATGGTAGCAAATATTGGAGATCAACTAAAGGCAGTATAACCGATACAAGTATCTTGGGGTGTGTTCATGTAGCTGTAATGAGTATAAAGGAACGGACCTATGATTCACAGCTGATGTAGTTTGATACGTTTATTAAATGGATTGCTAATGTAATGGTTTAGATATTAATTGTGCTTATTGCTTTATTGTATTGGATGATAAACTGTACATTTACATTTCCAAATAGTCGCTTTATAGCTATGTCCTCGGAGTTAGATAACCGTTCGCTCCTGGCTATAGTTTAGGGCATCTGATAGGGCTTCCACTCTTGAATCGTACACAAATTCCAATTTTTTAGCTTAACATCATAACTCCAGCTGAAATACAGTCATCAATATATCTTACCTCCCTACACCCTAGTTATGAGTGTTGACATATTGATTATTATTAAGAGGTTAACTCGTCCATATTGTTGTCGATAATTCTATATTGTTATTATTACCGTCTTTTACTCGTCTCTCTAGAATTCCTTCAGACTTGAAGAGCGTAGTTTATTGCTTCGGAGTGAAGGAAGGGGGAAATGAAGATTGGAGTTTTCTTTGGAAGGCTTATCAGGTGTCATCAGTAGCAACTGAAAAGGAGCTGATGTTGAAGTCCCTTGCATGCAGCAGGAATAGCTCCAAACTCAGCGGGTGAGTAATTCGTTGAAAATGTTGAAATAGCATTTAATATAGCCACCAAAAAGGACCCGAATGATATTTTTTAAATTGAATTGATTCAAATTTCTTAATAAATTAACGAGCGGATAAAAATGGCATAAACTCTTTGCTTAACCAATCCTCCGCTGAGGTGGTATAATTATTGCCAAAACTTTATAAGTGTAAATGTATATTACGATTTCTTTCAGTATTAACTCAAAGTTTTTTCTTTCATTTCAGTCTATTAGAGAAGACATTAGATGTTGTATCTGGATTTCGCGTACATGAAGTACCGATAGTCTTTAACTCAGTTTGCGAGTCGCCAGAAGGTCTGGAAGCCGCAGTGCCATTTTTAATTTCCACGATAAAACAAATGCCAAAAACGTGAGTAAAACAAAACGTGACTCTAAAGGTTCTTAGAATTAGAATGTGATAACAACAAAATAATCTTCTGTTCGATGCTTTACCGCATATTGGAGATTATAATTTATCATTAATACTCGCCTATTATGTCCCTTCCTTGGATCACACTTCTTTGGCTCTCACTAAATCTGACTGAAATCCGCCGTATACCCATCTCTCTTCGCCATTTTCAATGCTCATTATCTATCAATATATTTTCCGCTCTCTGTCTTCATTGTCAAGATGGCCGTTCCGATGTTACTCTTTGATATTCGGATGATTCCTCGCCACGACAACTTAGTTTGGACCTATTTCTCCAAAAAAAGAATACACTTTAATTTCCCTCTTTTGAATGGAACATTAAACTTTCGGATATAAATAATATTTTCTGAGCTGTAAAGAAGTGTCAAACACTGACAAAGTTGTTTCATTGCAGCCCGTAATAGATCCCCATATGCGTAACAACACTGTACAATCCATATTAAAAGATATTTTATTTCTCTACAATCGGGCCTCTTGTTCAAGTAGTAGTCTTGGAGTGAACATGAAGTCTACAGATAAAGTCAAATATCGTTGAATTCTTTTTACTTCAGACATATAATGAGGAATACACATTTCAAACATATGTGGCACATCAATAAAGAAACTAGCATTTGCCAAGCCTATAATAGGATGGTCCTCGGATGAAAAAGTGGAAGAGTGGTGCTACTTTGCTCTGATTAGGTCACAACTCGAACACGCCGCGAGCTTTTCGGACCATGGACAGAAAGATTTAACCAAAAAAATAAAGAAAATGCTATGGAAAGCTCCGCGCTTAGTTAAAAACTGCTACGACCGTACCTCAACTCGTTCCGAGCCTCTATCTCCTTCATTCCTCTTCCGCACTTATCCAATGTTCTCCCTTTACAACCCTCTTCAAGATGCCCTCTCCATTCAACACGACTCCCGTCCACTTTTTTGCCTCCTCTTTATCTCCGCCATCAGCCTCCATCCACTCCCCACCATTCTCAAAGTCTCCTCGTTTGTATTCCTCACCGCCAAACTCACCCTCTTCATTCTTCGTCAAGCCCACATATCAAATAAAGTTAAACATCTTGAGGTTAATATCCTCAGAAAAAATTAAATATATAGGAATTACCTTGACTTCTGACATCGTAGGGAACACAAATACAAAACATCTGCGGTAACGCATTTAAGAAACTAAGCTTTGTTAAGCGTATAACAAGAAAGTCCTCGAATGAAAAATTCAAAGAGAAATGCAAATTTGCTCTGGTTAGGACACACCTCCAATACGCCGCGAGTCTTTGAGACCTCGGTCATAATCATTTAACCAAAACATTAATAAAATACAAAGAAAAGCTGCGCGCTTCGTTAAGAACTGCTATGAGAGAACAAATAGTGTTTCACAGTCTTTAGAGGAATAAAGGTGGGAGCCCCTAGAGACTCGGAGGCTATACGATAGGAATATGTTGCTTGAGAAATTCAGAAGTGGTGTGTTTCAGAGCGACACAGAGAATATTATCATGAAGCCTCACTACATCTCTAGGTTTGATAGAAGCAATAAAATAAGATTCCCGAACAGATAGGTACAAAAACTCGTCCTTTCCGTGCAGAATAATCGACCACAATAAAAAAATGTGCTCCACTAAAGACACTCCCATGTCGCAAGTCAACATCTCACCTCCCCAAACCGTATCCCTTACATCTTTACACGGCTGGTGCCCTAACCTCCCCTCCCCCCGCCACACGCCCATTCGGTGGCTTGCGTGGTAGTATGTAGATGTATAAACGTCTCTAATCTACGTACTCATCCCATCTCCACAATGGGTAAGCATCCACCTATTAGGTCGTTATTATTTCTGAAATGCGTCATAATTATATGTCTATTAGTAATGTTCATCTTGTTCCGAAAAAGAAATCTATGTATCTTTTTCACTACTGAAGTCTGAAACACACCTTGCTATTGTATTTCAGATTGACCCCGTGGGACTTGAAAAAAAGAATTACGCATGTAGCGGGTCGTATATCATCAAAGGGACTGGCGGAAAAGGTAAATAGAATTGAGTTTACCACATAATGCTTTCCTCTTTACCTTGAAATGCTCTCGTCCAAGTTGCTCACGGTGAAATGTTCTATAAATGAAGTTTTAATGGCTCCGTTTAAGCTATTTTTTGATAAATAGGAAGTTATTGCGATTGTTATTTATGTACAGATTTGCGCGAAATTCGGCGCGCGAGCTCATATTTGTAATCTGTTTAGAGATATGTGATAAAACTGCATTTTACCGTTTCGTTTTCTTTGCAGTTTATTGCAATTTTAATCCTTTGCCTTTTGGTACTGGACATGAATTTGAAAACAATTCGATATTATTACGTTCAGGTTTTCACCAATACGCGAAATAATTTCATATTACTATAGTGGAGGCTAACAAATTACAGGAGGCCTTGTTATGCCTAGATAAAAGCACATACACATTTCGATTATCGCTTAAATTTCGCATTCCGCGCTGTAAATTAAGTCAAAACAATGCTGTTATCAAGATTGTCTGAGCGAAATATAATTTCTCATAGAAATCAATGAATTTGTTCTCATTTTAAAGAATAACATCACACCTTTCCAAAAATACCAAAATATCAGCCCCTTACCAAAACACCTTTCAGGAATATTGATGAAAAATATCAGCCCTTTTGCATGGGAAATGGTAGGCGTATGCACTCCAGAGAGAACTTTTTGAAAAATGAGGAATTTATAACTCATAGGTCTCGTTAAAAATTAACAGTGTACAGTGTGTAAGTTTTCTCAGTTATTATTTTAAATAAATCACATTTTTCACTGCAGAGTGTTTTCAAAATCGCAAAAAAACTTCGATTGTGAAGGAGTTTTAAACGTACCGCGTGAAAAACTATGGGTCAAGTAAAATACTTATGTGTACTTTTATTTAACTGCATAGAATTTCAGTCATTTAAAAGCGTATTATTGCACCATTAATAATTCAGTATTTAATCCACGCTTCTTACAGCTGCAGAAATAAATATATATATTTCGAATATGGTATCCAGAATGACTAGGAAACTATCTCGCTCAAACTACATTAAGGCGAAAATTTTAAAGTATAACTCTTGCATAATTTATATTAATACGTGCATGGTGATGTCCTTTGTGCAGACGGATTTACACGAGTGAAGTGCGGCCCAAGAACTCTATCGCCTTACTTGAAAAGTAACTAAAATGTGCAATCAATGACTCGCAATCAGCCCTACAACCACCTTAATGAAGTACTGATTGAAGTCATGTATGAGTTTTACGGAGAAAGATCAGGTTTATCACATGAAATTTCGGAATCCATGAGTTGCGAAGCCATATATTTGAAATAAAACACGCTTTAACGATTAAAACCCTCTTAGTGACATTGTATACAAAAATTTTTACCCCTCAGTTACACGAATTCGACCTTAGGGGTTTGCTGTAAGTCTTAGGTGAAATATTTATCTATAGATCTACATA
Source organism: Ceriagrion tenellum (assembly GCA_963169105.1). Classification (NCBI taxonomy): domain Eukaryota; kingdom Metazoa; phylum Arthropoda; class Insecta; order Odonata; family Coenagrionidae; genus Ceriagrion; species Ceriagrion tenellum. The sequence goes on along the minus strand of OY720632.1, from coordinate 102,443,143 downwards.
TATGCACTAAGATTATCCCATTTATTTTCTACTCGATAGATGATTTCGTTTTTGGACAAGATCGGCGATGGACCACTGGCAGAAAGTGCTGCCGCAGCTCGGAAGCAAATATCTAAAAACCTAGCGTGGACTCAACAGTATGGACCAGAAATCGAATCGTGGTTGAAGAAAACGTACAGTTCATCATCAACGGCAATTAAATTCACGTGTAGTGCCATCGCCGTTTCATTAGTTTTCATTCAGTTTTTGTTTTAATTTGACTTTAAAATTGTGGATTAATTTATGTGATTATGTTGTGAATTATTTTTCAAAGTGATGTTTTTATTTTGTAAGAGTGGACAAAACATGCACGTGAGTGAACAAAACATTTGTCGCCCGAGATCGAATGTCAAGAAATGACTTTTTTTTGAGACATACTAGCGATGCCTTCACGCCTCTCAGTGGCGAGGAGGATAAATAAACGTAATATTTTACCACGTCCTTATCTTATTGCCACTATATTTTTTTAGTATTTTGGAGTAACTTTTCTGTAAATATAGGAATCTTGCCAACACAAACGTTTCTTGAAACGTTTGCATACGTTTTCTACCGTCACCTACCATTTCCTACCCTTATCATCGACTCACATTTACCTCCCCTCCATCACCATCTACAAAAATGAGTCAGCATTAACTCTCCGGCTACAAGTTTTAGAATCTACCTTACGTCTTTCGAAGACGGAGACTATGTTACAAAATATGTGAATTAATCCCACTGTAACCTTATCCAAAGTGTCATATTATACCACAAATGAATAGGGACTCTTCGGTACGAGAAACAAAGAAAAGACGTAAACGGACTTAGTAGGTACTACAACCCAAAAATGGCCACAAAAAATATTTTGATTAATATTAATTCTGCGATGCTAAATGAATCATTACAAAAATTATATGCAACTAACATTATACTAGATGTTTCTGTTTTAACGTTTCGCCTAAAATGAAAATGAAAAAACAATTTCGGACAGTTATGTCGACATTTTTAATTTCATTTGATTGAAACTATTTTAGTTTATTTTGTGGTCCAGATTATCGCGAAAAGTAATTTGTGTTTAAAAAATATTCTCTGCCGAAAAAAGAGGATGATTAAGCGGAAATTAATTTTGGTAAACTATTTTGCGTTACAATAACAATATCGGCTGAGAGGAGACAACAATCGACCAAGTTCAAATTGAAGTCGCGACTCGAAAACATTGCCGGAATATGTCGCGATGGAAGCTTGTGCGGACGAAAGTACTCCAATGCGTGTTTGGAAGGGCGCTGCCGTCCGCGCTAGCAACCAGCGAATAGAACACAGGGTGCACTAATATGAGCGGCCCAGTTTAGGGCTGATGTGTTAGTTGAGAGTACGGAATGTGAGTGAGGACGATTTTCGTATACCGCTTCATTTTTCTCGCTTTCATCCATGCTCTGGACATCATTGGGAATAGGAGGGGGTGTACTTTTAAAAGCGCCGAAATGGTACTACGGTATAGCTCCCGCTAAAGTTACTGAAGCGGACCTGCGCAGCAAGGGTAGAAGTTGAGAGGGTGAGGGTAAAGTTTTGAGTTGGAGAGAGGGAGTCAATGTGAGAAAAAGAGGCGGGGAAACCAAACTTCTTTACGAAATTAGCTAGGAGGCAAGGTGAAGAGGTGAGTGGTTAAAAACACCCATCGTCGAGACTGTTCGAGGGGCCCCATCTTGAGGTCTCATAGTGAGACGAGTCAAAATGGGACGGCAGGTAGCTGTGAGCCATCCCAATTCTAGAAGAGCTTGTGTTCGCCGAAATTTGAAAAATCTCGATACTGAATGACTTTCCTCCCTCGTTTCGCCGGTCTCCGATTGTTCACAAGTCCGTGTACCTAAATAGTCCAATGCACCGCGTCAGGAATTTTTGCGAGAGCCATAACGCCATCTAGCGCTGTTGGCTGTTGAGTCAGTATAAGTGGCTTCCCACTCCTCCGAGCACATTCCCTACTCCCCTAGAAGATAGAGGAAGTGGCAGGTGGAGTGGGAAGACGCGAAGCCACTTCCCCATGCTCACGGCCGCAAGGACCTCTGTTCGTTGCATAGTACTTGTGAATTTGGTGCTCTATCGCAACCCTACAGGATGGTGGGCTTCGAGCTGCGTAATTTTCTCTCTCCTAAATGTCTCCTGGGAGTCATTTGACTTAGCTCGCCAGAGGCCGGGTAAAAGTTCAGTTCGCCGGAAGTTTTCTCCGAGGTCGGTTGTATGGGCTCAGCGGACGTGCTTTGTGACGGAACCTGGACGCTGCATTGGCGAGTGGTCATCCATTGCAAGGAAATATTCATCGTGGCAAACAGAGGTGAATTGCTGCGCTCCTTTACTAAATCCCTCCTACATAATTTATCGTCATCCTCCTAAGATAGTCCTCGCATTTCGTCTTGTAACTCCTGTTATGAACACAATGTGGTGCTGAAGCTTAGAAATGGAAGCTTGCTGAGGGCAATGGCAGCGCGTTTGTTCTAGTTACTCGAGCGGCAAATGTTCGCCAGACAGGATCCACCCGTTTCCCTTCATAGTTCCGCTTCCATAACATCTACACACGCCGTTAATACGCCCTTTTAAACCTTGTTATGCTGGGTGTATTTGTTTTGGTGCCCCAACTACGTCCGATTCAGAACCCGGCAGAAATTTTTCGTGCTCCGGGTGCGGTATAAGATAGGCTTATCCCCACCCCTGGTTGCTGATGTCCACTACCGGTCAGGGTTCATTCCCCAATCAGCTAAGTATGGTTGTAGTTGGTTAGAAATTCCTTTAGTGGAAGATAGTGGAAAAGTCCATTCCCTACGAACTGATTTTGTCTGCAGGAGTTATTAGGTTACCTACTGCAAGACCCTCTCTACCTGGTGGTCATGATCAGAATCCCGGATAGTTTTGCAATGGCAACCTTAAATTTACTTTGTTACAAAGTGGCGGCTTACATATATCGGCTATGACAATTTTCCATGGATGATATATGGCATTTTTTGGTCCTTTGTAGTTAAATTTTTGTGTTATTCATAGTAAAATATACATCTTCATATTATTTAGACACCAACAGTGCTCTTCACACTATTTTACAAACAATTAGTACCACATCGAACATTGCAACTCCAAGAGATTTAATGCCTCTGGCTGCTCCATGAGAATAATAGTTCTTCATCATTAATCATAAAAATGGGGGATGTTTCAAACAAGACCTCATATTGTGTGCAACAGAAACAAGTAATATTAGATTTCAGTATTAATTACAACATTTTCTGAGAGAATTCTGTATGATCAGTAGGGTATCCAATTAATTATTGAAATAGCACTTCTTAGTGTATTTATTGAAAAAACTGTTTCATACCAGTCACTAACGTGGAGAAATTGGTCTCAAACTCTGAGCACAAAGGAATATTGTTTCACCCCGAGTCTTCACTGTTAAATTCCTAAGTGTCAACCCCAAAGGAATAAGGAAATAAGGAAAGCCTTCATTCATTTGACTTCCAGGTTTCCCAAGGTTTTAAAACTTCATTAATGATTTCTAAATGGTTAATCTACAATTCTTATTAACTTTCTTGTTCTTCATGGCTTTGACACCAACTGTTCAGATGGGCTCCTCTGATAGGTTGCTAATGCTATCTGTGTATTGATATTAATTCTTCTTGGATTTGCATCTGGGTTAATTGTTCCATCTTTGCTGAGGTTTCCATGAAAGACTTAGTCTTCGTCATCAGGACTGTTGATGCCAGGTGACAAGGTGCAGCACTTTTACAGTGTGGTAATCATGTCGGGTCGGTTCTGATTGGTGGAGGCAGTTTCACTTTTCCCGCCATAATGCTTGCTGCATTTTGATAGCATGTTCTGTGACTGCAAACTTTGACGGTTGACATAACCAAAGATGCCATTGATGTTCTTTGCCACCATGCACAATACCTCAACACCTGGCATCAATAGCCCTGATGACGATGGATAGGTCTTTCATTGAAACATTGGCGAAGATGGAGCAAGAATCCCAGAACCCGAAAAGAATTTACTTCAATTATTCCATGGGAGATAATTTAATCCTGCGCTACCTATGATGTATTGCTCGGAGATCTGAAATTGCAAACGTGCATCCTTGATATGTTTTAAGTACATGCTTTTGTATTTGTATTTATGGCAATTGATAATTTTCTACAATTTATAACTATTATGGGATATAATAGGATAGCCATTAGCAACAGGAAGGGGTAGACTGCATTTAAACAATTACTGCGCTACATTAATGTATTAGAAATAAAGATAATTTAAAACAAATTGATCAAGCAGCCCACACACAATTTGGCGTTCTTTTGTTTGGTATGAATTATTTTAATTCCAACCCTTAAGGATGAGAGCCCTGCATATATTCCACAAGTAAAAATATTATACTGGTGAGCTGTATGTCCCTTTATCCATTATTAAGATTGTATAAATATATGTGGACTTGGTTTAATATAATATGTTCGGAATTCATCAGAATGAAAAATATTTTAGACAGAGGAGAATATTACCAAAAATTACAGTAGTTTTTATGGGCTGCGGTAAATTACATAAAATTTCATAGTAATGTATGGAAATTACCATTGTAATTTTCAGAATGGTCCATCTCTAATCATAATGTCATCTTCATCAATGCCAGACCTCAAAACCAAATTCTGAACCTTTTTGGTTAGTAAATCCTTCATCAAGTTGGACAGATAGGGGCTGAAGGCCAACCCCTGGTGTAATCAGACTGTCACTGTCACTCAGAACCTTTCTGTCACAATAACACAGGTTTTTGCTTTGGAGTTTTCATATTTTACTTGTACAATTATATTATTGACTCGTGAACATAATTTAAAAGTATTCTACCTTCCATGGCAGCTGACTCAGAAAATGACCATAGGAAGTAGATATTTAGTGATACATTTTGTTGTTAGTTGCAAGTTGCTGAAAGGAAACTGGAGTGGTATAAAGGGAATGGTTAAGAGGGAATGAGTCCACTAATTAAGTCTTAAGGGAAGGAAGTGGCTAAAGGGGATGATATATTAGAAGCGTTTTCACCATGAATTCCTATTAAAATTTTAAACATCTATGTAATATACACTTGCCATCAGAATAACCTCTACTCAATTTTTAAGTTGACTCAGTTAATGTTCCATGGATATCTACCCAATACTCCCAAGTCCTAAGAGTTAGATATCCATAGAATATCCGATATAGGTACCCTACAACTCAGATATTGTGAAAATCCACCACAAGTGTGAAATTTGCTCAAGTGTACCATACTTGTGAAAAAGTTTAGGAATCAATATACATGAAAACAATAATGGCATTCATCAAAATTTTATTTACCTTTCTTGATTTGTATGACATGGACTAGGTGGAGTCTGTAGTAATCTTGGTAAAATTTTTTGTAGCTGTATGTACTTTGAAATTTATTTAAAGTAGGTACTGTAATAACTTTCAGATTATGGTAAAACTCAATTTAATGACTTAATATCAACGATACATTTTGTACATCAGGCATGGCTTCTAGCACCTGCTGATAGCGTCCCGGAAGTGATGCTTGTTCCCAAAAATGACGATCAAAAACATACACAAACAAAAGAGCATCAATATATCACAGTTACTAGTCAATTATCCAAATGTGGAACTTTGGAAAAGCAGCCCAGTAAAGATTAGATGCATTTGAAAGCTAGTGTTGGAGTTTGAGTCTCACACTTCATGTACCATTTTCTTGGCACTGTTTATTGCAGAAAGCATCCTAATTTGCTGTGGGGCAAATTGCAGCTATTGCACATCCATGATGTTTCTACACTCCTTCTTGCAGGGTTTCTTCTCATGTTTGCTTGCCCTCAATCTTTGCAAGGAAAAGTTGCTGTATGCAAATGTGCCAATGGGAATATTTATTTAATGTCCCTATATTTTGTGAGAAGTGAATATTCCTTAGTCTGCTTGTAGAGAGCTAAACAGAAACTCATCTGTGTTACTCCATGCTTAATGTTTGCTTTTGAATTTGTTTCTTCATGGAATAAAAAGCTATTCACTACGGCTGTGTTAATGACAAAGGCAAATTAATACTTCCACCACTATGTTGTTTTTCTACCCAGGTCATTGTATCACCTACTCTGATCAGCCCTATCAACTCCACCCATTAATTCACTTTATAAGGCAATCGACTATGGACAGGAAACCATCATATGTGTGTTCTCAATTCCTGTTTTTCTTTGGACATTCACGAGCTTGTTGGAATCACAACTTGTTTGAAGGACATAGATATCCCAATTATCATGTGGCCCTGAGGTGGTTAGGTTCCCACTCTCTAAACTTCTACTTTCTCCTTGTCACATTTTTTTATAATTTTTTTTCAACTCCACTTGCGATTTCTTGTGGGCTGGCCTTGTAGTAGCGCATTCACAACACTTATTCATGAGTAATGACATTATGAGCCCTGCACTTGAAAAAAAATCTATCAAAATAAACATGATGATTTTTCCTGAAGTAGTTTTTAAGAAAATACACTACAACCTGCGTCCAAAACAGCAATTCTTGGTTTTTTTGCTTCCTTTTTTCATAAGTATACTTTCCTTGGAGAATGTAACCTTCAGGACTTGCCAGTACCCAAATTTGAATCCTCTAATTTTATTAACACATTCAATGCGGGACACATATTGATGGAGATCAACAGAATCGGATGAAATTTATCTAAAATTTTTCCAATCAAAGACGTTCCAAAGGCTCAACACGAGCAATCTACAAACGATGCACACAATATGGTTGCTAGAACCCAACTGTCGGTCAACCGCACGGTCGGAAGCGAGCTGGAAGGGTATTAGTCTCGTACGAGGGCGAGGAAAAGAATACACGGCTGAGAAATCGACTACGTCAATTGATGTGCTCCGTAGATGGGGATAGACAGGACCATGTCTATTGACGTGCTCCGCGCTGAATGTGTTAAAAGACAGTAGGTTGTCAGCATTGCTGTTACCAGGAGTACAAATCTTGTGAAGAAGGAAAAAGTTCTCATAATTCCACATCATGCTCAGTGGCGTAGCCAGGTTTTGGGTCTAGGAGGGGCTGAAAATTTTCAGGGGGTGCCAACTCATTAATAAACCAGTTAACTAAACTTTACAAATTTTGGTGATGCAATAGGTGGATGGGTTTATACAGAATATAAAAATTGACAACATATTATACACATTTATTTATTTAGCTCTCGATACAATGCTGCTGTCTGTACCTATAGCTAATTCTCACTGGTCATTGCAGCTCTGAGAATTACCTGCTTTGAGTGCTTTCTTAGTTCGTTTTTCGTGCGGGAGCTTTTTTCTTCTTGGTTTCATGTTGACAAAGTTTGTTATAACATTGTCGAAATCAAGTGACTTGACCAGGCTTCTCTTAATATTTAGCCATGACAAAGTGGATAAACGACCCTCTGACATGATTGACCGCGTGTATGTTTTTATTGCCTTGAGTGTGCTGAAACTTCTCTCAGCCATGGCACTGCTTACCAGGAAAGTAAGATAAATTTGATACCAGGTGAGCAAATTTGGATATACACTTTTCATGTCATTCACCTGAATGATTCTAATACTGTGTCAAAATTTAGCTTTACACCTTCTGCAGAAAGATTACAGTACAAGGTACAGAATGAGGAGTATTCATCACCAATAAGTGAAAGAGAAATGTCATTTTGGTAAAATGTGCCAAATCTTGGAGAGCCAGAATATTTTTTTCATCAGAAAAATTTGATGGTTCTAAACAGTAAAATTTTGAAGCAATCTTATGGAAATCTTCAAAGCAATCTTCCAGCTGCGTGGTGAAAATATCAAGAACTTTGAAGAAAAGCTGACTTCTGAAATGGTCTTTTGAAGATGCAACAGTCTGTCAGAATCATCTGCAAGCTCATTATGAAATTGCCTTGTTTTACACACCTTCTTTTATACAAAGATTTTTGTTAATTCACATGAGTCTGCAAGCCCCTCTGCTTCTTTAATAATGCCAAGGAATGCTTAATCAGAGCGCATTGCTGTTAGTTTGGCCTCACATGACTTTATTAATGTACTTGCAGTTAGAATATTCAATTTTGAATTCTAAAGATAATGTGACAGAGCAAATAATTTGCATAGTATTTTGCACCAAAATCAGAGCAAAACTTCAAACTCAAACTTGTCAATCTGTAATATTCCTTTTGCATCTGAAACTGCGGTTGGAGGGCAATTGTTCACCTGGTTATTACTTATGAAATACAATGTTTCACTTATTGCTTTTAAACTACAAATAACGGCATCGACAGCCGATTTGTGACTAGCCCAATGAGTGTCACATAATCTTTTCAAAGTCAAATTAGTGTCAGTGATTTGCCCTTGCTGAAAATCTTCTGGAACATGTAATCCGGGAAGACTACCGGTCAAAAAAGTGAACAATCTTTCAAGAGTTCTAAAAAACGAGACTGCCTCCAAACAAGAATGAACCGATTGCTATAAAATTACATTGAGATTATGTGCACAACAGTGTACATAGATGGCCGTCAGGGCTAATTATTTCAACCGGGTTTGCAGACCAGAAAATTGCCCAGACATTGTACTGATTCCATCATATGATTGACCACGACACAGAGATATATCAATTGACAATGACTTGAGACAATCAGTCAATATACCGAGAAAGTTTTGTGCACTCCCTCCAGGAAGTGCTGCAAATTTTACAAAACGTTTAACTGGAACTCCACTCATAACATAACGTACACTCAATGAAAATTGGTCTACTTTGGAAATGTCAATTGTAGAGTCAATTATTAGAGAGTAAAACTTCACTTGTTTAATCTCGCCAAAAATAATCTGCAATGCCTCATTAACCAAGGCTTGAATGATGTCATTTTGTATAGATGGGCTTAAGTTTTCATTGTGTTTTCAGCTCTTGATATGGTTAGCCATTGTTGTATCGTATTTTGCAAAAACTTTCACAAGCTGTTAAAAATTTTGCTCGTTACTCTTAATGTTTTGTCCGAAACCAAATTTTTGATGGCCACGTAAAGGTGGACCTTGTTTCGAGAGATACATAATAATATCAATTAATTGTTACAGTATTTCTCTGTTTTTTGAAATCATTTCATTTTGGGCTTGATTAAGCTTTACCTGGATAGTACCTGTTTTTATAATCTGTACCTTGTAATTAAAAATATGTTTTCTGATTGGCAAAGGCCTTGAGCTTCTTCAAGCAATTTTATTTTCTCTGCTCCTTTCTTAAAATTTGAGACACCCATGTTTGGATCTGACCAATTATTATTTTGCCTGACTTGTTTGTCTTTAAACAGCGAACATGAGAAACATAACATGATGTTACCCCTGGGCGAATAAACCAACCATTTTCTATAGACTACTTCACCTGATGGAAGTTTCATTTTATAACATTCCTTGTTGAATCGCCTGTGACTGTCATTGTAGTCAAAAGAATTGAAAGTTTCACTAAGCCCAGGTTGACATGGACCTATTTCTAACAAAGTTTGAACTTTAGACAGGCCAATCAAAATGTTACGAAACAGAAATGAGTAATCAACATTGATGTTTTCAATGGAATTATTACTGTCAGACAAGAGTCCACTTTCATCTCCATCTGGTAAATCATCTCTTCTCTTCGGATAGCCCAAAGTTTTTGCAAATGCCTTCCTTTTGCAGTCATTATCAGCGAGTGCGATTGTAGAGTAATTCCTGCAAAGGCCTGACCCTGACGCCATTGGGGAAACTGGATGTTCTGAGTGCGTCATATCATTCCTTTAGTAATAGAAATAACATGATAATAATAATTGGTAATGTGTTGAGTTTTAATCTATACAATTTGCAGAACTGTCTGTGTACCCAGACACTGTACAGAGAGACCGTAGCAATGCGGCCTCAAGAAGTTTATTTATATTTTACAAAAACTTAAAACTTATCATGCATGTACATAATGCATGAAACTGATATGGTTTGTTGACATTGTGGTTTATGTTTGAATTGGGAGATGAAGTTATTGTTGCAGATGATACCAATGAAGACTCAACTAGTAGTTAATTATCAGGTACGGAATTTTGTGATAACTTAGCGGGCAAATTGACTGCAGGTAATGCATTAATAAAAGATGTTAAATTTGCACACATCTTAGCAATTTTTCGTTTATCTAATTGTGCTTTAGCTTTGCGCCCTTCTACACTACTGATCTACTATACAGTACGGATCATGCTCTAAACCAGTGTGTAAGACCTGTGTTGGCTGGATTTCATATGCTTGCACATCTTGCTTTCATCAGTGTAATAATAAAGCTACAATGGTACCTGCATGGAGCATAATTATTCACCTAGAAAGATCTTAGGTATCCAAGGTGTATCTGGTAAAAAAATGTCTGCTGGGTGTTCATCCAGGTTATGGGGGGGGGGGGGGGGGGGTTATGGGTTATTAAACCTCTAGCCTGGTTGAACTCTTGAGAGGCCACCCTTTTCATACTCAGCACTCTATTCAGTCATGTCCCTTTTGTATAAATTTATTGACAGCAATCCACTTGATTTCAGAGAAAAATATTTTCTTTAGGATGTTATTTTCAGATATTAACACATGATTTGTCAGAAATATGATGCTATGTGCAAGATTTTAAGATATGGGTTGGGCCAATTTTTTTAAATAATCTGAACCAAAAATTATTGTGTCTGAATGACGTTAAAAATAATTAGACCTTCAACTGGAAACTTTTTCATTTTAAAAATATCCTTCTCTAAAGAAATGAGACAATTAGCAGACCCAGGAGTTATCGAAACACCAATGGGACATTTTTGTCCCAGCTGTGGTTTTAAGGGGGTTCATGAAGTCCAGCAGTTCTAGCGTTAAGTGAAAATCTTTCTTGCAAAGTAGTTCTATTAATTCCCTTGGAGAAGATGGGCTTAATCTAAGTGTTGAGCACCACTCATGACATCATCAATGTAGAACTCTCGGAAAAATTCTGCTGCTGGTGGGTGATTGTCCCCATCATCAATAGCAAGTTGCTTGAGTTGGTGGCTAGTAAAGGTGCTGACCCTGTACCATGGGCGACTCTGCTTAATTGGTAATGCTCAAGTGATTCCTTGGAATACAGTCTTCATAAGATTGTACACACATCTTCGAAGATTTGCATCTGCATGGTGGATTTCATCTTTTCTGTACATCTTTCTGATATCTGCGGCAAAAACTGTGTAGCTAGTTTGAAACCTCATGGTGGTGGAAAATGTGTCCACTAGAATGGCAGAACCAACCAAGGGAGCATTGTTGAGAGAAAGACTATTGGATGTTTTGGCTGATGCATCAATTATAACTTGAAGTTTAGTTGTACTTGAGTTCTTAAATACTGGATGATGAGGCAAATAGCAAACTGGATGACTGAACTCGATTTCTTCATGAGAGAGTTTCTCCATGTGGCCTAGTGATTCAACTCTGTATTGAAGTTATTGTATTCTTGTCAAATAAATGGTTGTCTTTAAAATTTTTTTCTAAAGAAGTTTACCATCAATGAATGACCTAGTGATTGAGGTGGTTTTTTGGTTGGAAGCTTACTATATATCTTCCTGATTTTCTTCTGTTAATAGTTTCCTGGAATGGAGCTTCATATTTTCTCTCTTCCATAGTTGTAGGTATTGTAGGTACTTCTTCTAGCTCCCAAAATCCTTTCAGTTGCCTTTCTAGATAATCATTATTCCTCACTAGTAATGTGTGTTGACCACATTGTTCAGTGTTGATTGATTGAATTGGTCCTGAGAGAAGCCAACTGGGGGATCAGGTTGGTGTGGTGGCTAGAGTACTCGCCTACCACACAGGCGGCCATGGTTCAAATCCCTGCAGAGGCGGATGATTTTCAGAGGAACCCGATCTTTACTTGAGTGTCTTGTGGAAGGCACTTCAAGTGGAGTACTCCGTCTGTCTGATGAGACGTTAAGCCATGGTCCCCTTGGCACCTTTCGTTAACCTTTATCTACCGAGCGTGTCTCTCCGGCACAAAAATTGTGTCCCTAGACTGCCGAGCGTGTTCATTTGGCACATTGATGGACATTTAAAAAACCTTGGTCATATAAAAAACCCAGGCCAGCAAGGCATACGACTACGGAAAAACTCAGGAAGTTAAAGGTTAAGAGCAGGCTAATGCCGATGCTGGGTTTCCATCCACCCTTCCTCCCTTACCTATCCCCGATGGCGGAAATAACCTTAGTCGTCGGTCGCCTCCCCAAATATCCATCCTAACCATCCAGAATCCAACTGTATTTAGTTTCTTGTAGGAGAGGATAGTTCCTGGTTTTGTCATCTGTTTTTGACATAGCTAGTGGAAGAAGACTTCTGCATCTATCAACAATGCAATTTGACCTGCCTGGTGGAATGTGGGATCTGCCAGTGGAATATTGTTAGGAATACCCAAACTTCGACATCTGATGAACTCTACTGGTATGTTTCCGGTAATGTGTGGTAGGACTGAGCAACTAAAATTGCACTTATTATCATTCATGGATGACACAACTTCCACACCATGTAGTCTGTTTCTGAGTTCATTGAATTCACTATTTGGATTGAAATGTGACTGTGGGATTTCCTTAATCATAGTCTTTGAAATCAAGTTCCAGCAACAAATTGCAATTGTTAACCTGAATCCAACAACTCTCTGCTGATAGGAAGTTTTCCCTGTCATATATCCTCACTGAGGCAGTTGACTGAAGGATTTTTATTTTTGGCTGGGGTTTCAAGGAACGGTAGGCCGCAGTGTTGTCCAATGATGTGGTTTCAGAAAAATTGTTTCTTCTGGTCTGCCTTTCATGGGTCGTTGGATGGTTTAGATGTGGTCTATGATGGATTTCCTGATGATTGGTGAAGAATTTTCGGTGAAGAAAGGTATGATGCCTCATGTTACTTTTACACCAGTGGATGGAGAAGCACTCACTTAGATTTTGGCCTAATTGTAGACATTCGAAACACAATTTTGTTTGGCATCTGTCCTTTGACAAAGATCAAGCTTAAGAAATGTAGCACACTTGTATAGTGGATGTTCATTGTTGCATATTACACATGTGTTACAAGTGGCTATGTAGACCTCTCCTATAGGTTTCTCCCTTGACTGCATAGAATCAATATTTGCTTGCTTGGGATCATGAAATTCATGACTTCCAATGCTTGGCATCATTTTTTCAATGGTTGAGATTAACCCTTTACCGTCAGGTGTGCCGAATTGGGCACATACCTCCAGAATCATTGTGCCTCAGTAACCATGTAAGTTATTCCACTATAGTCCATTGGGACATTTTTGGCACGCTCGTACATAAATTCTAGGCTATTTTGAGAAAAATGTTTTAAAAATGGATGGGTGTGCTTTAAATTCTCTCCCTTGATTGGGATTTGGAAGGAAATAATTTTTCTCTTAAGTAGAAAAATTGTTGTCCATGAAGGGTTAATGCACATAATTTTGAGAACACATGGATGCCAGTTTGTGACTCCTGTACATTTCGTGATCTGTCCCCCAACCTATCCAATACTAATTGTGAAATGAAAATTTTGTGCATTGGTGTTTCTAAATTTAATGTGCCGTGGTGATGTTGATGTAACTCACTGACTGATTGAGAAGACTTCTCATTCTAAGTCATTCACTTCATGTTGTAGGGAGAGTTTGCTCTTGACATGGCTCATAGAAATTAACTGAGGATTTTAATATCTCTTGCCAATGAGTTCCCACACTATGTTGAAATTTGGGCTTGTCAATGGCAAATTTTCAGTGAGTGTTCTTACTTCAGAAAATAATAAACTCAATGGATAATGAAAGCTCTGTATTTTATCTAGTGTTTCATTTTTTCTATTAGGCTCTAAAAGGATCTGTGAAAGCGCATGAATTCTGTAATTTTACCTGAAAAATCAGGACTTATCATTGGTAGCTTAGTTGTGTGGCTTGATGGACGAAGTGATGAACACTGTGATTTGCTTGATGGATCAGGTGAAGTTGGTGACGGTTGGTGTGCATTTTACAGTAGCAATGAGCACCTTGAAAGTGTTTTGTAGTAGGATTCCCCATATTCACTTCTATCATTGCTGTAATCCATGTCGTCATCCAGTTCTAGCTTAGTTTGAATCACATTGTATTCATCCCATATTTGTGGAAGTATCTTAGATTGCACTCAATCTGCATTGATGTTTAAAGAGTGATCCAATGAATTCACAAATGTTTTCATTCTCATTAAACTTACCTTGGCAAAATCTCATGTTTTTTAATGAGGAGATTATGTTCACTTCCATCCATGACAGAACAATAAGCATGCAAGGAATTGTGAAATAAGGGTGAATGGGAAATAGGGAGCGAGGAAATGAGCCAGACTTACTGACATACTTCGAGCAGCATGGTGTAGGCACTAATTGAATGGGTCATTTGAGAAAGGTCATGAGTCCAACATGTATTAAGTGGACTCATGACCTTTCTCAAATGACCGATTCAATTGAAGTCCCCTCTGTTGTGGTAATGTTTCTTACTTGGGGCTGAGCAATGAGTGTTTCTATCTGCCATTGCTGCCCAGACACTTTTTGGAATCAATCGCCCTCTTTGTGTGCAGCAGAAAATGTGTCAAAACTGACCGGTAGAGCGCCATAACCGTTAGCAGGAATAGCTACACATGGTGCGGGTACGGCAGGTAAGTGGCACGGGTGCGGGTCCTCTCCAGGAGAGTAGATATATTTTGATACAGGAATACTTTACTGGTCAAAGCTAGTGTTAATTGGTTTCAGTGAGGGTTTTGAAAAATAATTTCTCAGGTGTGATTTTTTTCCTCATTCCAGAACTTAGTGTGCCTCCCCTTGAGAAAGTCTCAAACCTAGGAGATGTTTTTCAAAGTATTATATCAGAAAAAAGTAGGTTTTGTTGAAAGACAGAGAATCACCTCCCAGTTTTCTATACTTACAGGGTCCTATCTATCTCATGATAAGATTTCATGAGATGACAACCTCAGGGGCCTTGCCTCCCCTGCTGCAGGGCCTGACACCTACTCCATTGGGCAGCATCTTGTAATGGGCAGAATTCATCTTTCTTTGAATGACTTTCATATTATGAGTAGTTGGAAGGGACTGCTACCATTTCTCAACAGTGATTTCTATGGGACACCATCTCGATTCTACCTTTTGTATGGCTCAAAACATAATAAGCTCATTGACCTATCTGGCAGAGGTTGCACTACTGGGAACTGCATTAACTGCTCCCACCAGTCCAGCTCTTGGGGTAATTGGAACATGCTAGCCCTTCTAGCATGTCAAGATTGTAGTCTACAGGGAGAGATTTGTGTTGTGCATAGTTAGGAAAGTTACCAAAAAAAATTTACTCATTAAAGTTTTTCTCTATTAAAAGTATCTAGTTAAAGTTAAAACGTAACTCTTCTAAAAAGTAACACTAAAGTTAACTAGGTAGTTTACTACAGTTTGGCAAATAATTTCAAACATTAGTTCCCATATGTGCTTCGTTGTATATAGTTGGGAAATGTGCATAGCTGGGAAAGTTACCAAAAATATTAACTGATCAAAGTTAATCTCTGTAAAAAGTTACTCGTTAAAGTTCATAGTTAACTTTTCTAAAATGTAATGGTTAAGTTAAATAGTTAACTACATTTTTTACGATTATTTTTAATTGTTAATTTTAAATATCAATAATCCCAACTATGGTGTTGTGACAATGAAGTTAATCTCTGGTCATTCAATACCTGTAAGGAGTCAGTGAGACTATATTAATGATGTTCTTATATGCAAAAGTGAAGTTAGTAATAACAAATTTTTCTTTCAAATATTTTTTTTTAAAAGATGAGATAAAATACATTTAAATTCATAAATTCATTCCCATTTGTTGACCAAAAATTTTAAATAAGATGGTAACAAAAAGTAGTCAAAAGTTTTTTAAATGTTGAGATATACATGGGGTGTCCTCATGGTGTATTAAAGATGTATATCACACTCTGAACATTTTTTATTTCAATTGACAATTATTGCATCTTGGTGACTGATACAGTCATAAAATGAGGCATTAGGTAGGCATAATTACTTAAAAATATCATTGATTCATTATCTCCCAGTGATATATCTCAGAGAGGTTGCAAAGGTAGTATTTTGGAGGTTCATAGGATATGAAAAAAAAAGATATCTTGAAGATATATTGTGAATGTACACGTAAGAATTACATCAGTGATCAAATGACTCTGATGGCTTTTGATGTGTTTAGGCTAGCTCATCATCATTGGTCATTCAATCCTAAGTTTGGTTGAATTCAGCCCTCTGCCCTTGCCTATCTGATGCTAGTTTCCTCACCTCGTGAAAGCTCTTTCTATGTACTTTTCTTTTTATTTGATCCATGAACTTATTCCTGGGTCTTCCTCTGGTGAATTTTTCCTCGATTTTACCTTCAATTAAGCTCATCACAAACCCATGGTGCCTCAGGGTGTGTCCAATCCATCTGGTTCTTCTTTTCTGTATGGTGTTTCATATGGTCCTTTCCTCCTCTACTCTTCTGTAAACTTCACTACTTAATTTGTCTGTCCATTTTAACTTCAGCATTCTTCTACTGGTTGTGATAGTTTTGAGACTGTTCCTGACTGCTTTTCCAATGGTTGACGTTTCCAATCTATAGAGTGCCATGCCCAAATGAAATTTTTCACATAAAGTCTTCTATTTTGTAGTCCTATCTTCTTTGAACACAGCAATTGTCTTTTTACTATGTACAATTTCTTAGCATGGGCTATTTTTTGCTTGATGTCCAATGTACTCTTCTGTCCCACGTGATGGTACTGCAGATATAGGTGAATAAGTGTACTTACTCTAATTCCTCTCCTCTGTTTGACTTCTGCATTCAGATCTCTCTTCTGCCTACTAAGATTTTAGTCTCCATCATAGTATGTATCATATTGTATTTCTGGACAACTGTCCATTGTATTTTGTGATCTTGGAAGATAATAGCAATTTCTTGATATTACTGTGAAATCATCTGCATAATAGAGCATGTTCATATCTTTTCTGTAAATCTTTATTCCAATCAGTCCAATTTCTTGTGTTTCTCTCATTGCCCCTTCCAAGTAGGTACATGCTGCACAATGCTGGTGAGAATTAATATCCTTGTATTACTATTTGTTAGTATATATTAGCGTCTATTTCTTTGTGCTATTTGTATTATTATCTGTCTGTATTTGCTTCTTGTATAGTTGGTACATTATTCATCTGCTGTGTTAATCTATTCTGAGTTTATACAGGAGCCTGAACATCTTGTTTCACTCAGCTTTGTCAAAGCCATTCTCCAGGTCTATGAATGCAACACACAATGGCCTTTTCCCATGAAGAATTATTACAACCATCATTCTGAGGCAGCGTATGGCCTCCCTGGATCCTATGTTCTTTCTGGAGCTAAATTTGTTTTCTGAGAGCTTCAATTTTCCTTTTTACCATTTCAACTATTATTCACATAAGTATTTTGGATGCATGTGACACGACTCAAGGTGCAGTGCTCCTTACATTCCTCATTCCTTGTCTTCTACATTATCATGATCATTAACTCCTGTGAAAGTCCTCGAAAAGTCTTCTGCTTGAGTAGGTACCTATCTTCTATCATTTCATACAGATTTTCCTTGGCTTTACTTCTGAGTACTTTAATGATTTCTCCATTGATTTTGTTATCCCCAGGAGCTTTGTTTTTCATGAGGTATTTTACTACTCCTTCATATTCACTTCTCAGTATGTATGGGGCCCAATCTTCCTCATGGAACCAGCTCTCATCATCATTGGGTTTCCTTCCAGCGGCATTGACCCTTGGTGGAGTTCTTCAATGTATTATTTCTATCTGTTCCCATTATTTTCACCCTCTATCAGCATATTCCTGTTCACAAACCTGATGCTGCTGCTCCTCATTTTGTTCATGTTTTCATTGACTTCCTTGCAGCATCTTTTTATCCAATTCTCCCAAATTTTCTTGCATTCTCAGTTGACTTGTCTCTTAGCTTCTTGTAGAGGGTGTCATCACCTTTATTTTTTCTCTTCAGCTACCTCTGCCACTATCCTCAACAGCTCATCACATTTTCCTTCAGTGCCAATTTCTCATTCATTTTCTAGTTCCTTGTTGATGGCCATGGCAAGCATTTCTGTTCACTTCTTGAGCCAGCATTTTTGCGTCCCATTTTGGTTCATATTTTTTTATTCATAATTTTCCTGTGTCAAAGAATGCTCTACATGACTATTAGGTTGTGGTCACTGCTCAAATCTGCCATGAGGTAGCTCTTCCAATAATTTACTTGTCTCTTGTATCTCACTCTGATAAGTATATAGTGTATTTGGTCTACAGCAATATCTCCTGGCATTAGGCCAGCTTTCATTTTTGTATCCTGATGCATGCTGTGTAATGAACTGTAGTGCCTTGTAGAACCTTGTAGAACCTTGCAAGGCACTGTAGTGCGACTGTTTGGTTTTTTAAGGTTTCATAGTACTGTGGCATCTCGGCTGTGGATGGTTTTGCCTATACATATTGGATTAGGTGGTTGGCAATAGTGTTTGGTGGGGTAGCTAATGTTGGGTATCATGGGATTGGCTATGTTGCGTTTTGTGGGCCTACCTACTTCAGGCTCAGTGAGCTTGCATACATTTAGCCTATAATGGCAGCTCATAGGCCTGTACACATTAGCTGTTCCTGATTCTTGTCACAACCCCAAGATTCAGCATATGGGGGATCAATGAATCCCCAGCAACAGCCAATATTGTTTGGCCCCTGGGGTTGTGAGCAGGAAAATGAAAATATGAATAGGAAATTTATAGGGAATATTGTAATACATGCAAATGAGTTGGTGGAATACCAAATGATGATAAGAGAATGCTTAACACTTCCTATTGTGTAGCATATAACTCATGACTCATGTCAGTATCAGAAGGTTAAGTCATCCTCTTAAAATCATGGAAGTGTTTTTAATTTGAGGCAAATAACTTGATTATCCCAAGGAAAATATGTATTAAAAATACAGTATGTATTGGCAGATCCGACTTTATTTTTCACATGATTACAGAATTCTAAATGACAGCCTTTTTTCCTTAGGCATCATGCAAGGTAGGACTGATAAGATTTTTGAGCATTGATCTTCAATTAAATTGGTGTATTAAAGTAGTTGCCAAAGCGATGAGTGCCAGGTTAGCCTGGTGTATAGCTTAAGCTCTAGTAGGGGCATTCTCCTTTAGCCAATTTCCAACAGTTTTTTCATAAACTTGTATCCAATTCAGATTGCTATTTATATTCTTTTTTGATATGTTTACAATGACTTCATCGATACTGTTTAGGTTCTGGTCTAAAAAGTTCAGCATCTGTGGAAAAAAGTAGAAACTCATTGGAATAGGAATACAAGAATCCACTGCAATGACTATAGGTTAGGTTTTCATCCGTAGAGGAATCGATTTTTCTTGACAAAACTTTCAGTGGAGTTCCTCAATGTTGGGATGTGGGTAACATCAAAATAATGAGATGTGCTTTGGCTCACAATTCGTCAAAAATATTCATGCACTTTATAACGTCTTTTTACATGCATGAGCAATCTGCTACTGAGCTAGCTAAAAAAAGTTACTATCATTTGCACCAAAAATGAAAAGATAAATATCATTACTATGGTACCTAATGATATTTATATATTATATTTATAATTTTATATTTATATATATTGTAATGATATTTATTATACAGTATTCTGCTATTGACCTCTTGTTTTATAAATCCAATTAAATATGAAGTATAGGTCCGAGTTAGTGATTCAAACAATCATCCTTCTCCAATGTTTTGGAATTTAATAATTTCCATCTTCAGGGCTCAGAATTTCTATGTAAGGGTACAGAATCATTGACAATGCATATTGAGGTAAAAACTGCAATGGTAATAACACTTTGGATAAAAATAATAATAAAATTTAAGGAACATCATCCTGATGTGCTTTATCTAAAGTCTAATAAAGAGACCTCCATGTGTGGATATATACAACATTCAGATAAAGATGGAAATTATTAAATTTCGAAACGTTGGCGAAGGATGATTTTTTGAATCACTAACTCGGACCTATACTTGATATTTAGTTGTATTTATATTAATTATAGCAATGATATTTAATATAGTAATGATATTTATCTTGATACAGATAAAAAGTTTTGCTTTCCATGACCTCAATTGGCTTCCATTGCTTTCGGGTTGTCTTGCGTTGTGGAGCAGAGGCGGATTTGAAAATTTGCCGCCCCTGGGCTATCCAGATAGCACCCCTCCCCCCCCACGTGCCACACTGTTCTCCTCCGCCCTATTACTGTTGTTTTTTTTAAATGTTAATCTTTAACTAGGTACTTTACTCATTCTCTCCGACCACTTTCGGTCTTTGTGACGAAATATACTATTCAGTTTATATTTTTCTGAACTTTCCTCCCCAAAATTTGCCGCCCCCAAAATTCTGCTGCCCTGGGCTATAGCCCTTTAAGCCCATATGTAAATCCAACTCTGTTGTGGAGGGTTGCTTTCCGTTTGCCCTCCATTTCTTTTCCTCTTACTGATTGATTTCCATTCTTTTCCTCTGGACTTAGATATTTATTCAGAATTAGGTTCACCAATTGATTAGTGGCTCCCCATAGGTGATATACATTGAATGGAAAGCAAATGGAAGGGATAGAATTTAAATTTGGATAGCAGCAGGAAAGTATCACTTTGCTTTCTGTTTCCTTTCCATTTGCTCCAATGTAAGGAATCAAAAAGTAACCTTCAGAAAGCAATTGGAAAGCAGTTAGAAAGCAAAATCTTTTTGATCTGGGTAGGGTAATCTGCCTGTGCTGTAGATTGTAAGTGCAAGTGAGTTGAATACTTAAAGAGTTTCATGGGACCAGTCCTCTATATATGTACTGTTACAATTTCTATCTACCTCCCAGTATAGGTGCTTCTCTGCCTATGCAAATCACTATGTACCATGTGAGCATGTAACACTGCATATGTTTTGTACATATGAGCCCAGTGAACAATGAGGTCCAAGAATAAGAAGTTATTTTTATTCTATTCTTAAGTTATTGAATTGCTCAACTTGCTCGAGTTAATGCCCATTTAATTTCATGACCAGCATTTCTTATTATGTCTTAGAGAATCTTGTTATGTTTGTTTTTTATTGTTCATCTTCATTCCATATTTTCAATTCTGAAATTCTTATGCATCCACTAAACTTTGGAAACCCCTCGATGGTTGACTAATCAACTCATGGTTGTCTGTGAATCTAACTGATTTCATTAGCTGGCCTTCCACTTAGGGTTGTTGAAGTTGATTTCTGGCAACAACTCTCACTATGTGGATTAGGAGTGAAAATCCTGGGGTTGGCTTTAGCCTGCTCGTAGATGAACATACTGAACATACCTCATTGTTTTCTATTTTATGTCCCATTTGACACCCAGGTAAGCAAATTCTTTTCAAAATACATCCAGTACCACCAACACGGAAGGAAATTAGGGTCTTGAATTCCATTGACAATTCTCTGCCTCTCTTACTCTGTGCTTACTAACTGTTGCCCTATTGTGTACTGCGTGAGGGCAAGTTAGGAAAACCTGCCCCCAGGAAAAGTGAGCTAAAATAGCTATTATATATAGTTGTTGTATTTGTACAGCATCGTTTCATTAGTGGTGGGGAAAACATATAGCTTTCTAATGGGAATATTTTGAAGGGAAATGGTCAATAGATATTAAATATTTTAAATAAATAAAAAATATAGTCCTGGAATTTGTTGATCACCCCTCGTACCTCATGGCTTTTTATTTTACGTCTCATTTGACGCCCGAATTAGCATATTATATGCGAAATCCATCCCGCATTACCAATGGGAAACAAAATGTGCGTCATAATTTCCACTGACAGTTCTTTACCGCTCTCACTCTGCACTTGCTACCTGTTGCCCTGTTCTGGACCTCGTGAGGACAAGTGAGTGACACCTGTCTCCAAGACAAGTGAGCCAAAATGTCTATTCTGGATATTGTATTTAACGAATTTCGTCTGTAATATCGTCGCTGTTGAGCGATTTCTTTTGCTTGAATGTCACTAGGAGGCGACATAGGTAGACAGCGTGAGGAGATAAATTCGTTTAGGTTACCAACATTTTTTTCTACAATATTGTTCCGAGATGTAGTGTAGCAGGACTGGGCCTTTGTGATGGGAGGTCTTTGGTCGAGCATCAGCATCCAACGCAAACTTACCGTAGAATTTAGTAGAGCATAAATAACAGTTAACAATTTGCGAAACGAGATGGGGTTATCGTATTACGTAGTTTTGGAAGTAATGAGAATAGAATGAACAGCAAGCGAAAAAATGAGCAACGCACAAGAATCGCTGCGAGAAAAATTCGGCATGCACTGGGTATGAAATCATGGACCTATGCTTTCCAGGCAAAAGCACAGTGCATGATGTTATCCTGGTTATAATAGAGGACTTTATAGTAACCTTCAAAATTGGCACGGAAATTAGGATGCTTGGGTGGAATGATGGTGGTTGTAAAAGGTCTGCGATTCGATTCCCGTTCCAGGCCGATTTGTTTCTGGTGGCTATTTCTACGTAATTTCGGCCAGTGTACTTTTTAACGCACAGCTAAGCACGCCATATTTTCTGGTATGGGATGCGACCTCATGGGTTGTGGCCTCCTGTAAGTCCATCTCTGATGGAATTTCAAGAGGTCACAACCCCTGCGCGTCGGAATTTTGTCAGCTTCAATGCAGTCCTTACTTCAGAATTTGCCGCGGGAATGAGGAAGTCTTGATATAGGAATGATTTGCGAATAGGCTCGGCAAATGAAAGGCTGATGGTCACATTCCCGGGGTTAAGTGCGAGACAAGTTAGAGAAGCTCGGACAGAAAAAAATAGTTTGAGTGAAGACAGTGCCCCTACAACACACATTTGGACATACATATGTATTTCTGTTGTATTTTAATGGGTCGCATACATATGTATTAATGTGTTGTATTACAACTGAAATACTTACGTATTATTTCATGGATTTCCTCTGTATTCATACATATGTAAAAGTGGTACATATTACATGATGAATACATTTGTATTTTTTCTGTATTTTCTAAGTTTGGATACGTATGTAAGGATGGTCAAAAATACAAAAAATACATATGTATACTTCCTGTATTTTTGGGATGTATACTTGCGTGGCGCCCTGTGAAATTCTCATTTAAGTTTTATCCAGAAATAATTAGGTTGAACGCTTACGCCAGTTTTTCTTATTCCAATGATCTTTCTCTCATCAAATTTATATCCTCGAAAGTTTTCACAAATGTGCCATGGCTTGTAAACATGCAGGAGCTTCTTCTGGAGCAGCTGCGTTGGTCCAAGTTCATTGACAACAGTTGCTCCTCCGTTACAGGAGGCGTCTTCAGGTCCAAGACGCGACAGAAGTCGCCTCCCGTAACGAAGAAGTAACTGTTGTCAATGGACTTGACCAACGCTGCTGCTCCAGAAGTAGTTCCAGCCGAAAAAAATACTTTATCTCCAGAGCATTTCTTTTTTAGTTTTCCTTTCTAGACGTTTGTGGTAGGTATGTTTGTATATCTATTTTGTTTTTTCATTAGTGTATCCAAGGATAAAAAATACGGGAATTCCACATTAGCCACCCATGATGGGAAAAAACATGGAAGGAGTCGAACATACGATTTACAATACACGACCTAAAACCATCTCCCAAGCCACCTTCGAGGCCAAGAATAAAGAAAATTTTCATTAAAAAGCCTGTGAGGCGAAATGTTGTTTACCAGCTTCAAGCGATACGATGATTTGCTTTTTAAACGAACTCATTCTCTTTTAGTGATTTTCTGTCGGCATTCGAAGTGTGGTTTTGTGATTTGTATTTTCAGTCTGGGGGAAGTTGTGCGTGTTCGCAGTTCATCTCACAGTAAACTCACTCACGCAACTCGTTTTTAGTCAGGAAATATTTCGGTATTATGTATTATGAAGGCTCACCGTGTTTGCATCTGGAACTGTAGATATTCTACTGGATATTCCCATGACGATTGCGTTTGCAGTGACGGCTCCACTCCTGAAAGAGTCGATCTTTATCTTAGTTTTCGACTTAAAAAACCATCCATAGTGAGATGCAAAAGTTAAGTGTTTGAACCAATTTTTTGCATAATATAAACACACGTTTTAGAAGATAAGTCGGTGTACATCTACTAATAATGTTGTTAAATACTTTTTTGATTTCATACATAGTGCAAGTAGCTCCGAAATGTGTTGAATACAATACTCCTGCGTTCGACAACTACTTAAAGTGTACCAATGGGTGCCAGGAAACGCTACGACAAAATGAACGGACCACATACTTGTCCAAGTAGGAGTCATTAGCTTAGTTATTGATAATACTATTAATGATTCGCGGACGTTGAAAAATTATAATATAATTGGCAATTGAATGCTATGAAATATAATTTTAAATTTTCTCCTGCATGAAAAAATATGAAGCCTGTGAGGAAGTTGGAGGAGGATCATGAGAGTTGCTAGAACTGGCATCGTGGAAAAATAATTATTTACTTACGTCTTTATTATATCGCTGTATCTTGATGTCAAAAAATTTAGAGCCACCGACAAACCTTCCGCTCTGTTGTACATGCTGCTGAATACCGTTAAGCGATCTTGAAGTCTAATCTTTGAGTCTATTTTCACTGTTTCCTCCAAATATCTGCAAAGACAATGAATTTGATAGGCTTAACTACAGAGATGATTCGATGCTCTTATCCATAATAGTTTAAAATAATTAGTACTCTTCAAGATGTCTATTTATAATTTTAGTCAGAAGGGGAAATCATAAGGCAATGGATAGACATTACAAAACGTACCCATTGAGTATATCATGGTCTCCACTGCAAGCAAGAGCTTCCAATATTCGCACTCTTTCTGCAGAAATGGTTGTGTCTTCATACGCCTTCCACAGGAAATCCCATGCATCCTTGCCTCCTGCGAGAACTCCATAGCAGTACACGGCGCTTCTCAGATTCGATGGTATCCTGAAAAAAAGTGTTAAATCTAGCCATTTTGTACATGTGGCATATCTCATTTCTTGTATGCCATAAATGATCAGAATCATCTGTAAAATGGCAAAACCGAGCTTTTTATCTAAAACCAGAATTGTAATGATATCGGGGCTGAAACGGTGAAACCGTTTCAAAATGTAGGAAAATAACAGATGTTGAAGTTATCCTAGAGTAATACGAATTTTTGAAACTATTTGCGACTAACTTAATCTTTACCAGCTCTTGTTGCTTACGAAGTATAGCGTTTTGCAACTACATAACTTGCTAATAAAACTGCAACAACTGTGTTTCACCTGAATCAAAGTTAGAATCATTCCTAAATTAAAATTTAGCCAAATGGTAAATAAAATGTGACAGCCAGAGATGTATTAGCTTTGAGACTCCTCATACTCATGAATCCTACGTACTTACGCACCCCATCATTGAAGGGGGCAATTTATAAGAAAGGGACCCTAAGGGGTGGGCACATCTTAAAGTTATTGCTGTTTTTATCTTGAGTTGATATATCGCTTTCAGACCGTCGATTGAAAATTAAACTCAATCTTTTTAGTAAATTCAACTCTGATTTATTTTCATAAGAAATTACAATTATGTTACGAACTCCAATATAAGATGGTAGATCAGATCATGAGAATAAAATAAGGGAAATAGATTGTATAAAAGAAAGGTTTAAAAAGTAGTTTTCCCCGCGACCGATAAGAGACCATAATGGCTGCGTTGAGACTGAATTAGGTTAGTTGACAGGTAGTGTGGCTGATTAATTCATATGCACGCTAATTCATGTTTATAAATCTTCCGAGTAGTGCTAACTCCATGCTAGGCGTGTGCCCTATATGACTTTTGTGTCACGTCTTCATAGTTGCATTTAAGATTATTTTAGTAGTTTCTTTAGCATTTGTAGCATACCCTTTATGTGGTGCATGTTGATGAAAGTAAATTTCGTCACTGTAGTTCATGTTGGTAATAAGTTACCCCCTGCTAAACACCTTTGTGGTGGCTTGCTGGGTAATAAGACGACGTAGATGTAGCCTATGATCGCGATTAAAGTAAATGGTACCCCATATTAGGATTAAAAAACGGACATTGATGTCACTTTTTTTGAATCCTCTTAGTTTTGTCATCCGCTAAATACTTACGCATTCACTTTGGTCGTATTCCACTGACGGAATTGTGAGACGGCCTCCGTGACACAATCTCCAACGTCGTACTGGCATGCTATGGGCAGCATCGTGAAACGGGTTAAGCGGGTCACGTGGTCATCGCTGGATGATTCATTGAATGTAAACCTTGTATATTGCGCTTTTAGTTGAGCTTGAATGTATGCCTGAGAAAAGAGTACAATATCAGTCATATGGCTAGGTTCTGAACGAAAAATTAAGAAGGTTACAAAGCTACCGAGTGTGGAAATTAGCTGAGGAAATAATTTATTTCACTCGTTCGGTATTCGTGCCTTAATATCCGGTATTTCGGTGAGTTTTAACTTGTTACACCACCGAAACATCTTTGGTGGTTATATATTTTACCATCCGGTCTTTTAGGTCTGTTTTTATTATATTTGGTGAATAATATTTTTATTTTTCTTTGAAGGCTTCCGCAACTCATATACTTGTTAATATTGCTGTTTTCGGGTATTCTCGTCGCGTGTTTAGTTTTTCTGACTACAGTTTCTCCCCTCTTCCTGGGGGCGTCTTCAGGTCCGTTGGACATTTTGTAATTTGCAATGCAATTACAGAATCTCCAACGTACCTGAAGACGCCCCCAGGAAGAGGGGAAAAACTGTAGTCAGAAAAACTAAACACGCGACGAGAATTCCTGAAAACAGCAATATTAACAAATATTTTTATTTGTTGCCCAAATTCTGTTTTAGGCTTGATATGTAAGGAGTTAACACTTTCTAGAATTGAATACGCTCTTGTCTGCGCCCCGTCTGTCTGATCTATTTTAATAAACTTAGACTACCAGTTATGGAAAAGGCTACGTTTACTTGTGGTAAAAATTTAACTGGTATTAAAAATTTGGAGCGTAAGAATACAAACCCGGCATTATAGGTAGAGATGAAGTTTCGAATCCTAGTCAATGCAAATGATTTGTGCATTTTGAAATTCCTTTTTATTTGGTCTTCATAGCCTTGTGCACCGCATCATTGGTGCAGTTTTCTTGATATTATGTTTTTTTTCCTCAATATAATGTGGTTGAGTGCGGCAAAAAATAAATTCCGTAGTGAAGATTGCTAATGGTGATACATTATGACACTTTTTTGCTCGGTTAAAGCTTGTACCCACAAAATATCGTACCTGGAAATTAGCGTAGTGATCAGTTTTCGACAGCAGCATATCAAGGTAATCAAACAATTTGTAAGCCATGTACCATGGGATGAAATCAGTTTCTTGGGCCAAATATTTGCTGAGGTCGAGCGCTAAAGTGTAGTTGATGTAACCACCTCTGGCCAGGTTGAGGGCGTTATCAACGAGCTGACCTCTGTTGACTGGGTGTATCTTGGTGTAATTTTTACTAGTCAGACAAGCAATTATAAGTCTCCAGTTTTGTTCGTCATAATTTACCCTGTAGAATCCTATAACAAACCAAATAAATTAATGTAAATCTGATGTGTCCAGTGCATTTCTTTGAAATTATTGTTATATAGGAGAAAAAAGGAACATATAATAAGGCCGTAAACTTAACAGGACTCAGGAAGTAAGGAAGTCAGGCAAAAATGTAAGGTGCAAAAATAGGAAAGACAATTATACTTAAATGCGGGTTAAAAAGGAAAGCAAAATCTCACAAAATCCAAGCAAAAGAAAACGCCCGCACAATCTCCTACGCGTCATCAAATCACGCTAACACAAGAAAGAAATTGTTTGCTGGAAAATATGCACTCTCAATCACTCGGTTATGTCAAAAAATAGTGATCCTAGTAAATATCTCTCTCTCTCTCTCCTTCTCGGGTACAGTTAAGGTTTGGGAGGATTTCTTCTCTGCTAGTGGCTTGATGTACGCCATTGTCTGATACTTTCAGATATTAGTAAAGCTTTATTTTCATAAACTCCAATTAAAATTAGGAGGGATTGTAACCTTAAACCGTTCGGTGTCCCTATGTTACGGATAAATCGTTATCGTGGATAGTAGAGGAGAGGAGCATATGAAACACCATATGCTAAGACAAGGAGAACCAGATGGACTGGACACACCCTGAGACACAATGGCTTTGTGATGAACATAATTAAAGGCAAAAGAGAGGGAAAAGTTGCCAGAGGAAGACCCAGGAATAAGTTCATGGGCCAAAACAAAGAGGAAGAGATACTAAGAGGTAAGGCAGCTAGCATTAGATAGGGAAGGGTGGGGGATGCAATCAGCCAATCTTAAGATTGAACGACCAATGAATTAAATTACGAAGGAGTCACTCAATCATCTGCCTTTTTCACATAGTTACGTGCATGCATGGGTCATAATATACATGTCATAACGTTGTCTCACTTACCCGCTGCCTGGATGTTTAAAATGACCCATCCAGCATCGACGGGGATATCGACTATGATGTGAGAATCTGATGTTGGCATCCATTTCCACGGTCTTGTTATGTTAAAATTTGTTGCGCTATCAGTTGTGTACGTTAGTGGAATCCACCAACGCTGATTTTTGTCGTAGTCGAAATCCTCTAAAACGAATCTTTCCTGTAAAGATAGATAGTCGAATTATTGACTGTAGCTAATATTTATTATATATTTAATTGGAATCTTTCATGAGGCAAGAAAACTTCTACGAATAAAATCAGGTTGATATCTTCTTCTTTATTCTCCTTCAAATAGAGTAATAAACTTATTAATGGTTATTTCATTTTAAGAAACCATTATTGCTACATCTTTGAAAAAAATGTTTAGTAGGAAATGCTTGCATTTACTCCATCCTTTGTTCTTTTTTCATTTCTTCTCGCAATGTATTTTGGCAACAGATTAATGTTAAATTTATTTCTACATCAAATCAGATCAAATTGAATGGAAAAAATATGATGATGCCTCTTAATTTCATCCGGATATTTCAAAGAGAGGATGTTGTAGTACTATTATGCCCAGTTAGCTCTTTTAGCTCTCTACTCCGGTGTTAACTTACAAGTTAAAGAGTTAGGAATATGAGCGACCAGCTGGCGTCGACCATGGTAAATTTTGCTATCTGAGTAACCTACAATTGTACCTAACCCATTTATCTGGAGCTCTTTTCTGCCATTTAATTCAGGGTTATTGGCATCGGTCATGCGACCAATCTTCATTATTTCTGAGTGACTGGTAAGTGATGAGAAATAAATTTGGAGCACGGTCAGGTTATAAATATAAGTTGCACAGTAGTTGAAGACGGCACCTGGTAAATTACGGCCTTGCTCTCATTGTAAATTCGTTGGACAGTGACCACTGGGTATCCGATTTGAATTGTCCACGAGCTCCAAACGTCTCCAACAGTCACATATGGCGGTAGGGCGTCAGTTCCGACGGCTTCTGCCTGTATGGCATCGAATAGCATACTCTGATTTGCTGTGCTGAACTTTCTGCAATAGAGGGATTGAGGAATATTTTATCGGTACCAACATAGAAGTTTATGCCATGATTGCTTTGTGAAAATCACTCAGTGATGTGAAAGTATTAAATGACATTAATATTTGTGAGGAAGAAGAATACCCACAATGTAACACAATGTAATGTAATGAAGAAAGTATCTCTATCAGAAAAAAAGCGTTCATTTAGTGTTCTTTTTATGTTCATTCAATGTTTCACCGTTCTATTCTGTTTAGAATGTTTGCCGAATTACTCCGTGAGTTCTTTTTATGTTCATTAAATGTTCTGAAAATGTTCATTTTATGTTTGTTTAATGTTCTGAACATTTTAACGTTGAATGGAGACTTTTTGAGCGTTAAATAAACATATTTCCCACCGGCACTTAAACCTTAATTTTTTCGTTAGTTTTACGCTAGTTAAACATTATTTTGTTGGCGTACGTCACTTTTGTTTGTTTCCGTGGCCGTCCAAATGGCAACCTTCCAGAGCCGCTTCGAGTTGTTCGGTGACACCGCAAAAATAACGTTCTTCGCGAATCTTGGTTGAGTCGTGGAGAGGTCGTAAGTTCCAATAAGCTCTCCGGCTGACAATGGGAGACACGGGAGTTAATAGGACATGGGCCCTTCCACTTCCACCATTGTTACCCGTTTAGCTTTTCCCAGTCCACGTATTTTCGCAGGTTCACTTTTCCTTCGGAGTTCTTTGCTCCGTGATTTGTATAAAAATGCCGCTGTGTTTACCTCTCTATGCTATATGGCCTCTAGCGTTATAATTTCGCTTTTAAATACGCTTGATCTGCGAGAAGTACAGTTCTGTATCGATGGATGCGTGGAATATTTGTGAGTTCTTCTCACTGTAGTGAAAGGCCGTTGTGGATGGGGATACATGCGTGATTGGAGCACATATTTCCTAATACTGTAAGAGCTACTGTGCGAAATTCCACAGAGAAAAAATCATCCGCCTGGGATGTGTGTAAGAGCTACTAACTTAGTGTGTTATTTGTCGTGAATAGTTAATTTTTGGCATAATCGTTTTGTTAGAAATGGAATATCTACGACAGGAAATTAACAGTCGTCAAGCTGTACTTCGGGAACTGCTAAGCTTTCAGTGCATCGTTGGTGTTGGAAGGATACGATGTCATTTAATGCCGTATACGTGATTGCTTTTGCGGCTTTATTTTCCTCTTAAAAGTTGGTGTTTGCCCTTCCCCACGTTGTCAGTGCTCTTCGCAGTGTTAAAAGAGTTAGTGTGAATTATTTACGGAAAAAAATTTGTAGAAACCAGAGAAAATTAATTGAATTTCATTGTAGTCCCAGCGTTAACTTCTTTCCAGTGTTTTTACGCAGGTTGAAGTAATTTGTACGACGTGGATTTCAATAAATTTCCTGATGGCACCAGCCAAGATATAGTTACGTATTTATTTAATAATTTACTAATACCCTTGGTTTATCATCCAAGGTGGAATATATTTTAACAGAATTATCGAATAAAACACTGAATGATCTCAAAAATAACATTAGCTACAACATAAAAAAGTCGTTTTAATTAATTATTGTTTGTAAAAGCATTTTTGATGCATGTGATACTAGATTCAATGTTCGGGCGTACATATCTAGGTAAAATTAAATCCCATCCATGACCTATTGACTGAGAGAATTTATTCTTTGTAGCAAAGATAAATGTGAATAAAGTAACGTACAAATAAGTACATGTTGTTGATTTAGCCTACGTTATTACCCTTTAACATAGCCATTTTCATCTCCATAACTGAGTTGCGTTCTTGACGCTGTCCAACTCGATAATTTATCACATTATGAGGATTTTAAATTAAATGCAGATTGGTAATATTCATATATTCACTTATTTACTTTCACGCATTCGTTACCAAACTCAATTCTTTTTAAATAAAGTAAAACGTCTTCATTGTGTAACAATTCTTAATAGGTCATACCCATCGCCAGAGTTAAGCCATAGCGGTAAATGATAAAATTTACCTTTGCTCGAGGTATCTTCTGAGTCCTTTGAAGAGCACATCTCTTGTCAGAACACACTCCATCATTCTGATGACGGAAGAGCCTGTGTGGATGAAATGAAAAGAGTTTGAATGGTAATGTGGTTGCGGGAAGTTGGAAATATTCATGGGAATTGGGCGTGAGGTTTAATTACACTCATCGAATGTCGGGGACAAAACTAATTTCCTCTTCTTGGTACTTAGTGTTGCTACTTGTTATGCTTCTTTAATATTAAATAGCAACTGATTTAGCGCTAAAGTTATGAGCTGGGTTCGCTACTCCTTATATAAAGCAGGCGCGCTGTACATTTGTGGTCTATCGAGTTGTCGTGATAAACAAGCATTGCGGGAATGGCCGTTTCAACGTACCTTTACGGTAAATAATGTCCGTGGATTGATAGTCTCTTGTGTTGGGATCGGTGATGGGAAAGACGATTGGATTCGTGAATCCCATTGCGTCAGAAATGAACGGGATCTGCATATTGTCCAAAACGAACTGCTCCATCAACCTCCAGGTGGGCTGGATCTGAAATAGTGAATATCTTTTCATGTTTTCCCATCACATATTACACTCTTACCTATACTATATTTGGAGACCGTTGACGCTTTAGGCAAATTCATTGAAGTCTCTTTATGTACCTGTCAAATTTCAGGATTTATTTATCTTTTCCGGGACAAAGAAACTATTTAGAATTTGAAAAACCAGGATACCATTGGAAATAGTCATTGCCAGTAGTCGCCAGTCTGGTTTAGCATGGCTCTCCAATTCACTTTCCTTTCGGCAAACAGCTTCATTCCTATGTAATTATTCGCAAAGATACTCTACATGATTAGCTTGATGTGTCGATGTAATTCAATATGTATTATCCTTGTAATGTGATTTTTCCCATACATTTCTCCTTTTATTGCAGTTTTTAACAGGTTGTTTTTCCCCAAAATATGTCGTTCAAGGACCCTTGCCCTTCGGTATGTCATGCTTAACCCTTCCCTCTTCTTGAATGGTGCTTTAACTCCCCATGGCAATGGGCCCTGAAGCCACTCGCTTGGTAGAATGTAGTTGAATCTATTAGTGTAGGTTTTCTATCGTAAATACACGTGATCAAAGCCTCAAAAATTCATAATTAAGAAAAATATTGTTTGTCCATGATTTTCAACGATTTTATATTGTAAATGAACAGCCCTGACCAAGCTTGTTCGGGTAGATCGATTCTCCTCGACAGCCATATACTCGAGAAACTAAACCACGTCATGAATCAACAGCGGACCAGGACAGCCATCCCTTACCAGTGAATCTTTCACTATGTTTCCTTCGCAACATATCCGTCTTTTCAAAATTAGATCCACGCTATAAATAAAACTCTGTCTTTTGTAACTTGATGGTATTCCATTGGTTAAAAAATCTATTCAACTTTTACAATATTGTACAATATTCATCCAATATTGTACAATAGTTTAATAAATTAGTTTTATTCACTCTTCTTGCTGCATTCATTGCTTTCTTTTCCAGGTGTGCGGAAATGCATGCGCTACTCCCGTTAAAGAAGCATTCTTACCGTCATTTTCATCACAAATGATGTCAACCCTACAGAATCTGTCCAAAAGAAGTTAAGTTTTTGGCATTCTAAGTTGATCCAAGCGTTCACATTTTCTACAAGGTTGAATTCTTCAGTACGGCTGTTAGTAGGGTATCATTGGTATCCGTTCAAGCCGTCCACGGTACCTATAATCCCTCCCTCTTCCATTCTTTCTTTTTCACCCATTCTTTTCCCCACTGTCAAATCGAGTCCACTCTCCCGGCGTATTCGTACACTCGGGTGAACGATACTTCATTCATTTTAATCGTGTTTGTGGTCACTAAGATCGTTCGATATCGGTTGTATTCTTCCTTCAATATAGGTCTTTGCAACCATTTCCACCACATGTCCGTCATTAATGTGCTAATTGAGCATTTACAGCCATATCACACTAAAGGAAATTTTCAAATATGCGGCACAAGTTGTCATTTCGAATACAAATGCACTACCACATCATCAAAAACATCGAACGACCTACAACATGCTTACAGAGAATACAGAAAAATAAGCACATTAATGGCGGATTTATGCACAGGCATTTGTAAATGTCTGTGGGCAAGTTCGATCACGCCATTCGTGGCCATGTGGAAAACAAATTATTTATGTTGGTACTATATGGCTACTAAGCGATGCGGGCAGGTTCCATATGTTGGGTAAGGTTTATGGAGTCGAGAAGAATGTGGGAATGTCCGAGTACTGGGGTTGAATGGAGGTTACCTGTTACCCCAATCGAAGGGTCTATGAAAGAAACGCTCGAGGACAGGTTTGTGTTTCCTTGCTTTTCCTGCCAATATTTTCCTTCCAGCCAAAATCCACTGGAATGTGCCACTGCTTAAATGACTCGTGCGAATTAAGCGGATTATTCCTACTCGTTCTGCGCCGAGTTTCCGTGAAGAGTACCAGTTATATATAGACCTGAGGGAATGGAAAAATTTAACTTCGATACGTTTGCACTGAATATTCAATCCACGAACTTCAAGTGGCTTCAATTTCATTTGTTATCTGTGTAGAGTACAACCCATATCGTCGATGGAAGTTTAGAATATCGCAATGAATACACCAAAGTAATAAGTAAATTGCACGGTTATACCCACTGACTTGACTGACCATCTGACTTAGATGAAAGATTGGAAAATATTGGATAAAGTAAGAAAATTATACTATAATAATTGACTTTAAAACAATGTTGAGTTAGCTCCTACTGTTAAGAAAACATTACTTGCGATAGTAGTAATCCAGGAATAAAGTAATTGGATTTGCATAAATACTATTAACGATGTTAGTATAACCATCAATTGTAACACTATCAAATATTCACATTCGACCTCCATTCAAACAAATATTCGAACACTTTAAACAGAATTGAGCTGAGTTATTCATCTTTCTTCTTCAAATTTTACTTTACATCAATGTATTATTCTCTACCCGAGGGATTAAATGAGGAATTAGACTAGTGAGCTCAGTCTTGATGAGCCAACCGAAACGACTGTGGTTCAAGTCTCTTAGCGGATATTACTTTTATTTTTTGAATTATACGTCCGTTTACTGGACATCTTTTTTTAAACAGACTTTGCTGGCATTTAGAATAGATACTCACTAAATAATTTCGTCAACACGTCGTCAGTTTGGTTGAAAATATTTAGGATTAATAAATTATTGAATCCAAAGGAACTTTCGTAACTGTGTAGGGTTAATAAATTAATAAAATATATCAAGTAATGTATTTTAAAAAAGACCAAATATGCAGTTAAGAAATTAGTGGGTATAATCGCGCCAATTACTTATTACTTTGGTGTATTCATTGCGACATTCTAAACTTCCATCGACGAGATGAGTTGTAATCTACACAGATAACAAATGAAATTGAAGCCACTTGAAGTTTGTGGATTGAACATTCAGTGCACACGTATCGAAGTTAAATTTTTCCATTCCCTCAGGTCTATATATAACTGGTACTCTTCACGGAAACTCGGCGCAGAACGAGTAGGAATAATGCGCTTTAATCGCGCGAGTCATTTAAGCAGCGGAACATTCCCGTGCATTTAGGCTAAAATATTGGCAGCAGAAGCAAGGAAACGCAAACCTGTCCTTGCGCGTTTCCTTCATAGCCCCTTTGATTGGGGCGTAAAATAACTTCCGTTCAACCGCGGTACTCGGACATCCCCACATTTTTCTCGACTCCATAAACCTTACCCAATATACGGAACCTGCCCACATCGCTAAGTAGCCATGTAGTACCAACATAAATGATTAGTTTTCCACATGGCCACGAATGGCGCGACCGAGCTTGCTCACAGACATTTACAATTGCCTGTACGTTGCAAAGAAAAATACAAAAGGAAGAACATAATCAATATTGATTGACCTTTGTGGTCACGAACATAAAGCGCCTCAACAGATCTCCAGAAAAACGACACACGTATTTCTCACATTTCTTTATCCTGCACGAGAACTTGTACGCTAGCCGGTACTGGACATTAAGAACAGCATTCAGGCTCACCAGATCTGTGATAACATACATCCAGTACTGTGCGAATCCCTCGTTCAGCCACAGATTGGACCACCATTCCATTGTCACAAGATCGCCGAACCACTGATGGGAAATTTCGTGTGATAAACCAAAGATGACCTGCTGCTTATTGTAATTTGTGGAAGTTTCCTCCTGGTAAAGAAGGTCCATCTCCCTGTGGAAGGGAAAAATCTCGGATGTAACATCAGTTGTACACCGGCGTCTTGATTCAGTAAAGTGAGCTTGGACAAAAATTGCAACTTTTCACCGGTCAAACAGGTTCAGACCTGGGGTTTTAAGTATAACATTTAATTTTGGTAAGAATTTTGATGAAAAAATTAAATCCGGGATAGGCAGGTTAAGTGGCTTGAGGAAGTAATAACGGGCGATGTGTAATTCAACGCTGTGATTGAGGGAAGGATGTTGCGCAAGCAGAAAAGACATAGATTGAGGATAGGATTATTGAGGAGTTAATTGAAGGGAAGATTGTATGGAGAGGAGGCGAAAAAATGGAGGTAGATAGGACTTTGAAAGGGTATAAAACCGGAAGGATTTCTTCCAACTTTTAACAATACTTGCCTGTAAGTGGCACAATATCTAAAGCCAACAATATTAACCGTGTTTTATTTGATTATACACGATTTGTTGTCCTTCACTTTTCACACTAAAGGTGGGACATTTCCGAAATCGGTATAAAATAATATTGAATTCTCAATTATGAGATTTAAAACATACATACCTGAAGGTTATCAAACCCCAGTTCTCCATTGCTCCCGAGGCAAAATCTGGGACCGCCAAAAGGTCCAATTTTGGTAGGGTGTATTTTATATTTGTGATTTCCTCCAACTTTTCCAGAACTTTTGGTCCAAATTCCACGCTGTAGTTGGTTTGGGTTACGTAATTCTTCCTCGACCACACCCGCACTGTTTTTCCAGTGTCTGGAGGATTACCTTGGAACTTCGAGACGGCAAATGCCACCAAGTACGTGGACATTTTCGGGGACTGAGCGTATTGATCCATGACGTAACCAGGCGGTAAATCAGAGCTGAAATCAAGAAAGTTCAGAAAATAAAACACAACAGGGCTTTGAGAAACAAAAAAAGGAAGAAAATTTTCAATTCGTCGGGCGAGGAAATTCTATGAGGGACGTTATGGGTTGTCTATGATAGAAATCCGCGTGGTCATAGAAGGTTTCAACTTGCAATGTAAACTGGTTCTATTTTGTCACATCGCAAAATTTCCGTTTTGTTCTTTTCGTTTCCTTTGTTTGTTTTGATCTTCGTTGGTTTATTGAACATGAAATACAAAAGGTGCACAAGATAACAAACCAAGTAACTGAACTCCACTTTTTCAGACGTAATTTGGTGATGGGACATAATAACTGAATAAATAACGTTGACTTTGAACTTTTTACAATTGTTCGTCATTACTGCCTCATCGTGAGAATGTTGTATGTGCGATAAAATCAGTCATCTGCTAGAAAGCTGTGGTGGAAATCACAAATTAAAAATAAGTTTTGAAGTAAGCAATTTAATTAAGAGATTTAAATAGGGAAATTCCAGGGGCTAATCTTTGATGCTCCCTATTGCTTGAGGAAGGCTTAAATGATTTGAATATACAAGTACAATATTTTCTTTTTTTTGTGAATAATATTATAGAAAAAATCACATTATCTTTATAAAGTTGGTATGTCAAATGTGAATCTGATCCTCGTTCATCTGAGAATTTTGTTGTACCTGCGATAAAGGAAGCTGAATTTGAACATGTCTCTCTTTAAATATTTCATTACGCTATGATTTTACATGCCTATACTGTTCTTTAACTTTGCCAATATTTATTTATGCACATAGTGTAAGAAGGAATTTATATTATGATTGAAGTATTCTACGTATATGATGCATATCTATACTGTGTGATGTAGCATTTTCTTCGATATGACTGGGAATTGATATGTTCGTAATTAAATGAAAAATTAAAAATGAAACCCCGAGATAGTATTGACATAAATTATTTTCTAATAATAAATCCTCCAAATGATTTCCATGTAGTAGATTTCTAAATTCATGGCGTGTAATTAATTTTTATAAATTAATATTCTCCTCTTCAAACACTAAATCTCATAAATAGCGAAGTTCTCCGATGAACGAAGGTCAGGTTCGTGACCAACATAGTACATTCATGTGAAGTTCATTTTTTTCGTTAGAATTTAGGCACCAATAACAGTGATTATTGTCAAATAAAGATAATTTGAATGTTCTTGAATGAATGAAGATTGAGTCTTTGCAGTCCATAAGTTATTGTTACTCTTGATGTGGATATATTTTTTAGCTTAAGGGCACTTAACTAACGATGAACACAAGCTTTTATTTTATCACAGTAAAGCTCTGCTTAGAACACTATTTTTCCTAATGATTTGGAAAACTAAAGGACATTTTAATTATTTAAAGTAAGTTTTTGAACCTTTATATAGCCATAAAAAACAATGTCACTTGTAATGTCTTAAATACTTTTTCTGTCTTCGGAGGCAAACGGAAGTAACCGAAGTAGTCGCCGATGCGCTTCTTTTGGGAAGAATCAGCTTTTTTATTTCTGCATAAAGAAGATACATCGTGGAAATGAGACCTAAACAATCGATTCCTCATACCGCTAAACCTATAAATGGCAAAATTTAAGAGGATCAGATTAACAGTTTTCGATAAATCGTCGCGTAGCTCTTATATATTTACAGTTATCGCGTGATTGATAGTAGAATTACTTATGACACATTTTCTCTCATCCATATCGTAAACTCAAGCATTCACCAACTGTCACAACTATTGCTTTCATTTGAAGAGATATATATTGTATTCCATCGTTTGCGAATTGATATGAAAGCAGCATATTATGTAAATGCATCATATTAATTTTTTTTTCTTTTAAGATGAGATGAGACATGAGTTTCGTTCGAGACTTGAGACCGAGACGACACTAAAAATCAAGAGACGAGACTCTATAGGAGACCATTGATCGGAAAACGAGATTTAACCGAGACTAAACCAAGTTTCGTCTAGTCTCGCCGCAGCACTATTTTCTCACGCTTGGAAGCCAAACGAATGTAACCAAAGTACAGTGTATACATTTCTTATGGGAATAATTAGACCTCTTAGTTCTCCAAAGAACACATTTTTCGCGGATATTGGGCCTATATCAATAGATTCCTCATTCCGCAAAACCCGTTAATGCCAACAATAGGGAGGATCAGATAACCAATTTCCGGTACAATTCTTTCGTATCACATAATTATATAGGTACAATTATTGGAAACGTTTTCAATTTTTGATTTGCGCAGATCAATGAGTTGATGTATTGGTAAACTAAATAAATTAGCTCAAAGGAAAAAATTAATGAGAGGATTTACGTATGATGGTCATTACTTACCTTGTTGTGGTTGTCTTCAGGTGCATGTTGCTGAGTGTCACCATGTTCTTCGGGCGAGCTATACTGACGGTGAAATTGGCCTTGAAAGAAGGTTCGTCAAAGCACGGAAATGCTTTTCTTGCGCTGATTCTTTCAAACTGGGTCACAGACATCCTCCTGTGATATATAGAAACGGATTTTCAGATGTTAGTGACTATCTTAATTCATTTCTATTGTTGCCCATATTAATCAAGTTCAAAATATAAGTGTGGGGGATTCGGTCCAAAAAACTCAACTCATTCCTTTTCCACGTTTTGATCGATTTCTAAACCTTCATCAGAGGTCTTAGTAATTTTAACTTTGCCAAACGATACATTGCAGTAAATGTGGCTGGTAGAAGCTTTTGCTTTGCATTTTGAAGGATATTCATACATAGGTATTCGAATTATAAGAATGATATGTAATTTTTCATAGGATATTTATTAATTAACCGCGGAAGCCTCAGTAGAAATATAATAGGAAGCGTAATGGAGCAAGTCGAGCAGTTTACAGATATGTATTTTGTTGAAGAATGGGTTTAGGGGTAAGGAAATACAATGTTGAATGATCTTGACTAGAGGAGCATTTTAGAAAACGGGGAATTGGTAATTGGCCCTCTCAGTACATACGTAAAAAAAGGCTGGCGAAGACTCTTACGTGGAGCGTGGCGCTGTACTGGTCGGAGACTTAGTCATTACGAAGGGAAAATATTCGTTGTCGTGAAGCGTTTGAGGTGTGAATATGGAGAAGGATGGATAAAGTGGTGAGTTGGATGCCGAGAGGGGGGACGAATGAGGTGTTGGATGTGGATGGAAAGGAGAGGACAAAAAGTAAGGTGAAGGTTCGGAAAGGCGGAAGAAATAGATGGAGGGCGTTTTGAACAGAGCATGTTGAAGAGGGCATTAAAGAGAAGATCACGTTAGATGCTTGGAAGAGGATAAAAACTCTGGACGAAAGATGAAAAGGGAGGGGATTTGAAGACTTCAAGTGGGGTATAATGGCGGTTCGCGTTTAGGAGGGAAAACGGTCGGATGTGCAGGAAATTAGAACGTTAACTAAGTACTCATCAAAAACCTACCAGTCAGCGGGTAGAACACTAAAATGAAAATACTCATAAAATTATCTTAGGACGGCTGTCGCACGATAGAACAATCAAACGGCTGATTTATGTCAATGGGAATTTTTATTTTCGGAAATGACCATGTCTCTATGAGATTTAAATGGCCTCTAGATAAGAGATATTTGGCTTTTAGTTTTGGTATCAAGAAGGAATTTATCGATTATTGAGATCACTTTTTATAAATATTTTACACCTCTTTACGTATTTATGACAGAAATAATGTCCCGTGGAATATATGAGAACATACATCGATTAATTCAAAATTTTTAAATGACAGTGATGTGACAGATTATATATAACAGTTCGTGGGATTCAAATTTTGAGAAGTAAGATGATAAAATTTAATAAGATGAACATATGTCTCGATTATTCTCTGGTTTTTGATCGATGATAGAGTGAATTTTACATCCTGTTTAAGCCCACCTCATCTAAACGACTAAAGTTTTCTTTTAACAACGTTATTTAAAGTGAAATTATTCTTATAATTGTTTTTCCTACGTTAAAATATTTTAAGCACGCGTTATCACCGCATATAATTAAATAACTTTATCTTGGGCCAAAAGCAGGGGTATTATTGAAAAATTTGCACTCATAAACAAATATTAATTGGTTTACTCACAGACTTAATTTACCGATCAACTCCTGTCACGGATGACTAATTTTTTTCCGTGTTTATTCTTGACTTATAGGTTAACTTTACTCACTCCGTGCCTCCTGTTTCGTTCTCGTATGAGCAGATGTAGAAGCCATCCAAGTCTTCCTGTAGCATTCCTTTGAACTTCATGGTCAAATTGTAATCACCCTTGGTCAAATTTTTGGTGAGGTATAGAACGTGAAAATCTCTATCCTTATAGTCCGTTACATTCTCCAAACTAATATTTATAGATGGCGATGAAACTGCTGTTAAAGTGTGCTCAGTGACATTCAATCCCTTGGTGTGCAAAGTTATCGATTTGGTACTTTTTTGAACGTAAAGTAAAATTTGAACCGTCCCCGTGAAGGAGAGGTTTCCCACATCCATCACGGGCACTAATCTTAAATCATATGTTTTTGGGATTACGGAACTCGGTAGCCTGAAGTAGTTAGGATCGGTTATTTTTCCCCCATCTTGTTCCGATTTCAGTGATGTCCTCCATTCACGTCTTCCAAACACCATCGCTGCTTGAATCAAGACACCAATGAATATTAACGCCTTTAAATTCATTTTAAGAGGATATCTCTATCAGATTGAAGAGTCTGGAAGAAACAGAGAATTGAGAAATAAGTTTTTTGTCCATTAGGGAAGATAGTAGTCAATAAATTCGAAGCCATGAACTGGACATCATAATAATCATATGACTTTTATTCTGAATTTGACTGATTTTTTCAACATAAATGACTGTCGTGTTTCACAGTTCACCAGATAGTTGCAACATGGGTATGCACTACGTCTTAAAATGCCCGAAGCAACCGTCTTAAGTTAAATTTTGGAGTATCAGTACCTTATAAAACCAAATTTAAAATACAAAAATGATTTTCTAGGCTTGAAAAACACCTCAGAATTATGAAGTAAATAGCAGCGCCACTAAAATGGGTGGCCATGTTTAATTCTCAATGTGACGTCAATACAGTATCTTGGACTCTGTTGGCAATCAGCGTTTCCCATTATTATAAATTCCAAAAGTACTAATTTTGCGGCGTGTTCCGTTTCAAATTTTGGTAAGCTCCTTAGCATAATCAAGGAAAACATCTCCTTAGATCACATAAAAGGATTAATTAGTCGTAATGCGTTATTTTTTAACAAATCGCTACATAAATGCCGAGGGCAATTATGTAATGACTCCATCAAAACCTATTTGGAATTCGCGTATATTTGGGATATTATTAGTTGATGACCAGAAGTATCTTTTCCAGCATACAATATAAATTATTGATTATATTTTTACCAAATAGGGGTAAAATAAGACCATATCTGTGAGACGTTGTCTGCCGCAGGAAATTTTATTTTATTAGCAGAAGTATGCTGCACTATCTGCGAACATGATAGTCACTAACGAATTTAGCAGGGATTGTAGTGGACAAAGGAATAACACTTGGAACACACAGAAATAACTTAGGAAATATACATTGGCTCACACTTTATTGAGGTAGCTTTTTTATACGCGTAATGAAAGAAGCATTTTCTACTCATGGAAACTAAAGCAAACTGCACCCCATGTTGAAGCATTGACGTGACAGAATTACTGAATGTTTAATAAAAGCAAATTCGCACAAGGCTCCAACTGTTAAATTGTATTTGTAGGACACTCTGATACCTTTTTTGGATTCTTATTTGAATGGATCTGCCTCGAATTTACTTTTTTATTTCTGTATTTTAGAACGTTTGCACGAAATGTAGTCTTTGTGTGAGCGAAGTAAGCTCACCCTAGTTTGAAAAAACAGCACCGAAATATAATGAAAGTAAGTTACTCACCTGAGAATGGGTTCTTTCCCGTATGTATATCTCGCGGAGCAACGTCAACTCGTAGAATTCGTAAAGTCTGTTGGTAGTAATTATCTGAGAACGGTGAGTTGCTCAATTTATCTCACCGTAGAGATAAATCGAAACTTTCGGGGTTTTCCGAAGATAAGGTTAGTCTGAATTCCGCTTTTTCTGGATTAGATTAACGTGTAGGATATGTTAAATTTGTTCACCTGTTTT
The DNA here is from genome assembly GCA_963169105.1 of Ceriagrion tenellum. NCBI lineage: Eukaryota > Metazoa > Arthropoda > Insecta > Odonata > Coenagrionidae > Ceriagrion > Ceriagrion tenellum. Next base: position 102,400,212 of record OY720632.1, on the reverse strand, counting down.
TCAGGTAGCTAATGCGTGAGCCAAATATATTTTGATGACCTTGCCTTAGATAAGCTAAATGATCTCCATCCTTTGCATCGCCTTGGCATAGTGTTCATGCTATTGAGTTAGGCAGCTATACTTGTGAGCGTATGGCTACCAGTTAGTTTTCACGAGAAACGATGAGACCATTCTGAAGATAATATTTGATGCTTTTAAGGAAAATAACTGAAGTACTTCCTCCTCTGGCTTCATACTTAGTAAGGGGTTCTATAGTGGCCAATGTTCCGCATGGAATACTTCCCTACCGTCTTCAGGGCTCTTGATGTCTCGTCGTCGACTTTGAAGACGATGGGAAACTCTTCCATCGAAAGTTCAGCTGAAATGACGAACTGTGCTCTGCGTGGAGTCCGAGAAAGGTTCACTTGAGACCCTTTTATTTTCAAGGTAGTTGGAAAGAGATATCATTTCACCTGGAAATTGAATCAATGAATTTGGTTTTAATATACAGAAAAATATCTCACCCTAGTAAAGATACCAAAATGTCAGACCTCTACCGCATTACTTTTTGAAACATTCGCCGAAATATACGTCATTTTACATGAGAAATGGTACATATTTGTGCACACTAGACGGGTGTTAAGGAGAGAGAGAGAGAAAGTGAAAGTTATTGAGTAAAGGGGTCGTCGGGAGGACGGTGCTTAAATTTTCCTGCTCATTCTAAGTTATCAGAAAATACAATTCATTGATTCGGGTGGGTGCCCAGCTGCATAATTTATTTTGTTTGCTGCCATATAGTAAAGTTGATGTTAAAATATTAGTAATGCTAATATTTTGTGAAATATGCGTTCAGGAAATGTTAAAAATGATTCTTGAAATGTCGCGAAATCTATCCAGCACACCTCATGTACGGAATCCTTCAAGATGATTACTTGACATTTAGTGTTAATTATAAGACAATTTCTATTTAATTTTTTGGTGAATGGAAAGATTGGAAATAAAGTAGAATGCAAAATTTGATTAATACCTATTATCTATGTAATATACAAACGAGGACTCGTTGTCACTTAAAAATTACTTAATACTTGAAAAGATATTCGGTATTGTTATAAACTACGAATTCTCACTGGAAAACGGTATAGCTATAATACAGTTGAGTTTCCGTGACAACTGTGAAGATTAAACAGAAATCATGATTCCTGATCTACTTCATTGCATAAGAAATTTTTACTTGCAGTCTTAGCATTGGATTAAGGTTGGATGAGTACCTCAATTTCCTTTTCTGTTGGGACTATTTTTTTACGTTATTTCTGGGACCCGAAGTACCTCCTCATATCTTCCTTTGAGCGATTTAGTGACCGCATTCTCTTTTCGACTGTAAAGTAACGCAGTTTTTGTTTTGAAACGATTCTAATCCCAGTTGAGAGGCTTTTTATGACATCAAATTGGGTCATTTGTTATACGTAAGTGAACACTTGGAGCAGCTTATCTCCTTTATAATGCTCCAATACCCTCTGATGCCCATTTGCCACGAGCAGTCTTATGTCAGTGCCGTTCAGCTTGCATGCCTTAGTTTGCGTCCTGATTGATAACGATAATCATATGATATTTATTTTTGAAGTGTTGTTGCGCTCTGTATCTAAAATGCTTATTTTTTTCGCGCGAAGACTTTTCTTGATAAGTTAGATCAACTTTTCATGTCCTGTTAAACAACTGCTCTGTCGTTATCTACGCTTTTCGATAAAATAATTAGACGTGTGTTGGAGGACGGAGGTTAATTTGTAGCAGTACCTACATCAGATGACAGACAGTGCACTGAGAACTACGAGTCTAGGACATTTCGGTGGCAGCAGTTCCGCCACGTGGCCGTTTGGGCGCGAGCCGTTTTGGCGCCAGGACATTAGAGTGCTGCCGTAATGGTTCCGGGGACGTTTTGGCGCAAGAGGGGTTGTATATTTCGGACGACGCTGCGATGCTATGTATTCATGCATAGCTACTCGTTCGGTTTATGTTCGAATTTTTAAATTTTCGAATTAATTATTCGATATTTCTTTTCTATCATATCTTTTGACGTCCTAATGACTAGTGAAATTTACCTGGGCTCGTTCACCTGCTCACTTATTACCTATTACCTCACCTATTCACCTGCTCACTATTAAAGATAAACTTAAATTTAAAGTTGTATTTATATTGCTGAATTCCAATTACCATCTACATCTACATCGTCTACATCTACGTCATGCCCGGCAAGCCACCCAAAGGGTGTGTGGCAGGGGGTGCTTCCACACCAGGCAGGCATGCATGAATCTATCCTTTGAAGATGAGTTTGTATATTTATGGTTGAATATTTTTCAGCATACAATCGTGCTATCGGCTTCCATTGTAAGTGTAAACTTAATATTGGCACTAATATTACTGAAGTACAAGATAAAAAGGGGAACATAGCCTCTTGCAGCAACCATGATGTGACGTTGTAACGAGTACATAAAGTGCCACCATTAGGTCTCGTCCATTAATATTTCAATGAAATTACATATAATATTTTGTCCTCTCCATACTTACATACTCCACTGTTTGAACTTCCGGAGCGATCAGCAGTTGGTAACGTAAAGTGTATAAAGCTTCTTATAAACCAATATTTAGGTATCATATCAACTCGGTCATTATTTTCTCGTAGGACTGAAATTCTACGGAGTAGGGCCAATAAAGAGTCGCAACATATACCATATCAAAATCCATGGAAGTAAAGTATCAACAACTTCACCCAATTTGATTGCCAAATCAAAATGACCACCATGCATACGAGATCCCTTGATGTTTGGTATATGGGTTAACGGTTTCGATATTTTGTAAATTAGTTAACAGAAAGTATGTGACATTTCAGTTCTAGGGAAATATTTTGTATTATGTAATCATTTTTGAAATGCCAAAAAGGAAATGTTAGCATGATCTCAGGAAATTAATAGTAATGGATACCATTAACGGCATCCAGAGGGTGAAGTTACTTCCTTTAAGTGATACATCAGTGAATTTCACAATCTTAGGTGTAAAAACAATGTAGAAAGTGCTTATGAGAATAAAGTATTCCTGTACGAATAGGGACACTTCCTCTGTCATTGAAGCCACTAAAAATGTAATTGATAAATATATATACAAATTTTTCTTATAATTTTATAGGTAGCTTATGCCATTGTATCTGTTTTACACGGGATGGCATTTTATTTAGGTTTCGAGGGTTGCACATTATATTTATTTGCAACAAATTTTATTTTCACTCTAATACTTTGATGAGGATGCCTCTTGGCGAAATTTCGGGATAGCTACCTTCAGGGTGTATGGTACGGGCTGATTCCACCCAAGGCACGCAATGTGGCATGCTTCCAGCTGAAGATCCAAGCCCGCACGCTATCCCCACCGCCAGGCCAGGACCAAAAGTCAGTATGGATAACAATGAAAGCCCAATCATATCTCCTCATGCATTGGGAAATCATAATGTCTTTTTATGTATTTAAGCAAAACTTTGCTAAACACCTTATAATAATGAATTTAGTTATAATGAGAATAATCGGTAACTATTTGTCCACTGTAGTTAATTACGTAGCTTTATATAATGAAATATTGAAGCCACCGTAAAGGTGGAATTAATTTTACTGTATGAAGCTAGACTTGGTAGAAGTTTGCCATATTCATGCTGAGTAAAAAACACTTGGTAATCTTCCTGCTATTTATTCAGTGGCACGACACGTTTCACCGCACTGTGGTATAACTTGAAACAATAGACGGCGTTTCATTATTGAAAATTTACGTAAACAATTTCTATCATTGTTATCCATTATTATTTCATCTTGAAATAAGAGTTTTCTGAAATCCTTCGCAGTCTGAAAGATACTTGAAGTCGGATAAATTGGCAATATTTATTAACATCAAACATGGTTCATTCTCATTTATTGCGTCGAATATTTTCGAAGCTGCTGTTAGCTTAAGGGTGCTTGATCATTTATTTCTTATATCCGTGGAACGAAGTGCTACTGGTAAGTTATAAGGACTTTGTCAATGTAAGTGGCTCAGAGCGTTGTTGAGTGGGATGGCCGTAAATTAACACATACCATATCTATGAGAGAGTCTTCACAAGGAATCGACCAAATAACGAGAGCGCAAAGCTTGGTCGTATAATGAATACGTGAATGAACTTTTCAAGATCAAGGTGTAAAAAATGAGGAAAGCGATCCCTGCTGAGCAACGGGGAAAATATCATCCTCCCTCCGCCCAGGTAGCCATGGGAAAGCTGAAAAAAAACTGTGGGTCTTGCGAGTAGTGAGAAAAGCTGGAAGTCTTTTCCTCGTTCTTGACGGAATAGACATGGCTGATTTCCATTGAGAAGATCTTTCGGTAAATTAGAGAGAATGACCTAAATCCAACACAGTGAGGAGCCACTAGTGAATGCATCTACGCAAGGTCCTTATACCCAGATCATGACACGATCCCAAAATGCACTCTGATTTCTCCATTTTGTGTCAGGCTCGACTTTCCGTTGCACTGCCTTTCTTCATTGAGTAACCAAAAGTGTATAGCCTTGTTTAATGTAACAAATTAACGTTTAACATGAAGCTGATTTTAAACTTAAAATTATTAAGAGTAAGGAAACTGTACGAGGTATGTTTTCATCTAAATTAAGGATAAAATAGATCCGGCCAAAAAACGAGGACCATCTTTCACCTCGTAATTTGGGATAACCCTCCTCGGTGTATTTGGCACACAACCATTATCTCTGCATGTCAATAAATCGCTAACATTGTGCGAAGGGTTAGCTTTTGGGTGTAGAATCCTTCGCACCTGTGTCCATGCTATCTTGTCCCGTATAACTTCCGAGAGCAATAAAAATTGCTCAATGGAATAATTTTGAGCCTGACGAACGTACTTTCCCGCATTTTAAAAATTTTAAAAATGAGGAAATAAATAGAGTACACAAGTTACAGAGTGACTGGGTTGTCATGAATGTGGCCCAGAAAATCCGCTAATTTTGGAAACAGGTGAACAAAACATCCACATATTACCCTGCAAATCGCCTAAAATTCGCCTCTTTGCAGTCGATAAAGTATTGTACGGGAATACTAGTAACAAGACTGACAAAACTGAGTTGAAAATAGACCAACAGACTATTAACGAATGGTTCAATACTCGGCCACTGCAATTAAATTTAATAAAGTGCATCGGTATGATTTTTTGAAAAAAGAATACCTCGCTCAACGAAACGAAAAGAAACAATCAAATCTTATCATCAATTGTGGAGTCAGAAAAATGTTAGATATCACCATTAATCAGAAAAAGTCTTGGGGAAGCATATATGAGAAGTTTGGGAATAGACGAATCGTAAATTAATAATCATTAAAAGAATTCTAGGAAAATATGACGAAAAAGTTAAGAAGTTTTGATATTTTCCTCTCGTGAGACATCATTTTGTGTGCGACTCAAGCATATGAGACCCATATGAAGTAGACTTGGTTTCAGATATAGGTCGAGTACAGCGGAGAGATGCGTTACTGAATTGTTGAAGTAATGAGATAATGAGCACAGACATAAAATTAAGGAAATATACTGCAGGACAGATAAATTTTAGATGTATTTTTTTCCACGTACAAAAAGGGATCATAATAGTTTGGATAAGTCAGTTCTGTGGAACTCCGACTCACACTTGTTAGGCTTTGCACTCGGGCTTAACAACTTAACATCAACATTGACAAACTAACCCCGCTTGAAATATCCGAATGGATGGCGTCATCAGAAAATATATTGGTTTGGGTACGTAAATGACTGTCTAATTTTTAATCGATGGTTTGAAAGAGATTTCCATCCCAGTTTTTGTAAAGATCAGTAGCAATAGCGAGATCATGTTTATGACAAATACCCCTAGAATGCCCTAAGGAGTCTTCATGACAACTTCTGATTTTTAAGTTTTCTCACAACCCCGTTCTTCATTGCAGGAAAACAAAATTTGTGAATTTATTTCTTTCATCTTGTACTTCAAGCAAACGCAAACACTTTTGGCCTTAATTTAAATATATATTTCACTGTAAAAATATATCATAAATCCCCGGGTTAGTCTTTTTACTACCTCTACTCTTGATTGTTTGCTCTATATATTTATGAGCGTGCTTTTAAAGGTTTTATACTTATATTTTTTAGATTTACTGCTGGAATAATATTTACTACTTTGTTTTAAACATACGGTAATAAATCTCTGGTTTTATTTGACCTTTATTGTCATGTGAATACTTGATATTTGTCAACAACAAGAAATTTATAATAGAGTTTCCAGTATAGCATATGAAAATAATCATAAAAGCGTAAGTCAAACAAGTAGGTATGAACGAAAGCATAGCATCGCAGCAACGTCCGAAATGTTCTACCGTTCTCACACCGAATCGTCCCCACGCCCAATTGGCAGCGCCCAAACGTCCTAGCGCCAAAAAGCCCCGATTACACCGACCGCCCAAGTGCCCCATATTCCCCATTCCCTAGAATTGTTGAAATGAAGGGTTTGTGGCGCTATCTGAACTAAATATTTGTCATTTTCAGAGAGGTCTAATGTGGGAAATACTTCTCTTTCATCAAATTATATTTTATTATTCAGGTAGAACTAATATTGTTCCATAGGCGATGAAGCTGTGAGGTTATAACAGCAATAATTTATCTTCTAATTCTTCAGTGGTGTCGGTTTTGCGAAGAATTTTCGTAAGCTAAGTGGATCGATCTGTTCCAGTCCAGGCACTAAATTTAATATGACATTAAGATGTACTGTGCGTGTTTGGGCAAGCAATATGTCAGAGTCCGAATAACTATGACGGCTTTGGATGTGCTTAGGCTCTCTATCATTTGAAGTTGTATCCTCATACCTATTGCGTAATGGCTGCACCCATATGCCCTGTGGTGTGATTATGTTTGGTTTTTTAAGATTTCACAGTGGGAGTGGATGAGTGGATGAGTGGAAGAGTAGATGGTGATGCCTTTACGTTTTGGGTTGGGCGGTTGGCAATATGTAGTGTACGGCGGGGTAGCCAGTGTTGTGTATCATTAGATTGCCATTGTTTAATGGCATTGGGTTTCATGGCCTACTGACACTGGACTCGTGAGCTTGCATACATTAGGCCCACATCTCCTTTGCTTGTCCATATTAGCCGTTCCCTGGTTCTTGTTACAACCCCAAAATTCAGCCGGTGCAGCAATTATGAATTCCCAGCAACAGCCAATATTATTTGGCTACTTGGGTAGTGAGCAGGAAAGTGAAAATATTATATGAATAGGGTAGATATGGCCGGGAATGTCGAGATTTATACTAATGAGCTGGTAGAATACCAAATCATGAAAGGAGAATGCTTAATATTTTACACTGAGTGGCATGAAGTTCTTGGTCCAGTATCAGAAGGTTAAGTCATCCCCTCCAAGTCATGGAGATGATTTTCATATGAGATAAATAACTTGAAAACGTTTTGGAGAACATTTATTAAACATACAATTTGAATTAACAGATTCGTTATTTATATTTTACAAGATTAAAGAATTCTTAGAGACAGCTTTTTTCCTGTGGAATTGTACATAGGTAGGAATAGTAAGGTTTTTGTGTGCTAGTCTAAAAAAAATTGTTGATTTATATAGATTCCAAGGCATTGAGTACAAAGCTAGCCTGGAGAATTACTTAAGTTATTGTTAATCTCTCTAAATCTTGGAGATGTTTAATTTGAGTCAAATGACGCGCCTATTTTGGGAAAACATTCATTTAAAAAAATCAATTTGGAATTACAGACCCCTTATTTATTCTGCGTTTCATTATGAAATGCTAAGAGAGAGCTTTTTTAGTGAGGCATGTTACTCATCTGGGTGTCATAAAATTTTAAGAATATTGATTTTTAATTAAATTGGTAGCTTAAAATAGTTGCCAAAGCAATGAGTACCAGGCTAGCCTGGTGAATACCTGAAGATCCAGTGGGGGCGTTTTTCTTCAGCCATTTCCCTACAGTTTTTTCATTAACTAGCAGCCAATTCAGATTGTTATTTATGTACTTTTTAGATTTTTCGATACTGGATTCATCGATACTGTTCTGGCTCATTCCTAAAAAGCTGAGCATCTGCGAAATAAAATAGTAATTCATTAGAATGTGAATAGAAGAGTGTCTGGCAGTGGCATTAGGCTATGTTATTACCTTAAGAGGGATATATTTACATAAATATAGAGTCAGTGGAGTCCCTCGATGTTGAGATGTGGATGACATCAAGATATTGAGATGTGTTTTTGCCCTCAAGAAATTAAAAATATTTACCTGCTTTTTAATGGCTCTTTATATACATGTGATTTTACTACTCCAGGTCGACCGCGAGCCTGAACGATTTTAGTATTATTTTTTTCGAATGTCTCGGTTAGGGGTTAGGAGGCAGGACTGAAATTTGTGGAGGTGAGGAAAGAGATAGTCATGTAATTTTCCAAGAGCCAATCAGGATTCAGTAGGCGTGGCGTGGAGACTCTAAAAGTCAGTTGCTCTCAGACCTCCGTTGTGTGAACTTCGCGATTCTGCTTGATGTGTTGTCAAACCTCATAACCATAGGACCTCTCTAATTATAGGGACATACGGTTTTCTCCACAGAGATAGCCTTGAAGCTCTCTTCTGCGGGGAAAATTTAAGCCAAATTGACGATCGCTTTTGCGAATTTTTCCATGTTGTGACTATGAAAACATTGAGTGATCCTATGCAAAATCATTGAAATCAGTTGTGGATATATTGAGTTCACCGAGGATTTCAGCGAATAAAACGTGCCTTTGGCTGCCTCCAAAATCAACACAAGTGCCGTGGTCCCGTGTTTTATATCGTACATTTTGGAAATAAGGCGAGTGTCGCGAGCGGCGAACTGTGCGTGAAAAATGACACCGTTTTCTACATTTGGCCACCAAAACAATAAATAGGACATCTAAACAACCACTGATATTATTATTGAAACTAACATTATTGTATTTCTCAATGTTTCTAGGTGTGGAAGGTATTTATCCTGTGCATCATTCGACTGCGTTCGATTTTGTGTATAATTTTAGCTTTGGCCTTGTAGGGATGAGCCTCATGAAGGATTGAACGCCTATTTTCAGTTGAGAGTTCGTTAAAATTAATTACTATTGGTGCATTTTAATGGCTTTTTATAGTTAGAAAAGGCGTGCTAATAAAAAACGTTGCCCATATGCCGTGGAGTTCTTTTTGCAGTGAGTAGACTATCTGTTTTGGGCAGCTTTTGCATTTCATTATTACATTTATCATCTGTAGTCCACAGATCTGAGCAGTTATTTGTAATGAAATATGATCCACTGTGATGACCAACTAGTTGCTATCCGTTTCCTTGGCTTCTTTTCGTCAGACCATGCTCACAATTTGTATTGGAGAGATGAAATTGTACGAATTTGTGATATCCATTATTACGTACTTATTTTTATATTATTAACTGAGGGCTATTGAAGAAAAAGAAAAAAACATTTGCTCCCAGCAAATTCTATGACAACGATTGAAACTACTTGGAATGCGTAATGGACACGATCACTGGGTATTCCGTTTTATTTGACACCGTAGCAGACGATATTTAAGGCATTCCAGACTTACGTCATTATGTCCATTTGTGATAAACGGAGACAAATGTAAGCTTTGGGACTGTCATTTATACCCACTAGTATCCCCAACGACACTTGAATGTGGTATTCCTGTGAAATGGAAGGTTTTCTGTAAGTATTAGGTTTCCAATGGCATCGAAGCAGACGATGCTGTAGACATGTTATTTTCTCAATTTCTACGAGCTGTCGTCAATTGAAGAATCAAAGCAAGCACTATTTTATGGTACAAAGGTTATTATCAATATATAAATACATTTCGTTTTACGATACGTTTTATGTTAGCTCCTGGGTCCCGTTTTTGATTAAAATTTCACTGCTAAAATACGCGGAGTTAAAGGGAAGAAGGCAACGTTTTCATTGTCGGAACATGGCTAAATGCGCAAGGCTGGTGGCTTCATACTTCTCGCGTAAGGTTACCCCTGTGGTTTCCTCAGTTGAGGGATAATAATCGTGGCAACGTCGAGCTTGGACCCCCTCCTTTCTGAGGAAGTTCCCTCTTCCTCCCCCGGCAGCGGAGGACTGCGAACAGTTCCCGACTCGCACGTAAGGCGCCCGCCCACACTAATTTTAGATTTGCTCCTACCCCAAAAGACATATGAAGAAATAATTGTGATGGCCTCCCACTTTGAACTGTTAAAGTAGATTTCTGACAACGTTTTTCACTCTCCGGATCAGAAGTGAAAATTCCGGGATCGGCCTTAGCCTACTTGTAGATGAATATACGAGGGGTGATCACAAAGTTCCAAAACTATTTGAATTGCACACTAACGAAGCGTTGTGGAGCAATACGATTGGCAACACTGGTTTCCGTGATTTTTCTGAATATAGCTGCTTTTATTGACCATCTATAACCTATTTTTATTAGAATTTTCTCGTAAAAAAGTTTTTCGTGTTTGACGAATTTATAATGAATTCTAAAGAAGAGAAACGCGATTGTGTTATTTTTTGAATTGCGTAAAATATTTACAGAAACTTTTCAGATGTTGCAAAAGGCTTTTGGGATTGCATGTCTGGGTAGATCACGGAGTCACGAGTGGTACAAGAAAGTTTAAAGAGTCTACATCGTTAGAAGACAACCCTCGTCCAGGATGCCCATCAACATCAACTGACGACGATCATGTTGCCTGAGTGGCAGCAGAATTTTTCCTGAGATTGTTGACCGAGGATCAAAAACAACACAGAGTTCATGTTTCTGAGAAACTTCTTAGAATGGAAAATGACGTTGAAAACTTTATAAATCATATCGTTACTGGGGATGAGATGTGGGTTTATGAGTATAATGTCGAAACAAAGGTTCAATCATCACAGAGGAAGACAAAATCTTCTTGGGCCCCCAAAAAAGCTCGTCAAGTCAAATGAAATGCGAAGGTAGCTCACTATTTTCTTCAACTATGAGGGTTTTATCAACTACGAGTTAATTTCCTAAAGATTAGAAAATTAATCGTTTTTGTTTCCGTCAAACCCTGAGGAATTTGCGCGAGGCTGTGAGGAGGAAGAGACCTGAGCTCCGGCGAAGTGTGAGTGGGTGCTGTATCATGACAACGCGCCTGTTGATTCCTCGCTCATTCGCGATTATTGTGCAAGAACCGCCATGACCGTCATCTCCCAACCCCGGTACTCACCAGACCTGGCCCTTGCAAACGTTTTGCCAATTTTCTAAACTCAAAAGATCATTGAAAGGACGGAAATTCGACTCAATTGACGAAATAAAAGAAAAATCACTGATTGAGCTGAACAACATAAAAAAGATGAGTCCACAACATAGTTACAGCAGTGGAAACGCCGTTGGGTAAAATGTAAGACTTTCAGAGGAGAGTATTTTCCAAGGGGCAATGTTCAATGGATTCTATATGTATTTGTAATAAATAAAAAAAAAGTTTTGGAACTTTTTGATCACCCCTTGTACCTCATGGGTTTCGATTGTGCGGCCCATTTACGTCCAGGTAAGTGAATTATTTTCGAAATCCATTTGGCTCTACCAGTGTCATTTGAACGTAGGTCCTTGAATTCCATTGATAATTCTTCACCATTCCTACTTCAACTACGACCTTTAGCTCTGTTCTGGACATCGTTAAGATAAGTTAACTTTCCATGTGCCAAAGACAAGTGAGCCAAAATAACTATTGTGGATGTTGTATTTTCACGGTTTTCCTCGGTAAAATCATCGCTTTAGAGTAATTATTTTTGTTTGAATATCACTAGGTAGCATCATAATTAGACTGCACGAGGTGATAAATACGTTAAGTATCTCAATATTCTCTCTTAATGAGGTTAATCTTAAGGTCTCTCTCTTAATGAGGTTAAAAGTATCAGTACTGGGCCTTTGGGATGGGGAGTCTTTGAGAATGTCACATAGGCCACCCGTGATGGGAATACAAGAAACGAAGTCAAGCCCAGGATTTAGAATATTGCATTCAGCTCGTTTTCTCCCTAAACCGAAACAATAATAACTTTTAAGCGGGACCTTTTTCTGAAAATTGGGACACCATTGCAGATGACTACATAAGTCCCACGACCTCTCGAGTGAGATAGCCGAGATATCCTGGTAAATCTGGAGAACATTGGACTGATTAAAGCTTTCGCGGCTCATGTTAATTAATGTAATAATTGTTTCGGGTGTATGCCGCGTATGAAATCAGGTTTTGGCCCGACGTTTCGTGACCCACTGCTGGTCACTTATTCATGGGAATTGATTTCCTATTGCTGCTTGTCTTTTTATATTAAGTGGAAGAGGTGGAAGGGGGATGGAGGTTAGGACAGGGGGAGGAAGGCGGAAGTGGAGAATTTTGATGGATGATTGGGTTCCAAGTGTTGCTTATTTTTAAGCCACCATCTCTATTGAAATTCTGCATATTTTTTCTAGTCTCGATGGCCTCCCGGATGCGTCGTGGCTTAAATCTTTCCACTTTAGCGATGACTTTGGATTTTTCAAAATCGATCGCGTATCCCAAGGATTCGTGTTCAGCAACTGCAGACTTGGTTGTTTGCCTCAGTCAAATGTGTGTTCTTCCAGTCTTGTTTTGACTGAGCGTCCGGTCTCGCCGATGTATTTTCTGGCACATGTTCCGCAGGGAATTTCGTAAACCCCTTCGACTTGCAGCAGTGTCCTGTCCTTCACATTTCCAATTAGGTGTTTTACTTGAGCATGTGGTTTAGAGATTGCTTTGAACTCATATTTTCGAAGGACATTGCTTATCTTGTCGGTGGTGCCTTTAATATAGAGGAGGAATGCTTTCTTAAGGCTGTTGACGTCCATGGCTTCGGATGGGATCCCGTCGTCCTTGTTCCTTATGTTCTTTTTAAAATTTCGGGAGATAGCTCCGTTGTCGTACCCGTTAAGGCAAAGAATGGCTTTCAATTGTTCTTTCTCTGCAGGGAAATTCTTGGTGTCGCTCAGCCAAATAGATCGCACAATCAAAGTGTTCATGACTGTTTATCTGGGCAGGGTGGTGATGAGAGATACCGGTTCGTCGACGTAGGCTTTCTATAAACGGCGTGTCCCAAGGTTCCATTGTCATTTTTCTCTACTAGAACGTCGAGAAATGAAAGCTTCTCGTCTGTATCTACTTCCATGGTAAATTTTATGTGGCTGTTTATGCTATTCAAGTAACTCTTAAAATAATTGAAGAAACGTATGATAAGAACATCGATATCTTGACGGAAATCTGCCTGAACAGCACCTATTTCCGATGGAGAAATCATTTTTACGAGCAAACTTCAGGGGCAGCAGTGGGAACTCCTATCTCACCAGCAGTGGCCAATATCTACATGGAGAATCTAGAGTCAACGACACTTCAAAATGCACAGTACAAACCCAAGATTTGCCTACGGTATATCGACGACACTTTTATTATTTGGACGCATGGTTGCCAGAAGTTAGAAGAATTTTATCATTACTTGAATGGCATGGCCTTTATGTTACAGGTATATAATAGGTCTGTAATAGGACATCCAAGTGTTTTGTATTTGCAACGTCTAATTTTAGGTTGCTAACAATGTCTGGCAAATTACTAGGTATAAAATGAAAAAAATGATAAATTTCACGTCAATATATCACAGATCGATTGGATTATATTGTTACTGTGTTCTTAAACTTCTGCATTTGGCTGGTGGTTACCCTAAATCTTCAAATGCTCCTTCTTTAGGTTCCCTTCTATCGGCTGCTATTGATTTAAAATCAAGTGAAATGCAATATGTCCACATTGAAGAGCACCACTGTTATTGCTCTATCTGGCAGCCGATGCAGATTACGATCATTACTTAGGAATGATTAGATAGTATGTTAGCTCCAAAATTCCTTTTGAAAGTAAGAGGTAAAAGATGTGGAACTAAAAGCAATCAACAGGTTGAAAAGGAGGGAATACCAGAGGCTTGTTATAAAAAGCATAAGCGACAAAAAGTAACTGGGAACAATTGAGGAAAGATTGGAGACTATTAAAACTAGTGAAATGGGCGGAAAAATCAATACGATCAGTGTAAAGGAGGGGGGTGAGGCAGCAGTAGGCTATGGAAGAAATGATTATGAAAACGAATGAGAGGAGTGAAATAGACGCGAAAAACCGACATAGGTAGAGGAATTACAAGGATGGAGAAGACACTAAGTTATCTATCTAAAATCTACTAACCGAAATGACATCCATACTGTTTTACCTTCCTCTCTTCTTACTTTCCTACAGATAGCATGACGGAAAGAACGAAAGAGCGGACGTGAAGCAAGAATGTCAACCATCTGTTTGAAATTTAAGGGAAGCAAGGCCGGCTTCATAGGTCGGCGGCGGCGGGGATCACGATGGATTTCGCCGCGGACGGTGGCGGTGGACCCTTCATAGGTCGGCGGCGAGAAAGCTAATGAAAGGTGGTAGGCGTAAAATAACATTGACACTGCAGTATTCACATGTCATCGGAAAAAGCAGCATCTTTTTACTCTTGAGTTTGATTCGTGAGATTTAATGAATGAATTGGTTAAATATTAGTTAGTAATTATTTCTTAATGCTTATTTGTCTCAATTGTCTTAATGCTTATTTGATGGCAGTATTTCACTATAATCATATTCGCCAAGCTAACGTGCAACGCCTCAATCTGAATCACATTATTATTGAAATAAGTCGAGAAAAAGCCTTGCCACTCAATTCAAGAATTATATTGTGAATTGATCCTTACATTTGAGCGAGAGAAATAATTCGGTCGTTGTTTAACTCGTTAGGCAATGTCAAATCAGCATTTATGCGTGATCAGCTCCACTGTCCGAACATGCAATAAACAATAGCCACAACCTGAAAATTTTCTCCCCGTGCTTGAAGTATCAAGAATGGATAACTAATATTTTGCCTTAATATTTGTCAATTGGCTGATTTAACCAACTCTCTAGTTAACCAGTAGTAAAGTAGATAAATGATGCTATAAAACCTTAAAGAAGACTGTTTTCGTTGGATACCAGACCATATTTTCTAAAGCCATTATAAATTAAAAGTCGTAACATCTTAAATATATTGTAAACATTATACGCATTGCTTATAGGATCTTTTACTGAAACAGAAGGGCTCGCTAATCATCCAAAGAGGATTCATTTTTGAAAGGCAGTGGGTTTTCTCGCTACTCGGCCAGCTTCCGCCGCCACAGAATTCAGTCCAGATTCAGTCAGTGTGAATGCGGCCCCCGCTAGCTATCATAGCACAGCTCATCGGTCTGACGTCATTTCTACCGATGTGTCCTCAATGGCTGAGTACCTCTACTTCCGCCGCCGCCGACCTATGAAGCCGGCCTAACGCATGAAACATATGTTTGCTACTTAGTGCTATATGTTCTACTCTATTTTACCCTAGTTTTCACCGGGAATGTGGATCATTATCAAATTTAACAAATAATCAATTTATTTGCAGATAATGCACGTGAAAGAAGTAAAAGCATGCTGATTTGTAGTAAATTATTGATGGAAAATATCATAAAATCGCAAAATTAGCGCGTTAGTTCTAAAGCACTATAGTAAAATGAGGATCAGTGAAATTTGCGAACTGGCTTCAGCTTCTAGCACTGGCCAGCATAGCATGTGCCCTCTCCATATATTTCAATAGTGAAGATAAACCCTTAGCCCTAGATGTAGAGGATGGGAAATCAATGGAAAAGGATAGTTTCGAATCGGAGTCGATTGGTTACAATATGAAGAAGACATTGCGAGAGATGAAGAATTGACACGTGAGGAAAGCCGGATGTGAGAATAAAAGGAGGCCAGTTGATGAAGTCGATTAGATTCGAGGACAACCATATGTTGATTTATCGATCTTGGAAGGGATTGAAAACGCTGGTAGATGTACCAGAAAAGTAATACGGGGTGTCCGGAATGAAAATAATATGAAAACAAAGTTAATGATTCACTGAAGCAGAGAGAGCAAAGGCAGTTCTTAGAAATATGAGAGTATAAACTTAGTAGAGCATTTTAATCGCGAATCGCGTTTGCGAAGGAAGCATCACAATAGGAGGGGAACTGATGACTGGTAACTTGGATAAGGATATAAAAAAGAGAAGGACGAAGACCTTAAGATAGTAAGTAACTTTAAAGAGGGCAGAAGCGTGGACGAATAGAAATGTCGATGAGAATGGACTTTTGGATTTCCAGCTGTGGGTGTGGAGGAGGATGTAGGAGGCGCGATGAGTAGAAAAGAATACGAATGAGAAAGTGCTTGGTGTAGTGTGCGAGGGAAGGAAGCTTTTGAATGACATCGGGGTGGGTGGGGTGCCTGAAGATACTATAAAAAGCGAATGCGGTCGTAATGAATATTATTAGAGTGGAAATTGCTCATTTTTACATGGTGCAGTTATGATCCGCGTCTACTCTATCAGGCCTAAAATCACAAATTATGTACTTAAATACTGATAAATTAGTAGATATTGAGGTCCTTGGAACAGAGGAAGCCTTCCATTCATTGATTATTTTCCAGGATTGTCACTGGAACTAATAATATAAACTTAGTCTAAAGATAACTATTCAATAAGGATAAAACAGAAAATGATGCAATTTAATATCTATCTTTCACGGATTCCGCTGTCAATGGTAACACCAAAATAAGTGTCGATTTTTCGTCTCCTCGAATAAAAAAACTGTGGCATAGAGCAGGAGAGGGCTCCTTCTGTTCGTACGTTTGGTACTCGGCGAGGTCCTCATTGAAATTAGGTGAGGAGAATTTCAATAGAAAAATCTGATCAGGGAAAGTGATGCTTTTGAATATGTATGCATTGTATTTTACTTTAAATCATTTTCAGACGAAAGAGGGGAACGAAACTGAGGAGCAGATGAAGATTTACGGTAACCACTGGCAGAATGCAGATGTTTACGAAAAAAATAACAATACCATCCATTTAATCTTTGAATTAAGGACCTGCATTATACCATTTTTAAATTATTTTATGCCTGGCAATTTTCCAGATATTGTTAGTCACCTAAAGACAGTCCTCGAAAATACTAAGATACCAGGGTGCCCAACAATTGTTTCATATGGGTAATGTAACTGTAATTTTTCAATATTAGTTTGCAAAACAATTCTACTCCAGGAAACTTACATAGCTCCTGAGAGTCGTATAGTCATATATATTATCTTTTCCACCTCCAATTTCCAACTCACAGGCGCGCATCACATCCTAAGTGAAGCGAAAAATAAAACGGTCACGCTAGCTTCATTTTTGCACTAGTTACAGCCGTTTCAGGTTATTTCCAGGAATTTTTTCCAAGCGTTGCTGGAACAAAAATTATGATTGTGAATTTTAAAGCAACGCTGTGCGTACTGCTAGTCATGAAAGGTCCTACAAAATGACAATATACATTCAGCACCAATGTGAAGAACTTAACCACACGCTCCTGGAAATTTCAGGTTTACCTTGAAATCGCTTCCAGAACGTGAGGGGCTAAATTAACAATGGTATTTCACATCCAAAGTGGATTACAATGAAAAAGAAAACCATTGATTTTGGTCTTCTTGTAAGGATTTTAGAACCATTCCAGGCGTCCAATTTTCTCCAGGTTTTCGAGAATATGTCGGCTATCCCACAAGGGAAATGGTGAGAATTTATTTTTAGCCATATGCAATGGAACCCGAAAACGTTCCCGCCGTCCCATTCCAAAACACGGTCCCGCATAGAACGTATAAGTTTTCGGGTCCGAACCTAAATGCACTGGAGTGTACGACCTAAACCCACCGCTTGAGTCACCTTAGAGAAAAAAATTAGCGATATTTCTTTAATAACTCCATGGGACGATATTTAATTTTGTTAGATTCAAGCGTCACGATGATTTGCTTTTCAAACGGACGTATTCTTTGGGAGTGATTTCCAAATGATATTTAGAGTGGGGTTTTGTGATTAACATTTTCAGTTTGGGAGAAGTTTTATAACAGTTACTTCAGCTGATGGCTTATCGAAAGGGAAGTTTTCATTAGGATGAATTTGAAGGCTCACCTTAAACGCATCTTTTGAGGAAGATACCCTTTTGGATATTCCCAAAACGATTCCGGTTGCAGTGTCGGCTCCGCACCTGAAAGAGTCGATCGCTACTTTAGTCTTCCACGTAAAAAAATCACCCATGGTAAAATGAACCTTCGATTATTTAAACCTTTTTTTCAGAATATAAAGAACTTATTTTTTAGTACAAGACGGTGTATATCAGCAAATAATCCTGTCAATTACTTCGTGAATTCATACATAATGCTAAGTGCTCTGAGACGTAATGAATATAGTACCCCTGCATTTGATGGGCGCTTAAAAATGTTCTAATTGGCGCTGGAAAACGCCATGACAAAATTATGTTCTAGCTGCTTACCTTTAGTAGAGCAGACAATAGCATAGTTATTGATGTATCCTTTAATGGCTCGTGGCCATTGAAAAAGCATAATCTAATTGAAACTTGGATGCAATGATATGTACTTTTAAATTTCCTCCTTAATATAAAAAATATGAATCCTGTGAAAAGGTTGGAGGCAAAGCTGGAGAGTAACCATGACTAGTGTCGTGGCTATGCGGAGAATTAATATCTTACTTACGTGTTTACTATATCGCTGTATCTTGATGTCACAAAATTTATAGCCACCGGCAAACCTTCCAATCTGTTGTACACATTTTTGAATACTGTCGCGCGATCCTGAAGTCGTATTTTTGAATCCACTTTCACTGTTTCCTCCAAATATCTGCAAAAATGAGAGTAATATTCAATAAAACGCGAATATTTGGTGGAAGTCACATCTTCAATGGTCATTCCAGCGGCTGAAAGAGCTGAGCAAAAGTTCATTCACATTTCGTTCCTGCTGTAGTTTTTTTGAATCAGTTGCTTTTGGACAGCGTTGCAAAGTTGGAAGAAACCAATTTTGTGGCTCAATTGACAATATTAAAAAGTTGAACGTGGCAGACATATATTTAAAGAAGATTTCTATGTACGTATTCTGAATTATGTAAAATACTTAGTACTTTTTTATGTAACAAACTGTTATTTCAGTAAGCGCGGGAAATCACAAGACAATGTATAGACATTACTAAACGTACCCATTGATTATATCATTGTTTGTACTGCAAGCGAGAGCTTCCATAATTCGTGCTCTCTCTGAAGCAATGGTTGTGTTATCGTACGCCTTCCACAGGAAATCCCATGCATCCTTGCCTCCTGCGAGAACTCCATAACAGTACACGGCGCTTCTCAGGTTCGCTGGTATCCTGAAAAATAAACGTTAAATATAGCCAATGCGTACCTGTGG
This sequence comes from Ceriagrion tenellum, assembly GCA_963169105.1. Classification (NCBI taxonomy): domain Eukaryota; kingdom Metazoa; phylum Arthropoda; class Insecta; order Odonata; family Coenagrionidae; genus Ceriagrion; species Ceriagrion tenellum. The sequence continues at coordinate 102,380,861 of OY720632.1, read as the reverse complement.
CATTATATACATTCTTTTTATTTTGTAGTAAATTATCAGAATTATCTATAGACTGATAGTACCCGAGTTGTAATATAAAGTAACATTTCGGGGATTAAGTGTTTGAAATATTCCGCAATGGAGGTAAAGCACACTGTATTACTATTTTCCATGTACTAAGTGAACACTTTCACTTAAAAATACGTTAGTACATCGGAGCGTTATAAAATTACCAATGTTTTTGGAAACCTGCAGCATCTGTGTTTTACCTCCATTAGAGGCAGAATTACTCCTAAATGGAAGTTCAGCCAAGTGGAAAGTGAAGTGACGGCCAAAGATGTATTCGTTTTGTAACTCCTCATACGTATGATTCCTACGTACTTACCATCATTCCTACGTACCTACCATCATACCATAAGCGGCGCACCGCACCTTACAGTTGTTGCTGTTTTAATCTTGAGTTGACTTATAGCCCATGATCGTGATTAATGTAAATGATATCCCATCTTAGAAATAACAAACCAGAAAATGATTTCACCTTGTAGTACTCCACTAGGTTTTTGTCATCCGCTCAATACTTACGTATTCTCTTTGGTCGTATTCCACTGATGGAATTGCGAGACGGCCTCCTTGACACAATCACCAACGTCGTACTTGCATGCTCTGGGCAGCATCATGGAACGGCTTAAACGGGTCACGTGCACATCGCTGGATGATTCATTGAATGTCAACATTTTATATTGTGCTTTTAGTAGAAGATTCATGTATACCTGTGAAAATAGTAGAATATCAGTCCTATGCCTAGGTAGGTAGAGATTAAGGTACGAATCCTTGTCAATGCAAATAATTTTTGCAATGGGAAGTTCTTTTTTATTTGGTCTTTGCAACTTTGCGCATCGTTTCATTTGTGCCATTTTCCTGATATTGTATTTGTTTCTCAACACCATGTGTTAGAGTCCGAAAGAAAATGAATTCCCTATTGTTGTTCACTAATTGTGATACAAAATGATACATTATGGTACATTTTGAGATTATACCCACAAAATATCGTACCTGGAAGTTAACATAATAACCAGTGCTCGACAGCAGCATGTCAAGGAAATCAATCAAGTTGTAGGCTGTGTACCATGGGATGAAATCGGTTTCTTGGGCCAAATATTTGCTGAGGTCGAGCGCTAAAGTGTAGTTGATGTAGCCACCTCTGGCCAAGCTGAGAGCGTCATCAAGGAGCTGACCTCTGTTGACTGGGTGTATCTTGGTGTAATTTTTGCTAGTCAAACAAGCAATTATAAGTCTCCAGTTTTGCTCGTCGTAATTCACTCTGTAGTATCCTATAACAAACCAAAGAAATTGATGTAAATCTGATGCGTCCAGTGCGTTTATTTTATTTGAAATTATTGCATTAAAGTAGAAAAAAGGAATATTGAACAAGGCCGTAAACTTAAAAGGGCTCGGGAAGTAAGGAAGGCAGGCTAAAATATAAAGTGCAAAACATTGGAAAGACAATTGTACGTCGATGAGGGGTTAAATGAAAAGCGGAATCTTTAAAAATCCAAGCATAAAAACGCCCGCGCACAATCAATCACTCTCCCGTAAATCCCTCTAATTCAAGGAAGATATGTAGAGCTGGAAAATATGCACACTTACTTATTCGGGTAAGTCACAAAAGTGATCCTCGTGGTTCTGTTTCTCGGGTAAAAGTAAGACTTTGGAGTATTTATTCTCTGCCCGTCATTTGATGCACGCCATCTTATAATACTTTCAGGCATTCATTCAGGGTGCATCCCAAAAGTCATGAAATACATTTTTTGGCCGCGCCTCTGCTGGTTGCAGTGCTTTCAGACCGGTTGAGTTTGGTGAGGAGGACCCTCAGCTTTACAGTGCACCCTAGATTTGTCTACTCTGAGGATTGATGAAGTCAGGATTGCTAATTTAGTGCACCCTTGTTTTTAGACCAGGTCACGACGCGCGATGGCAGATACATTCGAACAACGTTCGGCGATCAATTTCTTCACAAAACTCTACAAAAAAGCTACTGAAACTCACAAATTGCTCAATAATGTCTACAGATAGTCTTCTCTATCGCATAGGCAAGTTGAAAGGTGGGTGAAGAAGTTTAAGGTGGGCCAGAAAGGGGTGGACGATGACTTCCGCTCCAGAGGGCCATCTACAAGCCAAACCGATGAAAACGTGACTTTTGTGCCTGGTTTGTTGAATTCTGACCGTCGAATGAGTGTTCGATTGTTAGCTGACACTCTGAACATTCCAATAACCGTTACTTATCGCATCGTTACGGACAAATAGAACATTCTAAAAGTGTGCGCCGAGCTAGTCCCAAAACTGTTGACGGACGAGCGGCATCACGACAATACACCCAGCCACACGTCTCTGTGCGTCCGTGAGTTTCTGGTGAAGCACAACATGGCTACGCTGCCGCAGTCACCCTACAGTCAAGACCCAGCTTTAGTCAACTTATTTTTGTTCCCGAGGGTCAAAATAATGCTCCAAAGACGTCGTTTTGACGGCATTGAGGCTCTCCAAGAGGCCGTGACATCAGTTTTTAAGGAGGTTCCCGTCAAGGCCTTCGAGTGGGCGTACCGGGCATGGGAGAGTTGGTGGAAAAAATATGTAGATGCTCATGGAAATTATTTAGAAGATTATTAACACTTTGTATCGATTTTGTCAATAAATCATTTTTTACGTGCATATTTCATAACTTTTGGGACGCACCCTATACATTTGGTGTTCTGCCAGGTGATTGGTGGGTTTTCGGACAGTTTTAATCCTGTTGGCACATCGTTTCATTTTGTCTCCTATGAAGGACCCGCTATAAGATTCCCCTTGAATTCCATATATCGTCTCCCACTTTTAATTTCGTTTAGTACTCCTATCTTACTCCTTCCTCCACCACGCTTCTCTTGTGATCCCCCCTCTATTGCCATCTTCAGCATCCCCTCTCCATTCAGTACGCCCTCCATCTGTCTCCTGTCTCCCCCAAACTTCCGCTACTAGTTTCCTTTCCAACCATATCCGATACTTCCTCATTCGTCCTGCTTGCCATCCAGCTCACCCTCTCCATCCTTCTCCAAACCCACTTCCCAAATGCCTCGAATCTACGTATATCCTCTCTTTGCAATGACCAAGACTCCGGCCCATACAGCGCCCCGCTCCAAATTCCTAGTACGTAGTCCCTTTTCCCTCCTGCCCACCCTAATGATGACGCCCCACCCTCACACCATCACAGATATCCCACCATTAGATCTTTCTTAAATTCCTCATATCTACATCATGTTATTCTGTCCATAATTCCTATCCTTTTTCTTTATCTTCCACGATTCACTAGTGTTCTCTCCTCGATTACCCTCTTCAGCATTCTCTCTCTTTTCATAACGTCCTCTATCCATCTCTTCTGCCTCCACCAAGCCACGATCACTAGCTTCTTCTCCTCTTCAAACATATCAAATTCCTTCTTGTTCGACCTTCTCGCCACCCAGGTAACCCTTTCCATCCTTCTCCACACCCACACAAACTCCTAAAGTCTACGTACATCCTCCCTTCGCAATGACCCACACAGCGCCACGCTCCATATTGGAGTTATCGCCAGACGTTATCTTTACGTCTCTGCTCAGACTCCCCCTCATCAATTCCCTCCTTTTGGAAAATTATTCTTTAGCCATGTAAATTCTACATCTTATGCCCCTATCACTAAACCCATCCTATTCCAAAAGACAAACCGGGTTCGTAAACTGTACAAGTTGTTCTACTTTTTGCCCTTCCACCCTTGTATTCATCACTTAAGTCTCATATGGTTTTTCTTCATCCCATACCTCTCGCACTACACCTCTTAACGTATTCGTCGTTGATTTTAACCCCTTGTCAGGTTGATTAACAAATGCTTGATCAGCAGCCATTGTCATTGATTTTATCACATTCCCTCCCACCTTTATTTCTTTCTCCATCTCTCCCCATGTCTTCCCTACCATTTTCTCTGAATGTACTTTAAAATGCAGCGGCACAGCGGTTAATCCCCGTCCTATTAAGGCCCATCCTAATTCTCCCTCGGCTACCCTAAACTGAGCCCTCTGCTTCATTCCGGATGAATCGTTTGCCCCTCCAATTGATTACTGATGTCTTACTTGTGAAAAATGCCAATAACTTCAGCGAAAGCAAAAACTTACAGGCAGTAGTAACTATTTATTTATAAGAAGTAGCACCAGGTGTCACTTTGTGAAAATATGTTGTGTTCATGATGAACAATAAAACTTTTATTATTTTCACACTTTTTTATAATTCACCGACCAGGTTTCAATTTAGTGTGTAAATTTCAAGGTCAACTTGATAATGACACACTATGATTTACCCATAACTTAGTGAGGTCGAACGATTTAAGATGACAATTTCCCCTTATTTAAATTGGGGTCAAAGTCAATAATTCGTTCATGATGAACAATAATATTTTTCTCACTTTTTTATCATTGCTCTATTGTCAAGGTGACCTTGATAATGACGGATTTATTGTCAGATAGTGACAATGTAAGTGACAGATAATGATAGGTTGTGAGTTAAACCTGGTCGATTGATAATAGAAAAGTATGAGAATAGTAAAAGTTTTTTTGTTTATCATGAACGATTTATTTACATGGAAATCAATTTAAATAAGAATAGATTATCATTTTACATCGTTCGACCTCACTTAGTATAGGGAAAATCGTGTAATTACACTTGGTAGTATCTTTGAGTGACGAAGGAGTCACTCAATCATCTGCCCTTGTCACATAGTAACGTGCATGCATGAGTCAATGTAAATAACATAGCGATGTTCCACTTACCCGTTGCCTGGATATTAAAAATTACCCATCCAGCATCGACGGGGATATCGACTACGATGTCCGAATCTGATGTAGACATCCAATCCTTTGCTCTTGTTATGTTGAAATCCGTTGCGTTATCTGTTGTGTACGTTAGTGGAATCCACCACTGCTGATTTTTGTCGAAGTTGAAATCTTCCAAAACGAATCTTTCCTGCAAAGGTGGAGCGTCAAATTATTAGCAAACGGGTAATATCTATTTCCATGAAACCCGTCATGAGTTAAATAATAATTGCATGAAAACAATCTTGAGGGTAACTTGTGCAAAGTTAAGATGTCTCTTGCAGGAATAAATTAAATAATTTCTTGGCTTAGTTTTAATTATTTCATAGATAAAGCAAAAATGAATAAAGACTTGTACAAAATGATGGGTTAAATTAAATTTCGTCTTCTGACAACGAGGACCGGCTGCTATCCTTGCTGTCTCAGTTGAGCGGCCCTTCCTGCCGCGGAGCTTTGTCTAAAATGGTGAAGACTGCGACCCGCTACACGCCCATGCGGTGGCTCGCAGGGTATTATGTAGATGCCTTACCCATAGCCATATTCTTATAATCAGTTATTTCATACACACATATTATCAACTATTTCATATCGAGGAACTATTATTACCGCGTCTTGGTGAAGAAGTTTTTGCCGACAATTTTTCCGCTCACTCGATTCACTTATTTTTTAAATTTTGTTTCGCTGCGTACTGTGGAAACAGGTTTCATGGTTTCTACATTTCTTATCGGAGTCGGGCAAATTTGTGTAGGTTTCCTAACTGCAGTTTGGAAATATCGATTTTTCCAACAATACGCGATCGCTTCAAAGGATGAGGAACAAGCCATTCTTGTCAGTAATTAAGAGGAGTTTAAAAACAATGTGCGTAAGCTTATCGCCAAGGAATTAGTGTCTCCTAAGGCGGATGGGATATCAAATAATTTCTTAGAATATTGGTATCTTAGACGAATTTTTTCAGAAGGATTCAATAAGGAATTTGGCTTCTGGGGAGCTTTATGTTTCGAATAGGTCTCACATTTTGTGGAGGAGGAACAGAGACTATAGCTGACCATTATTCGAAAAAACTATCAAGAAAATATATTGTCCCCATTTACTCAGAAAGAGGGCGCGGGAAATATAAGATAATGGATGGGCCCCTAGATTGTACCGTAGTCCCATTGGCGGGACAACAATTACTGCTTTTATTCTAGGGTATGAAGGAGAGCGGGGGAAAAAGTAATGATTATATTGAAATGATGATGGAATAAATAATTTCCCTAACGTAGATTTGATGAAGAAGAAAGGAAGAGAAAATAATATATGCGGAGAAATTTTTTTTTTAATTTCTGCATCAAATCCCATTCAATCGGATTGAAAAATATGATGACACAATTCCTTTTCATCCAGATTTTTTAAAGAGAGGATGTTGAAGGACTTTTATGCCCAGCTCGCTCTGCTAGCTCCCGAATCTGGTATTTATTTTACGAGGGAAAGTGTTTTCAATATAACCAACCGGCTTGCGTCGACTAAGTTAATGTATCTACTTGGATGAAACTTCACTTGCTACATATTTATCCGGAGATATTTTCTGCCATGCCAGTGAGCGTAAGTGGCATTTAATTACGTTCCATGGTTTCAGGCTCAGTTATGTGGAAGATGATTTTCTATAATGAAAAAATAGCTTGGTTTTCTTCCAATGATTTGTTTTCTTTATTGTACAAAGTGTTGTTGTTGGTTGTTGTACCAAGGTGTTGTTGTAACACAACATATTGTACCAAGAAAATAAATCAGTGGAAGAAACAATTTTTGTGAGCTATCCATTTATTCGTCATAATTTTTTAGTGACCGGGAAGTAGTGAGAAACAAATTTGGAGATCGTGAAAAGTAGTTCAAAGCAGTTTAACTTTAATTAAAGACGAGTGTGATTGCTGACAGAGCTTATCAACGTTTAATGTAATGGTTTGAAGCTGTAAAAGCGAACATGAGCATTGACTTTGATTCTGTTATTGGTTTGACATGATCCAATATGTTATCTACTGGTCTCGGCTAGCGACTCACCTGTTCAATGACGGCCTTGCCCTCCTTGTATATCCGTTGTACAGTGACCAATGGGTATCCGCTTTGCGTCGTCCACGAGCTCCACACGTCACCGACGCTCACGTAAGGTGGGAGGGCGCCAGTTCCAACGGCTTCGGCCTGTATGGCATCAAATAGCATACTCTGATTCGCTGTGCTGAACTTTCTGCAATTGAAGGTTTTGTTTTATGGATATCAACATAGAAGTTTATGCCATTATGACGTGGTGAAAATCTTTCACTGCTGTGGAAGTATACAAACATGTAAAATTATTTAAATATTCAAGAGAAAGGAGAACACCCACAATGTCACATAGAATGATAAAGCTGTAAGCACTATTGAAATAATAACAATGATTCAATCATCTTATCTAAAGCACCGGTGATTTTGAGAGTGTAATTCTCTGTGAGAGATTTTTTTTCGAATCAAGAAACGTCAACTATGTTGCATCTAAACAAATTCATGCGTATGCTTACCAAATGGTTTTTATATTTTATTTCGATGAATTGTTCTGAAATTTTCTTTCCATTAAAAGCAATAAATTTTCTCCCAATGCAAATTATGGTTTCAATATCATCAACCTTGTTTTTTTATGCAATGATCGGTCCAGGTAAATCCTATTTTCCTTGCTTTTGGCGCATTCTTTGTAACTTCGTGGGAGTTCCTCTGTCTAACTAGCCGTTTTAGTGGGTTTCCTGATGTTCATTCTTCCATGAATAAGTTTTCTGCAAAGGTTGATTTAGCTTCTAAACACACTTGACTAAAAACAACTAACACGTGTGAAATGTGAATGGTGTTGAATGAATGTGTATACTTCGTGTCCCTGCAGCTGTTTTATCTCAAATAGTCAAAGATATCTGCGTAGATCTCCTGTCTGCATGAGTGAGCCGTTTTTGGAATGAAACGACTGCGAACTCCAGATGCATGTCCAAGAATGGTAGTATTGACTATTGGTTTGCTAAGTTATATTTCATGAAGATGCAATGTCGGCTTCAGTGGTTGATCATAGTGCCCAAATATAACCGTAATTTTCACGATATTCTTTCAAATAATTTCCTCCCTCAACAGTAAATTCATCAGCCATGTAGTGAGGCTTAACAATCTTTTAAAATGAGTGTACATATTTAGAAATTGTATTTCACGTTTACAGCACATTAACGAGGAAGCTGGTTTTTTTCCGAAATAAGTATCACAAATTTCTATCGAATCGTTGGGGCCAAAGTTTGAATAGGACCACTCTTATCCTAAAAGCAGGTTGTAAACGCCTCTAAGTTATATAAAATCCCGTGTATGACCTATCGGCTGAGAGAATTAGTCGTTCATTATGAAGAAAATATCAGAAAAGCATCATAAAAGTATGTAAATACAATTGATTTAGTTTATTTTATTACCCTTTTCCATAGTCAGGTTAATTCCAAAAACTGGGTTTCGTCCTACACGCATGCAAATACTAAAAGTTGAAAATACTCTGAGGATTTGAAATAATTCAGTGAAGGTTATATTTATATAATTCACTTATTTAATTTCACATATATGTTACCGTGTCCGTTACGTTCCATCCTTCAGCTAATTAAAAATGTAAGTATTTTGGATTCATGTGATACTAGATTCAATATTCGGGCATGCATCTCTTTGGAACATTAAAACCCATATATAAACTTTTGACTTAGAAAATTAACTATCCATATTAAAGGAAAATACTAACGAAATATAATGAGAATATATATATATGTAATTGATTCCGTCTATTTCATTACCCTTTTCCATAATCAGGTTGATCACCAAAACTAAGGTGTATCCTTGACGTTGGAAATACGCTAAATTGAGAATATTTCGAGGCTTTCAAATTCAGTGCACACAATATTGATATAATTCACTTATTTACTTTCACTCATTCGTTACCGAGCTCAATTTATTCTAAATAATGTAAAATGTCTTTATTATGTACATATACTCAATTGGTTATGCCCATCGCCTTATTTATTATAAAACTTAAAATTTACCTTTGCTCGAGGTATCTCCTGAGTCCTTTAAAGAACACGTCTCTTGTCAGAACACACTCCATCATTCTGATGATGGAAGATCCTGTGTGGATGAAATAAAAAGAATTTTAATGGTATAGAGTTGCGGGAAGTTGAAAATATTCATTGGAAATGGATGTGGTTGTTAATAAACTCATTGAATGCAAGGGATTTAAATAATTCCTTCTTCTTAGTACTCAGTATTACCACTTGTTATGTATCAGTAACTATAAATAGCAACTGGGTTGACTCCAAAGTTAAGAGCTGGATTCGCTACCCCTGGAATGAAACGGGTACGTAAATTTGTGGTCCTTAGAAATGTCGTGGTAAACAAGCTATGCGACATTTTTGTAATCTACTTTCACACACTACCCTGCGAGCCGCCGCATGGGCTGGTTAGATCACAAGCCGTATAAAGATGTAAGGTTTTGGGAGGTGAAATGGAGACGTGTATAATGGGAGTTTATTTAGTGGAGCTCAGTTTTTATTGTGGTCACTTATTGTGCGCGGAAGAGGTTTTGTACCTCTCTGTTCGGCGGTGATCTCTCTTATCGCTTCTTTCAGACCTAGAGATGTTGTGAGGCGTCATGATAAAGTTCTCTGTGCCGCTCTGAAACACAGCACTTCTGAATTTCTCATGCAAGCTTAGCCTAACGTGTAGCCTTCGAGTCTTTAGGGGCTCCCACCTTAATCCCTGTAAAAGTTGTGAAACACTATATGTTCACTCGTAGCAGTGTTAAACGAAGCGTACTGATTTTCTTTGTATTTTTTATTTTTTTTGGTTGAATGTTTATGACCAGGGTCCCAAGTGCTCGCGGCGTATTTTAGGTGTGGCCTAACCAGAGCGAAGTAGCATCTCTCTTTGACTTTTTCATCCGAGGACCTTCCTTCGACAATGGCCGTTTAAACATACCTTTACCGTAAGTGATGTCGCTGGATGAATAATCTCCAATGTTAGGATTGAGGACTGGATGGACAATGGGCATTGTGAATTCCATTGCGTCAGAAATGAACGGCGTCTGCATATTGTCCAAAACGAACTGCTCCATCAACCTCCAGGTGGGCTCGATCTGAAATATTGAATATCTTTCCATGTTTTCCCATCACATATTACACTCTTATACTATATTTGGAGACCGTTGACGCTTTAGGCAAATTCACACCTCACACACATCACATCTCACACACTTATTCACTATTCTTAGACTATTTTGCCAGATGGATAGAAGTCTCTTATGCTCCTGTCAAAGTCAGGATTTATTAATCATTACCGGGGAAAATAAACCGTATTTAGTATTTGAAAAACCAGGATACCATTTGAAATAATCATCGTCAGGAGTCACCAATCCGATGATTGGTTTGATATGGCTCTCCAATTCACTTTCCTTTCTGCGAACCACTTCATTCCTAAGTCATTATTCGCAAAGATACCCTACATAATTAGCTTGTCGTGTCGATGTAATTCAATATGTATAATCCTTCGTAATTTTTCCCATTCAAATTTCCTTTCATTACATTTTCAATAAGCATGTGTGTCCCAAAATGTGTTCAGTAACTTTGTCTCTCTAGCTCTTTGTGTAACTTCTTCGTTGATGGTTCTCTCCGTCCTCTTGATCTTCCTAATTCTTTGATAACTCCACATCTCCATATTTTACTACATCATTAGCTTTGATAATTTGTTGTCCAAATTGCTCTGCAAAATAAGAGCACGATCCAAATATATTTATCAATAAAATGCTATGTTACTTCCAAGCTTATATAATTACCTGTTAGCGGACTGATTTTCTCATAGAATGTCTTTATTTCTTGGGCTATTCTTCTCACAGTATCATCTACGCCTTGCCCCTTCAATGAATGATAATTTTGCTTCCCAGATACAAAATTCTATTGCTTGCCCAAGTTTTTGTAGCTGAAGTTAGTCGGTGATTCTGGCTTCTTGATCCTTCTTCCATTAACTATAGTCTAACTACGTCTGAACTCTTTCCAAACGATTGTCTACCAGCTGTATTTCATCGTAGTTTGGTCCTCACAATTTAGCATTCTCGTCAGATCGTTTTCCTTTGGTGCTAAGAATTTGGAGTGATTTGACATTGCATTTGGCCCTTAAACATATGATGCATTAAATGTATTCATTTAACTAAAGTTTTACTCCATAACTTTCATATCAATTGAATTCAATTATATTGATGTAACATGAAATAAGAGAGGTGTGTTTGCTTATGTTCTATTTCTTATATTCTCGATCACAAATGGTATACTGGTTATTTAACCGGGGTCTTGTGTTTTCTAATCCCTGTAGAAGGCCTTTAAGTTTAATAATTGAAGAAAACTTTAGCCAGTACTATTTTACAATGTATGTGACCAATGCCTCAATAATCCATAACTGAGATAGAATTATTTCTCTAATAATACTAAATAGCAAGTTTATATTTTACTAGTGAACATAGAAAAAATTACTAGAGAAAAGAGAAATAGGTTGGGGGTCAGAGCCGTACATAAGCGCAAAATATGTTCGCTTGAACTACGATCGGTCTTCATATTAGATCTATCAAGCCTGCTATATATAAGGTTAGCCTTGCAGTTGAATATGTAGTTTTAAAGCCGCAATTGACTTAGAGAATTCACGCTAGACTAGAAAAAATTAAAATTGAAAAAAAAAGTCAGGCGGTCATCAGTATGGAATGGAGGATATATCACATTTTGACTCCAACCTCTATATCTAGAACTGATAGAAGCGACCTAATAAGAGAAATACCCTGCCGAACTGATCGGTTAAAAAATTCAATCTTTACCCGTGTCATTAGTGATCGGAACCAAAACAAAGTGTAACCTTAAGACAATGCTTTCGCATACATTTCACTAATGTCCTTTCTCCCTCGTTTTTCCCTTCCCTGTTCGTGAATCGTGTTTTAACATTCCCTGACATTCGACTCTGAAGGCGCTGGCTGGTGGAAATGTGGATGAATCAGTTAGTCTAGGTTCTCTGCCTCATAAATGGTTCGAGGACAGCCATGCTATCTCTTACCAGTAAGCCTTTCATAACCTCTCCTTCACATTCCCATGCTAGATCACACTTTTTGCTTTATTCATAGTTTTTCACCAAGTCTGCGGTAGTGTAATCGGCACTTCCGTAAAATAAGTATTCTTATTGTCATTTTATTCACATATGACGTCGATACCGCAGAATTATTCCCAAGAAATTCTCGCAAAATTTTCCACGGCGTTTTCCATTACTGTTACGGATTTTCGGGTTCTCCATCCGCGTTCGCTGGCTTTGGCCGACAACGGTTTCGATAGCAATCCTGCTACCGTCTTTAGGCTTTTGCAAAACGTACGTCCACTGCCTTTTCGGGAAAGATTGCTGCTCTATGCATGGTTTGAGGCTAATGAGGTGAGCTCGTATCACCCGCCAACCCCGCCTTGACGTGGTGCGAAAGCTTGATTCCGGAAAAGACTTTCGGTGCTTTGTCACTTGCCCAAGGGAATGTGACTGAATCGGAGTCCCGCTTTTCCGGTGACCATAAGGGCTCTGGCTTCGAGTTCAAAGGGGCGTAAAGAGTCACTTTGCCTGATCGTCCCTTGAGTGATCAAATGCCAGGTTTTGCAAGCGTGCTCGATCGCTGTAATTTGCAGTCGGGTGCCAGCGGTCCTTAACCGCGGCCTATACGCTTTCTTTCCCCTTCCCCCCAGTTAGATAATCGGGTTGAATTTTTACTAGGAACCGACATACTGGCTACCCTAGCGCGAGTAGACGCTTTTCTTCTTCTACCGTTTTCAGGTTGAAGGTGGAGAGAAGCTGTTTTGGTCGCGTTAGATAGTGCTAGTCATCCTGGCTACCAACTTGGTGCTGCTATCAATTGCAGTAGCAGGATTGCTACTGCCATTTGAACCTATGGAACTCTAAGTTAATACAAACGTTTGCATTGATTGCAAAGCTGAATTCATGCAGCCTTCAGTCCCACGGGAACCCTCACATGATTGACCAGGGCTGATTAAAACCTTCTTCAGCAAGGATTAGCTTGGAATCTATCAGTACGGCTTTAATAGGGAATCTTTGATACCCGTTCAAGCCATCCACTTTTCCTATTCCACCCCTCCCACGTTCACCCATCCCTTTCCCCGCCGCCGAAACAAGTCCACTTTCCCGGCGTATGACTACACCCGCGTGAATGAGACCAAATTCATTTCAATGGTACCGGTAATCACGAAGTTGAGAAGTCAGAATGGATCCCTCTGAAGTCATTAACCCCACTTCTCTCATTACTTCATCCTGCACATAACGAGTATGCTTGCCGGTACCGGATATTTAGAACAGACACCATACTCACCAGATCAGTCACCACATACATCCAGTACTCTGCGAATCCCTCGTTCAGCCACAGATTTGACCACCATTCCGTTGTTACGAGATCGCCGAACCATTGATGGGACAACTCGTGTGCTACGACGGTGATAACTTGTTGCCTATCGTAATTTGTGGAAATTTTGTCCAGGAAAAGAAGGTCCGTCTCCCTGTGGAAAGAAACATCTCCCGTGTTACACCAGCGTCTTAACTCAGCTAAGGTAGCCTATACAGAAATTGCAACTTTTTACAGGTAAAAGAGAGGTACTCCGACGTAGTTTTCGATGTATTGCATCGTAGTTTGGTTAAAAAATTTGAACAAGTCGTGGTATATTTGTGTACATAAGATTACGAAGAGGGTGAGGAGGGCGAAAAAGATGAGCCGGTGAATAATGTGGAGCATGGTTAGTACGGGAGCGATAAGGCTGAAGAATAGTGATTGAAAGAAAGCTGAGTGCTATAAAATTAAACAGTTGAATAAAATGGGTGGACACGTGCTTGTTATAAGTGGCAAAGTAAGAAGTGTAGCTAAAGGGAGGGGAAATGGATAAACTCTAAGCATCGAAATAAAAGATAAGCATGGAAAGATGTTGTGTGAAGAAAAACATGAAGATGGAAGAAGTAAAAGGACGAACTATAGAAGATGAAGGACAAAACTCGTACCTGAAAGAGGGTGAGGTGCCAGTGCATGAAAAGGAAGGTTATATATTCGTTATAAACTCGGGAGAATGAAAGTAATATATTCCTAAGAGAGATAACGTAAATATTGAAAGTGATAAAGAACGGCAAAGCAGCTGGTACGGATGGAATATCAAAGAATTCATAAATATATTTGCAGGAAGATGATATGAAATAAATAACATCGTTATGCAAGGTTTTCTTTGAAAGTAGAGAATGGAAAGAGGGCTTCCTTAGGACCGAAATGATACCACTGGCAAAGAATCTAAGAATTAAGAAATGCGAAGAGTATAGGACCATCATTTGGTAAATCATGATGCTAAAATTCTTTTAAGAGTTGTTAGCAGAAGAATAGTAAATTTAATGGAAGAGAGTTTCGCTGAAGAGCAGTTCAGGTTTATGAAGACAGTGAGCTCTAGAGACGCGATGAGTGTAGTGAGGTCACTGTGGAAAGGTACCTGGAAAAGAAAAGAAAAGTATACACATGCTAAATATATCTCAAGAAGTCTTTAGACAGTATTCTGTGGGATGGACTACTGAAGATACAGAAGAAGAAGGGGACAGATTAGAGTGAAAGAAGTTTGATAAGAAAATTATATTCCAGCCAGAGGGTAGCAATGGGGGTGGAGAAGAGCAAGAATTTTGAGATCGGATGATGAGTTCCGCAAGGGTGTAGTCTCTCCCTAATTATTTCCAGAATCTAGACGGAGGAAATGGGGAAAGAGTGCTGGCAAGTCAGCAAAAATGTATCATTTGGAGGGCGGAAAGCACATTGCGTAAGATACACAATTAAAATGATTGTTTATGCAGAGAGGGAGGAAAACCTCAAGAGAATGTTAAAACGCCTGAGGAAAAAAGAAGCAGAGTATGGCTTAAGGGTGAAAGAACGTAAAACAAAGATTATAAAGGTTAGGGAAGGGGAATAGTCGATCATCACTATGGAAGGAGTAAGATGAGATCGCGTAAAAAAGGTATAAATATCTTGATACCGAGTGGACGGAGGATTGAAAATGTGTGATGGAAACATAAACAATGAATTGACAAGCAAAGGAGGCATTCAGGAAGAAAATAATGCTTTTAGGTATTAAACTGGAAAGGCTCGTAAAATGTTTTGTGTGGAGAGCTTTTTTCTACGAGTGGGAGGCGTGGACAAAACGGGACAAAGCGAAGGAAAGGATGAAAGGGTTGGAAATGTGGATGTGAAGGAGAGTACTTATTACGAGTGGTCAGACAGTAAGAAACGCGTAAGTCTTGGAGAGAATGGGAGAGGAAATAATGCTTAGGAATGTATGGAAGTTCTTTCAAATGTAAAATCGGTTAAAAAACATAATCATCCAAGTTCAAGCCATTAACATCCGATCCAGACAACTTCAACCGAGACGCTGGTTTCCATTTGAGTAATGCCTGGAGACCAGTCATCAAAACCATTAAATACGTTAGAGGAGGCGGGAAAACGAGCATGGGCCAGAGGCAATTAATTAGCATCTGACCCCAAGGAGTGGTATATATACTGGCTAAATTGAGAAGACAGCATTCAGAACCCCTGAGCATGGAGAACAAGTCGTTCTCCGAGACTTCGGGAGATATGGAGCAGCTAACCAGATAGAATACCCAAGAGACCTTTATCTAGCGGACACGCTGGGAAAATTCAAGATCTTTCATTTTATTACTCTTATTTTAAGCTAAGTAACCGTTATATATTAACATTCAACCAACGATCTTATCCGTATGTTATGATTCTGTCACAAAGGGAGTTTCACTATTTGTTGTTAACCATTTTGCGCCGTAAAGATGCAAAATCTCCTTAACGGGTGTAAAAGATGGCAATGTCATTTTTTTCTTGGCAAAAAGTAAAACATACCAACCTGAAAGTAACCAAACCCCAGTTCTCCATTGCCCCCGCGGCAAAATCTGGGACCGCCAAGAGGTCCATTTTTGGTAGAGTGTAGTTAATTTTGGTGATTTCCGTCATCTTTTTCAGAATTTTAGGACCGACTTCCACGCTGTAGTTGGTTTGGCTTATGGCGTTCTTCCTCGACCACACCCTGAATATTTCGCCTGCGTCTGGAGGATTGGCTTGAAACTTCGAGACTGCAAATGCCACCAAGTAGGTGGACATTTTCGGGGACTGTAGGTATTGATCCATGACGTAACCAGGCGGTAAATCAGAGCTGAAATCAATAAAGTTCAGAAAATAAAACACAACAGGGCTTTGAGAAACAAAAAAAGGAAGAAAATTTTCAATTCGTCGGGCGAGGAAATTCTATGAGGGACGTTATGGGTTGTCTATGATAGAAATCCGCGTGGTCATAGAAGGTTTCAACTTGCAATGTAAACTGGTTCTATTTTGTCACATCGCAATATTTCCGTTTTGTTCATTCCTTATCCAATCAACTAGACTTGACATTTTCAGACGTAATTTGGTGATATTATATTATAGCTGAATAATATATATTTAACTTTGAAATTTTCACAATGGTGTGTTATAACTGCCTTATCCTAAGGATGTCTTATATGCAATAACATCATTCGTTTGCTATAAAACCATAGTGGAAATTAGTAATAAAAAAGATTGATTGAAAGGTGCGATTTGATTGAGAGATATAAAAAGGAAAGTTCCGACTGATAACTTTTAATGCTCCCTATTTTTGAAAGGGGCTTTAATGACTTGAATATGTAGGCATAATATTATTTTCTAAGAACAATATACCAAGATTACCTACCCTTTTTGCATACATGCGCATAAATATTAAAATAGGGTATGTAATCTTCGTGAAATGTAGTCGCTATATACTTATGTTGTCGTGGAATCCGCTGACAAATCCTTGGGACTTAGAGGGGCCGAAATGTATATGTAGTTTCAATTAATATGTATGTGATAAAAAATAAATAATTAAAAAATAAAAAAGAGAAAATTTAAGTTTATCTTCATGAAGTTGATATGTCAATTGCAAATCTGATTTTCGTTCGGCTAGGAATTTTGCAATTTTTGTGATAAACGAAGCTGAAGTTTAACGTATTTCTCTTTCAATATTTCAATAGGCTATAATTTATCTTCCGATGCAGGTCTTTATTGCCGCCAATATTTAATCATATGCATAATGTATGAAGCTACTTCACATTATGATATAAGTATTCTGCGAAGAAAATGCATACCTTATCATATAATGTCTGAAGCATTCTACATAAGTGGGAATTGATTTGTTTGGATATATGTTTACTTTCACAGACAAAAGACCGTGAGAGTATTGACATAAATTATTTTCCAAATACTCCTCTCTCCGAACGAACATTAAAATACTTGCCAAATAACACCAGTATTGAAATCATAATGTGACTTCTAGAGTTGTGTGTAGAGATATTTGAGTTAATACTCTCTATAAGTTTTTAGTCATTATAAATGTTTAGAATTATTTATTTGGCGAAAATTCAGGCCGTAAAAAGATTCTATTACGATCTCTTTGGAAATATCAACTATGAAAATATTCAGCGGGCTGAGTTGTAGTCTTCTCAACCAATGAATCCCTATCGCTCCTATCGGGAGAAACAAAGATTGTTATTTTGTTACCCACGGTATTCCCGAATCTCGTACTTCCATGTAACAGCAAGAGAATTTATCTGAGTATGTTACGAATACAGTGTCCACAAGGTTCAAAGTTTTTAGTAGATGAAATGGTGACATGTATTATAGGAGTGTATTTAATGGAGCTCAATTTTTATTGTGGTCACTTATTGTTCGCAGAAAGAACGAGTTTTTGTACCTATTTGTTTGGCAGTGTATCTCTCTTATTTAATCGCATCTGTCAGACCTAGAGATGTAGTGAAGAGTCGTGATAGTATTCTCTATGTCGCTCTGAAAAATGTCAGTGTTATTGAGTAAATTTTATTAATGAGTAAATTTATCAGTGAAACTGATTAGAATAACTCAAAGAAAGATATTTAACCAGAGGATTCTAATATGGCGTTTGTAACTCACCTATTTGTAGTATTCTGTAGCGGCATGTTGCTGAGTGTCACCATGTTCTTCGGGCGAGCTATACTGACGGTGAAATTAGCTTTGAAAGAAGGTTCGTCAAAGCATGGGAATGCTTTTCTTGCGCTGATTGATTCAAACTGGGTCACAGCCATCCTCCTGTGATAGATGGAAATAAAATTTCAAATGAAAATGATACATTCATACCAACCACGCCGTTACCTTCCGGGGTAGGCAATTTCGCATAGTTTAACTCATAAATACATACTTGTACACCTAACCCTGCTTCAATAATTTCTTCCATATTGAGAAAAACTTTCAAACCTCTTTTGCCTCATCGTATAACTCCATATACTACTTCATACACGCCCTCCTGTTTTTAAGATTCCTAATATTTCTCCTCCTAAGAATTTCCTCAACCACATTCACCCAAAACTTTCTCGGCCTACCTCTCGCACCATTCATTTCACTCTTATATATCTGTTTCGTTATTTGACTCTCATCCATTCTCTCAACATAGCCAAACCAACGAGGTACACTCTTTTCATATATGTCTATTACTGGAGGGTATAAACCACATTCAATTATTACCTACTCATTTCTGACCCTATACAACCTACTTTTGCCGCAAGCACTCCTCAGATAACTCATACCCACGGCGTTTAGTCTGCTCGTATGTCATATTCGCTCTTATGGTTTTAAGACACAAACTGCAATGGTGCCAAGATGTGTGCATTAATTAAAAGTGAAAATGTTGACTCTCTTAAATCACTTATTTTATTGACCACGTTAAAAAATTTTTAAATATTACTGTCGAGGAAAACGCATTGCTTTTAGCAAAAAATCTGTAAATATAATATTACTATGTCTGCTTTCAAATTTGAAGGAAAGTTAAGCCATTTTTCTTGAGGGAATGTAATAAAGTGGCTATAAATTGTCGGATAAACTAATATATATGATGCAATTTATTTATCTTGGATCTAATGAAATGACTAATGAGCGACAGAAGGCAAATTTTCACAGATTATGTACCTAAATAGGAATCTCTTACATAACCACAATTTGCGATGTCTAGATTCCCTAAAAATATTTACCGAATTATGGCGTCGGAGGGAAGGATCAAACGGGCAAACGGAATGAGAAACGAGTAGTTATATGAAAGAGCCGTAGAAGAAAGGACTTTATGGAACAACTTTAGCAAAAAGACTTCGCCAATTTTTGGGGCGGATTGGTCACACCCATGAAAATATCACATGCCTAACAAATGTAAAAGAAGGTGTAATAGTGTAGAGGGGAAAGTCCTTCCAATAAATCCAAGGGATTTGGAAACACAAGCAACACAGAGAGTCATTGGGCTGAAAAACAGGATGGGGGGTATGTGAGTCAGAATACAATAGGGATGAATAAATCATCATTGGAATTGAAAGATTGGCGATGATGGCTATCATTCATTAGGCGTCATCAATGTACAGAATACACAGTGATAATTTCATTCGGCTGGACTGAATCATTAATCCAGATTCCCTAAATTCCTTCCTCGGGCTCAAACGCGTTACGATATCGAGGCGTCCACTCCCATTGTTAATGTCTAGTTTCTTTAAAGACTTGATCGGAAATCGCAGTTGTAGAATAACTAGGCTAGTCCTATTTCTTAAGCTGTGCGCGGCATCCGTTGCAATGCATCTTTTTCATTCCAAGTAGGCACATATTTACAAAGCAGACACAAATGAATTTGAGACCTAGCCAAATTAATTTCTCGTACCTTTAATGGAATTTGAAACGCATAAACGATGGCAGATACTGCGGTTTCCAAGTAAATAAAATATTCTATTCATACTTAGAGAATACAACTTCGTACTTTTCCACAGAATTTTATTTTGTGTGGTACAACGCGACTTGCGGCATCATCAGGTACAAAAATTCAGTCCAAACAGTATAGGTATATACACAACAGGCAGAAGGAAGGGAGAGGGAAAAGGAGGGTGTGGGCGGGGGGAATGGAAAAAGGATACGCGAGCCATTTTCCATTCTCCCCGCCCACACCCTCCCTTTCCCTCTCCCTTCCTTCTGCCTTTTGTATATATACCTATACTGTTTGGACTGAATTTTTGTACCTGATGATGCCGCAAGTCGCGCTGTACACCACAAAATAAAATTCTGTGGAAAAGTACGAAGTTGTATTCTCTAAGTATGTATACTATTAACTTCCACGAAGTGAAGCCTGAAACTGTAGAGTGTATTCGTGAAAATATTCTATTGTTGAAGTACTGCCAAAATTTAAGATTTAAGATTTTGGAGCTTAAAAATCCAGTATTATAAAAAAGTGGAGCGAATACGAAAATCGAATACAAGAATAAAAAAAAGAAAATAAATTAATCACTGCACCAAATCTTATTTTACGCAAAAGTACATTAAGTACCATTTAACACAAATTATGTCTCACTGATATGATTCTGATGCACGAGATATTATGCCTTACTCACTTCAATTGAAATGCACGTGATTGAACAACTCGTAAACAATCTGCTTCGTTGCTTGCTTGTCGTTCCTCGCTTGTTTGAGAAGCTCGCGTGCCAACACTCACTTGTTGAAACGACTCACGCTCCATCTATTGTACAATGTGTCAAAATCATAAAATATGTCAAAATAATTCAGAAAAATAAAATATTGATAAAATGTCAGAAAAAAAAGTCAGAAAATAATTCAGAAATCATCGCGGGCACGGACACAACAACTCATGGAAGTTATATGGTAATTTGATGAATGGTATTGGAACGCAAAGAAGACGAACAAACAAAGTTTCAATTTTAGATATTAGATTTCACGTAAACGGGTGTCTCTTTTTCGTGGGTGACTCCGGAAATTTCTCATTTGTTGACGTTCATAATGAGGACACTTGATAGTTGGACTTATTCCTTACGGAGAGTGCCAATCATAACATGTATGTGGAGTTATGTGGAAAATCTCTGTTTCGACCATCAATCATCATCATCGTCGATTAATCCTGTTGCTAAGAGCAAACATCTATCTTGTAGCTTAAACTGTCCTGAAAATGTCGAAGCTGAAAACTGAAAATGTCGAAGTACACAAATATTTAGACATGCTATGAATATATCCTCATCTTAAGGTGCGCCATCTGCCTTGCGTATTGCATTACTCTGGTAGCAGAATGGTGTTTATCTAACTTTAATGAATTAACTTATTGTGAAAAAGTCTTACAAGTGACGTTCTAAGACTAAAAATTATACTCAGTGAAAATATGTGTTATCGCCTATTAACTCGTTTCATGAAAACATAGAAATAAAGGCAATAGCTACTACCTTAATGTTACTTCACTACTATGGGTAAAATGTATTATTACGCTACTTCAGTTTAGGTTCTGACATTATGCTTCTCCTCGTGAAAACCATTCATACTCTTCCCCTTTCCCTTTCTTCTATGTCGCGGCCTCAAGTAACGCTACGCCCAAGATTACCTCCTCGGACAGAGTAATTTTCCTCACCCCAATCCCATTTAGAAGTTTCCTTTCCTCTGTGTGTCTTCACTTCATTGTTACTTTCCATCCCCGGCACCTTTTCCATCCACATCCGCATTTCTGCCTCATGCAACGCTACTCGCCGTACTTAAATCTTAACCATTCTCTTTTACATATTCTTGGCCATAGTAACCTCCCTCCCAATGCTGGATTCTTTGTTCTCTTACGCAATTTGCCAACTAATGTCTTTGTTTAAATTTCCATACTCTCCTGATGCACTACCCAAGTAATTATAATTGTTCTACGCGCATTATTTCGTGCTCTCCTGTTATTATTGTGGCTTTGCTTAACTTGCTTCGGGGAATCTCATTAGTTTTGTTATATTATGGTTGGTATACATCCCTCATTACCCGCACTGAATTTATAATACCAATAGGTACTTGAATTAACATTTCTCAGTATAAAACACTTGCCGGAAAATATGAATCGGATGCTTCCCCACTGAAGTCAAGACACATACAGCCTTCACTCCATAGAGCAAACAATGAATGGAAAAGTGAAGGAAATTTTTGTTGCTAGAATTGAAGTTAATGTATCTCACAGTTTAACAATTTAACACTTTGAAATCACTTTCACAGTTAAACACTTTCACAGCTTAAAGTTATTCCCGCAGCGGTCGGTAATTTACAAAGCAGATGCAGCGGAAAACAGGCATATTCACCAGGAAAGCGAGTCGCCATATTCCATAAAATATTCTCCCTTGGCCTAAAATCCAAATTAATGTTGGTGACGGGGAAATGCCCTCGCTGCAAAACGGACGTTTATGTACGTCTGTTGTTGTTATTCACCCGATTTTAATAGGCTCTATATGCGGGGTAGTAAAAACATATAAAAATAAAAAAAAATTAATAAAAACAAAACTAATCAGAAGGGGCATACTTAGAACGACAATAATTCCTGAGTATCTCCCCCCCCACAGTACGGAATATTCTATTTCTGTTAAACTGTTTTATGTTTCGGAACACCTTGTATAGGTGTGCAGCATCAAAGATTGGCTCTACTAAAAATGTTATTTTTGGAAATGATGATGAAGTAATAAAAGGAAAATGATCAATCTTGCCTATCAAAGAGGCTTTTAAGAATTTTTTTGAAGTAGGCATTTATTGAAGACAATAAGTAGTGAATTTAGATATATACGCTCATGCGTTTTACACATTCTTAGGACAGCTCTCGCAAAGAATAGGCAATTTATCGGCTGATTAATATCAATGGGAGTTGGCATTTCCGGAAATGACAATTTGTGGATGGGGTTGAAATGGTATCTAGAGAGGAGGTAATCGGCCATTGATTTTAGTATCTATAAGGAATTTGTTAATTAATGAGATAACTTGGGAGATTTTTTCACTTTTTCATGTCAATTTGTGACAGGAATTAATTTTCCGTCGAAAGGATGATGACATGAATCTATTAATTGCAATATTTTTGTAATTGAGCGACTGAATATAGATAACATTCGTGGCATTCAGCCGCTGATAATAAGTTGGTAAAAGAAAATAAGTTGAACTTGAGTCTCGGTTGCCCTCTGGTTTTCAACCGCCTATTAAAGCAAATTTAATCCAGGTTATTTTCAGCTCATCGAAATGTTTAAAGTTTTCTTCTACCTACGTTATTTGATGTGGACTAATTGTTATAGTTGTTTTCCAGGTTATAAATACTTTAGAACTAGCAATATCACCTCATGTCCTGAAGTATTTTTATCTTAGGAGTATTTCTTAAAATATCAGGAGTATTTCTTAAAGTATGTTTTATAGCCATGTAGTTTTCCACTGAAGTGATTGGCTTTCTCAAAAGACGTTTAATTTAATGATCAACCTCTGTTAAGGAAGTCTGTAATTTTTTTTTGTTTTTATTTTTGACTTATAGGTTAATTTTACTCACTCCGTGCCTCCTGTTTCATTCTCGTATGAGCAGATGTAGAAGCCATCCAAGTCTTCCTGTAGCATTCCCTTGAAATTCATTGTCAAATTGTAATCACCCTTGGTCAAAGTTTTGGTGAGGTATAGAACGTGAAAATCTCTATCCTTATAATCAGTTACATTCTCCAAACTAATATTTGTAGATGGCGATGAAACTGCTGTTAAAGTGTGCTCAGTGACATTCAATCCCTTGGAGTGCAAAGTTATCGATTTGGTACTGTTTTGAACGTAAAGTACAATCTGAACCGTCCCCGTGAAGGAGAGGTTTCCCACATCCATCACGGGCACTAATCTTAAATCATATGTTTTTGGAATTACGGATCTCGGTAGCCTGAAGTAGTTAGGATCGGTTATTTTTCTCCCATCTTGTTCCGATTTCAGTGATGTCCTCCATTCACGTCTTCCAAACACCACCGCTGCTTGAATCAAGACGCCAATGAATATTAATGCCTTGAAATTCATTTTAAGAGGATATTTCCATCAGATTGAAGGGGCTGGAAGAAACAGAGAATTGAGAAATAAGAGTTTTTGTCCATTAGGAAAGGTAAAAGTCAATAAATTCGAAGCCATGAACTGGACACCATAATAATCATATGATTTTAATTTGGAATTTGACTGATTTGTTCAACTTTAATGACAGTCACATTTAATGGCTCACCTAACAATTGCAATTTAGGTAATTTGAGCTAAATATCATTTTACCTAGAAATTAATGGAGTTAGTCTTATTTTAAAGAAAAATGTCTCACCTTTCAAATGACACCAGAAATTCAACCCCTTACCACATTACTTTCGGAATTATTTGCCAAAAAATACCAGCCATTTTACTTGATAAATGGTACGTGTATGCACTCCAAAGAGACATTTTAAAAAAATGAGGAATATATAACACTTAGAAGTTGTAAAAAAGCAAACAGCGTGTAGTTTGTACGTTTTCTCAACTTTTTTTGAAAATTAATCATTTTGTCACCGCAGTAAATTCTTCGGGATCACAAAAAAACCCCTCTGTTTTAAAGGAATTTCAAACACACACCGCGAAAAAAATGAGCCAAGTTAAAGACTTATTTTGATATTTGTATTTAATTACTTACCATTTCCACCATATAAAACTATTTTATCTCACCATTAATAATGCCATATTTTATTCCTGCATCCTACAGCTGTTGAAATGAAAACGTATAAATCGAATATGGACCCTATTATGACTAGGAAACTATCTCGCTAATACTACCTTTAATACGCTGTTGAACGTTTTTGTTAATTGAATTCTAGAGTCATATCTATACTCAGTATTTTCTAGACAATCCTAGGATAACTTATTTACTCAGCAGTTTTAACCTACATAAATTCTAGAGACACACTGAGCTCATCTCTCCAAATTTCTTCTTTGGATATTGAATTAAAATTAATTTTGGGGTTATTTTTGAGTTTTGACATGTTTTTTCTTCGCTTCAGTTGAATAAACATCACCAAAAATTTGAGACAGCCGGCAGGTTCAATTCTTATTATTGTACTTCAACCGTACAATGCAAATGTTGTTTTGAATGACTTTATGAATCAAACATTTAAATTTTCCTATCATCGCTAAAGTTATAACAAGACTATTTCCTACTGTTTAACACTAGGACGCCCGGACTTTTCAACATCATTCAACGCCCAAAGCGGGTCATTTTGACCCACTGTAATTAATGAAATTAATCCTCACTTTTCACTCTTAACTTCACATTTTTACAGTTTTTACTACAAACTGTCACTCTTTCTCTTTACATTCATCGATTATTACACTTTATAAATTTCATAACTTTGACGATATCGATGATTTATTGATATATAAACTTACGACATTTGTGTAACTTTATCGATTTTTCCATTTTTCTTGCTTATTGTGTCAATCGCTCAATATACTACGAAGAATTTTCACATTATTTAATACATATCTATTATTTTTCAAGGTTTGGTTGCCATAACTAATTTAAAAATATTATTTTTCGGTCGAAGTAGGAATTTTCCCGAAAATCAATAGTAACTAACTTTGGGATTCTTAATATTTCAGCGATGCACATGTATAAATCTGATAATCTGATAATAGTCCATACGTCAGTAAGGAGCAATATTGTATTCTCTGCACTCTAAAATAGGTTCACTGTGCACTGCCAACGAATTAATCACTAAATATGCCATGAGTCGACCGGACGAAAAACGAGAAGGGTGGGGATACGAAGTGGAAAGAGGGAATACGAGAATATTTTTGAAAGGTGATCCAAGGATGGAAGGTAAACGAATGAGGAAGATAGGACAAAGTGGGACGGACGACATGTGCAGCAGAAAAACTAATAAACACTAATAAAAGAGAAGTTTTGGTGGTGATACAAAGCGCAAATACATATCTGGGTCAAAATGACCCGTATGGGCGTTCTAGGTAAATTCTAAAAAAACTAATGCACGGATTACTCCAGGAAGGTGAAAATTTTTGGACATAAAGCCATGTCAATATGAATAAAAGTCACGAGAGGAAATCCTGTTTTCATTCAAAATGAAATAAAAAATGAATTTAAAATCACGTTTGGGTCAAAATGACCCGCCTGGGCGTTCTAGTGTTAACCTAATCTCTCTCTAGAATTGTTGGAAGGTATCGTTTCATAACTTTGTAATCTACTTAATGCAATTTTACTGTAGCTTGACTGCTGAAAAGGTAAAAATATTCCCCTATACGATAATTTCTTATCGTCAACTGATAGTGCTTCTTTGTGCATAGCATGTTTTGCTTTCGACGGAAATTGGTATAAAATATGATAAGAGTGATAATATGATACTTGGCTGTCTGTTTGTCTCTTGGCTGGCTGTCTGATGGCTCGTTTGAGATAATGTAAACTTTTAATAAAGTGATACTTTACTTTGTGGAGGTCCACAAGACTGTATGATTCATTTTTAATTGAAGTAACCTTAATTGGCTCTGAAATTAAGTCTGAAATGAATTCACTTTAGACTCTTCTTATTTTAAAGGTAGTGTAATCGAGTTGTTTCAAAATCAATGATTTTGGCCTTATATTATGGAAAAATATCTCACCCTTCCAATATGCCAAAATATTAACCCCTTGCCTCACTACTTTTTGAGATATTAGCCAAAAAATTCCAGCCCTTTTGCGAGGGAAATGATGCGTGTATGCACTCCAGGGATATATTTAAAGTAAACGAAGCATTGCTGTTACTTATACCTCGTCAAAATAATAAACAGTGTGTAGTTTGAACGTTTTCTCAATTATTTTCAAAAGCAAATCATGCTGTTACCAAACTTAGATTTTTCACTACGTTGGAAATGGTTCCCTACGCGGCCCATAGGTGGTGAGCACACACAGCGTCCGTTTGACAATAACGTTCTTTGAACTATGAGATCATGTACTCTCAAATAAATATGAGACATGCAATGGTTTTCCATCTTGATTCTCCGTGCTCAAGACCCGGCAGTGGCGAACAAGTCCATTAGGTAGGTCGTAAAACTGCAGTCTTTTGGTGGTATGGATGGTGGAAAACATACAACCACTGCCACTATTCTCCAAAAAAAGCCTTTTAAACGCCGTTATAGCCTCGTATTCTAATGAGAGCAACAAAACTCCTCTAACTAGGTTGATCCTCAAATAACCAACATCCGCCAATACCAAATTATAGTCTGCATTCATCGATAAAACTTATCCCGTAACCATATTAAGCCATCTAAGTGCCAGAGAGACTCGATGTGTTGAAACGGTTGGCGCCCAAAGATTAGTAGCCTTTTGAAACAAGTGAGAAAACTACTTCAGTGACTGATGACACCAAACTAAACAGATCTTCGAGTCTTATCGTGAGAGAGGAAGTGCTCACGTATGCTCTGATGAAACGGAGACCTATTTTTGAAAAGGAAGTTTTAGTCATCCTCAGCTTATACACACACCCATATTTAGTAAATTTTAGTTCTCTGTCTATGCATAGGCCATGGCAGAACCATTTCCCGCTCATGGACACTAAAGTAAGCTGCTACTTATGATAAATTACGCACGTGATTACATAACTGCGCTGTATAAAAAAGTGGAATCACCTAAGGTTCCACTACATAACTTTCATTTACAGGGCACCATGAAACCTATTCGGGATTCTTTTTTGAATGAAGCTGCGTGAAGTGCACTACATTATGTCTGCATTTCAGAGCTTTAACACTAAAAAAAGTCGTCTGAGCAAAGTGTGCTAATTCTAGTTTGAAATAACAGCATCGAAATATAAGAACAGTAAGTTACTCACCAGAGAAAGACTATTTCGTGTGTATTCCTCTCAAAGCAACGTCAGCTTGCGGACTGCGACTGATCGTATGTTTTATCTCGCCGTAGAGATAAATCAAAACTTGCCAAGTTTTCCGAGATAAGGTTTGTCTGAATGAAGCTTCTGCTGGATTAGATTACCGTCTGGGATATATTAAATATTTTCCCCGCATTTTTGAGTAGCTTATATTCAAGTAAAACATATTGATTGCTTTTGATTAGCTAAATGATCAACATCCTTTGCACCGCTTTGGAATAGTGTTCTTGCTATTGAGTTAGGCAGCCGTAATTGCGACTGTCTGGCTGCCAGTTAGGTCTCTCAAGAAACGTAGAGACCATTTTGATGATAAATTTGATGCTATCCGGGCTAATGACTGCAGTTTATTTTTTTCAGGCCTCACACAGCGTAAGGTTTTCCATTTATGCCCATGTTCCTATAAAATGCTTCCTAAGCATCTTCAGGGCTGGAAATAAAAATATTCAAGTGTTGGTCCACTAATAAATTTATTCTTTACCGGGAATTACCCGGGTTTCGTCACATAATGACATCTTCAGGTCCTGAACCGGAACCTGAAGATGTCATTATGTGACGAAAACCGGGTCGTAAAGAATAAATTTATTAGTGGACCAATACTTGAATATTTTGATTTCCGATATGGAGAGGTTCCCCAAATTGAAGCCTGAATTTATAAGTTATATCTTCAGGGCTGTTAAGGACTCGTCGTCAGCACTTAAGACGATGGGGAAATCTTCTGGCGAAAGTGGCTGTTGAAAACTTTACTCTGTGTGAAGTTCGAGATGAATCCACTTGAGATCCTTAAACTATTATAGCAGTTTGATCGAGATCGAGATATTCAATTTCAGATGCGTATTTCTGTCTTTAAATGTACATTCTTAACGTATGCCTTGGTAATTTAGACCAGGCCAAAATTCAAGCTGCTATGTGGTTGGAATTACCCAAAGAGGAATAATAGCGCTGAATTTCACGGTAGAATTTTTAGGTACGCTTATGATGATATGTACACATATACTTCAATCACTTGCGATTAACGAGTAGAATTTCCTGCATTTTAACTCACAATTACCCTCCCAGAAAAATTAACTCACTGTTACCCTAGAAAGAAAAAATACATCAAAGACAGAAAATTCGGCCAATTCCTCTTTGAAGCGTGAAGAACTCAAGACTGACTGCTGAAATTCGGTAAGAAAGACATTTACAGGGAATTATCTATTACAGCGTATGAAATATGATTTCTGCTCTAGTGAATACAGAAAAAGGCTATCGGTCCGAATTAAACGCTGGTCCAAATCACTCGTAATTTGGCTGGTTTTGAAAGGTAAAGCGCTTGGAATTGTTCGATCATAAAGTGATTCTGCACCTTTAAATATATTGACCACTCTTCCCTTTTATCGTCAATACGTTGGAATGTTAACCTATTAACATTGCAGAGGTATAATGTTAATGTCGCCCATAAATGCTTGTGGCTCTAAGAGCTCCAAGTGAAAGAAACAAAATATGTATTTTAAGACGACCCGGATTTTGATGTGCCACGTCATCATCAGGTGGCACATCGAAACTCGGGTCGTCTTAAAATAAATGCACGTGAAATAACTAAGTTCTCCTTCAGTTTACCATGTTTAGTAAATTCCACCAAGTCACATCTAAGGCAATAGAGTTTGTGAGAGTGAGTGCAAATCATAGATCATCGTTGAATATTCATAGAAGTGAATAAAATAAGAACACAGGCTAATAAAATTGTGAATGAAAGCTACCGTCATGTCATGGATGGGGACGGGAAACAATGGAGTTAATAACATGTAAGCTATCTTCGAGTAACAAAAAGGCATTCCAATTCATGAAAAAGCTCATAAATGAGCACGCATGAAAGCTTTTCGTTAATAGGCAATACCTTCAAGTATAATTCAAGGCTTTCCCTTTTTATTTTCAGACAAATTTTGGTATATTTTACTTTTTTAATTAAAATAGTGAAATAAAATAAAAAAGTGTCAATGATAAAAGCAACGCTCAGGGCAGGCATTCTCTCTTGCCCCCCTTACTTCCTAACTCCCGGCTACTCCACTGATGTGTCAACAGTTAATGAGGCCATATCGCGGAACAGATGGACATTCGGTCGTGATAAGCCAATACATAGTAGGTCGTATTTTATGTCATCCAGACCAGTCTCTGTCCATGAATTCGGTCTCCCTAAGAAAAATTCGTATTTTTTTTCGCCGTTCTCCTGCCTGTCTCTCTCATCCAACATTTCAAGGCGGACCGCGTCCTTCAGAGTAAATGAAAAAAATTCAATTTTTTCTCTATATTCAGCGCATAATAAACGATGATTAACCATTTACCTTCATACTTCAACTGTGGTTAATCAAGCATGAGCTCTGGAAAGACCATGTTGAAGAATGAATGGCTCATGGATTCCCAAGGTTGTAATACGCGGAATTCTAGAGGGTCACTGCCTGCCAGGAAGACCTGATAAGAGCTGGATAAATAGCTGGACATTTAAGTAGATATCAGGCTGTATTTTTATATGATGAAATCAAAAAGCAAACAACTAGAGCGGCAGCTATCTCTGGATGCCTTCGAGATACTGTCTAGAGTAATAATAGCAATAGGTAGTAGTTGTAAAGCCAGGTGGAGTGAAAAACGTCAGCAAGAGATATGCGAAATTTTCTGCATCCGTCCGTTCTATACATCCGTCGAGGAGACAGCATGTATAGTAAGTGATTTAATTTTCACTTTCTCTATGTTCAATGAATCAGGTGCAGGTGAAAATATTCCTGAGGAAGCAGAACTAAGATCTTTCACAATGAAAAGGAGGAGATTCTTACAAACTTCTCGTTATCATTGGAGTGTCTTATTACAATTTATTTGAATATAAATAGTAAAATCAGGTGAATATATGTGAAAAGTTGTTATCTTAATGATGAATAATAAAACTTTCATTATGTTTGCACTTTTTTATTATTCACCGACCAGGTTTCAACACTGAGAGAGTGTCATTATCAAGGTACCTGGTTGGTGAATAATAAAAAAGTGTGAAAATAGTAAAAGTTTTATTATTCATCATGAAGTTACTTTAAAGTTTACAATTACCGTACTATCCCCTTAAGGTGTTGGTGATGGTTGTTTCCTTAAATATATTTCTTCAATATGTGAGAGGAATCACGAAACCTTTTAAAAAAGAATCGCGGAGGAAAAACTTAAGGCGACTCATTGAGTTTCACCGGCGCATTTCACTGCTAACTGCATACTTTCTATACAATAGCTGCGGTAGCTACCCGTCCTAACACGATATATTACATTGAATTGACTATGCTACGTGGAGACGTATACATTCCTTAGCCATCAAGATTCCTCTTTAGTTTTACCTTCATGATGCACTTTATGACTCTTGATCACGCAGGTACCTCGTTATTGTGGTCTCACTTTAATTTTTGTTAGTTTGAATAGGGGTTCAGTTTCATATTGCCTATGGGAACACTTTTGTCCAATCACAAACAGCAACGGCTTTTACCTATCCGAGGAGGCGTCGCTCCTACGTCATGTTTACCTCGTTTTAAGTCCCAAGCAAGGTGCAACACTATTGGTCGAAGTTTTTAATTCTCAATTACCCTATTATCTCGGACAAAGTATAGTCTTATATCACATAACTCTCTGTAATAGATTTATAGTGTACATAGGTCCATCGATATTCAATGCAATATTAGACAATGTCATAAAGTAAATTTTATGGAAGTGGGAAGCATCTATTTCATGGAGAATTTAATCATAAAAAATAAAGCTACAAATCTCCAGTGGGGACGGATTTCGTCTTCATAGGGTCAATTTAGAAGATTTCAGAAGAGCTAACTGCACAGCACTATTCCACTGTGGTGTTCTGATGGATTGCTCTCACTCTTTTCATTTCCACATGAAGCCGATTTTCCCACAAAGTAAATTATTGCATCCATTGGGAAAGCTGTCACCAACCGTTCATTGCTCGTCATCAGAGCCGAACTCAATTGAGGTATCAGTGCTGTGATCACTAAAAAATTCCTCTCCATCGGTGCTACGATCAGAATCGGCAGATCAACTTCCAGAATCTGGTTATTTGCCGTACTCTTGAAGGTCCAGTCTGATTTTTTTCCGCGAGTTCGTCATCAGGAAGATTTACTATTGTTGTAGATGATTGCCTAATTTTGGAAGTAAAGTTACATAATATTGTTAAATAAAGAGCATTTTGATGCACATGTTTCATATTTACATCATAGGCAATGAAATATAGTAAAATCACGTTGACTTCTCGAAGAACTTCGACGCGTTGAGAAATATTACACTAACTGTGACATCGGCCTCTCAGACCAGGAATTCCGAAAAGTCGAAAAAAAAAATACTTCCTCAAACGGCAGAATCACAAAGCTTTGGCAGAAAGTCCCAATTGGAAAGTTAGGTTGCTACTAAAGGGTATGAGTCTGTGCGAAAAAGGGAAAGGGGAAAAAATAACGGCTTAGGTTGCATAGCGGCCTGTAGGACCGACGTCACGGTTTGAGAGGTAAACCTTTGCGGTCCATTAAACATGCCAAAGTATAGGTGAATGGGCGTCAACAAGGAAGGCTTGAATACTGGCATACATCGCCAAGTGTGACTTACGCAGTGGAATAGGATACAGTCCTAACATAATGGCTTCCTTGAAGCCCATTATCCCTTGCGTTGCCATCTTAGATGGACCGCAAGGACTTACGATCTAGGTCCTTTGCATCCTTCAAAATTGCCATGAGAATTAGGGAGCTTGGGTAATGAAGTGGTCTGCGCATTGGCACAGAAAGCTAAAGGTTAGTGATTTGCAAGATCCAGGCCGAATTTTCAAACGGCTTATTCAACGTATTTCACCGCCATATTTGTGGCAGGCTTGAATACCTATCCATACTGGTTTTTTATCACGAAGATAATGACCTTAAAAATTTTTTGTCTTAAACCCACTCAATTTTTGGCTCAATCAGCTGTCATAATCTCGAATAACCTATATTTTCTTTCTCTCGTGGCCCCAATTCACTCGGCCCCAGCCTGTTCTACCTTGGAATACGCGACAAAAATCTTCGTCTTGGTTAGCTCCCTCTCTTGTCGCTACACGAATGCAGTAAATTCTGATCATCATTCTTGATTTCAAACCTACTGAAGGTTGTTTCTTGAAGTGCGTCTTTCCTAGTGCGTCACGGAGACAATTTTCAAATTTTTTAAAATGACAATACGCTGCTAAAAGCATGCATATATTACTGTTTAATTAGATGCGCAACAAATTCGCAGCGTTTATCTCTATATTTCAAATATTTACTTCATGCATATTACAGCTGCAGAAGTCATAAATATTTCCATAGGACTGAGTGCCTCAAATTGAGAATATACTCAAGTTGGACCATAGTTCCGAGCAATGCTAGAGAATAAACTCGATTAATTCTAGCTTAACTTTGTGAAAATCCATTCTAAAGAATTCAAATGAGATATGGTACTTTTTTCAGTTTTTTATTTCAGGTCGACCGGTTCCGTCACATAGGCGACATCATCAGGTACATAAGTTTAGAATGCTGCAGAATTTATACAAAATTGATATACTTGAGATTGATATTGAATCGAAATCGGTGAATCTAAAAACTAAAGTCCTATGCTCAATGTTGTCCTTATCGAGCATATATGTGTACTATGAAGGCCACATACCCATTATGGTTCTTCCAGCAGAGAATATGAAGTCAAAAAGTGGCTGATGTAGAGCGCCAAGCTAGTTAACGACTTGTGAATGTGTCTAGCCAGTAGAATTTCATACCGACGTTGGAAAATCGCCCATTGGTAAGCGATGTATTTTTATAGTTCCGTCAACAGAGATTTTTACCTCCAAAAGTAGCCGAGTTTGTGCGCGAAGCCATTTTGTCTTCATTCAGATGGAGAAGAGCTGCAATTTATGAGTCAAACGTCATCAACCTTGAATAAACTCCCTCTGGAGCCAATAACCGTACCGTATCCAATGGGAAACGGCTCGTATTCTTAGCTGTTATCTCGAAAATTGCGTTGTGTGAGGTTGATATTTGGGTTCCGTAGGAAAGATTTTTTTATTGTGGGAAGGCCAAATTTATTGAATTTCAATAATCATGTATCTCAAGTGATCTAAACTGACTGCCACATGCAGACTGTTAAGTACAAAACTGCTCTCTTGACAAACTGAGTGATCGTTTATCGAACATCGCGTCCTGCCCGAATTCTCAAGGTCTCCGATGGTCGAGCGAGTGCTGTTATCTCGATCATTGCAGGACTTTTGCATCCGATTTCTGATGTTAGAATAAAGAAACTCATTGATTGATACTTCAGTAAATGGTAGAATTGCTTACGTGTTCAAGTCATTGTTCCTCAATTACTGTCAGGTTTTCTGCTTTCGTGAAGACGGGCATAGATTTTACCAAACCCGTGCGATCAGTTTGGGTCTAACTTGGTCTCTGCGTACGATAAGGAAATATGATCAGTTTGTATTGCATATATTTAATTTAAACTTATACTTTACATAATCATATTTACACTTGGTATACTTCAACATTACCATCATAACGTGCCTTTTTTAAACTCCCGATTTTTTCTTCGTATGACAGCTGAAATTATTTATTTCAGAGCTCCACTAGACATATCATCGTCAGTGAATTTTGTCACATATTCAGGTTGTTTGACACACTGCCGAAAGAGACGCAACTTTCCACACACTTGATCCAAAGCGTTACAATTCTGCCTAACGTCTTGTGTGTTATCAATCATATTATCTTATCTTCGAGATGTTATAGTGCTGTTGAACTAGTCAATATTGAAAGCAATGTAGAGCCTCCATATTGAATTCGTGTTAACATAATGGGTTTATCAGACAACACTGTGTGAGCAATATCCCACTCGCTAAATGAGAGGCAGTGATGGGGATGATAACAAGGAAGTTATTAGACTTGAATTAACTTTAAAAACATTGACTTTCGACCAATGATTGATCAGTAGGGACTCTGTTAAGTGGTGAATAAGGTCTAGGGGAAACCCGTGTAAAAAAATAGTTACATCGATCTACCAGCCTCTGGACTATTTATCTTTAAATTATAATTGCTAAGACCTACTAACGACTTCGTTGGCCCCAAGGCTAATTAGTTGACTTGTTAAACACTCTCATTCCCTAGTCTGGCTAAGTTAAGAATCCCTTAGAAGTCCAACGCAGTCTCATCAAAATCGTCCGTCATTTATGCATTTGTATGAATGAGAATTTTTTCCAAGACTTCTTGGGACACACTCTGCGCCGTGTCAGTCGAATAGACTTAGGCGGCGCTTACGCCACCGCTGACGAATCTGTCAGCCGGCGCACCATTTCTGGTCTGGTCAAGACTCGTGATCACGTACATAACAGCATAATATTTCCAAGACGTATGTGCTGATGGAGTTCCATGGGTTGAAAGTCGATTTTGTTTCCTTCAACGTGCTTCTGATTTCATTTTTTATTTGCGGCGATGGACGACAATTGTCACGTTATGGTGTTGACCAATTGCAGAATTATCGGCCATTACAGGCCGTCAGTAGCTGTCCTCTCCAAGGCGAGCTTTACGGAGAAAGCGACGGAAAAAAATTTCCCTGGCTTGTCACAACCAATCAACTACTTTAGCACGCTTACCGAATTCGACCCCACTACTGAGAGACAGCAGTATCAGCAGAAGGCATTGATGGCGCAGATAAAT
This sequence comes from Ceriagrion tenellum, assembly GCA_963169105.1. NCBI lineage: Eukaryota > Metazoa > Arthropoda > Insecta > Odonata > Coenagrionidae > Ceriagrion > Ceriagrion tenellum. Next base: position 102,345,472 of record OY720632.1, on the reverse strand, counting down.
AAGAACGGACCGGTATCAACAGCCACAGCTTTGGGCGAGAGTGAAGTTTGCGGAATCGGCCGGGGTACTGCGATGTGGAAGGCAGCGGGGAAACTATCACATTAGTCTCCCTAAAAGATGCAGCCCTGAATTTTAAATGAGACATGATGATATTTCTCCCAATAAACTATTACGTGGGTAACATAGTCCCCCAATCGGATCTCCGGGTGGGGAGTACTTGGAGGGCCACGCCAGTCAGGAAGGACAAATGCAGGATAGGAATATGGGACGTGAGATCTTTTGGGGTGAGCGGGAAGTTGTAGAACGTAATAATAGAGATAGTTATCAGGGATTCCCTGTACCAGTTGAAGAAAAATTTCCAATGGTCGTAGTAAATTCAATTGGCTCTACTTGTCGGAACAAACGAAACCAGACTCAAAATGAGCGACGTCAAAAAAGGGCGACACAAAGCCAGGAAAAAGCAAGGGTGTGTGGCGGAGACGCGGATATCTGCCACAAGTTAGCTCCCTCTAACTAACTGGGAAGCAAGCATATGGTATTTATTAAGCTAAAATGACTGGAAAGCCATGCATAAAAAATCAACGAAAACTCATTCTTAATTTTCTCATTTTTATGTCATTTTAAGTTAGTTTCTTCTTTTCCGACGAATGAAGCCAATATAATTTAAACGCCCATCAGAGATTTTTCTTGAACATGCTGGATTAATAGGTCATAGAGTTAAAATTTCCTAGATTTTTTTTCATATATTCTCTGGTTAAATTCCTCTTTTATCTTGGCGATCGGCAACTCGTACCTTCGGTGGCCAACCAAGGGTGGCCTTGCATAAATCGACATATTGTGATCCTAGGAGACAAACGTGGTCTTAGATCGTGCATCATCTGGTCGATAATGAGAACGCTAACGGTTGCGGTTTCAATACAGGCAAAGTATAAGGTATTCTTAGTTAAATCTGGGTGATTATCAGAGTAAAAGAAATTGGAAACGGGAATCGTAATTCGTAAAACGACATGGTAGATGGCATTGATATTGCGATACATATAATTTGATTGATCGGTAGCTCATGACAGCATTGGCGATTCGTGGGTGCACGGAGTTGTGTAATTATTAATAACTGCATTTATTCTTCCTATGAAGCTGCTGGCATTTTGATCCCTGTACGTCGTAAGTGAACAAGGTAGCTTTTATAATGCGTGTTTATTCACGTCGAAATATACCCAAAACTTTCATTCCGCAAAATACTGAACAAATGGTTTTGAAAGAAAACGTAAAATTTTCCGCAGAACTTCATTTTTAAAAATCAGAGATTATCAAAATTTAGAAAATTAAATCTTAGGTTTACGAAATTTCGGTGAATTTTGCGACCATTGAAACGCCAAATTATTACTTCTAAATACTTCAAGTATCAAAATAGCTAATTTTTACTCATCAAAAATTCGTGCAAAAACCCATTCACGAAACTTCAGGGTCCCTCTCGATATGCAATATTCCATATCCATATTTGAAGAGAAACTCTGGTACAATTACTACACTTTTATTTTCCGTGACCCCGACCATGGCTTCATCATATAATGCCATCATCATTGGTGAGCGAATGTCCGTCTTTATCCTCAGTGAGATAAATTCATTATAATAAGGTTTGATCTGAAGATAAAGCGATCTCATGTGCTCATATATTTCCAAAATGACAATCGATTTTTTTATTGGTTTAGCTTGAAGCATTGTGAAGCCTAAAGATGAGTCTGCACGATTATTATCATATTATCACAACGATACTTCCTCTTAATCTTCCATCGAGATAAAAGCGAGCTATCCATCTTGGCAAAATTGTAACGGAGAGGTTTTGAATGAAATACACGCAGCTCAAAGAGTTGGATATCTATTTTTAACCTAAATCCATTGTAGGAAAAACTGAGTTTTCTCATTAAAGAGTTTTTTTGTTGAGGTTACTAATAAATGATCGTGTTTTCAAGCGTTACGAAAGTGCGAAAGCAAAATATCTCACGTTCAAGTTTTGGTTACTCTTCACTTCGGGAGGCTACGGACAACTACTGAGGTAATTTACGCCAATGAAGACTACTGGTTGGCAGTTTGTTGTCAGTAGGATTGTTTTAAGAGTGGAGATCGTCATCAATAGCAAATTAATTCTAAGATTGGTCGTCTACAGCCCTAAATTCTACCTTTCCCCTTGCTTTAGCCCGTTCTACTTTTCAATGACAGCACTGGATCTTATGGAATATTATTTCCCGTGTAAATGAACGGCCCTGGAATGAAAGCAGAGTTCTCTGAATTTAAAAAAAATAAGCACGAAGTACCGTCGCAACTTGCTGGGTTAATGTCCGATTGCTTGGTTTTCAAATGAATGCCTACGGGGACGGCGTTGAAAATATAGTTATTTCTGTTGATGTCATCACTTAATATGAGATTACGTTGGAATTGTATGTTTAGTACTTGAATTTGGAGCTTTTATTGCGAGTCTTGTGACTTTCATATCAATAGAGGTATTTATCTACGTTCCATCATCATCCCATATTCTGTATATTCTTCCGTCGTTACATCCTCTGCTTCCATAGTTTTAATGTCTGAAATTGATCGCATAATCTTCCTAAAAGTTTTAGACAATATTTAAACAACGTTAAAACACCCGAAACGCTTCGCATGTCACATACACCAAGGGGTTAGGTGGAAGAAGGGACTGCCTTTATTTCATTCTCGCCCCAATAAAAACGCATTATTTTTATTACTATAAGCCTCAGTGATAAATATTTCTACCCGTATCCGTATAAGACTCTATGGAGAGACCGAACCGGAAATGGCGTACTTCACAATTACTTTTATGGAGGTCAATGAGACCACTCCACTTGGTGAGTGAGTAGTGTCGAGAAGGCATTCCAGAGGACTCTGGCATGATGTGGCGTGCTCTGCCATCTAGAGGCTGAAAAGTTGATTATGCTTGTGCTATGAGCGGCTTCTTTCAAGCGGGAAACTGAGAAATATGAAGAGGCATAGACGAGAGGATTTCTTTGCCTATATTTTTAGGCAAGTTCGCAATCGGAGTCCTGACCGCGGGACATGTCGTATCAGTAGAGGTTTACACATCCGCACCGCATATACATATATTAGAGGGAGCTTTACAACAGACCTGGGTGGAAACCCAAGTATTAGTAGGTGATGCTGTGGGTACCTGTGGACGCATCACCATGCACCGATGTCGCCTCTTTTGTATTGGTTATTTTTAAACTCTAAAACTTTAAATTTTAAATTTTTATTTTATTAAATTTATTTATTAAATTAAAAATTAAACTATAATTTAAAAAATTTCAACTTTAAAAATATTAAATGTTTGGATAAGGATTGATTTTCTGATAAATTGAAGTTTTTGTTAATACAAGCAAATAGTCTGATGATCGAAAAATAACAGTCCCATCTATTTAGGACTTTATTTTATGCTGTGATGGTAGAAATTGCTCAGCTTAACGTATTACTGTCGTTGCAAAAATTACATGCATGCGAGTTTAGTTTGAGATTAAAAATGAACTAGACTACTTACATGAATGCAAATTAGATCAAAATATAGACTATTTTTTCTGCGTTTTATCAAATAAAATAATTAATTTGACAATTCATCGATGATTTTTTATCCCGATGAGAACAGTGTTGAACAGTGACAAAAGTGCCGGTCTTCAGGGGTTTGCTCACGGGACGGGATGTTCTCATTGCGTTAAACCATCGTCGGCTTATTGTTAAATTGATTTGTTAAAGTGGTTAAACGCAAAACAAAATTAGCTGATGATTGAAGTCACTTACATATATGTAGATTTTATTGTTCATTTTTATTCGGCATCCAAACTGGAGTCTGTATAATTTTTGCGCCGACAGTAGGTACCCAAGGAGATCCTTCCTCAACTTTCCGTCCGCTAATTAATCTCGTTGGGGTACCTCTTCTATCCACAAATCCTGGTTATCCCTCATACTATCCAGAATTTTCCCACCAACTACGTTAAGAACTTCCTCGTCTTTCCTTCCGTCCACAGCACCTTCACTGAGCCTCACTCACATTGCCTATGCACGCTGCCTATTATAATTACACTGACCTGCGAATTTAAGCTTTCCGATCATTGCATAATGTTTAATTAGTGATCGTTTATATTTCTAGGATGCTGATTCCGGAACTGAAGTCAGTTTTTCTCTATCACATCAGGTTTTTTGCAAAATCAAAATGAAAATATGAGAAATATGAAGTACGCGCACATACAAGATTCCTATCATCACATGCAAGGAATGCTTTGTTTCTTATTAACAACACTCAACTTAACACTCTCTCATTGCACTGTTATACTAATGAATATAATATAAAGATTTAAAATGCATTGTGTAAACATATTTGAAGAAAAACACAGCCAAACGTACTAAAATTTATCATACTTTAAGCCTCTTAACACATTGAGAATGGTAAAGTCTATGGTTTCCATTTTATAATGTCTTGAATTAGTTTAAGAAACTTCTCTGCCTTGATTTTCCCGTGTGAGGTGTTGTTGGATCTTCTCTCTTCAGTAACCAATAGTAATCTGCCGGCATTTTTGTTCCATTTCCCTTGATATCTATGTTCCATTTCCTTTAGTTCCTGGTGGAATCTTTCTTCTTGCTCTTCGCTCAGCATTCCTAGGGTCTCATGGCAATAGTCAATGCAAACAAATAGCAAACTCAGATGTGAATGTAACATATGCACTTTTAAGCTCATGCTGCAGCCTATATCTTGAAAATAAGCAAGCATTATACCCACTATTTGCTTTTAGTCTGAATCCTTTTTGTTACCAAGAAAGTTTTTGACCACATCCCGGGATGTTTTTCATGCCGAATATTCTGCAGCACACATATCATCTTCAAAATTGGCATCAGAAAGAAGTTTTCTGTTATTTGGACCTGTGAAGATATTCTGTTTGTTTTTGGGATTACTGATACCTGGGAATTGATGACACAGGTACTGAGAGCATTCACCTTCATTGTTTAGAGCCTAAACAAATAGCTTAGTTTGATATGAAGCGGAGGTAAGAGTATGTCGGACTTATCAGTAAGAGTTTTATGTTTTATGTTTTTCGAGCCTACAATCCACTGTCTACGTGGCCATTCTTTTTGAGTCCAGTGATGTAACCTTGCTCGACTGTCCCACTCACACAGAAAGCAGGGGCGCTTTGTGTAACCTGTTTGTAAACCTAACAGAATACCTATCACTTTAAAATCACCACACAATTGCCACTTGGATTCCTGGTACTTCAGTTTACACAACATCATCTTAAGATTTCCGTATTTTTCTCGCATAATAACTGAATGAGCAACGGGAAAGGAAGCAAATTTGATTCTACTGTGAAGAAGGATGCACTTCAAACACAAACAAACAAACCAAGATCACGAACAAAGTCATTTAATGCAATTTGCTTGAAAATTTTGGTTGTTTTTCAATACCTTCAGGCAAAACATTACAGTAAGAGGTTGGGCCGGCCATTTCTGCGTCAGATTCAGAAGAGGGACAATCCTGTGAATGTTCCGGACGCTGTGGTACTGGTATATCAGGACCATGAAGAACGGGTAAAATTGTGGATGGAATATTGCTTGGATACACAATGTTACTCTTGTTCTTGCTTTAAAACCCCCCCCCCCCACATTCACAGAACAGAAGTAGCAGTGAGTACTGTGGTCTCTAGGTTCTCGCCACACCATTGGAATTCCGAATGGCAACGCTGCTTGCTTACCATTCACCCATTGCTGTAACTGCTCTATACAGGTTCTAAAAGCCGTATGTGGTGCCCACGGCCGGTCTTGTTGTACCAGTTTGATGCCGAAGTACGCATAGTAGGCTCTTATCACGAACTCGGTTCATCTACATCTACATCTACATACTACCCCGCAAGCCGCCTCAAAAGGCGTGTGGCGGGGGGTGTTAGGACACCAGCCGTCAACAAAAAAAAATCAAAGTTCCGCCTAGCATTTATTAAAGTCCTTAATTGTTCGGGGGAAAAACGAATTCCCATACCTATCCGTTCGGCAAAATATCTCCCTTAATTTATCGATTCGGTCGGACCTGGAAATATAATGTGGTTCTAATATGATGTTCTCCGTGTCGCTCTGAAAGATATTCATTCTCAATTGCTCAAGCAATCTAAGCCTAGCGCGTAGCCTCCGAGTCTCTAGCGGCTCCCACCCTAAATCTTTCAAAATCTGTGTAACGCTTTCTGTACGGCCGTAGCAGTTTTTCACGAATCGCGCAGCTTTCCTTTGTATTTTATCAAGTTCATGGACTAGGTCTTTCTCCGCCGGATCCCATATGCTCGCTGCATATTCAAGGTGTGGCCGGACGAGTGCGAAATAGCACCTCTCTTTCACTTTATCATCCGATAATCTTCCCACAACACGCTTGACAAATCCTAACTTCTTCAGGGCTCTGCCACAAATATTTCTTATATGTGTCCCCCACGATAGGTTCGAAGTTATCGTAACTCCCAGGTATTTCACTTCATCTGTCGCATTTATGCTAACGCCATCCACAACATATACATGGGGATAGTTGGACGACCTACGCAAGAAATGCACCGCCGTGCATTTGCTCAGATTAAGTTCTAGTCCCCACTCTTTGCTCCACGCATGAACGTTGTTTAAGTCCGATGACAGAATTTCAAAGTCAGATTGATCACTAATTTCGCGGTATATGACAGCGTCGTCGGCAAATAAACGTATTTTACTGCTAATTCGGGAGCAAAGGTCGTTTATATATATAATGAACAAAAGTGGGCCAATAACGCTTCCTTGCGGGACACCTGATGTCACTTTAACTATATCAGAGCTAATTCCGTCAAGAACTACTTTTTGCTTACGATCACTCAGAAAGTCACGTATCCAGTTTACTACTTGTTCGTTTAACCCGCATGACTGTAATTTGTATAATAGTTTTCTGTGAGGTACCGTGTCGAAAGCTTTCTTAAAGTCTAGAAATAGTGCGTCAACTTGTTTTTTCGATTCACCAGATTTGAGAACGTCGTGAAGAAAGAGCGCGAGCTGTGTTTCGCATGATCTACCTTTCCGGAACCCATGCTGACAATTATGCAGGAGGTTTCGACTGTCCAGAAAAGTCATGATGTTGCTAACAACGATATGTTCGAGAATCTTGCCTGTAATCGATGTTAATGATATTGGTCGATAGTTTCCTGGGTCATGCCTGTTTCCCTTTTTAAATATCGGTGTAACGTTTGCAGTTTTCCAGTCCATTGGTATCTTTCCTTCAGATAATGACTTATTGAATATTATCTCTAAGAACGGTGCGATCTGTGGTGCTAACTCCTTGAGGACGCGCGCGGGTATTCCCTCCGGACCCGGAGATTTATTACTTTTTATCGATTGTAGCTGTTTAGTTATCCCATCGCGCTGAATTGTTATTTCTTTCATCGGTTCCTCAATGTATGGAATGTCTAAATTACACGCAGTGTCGTCTGTAGTGTAAACACTTTCAAAGTGGGAGTTTAACACATTAGCTTTTTCAATATTTTCTGTGACAAGTTTACCATCTTTATCAAATAACGAATCTACGGTAGAAGATTTTCCCTGAAGTTCTCTCGCATATGACCAAAAAGATTTAGGATTTTCTTCGAGTAATTTTCCTAGTATTTTTTTCTTGAAATTTCGCAGTGCAGCACGCAAAGTTTTCTTGGTTTTTGAGCGTTGCGCAAGGTAACTCTCTTTTGCTTCTAGTTCCTTCGATTTTTCATCAAACGTAATGGTTTTTTTGAACATGTTGTACAGTTTTCTCTGTTTCCTAAGGTCTCTCCTAACATCGTTATTGTACCAACGAGGTTCTTTGCTATCACTTTTCAGTTTTTGCGGAATGTGTTCATTGATTCCTTGGCGTAAGATTTCTAAAAAGTATTTCCATGACACATCGGTGCTTTTATCCTCTGTTTTAGCTACGTAGTCCGTGTATGAATCATTAAGCATCTCGCCAAATTTAAAGAAGTTACATTTATCAAATAAATAAATATTGCGTTTTGGTTTTTCGGCTGACTCCACTTCTGTCTTTAAGGTTGCAAGAATTGCTCTGTGATCACTTATACCGTCGAGAACATTGATATGTTTTATCAACTTAGGATGGCTTACTGCTAAAAGGTCTAATATTTTATTACCTCTCGTAGGCTTGTCGACTACTTGGGATAGCGAGTGATTTGAGAGTACGTTGAGTAAGATCTCACTGATTTTTCTATTCCTCGAATTCGGTTGTACCGTGTAAGAATCCCAATTTATACATGGGAGATTAAAATCTCCCCCAATAATTATTACACTTTTACTATCTCTCAAAGTAAATGCGGATATTTGATTTTCTAATTGGTAAATAGTATCTACTTCGGAGTTTGGAGGTCTATAAAAAGAGCAAACATGTATTCTCCTATTTTTTTGTTGTTTAATTGTACACCATACGCTTTCTATTACATTGTCGGTTATTTCGTGACCGGTGCTATGTAAATGTGATTTAACCGCTAGAAAAACTCCGCCACCTGTTCTATTGCGTCGATGGCGTCTGTAGATTTTATATCCTGGCGGGAAAACTTCGCTGTCGCTTATATCCTCCACAAGCCAGCTCTCTGTTCCTAAGACTACATCTGCGTCCTGAAATAAATGCTCGATTTCTGCTTCTGGTTATATTGCGCCGCTGTCTTATCGACACGAAACTTCCACACTTATAGCAGAATGTATCTGGATTATTCTCGCAGCCACGATGTGGAATGTTGAATTAAGTTCAATATAAAGATTAACACAGTATGTCGCTCACTTATAGGACACTTATGAAGACAACGATCTCTTTTCACAAGCAAGCGAAGCACAACTCGGACTGTTGCGGACAAAGCACAACAACAGGATGGCCACTCAGCAAAGCCTGCTGTGTTGTATGTTCTTGCCGGCTCTAGACTGTGAGTGTGATTATACAGGGTTGCCAGATGGATGCAGAACATCGAATTAATAAATGAATTTGGAAATATTAATTTAAGCAACACTCCTTTTAATAACGTAATAAGTGCATTAGTGCATGTAATGAAAAAAACGTAATATACAATTTTTTTTAATGTGATGTGATGCGGGAAAATTAACGTCGGATCTTGATTCAGGATGCAAAAGTCATCCTAAAAAGCAATACAGGATGGCGGCAATGAAACCATCGCTGGACAGTGTTATTATCTTCTTTTCTCCGAGTCCACGCTTCTGTCCCATCCAACGCCACATCTCCATTCAAGTTGTTCACCTGGATCTTCTTGATATCCAAATATTACGCGTTGTTTTGCCTATATTTTCCACTGCATTTAGTCTTTAATCCATTCCAATGTTCACGGCTAGTTTGAAACTACATTTTCAGCAGAAGTTCTACATCTATATGTATTTACTACCATACAAGCCGCCGCATGGGCATGCGGAGGGGGTTTTAGGACACCAGCCGGGTAAAGATGTAAAAAACATTGGTTCCGGAGGTAAAATGGTGAAGTGTATCATGTAGGGTTTTAAGTGGAGCTTCGGTTTTGTTAGAGTAGCTTTTTGTGCGTGGAAAGAGCAGATGTTTGTACCTATCTGTTCAGCAAATCATCTCTCTTATTCTATCGCATATATTGGGCCTAGAGATAAAAATTGGTGTCAAAATGGCATTCTATGTTTCACCCTGAAACACATCCGTTCTTAATTTCTCAAGCAAACTAAGTCAATCACGCAGCCCCCAAGTCTTTAGTGGCTCCCAGCTTAATCCTACGAAAAGAAGAGAAACACTATGTGTTCACTCGCGGAGAGAATTGGAGAATGTATCAATTATTGTCATCACAGTGTGCCAGAGGGAGAGAGGTTTTCTCATATTTCCGTTAAATATGATTTGGCCCTATAACCTTTGAAATATTTGAATTACAATATGCATTTATACGGGTATTACTTAAGAAACCTTTGCAACGGCGCCAGTGATTCTAACGTATCATTTAAGTAACTGATGTGTAATCCATCTGTGATGATGCGTAATCTGATCATCTGATGTGTAATCATCCGTGTGCATCTGTTTTCATATCTCAAATATTTGTTTCTCAATTGATGACGTTACGTTCATAAATATTTCATTAACAATCTATAATTCACCTTATATATAGTGCCAAGATCCTAGTGGAAATTTTTCCATGAGATGAATAATTTGAAATTTTTCCATGTTAGTGAAGAAAAACTATGCAAATTCCACTGAGAGAAAATTTAATACAAAATTAGTGCATTAAATTTTCTCTAAGTGGAATTTGCATAGTTTTTCTTTTCTAACATAATAATTATTTAATCCGTCTCAGACATTATTTTTTATTCTAAAATTTGGTGATCAACATTTCATTTCAATGCATATTCCTCACCGCGAATAATTCCTATTTTTTAATGGCAAAAATATCGGAAGTAAAATATAAGTGGGGCCACAATCTATATTTCATAACGCACTTCACTGTTTTGTTACTTTAAATAATAATAGCATGATATGGCCTATATCCTATTTTTTGTAGTCCCGTTGCCCCGTTGCAAGCGCTAAACAACGAGATCACCCGCGGTAAAGGCTATTATAAAAATAAATGAGGTATAGTACGATATTTTGTATTTTTATGTGATTACAATATAATTTTCCTGAACTTTCGTGAGAATTTATTTCAATGATTGATAAATGCTCAGAAATTACGTTTATTATTTTAAATAGTAATAATTTCATATCTCTATCCATATAACTCGCTGTTCAGTTCACTGTGTAACTGGCTAGGTCCAGTTCACTGTGTAACTGTGTGTTCACAGTGTAACTGGCTAACACACCTGACCGGCAATCGGGAGATCCGGGTTCGAATCTCGGTCAAGTCAAATGATTTTTTCATGGAAAATTTCTACCCTGGTGCACTGTGTCCTTACTTGAAATGTATCCGACGTATCCTATCGGAGTATGAATTCCTTTCTCTTCCATAAAACTCGCCTGCGGCCTGTGGTTTTTTTATTGGATTCAGTCGTCATACTGTCGGTCGCCTCTGAGAGGGGTTTAGGGAGTTGGTATAGTGGTAAACCATCTTCTCGTGTCCATGTGCGTAAATAAAAAAGACGTCCATTGGACGGCTTTGAAGCTTTGTTCTGAGGGAGGCAGGAAAGGAAAATTGTGACCACGGATCCATCTCGACCTCACATTTGAAAAAAGGTCTTTTCCTTTACCTGCACTCCCATGGCCTCCCTCGATCTTGTCTTTACCAGTCAGCAGCCTTATCCTCGTTTTCCCCTCTTCCGCAAAGGGATAGGACTTCAATAAAAGCTTCCCTCGACTCGAATTCTCGCTCCGCTCCGTTTCTTTAATACAAAGGTTTTCAGTTTCAACTCTAATGGAGATCTCTCAATTTCGTCAACGAAAAACTGGGTCATACGCCATTGAGCCGTATCCGTATCGCTATATTATGTATTTATTTAGATCATGAACCAGAGAATACTTTCTATGGGAAATAGCAATTATTAACGGAAGATACCAACATTAACGAGACAATTTCTACCGGTAACAACTTGTGAGTTCCTCGTTTGTGTGGAATTTTCAGAGTAAGAACATTCATGTGGAGCGTAGCACTCGATGGATAAGGAGCATGGACCATTGGAAAAGCTGGCCAGAGCAGAATAGCAGCCGTCGAAACGTGGTGCTGGAGGAGGATGCTGAAGATAAAATGGACTGAGAAAATTAGAAATGATGAAATGTACTGAAATGTAGCGGAGGAAAGGACCATATGGAACACCATAGAGAAAAGAAGAACTAAATGGATTGGACATACACTGAGAAACAATGGGTTTTTGAAGAACATAATTGAAGGAAAAATAGAGTGAAAAGTCCCCAGAGAAAGACCCAATAATGAGTTTTTAGACAAAATAACGAGTAAAGTACATGCAATGAGCTACCAGGAAATAAATGACTTAGCATTAGATAGGGAAGGGCAGAGGGCTGTAGCTGACCAATCTTTGGATTAAACGACCTATGATAATGACTCTTATCAGTTAATTATTCTAGTGGTGAATAGTACATCCGCTATCTTAGTTACTTAGCTCATAAGAATAAAATTGCATCTGTACTAAAAGGTTATGGCATTTCCCTATATTTACGACTGATTGTGAATATTGCTACCCTACACATTGAACGAATACTTTGTGTCGTAGATCTCGCAACTGTTTTTGATACATGTATATCGTTTCAGTAACCAGCCATCAATGCTACTGGGATTGGTATCAACACGTAACCTAGTTGTAATATAGTATTTTTGCCGCTACATCTCTTTTATTGACTGGATGTTTTGACGAAATATGAGCCCAGTGCTATGTCACCGCGCCAACCCGATCCCATCTTATGGAAAAAAATTGCTTTGCGATCTCCCTTTTCCTCAACCAATCAGAAAGAGGCGTCATTTATGCTGTGACTCGTAGAGAAATTTAGGGTTGCTATCCAGAAGGTGGAGGAATTCAGCCAAATCTTCTTTGCTGAGAATGAACCGCGTCATGCATTACCTCGTAATCAGTGTTTTGTTCTTTCAGTAGGTGTAATAAAAGTGAAATAGCTGTCGTACGCTTAATGATAGGGTATTTTATCCTACTTGTATCACTTTTTTAAGAAAATGCGACATATCGTATGCAACTTGTCTTTATCAATCCACGTGTTGTTCGAAAATATGGTTGTCTAGCTAAAACTCACATGCTGTGCATAGTGCCAGGGTTGCGTGTTTGGTGACAATTCAAACTAATTTGCTGTTTACCAAATGATTTTTAGCCTCTGTATTATTCATTGTACTAAGAAAACGTGGCAGCATTCGATTAATGCGAGTTTGGAGTGGCTTAGTTGAAAAGTAGTGTTGGTGATTAGTTCATTTGCACACAAATGCTGGTTTTTCTTAAACCTTCCACGTATGACTAACATCATGTTTTGGATGTTCTCTTCATGAATCTCGTATCTCGTTTACGTAGTTGCACTGTAGATTAATTCAATTGTTTCTGTAGCATTGGTAGGCGATCGATGGATTAATGCATGTTGATGAAAGTTTTTTTTATGCAAAAGTGCATACTCTGAGATGGCTTTCATGGTAATATTTACACCAATATGTTAAACTTATTTAATTTTAATCCATGTTATTCAAATTATTGTTATTATTGAAACTAATTAGTGGTACATGACTACGTACTTGGTTGGTTTTTGTCATTAACTAACACTATCAGTCAACGAATATCAAGTCATGTCATGCAAGCTTCTACCCGCATGTGACTAGTTATTATGTTACCTCTCTAAACTTGGCCATTTGCTGTAATTATGTTTTGTTTTGCACTGATCTTGTTTTTTTCACGACACATTGGATCCGTTGATAAAGGAAATATTCCAAACGAGCTTGTTCGTATTCCACGTTTCTTCTTTTAAATTCCTTCCGTTTCCCAATCTTTTTTCGCCACGAAATAAATTATCTCTATCTCGGACTCGTTAATGATCTCCTTCCTGCGTCCTAAGTCAACAGTCTTCCTTCTCTTTATTTCGAATGCCAGCCCTCCTCCACCCCTGCGTTTGTGTCCCTATTAAGAATCCACTCTCCTTCACCAAACTCTTCGCCCTGACCCATCCACAGTCAATCTAGCCCCAGTTTACCGAAGGGAAAAGGGGGGACCAGAAGAGGTTCAAGTGAAGCACAAAGGGTCTCTTTTTATGTCTCCTCAATCCATCCCTCCCTTACTCATTCTCTCTCTTCATTTCGAGGGACTCGTTAAAAAAGGTGGTGCTGGAGATTCGTTCCCGCCCGTTAATTATTGCCGCTAAGGGGACACTGCAAGCGATAAGTCCCTCATCTCTTATGATGTTAAAGGGGCTATCTAAGAGATAGTCCAGTTGGTCGAAAAACGCCCCAATACGGGGTTCTGGTTTTCATGTATAGAACTGGAGAATTTGACGGCTCATTCATCCGTCATCTTCATGGTTACAATGGCGGACTCAGCCTTCGCAACCTCAGTGCTGAAGAACACTGCTACTTGGTATGAAGTCGGAGATCTCTTCCACCATTCTGTCTTCTTAGAAAACTTCAGGTCTCTCATGTGAAAACTAAGCTTGCGTGCTCAACGTGAATATACTTTATTTCCAGCGGGGACACACAAAATAGTTTGCAGTCTCCCTTCCCCTAGGCTCCATTTTAGCTTGACCCCTCGGTATCATGTTCATTTTCGTTCAGATGTTTCAATCCCTTATTTTTCTGTCTTTAGCCTTTAAATGCCCGTTAAAGTGTCACATTGTCGTTGTCACCGCCAGTTAAGGGGATAGCTCACGATCGCGCCTGATGCCTCAGGTATGCGTCGGTAATACCACCGATATATACGAATATATATATATATATATTCGTATATATATACCGTTATATATATATATATATATATATATATATATATATATATATATATATATATATATATATATATATATATATACGAATATTCCACCGATTGGAATTCCGTTGAAGTGAATCAACTTGAGGAGGAAGAGTGAGGTCTGGGCTTTCAATATGGACTAATCGATATAAAAATGGCAATCTGTAAACTGGAGGATGTTCCACCACTTGATAATGAATAAGATACGGGATTTATAGCATTCACTTATTGACGGGGATTAGAATAACAATTTAAAAGATCGTCTACTCGTCATAGTGATAACTCTGATCTCATTTCGGCCATCTGTTAGGTGACTGGCAGGTGTCTGGATGGTCTGTATCCCAACCTTTTAGTTTCTGGGATATGTTATCACTTCCCCTCGTATAATTGGATCGCCATCAGGTCTCTTCTATTCCTTATATCCGTTATCTCTCTTTAAGGCGTCGTAATCTCTATCTTATTTCTTCATTTTAACCTATAATGTTAAGATCGACAAGCTTAATATTACCTACCTACCTAATAAGACCGTAATTTCATTATTTGCCGATCGATATTATATACACAGCTTTGATCAAGTAAATTCGTATGAGAGTTTTATACAATTACCCATGAATTACACATAGGATAAGGTTGAAAGCCACCCATTGTTGCGTGACATGGTAATTCGAGTTGACATGTTGGCCAAGATTATATTACTTAGATCGAATCAGTTTCCCTTGGTTGGCGGGGGTGAAGAATTCGGTGTGTTGTAGCTGGGAGCAGTCTCAGTACTCAATTCTTTGAAAGTAATTTATTAGCAGCCAACCTGTCGGGTAGCATGGCCAAAATATTTTACCGTCCATTGATGTCTCAATCCGATCGCTTAGGCCAACGATTCTCAGCATCTGTGATATTGATTGGACCTTGGTCAAAAATTACCGTGATTTACCGTAAATTACCGTACCAAAAATTACAAAAATTTTCACGTGATTCTTAAACTGCTAAGCCCACACCCTTCTGGCTGTACTTAAACAGGGTTTGGAACCCCCGATGTGGGCTAATGATGTTCACAAAAATCATCACATTTTTAACTAAAAATGTACTGCTGATAGTTTTTTGTTGTCTTCCATGGCCTTTCATAGATTAAAATTATTGAATTAACAAAAAACTTCAAAAGTAGATGGACTAAAAGTGGAGCATTTTTCTAATGATTAATTGGTCTTCAATTTAGAATACTACATTGCTAATATTCCCTTATTATTATTAGTGGAATTTCAAGCAGTGGGAATATCAGTGTTTTAAACTTTACTTCTTCAATATTTCCTCTACATTATCCTTGGAATTATCCAACGGATTTGTATTATTTTTTCCCAATTTTTATTTCGGAGATTATTATTTCACTATTTTACCTTAGTTCACATGTTCTTTCTGGACGTTCACAGTGTAGGTACATGTCAATTAATGGCAATGACGGTTTCTGGTCAGAAGAAGAGGAAATAATTTTTAACAAAGAAATGAGACTGTTGTATGCATTATGGTATGTCTCTGATAATGACACAGTTTCGGCGAAACACATCATTTATAAATGAATACTTAGCATTACTCCAGATACGTTGTAATTCATTATGTTCATTCATGTGATAATATTCCGTATTATTTATTTGAAAGCGTGCATATCCTTGACTGGGATGATATGACTATTCATTTAACTGAGATGATATGACTATTCATTTAACTACGAGGTACATCCAGAAAATAGGTTTAGTTTGTATTTCGTGCCACAGGAGCTCTGCGATTGCAGTGTGCGGTATTTACCCTGACCTATCGAGACGGAGTGGACTCCATTATGAGCCAGGTGATTGTTGTGTACGCTGCGCAATTTTTGTTTTCGAAATGGCAAATATAATTGAAAGTACCGCCGCTCCTGGATGCTCACCAATGGTATTGTTTTGATTCATGACAATGCCCGCCCTCACACTGCGCATATGCCAAAAATACCTTTACAGAACTAGGTTACATTTTAGCAATCCTTCATACAACCAGGACCTCTCTCTTAGTCACTTCTATCTTCTTTCCACCAGAAATCGAGCATTGGTGGAAAGATGTTAAAAATAAAGACGATATTAATGAACATGTAACTTGGTTGACATTTCAGACGGCACCTTTTGTGAAGGCGGAATGTAAAAGGTTGTGCCGCGCCATGACCAAGTGCCTACAAAGTGGCCGCAGTAGTGTGGAAAGACTGTGTAAGGACAATAAATTTTTCACAGTGAATTTTTTAAAAATGTATAGTTCTTTTCTTTGACCTGGCAAACAAAACTTACTTTCTGGATTCACCTCGTATTTATTACGAATTGAGACGAAATTTACTACAGTGTAAATGACTGCAGCAGTCTCGAATTTCTATTAGTATTACTACGACGAATGTTGTTTTGTATTGTAGTATAATTCATAGGCTTAGTATGTATATGATCTAAAATAATGAAAATCAACGCATTCTGGTCTAGAATAAGGTTAATATATACGATTTATTGGCTCTAGGAAAGAATTCCTTTGGAGCAGGCATAAGTAATTACAATTCAGGCAAAAATAATAACAATCACATAGAAAACATGTCGCTATTTACAAGAATCTTATCAAATCACAGCACTTGCCCACAACAGCATAATTTAGCATAGATTATGCATCATATTGAACATGAACCAAGTTCAGGATTCACAACTTTGTTCATTTGTTGACTCTTATATTTACATAATGAATGGGGCCAAGCGAAGAGAACAAGTTGGTTGTTTAATGAAAACTTTAATATTTATGGGAACTTTAACAAGAGATTAAAAGGCTCACGTACATGGAAATATAGGATTGCAGCCGAGAGCTCGTCAGGCCCCGTAAAAATTTCAATGTTGCCCCGAGAGACAAAAAATAAAAATTCCTAACCACACTTGCTCCTTTGATTGTATCGGATGTGGAGTGTTTGAAAGCCAACGGTGGCTTTCTGAGAAGGTTGCGAATTTATTTCCGTGGATCGAGTGTGGGAATCTCTTTGAAGCGTTCGGGGAACGGAGGGTTGCGACCCCGAGTCCCAGATTCAACTATCCTTGCTTCTACTTCCCCATTAATGGATGCTCGACTGAAAATTCGAAGTGAGTTGCGCGGCTGAGGACCTCTAACGGTATTCCAAATTGGGGAACAGGCAGAGATTAAAAAATAAAAGACAACGACGAGGAAATGCGTTGGAAGTGATGGATGAAGGAAAGACTCTCGCACGGAAAGCGAATAAAAAACTCGTTCGGATTGAGGGACGAGAGAGGTGCTATAATGGTTTGGAGGAAGAGAGAAGGGAAGAAGAGGATGAGATAGGTAGGGAGTATAAAGCGCATGGCTGGAGAGAGTAAGGCAAAAGAACTTATGTGAGGCTCCACCGCAACAATATTAATCAAAAGAATTACTATACTGCAATAGATAGCCTTGAAGTATCAACTCTGTGGGTAGAGTAAACATAAAACCTTCATATCTACATATACATATACTAATTACCCTGCAAGGCATGAAAAGGGTTTTGAAAGTGGTTGACATATCGCCAACATGAACTACAGTGAAGAAATTTGCTTTCACCAACAAGCACCACACGATCAGTATACTACTAACGCTACAGAAAATATTAGAAAACCTCTTTAATGTAACTGTAAAAATGTGACACAATTCTCATGCTAAGAAGTTGCAAACCATGGTGTTATCACTTATCGGCAGATTTAGAAACATATCTTGGGGTACATATAAATAAACCAGCTACACTACCTGTCAACTAACCCACTTCATAGTCTTTACGCAGTCATTATGATCTCTTATCGATTGCGGGAAAAAAGACATTTAAACCTTTCTGTTCTACTATCTATTTCCCTTATTTTATCCTCATGATCTGATCTACCGTATTATGTTGGAGTTAGTGAGATATTGATGACTTCGTCTGAAAATGAACCAGTTTTGAATTTACGTAAAAGATTGAGTGTAATTTCCAATCGATGGTCTGAAAGCGATTCTCTTCTAAGTTGTTGCAAGAGGCCAGTAACACTAACGAGACTATCATAACGGCCTTTCATGTATCTTGATGATCTTCTCAGCACGCGTTCTAATTCTATGTTTAGTTAAAGATAAATATCTTGGATAGACAAATTTAAATATCTTGGAATTTCCTTGACTTCTGATATGTCATGGGGAACACACATACAAGACATATGTGATAAAGTATTCAAATGACTAGGTTTTGTTCAGAGTATATATAGGAAGGTCCTCGGACGAAAACGTAAAAAAGAGGAGCTACTTCGCTCTGGCTAGGCCACATCTCGAATACGCCGCGAACATTTTGGACCATTGAAAGAAAGATTTAACCGAAGAAATTAATAAAATTAAAGAATAGTAGTGCGTATCGTTAAAAACTACTACGAGCGAACATATAGTGTTTCATTGTTTTAGAGGAATTAAGGTGGGAGCCCCTAGAGACTCGGAGGCTACACGCAAGGCTTAGTTTTCCTGGGAAATCCAAAACTGGTGTGTTTCAGAGCAACATAGAGAATATTATCATGACTCCTCACTGCATCTCTAGGGCAGACAGAAGAAATTAAATAAGATGTATACATTGCCGAACATTTAGGTACAAAAACTCGTTCTTTCCGCGCTCAATGAACGACCACAATAAAAACTGAGCTCCACTAAATACACTCCCTTAATACACGTCACCATTTTATCTCCAAAAACCTTATTCATAACATTTTTACACTGCTAGTGTCCTAACGCCTACTGCCACATGCCCATGTGGCGGCTCACAGGGTGGTATGTAGATATAGAAGTGCAGTCAACACTGCTAAATGATCAAGAGGGCGAGACCTCGGCGTGCAGATTTGACCGTGAACGGATGAGGTAGACCCGGAGAGAGAAGGATGGGGAAGAGAGGGTAATACGCCTGCGGGTGGATGATCGGTGGAAATTTCTTAATATACCAAAATTCGTGATTCACATAGACGTTATAGGGGGCCTTACTAGCGTTCGCAGCATAAAAGTACTCCATCTAATCAACCGCGGCCAAGCGATTCGCGAGCCTAGCGATGAAGGAGTCAGATCATGGCTGTTTGAGACTTAATGAGCTACTCAAAGGTTAGAGTCACGAGAAGGGTGATTATGTAAACATTTTGGCAGGTAATTCAACTTTTTACAAATCGTTTGAAAAATCTTGCTTTCTCTAATGGTTAGATCTTTCAAATAAAAAAAAATAAGGCACAGAAAATGCCAAATGTCGTACAAATATATTTTTAAAGAAAGCTTTTTTGATAGCCTCTGTAACGCCTATAACGCCGACTGCAGCGCCATATGAAATATGAATGATATTATTATGTGGCAAAGGCACGAAGACCCATATGATGCCGACCTCGAGCGCGGACAATCCGATTTCCAGCTTCCTCCCGCTAACGTGCCCGTCGTCCCCTCCACCACTTCTCGAATCTTCGTGAACCTTCCTCGTCATCATTAGAGACGTTTCTGGAAGACTCGAACGATATATAAAGCTACTTAAGTGGTGTGAAAGAGGCAGTCAGTGTCAAGTCAGTCAGGTAATTTTCGCTTCGGTAAAGCAAGGACTCTTGTGTGTCACCATTATGGAGATCATCTAAAACGTCATCATCATTGGTCGTTCAAGCCTTAGAATGGTTGACCGCAGCCCTCCACCATTCCCTATCTAATGCCAGTTCTCTTTAACTCCTGGTATCTCTTTCAATGTACTATCCTCTTTATTTGGTCCATGAACTTATTCCTGGGTCTTCCTCTGGGAGCATTTTGCTCTAATTTACCTTTAAGTATGTTCTTCTTAAACCCATTGCGTCTTAGGGTGTGTCCAATCCATTGTCATTCTTATTTTCCGTATGGTGTTCCATGTGGTTCTTTTCTCTTCTACTCTTCCGTAAACTTAATCATTTCTTTATATGTCCGTCCATTTTATATTAATCAATCACCTCCCGCACCTTTTCTCTTCCGAATTTCAGGATTTTTGTCTTTGTCTTATTAATTTTCATGTTGTATTCTTGAATAACTTGGTCCATCACGTTTAGTGACCTATGAAGATCGTCACGATTTTTCCAGCTAAATGCGATATTTTGTTACCATATAATGGATAATTAAAGAAACTTACATTATCTATTACTGCAAATATTGAAGTCCAAATGTAGTTATAGGAAAATGTATCGGTAGGTGACAAAATAAGAATTCTTGACGCCTTTACTTTCTCTAATTATTTATAGCTAGGGTTTAGATTGAGAAAACTTTCCGGTGAAGCGTGTCATTTAATGGATCGGAAGCATGGTTCATTGGAAAAGCTGATCATAAAAGGCTAGAAGCCTTTGAAACCTGGTGCTGGAGAAGGATGCTGAAGATAAAATGGACGGACAAATTAAGAAATGATGAAGGATACGGAGGAGTAGAAGAGAAAAAGATCATGTGGGACACCATAGAGGAAAGAAGAACAAGATTGATTGGACACACTCTAAGACACAATGGGTTAGTGAAGAACATAATTGAAGGCAAAATAGAGGGAAATGTCCATGAGGAAGACCCATAAATTAGTTCATGGACCAATTAAAGAGGAAAGTACTTAGGAGGAGATACCAGGAGGTAAGAGAACTATCAGTAGATAGGTTAGGGTGGAGGGCTGCAGTCATCCAATCTTAGGATTGAACGACTAATGAATGAATGAGATTGTTTTTTTAACTCGTATTTTTCATACGAAGTAAGCTATTCCTAATTCACGACAACTCACGACCGAATGTGCTGTCCCCGTAATTGATGGTAGCTGTAAGTGCATTGCATTAAAATTGCTATAAATGCATGGTAAAAATAGTTGAACCAAATATAGAGCCCTGAGGAAGCAAAATTAATTTGCGAAGGATCGAAAAAAAGTAATTACATCATTACATTAATTACATTAATACCATTATCAAAGAAACCAAGAGCTATCATATCCTCATAAGAATTCTTTAGTTATATATTTTCATAAATGCTTTTAGATTAGTCTCAAATTCTTTTACATGTGCGAAAAATATGTACATCGTTACAAATATATTGCTTTTTGATGTTTTTTTGCATTATTTGTCAATGTACGGCATTGTCTTTGGCTCTTCACAAGAAGTCACATAAAGATGTACATCTCCTTCAAAACCGGTTGCTCAAATAAGCATATGTAGAATTGTAAAGCGTGGTTATTTCGCACTGACATAATTATTCGTCAATATTTAGTCTTTAGTCTCAATACAAATTTGAATACCGTTTCTTAAATTCATTTCACCTCACCTTTAGTGAACCAATAAAGAGTTGCCAGTTGAAAATGTGAGACGAGGATAAATATTCAGTGAAGTCTGCATTTGATTTTTGGGATAGTGTTTGATTTGTTCGGATCTTTTCTGGTACTTTCTGAAGGACTGACATGGATCAATAATGAAAGCGCATTTAATAAGATTTTTATAATCGTTCTTAACAGTGTTTTGCCGTGGCAACCATACATCCAGCTCATTGATGTCGATGGAGAATGATCTTGCTGTGGTGGTCGTTTCTTGCCGTAAAGTGGGCGTGGTCTTTCAGCCGTCTTTTTTTCTCCGATTTACCTTAGTGCGATTGTGCTGACGCACAAGTCTGCAATTTTCTGACGTCAGTAGTTACTTAGCCTAAGTTTTCAACTGAAGGTTTATATTCTTACTTTATGGTGGGTAGCATGTGGAGTATATCAAGGAATGATTGCCTGTCTAAGGAATCTAAAGTCGCCGTGTACAAAAGTGTACTTCTCCCCACTTTGTTGTATGCAGGGGCGATCCTAGGAATTTATTTCGAAGTGTTGGGGAGAGACGACCTCAGTGATCGGAGGGTTCAATTTTGTATTTGATAATTACATCTAGTTGTTAAAATTGTTTTGTAAAACCATAAATATTGGGGGGGATGTATCCCCATACCCTCCCCCCCCTTAGGATCGCCCCTGGTTGTATGGTAGTGTAAAATGGGCATGTCAGGATGGACATAAGAGTAGACTAAATGCCGTGGGTATGACTTATCTGAGGAGTGTTTGCGGCAAAAGAAGAACGGATAGGATCAGGAATATGAAATGAGTGGGTAATAAATGAATGTGGGTTGGATGCTCCAGTAATGGACATATATGAAAGGAGTGCTCTTCGTTGGTTTGGCCATGTTGGGAGAATAGATGAGAGTCGAATAACGAAACAGATATATAAAACTGAAATAAATGATGCGAGAGGTAGAGGTAGGCCGAGAAAGTTGTGGTTGAATGTGGTCGAATGTGGTTGAGGAAGTTCTTAGGAGGAGGTATATTATGAGTCTTCAAAACATGAGGGCGTGTATGAAGCAGTGTATGGGAGTAAATAAGGCAAAATTGGTTAGCAAAGATAGGTCAATATGGAGGAAATTATTGAAGCAGAGTTATGTGTACAAATATGTATTTATGAGTGAAACTTTGTGACTGTGCCTACCCCGGAAAGGAACAGGCCAGGGTAAAACATGGGGTGGAAATGTAATGAATATTTTGGTTGTCAGCTTTTAGTTTGATCACATCATACCCTCTCCATCTACCTCAATGGACCACTTCTGTTTGAGATCAATGGCTTCCCTTTGCAGCCCTCCATTACTCGGCGTCAATGGGCTTCGGTTGACTTGGACTGAGTGTCATTCCGCTCGAGGTCACCGGAATTTTGTCTCAGATGAGTACATATTTTGCATACGGCTTACATCTGGGCACGTGCTACTCTGCTTGTTTATGGAGAGCGTGCTTGACGGGCCGTTATGACTTGGGATACACGGGGAATCTTTCCACCCGGGCATGGATGCCTTTCTGCACCCCAACACCACCTTGGACTTGGTTTTACCCCACTTTCCCCTACTGTTCAGTTTATCGCAACAATCATTAACAAATATAGCTGCTCTCCGCTGTATTCGATCCATACCTGAAACTAGTCCTTTTTCATAAGGGTCCAATATGTTAGTGGCTTACTGCAAGTGAGGTACCACGAGAAAAAATAGCAATTCTCCTCTTACTTTCTCGTAACGTTTTCCTTGAAGAACACAGGGTCAAAAGGAAGAATAATCGAAATAAAGGGAAAACCGCTATTCTCACTTCAACGCCATATAAGATGGCATTGGAAATGGAAGAACAGGAGAGACATGAAAAGAATGCCCATAAAAGAAAATTGTTTAATTCTAATAAAGAAAGAAAGAAAGGGTTTCAACCAGAAGAAAGGAGAAAAAATATTTAACAAAGTAAAACAGTACAAAATAAAAAGGAGAAGAAAGTTTTGGAAGAGTCGTCATCAGATGAGGAAGACCACGAAGCCTGCAATTTTTGCAGTGAACTGTACTATCACTATAATCACGGGCAAAAGAGGGGTGGATCTAGGGCTCTCAGTATCGACTGTGGGCCCACGAAGCTTGTTCCAATATCGAAGAAGAAGATGAGACTTTCATATGTGACTTTTGTTCATAAGCTAAAAGTGTTTTTTATTAATAGTAAATTACCAATTTGAAAACTTCAATTTTTGCGCTTATTTTAAAGGTACCCGGTTTTACCCCATGGGTGGGGTAAAACCGAGTATTTGCACCTTTTTCAAATAAATTTCCTAATCTCAGAGAAAAGAATATTTTTAACCCAAACAAGCATATTTTCGGTTACAGAAATAATTTGTGTAGCATATAATTGTCTTTTTTGGCATTATCATTGAATCAAAGTGAAACTGTATAAGTTTAAAGTTATGGTACCCGGTTTTACCCCACTTTCCCCTATTGCGGAGGGCACAATTCACAGGACTTGGAAACTCCCAAAAAAAGGAAATTCTCTAAATCACTCAGATGAGGAGGGCGCACACTGGTTGCTGAAGCTGTGCTGTGGGCGTGACCTGTCTGCCATCTTTGTTAACCCGGATTTTACCTAAGCACTTACGATTTGCACCTAAGCACTTACGAGATGCATTAATTTAGCAATTTATGGATGTAATTCATCGATATTTGGTGTATTTATACTTACGAGTATGAGAAACATAAATGCGTACATGGACGGTTATTCAGTTAATACGCGGGGAATTATATGTATATTTACTTGTAAACAGGTAGATTTTGGTTTTAGTGCAATTGTAGTTACGTGATACAAGCTGAGCAATAGAAAAATTAGAATTTCTTCGTTAGTATAATTTATTCAAAAGATAAAGGAATTTACTATTATGTTTCCCTACTTTTAGAATTGTGAAAATTATCTGACACTCAACAGTCTTTTAAAGATATATACAAATTCTACAAAATTCTGTGAATGAGAAAGTTAAAAATCGTTACCCTAGAATAAAATTCACTCATACCTGTTCAGTAATAGTTTATTTATATGTTCTTCATGTTACATGTTTTACAGAAGTGTATTACGAGCGAAATCAGGGTGTTATAACATTTAAAAATAGTTTCAAAACTTTGGCACTCTGAAGGAATTATTGGCTGTTCAGGGTTTTGAACGGTCGTTGCCAAGACTCTGCTCACCGGGAAAACACACAAAAAATGACGGATGAAAGTTCTTTTGATCTAGGCTACTGAAATCTCGGATCCAACGTTCCGTCGTAACATGTCGTTGCAACATAGATGAGGCATCTGAGATATGAGGTTTAGTTATGCAGAATGGAGAAATAGAAGCAATCTGAAGAGCATGAAGATAAGAGCCGATGAGAGCAAGGATTGATTAAGTGAAAAATTTTACTATATGGAGAGTGAAACGAAGAGCAAAATTTATAGAATAATATACTCAAAGAGCCTAACGCTGGAGGGAAAGCGCAGAAGCTACACTCACGCCACTCGTACACAAAATAGAAATTACTTAGTAGAGAAACGCCTCTGTGCAACCAAATTAACTATGAAAAAACATGGCACAAGTTTTGCTTTCTAATGCTCATATTAGTGCTGGTTTTCGCCGAGATGTCGTTCGCACAGCCATGATTGGACTGGACCAATTTCGTTGCTTTGCGCATTGGGAGGCAATTTCTCTTGTGTCGACGTTTCTTCGTGTTAGGAATCTCTGCAAAAGAATTCATTCCAGTGGCGACACGGGGGACCTGTCTCGAATCTGAGAGGGAAAATCAAGAGCTCATTTGCCGTGAGGAATACGAGTTGCTGTAGAGCTTGGGAAGTAATTGGTTGTCCAAACCAAGCGTAACGAAGAGGGGTAAAATTGGTAACTAAGCACTCCCAATTGGCTTGATAATTGGACCATTTGGAGGTACAAAGACGGTGTTGTGTGTAGTTAGCCATATGTTGATATTCGACTGCCGAATCCTGAGATAGTGGTACGCAAGTGTCGTTTTCAAAAGATGCACAAAATCGCATTCAAGAAAAGAAATAAAAAAATTATTTATATTCCTAATAATAATTTGTATAATATGGAGGAAAGTTAAACCGGGTATCGTTGGGAAACATGGACCAAATATTTGTGGATCTACATCAAAGAAATCATTAATAAAGGAATCAAAACATTTATGATATTTTGCTCTCGTTAGGCTACATTTAGAATACTCTGTGGTAATTATGGAATCCAGCACAGTATGATTTTATTTTAAAAATCAATGAAATACGAAGGAAATCAGCATGCTTGGAGCTTGAAAAAACTGGAGCAAACAAACATAGTTCATAGAAGCTGATGGAAAGACAAATTTGATTGCCGATATCGATTCGGAGGCTACACGCTAAGCTTTAAATAGCGGAAAATTCAAATTCTGAACGACACAGGAAGAATAATTTGACCCCGAGCTGTGAATGTGAAACTGATTGAAGTGATAAAATGAACCTGATCTGACATTTTTCCGAACTGATTATTAAAATTTTCCTTCTTACAACGAATGAAATTGAATGTGGCAAAAGCAGGATGTGACCCAAAGACACAGACTAAACTTTTGATTTGGCTTCGTCATATGCCCTTTTATATTCCCCCTTTACTCCCATTTACAAAGTTAGCGCCGTGACAAATACTGTCACATACCACAGTTGTGGCTGGCTGGGTAGTATTTAGATGTAGGTGTAGGCATTATGCAGATGATATTGCTGTGATCACAGAGACCAAAGAAGATCTAGAAAGGATGCTCAACACAATGGGTAGGATTTTCTGTAAACAGTATGGCATGAGAATAAACAAACGCAAAACCAAGGTGATGGTTTGCAGTAATGAAGAACAATATGAACCCCCAATAATGAGAATTGGAGGAGAGAAGCTAGAAGTAATAGAGGAATTTGCATACTTGGGAAGCAGAATAACTAGAGATGGTAGAAGCCAGAAAGAAATTGTAAGGAGAATACATCAGGCCAAAATTGCATTCTATCTTAGAAAGAACCTACTCACCAGCAAGAACATTAGTTTGGAAATAAGGAAACGGATGATGAAAGCATTTGTTTGGAGTGTGGCCCTATTCGGGAGCGAAACATGGGTAGTAAGAAAACAAGAGAGAAGGCGGCTAGAAGGCGGAGATGTGGCTCTACAGAAAGATGTTGAAGCTCAGCTGGAAAGATAGAGTCACGAATGAAGAGGTACTGAAAAGAGTTCAAGAAACCAGATCCTCGTCTCTTACACTACCAGGGTTGGAAACGTCATTTTTCGTATGTTGATAAACATTCCCAGTGATGCTGTTATTAAAATATCTTTAGAAATCCTACAAAATTGATTTTATTTCATAATCACCACCTAGAAGTTTACAGTTCCTTAGAATATCATTAAAGGAGCTTTGTGAAGTATGTAAAATTACAATGCGCCGAATTCTAAGGTAATACAAATATTTAATTTAAAGACTGGTGACTGTCATATGTTTAAATACAGTTTGTTTTACGCTACAAGGGGACCGTATAATGTTACTCACATGATTTGATTCGAATTTTTTCTAGTAGATCAAATTCGGAAGTTTACCGGGAAATTCGATCAACTAAGATATTTGCATAGACTGAGAATTTTCTGAACATATGCGTCACGTTTACCAACTCAAATTTCATTTTCCAGGAACCCTCTGAAATTTTTACCGCATTCTTTCTTCCGAGATGATTTCCATCCAGCGTTCTTCATCTTAAAAAATCAGTTTATTTATATGTTTCAATCAACCTTGCATGAAGGAAATACTGGTGGGTGTTTAAATGAAGAATTATGGAGGAATATATGCCCTCGGCTGATTCAAATAACAGATTTAAAATAGCAGCATTCGTAGCTGTGGGTTAATGACTTGACGATGACCCTACATGCAAATTTTTAAATGTTTTATTTTCTTACCCTGTATTTCGCATGATCAGTTATGTATTATTAACATGATCCTCCGATTAAAATAGATGTGATTAGGATTGACTAAAAAGGCCCCGGATGTTTACATGTGAAGGACCTATCAACATATAATTTTTCTTTCTCTACCTCACAGTTACTCTTTTCAATCCCGTCTCAGTAGTAAAATTCACTGAACGTGGAATCATCCTACTTACCAGTCGTTTCCATTAATAATGTACCAAGAAGAAATTATTCCTCCCCAAGAGTCTCCTTTTTCTGGTTCGGGAAGGGACGTAAATGAAAGGAAAATTGAAGATTTGAGTTAAGGAGGGTATGATGGTTCGGTTTGTTTGCTCCAATATTAATGCCGTCGACGAGGAAAAGGCTCTCACGCAAGAGAGGAGAAAGGTTTGTTTGATGTGGGAGGGATTCCTGAGTCACGGTGAAACGCCAAGTTGTGGCAAGATGGGAGGCGGGGACATGGGAAAGTGTTTGATTGGAACAGGTATTTTGGGGTGAAAGGAATGAGCAGTGAAAGGGACCTTAAGAGAAGAGATGTGGGCTGGAGGATTGAGTCGTCCGGAAATACAATAAGCGAGTGAGTAGGAGGACCCACTTGGTGCACTAATAATAGAGTAAGGAAATGAAGCAAACAGGAATGCGCTTTCAGCGTTATCGGTTGAATTAGTCACACTGCAATATGAGTGAAAGCCCACTGTAATCGATGTAAGTCCTGTTGATTTTTAATGAAAATTTCTCATTATACATTGTGGTATTCCTCCTTGGATCTGAACAGAAGGGGATTACGTTCGTCGTTTGTTAGTGAGCTGGAGATTTAAGTTTCGGAGTGGTGGTGCTGAGAGAGTTGTGAAAGGAGAGTTGCAGATGGCAGATGCTCTCTTTGTTGAAACCCCCGAAGAAAAAATATTCACAGAGTGTTTAGTTATATCCGCATCGTAGAGGTTCTGTCCCCTGTATAATTTCTTTTGTGTCTTTTTAGCTTAGTTGACCGTTAATCCCTCTGAAATACTGATTTTTCAGTCCTTAAAGGACGCTGAGGAGTTGTTGTGTGCATGGTTGAAAAGAAATCTGAGAAACCTAAACGTTGGCACCATACAGGAATTGCTAAGAGGTAGTTAAACTAGTGAATAGCAAACCCAAGTTTTCTTGGGCTGGGGTTGTGTGCAGGTGAATGTTACTGTTTCCCACTCCACAGGTTGTGTGGATTGCGGTGGTGGCAAAGATTTTACAGTGCAATCGCCTACTTCCCTCGGGTGGTATGTGAGGAGGGCTTCAAGTATATGACTTTGTCAGCGGGAGCGGATCATTAATATCGGGAATTATTTGAACGTCAGTCAAAGCCATCTGAGGTTTTTGATTGTTGATAATTACGTATTACTTTTTTCGTATTTTTATTTATTTTTTAAATTAAAATTCCAATAGATATGTAAAAGAATTGACAATGTCAGGAGTAGTAAAAAATCATATTCATTTAGTATTTTTTAATTGAGTCCACAAACTTAATTTCGAAGGGGATGTTTTGGACCCTCAAAGCAATGCTCCAGGTAATTTGCCGATACGGCGAGGCAATATGCGCCAGAAGGTGGATTAGTTGTTAATGGTGGGATAATTGTATCACGACACCCTTCCTTCATTTCCAAAATAATCCTCACCTTTGCATCTATCCTTGGCGACACAATCATCCTCTCTTTCCGTTATTTATGCAGATGACCAACCCGCGACAATTTAACTGACCTATTTATTCACAGATGAAATCTCCAGTGTCACATTTGGAATTCGTAACAAGCCATGGGATATATTCAATCTATGCTTGTTAAATCGGTCCACTTGTTCAATTGCTTTTGTCGAACATATTCTCATAGGGCAGGAATGGCCGATAGCAATCAGACCGGCCTTGTGTACCACTCTCTCGAGGTATTTGCGAACGCGCCTGTGTCAAGTATTCGTGTTCAGCGAGCTGACCGTGATCCGATTCAATGATTTGTCATTAAAATGTGCTGCAGAAAGAATTCTTGTAGGTTTGGATCGTACGTCACCCTCCCATTACCCAATTCAGTTATGCTCATGACCATTGACCATGTCATATGACCCCAACTGGCTGGAGAATCAGGAACTAAAATAAAAATAATTAGGAAATATTTTGTGTGGAAAACTGTTTAATTGTTCTTATAAAGATATAAAGAAGTAAAGTAACTAATATAGAGACAGAACATGCCTCGTTCATTCTATCTCGTTCCCGCGCAAAGTAAAAAGGGTTCATAGTAAAAAGTCTGTAATGATTACACTGGCACTAACCAAAAGTGGTTATTTTATAGTCGTATGTTTTGCACATCCGTCATCCGACTTAATGCACTAGAGACATATAACATAATGCATATGACCTTCAGAATTCAAAAGCTCTCCTATGGTTTAAGGCAGATAGTCTTTCTTGTATTGTTAAGAGGACTATCAACATTAATAATTTATGGACTCTCTGTCAAAAAATGGAGAATGAGGTTATATTTCCAAAGGTATTACATTTAATCAATCCTTAGCGAAAAGCGTACACTTATACAACCACATTAACTTCCTCCGTCTCTGTTTGGTGAATTTGTTGTTAAACAGGTTGGGGTGGGCTTGTCCAACACGACGGTTGCATTGTTGGAGCGCAAGACGCAGTGAATAATCGGCTTTTTAGTAGAATATTGCTCTGAATATCGGAAAGAGCGCTGTATATCCAAAACGAGCGAATGAATAAAAATATATATTCAAAATTCCTTCATAGTCAGTATGGTTTTCATGATTGCGGAAGGAAATAAGAAATGTATTAGGTATTTTTGTGATATTGTTTTCGGTATTTTTTGTGTTGCAGGTGAAGGCGGCGAGATACGGCTGAATTCTTTTGTTTAATTTAATTAACTCGGAGGCAGAAGACTTTTGCTTGTTTAAGATTACTAATTAATTTGGCATACGCTTAATATAACTACTTGTGGTGTGAATTATGAGTGGTAAATATCCCGTCCTTGGTATTACGCATTGTTGCCATTAAAACGTACACTGCAATGATTTTTCTACATCAGCCTCTTAAAAGGAGCTTTCTATGACTCCTCCAATTAAAGTACTGACTTAAGTTAAGTCAAAGTAGCTATATTAGGGCAGAATTTAAGTTGAGGGCACTCCCCAAGTTAAAGTGATCGCTGTCTTTTATTTCCTCAATATGGCCTTCGGGCAATTTTTTGCTTAATCGCTTGAATGTGTACTTTGGACTTAAATATCATGAGCTAGTGTGGCAGACATAAGCTTCTTAACAGAATTAACCCGCGTCTTAGCCCCACTCGAAAACTTACTGACTATGATTCCTTTTGAAGACGGACTAATAAGATGTACAAAACTGCAGGTTTGTGGTTATTTGTATTTTCCTGCTTCGTGTGCATTAATCTAAATGGTCTTTGAGGAAATACTATGAGTTCAAGAAAGAATATTGAATGCAAATTATTAGGGAGAAACGATGGTAGTAAGTCACCGTTGGCACGGGGTGTAACATAAATGCCACTAAATTACACTTATCCGTTCCTAATAGCCGTTTCATTCATTCTCAATTTTCTTTTATTCTTTCTTTCAAAATTGAGCTGGCCACACTCTGGGTTCACATCATTTGTTATGATAGCATTCTACGATGTTGTTGTTTGGAGTAACGTTCTTAAATAGTGTCCCTATTGATAGATCTGTATTGTAGACAGGGTCATATCACTATTTTTATATGATCACTCAGCAACAAAGGGTAAGAAAATGAAATGGCTTTGTTGTAAAATTCATCTCTGCACAGCATTTCATAATGGTTCCTCAATTCTGCGTACCGCAAGTGCATTGTAACACGACTTAAATCAATGTGAAACAAAGGAATATGTGTCACGTATGTTATTCTTTCTGTGTTTCTGTCTCTCTTCCGCCAGAATACATTTCAAGTCGCGGAGTCGACTCATGGTTTGGTGAGGAGGCCAGGGCGGGTCGTGTTTTGTTTTCCTCTCCTCATTTGTTCATTTTTTTTGAGACGCCACCTGTTGAAGCGCTGCAAAGACAATGCCCAAATTTTCGCCCGGGCCTCTCGGCCGCCTGAAACTGCCACTCATCGATATTTTGTGAGAGTCCGTTCATAGAATGTATGAGGATTATTCTAGGGGGCCGAGTTCTTTTGTTTTCCGGCGACTGGAAATTTGACCTTGACTGCTTGGCAGGGCTGCCAGTGGACTCACTTTTTTCAAAACACTCACTATTCCTCACTTTAAAAAAAAAAAAAACTCACTATTCTCACTATTTGAGATATTTTGTCTTATACTCGTAAAATATGCCATTCAAGTTTCTTAACGTTTAGTGCCGAATGCCAAATCAAACACTTTCAAAATGCGCGCGTTTTCAGTTCCAAGCGAGGTTTTTCCGACCGCTACAGCCGCGCAAATATGCTACATCATAAAGTTCTGTATTATGACCTAATACAGAACTGTTCTGTTCTTAATACAAAACATTACTGCAGCAGCCCAGGAACTCATAGTTTGTTGGGACTTGAGTGCACGGTGTGTGCGTAGCTGCCGGATTGCAGGTTGTGTATGTGTCTGTGCATCGTCGAGGTAAGTGTTTGGTCAATGTTATATTGTCATCTACTATTCCTGTTTCTGAACGTGAAAATTGTATATGAGTAATGTGTTAGACTCATTTAAGTGATATTTAAAGCGTGCGTAAGTGCTTTCGGACGGCCAGGTAGAGGCCCTTGCCGGTGGGGTTTGTTTTCTCAGTGCGATGCGATGGCATGTCTATTTCAAACACACAGAACAAGCCATATGTGTGCATCTTATGATCGTTTCGCTCAATTGATAAGTTTGCTGGTTATGCAGAGATTTCGATTCTGCGCTTCTGTCGATTGCACTTGTACTTGATTTTTCTGCCGACTACGTTCCCTGGCATGCCCTCTTCATCATGCACGCATGCCGTTAGTTATTATGAAGTCATGGGTAGTCAAAGAAAGTTATCTTCGACTGGTCGTTCCGTCTCGCGTCTCGACTTGCTCTTGCCTGCTGCTACTTCTGTACGGAAAGCAAGCAAGGGGTTCAGGTAGAGGAAATGCAATCGGTGTCGGTACTCTCTCGCACAATCGATATCCCGTAGTCATGCTGTCGCAAAGTACTGAATTTTTTGCAATGACTCATGGAAGTGCAGATGTTGTGCGCCATTTTTCATTTTCAAGAAATCAACTTCCCGTAGAGCGTTCTGCCATGGAGGAGCGCACTATGAATGCACAGCTGAACATCAAAGATGGCTAAAGATTCTATAGAGGCAAACCAGAATGCGTGCCCATTACCAAGGACCTTTTAACAGCGGCTCAGAATGCGCATGGCAAATATCATGATCATCTAAAAGCCACACGCAAACAGGAAAAATATGAAATTGCCAGAAAGGATTTAGAAGGGAATGCACGTCGCAAGAAATAGGAAGAAGAAGGAAATCAGAGGGAGGTTAGGAATAACTTAGGAAAGCTGCAGGAAGATCTGAGGGTGGCGACAGCGCGACTGAAGAGAGCGAACACCAAACGGCTGGCAAATTAATTGACGAAGCCAACCAAAAATTAAAGGATGCTCTTAGGAAAAAGGATTTTGAAGGAGCCATAGTTGCCCAAGGTATTTTAGAGGGTGCCATGGCCGTCCGTGCACGTGTGCGAGATATGAACATAAAGAAAGCTGAACCCTCAAGGAAGAATGTCTAGAAGAGTACTTCCTCCCTTTTGGCCAAGCTATTTCAGAATCATGGGAAAATGCGGTGGGAAGACATGGAGGATGCAGATGATTCCGATCCAGCTTAAGAGACATTACGTGTCAGAGTAATTGTTAAGTGACTTGTCTTGTCTTTGCCTGTGCTTTATTTCAGTTCTTTATTATATCATGTATGTTAATTTTATGTTATTAATTCGTTTTTTTTACTGATGACTCGAAAAAATCTTTTGTTTCTAGACAATTGTGTCAGTCTTTGTTTATTAGTAAAGAAAACTTCTCATTTTTTGCTGCAATTTATTTCAATATTTATAGACATGACTCGTCAATTGATTTCTTTAATGACTTAATTTGTCTTTTCTTTGTGTACACTTTATTTCCGTCGATTTTTAAGGCATGTATTTTTTATATTACCAGTTTACATCTTATATATTGTTGACTCAAAAAATCATTTGTTCCTTGACAATTAAGTCGGTCTTTGTTGATGCGTAGCTGAAATTTGATCTCGGTATTTTGAGAGGTTGCTTGTTAGTTAAATTCCTTGATGACATAATTTGTCTTTGCTTTAATTACTTTATTTCTATCCTGATTTATAACATAAATAAATTTTATATTACCAGTTGAATTTTATTTATTGATGACTCGAGAAAACCTTTTGCTCCTGTATTTTTTATTGGAAAATGAAACTTGTCATTTATGTGATACATTTTATTTCACTATTTACTGCATTGTTTCTGCAATCCGCACGTCGAAACATCTTCATGGTGATATAAAAATTGCAAAATCACATGACAATACTGGCAGTATGAAGTTTGTGCGTCAAATACGTGTATCAGTGACTCCAAATAATGATGATATTCTATAGTGAAGTTCCTCAATATTGTCACTATTCACTCACTTTTTCCTTTAAAATCTCACTTTTTGCACACTTTTCTTGGAGAAGGCTCTCACTTTTCTCACTTAATTTTGGAATCTACTCGCTGGCAGCCTTACTGCATGGTTGCTGGGTATTGTTGACCTCCCGTTTTCTTTTTCCAGCTGATGAGTGTCAGGCGCTTCTGTGGTGAGCTTCAATGTGGATAAGTTACTGAGTAGATAGCTGCCATTCAACAGAGTGTTGGAATGTGATACCAGCGGCACCGTTCCTTGTAGTTGATTGTAAAGTTGTTAAGGCTGAGTGTTGCTGGCGGCAGTTCCTAAATGATGCGGTTGAAGACAACTTTTGGCATTCACGGAAGTTTGGTGAGTGAAAGTCTTAAACTCTTCTTTGTGGAAAAATTAATGTCTCATGAGCTTTGTTGCACTCTTCTTAACTAAGATATCAGTACTTGTAGAATGCCGCATTAAGCCTGAATTCTGATATAAAGAATTTCTCTTACGGAATTAATTGGAATCAGATTTGCTTCACAAGAAATTTTTCCCGCCATTTTTGAAGAGTTGTTAGGTGTGGTCAGTACGTAAAATAGCTTGAAGTTGGCCGCATTCAGCATGAATTCTGAGATTTGGGATTTCTGTTTTGGAATTTATCCTGATCAGATTTGCTTCACTAAATATTTCTCCCGCAATTTTAAAAGAGTTATTAGCTTAATTCAGTACGTAAAATAGCTTATTGATCTACCAGTTAGGTCTCTCAGTATGAACTCTGGGTTGTTTAGATTTGCAAGGGTATTTACTGTTGACATTTTGCAGAGATGTTGTTATACGATGGGTATAAGTGGGAGAAATGGATAAATGGGCCATCAAAAATTTAACGAGCTACTTTCAGGGAAGCTCAGGTCGAAACCTTGACCCGATTTATCTGTAAATTAAAGCGGCATAGGTTAAAATTCATTGGATCGTCACAACTCCGCATTATTCGCACGGTTTTATTACCTCCGTATGCATTTGGAGTTTATTCTTCCTCGAATGGTACGTGCTTTACCCAAACGATGAACTCTTATACTTTACAGCTGCCTCGGAAGAAGTTTGCCTGCCATATGTCCGTGACCTAACTGCTCATCTAACATGCAGCGCTTTCTTGTAGCGGCGGCCCCGAGTTAATCGGTTTTAGATGCAGGAAACTCGGTATAGTCGTAACTTGGAGTGAGCAGATATCTTTCTTTGCAACCCAGATAAGAGTTTCTTCGAACACCGAACGATCTATCAAGGAAATTTCCCGAGACAATGACGTACCCTTCTCATCTTGGCGCCATTCAGCAGGGAATAGCGCTATTATGCCATCAAGAAA
This sequence comes from Ceriagrion tenellum, assembly GCA_963169105.1. NCBI lineage: Eukaryota > Metazoa > Arthropoda > Insecta > Odonata > Coenagrionidae > Ceriagrion > Ceriagrion tenellum. The sequence goes on along the minus strand of OY720632.1, from coordinate 102,309,771 downwards.
TGACGTCAAACACGTCAATCTTGAGTACATTCGTTGGGAAAGATTGCATCGTTCGTTATCTTGGCTCGGACAAGGCTTTGCCTTTAGATCAAATGAGGATTTGTAGCTAAGGAATGGAGCATTTTGGAGTCGTTTCTTTACTCTTAATACACTTTTTGTCTCTGTGCTATTTTTGAAAATATATCCGCATTTCTCTGGGCGTATATCCTTTGGAATCTGGGTTCAAATCCCAGTCCAGGTGAATGATATTTTTTTCATATATTCTTAATTGGTTGATAATTTTATTTTTTATTTAATTTGCTTGTCAATATCGGTCAACTGTTTTAAGCAACCTTTACACTTCCTTTTATATCTGTTTACAAAATACGGTAAGGGAGTTACGATTTCATCTGTTAATTCAATTCACTCTTTAATTTCTTGAAGGAGTAAGGAGTTTTTCGTCGCGTTAGTTTTCTGACGCCAAAATTATATTCTAAAATAATGGCCCTTTCGCCCAATATGATTGAAATTTTCAACTTTATCGGACAGCTCCTCCCAGCCCTTTTTATTTTGTAGACTTATATGTACCCTACATAGCCTGCTCACTTTCCTTCTGAGTCAGAGTAGTTCCCATCCTAGAGATTATGAGATTCTAATATTGTTGTCACACTATGCTGACACAAATAGTGCCCTATTATCTCTTCCTGAAACATACCTGGCTGCCTTCTTCTGTGCTTTATTAAGCTTATAAATTACCTGTATCCCAATTGCTGCGAATGTATTGAGTGATTATTCCTTCAACTGCCTTTCATTTTGTAAGGTGAGGGGTAACACAGACCATTAATGTTTAAAGAGGAAGGGTGTAGATAAACCTGTTGCGGGAATTGGCTAGATCATAAAGTAAGGTACTAAAAGATAGAAGGTTTAAAAAAGATATTGTTCTCACCTCTAACGTTTATTGCTGGATTATAATTTAATTTTTCAAGGCACCCATTTCACTATGTCCTTTCTTGTCACGAAAATTTCCGACTAAGTTCTTCTCGTGCTCGACTTTGATTATTGTGCCGCATTTATGCGTTTCCCATTATGCTCAGTACATAGGACATTGTGCTATGTTTAATTATATTTTATCTATGTCATGCTTATCTGTTCATCAAACGATTTCTAGCATCCCATTTTGTTTATCTTTTCGCATCATAACTTTTTGTATTAACTTGAGTAAAATAAAAATGTGGATATAGTATTGGTTTTTTAGCTTCCTTGCGTGTCTGGTATACGTACAGCTAAATATTATGATAGAACGGTCTGAAAAAACACATACCTTGTGATTCCTTAAACAAATGTGATACGAAAAACATGGTGCTTGATTGACTTATGTCGTAACTCTTCCATTTTATTGCAGAAAAACATTGAAGTTTTCGGAAGGCACGCATATTTTATTTTGCGATCTCGCGTTTAGGTCGAATATTTCATGAAACGTTGAAAATACCCTCGTCATGTTCTATACCGTAATATTCTGATGTAGTTTCAACTGTGTGATACTTTAATGCTACTTATGTAGCATGGTTGAGTATCATATTGCTAAGTTCGGTGGAAGTACGGTAGCTTAATTAATTCGTTATATTGCAATGCTGTATAGTCTACGGCAAGAGATGGCGTTACTCATGGAAGTTACTTTACGAAGCAATTTCCATAAAAACTGCTCGCAAGAAGTACATTTTTGTGTTAACATGGACTTATTTGGTATCAAATTTAGATGGGAATAACCATCGGAGCACAATGGATTAGATCTTGCATCGGACATATACAGCTTTCAGTTTTGCCTGCAAGCTGCATTTTAGCTGTCCATAATATGACATTGCATCAAACAAAATCTTGAAGACATATCTGTGAAAGGGGATTAAAATGTGGACGCAACAAATCAAAATGTTGGAGAAGAACTTATTGTAAAAGTATAATTATTTATTTTTAACTAGGATTATTTTTTTCTCTTTTAGGTCAATAAATTGAAATAAATGTGACTGTTATTGCTTAATTATTGTACGATATATATAATACTTATTATGCGTCACGTGACATATGAATGCACGATAATTTTCGCAATATCCAAATTAGGTTTTAAATATCAACTATTTTTTTGGCAAATCAAAGGAAGAAATACGTAACACGACTAAATATTTATATTATATAATAATATTTAGCGGAACCATGGAAGAAATATGTAAGCAAAATGATGCCTTGCGAGTAGATTACACATCGAGCTTATCACTCTATTTCTGTAGACCTCAACTTTTATGTGTGTGGCCGCTTAGAAGTAGTCGGTGGGTAATCTTTCCCTGGCCGTTAAATATATATAGTTGTATAATTTTTTTTAAGTTGTAGCAGCTATAAGGATCATGATGTAAATGTTGTGATAGTAATTATTTTAAAAATTTGCTTTAATTACAAAAACTCTCAGTAATTTACCAAATATACTTACATCGTGAAATTTTGAAGTAGACTCATTTTTTTAAGACGTATGCCAAAAACGCCTAAACCACAGGAGGTAGTTCGTACATTTAACCATAATGAAAGCGGTGAAAGTAAGAAAACTACTCAGTGTTAAATTTATGACATGACTGTTGCATAAGGAATCATCGCAATACTAAATGTACTCTCTCTGGAGTGTATACTCGTTCCATTTCTCATGTATTATAGGTGATTATTTTGTAAAATAATTGTGAAGTGAGCTCGTAACTGGCTGTATTTTGTTACCATTGAAAGTTTATTTTCTATATGAGGCCAAATTAATGAATTGATATCCACTGTCTTATGCTAGCGGGGGAATCAAATTACCAAGGTATTTTTGGATATAAGCATGAAAATGAAAAAAACAAGATTGAAAAGATTGGGTGACCTTTATCGCCCTTGAGTTTAGGTTGTGGCGTGGACTTTGATGGCCGTGAGTCATTGCAGGGGAATTTAACCAAGAATGTGGTCGTGTACGTGTGCAGATGGGTGGGAGGGTGGAGAAGAAGGAGCGACAGCCTTTTGTCACATCGTTTGTGCGAAGAGCAAAAACTTTTACGGTCGTTTGAGTAAAAACATCAATGCAAATCCGGCCGAAATATCGATTCGGGGGCGGTAACAAAAAACTTCACTAAAACGGGAGAGGACAAAGACGGACTCTGTGTGCCTTGTCATCAGATAAATATTTCCACCGGTGCATAGATTCTTTTTGATTGAAGGCAGGTTAAGGTTACGGTATGATCGTTCAATTCTGTGATATTTGTCTATCGGACTCTATGCCTCTATATTTTTGTCAATCGGCCAATTTTGCATTAAATGGCACGTGGTCTTGAAGCTTACAAGAAAAATATTACACTGTTTTCGTGGACGTGAATGCAATTCACATTTTACGATTCCGTTTTTACCGTTTTTCTTCCACCGCTCCAATTATTCACTCCTTGTCAACGCGCACAATGATTGCGACATCCCATTCTGGGAATGCGTGCGGGCGATGGAATATATGTCAAAAACTTTGAATTCTCCAGATGTGTCGCTCGATTTTTGCGTGGTAACATCCATTCTACCGTCACACGTTGTGAATATCCTCTTTACTCTCTAGAGCACGGGGAAAAAGAGGTAATCCTTTCCAGTCTTTACCTCCCAAGCATGCTCTTGTAGCATGCCCCAAGCATGCATGATCTATGCTGTGCATTACTTCACTGTATGTGGTTTTCTTCATGTATTTTTTGTCGTGTTGTGTTGCTTCGCCATGCGTTTTTGTGAAAGTTCCGAGAAAGATGGCCATTGTATTTGGTCAACCGTGCTCTTAGTAATGCTAATCAAAATAAAATATATCTCGAATCCATAGGAGAAGAACGTTGGAGATTTGTGCCGCAAGATGATGATGCCGCATGATGAATTTTAAATATTAAGTAGTAATGTGTGAAATACGCATGAAAAGAGAAAGTATTATGAAAAAAAATCAAACGACCATTGGCAAATTACATCAGACGAAGACATAGGCAACTGCAAAAGAAGAACGATATAATGGCAAATAAGCTAGTAAATGAAAGAAAAGGAAGGTTAAGCTGTCTTTGAAGATAGTTGCCACAGTGGTGTCTTTGGTTGCCCGTACGTTTAATGCAGTTTAATGGAGTCAGTAGATAAGTAAGAGAACCCAAACACATACCTTGAAGCGTCCAGTAGCATATAAAAACAAAATAAAATAAAATTTTTGAACTAATAATGTAAATTAACTGGATGTTAACTGTTAAAAAATATAGCTTGAAGCTATTTTTTACTGTAGTTATTAATGTAAAAAAATTGAGAAGAAACCTATAACTCCTAGCTTAAATATTTGACTTTTCAGGAGTTATACTATTAGTGAAAATTTTTGTAGCAATTAGTCTTGGTGACAAATGCTTTTGGATCCCTTTGAGGTTTAGTTATTTTTTATACGTATGTGTTCAAATGATCCTGTGTTGTAACTACGATAGGTGGAATTATTTACGAAAGTTTTGGAACCATAAAATTTTAGAGCTGTCGCGAAAATGATTAATCCTAGTCTTAGAATATTATGCTATAAAAATGCGATCTTTATGGTTTAAGTTCCTAATTTATAGCATGGGAATCTAGTGGTACTGTATATTTGAAATTTTTATCGCGAGCGCAAACTGTTCTACCGTCAATAATGCTACACATTAAGCAAATTGATCAAAAAATTATAAAAATATTAAACATTGGAGGTTACTTGATGCGTCACTTTGCGAAAATTTCAGTAGTTCATGGTGAACAATTTAGTAAAATCTGTATCAGTTTTTACTTTTTTATCCGTATTTTTTGTGTTACTTTGAAGAATTTATTGTATTTGTTTATGAAAGTAGTACAAAGTCATAATTGTTTGTCATGATATAGGAATATCGCATATCGCTCCCTAGGACTTTGATGGCTGCTTTTCAATTTATCTTGAACCGGTGCAGTGTTATCAAATCTGGTAATATAAATTGGGCTCTGAATGAAAAATGCTGGCAAGTATTAAAAGAAAGAATTAATCCCTTTTACAGTTGTTTTAATTTTCACGCTTAACTGTCCATTTTCCCCATCTATTTTACGGAAACTTGTGTTTTAAAACATGGGTTTCCCTTTTACATATACAATCACCTTTTCCAACGAGGCATCAGGACGTCAGAGTTAAAAATGGCCTCATACAAAAATGGCTTATTGGGATTGAACCTAATCGGTTTTCCACGCCTGACCGCTGAAAATTAAAAAGTTTTGCGGATATCATCCCTCACACCAATATTTTTGTCCGAATAGCCTGGGTGTTCTTTAAGGGAGAACGAACATCACATATCACAGGACTTTGATTTTAGGCTATGTTGATTTGCAAAAAGTCGAATCTCTCGTTAATCGATGTATGTCGAGGAGTTGGCGAGATAATAAAGCTGTGCCTCAATTTTTATCGCCACCATTCACTTCTGCGACCAGTTTGTCCTCGTGCATCAAGCTGTGGGATAATAACCACGGCGTTTGAAAACAGCTAACTTGAAATCCTATAACTATCCATGCAGCGATTGAAATTAGAAGGTCAAAAAAGTTGACATTTTGAATCCCTCGATTAAATCACGATTTATTCATTTTAAGGACGAGTTTTTATCCATAGACAATACGGAAATTAAACATTTTGATAATGTTTTATTTTCTTTGCTGAAAAAACAGATTGGTGATATTGGATATTCATAAATCTCTCTCGGTATAGCTGCGGATGGCAGAAATAAAATACTTGCGATACTTTGATAAGTCACGCTGCACAATGGGCTCAAATCGAAAATCGCCGGACAAAAGTCCAAAATTGCTTTTTTTGAGATAACGTCTTGAAACTTGGAAGATATACATACAAATAATTGGTGATTATTAAATGATAAGCCATTTCTCGTAGGTCTTATCCGTTACTTAGATATAGAGGCTCAAACACGACCAAATTTCCAAAAGGCGCCCGCTCTCATTCTTCTTCGAAAATCTTAAGACTTGAGCAGATATCGGAGTAATGAAAGGATTTTATGGAATAAAAAACTTTACCATTTGTGAACAGAGTACTTTCTCTAAACTATGCATAAGTTTCAGACATTTTTACCTCTATTTGAGTGCTATTACGTCACAAAATGACGGACCCTTTTATTAGACAATTTTACATATAGTAGACAATATAATCCTTATTCGAAAAATGGTCTCTGAGATACATCATCATCACAAATATTGTATAAATTGAACATATTTATAGAATATTCCGTAAAAATATTTTTTTAAAGTCCGCGACGTCGAGAATAAACTCGACCGTCGCTGCCCTCGAACCTGGAAATAGGGTGACTCCGTTGGATTGTTCAAGTTCTGTTGACATTAACTCATCAAATTCAACTTTTTCAGGCTATGCATGTTGTCACTGACTTTTAAAGATTCAAAGAAGACATTTGCGAGTATCTAGGAGATAAAAAAACTTGCACAAAAGAAGAATTTATTGTATTGAACCGCACGTATGAGACTCTTCACTATGGACATTGATAAGTAATGACATAAAAGATAAAATTTATCACGCTTCGTATTCAGTTGAGAACATTGGAATTTGCTTTCATTCGGGCTCTCTCTAAATTTTTATCGATGCCCCTACAGTTAGTTTAATAATATCAGGTAGCATAAGATTGTTTTTTTCCAAATAATTGATGAGTCTTATTAAATTTATGCAAAGGATATGAAATTTTTTTAGCAAAGTTGTTTTAGAAAATTCAAACTCCTTTGCTTGATATGATACCCTCGTATCATATCATGCAAAGAAGTTTGAATTTTATAAAACGAGTTTGCTAAAAAAATATGATACGAGAGTATCATATCGTTTCTTTTGGTTTGATGATCGACTTGAAAATTTTCCTTAGTCAATGGCTGTTTTTTTCCGCTGACACATTTCAGGCATTCCTTGGTCATTTCCGGTATGCCCAAATTTTTCTCGTTATTTTTAATAGTAACTTTTACAAGCAAATTTGTGATGGCGGATCTCTGTTCTGGCCAAATTTTTACTTTTGAAACCATGTGCATTTGAAGGTGCTCAAAAGAAAAGAAATTTTTAAATGGAAGACGTATGAATAGAACCGCACACAAATTTAAAATAGGGTTGTGTTCTAGTTTTAGTTGAATAACAAATGTGGATCCGTACACAAAGCGAAATTCATACTACATATTAGATGCTTCGGTGTACTACGCATTTTCAGTGTAATCCCAGGAGACCGATGTTTGATCGGATTGTAATATTTCTTCAGGAGAAACCTAGAAGAGATCTCACGATCTGTGCAAATTAACTTTTAAGACGTTGTTGAAAACCATGTACTCGCTAGTCCTCCTCTTCCTTACTTCTCCGGCTATGGCACGTACATTTCCAATTTTGCAAAAGAGCTACAGCGGTTGAAAACAAGTTGCTAATGTTGAAAAAGGCAAGTAAAAAGAAACAAAATGTGATGATTGATCTTAAAATTATCTAAAGTCAGAGTTACAGTTTGTACAATATTGCATTATTTTTGTTGGAAATGCCGAGACATTAATGTAGTGCTCATCAACTTGTTATGCAACCATTTTTCGTACTTGCCAACGCTTTGTGTCACATATTTTCTCGCTTTAAAATAATATAACGGATCTTTCATAGCTGGACCTTTCTAATACTTATTTATCCCTTTAGTTTTAATAATTTTCAAACGTATAAATCTCTCTTAGCAAAACCAGCTTATTTTGAAATGAAACCTGAATAAAACTTTTTTATTAATCTCATTTCATTGTAATTAATATTTTGGATTTTATAAAGTCTTCACATTTATTTATAAATAATGGTTTGAATCCAAGACGTTGCCGTGGCAAGAATGTCGCAACCTTTTTGCCCCTTCTTTACATAAGCACCTTTCCCTTCAATGATTATTGCTACTATTATGATTAATTGAGATGATTACTCTTTCCTCCTTCATAGTCTTCACTTACTTATCGTTTTCTCGTCCTTATGATGATCTCTACCAATATTTTTCATCCCATCGTGAAAAAAATATAGCCGTGTTCATGGTGACGCATAAAATTTAAACGACCAAATAGAAAACCATAAAGCTTGGAAGGGCACTTTAATATTGTCGCTATATTACCCATTGTATTGATTTAGATTTAGTTTACTTTCTTTGGGTTTTAACATTCATCTCATGCTGGCATCATCGTAGATCTCTGAAGACGCTGGACTACTTATATTCGCTTACTTGCGCATCTGCCAGCGAAGTGTTTTCTCGTGGCCTCAATATGCGTTCTTTAACTTTTTAAGAGGATCGACTCTATCGAGGCATATGGTGAACGCATGCAATTGCTCATGCATTAACTTATTGAAGCCTTGTCTTCCGGCACCGTTTCTGGAAGTGGAATACTGGGTCAGCTTAAAAATGGAAGGAAAAAACCCACGAATGCTGCGTTCGGTTGAGGTGGTGTGGTGCTGGGAGCTGGCGATAATACGATGAGAGATGGCTCCGGCAGCGAAAAGCAACGCGGGAAGAGGGCGAGATGCGGTAGCGTGAAATAGGTAGGTAGGAGAGATGGTTCTGCATTCTCGCAAAATAAATGTGACGAACTACTGTAAAAGCGGAAGCACTTCCTTCATGAGAAATGCAATAGGAAATCATACCAGGCACCTGGTGCAAACGATGGGTTTTTTGGGAAACGGTTTGGGATAAAATACATTTTCCGCTTTCTGTCACTTCCTCTAACTTTTCTAAAAATGAATTGAGTTCAGCCGGTGATATATCTGAGGATTAAGGTTTTTTTTTCTAACCTTGCGGAAATGAACTAATGCAAACTAACATAAAAGTTTATACGTTGAGCTGCCATGGGAAATTTGTGCAATAAAAAGTAAGGAAATATCTACGATCAAAGATTTAAAAGTTTTTGCGACAAATCACTCACGGACATGTTATAGTTTTCAAATCATCTCTTATTAGTTCGCAACCATTGAGGTAGGTGGGGAGGGCGCTTGCTATGGTGCTCACTGCTAGAGGCTGTAACATTTGTGTGGTCTATCCGCCATTTTTATAAACCCCGCTTTTCCTTTAGTGCTTACTGCCTGACGCGCTTATTTTGCAATTTACCGATGTTTTTCATCGATAAATGACTCACATACTCATGCTTATTGGCATAAGTTATCTCCTTTAGTATGCATTCTCCGTATAAATTTTTATGTGTTTTGTATAAATCAAATCTGCATTCTTGTTGAAAACTATTGTAAAATCGAGAAGAATCCATAGCACTGACAAACCAATGTATGTGTTAAGAGCTACTAGCCATAAATTGCGAACTGATGGTGGACATTTATTCTTTGCATCCGCTAATTTGTCCATTCTGTCGTGCTATCTAAGGAAAAGTAAGATAAGGGCACAGATAACCAATATGGTTGATATATCGGTAGTCAGGTAACAGTTTAATGACACAATACCTTCTCCATCTACCTCATTGAGCGAATTTGACAATGATTCATGAAAAAATAAGTGTCGACTCATTACAATTATTATCCACAATAGTGTTTAATGAATCCATTTAAAAATGTCAGGACAGTGGGTTCTGCGAGGAAATTCAAGAAAATGTTACTTTCCAGGTTTTGTTTTTTTCATAAAACGTCGGAATGAAAACAGATTATCCTGTGTCCGTCCCTTTCCTTAAATTCTTGGAAGAATTCGTGAGTTACTTTATTGATACAAATGTATTGATCTACATATTTATTTATCAGGCCATACGTTAAGGATCTATCCTAAAGAAGAGATAAATCCTATTTTATCTGTGCTCCTTGAAGCACTCAGTCAATGAGGACGGAGCCCCAAGGCTCTACGACATCAAACTTTTTAACAAAAGGCGATGAAAATTTCTCCTACAAATTTTTTTATTTTAATGTTACTTAGCTCCACCTTTTACTTTTCCATTTTCAGCATTATGTGTTTTTATTACTTCTGAGATATAAATGTGTCGATTTCTTTTAATAGCGCACTAGCCCTTGGAATTTAACTTAGGAGATAATTTATATATGACAAACGAAAAATTTCGTACTCTCCATTTTATTTCCAGTAGGTACATACAACTCATGTTTCGACTGTTGTGCAGTCATCATTGGGTGCAATAGAAAATCCATTTTTACTGACCTGTATGTATGTACTCCAATATTAAGGTGGGGACCGAGGTGATGATGAGGAGAAGGAGGTGAAAATAGTGATTACAACTTAAGACCTTATGCATCCATAAAACCGGGTATTCCATTACTAAGAAGGATGGAAAATTGAAAGGAGGGGAGGAGGATGGTGGGATTTGGGTATGATAGCATCAGGTAAAATGTTAATGACATCCAAAATGGAGGAGTGACAGTCAAACTCGTTGAAATTTAAAAATTCTGGTTTCTTCCTTTTCCTCTTAACTATTTCCCTTTGTTCAACTACATCTATACAGCGTCCTTTATCCTGCATATGGAGTGTTTTAGCATTAAAATGGGATTGGAGAACTTTTTTCATTATATTTTTGGCAAAGTGGGATTTGCGTTCTCTCTCGTTAGTCGTTTTAGATTCAGTTCTACAATATTTCCCCTGAGACAGTAAAATCAATAAATTATATTGTGAAATTATGCTGCGTTTTTCTGTAAAAATGAGTTGTTCAATGATAGAATATATATCATGCTTAAACTTTTTTCCCATAGCATTTGCATTTTTGATACAATTTTTTTGCCCTTAATAATGTTTACAGCGAATTGTTTACGAATTGATCAACGGTAATTGTTAATAGTTTTTTGTACAGGTGCTAAATTATTTGCATACTGCATCTATGTTTTTACAATTAGTATAGAATTATTATCAAGCTGGCTTATAATAGGGAGATTAGGCATTTACAGTATGCTGGAAGTTGCTAATACTGAGTATTTTTCAAAATGTTGAATTTTTCCAGTTGTAATTATGATCAATTGATAACCCATGAATTGTCTCAAGCTTTTTCATGTTTGATAAGTGTTGAAGTTTATTTCAGTGGAAACTCTTGATATAAATTTGGTAATTCATATAAACTATAGGGAATTATATGCGCTATGCTATTGAAACAAATTCAATTTACAGGTGCTTTGAACCCTCTTATTCAAATAAAATATCTTCTGTGTTAGCGACATACGTTATCAATTCTTATCTACTCAAGGCTAATTTCTGTTAGAGTTAATTCAAATATAGCCCGAAAAACAAATCTTCTCGGAAACTCTTCCATGTATAGCTTATACGGTTTTTTTTTAAACTAAAGAGTGCTGGGTGTGGAAAGCCTGGTGAGCCCATGCTATTACGGCCTTGTTGCCAACCGGTGACATACATTTCGTCCACTATTCCCCAATGCCTGAAATGGAGGAGATTTTAAGCACCTCAGGTGTCTACATTTCCTGAGGCTGGTTAATTGGAAAGAGAAATTCCATCTATGTCGCAGTTTCTCTGCATTGGACAGTGAAGTCAAAGGGGAAATACTGGGACGAGCGATTTCGATGAAAAAGGAAGAAATAATTATGGTGGCTCTTAAAAGTCATTGCCTGATATCAGTGCGGTGGAATATATGTGATATTTTAGTCTCACTGAGGAACAATTCTAGGGAAACATATTCTACAGCATCGGAAGGTGAAACTAAAGCTTATACACTTATTACTGTTTACCAATGACATCTCGGAAACGATCATCAAATAAGGTTTATGCAGAATTTTTTCTTCCCCTGAACACTGGCAAGACTCACTCAGCATCATTTGCACCGCATGTACATTTGTATTGATCTACTTCCCAATCATAAGCTTGTATTATTTTTCTGTTGTAATTAAAATATCAAAAAAGAATTTGTCTTGATCGGTAAAATGATATACTATGAGTCGGGGTCGTAGCCAGAGAGGTCCACTGAGTTATGGCCCCTTTCTAGTTTTTGAATGTATCTGAAAAAAGTCAGTAAAGGAGAACTTCATACTTTTTGCACATAGTGTGGAAATTATGGATTTTTGTAGTCGTACAACTTTTAAATATTTCTTAGTAAAACAATTTTTTATTCATTTATAAGTCTACACAGATAAAATATTTCAATATTGGCTGTTACACCTCTGTCGCAATTACATTTTAACTGCCAGAACACGAATCTTTGCTCCTAATTCTCAAACAGTTTGGCCTTCTCACCCGTCATAATCAATATGGAACCCTTCCCGCGAAACAAAATCTAGGCTCTATCATCTCTGCGAGTACCTGCCGGTTGCGAGCAACGATCTGTGCATTACTTAGTAAACATTTTACATGTTCGATAATAATATATATCTATTGTCTGATTTATTTATGTTTAAGTGGTTGGAGATGTTGTTGACATTTTTATTAATATTTCCACTGATAACATATAATGTCATTCCTGAAGGATTCTGCGCTGGAAGGTACATTCAAAGTCTTCATCAATGTAATATAGGTACTTATTAATTATATGATAATTTTCCTATAAACATTTCACTTCCTTAAACTTATACAAGAATGCATGTAACGATAGATTCTACGTCAGCCTTGTGTATTTAAATACTCAGACAGTCACACACCACAGGGAAATTTCAAAATTTAGTTTAACGTTGTAAGCAATACGAAGAAAAATTCTGCAGAATAATGTTAAGCTAATTCATCAGATGAATGGGAATGTGAGGAAACGGATGATGAACTAGGATGAAAGTCTGATTTAATTTTCGTATTTTAATATAACACGTCACGCATATGATCTCTCGAAAAGTATTTTGGATGAGCAAGAGAATGGAATCTAAATTGTATGACATTTGAACATTTTAAGTAGGTTAATGTAAACTTTTATATGAAATATCAGCAACAAATTGTATTAATAAATACATACACACATACCCATCACACCTTCTCCTGTCACCTGTCACACCGTTCTCTTTCGGGATAGGCACAGTCAAAATGTTTCTCTCATTAATACATAATTGTACACCTAACTCTGCTTCAATAATTTCCTCCATACTGACCTATCCTTGCAAACCTCTTTTGCTTCATTTACCCCCATATACTGTTTCATACACGCCCTCCTATTCTTAAGACTTCTAATATTCCTCTTCCTAAGACTTTCCTCAACCAAATTCAACCACAACATTCTCAGCCTACCTCTACCTCTCACACCATTCATTCTACTCTCATATATCTGTTTCGTTATTCTACTCTCATCCATTCTCTCAAATTGTCCAAACCAACGAAGCACACTCCTTTCATACACGTCCATTACTGGAGCATTTAACCCTCATTCATTCATGACCCACTTATTCCTGACCCTATCCATCCTATTTTGCCGCAAACACTCCTCAGATAAATCATACCCACGGCGTTTTGTCTACCCTTATGTCTATCCTGACATACCCATGTTTCGCTACCATATAGCAAATTGGGAAGAAGTACACTTTTGTACACGGCAATTTTCGCTTCCTTAGACAAGCACTCATTCCTTGATATGCTCCACATGCTACCTACCACTTTCCTTCCAGCATTCGCACGTCTCTTTGTCTCCTTATCTATTCTTCCATCTTTCGCATACATCTTACCTAAGTACACAAAATCATCCACCTGTTCAATTACTTCATCATTCGCCCTCATCATACAGTTATTTTCCCCATTCTCCTTATCATAAACTACTACTTTAGTCTTACACGCATTTACCTTTAATTCCATTCTCTCCGTTGATTCACAAAACTTGTCTAGGAGCTTCTGTATTCCCTGTTGACTTTCTGAGATCAAAACAGTATCATTCGCATACAGAAAAACTCCCAAGTTTACATTTTCAATCAAATCACCGTCGTTTTCACTACATGCGTCTAACACACTTATCTATAAATACATTAAACAGCCATGGAGGCATTACGCATCCTTACTTTACACCCCGATTTATTACAAATCAATGACTAAAAACCCCGTTAACTCTTACACTTGCCTTACTATTGTCATACATCGCCATCATAACATTCAATAACTGCCCATTCACCTCATAGTCTCTCAAAATCTTCCACAACTTTTTCCATTTACTCAGTCTCTAAATCGACAAACTCAAGGTACACTTTCTTTCGGACACTCGCACATTTTTCTATCACTTGCTGAAGCGCGAAAAGCTGGTCACTACATCCTCTCCCAGGCATAAACCCACACTGCACACCCCATATTCTGTCAGATGTAATATTCCTCTCTCTTTCGATTAATATTTTACTGAACTTTTTTCCCGGGATAATCAATGAACTAATGGCCCGATAATTATTACATTCGGTCTTTCCTCCCTTCCCTTTCTACAATGGAACAATTATTGCATTATTCCAATTCACTGGAACAACACAAGTCTGTAAGTATAAATTATATAGTTCACACAGCCGACAAATGAATAAATTATACCCATATTTCATCATCTCTCTGGATATCCCATCTACGCCTGCAGCCTTCCCATTTTTCAATACTCTCACAGCCGTTATACCCCATACCCTACATTTCCAATTTGTCGGCCAGTAATAGTGCATTGACTTAAGCGACTCCCTAACTTGAGGAATTGAATCTTTCTCACTGATCTCCTTTTCCATCATCATATTCTCACATACTATTTCACAAGGCTCATCCTCAGCGCCTGTACCATTATTATATAATTCTTTAAAATCCTCCCTCCAGTAGTTCCTAAGATTTCATTATTCCCACACGACCTCCTCACTTTTTTTTCTACCGTGTTTATTCTCCTGCCTTCACCAATCTTAGCCCTTTTAACCCACTTCCAAAATAGCTTTTTATTACCTTCAAAATCACTCTGCATCTTGTTAGCATCATCTGCACGTATTCTTTCCTTGCTCTCTTTCTCAACGATTTTGCATTCATTCTTTTTCTTTCTGTTCATCTCACATGCTTAAGTATGCTCCTCCTCAGATTTGGCAGCAATCATATTCTTATAAGCCTCTTTTTTTCCCTTACGACAACTTTTACTTCTTCATTGACCAATTATATTAATTGACTAACAATTTCTACTTCTGAAAGTACGTTATTTTCCGTAGATTTTTTACATTAAAAAACGAACAGAAATGCATAATTGTGAAGGAAACTCCGGCTTACTTGATTCCATCGATCTACTTACCCTATTATCTATTATTTCTGGCCGGAGAATTTCTCTATAAAAAACTTAACTAAGGCTCCATTTTTTGACCAAAAGTCACCATCCCCTAAAGTCCTGTTAATTCTGCAATAATTCTTAGTCCATGTCACTAAGTCCCAGAATGAGGCGCCGGTTACATATTGCTGGCCATCAATTTGGTACTAATAATTAAGCTTTGTTTTTAATTGCAGACTTTCGTCAAGACAAAAGTATTACATTTTTTTCGCTGCTTCTTCCAACTCCAACTGTTCTGCAGAATCAGGGCATTTTACCTCAATAATGCCCCCATCATCAGTGATGCCGTCCGGAGAAGTGGCAAAGATACATTGCTTGAGGTCAATGAACAACCCTGAAGGAGTCACCTTACCTCCGGAGATTTCCTCATACTGCCTTATTGCTTTGTTTTTTTTGTTCGTTCTCGTATTGCGTTGCCTCAGTCTGAAACTTGCGGCCGTACAACAGCCGTCTCCACCTTTTGCAGATAATTCCAAAGTTGGATGAAGTCAATCGATTAATTCGTTCCCCCACCACCTTTCCTTCTCAGATTGGTCCTTGGTGTCCTTCTTCAGTTGATCTATAGAAGCTGTTGTCACTTTTAAGTTTTCCATAAATTCTTCTCCTCCTTTGTCATATTCTTTGCTATCTATGTCTAATTTTTGGCACATTACACCGTAAACAGCCCCATCACTTGTTTTTGTCTTCTTCTGTTGTTGTTTTTGGTCTTGTTTAGTGAGGAACCACTTTACTGCATTTATACGTCTCAGCCTTCTGCGACAAGTGCATTTGACAGGCTTGTGGGGCCAGCTGCCTGAGCGTTTCCCAAGTTGAATATCTCCACTCTGGTACTAGTTGAAAATCAAGACCCTAGCCGTAAGTCCTGTGTTGATATGATCCTCTTTTGCCCCTATTCACTTGTATTCTGCCAAAAATTGGGCCTAAAACATAAAATTTGGCCTAAGACATTAATTTTTATGCACTGTTACTGGTTTCGTGTGATATCAACTGTCCAGATTTCCGGATAAGTGGCTTCATAGCCATTTCAAATTTTTCGAGGCAAGCTACTTCTTCCTGGGTAATAACCTTCAACTTCGACAGCTTGACAGAAGTTGTCTCGGCGCGGCGCAGCGTGTGACATACAAATACGTGCTTGGGACCATTTTTTAAATGCCTCGAACAGGGACTCAAAGGTATACCATTTTGTACAGTTATACGTAATAGCACCACGAGCTGTTTTTTCAATCTTATTATTTTTACTTTTGTTAGAATGATTTTGACAATGGGCCTCTTCTCCGCAATATTAAATAATGCTTTGGTGTAGCATTTTACTGCGTGATTCGCGTATTTATTTTTTTAACGTGCCTACCATACGGCACTAGTTTCCGTACTTTTTTCACCACGCTTGATTCTCCATCTCCAACAGAGCTGACAGAACAAAACATGCACGTTAAATATTATTGAATTATCTAACATTATGGAACTGCGTCAATATACATTAAAGTTGGTGCTAACTTCAAGCAAAAACATCCAGTAACCTATAGGAATAGTAATTTTTTAACAACTAAAATGACTGATTTTCCGACTTTGTACCTAGGACTCACCAATGCAATACTGATAGAAAGTCCACAAGGTAGTGTATATCTACAAGGTAGTGATCTAGCTCAGCAAAGCAATTCCTAAGGACGTAGATATGGCTTGGATAGGAGAAACCGTCAGCCAGGGCGTCCGAATATTATGCCGTATGACCGGGTTGTTGCTCCTCGATGGAGTTAATAAGGTGGTCACGTCAAAGATGAGGCAGTACTCCCGTTTGTTGCCAATGACTGCCGATGCTACTATATGGGATATGTTTAGAGAGTGGGCATGAAGTCAGTTGTGTAGCAGTCCGTGAGAGAAAGTCAAAGAGGATGCGAACTCAAAACACAATAGTAGGGATGCCAGCAGGAGCCGAGTCAAAGGCGGTCCCGTCAAACGCCAGATGATGCTGAGTCTTCATTTCCTCCTCCACTGCGTAACACCTTTCTTACACGCCGCTCTAGCTCAATCCTACTAAGTCCCTTCAACTTCATACCTTTCCCCTCCCCTCGTGACCTTCCCCTCATTCCCCTCCAGTGGCCACTCTTTACCTCCCCTCGAATCTCCGTTATTATTAATAACTTATTTAGTTCTCAACGTACTTCCGTTTTATTAATTTTAATTTAATATTGAATGTAACGTTCACCTCTGCCGGAGACAAGTTTTTGTAAAAAGCAAAAAATGAAGCCAAATTTAACAATTCTGAGGTCCCATTAATGCCCAGATCTTTTTTCGTTTCGAAAATAATTTTTAAGTGATTTTCTTTCATCAACACCCTACCTAACTTCTTGGATAAATAATTAAAAAATTATAATAACATTATTTAAATAATTTTAGGGTGGGTCGTTAACGACCCATTGGGCACAACCCCCATGAGTATGTATGTACATATTATCGAGCATTTTAAGTTACGTAACTTCAATATTGGTTTTAACTTTCAATTTTACCTTTTAATATAGTTGAATTAATTACATATGTTATTATTTTAACTTTTTTCAACAAATTATTGTTTTTTATAATAAAAAAATGGCCTAAATAAAAAGGCATAACTCCGATGTATTATAGAAAAGTTTTTCATTCATGAACATTTTGGTCAGAACAATATCATTCTAAATCAAACAAAAAAAATTAATAACAATTGGTATTTGTTATATTTTTCCTGCAAGAAAACTATTATTTGTTTTGACATAGCAAAGAATTGGCATGAGTTTAACAAAGCCATTGCGTGAATAATCAAAATATGTTTCTCACACATATAAAAAGGCGTGTAATTGTTTAAACATAGGCAATATAAAATTCTACTATGCCTTTTTGTATAGATACAAAACCAAATGATTCTAAGGCATGTAAAAAATTTAAGTTATGTAACAGTAGATGGACTAGAATTTAATAAATATCTTTCTTGAAGATACAAAAGAACAGGATTCTGACACATTTGAACAGGCATGAAATTGTATACATATAAACCCTGAGAATAATATGCAAAAAAATAAAGGATGAAGCTGCTTGATTTTTATCCATATACATACCTAATCTGACAGTGAGTACTAATGCACAATTATGAGGTTAACTATCAGCAAAGGCGTGGGTATAGTGAAAACACAAAAAACAATTCAGACTTTGAATAGAAAAGTTTTGTATAAAATTAACAGCTTCCACTTGAAAAATACCTTTCAAAATCGGCCTAAAACATTTGACGCCACGTGTGATAGAATATCACGTATTATGAAGTGGTACCCCGCATCTTCGGCATGCCCTTACAGTTTTTCTGCGGCAAAGTGCACATCGGTGCCTAGGTTGCCCTGTAAGTATCAAATGACTACCGTGCTGTAACCGGGCTGGCTTCCCTACTTTCTCTACAGAACTTGTTGGACCAGGAAGTTTAGGCTCAGTACCATACTTGTGAAGAATGGTCTGGACTACTTGCCTCGTAAATGATAAGGCATTGAAAACTCTGCCATGGCTTTTACTCAGAATCCATGCATTGATCATGTTCAAAAACCAAAATAAAATAGGGCTATACCATTTCTTCCGTCTTATTGTAATTTTATACTCAGCTATAAACCTATCTCGGAGGTCCACACCACCCATGTTTTGGTTGTACTGATCAATGGAATGTGTTTGTGGTACACTAACTTTACCTTTTTTGATACTAAATATCTAGAGACTTGACGGATTGGGTAAATACCCTGAGCATTAGACATTACTTTCACGAGATTATTATCCTTCCATGCAACTGCAACTATATTTTCCACTTCGATGATTCGTACCTCGGTTTTCCGGTGAGTTATTCCCTTCCCTTCGATGCTCCTTGCAGCTGTCTACTTTTCCGAACGGTTTGCTTCCCGCGTAAGGAATGCCCTCCACGTGATGTTCCTTACACACAGCGAGTATTTAATAGCTACTTCTGTCGTCCAAATACATTGTAAAGGCAACGATGATTACATTGTTGAGATTTTAATTTAGAAAGCTGGTAACCTCAAATTGGATGAAAGAAGAATCGTTTGTTTGCTCGAATGTCTTTCCAGATACTACATAATATGTTCGGAATGTCTGGAGGAACGAGACGTTACTCAGTACCATACTTTACGAGCAGAGAAAACTCAAAAGCTGGTGTAAAATGTTTCAAATACGATTCGCAGAGGAATTGAGTTTATTTTCCTGCAGTATCACAGATTTTCATTTCATAACACTCGTCTCATTACATGTATATAGTTTCATTCACCCATAATGAAGGTGATGTGTATAAAATAATATTAAAATACGTTTCTCACAAGTTTATAATGCGATACAATGACCGAGCACTCTGTTAAAGAACTGAATAGGGCATTTAAACCGAAACGTCTGCATGTGAAATACAGCCAGGCTCGGGAAACATGGTCTTCGGTATTGTGCTCAATGGGTCGATAGCGACCCACGCAAGATTAAACACCAATATTTTCGAACCCCCTATAGTTATGTGAAAAAAGCAGATGATTCACTTTCTTTGAACTTATACTAGATTACAATGACCATTACGGAAAAATATTACATGGGTAACAACATTTAAAAATTAATTGTTCAATGAGAGGAACAGTTGCTTCACAATGAGATTATTTAAAAATTACTGGGTCATTCCACGTCAGTTCAGCAGTAGGTTGACCCTTGGTGTCTCCGATTCAAACCAAAATTTTTGTGTGGGTTACATCTGGCGTTAAATGAAGAAGTGTAGAAGCGTTTTTGGAAATAAAATATTTGGCAGATCTAGAGACGATCAAAGTTTTGACCAATTTGCGCTTAGACCTTTTTTCTTTTTGCTATATCTCCTAATTAAAAATAGCTAGAGAAACGATTTACATGTTATTTTGTTTGCAAAAAATGAAAAAACTCAGCCTAGGAAAAACTGCGAAATCTACAGCATTGACTTCTCACCAAGAGTTGCGAGAGTTTATAAAGATACAAAGTGGCAAGCGAAATTTTTTAAAACGCACATTTTGTTGATAGTGAATGAAAATGTTTAACCATTATCCAGTCCTACAAAATGCAAAGAATCAAAAAATTGAAGCCAAGGCAAACTTATTTATATATTTATGACTTTTCTGTGATGCATACTATGTAAAAGTGTTATTATATGTTAATTTTATTATTTTAATTGATACCGCGTTGCCAAACTGGACGGTACCGCATGGCGACCGATCCGACGGAGGAAAGGCCGTTCAGCGGGGGGAAGGCGACAAAGCCCGAGTATACCGACTGATAAAAACTTCCTAGAAACTGCTATACGTTTCAGAACAATGTATTGTGACATAAATGCAATATATTAAGTTAAATTCAATAATTGGTGAGGAGTTACGAGGCTGTGTAATTGAAAATGCGCGAGTAAAGTGAAACCTATATTTTTGATAAAATATCTTTGAATAGATTCCAAAGATGGCTCGGCTCATCCAGCTTCACAAAGCTAACTCCCCTTCTTGCTTTGCTTAGCAGGTTAAGCTTTGATGTGTAGTAGTTAGTTTGAAATCCGTATAACAGAACAAAAAACTTGGCACACCCTACATGCCTTGGCGTGCAACGGGTATAAGACCAGGTTTTTTAACGTCTGGTTAACGTCAAGCGCAAGCTAAGAGTACATTAATATTAGGTTAATGTTAACTGAGTGTTGAGATCTAGTATATTTTCGAGAAAATGTGAATGTTATGGATTAAAGAAAAAAATATCTCCAGTTGGATAAAGGTTTCTCGGGTCTTCCACCGGGTGAGCAGGTCCATGGGGCCCAACGTTTTGGAGAACGACTTGTCCACCATCTTTAGGGGGGGGGGGGGGGTGGTTCAGCTTCCGAACGCTGTGGAAGCTGAACCCCCCCTGAAGATGGAGGACAAGTCGTTCTCCGAAACGTTGGACTCCATGGATCTGCTCACCCGGTGGAAGACCCGAGAAAGCTTTATCCATCAGATACGCCGGGAAAATCTGAGATCCTTCATTATCTCCAGTTCACTCACATCATGGAACTGGGCCCCAGTAATATCCTTGTTAGAAACTACGCCGGTATACACAACTTAGTTGCGGGTCGTATACGTTGTAGGATACGATTAAACCTGAAATCGACTCGTGTTATGATACTTATTCCCATTTTAAGATTTTACTTTTAGAATGTATCTGCGTCCATCCTTTGTTGACCTTACGATATCCTCTGAACTTAATGGGAGGACGCCTCATTGCAATCGTTGACAGATGCTGTATCATCCCAGCGTGGAACTTTCCCTGCTGTAGCACGAATTGGCAATCAACGTCATTTAGTCTCATGCCTTCCGTACTTCCTTATTTTCCTTTTTCGAAAAAAATTCATGTTCTTAGATGGGTCATTTATTCGCACAATGTGGGGGTTATCTCTGAAATAGCAATGCATTAGAATGTGAAAAAGCTAATCTTAACCGGACTTGAACTCATTTCTCCAGGATTTGTTGTCCAGGATCTGACTGACAGGAGATAATCAGCAAAAATTTGACTGACAGATTCCACGCCATAAATCTCCACGAGAAATAATGGAGGAATATAATTCGATGCTTCAATCCATTGGAATAAATACTGATACCTTTCTTCATCATTGCGGATTAGGAGAGTGTGTCATAAGGTAACCTGTAATTGAAATATCTCATACCCCTGAACATTTGATTTTGATACTTGGTTTTCTAAATGTTCAGGGGTTTCTTTTGCTTGTTTGGAAGTCTTTTAAAAATTAGTTTTGTTGTTATTTCATGTTACTCATATTATATTATAATTGTTAATTATTATACATTATATTTCATATGTTTGAGGTACTGTTTTTGTTGCTGGTTCTGAAAAATTCCCCTTCTTTGTGTACTGGGACTACACAGTACGGTGGCCTGTCACAGGCGATCCACCGCGAGTTGAGACTTGAAGCAAATATTTTGTAAAATATTTGCCATATACCGGAGAGACAGTAAGCGAACAGTTGAAATCTCGGTTTTATAGCGTTGATTTCCACATTCGCTTCCGCCACTGTGCAACAACCACGCGACACTCGTCGAGGGACGCTCTCTACCACCGCGCCCTCCTCCCCCCCCTAAGTGTTACCTCGAGACCGCACGCTCGAATCTCATTGATCGGCAGAAATGATAACTTCGTTGAACATTCCACTGACACCTTTCCAAGTGCCATTTCCATCGGTATAATGTAAAGGGATATGTAGCAAGACGTGCGACTACGAAGAGCGCTCACTAACCGTATATACGGTGACAATAACAGCACATAGAGTTTTTGATTTAAACCAAACAGATGTTTTGTCAATTTTATTTTTATATCCCTAAGTTATAATGCTGTTCATTTGTGGAATTATCTGACTACGGTCAAAGATAACTTTTAATTCAAAGCATCGTGGAGGGAGCCTCTTGAACAATTTAAAAGTGTATATTAGTTGTCGCCACTATAGAATCCATTAAGAGCTTCAGAGATTGACCCAAGCATATTACATATGTGCTCTGGTTAAATATATGTATCTTTTATTGAATTTAAGATTCGCATATTTTCTAATTGAATTGTAAATATTTTGCATTTGTAATTATTACAAGTCCATCTACTTATTGTCGTATATTCATATTTGTTTCGTTTTTATTTTTGTTTCGTAATGTTCTTACTGTTTAATGTGGTTGTCAAAGAAAGGTGTTTTTTCCGTTCAATGGTAGCTGATGTCATCTTATTTTGTGTTCGACTCTCCCTTAGGGAAATAGAATCAGTGTCGCTTTATTTGGCCCTTAGAAATGACACTTGAACAGACTAATGTCCTAATATAATTGAGATATTGTAGGCTGTACTTTTTACATGCACAGTGACCGATAAATATGAGGTGAAATCTATTCTAGTTTTAGTGTACATAGCAATTATATGCCAATAACTTCTGGATAACATTTTCCGTCTTCTGTTGTTTTTTTATTCACGGAACTGTTTATACCCTTTATATAAGCAAGCTCTGTGTATGCTTGAATATACATTCATTTACCGTAATTGTATGCAGTTAGCTTTAGTTTCATGCAATGAAGTTTATTTTTTTCCATTGAATTGGCCAATGGAAATAACGTATGTCAATAAGTATCTAAGTTTATGGCGTAATACTATATATGGAAAATATACAATTAATTAATAGCGTGCGGTTCTTAGGTTTTCTTTAGAATAACAACAAAGTTTTTAGAAGATAGGTTGTTTTATTGACAAAAACGCTTAAAATGTACAAATTTTAGTATTTTCTAGAAACAGCATTATAGAATAAAAATTACTTCCATTAATTCATATATGTTGGTACTTTCTCTTGGTCGTTCGTCGTCAATAACGTTCTTTCTAGTGTATTTATGAAACTAATATGGAAGGCAACCACCGACATCTAAGTTTCTTGAGAATATTTTTCAAATTATCTTTAAAAACTGCTCATTCAGAGAAACTAATTGTTGCAAAGGCGTTCACGTAGGATCGTGACTATATATTTTTTCATGAAATAGGCGTGTAGTTCATATTTGGCTGTGATTCATGAATTAAGGGAGCTAGAGAGAAAAGACTGTTACATTTGTGGATTTTAGCAAAAAATCATGATAGAGAACCTATTCCAATAGCAAATAGCATGTGATTCCGGGACATTCTTTTGATTACAGGCTTTGGAAATCTGTAGGTTTTTGACTAAAACGCTCAAAGATGTACAAATTTGAGTACTTTCTTGAAACCCCATCATAGAAGGAATATCTTAACTTCCAGATATTGGTACTTTCTCTTGATTGTAAGTTGTATCTTAAATAATATACTGTATGAAGTCAGTTTCGTCTAAGTATCACTCTCCTAGTTTCAAGTCTGACCGCACATTGTTATCCTGACTGCTTCTGGCTGCGACTCGCGCCCGGGCGAACGTGCGTGGTTTTAATTTCACCTTGGATGAGTGCTACATGTCTTTTGTTATATCACCTCTTACCACCCTAGTTCTGGCGGTATTTTGTAGATGTTGATGCAAATAGCCATGGAAATTTTCCTAGGCAATAGAGTAGGCGTGTAATTATTCGCAATGTAATGCTATGAGGATGGCCGTTTTTTATTACTTTCATTAGAATTTATTGAACTATTTAATTGGAACTCGTTGAATGCATATCGTATGAATTAATATCTAAAGAGGCCAGATTACAGCTATGAGTAAATATATAAAGATAGTTTATCGGTGTTGAGCAGTAGCCCTGAGCGGAGGCCAGCATTTAAACCACGTGACTTCGGGGAAATGCAAGAAATTTGAACCTGCGATTCCTTGTGTGCTAACCATCTCTAGAAGGCCATTTATACTATTATACATTTTGTTTATATTTAGTTAATAAAAGGAAAGGGAAGTTAAGCCTCTTCTGCGGCATCTATTGTTAAAATGTATTTATATGTATTACCTAAGTAATGTAAATTATAGCTGAAGTGGAGTATCCATATGATTGGATTCCTATATTCATACATTCAAAAAGAAAAATATCATAAATGTATTGCGAAAATGAGAAACTATTAATAATAGTTGCAAATTCTCAGCAGAGATAATCAAAACATATGCAGGCTCTTCTCCAGTGACCAAAACAGGCTTTAAGGGGTTTGCGTAAAAACAAACCGATAAGATTGAACGCACCAGTCCTAGTCACCGAGTCTTCCGCGGTTTTATCGTAAATTAAAATTTTTTATTTCTTTCTGCGTTGCAGCATTTTAATGGACGACTCTTTCACTGGGATTTCAGTCGGCGTCATCCGATCTTAATGATCAGGAGCATTCTCGGCCACTATATTGGGCTCTGGTCCGTCAAATGTCTGGTGAGATATAGTCTGGAGCGCTCTGATTGGCTGAGGAGTCGGACGATCTTGGATTGTTAAATATCTGTTTAAAAGTAGAGGAGAGCAAATAGCCATCTTCCCAGTTGCAGTTTATCGGATCCTTAGCGATTTTGATCGCCTCCCATATTCGCCGACGGAAGCACTTATTTTTAGTGGTAATGATTTCACTTCCTTTAAAATTTATTTCTTGGTCGGGTGCTGACCAGGCGTGTTCAGCAACAGCGGTGTGGCAAAATTTCTTCTTTAAGGTTGCTCTTTGATATTCATTTCATCTCTCACCCTCCCTCATGAATATCCTTAGGCCGAGTTAAGTTCCGAGTCAAGATGCTAAATTAGTATCTCCTTGTAGCTTTTTGGGATTGTTTCTTGAATACCATTTTTTTAACAAACAACTAATCACTCCTAGCAGCCAACTAAAGCATTCTTCTCACTAGCGAGTTTTAGGTGAAATCTTTGAACACAGCTGATAATTTCTAAAAAATAGAGCAATATCATTTCAAATGCGTATATGTCACAGGGAAATCTCATTCAATTGGAAAAAGTAAATAGCTGAAAGAGATTGTAACAAATGGACCAATGCGTTTGCAAAATAAGGATGGAGGAGGTTTGCAAAATAAGGAAGGATGGATGTGTATTAATGATGAAAAATTAAATTTCGACGGGAGAAATGCATGGGGTTTGTGAACTAACAGTTTTCTAATGAGGGAACATGATATTTTATGGAAGTTATTTTTATAATTTAATGAACTTACGTCTTTTAATTTATATTTTATGTTCTGCTCATCTTTTTTCATTAAATAATTTAGATTTATATTGGAAAACTCTTCAATACAGTGCATTGAAAAATTAATCGGATCAGTGTCAATATTATTTATTTATATTTTTTCCTCATTAGATTAGACTAATATGCAATTAAAATGAATTTAAAAGGTCGATTTAATTTTTATTAATGCATGTGAAAATGAATATAAGATACAATTAAAAATATTTTTCTCTTCAATTATCACGACTTTGGCTTGGAACTGTTTTGATCATGCCGTGTATAGTATTTGTGTTCGCTCATTAAATGTTTTACTATTTCTTTTCTATGAAAGATTGATGTATCATAATTATGTGATCCAACAATAGAAGCATTTCATTTTGGCAAATTCGTTGAATAATAATTATGAGTATAAATAATTGTCATAATTAATATATATTGTAATTTTTACATTTAATAGTGCACTGATGAGCATGTAAATCGTTTATGTACGAAAAAAGGTGTGATATAATATTCTCAGAATAATTGAAGTTCTGAACAAGTTCAGTTTCTATATTTTGTATCGTAACTCATAATATTTCTTGGTTAACGTGGTAAATATCTTTCCTATTTTTGCCTAGTATTTCTTTCCATGCCTGTTGGTGGAAAATTTCAATTTTAATATTGCGCCATTTCTTTTTCAAAAATATCATCGATAACCTATTTGATACGTTAAAATTTCTATGTATATAATCTTATAATGTCTTTTAGAGAGCCCAAGGAATTATTTAAGTATGCCAAGACTATAGTGAGCTTCATATCTCTTCACAAAAATTCAGTCCGTAAGCATGAACACTATACGTTAGAAACGTTATTGAATTTTTCACGTGTGATTTTATTTAAGCAGAAAGATAAGTTTGGTTTCAAATAATTCAATCAAATGGGACACATGAGGCTGATTTTATGCTGAGGTCACTTTGGCAATGGCAGACAGGTGAACTACGCAGTTTTCCTTATTTATTCTCGACTTCGCTGACTTCTTACGGAGATTTGAGGGACTGCAGAATATTACAGGGCGTGGTTGAAGGTTGAGGGTCTCTGATTAAATGTGTTCACTATAAAAAACATAAATTTACTGTTTGATTTGTACTTATCTAGTATGGAATGTAGAAATAAATATAGAAGTTGATTCATTAATATCTCTTATATCGTGATACTTTTTTTAACTTTGCTCATCTATCCTCTAGTTTTTAATTTGATCTGATTTATTCAGTCAATCATCCTATTTAAGTCTATCATTAGCAGTATTGATTTCTCTCTACTGCAGCTCTACATTCAAATATTCATTATACTATCTACCATTGACCAATTTTAAATATGATGCAGCTGTATTACATATGTAACCAATTGTTAATATGCTATAAATACTTTATTATTTGGACTTGGAATGATAATGTGAGTAGCAACCGCTTGAGTTAAATTATGCGTGGGTGTATTTCTTCAAGGTCAAATTGTTATTATTTCGGAGTAGCTGGTTAAATGAGTTCCATCGTAGAGTAGTAAAACGTATCACCTACTTTAATCAAAAATGAATAATTATTTTATTATTTCTGATATTTTTTAAAGTTCTGCAGCACATCAGAATATATTATCAAATCTTAGCTCATTTATTATTGCAAACCTTCTTACAGTAGTTCCTGTTTATCAGAGACGTTCATAAAAATATGTGATGGAAATCTTTCGTGGTGGCCGCAATTCCCATTTCATGGCCATCAGCTTATGTTTACCATCTTCGTTTTTATATTATCGCTTATCCGCTTATCTTTTCCATCGTCGTTTACTCGATTTTGCCGGTGTCTCTCGACTGTATGCCTATTTTATACATTTAGTCTTTTTTTAGTCATCGCTGCGAGATGAGATAGGAGTGCCAACTCCCCGTAGGACCGTGCCCTTCTAGTTTATGAAATTTCACGTTGCTCATTTTTGGATCCCATTCATTTCTCCGGTCCCATCGCTTCCTTGCCAGCCATCTGTCTCCTTATTATTTTATTCTTTCACTCTGTGGGTTTAAAACCCGACCTATCTCCACCCGTTGTCACTCCATCTCTTCATTCACTCACCACGAGCTCATTTTTCCTTCCACATATTTTCATCTTTCCTCACATTTCCCTGTGGCGCTTACATCAAGCCGTAGATGTCTGAAAATGCCTTGGTTCCGTCACACTCTCATGCAAAATCAATACCTAAGGGGCAGAAACATACCTTCTGAGTTTCAAAATAAATATTGTTGTATCATTGACTAACACTAGTTAAAACACTATTTTAACTGAATAAAACCCTAATGTTTGAATGGCAGCACTACAAATAGTCAATAGTAGTTTCTTACCAATTGGCTGGTTTTTCAAGATTTTTAGCCGGAGCAGTGGCTTATGTTAGAGGATTTTCTCAGCTAGCCTCGTGCTTTTCTCGTTTACAGCTTCTTAGAATTAAAAAACTCAAAATCTGAAAACTCGAAACTTTATTCCTGTAATATGTATGACTTTTGATTTTTCGTAACTTGCCCTTTAAAATCCACAGTAGAATAGCGTTGGAAAGCAAATAAAATTTAAAAAACCTCTCAAATCTGAGGTAGCATGTATCACCCTCGTGTAAAATTTAGTATTTTGAATAACCTGTCTCCCATATTGAACCTCAATGGCATCTTAAAACAAATTTTCCCTCTTGAAACCCATAATTGTCATTTGTGCACTATTAAAACACCTAAAATTGAGGAGTAGACTGATTGAATGGTGGAAGTTTTTTTTACGAAAAAATAATGGTACTTTTGCTCCTAGAATATAGAAAAAATTGTTAACGTGAGGAAATTTCCCCTCTTAAATCCAACCGCAGATATTTTATGTTTTGTAGCTTGAAAACTCATTGTAAGGTTGCACGGACTCGGATTGTAAGATTGAACTGTATCATAAAATATGTAAAAATTGGATGGAACTGAAGTTACTCTTTGTCAGCTGATGTTGCATTTCATTGTTTGGTGATTGTGACAAGCATATGTCTGCATCAGCAAGCATGTCTTGTGATAAATCAATATATTCACCAAGGTGAGGATTTGTTTATCTCGATTGCATTTTCTGATGCGAGGTTTGGCTCGAGGTCTTAAGGTTATTGTTTTCTAGAATCGATTAAGTGAGAATTGTATGTTGGTCTTTCTCAGTTAATTCATACTTCTGAACATGTCAAATCCATTACAATTTAAAAAATCCAAATATTTCCGCCATCACTCTTATGAAGTTTCCAACTGTTAAAATAGTAGAGTCGGAATGGTTTTCCACCGATCTCATCCAGACTACTGTAAAAATATTGCACTTAATTGCTTATAATATCTAATATCTTTCTCGTAATCTTTCCTATGAAGAAAGTATATGAGAACGTTGGATCATGTAACATTAAGTATTTGTTGTTACTTCCGATCAAACAAGGTCGGATAAATATTCAAAGGTACTTAAACTATAAGATACAGTTTCAGGCTTAACTTTGTGCAAAGACGACTCATGAAATAATTTCTCACTGTGAAAATTCAACACTTCATTATTTTTACGGATCATGGTTTCGACATACAATGACATTTTCGACACACAAAGGAGTGAAAATGAGATTTTATGTTGAAATCATGGTCGGTAAAAATAATGAAGTGTGGAATTTACGAATCGAGAAACTACTTCATGTACATTAACTACTGGATTAGGCTCGTAACTAATGACTTGTCGAAGGAGATTTATCTAGTAAATATATCCTCCAATGTTTGACTACTTGTAATAGAGAGCAATAGAAAATTCTAAATTAATAAATATTGTTTTTCTAAATTCTAAATGAATAATGAAAGAAAGAAGCTGGCACTGATTTTTTACGATGCTCTTTTAATTTGCGAGAAATTACTCGAGAAGTCAACCGATAGAGGAAGAGTTACTCTCTACTGAAGCCTGCAGTGAACTGAGTAGAAGATCAAGAGGAAGGTTTCATCTTCAGGAAATTTGCCTATTCGTCTTGCCCCTGAATTTTAATGGGTTGAGAAAAGAATCGGTAAACGAGCTTTGAGTGGAGGGAATCATTAAGTAGCGACTCATTAAAAACCCAAGATGTAGCTTTGGGGAAATGAGGAACGTGGGGATTTTTAAAAATATCATGAGATTTTGTATTTAAAGAAAAAACATTTCGCAGTCATTATGAATACCTCCAATTATGAAATATGCAGTTCAACAAATTACTCTAAGGTGCTCATTACATTTGCCTTTTATCATCCTTCACAAGAAACTTTTTCCACCCAGCGGAAGAAATGGCATTGTATATTAGGGAAAAAAACTATTGAGAAAATATATAAAAAGAGAAACTTTGAAACATCTATTTACAAGACTATTATGCTTAATTGAGTACAGGAAGTGCTTCTACATGGAAACAAATCTATGTCAACGCAGTACATGTTTCAGGTTGGATACAATTTGCTAGATGTTGAATTCGGCAGTATAGTAATTATTCCATATTATAATCTTTATTAGGTCTGATAGACTAAATTTAGCTTTTAATCTTAAAGCTTTTCTTTATCTTTAAGCTTATCTTTAATTTTATTAAATTATTATATATATATAAATTAAATATATAAATATATAAATTAAAAAATAAAAAAAATCTTTAAGCTTAAAACTCGACAATTGTAATTTTAGTATGCAGTTATCCCAAAATTTATGAGACTAAAACTATAAAAAATAATCATTTACATTCTTAACTCGGTAACATTGTAACAGTCATATAATAGTGTTATCTCTAAAGTATCTAGAACTACATGCTGTTTTTAAGTAATGATAGTATAACTTCATCGCGATACACAATATATAAATCTTTTAAAAGCCAGCCTCTATTCACTCATCCAATAACTTTCAAATGTTTCATTACTACCCGATCTTTCATTTTCATCGTCAGAACATTGCTCGTGGTTGTTGGATAAACAATGTCTGAAATTTCACGATTAGTAAATGCCGAAAATAATTTATCATAATGGTTATTTGTAGAAGTAACCTGAAACTGAGAGATTATGAGTGCCATAAAATATCTATGCGGGGGTAGGTAGCAAGGGCTGGGTCTTGAATGTTAGGGGAGGAGAGAAAACTAACGTACGTTTTAAGCATTCTACTACCAGAAGTTTCCAAAAAGGATCTTAAGTTCAACCACATTCCGTTCCATGCGGCGTACTCCGACTCACACCATGACTGTCGTTACTTTCAATGGGGCACACTTCTCTTAGTGCTTCCCTAAAAATTTTCCACAATGATCGGGAATTTACCTTTACCTCCGAAATTCAAGTCTGGGCCCTCAGAATGGGGCCCAACGCATCCAACCCGAACTCACTGAATCAAAAACCATCAAAAATATACCGTATAGGCCCGTATACAACTCGCACCTATTTCCTCAAAAATATTTGTTGAAAAGGGGGTTTCGCGTCTTACATGAGTTTATCTCTCAGCCTTTTCTGGAAACCCTTACGGTAGCTCTTACGGAAACCCTTATAGTGGAAACTCAAAATCGAAGCTCGGTGTCTCAGTCCGTACTCACAAATCTTAGAGACAAATCTCACTTTGTACATTCTACTCGGGTGTACTATTTCCGACTATAGTTTCGACATATGATGTCATTATCAAGGTTCTAATAATAGAATCATACGTCGAAACCACAGTCGGAAATATTAAGCCTTAATAATGACATCATTTGCTGTAACCATGGTCAGAAGTTATCAACCCTTGAGAAATGTACAAAGCAAGATTTAATTTCATGTGTCGCGTTTGTACAAAATTTAGCCTGAGAATTCGACTCGGTTAAAAAGTGATTGTTTTTTTTTTTGAGATCGTCTTTAGCTTAGATATTTTACGACATTAAATGTAGATGAGCAGAATGGTTAAAGAAATGATTGTATGAGGACTGGAAAGCAGGTTGGAGAGAAATACTGCGTTGTCATTAACTAGCTCTTAACAAAAGGCACTCAGGAGACCACTGTCTTACGTCCCAACGAACGGGTAATGTACATTGCCTTAAAGTGTCATCTACATAGCACCTCCAGAAGGAATTGAGAGTTCATTAAAAAATCTCTGGCGCTGGGAAGAATATTACGAAGAACAAGATGGATTGGACACACCCTGAGATACGATGGGTTTGTGAAGAACATAATTGAAGGCAAAATAGAGGGAACATTCTCAAGGGGAAGACTCAGGAATATCATCGTGGACCAAATAAAGAGGGCAGTACTTAGGAAGATATTTCAGGAGGTAAGGAAACTAGCATAAGATAGGGAAGGGTGGAGGGCTGCAGTCAACCAATATTAGGATTAATGACCATTGATGATGTAAAACACATAAATAATTATAATAAATTGGTGTTCTATGCCTCCACAGACCAAGATGTCCTAGTATCATCTAATATGGTGAGATAAAGTTTTAGTCGAACATTTTCCCTGAACCTAGTCACCAGGAAAAATGAATGATATTTAGGATAGTAATGATAACTTGGAACCTAATTTGGGCGATTTATACCTTCGTCATACTTTCATAGAACTTAGAAGATTGGGAAAGAGAATATTTCTTTAACCAACTTCCTCATATACTAGGAAATACTCAAAAGTTGGTAAATTATGAAAAAAGGGCTATAGAATGTTTTTGCGTAAGTTTTACTACTTTTTTAACGATTTTATTTTAACATGTGAACGTAAGTAGTATTTTTAAAAATAAACTGCCAGTTAATCCTTCATATTGGATATTAAACGGAGCTAACCAAACATGCTACGCCACTGTTGCTCAAATTCTAAATTTAAACTCGTCAGTTAGGATGATTACTTTATACATCTGGGAATGAAAATTTATAGAGGAACAACGAATTTTTACAAATTAACGGGTAACTGGAAAATTATTTTCTGTTATTTAACATTAAATACAAATAGGAGTTGATATGTAGTTTGGGGGGAATAATTTTGTGTTTATTCTTTTAAAAGGTTTACTTATGTCTATAAATATTCAATAACGTTCTTTTATTTCCTTCAAATTAATTCCTCTGAAAAAAGGAACGTATATAATTTTCCTTTTAGTTTCTTTACTTCTGAGGAGCTTACTCTTGAGCCTTAACAGTTCCCTGCGTAGGAATTTGTGAAAACAAATTAACTAATGCTGTGACTTGGCAAATAACAGCGAAATTCCTCCCACCTTTCACCACCATAGGAATATGAATTAAACCAATGCTTTCTTCCCTGGAAATGACGAGTTGAAAGGCGCAGAATCTTCTTTGCGGGGAAGCCAATCCGGGAGTGAATGGAAAAGGAACGGTGTGAAAATTCAAAGATTTGAAAGGGGGTATTAGCGGTTAAAATTGGACGCAGGAGCAGCGGAACAGGAAATGAGGAAATTCAGTAGAGGTTATTTGAAACACGAAATAGAGGCATGAGAGAGGCAGTCGTAAATCGGAATGTGATTTACAAAGGAGTAACGCATTAAATCGCATGGAATGAGCAAATCGCTTTAGAAACGAAAGGGAGCCTGTGTTCAGCTACAAAAAGAATTTGGCTCAATAATATGAGCAAAGAAAGACATATGAGCAAACGTACGAGTAAAAGTCGTACTAGAGGTTGACTCGAGCATCTTTAATATTTCGCCACCGAATTAATATCACCCATATTTATATATATTTTCAAATTAAACTACGTACAAAGTGATTGTATTAGACTTTACTTTGTGAAACATTGCATAGATAACATATCTGGTAATTTTGGGTGAAAAACTATTCGATTTGCCAACCTGATATGTTTTGATCTTAATATTCCCGGTATTTATATTTCAATATTCAAATATTTTTCCAATATAAGTCTCATAATTTAACTGAGCAAAGACTCCTCCTCCTTTGTGAACAAAATTATCAATAAATAAAAATTTGTGATAAATAGAATGTTTTATCTATTATAAATGAGCATAAATTATAAATGGGTATAAGTGTTGTAAAGTTATTGTAAGAAATTATGTATGAAATGGAATTTATATTTTTTGCCAGTTCTGAGCTGTTATAGTTGAAGAAAGTACAGTGTAATATCTTTGGTAGAATGTTTGTGCTGATCATTAGCGATCAAACAACATTAATGTACAATGATTAAACTATAGTATCCTAATATTCTTGATAAAGCCAAATTTGGTGGAAATGAGTTGATAATTGGTGATAAAAGTTATGAATTTACTGTCCCAAAATTAACACTATTTTAATTCATTAATTATAGGAACCACTTAGTGAATCTTCGAGGTAGTATTATGGTTGAAAACTATTACGTATCTGTTGATTTTAAATAACAAGAAGTGTTTCCATTAAGTTTTTGCTGATGACACGATCGAATACCTGATGAAATTACTTTTTTTAAATAGAAAGTCTGTGATACTTAACAAAATTGTATGTCTTATTTGTATTGCATGATGAATTTAGCTTTAACGTAAAAGCTTGACTGCTTTTTACGCTAATCTCATCTTATAACTCTTCAGTAAATGAATGTATGCGAGCATTTTTCCCTCCTTGGTGGATGAATTCATTTGTCTTTTGACTGTCATCCTCTTCGACCACGATGGAGCTTTCATTCTTTCTTTTTTTCTTCCATCCAATCTCCTTGCGATGAATGGTTCTTTCCTTCCTCATTTTCCATCAAATCCTTTGCGTCGCCATACTCATTTCTCGCAACCCCGGCGTCGCCACCTTGTTGGGAGCCAAAATTGGAATCCGATTCGTGGTACTCCTGCGTCTGGGACTATGCGGTGTCAAAAGACTGATATATGCCATCCCCGCCAGTGTCACAACGTCCGGTAGGATTTTACGAAACTTTCACCTCTTTTTCTTTGTCCCTTTTCATCGGCGGATTTCCGTAGCTTTCTTGAAAATGGGCTTTTTAAATTGACATTAGTGGCCTTTTGGTAGGTTTTGAGGGTATAAGACCAGGGGCCAGGGAATCGCCGGTGGATACATTAAAATAAAATTATAGCCGTAAGGAGGGATGCTCTCAAATTCTCGTGATATGGGAACAGTCGACGAATCATTATAAAATCTCTCCTCTCAAAACACTTGGCACATTAAATTCCCCTTTTCCTTATTGTGTGTGAGGCCATTGCGCCGACGCGATGGAAAACCTTTTTTTCTGAGCTTCGCCCTCTCTCCATATAGCATTATCTTTTCATGCCTCTCCCTCTCATCAAATCCCCTTTTAGTTCGTCACTTTCCCTTCCTGCTCTTTTTTTGCTTCAGGTTTTTGTCGAATCCACCTTCCACCCTCTTTTTCTTCCCTCAACCCACTTTCCATTTTCGGAGATGAAAAACTTTGTTCGGCACCGCTCTCAAACTCAAAAAAACGACCTATCTTTTGTACATCCTAAGTCGTATTTTCTGAAATTGCAATTTTGTATGGTACGTGGATTGGTCTTTTTTTACTGCTCGTTGGACTTGACGGACATGAAAACATTTTTAGGTTGGTTGCTGTTCATTTTTGACACTGAAAGGGGGTTGTTTCGAAGATGCGTAGTGGACAACGTAAAATTACTTCGGCTGTTCATACACAAATTTCAAAGAAATGATTACCCTTTTACAAACATATTCAATGCGATATGGTACTTTTTTCACAGTTTTTTATTTCAGGTCCACCGGTTTTGTCACATAGGCGACATCATCGCCTATGTGACGAAACCGATCGACCTAAAATAAAAAACTGTGAAAAAAGTACCATATCGCATTGAATTTCTTTAGAATGGATTTTCACAAAGTTAAGCCAGAAAATCGAGTTTATCTTTTACAAACAGGTTAATTCCAATAAAAATTCGCATAAAATGCCATTGCCCTTGGTTACACAGATAATCTCCAATAAATAAAAATATTGAAGATTTCTCATAAGTGAGATAAATTACCCTAATCAATGCCCATTAGCAAGTTATCAGTAACAGTATTCGGGTATATGTTGCAAGTGTAATCTCCTTTCCAATATTTTTAACTCTTTCATATCATACATGATATACGCTAGATAATTTGCCACGTTGAGATATAATTGTGTAAAGTCACTTATGCATCAGGTCACTTCTCTTGCGTGAATGTAGTGAGTACCGCTCTCCTGATGAATGGTCCTGGGTTGCATCCACTCTGCCTAATTTTGACGCACTGGGCCCCGCTCTTATGACGAATGATACCGGTTCATGACTGCTGAGTCTCTATTCGCTATCTCCCTTCAGTAACCAATGGTAGATGGTATTTTAGCTCTTAATGTACCTCTCCACTGTTACTATCGTACTTAACAAATAATACTGGTAACTTTTGACTACACTGAAATTCAATCTCTGAACCTTAATTTCTGACTGCTAATATCTAAATGCTCATATCTAAATGTCAATATATGCATGAATGAGCCCTCCTCCTCTCTAGTTTTCGGTATTTATTCCTATAATTTTGTTAACGATATTGATGGCTTTATTTGTTTCGCTTTCGCGATATGTTTGTACAATGCGGTATTATTAAAATGTTTTTGTTATGATCCTCAATTCCCACTCTCCCGCGTTTAATGGTGACTCAACTATTGATTTCAGGCTTTCCCGGTGAATGCTATGGAGATAGATTTCTCGGGTTTCCATCCGGGTCAAAGGAGTTATCTCCGACATGTTTTGGCAGCTTCCTCTATTGGGACCGGATTGTTAAGGAAGCCATTGAAATTAAACTGGAAAAAAGAAAAATGAACCGTGACAGTGGTTTCCACCTGAGTAACGCGTGGAGACCAATCCTGAAGTCGATTGAGGAGGAGCGAATTAAGAGAGCCAATCACGTGATTGCGCGGGGAAACCAGACGACACCGGACTCGTATATTTAGCGGCCAATTTCCTGTCATCGCCACTTCATCCCTGAAGAAGGTAGCAGAGTAAGCTGCCGAAACATGTCGGAGATAATTCCTTTGACCCGGATGGAAACCCGAGAAATCTACCTCCGTGACTCAACTAGATTATTCCGTGAATGCATCTCCCTCAGTTTTTCGACTCCTATGATCCCAGTGTGGCTCATTTTGTGAAATAGTTTCTACCGCCCTAAAATGTACAGGGTGGCTACGTTACACACTATTGTGGTTTCTCCGTAAAATAAATAAGGTAAAACTAACAAATATTCTAGTTACTAGCAGAATAAAGCTGTCCCCTATGTGATGTAAACTCAAAATATACTTCTCCATGCCGTATGCGAGAACTGAACTTGGAATAAGATGGTATTAGACGTGGCTATGGGTGAAAGTTGGGAAAATAGCGTATTGCTGCCAAATAAATTAAATACTATTTACGCGAAAAACTTATCAAAAAGCAAAGTGTCTCAGGGCTCCCACATTGAGCGGTGATAATATGTAAGCATACGTCTATTACATTATTCAGGCTAAAAGTAATATTTGAAGCAAAAATTTAGACATAATGAAATGGTATAGCTTTTGGCGAAGTGTATCTGTAAAGGGTATTCAATTAAATATATGAATTTACACAATCGTTGAGGATATTTTAGGGATTACACTTTTGAGTAGGTGAGAATGATAACTACAGGTTTGTCCTTGTCCAATGAATAGGACGAGAGGTTTCTAACCTCGCGGTCTGCAGTGGGGGAGGAAGAGGATAGCGTCTGAAATATTCCTGTCGGAGGGTGACATTGCGGAAAAATCGGGCCGTTGTGCGAAAGGCAAAAGAGATTAAAAAGGACGACCAGGTGAGGTTTGAATTAAAAAACTGGAGAGGTCTCGGGAGGGGAGAGGTGTATGTTTTCAGAAAGGTGAACGTGACCAAGTGAAATGACCAACTTGAAACCAGACCCTCTCTCCATCCCACCGACCCCCGGCCATCAGTTTTTTTCAACTTGTAAGCGCTTTGTATGCAAACCATGCTCTCCCTTCCGCCCTTCTGCTTTCTCCTCTTCCAACAGATCGTCCCTTACAACCCACTATCACCAGCAACGTTATCTACCGCCTGTCATTCAAGTTCTTCCTGAACTTTTACAAAGAGAAATAAATTATCCCGTTATAATTTCGAATCAATAATCACCACCAAATCTCTTTCTTATCTCGAGCCAATCCCCAAAAACGCCGCTTACCATAGCCAGACCTTCGACAACTGTTTCTCTCATTCCATCTGAGAACCCCTTTCCGAATCTGCCACTAATATTGACGTGAACACTCGTGAGATGGCCCAGGTTTGGGTGACGAGAATTTTTGAAAAGCCGGGCTAAACCTCGCCCTTTAGTCACAAAAATTAGCCCAAAAGCAGCCATTTCTCTCTCCTCGCCTCTTCCCCCTCTTCCATCCTTTTCCTCTCCTTTGTGTGTCTATATGTATTGAACGTGTTTAAGTTACATTTTTTAATGCGTCAGGTGAGTTTATATTCATATAACTATATGATGGATTACTCTAGTGACGAAAAATAAATATGACAAAGAAAGGCAAAGAAAAAGAAAACAGCGACAAAGGAGAAAAAAATAATTATACTCGCGCACACATAATAGGCAAGAAAACACCTGAAGTTATTTCTTATGTAATTTTTTTTTTTATTAAATATACATTCTTAGGCATTCCTCTTGGGACTTTTTCCCTATCTTTCCTTGTTTCACGTTCATCATAAATCCTTGAGGCCTCAGGGTTTGATCAATCCATGTGGTTCTTCCTTCCCGTACAGGATTACATATAGTCTTTTCCTCCTCCAATCTTCTATCAACTTTTTATTCATACTTTGCCCTTCCCTTTGATGCTTTGTATCCTCCTCAAACTCCTGGTTTTGAAAGCTTCGTATTTATTCTGTCCTGGTTTTCAAATGGCCCTTGCTTCCAATGAGTGTCAACCTCGTCAGGAATGTTTTCACAAAGTGTTCCCTCACTCGTAGTCCTGTCTTCTTTGAACACCAAAGTTTCCTTTTCGCCATGGACCCTTTCTGGGTAATTGCACGTTCGATGTCCACTGTACCTGTTCCGTCCAACGTGATGGTACTTCCGAGATAGGTGGAGGAATCCATTTGCCCTGACTTCTCTCCTTTCAGTGTGACTTTTGCCCTCAGCTTCTCTCTTCCACATGGTAGGATTTTAGTCTTCGTCTTATTTACTTTCCTCATTTTTATGATATTTATTTTTTATCATTTTGTATTCTGGTAGAACTTGGTTTCATTGCGTTTAATGATCTAAAAAGTTATCAGGATTATGATGACTGCGATATCGTTTGTGATGCAGACTATGCATTCTATTCTCCTTTAATCTTCAATCCGCTCAATTCTTTTCTATTGCTTCTATTTTGGCCTCCTTTTATAAAATGTTTTACAATGCTGGGAAGAGATTTAAATCTTGCCTCAATACATAGCTGATTTTGTCTTTATATACTAGCCGTCCGTCATTCGCATTGTGACGACTAGCTTCCCTTGACCACTAGCTTGAAGTTTTTATATTTTTTTAGTGTCGTTGTAATTCCATCTGTCCGTTGTAATCCCATATTGTCCTATTTTATATTGTCATAGGTGCTCTTTAACTCCGGGAACGACCAAAAAATATTATTTATCGTTTTCTCTGCTCATGCGTCTGGTCTGAATCTCTTGAGAAGTTTTTGGAACTAGTGAAAGGCAAATGATTGTTTTGGTCGAATTTGAAATTCAGGTAAAATAATTTTGTCAAATGAAAATGAATTACTCTACCCATTATAATACATGCTGTTACTATTCATTATTCCTAATACTACCCATTTTTACATATGCTGTTATGGTTGTGTTAATGTTTGGGAAGTGTTGATCATTATATCACTAGACCTACCAACCTATGTGGCCACTTAAACCCAGGCCGGTTTTGGTCTCGCCAACAATTTTTTGCTATCTCTGTATGTCTCTCATTCATTTTTCGCTCACATAATCTCGTATGATGTTTCATTAGGTATACTCCCACTTCTTTTTCTGCCACTTGGATTTCCACATATAACTACCTTTAAAGTAAAATCGTACCCTCTTTCATTCATGTACCACCGATCTCAACCTTATTCATTTTGCCGGTGCCATGATGTCACGATCCTTTTTTCTTTGCTGAATGATTTATTCGTTCTTATTATCCATAGCCCTCCTTCACTTATTTTTCCATATATTGTTCTTAAAAATTTCTATTCATGTGTGATCAATCTTATTTTTATGTTCAAAACACATTCTTCTGATCCTTATAAAATCCTTGGTTGTATTTTTGTGCTATATACGATTTATTTAGTTTTTATCAATAGGATTCTACTCTATGAGAATTTCCGAAGCACGGCCATCTTTTATTTACCGTCGTTCAGGAGTCTTATGTTGATTTCCGTTTCTTAATTGCTGCATTTATCAATTGTAATTCTTAAATATTTGATTTTTATACATCTTCTGTAAAATGGTTCTCCTAAAATAAATTCGCTTACCCCTCATGGTTTCTACCAATGAATAAGTACTGAATGTTGGTCATTTTCTTATTGTGCTTAAATAGGTTTTGAGCTTTGGACACTCAACTATCTGATATAACTTGTCTGTGAATTATTTCACGCACAGCTCGGTGTTTTGGGTGTGAAGAAGATGAAAATTATGTTGCAGCACCACGTCGGATAGTTTTGATGGATGAAAATATGGATACAAAAATATGGCGCCTTTGTTCCCGCATCAGTTCCTCTCAAATTATCAATGCATGTATATTAAGTTTTTGCCTGCAAAGTTTTTGTTGTCATTAATCGATAAAAAGAAGGCAACAAAGTTGTCGAAATCGATTAGTCGCTAATAAACTGGTGCGGAATAGAAGAAAGTTTTTAATTGCCCAGAAGGGACGTCTTCCCTCCCTTCCTCATCCGCCCAATCCCCCTTCATTCTCTTCTCCAAAGAGTTGCCCCCGAAGCAATCAAGTTCTCCTCTCCATTTTCCCCCTCGGCATTTTCTTCTTCGCTCCTCCTGTTTCTTCCACAAAATCTCCCGGTTCATCGCTATGTCCACCTCCCTCCGCGCTGCTCAACACTTTCCGCTCATTAAAATAGGGAGAGAAAGCGCTAGGAAAGGGAAGAGATCGTTTATGGTGACGAATCGAGGGCCGTTAATTTGGAGAGAGGACTCCGTGGCGCCTCTCTCTAATTTTACGCTTCACTCTTCTTCTCCATTACCCCTGCAAAAACCCAACTACTGAGCTTATATTCTGCCCCTTGCATCTGCTCTGGCGCGATGCTCACTTCGCGACAAAGCTGCGGACTCGCATTCTAATCGTTTCAAACCCTGCGTGTGCTAGGCAGTGCACTTCAGGACGCATTGGGGCAGAGATGATGTGCGCTAAACAATAGAGGAACTTTGCATATCACATCAGCAATATTAATTTTTGAGTCGATTCGCGGAATATCAAGCATGGATGATGCATTTCATAAACTTACTCTGCAAATAAATATTATGTTCTTAATCCTATGTTTTGATGAATTTGATGGCTAAATAAAAATCGGCCATGAA
Source organism: Ceriagrion tenellum (assembly GCA_963169105.1). Lineage (NCBI taxonomy): Eukaryota > Metazoa > Arthropoda > Insecta > Odonata > Coenagrionidae > Ceriagrion > Ceriagrion tenellum. Next base: position 102,268,447 of record OY720632.1, on the reverse strand, counting down.
ACTTTTGAACCTTCAAACTTCTACTAACCAGGCGCTTGACGCAGACTGAACGCTTTGTCTTCCGCATCGTTCGATAAATTGTCGTCCGCGTGCGCAAAAGTGCACTGGTGCCATCTGTTCTGCGTCAACTTAAACCATTGTTGTGAAAAATGCCATTATCTAACTTCCGCATGAACATCGGCAGTCGCAATTATATTCAACCATAGCAATAGCAAGGGATTAGTCCACATGGAAGAAGTTCGGTGTGGGGCGTATCTTTCGTTTTTCATAGTTAACCATGGTCATTGATTGAGGTAATTGAGGTAATCTTCTGTTGATTAGCAATAAAGGTACCCTGTTACTGTCCGATTATGTGTCAAAACCATTTCATAACTGCTTTATTATCATCTCATCAGAGGAAAAGATTACTAACGTCTGTGCTTATTTCCAATGTCGTATTTATTCCCCGTTTCAGGTTTTCCTGGAAATTTCCAGGTTTAATGTAGAAGTGCCTGCAGCTTACACTGAGAGGAAGGTTTTTGCTGACTGTTGGACCTATGCCTATACTCGATTTGAGTGAGATAATTGGCATGGTTTTTATCATTCCAAGACGTCTGCGTGTTCTATTTCTTGCAAGTTTCTCTTTCCTACCTTTCCCTTTAGTCCAATATGTACACATATCGGACTAAACTATGGTGTCCTAAGTATATTCAATAAAATACTGTAATGATGGTACTGTTGTAATCTTAAGTCCTCTCACCAATTACATTTATCACATCACTATTTTGATCTCTGATGTTATTTTTTATCTCATTTTCATATCATTGACGCTTACTTTATTGCAATAGCAACGCTAACACGAATAACTACTTATGCAAGTATGTTGCAAGTTTACAACGCTATATCACTCCATCTGTTAACAGTCCCTATACTTCGAAATCCCTCCAAAACTATCCCACGGATTTTAATTATCCAATTTTGCTATATCCTCTTTCTAGTTATTCCGAGATCCTCTAGTGCTCCATCGAATTCGTATTTGGTTGCCGTAGCAAGGTTTGTTTTGGTAAGCTGTCTTTAACTATTTTGTTCTACCGTCCGTACTGTAGTAATGTCAGCAGTTTTATTTCACCTTAAAGACATAATTTAAGTTCATTATTTTTAATGTTTCTCAATCCCCATTTCTTTCTATTCTGAATTTAACTGTTTACTTTCCCAAATAGTCTTCTTCGTTGGCTAATTGCTGAATATTAGAGTTTTAAACCTTCATCTCATCATATATATTTTTGCCGGTGCAGTATTACTTATGAAGAGCTCTCTTCCTAAATTACCGAAATGCCAACGAAAATCACAATGAATGTTTTGACATTTAGAGGAGGAGTCTCTTTTTTTATGGCTGTCAAGTTTGTGTTACATTCCTTGGATGTTTGTTGATTTCTTTACGAGATGTAATAAACTAGAGTTTGTGCAATTTATTTTGGATTTCAATAATGCTGTACTAACCTTTCCATATGTGGTTGGTTAATTGGCGGTGACTTACAAATGAGGACTTTTTCAGGTCCCTTCCGATAGGTGGTGTGTTGTGCGTAGCACATAAAGTGCTCATGACATAAAGCGCATGTAGACATCGAGCTTTCTAATAAATTCAACAGATTCAGGCGAGATATCGTGGAAGTTCTTCATAATCTAAGAGAAACAATTAGACTTTTCCACAAAATTGTTTTAATGCCTACAACGCGTTTCGGCTCACAGAGCCATCATCAGGTACAAGACATCAGGTCTTGTACATCAGATCTTGTACCTGACATCAGGTCTTGTACAGGACAAAGGACATCAGGTCTTGTACCTGATTATGGCTCTGTGAGCCGAAACGCGTTGTACGCATTAAAACAATTTTGTGGAAAGTGCAATTGTTTCTCTTACATTATCGAGCTTTCTCTTAAAAATTTGCGAAAACCGTAGGGTTTAATCCCGGGTCCATCGAGTGAAAATTTAATCCCTACTATATCCACCACAGCAACATCAGAAATTTGTTCGTTTTAGCCTCATTGAAGGAAACTGCTACTTTTTGAATCCATTTCGTTTAGTCTAAAATAGATGTAAATGTCATGTTGATATTATGATAAGTTATGTATGATTTAACACTTTCCCGGGCGAATAATATTTGTGTAATTCTCTCGGGCACGCCACCGAGAAAGAAACTTATAGGCAGCCGATGTTTCGGGATCCGACTCGTTACCCATTCTCAAGGCTGCTGATGTGAACTTGAAAATACAGTTTAATTTGGCGCTAGGCGGGGCGGGATTGGTGGAGCCCCAATTGTTGGGGTGGAGGACCATTGACCAGCGAGGACTTAGCTCTGGCGATCTGAATTCTTTTTAGAATTCTATTCCAAGAGCTACTGATCGTGTAACCAGTATCCCGGTTGAAATTCTTCCTCTCCAACCTTCTCTCTATCACCTCTTTGGTTAAGCGATCCCAAAATTGGCTGGATCGCCATAGATCAGTCATGTATCCCAAATGATCTTTTGGTCCCGACTCAGGCTATGCTCAACTACTGCTGATTTTCCCGGTTGACCAAGCCGGAAATGCCTATGGTGTTCCTTCAGACTAGTGGATATAATTCGCTCGTCTCTCCCACGTAGACTTCACAACATTTGCTTGGGATATTATATACCCTCGCAGTCATGAGGCCAACTGGGTCCTTTGCCCTCATAAGGTGGTCCCTTAAAATGGCCATAGGTCTATGGACGCTTTCGATGTTTTACCTCTTCAAAATCCTCACAATTTTCCCGGATATGGTAAATACCAACATAGGGCAAAAAAGCCCTGGCCGTTGGTTTAGGCCGGTCAACCTCCAAATCCGATTTTCGTGAATTTTCACGGGACTTTCTGAAGGCCATCAAAATTTGCCGCTCTCCGTATACATTTTGCCGGAAGGTGTTTTTAAGGTGGTCCAATTCTGCAGGAAGATACTCTGCGTCGGATATTGACCTCGCACAATGTATGAGAGTGGAGAGGACAAAACTGCGTTAAGAGGGGTGATGGTGACTAAGGCCATTTAGGTACAAATCTGTATGCGTTGCCTTCCGGTAAACGCTATGCCCCAGCTTGCCATTTTCTTCTCGGTGGATAAGGATGTCGAGAAAGGCGATTATATTATTTTTTTCTATCTCCATAGTGAACTGTATGTTAGGATATTGGTTGTTCATATGGTCTAAAAATATTTTAAGAGTGTCCGGTCCATGAGGCCATATAATAAACGTGTCATCCATGTATCTGAGGAAACACTTTGGACGTAACGGAGCTGTTGAAAGGGCTCTTTCCTCAAAGTCCTGCATATAAATGATGGCAATGGCTTGTGACAAAGGGGATCCCATCGCAGCTCCATCTGCCATTTCATAGTAGCCACCGTTGTACTTGAAAAACGTGGATGTAAGCGTACGATGGAAAAGCTTCACCGTCCCGCTGTCGAATTTTTCCTCCAGCAGCTTAAATGTTTCAGCGAGAGGAACCCGCGTGAAAAGGGAAAGAACATCGAAAATAACCATAATATCTGTCGTCTCCGCTCTACGGCTTTCCAGGATATCCACAAATTGAGAAGACTATTTTTACTGTGATGTTCACAAACACCTACGTATGTGATAAAATCCCCGTAACGTATTTGGCCGAGTTGTAAGTGGGAGATTCGATGGCACTCACAATAGGTCGGAAAGGAACACCTTCCTAATGAATTTTAGGTAATCCGTACATTATAGGAGGTGCCGGATCCTGAGGGTAGATATTCTTGGCTACTTCTTCAGACACACCTGACTTCTTAATTTAAGAGATTATCTTCCTCGTGACGGATTCCGTTGGATCACCATTTAACTTTCGGTACGCTCAATCTTTAAGAATTTCTTCAATTTTTTGTTGGTATTTCGAAGTATTCATAAGAACAGTGGCGTTTCATTTATCCGCTGGTAAAATTGTAATTGCCTTGTTTTTGCGCAAGGCTCGAAGTGCGGATAGCTCCTCTCTCAAGATGCTGGGTTTTGGGATGGCGGCCTTCTTCAGAATCACGGATACTTCGTCTCTCGCCTCTTCCGCTAAATCTCTTGGAAGTTTCCAAACAGCCTGCTCTATTCCACCAATGAATTCTACAAACGGGATGGATTTAGGTGATGGCGTAAAATTCAGTCCTTTAGACAGAACCGAATAAGTAGGTTTGTCAAATCTCTCACTGGTCTAATTGATCACCACCCGCTTGCGATCCAAGGGAGCGGCGGAAGATTTCGAAGTTGAAAGTGATTGTACTTACTCTTCTGTCTTTCGGTTTAATTCCTGAGAAGCACCTCTCCCATGGCAGAAGTCATGCAATCAATGAACTCCCAATCCAGAGGTGAGAGTAGCGAAGCGAGGTGAAGATGTTGTTATGCAATGTTGTTTGAAGTATAGTATGTGAGGAACCTACTGTATAGGGAAATAAGGGCAGTCGTAGATATTTCATCCCTGTTTCCTTACTTTCCTTTCAAAGAGAGATCAAATGAGTCTTCGCAGGTTTTTCTCTGGATAAAATACCGTAGAGTTCAGACGTTTTAATAGTTGACTTTGTTCTTATAATCAGGGACATCCCTGGTAACGATGGCAAAGCCACATCCCTGACGATGACGGCAGAGAAAACTTTCGAAACGTCGTCAGCCCATTTGATGACATGATCTGGAGAAAAACATATGAAGACTTCGTCCGCATTTCATGTGATGAAAATAAACCTGTAAATTTCAAATGGAGATCCAGATTTTAATAAAAATCGAACTTCGTCGAGGCTCGTGCGGCGCTCGACATCTTGGTAATGAGTTTTTCGTTAATGCATGAGTCGTATCATTCATGCTCTAGTGCTGGAAGATATTGTGTGCGTAGATTATGCAGCGTCTTGTTTGAATGATTGTACCACAGAATAGCCCTACCTCCTCACTCTGTTACCCTAGCGAACTCGGATGAGAAGGGCCTACCTACTTGTAACCATGGATGGCCAATGGAAATGGCTGGAAATGTCTGTGGCATGTGCTGCCATCCATTTGTGTTGACTGTGTACTATTAGGGCTTAGCTTCGATAGTTGTGTACAGTTGTGCGTTAGATGTTGGAAGTGTGATATGGAGCATGTTTTTATACTCGAGAGTAATCGCGATTACTTTGGTATTTCACGTGTATTTATATAGATTAACTATAGGCCTGTGTTTCACTATGAACGTGCAGTCAAGTCGTTTTGTTGTCAAAATTGTTAAAAATGTTATTAAAAGGTATCATGTGATAAATGTGATGACTATAAATTGTGTCCAACTTCACTCTACCCTCTCCCATGCAGTAAGCACACAAGTCTTAATAAATCTAACAATGGGTGTCATTTGCCAATATTACCATCTGAGGAATCAGTGAATTTTTCAAACCAGTCATTGTTAAATTTTGAATCAGTTGATACCACTGGTGCAGTGTGAAGAGAGTGTACTTTGTATTGCTTTGGCTGCTCTTAGTTTTGAGTGGCTGTAATTCGCAGACCACCAGCTGCTATTCAGCAATTTGATTACCAACGAAATTGACCTTGATACCATCATGTGGCATTTCAGGAGCTGCAATGCCTAATGTTTTTATAGTTATGATAAATCTTTTGTTGTTTCTAATGTATTTCATTTTATAACAATGTATTCCCTGTGACGCAAAGCTGGAATTTGAATTGGCCGTGAGTCAGAACGATCTAGTACCTTAATTGTGGCGCTGACATCGAGTAGTACGTAGTTGGCAACACTTGCGTCACTAGTGTCGTTCAATGCCGACCGAAATGTACGGTATTGCCCGTATTTCCTCGAAACCCTCTTTTTTTCTCTCACCATCACTTTTCCCCCTTAATTCCTTCCATCACCGAGGAGTGGTCGCAGCAAGGAGAAGAGACAGGCGTGAGCAAGCGGAATTGGGAAAAAGATGAGTCCGCGAAGGAGGCTTTCATTTTCGATGAAAAAATCATTAGCTGGGAGGGATCGATCAGAAGACAGCATCATGCTGGAAATTCTTCCTGCGTTATATTTATCTCCATCCCCGGAAGAGAAGTCTTTGTGGGTGGTTCTCGGAATGATCTATGAACGAAGGAGACTATATTCGAATAAAGTTGAACTAGAAATTGTTTTGCTCTTACGATGAAAAACGGTTTGGTGTTTTTTTTAATGAGTTGGCCAGTTTTCTCGTTAACCGTTTCCATTAAAAGACTTCCGGTGGTCTTGCCATGGAGAAGGAATCTCCGATAATAGAGTTGTGCCAAGTTTCTCCCACGGAGTGAAGGTGAAAGCCAAATCTCAGGATGGGGAAGAGCAAGCCTGAAAGAGAAATTTGAATTGGAGAATTTATCTTTTTTGTAAGGTTTAGGGAGTGCGTTGGTTTGGGGTTGAATTAGGGCCTAGAAATATTTCCGTTGCCTCGGGTATTGTTTAAATTATCTTTGAAGTAAAATAAGGTATTAATATTAAAACTTATGACAATATATCAATAAACAGCAAAAGCCATAGTTTTCATAATTATCTGGAGTTAATTTCTTAGAACCGTGGAGTCAAACGAAAGAATGCCATACGAGGTGGTGATTAAAAAGATTTCACGATAAGTTATTTATGATATTGATAGTGTCTTCTTATATAATGGATGACCATTCCCTCTAATATGGAATATATTGGTTAGTACTACAACTCCCATGAAAATTTGTAAATCATTGTTTCATGAAGTAATTTATTTATTGTTGGCAATTCCATATATAGCTAATTTGAGAGTTTATATAACTCAATACGTAGTATGAGCGAAAAATGCTTAGATTTTTACCCTTACGGTTAATTATAAATGGCCCACTGTAACATGAATGGGTTTAAATCATTTATAGTAGTCAATTCACCTGAGGAATCATTCAGTTGAGTGCTGCCTACTGAAAATTGCATGCCTAATGGAAGTCAGTGAAATGGAGCAGGACGGAGATGGAGAAAATTCAGTTGAGAGAGGTGTCAAAAATCTGTCAAAGATTTTCCACGCCCGAGCTTTAAAAAGTGAAGCTACGATTATCTCTGACGCCGTGAGAGAACATTTTCATAAGTTTTTTACGCATCCATGCCAATCACACTGAGCCTTTGAAATTAAACAAAAGAATGGTGAAGGTGTATCACTTTCACCAATTTTTTTTGGATTTGTCTGAAGAGAACGGCTATGAATAACTTATTTAAAGTTTTTTAATCAAGTTTACGCGCTTTGCGTCTTTTTTGTTGAGGAATTTTTTTAAGAGATGCTAAAATAGATTCCTCAGGGAGTGCTAATAAAAAACGTGGTGGTTTTAGTCGAAATGTAAAGATGTAGTAGTGAGGACGAAGTTAGCGATAGGCAATTCGCCAAGCAATGGCTTTAGATTAATTCTGCTTAAAGGAAGTCTGTGAAAAGAGTTGAAAGGGAAATTTGAGATAAAGGCATAGACCAGAGATAAATGATCAAAGTGGGCTAGGGATGGGGAATGGGCCCCCTTCCATATCTTGACTTCAAATTACATAATTTATTTCAAAGTCACTTCTTAGTTCGAGAAAATATTTGTTCCATTTGATTCGTCGAAAAGATATTTTTTGCTATGCTCGCGAAAATATTTTTGGAAAAGTTTCAATTGATGCGCTGTTATCTATTTCTGTGCATTTTCCAATGGATTAGAAAGATGGGCTTGTGGAACCAAAACTTAATATAAATGCACATCCCCGGTGGGATTAGGGTCATGTATTTTTAGAAAATATCTTTGGAATAAGCCGATTTATGTTGTACTTTTCTCATTTATTGTCAGCTGCTACAGAAAATAGATCAAATGATTTCTATTTCATAGAGGTAATGCTCAATAGAGGTAATGCTCATCTATTGATACCACTGTTTTCCGTTATCCCATTGATTTTTTCAAAAATGTATGATTTTACACATTTCTTGGGTGATAGTGAGATGTAATGATCCCTTATTGAATCCTTTGTTCTTGTTGTCCCATTTGGCCTTTATTTTTTGGTCACAAAGTCCTAGTATGCGGTAGATAGATGCTGAATGTAGAGGTTTCTCTGAGTGGAGAGAAAATAGAGGAAGTGGTTAACTTCATCTATCTTGGAAGTACCCTCACGTGGAACGGAAGACGTACAAGAGACTTCAAGTGGAGGATAGCCTAAGTCAAGAAGACGTTCATGAGAAAAAGACAACTGCTGAACTCTAAGTATATAGGACTACAAATCAGAAAAGATTATGTGAAAACCTTCATGTAGAGCATGGAACTCTATGGATCGGAAGCATAAGCCGTAGGAAAGCCTGACCAGAAAATAATAGAATCCTTCAAACCTGGCGCTGGAGGAGGATGCTGAAAATAAAATGGATGGACAAATAAGAAATTATGAAGTATATAGAAGAGTAAAAGAGGAAGGGATCATATAGAATACCTCTCTTTCAACTCATCACTCTCTGACCTTAACTTAGGCATTAACGGTGACCAAACTGTCTTCATAAATTAATTCCTAACTCCAAACAACCGAAAGCTATCCAATTTAGCGAAAGAACTTAAACGAAACGGGAAAATTAAATATTTGTGGGTACGGGGAGGCTGTTTGTACGTAAGAAAGAGTGATGGTGGTATGAAATATATCATCCAAAGTGAGAGTGATATTGATAAAATTAAGTGAGATAAGAACTTCTGTTTAATAAACAAAAGTGAGATCAATGAGTTAATAGTCAATGGAAGGGAAAGTTTAACTATTTATTATCAAAATGTGAGGGGGATGAGAAGTAAGTTGAATATATTTAATACGTTCTTGTATGAATCAGACCTTGATATCATCCGTCTAAGTGAAATCTGGCTCTCGGATAATATTAGTAATACTGATGATTGTATGAGTGGTTAGTACCAAATTTTCAGGAAAAACAGAGATACGGTTAAAACAGGAAAAAACTGGTAGTGGTGTGATGGTATTGGTCAAGAATGTACACTGGTCAATTAAACTGCCAGACTTGGAAACAAGTGACGGAAATATTTGGATTAAAATCCGTGTTAATACTAACAAATGGTAATATTTGTGCTTAGTCTACTTTCCTCCATATTCTAATGTTGAACAGTATTCCAACTCATCCGTCTAAGTGAAATCTGGCTCTATCGTATAGATGAAGTGATTGGAAAAGATATTATAGATAAAGAAATAATTGTAATAGGTGATTTCAACTGTCCAAAATTAATGTAATTAGAAAATGCAAATGATTTACTTTGTACTGAATTAAAGATGTTTATAAACATCATAGGTCTAAAACAGAAAAATAGCATTATTAACCGGTCAGGAAAAGTTCTTGATCTGGTTCTCACAAATATTATTGACATCGATGCTAAAAGCATTCAATGTAATATCGCATTGTTACAAGAGGATCCATATCACCCTGATGTGGAATTAGAGTATCCTTGTAGTCATAAAAGAAAACCTCTATGCTATGCGAGTAACTCTTACATCTTCAAAAGAGGCGATTATTTAAGATTATATGATGACTTGAATGGGAAAGATTGGAATGCCATTAATTCTATTGATGATGTTGATATGGGTTTAGAAATGTTTTATAATTATTTTTATGAAGCGATGGGTTTCAATTCCTAAATGTAAGACATCAAAATATAAATATCCCTCTTGGTTTAACTATATTAATAAAGAAAATAAAAAAGAAAGCAAGTATAAGAAATTTTTTAAGAAAAATGGTTCTATATATAACCAGACATTGTACAATATTTTGTGGTTAGAAGTTAAAAAATGAATCGAGCATAATTTTAATTTGTATTTGAAAAAAGTAAAACTTGATATAGCCCATGTAAATTATGATAGTTTTTGGAAATTTGCTAAAAATAATAAAGCTGTTAAACATATCCCAGACATTATGAAATCAAATGGGCGTGAAATACATTCTCCTGATAAAATAGCGAGTACATTCAGAGAGTATTTCATGTCAGTGTATGAAAGTAAGTGATACAAGAATCTCTGAAACTGACTTAACTGATTGTGGAGTATCAGATTGTAGTAGTAATATTTATTTTAATTATATTGATATCGACGAAGTTCTAAATGAAATAAAAAGTGTAAAAACAAAAAAGTAAATTGGTCCAGACAGTATTCCAGCGTTTATTGTTAAAGGTTGTAAAGACATCATAACTCCTACTTTGTGTCATCTGTTAAATGCTTCCTTAAAAACGGGAGTATTTCCAAGCAAATGGAAAATTGCCAAGGTTTGCCCAGTCTTTAAAAATGGAGAACAAAATGAATTACAGTCCTATGAGTATTCTGTCTATATTTTCCAAAATATTTGAGAGTATAATATGTAAGCATATTAAATTTCAATTCAAAAGTCATATGAGTGAATTTCAGCACGTATTTGTGGTGAATAGATCTGTGACAACAAATTTAGCTGATTTCACAAATCATGTTATCTCCGTTATGGACAGTGGCTCCCAAGTTGATGTTATTTACCTTGACTTTCGAAAAGCATTTGACGCCGTTAGTCATAGCATTTTAATGAAAAAACTGCAAATCATTGGGGTAGCAGGTTCGCTCCTAAAGTTATTGTGCTCATTTTTGCTTAAAAGAAAGCAATACGTAGTACGAGGAAATTCCTCATCAATTGAATATCTTGTATCATCGGGAGTACCTCAAGGTTCAAATTTAGGCCCACTCCTTTTTTTAATACTTTAAAATGACCTGCCAAGATATGTTCAGCATAGTAACTGTTTGATGTTTGCTGATGGTATCAAGATATATATAATAGTAAATAACCTTAATGACTGTTCAAAATTACAGAGTGATTTAAACAATGTCATTATTTGGTCACAAAAAAACCAGTTGTACTTTAACGTTGATAAGTGCTGTGTTATTAGTTATTTAAAGAAAATAGATGATTTACAGTTTGACATTTCAATGAAAGATCACGTTATCAAAAGGAAAACTGACATAAAAGACCGGGGCATTCTTTTTGGTTCTAATATAACTTTCGTTGGTCACATTTAACATGCATCAGTTTCTGCGTGTAAATTACTTGGTTTTTTATGACGTATGTCAAAGTATTTACAAAATGAAGTCGTGTTAAAAATGTTGTATTATTCTCTTGTAAGAAGCAAAGTAGAATATTTTTCGGTGATATTGAACCCATCTACTAAAAAGTATAGTGGAATAATTGAGGGAGTCCAGAAAAGACTTTTGAGATTTCTTTACTACGTTCGATACCATGCTACCCCAATTTTGAAAATCATGTTTCATATGAAGAATTATTGTCAATGTTTAATTTTTATAAGCTTAGTTATAGAAAAATACTTAATGGTTTGTTGTTCCTACGTAATGTAATAAATAAAGGTGAGAGCTCTAACTTGTTGTACAAACTAAATATGCTCGTTCCAAATAATAAATGTAGAAACAAAAGGACATTTTATATAATGAATATAAGTAGTAACTATTGTAAAAATGCTCCCATAAATAGAATATGTGCTACATTAAATACACTGTGTAAAGATATAGATTTATTTGAGGATAAGATAACCTACTACAGAAAAGCCTGTAATAAGCTTTTGGCACAAATTTTAAAATCGTAAATTGTAAATGATAATCTATATGCACGTGTATTTTATTGGTCAGCTTGACTCCTTGTCTTAATAGAAATTGAAAATATTTGTATTTGTTATTGTGCACCCTATAGTTTTTATATGTTGGGTGAACGTTAAACTCAATTGATTAAACATCATACAGAAAAGAAGAACCAGATGGATTGGACACACCCTGAAACACAATGGATTTGCGAAGAACATGATTGAAGGTAAAATAGAGGGAATAGTCCCCAGAGATGGACCCAGGAATAAGTTTATGGATCAAATAAAAAAGACAGTACATAGGGAAATATACCGGAAGGTATGGTGACTAACATCAAATGGGGAAGGGAGGAGGGCAGCTGACAACCAATCTTAAGATTTCACAACTGATGCTGATTTTGGGCCGCAATTTGGGCAAACTAAGTAACTTCATGAATTTATGTATATTAAACGGAACACAGGTGTTTTTAACCAAGGAATAAGCAAGAGATAATAAATGCGGGCAGTAGTTAATGTCCAAAGAGATCTAAGAGTCGTTGTTTATTTGAAAATAATTGATTATATGAGGCCATATTTTTCTTGAAGGTTTGTAAGTATGATACGGTAACAATAAGTTAAGAGAAAGTTAAAGAAATAGATTGAGTGAACTCCTAAAAGGAATGGATGAAGAGAGAATACCAATACAAATTTGAAAATAAAAATCCGGAGGCAAAAGATCCCACGAACGTCCAGCAAGAGATGGATAGACTAGGAGTTACTTTGTTTTGTCTGAGACATGATTATAAAAGGTCAAGATTCTCGTCCAAATATGGTTTTTGGTCGAACAGCGTGTTTTCTCTCCCTGTTTTGCAGGATTTCTCTTTCAGTTTCTTAGACATTTTGTTCACCACAGTTCTTTTCCAGTTGTTCCTTGAAATTTTAGTTTACTTCCAACAAGATACATAACATCGACTCATCCTGAAATTCTTCATAATCTAATCTGGGGGGAATCATTCGCAATTGCTCGACGTTGGTGAAATTTGCTTAGCTTTTTTTTCTTTTAGACCCTCCAAATAACCTATTTTTCACCAATATTATGTGTATCTTTAATGTATTCGGAAAGTATATTTTAGTTCAACTGTGATTGAGAGCAATTCATTGTAGGATAAGTGACGTAAGCTCGCTTTCCATCCCGGAGGAATTTTGTTTGACTTGCTTACAAATGCAGTTCCTGTCACTGTGTGGCATATGGTACTAGGGTATTTTAAGATATTTTAATCTGGAAAGGTTTTTTATTTGAATAGGAAATGGATGTTTATGGCAATATTCATCCATGATGGAAAAAAATGGAGTTTTTGTGAGGGTTACAAACGGTTGTACATTTAACCTCCTAATCTGTGGTGGTATATATTTTTTAAATGATGATGGTTCCACTAGTAGTTTCATCTTGACTGTGTCAATGTCCCATGATCACATAACTGGTAGTACTAATATACTAAAAACCCCTAAGTAGTCAATTCCTCCCAAGAACGTACCCATTAGGGTCTCATTAATGGTGGATAATAATTTTGGGAAAGTTTATCTGGAAAGATTTATAGGTTAAAGGGATCGCTCGAGTGCAAAGGGCATTACTAACAAGCAATTATGCGCCAGTCTAACTTTTCCTTGCTGCTAACTAAAGCCTGCGTCGTCATCGACTCGTTGTTACTTGAAGGTATTCCGGAGAATTGGGCCTGAAAGGACGGCAATTTTCTTTAAGTTTGAAGCTTTGCTGGAAAAGTTTATAAAGTCGTTATAAATATAGAGTGCGGAGGTCAAAGGTCATGAAAATGGGATCGTCGTGTCCCATCCGACATCTATCTTGGTAGGTGTAATATCCTAGGACAAGGTGGGTGTTAAATCCTTTGGAGGAAATTTCTAAGAAATATGTGTGACATCGATGTCGTTTTTGGCCTAAGAGCTATCAACTGATTATTACTAACTTAAAAAGTAATAATTTCAACCAAGCAAGTATTTCTGATGGAACAAACATTAAAATATTTGAAATACCAAGCTGTGAACTCACGGATATGCTACCCAATCAGTCGTTAACTTCCATTTTTTATTGATTTTGTGATAAAAGTAACGTTTAAGCGTAACTAAGTGAGAATAGATTCTCCCGTGGTCGTGTTATTTAATAATAATTATTTATATTTTATCTAACTGGATATTGTCCGTGACCATGTACGTGGCCGTGTACTGGTTAGGAAACTGTAATTAAAGTTGCATTTCTAGCGTTGAGCGAAAAACGCTGAGTCAGGTTGCTCGTACTTTTCCTCCAGCGACATTGAAGGTCAAAATGCGATTCATTTACCTGTAATATTATCTATTTATCCAAGTTGCCGATTGACTCAAGGGAGAAGAGTGTTTTCTTTGGTACAGGGACACACGTGAACTGGTGAGGTAACATCTTTTCCTCAAATATAACTCGAGAGCGTCTCAAATTTACCAATTTTTTGGCCTCTCAATTCATATCCATTGTGATAAACAATGGTTTGGAAGTTAATTTATCGTCGATAATTATTTATTTATCCATACTATTTCATCGAAAATACTTTAAATTGAGGAATTTAGATATCTGTGTACATTGAGAAGAATCTATATAGAAAGTGCTTTCTTTATGTAGGTGGAAACATTTTCGGACAAGCAAAATTTTTGAGACATTCATATTAACAAATGACTTTGCATTGTCAGGCATTAGAATTTTCTGAGAAATGATGTATTCAAGGTTTCGTTTTTAGGAAATTTGAAGGAATATTACATATTTATGCTGGGATGGCATAAAATCCAGCCGGTAGTTAGAGATCACACTGATGCTTTCTTTTAATGCTGATAGTAAATCATGTTTCGAGTAATTATTAATCAATCGTTTGAAATTACATTACATTTAAATTCTCGGCGAATTGTGAAAGATATAAATAAGTGCAAAAGAGTCTGCCGCGCTCTTTGGTAAACTTAGTCCCCATCTTGTGTTGATGTCGTCCAGGTGTATACTAAAGAGAGTAGGGGCGAATCCATTTCTAATTAAAGTTTTGAAAAGAGTATTAGGAGTAAATTATTGATCTAAACCCTCAAGTAGTTCAAGTGTACATGTTTGTGCCTATTTTTATCATTGTCACTACAATCTCACGAAGTGTAATTACACGTGATTATATTCTTGCAAGTTAGGTACTAATTTATATTGTTACAGCCAACATTTTTGTGGGTGACCTCTTTGTTTCAAGTTTCATTGTAACTCCTCAGACCAAATGCATTTTATTGCGAAATGTAAGCATTTTAGATGAAGAGAATGGAAGTTCAAAAGCATTTCATCTGTTCCCAGTGAGGATTACGGAGATTCGTGTTCAGAATAGACCCTCTTATTTTTGTGGGGTAGTTTGCACTCATCCGTTTTTAATGTATTATGGAATAATCAACTATTAACCTAAGCATCAAAGCATTTGAACTAAAAGAAGAAGATCGAAGGGAGTTCTTCAGCCTGAATTTTAAAGAGCTCTTTAATCTCTTCTGTTGCTTCCATCTAGCTTGACAAAAGGAATAATGATTTTCTTTCTTTTCACTATAATTACGCCATCCATTTACACCGTTCGATTAGTCAGGGCCCTTATCTCACTGAATATGTATTTTTAGCGATTAATAGCAAGCAATTTCTTTCCTTGTGATATCCCCATCGTAATTAATCGACCCATTTATCATCGGCTGTCTCTCGCCACCCACGTGTACCATTTATTTTTGGAATTCTTTTCCTTTTTCTCATTGTTCTGTTTCCTTTCGCCTCCCCTCATTCCTTTCCTCATCACTCTTCACTCGCTTGCCTTGACGAAATCTCATATATTCCGATAAGCACTCCCATATTATTTCACGTCTAATATTTATTAGGATTCTCCTCCTCCCCTCATAACCTTCCTTCTCGCCTGGGATGTCATTCTTGATTACGATATATATATATATATATATATATATATATATATATATATATATATATATGAATATATATAATTGCACTTAGGATCACTCAAGTGACGAATATATAAAAACAGTTTGCCAGAGGAAGGCAGACGATAAACACAGAGAAACAAAAAATGAACACACTTACACAGTTTCTTAATATTTCGGTGCCACTAGCACCTTGGTCGCAAGAGCGAAGAAGACTCATTCTCAGTCTCAAGTGGCATATGGGAAGTATGGTCTACAATGTCATTCTTCTTCAGAAACTTTCTTTTTTAACTGTGTATATTTGTAATACACCATCCAAGATTTTATTCATCGGTCATGCATAACTAAATGCCAACGCTTTGATAGGTACCTTAGGTTTTCAGCTGTCAGAGTAGTGCTGTCCACCATGTATATCGTCTCCAGTATTTGATATGATTCTGTCCAAAGATTCTTCATGTATTTATGTTTATGAATTTCACTGTTCAATTTCTTTGAAAAATATATAACTCTCTGAACTCAACTATTGAAATCATTACACCACTATACTCCTGTCATCAACAACCTCACCTCCCCTCTTAAATTCATTCCTATCCTCTTCACCCCTCACCTACTTTCCTTGACGAAAACTCTTATTTCCCGATAATTACTCCTATGTTACTCCACGCCTAGTATTTATTAGCATTATCCTCCTCCTCCCCACCCCAACCTACCTTCCTTCTCGCTCCTGTGCTGTCATCCGCGACGACGATTTTTATCGATATATATATGTATATTTTGCCATTCACACTCCTCCTCCTCCTCTCCCGTTACGTAAGTGCAATCCATAAATCACCATTTACGGGATGCCTTCCCTTTTGTCTCAGTCTTCCTGCTTCCCTTCACCTGAAAAACCAATCCGCCGAGCAATTTTCGCCTCATTCTCCTCTTCTTCACCGATAGTCCTCTTTGCCTGTCCTTCACTGTCTGCCTTCTGTTGGCGAGTGAGGTTTGGAGGATATCATGTTGCATGGAAGCATTGAACGGAAGCCGCAGGAGAACGCTGGAGACGGAGTAATCTCGGTAGGGAAGTAAGATATGGAGAGAGCGCTGAGCTGTGCGGATTAAAATGTGGTGATCCAAAATCTCGGAAGAAACTCGAGATGTAGATTTATGAGAAAATAAAAATTGGAGTGACTTCTCGATCATCCGAGGCGATGTGGAATAAAAATCCATAACTTTGGTAATACGGAAAGTCTTACGTACGAGAATGATTTGCGACAAAAGTAATATATTTCTATGCTTAGCTGTAAATAATTTTTTTGACACACTAGGGATAAAATATCTCAAGAAATTGCCTTTCATTTGCACATCGGACTGATTGCCAGATTCTGATGCTCATTTATATCGGCAAAACTGACTTTTGCCGCCGAAGCATTAAGCTCTATTCCTCGGATCATACAGAACGTAAATAAATCGGGATCTTTCATTTCAGGACTTGATTTTACAGTATCGGTTATCACCTGATTTTAAGGCGACAAAATCACCGTCAGGCTCGGATAATTAAATATAGAGCTAGTGAATGAATTTTACTCCACTGAAATGAGGAGAGGAGTAAAATTGAAAAATATAGATTTTAGGCTTTCCCGGGCAATGCTTAGAATGTAAAGCTCTCGGATTCCCAACCGAGTGACAGAAGTTTGTCGTACCGACATTTCGATGGCGTAGTCCGCAATCGTCCTCAGGGTGAAGGGTAAAGGTGAAGGGTAAAGGTGAAGGAATCCATTCACCCTGAGGTTAATGGCATACCACGCCATCGAAGCGTCGGCATCGCAAACTACCATCACCAGGTTGGAAGCCCGAGTGCTGTACATTTAAATCGGCAGTATGACCTTTTCTTTCGGCAGTATGACCTATTCTATCGGCAGTATGTATCGGCAGTAAATTATCTATTCTATCGGCAGTATGGTCAACTGACAGATAGCAACAAAAGATTGGAGATTAGGAAGGATTTCAGATATGAGGCTCATTGTATCACCACAAATCATGAAATGTGTAGATAAAGTATAATGCCTTTTAATAAAGTAAAAATTTAGCTATTTTACTCAATATTACTTAAATTGTATTTTGTTGAAACTAAAATATCGTTTTTACTGTATTAGTACATTTAAAAATACTTGTCATGAGATGCTATCTATTTTTAAATTAATCTTCTCATGATTACCATCTTCTCCTGAAAGCAACCCTATCGTTAATGCTTTAAGCTCTTCTGTTTGCCCATGTGTTTTTATTTTATATTAATCTTTTTAGGAGCATTATTTACGACAGCAGTAAAACAAAGGATGTTTTATGCAATAGAAATTCTGTGTTTAATGAATGTGAAGATAAAAATAATTTACGTGAATAATATAACTGTTTTACAGAGAGCTTGGGAATAAAAATTCTAAGCGGAAACAGAAATTAAGAAGAGAAAAATTTACTGCGCAGAAATTTTCGAGTCACCAGTCTCCTGACAACAATAGAGAAAAAAGTAAAGATTCGAAAGAATTCCCTAGGAAGGCAAAACGTTGAGTAATAAGAGCTAAATATGAAGCGTCCAAAGATATTACGAAAAAATCAAGCACCTCACTGAGAAGAGACCGGAGTCGAGGGCTTCATCAAACCAATTTCCGGACTGCCTGACTTGCTTGACTGCTTATGATCGAATCTCCTTCGCCCATGGCTCTCTTCGACCGTTCTTTGGATCCTGCCGTATACTTCACACCGATATGAGACGATATTGATCAACAAATGACGTCCAAATCTCGAGAGATGTACTCAAAACCCTCATTTGAGCCAAGCCCTCCCCAAGACAAATATTTCTCCTCACACTTCTTCATCTCCTCTCTCCATCCTCTTCCTCCCATTTCTGTTATATCTTTGAGTTTTGCGCTCTTTCTTTCACTGATCCCCTTATCACATCCGATCCAAAAGGGACTCCCTCCGAAATCCATCTCAGAAATGATCCTTCTTCTTCTCCCCTGTCTCCATTTCGCATATCGCCGGGAAACCCAAACAATCTCTCGCAGAAACCATGAAAACCTCGCATACTTCGTCTTGGTTACGTCAGCGGGAATTTGTATTCATTGGCTGGAGCAGATTGTTCCTGCGGGATCTGGATTTTGACGGAAAAGTAGCAGTTTGTCTATCCGTCCATCAGTTGCGCTCCCCTCGAATTTCGCGCACCGCGCGGCAATAATGGAAACCTCTCGCTTTTAGACGAGTGTAGCTTATCGCATCATCTATCCTGGCGAATAATGTTTCACCAGATGAGAGGTATTTTTTGTTGACTAAGTGTTCCGCTGGTTAATTTTCCATTTCTTCTCGCGGTTTGAAAATTTTCACGATTTCCCCTCTATGGACGTAATTATGAAACATCAGCAAAAAAATACTGCTACTATATCAGTTTTTTTAAAGTGCTATTTAAGCATTAAAAAATTGAAATGTATTTGATAATAACATTTATTTTTAAATTTGACGTATTTGTCTTGTATATATGTAATTTAAAATATAATTTTGCATAACAATTTAAACAAGGTATACTTCAACATTACCTTAATAACGTACTTATTTACACTTTCCCACTTTTTTCATCATAAAGATGAAACTATTTATTTCAGAGCATCACCAGGCCCGCCATCGTCAGTGAATAGCGTCACACATTCATCTAATCAAATTTTTTGACAAACCACCGAAAGAGGCGTAACTTCCCACACAATTAATCCAAAGCTGCTAGAAAAGAAAAACTATGCAAATTCTACTTAGAGAACATTTTATACACGACCCGGGTTTCAACTTATTATGTCATCTTAAGGTGATGGAGAATTCCAGAAGAAGACATAATGTGTTGAAACTCGGGTCGTGTATTAAATTTTCTCTTAGTGGAATTGGCATAGTTTTTCTTTTCTAACATGGAAAAATTTCACATTATTCACCCTGAAACTGTACGGTTTGTTAATCTAAAGCGTTACAATTCTCTTTAGCGCAGCAACTAAATGGAAAAGCCTCTAGCAAAGCATATATTTCAATGATTTTGCAGCGTGAAAAATTTGACTTGATCGTCCGCAGAGGGTTTAAGTTTCATAATGAGTAACAAATGAAGCTGATGAAAATTTCTTATGTATTTGTTGAATGAAGTCGCTTTGTACTTTTTCACGCTGGCACATGTGAAGCCGACTTAGTTTCAACTTGGTGGAAATTAGCAAATTGTCTTTATTTATTCATACTATTATTTCGTTGGGTATTGAAATCATCCTTTTTTCAAAATAGTTACTTGTCGTGGGACTTAACATTTGATATTCCTTCAAGAAATTCGTTAATTTATACTCGCTATAATCGAATGATATATGTGTAAATATGTAATCATCATTAAACTTTGTTATTTCAGGCTTGATGGAATTAACATAGTAAATTATAAGTTGACATAGTTATTTCAAACATATTAGTGCAAAGATGGCTTTATGTCGATATAATGGCGGCTCTATGTCAATATCACTTCTGAGTTATCATTCCATCGACACATAAATACCACTTCCTCCCATTGAATGTTAAAGAGCCCTCGGTCATATTTTGACAAATGCCCATTTAGTACCTCAAATGGTGTTGGTGGGATTTCCCCCCCCCCCGTTCTCCCAAAAATAGTGAAATCTTTCCTAGTTTGTAACCTAATGTAACATTTCGTTGTCGGATAAGTGATGGTATCATTTCATCTCCATAAAATCATTTCACAGCATCACTGAAGAAAGTGTGAGATTTAATATATCTTTTGGAGAATACCAGTAAAGACTTTCATGGGAAACAGAGTGATATCCGCTAAACAGAAGGGTTTCGGGTGCTGGCGTACCTCGTTGAAAACCTGTTAATAAATGCATGTAGTATCTTACTAATATATAAAAATCTAGTGGTGTCTGTCTGTTACTCAATCACTCATAAACCACTGAGTCGATTGAAACAAAATTTGGCAGGAAGATACTTGATATATCTGATTCACGCATAGGCTATAGAAAAAGGGTCTTGGGGCACTAGAAGGCCCTCAAGTGGGCCCTTTTATCGCCAAAATTTGGCCCTGGAAGATATTTCTTCCCTGTATTAGAAGCACGTAAAATACACCTATACTTTATGTACAACAGTCATGGGGTTGAAAGTCACGCTTGGGCCCCAAGGGGCCCAAGGTTTCAAAAGAATGCTTTCTTAAAAGCCTCCTAAGTATTGAACGAGTGAACCGATTTTAGTTAAATTTTCACACGTGGGATCAGCAAACCTTTTTTAAAGAAATTGGGACTATAAGGAAGGTCTCTGGGCCCAAAGGGCAGCGTATTGGGCCGTCTGGTGTCTTATGTATATATAAAGTATCAGATATATCAATCAGAGATGAGGACCCCAGAAGTCGAGGGGTCTAAGTAACAAAATCGTTGTTTTGAGAAAACTTTAGTCAAAGTTGAAAATGTTTGGTACAACCCACTAGGTGGTTAAGAGGCATTACCCTAGATAGCATCACCTGTCAAGAAAATCACTTGGATCCCTTTACCACCTAAAAGATTTATATTTTCCCATCCCATTCCTGTACCTAACTTATTTTTTTTAAATGTCACTTAGACCCCTTGACTTCTGGGGTCCACATATATCAAGTACCTTCCATTCCTTGCCTGACTCTCGCAGTGAGCGGACGCCCGCTCTGTCCTCGTCCGTCCGTCCATTCGAGAGATTCCCTTTCCGAGATGGTATTCTGGTAATGAACCGTTCAACCTCGGTGATTTGCAGGCTGCTGGAAGTGTTATGTAGAGTGGGTGCTTTCATACATTATTATCGGTGCACGAGATATTTTCAAGTGTGAGACGATCGCAGCTGCATGTGTTTGCTGCTCCCCTCCCTTACTAAGTGATATTTTTTATGCGATGAGCAACTGCTTCGTGTGCAAAAAATCCACCCGCACCGCCTCCTTCCTTGTCTGTGACAAGTGTGGAAAGTGCTTCCATGGAAACTGCCTAAAACAATCTTTGTCCAAGGAAGACATTGAGGGCACCAAGGAGAGTGGGCAGACATGGAAATGTAGTGGTTGTCAGAGTGCCCACCGGCAGAGTCTTCTTGGAGTGAGTGATTCGGTGTTGAGTGAAAGTTCTGAGGGCACCACATCCCTGGACGATGTGTACGCCTTAATTATAGAAATCAAAAATGAGTTAAAGGCAACAGAGAATAATTTAGGAGACTCGATAAACAAACTTTACGATAAGTTAGATGACAGTGTCTAAGCCATTCAAGCGCATGGGAAAAGGTTGGAAATGTGTTTTGAGCAAATTCTGCTCTGCAGAGTGAGAATGCGCTGTTGCATAAGCGTGTGAATGAGGCCCTACGCCGTTGCGATGAGTTGGAGCAGAGAGCTCTAGGTAATAGTGTGGAAATACACGGGGTCCCTTTTTGTGCACAGGAAAACCTGACCCAAATATTATGTAAAATTGGATCTGAGTTAGGAGTGGTGATAAAAGATAAAGCTATTGACTATTGCTACAGGCATAAACCCAAATCAAATGACAAACCAGGGGGTATACATGTGAGGTTTCTTTCTCAACGCTTCAAGGAAGACTTGATGGCAAAGCGGAGAGTCTAGAGAAACTTCTCCACCAGGCATTTAACGCTGGAAGGGACTCCACCGACCGACTCGCCAATATAAATTAATGAGTCACTTTGCCCCGGCAGGAGGAGGCTCTTCAACGCAGCGAGGGAAGCAAAGAAGACTAAAAATTACGACCTCCTATGGATACGTCGAGGGAAAATATATCTGAGAAAGGCCGGAAAACAACCCGCAAAACTGGTTTTATGTTTGGACGATATCAGTTAGCTATAGCTCTATCCTCTTACGTAATGAATACACTAAATACTGACTCTTTAAATGTACATGAACGTTTAGCTATAATTCAGCAAAATATCCGTAGTCTGTGGAAGAATTTTGACGTTTTCCTGCTACATTTAAATTCCCTGACTTTTGTCCCTAATGTCATTATTCTAACAGAAACATGGATTTATGATTTTGAAGATAACTTGTAAACCATTCCAGGGTATAAATTATTTGTCAAATGTAACAATATTGCTCATTCGAAAGGTTTGTCTTTATCGAAGACGATAAAATGTGCTCAGATTGCTATATCGATTTAACAACTTTTGACTGTTTATTGTTAACTATAAAATTTAGCATTATTTATGACATATAGGAGACATGAACATAAATACCCTTGTCTCTAATCGAGATTCGGACTCTTATAGTAATCTGATGTGCATGTATGGGTTACAAGGATTAATTGTTGAACAAACCCGCTTAACTAAATCATCTTCCACCTGTATTGATCATATCTATGTTAGGCTTATAAACTCACATAAATAACGTGGCTAAGTAATGTAAGGCATATGGCCATAACGGATCACTCAATGACAGCGCTAAAAATAGAGCTTAAAAATTTGGTCACTAATTCTGACATCAGTAAACAAAAGTGTGTTCAAAACTTACATATTGACCGGAGTAAATTTAAAGGCTTGATAAATAACACAAGCTGGGCACCCATATTAGCCGAAGAAAGTTCTTCTGAAGCATTTTCCATGTTTATTAATGCAATTCAGCTTTGCATTAACTTATCCAGGTACTCAGTTAAAACTGACACTTACCGTTCATCTAAATGAAAACCATGGATGTCCCAGGAACTAGTTAAAAAATGAGAAGGAAAGAATTTCTATTCAATAAGACCAAAATCCACCCTAACAATGAGAGACTGAGGAAACATTTCCTAAAATTTAGAAATAAATTGCGAAAGGAAACTAGGATGGTTCTTAATCAGTACTACGTAAACAAGTTCCAAAAATTCCACTCAAACATAAGAGAAAATTGGAACTTATTCAAAGAATTGACTGGTGAAGAAAAAATTATTAAACAAGACTTGGTACTAAAAATTGATGGAGTTATAGTAAATGATCTCTATATTATAGCAAATGAGTTTAATAAATATTTCACGAGTGTTTTTGATTCTGCGCAATCATTTCACGATACTTGTCACAACTTACACTTAGAAGACCCTAGTTCATATACTAATGAAATGAACTCTTTCTTTATTGATACAGTGACAGTTCATGAAATAACTGCGATAGTAAATGCCCTTCCACTAGGTAAAACTCTAGGGATAGATGGAATAGACTGTTGCTCATTAAAAAGTGTAATTACAACTATAGCGCCGGTATTAGCCCATATTTGCAATAAAGGCTTTGAGACTGGGGAATGTCCAAATACGTAGAAAAAAGGAGTAGTCATTCCGATATTTAAAAAAGGCCCTGCCTTTCTTACATCACCCGTTGAATTTCAAGGAGTACCTCTGCTAGTAATTAACTAAGTCTTATCATTTACATGCATTCATCGTATTTAATGGAGGAATAGTTAGACCTAGTTAGAGTGGTTAGATAGTGTCGAGTTAAATTAGTTTAGTGACAATTTTACGCAAAAGCCTCACTGGCCGACAAATTACCTTCTCGTTCATACAGTTTATTGTTCAGGTAAAGGATTATCTGGAAAATTTTGTTGCTGAATCAATGCCCATTTCGAGGAGACAACTAGCATTGTTCTGGCTCTTATGATTTTGTAAGGCCTCTTAAGCCTCTCTGACGCGATGGTTTTTGTCTCCGTATGGCTCATTGTACGAATCTGCGTCCTGAAGTGAATTCGATGTCGCAATATTGAGAGTACAATGGTTGTGTGCGACACGGATTTCTTTCCGGGATATTCTCTCTTGTTGATTCATAGTCTCATCTACATCAACATATTCCCTGCATGCCACCTGTGGGGTGTTTGGTAGGGGGTGATTAATCGCCACATTGAACTTTAGCGTCAAAATTAACTTTCATTGACATGTATTGCGCTATAGGTGTACCACCAATTCTACAGAAACTGTTTAATTATTCTATCTTTCAAATACGTTTTTGTAATGAAAGAGTCATGCAGGGAGCATGCAGAACACAATGTTAGGACTACGCGGCAGATTTTGATATAAGCATTAGGGCAATTAACTTTGCATCATTTTGAATGAATAGAGTAAACTTTGTTTTTCCATTGTTTTCTTTGTTACTCTATTCATTCAAAATGTTTATTAAAACCATAAAATATCACCGGAAACCACCAACTTTGCATCAGTTAAACAGCTAAACTGCCTGTCAACTAACCTACTTCAAAGTCTTAAGGTAGCCTTTATGATATCTTCTGTTCAGCAATAGGTATGTGAATCCAGGAACTAACTTGATTTATCCATCATTATGTGCCATACCATTTATCCTCTGTACAAACCTCGCACCTACCACTTCAACCATCTATCCTTTATATGGGCTTCCTCCTGGTTATCCTGTTCCATGGAAATAGTCTCTGCACTCTGTTACAGTACTTTACCTTTCTTTGTTCTCTAGGTCAAATCATACTCTAACCTATCCCTCCTTTCACTAGTCTATTTGTGATTATATTCTTTATTCTACAGTATTAATGTTTGGTTATGCTCCTTTTTATATGAACCTTACTACAAATTTCAGTGGACTGCCGCTAAACTGAATGTATTTTTCGAGCTCTTTTCGAGTCTCTTCCGTTTTGCTCTTGTGGATGTAATGCAGAGTTTATCTCTGACCCTTCCCGCATCTCAAAAAGCAATACGCTGAAAATCTCCCCTCCCATTTCCCCCATCGAGGCGGGGGGACGCATTCTTTCACTCTTGCCGTACCATTAGTAAGCGGTCATTTCACGTGTCAGCGGGTTATGAGGGGACGAGGGTAATCGCGTCTTCCCTCTCACGATAAGAGAGGAAGTCATTCCGACAAAGGTCTTCTTTCCCCTTTCATCTGATGGAATCTGACTCATCCGTTTTTTTTTCCTCTCGGCGCCTTTCCAAAAAGCCTCCTCTTCTACTTCTTCTTCCCCCCTCTTTTAATCTCTTCTCCCTTTTCTCCCGCCACATTCTCCACCACATTCTCAACTCGTGCAATCTCCACTACTCTCTCTTTCATCCCGGCTGCTCGGCCGGCTATCGCTTCCGGGAATTCCCATGACGCCAACGTTTCCGTTCTCTTTTACTGATGCCCTTGGAGGAGTCAAGGGATGATGGCAACGGAAGGAGTGGAGAAGATCTTTTAGCAGGCTGCGGCCTCGTGTTGATGTCGCATTTCCTCCCTTCAGCGTCTTTCGTATCTTCCATCTCCTAGTAGAACTTTACAGGGAGATTGACCGACATATTCGAGGTCATTTTCGCCTTCATGGATAGGTTTTTTGGAGTTGGATTGCTTCGGAAATACAGAAAAAACAGGGAAGAGTAATGAAGCTCAAATGATTTCGTACTGTCTACAAAATTTTATTTCCACCTCTTGCTACACGTGTTTCGACTGACTAGCAGTCATCATCAGGCAAGACTAATACAAAATAAACAGATATGAGTTTATATAATACGTGAAACACCATATTTACGTCACACTGGGATAAGACAGAAGGACAAGTGGGAGAAAATGGAAAGGGGGGGGGGGGTGTGAGGGGAGATGGTGGTTTGTTGGAGGAGGTAAAGTTATTTAACAATGCTGTCAAAAATAAGGGAATGACAAACAAATTAGTTCTCATTTAATAAGTTCATTTTCTTTCGTTTCCTTACTTTCCTTTCCAAGGAAACGAAAGAAAATGAACTTATTAAATGAGAACGAATTTGTTTGTCATTCTCCTATTTTTGACAGCATTGTTAAATAACTTTACCTCCTCCAACAAACCACCATCTCCCCTCACAGCCCCCCCTCCCTTTCCATTTTCTCCCACTTGTCCTTCTATCCTTTCCCAGTGTGACGTAAATATGGTGTTTCACGTATTATATAAGCTCATATCTGTTTATGTTGTATTAGTCTTGCCTGATGATGACTGCTAGTCAGTCGAAACACGTGCAGCAAGAGGTGGAAATAAAATTTTGTAGACAGTACGAAATCATTTGAGCTTCATTACTCATTATGCTGTTCTACAATATCTCGCCTGAGAAAGTGGAGGGAAGAGTAAATTTGCACCGTTATTGAGTTTATATAAACAATTTCCACGAAAGTGCACGTTAAGTTAGCAAACCTTCTTATTCATCAGTTCTTATATAAAATACATGGGTTAACCAAGAGAAAAGTTACATGGTGAACTTCTTTTTGTTTGCGAAAGAATTTCGGCAACATCCCGACGCGCGTATTGGAAACATTAAATTTCGAGTGGAAAATGTTAAGGACGGAAGGTTTCCTAATGGCTAAGACTCTTCCTGCTTCTCTCTCCATAGCGGCTGTAAGAGGCTTTTTGAGTCACTTTGAGGAGTCTCTCTTCCTCTCTCCCTTGATCAGCGGCTTAGAAGCTTTCCGGTACCTCGAGAGTCGATCAGGAGAGAACTTAAGAGGCGCCCTGAAGTGTACGGCTTCGGCTGAAGTTCTTCCGGCACATGAAAGAGAAAAGGCCTCCCGCTTTCGGAAATGTATTTCACAATCGGGATCGCACTTTCTCCTCTCTGTTGGTGACGGTAGTTACTCGACTTGCTTCTCTCATCTAAACTTTTTTTTTTCTTTTCTCCCTTCTTCCCTGACCTTCAGGTCTAGATTTCCCTTGATTCGGGCGCTTAGACGGGATGAACAAAAAATCCGCCTGGCGCCATTTTCGATTCATTCAATTCTGGGTATTGAGATTGGTGCTGGCTCTTCAGTTCGATCAAAGACAGTGAACGGGATTAATGAACACATTGAGGAGCCCTGTGTTACAGATTTGACTAGATCATACGCTTCAAAAAGGTGTTTAGTCCTCGGAGAGATTTTCGTCTATCGGAATCTCTCGAGTCTGATTTTCAGTGTGTTTGGATCAATTTTAGTTTATGAATAGTTGTGCGTGAAAATTTGCATAAACAGTGTATCAGAGTATATATCATTACTTGCCCATGCCTTGTCCGGAGCCTACGCAAACTGGATGTTCATTAATTGTCAGTCGCAATATGGAACTCTTGTGCGATGGAAACTATGTCACTACAGTTTTCGTTTTAACTACGGCAATGCCACGTGTATCCCAATCCATCCCAAGGATTAGCGTTGGAGTTGGATGCGGAGAGGAGGCGATGAGGTATTTTACCAGCCAGCCGTTTCCATACGTCCATTCGGTATCCATTTATATCCCACCTTATGTATTCATTGGAATGTGTAGAGAAAAAAATTAAAAATACATTTTTCTGCTTTGTTTTTTGGGTTATTTAATGCTATTTGAACACGTAGGCCTCTAGAAGTTTGCGTACATTTAGAACTATTTCGACGATTGTACATATTTTATGTTAAACGCGAAAATATTCATTTTACATTATTATGATAGTTCCTATTAAATATCATGGTATAATTCCAAATAAAGAAACGTACCTTTTATGCGATTTTCGCACAACTTTCAAATTTCGCGCCGTAAAACCAAGTCATAACAATGCTTCAACTGAGACGAAAGTTTGAAAATAGTTATAATTCTTGCATCACTTATATTACAACATGTATGGTTATTTCCTCCCGGTCTTTTACACATTCAGGGGCCTATCTGCCTCTAGTATATCCTTTTTTGTCTCTGCATAAGATCTACCCTTCTTTATCCCGTCCATTAAACCTATTCTCTTTCTGCCCCTATTCAGCTTGCCCAACATCCGTCCCTCTATCACACTCTTCAGCAACTCATCTCCCTTTATTATATACTTCAGCCATCCACCCTGCCTATCCCGGATTTCATCCAAAAGTCACCTTTCCTCGCCCACCATCTCAAGTACTTCCTCGTTATCCTTCTTTACCGTCCACCTAACCTTCTCCACTCCCACATCTCAAATGCCCGCAGCCTATTCTCGTACACTACTACACTCCTTTCTCTGGGTACAAACTACAATCCTTTCTCTGGGTCCGCGTTTCTGCCCCATACAACGCTACGCTCCATATCAAGCTCTTCATCAGCCTCTTCTTCACATCCTTACCCACTGTCCCCGTCATCAACTCTCTTCTATTACTAACGCCTCCTTAGCTACCGCTATTCTCTTCCGTATGTCTTTGCTATTATGCCCGTTTCCCTCTAGCGTGCTACTTAAGTAATTAAGCTGTTCTATTTGCTCTAGTTTGTGTCCTCCAACTTCAATCACAAGCTTCGCTGTCTTTGTGCTAGAGAATCTCTTTACTTATGTTTTCTTATGATTTATCTTCATCCGAATATCCCGCACTGCAGTTCTAATGCATCTACCAAAGCTTGTAGTCTCTTCGAAGATCCACTAACCTAAGCCCTATCGTCCGTGAATCTAATCGATTTTATAAGACCACTTAGACCCCAACTTCAAGTTCTTTCCATGCCTGTATTACCATTTCCTCAGCAGCAATTTGAATATGAACGTTCTCTCTTACTTTAAGTAATTGACATCTGACTCAGTTTCCGATGTCTCCCTTATAATTTTTCTCTTAAATTGGAATTTAATTAAAAATACCACCAACGCAACATCTCAAACTCGAGACTTCTGCCTTCTATAGCAATCCCTGCAAATGGGGAGATGTTTACATCTGGCATCCGCACATTAGAATCAATGGTAGCGGAACACAACCTCAGTATTAACTAGGGCATCTAGTGGAATCTGAACTCTAAGGCTTCCGCGGAGTCGTTCAGATGATATTGAAGACTTTTCGGGTTCTCTTCCGCGTGTTTCCATTGTCGAAGACGACAGTTTCGACAGCGTTGCAGCTGTCTTCTTCAGGTCAGAAGTGACGATGCGTGTCCCGAATGTGACCGTCATATATAGCCGTTCGTTTTCCCGCCGATTCAGTCTGGTGCGCTGTCATTGGTGACGGTGTCGGTGACGACGTTGTGTTTTGCCAGTACTCTGGCTATTTTCTCACTAGTGCCGGCAATATATGGAATGTCAGCGAAGGCTGCAGGTTTTGGCTTATCTTCGGAGGCCCTTTTCAGGTCCACAGCGTCTTCTCGTTATTTTATAACGAGAAAAATGGAAGACGCTGTAAGACGCAGAGACATCATAAGATAACGTCGTCACCCATTTCAACTGCGTCCAGAAAACCTCAGACATCCTCTGCGAGGCCAAGGACCGCCTACCAGATAACACAAAAGAAGGTGTCTACCAGGTGAAGTGCTAATACGGGAAATCCTACATCAGATAGACATCGAGAGCTCTCAAATGCCGCCTCAGAGAGAGCAACAAAGAGATATAAAGAATAGGCAGCTACGCAAATTAACTCTGGCCGAACACACCTGGAGTGAACCTTGCCACAATATAAATTTTGAAGAAGCAAAATTAATAGCAAAAGAGAACCGCTACTTCCGCAGACTCATCAGGGAGACCATCGAAATCGTAAACACCCGGAAACATCAACAGAGAAGATGGCTACACTCTCTCCTACGCCTGGAAGAGAATTTTCGTAAAGGGAAAAAAAGCGACCAATGACAGCGCACCAGACTGAATTGGCGGGAAAACGACCGGCTATATATGACGGTCACATTCACACGCATCGTCACTTCTGACCTGAAGAAGACAGCTGCAAAGCTGTCGAAACTGTCGTCTGAGACAATGGAAACACGCGGAAGAGAATCCGAAAAGTCTTCGATATCATCCAGTGGAATTGTCCGTCTTAGACAATAGCCTCAACCTGGACTAAAATTGCCTTCACCGAAGTGGAGTTAATCAGCTAATCTGTGGTTCAATGGAATCGACTCTCGAATCGAGCGAACGAAATCAGGTTGGATGAAAATTAATACAACAGAGACTCAGTATATACCCCAAGCAGTATGTAAAACCTCATTCTTCACAAAATTAAGGACACAAGAAAAAGGCACCTATCCCTTACAGATCATGCGACTCCCAAGCCTGATTGAACGGTGTAGAAACTCGACTAGTTTCATTACTGGGCGTTGAGGATGATGTCAGAGACAGTCATTGTAATGTTGGCAACAGCCGCCTCCCAGACCCGAACCCCGGGAAATAATATTACGTGTTAGCTTATTAACTCCCCTCGTCTCTACACGTCTTTTTCTTTTACATTCAGTCTGGCGTCTCGATATTGTGTTCATAGTTGAAACATACACCGTTTTACTTTAATACTATAGCAATATTCCGGATATCTTGTCCGTGGATCCTTGGCGTGCACGACAGTCTTGTTTTTCTTCTCTCTTCCGTGTTTTGCTGCTCTGGAGGCTCTGGTGTCGATCATAATATTCGGAAGAGGGTTTTTTCCAACCTATTTTCTCGCAGCCACTATTTAAAAAGTTTCTATCAGTTATTTTTCTTATCCACCCTTCGGTCTTTGTGATTGAGATTATATACCAGTGGAATATTGTTTGCAGTTACCCATTAATCCTTTTTGTTTGGTGACTTAATTCGGTAACTGGCTAACTTTCATTTTAGAGGTTTTTCCTCCGAGTAAAGTGAAAGATGACCCAACCTGTTAACTCGGTTCGCTGATGAAAGGGGTTCAGTCTTAGCCTCCTATTCCAAAGGGTTCCCGGTCAAACCTTTGCTGGCAAATTTTCTTTGGAAAGTGGATCCCCCCTTTCATGTAGGGCTAGGGAGTGGTTTCGCGACCTGTGATTTTTTCCGTGATCTTTTAGTTATGACTCAGTGCCGTGGCAGGATTTGCAAAGAAGTTTAACTCAACTTAGATGGGCAAGTTTTGGCCTGTATTTTTGGTAATATTCTTGACAATGAAAGCAATTTGCATTAATTGTTAAAATACATAGAAAACAGAAGTAAGCTTTTGAGATTGGAAATTTTGAGCTACTCAAACTTAGAGAGTGTTTCTTAGAAAATGAGTGTTTTTTTCAGATAAGGGAATGAAAAATATTCCATACAACATTTTTATTGTCTCAGAAAATAAGTAAAGATGGTATTTTCAACTTTGGAACTAAACCAATGTCCGTGTTTATAATTATGGTGGGATATAACCTGGTATAGTAATTTGCTTGATATGGGCAATAATTCAAACTTCTGCGGTATGAATAAATAAAATTCGGTTCAATTTATTTCATTCAACAAAAGTCAAAGCTGCGGAATTTTGGGAATCCATTCCCAATAATTCCAACTTCGTGTATTTCTAATTTTGTCAATCTTTTGGATCACAATTTACTTTATTTTTGGCTTGTCCTATGGCATTTAATATTGCTTGGCAGGTGCCCAGATGAAATAAAATAATATAATGCATTCTTCGGAACCAAGGGATATTGCCAGTATTTGAGTCAGTTTTCCCTCTATGCCACATTTCGACTTCTTTTTGGTTCAGTATTTGATTTGAAGGTACATGCGGAAGTAAAATTTACTATAACATGAAGAGAGTAATAAAGATTAATTTGGTCTAATATCTGGCTTCAATTGTTCACGCGTAATTTGTACCACTTTCATCATTTATACATCCTAATTTTCCTAGTTAAGGACTCAAAATATGAATAAAGTGCTTTTTCGTAAATAAATGTATGGAATTAATTTGAATTTTGGTGACCAATTGCTAAGGGAATAACCTAGAAATTCAATTTTCTGCTGTGCCTTTACAATTGTCATTTAAATTGCTCCGACATATGACAATAGACCTCAGGAAAGGGATAGTGATCTCCTAGTTGTCAACGACTTTTTCATCTTTGTTAGTTGATTTGCTAACTGAAGTACATTTTTTATAAAAGTTTTTGGAATAAATAATCAGATTAACTTATCATACGTATTGTCATAGAAATATTTATAATCCATTTCAAAACCACTTTTTTAAATGCATATTTAAGGTTGAAAATTGCTTTTGCAAATATTAGTCATGTTAATATTAATGAAATCAATTTTACTGAGAAAAAAAATATGCAAAATCATTTGTGGAAAACATTATTCAAGAGGAATTAAAATTCTGCGTTCATATCTCATCAATCTACTCGTACACTATACTCTCAATAGTTCTATCGGAATTTCTAAGCGTCATCGTCAGCAGGGATACGAGTATTTGAAATAGTAAAGAGATCCATGATTGTCCCAGATAAAATTCAATTTTTTAAGATGCACTTCAATGAATATTGACAATTACTGGCATAATTTTCTTGGGGCAGATTAACCTGACAGTTTTGAGTGTTACATAACAGAGAATAGGGATCTATACGGACGAAAGCCTATGTGGTGACCAGTATAGCTTTGCAATAAGAGGCGGGAGCATGCGACTCCGTATGAGTCATGAGAATGCAAATATTAGTGGAAAAAATGTGGAAACTTAGATAGGGAAACTTAGGATAAGGATGTTTTGCTTGCTTCGTGAATTTTGAAGAGGCACTCAATTGAGTGGAATAGGATAAAATAAATGAAAGCAATGAAAAAATGAGGGGAAATTAGATGGGCAGACGTTTAATTCAGACTTTCTGCGTGAGACAGACAGCTTAGGTAAGGTGAGCCGATGGAGAATCGTAGTAGGCCTTGGTAGGACGGAGAGTGAGGCAGAGATTACACTGTCGAGTTTGTTTCTCGAAGTTTACTCTAAATTTATGACCAGGAAAGCTTATGAGGAAATGGGGTTGGGAATGAATGTAGTAGGGAAGTTGGTCATGCCAGTGAGATTTGCAAATGACTCTTGAGGCTGTATGCTAAGTGGTTTAAGTCAATGGAAAGTGCATTAGAGGTAAAATGTAAAATTTATATGATGAAGTAAATTACGAGAAAATGCTGGCAGGCAATGGGATGTTCTATTATGTGAGGCTGAATATATGGATATGGGGAATGAAGTTGAGCAGGTTTAGCAATTTATATACTTAGTGGTGAAATGGAACATAATCAATTTTAGCTTTATGGGCATCAAATGTAGAATTGATGTGGTTGAGGAAGCTTATTCGAAGAAAAGTTTGGTGAATTATGAGGGGGGGCTCTGAGAAGAAATGCAAATAAAAGATTGATGATTGCTCTAATATGGAGCGTGGCCCTGAATGAGTTGGAAACTCGCGGAGAGAGAATTAGGGTAGATTGGAGGCATTTAAGATGTGAGCTTGGAGATAAAATGAAGGTGTGAGCTGAGTAGAAGAAGTGCTGGATATGGTGAGAGGAGAAATATATTCTTTGGAGGACATTCATTAAAGGCTGAAAAGGTGGAGTATGTTTCTAGAGGCGAGAGAATGATGGAGAAAGCAAATGAGAGAAGAACTATAGGAGAGCGTGGAAGAAGAAGTAAGATGATTGAATTTTAGTATTTGTTACTGATAGGAAAAGGTGTGAGGAAATAAAAAGAGGCTTAATTGCGAGCAAGCTATGGGCCACGTAAAGACCTCCCAGAAACAGGATAGCAAGAGTAAATGCTGCCCGAAAACCTACCAGTAAGCTGCTGGAGTATCCAATGATTGTCAAGTTAGCAAATAGAATAATATGGCTAATTTAGATTGACCATTCTCCAACTCTAAAGGTACTGGCATGATTAAGTGCCACATGAGCAGAAAAACAGCAGAGAGTTTTATATTTTAGGATTTTGTTTTTACTCTGCTTGATTGAACTTAGTTTGCCACACATAATTATTTTACTTCTCATAGGCTCTCATCGTTTCGAAGATTTTCTCAAAAACTGAAGCGCATAAATTATCCGGTATTTTCCAAGTAGCTATTCAGGTAAGAATATAGATTAACTCTAAAACAGCAAATAAGATATGCGATGTGTTTCGCAGTTATGCCAAATCTGAACATAAACAAGAATTCGCGTCGCAAGATTTTAATTTCTGACGTCCGGCTGATATTTTATCATCTCACCGCGCTGTAATCGCTCATAACTTAGAAATGTTTACTTTAAAACCAGAAAAACGTGTTGACTACCCCCTCTGTGAATATCCTACTAACTCCTTTCTCTAAACGCAGTGCGATTGATCAGGAGAGGAGAGTCGTGCCAATGAAAACTTACGTGAAATGTTTCTATGAGGAATTATTTCCACCCCAGCAGCTCCCAATAGCTCTTTAGGAATGAATATACTCGGGATACGATTTTGTACATTTCCACCAAACCCCCTTCCCACCCCATCTTGCCCAGGAATATGTGCTTATGAATTCCGTGTGGAGAGGAACACCTCTTCAATTTAATTATCAATTCTGACAATACCTGGTTCTTCAGTTACTCATTCCTGATCGTTTGGTAACCTATTGGACGCATGGAAACGGCTGGCTGGTAAAATACCTCATCGCTCCCTCTCCACATCAAACTCCAGCGATTATCCTCGGGACGGATTGGGGTACACGTAGCATTGTGGTAGTGAAAACGAACACTGAAGTGTCATAGTTTTCATCGCACAAGAATTCCATCCTGCACCTGACAATTAAAAAACACCCAGTTTGCGTAGGCTCTGGAGTAGGCATGGGTAAGAAACGGTATCGATAACGGTAGTAACGTCACAAAATTTTCGGTGTGTCGGTATTTATGACTGCTTAGTCGTATTTTTGTTGGAAACCAACAAAAATATGACCTGATTAGAAAGGTTTGATGATACGATTTCTAGTACCGTAAATATTCTGAGAAATACAATAAACAATCATATGTAATTAAGATATAGTGGTGAATAATCTGTTAATCACCGCGGTTAATATTAATTTGAACGTGCTTAATAACTGGTTTTATGACGAACGGTGTAATAATACACTTTAAGCAATGCCATTGTGAGAAGTTAAAAAGTCCATTTGAATTGAATAACATCATTACCCATATTTGACTATGCAAAACATTATATTACTTCTATTTATGTCACGTATCAGAGCATTTGAGTAGTCGATGGACACAGTCGCGCTTAATAAAACTATGGATAACTTTTAGTCTGTCTGATCTTGCCATCGTGTGTTTTGTTAGTTGAAGAATTATTTAAGCAATTATAAGTTGTACAGTAGATGTAAATAAGAGAAAAGTAAGGTAGAATCAACCAAAGTATTTGCCGCACTGTGATCATTACGCTGATATACTGGCCTATTATTCTTACCCTCGTTTCAAAAAAAATAATGTTTAATTACATTGAACAATTTTGCGCAGTTTTTCATTTCCGTATGTCTATGATTTGGTATAAATTAAAATCAGTTACTTTTTTGGAAGTGACTTGTACTAGTCAGGTTGTATTTTTGTTGTTCACCTTATTGAATTCATGTTGTGAGAGCAAAGTCATCTCACTATGTCCTAATAAAAGACATAATGTTTGATTCATCCGTTTTCTCAAAGGAAAAGCACTATTTCTGGTATGTTTGCAGCCTTTGGTAATCTGTGAGCACAAAGTCATTTTTGAGTCACAAGGACGAATATCAATTCTATAAATCCGACGTCTTTCAGTAAAATCAGCTGGTAAGTAAATTAATCAGTATTAATTTCAGCATTAATACTTAGGATATCCATCCAGTCACTGAATAGTTTCCGGCTTCGGAATATTGGATAATTTATGGATGCTTTTTCTCTTCTACATTATAAAAATGCATAAAATCACCCACAATATCGCCAGAAAGATACAGTGGTTGACATAATTATCTGGAATCCTAGGTAGTTCAAATCAACTCGCGGAGAGTTGCATATTACTGATGATAAAAAAAGGAGCTGATATAGTTTCAGGAGTTGTCAGAAGGAAAAAAATTGTGAAAAAATGCTAACACTCTTGAAATGGTATGCGTCTTATAAGTACGAAAGAAATACGAATTTGTCTAGCTTTTTCTAATAACACATTAGTACTTTTAGGCTGTATGTGGAGTCTGAAGTTGTATCTTTTATATGCTGATTTTAGGTTTTCCTTCCTCTGCAACGTATCTAGTATTTTCTAATAACCAGTTTTTATACAGCATACATTTAGTGACTTAAAAACTGCAAACTATTGTTTTTTCCGCCAAAGTTCATATTTTATTTTATTTATTTATATTCTCGCAGACAAAATATTGATACTATGTTGATTTTACAGTCGTCTGCAATAGATTTACAGTGATTCTGTTTGTGTCCGGTCTTCCTACAATGACGAGATCTTTTTTCGAAAAAGAAAGACTTCGGTCCCGTCTCTTCCACGGTATCCTCCGCGCCACATAAGACCCCTCTATAACTCTCCCATCTCGATCCTCTCCAACTCACTGCTCAAGGGGCTGATGTTTATCTTCCAGGAGGTTTTTACAGCCCCCTCGAACTCGGCATGGTTGAACTCCGGATGCTATCGAGATTTCATAGCGATTCCTACTTTTTCGGATGGGTAACTGAATGGTACCTTGCCATTTCATAATGTTACATACTTTTTTTGTCGACGATCGTTGCGATACTTTCAGTGAATAATGTGAAACTTGCTAAAATCATATGTTTTGATAATTTTTGATTGCTTATATTTCTGTGAATTATCTGAAACTTTCTTATAACGAATATTTTTATTCAGAGTCACATCTCTGATTGAAACTGAGCGTTCAATACCGTTAGCCCTCACGTATTTAAATTTAATACATAAACTGATTCCGTCCTTAAAGGCTAAATAATCTTGAGTTATACGACCATAGTGTTTTACTCAAGGACGACCGTTTAATGTACGCATTAGTCAATGGTTGTCATGGCACTCATGATCCCGGCCTTCGTACTTTTCCAGCTCAGCCAATTGTTGTTTTCAGAGAGGAGGGTGTTACAAATAGTCCAAGATAAAAATAACGAAGCCAAGCACCACAGCGAAGGAAGTGCACCTTATACGCACATCCACCACCGTTGCTTTACTATATTTGCAAATAATTTGAAAGTTAAATCTTCACTCTGTCGATGGAATTTAAAACAAATCAATAATGAAAACGATCTCAGAGACCATTGTCGTTTCAATTAAAGGTCACTGTTAAAATTGCGAGCCTGTAATAAATCGGGATTGCTATAAATAACGTATGATCATGATAATCAGTCTGATAATCAGATGAATGGTCTATGGCGGCTGTATGAAATAAGGAATTATTTTATCATTTTTAGAGATTATTGACAGTTCCGGGAATTTTATTTCTTATTTTATGAACTGCAGTACTCTAATACTGAGTCCATTTCATGGGGTATCTATTAACTATATCGTTCCATTATTTACCCAGTACTTAAAAAAACACTCTATTGTCCATATTTGAATACTGATTCTTGCCAATAAATCTTCTTGAACTTGTAAATACTTGTTTCCATACATATGGACCATATGGCAATGCTGTTTGAACATTGGTACTATCAATACTGGTACCTCCGGAATTACCAATTTTTAATAGTACCCCGTAGTACCAAAATAGACTAAAATAGCATCAAAAATAAAATTTTAAGATCCATCAACGTAAGTGAAATTATCAAGACATTTTTTCCCCTAAAGTACGTGAAATGTAGAGTATTTGATGATAGTAGACCAAAAACTAAGCCTCTCCTGAGTTAAAACGGGGCAAACGTCTTGGGGGCCAATTAAAGGTTTCTTGTCGGCAGGGTTTGTCATTTTCGTGGAATTTTCCGATAAAAATTATGGAAAATTTTTTGGGAAATATGTAGAGAGAGGATATTGGTAAAAACCTGGTAAAAATTTTACCCATTGTGAGATACTAGTAATGGGTCTTAGCTGACCTTCAGTCGAAAATTCCTGTGCTGTGCATTTTCTCTTGCCCCGCCACGTCCCCGGTAAATTTGCTAAAGGAATCGAAAGTCACCAATGGGCTTTACTCCATAAAACTACTTTTTCTCAGTGTTCTCATTCTTTTTTTTTGGTAATTGCTATATCATCAAAACATCACGATCTTTTGGTGCTACGTTGTGTGAATTTTTTACAGCTATATCATCTTTGCTGTTAACCTGACCTTCGCGGTTATCGTGGTCATGGCTGTGAATCACTGTTCGGAAGTTACTGAAGTCATATTGTTATTTAAGCCGTTTGATGGTGTACAAATGTTCTCACAACTGACTTTTTTCAGCAGCTATGTGATTTTTCTGGTAATTTATTACCGGAGAGGGTTGTAAAATTTCGGTCTAGAAAAACTTAAAATAAAAAACTGGCTGGTAGAAAGTTATTCACTCCCAAAAAAATAAGGTATTTCATGAAGTACCATATTTTGAAAGGATTTAAAATGGAATGAATTAGGTCATATGCGTAAGGACATATTGTGTTATTTTGAAATCAGAGGGTCCGTTTTAGATGGGTAATTCCGAGGGGCGACCGCAGTTCTGATGTGCAAAAAGTTTGAAACATGAAGTAAATAGTTCTAAGCGCAACTTAACCTCTGACCTCCCCCACCACCTTTTCATAATTACTCCTTGCTC
Source organism: Ceriagrion tenellum (assembly GCA_963169105.1). NCBI lineage: Eukaryota > Metazoa > Arthropoda > Insecta > Odonata > Coenagrionidae > Ceriagrion > Ceriagrion tenellum. The sequence continues at coordinate 102,229,638 of OY720632.1, read as the reverse complement.
CCCCTCGATTTCATAGCTGGTGTCCTAACACCAAATACCACACGTCTTTGCAGTGGCTCGTAGGATAGTATGTTGATGTAGATTTATATCTCTTCATCTGTGATAGTATATCTCTAGTCGTAGATATCCCCCAATTACTATCGTGCTTCGTATGTAATGCGACGCGTTTAATGTCCCGCAAAGTCGGGGAACTGACCGAAGCATCGTGTCGGGTCGTGACTAATCGCCGGACTTAGGTCATTCACGTGCCTCACTCACATCCCCTGAAGGACCCTTAAAACGATGCTTGTTTTGAAACATGAACTGGACCGTGTTTGTGCACGAAAGGGATTTGAAGTTCATTGCAAGTGACACACATTTTAACAGCCTTTCCACGTACCCGCTATTACTCGCCAATTATTAATCCAATGTCCGTGTAGCTGCGGTTCCAATCCTGGATGAGGGCGCTTTTGTGTGCTAAGTTTGGTATTGGCAAAGATATTCGCGACCTCTTGCGCCTTCATCGACAGGGTCACCGATGGACGAGTCCGCTGGAGCAGTGACTATGATTCATTAAACTGTCCCTTTGCGTCCTTCATCGTTGTACCCTATTGTGATCTCCTGTTTCAGCCCCGAGAATGCAAACACTTACTCATTTACATGAGATTTTTCGAAATGAAGGACAGTAAATGCTGATCGCCGAGACTTTTCTGCGTCGTATATAATAGCAAATATTTTTTCTATCAATCAGGAAATGTTCCAATCCCAATAATATGTGTAGCGTCAAAAATATGGAATTGCCAATCAATGGAGAGGTAGTTTTATAGTTCATTTTCCTATAATATATAAGATAATTATTATATGACATTTGATATTACAAGATATGGTAACAGAGCAGATGGGGCAAAAATACAAATTTGTGAAGTGGAAAATAATAACGGATGATGAAAATTATAATTAAAAGGTAATAAACGTAGAACGAAATGGGTTACCGGTGGGAAGTAGAAGAGTATGAGGACCAAAAGAAAACTAACCCGCTTATTAGACAATGAAATTATCAAAAGCACAAACTTGGAAAGGAGAAAACTGAACCGACGGTAATAATTATAATTAAAAGAATAAAAAAGTAGCCCAAATTGAGTTACTTAAGGAAAACAACATTGCATGGGGACCATAAAAATTCGGAGCGATATTTTTATCGTCGAATAAGTTTGTAAAACGGTGGGACGAATAAAGAACTGGTAATCTGCGAGGTAGAGAGAAGGAAGGAAGTTATCTACATCCTAGAGTGATTCTTTGAAAGATCGTTGCTGCTCAATCGGGTATAGGGTACTCAATAGGGTACAACTCATAAAATGTCGCTATCCCTAAAGACAGCAACTGCCCAGCGTTCAAATTGCATTGTCCCGTTATGAAATTGTCAAAATAGCGATTGGTTCAGCGTAATGAAATTTGGCGTCGATTTTTGGAGCTCAAGTGGCTCCATCTACTATAAATCGTCCAATTCGAAAAGCCTGCCTCAAGGGTGCGCATGAGGACAAGAGAATCTGAATAAGAGACATCTGTCATTTTTGTTCCCTTTTCGTTAAATTTGATTTCAATACCGGCCTCCAATTACAAATAATACCACTGAATATCGAAAGGAGTGAAAAGTCTTATTTATAACTCCATGAGCGGAGAGACTCGGTTGCTTAAAATTTGCTGTTTTAGGAAAAGTTTTGCCACGATTTACTTAATGCAATAATTTACCTCCGCCCTCGATTGTTAACAGATATCTTTTTTTGTCGACGGGTGATTCGATATTCAAAACGATCAAAACAAAATCGGTATTGCTCGTGGTCTAAGATTTTGATCAATTTTGCCGTATGCTCTGAGATCAATTGGGGTTGATTTGACTGTTTTGCGGTACTTGTGTATCTCTTGCCTAGTTAGCGAAGTATGAAAATCGATATTCTCGAATATTTGTTTGATTTATCGCTGATATCTTTGGATTAATGAAAAAATTGCCTGAGCAAAAATTCCAGCATGAAAAAAGACGCAGCTGTGCTTGGAATACTGGCATATTTAACTAAAATTTTTGCAATTATGTAGGTACATTTTTAATGAAAAGTTTTAATTCACGTTTTTCCCAAACCATGTCCCATATAAAGTTTGACCATTTTTTGGTATTTTGTGTATGTGATTTTTGTGTATGTATGCAGATATCCTAGCTACTTATGCATTGACAATTTGGGGTGATAATTTTTTATTTGGAAGAGAAAATAATTTTCGTGCAATGTCACTTCGCTTCTTGCGTCAAAAGTTCGCGGCCCCCAAAGCTGGAGGAATAGTGTTTTTTAATCGGTACCGTTACTAATGGATGGATAGTACACCACTCGTATATAGTGTCAATTCAAATAGCTGTTTTGGAGTGCAAATAAATACTTGGAGAGTACCGAATCGATGCAGTGTTTCTGTATCAATGCCTTCATGCGGTTTTTCCTTCCCAAGCCTCTCATGTTTTCCCTTATAGATTTATCCAAAGAAAGGTATTTTCTTCGGGACTACAGTTCTATAACCACCTGGACTCGTGCGTTTAAATGTGCAAAATTCACAGTGCTCAGCTTGTGCACTTTAGTCCATAGAGTCGATTCCTCCCCTGCTATTGTGTACCCTTTTTGTTTTTATTGCTAGATAGAAGCTATACGTGTTGTTTGCTAACGACGGGAAGGGGTGTTGAAAAAGGCATATTGATGTCCATTTTGAGTGGGTGTGAGAGAATAACAGAGTAAAATAGCATTGTGAAAAAGGAAACATGAGTTTGAAGTGTCACGTAACGGTCGATCATGTGGTTTTTGGACCAATCAATCCAGGCGTCGCACAGGAGGTTGATATCGCAATAAGCTGGACTCGATTTCCTAATAGTTCTTTATTCATATTATTTATTTTCCTAATTTAGAAGCCGAAACTTCGAATGGTCATTTTCAAATGGTTGTTGCGTTCGGTGATCTTTGTAGTTCTTTGTTTCTATTTTTTCTCAAACTTAGAGTGGTTCCACCGTGAAAGGACACAATTGTTATTTTTTCACATTATGGATACTTGTGGAAAATTATGGGCTCTATGTGTTGTAAACATATGTGGTGACGATAAAAATTGAGCTTTACTCAATCTTATTCATCTCCTTATCAACCCTAAGTTTGCTAGACATTCAAATATTTCTTTCCAGAGCTAGTCCCTTTATTTCTGCATTTCTCCTTCCTACCCCAATCCCATTAAGGAATTCTGCTCAGGTATTCATCTTCCCATACGCCCCTCCACCACTCATTCCATCAAGGCAGTCATCCGGTCAGAGTCCCTCAACAGATGTCCAATTCATCTCTACTTCCTAATTAAGATTGAACCTACCAGTATTTGCCCCTCCTCTACTCTCTCTCCAAAACCTTGAGGTTTGTAGTTCTCTCAGCCTATGGAATCATTAGCTCGGCAATTATTTCCCAACACCACATTTAAAATTTCCTTTCATATGCTCCCTTCTGCTTTTCTGAAAGTCCAAGTTACTGATCCGTATGTGCACACACTCCATGCATAGCTTATTACAAGTTCTCAATTGGTTTGTGGTGAGATTATTTAATGTCAGGAGTATTTATTTCTTGATGAAAGCTTGTTTCACTTGTGCTATTCATCTTGTCACATCCTCTGTGCATCTTCCATCAGATGTAACACAACTACCAAGGTATTTAAAATTAGTGACTTCCATAAAATTTTCTCCTTACAGGTATAACCCAGCTTACAGTAGTCCAGAAATATGGGGCATATCATGGGGGATATGGAGTTTATCATTCTCTCCACTCAAAACACTCCCATAACCATTGGTTGTTCAATCCTAAAATTGGTTGATTGTAACACTCCACTCTTTCCTTTCGAATGCCAATTCCATTCCTCCTGGTATCTCTTCCTATGTAATTTTTTCTTTATGTAGCCCATTAACGTATTCCTGGTCCTTCCTCTGGGAACTTATCCTCTCTTTTACCTTCAAAAGTGTTATTCACAAACCCATTTTGTCTCAGAGTATGTCCAATCCTTCTGGTTCTTCTTTTCTGTAGAGTGTTTATATGATCCTCTTCTACTCATGTGTTGCACTACACCTCTGCCTACTCCCGTATTATACGTCACTATTTCACCTCCCAAAACGTTGTCCCTTATATATTTACACGGCTGATGTCCTAACAAACCCTGCCACACGCCCTGAGGCGGCTTGCAGGGTAGTATGTAGATTTTGGTTTCAATGTATAGCCATAAAATGTTACCTTTCCGCGCTATTTTTTCACAAAATTAACTTAAAATTAGGTAGTGTTCAATGTGAAAATGGGAAAAACGGCAAGAAAAGTATTTTATATTTAATATAAATTCAGTTTTCATGTTATATTATTTTCAAGAAGAAAAAATTCTGATATACTGATTTAAAAATGGAATAGATGCCTCTTCTTTTTTTAGTTTTTGTCTAATTATTGCGAATATTGAAGTAAAAATGCGGTAAATATATTGAAATGGCACTGCCGTCAGCGTCAATGGCTCTGAAAAAGTTTAATGAAAAATATATCTGTGGAATAATTGAAATTTTTGTGACTAAATATTGGTTTTCAAAAGCTAACGCATTCCATCAGTGATAGGAGAACTTTTTAAACCATGTGAAAAAAGGTGGAATCAAGTATTTGTTTTGACTCACGCAGTCACTGTCGTAAAAAAAGCAAGGGTTTTAAAGTTTGTGAAAAATGAATAATATTTGAAACAATATTTGAAAACATTTGGAATTATGTATTTATTTTGACTCACACATTTGCTATTGTAAATGTAAAGGGCTTGAAAGAAAAAATTGCGGAAAAACCTATTTAATTTCTTCTGGAACTAACCAAAGTTAATCTCGCAGAGAATCCATTTGGACTAAAATTGTGGAAAAAAATACTGCTTGAGGCTTTTTCAGCGCTGTAATGCAGGGAATTCCATTGCTTTCGGTTTTCGTTGCGTTATCCTAAAGATGTCGCTTCATGGCCAGCCATTCGGACCTGCTCTGAAGATGTGGCCAGCATTGGTCACGAAACGTCATCCCCAAGATAATGAAACACAGTGAAACCCGGAAGCAATGGAATTATCTTGTGGAACAAATTTGGTCTGAACACTTTCTTCTCTTATGTGTTTCATAATTTTCATCTGTTTCTTTTCGATTCCTGCTGCTGTTTTAGAATAAAATAAAGAATACCCTCTTCAGTCGATGAATTTAAGTAGAGAAAAGTTAAATTGAGACATTGATAGGCACAGAGATAGCCACATATAAAACTCTCCAAACTTTTAAAAGTAAATTTGAAAAGTGTTATTTGCGACCGCTAGCGACCCCGAAAAAAAAATCGATTTTTCTTATGTTGCAGCGGAATGCACGAGACGTAATTTGTTTCTTCCTATTATCTATTTTTATAGTCAAGTTTGATATTTCATACCTAAATCATTAGCGAGGGGAGAGTATTTTGTGATTGGTAAGTATGTATGTTAGTAATTAAAGGACTTTTTTTTACCGGGGACATAGCCATGATAGTAACTTTGAAGGAGGCTGAAGTAGCCTACCCGTCGTTATGGCTGGAAAGCCTGACTTCAAAACTGAAGGTCCTAGGTGTATTTCAGCGTGAGCAAATATTTTTCAGGTTTTAGAGGCTACAAAGGAGTCGTAAATGCGAGTCTATCTTATAAATTCATCCTTGATGTATAGAGAGAGTTTCTTCAAAGCTTTGTTTAGAACCTACGTGAAAATAGACATTAGCTGTGGCTTTGTGCTTTGCATAGAGACAGCTAAAGTAGCGCGTGGTTGACCTTGAGCAAACCTTGTCTTTTCCGAAGCGGGCCGAAGGCTATCTGAATGTCAAAGCCAATAGTCAAAATCTTCTAGCCTCAGCGCGGAAGCAGTCCATCTTAACCGGAAGAATTCCTTGGCGCTTACCAATCAGGTCCGACTTTGAATTTTTATTGACAAAAATAGGCATTTGCTAGTGAATTCCACACATTTGCGCATCACGCTAACTTAAAGCCTATTTCCCGAGCTATTTCAAGAATATCGTAATGTTTGACCATCAGGGTTGACTGCTCTCGAATGTTACTTTTCCTTACGATCGAGTGCTCTCTGCCATCCAAGAATATCAAAAACCCGGACGTTTTTTCAAGGGACGCTCCCTTTTTTCATTAGGAGTAAATGAAAGGAAAACTCCGCATTTAATGAGTGAGTTCGTAATTGTTTCACCAGGTTTAAATTAAGAAAAAAACCGCGTCTCTTTTTTCCTAGAAATAAAAAATTACTAATTTTCATTAATTGATGACCAAATAATAAAATCTTAATTTTTTCCGCTCTGTCGGCGTTTGATTACAAATAGGGGTCAATTAAAATTCGTTTTTCTTTCATTAACATCTTAACGAGGGACGTAAGGTCAAATGAATAATTAATCCACCATTACTGTGAGGGCAAGGTTGAATTTAAGAATTCATTAGAGTTTATTAGCGGAAATTATTTTTTTTGAAGATAGTGCTTAATCTAATTTCGATTGCTTGTTACAATTGGATTGACCCTTGCATTCCTTGCTCATGTTTAGAAATTAAATCTAGGAGAAGAGATGGTTGAGCTCTCTTCGCACTGTCTATTTTCCGGCCAAGCCAATTAATGCCATTGACCCGCTCCGAATGTACTGATATCCGGATTGACGTACTTTCTTAGTGATAAAAATGGCTGTAGCTCACTTATGTAGTAACATAGATTTTATTATAAACCCTCCCTTTGTTCACTCTTCATCTAACTGGATGCTGAGTGTGAGTTTTGTGTTTTTCAACGGAGCTCTAAATAAATGAAGGAAGTTAATCATGAATATAGTAAGCTATTTTCTTGCTGGGCTTTGATCTTATATCGCCCACAAAGACATAAAGTATCTCTATATTGTGATGGTAGGTTTCTTTCCCTAGCTTTCCCTCGTTGCGCTTGATCCCAGGGTGAGCGATGCTTCTTTTAAATATACGCGGGTTCAACTGTAGGGTTCCAACCACACATGTTCAGCGGTTGAATGGTGTTTATTTCGATTGTCTTTTGTCTGTGACCAGGTCTGTGCCACGGAGTAGGATACAGGAGGGCTTTTCTGTACTCACCCAAGGGGAGGGCTTTTTGCACTCACCCAAGATTCAGGCTGGGACACAAAGAAGTTCCTAAGGTTCTTCAGCAAATGCGGGAAGTCGGAGATGAACCAAATTTTCTTCTGGCCATCATAAAAATGTTTGCAACAAGGGCTCTCCTCATCAATGCCAAATGTCATCCACATTTCACGATTCCATTGGGCACCATCAGTGACAACCGCATCAATATGGAAGTTGGATCATTCCAGAAGAATGACAGCTTCCATGATAAGGTGGTGCAGCACCGTACCAGAGGCACAACCCTTGCTCAGAAAAGCAGCCACAGTCTGCACCCAAGTCCCTCGGAAGGGCTGAAACATTATCACCGGAGCATGGTCCCCCATCTCATGCTTCTGGTTCAATCGTGTAAAGTCACCTAAATCGGTGAACCCATTCATTGATAGGTTACTCCTATCAAAAGAGATATTCTCTGAGACTTTCATTTCATCAATGAGAAGGGCACCAGCAAAAACCACATTTTTTAAACATGCAAAACATTTCAGGAAAGAAAACTATTGAAAACTTACTAAGAAACATGCCATTACATGACTCAAACAATAATTCACTGCAGCTAGGAAATCAAAGCATTTCTGTGCCCTCAACCTACTTCGTCTCTCTTCATCAGGTAAATCATTACCCTTTTTCTCCAGGCATCAATTGTTGCCCTTTGAAAGCCAAATGCCCCCTTCATCTTTCTGATATATTTGTTCAGAGTATCTCGGCAAGGCAAGGGTAAAATATTGTGACTCCGCAAATGCTCATAAGCCTTCTTGCTTTTGATTCTTATTAGTAACGATTCGTAGAGCCACTAAGCCGTATACCTGATACTTTTCATATTTTTTTAATTTTGCAGCCTCAAGGCAGGCATGTACTGCTTCCCTCTGAGACGGTGGCAGTCCTTTAAGCAGATCTGATATTCCCCTGCAGATGCTAGTGCATGTTTCTCCTTGAGGGTATCAATCTCTGCCTTCAATTCCTTCACCTAAAATAGATAAGTATACCATTAAAAAGGGGATAGAAGTAAGAGTTCAAGTGGAATGGCATGATATTCACTTACTTTCTTCTGAAGGCGATTATATTTTCGTTTGAAACTTATGACCTCTCTAGCGTGTTTTGTCTTCACCTCCCATCTCCTCATCACGAGAAACAGCCTTTCTCTCCTGATCTATGGAATATTTCCTTGCCTTGCGGCATGGTGTGCAGCGCAGGCTGAGAGCACCATTCTGTCCCTCCTTAGCAGGCAAGACACAGCCAACACATTCTTTGAATCTGTTTGAACGAAATGCCAGATATTAGAACTATTACAATAAATACAGAATGTGCCAAATAATTATTTCTTTAATAAACTCACCTTTGGTATGGAGCCTTTCCAGTACCATTGCAGATTTTTAAGTTCCCTATACGCTTGAGAAATGTTGCAGCTTCCTTAAGGCTACCAATGATACTGATATCAAGTTTTAGCTTTATGTCACAAAATTTAACCTGCAGTCGTAAAATGTGGATATAAAATCAAAGGTTGCACAGTGCTTGTAAAAAGTAGAAAAAGAGTAATAAAAATATTGAACCATCATAGTACCTTAATGCTCAGGTCTGAGTTGATGACCACTATCTTCTTGGCCACCTCCATCGCATCGTCACTCCATTCCACAAAAATGGCCCTGTCCATAGCAATTCCAGCAATCCAAGAATCAGAGGGTAGCTGCACACTGTGTATTTTCTCAGCTAATACACTAAAATTGAAAACAGCTGCCTCTAACTCCCTGTACAATTCATCTCCTGAATAGTCTGATTTCAGCAGAGACCCTGGTGGGGCTTCCTCTGCTTCTGGTTCAACTGCCTTGAGAAGCTCATTTTCCTCAGCAACACTAGCAACTTATTCAGCATCCAAGTCGCTTAAAGCCTCCCTACTTTGTTAGGTGCCTGTTGGGAGAGCCTTTGCAGGGGTGCCTTCCTTAAATTCACAGCCTTAGTGAAATATGAAGGGAGGTTTGGGAACACAGTTGGGATGGCTTTCGGTTTCAGTCTTAGCACATGACGTGGAATGCAGTCTATGACACCATTTGACACTTTAGTCCCAAAAACCTCTCAATATCATCCTCCACATAATGGAGTACACACACCAAATCCAAATTTCTCAATATAGGTATGTCAACTCTTGGAATAGCTTTTGCCCATTTGGCAAGTAAATTCTCGTCCTACAACAGAAAAACGAGTGAATACAATGTGCGACAAACACGAAATGTACGCTTAAAAATTGCAGATAGTAAGCCATAAGAGGACAAAAGCTATTTCCACATCAAAGCAGTGATATACTTTCTGATAATCACGATAAACTATCGAAAAATGTATGATAATCATAAGAGTTCTGTAACGTTGATGGAGGCAGCGCAGTAGAAATGATCAGACATCCTACAATGTATGCATTAAGTCTTAAAATTTCCATATTATGACATTGCGGTAAGGGCCAATAAATCATCAATGACAGTATTTCACCATTAATAACAAAAGGTTTCAGACTTCAGAAAAGACTTCAGACCTGAAAATAAACTCAGATACGGCCTTTGCCAAATGAAAGCAACAAAAAGTAGTCTGGAAGAAGAAATAAGAGTACAAATGCTATTCCCACGTCAATGTGGTAAAAAACGTGAAAATTCGATATTTTTTGTTGTTATCATCCTACATGTAGTGAAATAACCAAGGTTTGCATCAGACTTACCTTCAGGATCACATCCGTCCACATTGGCGCCACGGGAGCTCCGAGAGAAGCCTGGAAGTGTATGAATAAGGTAGCCAATCCGCCAAACAGCACTCATTTCCTGCACTTAATGTTTCCGGCACTGGCGCCCCGGTAAAATATTTTTTATCGGAAAATGTTTTTTATCTCCGTAATCTGGGCTTCATAAGGCACCTTTTCCCAATGGACGCAGCTCCGAAAAAATTCACTACACCCTAATGGCACAGCCTTTAGTTTGGATGTAGAATTTGTTGTTAAAGGAGAAAGTATTGCTAGTAAGTATAAAATTTGAAAGGTCAAAGAGAAAATTAGAGCTGGGAGCGTGAGGAACGGCTGGTTAAGAAAATGACGCATAGCGAAAAGTCCTTCAGAGCGAGGAATAGAAGTGTAAAGAGAGGTGACATCTGTAGTGGCCATTAAGATGTCAGTGTCAGAACGGAGTGGGGTAGAGTGGAGGCGTTTAAGAAAGTGGTAGGTACCTTTGATGTGGGAAGGGAGAGAGGACAAAGGGTTGTAAGTACTAGTCAACGAAGGCGTTCAGTGGTTGCGTTGTAAGAAGAAACTATTGGGTGACCATGGTTGTGTGGCATGTGGATTTTTGGGAGAATGTAAAAATTTGGGGTACGAGGGTGTGGGGGGTGAAAAGAGAGATATGGAAGTTAGGCCTTCGTTGGGACCTTTTTCTTTAAGAAAATAAATGATAATTTCCAAAAAAGTAAGGTTGGGGTCATGTGGGACGAGCTGGTATGATGAAGAGTCTGAAAACTGCCGGAGCGCTTCGTTTAAGTAGTCAACAGAGTCGAGTGCGACTGCCGTGGAGCCTTTGTTGGAAGGAGTAATGACAATATCAGGGTTGTGGGTGAGGCTCTCTAGGGCCAATATTTCAGTGAGAGAAAGATTGGGAGTAGGTTTGAGGGAGTAGAGAAACGAGGGTTCAGAGAGTTTGGAAAAGAGAAGGTTGGTAAAGATTTCTAAAGGATGATTCGAAAGAAGGGGCTTCGCTTCATGGGACGAAAACGGCTTGAATTTAGAGAGGGCAGAATGCGGTAGATTGGAGAAGCTCCTTAATATTTCGGCGCGCCGCGCGTCTTGGTCCCAGGGACGTAGAAGAATAAGAAGGAAGGGAAGGAGGGGAGGGAAAGAGGGTAAGGGGAGGAATGGGAGAGATAGGATGGGTGGGGGCGGGAAAACGGGAAGTAGAGAAAATTTAAGAAGTGATTGGTCTGAGTAGAGGTGATGGAGGAGGTTAGTAAGATTTATTGAGTCCTGGTGGAGAGGAAGCTTGTAAAAAGGAAATAAAACAGGACTCAGGATTTTAAGTTGGAGGGGGGAGGAGGAAGGGGTCAGGGAGGCGAGAATACCCACCATAAAAATATCATGTTCGGTGTTGAGCACTTTCACTGTGGTCAATGACGTGGCTGAAAGAGCTGTCACCCTGGCCTCAAACTTTGCAAACAAAATAAAAGAATGATGAAAAACAGAAGCAACATTGTTATCAAGTCATTACAGATTTTAGAAATATATCATGCTGATGCAAAAAAATGTACAATGAAGCTGCCATATTGACTTATTATGTATTATCTCCTTTTGGTACATGAATTTGTTGTGTTGTATTTATAGTGCTGAAAACATAATTACATAAAAGAAAATGAAATACTTTATTTTAACATGCTGCTTTTTGTTGTTCTGTTTATGTCAAACATGGAAAACATGAAAAATAAGGAGTGATTCGGGAAAAGACTCAGAACGTCAACGATCAAGAAAAGTATGTTATGTACAAAATGTATGAAAAGTGTGTACAAAATATATGCAAAAAAGCAATAGTATTTGAGAGTATTGATGGATGAAGAAAAATTCTGGGAGCAAACAATTCTTATGTGAAATATCCATATTGATTTTTTTATTGTCATATGGTTAACCTTTGCAGTGCCATTGCCAAAAATATTGATAATAATATTTTGATTATATCAATTAAAAAAACTTTCTTTTACTGTTCTGTTTATTTCAAACATGAACAACCCAAAAAATGAGGAGTGATTCGGGAAAAGACTAGGAACGTCAACGATCAAGAAAATTGTGTTCTGCGTGTTGCCTAGCTATCCGGTGTCGTCACGCTTTTTTAAAACCATTATTTTGGCTACTTAAACAGAGATAAAGTATTTTATTAGCCATGTAAAATAAAGTGGTTTGCTTATCACGAGGAAATTGTAGCGATACATACAATAGCCACCGAGTTATAAAGAAAACTTTGCACTGCTCAAATTTGCAAGTTTGGCACCCCTGCGGCACGGGTTGCCAGCGGTTGAACGTCATCAAATTTCATATACATTATGTCGGTATCAAAAGGAAAAAATTAAAGTTTCAAGACTTTAAAATTTTGATAAAAACGAAAATTTTGGAAATTTTGGTCCACCCTAATGGTCCACTCTTATCTGCTAATTCCATCATTCGTACCTTGTACCAACATTTTAATTTTTAGGCGTTGTTTGAAAGGGTATTTATTCCGTTCTTATGAAACGGAGTAAACATTGCCGATGATAATAAATCGCCCAGAATTAGCGCCGAGTTAGTAAATTAAAAAAGCTGGCATTCCCCGCAGGCCATAACATCTTTCGTTTTTAAAAAAAGGCGTTTTATCCGAGTGCCGGAGATCGGATGCTGGCCAGCCAATGTTTGTGATATGCGAGTGGAAAGGGGAAGGAACTCGGGCGAGAAAATGAGGAGAATGAGATTTTAGTCCTTTCCATGTGTTACTTAACGGAGAATCCCCTCGAAATGGTGATTTAGGGGTCTCCAAATTTCCGAGATAGTTGGAGAATTCAGGAATAATGATAATAATTGTCATAATAATATTTCTCCCTCATACACGTAAATGAAAAGAAATTTCAAGATTTAGGCTCCACTTTGTGAGGGTCTTAATGGAATCAATTACCTGGTTCCATAATTATTTCTTATAATTGTATTACTAGTATCGCCGGCAGGCGACATCATCAGGTAGAAACTTTTAGGGATACTATTAAACATTTTTTGTTGTATGCATCCATATAAAGGCATAATCTGCACGTAAAATTCGTGTTTGTACATTTTTGTCGCTATTAACCGAAACTAAACAATTGGTCTCTTATTTTTATATCATACTAGCGGAAGGTACTCGTTGAAATTCAACGGGTGTGAAAAACATTGCTCTAATTTGATAAGGAAACCAAAAAGCATGAAGAATACTGTCAGCGTGGTGACTTGAGGAGTTCGTAACCTATCTTGTAGGTTGTGTTCGTTGCAGCAGACACGCTGACCATTTTGTGCCCCCCGAAGCAATCTATTTTGGTGCCCTTGGGTTCTAGGCCCATCTTATACAGATTTTCTTTCTACGTGCTATCATGGGCCGATGAGGCAGGATGACGTGATGTTTAAATGTTAGAGAATATTCATTGAAAATCAAATCTCTGGTTGTTGATTTGCTGATTTCAGAGAAAAATGTGAGATTTTTTCAGATAAAAACATAATTTTTAGGCAATTACGTACCTAGTGGAAAAGATATTTGATTGAAAAAATTTAAAACTTTATTCTATCTGCCATTTTTTAAAGAAATTTTAAACATCTATCTTGAGCGCAAGTTATTTTAAAAGCAAAAAATGAAACCTCTGAACAAAAGCCAATAAGTAGCGTAGAGCACCGAAGGGCCCTTTTTGAGACCTATTAGGGTCCTGAGATCTTTTTAAAATAGCCTGCAACTTTTCTCATGCCTTGAACTAATAGTCTGAAAAATTTCAGCACGATTGGATCAAAACTGTATAATTTAATTTGTATTAAAGACAGACAAACAGATAAACAGACAGACAAACATTGTACTCGAGATTGTACTTAGATTATGTATTTAGAAACTTAGAAACATTGTACTTAGTACTTAGAAACATTGTACCTAGCACTTAGAAACATTGTACTTAGATTATGTCTTAAGCCAGCAAAATACGTCGCGCAATTAAGAGAAACTATTTCCAAATTTACATTAATTATACATAAGTTGTCAATATGTACATACAAATGAATCAAAACAAACGAAGGAAACTTTGATGACCATTTAGTTTTAAATCATCCAATGCTTCTTCCTCCAAGTTATGCCGGCCAACGTCAAGTTGACCATAGTTACATGCGTCCCTAAAAATGAAGTTGATTATTAGTCCAAAATAATTTCACAATGGAGGTGTTGAATTTATAACTTGGAATAATATAAAAAATTAAGGAAATTTATGTGAGAAAAAGTGGTTTTCAAATGTGATAAAGGACACACATGAAATTGGTGCGGAGGCTTCCACAGAAATTTATTGAGTTCAGTTTACTCGGGTTTTTTCCCGCGTTGCTTCTTTTTAACGGACAACAGTTATGCCAACATTACAGCTAGCGTCGTCAGGTCCTGAAACTGTGACGTTGGCGAAACTGTAATCCGTTAAAATAAGGCAACGCGAGAAAAACCCGAATAAACTGAACACACATATGATAGTCGATTGCTCGAATCTGTACATTTTATCTCTGGAAATTTCTTAAAAATCTCTGGAACTGAGCAATTATGTTAAAGTTATATATCTAGGGTAAGAAACGTTCCTGTTAAAGATGATAAAACGCAGTCTCCTTCAGAAAGTTTTTAAATTTTCGGTTATACATCGTCAATGTCATGTTGGTTCTAAATAATCAAGAGTACTCTGAGTTAAGGGACCTGGTGATGGATTACCGAATCAAACTTTTAAAAGCCTGCTTACAGCAATTTCCTTATTTTAGCGTTCTAATACCACAATTTTTTCTTCATTGTGAGTGATCTCTGCTGAGGGAAAAATGTCGATGCTAAAATGAAAGATTCGTTACTTATCCCTTGGACGCTAAAACGAAAACATAATGAAGCTCGTCCATATGATTTTATGACATCGTATGATATCCCAACTTCACCAATTACTCAATTGAGGAAAACTAAGCCATAATTACTTGTATGTCAGGGGAAAAAACAACTTCTATAAAACGTGCCCTGTAACCAACCTAGAGGCGCGATATTTTTATAGTTTCATTTTTTGAGTAAGCTCATTTAGGAGACGAGGGAAATGAGAAGGCGACAACATGTCAGGGGTATGCCAATTCAAGGAGAGGTGTTACTTGTGGAATTTCTTCTATCCACCTGGATTAGTAAACATTATTTTAAGAGCTATAATTGTAGGCTAAAACGATGTAGAGTAGGTACTCTGAAAATTTATACCAGCTGGGACCTCTTTCTACCGATATAATTTCTATATTCTGTCCGAAATTTGTCTAACCTCTCTTCATATCGTCAATAAAATCTTTGCAAGTGTGTCATCACTATTCCCGTCTAATGTGTATGCTCCTCTTACCATTTTATTCCAGCATACTCCACAAGTAATGATATTGCACTACTGATATTCATATTTTCTCAACATATTCCTAGGCCGAACACACCCTCATATTTTGTAGTCTTTACCTAATGGTGAGTCAAAATGTGAAAACCCAAATCTTTATTACGAAAATTATTTTATGGAACCAATGCACTTGTTCATTAAACGTGGAAAATTGAGATATTTTATGAGAGATATGATGTTATATTTTGTGATAATGGGAATAATGCATGACTCATTGCGGAGGAAGGGTTAAGAAGCTTTCATTCTAAGTTATTGTTTCGTGGGGGAGAGAAGC
This sequence comes from Ceriagrion tenellum, assembly GCA_963169105.1. Lineage (NCBI taxonomy): Eukaryota > Metazoa > Arthropoda > Insecta > Odonata > Coenagrionidae > Ceriagrion > Ceriagrion tenellum. The sequence goes on along the minus strand of OY720632.1, from coordinate 102,214,058 downwards.
GAATGGGGTGGCTGCGAAAGATAATGCATACCCGGAGCATTATCACCGCCGTGCCGCCTCCTCACTGTGTTCATCGAAATTTCTCAAATGCCCGACTTCCCTCCCCTTCCTCTTCTGGCAAAGAGAGCGAGGGATGGAGTTTGTATTGCTTCAGCGGTCGAAACAGGTCGCATTCTCGGACGCAAAGTAGTTTGTATTTTTTTCGGCCATTAATTTTATTTGCTGCGCGGTCAATATGGCCGGCATTCCTATGGAACGAGTAGGAAATTCGCTTTCCGGAGTTTCGCAGTCTTTTTACGAAGGAATGCATCGTCGAGCTCTGATCAGACGTTGCTGGTTTAGAACGCATGAGGAATGTAAGTACTGTTGAAAATCCAAAGTAGAACAAAAAATATCAACAGCCAAAAGTTAAGGTTTTGAAGCGGTAATTGTGACTCATTGATTGCACTGTTTAATAAATTTTCAAGTAAATCGAAAAAAATACTTTGTCCACACTTTACTTAAGGTAGTTTGAGCGAAATATCATTTTACTGAGAAGTCAATAAATTTGGTCTCATTTAAAGGAAAATATATCACCCAATGCATTCAAAAATTTAACCCCTACCACATTACTTTCCGAGATATTTGCCAGAGAATACCAGTCCCTTAACATGGGAAATGGTACGTGTAGGCAATCTAGAGAGACCTTATATTAAGAATGCGGCATTCCCTACACTTAGATCGTGTCAACAAATCAGCAGTGTGTAGTTTGTGTTTTCTCAACGATTTTTTAAAGTTAATCATATTGTCACCGCAGTAAATTCTTTGGGATCACAATTAACCGTTTTAATGGAGTTTCAAACGTACCGCGTGAAAAAAATGAGTCATGTTAAAGACTTATTTAGATATTTTCACTTGATTACTTACAATTTCTGTCATGTAAAACTTTATTATTGCACCATTAATAATGCAAAATTTAATTCATTTGTCTCATGGCTAGTGAAATTTAAACGTATAAATCGAATATGATCTCTATTATGACTAGGGAACTATCTAGCTCGTATTACCTTAAGGATATCTATTGATGCTTTGGAAGTAATCATTCATATAGTGTTATATAAGTGACGCAAGTATTGTTAAATTTTCGTCACAATTAAAGCATTGTTATGGCTAGGATTTATGGCACGAAATTTAAACAATATTCTTATGTAAATACGTGTATTTATTCGGTATAATAAATTGGCATTTATTATGAAACTTTTTATTAATGTGAAACGAATTTTTTTGCGTTCAGAAGAAAATCCGTACATATGTCGTTTAATTATTATACCACTTCACTTAAGGGTATGTAAGCTAGGTTTGGTCACACCTCAAATACGCCGCGAGCATTTTGGACCCTGGTTATGAAGATTTAAAGGAAAAAATCGACAAAATACGAAGTTAAGCTGCGCGCTTCGTTAAAAACTCTTGGGGGCGGACACATAGTCTTTCACAGCTTTCAGAGAAATTAGGGTGGGCTCCCGTAGAAACTCAATGGCAACACGCCAGGTTTAGCTTGTTTGAGGAGTTCAGCACTGGTGAATGTCAGATCTACACATAGAATATTATCATGATGCCTCACAACATCTCTAGACCTGACAAAACCGATAAAAACAGAGAGATACACTCCGAACAAATAGATACAAAAACTCGTTCTTTCCGCGCACAATAAGCGACCAAAAGAAAAACTGAGCTCAACTGAATACACTCACATAACACGCGTTATCATTTCCTCACCTAAAATCCAATCCCTTGCATATTTCCACGGCTGGTGCCCTAACACCCCCGCCCATGACGCCCATGTGGCGGCTCACAGAGCAGTATGTAGATTAAGATGTATTTATGCGCTGGAAATATTCATGTATACAGTGTAACATAAGTGACGCAAGGATAATATTGTTGAATTTTCGCCTCAATTAAATCGTTGTTAGGACTAGGGTTTATGGCGTGGAAGTCAAAGTTGAACGGAAATCGTATGTGAATACGTGTTTTATTTATTCGGCATAATAAACTGAAATTTATCATGGAACATTTTATCAGTTTAAAACGTATGTTTTCACGTTCAGGAGAAAATCTGTTCATAATTCGATTAATTATTTTTAAACATATGTCAAAAGTTTTAAGTCTACGAGCTAAATTAGCATTAAATTCCCAAAAACCAAATCGGTATCATATAATTCCTTCGCTTTTTTCTATACTCAGTACTAGTAAGTGTATACAAAGTTTCCAGTTACCAGCGCGTATGCAAAGTTTCACTCAAGTTTGTGCATAAACATAAATTGCTTCATCCGCCTTGAAGAGGAATATTATAAAGGTGGAGGTCAAATTGTAATGAAAAAACGCTGAAAGAAGAACATTTCTCAAAAGTGACTTTTCGTAAAGGCTCCAGGCGAGAGAAATGTCATATGCAGAGTCAGTGTTTGTCGTTGCTTTAACTGGCAAAGGAACGAAAATTGTGTGTACAGAACTTACGCATGTTAATCTAAATGAAGCTATTCTGGAAGCGTGATGGAAAATTGTCACCTAACGGTAAAAAAGCAGCTTTGTACTAAATGATTAATAGCATTTATAACCTCTTTTTTCGTAGCCACATTTTTGACATTTAATCAGAGATACTTAAAAACTTGCAAAACCAGAAAATTCAGTAAGTTCATAGCATTTTCTTTATCATTGAATGTATGAAATCGCTTTAATACTCAAGGCCAAACAGCAGACTACTATTATTAATGCATTTTGAATTTGAGATCTGACCGATTTTACCAATTGAGAACTTGGCATGTTAGTACCGTGAGGTTTATCTCAAGACTATGAGTGTTTATATTTTTGAGTAATCTCCTATCGTAAATATTACTTAATTTCCTCTATAAATCAACCGTATCGAGAAAATACTTTTAAACACCTGTAATACGATATGTTAAGCCTAAAACGCTTATCCGAGATTGGAAACCACGTGGCAATCCAGCGGTCCTCTCCTTAAATGCTTGACAGATGCTTTAATATCACCAGCGAAAGAAGCGAATTATTAATTGTATCGTATTGAATGTTGTTCTAATTTTACTTTTATTAATTAATTTATAATGTTTTAGTACAATATTTAAATGAGTTCTCCAAATTTAAGACATAAAAACGAATATCAAACATTCTACACGGTGTAATCTCGATTCAGCGGGTTCACTTGACAGAAAATAATCTCTTACCATATTTTTGATGCTAGTATTCGAGAGCTTCTGGTATCTAATATACGGCACTTACAAAAAGGAAGGCATTTAAGTTACTGGAATTTTTGATAGACGATGGGAAGAGTATCAACCATGAAACCATGTCGAATATAAAAAATCAAATATTTTTTATGAAAAGGAGCAAGTCGTGTTAAAATTAATTGGGGGTAAAGGATGGGCTAAAAACCAGATTAGTTTATCAGAAATAAATATTTAATGAAACATCATACTAGGAGCTCGAATGAACCACAACATCAATTGACATTTAAAATTATTGTAAAATTAAGCAGTAAAAGAATATAACAATTTTAAACATTAAAAAAATTGCAACAAACCATAGACAAAAAAATGCGCACGGAGAGGCTTTCAGAATAAGGTCGTCAGCATGACCTACTGTAAAAATATTAAATTAAAACCTCCTCTGTGCATTAAAGGGGATTCCAAAAGAAGGCTTGGAGCCGGTGGGAACCGGAGAAATAGCTCGTGGACGGAGTAAAAAATTTTTTTTTCTTACCCGCACGATCGTGCGGGTCAGGGTGGAAAGGGATAGAGCACACGTAAGTTATGAGTTTAAATCACGAATTTAATTCTTGACCTTTCCTATTGACTGTTGTGGGATGACGGATTCTCTTTTGCATCTCTCAAGATTATTGCCCTCTGAAGTTATCAGCCAGGTAAAGGTTACCCACGCTTCCCCAATCAAAGGCTTATTTTCAAACGGCTCAGATTTTTTTTCAACTTCTTCCTACATTTTCTGTCCTCTGAGCTTTCCGCCGCTGAGGGGAAAATTGCGCATGCAGATGTGGAAAGCGGTTCCAGTTTAGTTCACTTGGTGCTTGGGTGAGTACGGGTAAAACAGTTGGATTTCTCAGTCGTGCAGGAATCCAAGTGCCGTTTATTCCAACTGCAGTTCAGATTAGAATTCCTGTAAAATTAATCGTTAACGTAAAAAAGAGTATGCTTTAAATAATATGCAGTTAAGGATCGGGTTGAATATGGTTGGTAGTATAGTGACTTTCTATCATGGGATAGAATACTAGGCCTTGACTTTGATGTCACTGCGGGACGATGATCTCAATATGAGTGCTGTGTGTAAAAGATCTCATGCGCATTACACCATTCTTGGGATTGGACGTTTTGTTAATGGACGATGATGGTAAAATGGTACAACTGGAAAATCCTACGAAAGTTTACGTTTAGAATTCATTCATCTTTTCAACTTAGAATACGAGAAATGGTTTTCTCTAGATCATCATTAACAAAAATCCAGGGGGGCGTGTATGAGTGTCTCATTAAGTGAAGGTTAAATGCGGACGTCGGCTTTCTCTTAACTATTCCTCCATTTTTTATGTATTCCTTTTCACATATTCCTTAGTTTTTGCAAAGGACCTCGCATATTGGTGGCCTCCATGAGTGACTAATGATGTTGAGCGCTTGTCAGCTCAAAGGGATGCCGTAGCTTATCCTTATCCAAAAAAACCTTTAATGAGACGACCACTAAGCCACGATAATTTATTTTCTGCTGTAATCAGCTAAGTAGAGCAGCTCGGGGAAGGCGAAGGAAATAGTTTATTGGACACCCCTGTATTCAGAATCGAATATTTTTCATGAATATTGTTTATAAAAGTTTTAAATAAAATATGCTGTAAGCAAAAATCTCTGTAATAGTTAACGTTTAAAATTCATTCATCAACCATTCGTCAACTCAGAATATGAGAGATGGTTCTCTCTGTGTTGTTAACTATATAAAATTTGATACTGGTAAAATAGCATGAAAGTACACTTTTAACTGCGTGATGTATTTTTTAAATACATGAGACGGTGAAGGACTTCTCTATTTGCTTCATTTGGATTAAATGTCTACATCAACTCTTTAATGACCGTGTCTCCCTCATCTCTTCAAAATCGTGAAAATTAAAGACATTCTTTGTTTACTAAGGTCAATACATCGTCCAGTATTAATCAACTTGAATCCTATCCATTGATCTTGTTCCTTTGTCGTGAATTTTTAAAAATTTAAATGTCAAATTGTGTCCAATTGATTTGAGGTGTATCATTTGATTCCACACTGGTTGGCCGGGATATGACAGAGCGCTCATCACTCTTTGACTAGTCCACTGGATCAGGTCATCGCCCTTTGCTTGGACACCAAAGTGATGCCTCAATTATAAACTTTAACTAAGGCAGCAGTAAAAAATATGTAAATTATTACTTAATTGGACGCGTTTCTCTCTCTTTGAGGCAATACAATTTCACTCTCATTAAATGTAAATCATTAGTAATTTAGTTGCCGCATTACCGAGGTCATGATTTATATGAATCCGAGTTCCATCTCGCTCTGAAAGAGGGACTTCTCAAATTAGGATTTCTAAATATTTTCTTAAATCAGTACTGAAAAATTGTGTTTTGTCATGTGTGATATTCACTCAAGTCACAAGCAATGTGATAGTAATTGTATAAAAACTTTAACTTGTGGCTGAGACGGTGAAGGACTTCTCCATTTGCTTCATTTGGATTTAATGTCTACATCAAGTTTTAATGATCCTGTCTCCCTCATCTCTTCAAAATCGTACAAATTAAAGACATTCTTTGTTTCCTAAGGTCAATGCATCGTCCTGTATTAATCAACTTGAATCCTATCCGTTGATCTTATTCCTTTGTAGTGAAAGAGAGCTGTTTAACCAAAATTGACGTGTATGATAGATGTAAAGCGGGAGAACTGTTTATTGAGTTTCAGATCATTGTTTATGAAAACAATGAATATTGACGCATTATTTTTATTCTGCACATCTCATTGAGAGCGGTAAGATCATACGCTACAAGAAAACTAGGTCTGATATTCTTTTGATGGGCAATCTATTAAGTGCATTTCACTGCATCTCCTCCATGTCGGAGGAAATAATCGCCGATCTGTCGATGTAAACACATTCATTAAGTTTCTCGTTTTCTGTTAAATTGAAATTAAGATAAGGCCATTCATTGTGGCCAAAACTATGCCAATTAATGTCTCTTTCTGATAAAATTGGTAAACGGCATGAAATTGATGGGAGAATCCCGAGTTAATCCTTTTAATCACAATAAAATGAAAGCATTTAAGTATTCTTGGTCTTTGCCCATATTTTTCACTATGCTGACATTCAAGTGTAATGCTATAGAAGGATATTCAGGATCATAAATATTTAACTAATCAATATCATGCCTCTGTATTACCTCAACTGAATCATTCGCGTATTCAGGTGGAGGCACGCAATGGATGCCCTTTAGTGAGTTGCAGATAGTAAAAAAGTTTCTATCCTTAGAAATTTTAAATTATCTTGAATTCGTTCTTCGCATTGAGCGCGGCATTCTTGCAACGAGAACACGCTCCACGGAACTTTTCGTACGTTCAGAATCTATTGGCTTCCTTCAAAAGATGCAAATTTTACCCCATATATTTCTCGCACGTCAAAGAATAATACTAATTTTTCTTTGTCCCTTCGGGAGCGAGCGGTAAATTTTGAGTTGGATCACGTCGATTCCCTCCAGAGAGACTTCTACTCCATGGGAATTTTCTCACGTCGCTTTCTTCGAAGTTGTAACATGTGTCGGGACTTCACGCGTAATACATGCACGTGTGATAGTGTAGGCGCTCGAAGGAGGAAGGCGCATGGAGGAACTTTTGGCGCAATGGGACCTTGACATGATTCTCCTGGGTGCCTAAGCTAAACTTTTCCTATTCCATTCTATATTTTGTTCCAGCATGATAGTTATTATCTTATTATCTCATATATTCACATAAATGATTGGTTAACCGTAATTTCTTTTAATTCGAGTTTTATTCGAATACACCGCGAGTATTTGGAACTCTGGAATAATGATTTAACAAAAAATAAAAAATACAGAGAAAACCTGCGCGCTTCGTTTGAAACTATTGCGAATGAATACACAGTGTTTCGCAGCTTTTAGAGGGATTAAGTTTGGAGCTCTTAGAGAATTGGAAGCTACTTAATAGGTTTAGTTTGCTTGAGTATTTCTAAAATTGTGTTTTGCAGAGCGAAACAGAATATTATCATGACCCCTGTTCTCTGGGTCTGACTGAAGCGGCAAAATAAGAGAAATACATTGCCGAACAGATCGGTACAAAGACTCGTTCTCTCCGCACACAATAAGCTACCTCAATAAAAACTGAGCTCCAGTAAATGCACTCCCATTATACACGTCACCATTTCACCTCCCAAAACCTAATCCCTTACATATTTACACGGCTGGTGTCCTTACACTCCCTGCCACACGCCCATGCGGCGGCTCGCAGCGTAGTATGTAGGTGTAAATGAATATCCTTTAGAATATCTCCGGCATCAAAAGCTGGACATATAAAGAGTTCGTTGAGCGCAATAAAGACTACAATAATATATTCTGTCAAGTCAGGGAAAAGCTTTTTAAGTTCAAAATTATGACAGCGTAGTATTTCCTAACGGTACATAGCTTTCTTCCTCGCAAAGTTCTGTGAATATGGAGTCGAAATTTATGATTGGCCATGACTTTCTATTAGAGTGGTTCTGCATCCGGACCGGCCTGTCCAGATTTATTTCTCATTTTCGCTTATTCATGCCATGCAATGGTGTTTTAAGGAAGGACTTGCGACACTTCCAAAAAGCGTTTAAAATCAGGTCCAGATGTACAGGAGTGATTCTAGAGAGTTCCTCTTAGTCTTATCTACTGACAGTATTAAATTTAATGTGGTGTTCGTTCCATTTGGTAAATTAATGCATCAATATAAAATTATTCACAAAGTCTATTGTATCCTTGCAACACGGAAGCCTATCGTATCCTCGGAAACTTTCAAAAAGCTCATTACTCAAATACAGAGCAGTCGTGCTAGAATTGGCGGTGTTGGCGTTCTGCTCAAAGCTGTAAACAGCAAATAATTCTTGCTTCTCCAGCTATAAGGATATACATAGGGCGCCTAGATAACAATGCATTTGACCGTAAACAGCATTGAGCTTTCGCCGCTTCATATTTGTCGTCTTTTTTACTTAAGACAAATGCATCGCCACCCCATTCACGTCATTCTTTATGCTAACTTTAGGCCTTAAGGATATATTATTACTTTTACAGTTAACCTGTTTCTCTATAAACGGGGAAAGCGTGAAACCGAAGAAGTTTTCTTTGTACACTCCACCATCTTGGAAACAATGCAGTTTCACCATCTTCCCCGCAGGTGGTGCTACGATGGAGCAATTTCTTCCCATTGCCATGCTGCTCCTATTCCTACACTTTCTTCCCGCCTTAATCTATCCCATTTAGATGTAAAGTATATTTTTAAGGAATGAAATACCAGGAGTGCGGCATTGCTGTAACGTTGTAGCTTGTTATTGTTAGGAATGAAATGGATAAATTGGGTGGGTGATGTGATAGGGGGAATAGTTAAATTATGTGAGACGTCGTAGGGCATATTTTTGAAGAATGAAGTCCCTGAAGCTGGACAACATTGCAGACGCAACACCAATGAATTTCCCAGCATCCTCGGGGATATAATTTCTTGTTTCTTCTTCATTGTTGCAGCATGAGTGGTTTTCATCAGCACTCATGCTGCAACAATTCCATATATCAGTCCTTTCCTTTCAGTCCCCCACTCACGGCAGAGGTGGCATTTCATTTCTTCAACATATACTCTGCAACATCATCCACGCTACAAAACTGCTCTTGCCAATCATCTTCCCACTCCTTGAATTCCATTTCTTCAAAAGTAATACCATACACATCGCCTTCGTAGGATGAATTCCCCTTCCAGTCACGTCATTTTTTTTAGTGAAATAGCTCATTCAATCTCATATTTATACACAAACCGTCTTATCCACCTAAACGTTCCATGTCCCTATCCTGCATTTTTCCTTTCTGACTGATGTACTCCTCCCAGTAGTCACCACCCGGAGATCCGACTGGGGGACTATTTTACCTCCGGAATATTTTACTCGGAGGAATGCCATCAAGTCATTATTATAATGCAGTGATGCATTCTCTAGGGAGAGCAATATGGTGGTTTCCCCCTAACCTTCCACATCGCAGTACCCCGGCCGATTCCGTGAACTTCACTCTCGCCCTAAGCTGTGGTTGTTGATACCGGTCCGATCTTCTTGATCTGCGCCATCAATGCCTTCTCCTGAGATTGCTGCCTCACATTAATGAGGTCAAATTTGGATCCCCCTAAACGTAGCGCCCTCATAAGAGGATTGTAAATGAACGCAGCAAGAACAATCCAACTCTGAACTACTTTCACACCTCTGCCCTATGCTCTCTTTTCTGTAGAATACGCTTTCATTTTTCTCATTTTCCAATAAAATTGAATTTTCACCATTCTTAACGCTTAAAAATGCCCATTTTCACGTTTTTGTCTTCCTATAAATTATATTTTACTCCTTATCATTTCCCGTAAGTGCCATATTTCCTACTGATAATGGCCCTTTTTGCCACGTCTCCGCGCCCCTTCTCTTTACAGGCCAGCAACCTTGCTGGGAGTTTGGCTAAGGACACATTTTGACGTGAAACTAGTGACCATGCCTCTACCTGCTCTACGTTAAACCTCGAAAGATAGTGGCAAAATATTACGAAAAATCGCAGCAATGGCCATTTTTAAAGGCTATTTTCTGTAAAATTACTTGTCACATTTGTGTGTCCAAATTTGTTGCAAAATTATGCCATTGCCTATATAACAAGGAAAAAACATTAAATTACAATAATTATGTGTTCTATGGGGTGCGCTGAGACTGAGGAATAAATTGGACAGTTTAAAAAAACAAAATATTATGAAAAATAGAAAATATATACGTGGTCATAATAATGTACGCCTTTTATTCTTTCTCTTACTATCACTCCCGAATTCGTACAATCATCACTCGTAATTAAATTTTACGAAAGAAAAATATACTTATAAAAAATACGAATAATCACAGTTTTCTTTACAAAAGTGGGGATATATTGGATGTACACACGACGGAACGTTTATTATTACACTGTATTACTGTAACTTTACACTTTCGGGTGAGTAACTTCAATCCTCTGTAATTAATTTGTGTGAAAAATTTCTTCTACTTGGTTCCGCCGCGGAAGTTAAGAGAAGGACGACGGAATGGTTGTTATTCACGTAAATTATGTTTGTTTATTTCGTAAATTCTTTAGTGTTATTTATATATGCTAGTGTTAAATAAAAAAACAACTAAAAATTTTAAAAGGCAAATGCTGATAAGCCACGAATCGCTTAGCAGGACCATAAAGTTGATTTAGTAGCATTGCATTGTTACAATTTTTTGTAAATTCCATGTAATAAACAAAAAAGGTACTTAAATAAAAAAATAAAATTAATCTAAAAAAAGTGCCACCCGGTGCCTCATCCTCCCACACTATGCCACGAGGCTGGAGAGAGCGGCTTAAACATCCCTCGAAACTTGCTGGAAAGGATGCGTTGTTGATGCGAGTCTGAGTAGACGAAGAAAATGGAATTCTTTTTCCCCATTCAGGACGCCGAAACCCCTTGAAAGGAATGTAGAATGTGAATTGCGATCCATTCTTCTCCCAATGTTGTCCCGCACGAAAAGATTTCGCCCGAAAGACCCGACATTTTTATTCTCCAGGCGTTGATGGAATTCAAGGACTGACTCACCATCCTTGGAAGGGGAGTAGAGCTATATTTTTTTATCTGGTGGAATGCTTTTGGACTCTCTTATCGGGGGATTCTCTAGTTCTGTCTTCCGAATAAGTTTACACAACCTACTGGAGGACGTTAAAGCCTTCATTTGTCACTGTCGGTGGAATCTGAGATTTGCAAAGTGATCTATGCAGTTGCGGGTGAGACATAGGGAAAATGAATGAACATATATGATGATTTTGTTTGATTTCATTTGATATTCTCTTACCTATGGAGGTGGCCAATAACTGAAGTTTTTTGAGCGTTTTAGGCTCCACTAAATTTCGAAGGAAAGGTAAAGAGGGAAAATATCAAGAGGCCAAGCAGATTTTAGCGTCAAACGTTCAGTACGACCAGAATATGGGAAAGACAAAAATTAAATCTAAAAAAAAATCTAAATAAAAAAATCTATCAAGGATATTGGAAATTTTTGGTTGAGTGAACTCATAATTTTCATGCAGAAAGAGAACCTTGGAAAGTTTGATTTAAATGTGATGTTAATGTTAAACAAGCCTTTAATCTTCTCTCCTGGCTCGAGTTAAATGTTCGAGGCGCAAGCAATTACGCCACCAGCATCCGTTGAATATGGAGAATACGTAAAACAATCGTGTCGTTGACCAATTAGAGTCTTGTAAAATGTAATGAAAATTGATTGTAATTATTTCTTAATAAATTCCGAAGGCACCGTTTTACTTGACAGTACGTTTAGTCTTTCTCTGAATAAGCCAGCAACGTACTTGCCCTCCTCAAGTCTGTCCAAGGACTCTATTGAAATTATTTTGACCCTGGTAATACCCGGATATTTTTATGAAAGAAGTACGAAATTTATTACGAATCTAGCAACAGTTTATTATTTGGTTTTCATAATCAAATATGTATTATATAAGGTATTTTATTCTGAACTAAATACGTTTAGGCTATCGGTTTTGCGATAACATCGATGCGGAGGGGATGCGGAGGGTTTTGCGATGTTGAGGGGATGGAATTGATTTTTTTCCTAAAAGATATGCACAAGAGTTCACGTTCTTTCACCTGTATCAACCATTAATAAACGACAATTTGTTTAGCATTTGTCACTAAACACTGCAGTTAACACTAAGCGTCGTTTATTTGACAGTCAAATAATTAAGATTCCCTATAATCACATTTTGGCTGATTGAGATATCACTGCGTTAGCTTAAACTTCTTGTAGATATATCACTCAAATTTGTAGTCATCTACATCACAATCTAAATAATAAGCTTTTAAAATACAAAAGAATAAGACAAGTACCGGATAAATCAATGAGACGGCCATTGTTACCAGATGATTCCGCAAATATATACGTAATCACTGGATTCTAGAATATCTTCTTCCTGAAATAATATTTGTACTCGAGGTCTTTTTACTGACGACTTTTAAACCAATGTTCCTACAAGATCGCCTTCTAGAAGTAGGTTGTTCAAAATTAGGAAGGCTGTGGATTCTAGAATATCTTCTTCCTGAAATAATATTTGTACTCGAGGTCTTTTTACTGACGACTTTTAAACCAATGTTCCTGCAAGATCGCCTTCTAGAAGTAGGTTGTTCAAAATTAGGAAGGCTGTGATTTCTAGAATATCTTCTTCCTGAAATAATATTTGTACTCGAAGTCTTTTTACTGACGACTTTTAAACCAATGTTCCTACAAGATCGCCTTCTAGAAGTAGGTTGTTCAAAATTAGGAAGGCTGTGGATTCTAGAATATCTTCTTCCTGAAATAATATTTGTACTCGAGGTCTTTTTACTGACGACTTTTAAACCAATGTTCCTGCAAGATCGCCTTCTAGAAGTAGGTTGTTCAAAATTAGGAAGGCTGTGGATTCTAGAATATCTTCTTCCTGAAATAATATTTGTACTCGAGGTCTTTTTACTGACGACTTTTAAACCAATGTTCCTGCAAGATCGCCTTGTAGAAGTAGGTTGTTCAAAATTAGGAAGGCTGTGGATTCTAGAATATCTTCTTCCTGAAATAATATTTGTACTCGAGGTCTTTTTACTGACGACTTTTAAACCAATGTTCCTGCAAGATCGCCTTCTAGAAGTAGGTTGTTCAAAATTAGGAAGGCTGTGGATTCTAGAATATCTTCTTCCTGAAATAATATTTGTACTCGAGGTCTTTTTACTGACGACTTTTAAACCAATGTTCCTGCAAGATCGCCTTCTAGAAGTAAGTTGTTCAAAATTAGGAAGGCTGTGGATTCTAGAATATCTTCCTCCTGAAATAATATTTGTACTCGAGGTCTTTTTACTGACGACTTTTAAACCAATGTTCCTACAAGATCGCCTTCTAGAAGTAGGTTGTTCAAAATTAAGGTATACTCAAGCCACAGCTCAAGCAAAAGTCAGTAAAATGCCAAATTGAGCGTTAGGAAAGATGGGAGCGAGTCAAACTACTTCTTTTCCATCAATCCATAACTCAATTGATTTTTGCAGTTGTTTCCTCCTCCTGTGGGCACGGTCCAATTTTTTCTGATTTCATATTCCATTTCTCATGAAATCGAAAGATTATAATCCATAGAATGTTTTTAGGTTTTGATTTTCGATTCGGTCAATTTTTTCTGTCGGAAGGCTGTGAAATTGCCTTCCCTTGAGAGTGTGGTATTTATGTTTAGCGGCAAGAAAGGAAAAATTCCTAAACAGAAATAGATGGAGAGACGGGAAGAAACCTACCCAGTTAGCATTTCTAGGAGTAGATTGAAATTGGAAGGAGAGAACTTCGCTGCGCAAAAATATTTAATCAGAAAAGGGAGATGGAAGAGAAATCCTTTAAGGATGTAAAAAAAAACAACTAATCCTATACAGATTTCATCTCATCTATGTTCAAAACATGCCGATAAAATTCGATGGATTTATTGCCGTTGAAAAAAAGCCTCTCGACGTCTGTTTATGACGTTTACTTTCCACATATATTAATTCTGGTATTAGAGCACTCCATTGAATGGAAATCTTTTCAATTGACTTTTGATAGCCGAAGAAGCAAAAAAGTAATGCGTCGATTGAACATCTGCGTCTTTAACGGCTAGGATTCAGAAATCAACCTGCTCTTATATACGCCGGAAAACCTTTAAACTTTTTTACTTATTGTGAGGTATTGGCATTAAAACTGAATTTTGGCTACATGTATTTTATCGAATATTTGCAGGGATTATTATGTGTTCAGCCATCAAGAAGAGAAAAAATATCGGTGGTGGTAATATTTGACCGCAGGAGTGAGCAATTGCAGTCTCTCTCTCTCTCTAGAAGCTTTACTTTATTCAAATTGTTAGCCATTCGCCTCTTGTAGAATCAATCATGGATTACACTAGTTAGAGTAACTGATATTTTTCTATTAGATAGTTTTAATTTTACATTTGTGATACCAAATTATACAAATTTAATGAAGTTGAATGAATCTTGGTTTACTCTGATGGATAGCTTTATTTAATTTACGTAAAGTATGCATGAATGCCTGATTATTCTGGCCAAAATTTTATTTATTGGATTTCTGTAATCTTAATTCAGCATTGAGAATTTAGCTCCGTCTCTTCAACGTATGTTTGAATTATCCAAGTTTTTTTGGATTGGCATATGTGTTACAGAGACGATTCGAGAAAAATTTTGGTATGTGATTTCACTGTTCCAAATGAATTGGGAATGGCGAATCAGCGTGTAGTAATGCGTTAGTCTGTGACGATGTTTTCCTTTGACAGGGGCAAAATAAAGCTTATGGCAATTTCCGAATGTATAGTAACTTTTAAAATACAAATGTAGCATGTGAAACACAAACACCGTGAGAACGATCACCACAAAGATCATTTTTTTTCTCTTCTTGTGGTCTTTTCATACCATTGCTCTATTCGGTGAGTTTCTTAGTCTTTCAAGCTTCGTTCATGGTTTGAGAAACCGTTTGTGAGAAACCGTTGTGTTTGAGAAACCGTTTGTGTACCCTCCTAGGTAGAAAAATATTAAACTGATGATATCGATTATATGAGAATCTAAAAACGATCAAGGGTTGTGAATTAAGAAAAAAAATGTTGTTTTGAGGCTTGTGGGACGTAATATATGGATATGAGACTACATTTTCGGAAATCACTGATAAAATTGAACTGAAAAACTGAAATCGGATGTTGAATTGCGTTCCAGGTCAACCAATTTATTGTGCCGTTGTATCACGGTCATGTGGGATGATTAATTTGGAAAAATTAAAATCCTCTTCTACGAGTTTGAAATGCAAATTTTCACTTGGCCAGAAAATCATTTATTGAAGTTCTGGTGAGGAAGTGTCAAGTGGTCAAGAGTTGGCACTTGTTTTCTTTCTAATGATGTAGGAGTTGGAGAAGTGCCTCCTTTTGGCTTAGTATCCTAATTTTGGGGATAGTTTTTGGGATGTAGACTATCTCGAATGGTCATAATGATGGCCCTAACTTTAGACATATTGTGGGGAACTTACATGCAAAACATGCGGCACAGCATTAAAAAACTAGGATTTATCAAGCACATAAAAGGAAGATCCTCAGATGATATTGTAAATGAGAGGTGCTGCCTCGCTCTGTTTTGGCCACATCTCAAGTACGCCGCTAGCATTTAGGGCCCTGTACAAAAAGATTCAACCAAAAAAATAAAATACAGAGGAAATCTGCGCACTTTGTTAAAAACTTCTACAAGAGAAGATATAGTGTTTTATAACTTTTAGAGGAATAAGGTTGAAACCTACTGGAGACTCGGAGGCTGCACGCTAGGCTTAGTTTGCTTGAAAAATTTAGAAGAGGTATGTTTTAAAGAGACACAGAGCGTATCATTTTGTCGCAACATAACATTTCTTGGTTTGACGGACGCGATAAAATTAGAGAGATAAATTGCGAACAGGTAGGTACAAAAATTTGTTTTTTTCCTCGCTTAAGCACTGACCATTGTGAGAACTACGGTCCAATCAAATACAATCTGCACGTCATCATTTCTCTTCCCAGAACATAATCCTTTACACTGCTGGTGTCCTAACACCCTCTACCTCACGTCCATGCAGCGGCTCGCAGGGTAGAATGTAGATATAATTCCACGTGATTCTCCTGGTGATGATCGCTAATAGTAAGGGCCTAAAATTTCATATCTCTCATGAAATATCATTTCTGCGTTCACCAATTGGGGAAGTTTTCATTTCAGTGCTACGTTTTTGTCATGAGTTATTGAACTAAATAACCCATTGAAATTACACTAGTAATTTAATTTAAAAAGTGTGCATTTTTTGGCTACCCTTTTTTAAGCTATAGGCTCAATCAAATTTAAGCCGAACTCTTTACGCGTTGGTCACCGTTTTTGAAGAGACCAGGTCAAAACATATCCTAATATTTCCATTGACGTTTGGTAAATAATTCGGCAACAATTACTTTTCAACTCATCTTTTTATTTCAAAAATTGGCTTTCAGATGTAATGTTAGCTAAAAAATTCGTTTGATTTGTGGCGAATTATCTCGTCGTTGTCGATGGGATAATGTTGAAGCGAATTATTTAGGTGATTCTTATAACGAAAAAATCCCTTGATAACATTACTTGTTGTAATAGGAAGGTGATTTAGAGGCAGTGAAAGATACCGGGAACATGAATATGTGGCGCTGAATGAATACATGAATTCATTCGGGTATTCTACCAGCTGATTGTTAGGATTTTGGTCAGTAATTATCCTGTTGTCCTAATTTCTGGCATATCTGTAAGTTTTCACTCCCATAAATGACCCGTCATCAGGTCTCTATTGAGTTCCTCATAGCGTTTCCCTCATCTTAATTCGTCCAGAACTCCTATCCTCTTCCTTCCCCTTCCACGCTTCCCCGGTACTCTCCCCTCTATTACTCTTCATAATTTTGGCGCTGGTTTTCTTTCGATTTAAATTATAGGCATTGGAATATCATCTCCTATTCAGATCTATTCTCAATTGACGTCTATTTCTTGTAGGTACTCGCATCTAGCTTGTTACTCTTCCCTGCCTGTTGCGGACAAGCACTGTGAGCTATTCAGAAACTCCCGTCTCAACGTGAGGCGAACGGCCAGAAATTAAGGGGGATTTATGCTTTTAGCCCTTTATATATGTAGCAAATATTAAGGATCTTAAATATTCTAAAATTTTTTGATGGATATATTTAAAATTATATAGGTGCGTTAAGTTAGTGTAGAAATCAAAACTTAATTATTAGAAAATAATAAAGTTGTTGTTAGCTTAGTTTGAATTAATTTAAAATTTTCAGTTAACACGATAGGTTCAACATCTTTTCTATAAAATAAATAAACGTGCGAAGTAACTCATGAGCATTTACTTTTTTGTTGCTTTTTCTTATGCACCGGGATTGAAAAGGTATTTACAGCATGGATGTAACCATGAATATATATTATGGATTCGGATGTTTGGAATTGTTGCCTAGGCTACGTGTTGCCTAAATTTCCACTTTTAGCTCACCCAGTCCTTGGCGCCACTACGATTAGAGTCTTTTCAGTTGTTATTGTAAATAGATGTAGTTAATTGTTGCTAACGTGAGACTGGGGTGAATATTCAATAACGATCGAGGAGATATGAATAACTTGACGCTTTGAATAAAATCTTGCTATTTTTCTGGTCTAAAAGTTACTTTGCAAATACTGGAGAGGAAATATCTATTGCAGAAAATCTGTAAGAGGTTTATGAAACGTCCATCGTTTGCCGACGAGTATGTTTGCCAGACTCTGATTCTAATTTGAATGCATCAAGCCCGTTTGGCTTAAATAGAGAATTTAAAACGCCTTGTTTAAACAGAACTTGCCTCGAACCAGGCTGCAAAACAGGGTGTGGGTCTACGAGGACCAAATATAGGAGACGTGGATTGAAAAATAAGAATCTGTTCAAGGCGGCGGTAAGTAAATTCCTTATAACCTACACTGCAATGATGGCCACTGGGAATACTCATTAAGTCACCTCGCATTATTATTGAATTTCTGTATAGCGATATTTGCGAAGTGCTAAGAAGTTAATTGTGTAATGTAAAATTATTCCTTTGTCCATGTAAATGTTTTTCGAGTGTCAGAGTAGAGACAAACACCCGCATTTCTTAAGCAACTATTATACCTATAATTACTAAAACAGCAGAAAAAAGAACACGAATACTAAAATTGAGGGGTTAATAGATAGAAAAGAGAATCAGGAAAGACAAAAATTAAATGTAGAATACCGATTCAAGAAGGGCATTTTAGATTGAAAAGAGAGTTGACTAAATGACCAATAAAATTAATGGAACGATCTTGCAAGTAGAATGGAAAATTATGTAACTGTACAAAATGAATGAGATTACATACCAATTGGTAAACGAAATGTTGTTAGACTCAGAAGATGATAAAAGAACAACCTAGACTTATGAGAAGAAAACCAGGCCAGTCGTCTAAAATAGAAGGAGGAAGTTGTTGGAGTTTTTTCGGAAGTTTGTTTTTGGTTGAAAAGGATGAAGTGATGTAACATAGAAATCTAAGAGTATTTTAAATTTTCTCATAAGTATACGTCTCCAACCTTCTTGGTAACATGAGTCGTCATCGTCTGCACATCGCCTTCGTCATGGACTTCTTGAGCAAGAATCCCGAAAAGTTTCCTCCAAGGAGTGATAGTTGGCCTACCGGGCATCATCTCCAACTCCTTTCACTTTCGAGTTTACCAGAGTGTCTGTGGGAACTTGACACTGCAAAAAAACACCCGCAGGCATTTGAGAATCCAACTATGGTACACCTGGGACTCAAAACTAGACCCTCGGGGAAGCGGGAGTGCTCTCTGCAACTTCTGTCAGCCCAAAATATGGTTTGATCTTGGGGAGTGGAAAATCTCACCGGGGATTTAGATATAGGGTTAACTCTTCAGAATCATCGCTTTCACAACTGGAACAATGTCCCAACTGATCCTGATTCATACTAGGCAGTATAATTATAATAATATAGTTTAGTAGTAATAGTAATAATAGATTCATATTAGGCAGCATAATAATAATAATAATAATAATAATAATAAAACAAATAAGCAATAAAGTATATATATATATATATATATAAATACGTTGATGGATTGGAGTCAGCCATGCGGCGATGAACACACGATGTGGATAGGATGGAGGAGATAGACACACAAAAAAAGAGACGATCACACTTACATAGCTAGCTTTCGGAACTAGTCCGTCTTCAAGGCGTATCACGGAACAAATGTCAATGACATTTGTTCCGTGATACGCCTTGAAGACGGACTAGTTCCGAAAGCTAGCTATGTAAGTGTGATCGTCTCTTTTTTTGTGTCTATCTCCTCCATCCTATCCACATCGTGTGTATGTATATATATATATATATATATATATATATATATATATATATATATATATATATATATATATATATATATATATATATATATATATATATATATATATATATATATATATATATATATATATATCTACACTTAGGATCACTCACGTGACGAATATATAAACTGTTTGCCAGAGAAAGGCAGACGCTAAACACAGAAAAACAAAAAAAAAATGAATACACTTACAGAGTTTCTTAATATTTCGGTGCCACTAGCACCTTGTTCGCAAGAGCGTAGAAGACTCAATCATGACTCAATCAATATATATATATATAATATATAAGATGTGTAGACGACGACGACTCATGTTACCAAGATGATTGGAGACGTATACTTATGAGAAAATTTAAAATACTCTTAGATTTCTATGTTACATCACTTCATCCGTTTCAACCAAAAACAAACTTCCGAAAAAACTCCAACAACTTCCTCCTTCTATTTTAGACGACTGGCCTGGTTTTCTTCTCATAAGTCTAGGTTGTTCTTTTATCATCTTCTGAGTCTAACAACATTTCGTTTACCAATTGGTATGTAATCTCATTCATTTTGTACAGTTACATAATTTTCCATTCTACTTGCAAGATCGTTCCATTTATTTTATTGGTCATTTCCATAATTTCCATTAATTTTATTGGTCTGGGGAAGTAGCGGTTCTCTTTTGCTATTAATTTTCCTTCTTCGAAATTCATATTATGACAAGATCCACTCCAGGTGTGTTCGGCCAGAGCAGATTTGCGTAGCTGCCTATTCTTTATATTTCTTTGGTGCTCTCTCAGGCGGTATTTGAGAGCTCTCGATTTATGTCCGATGTAGGATTTCCCGCATTCGCACTTCACCTGGTAGACACCGGGATTGGCCGGAAAACGACCGGCTATATATGACGGTCACATTCACACGCATCGTCACCTCTGACCTGAAGAAGACAGCTGCAACACTGTCGAAACTGTCGTCTTCGACAATGGAAACAAGCGGAAGAGAACCCGATAAGTCCTCAATATCATCTGAACGATTCCGCGGAAGCCTTAGAGTTCATACGAAAATATTGTCTACGGGAGTAAGGAAATCCAGTCAAGCAAAGCAGTCCAGGGGCAAAGAGTTAATAAACAGTGAAACATGGTGAGTGTATAATAATGAGGGCATTGATGCGAGTCTCACGACTACTCAGGGAAATTTGGTTACTTTACTTTAATATGTATATCAATTTTTTTCATTTCTACCCCTGAAAACAAAATAGCTCACCTTTATAGCATAAAATTTGTATCATATTATTGTTCGTTTATATGTACAAATACGCACTCATATACCAACGTCTTTGGTGGTGAATATCAATTCAATCTAGACTTCAACTCGTGACTTTGGGTTTTGGCGTCAACCGCTCAACTCGACGTTTTGTACGACGACATTCTGAGGGTGGCGTTTATTCACTAATCTCTCTGGTGACAAGGTTATCCGTCAGTTTATGTAGTATTCGAAAATTATAAATTATTTCTTCGCCTCGTGGTCAGGTTTTTATAGGCTCTCATTTTGCTGTTTCTGCGCTCACAATTTAAAACTTTGATATGTAATGAATAAATCAACCGTGTGAAATTAGTACCCTGTTTTGTTTTCAAACGACCATATTAGTTTCCAGCGAAAAATATTGAGAATTTAGCAACAGTACTCTAGTGGATATATGCATGAGTTATCTCTTCAGATTGGCACTTAGTTTCCAAAAGTTACTCATTTGATTGGCGTACACTTTTATTCGTTAAGTATTGAATTTTAGCCTTAAAATAAGTGTCTTCATGAGAAAAATTGCTATTATATTTGATCGTAATAATGCCACCGCAGTTTTAGTAAGTACTACTGTGCTTAGAAACGTAATTGCCTTCTCAAATTTTAACGTACCAAGATTCCTAAGTTCATGAGGAGTGCTCGAGGTACTTTTACATGAAAGAGAACGTAGACACTGCTGCGCGATTCGCTAGATCCCCATCACATTGGATCGATAACCTTGCTGAGAATATTGTTTTTAGTTCGGTGGGTCTGTGTATAGTAAACGTCCTTTTAAGTACTTCTCAGACGATAGGAGCCTAAGTCCTAAAAGATATTGAATGGAAATTAAACTGCGTACTCATTTGTACTCGGACTTCGAGGATGAGTTTTTTAATTTTTTTATAGGTGTCATAATATTTATTATTCAATGAAATTTGCTCATAAACAAGCCTCAACATTTTCGCCCGGTTGTACTTTCGAACGTGATCTCCTATCTTCTTGTTTATAAACGAAACTTGAAAGGACTCCCAAAATTTATGAACAGTGCTCTCTAGTTTTTGCCTGAACATACACCACAGACTGATTCATTGAATGCAGAATTGACTACGATTTCTAATCCTGCTATGATAAACTTACTTATAAAAAGTAATTTCCATCTATCTCCATTGAGAGAATGTCCTTTTAAGTACACTTCGGCAGGCTGGATCCCGGAGTTCGATAGTTTTGGAATAAATATTGAATTGGGTTCTTCTTCGTCCACGGACTTCGATGATCACTTGATAAGAGTAAGAGTGGGAGGGTAGCATGCGAAGTGGAAGGAGGAAACAAGTTGGATTTGAGATTGAGGAACGGCTGGGAGAAGTGAGTGGGCAGGCGGTATAACGAATGGAACGAAACCTTTGTGGGTGGAACGCCCGATATCGGAAAAAAGTAAGGCAGACTTATCAAAGTATCTGGTTTTCAGATTGGCAAACCAAAGAGCGGACTAGGACATCGAAAAGCATCTTGAGACTTCTCTTTCCATGGAGATACAAATGTCCTGTTTGCTCAGTTGAGGATTAATTTCGGGAAATATCTCAAGGAAAGCCATACCCTTCAGTAGAGAGGAAACTTTCCCTTGTACAAGGCAGAACGGTCTACGTCTTTCGTGAAAAAATCTGCGGTAGCTTGGATTATTTATTATGATTCGCATTAAATATTATTCTTCTCGATTATGTGATAGTTGTTTCCAATTTGACGAAGATGCTCGCGGAATTAGGGAGACAAATTTGATTATTTCTTGTTAAGTTGATAAAAATAAAATAAAAATTGATTTTAAGGCATCCATAAAACCTCTAAAAATGAGATTTGAGCATTTCAGTTAGGTTCTGTAAAGTGGAGGTTAAATTTAATAGCTTCATCTTGGAGCTCGCTCTTTGATTGAAATCAATTCCTTGAATTGTGCGCCAGTGTTGTTATGTTCGAAAATATATGAATTGGAATAGTTTCTGTATGCTCTTATAACATTAATAATCAGAATAGTATAGAATGAACAAAATTGTAGTCAAGAGAGTATGTGATACAAGAACGTGGACTCTGAGAAAGGTGGTCGAGAATGTAATCTTGTTTGTAATCTTCGTATAAATGTAGATGCCATATTTTTATGTTGTCATGCAACCCACTGACAATTTCTTGGGACTTAAAGGGGCCGAAACGGGTATGTATTTTGAATTAATATTAGTGTTGTAAATAAATAAATGCTTTGTCTGAAAAAGATATATTTTGCAAGTGTTTGAGAAGTGACTGTGGAAGCAGATGAAGCAAGAGCGGTGGATGGTAAGGGAGACGAATGAAAAAGGCCTCAGGATGGTGGTTAAGTTGGAAAAAATGATTTAGAGGATTCACACAAGGCAGAGTTGCTGATTGGAATAGATGATGACGAACGAGAAGTTGCTTAGGGCTGTGACCGTAGAGAGGGTTTTGAGTCAGCAAGGGAGAAAGAGAATAGTCTTCGTGGATGAGATGAGGATAGGTAGGGCATATGCCTAGCTGAGAAATATATCATCAATGGGGAAAGAGATCTTCAGATATCAAAGATTATTGTATGGATAACTATTTCGTGTGGAGCGAAGCACTCTATGGATCAGAAGCTTGGACCATTGGAAAAGCTGACCAGAAGACTCTAGAAGCCGTCAAAACCTGGTACTGGAGGAGAATATTGAAGATAAAATGGACAAACAAAATAAAAAATGATGAAGTGCATGGAAGAGCAGAAGAGGAGAGGAACATTTGGAACACTATAGAAAAAAACAACTAATTAAATTGGGCACACTTATTAGACACAATGGGTTTATGAAGAACAAAATGAAGGCAAAATAGTGGGAATAGTCCCAGGAAGACCCAGGAATAAGTTCATGGACAAAACTTAGAGGAAAGTATGTAGGAAAAGTTACCAGGAGTAAAGAGAACTAGCATTATAGGAAAGGGTAGAGGGCTGCAGTCAACCGATCATAGGATTGAATAACCAGTGATGACCTATTTCTACCCAAACCTATCTTTGCCGGTAGAGCACTCTTGATAATAATGATCTCACTTTTCGTCTTTTTCCATGTTCCAATTCCCCTCCCTCTCTTCTTCCTTGTCACTTCCAGTGTCCTATGCTCCCTGTTACACGCTTTTCCTGGCCTCGTTAATTAATCTGCTGAATGGCGCCGCTGCACATGTATCGTTGATAGTTTTGCATTCGAAAAATTACAGTTAAATGAATTTAGTTTCTCTTCTGTGAATGATAGACCTTTCAGGTCGATACGGACCTATTTCCCTACCTAGTGCGATTGCCCAATCATGAAACCCAGATGCGTGATTATGTGTGCAAACGCATCGTTTAGCCTGAGATGAATTGAACTCTATAAGCACAAAATGTTTCAAACATTTTCTAGCGTTTTTTGGCTTTCCTCTTTAAGATTTTGACGCGCCTTGATAATTAGCGTTGGTTCAGTTGACTTGCCCTCTTTTTAAAAATACTGCCTCAAGTACATCCGTATTGCTGGCATGTAGCCGCTATAAATTTTTTGTGGTGTGTGAATATAGGGCATGAGCACTGAGCACATGAATGAGGGCACTTGTATTTTGCTCACCTAACCGATTAGTGCGTGGAATTAAGGAAACGGGTAATTAAGGTTAAGGACATTAGTTTCGTGCAATGTTTTGGGATAGCTCCTACGGTACAACCAGAGTTAGCTTATGGAAATTAAAAAAATATTCCATATTTAAGCGTATTTTTTAACTACTTTGTTGCCTGGGAAAAATATTAATTTCCAAGTAATACTAGGGCTTTGGTCATGTGGAAAGGTATAATCCGTGAATTATCTTATATTATATCCACTGTTTGTCCATTATGCTTCTTTTTATTTTTTCTCTTCTGTAGACATTGTTTACATTTCATTGATTGCATGCATCTTCATTGTATTAACAGATGTTCAAGAATAGCTCTAACATTGACCCAGAAATATGGATTAACCGTAATATTTATTTGAGTTAAATTATTGCCCATTTTATAATATGTTTACCGTAATAGCTGCCTCAGGCTCTCCTCTGTAGAATTATATCATGATGAAACAATGGAAATATACTTTGAAACTTCAGCTGTTTTGCTTATAAAGAAAAACCAATTTTGTACTAGATCTTTTAAAAATATTTATTTTCGTAATTTTCATGAGGAAATAGCATCTGTACATTTAAATCTTTTGGATACTGGAGCTCCGATTTTTGAATAAAAACTACCAAGAGGATTTTAATTATTATACATTTTTTAACCCTCTTTGAAAACTGTGTTTCTCTGTATCAGTAGTGGAATATTTCCTTATTAATAAGTCCTCAGTGGTGTTCTCATATAACAATCTTCGTTTATTTTTGTGGGAGCAAAGAGTTATCGACAAGAATTTTCTAAATAAAATGATATAGGCTTAATTAAATACATTGCTTACACACGGATTTCTCACGCTTTATGTCTTTACTGTGTACCCTGTGATTTGAAACATTTTTTCCCATAAATGCAGACTACAGGTGAAATGTTTGTACTTAACTGAAAGAATAGAAAAGAAGGTATTGATATCAGAAAGAAAGTTGGTTGAGTGGAATTTTAAATCTATTTTTTGTGTAATCGTGAACCATCGCCCAACCATATATTATAAATCCTGATTTTAGTGCTCCATTCACAGTATTTTTCGTGATAAACTGCTCTTTTTACTTTAAGAACCCTAGAAAAGTGAAGTTACCGCAGAGAAATGATGTTTGCTCCTTTGAACTGGAGTGTATACTATATATTTAACGTTGAGATAACCTGCGGAGGGAAATTAATGACGTACCAAAATCTTGCGAGGATAGCCCTCGGTTTTATAGCTTATTGAGTCGCATATCAAAGGTACGTATCATTTAGATAGGACATAAGGATGTTTTTTTAATTTTCGACTGCGGAGAATGTGTCAGAGTTTTTATCTTAGGAAATTTGGTTGGAAAAAAGCTACTTTCTGAAAAAAATACGAATAATAGACTCCCAAATGGGCTCTCAGTCAGATAATTTGCATATTTTTTACAGTCCTCTGCCTCGTATCAGCGCTCAAATGTATGGTCACATTTTTATATTTATTTTTCTATATTTGTTACATTTAATTAGAGCCCCTAGTTTACTCATGTACAGTGACAAGAAACGAATTTATTTACTTTCATTGCTGCTAATGTGAATGAAGAGCGTCAACTTGCATGCTTTAAGATTCTAAAATAATGAGAATAAATTTAAATAATCGATGATTCCACGTGTTGCAAATAGTTTTATATAAACTAACTTCAGATTTTAAACAACTATAGGTTTAAAAACTCTCATTTTTTTATATAAATATCAAAATTGTCTGAAATGTTGGCGAATCATGTTTCTCTCTCATTTGTTTTACTGTAAATTATCGCTACTTAAACAAATGGACAGTTCACAAACATAATTCCAGGGATATAATATGATAATCCTATGAAACTTCCTGGGTTTTTTTTGGACCTCGATATCCAACTGGCTTCTCAAACCCTCGGCCCGGTGTTCAAATCTCGGTAATGAAAGGGATTTTTTTAAGGGAATTCCGATTTCAGTTGGCATTTTTTGTAGATGCACCATCAAAGAAAGTGTTCCCTCTGTCGGGTGGGACATTTTAACTGGTTTTCCGGTCACCTTTTGATAGGAGACGACTAATATGTATTGACAACGATTTTCTCTTCACTCCTCCTCTGGTCCATTAATATCCCGAAGCTCACCCACTTATCCTCAATAGATGACCTTTCCTCTCGGTCGCCCCCGCTAATAAAAAAACAGTTCATTTAAGTCTTAAATTTTCCACTGCTCTCGTATCTTCCTTATAATTTCTCTCCTGTAACGGAGACATCTCATCCCTCCGACAACACGCCTGGCAGAGGCTTTTAAGTTAATTGGCTAGACGGAGTTTTTTCTCGGAGGAACAATTGTTTCATTTTTTTGATCTTTTTTTCTAACTTTTATGATCGAGATGTATTTTCGACAGAGAGAGACCGAAATAAACTGCGTGACCTTTCTATCGACAGGACATATTCTACAGGCCACCGTGTAAATCCTAATTCTTGAGGAAAATTGACCATTTGAAGGAAAATGCGAGCTTCCAGGAAGCCTCGTGTCCTCGTGTAACAATCATTTTCCGTTACATTACCTGCCGTGACTATCTCCGTAAAATGAAGGTTTTTATCTCGGCGAAAAAATACGGTTATGAGTGACAATAATTTGACATGAGATAAAATCAGTTCATAAGATGCCTCCCTTCTTCCTCGTAGATTTGAGCACCTCTTGGGAGGCTTTAAATGTAAACCTTCTTTCTTATGACATGCAATCTCTCTTTCAGTACTATCATCGCAAGTCACTAGACCACCGGAAATCAATCGCCGTGCTCAATTTTGCCTTATCCTTTGGTCTCAACAAAAGTATTACGTTTATTATCTCTAATCGATGTTTTTCACGGTATGTATAGGTCATCACTACTATAATAAAAAAGGAAAGTTCCCTAATGACATTGTAGAGGAAGTTTATTTTTATTGACCAAATATAACCTGTATCTTGAAATGCTTGTTGCTATGAACACCGTAATAATCATTTATTCCTTACATTCCAATTGAATTCTTCTTAAAAAGCTATTTTTTGTAAGGGGGCTGTAACTTCGGCGGAAAACTCCCGTCTTGTTGCGGTGTCTACCGCAGTATAGAATACATATTCGCCTTTGCCTCCGTTCCCCGCTGCGGATAACAGTGTCGCTGATGAAATAGTGGAAAATGCACTGAACCGTGGTAAACAGCTCCCTTGAGTGTCATTTGGGCACCTAAAAATTTGTTTAAACTGGATAGGCACGGGAAAGTGCGATGAAAATATACCAAAGAAAACGTTAAGTTTTCCTCCACCCGTCTTCCTCTATGTTCTTATTCCAGCCCACTATCCGAATAACATTTTTTCAACTTTCTACTGGCAATATTTTTTATTTTGATTGAATCGAATGCGGCGATAATTCGGTTCAATTTGCTGCGCTGTAGTGAGAATAGTGTAAAACGAAGTGTTGGTTGCTGGTGGCAAGTTGAAATGAAATGAAGAGAGATGGGAAGTGAGGGAGTGTGAAAGGAAAGCGCGGTTTGGGGTGGCAAAGGCTAACGGCGCGAGACATCTTTCACGCGAGGGAGAGAGGGAGGAAGGTAGTTAACGAGTTAATGAGCGGCGGCGCGTGAAGAGGTGAGCCGATGGGTGGCAAAGTTTGGACTGAGAAGTGAACGCGTTTCGCCTCAAGGAATGAGGGGGAAGCTGAAAGGATAAAAAATCGCCATCGGCTTTAAGTCGGGCGCACGGAATTTCATTAACCAATTCCCCACTCCGTGGAGTGTCTCTCGACGTCAAAGGGTTTTTGGGGAGAGCGGGTGCGTTCGGATTTAGGGGATCGAAAGCAAGGGAATGGGGATCGGAGATCGACGAAATAAATGGGAAAGTGGTACAATGTAGGGTACGGGAAGGCTGGGGTCTTTCTTCTGCGGCGGAGTGAAGGAGGCGAAAGGCTTATTTTAGTTAGTACGAGTGAAGGTCGTATGAGGTTTGTAGGCTGAGGGCGGAGGAGGTTGTTTGAAGGGGATGGCTGTTTGTGTGTGTGTGCGGGAAATGGAATCTGAACCGAATGCGAAGAAATTGAGTTTTTTAGCGAATTGGAAACAAATCAATTCCAAGAATAGTTTTGCAACGGTAAAATTATGGAATGCTGAGAAATATACTTGTGAACCGTGGTTCAATCTGAAAAACCGACCCTTTTAAATCAATATATCTAATTCATTTCCACTCCTGCTCTGAACTTTTGTGGCCGGATTAGCCACGGATATTTTCAAGGATTCGAAATTAGCTAAAGAAAACCTGGTATAACATCTCTTTAGTCTCTTTTATGAATAAAGTTAAGATATGCTGCATCCCAGGTGATGTTCGCACCTTTTCAAACAGAATCAGTTTTCGGCGACACAGCTAATGCTCGTTTTGAGGAAAAGAGTTTCATAACTATTCACATCTACTTTAATTTTCCTTACATGGTCGGTTTCGATGATTTTACTATAACCACCAATGATGACATTCGTGTTCTACGAGATATTGATACCGCAGTATTTTCAATCATCTCATTTATAATGCACAATGGACATTGAATTGATGTTGACTCTCACTTGGAGTGAATGAAGTGGACTACTTGTGACAAAATCATATAAAAACCATCCGTTTTGTAAACATTGCGCAATGCGAGCGCGTCCGCGCGTTAATAGAAGTTGAGTAAATGCCTCAACAGTTATACATTTAGTAAATAAATGTATATATCAGTCAAATGATCCCTATGACATATGACAGTTATTTTTCGTTAATGTTACAATTTTTACTATAGCATTCTTAGCCCTCTTCATATTAGTAATATAATCTTCGAATGGTATCTATAGCGACTAATGAAAAATCTAGCTATTCCTTTCGGATATTTTCGTTGATTATGGAAGTGGCCACTTGACGGCCTGTTTTAAATTGTGCAATTATGTTTTTCATCCACGTTATTCATCTTCCACTTAGTAATTATTCTGCTTTCGACCCTCACTTACAGTATCAGCTACAATATAACATAGCGTCATTGTTCCTCATTATGCTTATGGAGTGTTACCTCTGTGATTTTATTAAGAGCAAAATTCTTTCTTCCTTACTGTTATCAAAATGATTTCCTGTAAGAATAGTTGTTCCTTTTTAGTATAAATATGTTTGGGTGCGTCTCTTTTTCCTCTTTCTAGTTGTGCACTTGTGGCGCCGGATGAGGGGGGCTAAGGCACGCGTATTCAAAAGGTTAAATTTAAACATTTTAAGGCACTTTAATTAAAAGTTTTAGGAATATTTGAAAATTTTTTTAGTTTCAAAAGATTTCCTTCAGACTTAGCGTTGAGGAAACACGTTCCAACAATTTACAGCCCCACAGCTACTTTGCTTTAGTTAGGTATCGTCTCAAATTAGCCGGACATGGAGACCCTGAACGAAAATCCTCCATCCATAAGGTAATGAAATACAAAGGGAAGCCACACGCTTCCTTATAAACTGCTAGGAGCAAAAAGCGGGCGTAGAATAACCGATGGTAGCCCTCGGCTAGAAGTCACTGGAGACGCGGAGGCTACACAATAGGTGAAAATTACTAGAAAAATTCAGAACTAGTGATTTTCTGTTTTAGTTTGAGGATTGTTTTGACCCATATTCTACATTGATAGAAATTCTAAAATTGAAACTAGAAAGATTAGCTGAAAAAAATGATAGGTGCAGAAATGCCATGTATGCTACATGATAGGTAATAAAATGCACCATACGCTATGTGAACAAAAACAGAAGGGTCCTACTAAAAAGATAATCATCAATATTTAACTCACCTCTGTCCTCTCTTGTCTTACTTAGTCATACTTCCTCCTATTTAAGTGTCTCCTTGCTACACGCCTCTAAAGAGGCTCTTAAAGTGGAGTAAAAATGGAGATATTAGATGGGTAAGATGTTTTATTACATTAACGCTCGAAAAGTGGGTGCAGAAAAATGTGGAGGAAAAGAAAAAATACGAGGAAGTCCTTGGTAAAGTTGGTGAGGAACTGAAACTTGAAACAAGATTATGAAGTGGAATGGCAAGTGTTCGGAGTGGTTAATGGATAGGATTATGTTGGGTATGTGGGGATGGGAAAGAAAGATAGTGGGTTTCATGTTAAAAGAAAGAAGGGCAGGATGTATTCTGAGATGAGAAGAGAAATATCGGCTGGCTGGGCTCTGCACAAGTAAAAATCTAGGGAATATTACGTCATTAATTTCATTGAAATCAGCTATGGACGGTATATCACCTACTTATAGTTGTGACGGCTTTCGTAGGAAAAAGAAAACTCCTGTTCTCAAAGAAGATTGGACTACAAACCAGGAAACATTATGTGTCGTTAGTGTGGAGCGTGGCACTCTATGGATCGGAAGCATGGACCATTGGAAAAGCTGATCAGAATAGACTAGAAGCCTTCGAACCCTGGTGCTGAAGGAGGATGCTGAAGATAAAATGGACAGAAAAAATGGACAGAGAAATGGTAAAGTTTACTGAAGAGTAGAGGAGGAAAGAACCATATGGGACACCATAGAGAAAAGAAGAACAAGATGGATTGGACACACCCTGAGACATATCGGGTTTGTGAAGAGCATAATAAAAGGGAAAATGGAGGGAAAGGTCCCCAGAGCAGTACCCAGGAATATGTCATAGGCCAAATAAAGAAGACGGTACATAGGGAAAGACAACATGAGGTAAGGGAGTGTATTAGGTGAGGACATTATATAGGGAAGGTTTGACGGCTGCATTTAACCATTCTTAGAATTAAACGACCAATGATGATGAATAGCAATAAATATTGAAGAGATAGCGCAGTGTATTGCGGCGGTTCAACGATGGGAAGGAAATCGGGTTATTGTTTGCGAAAGGTTCTTTAGAAAGTAAAATGTATTCATAGGATGAACTTACAGAATATAGTACATGAAGAGAAAATTATGTACTTAGAGAAACTATTAATCGACAGGAAGGGTTAGGTGTAAATGAAATTGAACAAGACAGGGGGAACTGGTCGTGGAGAGGGTGGCGGGGCCCGCTGGGAATAGCTAAGCAGTGTGAATAGATGAGTGGTGGGGTATAGGTTGGGTCTGGTGTGGGATTTTGGGATAAATGTCGGCGATTTTAAGTCAGGTCAAAGAAGGGATAGCGGAGGAGGACGTGCGGTCGGCTGAGCAAACATTGGCTCTACCGTCTGATATTCGGAGCGGAATCGCAACTCTCTATCTTTGAAGAGTTCCAAGCGGAGAGTGAGAGGGCCATGGGTGTGTGTTGGCCCAGAAATTTTCTTATCGACCCTGAGGGAAGGAAGTGAGCCTCCGAATGTTTTTTTCAACCTGTGGACTTCTTGTTTGCCTATGGCTAGGCCAAGGAGACCGACGTCATGAGTCAAAGTTTTTACGTTCAGCTGCCTGGACGAACTAATGAGCGGAAACGGTTTGTTGAAAATGAAAACAGAGATGTGAACGTATGCGCGCAAAAAAGGGGAAAATGACTGAAATTACGGCCTAATGAAGGGTTATTTAAAGGTACTTACTAATGGATCTCTTCTCATAACGCCGTAAATATTGTCGAGTGCAAATATAATATTTTTATCGAGTAATTTAGCTTCCAAGAGTCATCACCATTGCCCACATGTGATAAATTATTTGCATAATATCATATATCTATGTAACATGTGATACTTTTGCTAAGTCATAAGTCAGTTTGTTCTTTTCGATTGTGATAATTTTAGCAAGAATTTGAGAAGGGAGCCACAGGTTATTTGACCTTGCAGAAAATATTACATCGATGAGAAATTTAGATCATAAAAACTTAACGTTCAAGACCTGGCAACACTAACAAACACACGCGGATGAACTCAAAGAATGCAGCTCTTATGAGAAACCGAAAGCTAAAACTTTTAGAAGTCACTTGAAGTGAACTTAACGACATGAATTTAAAGAGATCAGGGCATTAAAAGAGAGGGAGGCCGATATGACTCTAGTTTAATTAGCTTGGCCATTGAGGTATTCACGAGAAAACACTCCAACAAGGGGTAAAATTCCATTTGAATAACACGTTGCCAAGAGTTATGTTGAAATATACCAATGGGGGCAGAATTCTTGAGGAAGATCCTGTGTACAGATGTATAACATTTAGGCCCCATTTCTTTGCCCTTAAGACGTCGAAAAATGTTCCAGCGATATTGTTTTCGCAAACCAGCCGGTAGATGCTGGAGAAGACGCAGAAAATTGGAAGTCGTTCAGCCGTGAACTCCATGGAAGACTACAGTCGAATAAATAGCTAAAATTTGCGACCATTTGAGTGAAAGCAGAGGATAAGGAAGGTTCATGAGATACTTACGGCTGTTGTAAGATTTTTAAGTCTTTTCAGAAATTGGGTGGCATAAAATGACCAATAAGTAACTTAAAAAAATTCAAATAATCATATTGACCATAGAGCACATTTTTTGTAAATTTCATCTTCCCACTCTTACCCTTAATTAACATAGGGCTGCATCATCAAGCATAAAAATTGAACTATGAGGGATGCAGTGATGAACGTATACGCGAATGATCATGATCACATTCTCAGTTATCTGAGATCATGAGGACGGCTCTGGCTGAATGAGATCGAAATGTCATAGACATTAAAAAAAAAGTATTTTTGTTCGCAAATTAATCTGGTGGAAAGCTGCATCATCACTCTCATCGCAGTTATTTATTTTGCCACGCCTTGTAACTTGCCCGAGAATTAACTATCCAAATGATCCTTTACCCTGCAAATACGATAAACTCACCCCAAAAAACGAGGATTTTTTATTCTATATCCCGTAAATCACACCTTTAAACTTATTTCAAAATGTATTTTTTCTGTTCAAGTCTTATAATGCTTAAATGTATGTTATTACTATTTAAACCTTTCATCAACGATAACATGGATCCTCTCCTATTGAAAGGCCTTGAAGTTGCACGTGCTCCTTTATTTTCAGGATGAGTTTTGTAATGACCAACCTCAGCGTTTTTATCGAGTTTCTCTAAATGATTTATTTCTATCACTAAGAAAAGCTTTACGAGTTTAATGTGGACGTCATTTCTTTCCACGCAGATTTTAAATGTAGTATCCACATGTGCGCTTTGAGCAACGTAGAAAAATGGGAAATAGTTATCCTCTCATTTTTTGTTCCGGAAGGAAATTCAAATACGTGTTTTCTCTATTCAGAGGGAGCCTGTATAAACATATCTATCCTTATATTTCTTTTGCATTTTGTGCAAAAACGCAAAGGCCTTCCTTCGCGAAACGATTTCCAGTAACAAATTCGATCGTTTCATCTGGAAGCGTGCTGTATGAATTGCACTTTTCTCGCGCAGGTATACCGAACTCAATTGAAATGTGATTTTCTCGACTTGGATTATAAGATATTGCAAAAAAAATTTAAAAAGGCAACTTTACTGAGTTACGTGAATCCTTTTTGCATCAACATAAATTTCGTATATTTCTAAAATGACGGGACGTACTGACCAAAATGTTTTATGGGATTACAGAAATGGAGTAGACTTATTTTGAACGAACATACCAACTTCTGGGCTGTGTGGTCTCTATTGGGACGTCGTGGAAGAAGACAACAAAAATACGCGCTATGTAGCCAAGTTACCTCTCTTCATCGCTGATAAAGAAATATTATGTGTTCTAAGCTACGTTGTAGACAAGATTATTTTCCCCAAGAAAGTTTCCCTTTGTTTTCTTTTTAAAAATATTAGTTTTTCGAGTTTTTAGTTATTTTCACTGGGCTTAGTTTCCTTGTTGCAAATGGTTTACTATCGAGCGTGTAGAATATTGGACCACTTGAGCTAGATTATGGAACCAAATTGAGTTTAAATTGAACACCCCTAGTAGCATTCTTTTATGGCAATCTTTTTAAATTGAATTGTATTTGATTGTTGAACATGAAATACACCGAAGAGGATATATTTTTCACTTGATCTCCTGAGAGATCTCAATCCATCCTGAGGGTAATACATCGCTCAATATCAGATATAATGTAGGTGCTCACCAAATGTCTCCAAAATAATCGTAATAACAACCTCTTCTGTAGAAAACACACAAAATAATGCGTTGAACGTGCGGAGAGTTTTCATGAAAGGGACTTTAAAAAATGTAATAGATAATACCAAAGCGCACTATGAGAAAAATTCTCCGTGGGGTTATCTCCTTGTTTGAACATTTAAGAAAAAATGCCGTGGGATATCATCTAATGACATATGAATGATTCTGGTCAGAAAGCAGGGGAGAATGGTTCACTACATTCACGCTTTGTGAACTTCAAATACTGATGAAAAGTGGTAGATACACTATGCAATACCAAATATAGCTTTTAAAAGAGACTTATAAATATAAATTTTTGCAACTTTTTATTGAGGTGCGGCGGATGCTCGAGCTAGAGGGCTTTAAAAATAAGTAAAAAGAGATAATTACTTAGCAATGACCGATATAACTGGAGATTTTTCCAATAATGAACTTGGTTAGGCCAAATGAGTTATTTGTTTACCAAAGCATCTTTTTTCAAAACGCCGTGAATGTTGACTCATAAAAATATGACATAGAAAAAAAATGCCAATGCAATGCATATTTAAAAATGAGTCTACAAATATTAAAATATTAAAAAATAATATTTTGACTTTTATTGGAAAGGAAATATTCTCCTTATTTCACGCTGAGTGTTAGTGTATTAGCTTGGCCAGAGTGCTTATGCATGGGACCGCTATTGAGATCATCTTCCCACATTGCCTATTAGATAATGGTCTTAAAAGATAATAGGTCTATCAATTTGCATCTTTAGAATCAATCTAGAACACTTTTAGTACCGATTAAATTTATTTAATGGCAATTAAATGAGTGCCTGATTAGACATGTATTGGTATTTTTTTCCTTTTCTTGATATTTTTAAATTTATCTTTTGCCTGTGTCTGTAATTGGCCTCAAAAGAATTTCATAAATGCATTTTTAATTTGGTGCAACTTATCCGCGTCGGCATTATTCCGCCGCGGCGGAATTCAGTTCAGATCTATGCAGGATTTAACTAGACGGATGTTGTCAGCATTCATGGTGAATGTAATATATAGTATTAAAAGTTGTACTAGAATTTGACGGGATGCGGCGCATTGTCGAAATAATTTTATGACGAGTAAAAAGTCATTATTTAAATATAGCCCTGAGCCAAACTAATCGTAATAAAATTATGACAGTAATTTTTAATGAAATTGATTGTTCATTTGTGAATGGAAGATGCGTTTTTCTTTCATTTAGTTATAGATCTATATTCTCAGTAACTGTGCATATTGTGGTATTTTTTGGGTTTGCTGTATTGTTGTATGTGTTGTGACTCATCAATACACAATTTTTTGTAGAATGTTGTATATGATGTAGAGTATGGATCATGAACTGTAAACAGTGGTATCGATTCTCTTAAATATGCATGTTTCTCTTCTGCTGATCATTCACGTAATGATAAGTTTGTGCGAGGTATATTAGCACCAAAAATGGAAATTTTTTTGGACCACGCGCTTCCTTAAAAGCACATCGCTATTCTTTAGGACCACTTTTTAGCCACCTTTATTATTTGCAAAGAATAATTCTTTTTCGCTAAGGACTTGTATCGGAAAGAATATATATCCTCCTTATTTCACGCTGAGAATTTTTAGATTATTTTTAAGCATATTAGTGTAATAGCTTGGACTGAGGTCTGTTGAATGAAACAGCGTTCAAGAGTATTTTTTATTCTACTTGTTTATCTTGGCGTCACATATACCTATTACTAAAAATGGGCCAGAGGGCGTCAATGACTCTTTGAGTATAGATAAAGATTGGAGTTACAGGCAGAGGTAATTATACTCAGCGTGCGGTAAACGTATGATACAAAATAATTTTCACAATTTCAATAGAATAATTAAAATATAAATAACTAGCGAAAGGTACCCACTGAAACTCAACGGGTGTGAAAAAAACTGTTTATTTATTATATACGAAAGCCACAAAACTTGAAAAATATTGAGCGGTCTTCTATGATTCGTCTTCTGAGTGAATGAACTTAATCGCTTCCCCTGGGTACATACATATATTTGCATTCAATGACTTGTTTCAGTTGCGATATACATTTTTGCTATGGGTGTTGAGTATCTTCAAACAGGATTGAAGAGGAGAGGTACAATCCAGCGGTTGAAAATGTCAAACGGATCATTTGCAGCAGCAGCCATGCTTATTTGCCCAATTAATCCTCCGTTGCCTGGACTGTCTATTCGGCGTAAAGGGTAGACATAATAATTGGTTTCGATTTTTAAATAAAAAATATATGTTGATTCTTAGGGAAATTGTCGATTTTCATGCATGGATGGCGTTCATTGAGCAGAATACCCCGTTCTTCTTTCGGGTAATATGAATGTAGTGACGTTATTATAGTTTCCGCCATTTTAAAACGGATTGAAGTTTCGAAACAGACGGGTCAATATTTGAACCAGATGTATAGCTGGGTATCCTATAGTGGTTGGGTTAGGATGAGATTTATGCGGTTCTTAGTGTAACCCGAGAAACACCACAGGTAGGTGACCGACTTAGTTTCCCATTTTTCTTGATATTGTTATCCTTTTTTGGTATTTTGTGTTGTATTATTTATTTTTTTTATTTAACCCTTTCGCTGCGGTCAAACTGCAGAGACGTTCCAGCCCCTGTGCGGCGGAAAAGTGAACGCTAACCTACGTCGGCACAGAAAGTATGCCTCTCGTTGCACCTGCCAATCAATAGTCACTCAAGATCCCAGGATGGGATTTGTACAATTTATAACAATGAACTTGGTGAATGGCATTCGCAGAAAAAGAGAAAGTTCAGTAGCGTGGGTAGGAACAACCACTTGCCAACGGAACGTAGGAGATACGTTCACAGCAGTCAACCGGGCGAACGTAGCTACTACGTTCACAGCAGCGAAAGGGTTAATACTTATAAACACTGGTCATCATTAAAGCATCAGTATCAGCTATTTAGAAAATAAACTTAAACATTATATTTACGGCTTTCCCTCAGGAGTGTTGAATGTATACTTCTTGTAATTATGCATTGTATTTATCGATTACCCACCTAAGCAATCCATCATGGGGCCCTTACCATGGGGACTCTGGGCCCATTGGGGCCCATGGGACTCTAGGCCCTTATTATACAGATATTCTTTCAACATGATATCATGGGCCTGCAGGAAAACATTTTATTGAAAGAAGTGTGAATATCTTTTGAAAATCAGATCTTTGGTTGCCGAGGAAATGTGATATTGTTGATTTCAGAGAAAATATGAGATTTTTCAGCCAAAAATATGACTTTCACACGAATAGGAAACGTAATAGAAAATCGATTGGAAGAATTAGAATTTTCATTTATTCCGCCATTCGACAAAAAAAATTTCAGCCCTCTATCTTGAGTGAAAGTACACTTTTAAAAAGCAAAAAACAAAACCACTGCACCGAACCCATTGATTAGCATGGACCACCAGAAGGGCCTTTGGGGGTCCTTAGGGGACCCTGAGGGATTTTTAATATAACCTATATTACCCACAGATATATTTTCTTGCCAAATCTACTATCTACTTGCCAAATTTCAGCTTGATCGGTCCTGGAGTTTTTGCATGATTGAGTAACAAACATACAAACTTTCTCATTAATAATATTAGTAGGATTTTTGGCCGTGCATCAAATAAACTAGGATTCATCAAGCGAATAGTAACAGAGTTTATGGATGAAAATGAAGAAGAAAGATGCTTTTTCACTCTGGTTGCTTGCACTTTACTCTAGGCTACGTGTTAAATACACTACCAGTAGTTGACTCCCTGGCCAGAAATATTTTATTTGCTAGCTTAACACTCAGGTAAAAATTGATAAGAGCAGACCGAAAGATCAATTTTTTGTCTGCTTGTATCAGTTTCTATTGGACGCTTTACGATGGGAGCCACTGGAGTGTGAAAGGGAAATTTTGGCTTAAATTTCTTGAGATATTGATATCTGATAAACTACGGCACTTTTATTAATTTATATTTTGTCCAATCAATTAACTATAATAAATTTATTTCAAACAGTTTGGTTCACTGACCGCATTCTCTTCGGGTTTTTGCCGCGTCGATTTATTTTTGGGGGACAACAGTTTCACCTGCCTTCCAGCTGACTTTGTCAGGACCTGACGAAGCCAGCTGGAAGGCAGGCGAAACATATGTCCCCCAAAAATGAATCGACGCTGCAAAAACCCGAAGAGAATGCGGTCATTAAATTACCGCGGAAGCCTCCGTGCCAGTTTGACTCACTGTATTTCTAAAACAAGTAATGATTGACCAATGGCTTTTTACTACTATAAAAATTATTTCGGCTGCGCTAGGCATTCCGTGAAACTGTCATTGAAATATCGCGCGATATCTTTAATTTATAATTTTTATCATATTCTTTTTTCCTTGTACAGTCTAAATTTGGTAACTTTACTGAATTAATAACTATGGAAGTTATGTTGTTTTGCTGATTATATTCATCATCGTACAAATGAGTCTACTAATATTAAATTAAAGAAAAAATCGCCAATTCCTATCTGTTCGTCCGGTGTCCGTTTACTTATTGGGCAACATATTTGTTCAAGATGGTGTATGGGAGGGACGGTGAGAACAAGTAAATTTTCCCCCGCAAATACCCTAGACAAAAACAAAGCGTGATAGCAAGATACTGCGTTAACGTTACTCTCACTTCCTGTCCTTTTTCTCTATTCCTTTTCCTGAATCCTTCTATGCTAATACCTCCTGTCACACTCTTCTACGGTAATAAATTATTTTAGGAGGTTGGAAAAGTTATGAAGGAGACAATAATTATGATTATTGAAGCCAATTCCTTCCATAACATTCGGTACAGTTTAGTTCTTATTCTGGCCTACGTTTCCATAGGTCTCGTTTGATTTTCGTCTAGTCTGTTAATATCCAGCGGTAAAGTGATGTTCTATGGCTGATAGGCGAATACTACTCGGCAAATAAGAGTTCATATGCAGTGTTATTACTTCAATTTCGCCTATCAGTTTCCTTGCCCATGCCTCCCATTAATATATTATTTTCATAGCCATGGAAAAATTAGATGAGAGAGAGAAAGAAATGAATAACGTTTGATTGCCTCCGTCTGAGAATTAAATGAGGGAAAGACAATTTTAAACAAGAAAGTCATACATGTCGTAAAAATAAAACACGCTCCTTTGTTATTTGGTGGTATTCAATAATGAAAAGTATTTGATTATGTTACATTTACAGTACCGCAAGTAAAATAACTCACAAGATCGGAATTTTGACGCCTAATTATCAACATAAACTCAGATCATCTGTTTATGACGATAAGGCTTTGAAACCCGGGTCATGTGTGTTGTTTTATTTGTGCTGAGATAAATGTTATCCCATTAAACACTTTTCACGCCGTGAAAATCCTTTGGGAAAACTTGGGAATATCTGGGTGTGGGAGATGCTTAACAGAATTATAGCAGATACAAGAGGAACCGCGACCACAAGAGACGTCGCTGGTGGGTATTTACATTCTGTGATTCGGAGGAGTGCGTGAGAGAGGGAAAGAGAGAGAGAGAGAGAGAGGGGGAGAGGGAGAGAGAGAGAGAGGGTCGAATGAAAAAGAGATGTTGAAAATAATGAGGGACGCAATCGTGGAGGAAGACTCTGCGTGGCAAGAGACGAGAATGGGGATGGGCGTGTGGAGAGTATTGAGAGATGTTGAGAAAGTTAGCAGAGAGCGAAGTGTGGTGGTAAATATGAAGAACGGAGTGGGACAAGGCCTAAGGAAAGGGTTTGCCGTGCAGAGATGGGTAGAGTGCGTGTCTGCTGTGCGATGAAGAAAGCCGAATGGTTTCGTGTGTGTGTGGAAAGTGCGATCTTAAGTCAGTGGATCGATTACTAAGCTTCCTGTGGGTGCTCAAAATTTCGCTATACATTGTAAATGCTCCACATTTATTATATAAGCAGTGTTAATTGTCTATATTCACATTACTAAAATATAATTGACTAGGCTCTGAAAGTTTATATATTGTATCAATCTTTGGGCACAAAATGGCGGGGAACTCCAAAGCATTTAAGTTTCCCTCTGGTAGACGTTTATACATTAATGCTGTGCTTTCATTTAATTTTGGCCCTGGTGATGGGCGGTATTATGAATTGTTTTGTTTTAGATTTTGGCAAAGTCCATTAAAATAGGAAAAGACCTAGTTATAAATTTTATGAACTCAAGGGGAATATTTTAATTTTAAAAGTAAAAAAATGAGTTAACTATGAAATTAACGTGACTAACAGTCAACAGATTCACTCAGTTCTAGAATTTCATTTCCATTTACACTTTTTTTTACGATGACGAATTAAGTATATATTCTATTTTTAAACGAAATTTAAAATGTCTTTTTGGTAAATATCGAGAAAAATAGGCGTTTTATTTATTATCAAGCTTCGTCTCGGGTTAATCAACCTAATTTATGCCTTGTGGGCGGACCCGTTGCAGCACATTAGTTATATTTATATATACGTCATTAGAATGGTTTTAATGATGCCATAGAAAAAAAAATATTTAGTGTATTGGAATAAATATCAAGTTACTGGAAAATGGAGTGAAAAGTAAAACCTGCTCTTGAATCGACTAATGACTCAAAGGGAATATATTGTACTATTTAGAATTATTCGGTTTTTCATACTATTGTTAGTTTAACAGTGATCATCATCCACAAGACACCCACATTTTTTTTCATGCTTACGGGATGGCTCCTTCATAATTCATCGATATGAGAGCTTCTATTTAATGTTTTGAAATTACAAATTGCGTAAAAATTCAATGGACTCACATGGGTGACATCGTAGTCCAAGCGAAGGACATCGTTCATCGGGTGATCCGGGAAAGAGTGCCCTCCTATTGGGATAGTACTGTAAGAAATTGCTAAAAACAAAGTATGATTTTATGTACCATAATGATCTTCTTTATATTTAATCTGTTCCATTCCCTACAAAGTAGTAGCAAATTTCTAGATGGGATTTAACCCCTATTTTTTCTATAAATTTCATGACAGTATATTTCCACTTCTAAACATTGAAATTAGATACTTTTCACAATCCACTGATTTAGAAGTGTGTATTTCCTAGTTTCACTATACTTTACCTTCTTCTGACGCTGAAGGAATTGAAGGAGGAGTTACTCGCAAGGATACTATCTTAACGTACTCCACGTAGAAAGCAGATGCCGATAATTCTGCCGAGTCCGACGTGCGGAGAGCTTCGGCGTCTATCTTTCGGTCTCTCGGAGCTGACACACGCTGAAGCTGCCTTTGTCCCTTTTTTGCCTCTGTCAAAGATGATTCCAACGGGTTGTTGGTTAGGTTATAGTGGTCCTCTAGTACTGCGGACGAAATACGGCCTGGAAAATCGAATCGTAGATTATTTCCGTGCTCATAATATCTGCTGCACAGCTTCCACCATACCGACTGTCCTTTCGACTTCCTCCTACTCTCCGGAAATCTTTCAGAACTGCAGAACTTTTCTGGATCGTTCTTATTTTCAAGTACCCTCTCTCACTCTCACTTGCTTTCTGGAGTATCCATGAATTCATGGTCAATCTCTATTTTTAAAGGACTTCTAGGAGGGAGTGATCATGTGCTCGCGGAGGTGGAAAAGTAATGCGACTGGAGTCCTGAGGTCAACCCGCGCTGGAGTGTTTTCCTTTGATATGGACCGAGTGGGTTTTCTTTTCCAAAATCAACCCACCTTAGCCAGAAGTGATATTCTCCGCACCTATTCACGCAAATTCATTCATACGCATTGAGTCACTGGACGAAATAAATTGTAAGCCGTGCTGAAGCCAGATGGGAAAGGGAAGTAACCTGTGATGGAGTCATGAACTGTAACAATTTCTAATTTTTTTATGCCAACTAAACCATACATTCCAATAGAAACATTAAATTCATTAAAATAGCACAATTTATATATAATTTGTAAATCCTAGCTTTAACATTTATGATTTTTGAAAAAAAATAAAACAACGCAATATCGTGTTTCTCAATATTAAATGAGGTGTTTTAAAATGTAGGAGTTGCCCTTATTTTGTACGTGTTGACTAATTTCTTTAATTTCGCGGCCTTTCCATGACGTCTTGACGGTGAAATTCCATTTCTCCTTCAGAAATTCGTTCTCATCTATATGGTGGTTTACCCTCCAGCTACGAGATTCCAACACGGCCCTATGAAGTGTGTCTACAACTGTTATCGCAGTCATTTTCATTCACTGCGAAAAGGTTTTCGGGAAAAATTGGACGATTTTTGACTTTTTCATGTACAAACGCATATCTAAGAAACTCGAATCTATCATAAATCTTTTGATTGTTTAACTTTTCATTACTAAACATCTCATTTCTCAACGCAATGCCGTTATTGAGCTTAGTT
This sequence comes from Ceriagrion tenellum, assembly GCA_963169105.1. Taxonomy (NCBI): domain Eukaryota; kingdom Metazoa; phylum Arthropoda; class Insecta; order Odonata; family Coenagrionidae; genus Ceriagrion; species Ceriagrion tenellum. The sequence continues at coordinate 102,171,449 of OY720632.1, read as the reverse complement.
TTAGGGCTAAGCGCCGCGGTGCTTCATTCATACGCATTGAGTAACTAGACAAAATTGACGAAATACATTCAAGAGCTGTTCCAAAGCCAGATGGAAAAGAGAAGAAACCAGGTATGGGATCAAGAATAAACTATAAATTAAAAATAAACAAAATTATAAATTTATCAATAAAACATATGTGATTAATAATCCTAAATGTATAATATTACAATTATAGTATAAAATACTAAAAATAATTAAGAATTACATTGAAATATATTCTCGTCCTCTCCAAATTCCTTCACCCACTATGGACTCTGTCCAAGTCTCTTTACGTCTATTGCTCCCACGGGATAAATGTCCACGGATCTGCTAGCACGCGATATATATATATTACTTTCTCTTTTGCTTGATTTATGGTCGACTAATTGCCTTCATGCCTTAGATAAGCTCTGAGGCATCTTTTATGTGCGCCATTAAATATCGAACTCACGACTTATATCACATTTATTTCTTCTAAATAAAAAAAAAGATCCATCACGTAGATAACATTCAGTTAGGATTAATTCTATGGGAAGAAAATTGATCATTTTTATAAAAGAACTATGCCTCTATAAAAGATGTTTATTCAAGACAGTTTGATTGCTTGGACGCAAATTTATCAATAATTTAAAAGATTGGAGCCACGTAAATTGGACTGCACTAAAATGAGCAACTTGATATCCACAGTGATAAAATGTGATACGACCGGTTTTGCTTTGTACAACATCTTCAGGTCTTTCTTTGCTATTTACAGCATCTTCAGCATCTATAACATCTTCACGACCTGAAGGCGCAGTTAAAAGCGGAACCGGTCGTAACGAATCCTATCGCAGTGGAAGTTGCTTAATTTTCATAGAGCAGTTTTGTTTCATTCCCCCTAAATCAGGCCTGAAATCACAGATAATGCCCGTAAATTTGTTTTTCGTTTAAAAATATATCGAGCTTCATTTTTCCATTTGTGTTAAGCATTGAGTTTGCCACGGTGTATAATAGGTTAGAAATTATTACCCCTTGTGTAAAGGAGAATAGCTTATATTGACAGAATGAACTTGTCAGAGAAAGGTCTTTAGAAAATCAATTATTTTCGCTCTCTGTTTTGTTCTCTTATTAGAGCTACCCACCAACTGATAAATATTATCTGACGGAGACACCATCTGCTATTATAAATCGATTAATCAAAATCGTCATCGGTGGCCGTGGCTATAAAGATAACAACATGTGATAAGGTATTAATTAATGTGTTTACCTCAAATATGATTGCAATCTTATCATGACCTTCATCCACGTCATCTTCCCAGAATATTTGGACGACGAATTACAATGTTTGCCTCAGCTTTTCCGTGACTCATGCGTAGCCTGCAGGTTTAAAAAGTCGTCGATCCACCACATGGTAAAGAGAAATGTGAGTTTTTCATTATTTGAAGCATTTTATTTCGTCTAGAATTGACATGCCGGGGTCGTTTAGCAGGTTATTTTTGGAGAAAATTCAAAATAAAGCTAGTGAAAAAATTATCTTCGGCCTTGCCGAAGCTTAAATACCCTACCCCACTTTCAATTTTGTTTAAAAAACGTGGTTTTGGTCCGATCCAACCCATTTGAAAACTGTGCCGCCTGTGGACTACTAGAGGCATATGACCCAAATGTCAGCTCTATATCTCATTTTTACGGCAGTTATCGTGCAAAGAAACAGACAAACAGACGGACAGCAAATGGACATAGCTAGATTGACTCGTAAGGTGATGATGGTCATTTCTATATATACTTTTCCACACCTGTCGCACCTCCTTCAATGAGTTACATTTCTGCTGTGACAAAATCAATATACCCTCACCATGTGGGGTATAATTAAAAGCATTTATCTAATAGCCAAAAAGCACTTACAGTTTTATCCTCATTCTGGCGGGAAATATTAATACCATTTAAAATTAATGAACCTTACTTCTGAAGTGAGCTCATTTTGTATTACTTTCAACTTGCAGCTTAGTACAAAATCTGGTGTTTTATGTCCATTGGTATTTATTCTCTAAACGTTGCGGTGAAATATCTAGAAATAAGTAAGGAGTGTAAACAATTTAAACAGGAATAAGTTAGGAGTATAAAACCTAAAGTAACAATTTAAAATCCCTTCGGTGGTTCGATTCCCGGTCCAGTCGAATTTTTTCTGCTTGGAATCGGCCATCTTTCCATCTTCACACCACCATTGTGTTTGTTTATTTTATGTGTCCCTATCTACTATCTTTCTACCTTTCTGTTTGAACCTTTATTTGTATGTATTTGCCGCTGAGCGGTCTGAGTGAATGAACGAACGATTATATGGCCTGAACGGCTCATTTCCTACTTGGGTTAGCGTACCCCGAAACGCCTGTTATATATCTTTCACCACTGTCTGTGTGCTTGAGTTATTCTTTCATTTCGCCTTCTGCGTGTGTCATTCTCTCACTGCCGGTGGGTGAAAGGCAAAATGTGGGTAAATGTCAGTAGACATAATTCCTTTCATGGTATTTGCGTCGGGAATTTGCGGGAGAATTAATTGAGGAAAATCTTCGACTTTACTTGTTTTGCGCAGCTAAAGGGACAAGATTTTCTCCGGTCAGAAAATGGGGAAATTTGGAATTACGATGGAATTCCAGCAGTATTCCCGCTCCATTATATAATCTGTGATTTCGGTGCGGAAAAAAGGAATGCGTTTCAACCTCCACCACCGCGCTCCATTTATGTGACACCGCTATCAAATTACCGTGGTTCGAGAAAATGAACCAAAACGGGAGTAATTAGCACAGTATGTAGCTGTATTTCCCTCTTTGAATGAGTCTTATTGAAAAGAGAGCTCTAGCTGATTTCAGCTCTAGCTCAAGTTGATTGATTACGGCGGAGATTCCTTTTTGGAATTCCAAAATTTCGTATTCACTCCCGAAGTAGGTACTTTGGGAGTATGAGGATTTCTCTTCTCTTCAGCCGTAGCTAAGTTTCATTTGATTTGTGTTAGGAATTGCAAGAGGTGAGCCTTTTTCCTGCTCTTGTTACGCGAATAAGATACAATACCATCGACTTGGTGATTTTTTTGCGGAAGATAACACGTTTTGCTATAGTAAAAATTCCTCCAACTCACTCACGCACTCTAGACTGCCGCACACTAAATAATACGTTTGAAACTCCATGAAAACGGAAGGTTTATTGTGATTCCAAAGAATTTTTTGCGGTGGCATTATGATTAATTTTCGAAAATAGTTGAGAAAGCATACAAATTACTCACCGTTTATATTTTGAAGAGATTTAGGTGTTAGAACTTCCTCATTTGTTCATTAAGGTCTCTCTGGAGTGTATAGACATACCATTTCCCATGTAAAATGGCTGGTATTTTCTGGAAAATATCTCGGAATGTGATATGGTCAGGGGTTGAAATTTTGGTTAATAGAAGGGTGGTATATTTTTCTTTTAAATGAAATCAAACTCATTGATTTCTAGGTCAAATGATATTTCGCTCAAACTATCTTAAGCTGGTTGTTAAGAACACGATGTGTACTTTCCAATAATTATCCATATCTAAACTTAATTTTTTTCGTATAAATAGGCAAATTTTACGTCAACTACTCATCAGTGGTCATTGAACAGCAATCGAAATAACAGTACAAAACTTATCAATTTTGAAATTTGTTCTTAATTACTCAACCGCCGCGTAGTTCTTTCAAAAGCTCATGAGCTATTATAACTCAAACTTCTACCAGGGTAATAGATAATGGCTTCAATGCATTCGAACTATCATTAAAATTCTTGGAAAATTTTTCACTCACTTCGTGTGACCCATTTTCCCGTGTGTAAAAAGGTATAAATGTTCAGTTTATTCTTAAAGGGGAACTTTTTTAATTCGTTGTCAATACTGTCACTGATAGATTGAGATTGATTCTTTGTTATCGATCCAGGAAAATTATAATCAGCAAGATATCTGGAATAACCAGAGCGCGAGGTCGTTAACCTCAGACCGTTCGATGTCAAGCCAACTGCGTCATTGCCTCACTTTTCCCGTTCGTCTCTCAGAGCTTGTCTGTCTCTTTTGCAGCCTGCCAATCTCATTCGTATTTCCCACCGCTTTCCCTTTTCCGTGGAATCAAATTCCTCCAACAGTCCATTTATCACTCTCGTTCACGTCCATCGCCTCGGATGCGCGTCCTTCATCGACGCGACCGCCGCGCGTGAAAAATGAACTTTCGAGAGGGGAGGGAGAGGGAGAGAGAGGGAGGAAGTAACAAAAACTGCTGAGCCTCGAACATAATCACAAGCCATCGGAGCGTCGACATCGCCGCGTGGAGGAAAGCGATGCCTCCTCAAACCGTGTCTCATTGCGTGAAATTGAGTGGTCATTGAGAGCCGATTATTCGCAAAGGGAGCCATCGAGGGAGGGAGGTCGACATTTGCGTCCATGGGTGTGGGCGGGGAGAGTAGGGGTGAACGAAAATATTGACTGATTACCACAGCAACCGACGTGATCGATTCGGAGGGGAATCTCACATGATTTTGCTGCGTGGGACGACTGGGTAGGCAGTGCGCTTCACCTGTGCAGGAGAGCGACTTATCCGCAAATGATAAGGGTGTCGATCCGATATCAATCTGTTTGGCAGGTATTAGAAGTATCAGGTTAGAGCGTTGGCTAGTAGTTTGGTCCAGCATCTCATGAGCCGGGGTCCGACTACCGGCGGTGACGTTTTTGGAAACTTGGCTCTGGATATCTTTACTCCAGTAATATTGCTGGAATGATCATCTCTGGGTCACATCATATCCCCACTTCATATTGATATGCATTGCTGTATTGAATGAATTAAAATGTGGACTCGAAGTTAAAAAGACGAGAATAGGCAGCTGGTGTTCAAAGTATGAGGTGTGGAGGAGGATGGAGAAGATAATGTGGGCGAAACAGAAGACAGACAAGTAATCGCTCAAACAGCGCATATGATGGGTGAGGAAAGAAACCTCTAAATTTAATTAAGAAGAGGGAGAATAAATACTGAAGGAGGTAATAAGGGCAATGGATTCGTTGATTGGAAGAATTATACATAGTTATATTTAAACTTTTATCTGCATCAGCCTGAGGAAATATTTTAGAATCAATTCCAGCATAAATGCCTTATTCATTAACATGAAATTATTAATAATAATTACAGATGGTACGCAATAGAGTAGGAACAAGGAAAATATCCCAGATTCAGGCTGAGTCGACGCCGCCATACATAGAAGTTCCTTTCCCCTCAATGTCAATGGAAGCGCCACAGCCTTCAACGTCAAGGCAAGACCAACCTCTGACTCCAATTCTTCCTTCCGAGACTTCCGCTTTCTCGTGAAGGATTTACACGGAGAAATAGCTTAGAGAGCTTCTAGAGGAGAGCAATTTTGAGTTTTCAGAGGACGCTGAAAAGACCGAGGATAGCAAGGAGGACGAACAAGTTCTCTGATCATATATTACACACGATTGTATCTTCCGAAGCAAGGATTGCGAAATGGAAACAACAGACTTATGATGAGTTTTCAACTTGCTTCGGTCTCTTGTTTCACATGGAAAATATTCTCATAAACAAGATATCAGAATATTGGAGCACCGATATTCTGTTTAACCTTCCTTGATTCCGGAAATTCATGAGTCGTGATCGATTCCTTTGCATCCTTCAAGCTCTTCATTTTTCATCGAACCCCGTTCCTAATGATCCAAAACCAAATGTTTTCCCTTTCAAAATCCGGCCTTTTATATATTCCTTTCATTCCTCTCTTGTTACCCCAATCATATCTTCCCTCAACCTTTGCAATGACGAGTCTATGCTTCTTTAGAGAGGTAGGCAGCGATTCCGTATTTATATGAAGTCCAAAAATCATAAGTACGGAATCAAACTCTATATGCTGACCGAAACTTCAGGGTTTGTTCTACAATGTCTTGTGTACACAGGAGCAGGTGATTCCGAACTCGGAGGGCGTGGACATGTTGATCGCGATATCAATAAATTAGTGGATGGTCGTTTGGACAAGGGCCATTCATTCTTTATGGATAATTATTATACCTACGTCAATTTTATCCATGAACTGCTTGAGAGGAGAACGTATTGTGCAGAAACTCTTTAAACAAATAGGAATGACATCACCTCCTTCGTTAAAAACGCTAAAGTGAAACAAGTCGAAGTAATGGATGCCTTTACTTAAAGATGGTATCTGATTCTTGAACTAGATGGACAAAAGGGACGTATGATATTCAGCTCCGAACTCGGGCGTCACATGGTTGACCTGCATATTCGAAGTAGAGATATGGTCGTTTCTAGGTCAGACTCTGTTGTCCAATACAACGAATCAATGGATGGAATCGACCACTTTTATCAAATGAAGGCATATTATCCTATTGAAAGGAGGACCCTTTTAATGGTACAAGATGTTGGAAATCCATACATATCACCTCATTTTTGTCTACAGCTTTTCCCTCTACCAGCAACCCCCCGAAAAGTTAACTGTGTGTAAACTTCGGCTCTCCGTTATCCCTTACTCTACCATCATACCTTCCGGATCCTTAGCTACGGATCCTAAAGCGTCCTCTAAACCTTTATCCCATTTCCCTGGAATCGAACTCTCGAAAGACTGCAACCAATAATCCTATTGCCGCTGTAAATTCTGTTTCACCCTAGGGTGTAGGAAGGAGACAACATATTTGTGTCCTTATTGTGAGGTTCTCCTGAACTTTATCCAGTGTTTTGCACCCTATCACAAAAATGTAATTATATAGATGTAAATATTTTGTAAATGCCATAACATGTAAATTTTTGTAAATACAGTTATTGTAAATATGTGTTTAGCTTAAATTTCTTTTGGTGCTAAAATACACAGTATATATGGAGATTGTTGCTTTTTTCCATTTATTTATCACACGAGAATATTTTATTTTCCAGGATAACAGTTTTATTCGGATTACTCATTACAATAAGAGTTTAAATTATCCCTCGTGAGTATTTTTAGATACAATAATAATTACTGTAATTCTTGCAAGTTCGTGCGTTATTTGGCCAAAATATTCTCCACTGCTCTTCTGAGTTGTAATTATGGAATATACATCAATATAATCGGATAATAATTCAATTTTGCAGACACACATATTCAAATTATTGGTCCCAAGCGTAGAAAAATGATCTGAAACAGCCGACGAGAAATTCTTATTAAGAACTATCATTAGAGACTTTAGATTTATTTATTTAATTTTCCGTAGGTAAAGAATTTTTTCCCCAAATATTCATGATATTGCTTCATTGCCTAGGGCTTCTAGCAGCATTTAGCGTTGCAATAGTGATTTTGGAAGCAATGGAATTTGGGAGCTATCCAGAGGGGTTCAGGAAGGGTAGGATTGAGGAGGGTAAGGGGACATTAGGTGAGAAAAACGAGAAAAAAAGGGAGGGTATATGTATGATGTATTTTATTTTGTCCCCACTCCTCTTAATACCCTGTTTTTTAGTCATCACTTCACCACCCAGAAAGGACACGTGTCGGCTCGTGGTCCTGCCGAAGTGGTCGGTGACTGATTTTGCCACAACACTTTAAAACGGGCCATCAAAATTATACCTGATCTTGCCATTGTATGTACTCCCTCCAGGACACACAGCAGACCCTTAAGACGGCTGGAGTGCTGCGAGCTATACTCCACTCCTATGAAAAGCAAAGGAAGTCCAACACCAACGGGTGTGCCTCGGGGTGGAAAGGTTTACGTCGAACCTAGAAAATAATTGTTTTTTGGAAGTGTATCTCTAAAGATAGTGTTGCGGGAAAGATGGTGGTGAGTTATTTAAAAAAAACTCCCGATGTCAAATGCGTATGAAATCAAGCACAACGGCGAGAAGATTAATTCCATTTCGGAACATACAAAATAATTCGCCTAATCTGACAATTTTCAGTTATATTTACTTCCCTCTTCTAAGCCCTCAATGTACAACAAATTTTAATGTACTATCAGTGCAATAAGGTGGCTCCATGCATGTTTCTCAAACGCTACCAAATAAAAAGATTAGAGAGTGAAACATTCCGAAATTTTCATTTCAGCTTTACAATATTTCAACATTTAATTTATAAATCAATGAGCATTGAATATCGATAACACTATAAAATGTAATTTCTGCGTCATTTATTATGATACTTGCAAAAAAACACCAAGTATGAAGATACAGCAAACAATTGGGATGTTCGATATATGCAATCCGCAGTACTTTGCTAGACCAGGAGACTGATCACGTGATATCACGTCATGGATAAAAATTCATATAATTAAAAAATTAAAGCTTTATTAATTTTTCAATATTTTTCCCAAATTATTTGGCATCGGTACTTGCGTCCTGCGTAAAAAAAAGAAAGCCGTCCAGGAGTAAAGTTATGTGATGTACATGGGCAGCGTTGAGAAGGTTAACCTTTTTGAGTGCGGCATGACGTGATATCACGTCATGGTTGTCTTTACGCTGGTGCTGATGACGTGATATCACGTCATGGGTATCGTGAGCGCTCCAGATTTCACTTGGAGGCCAGTTGAGGTTCCTTGCCACCTTAAACATCCCTACGGGGTTCAGAAGATCGTTTCTAGGTACCTGCTTTGGTTTCAATGGAGGACATTTTTTTCTTTGAGTGTGAGGTAAGCCACTTTTCACTCCCATCCCTGGGGCTGTAATTCGAAAGCTTGCTATTTTATCCATATTTTTTGCCCGTTTTACCTAAAATTGTTGTGAGGAGAGTTTAAAAGAGCACGGAGGATTTTTAATGCAAAACTTGAGTATATTTTCAATGGTGCAACTTATATTTATTATTTATATTTGTTCACATTAATTTAAAAATGGATCTTTGCCTGATATATTTATTTCATTTCGAAATCTTCACGTCACAGCAATTATTTGTATTTTTATTAGAAAGTATTTGGAGGGTTTCACTACTGCGTGTTTTTGCTGTTTTTAGAGGGTTTTCGTTTACATTATATCAATATATAATACGTTTTATTTTATCTGATGTGTAATTGTTTAAGACACCTTTGGTAATGCACATTATCCTTCCAACTACACGACTACAACTAGAGCTGAAAATAAGAGGTGGAGTTCGGTACATAGCAAACCAAACGGTTCGTTTGGTTGGGGTTTGTTTTGTGGGGAAGGAGATAAAATTGATGAAGAGTAGGACGCATTCCATAATAAAGAAAGGAATGGCGTTGAAGTGAAACACTTTTCTTGGTTGATAGAGTAATCTCGCAAAAGCCTAGCGTCATCCTGAAGGATGGGGAAGATGAAATAATCGATTGAAAACATCAGAGTTTGTATGCTTGCGCTCATTGACAAAATAGATTATCGAACATTGAAAACTAAGCTATTCAATAGCAATAAAAATCGAAAAGTCAAGGTTTTATTTTTCATTTGGGTAAGACGGGAATAATCCTATGCCGAAAACATTTTTGTCACCCATTTGTGTATGAAATACATCATATATAAGCGCGATGAATTAACCAAATTAAAGCTGAATTGAAGCCAAAATAAAGCGTCAAACTATCAAACTCGAGTAAACCCCTTGTCAAGCATGACGGAATATGATTTCACATCGAGAAAGATACCTATCATTTAGATGTTTTTATTTAGCAAAAAATGTGTAAGTTTTATGTTCTAGCATGGAAAAAATCCTTTGAACTGAAACAACTTTTATAATTTTTGGATCCCCTGGTCCGATCCTATAAATCGAATCGTCTACGGTGTGTGCGTTTCCCAAAAACCTAATAACACAAATTTCTCCATGGTTCAGTTAAGAGGATTCATTCATTATTTCATGTACCATCCTGAGTCGTTCATAGTCCCACAAAGGACACTCAAATTATGCCTACAAAATATCACCGTCTAAATGCCTGCTTGATAATATTTTGTCCAATTAAACTCTATGGCTCGATCAAATAAGCGTGCAAAAAATGCAAAATGCTCAGATTTTCGATTGATAGAAAAAAAATGATCTCAAAAATTAGAGTCATCAAAGTTGTTTCAATTTGATGAAAATTTCAAAGCCATAGCTTAACTATATCATATGCCAATGAATGAAAGTAAATTATTCTTCTCAGAGATTTATCGCTTTCTGGTGTAATCCAATTATAAAGCAAAATTGTATCTGCGCTTGACATAAGGACAAAATATCGAGATTTTTTATTTTTTTCCTGACTCAATTATGAATAACAAACCTCCCTTAAAAATCTGAACCTGTTAGCTTGATTAGAGATACGAGGTAGTTTGTTTCAATGAGTGAGTTATTCAGTGAATCATAGCTTCATATATACTAACTAGTGAATGACACTTGCAGTTTGCATTTGGAAGGCATGCGTAATATTATTCCAAGTGTAAAAAATTCTTTAAGATGCATATGGAATGCAGGTTAAGAAAATACTTAGCTTGGTCTAATACTGAAATTCCGGGTTCTAGAGGTGTATGCATGCTTTTGTCATTATATATCCATTTATGTTTGCGGTATTTTTATTCCCATACAAATTCTTTACAGCTACATTGACATTTGAGATCGAAAGTAATTATCACGCTAGTGTAGTCAGAAAAATTGCTCTACTATCTCTGCAGCGTAGCTAAATGCAAAATATAATCCTAAATTGCTAGATTTTGCCATCTGTTTCAGATATTTCCGCTAACCTGCACATATTTCAAAACTTTACGGATGATTTGCTGTAAATTGTCTTCCAAAATATTCTTTCTAAAAATTTCTCTTGATAAACTCTTGATCTAATTGGATGTACACCTATCTATAGTCACTTTTATATATCTTTTGCAGGCATGCATCTGATTAGTATTGAGCTTATTTTGACTTCAGTTTGAATTCTATATAGAGGGATTTCTGTTTTTTTTGGTAAGGGAGTGTTAGAGTGAGTCCTAGATTACTATATAAAAGTACGTATAATTTTCCGTAAGTATATGGAAGAATAAGATGCGATTCATTTATAATTTTCCATTGGAAAGGGTAAGAAACTGCAAATGAGGTGACAATCCGAGGTAAATCATAAAAGGGGGATGTATTTTGTTATTAACAGCCATTAAACTATGCATCTCGAAAGTTTACTCGCCACAGATGAAGCCTCTATAGTGTGCACAAGATATTTTAGGCCTCGATAACTATTCAAAACTTCCTTAGCAACAAAATAAAAAAAACTTTAACATTTACATACATTTTTTCGTAATATTCAGTGTATCGATAGGTACAGAAAAATGATTACCGAAATTAAAATTTTAAAACTCTAAGCGTAATTTCGGTGATCATACAAAATTCCTAGCCTTGCTATTTCGTATATTAATGAACGATAGAGACTTGTTTCTACGCGAAGAGTTTTCGTTTTCCCCGTTAAAATCAATCATAAAACAAGATCGTATCTGGGATAGAATCAAGAAAAAAATATCTGGATTTTTGATTCCTTCATGACCCGATTAGAAATCTAAAACTTTCCCTGCAAATCTCAACCCCCAGGATTATTTGAAATGCCGTATAGTTTCCATCTATGAGTGAGTGAATTAGATAGGTGTGTAGCTTTATATGTACTAGTAGTGAGTCTCGGCTTTTATAGTACTCTCAATCGTCAATCGGCAACATTGTAAGCCGAGTATGTCTAATGTAATTATGCAATAGAAAAAAAATATTACAAGCGAGTATAATTTACTCATTGGGTGTATTTCCTTCTGGGGAATTGCGGACAGTTAGAAAAACTTTGCTTTTTATATTAATGAAATAATTTTATCAATGTTTTTCCAACACCGATAAAAATGCTGAAAACATGAACCTTGTGCGGAAAATTCTGAAAAAGTCAAAGCATTGATCACTTTTATGGCAAGGGAATATCATTATTACTTTGTTATTATGTTACTTTGACTTCCGAAACCCTCTACAGGAATTTAATATCAGCGACGCCTATTTTCATGGGCTAGTACATAATGATATATACGCCCATCATGACTATATATATTACACTTCTTAATTTGCTATTATATATATCTATCACCCTTCCGCTTAATTCAGTTTTTAAATGGATAAACTGTGCATTCCCTCCACTACTATAGGTACCCTTTTTCCCAACAAATGGCAGCTGACCTTGAGTGCACGGTAGGGTATTTCATTTTCCCAAAGATGTGATTTTCATATGAGAACGCTTACGCCCCAAGTCTCAGTGATGTAAAAGTAAAATTTCAGTAAAATTTCAGCAAGATTGAATAATATTTAGAGGTTGTACACTTCGATCACTTTTATCTCAACCTTGTGATATTGAACTTACGCGCTTTGTACTAAAAGTGCCTTGTATTAACGGGCTTCTCAAGTATTTTTTTCTGTTGAAGGTAGTTGAACTTTAAAATGGGAACCAAAAGAGGTATTTGGCTCCTAGAAAAGGTGTCTAGATTTTTTTTAGTAGTGGTGAGGTTTTAGGAGCCCGGCTCCCTTCAAAGGAACAAGTACTTTTAGTTTTTATTTACCATTACAAGGAAATGAAAGAAACACTTTCGGATGCTGCTAAACCTGCCAGTACTTAACTGCGGGAAGTGTGGCGGAATGAAAATATCCTTGTTAAGACGGAGAATAATATTCGTGCTAATATACAGATGCTGTTCAAAGAAAACCAAAATCTGGGTAAGGAGAAATCGAGAAACACGATTAAAGCAAATATGAAACGGCAGACTTGGAAAGGTGATCTCATCGAGTTATTTGACATTTCCCGACAAAATGTGACGGACATGACTAGCGTATTACAAGATGATAAAGAATTTCTTAGGATACAAAGAAAAGATCATACGAGTTCGTCAATGAGTGGAGTAGACAAAGTTTTTGCTTGGAAAGTAAGAACTAAGTGTACAAAAGAAGAAAGAAATATTCATATAAAATAAACATTACAAATCTACCACTGAAATGAATAAGACGGTTATGCTGGAAGATTCATCTCCACCATAATTAGCACCTAGCGACGAAGAGGCCGAGTTTTCGCCTCCAGAAATGAAAAAAATATGCTCAAGTCCTAGATTAAAACCTCTTGATCAGACACTCACGTCTACTTGGGATCGAGAACAGCTCTCTATTCGACAAGCATGTACTTCATTTATAGCAACAGCAAAGAGCCTTGGCCATGATGTTTCAAAATTTCTGTATCTCCAGCTACCGTTTACCGAGCTCGGGCGATGAATAGAAGTAAATTAGCTAAGAAAATCAAAGAGTCACTCTTTGAAAATCCTCCTCATTTGATCTTACATTGAGATAGTAAGCTGTTGCCCTCAATTGTCCATGGGAGTGCCAAATCTTTGGAAGATAGAGTTGCAGTTCTAGTGACTGGCAAAGATTTTGAGCGTTTGCTTGGCGTACCTATTGCCCTGAAAGTCACTGGTGAGCAAATGGTTGAAGTAGTTATTCAGGAAGTGGATCAATATGGGCTACGTAACAATATCATCGGTATGTCTTTTGATACCACAGCATCTAATACGGGACTGATTCAAAGGGCATGTACCAGAAGTGAAAGGGAATTCGGACGAACATTGTTGTGGTTGGCTTGCCGTCATCACACCCGTGAATTAATATTGAAAGGAGTGTTTGAAGAGTATTGTGGCATGCCATCAAGTGGTCGTGAGATCCAGATTTTTCGGAAGTTCCATTGTCTGTGAACTTCACTTGATAAGAAGCCATATACGACAATTCTGGATGAAGAAAGTCCCGTTCAAGGCTTTCTAGAAGAAAAACGAGTGAAAATGGTTAACTACATCCAAAATGTCCTAAAATACGGAAGTCATCCAAGAGAAGACTACATCATTACAACTCTCACTCCTCTACTTAGGAAGTTGGTCTACAAATGAGTTCGTTTTCAGGATCCCAGGGGCTTTGCATCAAGCAAAGTGGATGGTCAAGGGAATATATGCACTTAAAATTGTCCTCTTCACAAAACAGTTGAATATTCCTCAAGGAGAATTGAAAGGAATGAAACGAGTTGCACATTTTGTCAGCCTCATATATGTTTGCTTGTAGCATGAGGCAACTGTAAGTTGATGGGCTCCAAAGAATGATTTGAATATGCTAGTGCTTTAGAGAATTTACCCAGATGCAGAAGTCAAAAACAGTGCTCTCACAGTTGCTAAGAGATACCTTTGGTATCTGTCAGAAACAAATGCAGGATTGGCTTTTTTGGACGAACGTATTACTCAGGAAAGGGAAAATGAGGCTAAAAATTTAGGAACCAAACCAGCAAAGAAAATGTAAATAATACGATTAGAGGGTAAAAACCTAGTTTTTGAAAGAAAAGATCTGAGCCATTATGTAATTAATAAAAAAAGACGTTCTTAGAATTTTTTGGGATCCACAACGTGAGAGAGTACTGCAGTGATTCTCTAAGAAGCCATGTGAACGCTTCTAAGGTGGTCAATGATACCGCAGAAAGAGGACTTGCTCTGATAAAAAAGTTTAACGAATCGGTCAGGGACGAACGACAAAAACAATTCTTGTCGAGGGTAAACAAGCATCACGGAAAATTCGTCACCTAGCGGACAAAAGAAGGGATTGCATCATTCAAAATTGATTAATATAACACATGTTTTGCCTATTATACTATTAGTGCCTAGTTTTAATGTTATTTTAAGATTGTGATTTCTAGTTTTCACAATAAAAGTAATTAACATTGAAAAATTGTATTTTTTTGCTTTCTATTACAAAAGTGATCAAAGTGTGCAATCTCTAAATATTGTCCAATCTTGTTGAAGTTTGGTATATATAACTTTTACATCACTGAGACTTGGGGCGTAAGCGTTCTCTGCAAAAATTTTACATTTTATTTTTTGCCTTACAAAATGAAACACCCTAGTGTACGGGTGTACCTTTAGCTTTGCCAGCCAATTACAGATGAGCAGCATAACGTGCGTTTGGGGGTGGGGAGAAGGGGGAGTGGACAGTCTCTCTCTCTGACTCCCTTTGCGTTCACTTCGCTCATGATTACCTGTGTTGCCACTATCACTACGGGTTATCACGACTCCACACCATCCGTCCCTGCTCAAAGTGCACTTACTCGCAAGAGTTGACAACGTGCAGCCGTCGCGGCATCCGAACAACGCGCCAAGAGACAGAAACTGAGGGTAAAGGGGAAATATCTTTCGTTGGCTACTTGCTCTGTGACGTGTAGCCGCCAAGAGTTGGGAAAAAACGTATAGTGTTCATCATCTGTCGACCATTACGCGATTGTAGCATCATTCATTATAGGCAATTGGGCTCTGCGCATATAAAAATATGGATGATTTCTACTTGTCTTCATTTAAGCTTATCTAAACCGATAGTTCAGTTAATATAATTAGTAATCAACTGACCTAAACACATTTACACCACATAGGACACCTATAGTCTCCCTGCCAAATGACTAACCGTCTGAAGGAAATCAAATCGATGAACTCGAGCGTTATTGCTCTTCATCATGACGTGGAGAAATATCTTTGTACCAATCTATTCCTTACAAAATTAACTAATCAATTCCAACATCCTAAGTGTCATTTTCATAATGGGAATCTAAAAGAAACTCAATTTATAGTCTAAGTTTTATTGGAAGCGGAGGGGTTGGTCAGCTTGAAGGGAGAGAACTCACAGGTATATGATTAAGGAAATATACTGCGGAACCGGTCTTTTAAAATGTCATTTTTTCCATGTACATAAGGGACTATAATAGTTGCGATAGATCACTTCTAGGATACTTTGACCTTGACTAAATAAATAAGGATTTTCTACTCGTTCTAAATATCTTAGCACCGTATTTAGCTACTAACCTCGCATGCAAACTCCAGCATGATATAGGTCTTGCATGATTTAGTACTTTGTGGTGCTATTTATCTGTCGCAATAACAATAATAATAATATAATCCTTGCAAAATACATTTACAATATTAGCTTGGACATTTTACACAATATGATGAAATATACGTAACTCAAAGGAAAACCTGTTTCGGGGTTACCATAATGAATAATTTTACTAAAGCAGATCAGGTGCTAATTCTTGATCATCAGTTACGTTATAATAAAGTTATATAGCAATTAAATTGTTTAATAATTTTCAGCGTTCGTTTCATGTAAAACACCAAATCAAAGAATGTTATCTTACATTTTAACTACAAAATGACTCAATTACCTCTACACTGGAATTTAAGTAGACAGATGCACAAATGGATGTGTATATATTCTCATGTATGGATAAATTACTAACCAGTAGTCGTATCTTAAGTAGTGTACTTTATGATAGCATGTTCTTGTACTCTATTACCCACCTAGTTTCTGGTCTGACCGCGCACTGTTATCCCGACTGCTTTTGGCCTGCGCCCGGCATTCCGGAAGAAAGTGCGCGGTTCGGATATCATCTTTCACCTTCTCAAATGTATTCCCTAATGGTGGCTAATAATGGCAGTGACCACTCACTCTAATGGTGGCCTTCTCGGTATTTCGTAGATGTATATGTAAAAGCTTGAGCTTGTGGCGGAGGAATTGAATAACGAACCCGGGATTAAGTGGGTAAAACGACATTTTTAACATAAAAAATGAAATTCCTCTTTTGTTATGAACTTCTCAAATGTGGGTTATTCCTCATAAATGACGCTAGCTAAGAGGGAACAGAGGTTATGTAATTTCGCACTGTGAACCATATACAGCGAATCACAACACTCAAATGTAACGTACAAGTCATATTGTCCGACAGCCGATTTTTAACGGATTCGGTGTTTTAGTCTAAAATAGGTCAGTGTATGTTGAATGTGAGCAATATTTTTTTATTCGATTGTTATTCTCATATGGCTAAGCGTTTTACGCTTTTAAGTGCTTATAATTTATTGTCCCTTCTAATATTTCCATATACGTTTATAATATTTAGAAAATTAAATGTGTGAAGACGCAGGGAATCCAAATAATTGAACGTGGCTCTATAACCCTAGATTATTATCTGATTTTTCCCTCGCTGCTGTTAAATATTTTAAAAGAACAAAATACCTCAATGTTTTGAATTTAACGTATTTCCATCTGCGTTTCCAAGGGAAACACCTTGAAAAGGCGATTTGAGATTTACATCAACGGAACTAAAAGGGATCAGGAGTTTTGGACACGTAACACCTTAAAAAATACTTGTTTCATAATCCAGAAAACTATATTTTCATGTTCAGGCTCGAAACGAGCAAAAAATTTGCTTTCCGAGATGGATACACCCAAAGGTTTTTGAGAGGTTGTTTTCCCTTGTCAAGCTATCCCTATCATCATGTGAAACGCTTTGATAATTGTTATATTTAAGCTTTAAATTAAACATTTTATTTTTATCATCGAAAATGCATCAAAGCCTGGCTAGTTATGGGCAATCCTTGGATAATGGTGAAAAAACATCGTGGAGAGAAGTTATCATGTGCAGTTGAATTTAAATTGAATTGAATTTATTGAGTTTAAAGTTCACCCAACCTACAAATATAATTCAAGGGTGAAAAATAACAAACACGAATATTTACAATTGCTATGAATACAAGAAGGAGTCAAGCTGACCAAAAAATACAGTATACATGTACGTTATCATGATTGACAATTTTACATTTTGAGTGGTGACAATTTATTACACGCTTTTCTGTAATCGATTTTCCTTTCCTCTCATAAATCCAAGTCATTACACACAGTATTAAATGTAGCACTCATTCTATTCATGGGAGCATTTTTACAATAGTTACTATTTACTTTCATTATGTAAAATGTCCTCTTGTGTCTATATTTATTATTTGGATTAAGCAAATTTAGTTTGCACAACAAGTTAGAGCTCTCTCCTTTATTAATTACATCGTGTAGGAACAACAAATCATTTAATATTCTTCTATCACTGAGCTTATAAAAATTAAACATTAACAATAATTCTTCATATGAAACATGATATTCAAAAGTGGGGTAAACATGGTATCGAACGTAATAAAGAAACCTCAAAAACCTTTTCTGGACTCTCTCAATTGTTCCACAATACTTTTTAGTACATGGGTTCCATATCACCGAACAATATTCTAATTTTCTGCTTACAAGAGAATTAAACAAAATTGTTAACACAGTTTCATTTTTGAAGTACTTTGAAATACGGCATAAAACCAAGTAATTTACGCGCATCAATCGATGCCTGTAAAATGTGGCCAACGAAAGTCATATTAGAATCAAAAAGAAAAAATTAGTTACGTATATTATCTCTACACTCGTTTACTAAATCCATCAAGCGACTTTACTTACGTATATCTAGATGTAAAACGTGATATGTGTCCAATTCCATGAGTCCTATTCGTTTCAAAGGGAAAATACTTTTTGATTTTTGCATAGTATCTAATTTTGTATGCCAAATGTAGTACCTCGACTTCATATCATGTTAAAACTAAGGTCCGGTTTTATAATGCCTTGTTAAAAGTTTTCATGACATGTGATCCGCATTGGATTTAATTTATCTATTTTTATGATCATTTATACAAACCGTGTTAATGGTAGGGTCAACGTTATCCAAACTCTCAATAACCACGACGCTAACACAACGTATATATAGACTGTTGAACTGTCGGTTAATGTTAACCGGTCATTATGAAACTGGACGGATATTAATTAGGTGCAAATCTTTACATGAATTATTACTCAATAGATCAAGCAAAAATATTCTGTGAAATAAAGAAAACAATACTCAATGTTTATCGCATATTAGATAACCAGTTGTAGGGCGTGCAAGTGAACTTAAATCATTTTGTCTAAGAACATGTAAAGTATAAGAATCTTACTACCCAACCGTACAAGTTTTGAATTTAAAATTTTTTTGTCATTTTAAAGGAACATCACAGATGTCGGGTCGTTGATTTGAGGGAATCTGAACAGAAGGGAAAATTTACCTTTAAATAATTTTCTTCTTCCGTCGCATTGCGCGTCTTATGCCTTGATTCACGCTGAATTTGCTACCTCCACGTGAGTTCATTCATTTTCATTTAATATGGCTGTCTGCGGTTCCAGGTGAGCTCAAATAGATCTCAGTAAAAATCGTCTTAATTTCTCTGTGTGCAGTGCCCAATGTACTGATAATATTTCTTCCTTCATTTCCGAGTGCGCCCCACCCACCTTGATTCTGTCCACTGAGCCCAATCCATTTCCATCCCTCTTTCATAGCGTTAAGCAAACCTCCCTCATAGCCACCTCCAGCCACCTACACTTTCTCCCCTTAATATCATTCATAAGTAGTCTTTCCGCTCCTTCCATACCAAGCACTTACCGATTTGTCTTCCTTTCTGACTACCGCCCCTACCCCGTCTTCCTCCACACCCATATTATTAACGACTACAGCGTTTTTTTGTCTATCTTTCTCAGAGTCCACGTTTCTGCCCAACACAACGATACACTCCTTATCAAGCCCTTCACCAGCCTCTTCTTTAAATCTCTAAACTGAGGTCCCCATCATAAGCTTCCTTCAATCGGTATCTAGATGCTTCCTTCACTGGCGCAAGTTTCCTGTTGCCTTAGCCGCAAAGTCAATTTTCTTCTAACTCATTATCCAAGTAATTTAATTGCTCAGCTTTCCCCTGTTTTTCCCTCCTATTTTACGTCTAAGTTCCCTTTCTGAGTCCTGGAATATCTCATGATATCTTAAGATATCTTATGATTTCTTAAGATTTATCATAGTTTCCTATTTACCGAACTAAATGTCTTTATGAATTTGCTGAAGCTTGTATAAAAACTTGTCTGATCGTACGCCAATCTAACTGATATTTTTACGCGACCTCCAATTCTGATTTCCATATTCAGATTTATTGATCGATGAGCGTGAAGGGATAGTTGAAAGTAACGTTTATGATTCTCAGCGTTGCGTGTTGACCAACAAACAATGTTAACTTTTATTCATTACTGAAATATAGGATATATTTTAGTCAAATTTTGCTTGGTAGCTCAAGGTTTGATAACACATAAAAAACATCACTTGGATATTTTAACGGCCAGAATAACAGCTAAAAACAATAAGGAAAGTGTTTTTTAAACGTTAAGATCAGTAAAAATACCTTTACAGTTCGTTTTCTCTTTTTATCTTGAAACACAGGTAGGCCATGTTGCACGTTCAACTGTCGGTGGAAAGTTATGAATTTGATTTCTAGCGTGTGACTTCAACATTGATTCCACTCGTCTGCTTAGGGAAAAGCACCGATAAAAATGTTAAAATGATTAATATTTTTAAATGGACACAGAAATGGATAGGTACAAATTTCCACTACTCTGCTCGCTTGTTCTTAAATCATTGGTGCGGTGTCTTCTTTTTAGTTATTGCCTCGCTAGGAATTAATTTTACACCAGAGCCTTTTTTGTATATTCCTCGCTTTAGAAAAGAGCCAGAGTTCTCTCTATGTTGACCGACTGCTTCCTTTTTCGCGACAATGGCTGTCGGAGCGAATTGCCAAGGCTGCTAGTTTCATTTCCGCTAGGGTTCGCGGAGGAACCTTCTTCCTCAATCGTTCCGTATCTCACCTCGTGTCATCCGATCACAAACGACGATCGTACCTTTTTCTCCTCTTTTTTTCCCGGTCATTTATCCCGTAGCTGTGAATTGCTTTCACAAAATGCTCCCTTTGATGGAAGAAGTTGGGAAAATGTGAAGGCGGTACTTTTCCAAAACCATGGCGCCCATTCCGCTATTACAGTTGGTCGATCGATTATCGGGATGGGTAACTTGAGACCATGCGGGCCATGCCTCGATCGGGTCACTTCATTTAAAATGATCCAATGATGGTTTTATGACCCTTTTCGGAAAAATCTATTTTTGTAACCGTAAATCCACTTGTATTGGCAGTTAAATGTGACGACTTCAATAATTATCTCTCTCCTTGCTTGCTCGCGGCAGCCATTTTCCAAGATGGCGCATACGATTTTTTTTATTATGCTGATCATTACTCAAATCAACACAGTAAAGATACTGAAAGCTCACAATTTTAAACACAATTGAAAACATTTCCTTTAGTTTTTCTATTTTTTTCTTTTTACATTTCTTAATGTTGACATATAACCTGAAGTCAACAATTTTTTCCTTCAATAGAACTAATTTTCAACTCGTTAAAACTATGCAAAGACTAAAAAAGAGCTTAGTTCCATATGCAGAGCCAACACTAAGGTGTTCTTCTACTTAAAGTACAAAAATACTCGAGTCTTCCTATAAACGTGGATGTGCGTGCACAAGAAATGGATTTTTTTTTCAAAAAGGGTTTTCCAACTAACATTGGATCATTTTAAATGGAAGGACCTCATTGTTTGAAAATTATAAATGACCTGCGGACAGTTAAATGTTTATTTAGTGCTCGTGCTTATGGGTTAATATTTTATTAAAAATTTTGTGTTATGCCTCTCCCAAACGAATGGTTTGGTAAATATTGAAAATAATTAAATTAAAATTAAAACGTGGGATATACCTAATAAGGGAATGACAAAAACCTTTCCCCAAACATTCTGACTGCCAAGCCGCCTTCTTTGGAGACAGATGGCGGAGTGCCCTAACTTCGCCACCAATGTTATATGCATGTGCCTGTGCTTTAAATCCGTTCTATATATGAGCCGTTTATTTTGAAAGTGGCCGTACTCCATTTTTCAATTTTTTTCCGGTTACCATGGTTACATGTACAACTTCATGTTATTTATCAATAAAGCATTTCAGGTTGCTTATATTCCGAGCAAATACGATAATTCTTGACACATAAGTTTTCAGAGTTAGTTCAATAAATCAACCGTGTAGTTTGAAAGTGGCCTAACTCCATTTATACTTAAATCAAGATATTTACTATTGATAATGCCGGAAAGCAGTGATGAAGATAAGTTAAATTAGTTAGTATTATCACAGAGTACTCTTTACTTTACTCTATGGTATTATACACAGATTAGGACTTTCTGTTTAATGTTTCCGGTGCTCGCGTTAGAATTTGGAAAAATATCTGTGAGGTTCCTCTGGAAAAGGAAAACTTTTGTCTGCAGTTGAGCTAATGGGTAAACAGTCCCACATTTTAACACTTGATCTGTCTAGCTCTCCACCTTTACTCTTGAGTGTTCATGGCCATGTCTCTTCCCGTTCTCTTTTTAACATCCTGGCCTTTGGCCGCGACCTAGCTGTTTTTTTTCCTCTCCTTAAAAAAAATGAGAGTCTATGGTCTATCAAAAGGCTGAGCTGCGCAGATTTTGGGGATATCAGGGGGAGAAGGCCGCCGGGAGTTGTTTTTTTTCCGATCCGCATCGTTTTGGTCCTTTATGACGACACAATATTCCGGGACCCGTCCAATCCCACGCATTATTACCGGGCCTCCCTCCTCATCGACCGGACTCGAGAATCCCGTTCCCCGCATTCTTTCCGAGTTCACCGGGCCGAACTCTTGACTCTTCATGCAGGGAACCCTAAGTCGCCTTCTCTCCGGATCCTCGTGTTCCTCCCACGACATTTTCCAAATGTGGGGCAAGCTTGAAGAAAAGAGGCACTGAAGCGTGGTGACGAGAGAATGCCCGCTGTATGTAGGACAGATAGAGACCCACCTTCGGAAGAATCATATTTTTTTTCTCGTGAAACGGTCTTTCATCCTATACAACTCTTTTGTTTATGACCGGGATAAGAGTCCAGCCAAGAGAATGCTTAGTGTATGCCAATATAAAAATTTCTATTTAAAAAAACTTCTTTTATAATGAGCGTTCTGATAAAAACTTTCAATCGTCATCGATTGGTTACGGTACGTTGATACTGGCATTGAGTAAGTGTAAATAGAGTGGTAAAGTAATGCTAACAACTGGACATAAATTTTTGAGAGCCTTTGAAAGAATTTATCAGGTGGCACCATCTCAGGGGAGGGAGCATTTTGGTTTACGGAGGAGACCACTTGGAGGAGCTGATGGCACTCCTTGTTTTTGTATCAAGATACAGAGGTGGATTGACTACGGCTGTTGGGTGCTTTTTCTCGAGGATCAATTGTTTTGCCGTTGCCATGTTTCATCGGGAATCAGTGGACTTCGAGATTAGTAATTGTGTGTCTTATTACATTGGACGTAAATTCGATTCATCATAGGATATATTAATAGAAACTGTCAACAAGTGGTTATGAAACAAAAGTGATTCGCAACTCTGCTGAAATCAGGAACACTATGAATTAAAAAAATGTCAATGTAATATCAGTGAATTAATATTCGGTGTCTATTATAACGAAAAAATAAGTATGTCTGTAATATGTAAAATAATAGTGGATACTTTTAATTTAAAAATTACTTCTGTTTTGATGAATGGCATATGATACCGTAGCATGGTCAACACCAATTATCATTTCAAAGTTTTTAATGGTGACGCGCATTTTTCGAGTTTAAAACGATGGGTATTATTTTTGAGTGTCCAAATACCATTTAAGTCTGTAATAGGGGCTTTAAACATTTGGAAATAATTTGATAATGTGAGCGCCGAAAATTATAGTTTTAATTTTAACTTATTTCGTGGAAATACTGCCAATCGGACGACCATACATTTCCTGCTATCATGATCGTGAATTTCTGTACCAACGTTTACTATACTTACGCTGTAATTTTTGTATTAGAGGCTAAGGATATTTTTGCAATGAAATAAATCATCTGTACCGTCTAGCGAGCCTTGATCAAGTTCGGGCCTCAATTTTGATGTGAATGCAGATTTGACATGTTCAGTGGAATTTTTGTCGCAGCTTATCACATATAAATATGTTTACTCTTCCTTATGACTACCATTTTATCGTCTCCCCTGTTGATAAATATTTATTATCAATTCCATGCGTCAGTCTTAAATAGATTTAAACATAATATTCAATTACTTGAAACTAATTTTAACTTAACCTGTATTAAAATGATCAGTTACTAGATTCTGTCTTCATTTTTTAACTATCTTTTACACCGATCCACCTTTTATCTATGACCTTGTAATCCCTCTCAGATTTACTACTGAAGTGGTATCTTCTGCCGCACATTTATCTTTGCTATCTGTTTCCTGCTTGATAATTACTTTGCTGACTTCTTCCCGCTTGCATATTCATTTCCGTCACTCGGAGTTTATGTGAATATCTCGAATTACCATCGTTTTGGTCTTTTAAACTCCCATAAAATATACCTCGTTCCGTCAGCTTAACATTTCTCTTAAACCTTTAAAAATAATTTGGCACTTCACGGGTTCCAGATAATTATACTTAGGCTGGTATTCATTGACGGGATAAATATTCAATGATTGGTGAATCTACAATTATTCGTCAATCATTGATTATATGATTTATGTATTAATAGACAGTAAACAATCTCCAATTCATAAATCACTGATTCATGAATCTGTAATTATTTAGGATAATCTGTCATTGGTGAATTACAGATTGGATGTATGTTTATTTTTGGGTGGTATAAGAAATTAACGAGGCAAAACATTTTGTGGGTATCGTTAAATTTTTTCAAGTTGAATATATTATTTTATTAATTACAAATCGAAAAAGAAAATAAGAAATGGATTGGCAACGTTTTTTGGTAAAAATTAATTAGCTGTGCCTACATTATAATTATTTCTTATGATCATTAAACGTTAATGAAGGCGTTACTAGGGAAAATCAACAAACAGTAGTCTCGTATTTCGGCAAGTGTTGATGTAGCGTGTGCTGCCTAAGATCAGGAGTTGTCCGACCATCAGTGTGGTCTCCGCTTTTTTCTATTCTCACAAAGAGACACCTCTTCGTCGCCTGAACATCGTAAGATGCAGGTGGTCTGATATTGTCAGCTGTTTGGACTGCCAAAAGATTAGTTATACGTTTCACAGTTCTGGACACCGTTGGCTGCGAAACAGAACTATAAATCCCTATATATGCCCGTAAAACACCAAAGAAGACGAAGAGTAGCAGTTTTTATAACTGATCAATACCGGTAAAGAAAATTTGAAATAAGTTATTAGTAGTAATGAATGATAGCTTATGAGGAAAACATTCATGGCAATTTCGGCCGACGCTGGATTTCAAATTCAGCATGGAGATTTTGTAAAATACTGCGTGATTAAAAACCGCGGTGATGTATTTTTTTAAATTTTTAATATGATTTCAACAATTTAATAATGATACCTAAGGGTAAAATCTCAAACCAATGAGCCATAGTGGCATAAGAGGAACTTTCTGTCCTCGCAAAAAGTGTCGATATATGTCGATACTTCACGATTCTACTATTATATTATTCTATTATACGATTGTCTATTTTTAATTTCTCATCACCATTGTTAGCACGTTTTTTCACGGCCACTGCTAATGTGTACGGTTGTGGATGCCGATCAGATGATAAAATTATTTTGTTTTCATATGCTTCGTACAATATTATTGTAATACATACATTCTCCCTTGATCAAAATAATAACTCATTATTTCGAACTATCACTGGTGAAGATAATATTTTCAATTTACATATTAATATTTTCCATGCATAACATAGTGCTCTGCATAAACACCGATCGACACTCTGTATTATTTTTTTCCATGCAAAAATTGAGGGAGGTTAGGTTTTAATATCATTGCGATGGAAAATTGTCATGGTAAGAAATACCTAATGGCAAAAAGCTACATATGCATGAGTTATGAAAATTTGTTTATTAAATTTTATTGCTGTTATTGAGGATCGGCTCCAGTGAAAGATAGTCACTGTGCATTGCCATAAATGAGTTCCTATTTCTGCTATGCTAACCGTTCATATTTCTGTTATAAAGGTATTTAATTTGCAATATTAATAACTTGATGAGAACTAGGCCAATGATACATTTTTAACCTAAATTAACTAAGCCAAATGGTCATTTTATGGTAATAAGACCCGTAAGATTTTTACTCACTAATTTTGAGTTTTTAATTAGATGAACATCTTAAAAACGTCTAGGAAATTGTGTGTTACCTTGATAGGCACTGTTATTATTCTCCCTATGTTTGCGGGGGCAAAAATGTTGCACATTATTTTGAAACTCTTTCTTCGGTGACAACATCAAGCTCTGCCTCTGGTAGAAGCCGTAAAATGGAAAAACAGTGAACTAATTCAATTACTATGGGAAGGTCACTGGCAATGATAAATCACTTTTCATCACACATCACTTTGTACTGCCAAATATTGCCTGTTGAAAACCAGTAAGCACTGTGATGAAAACTTTGTGAATGATATATTAATTTTAACTTATCATAATTATGTTAAAAATTTTCATAAAGTTACGCCAGAAACCACTAATTATGCACTGTTAAAAGACTATTGGGAAACTTTACTCACCAAATGTATACAATACATTGATGTTAAAAGTTATGAGAAAGAAGAGAAGAAATATTATATTGGATTACAGATGCCAGACTTCACGGTGATTGTAGAAACTTGATATCGTCTTTGATCTGAAATATTTAATTTTTTACCGGAGAACCCTACAGTGAATGTCAATCATAATTTAATGTGTCAACCATCATTTTAGAGAACGATGATGGTGAATTAAACTCGCAAGCAGTGGTCTGAATTGATAGAATACTGTGTCGAATCTGGAAACTACTTGGCTGTTTTTTTCGCTGCCAAGGGCTATGATTCAATTCCTTCGTTTCAGTCAAAACCTTGTGTTTTTTTAAGGCTAACGATTTTTGTTCGTTACTTTATTGAATACCTGGACTTGAAGTTGGCCTTAGTTAAGTGCATCTTATCCTGAATATTGAACTTCATATTGTCCTAGTTGGTCTGCATGACTAGTGAGGTCTAATATGCAAGGAATTAAAAATAAAATCAATTTACAGGATAAACTCTTATTTAGATACTGTAGGCAGTGAAAGTGTCAAAGGGTATAAGGCTTTACGCACAAATAAGAAGTTAATCATTTAACACTAGAAAGACTTTTAGAGGAACATTTGCCATTGTTGCCCGTTGCCCGCCCTACTGGAGTGTACGAACCCCCGTAAAAGAAGAAATTAAATAAAACGAGGTACTTCCTGCTTAATGGGGAAAATGAAAATGCCAGATCAGAGGAAGGTTCAACTTCTCTTTGTCCGGAAATTTAGCCGAAGGGCACGGAATGTACAAGATGGAGGGAGCTGACTGTTATTTAGCGCTCTTTCTGCAGATATGAGTGGCCATCAATTATCGCCATTCCCACTCCCCCTCGCTACTTTGTTCTGGCTTTGACGTAAAGGGTCTCGTTAAGGGGGTTCGTGGAAGTCTTTGGTGGAATTAACTGAAAAGTAAAAGACAATTCAGATCTCATGCAAATTTTGCCGTCGCAAATTAATGAGGCGCACGGAAAGTGTGGATACTTCTCGGGTCATCGCGTGTACACGGTTGAGCGCTTGAAGGAGACTAGGCGATTCATTTCTCGCGTGAAAATGTCACCTCCTCCGCTATCTCCTCTCACTCACTTGACCTACATCTGCATTCCATATTCGTGAAATACTGTAGAAAATATTAATGTAGCGGAGCAATTCATCAGTTTTATTTTACCGTTAGAGAACAAAAGTTAGCCATAGACATTAGAAAATAGCAGTTTTCCGTGATCATTACGTTATTTTAGTATGTTCCTGTTTATTTACGTATCCAGTGAAACCTGTGTTAAGCGGCAAACACTAAACCCATATAGTCAATGGCCGCTTAAGGTGGTGTCCACTGAAGGGAGGGAAAATTTATTTTGCTTGTATGTACGGGAAATTCGTCCCGATAGCGTAACATCGGCCGCATAGAGAGGTGGCTGCTGAAGGGAGGTGTACACTGAGTCATGTTACACTGTAACTATCACTATAAACTCTTACAATTTGAAAATCCTCTCACTTGACGTCATTTTTCACTTTAAAATTCAAACGGCTTAACTAATGCTTGGAGGGTCAACTTTAAATTCGCTAGTGATAGAATGGGAGAATATTCCAGAACTTTGTTAATTTTATAAATCTTATTGGATGTAAAGGATATCTTATTTGCTTAACAATGTTGATTATGATTGAAATCAGGTGTCAATACTGCTTTTGATTTTCCGAGTGTATTGGCTTTTTTGTTGTTATTACTTTATTCTCTTTCCAAGGAGTACTACCTGGTCGCGGAGCGTTCTCCAGTGACACATGCAGCTGAGCTGGCGGGAGTAATGGTATGAGACCACGGACCCATACGAAACAGATCGAAGGAAGTCGGGTAAGTAACTCATTATGCTCTGCCCAAGGATTTCAACCTTTTAGTGTTGTAAGGGCTTGTGTGCCCGAATGACCCCTAGAGCTGAACTGGCAGGAACAATGCTCCAGGAAGATGGGTCTGGCTCCATGCCAGATAGGTCGAAGGTTAAGAGACAGACGAATGGTAGTCCGCGTAGCGTCTTTATCTCAGGGAGGCAAGCTGTACCAGTCATCTAACTCCAGTGGGACGGCCACTTGTGTGATGGAGGAAGTTGCTACCTGTAGTAGACACATGAGAGTTTTAGTGTGGGAAGCACAGAATGAATATTAATCATGAAAAACAATGAGGAGCAATGAAATTATTCAGGATATTAATAGCAAGGCTGGTCATAAAAGTAGTTGGGCACAAATTGGAGCAGGTTAGAACATTTTTTATAACATTTCCTAACCGTTGGAAATAAATGGGCATGGTGGCGAAGACATTAGGAGAGAAGCGCCTTTGAAAGATGCATTCGCTGATAAGTGGTGGCCGATGACTGGGGCTTGCAAAAGAGCTTGAAGAGTATGTACAGAGGAGGATAAATAAAAGTTTTATACGGTATGTTGCATTCAATGGTGAAGAAACGTGGGCCTTAGGAAACGGTAACGAGAACAGAAAGCACAACTGTATGATGTAGATGTGGAGGAGTATGAATAAGGTGAATTGGCTGGAAAGGAGGACAAACGTTGAAGTACTTGTTGTGGCTAGTGAGGAGAGGAAACAAATGGATGTGATAAGGGGGAGGCTAAGTAAGCGGCTCAAGGAGGTTAGAAGAGGAAGAGTTGATTACATCCGATATATATGGGAAGTTGAATAATGATGAAGAAGGATGAAGAAGGGGTGGATGCTCGGTGAGATAAAGACAACACTTGGGGTAAATAGGGACAGATAAATATTTAATATTTTTGCTGACTTCCATTTTGATGTGCCTGACCGGTAGGTTACTCAAACGAATCAATGAATCTGAAGGAGCTGAATGAACAGTCCCAGTCATCACTACTGATTGTGAAGAATAGCACAGATCTTGCTTAGGAATCCAAGGCGTTCCTTCCCTTTATAAGGTTTCATGTTTCGTCTTAATTAAGACAAATATTCGCCGTGCCCTTGCGCTTGCTTAGCCTGATCCACGAGAACTCCCCCTTGGGTGGACAATGTATTGTTAATTAATTTTCATCTTTATTTGACTTCGTTCCTCCAGCGGTTCATGTTGCTCCGTGTTCAGGAAAAGTCGCTCCTGCATCCCGGAATGTATCCGGCGGCGATGCGATGTTGACTGTGAATGTTTCTTGGTCTTAGATGTAGTTGCTGAGGATGTTTCTGGCTTTAATTGCTAATAGAATTTCCTCAATGTTGGGTTGCTTAGCAGTTATTTTTAAAGTTCTCTGCTTTTTTTAAGATTGAAGGCAAAATTTGAAGGTAATAAAAAGCTGTTTTGGAATGGGTAAAAAGGGCTAAGATTGATGAAGGTAGGGGAATGAATGCGGTAAAGAACAAAAGTGGAGAGATCATGTGGGACGAGAGGAATATCAGGGACTGCTGGAGGAAGTATTTTGAAGAATTGTACAAAAATATTGCAGGCGTTGAGGATGAGCCTTGTGAAGTGGTATGTGAGAATGTGATGATGGAAAAGGATATCAGTGAGAAGGAGGTCATAACGGCTGTGAGAATATTGAAAAATGGGAAGGCTGCAGGTATAGATGGGATATCCAGTGAAATGTTGAAGTGTGGGTGTAAATTACTAATTTGTAGGCTGCGTGAACTATACAATTTATGCTTACAGGTTTCTGTTGTTCCAGCGTATTGGAAGAATGCTATCATCGTTCCGTTGTACAAAGGGAAGGGAGGAAAGACCGAATGTAATAATTATCGGGCCATTAGTATATTGAGTATCCCGGGAAAAGTATTCAGTGAAATATTAATCGAAAGAGTGAGGAATATTACTTCCGACAGAATATGGGGTGTGCAGTGTGGGTTTATGCCTGGGAGAGGATGTAGTGACCAGCTTTTTGCACTTCAGCAAGTGACAGAAAAATGTATGAGTGTCCGAAAGAAAGTGTACTGTGTGTTCGTCGATTTAGAGAAGGCAGTTGACAGAGTAAATAGAAACCTCATGGAAAATATATTACGGTGGAATTGGCTGAAAATTTGGAATATGATAGTTCATGAGAATTAAATCAAAAGTCTTAATAGATGTTAAGCCCTAAAAATTCTTATTTCCGAGTTAGAGGCCTTTGAAGTTGTAATTTTCATAGCATTCAGAGGGGCACATTTCAATCGACTCACCTCTATATTTCCCTAGTTACGCAGGATAGGGAACGATATTACATAGCAAAGATATAAGGTTTTAAGCAAAATACCTGATAGTGACCTTTTCATTGACCTCGAGCGTGACCATCAAGTTATTTTTAAGGTCGATTAGCCTAATTAAAGCGGAATTTCCCATTTTTTTTAATGCAGAAGAAATGCCGTTAAGAAAGGGAGAGATGTATACATCACACATAGTTTGATGCCAAAAGGTAATTGTTCCTTAAATCTGGTGTGACCTACACATGCGAAGCACGTCCTGGACGCCAGTCATCCTCAAGTTCATAGCCAGTGTTGCCATTGAGTGATTCTTCATAGTATTCATTTCTGCATTTATAAAAAGGAAATTTCCCGTTTAATTAGGCTTATTGACCTTGAAAATAACTTGATAGTCAGCTCAAGGTCAATGGAAAGGTCACTCTCAGGTATTTTGCTTAAAACCCTACATCTTTGGTATGTAACATTGTTCTCTATCTTACGTAACTAGGGAAATGTAGAGTTGAAATGTGCCCCTCTGAATGCTATGAAAATCACAACTTCAAAGGCTTCTAACTCGGAAAATAAGAATTTTTTCGATTTAACGCCCATTAAGACTTTTGATTTACTCCTCAAGAACTATCATATTCCAAATTTTCTGTCAATTCCACCGTAACATTTTTCCATGAGATTTTTGCAGGATCCTTTGAACTTGTGATTAAACCATGATTAAAAACAAGTTATGTATCATCACGAAGTATAGGATAATGTAATATTTCTTTCGCATTTCGAACAAAAATAATTCTTTTCCGATGGAGATTTCACCTGAAATCGATTTTGATCCAGGTGTTGTCGTTTTACGATCTTTTTTTTTATATTATTGTTTATCCGACCTGGCCCTTGCTAACCCAACTACCTCACGTCTCATAATTTAATCAGTATCTTGCACAAATTTTAACTTACGCTTTTTTTCTTCCGTTACATCAAAGCTCCATTTTGCAAGGGCTCCTAATCTTGAGCAACACAGAGCATAAATTTCGCCTTATGAAGCATTGGTGTTGCATATGCAACGATGGCGCAGCTTGAATCATGGAAAAGATTTTCTTGGCCTCCAACTAATTACTCAATATTTTTACTTTTGGTGCCTACTCGGTAAGGATATTTTATGGGGACAATATACGGATAATAAGATAAAGATTAGAAACTCCATATAGGAATGGCCTGTAAGTTTTCTTTCTTCTGAAACTGTATTGGCACGAAATGTTCATTGAAATGCCGTTTTCTAATATTTAACCCATGGCTTAGTAGATCATAATTTTTCTGATGGATGTTTTATACATAATTTATTTAATGCAGGTATTTTTTCAGTAACTTTTTGAAGCGTTCAAAAGGGAAAAACGTTTAAATTAAATTATAAAATAGGTTCATTTGTCCGTCCATGAAACTCGAAATATTTCCCCTTTCTTATTTAATTCTCTGAATTTCCATTAGTTTTAAAGTGCACACAAAGGCAGGAAACTATATCGGATCCACTAATTCATCAAACTAGCAAAAAGTGCGTTTTATGTCCCCTAAATAGGCTCAAACAATTTGAAGGCATGACCCTGCTTTTGGACATTATTGTACCTACTTACGAAAAGAACGTAAAAAATAATGACAATAGCCGGTTTAGAATGTAATTTCTCCATACTACCGTGCGACCTGCCACATAGAAGTGTGGCAGGGGGTGTTAGGGCACCGGCCGTGTAAATATGTTAGGGATAAGGTTTTGGGAGGGGAAATGGTGACCTGTATTATGAGTGTATTTACTGGAGCTCAGTTTTTATCGTGGTCGCTTATTGTGCGCGGAAGGAACGAGTTTTGTACGTATCTGTTTGGCAATGTAACTACTTTATTATATCGCTTCTGCCAGACCTAGCGATGTAGTGAAGCGCCATGATAATATTCTCTGTGGTTCTCTGAAACACCCCAGTTCTGAATTTCTCAATCAAACTAAGCTTAGCGTGTAGCTTCCGAGTCTGTTAGGGCTCCCACTTTAATCCTTCGTAAAGTTGTGGAGGACTACAAGTTCGTTCGTAGCAGTTTTTATCTAAGTACATTTGAGTACATGGGACCCTGGAAAGAAAGCTTTAACGAAAAAAATTAATTACGTACAAATTAAGCTGCGCGCTTCGTTAAATATTGCTTCCATCGGACAAGAAGTTTTTCGGCTTTTAAAGGGATTAAGTTTGGAGCCAGTAGAGGCTCTGGGGCTATCCCCTAAGCTTAGTTTTCCTGAGAAATTCATAACAGTATTGTTTCAAAGCAACTCAGTGCATATCATTTTAACGCCTCACTACATTTTCAGGTCCGACAGAAGAGATATAATATGAGAAAAACGTGAAAAAGACATGGAGAAATGTATGCACTTATTGGAGGAAGGGATTTTTCTTTTGTGAAAGTTCTATGATGAGCAACATTAGCAATTTGTGAGTGGATTACATAAAACACCGGAAAAAATTAAATGACTTGAGATTCTTCAACAATGTAAAGTTATTTACTAAATAAGATAACGGTAGAATGCTGATGAAATAAACTATTTTTCTCTGTATAAATTAAAAAAGTTTCTTGAACGATTTGAATCTTTCATTTAGTAGTTTCTAAATACACAGAAGTACCCTAAACACCATTCGATTACTCAGCACCAAGGCGGCGCTAGGTATTGGTTTGCGTGATTTTTCTAATAAATACTTAATTATATAAAAGAAATGGGTATTAGCGGTGTTTCCTCTCTCCAATTTACACTCTCTAACAAAATATTTAGGCAACTGATTGTTTCAAAATCTCTTCTGAAGAATTGTATTTTTTTAAGCTAAACTAAAAACTCAAAGAGCCACGGTGGCGCCATGAATCGAAGTGAGGGTTAATATGGTATTGCTGATTGATTTTAATATCCATTAGCAATGTTTTTCTAATAAGTTCTCTTGGTTTTGTAATGGAATTGTGCGAAATCTCATCATCGAATCGGATGCAATGTATTGTGACCTCGCTCCCTCCCTATCGGTTCAGGGTGGGAGTGGGAGTTGCGAGGTCGCACGCGGGAGAAAAATGGGAGGGTTTGAGGTGCGCAGGTAAATACGGGAAAGGTATGGGACGTGTGCGTGATCCCGTGCACCTGGGCAGGGAATGGGGAAGGAAAAAAGAGGGGGGTGTGAAGGAAAAGTATGGGGAACCTTTCGATGACTGTGAGCCGTGCCTCACACTGAGGGAGCGGTGGATCGCTCGGTTCATGGATTGACGAGGGACGCAGCTAGGGGCGCGTCGAGTTGTGAACTGCGGGACGCTGGAGCATTGACGCTTCGAGGGCACGTTGCAGCCCACGAGTTCGGTTCCCGAGCTGCGCTTGGCTGAGGACCGGGACCCGGTCAAGAGGGGCCGATCATACCTGGTGGCAAATGGGCCCCAGGTATAAATAGGATCGTTGTCCCGCGAGCGTCGGGCATTGCTTTGCTGAGGCTCGCGTCTAGTGTTCGACGCTTATTACAGCTGCCCCCGAGAGACGGACGCACGGCACCTTTTGAAGACCACCGCTACCTCCCGCAGCCAAGGTATACAATACCCTAAAATTCCTAGCTCCTCTTATCCCGAGTCTGCCCCTTTTTTCTAGCCAGGTCACAATTCGAGGGGGGGGTTATTGTTAACGACCGTTGTTGTCTTTCGTTTTCTAGTAAATAAATTACTTTGTTTTTCCAACCTGGTTTTTTTTGGTGTCTGCGTTTAATAAAAACTCCTCCGCACCTCCCGGCCCTGTGAGGCACGTTTCAAAGTGCTTGAAAGAAAGGGAGCTATTGACACAAATCCATATATTTAATGCGAGCAAAAAAAACCGTAAAATACAGATAATAGTACATAAGATCGCCCACTCTCTCTGGTGTTGACGGAAACTGGTCAATGACAATTAATAAAATGGTTGAACAAACAAACAAAAAAAACTTCCCTTCTGATCGGTTCATTGACTGATCTCTCTACGAGGTGTTAACACGTTCAACATCTATTGAAAATCAGTCTACTTTGACTAAACATTAACATGAAACACGATAATAACAACAACAAAAACACACCCCGTCCTTACGATACTAAAACACACAATCACTCATCGGGTGGGGAATCAGAATGCAAGAAAGACGCGGGGGTGGCGGCTCATCATCACTGGGGGGGAGGGTTTCTTCTGTACTCGAGGGGGGTGGATTTTGGGTCCGTAGATACCACTTTTAATCGTGTTAACGTGTAATGTTAACAAATTTTAACGTCTCCATGGCGATGGAAAATCTCCCGGTTGATCTCCTATTTCCGTTCAGCCCGCTTTCTCCTTTGGTCCAACCTCCTACGCCACTCCAATATCTTCTCTCTCTGGTCCTCTTCTACTTGCGGCTCTCTGAAACAGGCGTTCGTAACCAGGAAAAAATCCAGAGCCTCCTGGCTAGCATTAAGAAAGACAGAAAACTGAACAATTCCTGCACACTAGGTTATGCAGCTTGTAATAAAAAGATGAGGAATTCACGTCTCTCTGATTTCTCCCCTATTGACAAAAAGTACTTGCTGCCCATGAAACATTCTACACGTGGCATTGGAATTTCTTTGACTTTTAGGATTTCTTAGCGCGTTATTTTCCGTGCCTGTCTTCATCTCCGTACTCATTTAAGAGAAGAGCGCATGTAAGTTGCGTTTTCCTTCCTGATTCTCCCTTGAGAGGAAACCAGGAGTAATATTATATTTAACTTTTAAATGCTCCACTGACTTGATGATGACTGGTACGCTAGCTACGTTTCCGCACTTGAGATGCGACGGGAGAATCCGACGCATCGCAGCTCGGGGAGCATTACAGTAACTGGACACGAGGAAAGCGTGAGATCTGAGCGTACGCCATGACATCGCCAGTTATTCCTCAGTATTTTTCCTCATGACGTCCAACTCGTCCTGATTAGTGCTTTTGATTGTGATCGTTGCGTCAAAACAGTTCATTTTAACGATAGTTTAATACAAAAGGGGTATCTTTGAATGAAATCATGGTGGAAATCACATTTATAGTATTTCATGATTGTAATAAAAGAAGTGAAGAGAAAAAATAATTTTACCG
The DNA here is from genome assembly GCA_963169105.1 of Ceriagrion tenellum. Lineage (NCBI taxonomy): Eukaryota > Metazoa > Arthropoda > Insecta > Odonata > Coenagrionidae > Ceriagrion > Ceriagrion tenellum. Next base: position 102,135,859 of record OY720632.1, on the reverse strand, counting down.
TCCAAACCAAAAATTGAATTGAGAGTTACACATGTACGTTAACGTGTCATACAGATAGGAAATTTTTGGATAGTCGATAATTTGAAGCAGAAATAGATGAGTAAGTGCTAAATCATCCTTTACGAATACAAAATGAATATTGCAGTGAAGATTAGGAATATTTTTTCTTGAGTATTCATATCAATGGTGATGACCAAAGTGTTATGCTTAACAATATGCTGAATGCCTCCGTAGCCTCTTTTTATTTCAGTCAGCTCAGGGGAATGAATATATATATATATATATATATATATATATATATATATATATATATATATACACATACTTAAATAAGACCTGAAATTAATTTTAACGTAAAAGTGAAGATTATCAGTCATGTATCTTTTTACCTCTCTTTCAAATAGTACCTAGTGACCGAAGTTTGCTCCACCACAATGCGTTTTAAGAAAATTAAAAAAATATATGAATGCTGCATTACAAATAAAACAAGTATGTGGAATTAGAGATAATATTTTCTATAGGAGTTTAGAGTTGAAATCTTCTGAAGTTTCTGGAAATTGTATATTTTAGATGTCCTAGACGTAGTTGTTAGTATTATTATTAGGGTTGAGATTTTTTAATTTCATATGATAGATGAGGATATACTTTAATTGATGTTACTCTTGATATACTGTTGCATCAAACTTTTGCCGACTTTTATGGCTTTATACAATACCACCTTGATAAACAAGATAGACCAGGTTAAAAATGATATTTTATATAAATATTTAATTATAAGTGAATTTTTCAAATGTCTTACATGATGAATTTTATTTTATCGTACGGATTTGACGTCTCTTAATATTCATTTAAAATCTTTGGAGACGTTTTTGAGGAAATAAATGCCAACAAACTCGCAGATATAACTCGCCTTATAGTATACGTCATGAAAACTGGTGTTCATTTTATATTAGAGTAGACCCCCGCTTTACAATAGTAACCCATTCCACGGGATCGTTTGTAAAGTAAATTTTGTAGTAAAGTGAACTAACATTTTACCGGTCTTGGGATCGATTTTCACGTAACAATACATTCTAATATGTTGCTCCTTAATTAGTTGGCCAATCCTCAGACTGGTTTACTGCAGCCCTCCACTCTCCCCTATCGAATACTAGTTGCTTTACCTCCTGGTGTCTCCTCCTATGTATTAATTTTTTTATTAGGTCCATGAACTTATTTCTAGGTCTTCCTCTGGGAACTTTCCCTCAATTTTGCCTTCAATTACGTTCTTAAAAAACCCGTCATAGGATGTGCCCAATCCATCTTGTTCCTCTTTTCTCTCTGGTGTTTCATATGGTCCTTTCCTCATCTAATCGTCTGTACATTTCATAATTTCTAATTTTTTCCGTTCGTTTTATCTACAACATTCAACTCCAACACCAAGCTCCGAGGGCTCCAAGTCTGTTCTGCTCAGCTTTTCCAATGGTCAAAGCTTCCGATAGACGGAAAAGTCCCCAGAGGAAGACCCAGAAAAAGTTCATGGACCAAATAAAGAGGAAAGTACATAAAGGAAGAGATACCAGGAGGTAAGGAAACTAGCATTACATATGGAAGGGTGAAGGAAGGGATTAGAGAATGTAGTATCTCATTTTTATCTTAGTTTCTTCACCGAGTGGTAATTTTCTCATGAAATTGATTTTTCGTCTGTGGTATTTGCCATGTATTTACACCTGCTGGTTATTCTAAAAAACAATACCAAGGCTCCAAAAGCCGTAAACAATTGACACCCTTCGTCAACAAACACCATATTTACTGTGTTGGTATGCTGGGAAAACCACAGCAGAGACCAACCACAGCCTCTCAACTAAGAATACCCCCCTGTGTTGGTTTACGGGAATGTTACTTACTCGCCAGGGACCAAACACATACGCACACACACAACCAAATAGGATCCTTTGCAAGGGCTGATGGGACCCCGATAAGGATGTTTGGGTTATAACCTGGGACCCTTCACAGGGCTAATGAGACCCCGCTAAGGATGCCCGGTTATTTACGCAAGCACACTCACAAGTACACAAAATCACTCACTCACACACACATATGGGCCCAACTTCTTGGAGAATCAGCTCAAAAAGAGCGTGGTCAAATCAACACAACAGGACGAGGGTGGGGGTCGAATACGCGTATTTCGGCTACAAAGTAGCCCTCTTTAGCGAACCGAAGGTAACGCGTCACTTCAACGCAGGGTTGAAGTGAGGAAAGGTCATGACATCCAAGTTGTAAATAAAGGTAAACTGAGGAGGAGGGGGGAAAGAGACAACTAATTGGGAAAGAGAGGTGGAAGGGCGATAAACAAAGAGCGTGGGGGGCGTAAACAAAGAGCGACAAAGGGCGTAAACAAAGAGCGACAAAGAGCGTTTTCATTCCACCCCCAAAAGCCTTATTCTTCACACGGTTGTTGTTATTACACCCTCTGCCACACGCCTATACGGCAGATCACTGGGAAGTAAGTTGATGTGTGTGCACTTTGGAAGATGGAGATTGAGTACTTTTAAGTCTAAATATTTTGATACATAGATTTCTCTGCTGCTGCTGGTGGTTTATACTATTTCGAAGTGCATTTACAATTGAAAATGAATGCAAGCCATCATGAGTAGTTCAGATATTACGTTGCGGTTATCAGTTAACTTCTTCGTAGTTTTGGGTTGTGCTAATCATTATCATCTGTTGTCATGATTCCGAAGATTGGTATACATCAGGTCTCTATCCCACTCTCCCCGCTAGCAAACGCTTCGTTCTGGCAATTATTCACAGTGACGTTCCTCATGATTAGCTTTATATTGTCAACAAATGTCTTCCTATATATTCATTCCCAGTTATTTCCTCTTCTAATTTCGTTTTCACTTGACCATTGTGTCGAAAGCTATGTTAAATGAGTTCATCTCCCTGTTGGGCTAATCTGGGCTAACATGTACTAGATTGGCGTTGAAAAAAGATATGTAAGATTATGGAATAAATGCATCCTCAGTAAATTGGTATTCTGTCGATCACATCTTGGCAGTATCCGCTTTTTGGATCATCTAAATGTGCTGTATAGGCCTCATTACATGGTACATTTTACTGCCCGAACGAATGTATCTTAGATTGAACAAGGAAATGAATGGAATCAGAGCAGGTTCTATTTTCCGTTCAGCTATTCAGGCAATTAAAAATGTCCTGCTTTACACGGTACAATTTTCCCATGAAAGAGTTCATACATGCGTTTGCACAATAAAATATACCGTGTAAAGTGGCCTTATTGTTTGAGGGGGGCTAAACGTGAGAAGACGAATGCATTATGGAGTGCTTTAAGTTTATTTAAAGCTTTGCAGGAAACTTTGAATACTTGTACTTCTTAGTAATATGTATAGATTATAGCAATAACATTCCATGCTACTGGTTTGTTTCTTGGATATTTAATTCTACTTTAATATGTAGCTTTAGGGCAGTTGACATATATTTTGAAATTATTCGATGACACACATACAGATTTTCTCCTAATCTGATTATGTTCTTCACAATCCCACTGTGTCTTAGGGTGTGTCCAATGTATCTTTTTCTTCTATTTTCTATGGTATTCCATGTTGTCCTGTCCTTTTCTACTATTCTGTAAACTTCATCATTTCTGATTTTGTCCGTCCATTTTATCTTTAGAATCCTCCTCCAACACCAGGTTTCGAAGGCTTCTAATCTTTTCTGGTCACCTATTCCAATGGTCCACGTTTCCGATCCATTGAGTGCTACGCTCCACGTGAATGTTTTCACAGATTTTCCTGATTTGTAGTCCTATGTTCATTGAGCTCAGCAGTTATCAATATCAAATTAACATACTGAATAAAAAAACTTGAATTAAAATACGCTTAAATAAATTTTCACTTAAACTTCGAATTCCGGGCTATGAACCCAAGTCATAGCAAAGCTTTTAATTAGAGAAAAACTGAAATATAGAATTCTTGCATTTTTATATCACAATATGTAATGCTACTTCCTGCATTTTGATAGATGTATTTAAGTGAAGTGCCTTCCAAGAATTTATTTCTTCTCACTAGAAAGGGAAAATGTACATTCGATAACACAAGATTCGCACTAGAACCACACTGACAATCGCGAGCAGCTGTAGTAGCTCAATCTTTCGCTCTTAGGTTCACTTTCCAACATTACCGACTGGGTTTTGAGATACCTTCACGTTGTGACTTTAATTTTTAAAGATATTAAAGAATAAATATCCCTTATCTCTTTTGCAATAGCTTACAATCCATTCGTTCTGTGAACAGCCAAAATAGAGTAATTGGATTTTGAAAATAACATCAACTTGTTGTTCTGCCTAATTGATTCAAGGGAATTTGGGCTTAATTAGATTTTTATTTTAGTTAGAGTTTTGCGTTAACTTTTAAAGATTTCTCTCGCCTTTTTGTTTGAACTTCACTGCATGTGAAGTGTGTGAACTGTGTGCTGGACTAATTGTTTATTGTTGTTGCCCAGTGGAGTAGGGCTTTAGCCTTGATCGTTGATTCATTTAGAATAGCCATTGTCTCATCGGTCATCTCGTGGCATTAAGTAAAGTAAATTCATTTCCCTTAGGCCTCCTAGTGCAGGGAAAGTTTTAATTTCTGATTCAACAAGAACCTGTTTCATGAAGGCTATTCTGGATTCCGCGCACCCATTTACTGTAGATAGGTCGTAAACATGACATACCTTATTATTGCACATTCTCTTAATTTCAATTCATCCTTGCGCCGTAGAGTTAATTGGTGTCATAAGTGCTGCAGTAATATTTTTACTCTCGGAAGTATGTCAGCTTTCAAATATACATTTCAATGGGTATCGATTTTTACGACAGATGCCATTTTATTCATCTCTTAGATGTAATAGTTATTGCATAATATGATAAGACAATGGTGGCGTTTCAAGACCTTTTCGAAGACCAACGGCCCGATTGAACGCGTTGGGAGTACGGATAAGGCTCAAGAAATAGTAGTCAGAGGTGCATGCCGTGAGAGAGACTGAAATCCATCATCTTGATAATCGTAGGAGGGCTCTAGAAATGAAAAGAAGGCTAAAAGGTCTTTCTCAACTCAATATCGGAGGTTAAATGTAAGGTTCGGCTCAAGAAGAGTGAGCTTTTGGGACCTAAAAATAACGTTGAATGCTCGTGATGACTCCCAAGGACAGGAGGATAACAAGGCGTTCATATATCCAAAGGAACACGCGTAAAATGAATGAATGTATTCACTTCCCTGTGCCGCCGTTAGCGGTATTAAACGGTAAGCTTCTTCTTTCTTGTACTCGTCCTCTATCGGGATCATAGTTTCAAAATTTGGACGGTAGCTGCTTGTTTAATAATTGGTCTCCATTTTTTACGTTTCTCCAATTTCCTGTTAATCTTTGTAAGATTTCTCCATCCCACGCACTTTAAATACTAGTCTAAAATTTGAGTCATTTTTTTATCCAAGATTATTTTCCAATTCACCTGTCTTTCCAAGCATTCTCGTAAAAAGTCTATAATATCTCGATAAATGTCCCATTAGGGTGGTCACAAGGTATATGGGGAAATATTTTTGTCGTTCAATTACCTGGGAGGCGCTAAAAGTTGGCAATTGGTTAGAAAATTCGTTTGAAAAAATTTGACCTCGACTTGATAACGTTAACCGGTGCCCCCTTGAGGTTTGAGTTTAGAAGAACTATAGTTGAGTTTAGAAGAACTTAGGGTTTTTTTTGCTACATAAAATGAAAATTATTCTTCCAATAAACCTGAATTTTTATTCATTTTATAGTAAATTTTGTTGCCTTGAAGTTTTATACAAACCACTTTTTGGCAAAAACTTACAGTTTTAGTGTTATTCAGTATCTTTCAGGTCAGTTCTCGGCCCACATCCTCAAAGATGCCCTTGTTGGGAAATAGGACCGGAATTAATTTCATAACTTCAACGGTTTTTTTTGTTACCATACAAAGTAGCATTTTGATTTCGTTCGAAGTGGTCGAATACTCTTCTAACATGTCGTTTCTTATTCATTCTCTCTCGGGTGTTCATGATGGGCTATTCTACTGTTTCTCGTTGCGTCTATTGTTTATTTAGTTATCTCTCTTTCATGTCAACCCAACTTATTGTTCTTTATTCATATTATTTCCTTGAAAATGCTTTCCTCTCTGATTTCTCCACGCCATTCTCCTATTTATACCCAATATATCTTACGCGGGGTTTTTTATATGTGGGAGTCAATGGAAAAGACGAATATCCTTTCAATGAACACGGCTTTATACTTTTATACGGCTTATTTATAATGACCCTGGATAAATTTCTAACATCATATTCGGCTGAAATAAGTCGCTTTCGCATAAAGCTGTGGGAAAGAGTACAAGGTTGTGTTATATTTTTACGAATGCTTCATTAAAATGCCAAGGTATGGTAGACAGTGGTGAATAGTATATATTTTATTCTCTCTATAATGGAAAATACAAATTGTTTCGTTAATTCTGTCTTGTGATGCTGCGTTTTTTGTTGTTTAGTTTTTCTATTACGTTTCCATTACCTAAATCGGTCTAATTATTCTTCATTGAAGTGTTAAGGCCAACCAACTGGCGTGAACAGCAATTTATGCATCATTTTTGTAGGCAATGGTTCGTCCCAAAAAATGTTGTTTCACGTGCTTAAAGCTAGCTATTAATTTGCGCCTCTTTCCATTCCCATCTTTGGATGTAAAGTGTCCTTTGAAGCATGCTGGAATCCTATAATTGGATTGATAACAAAGAGTAAAAGCTAAAATGAGTGACCGGACTCATCCTTTGTCATCTCTTCTTTAATAGAAACCATGGGCCATTTTTGAAGCCGATTATTGCTATAATGATTTATGTAGAAAATTAAAATGTTTTAAGTGTGTAAGAAGGCCATGAATATGAACTATAGGTAATTTTAAGAGATAATATTTGGGTTATAAACCTGGCCAAAGCCCTTCAAGAGCTAAAAAATCTAATATTAGCGAAGTTTTAGGAAGCATTTCCGATTGAAAATTTACGAACCGTACAGGTACCTGACTGAGTACCATGCTCTCTACTTACTCTAAACTCTATTTACGTACTGTAATAAGAATTTACTCTAATCACCAGCGCTTTGAAAATAATAATTATGTCGTGGATAGAGGTTATTATTCCGTGGTAAGATTTCGAATTATTGAGTTCATGGAGATCGAGTGTATATCTGTGTAACTTGCACAACTGGGGATCGAATGTTTTGTTATAGAGTTCAACGCATCTAGAATTAATGGGTTCAATAAAGATCATTCGATTCCTCAAATTCGCATCGCTGTTTTTTTAAATGTTCAAAATCACAGTGACGCATTACTTCATATTTCAATGTTTATCATCAGCTTTAATTAATGTTTTCGCAGCGCAATATTTAACTCCTACTCTCGGCAAAAGACGAACTTCTATCGAATTAAGCATTTATAACGTTTGTTTTAATGTTTATTGAAAATTGATGTTTGTGTTGTTAGGGAGTTGTTGATGTGAGGAGAGAGAGAGGATTGTTGAGAGGGAGAGGAATAGGGAAAGTGGCTCGAAGTAGTGAGGAAAAAGAAACTGTATCTTTAAGAAAATAAAGAGGATTTTGGAATAAAACAAACGTCTGACGTTACACATTCTTGGTGAAGATAAAAATTACTCAATAGTTGTCTTGTTAACCCTACCACGGGGTGAGATACCTTTGCATTAGTATCACACCCATGTATAACGAAATTTATTAGAAAAGTTGACCTGAGATTTGACATTTTAATGATCCTATGTGCAGAATATTGACAGACCATCCGGTTCGGTGACATCTTAAGTCGTTAGAGATTCCCTCGTCACAGGTAAGTGCCTTTTTGCGAATGTACGGGTGACAAGTGGCGTTGGTGGCATTAAAATTTGCACTACTAAGGTATCCTTGAATAACTTTCTTCACCGTGTGATTGAAATTAAGGTGGTGGCTGCACAGTGCTTATGTCCACTATCCAATAGCCTAATGTAATTCGCGGAACCTTGACTCTGCTTTAACATCGAGTGGACGAAAAGGCTACGTCATCATACATTGAAGCAAACATTACAAAACTGGGCCTCGAAGTCTCAGGTTCGAATCACCTTTGAGGGAAGTTTTAACCTAAGGCAGGGGTATTTGTGAGTAATTTTTTTAAACTGTAAAAATCAGATATATTATTCCATTAGTATTACTTTTATTGAAATTTTTAAAATAAATCCAAAAGTGAATAGAATGGAATCAGAAGGATAGAAACGGTATTTTTATGTTTTATTTTCACTTCCGTTTTTTCTACGAATTCCTACTTAAGTTTTTTGGATGTCCATCTCGTAGTTTCCTCCAATAGCTCTGCTTACATTTTAATGCTTGTTTTGGGATTTTCTAATATTTTTTAAATTTGGGATCATTAACCTTCAGTTTGAGAAGTCACTCTTTCCTCGTGTTCACGGTTGAAAAGTTAGTCAAAGACCGTTTTATATAGAATCCATAACCGACCCTCAGGTCCTGGAGTTTCTGACTCCCTAATGACTTAAAGAGTGGACCCAATGTACTATGTAAGCATTAAAGAAATGTTTGGAAACATTCTCAAAAGGTTAACGAAGAATGACAGCAATGAATAAATTAGGAAGTAAGAGGAAACTCTGCTGAGTTCCAAGGATCCATCTTTTCACGGGCTCCCTTTTAGTAGAATTATCTCCGCAAATTCTAAGCACCCTTTCCCATCTCAATACTCTTGAAAGTCTTGTCCAAGCAACCCGTTCATGCATCACTCGAAGCAATCACTTTGCACTGAGAAACGCGTGCAGAACTTTGAATTGATGAATTAAAGCGTGATAAATTCAACAGATTCAGGCGAGATATCGTGGAAGTTTTTCATAATGTAAGAGAAACAATTGCACTTGTCCACAAAATTGTTTTAATGCGTACAACGCGTTTCGGCTCACAGAGCCATCATCAGGTACAAGACAAAGTAGTAAGAGAGTACAACACATATATATATATATCTTTTCAGAGAAGGGGGGGGTAGGGGGAGGAGACTAGAGGAGGAGTGGGAAGGAGGAGGTAGTGGCGGAAGAAAATTGGGAGGAATCAGGAAAAACCAAGGAAGGAAAGGGGAGGGGGGAACGGACAAACCGGGGAGAAAGGCCAAGAAACAGGAAAGGGGTGAAAAATGGAGGGAGGGGGAAGAAGGCAGGGAATAGGCATGTCATTAGAGCGTGGGGAAGCGGCACTGGGGAAAGGAGGGGGAAGAATGCACCTGAGGGTAATTAGGAAAGGGGGTATTAAAGCGTTCATGTCGCCTACTTTATCATGCAAATGGGTTGTAACGGATATTATTTTGTATTTATTTAAACAATAACCTTAGTTTATTGAAATGAAAACTTTTAGGACAAATATTTAGCTTGAAATTGGACGTATTTAAATGATATGAGGCTCCTTAATCATGCATAATTTAGGAAAATGTTTTCCCATGCCTAATTGTGCCATTCTGTTCACTCAGAATCACGAAATTTTTTTAAGGTCATGGTGGAATAAGCAATGTGTTTATTCAAAGTAATTGTGAATTAAAATGTTTCATTTATTTGTGCATTTAATAAAACGATGACAACATTTTCAACAATTACGAACGGTTTTAGTACCATTCCTCGTTTCAAGGAGTAATGAAGATAAGCGTTAGGGAAAATGATTGTTTATTTTTTATGAAATAAAAACCGTCAACAGGGGCTATTCCTTCTCGAAGGGACAAATAGAGATATTATTGTCATGCATGTTGAAGTAGGAGTAACAACAGTGTTATCAGGAATAAGTATTTTACGAGTGCATCTAGTTAAATAACTAATAAAATTCAATGTTATGATCTTTTTGCTCTAATAAAATATTGAATGACAGATAAAAAGGCTTTAGACGTTGCTGATTCCAATCTAAGGTAGCAGTGAAGGGAAGAAAGGCAAGCAAAAGGTCAAGTAGAGTTTTATTCAGTTATAAAAAGGAAGAATATAACTTCAGAAAGCTGCGTGGGTTAAAGAAAGGTGATTCAATTTTTAAATATTGATATTTGACCTAAGTACCTTTGAGAGAAAGTCGTATTCACTCTTCCGGGTCAACATAAAAGAGTTGGGGCAAATCACGGAGTATTGTCACAAAGGCGGGTGGTATGAGAGTTAACTCTCAAGGAATTATGGGGTTCGGTAAACAAAACAGTGAGAATCAAACCTTGAAATTGGGACTGCTGTATCGTGCAATGATATCGACAAGAACTAGGTGAATCGGTGTCACTTCGTATTCAGTGTTCGGTTCGGTTCCCTAGTAAAGAGTTACACTCAAGATACACTTTTCGTAAGTCAAACAGGAAGAAAATGGTTGGCAAATTTATGAGATAAAAAAACACCGAATCACCCTCTTGGTGGATAATTGCCTAGACCACATACTTAAGTAGCTTTTGTAGGATGCATTCTTTTCAAATAGATTTATAAAAGTAAACAATCAAATGTATCCGTATAAGTTGGGTGCTATTTACTTTTGTTAAGTAGAAATACAACTTCTTCAACCCAATAGGTATTATATTTGGCTTCTACTGACATTAGGTTCATAAAAATGTGTAAACGTCGCTTTTCACGGTACATTTTATTTTACAAACGAATGTATCATAGAACGTATAAGAAACTGAATGGAACTAGAGCAGGCTCTATTTCTTGTTAAGTCATTTGGATGAACATACAATTTTCAGCTTTACATGGTACAATTTTCCTCATGCAAGAGTTCATAAATTTGTTTGTACAATAAAATGTACCGTTTAAAGAGGCCTTTAGTATTGTCCTTGAAATGATACATTAGCTTCTACCTATAAAATCGGTTAATTTAAGGACAAAGTGGGCAATAGTAATTGTGTTCTATCTGATATGAAATTAGAGGAATTATTGAATTGCATTAAAATAATCATAAAACCTTTGAAAGTACCACCGCTTGTGGAGATACACCTGACTTCATTTTCAGCCAGTTTCTCTCTAACTTCAAGGACGCTCGAATTTCGTAACGCCAAAGAATTTATCTCGACTAATTGGCATCTTATTTTCGAGCACGAGGGTGAGGACGCTGCCGGAAGTTGACGGCCCTGTGTAATCTTCCTTGGCAAGTATTTTTGATCCTATTATATATTTAAGCTTCATGGAAACGCATTTCTTCCACCTATATCCGACCTTTACTTTGATAAAATATTATATTATTATTATTATATTAATATTATTATTAATATCTCTTCATTCATACGCTGAACATCCGAGGTTTTTTAATGAACCTTATCTGCATTCCCATTCCTGGTTATATAGGAAATGTTATAGGTCATAGGTTTACTTCCCCATCTGCATAATACCTTGCATGTCATGTCAAGATCATTTGATGATGAAGTCACCATGGACATGCACTGCGTCACTATAACTTTCATAAACTCAGTACGTGATTACGTGTTATAAAGAGATAGGTACTGTCGTATATGTCCACGCATGGATTTCATCTCTCTAAAATAGTCTTGGCTTCGCAGGCTGTACTCAACTCATCTCATTTGTTAAATGTACTGAGTTTAATGGAAAGGGAAAATTTTAATCAGTCAGCGAGTCATTGAAATTTCCTGTCAAACAACCTTTTATGGTAAATAACTTATGCATCGTCGCCCTTTATGGGTTCGTGAAATGTTTTCAATGCAGCCAGATAAAAGATTATACTAACTTTTCAAATAATTAGTCTCTATGGTAAAACTTGATCCGTTAGTAATGTCAGTTACTCAAACAGTCTGGTAAAATTTATGGGTTTACGTTACCTCTTCGATAAAACTTGACGATATTTACTGATTGAGTTCTAATTTAGTATTTTCTCTTTTCTTGTAGCACGTAATCTCGCCCGTGCTTCATCTTTATGTGACTTTACATATAACCCAGAGAGCCATTTCAAGGGTGTGTTGCAGGGGATGAGGTATCACCAAAATGTACTACAATGTAACTGTAACTTTTACGAACGTTCTCTACCCTAAAGGTGCGCTATCAAGCTACTGAAACTTATTGAGCTAATGCACATTTCAACTGTATAGACGAGGTACAATTATCATGCAGGGATCATGTGGAACGTGGTGTTAGTACTATGTGGCAGATTAAGAAACAATCATTGGGAAGGAAATGAAAAAACAGTAAAACGACTTGTTGACTAATCTTCTTCCAAGTCATTATAGCAGCCGTTATAATATCGAATTCATGGCGGGAAAAAATACATTATAACCTCTGTGTTCTGTAGTCTATTTCCCTAAATGTACACTCATGATCAGATCTATCGTAGTACTTTGGAGTTTTAAAGAAGTTAATAACGTCGACAGAAAATACGTTTGTAATTTACATAAAACATTACGTCTTATAATTAATCGACGATCTGAAAGCGATTCCCATTTCTGTTGTGACAAAAGGTCAGTGTCACTTACGATGGCCTTTTTGGATGTTTTTTTTCATTTTATGCTTATAATTCACTACTCTTCATTTAATAAACATTGCAAAGATGAAAAATTGATATCTGGAATCATTGTATATTTCCCGCCATTACCAATTGGCTGTTCTCTGCGGCATGTGGAACTTACTTTAGTTTGATAGCGAATCATATACTCCTGATGAGTCATTGAAAGATGTCCATTTGAAGTTACAAAATTATCATGAAATATTTATAGTTATGTCATGTTATGATCAAACATAAAGTAACACGTAACAATTGATACAAAAATTTCATCTTCCTGCGTCGCACAAATTGTGTCAATCAATTTCCCAAAATGCAGTGCTGTAATCCGTGAACGCAGCTCTGGAGTCTTCGCGAGGTTCACCTTTTTAAGGTCGCGGATGCAGGGCTCTTCCGTTCCATTAAGGTAAAAGTGGGACGTTCTACTCCATGCATCAGTGCACTCATGCTCACGCATATTCATGCTACTATATGTTCCTGCATGCTCACGCATGCAGTCTAAAAACCCATGCCCCCATTACGAGGTATGAAGTAAAATCACTCTAACGATTTTCACTTATGGACAGATTTAAGTGAAACATTGAATAAGTGTACTTATTTGTAATATGCATGTATGAAATCGAAGGAAATGCATGCTATCGATTGGGTTTCTTGGCATACTTTATGGTATTTTATCACGTAGCCCTATGGCGGTGGGCTTATATTTCTAAATAATGCGATGAAATATGTGGAGATTCTCTCCTAAACGTAAAAAAAATACGTTTCTTTATGTGTGTGTTTCTTCTTCTTCTTCTTAATGTGATTATTCCTAAAAAATATCAAGATAACCAGCCTAATAATAATCACGAATTTACATACAAAGATTGCTTAAATTTCGGATTCCTCACTGTGAACCTAAGTCATAACAATGCTTTTAATTATAGGAAAATTTTAAAATATAATCCTTGCATCGTTAATTTAAAGCATATAATGCTATATACAAAGTGCTTAAGATGTACTTAAGTATGAAAACTTTTTTGCCATACTTGAAAAGTTATTAAAATATGAAATCAAGGTCTCATAATTCGCGCTCCAACCACCTCATAAATTGCGAGCATCCTTAAATACTCTCTCTCTCGGGTTCATCTTCGTATCTTCTCGACTGAGTGCTGTGAGATTTTCTCCTAAACGGAAAAGCATACATTTCATATTATAGTGATGATTTCCAAGAAGAGTCGAGATATATTCCGAATATAAAACGGGAATTTACGTTTACACTTACATGTCGAATTCTGCGCCATAAAGCCATGTCATAACGACATTTTGATTAAGACTTAAGGAGGTTGGTTCGCGACTGATTGAGCCATAATTATAGCGGCATCCCGATTGTTTTAGTTACGTACATGAGCCTTTAAAAGAATACGGCTTAGATTTGTAATGTGCTAATTTAGAGGAAGGCTGAAATATTGCATTAAAAATGAATATATGGAAGACTAGTCTACGAAAAGATTTTTTAATCAAATGCCGAGAATGGACTTGTGCAACGATTATGCCCAATCAAGTAATTAGATTTATGAAACCTTTTCTACAATATATATCACCAGAAATATCTAAAAATTCTTGATTGTTTTGTAACAATATTCTCTCAAGTAAACCCTACATTTACATTTATTTCAAGGTTAATCAACTTCAAAAACCTTTGGCAACGCTGCACTGAACCTTGTTGATGACCTTAGTGACTGGTGTTTGTTGTGCGTGTGCTGAAGTGCTTTCCTACTTTAAACACATTGAATAAGTTCTTTTTAGAAGTTCTCATGATACATAATAGTCCTCTTTAGGACTAAATTGATCACTGAATGGTGTCATTGTGAATATCAGTACTATAACGCACTTTATACATGGTTTTTGTATATTTTAATTGCTTCTACACGGCCTTACGTCCAATCGAGTGGTAGATGGGAGGTATGGTAGCGGATAATAGAGTGGAAGGAGTAAGGTTCGATTCTCTGGAGAGGAGTATACTTTTATTCTTTTTTCCTACTTTTTTTCACTACCTTCTTTTAAAGATTTTGTTTTCGTCATCGTAACTTGCTTTAAAAATATTTTCCCCCAAAAAAGATAAAAATTAAACGCTTGAACAAACGTTTCGTTGCCTACAAAAAATTGAATATCAGAATTTGGATCAAATCGACCGTTCAGACACTAGAGCTCAAAATTGTGAGAAATGTCATAGAAAGAAGAGTAAAGAAATTAATTTATACAGATGATGGGCTAATGGCATTAAAAATAGGAATGTTACCTGAGGTCATAATACAAGTATTTGTGCCTACTTCTGCATATGACGATGAACAGACATGAATTCAAAATCACAAAGGTATACATTAGGATTTAAAAACAAATAGTTTTTATTATTCAGAAATATGTATGATTACATGCATTCATTAAAGCTGTAAGTGCCGCATTTATCAGTCGTTTATAAGTAATGTTATTATTATTATGTGTCAACAAAATGTTTTAGGGATATTTACCGGGCCTGTTTTGGTTATATGAAGTCCTTCGTTTTTTGACCGATGTTTGTCTCTTGATTGAGGTGGTACTATAGCTTCTGAAACGTGCCTCTCTGTATGTATTCCTGCGGTATGTGTAAGTTAACTTCCAACGCTGCCACATGTATGACCGACCCCAGCGCCCCGATCAGCTAACTACCGTGTCTCGGATAAAATTTTGATAATAATCATTTTATTTCTCTAAAACAAAGTTGGTTACCTACCGCCATTTCTGCACTAATCAGTTTCTTAAATCTTTGTTTATATCATATCCGTTTTTTTGGTTAAACGACATGGGTTTCAACACTCTTAATCTATATTTTATGTATCAACGATCCACTCCTACTGTACGACGCAATGTAAATATAGCTACTTTCAAATGCAATTATTGGAAAAACCAGGACAAAAAGGTGTATTTCTAATTAAGCCGATCGATAGAGGGCCTTTTATTCTATAATTCCTGCGAATATGAATAAAATGACATGGAATTTAGTTTTCGGACCAACCTCCTTAAGTTTTAAACTATAATTCTTGCATCATTTAAATACAACTAGAGTTGTTATTTTCAACATATATATAGATTTACTTAAGTCAAGTTTGATCCAACATTTTTTTCGGCGTTCTTGAAAGTCATTTAAATATGCACCCAATGACTAAAATTGCCGCTTCAGCCACCTCAGTAGGTATCAATGAAACGGGACGTGAGAAGGTCAATTTGAGGTAATTCCAAGGAGTAGTAGCCTCTTGATCTGCTTGAGCCTCTTTCAATCTCTCTCGGCAAGGAACACTCGGCAGCAACCCATTGTTTCACTTTGCTAAATTTTGGCCGGTCGCAATGGTCTCAGGATGATAGTACACGAGGGTGCCTCCTCAGCGAATGCTAAAATGGTGACGCTCAACAAGCCTATGAAGTCCTTCTTTTTTATCGTTTCCTCAATGGCTTAATACGCTCGGAAACTATTTCCACCTGTCCATTAAAAATGTCCCCCAAAATCTCTTGCCTCTCTTCTGACGGAAATTTTCCAACACGTTGCTGGTCTTCCACTGAATACGTGGATGAGACAATTAATTGGGCAGTCTTACTTGTGGTTTCCTCGACCGATATAAACTTTCTCCAACGTTTTCTACACACAGCCATGTTCTCCTGTATTCAGATCCTTTTTTATATGTAGTTGAACGATATATCATTTCACCTAGAAATCAATGACTTTGGTGTTATTTTAATGATAAGCATCTCTCCTTTTGAAACATACCAAAATATCAACCACTTACCGAACTGCCTTCCGACATTTTTAAACCTACTTAAAATACCAGTATCTACTTTTGAATGAAATGACCCGTGTATGCACTCTAAAAAGACCTTATTCACAAAATATGGGATAATTGACACCTATATCTCGTCTAAAGTTTGAAAGTACTTTACGTTTACGTTATTTTTACGTTTTTTCAACTATAAAAAACTATATGTCATGTAGTCACCGCATTAATTTTTCCAGAATCACAGAAACCTTCCGTTGAGGAGGAGTTTTTAAGTACTGCGCAAAATAAATGAGTGAAGTTAAAGACTAATTTAGAAATTTTTCATTGAAATACTTAGAAATTCTGCAATATAAATATAATAATAAAAATAATACTATTGCACCATTAATGATGCAATATTCAATTCATATTTCCTACAGCTGTTGAAATTGAAAATTATAAGTCGAATATGGCCTCCATTGTGACTAGGGAACATTCTCGCTCAAACTACCCTATGGTAGTTTGAGCTGAATATTAGGTCTCCTTGAAATCAACGAATTTTTTCTCATTATAAATTAAAATATCACACTCTTCCAATGATACCAAAATATTAGCATCTTTTCGCATTACTTTCCGAAATATTTGCCAAAACAACCAGCCATTTTTCAGTACGAAATTGTGCGTCTATAAACTCCAGAGAGACATATTTGACAAAATGAGGAATTTCGAGATGTTTTAAGTTAATTACTGAGAATTTCAGTCGTATAAAATCATAGTGTTGCGTAAAATTTCAAAGCATTGTTTTCTTCATGTTTCTAAAAGCCGCTGAAATTAAAATGTAAAATTCGAATATGGTCTCCGTTATGTTAATAGAAAAATTTCGCTCAAACTACCTTAAGTCTCCTTAATTTTTTCCTCCCTTTGTACCGTTACTTACTAAATCTTAAAAGACCACTCGAAATAACTGGGTGGGATTTTTCCTTAATTTTTATACGCTTGTCTGTTTTTTTTCGTAGTAGTTCACATCAGGAATGGAACAACTTACAATCAATAAAACTAACTACCCTTGTCTGCTAATTTTGCTGCCTGCTCTTAATTTCATGACAGCTGACTTCTCTTTCCTACCATATCCTCTAAATCTCTCTTTCTTGTTTAGTTCTCTCTTCATACATCTATTCACAATTCCCCTTACCAATATAGAAAACCCATTGAAAACCATCTGAGATCCAATTTTTATGGTCTAAATACGGTTTAATTCAGTCATTAATGAATTGGAGTCTGATTTCTCCTTATAAATGTGACAAACAGGTGCTTTAAAAATTCAGGCACTTCGCTTCGAAAATTGGCTTAGCTGGGCTCAGATAATCTTTAAAATGTCGCGGAGGGTTTTCTCAATCGATTTGTGATGATGAACGGAAATGGTTTATATATTTTTATGTGCTTACTTGGTCCTTTTATGCGGGAATCGTGTTCATACGTAATTATCTCGAGGTATAGATACTGTGCCGTTGGAAAATACTCTGAAAGATTGTTACATTGCATAATGGGATTTATCTCAGGGTTTGGTGTTTTAAATTTTGTATTTCAGATTTAATTACTCCGCTCACAATATTGAAAGACATTTCCTCTCAGTCATTTCCCCTCTTCAATTCTGTTGAACCAGATTGGATTAAGGCTCTTCAATAGATGGCAAGTAGGCAGCAGTTGATTGGAAATGGTGCTGTATTTGAATTTTCCTACTATCAGGAATCACAAAATAGTACTAAAAACTTTTGCAGTGTGACAAGAAGTTCATACCTTTCATCCATGCTTCAAGATTAGGCCCCAAAGGAGAGTAAAAAGTTGTAATTTTTATTCTTTCATTTGAAATAAGATCTTCTAATTGTGTTTATCAGCTCCTTTTTTGTTTTAAACTACTCAAAGTTCTTGCCTTTTGCGATTACGCATCATGGTTTTCTCATCGCTACGGCTTAAATTGTCGCCTCCCGATATCACCTTCGACGGAGGGGGACACAAGTCAAGTCGCATCCTTGATTCGTATTTCTCTTGCGATAGTCTACTGCTTGTTTGTATTGAAAATTGTCATGGATATGAATTGGAGAATCGTTCATTCAGAGTTATCTTTGGGCACATAATTATAGTCATGTTTTATGCATCGATTGAGAGTGTTTTACGAGAAATTTTGCTGTACGTTGTGAGTTTTACTAATGTTGTGCAACTTTGGCGAACGAATCATTCGATATCATTTATTGCCAAAAGCATGTTGGCTTGTGCTGCTGTTATTTCCCCTCAAATGATAATGTCTACCCTTAGTCCTCGTTTTAAACGCTATTAACATTATTTAAATTATGTGTGTGAAAATATTATATGAGACGATAATTGGAAACTTGTGATCTTAAATTGAATTCCATTTAAGTCCTTGTGTTTACTTTTTTACTGTGTTACTACGTTGGTTGAAATAATGTGAGCCATAAGAATATCAATGAAAATCACTGCATGGACGAGCCATAAAATAGTTTCTATTCTATCAGAGCATGTCCTTACACCCTTTATCATCAACGGTGGCATTTATTATCATAAATTCGAGGTTAGAGACGTCATTAATTGCTGTGGTGTGTACCTAAGGTGTTTTGGAAGTGACAATCTTATAGCGAGGAGATATATTTTCTTTCACTGGGTATGAGAATATATTTGTAGAATTGGTTGAATAACTGCCTGTTGTTAAGTACTTACAATACAACACCATGAGAAACTACTCAGATTTTTTTTCGGCATTAAGTGATATCAAGTAAGTAGCTTGGTATACGTTCTTTGAAGACCTCTTATTTATTATTGTGCAATGACTTCATTACATAAACGAGTAAATGGGTGCTTGCAATTTTAAAGCAGGGGAGGAAGTGTTATATGATGAGACTCTTTAAATTCGGAAAAAAACAATGAAAGCTCTCAAGTCTGCGTGCTACATGCAAGCAAAGAAAAGTGTAAGTCTCGAAAATGAAATACACGCCCCATGAGTTATGGATATCAGACAGTTATAGTACAAAATATTATAATCTGTATACCAAAACGAGCGTGGAACCACTTGAAAATCTTCATAACCTCATTTGACGGCATTTAAGACGCTCTAGTACGTTAGATATTACATCTCAGTACAGCATACTTAATAAGAGCTCAAATGAAGAATTTTGCTATATGAATTCGATCGGAATCGAGATTTTTAAAATACTAATTTTCATATTCAATTTTTCTCTTCCAATTTTCTACATGGACTGCATGTTTTTTTATGAAAACTACAATATCGTGATGCTTGGTTAGTTGAAATTGGTGATCAGAGCAACGGTAGAGGCCAGGAAAAAGTTGAAGAAATTATACCGAGTAGGTAATTAGCAGTGCGAAAAATGGAATAAAGAAGACTATATGACATGCACTTAGGATACCTAACTCTAGGATAACTTAGGATATGTAAAATTATCGTTTGCAATATCTCGAACCCTAATCGACTCTTTTAACTTTTTCGATTTTTTCTCAGCTCGACACATGTTTCCAACTCTATCCTAAAAATTTCACCCATCTAGCTCGTTTAGAAATGCCCTAACAGTTTTGATGAGTCAGTCAGTCAGTCAGTTTTGTAGCTTTATATATATTAATTAATATATTAATAAACGAGTAAATGGGTGCTTGCAATTTGCAAGCAGGGGGGAAGTGTTATATGATGATACTATTAAAATAAGGAAAAATAACAATGTCTCTCTCTCAAGTCTGCGTGCTACATGCAAGCAAAGAAAAGTATAATTCTCGAAAATGAAATACGCGCCCCATGAGATGTGGATACCAGACAGTTGTAGTACATACTTATATTGTATTTCATCCGGTTATTAACGACTTTTCAAAATACTATAATCAGTATACCGAAACGAACGTGGAACCACTGGAAGATCATCATAACATCATTTGGCGGCATATAAGACGCTCTTCTACGTTAGATATTTCATTTCAGTACAGCATACTTAATAAGAGCACACATGAAGAATTTTACTATATAAATTCGATCGGAATCGAGAATTTTAATATAATAATTTTTATATTCAATTTTTCTTTTCCAATCTACATGGACTGCACGTTGTTTTAATGAAAACTGCAATATCATGAAGTTTGGTTGGTTTAAATTGGCCATCATAGCTACGGTAGAGGTTAGGAAAAAATTGAAGATATTATACGTAGTAGTTAGCAGCGGAAAAAATGATTTAAAGAAGACTAAATAACATGCACTTTGTGTACCTAACTCATATATGTAAAGATATCGATTGCAATAACTTGAAGCCTAATCGATTTTTTTTAACTTTTGCCCTAAATCGACACATAAATCTAACCCTTCCCTGAAACTGGCCCGCCTTGCTGACTTCCAAACCTCGAATCGACACTCGGACTGGCGACAATAGAGAAATATATCTATAGCAACGAAAGTGAAAAAAATTTCTAAAACCCCAGATAAAAGTTTAAAAATTTCAGTTTTACGGTAGATAGGGAAAAATTGATTGTTAGAGTAAGATTTTTTAAACATGTAGCCTCATATTTGTGAAAGAATCAATCTTGTAGCTCAATTATTTCATATTTTAATGAACGAAAGAAACAAGTCCACACTAAAATTTTTCATTTTTCCCATATAATCTCATGCAAATTTATCGATTGCAATAAATCAAAGCGTAAACAACTTTTTGAACTTTTTCAATTTTTTCCCAACTTGACACGATTCCAACTCTACCCTGAAAATTTCACCCACCTAGCTCTTTTAGAAATGCCCAGGAGTTTTGATGAGTTAGTCAGTCAGTCAGTTTTGTAGCTTTTTATATATTTTTATATTAATTATTAATATTACTATAATCTTGTATCATAGTGCTCCGCCTTTATTCTTTATGCTTCTATCTTTATTTATTATTATCTATTTATCTTTATGCTTTGTAGATTTATCAAACTCCATTTCGTATCTCAACCATTGCGGTAAAATGAAAATAATAATACAATAACAAGGCTAAAGCACAGTGAATGGAATAAGGATAGGGAACCGTTGAGGAAATGTTTTTAAAAGGAGGCAGTTTACTTGAGCTAGCAGAAATAGCTAAATTAATTCTTACAAATTGAGGTATAAACGAAAAAAAATGGTATGAATAAATTGTTCAAGACTGTAATTTGAACAGTTTTCTCCCATGTCAAACTTCTTCATTCCCCTAAAGTATTATTTTATTGCAACGTGTTCTTTTTCGTCATTTATTATCTGAGCCGGTAGATTTACGTCTGTAAATTGACAGGGCACAATCTGCGCCACATTAATCACTCAAAGGTAAAAATTAAAGCCCAGGAAATCACGAATAGTGAATGTGCACCTAACCGACTAAACAGGAGCATAAATTATTAAGAGAAAAATTGAGTATTTACCAGAGAGACTCGTTGATCATCATCATATTTACGCGGCACTTAATGAAATATGTATTATGGCTCCAATAAATCACCGGTAATTCAAAAGCGGAAATGATTGAGGGAGCGAATTATGGACATTCTCTATTTTTACGGACAATTAGCGTATCCATCCATGTACTTATGAGTTCTTTATACCGATATTTTATCATGTGTATCGTAAGTTTTTATGGTTGCTTACATGAAATTGAGATGTCGATAAAAACCACTTTAAATGAAATAATGTTCACTCCTCCCCACTAACGCGCTATATGCACATCAATTCAAGAGGTATTATTAATATATATTGACAGTAAAAAGTTGTCCAATTCTGTTGAAAATAAATATTTAATAGAGCGAAGAGATTCTATCACATAATGGATTTACTTACCAGTCGTCTGCTGACACAAAGGAGCACACGTGACTCGTATAAGCAGGCTACTCATTGGCCCGGAGTATTATTTGCCAACTGTTCTGAAAAATCTTATATACTGTGTTGTCGTCCGTGGACGGCTTACGAGTCGCCGGCGGGGAATGAGTGAACCCTTGATGAGTAATCGGAAGAGGCGACTCGGAGGGTTGATCAAGATGGCGACCAAGATCTCGCCGGTGACACGTAATACCCCTCATGATATGGTTCCCGACATTATTAGGAGTTATCAACTCAACTGTGGTTTTCTGCAGCTTATCGCTCAACTCTTCCCACCTAACCGTTTTCATTCGTAGGACTTCATTTTGACGGCTCTATTGACTTCATGCCTCTCTACCGTCATTGACTTTCTCTAGTGAGTTCAAGATATTAAGCACCACAATTTTCAGGAATACAGGTATTAGAAGACAATACAAGGGAACATGAATGAACAATAAATATCTGTGAGGGAACAACAGTGAAAAAACGCCCCCGCATTAACATTTCTTTCTATTCTTTAGCTAGGTACTTCAAAGGAACCAAAGTGAAATTGACCTGGAATTCGTCTAGCGGGGGAAAATAGGAGATTTTCAAAATCACCACCTAGCCATCTTATACACATAAACAAAGACGTACTTAATTATGTGGAATGATAACTTAATTCAACAAAATGAAGTAATTAGTGTATGGCGTGCGTTATACACGATAAAATATGTAAAATATATCTTGTAAATTGTCCATCTTTGTCTAGAGGGTACTAGAAGGCGCTTTGCCTTTTTTTTGAGCATTCAAAACTTCATTTTTTTATCAAATATTTTCACTGACACTGCTACTTTCAAGTATCACTTAGTAAATACTGTATCACTACCCGCTTTTCTGTAGCTTTGACATTTGCCCTAGATTTCTGAATATTTTCTGATTGTCTTAGGTGTATCTCATACCCCTTGCACTTTTTATATAAATGTATATGCAATGGCCAGAAAACCTTCAGATTCTAACATTACCGCGTCTAACTCTAAGGTTTGTGTAAAAATTGTGTCAAAGGCCGGGAAGCCTACCTATGTATTATAATTAATTTTATTTTTTTTTCTTTTTCCCCTCATTAATTTTACTGTGTGTTAGTGCATCAGTTTATGAATTCATCTAATTTACCTTCGTGTTGTTGTATCCAGAGCAAAGAAAACATCATTTTTATTATAATAAGCGTCATTTTCTGTAAGATAAGCCGGAAACCCCCTGTACTGAACTGAACTTGCCACTCTCTCACCCTGCATAGCGATACACAATTAATGGAAGCAATTAATTTAGGTGATTAACCTCAGCCTCGTGCCTCTTACTTATTGATCCTCTAATTGATTCTAGTATGGATCGATTCCTCTTTTCACTTATCTTCGATTCTTTCAGACTCTTATTAATTTTTTCCTTCTTCTGTACCTGATTCCTTCTCACCAGTGTTGTTTCGCTTCCCGGAGGTGTTTTTGGCCCTATAAATCTTCATTAAGGCCATTATATCCGCTAACTTTCTCATAACTTTCCCATATTTAGAGCTCTTTCCTTTCACTCATGATGATCTTTTTATTGTCTCTCAGGAAGGAGAAAACTTCTTTAGAAAAGTGGAAGAAGTCCACTTGATTGCTCGGTGATTTATCTTCTATTTATCGATAATTTACACCATACACACCTGTAGCTATATTTTTTTCGATTATGTGCGGAGGAAGATCCGGTATTGATAGCTTCATAAAACGCTGGCAAAGATTGCTGCGTCAGCTGTTGAAATGTTGTTCGTTACTTGTCTTATTAGATGCGAACCCGTGAAAATTATATTCTGTAATCGTGAGAGATCGGTGTGGCATCCTTTAGTTTTTTCTATCAGTGAAAGCTCTTATGTGTGAAAAATGATGTATTGTAATATAATACATTATAATGTAGCTCGTACTGATTTAAAGTTGGGGAAAGCCTGGTTTAGCTCGCATACCGCAATTCCACTTTACTTACTTTTGAGTGATCGAGTACGTTTAACCGCAGTTGTGATATCTGCCGTGTATTAGTTACCAGTTGGCACATAGGAATGTGGAGGGCAGACATGGAGTCACACTTGAACTCTTCACTTAGACTTTGGTCATGTACTAGAGCGATGCAAAGGTAGGAGTCATTTAATGGGCCACTGAAAAATACAAATTTATTTCCACGAGCAAAAATAGATTTGTAAATGTCAAAAGGAGAAAATTGGAAAATATTCACTCGTGAAATGCTAGATACCATTTTTATAAATGAAAAATTACCATTACCTCGAAATTTAAAATATTTTTCTTTTAAGATGTTTTTTTAGTACTTTTATTATCGTTGTAATAAATTTATCCTAACATAATGACATGGTTTATTGGTGAAAATCGTGGAAATTTTCCCCAAACAAAAAACGTAAGCCTTATGAGTGAGGAAACTCAGTCAGCCGCCTTCCAAGGTGGAAATACCAGTTTTCGCTCGACAACCGAAGGATTTCATCGATGTTGTTCAAATTAGGCGGATTCCATATATTTGTTCCGACTTTTTATTTTCGTGGCTGAAAGTGGCACACAGTAATAGTTAAATGACCTTAGCACTCGAAGCATGATGAATTTATGTACCACTACAAGTAGTATTAGAACTTCAGTGTGACCGCTTTTTGTATTGCTTACTTCTTGCATACAAATAAAAGATTTCCCTTTTATTATGGGTGTGAGTTGGCTATTTTAAAAAAGTGAAAATAAAAAGAAATATCATGTCTCTCCTTGAAAATGTAAAGGAATATCTCGTCTCTCCTTGAAAAGAAACAGCCTGAAATGACAAGGGAAGGAAGAAGTGCGTGGGAGACAAGCTTCCTCTTACAACTCTTAATTATGCCATGTCTAAAATACTACTGAGATAGTTACTCATGTATCCCCTATTATTATTTTTAGCGTTAGATACGTTCTTCTCTCCTACTGATATATTCCGAGCAGTCCCTTAAGATCTAAACTACTCTCGGGTTTCCAACGCCCCTCTGCTGCTATTTTCACTCTTAGATGTGATGTTATGATGGGCACGTTCACTTTACATTCTGCCAGATACCCGGGTTTTCCTTAATTCCTTTCTCTTTTAACCGAAAGAATTAAATATGGGGAAGGAATTGATATTGCGCGAAAGGACTACTCTTACTACCACGTTGAGTGTTATGGTTTGATTACCGGCGGTGGGGGAAATTTTTTAGTTGGCTCTACGGCTCCTATTTGAAGAGAATGTTATGAATACTTCGATATACGTAGTTGCTAAATACGGACCCATAATGATGAAAAATTATAACTATTTCCACGGCTTTAATATCCGACCAAGGTTTTAAAAATTGGGGTTGATGGAGATGACGCTTGGTATTGTGTCAAATGGTACCAGCTGTAACGTGGGCATGGCACTTCCTTCCCCTTTCTTCCCCCAGCTTACCTTCGGTGCTTACGAGATAACTCCCTTATTGAAATTTAACAATGTATTCAATCGATTACTTACAAGAAATCAGC
The DNA here is from genome assembly GCA_963169105.1 of Ceriagrion tenellum. Taxonomy (NCBI): domain Eukaryota; kingdom Metazoa; phylum Arthropoda; class Insecta; order Odonata; family Coenagrionidae; genus Ceriagrion; species Ceriagrion tenellum. Next base: position 102,110,193 of record OY720632.1, on the reverse strand, counting down.
ATGCAGGTACTTCTTTAATAAGGATTCTCCATATATATATTTTATTTATTTAAATTTATTATAATCTGCATTCCCAGCGGAAACACAATTGAATTATATCCTAAGTAATAATTGATTAATATATGTTTCAAGAGTTACTTTCCTTAAGTTTCTAACATATGGTGAATATTCTTGCTTTATATCTGAAAATTTTTTCATCCCTTCGTACTATTCAAAGGGAAGTAAATAAATAGCTGGGATAACCAATATGGTTGTTAATCTAGTTAGTCCAGGCTACTGTTCGGTGACGTAATTCCCTCTTTACCTAACTCGATGGTTTAAACAAATGAGTGCAATTGTCAAGGTTCTACTATTAGTTAGCATGTCCTTACACACCTATTTGAACGAGGATGAGGGGTTTACAAAATTGCGATGGTGAGGGAATATAAGGTAAGCGATAGATTTACGATGAAGGAAATAGGTGGGAACCCTGAGTGAAGGTCTCAAATGAAGAGAACTTGCATCACAAGATTATCACAACGGACCACGAACTGGGCAACGGCGAAGTAACAAATCTGAGCGTAAAACAATATAATAAAAGAAAAATTGTGCAGCTTTGTGAGTCTACCGAGCACCAATTTTCAGAAAAGGAAATAAATATCAGTTTTACGAAACGCAGTAAAAGTTAAAGAAACTGATAATAATGAACATAATTAAGTTCTTTGAAGTGGCGAAAGGTGATAATTGGCCATTAAAATATGAAGTTTGTACAGAACACACGTTTTGAATGCTTAAAAAAATCTAATTTTTATCCTTATCCTGTAAAATGTAAATACTCAGCCACAAAGCTGCTGTAGCGTCATTCTTTGAATGGATATTCGACAAACGCGGATACCTTATTCCTCTTTTTAAAACTATATTTGTTTTTCAAATGATAAATGGTAAAGTTTACAGAAGTGTTGAAGAGGAAAGAAATATATGGAAAACCATAGAGAAAAGAAGAACTAGATAGATTGAACACACCCTGAGACTCAATGGGTTTGTGAAAAACATAATTGAAACCAAAATAGAGGAAAAAGTCCCCAAAGAAGACCAAGGAAGTTCATGGACTAAATAAAGAGAAAAGTACATAGGAAGATATAGCAGGAGGAAAGAGAACTAGCATTAGATAGGGAAGGGTCGAGGGTTGCAGTCAACCAATCTTAGGATTGAACGACCAAAGATAATGACGATAGTAAACATTTTTGGCGACAAGGCGTCATGTCCCCATCACGCCAGGTCACCGTATTTGTTTATTTTATTCGGTCAAGGTTATTTTTTCATTATTCTGAAAGGGAACTTCCTGAAGAGTAGGACCAAGTAGCTAGTTTTTACATTTGAGCATGTAGAGACCATTTTTATTCATTTTGTCGATTTTTTCTTCCTTTGCATTCAGTGGCATAGTAAGCGTCTTGAGGATGTTTCTATGGGTCTCTAGTATATTTTATTGAATGCTTATTAGGTACATACTTTCAGGAGGGTAGAATCTGATAGTTTTCCAGTTTTCTCTTGAGCTGGCAACCCTTATACTTCTTTAAAACAATTATGGTATCAATACCCTTACGGGTTACTATTGATTTTATTATACTGAGTTCCTAATATTAATGTTATTTGCAGACGTGGAATTATTAAATAGTCCTTGAGTTAAGCATTTACTTGGGGCAAAGTAAAGAGTTAAGTTATGAAAAGGCATTATAACTAGGGTTCACCCGATAAGTGAAATGGCCGATTACCGATTAATCGGCCACGCGTTGCCGGCCTATACCGATAAATCGACCGGTTATTAAATACATAACCGGAAAGAGACGGTACCACGGCCGATAAGGTAGTACTTATAACTTATTTTATCCCTTTACTATTCCTGGAAAGCTGCGTAAAATTATAACTATTTGTAAAAAGAGAAAATTGTTAAACACATAATTTGAAGGTAAAAGTTGTTGTAAATACAATTATTAAATAATTTAGAAAAATTAAGTTATATTCCCTCATTAATCAAGGAGAGAAAAAATGCTTTAACATGGCAAAATACAGCAATAATATCCCGGTAAAAATTATTATCAGTGATTCAACATAACATTTTCTGAAGCTTGTACCTATATACCGACATACGCTGTCGATAGTAACATTCCGACGCTGAGCCCTCATGCCCTCATCAGTGGCCTCTCGTGGAACACATTGTTCAACTTTTAAAACCATTCGAAGAAGTCTCTGTGGAAGCCAGTAAATGGGAAGCTACGTCATATTTAACCATTTCTCTAATTGTGACCTTGAATTTATTCTTATCAAAAGCCAAGAGTAGCATCTTAAATGAAATTTATACCAGAATGGAAGACAAAATGCAATTACGAAAAGACTGCCATTATGTATGGATATCAAGCCTTTATGCTTGTCAAATTTATTGGTTTCCAGATTCAAAATAAATTAAAAAAGTAGATAATGTTGAAAAAATAAAAATGTGGACACTAGATCTCTTAGACGATTCTGATAGTTGAAAATCAACAGAGGAATTGAATTTGGAAGTCAGTACAGAAGATGATCAAGATGGAGGAGAATCTCTTTACGTTTTCAAATTTATTGACCAATACCGATTAATCGGAAAAATGGCCAATAAGGTCGATTACCGATTACTTGCCGATTAATCGGTGCAAACCTAAATACAACGTATGTAAAAAAAATTTTTCTCACCATGGGATATTTATCTGATCCTATTTTCATACTAACGCATAAATTCAGAATATTAATTTTATTACCATTCTGATTCTACTGTAAGGTCAATGCTATTATAAAGATTGTTGAGGGAAACCGTTCAACTTTGGTAATCAGCCCATCCATTAACATACGATGTCATCTACAAAACGTTACCAATACAAAATATTCTTTATGAAGGGATTATTAGGATCACAAGGCTAATTTTCTGAATGGCTTATATAACTTTTACCTTAAAGTGAAGATAAAGGTGATCCTAGGACAAATTTGGAAGACTGTTTGTTAAAACTGCCACCAAGCAAGAAATAACTTCGCTTCACACACCGTAAGAATTCTTTTATTGCGTGATATTGGCAAGCCACATAATCAATCAGGTAAAGGATTCATGTTATCAATAATCTACTTCTATGGTGCTTTCTCAGTGTATGATGTTATTGGAGACTGTTCGGGTTTTTCACCGGGTAAAGGTGTCCATCTCTCCCGTCCTTTATTTATGGATCGTCCATCGTCATTAGAGTATATCGTGATTTTGTAACTGGGCCGAGTTGTTTGCACCAGGCCTTGGGTCGGATGTCGTCTGACTAGTTAGCTGATTTCCTCCTTTTTCTGACCTCTTGGATGGTCCTCGGCAAATATTTCCAGGAATTACTGTGAGGGTATCCAGTGTCATGGTTCATATGGTTAGATAACACCATGTGTGTGTTACAAGTATATTAACCTTCATTTAAGTATGCATGAATACTGTAATGATCCATGGTAGACGAGCTTAAACTAGAGCATATGCAGAGAAAATATGCGAATAGTGTTTGTGTGGTGGCCTGAGTACTGGCGTCAGATCCCGAGGTCCCTGGATCAAAGTCCGACTTTGGTGGGAATTTATTTAATAAAATCGCTGTCCCTTATTGAGTGCTGTGTTGAGATACCTTGGGAGATTTGTGCCACACTAGCATTATTCCTTCAGCTTCATTTTTGCAGAATTAGGCGTCAACTGCAAATTCATTTTAGTTTATGAATAAAATTATTATATGTTATTCACTACCTAACATCATCGCTGTGAATAATATTTATGAGCGCGATATTCCGGAATGATGACGAAAAATGGCTAAATCCGTTGCTTTAGTGCAAATTCGGAGAGTTTCGTTTAGTTGCAGGTGGATTTTTTATTGCAGTAAGTAAATCTTAGACTTTTAGACTAACTTAATATCTGTGCGAAACTCTCTATGGCTGCATTGCTTGCTTTGATGGAATTGGCGCTCGCCGTTTAGTTTTCGGCTTCTGCCAAAGCTTCTAATTCCTTCCCAGGCTGTTTTCACCGTGCGTTGCAGGCACGTGCCGTAACAACAAAAACGTTTGTCAATCAGGCGATTATCTCTTTGCTCAGCTTAGCACAAGGAAGTCCCACGCCACTCGTGGGAATCTATTCAACTTGCGCGGAACTTCAACTAGCACGTATATTCTCGAAGTCTACCAGCTAAACCAAAAGGGCTCTCTTACGGAAGCAAGTATTAAAAAATTTACCCTTGAGGCATAAAGCGGCGACATGGTACTAGAACCCATCGCACTCCAACTGTGAGGAGAGAATAGCCTTTGAAGCGCTAGAGGAGCCTGACCATTTGAAAAGTTTGTTGACCGGAAGATAAATCTTTGGAAGGACGAAACGAAGTCATACGCTGGTCTAGCGTTCGCAACTAGTAAATAATCAGGCACCTTGCTCTACTTTTGGCTTCGCCCCTGCAGAAGATAGAAGTATTAGACACCATTTGCAAGAATTCTCGTAAACTTTTGACTTGCGGGTGGTAGATGCTTTTACCCCAAAGGGGTAATTCAAATCACTATTAGCTATACTTTTTCAATGGATTGGATTGGATATTTGAGGAGGCGACCGAAAGCTAAGGTCATTTGTGTCACAGGAGATAGGTATGGGAGGAAAGGTAGATAGAAACCCGGCGTCGGCATTTGCCTGCCCTGAACGAATGGCACCAAGGTGACCACGGTTTAACGTCTCATCCGACACACAGAGTTTGCACTCACTCCGCAAGTACCCTCCACAAGACACTCAAGTATGGTTCCGGTTTTCTCTGAAAACAATCCTCCTCATTTCAAAAGTAAAACGAAATTTGGTTGACAGTATAGGAATTTTTATCTTTTTTGTCGTTTGGTGTACGTTTTGACTTCGTAATGTAAGCGTTTCTAATTTAAATATCCAATAGAAAAGAAAACTACTGGCTGGTGAAGTGCTGACAAATGTGTACGGGTAGAGCGTGACGCGTTTCAAATGCTCTCGTGAGTTATTACATTCTTTTCCATGCAAATAGTGTTTGGTCTGGCCCCGCCAAAGATATTTTCACTTCAAGAGGGTAAATGCCAATTTTTCAGTGCTAGAACTTTACTCTGTTTTTTTATTGGACTCCAGCCTGCCTGGAGGTCACTAGTTTTTATTTAAGTGGTAAGGACGAATCTGATGATAGGTTGTGAGATCCTGATGAATGTTAAACTTTTTTTACATATCCCCAGGACTGAAGCATTGGGTTTTTTTTAGAGCAACGTTCTGGATTAAATAAAATTCATCTAGCATGAAAATCTAAAAGGAACTCCTCATTAAGCTGTAAGGATCCAACCGCTTAGGCAGTCCAGAATATTTTTTTACGCTTTTTCGTGAGGAGGTAAGAACGTATTATTTGCTTAATTTATTTTGGATATTTACTCACCAGAAGTAGGAGATGAGGAAAACTTGGACAGTACGAAAGGTTTGGTGTTTGGCGTTATCCCAGGCTTCCCACATGGCTCCATGGAGTCTATTCTCTTATCTTCCTCCTGGGACCTATCCATTTCTGGGCGATGGATAAAGAGTCGTGATATGTTTTTCTGTGGCTAGAGTTTTGGATCGAGTTCAATCCAAGGCGTGAGATGCGAAGTGACGGAAATCCCAGCGGGATTTCCACACTTCCGATGATTAACGATTGAAACCTCGGCAGATATCGCTCTATAAATAATTTATTTATACCACCGGAATTTCTACAAGGAAGTTCATTTATCAAGAGCGACCGCATTTTATCGACACTGTATTAGTGGGAGTGAAAAATAATTTTACGTATCATGGTAACATTTAAAAGTCATTTGAAACATAAGTAAATATTTTTGAAATTAATAGCAAGATTTAATTTGGCCCGGTTACATTTTATCCGGCTCAGTATTTTCTCACCATGATATCATAAATACAAACTTCCTTGCATCGATATCTTTTATGCTTAGAACTCTAAATTGGTACCCTCAGTTAAAGTTATGTCATCTTGTAGTAAACGTTAAGACATCATGAAATAGGCCAGACGATCCATTGTAGTTTGGTGAAAGGATATCATCATTTAATTTTGATGTTGAAATCCTGACTTTTTTGTGAGTTTGAAAATAATTCGTACACCGAAAACCTAATCTTTGACATGACAGAGAGTCAGAGAACGTAAATATTAGTTTATGATCCGGCATGATTTCGTGAATGACGAAGACAAGTACAAGGGAAATCATGTTGGACGCGAAAATGATCAATTCAACTTTGTTGGAAAGATATGGTAATTCTGACTCATGATCTGAAAACAATCTGATCGCCGTGGGAAACTTCTTTTAGCTTTCTTTAATGAATAATAATCGACGGATATATAGTGTATGTAAATAATTATTTGCCATTTTCCAATTAAGGCCATTCAGGTCCTCTTTTTCCATTTATTTATATTACATATAATCATAATGAATACAAAAGTATGGAACATATTCTGGTAATATAAAATAACAGATCTCAAAAATATAATTATTACTAATGAAAAAATAATTAATTAAAAACTACTTACACTGAGTAAAAGCATCACAACCACGAGGAACCGTGAAAAACTTCGATCACTCAATCTATGGTAGAAAGATCATAATATGGAACATAATATGGGACATAATATGGGACAGAGAAAGACATAATATGATCAAGCTCTGCCCAAAAATGTTCAATATCCATTTTTCCTTTTGTAATACTGTAAACCTATTACAACAACATACAACGATATCCATTATTCTGGCACTGGAGCTACATTCTAGGTGGTAACGAATCAAGGCATTAGTCTACTGCATTTGGTTTGAAAAAGATAAAATTTGGCCATTGTTTAAATTGGCGAATGCCCTGAGTCAAGTGGCGAGCGAATTAAAGAAAGTGGCGTTTAAGCCCCAACATAAAAATAGAAGGCCATTTGCATAAGTAAAACTTTAACACCAGTATAAAAAAACATGTTTTCCACTTTGGTGATCAGAATGTCACTGGAGCTTAAAACTGTTTTGCTGATACAGTGCTTGGTTGGTGATGCTGGAAGGAGATCGACAGGCGAGGTACTCTAGCCCGGATGACTGAATCCTGAACTGAACGTCCGCGTAATTTATGAGTGCGGCGTCTATACCTCATGAGTTGAAAGATGCCTAACAACCCAAATGCATTAAAATTTCCGCCCATGTACGTTACCTAGAGTAAAAAAATATTTTAGAAACTAAATGTGATAGCGCAACAATGTGTTAGATCAGTGTTTTCCAAACTTTTTCGATGTCCCCTTTATTCCACAAAATTTTACCCAGCGCCCCCAACCATAAGCTTTAACGTAAAGTACTACATGAACAAAGCAAGATATTTATAAAAATAAAGCTAAAGCAACTGTGACATAAATATTGTTTATTTAAAATCCAACAGAGGGATAGATAACTCATCCCCAGGTATGTATATTCGTTATGGGCCCTGTCTCCAGCGCACCCTTGCAACGAATGCCTTTCCTTAGATGAAAGCACCGCCCTCCAGGGAACGGTAGCGCTCATTTTTGAAACCTCTGTGTTTGATGATTGGGAATCACCGTCTTCATCACACCCTGGTGGTGGCTTGAAAGTTACCGCTTCGATATGAATTTGCTTTTGGAAAAGGAGCCTCGGTGTGGGAAGACTGCATATGGAAGAATGATTTAAGAAAGGGAGGAGAAAGTTTGCGTTTGGTATTGATATTGGGATGAGTATTCCGGTGTCGAATTTCAATAACTAAGGGGAAAAGAGTGGATGTTTATACACTTTCCTGCGTATGGCGATGCCAATTTTGTTAATTAAACGCGAAGCCACTCAAAACTGAGTTGCTGCGGAATTAATTTTGGAATGTCAATTGTGCTAAATTTAATTCGTTAATTACCATTAATACATTATTTCTCCCTTCGGTATTCATCAAAAAGTGTTTGGTGATTTTGAAAAAGTTTTTGGTTTGGTTTTTGGTGCATCAAATAAGTTTTTGATGAATGGCATTTTGTGCACTTTTATCCTAACAAATTTAAAAGCTATACCCTTTTTTATCGAGCTATCTCGCTCATTTAACGGAGTCCAAGGGTCATTAACGTTCACACATATTTACGTCTACACACCACTCTACGAGAGAGTGACATGTATTAGCAATGCGAAGGAGGAAGAATGGAGAATAGGTAAAAGGACTTGGGAGAAAATAGAGAGCATTTGTTTGTTAACGATGTAACTTGAGAGTGTCTCGCTATTGTTGTTACATTCACACATTGTACGTAGAAGAAGAAATTTTTACACCAGTCCGTTCACAGTACATCCACTATTTTGTTAATTAATCCTATCAGTTCTAGACGCATAGTGTGGGCATAAAATAACATTTTCATTGTCGTACAGATACTGCTGATCGGAGTTTTTCAGGAATCTAAACTCAACCTGTAGCCTTCGTGTATCTAATGAAACCCAACCTAATCCTGCCATCCACTGTGACATTTTTTGTAGGCAAAGTTTAACAAATCATGTGGTTTTCTCGGTATGTATTCCATTTACTTCGCAATTTGAAATAGTTTTCAGCGTCCAAATCCGCGTGGTGCATTTGAGATGTGACCTTACGTACGCGCTTAAGTCGTCTTTAGTCTAGTCTATAGAGGGCACGATCCATCCCTCCTCGTTCAGACTAATGCCTTCTGACTGCCTTTTGAATCTCGGTGCATATTTCACATACAAGCTTAGCGACACCATATGGTATCAGCTGTAATCATTAAGAAAAATATCTAATTAGCATCTTTGATAGGCTAAGGAGCACCTTCATTTAATTACTTGAGATCAATATTTATAAATTCTTGGGATAACCATGATCCATCACAATTCACTTTTAGCCGTGAGCTGCTGAAGACGTAGTTTCTAAGATATGATTGAGAAAAGTGCTAAAAAATTGGAAGTCTAGGTCTGAACTTATTTTCTGCCAAAGTGACGAAAAGTTTTCTTGTTACTTCGAAGAGAATCTAAAAAAAATTTACTTAAGTAAAAAATCGTTGCCAGTAATAATTTGGAACATCCCATAAAAACATTAATTATTGGAAAGTGGGACGCAACTTATTGCTTGTAGCGATATGCACCGTTGTCGTCAGCGGAAAGCAAAGGGAATGACCTAGCGAAACGCTTGGTCGACAGTTAATCACGGACACAAGCCCGGCGTTTGACTTTGTTTCGTCCTTCCGACAGAATTTTTCCTCCGGCCAACAAACCAATCAACTTGCCAAATTTCTCTAGCTCTTCAAAAAAAATGCTGTCCTCACAGTTGGAGCGCGACGGGTTATTGTACATACCATGTCGCCGCTTTCTACCTCGAGGGTAAGTTTACTCTCCGCGTTTCAGCAAGAGAGATATTTTGGTTTAGCTGGTTGATTCCTTTTAGACTGTTCGCGTTGGTTGAAGTTACGAGCAAGTTGAATGGGTTTCCATGAGTTACGCCGAACTTCCTCGTGTTTAGAGATGGGCGCCGCGAAGGTTTACTTCGTCGGCCGCGTTGGGGGGCAAATCGGGCGGCGGCGTGCACGCCGTCGTATTCCTCGGCGGCGGCGCCGATGGTGTAAACTGACAAACAGTCGTATGTATACATTAATGAAAAATTATGAATTTCATAATTATTTTTTAAACGTCTTAATGAGCATAAATTATTTAATAAATATACATATTTGTGTGTAAACGGTCAAATATGAAAAATTGCGGTAGTTTTTTATCCAAACTATACAAACAATACTCAAGGGTAAACAAAAAATGTTCTTGGGCGCGCAGCGTACTTGACTAAAATATTATTATGGCTATCGCCGACCGCTGGTTCACGAAACTTACGTACTCTTATGAAAATGTATCTTGTTTTACAACCCAGAGATGAGCCTTGCAGCTTTTTTTTAGCTGTTTGAAAAGTCCAAAAACTATGAATATCCATAGATTACACTTTCTGATGCCCGCCACGCACGGATAGGCCTGTTTTATGCTTCAAAGAATCAAAATTGTCACGTATGTTGACTGTAGATGTCGATGGTGGGCATCGAATACCATAATACGATTTTCAATCGATTTTCGATGGTCAATTGATTGACACTGTCCGATCGATTGCCGATGGTCGATATACTACCAACAATCGATCGATTTACGACGGTCAATCAACTTTCGATGGCCAATTCATTGTCAATGATCTATTGATTGCCAATGGTTAATCGATATCCGATTTTCAAAGGTTAATCGATGGACAGTGATCTAATGAACGCTACATAAACTTGTCGAGTTGATGGTCACTGACTGGTAAATTTGAAAATTGTTGCGTATCTGCCGTCACCTGCGGCCTGGCGCACGGACGACGCCTCGCACGGGTCAACGACAATTGACAATCATCGAAGATTATCGTCGACCATTGGCAGAGACGATCATCGATGAGTGCCCATCGAACAAACCTACGTCCAAATATTTCCAACCCGTCGTTACCAGCCGCGGATACTGAAGGCTCCTATCCCTCCAATGCCGCAGCATGTCGTCGTCGGCGACATCCTCTGGAACAAGACAGGTACAGAGGGCTCTCCCGCTACAGCTTCTTCGTTCGCTCGACTATCGTGTGCTTCTTGATGAGTTCATTAAGATATTGCACAGTTTTGGCGCTAGAGGAAGAAGGTGACTCGATTTCAGCAGCCGCAACCTTAACGTTAGCGTAGGGTCTGACGAACACCTCCTTTAAGTCGCAGAGTCGATCGCGGAGATGTCTCTCAGGTGCGTACCGCCAGCGAAGCGTAGTAGTTCACGTTGGACAGGTTTCTGATGCTCCTGTGTAATGTATTTATTAGTATATGCTTTTTAGGACAAAACATCTGCCTACGCTCTCGAACAGCAACAAAATGATCCACATAGAGAGAAATGTCAAGAGTTCTATCATCTCGTGAGCAGCTCATCCTTCTAGAGGAGAACCACTTTTCCTGGCTTACCCTTTAGAATAAATAAAGTAAATGCTAGAGTCTCTTATGTTTTGATCATCATGATTAAAACCACTGTGAAATAATAACTCGCTATTTCCACTACGGCAATTTTGCAGACTAATGTACACTTGAAGTACTAATGAGAAATTGTGTGATTAAACTGATGTGGCTATGGTGAAAAATAACCCAAGTACTTCTTCATTTTTTAATATATTTTTGCTCTAAATATGGATATTATATATATATATATATATATATATATATATTCTGTTGATTCTCTGTGTGACTGAAGAAGGGATAACACCCGAAACGTCTCTAAGTAAGACTCTCTCTTTACTTTCGTCTTTTTACCCCCTGTAAGTTTCCTCTTTAATTTATATATATATATATATATATATATATATATATATATATATATATATATATATATATATATATATATATATATATATATATATATATATATATACACACACACACACATACTATGTTGGCTTTTCACTTCAGAGCAGTTCAGCGCGAGAATTTACTGTGGCATTGTAAAGGTAGCAAGTGCAGACTTGTGTTAGTGTTTCGACGACGGTTCTTGGTTTTCTGTCCCATCGTGTGACATGTGATATCGAAAATGGTGCGCAAGAGTTCTATGTTGGAATATTTTACTGAAAACTGAATGCCGGAAAAGTGAAGTGCACGGTTTGTAATTGAGAATTTAGTACAATGAGAGCGCTACAACTCACATCGCTTTATCGAGAACTGAGCATACGACTGTACTTGAGACTTAGAAAACCGTCAATGGCAAAAATGAACTAATCTGGGCAGCGAGGAACCCTTTCAAGCAGACCAAGAGAAACGAAATGATCCGGATCCACGAGTGCCTCAAATTTATCTCATAATTGTAAATCTTTTCGTTTCAGCCATCCATGGGGTAAGATTACACAACTATCCTTCCATTCTCAAGTTTTTTTCTTTTTTCCAGCCTTTCATCCTTCGGCTTGCTCATGTTCCTTCTTCTCCGAAAATACTCTTCTCATTATCATTTTTTAGTCGAACAGGTTCTTCATCTCCATAATTATCCTTCAGAATATTTGCAGTATTTCTCAATTTTCTACATATTGTTTTTTAGAATAAAACTATAATTCCACGTACAATGTTTGTGTCGTTTACATTGGCCATCACTATTTTGGTCACGAAACAATCGCAACACGTTAACTTTTATAAAAATCATAAATAGTTTCCCTTTCTTTTGCTATTTAGAAGTGTGTTGGCGTTGTATTTGGAACTTTGGAATCTGAAGTCGACTTTTGCGGAACGATTCCAGTTCCTAGGTGCGCCAGGCAACTTGGGTGGCATGCGCTCTCTCGGTGTCTTGTCTCGAAAACTATTCCGCAGAAATTGAAAATATTTACGTATCAAATATTGCAAAAAAGGAATTAAAAAGGTCCCGTCAATGTCGAAGGAATGGAATCGTCAGAAATTGATAATTTAGTTTCACGACCTCTGAGTGACAAATTTTGATAAAATCTTCCCGAGTACTCAAGCGGTATTTGTTACGCAAGTGATTAGTCGCCTCGATTCTTCGTCAAATTCTTTATGACTGAAACTTGTCTAATTAATGCGTGGAACCCGTGCCCATCAGTTTATATTTTAGAAGGCAAAAACTTTGGATAAGTTAATAATTTGTATTTTATTTCTTAACTTCTGCTGCTAAAATCCCGGACTTAGGAACTCCCCCGAGGATGCCTGTGCAGGATTTTAATTCAGTGGAAGGTAGCGCCAAAGTGAGTACAAATTATTACTCTTAATTGTCAGGAATGACTGGAAAACAGGAAAATATGGCTTTAATTTATTTAATTTTTTAAAATAACTTTAGGAGCGATGCTTGTCTTCTCCCTCTCCAATGGCAATATTTTACATATGATATTTACTAACCAAAAGGCACAAATCAGGGTATGTTCCGAAAGAAATTCGAGTTTCCGAAAAATAAGATCCACTCCAGTATGTCACGCCACGGCGCCACCGCCGGAGTTTTTGTCGGCAGCGGCGTGGCGGCGCGCCGCAAGTTTTGACTCGGCGGCGGCGGCGTGGCCGAATTTGCCGGCGGCGCGGCGCCCATCTCTACTCGTGTTATGTTGAGCAAAGGAATAACCGTTTGATAGACCAACTGTTTTTTGTTCCCTCGTGTGCCTGAGACACGCGGTGAAAACAACTTCGGCGGGATTTTGAGGCCTCGGCGTGAGGTTGAAAGAATAAAGTGAGTACGCCTGCAAGTGATGCAGCTGTAGCTTATGGAAATGGAACACCATGGAACTCCCCAGCGCCGTATTAAATAGTACCATTATTTTAGCGAGTGAGGAGTTTATGTAAGTTAAATGAAACATTTTGAACGTCTTGTGTAATAAAAACCTGAAGTTTTCCCGGAGAATGCTGTTATTGATGACTGATCTGATCCTTGCTGGGACAAACTCTTCTTCTATTTTGACGTTTCGTTGAGCGTGTCGTCCATCGTCATTTGAGCTGTACTGTTACGTTTCCCGGATTGGGTGCATACCTAAGTAATCTAATCACCTCAAATTCCAATGGCTAGTGAATTAACTCGGTAAATCTAAACTTGTAAATAAATTAATTAAACATGCTTTAATCGGTATGAATGCCATTCTTCTACCCTCAATGTTTTTTATGGAGAATTGGAGCATACGTTTCCTCAGAAAAATTGTCCAAAGACGTAACATAATATTAGTACTCGTTAAGCTTTCCCATTATCTACCTTTTTATCTGAATAAATCAATAGCATTATTTTAAGTACAAGGTGCATTTCCGGTGAAGAGCTTAAGGGAAATCATCGAGGGTTTACCACAAGTTCTGAATTACTGGTCCCCATGATTCGCCGATTACATTCGATATTTCCTTTTGGATATCGTTGCCAAATTTAGTCTCAATCCTGTAATTTACCCTATATTTGGGAAAAAACCGCCTCTGATTGGTTGCTTAGAGGTGCATTTTCTTCTACACAAAGTAAATTTCCCCTCTGCCTTCTTTTCTGACTGACTTACGACCCGTGAGGTGATCTGCGGGTGAGGCCGCCACCAGGGCCAGCTATTGACGCTGTTAACTTCTCTGTCGCATGCGTACACAGACTTAGGCATAAAAATAAAATAATGATGGAAAAAATGTTTTAATACAAGTTCAAATTAAGTTTAAAGGAATGAAATAGATTTTACATCCTGTAACACAAGGCAACACTAATTGAAAAATATTAATTTTTTTACGATTTAACCATGCAGAGATATTAAGATTTTAATGGAAAACTTAGGTGCATTGAGGAAGGTAATTAGCTAGACTAATCCGTCCTTTGGATGTCGTGTCCTCTTTCCGTCATTTGCTTGAAGCGGGTTTATGTTCACTGGGTGCTTCTCTCGTTACCCTACTCTCTCGTCATAATGACTAGAAGAGGCTTTTAAAGAAATCACTACAAAAATGGACGCAACCTACTGCTTAGGAAGGAAAAATCCGTGGCTATTAAATGAGAAAGACGGAAATGAAATATTCTTAGACACATATTTAATTGAGATTTTGAAGAATAGAATGAGTTGAGCCATACTTTACCTTAGCAATGCCTATTCTAATGCCTGCAATGTTTTTTTCTGTTATTACGCCTTATTATTTCAAATTTTACCATTATTTTAATGAATTATTCTGCTTTTTCTCCTATGCTTTTATTAGTGAAGGTTATTCTGGCTTTAATATTCATTGTAACTTCATACTCCAATCCAAACATTTTGGTTTATTTGGAGGTGCACGACTAAAACAAAGATTGTGATTACAGCTGATTGCCATGTACACCCAATTAGTCGTTGCGTCAAAACTTAGATGTGAAAAATTTGATTACCCAGGCTGAATGATCATCGATATTATTAGTTTAAACATTTACCAGACTGTAATAATTGATTATACCATCAATTCGGAATATTTGTGTCCGCTCTAATCAATGCATAAAAAATATCGATGTTTGGCCGCATGAGTCTACATGTAATTATCTTTCTTGATTTAAAACTTGCGTCTGTTAATGTTGAGGCATTGAATTTGATTCGGAAAATCTGGGCATCCATCACCATGTATCATAGAGATGGCATACAATTAAAATCATCTGAGAATAAATTAACAAAATATGCATTAGTTCGACGAGATATAGTGATGGTTTGGCGATAAACTGAAAGATCATTTACTTTGATACCTGAGATTGATGAATTTTTCATACTTTTTTTGACCGAAAAATCATTACGTTTTGAGTCCTGCAAATAACATACAATTCGTGCACATTTGTGTACGTATTCCGGAGGAAATCAATGACGATTTTTCAAATTTAATATAATTTTATATGAATGCGTCATTCGATACCCAATACATTAAATTAATGAATGCTATTGTTTACTTAGAATAGCGTTTCAATCTAGGTGGCTTCAAAAAATTGCGTCACAACGACCTTCCCTACACTTCCTCCTTTCATCAAATGATTTTAGCTGCAACTATACGGCCACCTATCTTCAGTGACTCGGATTGCCTTGGCTATCGCTTGACTCGATCTTGGCTCGGCTCGATCAGTGGCTGAGATTAATCAAAATTAGTACCAGCTATTTTTTGGATTGTAAATTAGCAGTCGGAAGATTTGGTAGCTCTAACTTAAATGATGGTGCTGCTGGTACTCTTAATTAGTATATTGCTAGATAATTATATGGCTTGGTGATGAATTTATGCTTACATAAATATTGCTATTATTTTATCTCGAAAGATCAAGGTAGTATATATTCGGGAAGCAGTCGGAACGGCTGTCCTTGTCACCACTTGTAGTGACAAGCGTGGCCCATCGACGGTTTTCAGTTCTCAAATGATTGTTAGTACATCAAAACTTTATAGTTTATAATATTTATTGCATATCATCTTAGAGCTCGTTCACGCTTTTGAAATATTTGTTGGCCAACGCTTTGATGACGAAGGTAGCCATCGGAACGTCGGCCAACAAATATCTAATCTGGTGGAAAACCCAAGAAGACTTGATTAGTATCATACGCCGGGAAAAAACCAAATCATACCTATGACTTCATATTTTTCCCACCCATAAAATAATATTTGAAACGCACAAGAACAGTTCACGCGCATACATGACTCATTTGTTTCAAAAGGGAGGCTAATTGGTAAGGTTCCGGGGTTTCCGATCCTCGTCAGTGACACAATTTTGACGCAAATGCATCAAAATTTCCAAACCTGCCAACTGAAAATTTGTAATTTGTCGGTATTCTGACGTCATATCCATGGAGTTTCCAAGATTCGACCGTGTTAAGTCCTTGCTAAATAAGTCCCCAGGAATGCCCATTTCTCATTTGGTGGTCAGTTTTCTCACCCGGTCCTTAATACTCCCATGTGTTTGTATTACGGAGCTCGGGGCTGATAATAGTTACATGTATGACTTCGAGCGATGAGACACATGGCTAATCGTAAATCGTTGTATTCATCTGCCTGGGATGACTAATTTTTAATGATTGCTTTACACCTTTTCCTGTATGTATGCCTTTTTTTGCTATATCGCCGGGGCAAATGTTGTCTGGGAATTAATTAAGGCAACACGTTTACCTGTCTACATGGCTATTCTCTTAAAAATGCAATTTTCTGGACTGGCTGGAATCTTTTCCTCATTAAACACGACGCACGTCACTATTTTCCTTTTTAATGCTTATTTATTTTCAATATGCAAAGGTTTTCCTGGGTTGAGGTAGGTTAAGAGGTACGCAGGGGAATTTTCTGTTTATTTGCTTCCTAATGAGGAGGAAAAAACGCTCGCGGATGCAATCATAATGGATCAGTAATATGCTGTGATATTTTAAGTAAAGTCGCTTCGGACGTCATAATTGATGTATTTCTAATTCAAAACGTTGATGGAACTTTGATATGGTTTAAGAAAAACCTTACTAATGCTGAAGCAAATGCGGATTATTTAAACTGCTCTGCAAACGACTTGATATAAATAGCCAGGCAATTTTCCTTACTCATTAGTCAGTTCCGTCCGTGACGGAACAACAAAATAGGCACGTGACGGAACTTACGAATTTTAAGCGAAATAATTTCAGACGTTATAATTGATGTATTTATAATTTAAAACTTTGATGGAACTTTGATTATGGTTTAAGGAAAACCTTACTAATGTTGAATCAAATCTGGATTATTTAAACTGCTCTGCAAACGACTTGATTTAAATAGCCAGGCAATTTTCCTTACTTATTAGTCAGGGAATATGGATGTTTTTTTTTAATATGGGTGTTGTAAATTGTTCCAAACATATTTATAATGGTTATTTGTAGGAATAAAATATTATACACCCTATATAACCATTAAGGACGATGGGTGTAATAAAACCTGCTGTAGTATAAAATATTGAAATTGACTGGAACTGTAATTGGTTGTAACTAATAGTTAATGCACCGGGGATATTCTTTCCGTGCCACCTACAAATCTCCTTCCCGGATTGGTGCTTCTCTTAATCTGCTCTTCTATTTTTCTAGTTTTAGGAAATATTCTGCCTGAATACACAGAATTCATCGTTTTTTTCAATTATTTCGTTGTTCCTTTCACCCTTATTATACGATCTTTCTTCACAATCTCTTCGACAAAACCACTATTTTGGTTTTCCATTTTCCCTCAATTCTTTTCTCTCTGTTGCTTCACTACAGTAAGCAATGAGCCTCTGTAATCCGTATAAATTCACAGGAAGCAATCATTTTCGTACAGTAGAATTTGCACGTTACTGTCACTAACCTACATTGTCCCTGCATGTATTTCTCACGCACTTATCGATAAACACATTGAACAACCATTTTGACTTTTCATATCTTTCTTTCCCACCCTTCAGCATGAAGACAGAAGTTCTCGAAGGCTTCTAGACTGTTCCGGTCTGTATTTACAATGGTCAATGCTTCCCTACTGTAGAGTGTCACGCTTCAATCGAATTTTTTCCCCTACTTTTTCCCAGTTTGTAGTCCTATATCCTTGGTACATTGTTAGTTGATAGTACATTGGTAGTTGTATCTTTTACCATAAATTCTTTTATAGCTTGGGTTATTCTTTGCTGATCTCCGTTGTACTTTTTCCTTCCCGCGTGGTAGTACTTCCTAGATGGCTGAAGAAGTATAATCATACATCGTCTAAATAACTATCTATCTCTGCTCGTTTGTACCATAATTCTTAAGTGCGGACCTCTACTTACTTCGCTGTATCCTGTCATGTTTATTTATTCATTGGTTATTTAGTGCTGAGAACGGTTGATTGAGTGACTCCACGGCAGTTCCTTGTTGGTAATTTTTGCTCTTCATTAGGCATTTGAATTGAAATACCCTGCATTCCTCATGCGACTTTTCTTCCTACATTTCTTTCAGTTATCATATAAAATGCAACCCCTAAATCTATAAATAATCAGTTATTTTTTCTTATAGACTACAGTTAGTTTTTCTTTCAACTATTGTATCCTGAATTCCGTCAATTTATTACATAACAAATGCTTTTAAATCAGTTGCTGTTGGTAGAGTACGGTAATGTTACTAAGTCTAAGACATTGGTGGTACAATTTTTCTGGAAAAACTCATACTTTATCCCAAGTTTAGGCGGGATAAATTAATCAACATATTTTCAATGCAAAAGCAGTCACCCGTGTGGAAAAACTTTAAAGAATGGTGGCTCTTTCATAGAAAGGATTTTACCTCTCAATTCAATCGAACGTTTGATCGTAGAAAATAAAACTTGCTAAATCTGCTAACAAAATAATTATTTACCATTAAGGCATTGAGGTTTTGATCTGGTGGAACTCCTACGATTGATTGAAAACCGGAATAAATATCTTTACTCTGTGGTGCGATACTATTGAAACTAACGCGCGATTACTAAAGTGTCGTCAAAACATTCTATCTCGGTGCGAGGGATAGAGTGTGGACGAAAGGTAATTAATGAAGCAGCACGCTTAAGAGTACACGCCGCACCGCTCGGGATTACTGGCGCTCTTGTGCATTCACCGCCCGTACCTGTCCCTCGCGACGCGTGGAATGGGAAACCTGACATCCGGGATGAATGGACTCATCCATTTAATGACATTTGATAAAGGGAGCTGGGCAGAGAGAGATGTAGGGGAGGATGGCATGGGTTGTGGCAAAGAAGAAAAAAAAGGTCTAATGACGCCATGCCGGAACAAGATACGGGGAGGAATGAATGAGGACAAGGACACACCGGCGGACCAAAAAGACAAGAGGGAAAGAGAGCTATGGTTGGTGAGGGAGTGAATTATGACTGAGCTCTTACCTCCCTCGATATCAACGCTCGCTGTACCTCCGGGGGTGGCGTCGAGGGGCTGGAATGATATCAAAGTAGCGGCGCCATCCGGGAGCTGGGCGCCGCCGTTCCCGCAAAAGTGGAGCTGCAGTCGGCAAGAAAAAAACCAGGCCGAATGATAAGGCAAATGTGGGGTAAACTGAGCTGTGAGCTCATGTCGGAGAGCAGGTTCTCTTTAACAGGGGTATTTTTTTGGATTCTGTCGCGAAAGTGCGCAGTTTTCATTATTCGCATCTTTGATCCACCGTCCAAATCAAGCAAGGTGTGTGACATATAGTGATTCCATACCAAGCGTGTGAATTTCGACCTTTTTCACGGTCAAACTTGTTACGCCGACCGAAAAGGTGGCTGACTGAAGGTGATTGCCGTGGTAATCACGGGTCACTGACTGCGCATTTAAATGATTCTCTAAGTAGGACGTAAATATACTAGAATCACGTTTCATTTAAATTCATTCATCTGTTTATACGGTAGATTTTCCCACATTTACAATACTCGAAACAGTACGAGAATTAAACTATACGTTTTTACCTTCATTAAATCACCTTAATTGAACACCTTTAGATTTTCCAGCGTTGCGGCGGCTCCAGGAATCAGCTTGTGTATTTTTTATATAAATAAAAGGATAAAATAAAAAGCAAAAAGCGGTGTTTTACAAAACCAGTTTACAGGCTAAAATAAAATAATAAATGAAGAAGTGAAAATTGCAGTCCAAGAAAAGAAAGAGGCGTACAAGGATATGATTCCTGCCAAATCTGAGGAAGAGCGTACTAAGGCATTTGAGATTTACAGAAAGAAAAAAGAATGAATGCAAAATCGTTGTGAAAGAGAGCAAAGAAAGAATGTGTGTGGATGAAGCCAACAAAATGCAGAGTGATTTTGAAGGTAATAAAAAGCTGTTTTGGAAGTGGGTAAAAAGGGCTAAGATTATCGAACGTAGGGGAATGAATGCGGTAAAGAACAAAAGTAGAGATATCGTGTGGGACGAGAGCAATATCAGGGACTGCTGGAGGGAGTATTTTGAAAAATTGTACAATAGTATTGCTGGCGTTGAGGATGAGCCTTGTGAAGTGGTATGTGAGAATGTGATGATGGAAAAGGATATCAGTTAGAAGGAGGTCACAGCGACTGTGAGAATATTGATAAATGGGAAAGCTCCAGGCATAGATGGGATATCCAGTGAAATGTTGAAGTATGGGTGTAAATTACTAATTTGTAGGCTGCGTGAACTATACAATTTATTCTGTAGTTCAAGCGGATTAGAAGAATGCTATCATCGTTCTGTTGTACAAAGGGAAGGGAGGAAAGACCGAATGTAATAATTATCGGGCCATTAGTTTATTGAGTATCCCGGGAAAAGTATTCAGTGAAATATTAAACGAAAGAGTGAGGAGTATTACTTCCGACAGAATATGGGGCGTGCAGTGTGGGTTTATGCCTGGGAGAGGATGTAGTGACCAGCTTTTTGCACTTCAGCAAGTGATAGAAAATTGTATGAGTGTCCGAAAGAAGTGTACTGTGCGTTCGTCGATTTAGAGAATGCATATGACAGAGTTAATAGAAAGAAGTTGTGGAAGGTTATGAGAGACTATGGTGTGATTGGGCAGTTATTGAATGTTATGATGGCGATGTATGACAATAGTAAGGCAAGTGTAAGAGTTAAGGGGGTTCTGAGCGATTGGTTTGTAATAAATCGGGTTGTAAACTGAGGATGCGTAATGTCTCCATGGCTGTTTAATGTATTTATGGATAAATGTGTTAGAGACGCATGTAGTGAAAACGACGGTGTTTTGATTGTAAATGTAAATGTGAGAGTTCTTCTATATGCGGATGATGCTGTTTTGATCTCAGACAGTCAACAGGGATTACAGAAGCTCCTAGATAAGTTTTGTGAATCAACAGAGAGTATGGAATTGAAGGTAAATGCGTGCAAGACTAAAGTAGTAGTTTTTATAAGGAGGATGGGAAGATTAACTGTATAATGAGGGCGAATGGTGAAGTAATTGAAAAGGTGGATGATTATATGTACTTAGTTAAGATGTATGCGAAAGATGGAAGAATATATGAGGAGAAAAAGAAACGTGCGAATGCTGGAAGGAAAGTGGTAGGTAGCATGTGGAGCATATCAAGGAATGAGTGCTTGTCTAAGGAAGCGAAAATTTCCATGTACAAAAGTGTACTTCTTCCCACTTTACTATATGGTAGTGAAACATGGGTATGTCAGGATAGACATAAGAGTAGATTAAACGCCGTAAGTATGAGTTATCTGAGGAGTATTTACGGCAAAAGTAGGATGGATAGGATCAGAAATGAGTCAGTCGTGAATGAATGTGGTTTAAATGCTCCAGTAATGGACGTGTATGAAAGGAGTGTGCTTCGTTGGTTTGGCCATGTTGAGAGAATTGATGAGAGTCGAATAACGAAACAGATCTGTGAGAGTAGAATGAATGGTGTGAGAGGTGGAGGTAGGCCGAGAAAATTGTGGTTGAATGTGGTTGAGGAAATTCTTAGGAGGAGGAATATAAGGAGTTTCAAAAACAGGAGGGCGTGTATGAAACAGAGTATGGGGGTAAATGAGGCAAAAGAGGTTTGCAAGGATAGGTCAGTATCGAGGAAATTATTGAAGCAGAGTTAGGTGCACAATTATGTATTATTAGGTGAAACATTTTGACTGAGCCTACCCCGGAAGGGAACGGCGTGATGGGTATGTATGTATGTACGTATGTAACTACCGATGGTTTCACTGCCTTATTTTAAAACATTAATTATTTAAGCAAAGGCAGAAACTCGAAGCGCAGCGGCAGCACCATGAATCCGTATGATGCTTAAAGCAAGATATGACAAGAGTGATTGATAGTTTTCGGCGGTGAATGCAAAATATAGGCGAAAAGCATACTTAAATATATATTTAAATATCTATAACTCTGCGTGCATTTTGGTATTTGTTGGCAACAATTGTAATCACATAAAATGAATTATTTAGCGTGTAATAGAAACTCACATACATTTGTATTGTTACGTAGCAATCTCATGTGCCATGAGACTACGGGGTGAAAAAGCATTGCATTGCGAACAAAGTATATCGGTTAAAGTCATATTTTTACTAGTCACAAGTCATATTTTCACTTTCACTAGTTGTGGTAGCTGGAGTGATTTTTTGACATGTAGAAATATAAAAAAGCGATTTTATTACTAATGCCAAGAACACTGCATAAGGACGCGACTCTTGATGCGCTTTCGACCGTGTTTTCTAAAATTACTGTCGCAGGTTAATAGCGTTCCAGAACCCTCCAATAGGTGGCTCAGTACCAAATGGATCCTTGTTGACAACGAGTAGTGCATTGTAGTGAAGGGAGTCAGTAGTGTATACGTGTGGAAAAACGACGAGGATTTGGTTAAAAATGGGTTTGCGGTGTTGTTTTATGCCGGTGTCCTCTACAGGGTACGAGAATACAAAGAGGAGGAACAAGATTCTCGACGTAAAGAACAAAAGCTTGTTTAAGGCTAATGTAAATTGACTTGGGTGGCGATTGTTGCCCTTACCGCATAGTAGCCTTTACGGTCACATGAAATTGTGAATTTGTAGCACTATTAATCTCATGAACGTATTTCAATCGTGATGTTTTTCTATTTATTCGAAATGATTCATCAGTCGGAGTCTTAGCTTCAAAAATGGAGGAAGGCTATTCCTCGAAAGGACAAAGTTCTATGGAAGGAGGATCGGATGTATGAGCTATTTTTCCTTTCAATGACATACAATAACCTTTTTTTCATATCTAGCCTGCCGGAAGCACAAACTTGCGAAGGTTCTATTCGCAAGTTTGACCAGCCACATCAGCTGATTTCGCCATCATTAGCTGATTTCGCAAGCGGAGGTTTCGAAATACGTAAATTGGCATTGAATAACCGGAAATGAACTAGCTTTCAATTTGATTGCATTAGTTATTATTTCAATGCACTCCGTTCCCTTATCTTACATCATAAATTAGAAATTTTCGGGTGGAATTCGGTGTACAAATCCACCGATCACATCACCTAATGTTGTACGACTTCGGTGTCATTTATTAATTTCGCGATGCTCTCGAGAGTTTTCTGGCCGATGGCTCGGTACCTTAGGTACATAAATCTACTGTCCAATGCCTTAAAGTATTACTTGCAGTATATATCATCGGACTGGCGGAGAAAAAGGAGACGTAAAAACACGTATAGTTAGCCCAGAGACGTCTGCTTTAAGGAGCAATTACTCAAACAGCGCAGCCTGTGGTCAAAAGTGGAACTTCAATTCTTTCGCTTCCAATGGCAACAGAGTCGAGATGGGAGTTTTCCGTCCTTATGCAGTGTTCTTGACTAATGCACATGGGTAAAAGGTAATTGATTTGGTCAACAATTGCCATGGATTGTTTATTTTCAAGTTATGATATGGATGCGCTAAGAAAACAATTAAAATAATTATTTCTCGCCGGTAGACTTTGAGTGTTCGAATAAAACCTTCTAGAAAGACTCCGACCACATTGGATTCCGTCCTCAAAGCAAGTGCCAGGTCCAACATTCCAGCGCTAGACACTACCATGCCTTGCGCTGGACTATTTTTGGTGGGAATTCAGCCTTAAAAATAGTCATTTGCAGTTGTTAACATGCTGAATATTGGTTTGAAGCGGCACTTACTCAACTCGCTTCATTGCTAACCGTCCATGAATATATCAGATTGGTCTTCCTCTATAATTCTTCCGATTCATTTTTCCATTCATTTTAGTTTTCAACAGACTCTTTAAGTCCAAAAGTCTTTTCACACTATATTTTCGATCTATATTCAATCACTGTATCACTTTGACTACTCACACTTCACCGTTTGTTTTTATTCACTCACTGCACTACTTTGGAATTTTTACTTCTTTTTCGGTTCTTCCCTTCGTCACTGATAAGAAACTGACGCTCGAACCCACGAAGGATCTTGCTTTATGTACCCCTAACAATGGGTAGCCCCATACCAAAAAGGCTTCGAATGGTCCACAATGTTCCAGAACATTCCACAACATTCGAGAGTGGTATGGAATGTTCCACAATTATTTGGGATATCCCGGGATGTTCCCGAACGTTCCAGACTATTCTCAAACATTCCAGAACATCCCGGAACATTCTGGAATGTTTTGGAATGCTCTTGAATACTCTCGAATGTTCTGGACTGTTCTAGAGGGTGAAACTTCCAGCCCTTATATCTTCAAAAGCACGTCCTTCAGATAAAAACGGGAACGTTCCTAATGGATGGGGGAATGAAGGCTACCACAACATATAACTCCCTTGATCTTACCGGGACTCGTTTCTGAGTTTTAGCGGCACGCACATTGTACACTTACTCTTATAATATATATTGATTAGCAAAGCGTAGCATGCTGATTCTTTCTTCATGCACTATTATTACAGTTTTTAGTTTTTCTTTATTTAATTTTTGGATTTTTATTCATTTATGGTAAAAATTGAATATCATGTGTGGCTAAGCACAACCTTATGGTACATTTTCCTCATGTCTTCTCCCACCACGTTTAATCGCCGCTATAGTCTCTCATTCCTATAGGTATATAAAGTGCTACGTCCGTCCGTATGTCCGTTCGTATGTCCGTCCATTCGATATGTCACGCTGTTTGGGCTATATCATTGTGTGGCATCGTGGCAGGAGTCGTGGCCTTCGACACTAGGGTGGTGGGGTGCGGAGAGAGAGAGAGGTTTACGTTGCCATTTTTTCTCTTAAGACTTTGTATGCGAATGGAGACAAAAGACCGCCTCTTCGTATCATTGGGAAGGGAAGAAGAATAGGCTGGCTCCGCGGATTTTTGATGTTCTCTCCTCAAGTCAACATTCACTACGTTTACCAATCAAACTCAAATCAATTTGGCCGGTTTGGTTCGGTATGGTAAACGCAACGAGCTAGCGAGATCGATATGAGAAGCAGGCTAACTCGGCCCGCTTTCTCTGCCAGTCTGAGATTTCAAATCGCTATGAACCGATATAAATCGATATTTAAATAGATTTCGAATTGGCAAATCAGACGTTCCGAATCGGTTCGCTTAGAATGTTCAGATCGGTCCGAGATCATATCGACCTGAGTTCGATTGGTAAGCGTAGTGATTGTTGCGCAAGAGACGATAGTCGTGCTCTCAAAGCCACTGTTGCGGTGGATAAACCCAACATTTTCGTTTATATGACGACAAATTGACGAATTTCCAGTCATTTCATTGACAAATGATGTTGTAAAAAGTCATTCGCACGTGTGTTTATACACCAAGGGTTGAAATTTGCCATGAAAAAAATCATTTGACTTGAATATCGGTTCTGAGAAGTTTCTGTTGCTGTAATTGCCTGCTGGGACCCTGAGCTTTCCAGAGCCATATCACATCTTTCTGACTTCCCAATCGGTTATATGGTGCATAAGTAGAGTAAATTCACCTCCGTGAAAGAAATTTATGCTCCGTACAATATGCCCGGCAGTTGGTGTTGAAGTCGGAATGCAATACATATTGCATTCCGACTTCAACACCAACTGCCGGGCAGGGCTCAAGCCATACTCCTTGTCCTATGCATAAAGTGCTTTGTCCGTCCATTTGATATGTCACGCTGTTTGGGCGATCTCATTGGGCGGCATCGCGGCAGGAGGTGTGGCCTTCGGTACCAGGGAAGTGGGGTGGGGAGAGAGAGAGAGTTTCCGTTGTCATGTTTTCTCTCTAGACTTGCTATGCGAATGGAAAAGAAAGACCGCCTCTTTATAACATTCCACCCCCGGACAGGACATCAAGTGTTTTTAATGCCTTTCTTGGAACGGAATGCCTCAAAAGGAATACTGGGGTACAAAGATGGACGGATATATCATTTAATAAACGAGGTTAAGGAATGAAAGTTCTAGTGTTTGTAGGCAATGGTATGTTTTTCTGGGAAACATTTGGACTTTAGGCCTGAAAATCTAGGTTCGACCATAGAAATTTTCAAATTGGCTAGAGGTACTAGCATAAGATGTTATGAATCAGAATGTAAGGGATTGATCATATTGATCAAAGTAAAGCGTTGGCGTTGAGGCAATCAATTACGTACTTTAAATTATATAGCATTTGTTAAATGCGAAAAATTTTTGATTGGAAACGGATTTCACTAATTGACGGAAGTTTTTGGAACAAATTACTTCTTATGTGACTGATTTCATCCATTGAATAAAGCGCGAATTCACTCAAAAGTTAATTTATCTGTTATTTATGAGGCTTTAAACACCTTCATACTAATTTTTACGCAGAGAAATCAGTAGAACCTGCAGCAAATTTGCTGCTGGCCCTTTAATCTTTACTTTCAAGGCTTCAGGAAATTTTTTGGCGTTGCCAGGTTATAAAAGTAATCCTTTTGAGACGTAAGTTACAATATTCTGGAATTACCAAATGTGTCCTAGACATTTTTATGCTGCTTCGATTTATCTCATTTCGCGGAACCGGAATGTATTTATAAATAACCATTTGTAACATACATGGTGATAATTATAGCTGAAAAAGTAATGTTGAAACGTTTATGGGCCCGAAAAAACCGTTAATTTTTCTGTATTAACTTTGGGCATTTATTTTTACCTACGGTTCGCCACCTCCCTCGCAAAGCCATCTTGATCGCATGCGAACAGAAGTGGTATCCAATTTTTCTGCCAAAACAGCGTTTTTATCCTTTGAAACCAGATGGTTAACTATGGATGGAAAAATTTACCTGGGTATTTCATGTCTTGCAAATTTAGCCTGATTCTTTTTATCATTTATTGGTCAAAATAAGCTTTACGGAAAATTGAACTAATACCCGTACAAAACCAGTTTGCTCTAATAGTCTTGAATAAAAACTCCTGGTGTCATGAAGGATTCGAGAATATGGAATATGAATGTAGAATCTCTATCCTATTTCAGCGCACCAAGTATCCCAAATTGTATTCAAATGTCGAATAAAAAACTTGCTTCGACTTGTTTACAAACCGTAAACATATTTAACATAGCGTCAGGTATCATCAGCCCATCCCTAAGGAGGTATAATGATAAATTAAATTTTTCGCGAGTCATTATCTAGCGTTAATTTATTCGTGTATTTAGATTATCATCATCAGCGTCGATTTCCACGTCCATTTGGAATTTTACGCTTGATATTTGCCGCTTAATTTATTTTCTTTTGGGAGAGTGTGCCCTAGTCGCATGCTTTTGGGCGCGAATAGTAAGACGCGCACGCAGTTGATTGAAATTCTTTGCCGAAGGGAAACAAAATCCCCGTTTTCATTTGCATTCGGATGGGTTCTGTTGAGTAATAGAAATTGATGGAGCGGAGGAACTAATTCACTTTTGTCGCGAAGCATCCCTAGTCAAGCGGAATTGGAAGTGGTAAACGAGGTAAAAGAAAGGAAATAGCTCTTTGGTGGGAATACGGGCAGATTTTCCTTCTTCCTTCGCCTCGTCCTTGAAGCCGCAAATTTGCGCGCGAGAGCAAGACTGAAACACGTAAAGAGTAGTGGGTGAAGCACGAGAAGATAAGACTTGAAGATGGGCTCTTTGAAATGGTAGCAATCCTTCCATTAAAATGTTTAAAAACGGATAAAATTTTCTTGAAATCGCTGCCTGCTTTAAAAATCTTGAAGTGCTACATGACTTTGGAATAGTTATATATGTTCTCTTAAATATTTTGAGCTTGTTTAAAAGTGGATGTGTGTTTTTTGATAGAATCGTACCCCTTCAATTGAAAATTTGGAGTCGTTAAATCAGCTGGTGTTGAATAGCTCTGCTTTCGAATTAAACATGTTTATTAACATACTGAAAATGAGTATTGTACTTTTCCATAGTTAACTACAGTAAACGTAAATAGTGTTTCACAGCTTGCTGCTTCTTCATGTACAATTGTAAATCAGACAGTCTAGCAAATTTTGCAAGCTACTTTTTCCGCACCCCTCCCCACTTCTCCGAATAAATTTCCCTTCTCACAAGTCTCTAATCTATGTTCCACTGCCTTTCCTCCCAACAATTAATTTGTCCTCTTTCCCCTCTCCCCTTCTTTGCGTAAGGTTTTTATCATAACCATGAATACACCTAATGGATTTAAATGTTTGGAATTGTTGCCTTGGCTACGTGTTGCCTAAATTTCCACATTTAGTTCATCCAGTCCTTGGTGCTACTTAGAATAAAGTCTTTTCAGTTGAATCGTAAATGGCCGTTATTTGTTGTTAACGTGAGAAAGTATTTAATTACATCCCGCATATGGAACTACTTTTTTATCCACTCCATTATGGTTACTGGTAAGTAGAACCGGTAAGACGTGTTTATTTAAAACCTTTCGACTGTCACAACATTTACCAGTCGAACTCAGATCGATATGAACTCGGTCCAATCTGAGCATTCCAAGCCAGCTGACTCGGATTGCCTGGTTTACCACTGCGAAATCTGTTGAAATATCGATTTGAATCGGTTCATATCGATTTGAAATCTCAGATTGGCAGAGAAAGTAGTCCGAGCTACCCCGCTTCTCATATGGATCCCACTAGCCCGTTGCGTTTACCATACCGAGCTGAGCCGGCCGAATCGATCTGAGTACGATTGATAAACGTGGTGTGTATTTATATTTGAACTGCCGTCTTTTATCCCTAGGCGGCGCCACAATCCAAAAGGTTGTTCATTTATAGAATTCTAGAAAACAGTTTTTGACGACGAGTCAACAAACTATAATGTTAATTCATCATCATTAAATTCAATAAATAAAAGGTAAACAGTTGTACCTGAAGATGCAGCAAGCTGCAAAACGCGTTGTATGTTTACAATAAATGACTGTGGAAATGTGCAATATTCATTTCAATATAGATTCGGATATATAATACTTCCACGAAGTGACACCTGAAGATGTAAAGTTTAAGTTTCTTTACTATTAAAATGCCTGTGATCACTTATTAGTTCATGGCTCGGCAAGTTTCCTACGTCAGTAATAGTTAGCGTATCGCGATTGGCCACGCCACTTGTTTACGTGATGATGAATGCAGTGATATATTACGTGGAAAGTCTCGACGATCGCGGAATACCAGCACTCTCAAGGCGCTTTACATAGTAAGAAGTGTTTGATGAGGGATTAAAATTTCGTGTAATAATTCTCTTGGGGAGAAGAGTTGCTAAAAACCTAATCTAGAATTTTCCAAACTACAGGGTTAAATGCGACACTCTGTTGAGATTTCAGCCGCTAGAAATTTAGTAGGTAGTTGATCCATTTAGAGCCCATAGAATGCATTTCATTCGAAGAAAGAAATGAGGGCGAATGAATCTCTGGATGAGCGAGATGGCACATACCAGAAGACGAACTATTTAACGTAGAGGTGGAAACTGGAGAGGATTCTTTTATTTTTTCTTATATATTTACCTCTCAAGTAGCCCTTTCTTCAGACCGAGGAAAGATTAGCCCTCTGAAATCCTACGAGCTGGGAAGTGATAAGTAGTTCAAGCACGGAAAAAGAAGATTTTTTTTTTTACCCGAACAAAGGTGCTTTCCAGCACTTGTCCATTTCCCGCAGGCCTCCTGCCCAATAAATCCTATATTTGAATCATCTTGAAAAAATAACGCATTTTCATCCCTAATTAATATAATTTATCTAATTAAAAACCATGATTTGATGAAAGCTAGAGGTACACTTTGAAATTTTGCAGCTCTTAGCATGATTTAAAAAAATCGCCTTAAACAATATGTGGAGTAGCTCTGGTCACCCCAGTCTTAAAACGTGACCCATGACCCTATCTAGGAATTGATGTGTCGCAATCAAGATGAGCTCTTAGAGTCTTTGTTTCACCGAACGATTCCTGAATCTGCTTTATCGTGTTCAAGATAAAATTGACGAAATAATCCAATGACGAAATAAATATAAATAAAATGACGAGGAAAAAAAACAAAAAATATAATGAAATTGACGAGGTAGGTGTTTGAATTTATCGGTAAATAAAAAATACGTGTGTAGATTATGACCTTATTTCTTTTCATCCCTCCCCCTAAGGCGGTTCTCTGTGGAGTAGCTCTGGTCATCCCAATCTTAAAACGTGACCCATGACCCTATCTAGGAATTGATGTGTCGCAATCAAGATGAGCTCCAATTCAATGGTGACCTTCGCTAATCGAAGGTGATTGTTTTGATTATAATGACAAAACCATGAGTGGGAGCGAATGAATTTTCCTCTTCAAACATTCGCTCGTGGAATATTTTAAATTTCGGAATATATTTACCTTTAACAGCCGGATTTAAATGTCCATTAGTCGACCTTCACTGCCGGATTTAATTTTGGCTCTTAAAATTTTTCTTGCTCTTGACACGAAAAACGTGAATATCTCGACAAATATTCAAGATAAATTGTTCAAATAAAAATCTTTATTTATCTTAATATTTAATTTATCTATAAATTAAATTTTTAAGCCGTGTTAAAATTATAAACGATTTTATAAATTTGTTTTTCTTGGAGCAAAGTTGAAGTAAGAGAGACTTCTATTCAGAAGTATATAGTGGTAGATACGATAGGACATATATTTTGGAAATGGTTTCTATGAATAAAAGCATCATGCCAATAATATATATATATATATATATATATATATATATATATATATATATATATATATATATATATATATAAGTTCTTGCGAAGATTCCACGAACGTGGCAAACAATATAAATCTTCGTCACAGGGTGACACTAAACATAAAACATAAAAAAGCAAACTCACGAGTTAAAATTTTCGGTGGGTCGCCCGCACCTTCGTCAGTGATAGCATATATATATATATATATATATATATATATATATATATATATATATATATATATATATATATTATAAAATCATGTAAAATCCCTTCTCATTGTCAGTACACACCGCACCATAGGCGATTTCCTTTCACTGGCATGTGCATTTACCTTCGCCTCCATGCGACGTAGTCATCTTCCAACCGTGCTACTGGGCCTCCCCCTCCGTGAACTGTGAGGGGGTAGGGCAAGGGCCCCAAACCTTTTCCTTATCAGAGAAACCCGAAGCTGCCGATGAATCATCTTGCCCCCGCAAGACGTAAACAATACGTGGCCTTTTAGGACGGTTACGTTCAATAGGTGAGTGAAAAGCTTTTTCATCCACTTCCAGCTGCGATGACCATTAGCTAAGTCGATCCTAAGGATGCTACTACGACCAATGCATCGTATCTCGTTCACATCATATCGCCTTTGTCTACGTAGCCCATGTGTGCACTGTAATGTTCTACGATGGCCGGCTTCAAACCTTTTCCTTGTTCATTGCAGAAATTACCCTCTCCTGGTGAACAGTGAATGTTGATCAGCATAGATACGTCCTTTTTTTCTTTTCGTACAATGCCTGTCAATTCATTTCTCACACGCACCCGTAAATATCCCCGCTTCATTTTAGCTCTCTGACATTCAAAGTATGGTGGCATGCCTTTGCGGTTTCGTCTTACCTCACCACAACAGCAAATTTCTTCAGTCTTCTGGCCTTCCCTTGCTTGCTGTATTGGTCTCGTCCATTTAAGCACATCTTGAGCAGAGCCTGGCAAAGTCTCCGTCTCATCCTCCAGTGCAGGAGGTTCTGCATCCTCGTCTTCCAACGAGATCCTTCCGTGTCAGACTCTACAGCTTCGGCTACGGAATCCGAAAAAAACTTCCCGGTCTCTCTCAATCTTGGATAATTTCCGCTTAGGAGCCATGGCTATGAACAATAACTCACTAAAATGTATAAATATATATGTGCATAAACATATATACAAATATTATGAAATAAAGGATATATGGACTTCATTAAGTGAATGAGTTCTTTTAAAAAAATTCACAATTCCCCTCAAACATTCTATACATCCTAGTAAATTGAGCGGACAAACGGACAAAAAGCGCACTAACCAGAAAACTGAGACAGAATGAAGTTTAGTTTGAGTTCACTCGAAATATGGTAGAGGAATATAACGGAACTTAGAAGGGATGCATCTTGTCACTTCCTTTATTGCACACGTGTGGGCGGCGCCCGGCAGCCGAGAGAGCGAGAAGGTTCTTGGTTTTTCTAAATCCACCATGACGCGGAATGGGGGCTTCGGCCTTCAAAGACCCTGCTCCCCTCCCAAAAAGAAAGTCTTTTCTCACAACCTGAATTCATAGTTTCAATACTGCCCCTGTAAGAAGGCGTTTTCTAGGGAAGGAAATGAGGTCGCAGTGAGCCATCAACACTTGGGCCACCGCCAACGTTTATGAAGGTTTGATCGCTTAAAACCGAATAAAAGACTTGCTATATTATTTATTTATCGTCTGTGTACGTAAAAACAAAAATTAAAAGTAATAGTTTAAATGTGCAATGTGTATAACAGATTGAGAGCGCATCAAAAGTTGACTTGCCGCAATGTTTTGTTGTGAGAATAATTAGCACCGCACGAGATCAATTGAAAACCAAAATCGTAAAAAAATTTTGTTTTTAAAAATCTAAAAACCAAACCATTGTATTAAAAAAGACATTTTCCCACAATTCTAGAAAATTTCGCTCTGCTAAATTGAAAATTATTTAAGTAAGAGCCGATCAAAGTTAGCGTGCCCGTATGGGCACGCCAGGCACCGAGTGGAGCTTTTTTCCGTGCCCGTAAGGGCACGCCAGGCGTTTAAAGGTTAATAAGTGGGAGTGGGTGGAAAGGGAGCAGGATGAGGTGCGAAGAGAAAGTGAGGGAAAGATAAACATCCAGGAAAATTTCCTCCTTGCTACCGTGAAATTAGCGAAATTTGTTAACTTAATTACCACGGTTGCCCTTTTATTGTTCAACTATTTTTTTTCCTTTATTAAATGCCTCTCGGGCCACCTACTCTATCCAACCCTCCCCAGTTATAAACCCACTCTACCGAATTAAATGCTCGCTGAAGGCATGCTTGAAATTTTCAAGTGACTGTACGCGGGCCGAGTTACTTTCCTTGTCATTCCAGACTGCAGCTGACAAAATACTTGCCACCGCAAAAGGGTACAGGATTGAGTTACCTATCGAAAAGATGAAACTATCCATTGACGGTTGATAAAATAACAATTTTACCAAACGTAATTATAAAAAAACCAAACAAGATAATGAAACAATAGCCAATTTTAGCTAGAAGAAACTTTTTGTTTTGGAGTAATTTTTGGTTGCGTTACTCAATCTATTTATTATAAATACTGAAATATGGGAAAATGTCTATCAGTATATTCGTTACTCTTCTCCTCGAAAACTACCGAACCAATCGGGCTGAATTATTTTCTATCAAATGCCCCAAGGAGTGCTATAGGAATATTGGCTTTATGAACTTGTGATCAAATGGGAAATTGTTCCCTTCGCTAACCTAAATTCAAGTCAATCCAGGTCAACCCAAAAATCCCATCTTAATTGCGTACTGGTTTACTTTGAAAGATACTAGTTTTTCCATCAATAGTGATGGAAAGGGCTTGGATACATTTATGCAGTAATTAACTCCTTAGTTTCCAAATAATGTGTGAATATTTTCACTAGGCGCCATAATTTTTTCATTTTTATCGATGCTGGGATATGAAATGCCGCCCGTACGTTGCCCAATTTAATAACCGGTGAACAAATTTTCAAAGGCATAGTTGTATGAGAGGTGGTGTGCGGTGTCTTAGTTCCGTGGCGTCAAAATCATCTCACCTCAACTTCAGTTGTTTGTAGAATGGCAGCTAATGGTCAGCTAAAAATATTATTCGAGAGCTTTCAGTGAGGCGTATTGAGTCCTAATGCACCGGAAAAAAGTCCTTTCCATTATCTTCGGCGATGGATTTCAGGGTTTGGTCACGTTGATAGAATGCAGTAGTCCAATTCCGAACCTGGCTGTACGATTGCATGCTTATATTTGGGACTTGTATTGCGAACGGCGAGGCAGTTTATTCTGTTGGAAGTATTCAGAGCATTAGGACGTGAGCGATGGCAGGAAAAGGTCGATTGGAAACGCTGTCTTGAATTTGTATTGGATAACGATACGGGTGAGTGTCTTTTTGTCCTCATAAAATTTCGATGACATTAAAATTGCTTCCGCAGATGTTGTGTGTGAAGTTTTCAGGGTATGTAATGTGGAATTTATCGTTAAGAAATGCTTTAAAATTTTGTCGCAATATTCACATGTCTATTTCATTAGTACTAGTAAAAATATAGAGAATTTTTCAAGAGTTTTTGGCTTATGTCACTGTGAAAAAGGATAATAGAAATTATAATGCATGATTTTTTAGGCAATTTATGGATAGCCCATGGGGTTTCAAATTTAACCAAGCCCCTGGTAACATAATTGCAGCCTTTCTCTCTTCACTTATGTTCACTATTTAATGGACATATATTTATGTTTCAAGTCCCAGGTGTTTCTTACTAAATTTTATGTGTCGTAGTACTCGTTGGGACTCTTTTTCCTAATATTTCCCCCTTCTTCTTACTCTTTGCGTGTTCATTGTGTCCCAGAGTGGGGCTTTTTCATCTGGATCTTTTCTTCTTTGGAGCGTGCATTTTAGCTCCTATGCTATAGGACCTAATCCCGTTTTTTAAATGTCGTGAACACGTGTTTTTTTCCAAAGGCAACTCTCCTCCTCATCTAATACAAAAATTCAGCCCTGAGTAAGGACTTCAATGAGATATCTATCTACATCTGTATCAGTATATACAGACCCTTTTTTGCTTTTATTGGACCTCTCTCTAACGAAATCTCCTGGAATTTGAAGCAAGTGTTCCATCCCTATGTCGTTGACGAAGCCAAAATTCGCCAAGAGAGATAGTTGCGTTTTACCAGACGGTGTTTAGAATAGCCGACGGATCCAACCAAAAGCACGGCGCTTCAAATCGCAGAATCAATTTCCAAAACCCAAGGACGCGTGCGGTCGTACACATTGGCCCAAAATTCCTCGGAATTTCTCTTCCCTCGCCCGTGGAGAGTCCCAATATCCCAAGTCCTCTCATGCCACTCGATTACGTCGTCCTGCCTTCACTATACGTGTCCTTCGAGTCCGAATATTTTCACGGGGTAATGGAGTTGGACGCGCGAAATTCCCGTCTGCGGAGCGTAAGGGACGGTCTCGCTGGAACACGCAAAAACACAAGGACTCCTCGGTTTAAACCGCACAATGCCTTCCCATTTGCTGACTGATCTCTATCCTTCTCTTTCTCTCATTGTATCATAGGCAGACTTGGCTTTGTCCATGGGACCATTTTCACTGTCGAACACACAATGAACTTAGAAGGCTACTGTAGCACTTTCACCGATATAGGTAAAACATTCTGAAAAATTGTTGTAGAACTTTGAGTTTTGGTGCGGAGTCTTTACATGACCAAGACCGCCTCCACACTTCTGAACACCCTTGGATATTTATTAGAAGCTCAAAAGAGATATATTTCTTAATCCTTGGACTTGGCTTTGTGTGATTTGTCACGCCTCAATGCACAGAAAACAATGGTTTGTGTCATAGCAGTACAAAGAGCACGAGGAACTGCAAGATGGTGTTGTCACTTCGCTTAAGTCACGGGCTGCGGTCTTTTTGCGTGAGAATTTCGTAACTTGTCAAGAGGTTTAGACTAGAAATTAAGTGTTGATCATGTTATGAACATTTTGAAATTGAATTTTTTTCGTAAAATGTATGAAACATAATTTTGCATATATATTTCTTTCATTTTTTTTTAAAAAGGAGGTTACTTTAAGGAGAATTTGTTATCCAAAAGAAAAGAGATTTAATGTTTACAATCGTCTCTTAAAAAGAAGTAAGAAACGTCACGCTTTACTTCAACAACTGCTAAGAGCGAGTAAATTATTTGGCAAGACAATTGAATGACCTGTGTTGGGAGCCAATGCGGATTTGCGTATTACACATTACGATTACTGGAAAGCTCCATGTCAAAGCGGTTTGAGGTAGCTACGGCGAATATAATCCCCCCCCCTGCGCGTTGATATCACCGAAAAAAAGCTTATACATTCAGGAGGTTACGGTATTTTTTTTTATATTTCGCAGACATGCACCATTTTACTTTATTCCCGCTCACTATTTGTAACTGCAAGCTAGGCATATCGCTATGAGATTTCCTCCAAAATGATCTATTTCCTCTAATGATTTCCAAGATGAAAATTTTCCTCTATGAGAATAATATTTCTTTTTTCCTATATTTTGTGTCATATTATCTTCCCCTTATTAGGGATGGTGTCCTAACACCCCCTGCCGCCCACTCTTGCCACTCGGCTTGCAAGGAAACAAGTGTGTGGTTGCAAATGCGTTGTAAAATAATGCAAGACTTTCGAGGAATGTTGAGAACGCATTAGCGTGTCCATTGACGGATCTGTTCATTAGCTACAAGAGTAGCCCTGAGTTTAAATATTCTTTTACCCCAAAACTGTTCTCTTGTGACTAAAAGGAAAACCAGCAAATTCTATTGCACACGTTCATGTGGTCTGTCCACCGTGCGTCTCAGGAACTTCCGCCTCGCTGAATTGACGTTGGAAATGGTCCATATGGCGCTCCGATCTTTAAATTCCACGCTAACGACAGTAAGATGGTTGAGTGAACATCACTATCCGTCCTGTATTAATCCCCTCATGTCTAAATCTCATCGATGAATACTAAATGAGATTTAACGCCCCATCGAGGGTAAGTTTGAGTCCAAAGGAACTATTACGTTCTAGCGGAAGCTACCCGTTGAAATTCAACGAGTGTGAAAAATATTGAACTTATTTAAAAAAATAACCACAAAGTCTGAAGAATACTGTCAGCGTGGTTCTTATAGGAGTTCGTAAGTCTTAAATAGGCACTTAGTTGATTGAGTGAATGTATGTCACCTGCACTTTTACACTTTAAAACATAAATAAATATCTCGTAACGTTCATGATGCGGAAATTGGTTGAAAAAACAGTTAGAAATCGTAATGAGAGGCAAACGGTTCCACTACGTGTGATACATCTGAGTATTAAACGATAATAAACAACACTGTGCGTTCTGTAACAACAGAGGCATAATTAACATCACTATTCGCTGCACGTATCTTGCACATTTTATAGCGTGTGTAGTCTATTTAATTCCTTTATTTGTATCGTTTACAAGGTAAGTGCTCTCTCATATACATGCAGTGCACCTATGAGAGCTACTTTGAGAATAGACAATGAAGAGTATACTTGTTGAAAATATCCAATGAGTTAATCGATTACCCCCCGAAGCTACATACCATGGGACCCTATGGACTCTTGACCCTTCCCATACTGATTTTCTTTCTATCTGCTATCATGGGCCTGCTGAAAAACGTGATATTTTAATGCTAGAGGCGTGAATATCCTTTGAAAATCAAATCTCTGGTTGTCAAGGTATTATGCTATTGTTGATTTCAGAGAAAAATGTGAGATTTTTAGCTAAAAACTTGAAATTCAGACAAATACGAAGCGTAAAAGAATATTGATTAAAAGAATTAGAAAAGTCATGTATTCAACCATCTGATAAAGAAATTGCAGCCCTCTACTTAGAGTAACAGTAATTTTTAAAAGCAAAAAACGTCACTGCACCAAACCCAATGCTTAGCGTGAACCACCAGGGGGGCCTTTAGGGGCCCTGAGGGCTTTATTAAGCCTTTATTAAGCCTTTATAGCCTTTATTAAGACCTGATATATTTTCTATCTACATGCCAAATGTCAGCTCAATCGGTTCAGTAATTTTTGTGTGATGGAGCAACAGACAGACCGATATAAATGTAGACACCATTACATTTTTTTATTTTTTATATATAAACTTCAATTTGTTTTAATATGGCGGAAATTATAATTACGTTACTACATGCTTCTAAAGAAAAACTGGAAATTGTGCTCAATGAAGGACATCCGTGCATGTAAATCGGCAGTTTCGCTAAGAATCACCATAGATTTTTTATTTAGTAACCTAAACCAATGATTATGGCTACCCTGTACACCCACGGCAAAGTCCGGGTAATGGAGCATTCACAGGTCAAATAAACATGGCTGCTGCTGCAAAAGCTCCTTTTGGCGTTGTCAACCTCTGGATTGTACCCTAATCTTCGATCCTGATTAAGATACTCAAGGCACATATCAACGCTGAATAGTGCAACTCAATTACGTCATTGAATAAAAATATATGTTTGTGCACAAGGGAAGCGATCAAACTGTTAATTTACTCAGAAGATGGCTGAAGAGAACCGGAGGGACGAGGTGACCATCTATCAACTTGTGTGCTATTTTAGTGGTAATGAGTCTGCTCATTTTTCAGTTTCCCATGCATGAAAGAGTGCCAACAGTCACTCATCTCTACGTGCGCCTGGAAAACGTGTCTACTACAACGAACTCAACGTACAAGATATGTTACGAAGTCCTCAAATGATCACACTGACAGTCTTCTTCAGACTTAATGGTTTTCTTGTAATATAAATTCAATGTTTTTCACAATCGTTGATTTTAAACGGGTACCTTCCGCTAGAGCTGGATAAAAAACACTTGGTGATCTCCCACAGATTTATTCACTGGCACGACGCGTTTCACAACACTGTGGCACATGTGAGGCGTTCTTAGGTTAGGATCGTAGATATATTGCCCTGGACCGAAAATTTCTTTGAATGGACCACAGAAGAAAAACACAAGTACGGCGGTTGTTGCTTGAGACAGCTTGGTGACAGGAATTGGGGGTAGAAACTGGGAATAAGGGAGCAGTGTGGTCTAGGACTATACATCTACAACCCTAACCGAAAAACGTCGTACATGATTATGCCACAGTGTGGTGAAACGCGCGTCGTGCCAGCAAATAGATCTGTGGGAGATTACCAGGTGTTTTTTATTCAGCATAAACGCATTTTTTAATTCTAAAATATGAGTCAATTTTTTTCTTCTGCCATTCACTCACCTACCTTTAAATGTAACCCATGACTCAGTAATTTCAAGTAATGCAATATAAAAAACTTTGTATGGTTAAGTATTTAAAAGAGCTCGAATTTTTCTAGTGTGCTCGTACTACTCGTAACAAATCATAAAATGTGGAGGAAAACTCTACAGAGCCAGAGGCCAAAAGTAGAAAATTGATAGAACAACGACATTATTGAGCAATTTACACCGTAAATGGATGAGGTACAAAGGGAGAGCACTTTTATAACCTCGAGAATAGGAAGCGCATGGTACATGGCTTGAGATTTAGGGCTTAATCTATAGTGACCTTATGTGTGATAGTAGCGATCCATGAAACTTGTGAGTGAAACATGAGAGTGCATTTATGCTCCGAAATCGAATTTTATTTTACGACCCAAGCTTCGGCTTCGGCTTTGCTATGGAGCTCGAGATTGAATGATTAGCTAGGACGTGTGAGGCGGGGAAATACTACCGATAGTTGATTTGACTCGTGCATTAAGTTACAATTTTCGGTAATGAGTCTAAAATACTGCCTACATTCTCAATTTCTCGTTTCATTGGAGTAGATTAGATTTTTGGGAAGGCCACAGACTACTTAGGTCAGTTGCGCCATAGAGTATAGATAAGGAAGGAAGGGTGGATAGAGACCTGGCGTCGGCATTAGCCTGCTCTTAATGAAAGGCGCCAAGGGATCCATGGTTTAACGTCTCATCCGACAAACAGAGTACTTTAATTGATGTGCCCTCCACAAGACATTCAAGGAGGGATTGAGCTTTCTCTGAAGAACATCCTCCTCTGCAGAGATTTGATCCCCTGGTCTCCCATTTGGTTGGCGACTACTCTGGCCACCACACCAACCCGATGCCCCTTCGATTCATTGACAGAAAACTAAATTAATGATAATTCTGTCAATTGGTTTCGATTGGTACTAGTGACGCAACGGATTGGCGTCCGGTTACATTGCTCCATCTTTGCCGTTCTCAGGCAAAGATGGAGAAATTAACAGAGGCAAACCCGGAAAATTTTACCTCAATTATTCACCGGGATAAATTATGTCCTACATAAAGTTACAAGTGATAAAAACAACTAAGACTGGTTTAAATTTTTTCTTTGGTTCACTTGGCTGCTCTTTGGGGTTTTCATGGTAGCTTCAAAATACAACTGAACTAACATATTGTAACAAATTTCATTCATTACAAATGTGTGTGAGTGAGTTGGGAGGTGACGATGGCTGTAGTGTTTCAAAATGTGCGCCCCAAGTGAACGCATTTACCTAATATTACGAGAGAGTGCGTGTGTCGATATTGAATATCGTGTGTGTGATGTTTTTAAAGTTGGTTTAAATAAGGAGAAACGGAGGACAGAGAGGAGATCGGGACTTGAGCTGAGGGAAGGCAGACTAACAGAGAAAGCAGGGAGAAAGTGTTTGTGGAGGTGATACCTTGGCTGAGAGGACGACCACGAATCAACTTGGGCAGGAGTTGCTGGTCCGGCGGACGTTGAAGGACCTGAGGAAAATCCGGCCTCATCAACTTACGCCCGAGTCGCCAGTCAGGCAGACTTTGAAGGATCTAAGGAAATTCCAACTTCATTAACGGTTGGTTCAATCACTTTCCGTCCCTCACCGCTTTCCGAAGTTCTCCTTCCCGCCTCGACCCAGAAGAACTATTTCTGTGCAAGCCACCGGTCTACGACTCCCTAAACGACGAGCTAGAAAGCCTTATTCTCACAAAGTTCATTTTATGGTGTATCTGTGTTCATTGGTACGAGCTAAAAGGCATTATTCTTTCAAAGTTTTTGTCATGTTTTTTTTTCTTGCTCAACAGATTCATACGTGTTCTTTTTGATTTATGATTGACCTGCTGTTCATGTCACCAATCAATCATACATCTCTCACCTCATCAGGGTTTAATTTCATTGTCAAAGAAATCATTAAATACAGAGTAAAGCGTGGATTTGTTTGTCTGTCAAACGATACCTGGCCCCTGTTTTTTTTGTTTGTGCTACGTTTCCTTGCCACGACGTCTGTACGATTGAGCCGGGGTTCTAGGAGCGAGTCGTGGCAATATTGTGCCCTTGGGACGGGATCAACCAGAGCAGTCATCCTTATACTGGAACCCAGAAAAAGTACTGATTGATATTTTTTTAATCGTCTGAATGTATCGCCCCTTATTTGGGTTGGCCTTCCGCCTCGTCGAGTGGTGATGCGGCACTGCTCGGTGGACCCCTATTTCCAGGGAAGGGGGAAAACTGCAGACGTAAGAGGGACCGTTACAATATGTATTGCCAGAGTTCTGCGACTAAGGGGTTGAAAAACCGTGTTCTTAGGACAAAAAATGCCATAAAACTCACTCCATACCTTTTATAATGATTCTAGAATTCCTTCTGATACAACCATAATTGCCTATGTCCATTTAGGTCACATTATCTCTGTCCGTTAGGTCATTGGCATTATTTAATCATTCTCATAAATCTTTAAATACAGTAAAATATCTTGGAATTACTTTATCTTCTGACATATCGTGGGGATTCCACATACAAAACATGTGTAACAGCATCAAACTAGGTCTTGTTAAGCGTATAATAGGAAGGTCCTTGGATGAAAAAGTCAAAGAGAAATGCTACTTTGCTCTGGTTAGGCCTCACCTCGAATACGCCGCGAGCATTTGAGACCCTGGTCATAAAGATTTAACCACAAATATTAATAAAATTCAAAGGAAAGCAGTGCGCTTCGTTAAAAACTGCTACGAGCGTACATATAGTGTATCACAGCTTTTAGAGGGATTAAGGTGGGAGCCCCTAGAGACTCGGAGGCTACATGCAAGGCTTATGTTGCTTGAGAAATTCAGAACTGATGTTTTTCAGAGCGACACAGAGAATATTATTATGAATCGTTATTTCCGCGCACAATATGCAACCACAATAATAATTGAGCTCCACTAAATACACTTCTATAATACATGTCACCATTTCATCTCCCAAAAACTTACCTCTTAACACGGCTGGTGACCTAACACCCCCTGCCACACGCCCATGCGGCGGCTCGCAGGATATTATGTAATTGTAGATGTAGATTGGCGTTTGTCGACAGGTGATTTTAGATAATGAACTACCCATCTAGCCACGCGTTACCCCAGTCAATGTGGGTCAGCGTTTGCTGCGGCTTCATCGCATGAAGAGGTTACCATGTTTCATGCAGTCCTTCGCAATAAGTAGTCCCTGGAAAATGGACTCTACTAATGGCGGTCAGATGGATATCCCTCATTTCACAGTTATATGCGCCCAAGCTTGAATTCAAACTTGAGCTTCGTGGAGTAAGCGTCATCCGCGCTATGCATAGCTTCTTAATGAATATTACGTAGATCTCAGTGTAGGGTCAAATTAAAGCATATAATACCCTCTACATTTCCAACATGAAATTTTCATAATGTGCTGTTTTTATATAAAATTAATTTTAAGCAGCGGGTACTCGGTGAGTTTCGACGAAAATTTCCCTATCTTGAAACCTTTGAATCAAATGCTATTTCTGGTTCAAAACTCGTATTTTTGACTGTGAGGAATGTAGGTAGGGGTTGCCGGGACCTATTGAGGAGTGGGTTGTACTCACACATTTGACCAAAATTGGTCCGTTTTGACCCTCCATTGGGTCCGGTGATCCTCACTCCAATGACGTAAGTCGGCAGACCGCACGGCGGCAACCCAAAAAGCGAATCAGAGGGATACCTTATCCCAAATATTTGGGCAACAGGCTCTCTCGGTACGCAGAGATGTGCGGTAGGCTCAAGCGAAAGCGGAGCCGACGGTTACTCGTCTCAGTTGTTTGGGGGAACCAAACTAAAACGAGCACTTCGGGGAGGCGGAGGCACTTGAGGTCCTTTTGACCTCAATCCGCCTCATTGGTGTCGGTCTCGAAGGGGCAGTGGTTTCGCTAACCTTCCCTACCCATCCTTTCCTCCCACCTCTTCCATGTCCTCGGTAATAAGCGAGAGCTTGCAAACCGGGGGCGGAAGTTGTAATCCTGCGGCGTGAGCCTAATCGCCTGTGAGGAATGTAGGAAATGACGTTAATATCATCAATTTACTCCAGCAATTATGAGAAAACTGCTTGTTTTTAATTTGGCCTTTCTCTTGGATATTTCGCTTGCGGGTGGAGTTTTGACCTGGTAACAAGCATTATGGCAATCGGCGGCTTATAACTGTAAAGAAACCACCATTTACTTGCTTGTTACATGAAATGTTTCTTGAAACAAAACTTAAGCTCTCTCTGAGAATCGTGCCTGCACTTAATAGCTTTGAACAGAAAAACTGACTGAAAGCACTAGACGAAAACATTTGTATTATTCTCCAAATACTTTGAGAACTTCAGAGTATAGCAGTTGCAAAAGCTCCTGTCACTGCTCCGTGGAAGATTTTGGGACATGGG
Source organism: Ceriagrion tenellum (assembly GCA_963169105.1). Classification (NCBI taxonomy): domain Eukaryota; kingdom Metazoa; phylum Arthropoda; class Insecta; order Odonata; family Coenagrionidae; genus Ceriagrion; species Ceriagrion tenellum. The sequence continues at coordinate 102,066,535 of OY720632.1, read as the reverse complement.
CCTAAGAAATTTTAAAACCCTGCCTGGCAGGGGATGAAGGTTGTAAATTGTGGAGCGTCAGTGAGCAAACTTTTTCTAGTTGTTGCGAACATTAGCGCCTCAGTAAACCTCATGAGTCACAAATACCTGGCGCCCGATTTGGTGCTTTTCATTTGTACCGCCACTCCTTGCACGTGACAAGGAAGTGCACAGGTAAAGCATGGCAGTGATGGAGAATAACCGCTTGCCTATAAGCCTTGTGTGTGTGTGTGTGCCTCGTGCCTTGTACGTTTCGGTGTTCTAGAGATCCTTGCGATTTCCGCTACAGTTTTTAGTTTGCTACAGTTTAGAACAAATAACTTATATTAAACTATTTTTAAAATGTTTTCCGGCGTGATTCAGAGCAAAAGCAAGAAACATATAATCTGTCATTATTTGCTGTGCTGGATTGCGTGTGTTCGTGGTAATGTATTAACATAGTACGGTTTATAAGAGCACCACTTAATCTCTTGAACTTGTGTGTACTTAAAAAGTTACGCATACGTAACAAATGTCGGAGATGACAAGATGTCATAGTAAATTTTCACGATGACGATGAATATCGAGTGAAAGTGTATATGAGTGGGATTTGACTCGTCCGTTCACTTCACTCCCTTCACTTTACCTTTTCCTCCGCCGCGCAGAAGTGCTCCAGGTTCTTTTGCTTTTGCTATACAGACTTCGAATGAGTAGTGTTGATCCGTTATCAGGTAAATGAATAAAAAGAGAGGGCAGCCTCCAGAACTCTATGGCGAGAAGGTATGAAGAGGAAAATGGAAATGAGAGAGTTAGGAGGAGATGACTAATTGAACTGTGGGGCATGAGAAAGGGATGTGATAAACGGTGTTATCGGCTGTAAAATAAATCGCTGAGTTTGTTGACATTCTATTGTTGGTACGAGACTAAAGCCGTTTCTTGAATATCATAAAGCTGGTGAGGAGAGAAATGAGATTCCAGGGAAGTACACTGAGCATCTACAAACGCGGGAATCCTTATGAATCAACCCACCGGCGGTAAACTAGATAGGAACACGCCGATAATGCATGTCTCCTAACTGTCATGGTAACATTTGTAACCTTAGCCTTCACTTGTGTATCAGGTGTGATCAAAGCAAGCGTGTTAAAGGAGGTCACCTCACTTGCCTCCCATTACGCGTGAATATCACTCATTACCTCAATGAGGAGTTTCGGTAGAACAAGGGAACCTCCAGTCAACAGCAGAAACCTCAGTCTGTAACGTCGAAAGATCGAAATTCTACGACTCAAATATATGATGGGACCAATTAGAGCGTTCTACATTCAGCAGCCATTAGAGGCTCTTTTAGCGATTATTTTCCTGTATAAACCTTCTAAAGACCGGGGATGCAGTGTTGCCAGTATCTGCAGGCAATTTTTTGTCGCACTTTTTAATATATCGCCTGCACATCTAGTAGTCTTCCATTTTCTAAATATCACTCCTCGAAATAACTTACTTACAGTTAATGTGGAGGTGGAAGTGGCTTCTTAGATGGCTTACACGTGAACGCACAAAACCTAAGGTTGGCAACATTGTTCTCTATATGACTCATACTTTCATCTAAATGTAAAACGCTAAATAGCCGTATCTGTGCTTGTATGCTAGCATTTGTATCAAGGGGTACGTAAGTGTATGGATTATTGAGCCGAATTCCATCTTTGGATAAAATTATAGTATTTAGCCCCGGTTGGTATGATACTGTTTTTCTGAGCTAGCGAAACATTTCCTCGTGCCATTTTCTTCAAACCGTGGTGTTGGACATAACAAAATATGCGCAATAAAGGCTGATGTTTTCCGTCTATGTTAATTAAAGGCCTCTAAGGAATGATAAAGGGGTACATTTTTCCGTCGCATCATAACAACTCCTGCTTCTCCAATGCTCACTCTACATCTCCCTCCCTTATTTGGTTCCCCCAGTTAACCTCCATCCCCATGGTCCGCAACCCTACCTTCTCCTCTCAAATGGGTTTCCGCTCCTTTAAATTCAGATATTTCCCCGGCAAATGTAGGGCAGCGGCCTGTTGACGCGCTGACTCCGAGAATACCATAGCCCCCGTTGTCGATTTCCACTCTCCCTCCCCCTCCGTACATTCGCTCACTCCAATCCCCACCTTATTCTGCCCCACCCAATGTCTCTGTCTGTCTCTCTGTCTCTCCCCTCCCGCCTCTCTCACTCTCTCTCTCTCTCTCTCTCTCTCTCCATGTCTACTACTTCTAATTCTGCAGGTCGTTTTTAATCGCCTCCCCTGTGACGTAATTTCACTGCCATGGGTCAAGCGGCGAGCACTGCTCTTGGAACATACGCTTGGGTAATTAACTTTAAAATGCTGAAAGGATTCGAATATACGAGCCAAAATAATTTTTCTGTTTGCTTTCTTATTATTCTTTAATCATCGTTTTAATCAACGTATGTAAACAAGTGTGTTTTATAAAATGAGGAAAACTAAATAATTTCTGGAAGAAAAAAATCCAATCAAAAATTATGTTAGTTCACCAAAATTACGTCTGCTGTATGAGTGATAAAATGTAAATAACGTTTACGGAATGATGATGATATTTTATTTAATAATCATTATAAAAATATTTTATAATTTGACCCAAATGCAAAGTAAATGAAAATAAATTATTTCACGTTCTAACGAGCCAGCTAAAGTTCGGGAGGATTTAAGAGTGTTTTCAATACCATTATTTTTATTGTAGATACAATGTTAACTAAACGCTTTAACGCAATATGATAAAATTAATGTATTTTTGGTAATATAAACTCGTTAACATTACCGATATTCAGTGAATTTGCAGGAATTTTATGTATTTTGCGAGACAGCCTTTTACTGAAGGCCCGATACGCACGAATACGCAAAAATATTGGCAAATACATACTTCAGCAGCAATTCAATCTTATATTCTAACAAATGATATGTAGATTTCCTACAATTTTCCTTGGATCAAGATTTTTGAGATCCTTCGTACTTTCTCTAGTATGAATGCCTCGCCACCAGTTAGCATCTATGCTAGGCAGTGATTAATAACCTTGTGGCTAACCTGTATTTCACTTTGAAGATAGAAACATCCTACTACATTAAACACTTAAAAATGATGAAAACGATTGCTCACCCGTAAGGGGAAAAATAGTAAGCGTCGAAAGACTGGGGAAATATGTGGCAATAGTTGCATTAACAGCCTGTGGATGTAACTTGCTTTATACTTTTCTCCTCCTGTTTCTTTCCCTTTAGATCCGAACAGACACGTGTCCGACTACAAGGTCCCCCCAGTCCCCAGTCTTCCCTCAACCCACTTTCTGCCGCTGTTCTTTCACTCACTCCGCCTTAGCCATTGCTCGTCCGTCGATTGCTCATCGGTCGCATGTCGACGCCTTGGAATAACATCCATTCCAAATAAAGGGAGAGAAAATAAAGGAGGCTAAAAAAAACTTGACTCCATACGTGCTGGGGGAGTCATTTTTTTTCACCATCTTCCCTGAGACACAATACACTCGCTCAACCAAACGAAGAAGAGAGGGTGGATGTCTTTTCACTACTCTTGCTGTTCTTTCGACCCCCAGCACGTGGAGTCAACGTGAGGGATGGAAGTTTTCAAAGATGAAACGTTGACGAGTTGTGTTTCATCATCTATTTCGTGACGCGTGGGTCCCGGAACTATAAATGGTCTAGACTCGACGGCGCCTTTTGTGACTTTACCCCATCCGCTTGGCTGGGAGCGATATCTGTTTAAAGTGGAGTAGCTGGTTTTTCTCCGCCACTCAAGTTGAGAACTCATGGCTCGCTGCTTCTCATACTATGTACCGTTTATTGAAATGTACCATCGTTGAAATACAACAATTTCCTATGCTTGAAAGAGACTTGGTTGTGGTCAAATCTGCCTGCTGTTATCACATCAGATAATCCAAATAATCCTAACTTCCAGCCCGGATTATCCACGAATTCATATGCATAAAAAAGTGTTGAAAAATCACAATAGCGACTGTGGATTCAAATACAGCCGCAAATGGCATCCTGTCGATACCGAAAATTTTACAACTTTTGGACCAGACTATAAAGAAAAGTGGAGAACCTGACCCGGTGGAAAATCCGAACTATCTTCAACGACAGGGAAGTACCCTATTTTTAATTTTTTGTGTTTGAAACCTGTATTTGGGGTTTTTGTCTCTTAATATTTCTTCTTGTCCTTAATATTTCTGAGTGCAAATAATGCGCGTGGTGTAAGGAGTTAAATATTTTTAGTAATAATATAATCTTTCAAGATGTGTTTGGGCACGTCATGGTCTGATATTGAAAATTATAGACATTAATGACATGTTGATCATATCTTCAAACAACTAGGATACTATGTTTTTCATGAAAATAGTATTTCTTTAAAACCATTATTAGAGGATATATATGATCATCACTGACACCCATGTTTATTTTTCTAAATGAAGTGTAATTTTCAGGTTAATTTACCACGTTATGGAAAAATCATGGCATCATTTGTTTTAGAAAACTTATATCATATATCTGACATAGCTTGCATTTGTTAGTTTTTATTCCGTTCCATGTCTCCGAAGTGTTTGTATCTTTCGTGCATGAATAATCAAACCTCAGCTTACTATGTACTGAACGTATCAATGTAATAAAGTAGAAACATGATAAAATAACGGCTGATTGCTGTAAATGGGGTAAACCACCCAGTTATTGGCACTTTAAGGACCTTGTTGTAGAAAATTACCTCCAGTGACTCCTGTATATCCATTTCAACCAAGCAAATATTTTTGTTAGACATTAAAAATCATGGTTCTATATTTCACTACTGTTGCAGAGCTTTGTTTTATACCCAGATATTAACTAAAAATGTTTAAGAAAAAAGTAGCAAAATCCCAGTTATTGGCACCTTTAACCCATTTATTGGTACACAATTTTCCTATTATTTTCACACCAGATATTTATAAAATTACGCAATGGAAATAGTGTTACTTTAACAAATTTTATAGAAATACGAAATTTTTGAGGTTTTATGAATCGAAATTTCTCTTACCATCAATAATAACAATACCAACTTATCTTAAATGTGGAGTGGTGGGTTATTCTAAGAGATGAAATTTCAAGGGTAGGTATACCGTATAAATTATAACGTTACCTTAGTTTGCAGGTGACTACTTTATTATTGCACATGTTTACAAAGTATAAATTTGGAGAAAAACATTAATTTTTACAGATTTAAGAGAATAAATATTTGTATATTTGTCAGAACTTTTTGTTCAAACTGAAGTTTCACATCCAATACTACAGCTGTCTATTAACTCATAACATTCATGGCAAACAAATTGGTCATCATTGGTATCAGCTGGAATGTGCATTTGGTGGATTGAAGGGGCACAGTCTCGATGATACAACTTCTTGCAATTACTGCATTCCAATCCTGTCTTATCTCCCACTGTATGAGTGCAATCAAAGCACATACCATTGATTATCTCCCTCCTTCTCCGGGGGCATGTAGGATCTTTTTCAAGTGACCGCAAATAATGAGATTTGACGTGGACAGGGTTTCAACTATTCGCTAGTAATAACTCAGTGTTAGTTATAATTTTGGAGGATAACTGTTTCTGGTTTTTTTCTAATTTCAGTGTTTTCGCTACCTTTGAACATGTATTTGGCTGTCCTATGCCTTTTCTCTTATTTTCCTTTTCCCTCATTGTGTTTTTTGCTGCTTGCTTTTGCAGTTTTTTCTCTTCCCTTTCCACTCTCCTTAGTTCTCTTTCTTTTAGAGCTTCTTTTATTTGTTGTTTTTTGTCATGGCATGTCTTCCACTTCTCTGAGGTCAATACAAATGGTACCCTTTCAATATTTCTTTTTCCCTTTCTTTTTGATGTTTCTGGCCAAACAAGGATTATATTTATTAGGGTGACACAACGTGGTTCTTCACTATGGCATAGATCTTCTACTTGCTCTGAATCACTTAAACTGAGTGAAACAATAATGTTTGACGGTATTGCCGCATTTTCCATAGGACGATCATAAATAATATCTTCTATTTGAAGTTGCTTACGTGCATGATCCTGCGCACTATTTTTTTCTAGCTCATTCACCTCTGATTGGGTATTTTGATAGCGCTCCCACAACCTAAAGATAGCCCTATAATCATCCGAGTAGCTTTCTTCTTCTGATGATTGTTGAATTTTTTTGAATATTTCAATTTGGTCCATCCCAACAATCATAGAAAAGTCGTCATATGGGAGTGCACTCATCCTTAATCCTGAAATATTTGCCTTGACCTCGGGTAAACGTAACCCTAAACTTTTTGAATTATCTATTGCGTTTGCATTCCACGAGTATATGCCTGTTGCCCTGAAACCATTCTTAAGTGACCCAGACAAGTCAATGTTATCCAACATGGCTGAAAGAATGGGAGCAAAATCCTCTTTAGTTACAGCTTTGGTTGGATTTTTAGTCCTCCATGCGAGAACAGAATCCTTCCGTTCACTTTTCACTGGCCTGAAGGCAGCTACATCAGCGGACTGCAACATCCTTGTGGAATTTGGGTATAGAGCAATGAGAATAATTTTAAGTTCTTTGCAGGGAAAACTTAGATGGTATGTGAGGTGGGTTTTGTGGCCAAACTATAAACTAATAATATAATCTACAAACAATACTACTGGCAATGGAATTTTGTTTTCCTCAAGATAAGGGAGAAAACGTTCCCAATAAATTCGAAAAACACTTCCGACTTCATCCATCCATTGCCGCTGTGCCCCAACCCCCCACTTTTTTGGAACTTTTTGGACTCATTCATTGGAAATCCTCTGGAGAGGATAGATTATCATTGGCGGGCATGTTCTTCCAGAGGCTGAAAAGGTACACATAACAGTAAGAGTTGCCTTTGCCAGACTGTGTTCTACTTCATACACATTTCTTATACCAGTGGGGGCAAGCACCAACTTCTTTTTAGGGCATAACATGAAGTTCGTTTCATCACCATTGAAAACCCTATCAGGATCAGAGAGGATATAAAAATTATTTTCTTCTATAAGAATATCCTCCACAGATTTTACCCAATCTCTAATATCTTCCTCGCTTACGCATGCACTTGTAGCAGTAACTCCTTCGGGAATCCGACAATAAATTTCTGGGTATCGATACAAAAAGGAATGATACCACTTATTTCCCGGCATATTGTCTTTAAAAGGAGTTCTGCGATATTTTTCTCTAGGAATTCCTTAACTCTGGTTTGGATGTCTTCCTTTCTGCGTGGAAATCCTTTTCGGGCACATTCAAATAACTAGTTAGAAAAGACGTTCATATTTAGGTACGAGAAATTTTTCATCATATGTCGAGTGATTTATTTAAAAAGAATAGGTTACATATATTCTAAAACTATTTCTGAAAGTCTTTGTTCCCAATAAATTAGGCTCCCGACCAGTGCACCTTTATGAAACATCCTTCCATATTTCCACAACCTAAGAAATCTATACCATATTGCATTTTTATTCATGAAAAATGAATGGAAAAATGCATAATAATGGTCAAATAATCCTATATTTGTCTCATCTCTTGAAAGTTAGCTTCAAAGGTATAGCAATAATGAGGTATTATTGCTAATATAGTGAAATAAAATAAACGATTTTATTTTTTGCCATACATATATGCTTTGAATCATGACCTTACTCTTATGACCAAATACATATAATGAGACAATATTATGTACATGCCAACTACTCATTTTAAACATAGGGAGTATCCCTTTCGTTCCCTATCTGTTTTAAGTAAACACAATTGCAAGCAAAATATTTTACATCCATAGTTTACATTCAATCCATGGAAATAACAGGCGCGTGATTCTACCTCACTATTCTCTATTAAGAATTAATTGATCACAGAGAAGATTATCGGCATTAAAAGAAACTACTTGAAACCAAGTCCATTAAACGACTAAGTTCAATTTGCAGGCGAAGTTTCTCCGTCAACTATCTATCCCAAAATATTTCTTCGTTCACTGAAACTGTCTGTATCTCATTCCTAATACAATGCACTTATGGTTACAAAATATTATATATTAATTGCTCTATTACAAATATCACCACGTACCTTACAAGAGTGCTTTATTTTTCAACTCCTAGGACAGGTGTTGGGCCGCGCGAAATTTTTGTGAACTTTCCACTGCAACGAAGCTGCAAGGTTGATCTCGGAACGCCAAAGTATTTTGCCGCGGATTTGTAGTGAAAAGCCGAATCATCCGTGTCACCATGGGACCAGAAAAGTAGAATCGCCAATTCACTGAACGGTAAGTGTGAGAGTTTTCTCTGCGCTTGAAACATTAGTACTTAGTTGCTCTCTACGAATTATCCAGCTATTGATGTTCATTTGGGTACAGCTGCGTTCCGAACTAACGTCTCAAAATATGAGATAAAAGCGCAAATATAAAAATGTTGTCACGCTAACGATAATAGGCTGTGCCCTTTCAAGGAGTGTAGTAAGCTCATGGTGTCATTTGAAACAAGCGACATCGTCGTTTCCGGTATGACATTTGCATAAGGAATCGGGCAGTAAATTTTTTGCCTCAACTTGATTGTGAGTGGAGTTAAATTCAGCATGTTAGTTGGAATCAATGCGGTTAAGTAGTTGAGAAAATATAGCCACATTCATCAAATTTTTTCAGAATATTTTTTCATGGTATAGCTTAATTTCCTAAGATTTCATTTACTTTTATTCATACTTTTGATGTAATAATTGGTGGCTAAAATTACTTTCATCCTATCTACAGATCTTAATTCTGTAGTCTCTGTAATGCAAATCTGGGTCCAGCGTTGCAGTCACAAGAAGTAGATGGTTGGCCCATCTTTTCAGTATGCGGATGAGCGGCCATGTAGCCGTACGCATCTATTTGACTTTGACCAAGAGTTGTAATGAATTTGCATGCATGTATCTGCCCTTGGCAGACTACGTGGGCAATTTATTTGATTTATTATGCTATTCATGAGATGCTGGATCCCTTGAAGGGTCTCGGGAATATATCAGTTAAAACTTGGCGAACCCAGAGGAAATTATGGAGATCATTTAGGAATGTCACGCTGATATATCCTTGCAAAGTGGTGTAGTGCCCCGGCAAGAGATTTGTGGAGAGAACTTGCCGCGAGAGGAGCTGTCGTTTGAATGCTACTTGTGGTGGAGTCGTGTTGCATCGTTGAGGGTCGCTGTTGGTGGAGTGCTTCAGATGTAAACTTTCCGTGGCTGCCCGCAAGTTCTAGGACTTAATCGACCCTCCTCGTTGTTTGCACTTGTGGCGATCGTTGGTGGGCACTTGGCATTTTAAATAAGTTTAAAGTTAGGTGGTGAGGAAAATTTAATATCAGTTCATCCTCGTCAGGTTACCATATTACCCCAAATTTCGCTCCTGTTTTCCCCGGCGCAGACGGTGCAGTAAAATGAGACAGCTAATGTGGAAGTGTTGCCGAAACTAGCGTAATTTGTCAGCTTATTCATTAGTTAGTATCAAACTACTACCAATGCTTTGTATTCTGTGATTCGACTACTTACATTTTCTCTATGAGGTAACCTTGGCGAAATTTCCTGACAAACATGTACTTATAATTGCCGCTGTGAAGTGGGCTAGGTAATCTTTTGAGAATCATGCTAGTGTATAATTCAGCAATAACCCGAGACTTTTCGTTTTGCATTGTGTACAATGTGTGAATTGATCAGATAGAATGGTTATTTTGGGGGTGCATCGTATATAATAGTCGGAAAAAAATGGTGGCAGTTATCTTAGTAAAGAGAGACGTGGAGTAGGCTCTTGCGGTAGGAGTAGACTATGGAGTGCATAAGAGAAGACTGAATATGATAGGTATCACTGCCATCAATCTGCCTAGCAAAGATAGCCCATTCAGCTTAGCTTTCTTCCATCTCACCCCTCTAGGTACATAGCCTACACTGGCAGGCATACCTGTGCTCAATAGCAGAGAATTGATTAAAACCTGACTCAATAGAAGTAACTACACCTGGATAACGATTTAAACTAAAAAAATGTCATGCGTGATTTTAAATCATATTGAAATAGCGTAGATGGTGTGAAATAGAAATAAGCAGAGAAGCGGAATAATTTTTACATTCCCGTTCCATTTAAAGCCGTTATTCGCTTTAATGTATTCCTTTCATGAATTTCAACAAAAAATTTCATTGCTTGTACATCGTTCTTTAAAGAGTATTAAGTGAAAAAGGTGGGACAATACTCATTCATGTAAAATACCTCTCAGGTTTGTGGTAGAGTTAAAATGAATGAGAATGAAAAGGAAAACAAGAATGCACATGCCATTAATAATTTTTCTTCTAAGCATTCGTTTAATTCTCTTTAATGAAAAATACAATGTTCATGAACGACGATTTTGTTGCTAAAAAGCTTCAGTAACCCTGAAAAGTTTCTCGTTTATACGTTGTCTAAATTTTTCTCCATTCAAATACAAAAGAGAGCGCTTCCAAGAAGTCATTAAAATTTTCCAACGAATAATAAATATAATTTAAGCGTGCAAATAGGATTCCAGGAAGTGTAGAACGGAAATTATAGATTTAACATTCTATTGTTAGCGTCGCCCTTCATAAATTTCTCTGGCTGGGACTGAAAAGGAGTTCTTCGGCCACTCTGGTTGCTTTTTAGGTCATAAATTCAACTCCCGGGTAAAATTTCCGAATTTTAGAGAACGTTGGGTTTCCAGTTTTTTTCCTTGTTTTGAGTGATACGTTGGTTTCCCAGATTTCTTCATGTTTTGAGTGATGTATCAAGTTCACTCATTAGTTAGTGGTTACGGACTTTGGTCTTTCGTCGTGGCCTATTTGAGCTAAATTGCTTCGTTGTGAACAGTTAAGCCGTTTTGTTGTAAACATCCCCTTAAATATTCATCTTATGAACTAGCTATTTTATATTGTTATTTTTCGAGTTCTCCCCGTGTTGCAACATTTTTGTTGATGAAGGTCATTTAGTGCTAAGGTTCCAATGAAGCCGACTGGAATGCCGGCGAATCGGTCGTCCACATAATTGGTGCAACGCGGGGAGAACCCGAAAAATACCAAAACAAAATGTTTCATGAAATTAGGCAAAATATACCAAGACTTCTGGATTGTTTAATTTATAACAAAAATTAAAACACAGAAGCTTTCGTAACCAGCATATTTTGTCACTATTAAACTCTTAACTGACATTGTCCTGATGCACATGTATCGGCTATGCTTCCTTGATGTCGCTTTCTTTTTTCGTCTCCTTTTTATTGTAGTTATGTATTAATCTATCCATAAGTCTCAAGGCCGTTTGAAAGGTACTTTTTCATATCCAATCAATTTTATACAAGCAGATTCAATTTCCCATTCAGTCAGTATAACAATCACACAATTTGCACTTTGAACGTTTCAAGTTGTCTCATGAATGAGTTCATGCGTTTGTATGAACAATAACTTTTATCGTGTAAAGCAGCCTTCGCAGTCCAAAGAGTCCACCACATCATAGAAGACGGTTTTTACAAATCCTTCATAATAATAAAAATACATAATAGACTAGAAAAAATCAATTACTGTGTGCTCTCCCAAATATAATATCACTAATAGCCCGATTAAAACAACATTAACGCCGTTCCATGTCAAACGATCAAACCCTCCTTGAAAATGACGCTGTTTCATCAAAATTTAAAGAAATTATTTGCTGAAAAGTAATTAATCTAGCTAATTATTATAATTATTCAAAAATGGAGGGCCATAGAAGGGAATCCATAAATCACATTAGGCCATCGATTGTGCAAATTGAGCACCTCCTGATAAGCCAAATGTGGCTTGGAGGCACTCCTAGGCAAGTTACAATAACTTAAATATATTATAAATGTAAGTGTAATTTAATCATTGACCTAAATATAAATGTGGTATAAATTGTAAACAAATATAATGAGATGAGTTGACCATTTAGCATTATATCAATTGGTCGATTGAAACTGGTATGGAATTAAACAAAGAGTTTTCCTTTAAGTCCGATAAAAATTGTGATATTCTACGAAGTTCCTCTAAAAATCCATCAATTTATGGCAAAATAAAGTAATAAACTCTCCCATAAAGAAATGTATTTTGTCGTTTCTCACCATAAAAACGGTAAACTATGCACATCCTACAATTGAACGAACACCAAGGCTATTCGCATGTTACTAAGACAATTTTAGTCGGTTTCTTTTCGCCCGCATGCACTGCTGTTAATGCCCCTCAATGTTTTTCAATCCCCATGTAGTGTTTGATATGCAAAGGCATAAATATATGGAGATGAGTTGTGCTCAGTAAGCACGCAAGGACGTGTAATTAGCTGAGTGCGGAGAAAATATCGCCCATGAGTCTCAGATATTTTTTGAGCCTCATGAAGTTCTCAAATATTCTGTAAAGGTCTCAAATAGGTGTAATTAGTGGACATGTTCCTAAACTGAAGTAAAATTACGATTAAGAGCTTGATAATTGTTTCGTGGAATATTTTTTTGTATTAGAGAGATTATCTATGAATAATAAGGATTTATGTAAAATATTTTAACTACGACTTTGGAAGATATATTTTAAGTGCAATAAAAGTGTGGTGTTTTCAAATTAACCCAGTCAAATTTTTATAACACTCCGGTGCATGATTACCACTTTAAGTTAGGTAAAAGTATGAACTTCCATCATAAGTTTTGTCAAATTATCACAAAGTATGTTAATTTTAAGTTTAATTTCCTCGAACGAGCGTATCTTCAAATGGAGATCGATTAGATAAATCTCTAATTTTTCTGGCAATGCGCCCATGTTGCTTGTGATACGTTTATTCGTGTAACATGTAATGTTGCACGCTATCATAATGCCATCTTTTTTGGGTACACAAAGAATATGAAGCTCTTCAATAATTCGAGTAATTCGAGGCTTCATATTTACTCAATGCGTTTAGTAATTTCCAATCAACATATCTCCCTTTGCATCCGCAGCTTGCAATTCATCCGTAATGGTCGACTCTGAATTACTTATGCTAAGGTGCGAAGATTTTTGAGATATTTATTGTATCTGCTGAAAATCCGTCGTCATTTGAATCGTATGTCTGGTACTTTGGAAGCTAGACACTACCAAAAAGCTCTCGCGCATGGTCATCCCTCTAATTTGATCTAAGGATGTAGAAACTAAGGAAGACAAATTTATGGCAGATAGAGAGCTAGTTTTCTGCCATCGATTCGTGGTTTTTCACGTTGCTTGAACACCAAATGCTAACACATATTTTGTCAAAACCATTTTTATATTTGAATAGCTGATTGGAAACTATTTCAACAGCTACGGTTGTTTGTACTATTACTGCAATGTAGCAATAGCTGCAAAATCCTCTGGATTCCTACTTAAATTTAACTTTTAATAAATAATGCCTTAATGCTGATACAAGAAATATTTTTAATATGAAAAATATATAAAAAATTATAAAATGTTATCCCCTTAAACGGAGTTTTGGTGAGTTATACTAAAGAAACTTTCAGTTAGTAATGTTTTTCTTACATAGTTTTCCACCCCACCAACGATTTGTTAAACTGCCGTTACATCTTGGCTGCTAATATGCATTCAGAACCATCCCTTGTTGCGATTGAAGGCTTAGGAGAGTAGTGTGAATGAGAAGTTTCGGTGTGTCCAAAGAGTCCGAATAAGTCTCCAAAAAAGTGAAATACGCCAAAAAAATGTTGTTACATCCACGAATGCCTTCATTGAAATATATCAAAGTAATCTTCTCCGCGCTCATGTTATTTGTAACATGTTATGCATTAAGAAAAATGCTGCCGCGAGAAAACAATTAATTATCTGCGTATACTTCATAGATAAATATAATAATCTGCTGAATGAATGTGAGGCAGTACTGTTAACACCACGTCGAATTTTGAGACAAACATTTTGGGTGTAAATTAAATTAATAGCTGCGCTAACTCTAAAAAAAATCGTTAAGTCTTAGTGGTTGGAATTGCCTTGTGTTTCGAATTTTACTCTTTGAAAGGCTTAAGGAAAGGAATAGTATTACCTTTATGATTCGGCGTTTGATAGAGACTCCTCTTTAACTTTTCTCTCGTCCTTCTGCGACAAGAGAATCGATTCAACAAAGTCGTTTCCTTCCAATCGCAGGAAAAGCCGTCGAAATTCAATTATTTATTTGTATCCATGATGTGGGAACTCCCTTGGTGTCATACGAGAAGCAGCATATCATTCAAGCTCGATGTAAATCGCTATACATCAAAGTCTCTCATGCCTCGCGGTCGGGTCGTCTCCTTGGGGAACAGATCTGTGTACGAAAAGGGAACGTGAGCGATAGGGTGCGAGAGATAAGAGCTGGAAAGAGGGAATTTCATTCCCTCCTCCTATATTCCCACGCCCCTCAGTCAGTTATTTTTACGTCGCTCAGCTTCACAATCCTCAGTGTCTTGTTTTGAAGCATGATGAGAAAGGCAAACTCACCTATTTCTTGTATAATTGGTAATTTTAGGCGTAACTGTGTGTAAGTTGTTTACATTATCATGATAACTCTTAACAATGTGATTCCACATATACTTATTGGGAACTACCCGGGTTTTGACGTTCAACCTGACCTGAAGATGACGTTGAACGTAGAAACTCAGGTCGTTCCAAATAAAGATAGGTGGCATCACATTGTTAAATTTCGAGTTATCTTCATCTTGTAAAACTGATCAAAATTACACCTCACTGACGAAATTAGAACATTGTTAAGATTCAATGAAAGCATAAACATAATCGAATGGGGTCAGATGCACGATTGAATGTGGATGTATCATGCATTAATAATTTCGCAATCAGTCAAATTTTATGTGTTCCGTGAAAATATTTAACGCTTGAAAGAATTTTTTCTTTATATCTTAACCCTCTGAGATCTGGGAAAAAATATCTTTATTAGGAAACAAGGTCAAAAGTACTAGTATAAGTTCATAGCAAGTATCATATCTTTTTAATTTAATTGATTATCTCACATATGAATTAGTTGAATGGCTGATATTTTATCGCAATCCCCACAAAATGTTTTTTTAATTATATGTTGGGAGTTAGCCATGCTGGATGGATAACTTTTTGGAGAAAAATAGACCCTCCAGTGTTCTTGTACTTAGGTTCCATCAGTTAACAATGGCACAAACACTTGCGTATTCAATCCTCCATATAGTGCATTGTCATTCATTAGCAGTCGTAAATCCGAGGGTGGACCGACGCAGTCCTAGATTCTTTGTTCTCCTTGGACAAGACTCTTCATTCCGTTATAGCGTCTCCTCAGTCACCCATATCTCCCATCATTCGTTTGGCGTTATCCTCTCCTTGCGTACGTTCCCACCGAGAAAACAAAATCATCATCACTTACAAGCCGTCGACAAACGTGGTTGCACTTGTTTATGGTTATCTCCGCCGTTCCGATAATGCGGCGGTAACCCTCGGATTCAGAGCGCGAGAGATGACGCTACAAGCTGCTGAATGAATGCTTGCTCGCGTTACTACAACTGTTTTGTTGCAGCTGTTCAGGAATCATAAGGGAGTTTTACACTAGAGAAACATTTAGGTACTGCGCGAGATATAATCTCTTCATCACTCGTCTCGTTGTGTGGCTGGGAGCAAGACACGTGTAGTAATAGTTGGTGAAAAATCGGAGAGAAGATCATACATTTTAGTCAGTATCAATTTTTCAGTGCAAAGTTACCATTGATTTCAGCCTCGGTTGCTCCAACCTATTCTTCAATTCTTGAAAATCCTAGATATTGTTTCTTAAATACACGGTGAGGCTCGATCACGTCTTTTGAAAGATGAAGTAAGGAAGGATGGAGGTTATTTCTGTAATTTTGTAATCATTTTTATACATTTGAATGTTGTATTGCTTGTTTAATTGCGCTGGTGAGGCATTGGAACATCTTTTTCCGGTCAATTGCTGTCCTCTGTATTGGAGACTACCTTAATTTTAATTTATTTATTAAATGGTTACTCGTAGAAAAAAACGTGTCCTTTTGTCTAGTCGTACCTTTTGGTGACATAAGGCAGAATGAACTAGAAATTGCTTGGTATTGAGCAGACAAATAGATGGCACTGAGGGGATAAATTATATTACTTGGAATTATTTTTCCTTTGTGATATTAAGTCTATTCCACTAGTTAATAATTGCAGATAAAATATTCTATATAATACTTCATTCTGAGCCAGAATTATATCAAACTATCCCAGTGCACAGTTTAGGAGGGATACTACACCACCCATTATACAAAAATAAATTCACAAGTAGATTTCATATCTCATGCCAATGATAATACCCTTGCTTCGTGATAGTACTCGTTTTTCTCATTCACTATATTTTTATGTAAATGTGAAATATTTTCAATTCGATGGACATACTTATATGATTTTCTCTCATACTAGGGATGTAATTCAATGTTTTCTGCAATGTTTACACCCAATTTCTGTATTCAAAATATATGTATATTTTATGTTACTTATATGAAATACAGGAAATTACATGCGCATTATGAGTCTTTTTTCCGCCAAAACCAAAGTTAAAATTTTAAATTTTAACCTAAAAGGCATGTACGCAGGGCATTAATTATAAAAATATTACTCTATATGAAAATTTGGAAAAGTTTTAGAGTGCTCTATTTTTAATTTATACTGTGACAAGCGGGAGTATTTTAAATATTTAAATTCTGAATCTAACCCTCTGAAAAGACAGGAGCATTAGCATTATTTTTCTCGATACACTCGGTATTGTTGGTATTTGATTAGAGAAAGAATACTTTATGGGAAATGGCGCAATTTATGCCCCGGCTACTTCGTGGCCCGGAATATTCTCAGAGAAGCTTTGGCTTTAGAGATTAAAATATTTTACGGCGGAGCTTTGTGTACTTGCAATGTTGATGTACTGAAAGATTTTTACGGAAAGAAAAGTTTTATTTACTAGCGGAATAAGCCTCGGGAAGCTCACCACTTCATATTTAGGTAATTGCATGAATCACAGGATATATAAAAAAGTATTTTTTTTATTTCTTTCTTGACAATCGTACATATGTATCATTGGAGATACAACCTCTTAGTTTAGTACACTCTTTTATACCTAAATTTGATTCTACCTTCGCTATAGTCTACAGTGTTTTTTTTTGTAAAACATTAAATGAATTTGTAAAAATCATATGCGAGCAACCTTGTCACAGCGGCATCTAAGACGAACATTTTGAATAGCCTTTTTTTATATTGGAATGCAGTTGCAATACAACTCTGGTATTGTGAAAAACGGATTACGCATCTATTTCACATTAAATTAACCCATGAATTTAATTTGCATATGAAAAAATTTGATTGGATTTTTCGATGCGAGGTGAGTCGCGGGTATGTATTAGGTCTATTGGCAAGTTTAATGCAGGTCGATAAGTGTGGCCATGAGTAAATCGAACGACATTTAATACAAGTGGATATGGCTTGCTCTTGGTGTAGGAAGTTATTATTTAGGGCTCTGGGAAATTCCAAATGATAAACGATTCTTTACATCCATTTATTGGTGAAAGATCTTCTGTTTTTCTACTTGTTACATTTTCTATTGGAGCGATATTTTTTATATTTTACTAGTTTTTTCCACCATTTGAAAGGTGGTTATATTTTACGTTACCTTTCATTATTCATACCCAGAATTCTGCCACATGTCTCTAACGCTTCCACTTCCTGCAACACTTCAACCCCACGTAATCCAACTTCCCGCCTCTTTGACATTGTTCGTCGTGGTTTTATTCCCTCGCGTAGTTGTTTACCTCCAGAGCTGTCCCATTGCTTTCCAATTTCCGTCTGCTGCAGTTCCAAACACCTTTTTTGTGTCTATCGAAATTTTAACATGCCGCTCGGCTATTTGCATGAGAACGAGACTGGCAAATTAAGTGGAAACGTAAAGTGGATTTCCGAGCTGTTTAGAGGAGAAAAAAAAGCCCGCCGACACAAAATCCCTGGACGCCCCTGGCAAATACCGTTGAATCCGCAGTGTGAGATATTAGGAAACGAAGAAAAAGTAAACTTGAATTTGATTAACAAGGCTGGCGTATGGCGGCGCAGCGATGGTATTAAGTGGAGGATATGCATCCAAATGCATGTGTTAGCCATTCTAGTCCCTAGTTTATTACATTAATTTTTTTTCACCCACATGTTTGAGTGGACACATTATGAGTTTATTACAGCGTTTATTTATCTCTGTACTGCAAAGCTTTTAGTATTTTCATGTCTCATAATTTACACTCTTTAAGTTTTATACAACGGGGACGATAAGCTGAGACAAAACTCCATGTTGGGAAAATGTCAGGATATTTTAGGGTGTACTCACCGGTTTATAATTTTAAAAAATATTCTACCGGTTAGAGTAGGTTTTTCAGAAGGCCAGAGAATCACCTCTCAGTTTTTTACACTTTTCGGGGCCGATCCATCTGAAGTATATCATTTTTCACCTCATCATACGATCTGCTTTTTTATACATAGCTATAAAACTACACTTGCAATCAATAATGTTTATTCTACCGATATGAGTAATCTGGACCAAAAATTAAGGAGTAGTATTAGTGTTCTGGCTATTAACTTAAAAGCCCAATGTGCTATTTCTGTTTCATTTACAAATGCCACTTATGCCAAACTAATACGTATTATTTTGTTATCATGAGCAGTCATCTATTTGAAGATTCGTTCAGACAATCTTATTATTTCAATCTACTTCAGCTAATGGTAGATTTAATTTTATGCTAATTTTACTCATTAAATATAGCAATTGGGACAACATGGTTGACAATATATCGTCTCCATCAAACTTTTGAAGTAATCAAACTCAAAGATTTTCTCAAAAGCAAGTCAGAATCAGGTATTTAGCACTAGTCGGGGTAAGTAAATCACTATTCGTAGGATAGTAATTATTCCCAACCGCTAAGCTTTTGAGGTGGTTTTATTTTGGAATGGCTGAAAGTTAAAACTATTTATTATCAAAGATTACGGGCATTTGAATGTAGAATATGATTACTACCCTGGATTCAAAGTGTCATTTTCTGGTTCCATGGTCTCATAATGTAAAAAAATGGAGAAGAGCTGGGAGTCATGTTCGTGTGTATCGTTGTATGGTGGAATAGTTAACACCATTCGCGCATGCAAGCGGGGTGTTCATGACGCATTTACCGCCACAAAAAACGAGGAGGCCATTCATAATGAGGATATAATTTTTCATGTTTGCAAATGCGACTTTTTATATGAGCCACATTTTCACTTTGTTAGCGATAGGCTGCTGTGTAATGTAATGGCTTGCTCATGTGCGCGCTGCATGCGAAAGGGAGGTAATTATCGTTTGATTCATGCAATTGCCATTTTCGAGCGGCATGTTTCACGAAGAATTTGCAAATATCATGTTATACGCGTTATGGAATCCGGAATTTTGCCCGAGAAAGCATGTTCATTTCCCCAAGTTTTCCTCCAGGTGGTGTATTAAAAAAAATCGAATTTTAAAAAACAGAGTCTCCTCTGGTTAGTGTCATCTAACATTCATTGACTGGTCCCAATTCAGTTGTTAGCCTAATTAACATAGGTGTAGCCGGTATCAAATAATAGGTTTACTCCATATAGCTGGTGCACAGCGGACGACAAAGGGGGTAATAAATTCTCACAAGGTTCACTAGAGCGTTTTATTGTAATATCGTAGAAAGAGCGTACTGCATACGTACCCTCAATCATCTGAAAATTAAACTGCGTCGAAATTGTAGCATTCTGAGCTTCCAATAACACCTAGTTGGATCGGGTTTTCCAGCATTTAGTAGTTTCTGAGTGGAGCAATCCATTTAAACATGGGACGTATAATCATCAAGAATAAATCCTATACTCCAATTTTCAGTCATTAACCTACCAAATGCTTCCTCAAAATGGTAAGTAGTGAAATATCTGTGGAACTTTATCGTACATTTGCTAGATTTTACAAAATAATCTCTCCATCGTGAAATCCAGGGATTCTAAATTATCTGGCTACAACCATTAAATTTGCTTGTACCATTTAGGGGAATGTATCGAGAGTGCTATAATTATTTTACTTTAATTTATCTTATTTAAAGTTAATATAAGTAGATAATGTTGACAAGTTGGAAGCTTCGTATTCTCTCACCTTCATTCCATCGTAAAAATTTATCGACTGCCGTAGACAACTACGTTTCGCTCGTTAGAAATGAAAATATCGTCCTCAAGTGGTAAAGACTCATATTGAGGTCAAAGCTAAGTTTTTATTGGTGTAAAATAGAAACATTTCTATTGAACTTATCACCGTTTAGTTTAGGTTGTCGAATCAGGTCTTGAGGCAACTTAGTAGCAAGGATTGCCGCAATGGTTCACGCCCTCTCCCCAATATTCACATTTGAATTTTTCCATAATTGTTTTATAAATATACGGAAATAAATATTCTGGCTATTCAGTAATGAAAATAAATGACTTATCGCTGCTGAATTGTAAAAAATGATGAAAAGTCCTTTTTTTGTCAACCGGTACATTCTAAGCTGATTCTGCCTGCAGAACAGCATGACATAAAGAAAAGAGGAATGTCGAATTAATGAAACAGTTAAGGGTTGATTACGTCCAAAACGTGCAGTTAAAGAAATAATTAAGCATTAATTAAATTGAAATTGAGTTGGAAAACTTTCATTGTTTCTGGAAATTCAAAGAGAAGATGAGATCTTTAATGGACACCTGAGTGGCCTCTGAAATTAAAAATCGCTTTTACTCTTAAAATCGTTGGGAAAACAAGGCTTTTCTCCAAAAATAGGGGAAGAAGCATAAAATATTTGGATGTTCCCTGATAATCTTGTCGCATTATTGCCGTCTTAAGTTAGCTTGCTCCTATGAATGTATTCTCCAAATACAGGGGAAATGCATTAATTGGAGTATGACAAAAGGTGTTTTCGACTACGAAAGTGAGTTCTTATCGCCCATAAAGAATTCCAGTAATTTGTTTCCCCTCCTCTCCTGCCTTCATTGTTTATGTTCAAAAGATTAAATTAACTTTTTATTTAGGCGTTGAATATCTCGCAAGCTCGCAGCTGGACCTCCCGGCTTTACTGATTATGTTTCCTTCAAACACGATAGAGATATCTGATTTGAAAATTCCACCGGTGTCTCGTATATGTATTTTAGGTGTCTCTTCAGGCAGTACCTGAATCGAGTCCGACGCAATCGTCACTGAGTAACCACGCATAGATGCTATGTGCACTGTGGACGAGAATATCTAATAAACTTAGGCCCTCTCTTAAAACGGAACTGAATTTCATTGACTCGATGGCACAATTTATTAAAGTGACATTCTGAAGATTTGGATTTCAATCCCGTACAAGTCAACGATTTGATCTCGGCAACTATCTTTAATGTGATTATTGGTATTTACAAATGAGATTCTTTTGGATTGAATGAAGGCTTTAAATTCACTTTATCATTTATTTAACCGACCAATCACATTTGTATGCCACTGTGTTTTGCAATTTACCAACCAACCAACACTATTAACAACCAACAGTACCAAAATACCAACAGTATCGACAAAGTCAATTAATAAAACCACTACTTAGATAGTGTATTCACTAAGGGTGACACAATTCACAATTTAGACATTCCTGACTTTAACTTGCCGATGGCTGACATAACAATTCAACATGATGGAATAATTAAACAACTTAGAATTAAATATCAGCAAATGAGCCTCAGTCCACTTCTTCCGAAAGTCATCACAAACAAAGCCATACCTATACTGTGGGTGGAGTAAACACAAAATCTTCAGATACAATAAAATATCTAGGAATTACCTTAACTTCTGATATATCGTTGAGATTATACATCCAAAACATATGTGGCGCAGCATTAAAGAAACTAGGTTTTTTTAAACGTATAATAGGAAGGTCCTCGGATGAAAAAGTCATGGAGAGATGTTACTTCGCTCTGGTTAGGCCACACCTCGAATACGCCGTGAGCATTTGGGACCCTGGTCGTATAGATTTAGCAAAAAAATTTATAAAATACAAAGGAAAGCAGCACGCTTCGTTAAAAACTACTACGAGCGTACATATAGCGTCTCACAACTTTAAGAGGGATTAAGGTGGGAGCCCCGAGGGACTCAGAGACTACACGCTAGGCTTAGGTTGCTTGATAAATTCAGAACTGATATTTTTCAGAGCGACATAGAGAATATTGCTGACAATTAGATCTGACAGATGTGATAAAATAAGAGAGGTACACTGCCGAACAGATAGGTATAAAAACTCGTTCTTTCTGCGCACAATAAGCGTCTTCAATAAAAACTGAGCACCACTAAATACACTCCTATAATTCATGTCACGATTTCATCTCCAAAAAACTTACACTTTTACACGGCTGGTGACCTAACACCCCCTGCCAAACGCCCATGCGGCGGCTCGCGGGGTATTATGTAGATGTAGATTTATTTTGTCGCGTTTTGGTGCCGAAGTTGAAATTCACCGGCCTATTATTGTTGTTTGCATCTCGTGGTGGTGTAAGTTGTAGCGAGTGAATTCGGTTATCCGTTACTTTTCTCGATGTTTATTTCCGAAGAAAATTATTGGAGACTCAGTATCGTTCCAAATGTATCCAAGGCAAGGTTTATTTGAACCAAATATTTTGTGCCCAAGTTAATTCAGTGGATAGAATTTGTATTATTTGCCATTTTTTGCCAGAGTTCAGTTTTATTTCCAGTTTTCGCCATTGTGTGGAAACAGCGAATCAAGAATCGTCAGCCTCCATGTTTTATCCCGGTCGTAAATTAAATTCAAGCTGTCTTTAGATAATTAGTGGCTCGTAAACGTTTATAGATGTCACGAGACTCACGAGACTTATCGCCTCGTCAAAAGCCATCGGGCTGGGATGGGAGATCTCTCTGTCGCAAATGTCGCCGGAACTGCCTTGATTACTCCTCATCACGGAAACCGTCTTCAGAAGTAGAGCCGCCGAAGAATAGTCTGGTGCCCTCCTTGGGAAAAAAAGGCGATGGGGAAGAAGACGGACTTTCAATTATACCCTCGAGGTCTTCTTTGTTCGGAAAAATTTCTATTTTTGTATCTTCACGTCTCTCTCCCCCCCTCCGTCTCTGTCTAAGGGCCATATGCCTCCTCTTTGTGGTGCAACGCTATCCGCGGGATTTAATTTGCTCGTGCCGCAAAAAAATAAAGCAATTGGCTTTTGATGCCCAGCGCCCCGCCCCCTTTTCTTTCTTTCATTCTTTCCCATAAAAGGAAAAGTATGGGGAAGCCGTAGTGCTCCCATTCTGCCTCTGGGCTTTCCTCTCAAATGACTCATTTCCCTTCCCTCTCCCACCTCCTCTCTCTCTCTCTTTCCTCTTCATAAAACAGTCCGCCGCCCTCTATCCACTTAAGACAGATTTTTCCCGCCCTTTATTTTTTGATTTCTCACAGCTTTTCATTTTTGTCCGGGAAAGACCCTTCTAATCCACTGCTAATCTGCCGTTCTCATCTCAACTCTACCTTACCCCCACCTCGATCTTTTCGAGGCCATTTAATCCCAACTCCCTTTCAGATCTCGTTTTGTTTCTCGCATAGAGATCGGTTGAGGCGATAATCGGTTTCTTTGAGGTCAGTGTTTGGCAAATAGAAGTATTTTTTCCCTACGAGAAGGATAATGGGGGGCGGTTTGGGGATTTTATTTCATGCCACAACTTGCTATATGCCTGTCTCGGAATTCGTTCAAATGATAGGAATTGGGCACGTTGGTTTAGTCAACAAAGGTTCAATTCCTGCAGACCTTTGTTACCTGTTCAGACCTGCAGACCTCATGCGTTAAGAGTAATCTGAGGATTGGATTTGAGGTTAGTTGGAATCAGTGTTTCCTCCGGTTTATCTTCGGTTTCTCAATCCATTAGTGCACGCCGACCAATTGATTAAACTTTACTGAGCCTAAAAATCTTCGTCAGCGAGTTTCACAAAATACTGCCGTTACTGGCTGCGTTTTATGCCTAATATTATCTCTTAGGTGGTTGAACCGATTGTATTGAGAATACAGATTTGTGTGATTTTTTTCATATGCGTAATTATTAAGAGTATATACAAATAAATGCGAAAAACTGCACGTAACCAATTTGGTATTTTGGTAATTCAATGCCATTTCAACACGTTCTCTTATGGAACTGTGTGTAGTGAGTATGTGTAGTAAAGTTTGAAATAAGACAAAAATTGTAAAATATAATTCTAGTATCATTTGTATTACAATATACACGGTTATTTCCAACGTACAAATCGATGTACTTGTATAATGCGTGGTCCAAGAATTTATTTCGACCTGTTTGAAAAGTTATAAAAATGTTTTAAAAATTTCATGTCTGAAACTTTTTACGCAAACAATTTTACTACTGCTCTTTTACACTACTCAAACATCCCTTAAAATATTTTGAAACGCACCTGAAGTTATTTATTGCATCACTTCTTCTGATCGTACCTCGGTCCTTTTGATACGTATGTAGAATGTGGGGCGAAGTCGTTAATTTCACTGATGCATTTCTTTCAAAAACGTCAGTAGTTTCTTAAGACACTTGTCAGCTAACAAAATTATTTCGTAATGGTATGTGATAACAATCTAACAATCATTGTAGCTTAGGGTACCCCGCTAGCTACTTTTAACATATTCATTTATACAGAATTATACGTAGCATATTAGGAAGTAATAGTAAATAAGGGATTTCAGGTTATGAAAGTGAATATGTCTGACTATACTTGCGGGAATTTTTTCATGATCAGGGCAAAGGAAACATTGCAATTCCTCAAAATTATGAATTAAAACGGCATGTATCGATGCAGTGCATCATTTTTAGTTTACTAAAGACCTGGAGTTAATGCCTTGCGTTAAAATATGTTAATTTAGGAATATATGGCGTGTAATTGCTGTTTTTTTGCCTTCACCTCTATGGAATGTGTTCAACATTATGGATTTCATAAAAGTTGATATAGCGTTCTAAATTATTTCAATTTTACCATTAAAAAGTTACCAATCGCATATCACATACTGTACCATATACAATTCAACATAAAACATCGGGGAGTTGGCGTGATCAATTTTTGGCAAAGAGACAGACATATGATGCAGAGCAGGCAAGAGGCGTGGGCAACGAGGGCAAAACACAGGTGTTCGGGCCATTCTGAGACTCTTGGTTGAATGAGAAAAGGAGGCAGAATATAGAAAATATTACCAGCTTTCTGCATGTATTCCTATCCCAATTGACCATATCCAAACTTTCGTTTAAATAAGTGTTCTTATCATAAAGAATTTACGGCTGAAATTACACCCATGCAGTAAAATGAGATATTGTGTAAATAATCCCTAAAAATATTTCCTCGTAACACTTGAAGCTTGAAATTTCCTGTAAGTTGAAACATGATGTCGTGGAGTGAAATAAAGCTATATTATTAAGAAGAACATCTTAAAACGCCGCAGTATAACCTAAATTAAAGTGTGGTTGAAATACTGACAAACGATGTGAACTGTTTATTTATGTGAAGTCAAGTATTATTTCATCCTCACTTGTGAAATAGCTTGGACCTGCATCGGATAATTAAAAAAAGTTTTTTTGGAACATTTACCTATTTTCATTTTGTTTTCCATTCATACTTAAAGTTTTGTAGCCCATTAGGCTATGGATTGGAACAGCGTAGCGTGTATTGCATGTTTCCCTCGGTTCTTTCTACGAATACCAAATGTCCGCTACGCCCCTAAGCGCTTCCTCACCCCCCTCCGCGACTCGACACAATCGACCACAGCCGTCGATCGCCGGGCCTTGCGTCAGCCGCCGACGCCGTAAGTAGAAAAATTCACTGATATCTCCCACCGAAATAGTCAATCGATTGCTTGCGGCCGAAACGATTTAATTTCGTGACCGCGCGGGGATGTTGGAGGACGTTGGAGGTTGGATGGAGGACGCGATTGGCGGGAAATGAAGCGAGGATCCGATTTCATTTCAAAACCCAATGAACGTTAACGAACGTTGATCGCTGCCCTGGAAACAACTCCCGCCATCGCTCTTTCCCTCGAACTCCATTTATCCGCATTCTATCTCATCCGTACGTGTGTTTTTATCTCGTTATCATGCTGCATACTTCTACTGCGCAATTGGTGTGCAAAAATAAAATATGCTGGAAAGTGTCTCGTTTAATCCACTGTATCCTCCGCTGCTCCTAACGTCCAACGTCAACCTTGTGATACTCGTATTCGTTGAAGTCATATCTTGAAGAAGGGTGGTCAAGGTTTGCCCAGTTCAAATGAATGTAGGTGTCATTAATTTCTGGAAATTTTGACCTGACACTGAAATTGCACGGTCACAAATTACTACGGTGTCGAAACATGGTGGCTGTTGCGCAGATTACTCCTGGCGGAACTAGTCAGTACTATATATTTGCTCCTCGTGCGGCTACCCTCTGTATTAACTTACTGGGTTCCTTTCGTCACGAATCTTTATTGCCCACTGGTCTTTGCAGTTTAAGTCTCCTGAATGCTTTTGAACAATTTGCAAACCAAATCAGTGTATTTTGATGCGGCTTTGTGTGAACCTGAGACCACGTGGTGTAAAATTATGAACGCTATCACTAGTTATCACTGATATCTCCCACCGAAATAGTCAATCGATTGCTTGCGGCCGAAACGATTTAATTTCGTGACCGCGCGGGGATGTTGGAAACGGAGGACGCGATTGGCGGGAAATGAAGCGGGGATCCAATTTCATTTCAAAACCCAATGAACGTTAACGAACGTATTCATTTATTTACATCTACGACTCAACTTTCTATTGGTAAGTTTTATGTTACTTCTTGCTTAAATTTCATTATGCGTATGATGCATCTTTCATTAGGTGCACGACGACTATAGTGCATAACGATGAATTGAGAATAGTTATTCAACCCTCTGTCCTAACGCAGCGTCAGGACGGAATGTCTTGTTGATGACGTAGCCAGCACCAAAGGTCTCGCTTTCGTTTGATGTGTGGTAGGTTGGTAACACGAAATCGCAAACAAAAGAGCGTAGCTGATGAGCCAATCATTTATCTTTGTATTTAAATCCGCCAACTTTGTACACAGAGTTAGGTAAGCGGGGACAATCAGATTAAGAGAAGCAGTGTTTTAAACCTTGTCAAAATGAATGGGTAATGACTCCACAGACTGATAAGTCGAGATAAGTTTAATTTTCTTTCAAGTATTGAAAACAGGATTGTTTAAGTTTTAAATGCGTTTTCTCCCTCGTTGTAGTTGTTACGAGACTTGTGGTAATAACTTGTGAAAATCGTAACGTTAGGAAGAAGAGAGAGCGATGTAGAGGTGGGATTAAAGGGTGTCCCTCATGAAGCCTACAAACGAGTCATTCGGTTCCTTCGCCTTCTCATCGACGCTTGCCTTACCATTACTGATTTCGTGCTTTCTGCTGACGACCAACGCCAAGTTTCACTGCTCCAGTAATCAGAGTCATTTGGGAGCAGTTTTACTCTTTTATTTCTCCAAGCTGCTGTGCATGCCTGAGACTTCTTGGAGCAATTCCCAAAAAACTGTTCAGTCAAAACGACTCCTCGGAAGGTTTCTCGCCAACATTCTTAAAAACAAAATTTTAATGGGGGCTTAGGTTTTTCAGCATTAGCGAAATGATGCTCGTGGAAGTTAGAATGAAAAGGAGGAGACTTACAATTTTTCGCTTTGCCTGTTGATTTAACATAGAAAAATCGTGCGCGACCCTTGCAACCATTTTCTCGCCACACTACATTTCTAGGCCTGACAGACACAATTGAATAAGAAAGATATATTACCGAACAGATAGGTTCAAACAGTCTTTATTTCCACATACCATAAGTAGCCATAAGAAATATTGAGCTACACTAAAAAAAACCATTATAATACACTTAACAATTTCACCTCTAAAAAAACTTTACCCTTAACGCAACAGGCACCGTTATACCCCCTGCCATACGCCCAGGTGGCAAATCGCAGGGTAGTATGTAGATCTATATGGATCTTAAACCAAAGGAAAATCAAAACTGTGCAAATTGCAATGGTGGAACTGCCGTCAAAAATCAAGCCTTCATTTATGTTGTAGCCTTCATGAAGAAACTTTTCTACTCTTTTGTTCGTTGGATATGATGGAAATTCTGTGGTGGCTCTGAGTCAGGATGAACTCAAGAGGCTGTGAAAGCAAATGTCAATTGAACGCAATGACATTAATGTGGCAGTATAAATGGGATTACAACGAACTTACTTCCTCTATCTCTCCGAGATCATGATTTTTCTAAGCGTGCTATTTCACTCGCCTCCCCTTTCTCATCAATTTGATCTCTAGCGCATTCGACCGTATAAGGTAGAATGAGTGAATGGGGCTGCCTCTTCCTCCATTTCATCCTCATAAATTCCTTCTTTTATGCTTCCCCATTTTCCTCCCGTTCCGCTTGATGGAAGGAACCTGACTCGAAAGTGTTTTCTCGAGATCCTCCTCTCTCTTCCCCTCAAAACGCTGATAGCGTCCAAAACCTCGTGCCACTATATTATGTTCCCCGACCGCCTTTGATAATCGCATTCACTTTAGAGACAGGCACATCGCTGAGCGGTATACTTTTCAAGCCATCCGGCTTGGCAGACGCGCCTCTGAATTAGATGGGCCATGATGCCTCGGCATCGTAATAGCGATGAAAAGGTCTCGAAAGGTGGCGGAGAGTATCCGTTTTTCTACGACATGACAACGGCGTGAGAAAAGAAGGATTCAAAGAGCTTGCTGAAATTTGGTAGTTTTGACTCTAGCAATTGGGAACCACTCTTGGCTCTTTTTGCATAGTTCTACGTAGATAGCTCTGAAAAATTTAGCGAGTAACCTTAACGTCAGTTGAGCGCGTGTGCTTGATTTTTAGATAGATATCCATTGTAATTTTATGATTAATAATCTTGTCTCCATCGTTATTGAGCGAATGGCTTCCACATCATCATTGTCGACTTCCTTTCTTCTTGGCACTAAAAACACTTTGGGAGAATTACTGCCTAAACTATTATTCTTCAATGGTATTTAAAAATGGATTTAAAAGGATTTAAAAATGAATTGCATCCTATAATATCTATTGAAAGGATGTAATTTGTTCAAAAGAAGTTGTTTAGAAGATTTTCGAACAGGAATAACTGTGAAAAATTTCGAAAATCGCCTGTTTAACACAATTTTACCACCCAACTGCACGCCGTGATATTCGGTGATACCTACCACCTTTCGCACAACTCTCCTTAGATCATCATCATATTTCCACGAAGCGCCTTTTAAATCCGAGAATTATTTATTACAATATGAAAAAATATTGACAGAGTGAGGCCTCGCCTTGTAGAAGTTCACGATATTAACCATTAATAAGAAAACATCGTTACGGTTACTCAAAGTTTTATGTGCCCGATCGATTTCAACGTCTTGGCATCATTTTCAATGTACATAAACCAAATACATTAATCTTGTCCTCATGCTTTGAAAATGGTTGAAATCGATCAATTAAATAAAAATGTGTGTTTTTTAGAAAGGTTTTACGGTGAAAGAGTGAAGGAGAGGTGCTACTTTGCACTGGCTAGGCTACGCCTTCAATTGGCCACGAGAATTTGGAACTCTGGATAGAAATATATAATCTAAAAAAGGAAACGTAATACATAAAACAGCTGCTCGATAGATTTATACTGCTTAAGAAATTAAGAGGAAGTGCGTTACAAGGCGACATAAAGAATGTCATTTTGACGTAACACTACATCTCTAGGTCTGACAGTTGCGATAAAAGAAGAATGATTCTTTGTCGAACAGATTGGCTCAAAAATTGATTGATAATGATAAAAATTCATTCAGTAATCCAACAAAAAGGATTAATCGGGACGGAAGGGGTCATTGTGATTGTGTGGGAAATTGAATTTTAATCACTAATGCAGATGGAATAAGGCCCCTGTGGGAAATCGATTAGTTTTTTTGAAAAAAAATTCTTTTTTTGAATGTTAACCTGTTGTTATCATATTCAATCGCCGCAGGATACAATTTGTTTGAATATGTAAAATCATAGCACTAGTATGAATTGCGTTCTGAGGCGGAAAAAATTCTTTTTTCACTTTCGTTTGGTAGTTTCATGCGCAACGGGGTGAGTGAGGTGCTCAATTAATTCACGGTGATAGCCTGCGGCTCAATCAGATGAGAGAGAAGTCTTTCCAATGATTTGGGTGGACCAAAGGGAGAAAAATCTCACGCCAGACTTTTCTCCGGCCGTTAGAATCGAGAGCGTTCTCTGTATCATGTTGAATTAAATCGCTTTTTTTCTCTCGTGTCGATTATTGAAGCGGAGGCACTGCTTAGCATGAAAGTAATTAGGGTCATGCCTGACCTAGAGATTTTAAAAGCATAATTTCATTCCATTAATGTGTAAATTTTAAAATTACTCATTATTACGTGATAATCATTCTGAGATGTAAAAGAGAAAAAAATCATTGCGCACTTTCATTTTGTTGGAGAAGTGATGTAAAGACATATAAATAAGATAATTTACCAAAGATGATGCATTTGACAAATTCTATTCGTTGTTGTTTTGAAATCAATATTATCAGCCAAATGGAATACATTTGAATAATTATATTAATGTAAAAACGGTCAACTATGATGGAATAAAACATTAGGCTGCTATGAAATTGGAGTGGGGAGAGGCACGCATACCTAATTTCGGTTGTTTCTACTTCTAATAAAATAATGATATTTTTATTAGCTAATATATACTTTCAAATTGATACAAAATTTCATTTTGAGAGAAAATCTCGGGTGAAATCAACTTAAATCAATCTCACTTAGGCTTTAATGTAACGCCAAAGACAATGAAGATCATTTGACAACATATTTTAGGTAACTCAAAGTATATTCATTCATGTTGAGTCAATCGTGAAATGATATCTTCACATCATTTTCATATAATATTGCAGAAGATATTGAAAAAGCAACTTTTATCGTTATGGAATGTCTTGAATTTATGTATTCCTGGTTTAACCCTGGTTAGTTATTTAATTAAGTCAAAGAACACATTAGAACATCATTGAAATAATTTATTGGATATTAATTCTTCCTGAGATGACGTGAAATTGCATTTTTACGTAGTTTAAATATGAATTTGCATAGATGGTACCAGCAATGTTTACTGTTATAACTAGTCAATGCCGAGAATTTTGCTATTTTTGATTCTAACTAACCAATTGAAAGTAAAGGCTTTAAGTTAAAGTGTTCAGTTAATTGGTATGAAATAATTACTTTAAATGACATAGAGAAGACCAAGTATTGATTTGATTCGATTCCTCTGTAGCATTGGTTTCATTTTTAATCGTTATTTGTTTGATTTTAAATCACTTAAATGTTAACATTGAATTGCGTTAAAGACCCAATGAGAACAAAATAATAGTACAATATTTTACTATGACAGTTGCCTTAGTCTTAAGTAAATAATTTTCAATTTTATTTTTCCTTACACTTAGTTCTGCGCTAGTAAATGGATCGCAAAAAGGTTAGTGTCATGCAAAAAATGGTGCTTCAATTTCCTGAAAGGTGACTCCGTTTCTGTTTGACGTTGTTCAAAAACTCATAGGACGTTGTAGGTGAATGAAAGTGCTTTTTCTGTCTTATCACTTACAGAAACATATAATTTTTAGTTAACTCGGATTTAAAATATCTAATTTACTATACCGCTTTCTATTCCTAGATCAATATTTGTTACAATGGGCGTAAATTCAAAAAAGCGTTTTCACAAGCTCGACGAAATGATAATAATAATAAATGAAATAAAAGATGAGCTTATAAACGGGCACCATTAACGGTAATTTTAAGGTCCTAGATACTTATAGTAATAATAGCACTTTTGACAGGAAGCCATCGCGTGAATCATTGAAAGACGAGAGGAAATAACGATAGACTTTACAATGATTATGCTGTCTGGAATAGGTCACTCTCACATTTCAGATGCCTTTCCCGCTCCGTCTCACCAAATAAAGGATCAGCACTAAAAAAACGAAACACTTATGTTAAAAGTAATTGGTGATAGGTGTGCTTCCTTAGGGGTATTTGAATGAATTGAATTATTTTTAATGAGAAATCGGAATAATTTTCTCTTGACAACCATTGTGGTTGTACATCAATCACCAAGAAACCGAAGATGACGAGATTCTAAAAAAGCGAAATTATGTTTTTAGTTATGATGAAAAAAATATCGGAGCGTAAAAGTCATTTCAGCGATAAATTGATATTAAATGGTATTTTCCTCTCATATTCCAGTAACGATGTGAGGGAATAAACTTTCAAAGTTTCGCGAAGGTTAATGACGATGGCACATTGGTTTTCACAACCAAATTCCCCGAACCCAATCTTGGAACTTATCTTCGGCGGCAAAATAAGCGACGATGGCCTCGGGAAAAAATTGACTCCTCCCACTATAATTCCATTAATCGAGCACGCGTGTGAGGGTCAGTGGCAATGTGGTCCACTCTACTAACTAATTACTTAGAAGGTTTCGTGTCTGTTTTGTGGGAGACCCCTTGAACCACCCTATCTCTATTAAAATCCCTATCGATTTTTGCGTGTGGAGGAGGGAAGTCAGGAATGGAGGGACGGATGAATCTCGACCCAAAGGTAACAAAGGGAAAATAATTAACACCACAAATCCTCACTTTCGCATGCTGGATTAACTACTCTCCGTGCGTCCCGGAGCCCAGAATTTCCAGTTTGGGGATGTCTGAAAACCGCACGGTCGAGCTTCTGGGGAATATTAAATAGGAGAGGCTTTGGATTTCACGTATGGCTAAATCTTAAGAAATTATTACGGAGGAGAGGCTGGTCAACCCCGGATGAACGTGGTATTACAAAAGCTCTCTCCCCTTCCTTTCCCTTTCTGACTGTCAGGCTTTGAAGTCGTGCGCCTCTTGCTTGGAGTAGATAAAGAGCTACCAGCTCCAATTATAGAGAAAATTTCCCCGTTCAGAAATTCCTTACAAAATTTTATTTATAACTAATGTTTTTGTATATAAATTGTCGTATTTTTCTTTTGCTAAAGATTGGTTCGTAGAATGATCACCTAGCGTCATTTTCAGTGGAATTAGTTTCTGCTGTAAGCAGAAAGGAAGCCTTTAAAAATCCATGGAAGCTCTCCTAAAATTCCTGGATGAGTAATTTTAATCTGGAGAGATGGTAAAATCCGTAAGCAAGGTCAGTTATTCATGTCCCGTCGAGTTTTTTTACAATGTAAACTGAAAAACGATAGTTATAAGTGTGATTAACAACATCAGTGAAGACCCATGAGTTTACAGCTACAAATATAATGAGGAAAATCTACGGCATGGGTTTCGAGAATTGTACATTCTGGGAAAATAAATTTCTACTGAACTATCTGGGGATATCTATCGAGAGTTCTTCCAAACAAAAGCATCGCAATATTTGAGGGATGAGTACGAGAATACTTTAAAAATTCTGAAAAAAAATATTTTTCATGAATGATTATGAAATTTTGCCTTAGGGTTGAGAAAAAAAGTGAAGCTAACGCAGTCATATATCCCAGTAATATTTGATTTATTGTTTAATCGGTGAATGTATTTCATGTTTTTTATGTTAGATATATTATTATTTGTGAAAATATATTAAAATATTTTTACATTTCCCAAAAAATTGTAAACTTTTCAAAATTAATGCATGAATAAAACGATGATTGTAATTTACTCCATTTTATGTATTGAAGAAATTGTTATTCATGAATATGAGAGCTTGAAAAATTCGTAAATATCATGTTTTGTAAACATGCGTTCTGTCCATTTACTACACTTGCGTATGACCTGTAATACCAATTTGTTGTTGTTGTTCAATTACAATACTTATTCTGATTATTCTCACCGCTCTTCGTTCGTATAAGATCTCGTTGGGGAAATAAAATGTCCTTTGTTTAATGAGCAGATATTTTTATCTCCGATGGTAAAAGCCGCTGTGGATATAAATGTTATTTTGATTGTAGTTATAGTAACTTATCCAACATATGTTACCTATTCCTTGTTTATATTTCATTTTATTTTTCGGTGCATGATTACAAAAGTATGTTATGCCAATTTAGTGTTTTTGACATCCCTAAAACTGCGATTTTCTGTTCCGGAAATAGCTAAGGTCATTTGAAAACCTCAACTGCATTGCTTGACACGGAGTTTGAAACCATGACCTTCAGTTTCCTAGGCCAATAGGTATTCCCTGTATAACTTCTGCGGGTTTCTAATTGCCCAAATTAGAAGAGTTATGAGATTTAAATAATTTAGGGTAGGAGATACTGATTTTTTCATTGTATCCTGTGTCACCAAGCAATTTTTGCTACGATTAAAAGGGAGATATTCGTGGGTAAATGAGGAAAGTTGGCAATTTTCCCTCGGGGAGAAATCAACTTCGGGTCGTCCCCAGGAGATGCCGATTTGTCGTCCGCGGCGACGCAATGGCGGTGTAATTTTGTCGGAAACAAGTGCGTTACGACGCGTCCAGGCTTTCTGGAGCCCCAGTTTTCTTTTCTTTCCCACCATCGTGACGTCTGTTATTCTCTTTCATGTCCCGATTCTGTTTTGTAGTCTCAGCGGAAATCCACGAAGCTCGAAATTATACGAAAATCCAGGGAGGATTTTTAGATACACTCCGAACAATTTTACAGGAAACTGAGGCGGACGAACGGAAGTGAGTTCATCGGAATCGTATGGTCAATCCGATATAACTCTGTTCATTTGTGGAGGATTGCGTCGGGCTTCTAGGGATGCTAGACGTTGTATGTATTAAAATAGCGAATGGATTGTAGCGCTTTTTTTAAAACTCTGTGGTGTAAAGAGATAAAATAGTCTGAGATGAGGCAACCTGTGTTTGTGTGTTTGTTTGTGTGATGTAACGGCGGGCAGTTGTGACGTGGATTTTTTTCTATTATGCTTGAATATATCCTAGCTAAATTTTTCATCCGAAAGTTTGTAACGCTGTAAAGCATTCAATGTAACTGCGAAACCCGCTGTTAATGGATTAAACTTTCGGTTAAGCGATTTGAATGAATTATAATTATACATTTTTTTTTGCATGATACTGAAATAAAACACTTCTCTTTGAAGATAACTACGCTTTTTATGTATATTTTTTCTTTGCTCGAAACCAAAATTTTATTTTTGCTTTGCCGGTTACAGCGAGTGTTATCATGTCTCAAAGTGCTTTTTCTAATAGTTGGATGCCAAATGACATTTTTTATATTTTGAGGTTGCACATAAATAATTGGACAAACTAGCCAATATTACACTTTTGAAATGGGTATAGTACATAAATGCTATTATTTTAAACTCTTTCACGTTTCATTCTATGTGGAAGTGATTAAAAATTGAATGAATCAAATTACAACGCTATAAACATTTTGAATACTTTCATATTTGGCATATAATTTAGTACGTATTGTCGTGAAACTTGTTCGGCCGTATTCATAGTTGCACTAGTCTAAGTCTAAGACTGGGTTAAAGAAGTTAGACCGGTGATTCGGTTAAACCCGTATTCACAGTGTCATTTTAGCGCTGACCGACTTAAGTTCCGGTAGATTTAGTCCGGAGGAAGTTAAACCAATGGAATCATGGTTTACCGTAGGGACTAAGCTCCTAGTATAGCCATTTTCTCTTCAGCTTATGTGTTATGGTGATTATCGAAGGTGCTCTGTGGATTATAACGAGGAATTTATTCGTTACAGCTACTTATAGGAGTAATATTAGTAGATAGTTTGGCGATATGAATACTTTGAGATAGGAATATATTGTAGTTTAGGTTAATTCTTACATCGGTGAGTACATTTATAGGCAGCAGTATAACAGCTCTGTTGTTCTCAGGGTACGTAGTTCATTAACGTTGCTATTTGTTAGTTCAGTTTTTGGGGATAACGGGTTAGTATTAAATTTTATCCATTATAAGTTAGGTTTATCCTTAGAATAGTTTTATTACTCGGTATAATAAGTTGCATAATTAATTCTTTCACTTTCGTAGTTACGTCTTCCTTGTTTACATTTCGTATAGTGAGTTTTTAGTCCGTAATATTTCGTTTTTATTTCATTCGTAGTAGTGTTGTTTTATATTTTCAGGTATTAGTTTTTACGATTGATTTCAAAGTGCATTAATTGATAGGGAATAAGTTAATTTTGTGATTTAATTGTGTAGCTAGTTTAGTGGGTTGGTTTTAGGTTACAAAAATTAGGTAGTATTTGACGTTTGCTCTTTCTTTAAATTAATTTGTCGTTTTGCGGGTAGGTATATTTTACATTTAGAATGGCTGGAATGGATTATGCAGAATTCTTGGACGAATTAGAGGTGATGGATGATGAGGTGAGGGATGAGGTGATGGAACTTACAATTTATGGACTTTGCAGTTCAAAGAATTTCTACTTACCTTTGTATTAGTCTATTAAAATTAAATATGATCACATTCAGAGAAAGAAACTTGAACAGCAAGAAATAAACCGATACGTAGTGAGAAGATATTAGTGGTGAAATAACTTAATTTGTGAGATCTAATTTTTTTTAATCCTAAACAAAATCAAAACTATATGCTGAGAAGAAGATAGTAAGGCAATGAGGAGATGGAACTAACAAGTTATCGATATTGCAATTATAAAAATTGCAGCTAACCTTTGCATTAGTCTATTTTTTTTTAATTTAATCACATTCCGACAAAGAAAAGTTGAACAGCAATTAATAAACTGATGCGTATTTAGAAGATATTACCAATGAAATAACCCAATTAGCCCGGCTAACGTGAAATTCTAACGTAAAACCATACTCAAATATAACTGGAAATGCAGTTAGAGCTCGAATGCAATCATATCAAATTGCAAGAAATGGCAAAAACGGAGCACAATTATCTTAGAAAGATGAACATCTATTGTAATATTTTAATACGATCATTATAAATACTAAAGTGAACATGATGCTAGTTGAACCTTACAACAATGAAAAATACGGGGAAGAAGACCAGAAAATTCTGTCATAGGTACCCATCAAGAATAATGCACTAATAGAAAAATAAAATGATATGCAATATATCTAAGCCATACATAATTACACAGAAATAATTGAGCCTTGGACCAAAGTGCAGGGAGCAGGATTCCGGTGCACTTTCTACTTTCAGCAAGCTTCAGTCTAAATGGGAGTAATGGAGGTAAAAGGGTTTGTAGAGATGAAACAAATTCTCACGAGACGCCAAAAACCAGTTCAAAAATTCCGGGAAATACCCCTGTCGACTGAGTTTCTCGGCGATTAGCGGTGTTGCCAAGCGTTCCACCCTCCCGCAGTAGGCAAGTCTCGGACTGTGTTAGCCCCCGAGACTATCTCCCTCAGCTCGAGCTATGAATACCAACTTTTAGTACCGTTCTAAACTGCACTTAGATCGGACTAAGATAAACCTCCTCACACCGGAATTAACTTCAAATCTATGAATACGGCCGGTTGGGTTTAACTGTCTGGTGTCCTATTGATGGTGGATCTATTATTACGTAACGTCAATAATTGAGAAAAAAGTAACTGATATGATTATTAAAATGGATTAAAGGCGGGAAATATTATAATTTTTCTATGCGTAAAAACGCTAACGTATGGTTGATGTTTTACGTGTTGATTGAGATGCTGTTATTGCATGTATAAAATTTAATATATTGATATATGCTGGCATAGATTAATGTAATAAGAAATATCTTATTTCGCGTTTTGAAGAAAATGTGTACATATCCAATAGGACTATTAAAAAAATAAGTCATGTACCATTAGACTATGGTTTTAAATCAGGATTGAATCGCCAGAAATATACATTAGTACGATGAATTTTTTATTTGTCTATCGGTATCGCTAATGAGAACACAAGTTCTAAGTTCGAGCATTTTATTTTTATTCCATTTCACACAAAGGGAGTGTGCAAACAAAAATAGCTGCAAACACCTTAACGTTTGTGACGATTTTTATTACAATTTTTGTGTTTTCCTACACTAGAGCAAAGAAGAAGAGGAGGACTACCGTCTTTTTTGCCAACAGAGCGAGGTGTGAACGCGGCATGAGGTCTCAGGAGAGCATCCAATCCTTCTTATCTGTAGCTCTGGGCGGGGGCCTGCCTGAGAGACCGATTTAAGGCTGAGTGATTCCTTAGGGAATGTACTCCAAGCCAAAGGGAGTGACTAAGCGATGGAGGGAAAAGAAAAGGAGTTGAAGGGGAAATGAGACGAGGGCGTTAGCGGCGAAATGAGGACAGAGTGTTGGAGTGGGTTTAGCTGATATCTGCCTCCAAGATTTGCCTGAAGAATAGGAAATTAGAGCCGACCTTTTGGAGGTGGTTTGCCGCAGAAGTGCCTTTTAGCATTACTGGGACATGCATAAAATTCAGGGCGTAACAGAGACCTTAGGGCACACAAAGGAGACCTGTTCTAATTTTGGTGTGTGGGTGAAGTTTGCTGTAGGAGTGGTAAACAGGTCCACATTCAAGTCCCTCCCGCTGGTAGGTGTGTTAATGTTAATTCAGTCATCAGTGATGATGATGATTCAATCACAAATATTTTTTTTCTCTTCGAAATATTTAAGTTAATAAAAACATCACAATTATACTGCGAGGAACGAGGTTAAAAACTCCACGGTGATTTTCGGCAATTTTTTTCTGATCTTAGGAAATTAGATGAATATCTGGGGCTAACAACTATTAATAGATCTAATACTAAATTAGTTCCACTAGTAGTTTTAAAAAGTTCCCCTTAACATCCTTTGCTTGTTCATGCATGCGTTCATTCCATTTGCGCTTCCTATTTAAGTGAAAATATCAGTAGCTATGAAGGGAGCAAACCGTAAACTAGGGTGAAGCCGATAGTGTTTCTGTGGATTTTTTTTTCTAATTTATTTGCCTTCTTATTCTTTTCAGCTAAATTTTACCGAGTAAAACTGCTAATAATCTATCTGCTAATTGTTTCTTAAATAATCTATCAACTAATCATTTATCACTTTTAACCACAAACTTTTGAAAAAGCAATCCAATTACCAAGGCCAGAGAAAAAGTTAACTTTGTACTACCTTCACCCAGCAAAGTGAGGCAAAGATGATACACCAACGTTTCTCCTCGAAAAATAGTGGAAACTGGTTTCTAATTCTACTAAATACCATTATTTTAAGGGTAGTTCTAACCTCAGGAAATAATATCAGTAATATTTATTTTGGCTATCAAATAAATACTAAAAAGCATTTTAGTAACTATTTCCAGTGTCGTAGTTTTGCGTATTATTTATAGAGTACTCTTACATTCTAAATATTTCTGTATTATAACTGCTGAGTTCTTAGTAGCTATAATTAAAAGCTACTAAATTTAATAATTTGTTTCTAAGAAAATCCTAATTTAGACGATTCACTTGGGATGTGCTTCACTAATCCTTTCTGTGTATTATATTTTCTATTGTAAGACGATTACCACTTCTCAAAGCCGTCTTTCTTGCATAATTCTTTCGCGGTCGCTTTGATCACCTTCTCAAGATTTTCTATTTCCAAGTTTTCTTTCGTAAGTCCGTGGCATCCAGAAAAAGAGTAATTGGAACTACGACAATATGTAGGTAATTATAATGCAGCTTCGATAAACTATATTCCCCCTCTAACTGCACTTTTTTTTAATGTTCGCGAGAATTTAAGGAATAAAAACGTTGTAAAACATGTGTCTACTCTTTCTCAACAAATTTTTATCTTAAAATAGTTTTATTGAACTTGAATTAACTTATATTACCTAATAATTGCTCGGCGATATTATTGACCAGAACGGCACAACAACTGAGGTTTGGCGATGAGGTAGTGATAACGTGATTATTCTGAAGACAAAGATAGTGTAACCTTCTGGAAGTGAAACTAGAAATCATAGTTGGCAAACTATCTGGTAATGATCGATGAGCGAGGACTATCGAGATGAAGGGTCTTATTCCTGACCTGAATTCGTCCGAATAGACCATCCATTGATCCGGTGGGACCCAGATCCAATGACTTACTCCGACAGACCGCACTACGTCCACCGTTAAAGGGAGTCGGGGGATACCCAATCCCAAATTTTTGGGCAACGGGCTTCTCCGGTTTTCAACAGATGTGCGGTAAGTCTTTGGATAAGCAAGACTGACGGCGACTTGTCTAACGTATTTCGGGAACCCAACAGCTACGAGGACTGCGGGGAGGCGGGGTCCATCTTCGTCCTTTTGACGTCAATTCGCCACATGGTGTCGGCCTCGCAGTGGTTGTGCTTAGCTAACCCTTCCCTTTCCTTTACCCTTTCCCAACACTTCCCATCCTTGGTAATAAGCGAAAGATTGAGGCCGAGAGGGAGGTTTTTAGCCCGCGGGGAGACCCTTATAGCCTGTCTGGTAATGCCGGCAAGTGTCTAGTAGACGGACCAACTACCGTCGCATACACTCTTGTCTGGAAGCCCGCCAATTTATTATTGATCATTTTATTGGTTTCAGTCACCCGAGCACCGTAGTGAACTGATTTCCTAATCTTCCGTTCTTTTAGACTCACCTTGCTCTACTTTTATTTTTTACTCTCGATACGATCGCCATTTGCAGATGGAGGATGCTTAAAGATCGATGGTATTTGAGATGTGAATTCGGAGATTAATAAAGAGAGTGAGCAAGCTGGTGAGGATGGTGAACGAGGAGGAATTAAATATGGCTATGGAGGTAAGGGAGCTGCAAATATTTGTAGAAGATAGAAAGGGTGAATGGAGGACGTTTTGAGAAGAGAGATCAAGTTGAAGAGGACAATAAAGTGTAATGAGCGTTAGAGAATTTTGCAAGAGAGACGCTGAAGATAGACGTTTTGGAAGATATTGGAAGCAGATGGCATGAGGATTTTAAGGGAGATCAGATAGTGAACCGTCAATCGGGAGGAAAGTGAGAAGATATACGAAAAATTGGAACGCTCCGGACTTTCAATAACCTACCAATTAGCTGTTATACCTCAATGAAGAAAAAAACTATTTTTACTGAACGCTCTGTATCACCGTGAGGGTATTTGGGAGAGCTTTTTGTGCTTCCAACTGTTAGGAATTGAGTAAATATGAAGAATGCAGAAAAAGTTTTAAGTGGACGAGGTCAGTTATGTTTTGTGGGGTAAGTGACTCGCCCTATCATTGCCTTGGTCTCCATTGGTATGTTGGATGAAGTAATATTTTATCTTTTTTACGGTATCCATCTCTCATTTTGCCTCATCCTACAGCGAAGAGATGTCATACCGCGTTAAAACAGTTACGAGCTGTCTGCCTCACATATTCACTTAGACAGTCCCCACACTTCAACACATAAACACCAAACACTTCAACATATACACTTTTCTTCTTAGCGTCTAGTTGGTCTTTGCACTTCACGAAGAGGGTTTTTAAGTTTAAAGGGGTTTTGAAGGAAAATGTATTTGTTGTTGGTGAGCTGGGGCAGACAGCTCGTAATTTTAATGTAAGAACCAAAGAACAGTTTAATGATTTTAAAAACAATTGCAATTCAAAGAGCAATTTTGCTAAGCACCTTTAAGCCAATTACCATCGAAGTGATTTTAATGTTCATATTTTATATTTCTCAAATGACCGACGGGAACTGGACTCTCTTGAGCAGTTGGAGATTTTAAAAAGACTGAATGACCCAGAGGTGGCTGTTTTGAATGAGTATTTGTACCCCGCCCCTTCCCCAATCCTTACTGCCGCATCCCGTTTGACCCTCCCTCCTCCTCAAGATATCGCCGGGCATACTGGTCCCCACCCTTCAACTGCCCCCTCCCTACCACCCTTAACACCAATTACTTAAAATACTCCTCCCCAAGTCCTCAGTTCCTCCTCTCCCCCCTCCTCACTGGCTAATGGTATATAAGAACTGGAAAAAATCCTGCAATCACCTGAAGATGGCGCAAAGCGTTGAAACTCGGGTCGTGAGTTTGTATTTTTTGTGGTTTGTAAAAGTTGTTCAATAAATCCATTTTGCAATGATTTACCACAAAGTTACTAGAGAGAGTGTTTCATTCTTCACTTGGTTTCCGAAATTCCATTCTGCGTGAATGGCATCTGAAACGATGCCTTTCGTCTCTCGGGTTACCGCTTCCTATTATGCTCACTCAAAGCACGTATCCATAGTTTCAATGCCGCATAGTGCTTGTTAACCTCATCTGATGCTTCTGTCAAAACTTTTCCAGAAACTTCTTTCCTTGCACAGAAATTCCACTATCATTTGCCCCTGTTCTATTTTTTGCGTTGTTTTATACTCTCGCGATTCGAAGCTATATGATCTTTTCTTTTCCTATTAAAAGGAAACAGGATTTGGAACCATTTTACTGTCATACTGTGTAATTCTTATTATTACTCGGTGAACTATTCTCGAATATGGCACCGGGTTAAACTTTCTGTACCCGAAGTTTTAACGTTCATTCGATCATCTTCCCTGGAGAAAAACTAAGTCGTGTACACTCTACTTTGCTTCTTCGTATAATGCCGACCATGGATAGTCTGACCCAGTGCCACACCGTAGAAGACTTCCTCCACATCTTCCACCGTGTAGGCCTTCAGTCATCAATGGCGAGGAAAATTCTCTACTTCTTCGATTATCATTGAGAAGTGCCTTGATAAATTGAGTTCCCAGTCGTGTCCGCGGAAATCTTTAGCATGTGCGTGGAAGTTTATTATTAATAAATATTAGACCAGACCAGCAGCGTACTTGGGAATGGGTAATTATGGTAATACCCCAGTAAATGAGTTTGAATCCTGGCGGTGTCGGAATTGTTTATGAAGAATCGCTGTCCAAACGTGGTCGCTGTATGATGTACAGTCACCTCATAAAGCATTGCGATGCATTACGCCAGCGATTAGCTCAGGTCGGTTGAGGAATATTGGTAAGGTATGTTGGGAAGGAGGAATGTTGGTAAGCTCGAAACATGTTGGCTATTCTAGGCCGTCATAGGTGTCCATGAGAATTTGCGGGAAATATTTTCAATATTTATAAAACATTACGTCATTAGGTTATATGAAACCGCGAGTACTCGCTTGCAGAGCCGAGAAAAAGTTAGTGCCTGTAAGAGGCCTTGGAGATAATATTATATGGAAAGAAGCGGAGTAGGAGCTAAGTAAAATGTGGTGAAAAATAAATATTGAATTGAATTGACTAAAGAGTGACTATGCGATGAAAATCACGGAAAGGTAAAACGAAAAAGAGGAAATACACGGGGAGATGCCCAACTACCCTACATGTGAAGTAGTTAGGCGATTGCTGCCGGGAATACTCAGCAAGCCTTGCATCCATTCGCGTATCACTGACTGATATTTTAAACGAAATGACTTATAGAAAATTAAGAGATGCCCATATGGTAGTATTATGGTAATCTAGAATATCTTAATGTTGGGAGTATTCATAATAAATACAGTTTAACAACAGATATATTCAATTATTATTAGCGTAGATTTCAAATTCAATTAAGTTTCGTTATGCTTAACGGGGGTTTTTCTTATGGGTGAAATAGAAACAAAATTATGTTTTCAAGGAAATACGTAACTGGTTACACACTTTTACAAAATTCACAGTGAAAAATTTATGGTGCAATCAGTTCCGCAGGTCTTTGATTATATTTAAGTTGGGTTTTATCCCGTGTACAGGAGCGTTTAGTGCTTGTATACAGCGTTACGCCGGAGCTGGTATTCCACCAACTGTAGAGGGAGTATCCCTTATTGTAGCAATTACCGAGTCATCTTCATATTTTGTGGTACAGCAGGGTTTTCCAGATTCCAAGCGCAACTTGAGAATATCGCATCTTTGCTGTTTGCAATTTTTAGCCATAGGTGGAGAAGACTCTGATGAACTCCAGACTCGACAGCCACACTGGAAACCGAGCGCCCGCCATTCACCAAGCCCATCATCAGGGTGTGCTGGGCGGTGCAAGTCTCGTAAAGAGAAACTCCTTCCATTTCCAACTTCCGAAGAGAACTGTCAATCAAAAATATGAGGTCATTAAGTTGCTAATACCCTTGCTTCTCGCAGTGAATTCTTTTAATGTTTGCGCTCAAACGCGAGCGAAAAAGAATGCACGATTGAAATTATGTCCCGATTGACTACGCATGTACGTCATAGTGTACCAG
Source organism: Ceriagrion tenellum (assembly GCA_963169105.1). Classification (NCBI taxonomy): domain Eukaryota; kingdom Metazoa; phylum Arthropoda; class Insecta; order Odonata; family Coenagrionidae; genus Ceriagrion; species Ceriagrion tenellum. The sequence continues at coordinate 102,022,330 of OY720632.1, read as the reverse complement.
ACAATTCTCATAGTTACCAGAGACAACTTAGAACAGCAAACTTATTTTGAGCTTAGACTGCCGACGTACATAAGCTGCTTGCGATGTGTATCACGATATTTAATGAAGTTACCATCCAGTGATCTCCGTTGGTAGAGACGGTTTTACCGTGGTCTCATCGGCATCTGTCATGATGTGTGGGCTTTGAACTACATTGGATTTGTGATTACTACGCCTTCCATTTCACTATCACCCCTACCATTACCAACCTCTCTTTATGGCTAAAACGGTAAAACGAAATCAGTGGCGGTCTGCATAAAATAGCTATCAACAGGAAGTAAGCCCGTCCTTACAAATTTTAACAGGATAGACTGTTCTGTTGTTACGAAGGCTTCCTCAGTTTTGATTTGCATTCAAATGTTTCGGGTTCTCCCCGCGTTGCATTATTTTTTTGGACATAGTATAGGGTTTTAAGAACTGATACTTTTTGGCTCGGATGGCGGCGAGACTGGCTGTTAAAGTACCGGTCGGTCCACACAAATGCTGAAGTGCGGGGAAAACCCGAAAAATACCAATACGGCTGGTCTATATTGATTTTCAGCTTTCTATGAAATTTATATTTCTCCCATGCATAATATTCATTTTATGGGCTATTTATTTTGCTCGGCGAATGTAATCGCAAATTTAACGTATGTTTGGGCAGCATTAACCCAGAAATGGCTTTGCAGGCTGGAAAAATGCTTGCTGTCTATCTTTGAAGTTTTTCATCCTCTATTTAACTCGAGAAGTGATATTATTTCTCTTATGCTTTCCTACTTTTATGGTAGCTTATAGATCTCACCATCTGTACCCTCAGTATGAAAGATAGGTACTCCTTGACGCTACGGCCTAGGGAATGCTGATATCCTTTTTACTCGTATCTCATCTGTCTTGCCTAGGAATCGATCGGTTAAATACTTAATCATAAGGCGAGGAAGATGAGAAACATTTTGACGTTTTTAAAGATTCAAAAGTAAACCGATCACTATTTGAACTCTCTCTGGTGCGGCGTGAGACGTAACTTCTCGGATAATGTCTTCTTTAATTTTATTTCCTTTCTTTTTGAGGTAGAGGATGCTCATGCGCTGTTTATTGTGATGAATATGAGGTTGGAGTGGTCGGCGGTGTGATGCCCCTTCAGGGATATGGAAGTAAGGAATGCGGTTTCATATATTAGGAGCCAAAAATAGTGAGGAGAATTGTGAAAATAGAAACTAACGTGAATATACGGACCACAAGTGTGTGAATTTTTTATAATACGCTTTGTATATTTATCTAGCAAACCTACACCAAAGGGATTCCATTTTATCATTTACAGAAGATTCTTTTCTTAAAAATCTACTTCATGTGAAATAATTTGTACATTTGAGCAAATTGAATCATTCCATTTTAACGCACCGCCCTTCTTACAATTCTTAATTTGCTGAAAGCCTTTCATTTCTAATTTCCATTCTCCTGGAATATGTACGGTATACCCTCATTAGATAACGTTTTCCTTCTTAAAATTACTTATTAAACATTACTGCATCAAATTATTTGAGTTATTTTGAAAGTACGAGAACAATGTTTCAGGTCTGGAATTCTATTTAATTCAATCGCCATTATTAATGGAATAATATGAGTTACTCTTTAGCACGTTATGGAAATGAAAATTTTTCTATCGTAATATTTCCATATAGTGCTGTTTTTTTTATCTTTCCTGAGTGTTCATTGTGTTGCTGGCCTCGTTTGCGTATTTGGTAGGTATTTTTCTCGCTTAGTACGACTGAGGCTTGTGGTTTCATGATTCGCCTGCGGCGTGAAAGCTGAATTGTTAAAACGTAGCCGTCGCTGACCCAGTCATAATGGTGCCCCTTCATTTGGAATGGAGAGCTATTAAAGTGAAACGAACCCATTAACGTCCTTGCTGTACCTAAAGTGGACTTAAGGGAGATAAATTATTGGCTTCAGAGGTGCAAAAGTAACAGTATTTCTGTATTAATTAACCTGTGTGTTTAGTTTTACCGGACAAGATTGCGAAGGTATCCAGGAACTAATGATGAGCAGATTATCATCTCACAACCTTACAAAAACGAATTAAAGTGGACATAGTGAAGTTCTTCTACATTTAAAGTAAAATCTTAGCATGTAATCAAGTATAATGATATTATTAAAATATGGATAAATATTGATAGGATTTTGCGTTGGAAAAATTTCTTTGTTACACTTTTAGAATTGGATTCTTGGAGCGTCAAATACCACTCACTAATTATTTAGAGACTGAGCTGTAGTAAATTGTCCATTTATGTGATTTTTACGCGTAAAAACTCATCTGTGAATAAATTTCCCATCATGGGAGGTTAGTCCGCTATTTTTAGAATTAGGAAATAAACATTACCTGCTAATTAGCTCTGAGATAGATAACGAATAAAGGCTTATTGTTTCAATAATGAGGATTTATCATGGAAAGGATTTTATTGTATCTTCTTGATTTACCAAAGTATCTCTTTAATCAGCTCTAAAATAACAAAAAGATCATGACATTTTTTATTTGTTAAAAACAAATATTTAAGATTAGGAGAACCAACCATTCCCGGCGAGATGTTGTAGAACAGCATTTTCAGAAATTAAGATCAACCAATACTGATGCTATGGAGGATAAAAATTAGCGGAAAAAATCTTTTATAGTATTTCAATAATGTTTTTTTCTAGTGTTTGCATCCAAAAAAGTAATATCACCCAGTTTCCTGTTAAAAATAAAAATATAGCCCTTGGAAATCATTTCACTCCGGAGAAAATGATGTCCGAATAAACAATATTTAGTCAATAAAGCCATGAAAGAATGCAATGTGATGGGGCGAACGATGGAAGCAAGTAAATCAAAGCACGGAAACACGCCAACTATAAATAAGTCGGAAGGGGTGCGTCAATGACTTCGGCGGAAGCCATTCTTTTCGTGAGAGCGAGCGAAGAAAAACTCGCATTTACGAATCAAGCCAAGAAAACAAACATTCATTCTTTCCTTGTTTTCAATCAGTTGTTTTCCATTGACTCGTCGGTATTTCTCTCTCTCTCTCTCTCTCTCTCCCTCCGGTAGACCCTCAGTTTTGCTTTCCCCGAAACGAATTCGAACGTCAACACCTCACTCTCGCACCCAACCCTCCTCTGGGTCCCGGAAATATTTCCGTGTGGCTTTTCTCCTAAGACTATGTTTTCATAAGGATATTTTTTTGCGTTTCCTGACTTTGCGTAGCCTATCAGACAGGAGATTTCAACGCAAACCTGGGAGTCCGTCGTGTTACTGTCGTTGCCACGGTCGTTGCTGTCAATATAGTAAAACCTTGATTTCGACGCATTCCGCATGAACACTTCTCTTACAAATTCTTTATTAACTACTTTGTGGAACAGAAACATCACTGATAGATCAAAATAATATAAAAAATCCACGAACACAGTCCACAGTGTTCATTACGATTTAAGTTTCACTAGAACAAGCTAATCCTAGATCGTATTAAACATTGTGCTCGTGGAATTTGCTATGTTACTAGAATTATCAGTAACGCTGCGCATGATTGGTAGAGAATATTACTCATGTTCAGAGATTAAATTCACTAACTTCCAAAATGAAATATTATTTAATCAATTTCATTCACCCGCTTGATATAAATCGTAACAAATTAAATCAAAACACGGTAAAATCGACCAACTTCAGGACTTTGGCCACGTTCACAACATTTGGGGACGACAAAGGTGAATATAAGACAGATCTAAATATCTTTCTCGGGCTTCGCACCGGGTAATGTTTTCATAATCCGCCCACGTTTCGGAAAACGACTTGTTTTCCATTTTCAAGGCACGTGTTATTTCCGCCGTGACCACTAAAACACTTAGTGTTATCAATAATAATATCCGCATCCGGTGTCCCAAGAACGATTTAACACCGTGACTAAATGGATCTTCTTCTCCCAAATCCGCAACACCAAGAAAAGCCTGATTATCCGATTATTGGACAGATGAATGTAAGGCAGCTGAGTTCTCAGCTTAGTATCCATTGAAACCCACTACCACTATTTTTTATATTTCCGCAGAATTATTTCTGAAGAATTGTAATTTTCTTCTTTTAATTGGGACGCCTATAGTGCAATGGCTACCACTAGATGAAGTTCTGGTGCCATCTCTAATTTCTAATCTACAAGAGTGCGACAGTGACGACAGTGATTCTTCTTACGAAGACGAGTAAAGGTAAGTTTGTATAAACTCATTGAATTGGCAGGAAAAATCAACATGCAAAATTATTAAATCGGTAGATATCTCATTGAAATGAAGCATTTTTAACCCACAAAGTTTCGCTTTATTGTGTATCTGTAGTATTATCCTTGTAAAATACGATTTGAAACGGGCAGCTGCAGTGACCATAATCCACAGGGTATATGCTATCAGTAGCATTTATTCCCATATAAATGCTAAGTGAGGAAGAGCAAGAAAGCAGAAAGAAATAAATTCGAAAATATCGGGCGAATAAATGTAGGAATATTTCTAGAATTTCCGCAAATATGGATTCCATGAAAATCGTGATGATGTCATCAGATTCAATCATACAAGAGGATAAGTGGAAGCCTTTATTCTGACACTTTTAGTGAGCGTTGCGGTACTCAAGTTGACATGCAGTGATAATGACATAACGATTGGTAATTATGATCGCATATTTATTGACGGTAGCGTTTGATTTATGAAATAAAATGTTCTCCGGTTATGTGATTTTTCTTCATATATTAAAATTTTTTGTACTCTGTATCAATAATTTCACTTAGAATTTCATCATGCCCATCGAGTCTCTTCACAAATAAACTCAGCAAAAATAATTAAGCTATCATTTAAACTTGAAAGCTATAAATTATATAAAATTACTCATTCCTATAATAAACTAACATTCTGAGACTTCAGTAATTGGGTAAAAAAACCACTCCACAGACAGGTAAACCTTCGGAAAATATTTATGAAAACATTAGGGTTAGATTGGAAAAAAGACGCCATAAATATATTTATTTTCCAATGCAAACTCATTTTGCCAAATTAAATGTCGTATAGAAGATCAATTATACTTTTGGCCACCCAAACTAGGCATTGGCCCCACCGAGGTGCGGGGACTAACCCTTGTCCCGACTTCATCTCCATGTGGCAAGGGTGCCACCCAGGCGTCCCCTTGTCCCTATCTTTTTTCCACTCCCCCAATCGCATTTGCATTTCACGATTGCTTATTTACTCTGGGTGGGCGTGGCTCTCGTTGGGTGTGGGAGTCTTGATTACGCCCAAGCGCCGAGTGGGTCCAATTTCGAGAGGATGCGACGCAAGTGAAAAAAAGAAGAAAAGAAGGCATACGGCTATAAAAATGCTCCAATTTTCCTCCCAGAAAATATACCCACTGCTCGCATAGGTTCTATTTCGGACTTAAGGACATCCGGGGGCGGTATTTGCGTTCAAAAGATGTATTCATTCGTGAAAGAGACCGTGGCTCCCGGACACGGCCCGCCTCAGGGCTGGTTGAGGAACTGGGTGGTGACTATGTTAGATTCATGCACTGCGGTTTTTTTCCCACCTATTCGCCCTATTTCGCAGAAAAATAGACTCTTTTCTGGGTGGCGATTGTAAAACTCACTAGTGCACGTTTTCCGCGCCGAAAGTTAGTTTCTTTTTCAGCCGAGATAAAATTAAAATTTGCATTTTACTGAAACCTTTTGCAGTCTGTGCCCAGGAGGGCTAGGAGCGGGTTTGAACGTGAGGAAAGCTACCGTCGAGGTGTATTCAAACCAATGCGATTTGATGTGTGGTTAAATTCTTACACTGCATTCATGGATGGACTCTTATGCAATTTTATTTGGACACATTTTGCATTTCACTACACATCCGCATTCCAGCCAAGGTGAATGAAGTGAGATGCCTTTTCAGAGAGCTCTCTCGGTTGAAAGTCCATGGCAATTCGCATCTCTTCATAAAATAAAATCTTCAGATGTACGCAACGAAAAATCACCGTTATATTTCTGTTAGCTACTTCATTTTAAAAATATTCTCCAAATGTCGGGTTGGAGTCAAATGAAACTGACTGGTAGATAGAGATTGTAGGAAGGCCTCGTTGCTAGAAATATTTCCGCTGCGTTAACCAATGCGTTGCTTCATTTCCTAGGTGTCGGTTGATGAATGAATACCTCGACATTGAAAATCTATCTTAGTGCGAATAAATAAAAGAACTCATGAAATATCCACAATCTTTTTTGTAGAAACCGGCCATGGTTTCGACACGTTGTGTCATTATCAAGGTAATGCAGCCAAATACTATCATATATTCCCGTAAGCCAGAAGGAATGGAAAAGGTGAGAGAGGGATTGGTGGAGGAGAGGGTTAAAGAAGGATATACAGAGAGAGTATGCAAGGTGAAGCATACCAATGCGCAAAAAGGGTGGGGAACAGAATCAGAGGTATTTTCAGGGCGTCATCATGGATATAGAGTATTACCACTGAGGAATGACTGAAACTCTTTCATGCATGGTAAATATGCTGATTTTTCAGGCTCAGTATTGCAAAACTTTTCTGCTGACGCAAATTCAAGAAGCATGATTACTTGCTACGAAGGCTTCCGCGGTTTTCTTGTTTATTGGTATTTTTCGGGTTCTCCCCTCCCAGGTAGTACCGGATGAAGCTGGGTAACCGGGTTACCAAAGCTAATTGTCGATAAGACAGGTGTAGTAGCTGGATTAAGAGCTGTTTTCCTTCTTGGTAACAGTTTCCCTCCTTATTACTACGTTAAGAGCACTTTTAGTCCTCCCAACTTAAATTCAAATTATAATCGTACTATTAGCTACGATGATGTCTCATTGCACATTCAGTGAAACCTGAATTAAGTTACCACCGACGGTTCCGCTGAAAATTGGTCGTTAAGAGGGGTGGTCGTGCGACAGGGATTCAGCTTCAAGGAGTGGATGTTATGCAAATGAACGGGCGGCTGATTTGAAAAGAAAAATGGGAAAACTCTTGGAGTGATGGATTTGTTGAACCCTATACAGATAGCGTTTATTTCCTCATAATTTAGTTGCTTCTGGGAAATGTACATGCATATTAATTTGATGATCAAATAATGTGAAACCTGAACAAAGCAACCACCGACGCCATGGTTCCACTGATAAATGGTCGTTGTGAGGGGTGGTCGCTTGATAAGATTATTCGTTAAGAGGGGTTTCACTGTAATGCTATCACGTAATAAGTCCTCTCTCCTCATTTTCTCCCTCAAACACTTTTCGTTGTTCTCACACTTGTTAAGATTCGCATACAGCCTTGCTTATTTGACTTTTTTAACTTACAGGCTTATAGGAGAATGAATAACGTGAATTCATGTTTTTCTCGATGTAATTTTTTCTGCTGACTCATACATTTGCAGCTTATATAAACTTCTAATTCAATAAACTTGGCAATATTCTTTTCTTTTGTCCTTATTTTATGTATTTGAGTTTTATGGTTTCATTAATTTTATGGTATTTTTTAAGCCCCTGTCACAGATTAAGCGAATGAGATGACCATTTTAAAGAATGGAAGAGAGAGTTAGAATCGCACCACCTATGCAAGTTGTATAGCCATCCCTCTATCTTGAAGGAGCGGTGATTATAATGTTCCATTTTTAAGAAGGATCCGATTGGCAATATAGGTATTATGTAGTAATGAATTGAAAAAATTTTTTTCAATAATTTTTATATTTATTGACAATTTTTGGATTATAAAAAACATAAACATACTGAGTTATGTTATTTTAAAGTAAAAATGCCTTTGTATGGTGATAATTAGTAAAGGAGTTCCCGTGCGCGAAATAGAACTTCTGTCATGCTATTTTATGCTCTGAAACATGTTTGCTGCCGAGAGACCAGTTTTGTTTTGGTGCTAATGATACACTGATGGATTCAGCCCCACGCCAATACAATGATTATGCAGAGTGTCTATCGGTCTAGAAAATGGGGTTAACTCACTTCTCAGGGAAATTTTTTATCCTAGAAAATTCAGAAAGAACGAAAAAAACCGGTTAAATTGCATGGCAGCCGATTTCTGTTTTTGGGCAGTAAGCGAGACTTTCAGTTAACAATCGTCGTAGTGAGCTTTTGGACTAATCTTGAAATAATAGTTGGTTACGATAATGTTAATTTTTTTAGCTTGTGGTTCATTTAATTCGATTGCAAAGCTTTTTATCATATGTATCTCTTTTTATCGTCAGATATTCTCTTTGATTAATTAACTCTTTGTAATAGAACGTGTTTTTAACTTATTCGGACTTATTATTCCACTTGTTTGCCCGAAGAGAAGGCCACAATATTTTAATTGTTTTCATTCCGATTATACCTGAAAATTATGCAGATTTTATAGGAATTTTAGATAAAAATATATCTAGAACGATGTGCGACAAGACTTTAAAAATTCCAAAATTTACCCGGAAAAATAATTGAAACTCGCTCGAAACATGGTTCATGGTTGAAAAATTCTAATTGGAAAAAAACGATCGATGCTGGCCGAATACAATTATCCCTATCGCCATCTATTACACGGTTGATTTCAACCATTGTGATTGGTTAACCGATCCTGACGTAGATACTTTCACTTCCCCCGAATCCACCCACTATCACAGCCATTGAATGATTTCCAACTCAAGTGTGTCATCCATTTTTAGATTTTCATTTTTTTGCTCTCTCCAATTTCATTATCGAGCCCAGACATTGATGTTTGGTTATGATTTCTGCGGATATCGCTTTTTCATAATTTTTCTGTCCAATCATTCTCTCTTCATCGTTGTGGGCTAAATTTTGTGATGATTCTTTCGTTTCAAAATAAGGGCAGTCTGGGCTTGATCTTATCTAAGTATTTTCACTGCACGACGGATTACGTTCCATCACATAACGTTTTTTATTTCTTTTATACAAATATTCCTGTGGATTGTGAATATCTTTTGTTTCGTGTGTATGAAAATAGATTGAACTTTATACCTGTTTGAATGCTTGTTCAGATTTGATTTGCCGTTCATTAGTGGAGTAGTTGCAAGTGTACAACGGCAAATTGCTACGGAGAAATCCATAATACCTCTCATTAAACTAGCTTAGAGTGCCTGCTTTCACATCTAATTACACAACACTCATAGCTCACCCATGTCACTTAAATGTACTTAAGTGACAGATGACGATACCCTATTAAATATAACTTCCATGAGAGTCCAATATTTCGAAAGCTTAAGGATTCCATTTGGCCCTATAGCGCACTAAATCATTACCCTATAATGGTTTATTCCATTTATTCCTTGAATCCAGCAAGGCAGAAGTTAATCCTCCGAGCCTCATCAGCTGGAAAAACGCAGCGTTTCGAAGAGCTGTTGGATCCAGCATATGACATTAAAAACAGAGAATAAATTACCAAATTTACTCAATATTTCGTGAATTTTATAAGGAATAATATCCATTTTAATTAAAGGGTATGAAATGTATCTAGTTTTTTTATTTTCTCTGTTCTCTAGAAGGATCTACAATTTTTTCAGTGCCAATATTTATAGTGTGCATGTAAAAAAACAAAACCCGGAATGAGCACATGCCATATTGAAGCCTGAAGCATATTCGTTTAAAACACACACACATAATTGAATTCATCAACGCCAGAGGTGAGAAAGCGTGCCTCCGGAGATTATGTAAATATTCTGTAATTTTATTATATATGAGATATTATTTTTAGTTTCTCAGCATTTATTATGTGGATACTATCTGTGACAAAACACTCAACAACCATCAGAGCTATGCATTGACACTATTATACAAGTTGCTTGTCGCAAATATTCAGCTTCATTCTCCTCTTCTAGGGGTTAATAATGTTTGTTGTGGATACCAACCTGCAACTATTATAATTTAAATGTTCAGCAATCCAACTTCCACCCGAGTAATGGAGCAACAACAATACGTGGCACCCGCTGACAGTGGACCCTCTGGAGCTCCACACACAAATCCACCATCCCTGGGAGAGACTCCTGGCAGCACCAATGCCTAACCTATTACAATAAATTGCACCTGCAGGTACGTCATCTTACCCTTTTAACCACAACACCCTTTTACATCATGGCTCGACACACTCGAAATTTTATGAGGACAAAAATCCATGGAGAAAAAAATCATTCACCTATACCGGGTTTCGAATCCGAGTCCATCGATTTCTGACCGAGTGCTTTGGCCAGTTAGCAACCGAGGTATCCTCAGGCCCTGTACTGTTGAATGACCTTATCAGGAACAAGGTGTTGAAGCTGGCTGGAGAGATAGTTTTACTAGACACAGTATAACCAGCCTGCGTATAGTTGGAGCGTGACTCATCTGCGACTTGGAGTGTGATAGCAGTAATGTTCAATTTACTAAGCAAATATTTGAGAATATATGACATAAGTAACAAAAATTTCTCAGAGTACTTTGAAAGGTCCTCTTGTCATTTTTTTCAATTTTCAAAGGAGAGAGAAAGGACATATATTTGCATTTTTCTGGAGTAAAAACTAAAGCTACATTTTGTTTATTTTGTACCAATGTTCATTCATTCAGGCTTTGTGTAATACATCGGAACGAACCTCTCCACATGAGGTCCCTTATGCTGCCCTTCTTATTCCCCCCACCGCGTGCTGTCTGTCCCCGAGATCCCCTTGGCATCATCTCCACCCACGTATCCGGCTAATAATTGTGCCGGGGCTCCGCTTCCTTCCTCGGAATTCATTCTTTTTAATGCACACATTCATTAGTCCCTTCGGAATCTCTCTGACTCCTCCCACGCTCATATCTCGTTTTATTTTTCTCTCTCTCTTTTTTTCCCTCTCCATCTTTACGCCTTCCTTCCTCTCTTCCCGTTCTCTTCTTTCTTATCCACTTTAACATCCGGCCTCATTGTAGGCGAGATTTTTTTCTTACTCAGGTTTTTCCATTCTGAAGGAGCTTGGGGTAATCTTTCTGAGCTTACGTTTTAGTGCTAAAAAAGAAATGTATCTTCCTAAGTGCTACAAAATAATTAATATAGAGCAAAAAATAGTTTTTATTATGATAATTATAGAAATATTTCTGTATCTATTTACTCGAGGTTTACCGCTGGAAATGAAACTTCATCTTCGGTAACTCATCCTCATTATAGAGCGTAGGATATTTTCTATATATCAACCATAGTTTGTTGTAATTTAAAATGTTTTATAAGTTTTACTTCAGTTAAGTTTTGCCACTGAAAAGAAAGGTATATCTTCTATAGGTATCTTACACTTCTTTTCAAAGCGCGGAGAAAACTGTTTTTGCATTAATTTACATTGTAATATATTGGTTGCATTATAGGAGTAGAGACCAATATGTACAATCGTAGATGAATTCAGGTATGTGTGTTTTTTATGAAAAAACATAATGTTTAGGTATGGTATATGCTCATTCTGGAATGTGTTTTTTCACGTTCACATTGTTTAAATTGTAGAGCCTTTTAGAGAACAGAAAAAACTTGACAAAGTACATATTGAGTACATTTTGTAATTTATTATCAGTTTTTAATGTCATATGCTACAGCTCTTTGAGACGCTGTGTTTTTTCAGCAGATGAAGCTCACAGAGGAATAACTGTTGTAATGCTGGCTTCTAGGAATAAATGGAATAAATCACTATTAGGAAAATGATTTCATACATTATAGTGCCAAATGGCATCCTTAAGCTCTCGAAATATTGAGCTTTCACGCAAGAATCAAACTCGATTAAATTTTATCCTCTTCCCTAGGATTTCCACTCACCAACTAAGGATGTACTCATATTTGAATGTGCACAAGCTATAAATTCAGGTATTTACATGATTTTTAATGGATTAATTCTGCTCGTTCGCTTTGTAGAACGCTCTTGAACATTTATTTATTCCTCTATTCTATTTCCCATGACTGCGCCTCAGCTCCATTAATAAATACAGCTCTTAATGCATCGAAATACCTTTAAACAAAAAAATAAAAAAATTTAAATATAATTTTAAAATTCATAAGTACTCGTCTCAATCTAAGATTTAGTAGAAATAGAGCGTATTTTATGGCTGTGAGCGTATTTCCAAGCACAGGATTAATTATTTTGATATTTGACGAGTAATACATTGCATACACGCACATTTTTTATTTTCCAGCTCATGTGAGACATTGATATTGAGGTCCGATTATGTGATGCCTAGTAAGCAGTAACGCAGCAAGACGTAGCCGTTGCGTTAACTTGACGGTAACTGAGATCTTTTTTGTGGTAACCGTTATCGCTGGACAAACGTATGACATGGTAAAGGACTTAACAGAATTTATATAATCAATAACTATTAATCCAAGCCTTACGGCCTTATTATACGAGAGGTATAGTTTTTTATTCATTAATATCACCGTAAAACAATAAACAAAAAATATAAAGAGAACATTCATAAGCTTTGAACGTGTTTCACTTGCGCGGGCATACATTATTGTTTTTCTTCTGACAAAATGGTAACTTTCATAGATGGATCATTTATACCATCTTATATCCGTCTCTTCTTTCTGGGTATAAGTGTTTGAATCTATTACTTTCGTTAGAGAATCACGATCCAAGTATAATCTTTATCACTTCAAATTATGTCAATTGCCGTATTTTTATCATTCAATAAGGCTTGAGACTCTAAGAAGAACTAAAAAATGGTCCCGATGTCATAGTTTTTCTGCAACTATTTTTTGAAAATTAAAAATATAGATATTCAACGAACGTTTTGAGAGCTATTGCGTCACCAATAAACGGAGTATTTATGAGGATTACAGTTGGTTTACAATTTCTTACTCATTGCGCCGGTAATTGAAGGAGCGTGTCAAATCCTTGGAAAAATTAAGCGGAGATTCGTTCAAGATTTTGCGGCTCAATGCCTTTGACGTTGTTATATTTAATGACCTATATACTTGTTTTGCTGCTCACCGCTCACTTATTTTCTGCCACTTAAAATATTGCTGAATATATTTCTGATATAGGTATTTCACGGCTTATTTACGGGAAAACAATCGTTCCAAAACAATAACCGAAGGTTCATGCTCGAAAGGTTAGTTTTTTTTTGCTTTCCAACGATTCTTGTTGGCCCGTGTGTCCCTGGAGTCCCGATAGGCTGCTAAGCCTGTCATTAGGTTTTCTAGGGACCGGAACAACTGAACTTGACTCACATCCATGCCCTAGGTGGTGAAACCCACTCAGGCGGGACTCGAACCCACGACCCTCAGTTTAGCTTGCGAGGACTTTACTTCGCGCCACCGGGGCCGATGGAGGGGTTAATTTTACTTATTGTGAATAATATTTTTTAAAGATAATTTCATAAAAATAATAAAAGTACTCCTAAGTTGACTTTTCAAGGAAATTCGTAGCTAACTTTTGTTAACAGCAAAATTGAAATACGTCAATTGACATCAGCCATACCCTTCTGAAGTTTTAAATCAGATATTGGCGGAGAGAGCGTACGAATAAGCTTGAATTCACGCCATGCACTTCGTGGGAACTGTTCAGATGTAAAAAAATAAAAGAGAAAGAAAAGTATTAATCAATCTCTTTTAATGGATTCCTGTTGCCTCAAGGCTCGTTTTCAACTGATCGTGGTATAAAATTCAGAAGAATGCCTGCAGCTGAATGTCACGTGATCCACTACGTTGGCCTGTTTTTCCTTTTGTCTAATGGTTAGGGTTCAATACACATTGCTTTTCTTTACCTTGAATACATATGATATCGGAATGGAATATCCATGATTTCCCGCCTACTGCCCGTCTGGTGGTCCTTAGTGGGTGGAGATTAAATCGACTTCAGTCCATCGAGGGGGTTTCATTTCCAATATATTCCATCCTTTTGACCGTTGACTCTCAAACAAGCCGACCGCAATCAGTCGATCCATCGACGATGGATTGCCCGGCCGTATTTCCTCCATTTTCCACATGATTACCGCCTAACCAGAGACTCCACGCTATCCCTTTGGTTCCTTTGAATTAATTCTCGAATATGGTGAATTCTTCCTCAGGGTTCGTAGACAACCCGATTCTCTGAGGCAAAACGTGCGTTTTTTTCTCGTTTGCATTTAAAAGTTATGTGAATATTTCAATTTTAATATACGGAATTGAGATCTAGAGATTTTTGAGTGCCTCTAAGCTGATTCCGTTTTTATTTTTTTTTACCATTTACATTATGAAACCAAGACCTGAGCTTGGGCTGGGCCGGAACTCATATCCACCGCCCCGGCTCACCGTTTATTTTTGATCCGCATACTTTCACTTGTTTTCTCCATTTCAATTTCCTTTAAAATATTGAATAGATATAGAATAGACGGAAAAACGGAGACGACAGCCGGGATATTTGTGGGGGGCGCTTTGACCGGCAGGTTCATGTTCAAGAGGGCGGCAGAGGAGACAACGCTGAGGAAGCAGAGATGAGGAAGGAAGGGGATTGGAATTTTTGATGAAATAAAAAGAGGCATGAGTTATACGGAATTAAATGGAATTGAAATAATGTACCTTTACTTTGGATATTGGGGTAATGGCTGTCTAAAAATCTACCAATCAGCTGTTAAAATTCCTTATTAAATGAACGTTCATCATTCATTGGTCATTAAATCCTATGTTTGGTAACTGCAACCCTCCAACCTTCCCTATTTAATGCTATTTCCCTTACATCCTAGTATCTCTCCTCTTTATTTGGTCCTGGTACTTGGTTTCTTCCTCTTTATTTCGTCCATGAACTTATTCCTGGTTCTTTCTCCGGGGAATATTTTTTCTATTTTACCTTCAATTATGTTCCTCACAAACCTATTTTGTCTCAGAGTGTGTCGAATCCATCTTTCTCTTCTTTTCACTGTGGTGCTCTTTATGGTCCTTCTCTCTTCTACTCTTCAGTACTCTTCAGAACGAATGAATGAATGATTTTCAAAATAAGAAATGAAGTTTTCTCATAGATTTATCGAAATTTGACTTGTTATCTCCTAAATTGCCGGTCAGATTTTTAATTAGCTTCTTCAAAAAGATTGATTGTGGCCAATGGTGGGAACAAACATGAGGTACATCGTTAACACATGCAACATGTGTCCATATGCAGTCAAACCTCCATATAGCGGACATGTATGGGCCCGGAAAAGTTGTCCGCTATTCAGAGGTGTCCGTTCTTTGAGGGGGCTGCTGTCCGGACAATTAAGGCGCAGTTATTATCAGTTGTAACTGCTTCGTTTAATAAAAATGTAAGAATTTTGATACTTTTCAACAATTATTTTCTATATATTGAAACAATACTCTTTTAGCATAAAAATTCGCGAGAACCCATTTTTGCCTCAGAAATAAGTTCGTTTGTACTGAGGGATTGGTCTTCTGTGCATAAGCACTCATCTATTGTAGCAGATTCCTCTTTTACTTCACCCACAAAATTTTTCTTAAGCATTTCCAGTTCTCCTTGGTCAGAGTTTCCGCTCTCTATCATAAAATTACTGTCCTCCTCATTGTAATGAAATCCTGCCTTATTGAAGCAATTACGGACAGTTGCTCCCTGAACATCATTCACTGAATAAATAGTCTATAGAATGGCTTCGAGAATAGGGATACTTTCTGATATTTCATTTGCTTCACTTTTTTCTTCAATTTTCGATAAAATATGCCTCAGTACCCTTTTTCTGTATTGGATTTTGAAGTTTTGTATCACCCCTTGATCCAAACTGACTGAAAGGCTGACAAAAAGATGTCATATTAAGAGAGAAAAAAGTAATTTCACATTTTATACCTTTAAGTCAGGATGGGATGAAGCATTATGGAGGAACAAAATAACCTTTCTTTTCTCTCTGCCCATTTTCCGGTCGAACTCTGAAATTCAGTCAGTCATGGTGTCACTAGTCATCCATGCTTTCTTGTTCACATACCAGTGAACACCAAGATTGTTTACATTTATGTTCTTAAAGCATCGTGGTCTGAAGGATTTTCCAATCATCAGCGGCATTTCAAATTCACTGATCAAATTTGCACATAATAATAATGTGACACTTCCTTTGTAAACTTTTCCACCTGAACACTTTTCATTCTTAAAACACATGGTTTTCCCCGGTAATGCACGAGAGAAAACTCCGGTCTTATCTCAGTTGAATGTTTCTTTCACTGTAAGTTTGACACAAATCCTTTAGTTTGGACCTCCCCTATTGCACAGTTTTCTCACTCTCGCAAGCTGCTTCTCCACACCCACTTTTGAATGATATGTTGTGGCGTAATCTAAATTGTTCACGCCAGGCATTCGATCCCTTAAAGTCAGAGACACCCATTTCTTTTTCAATTTCGATGGCCTTCCCTTGGATTAATGGACCAGGTATTGGAATATTAAATGAACGTGCTCTACAAAACCACTCGTAAGTGAGGCTATCAATTGCCAGCCCGTCAGTTTTTGGAAACTGTCTCTTGATGTTTTCACTTTTGTCATAGCATAATGTCAACGTTCCCACGAAAACACAGCCTTTTCCTATTTTCAGCCATTTTTTGGTGCCATGAAATGCAAATACTTTTTGAAGGATGATGCCCGAGCAGTTTCGTATTCCTTGGTCTTCACCTATCACCTCGCGAAATTTAAAGGAGACACTAAGGCTATAGTGTCGGAAATCTGACTAACCTAGCGGGCCACAGTCATACATACCCCTCCTCTTCCCTTTAACACTCCGACTTTCTTGCTACTTTGTACAAAAGTTCGCCTACTTTGTAAGTGCCTGTGCCAGCGCCATGATCCCCCTCTTCCTTTCTTCCTTCAATATCCGGATAGCGCAGAATATTTGCATTGTTTTCTATCGTTTGACCCCCGTGTCCGGCGTACCTCTACAGTTATGTGCATTCGGGTCTGTCTCTCTCCCTTACTATCGCACGTACCCAGGCGAGAGCCGCCCGTCTTTTGCGCCCGGTTGCAGGTCTTTTGTATCCAGGTACCAGGTTGGGCCTCAGTCAGCAAAACAGATGATTCAAAGTCAATTCTGCGGAAATTCCCTGCCGGACTGAAGCATTCGCTTGGTAGGCACATAAAGCTTGGTAATAAAAGTAGAGAGGTCCCCAATTAGCCTCCTCCATTTCTCTAACTTCCTTATCTACATCACCTAAGGACTTCATCTTGCTTTGCTGCTCCCGAGCATCTTCCTTCCCTTTCAATCTATCTCTTCTCACACAAAGGTTTTCCCTCGGTAGTCAGCAAAACCCCATGCTGATAATTCCACAACACCCACGGTAAGGAATGCATGGCAATAAAAGAAGGAAGGAGCACCAACCAGTAGACCAACAAGGTGTTTCTCCCAAATTGTTCGATGTTTTTTTCCTGGATAAGTTCTTTGTAAGCAATAGGCTTTCAAGAAATGGCGTTCTTTTGTTTGGAGGAAGAGAAATTTTCACAGGATACTATGTGATGTGTCCGTTATTGGAGGTAATTGGGGCAAAAATATGCATTTTCTGCCGTCCGCGTCCGTTATTAAGAGTGTCCGCTATTTGGAGGTGATAGTTCCATAAGGTTCAATGTTCTGCTGCCGGGACCTAAAAACTGTCCTCTAATGGGAGGTGTCCGTTATTTGTGGGTGTCCGTTTAGAGAGGTTTGACTGTATCACCTGCTACACTCTTCTGCGGCGGCTCCCAGAGTAGTTTGTTGCTCGATGGATTGATTAGTCCAAATTTCCTAGGCAAATGTGTGCCTTTCGGGGTTAAAATTTCCGTTGGATGCGTTACTACGTACCTATTCACCTATGCAATTATATGCTAAATGTCTTGACATAAGTGAAATCCGACTCGTGATTTTGAGTGTCAGTAAAACTAGGGTATGTCTGGATAGCGATAAGTGTGGGCAAAATGCTGTGACATTTTGGTACCTGATTTATGGCACGATGGATAGGGTTAGCCATGATTGGGTGGTGAAAGAGAGTGGAATGGACACTCAAGTAAAAGGACACATTTTCAGGTCGGGATCTTCGCTGGTATGGTCATGTTGAGAGAATGGCCAATAGTCGAATAATGATTCGGAGTAATGACAGCAGATTGAATGGCGTAAGAGGAGAGATAATACCGAGAAAGTCGAGAAAAGATGAGATGAAGGGACAAAGAGGAGAATTAAAAGTTTAAAGGTTGTTATACGCAAGGCATTGTATTTATATGCAATTTTTGGCCGTTTTAAACGAGGTAGAATCTCATATATGCATGGAAAATTGTGTCATGTAAATCGATAGGTTGCTAGAATGCATGCACAAATGCACGAACTAAAGATAGGAAAGTAGCCCCCGCTACAAATCCGTGCCTGGGTTTTCGCAGTTACTGTGCCTCGAATTTCGCAACCAAGAGCCTTGGGTTAAAGGGACTTTAAGAATTTAAGGGCGTGGAGTAAGCATGCATGAATGTATGTGGTGGAAACAAAAACAGTCTTGTAAGGAAGGGAAAGTTTGGGGGGAATTATTTATGTAGAGCCAGTTTTCTATGTTCGACGCCAAATGCGAAGTCCAACAAGTATTTAGTTTATTTCCACACTCAAACAACAAGAGATACGCAACAATGGCAAGGACAACGAGCATCGACCCTGCTGTGGTCTTTCGTCCCCTCATGGATTGGATAAACATTTCACTTGGACGGGTTGAGAGGCTCAGTGCATACCTCGGAAGAGAACGGCCGTGGCGTGGTTAATATTTTTCCAATGAAATATTACTTGGAGGAAAGAACTATGTCCTATAAGATTTATTTTGTGATCAATAAAAACACCTTGCTTTCCATTTTGCACAGAGTTTTCGATATGTATCACCTAAAAGTTTTACAACAGAAGAACAAAAATATTTTTATACTATTTTGTATTCACAAAAACGCAGGAGAAAAAGCTTTAAAAAACTGTGATAATCTCACCATACACCAAAATACTTTAAAAGATGTTTTTTTAATTCGCGTTTCTAAATCTCCGACTCGAAAGAGAACGGCCGTGGTGAGTGCATATTTGTCACAGGTATGCCCTCTCTTCTCAGTGAGCCCTCCATCAATTTCGTAAGACCTATTTTTTTTTAAGTTGGCGCTGTGCAAAATTTTGAGAGGGTCGTCCGCCGCGCAACTCGGTATAATGACGGAAATGACATCTCTCTCCAAATTGCCTTCGTCTGGCTCTCTTGTATCTCTCTAGATTCAACCACCGCTTCCTCCGGTATTTCGGAAAACTTTGCCGGTGACTCACAAACTTGACCCCGTCCGCCATATGACGATCCATTTCGTCGTCCACCTTTTTCTCACCCCGTGACATTTGCACGCATCAATCTCTTCCATTCTCATCCGGGATAAGAGGGTGGCTGGTTGGTGTCCCGTCCGATTCCAACTGACCACGCCTTTCCCTCGTTTTTTTCGGTCTCTCGGTGTGGAGGAGGTAAGGGAAAAAATTTATGAGCTTCTTTCTCATTGAAAATCTGGCTAATCTAAAAAAAGGCTTCATTCATTCTTAATTAAATTTTGAAAAAATATCCATATAAACAGTTTTGGCAGATGAACACACGGCGTGGCGGAAATTAAAGCCGTAGGCGGTTGAAGGAGAGAGAATATGCGGTCCGAGATTGCGATTGGGACGATGTCCTCATCCATTAGTGATGTTGAGGTGAACGTTGTGCTTAACGCGAGGAAAATAGATTGGTCGGGGATTTAGAAACGCAGATTAAATAAACAGCTTTTAAAGTATTTTTCTGTGGCAGTGAGATTATCACAGTTTTTTAGCTATTTTTCTCTTGCGTTTTTATGGATACCACAGAGGGTATAAATTTTTTTATCCTTCAGTTGTGAAAATTTTCGACAATTCTGCGGCTACATATCGTAAAACTGTACAAATGGAAAGCAATCTATTTTTATCGATTGTAAAATAACCTTAAAGGACATAGATCTTGCTTCCAAATGGTGTTTCACCGGGAAAATCATTACCAGAAGCATTCCTCATCTATTGATGTCACCAATCTCAAATTAATTTAATTCCCTTAAAATTAAATATTATTTACTATTGTTTTCTGTTTGAATATACATCTTTCTTGAAGACGTATATTCGAAAGAGGGGTTATTGTAAGTCTTTGTCGAAGAAAGATCGTTTTATTAAAAAGATTGGCAAAAATCCTACCTAGGAGTGCAAGGCACCAAATATTTGCGTTTTAACTTCCAAATAGCATTCAGAGATGGTTTATTTAATCTTCACCTAATCTTATTCACTCAGCTTAACCGTTGGATATAATTTGTAAATAGGTAAAAAATTGAATTACATGTATTTTGGGCTCCCACACATGTATGCCTACATTCGCGCAGCAGCACGTAGATTATCCATTCTCTGGCACACTGCATTGGAGATGATCACTCTGTCACTCAATTTTGCTTGGATTTCGGCGTATCCGCATTAAGATCTGCTCATTTCATCACCTCTCTCAAGCTATAATGGTTGTGTCTCAAGATATCCTTCTCCATCTATACTTAAATTTCAAATTGAAGCATTTAAATAGCCTGAGGATGCACAATGTAGGTCAATCAATTGCTTCCAGTTCTGTAGTGTTTTTTTAACCCGCTTAATAAGAGTGGAATTTTAAGGAGCACTTTTATAGGCACTTCATTAATCAGATGGCGGTTTCTGTAATATTTTATATTTTGCTCTTACTTTCTTTCGTGGATGTTTAGCGCCAATTCCTCATGGAAACCTGCCTTTTTGAACATCCGGGGAAGTTTCACGTGGCTGTTTCACGAGATTATCCAAGAAGTAATTATTTAGCTCAGCCCTTATTCTGCCGTATTCAATTCTTTGTACTCAATCCATCCAACATGTTATAATTATTATTTTTTATTAATTACATAAATTTATTCTCTATATAAATACAAGTATAGTCCTGCTAAGCCTACGGCTTGTCAGCAGGTGCTGTTATTAATTAACAAATATATTCACGACATTGATCCGTCAAAAACATTTAAAAATTGCTAAAAAGCTAAAATATAATAAAATATAATAAATTACTCAAAGACGCAAGAAAATCATTAATTCAAATAGCAAAAGTACAAAAGTTTTTTTAATGAAACAAATGTATACAAGAGTAAACAAAAGTACGAAATTTTTTTAAATCAAAACACAAAATTTATCCATCAGAAATAATTTAAAATATCGTCGACAAATATAAAAAGTAATTGAAACACATAAATATTCACAAATCACAATTTAAACTTTACTCTTAAATCATAACTACCTCAGTATATGTTCAATTTTTCATAATAAACAAGTGAACAACATTGATTAGTTAAAGTTATTTTAAAATTATAAATGAAACAGATTTAACAGAATACCATATTAAGTCAACTGCATTACTTTTGATACAATAACAATTG
Source organism: Ceriagrion tenellum (assembly GCA_963169105.1). NCBI lineage: Eukaryota > Metazoa > Arthropoda > Insecta > Odonata > Coenagrionidae > Ceriagrion > Ceriagrion tenellum. The sequence continues at coordinate 102,000,954 of OY720632.1, read as the reverse complement.
TTTCACTTCTTTCTTTAATGATGACATTTTGTCAGTTTCTCGAATTGGCTGTGGCTATTGAATATCTTTGGAACAATGTACCTCAATAAGCTCTTACCGTGGTTGTTGTAGTATTTTGGAACAATATTTTTCAATACAGCGGAGTCGAATATTATGATTTACATTTCTTTGTATTTTGAACTTGTTTTGAAAGAAATTGTCACATATTATGACGTACTGAAAAAGCTCAAGCTAAAGAAAAGAAAAAGTTATAGGTAATAAACCCAGTAAAATATATATGTTTGATACATTGAATTAAGTTACATCCAGGAAGGATACTATTTTATTATGAATTTTAATTACCTCATTCAAAAAACTTCGTTACGTTGTACCCCAGATTGTTAGTCCATATCGCATGATAGCTTCGGCTAAACCTTGGTAAAGAATCTTAAGAGATGGTTGTTATCCTAAAAGTGTATTATGTGGTTTTTCTCATTATAGTTGCTGTATTTGTTGAATATTCGTTGAAAACATGATAAAATCATATGTTTTAGCTTAGAATTTCAATTTTTCGTGACAGAATTCAGGAAAAAGAATGTTTGCGGAGGAAAATCGACTGGACTTCAAATTTCTTTGCTATTTAGAGTGTAACAGAGAAGTTTTGAGGTGATATAGATGATTAACAAATATGTTCTTATTATGTGTGGTAATAATATATCCATTATAAAGAATTCTGCTTAAAAAACGTTTTATCGAGAAAAAACTGATTCGTGTTTGTCCCGGGACAGTGCTAAACTGATTTTGAATAATAAATTTTTGTATTGTTTTTTACCCGAACGCAAGGACTTGAACGCAGAACTAAATTTTGACGTTCTCAGCTGTTGTTCAAAGCTGAAAAATCAAACTAAACCCTTTAATACTCATTACGATACATCTCTCCTACAAGTAGTAGGTATAGGGATTCTTTTGAGCTTCGCTATACAGTGGGAGGGAGAGTCGATACTTTCTCCGGGTCCATTAATTCAACTAATATACCAATAAAATCAAATGCACGTGCTTGAAGCGATTCCAGTGCATTTGACATATTGAGGTCCAGTGGTATATATCCGCGGTCGGTTGCCAGGACCGCCTCTCTCAAGTCTGGATCTAATTAAAACGTGAGAAAAACGGAATATACTACCTAAACATATTCGTCATGGGCCAGTTGGCACATAGAAGAGTCTGTTGCGCAATTTATTGCTGAGAGTAAAAATTTAGAACCATTTTCCGCTTTTCATTGCCTGACGCGGTCAGGCGTGGCCAGCGGCCAAAACCTCTGGCAGACAGCCACTGTGGAGGTAGGGCGGTCATATGAGTGCCATGCCATTTCATTAATACTTGCTTTGTTGGCAAGGAATAAGTTTTCGTTTTTCAATTATGTGCAACATTAAAAGTGACGTAATGTTTTACATCCCCAATATTTAAAATCAGTCTAGGAATAAAATTGATATTTTGGTTTTGAAGAATTTATACCATTTTTCATTACGTCCCCGACATTTGATTTTCCTTTGATGATTCATCACATTTCATTTTTCAATGTGATCCATTTATGTCACTAAATGGAGAAGAATTCAAATTACCTACGTCTTTTTTTCAGTTTTAAAGTAGGTGCTTCGTGAGATTGTGCAAAAAGCGTTTTATATTTAGATAGCGTGAAAAAATGACTGGTGAATTAAATCAGCTGTTTGAGGTAAATAATCACATGGAAACTTGGGTGAAATAGTGTGAACCTTTTGGATGTTACTTATACCTTTTAGTATTTACCTTTATCTTTGTCCAATTTTCAAGACGAGAAGTATTTTTAAAGGTCATTCCCCAAAACGTGGAATTTCTCACCCGTTTGGACTCACTGGGTCTCCACCCTAGACCTTCCTGGGCTTTAATTCACACTTCTTGTAATATTAAAACACAGGTAGTTAAATACGGATGCTATAATCTGACCGAGGAAGTATGGTAAATATATCAAAGCTGGAAGATAGAATATTTGCCATGGCACACTAAGTAAGAAAGTTATTGGAAGAAATTCATTGCAGGTAAGATAATTGGAGGAAATAGAACGATGGAGACCTTGGAAAGTTTTAGGAAATTTGCTTTGCATAGGTGATTGCTTTGTATAAGTGAGTTTGAATTCAGCAGCGTTTGATTTGCGGGTACTGTGCGCTATGTTGAATTAACGATAACTGACGTCTCATCTACTGTTTTCCGTCGCGGCCGGCCACCATTCGCTATCTCGTGTTTACTCCTTGGTGTTTGTTGCAGTTCTTTACCTGCCACCTTCATAATGGCCTTCAGCAGCACAAATCTGACGATTTCCAGGCCATATTCAAATATTTTATCTGAAAAATGGAAGAGGAATTTGTCTGGGAAAAGTATTTTCACTTGCGACACGTTGACTCTCTGGGTGTCTATCATGAAAATGTTTTTATCTTTGATTTTACTAGTTTGAAAATGGTGTCATTAAATTATTACTGTTTGCCGTTTGTTTTCTTTTGACTTCCTAACGAACGATTTCGGTTGATTTAACTTAATTAGTAACCCACTGTCTTTGGTGATGCTATTTTGTTCTACTTCCTATCTGTAGGTACTGCTGGGTTATGAATAAGCTGAGTACATTGCCTAAAATGCCTATTTTTTCTTTTACTCATAAAACCAATTTTATGAAGTTAAAAGTTCATTTAGGATTATTTATGGCGAAATTAAGGCAATTTTTTACTGTCTAAAATGCCTATTTTACCTATTTATGCCTTTTTCTGCCGATATCTCTTCTCAACATCACCAAAATTCTCTTTAGTGCGGAGCTAGTCTGTTATTTCAGTTTCTTTTTTAATTCAAAAGGCTGAAATAATGTCAATAAACATGCATAAAGAAAAATCATCCTAAGTATTATTATATAAAGAGTAGAAAAACAACTATGGTAATTTTACGTGATGCGTACATATGATGGTTTCAATTGCCAAAATCTTGTTTTTGAAGGCACAACTCAGTACTGCTGAGTTTAAAGAGATGCTGTTCGAAGCTACTCTGACTTCACAGCCATTACTGATATTATGGAGAGCATGGCTACATAATGCATTACACTCTGCAGATAAAATTAGTGAAATACGTGAGGTATGTAACAGGAATAAGGTGCGCCTCCAATACATCAGTTCTAACGACTATTTCACCCACTTAAAGGTACACTCTTGTCACCGATTTTACTCATCTTTTATACTACGTGTCAATTCTGTCTATAAGAAATTAAGCCATCATGGCGCATGAGTAAATTTTCTGTAGGCAACAGAATATCTAAATGAAGAAGAAGCAAACTGCATTCTCGAATCCGAAGCTGCATAGTTAAATCTTGATTTCGATGCAGATTCTACGTTTATCAGATGCAATTTTGGTTAACGACCATCAATCATATCGTCGCTGGAGGCAAGAGAACTACTCCTTGTAACAGCTATAGAGAAAATATGAACTGTGGAAGGTGACATTTTTGATATACCAAGTGATGTGGAAAAATCCATTCCTCAACAATTTAAGACGGTATACATACAAACCCTGGATGGAAATACATTAGTAAGGTTGAGGACACTTTATGAGGAAATTATATGGCTCCATATACTAAAAAAGAGCCCATAAGAACTGTCATTGTTTCTGAGATATATTACCAAAAATTTTTAATTTTTCTTATTAGGGAAATAAATTTTATGCAGCTAGAAATCTATTCAGGGCAATTTATAACGAAAAAAATAAGTTGTTACAGCATTTTAATGCCAATTAAATCGCTTTGTGCCTTTTTATGCTTATATTGCCGATGTGAAGATCTTAAATTGCAAGAGTCACTTACCATACCGAATTTTTATTTCCACGTTTACAAAAGGAAAAGTTATGCAAAGGAACCCTGGTTGGGAAGATATCCAGAAAACTTCAGACATTTTATCAGGGACGTCGGTTGCTCCAGAACCAAAGATGACAGCAGAAGAGCTTCCATCATTTAAGTATCTCCTCGTGTAGGGTTGAGAGGTCATTGTCATGCTATAGAAATATCTTGACTGACTCTTGGCATCAGTTTACAGAAGAACATTTAGAAAAATATGTTATTTTATATAGTAATGTAACTTCAAATAAGTTAATCTTTTGTATTTTATGTTTCTTCAATTAATAAGCAAATTTTATTTGAAGTTTTATCCTCTTTTCTCCTCATCAGTTTTACTGAAAAGTAATCGTGTATTTCAGTCCAAGCTTTCAATTTCGGATGCGTCTTTGTGGCAATAAGCCGCATTACGTTTCCCGCCGGCCACGGTGGCGGCGGGGTGAAGTCTTCGCCTGCTAACCCTGGAATTACGGGTTCGAGTCCCACCTGGGTGGGTATTTCATCACCTAAGGCGTTGATGTATGTCAAATTCTGTTTGTCTGCTCCCTAGAAAACCTGATTACAGGCTTAGCCTATTAGAATTCCAGGGCCAATAGAATCGTCCGAAGTGCAAAAAATATTTTAAGCGCCTGTTTTAAGTGCCTATTTAGTCTGCCTATTTCTTCATTTTTAGTGCCTCAATGTCCTCAGCTTAATTATGAACGATTTCCAATGTTCGGCATTAGTCTTGCTAAGTCTTTATATTGTAAATAGATATTGATAATAATAATTTATTTGTTTTTAATTATGAGTTAATAACTACCGTATGCATTTGGTGACATTTTGTTCAATTTTAGTTAAACCGCTTCATCGTTAACGATGCATGTTTCAAATTTCTTCGGTCGTTAATTGTTAAGTGAAGTGTCTATAATCTCTCGAGAGTTCTACCAAGCTCCAAACCTAAAATTTTACTTAAAGCTATCAGTATCAGCGGAAGAGTATGATTAAGGTATGAGCTCTTGTCGATTAACTGGTGAAAGTTGTGAGGTCTTGCCGGGAACACTACCCTCTAGTTAACAATATTTTAATAGGTTGTTACAGTCAGCAAACGAGCACACAATTATAAGTAGCTGCTCAACCATTCCTAGCTGTTTCAACATCCCTCCTCTCTATGATTGTGGTGAAGGCGTTAAATTCATTTAATAATTTCATTTAATCTATTCTAATATTCATAATAATCATTTATGGTTTTGAAGCAAGTTAACCTAGAGGTGAGTTAAAGGGTTAAATATTATGCCAAAACACATTCATGGTTTTGCTCAAGAAAACTACTGTTGAAAAACAGTGGAATTTCACGCAGTTATACTCGATGAAAACAGAGATGCTCTTTCGAGATGTGAAGAAAAATTTTATAATTCAGGTTAGCACAAGTTAACCTAAAATCTTTGAAAGATGATTCAGGTTAGCACAAGTTAACCTGGATTTTTTATGAGACGGATTTTCTTTGTAAAATTAATTGCGAAATATATCTATTCATAGCGCTCTATCCGTTGGGTCAGGTATTTGCTTATAATTAAAAAATGGGATAAATTTTAATCTTTCATAGTCTAAAGTTCTCATATTCGTTGAAATTAGTATCTATAATCGTTTCTGTAGTAGCTATGCGCTTGAATAGCTGCAAATTCCATTTAATTTCTGTTCTATTCGATTATGCATCAAATTATCCGGAAGCCTTTATGTCACCTCTGACTATTTTTATAACCTTTAGCAGGATTCTTTCAAAGATTCCCTTGATCCTTTCCCTACCTCTTGGCTACGACCTTGATGAGAGCAATCATGCTTTTCCAGTCAGTCTCGACTAGTTTAATCATTCAATATGACACTCTAGTACCCAAGGTTATTTGAATTTGATCTCATAAGTCTCCGTCTCGAATCTTTCTACTGCATGCCCTGCACGCTATACGTTCGCCCTAGTTTCTGTCATTTTCTAAAGCGAATATTAAAACGTATTGCCGTGCAGTGTTAAATAGAATTTTACCGATTAAAAAGAAGTATCTCACACTGTTTTATATTCATCCGCGAATGCTCAATTCATTGCGTTAGAGTTAATAATCCGTTCATGCCTTCCAGCCATGCCTTGAATCACGTACACAGAGATCTGAATAGTGTCTCTTACCTCTATTCTACGGACACGAACGCCATTATATTTTGCATTTCCACTTCTTGCATGCTCTCCTTTTTAATCGCACTCAAATCTTTTTCCTCATTCGAAATCCGGTCCACGCAAGTGTGGCTCACGAAATGGACATCATCAGCCGTCATCAAGAATCTCTTAGTGCGTATTGAATCATTTATCATGCTTCAGCTCCGGCATACTTAATGAGTTTAAGGCGAGGAAGACGAAATCGCAACTTACTCACTGGACTAGAAACTTATCATTTTTCCGTTTGTCTTAAAACTCAATATTAAAACATAGGGGTTGAATTTCGTGATGCGTGAAGTTTTGCTGCAATTTTTTTAATATTCCCGACGGGCAGTCAGCAGATTATTTCCCTACATACAGACCTTTATGCCTACCTTTTCTGAGTGGAAAATAGTGTATTTCCTTTTTATTTGTAATTTATATTTCCCTGTAAGAATAGCTGCTGGAAATAGCCGACAATTTAATTACGGCAACGTTTTTTGGTCATAATTTCACCCTAAAATATTTCGGAAAGCTATCTATTGTCATGTTGATTAAATCTCCTTTATTAATAGGAAATAATAAAATATTCACCAAACATCTGAAAATGAATTTATATGTTAAATAATAGGCAGTATTTTGACCTTCTCAGATGTCCAGAAATATTGATCAAACAATTAAATCTCGGAGATATGAGTTCTGTCTGATTTCCATTGCCATGGTTCCGCGTGAAGCATTATGGGCGATGCCATTCAGAGTTTAGTTATGCGATATTCTTACCCAAACGTTAGTGGTAAAGCTTAAAAATATGACCCTCTCGTTTCATAATATATTGATATCCACTGTGATTCATTTTAAAATTAAGACTATCGTTTTTAATTTTTTAGCTAATTAATTACCGGAAACGGAGGATCATAGCAAGATGAAAGTAAACACACGTTGCAAGAAGTTAGAAAACGCAAGACACTCCAAACATAGTTTTGTGCTGCAAATCTTCATGATGAATATCACAGCTCTCGTTTACCCTGATAGATGTCATAAAATAATGCTGTAAATTGGTAAATATTCAGATTCAAAGAAAATCTTATCAAATAAGTTTACTTTTGCATGCTGAGGATGGCATATGTTCTCTCGCATTTCTAATCAATTGAATTACCTTCGCACTTGTATATACTGTGTCGTTAGTATTATTTTTCCTAGTTCAATTACTAAACCTTTCAGAATGACTCACTCTCTGGAATTTTAGAAAAAAGAACATTTTATCATAGAAATGTGAATTCATAATCCTATTTTCTTTCCGCTCGTTCATTTTCAAGTGATTCTGTTGAAGTACGACTGCAGTAATTTAATGACGAGGAGAGATACACCTCGTGTCTCAGAGAACTGTGTCACTGAAATACCATATGTATGCCACGGTGTAGTGATTCACTTTGATTAAAGGATATATTGTATTCACTTCAAAAATGTAAGGGTTCATATCTTGAATTGGAATATGTTGTATGGGAATGCGTAGTGCGTAGCGTTTCGTTCTTTATATTTTTTCTATTCAGGTTTTACCGAATACCTCTGAGGAGTAATATATCTCTGGGTTATGCATTCAAATGAAAGATGGGATGTAAATCAACCCTGCATTTGCTGAGGGAATGGAAAAATAGATTGCAAATGAAACGCAAATGAATGAAATACTCGTTCGAACTGCGCGTTGAGAGAAAATTAAGAGCTTACCAGCTTTGAAGCCGTGTTAATCAATATATTTATATATTGTTATATATAAATATATATATAAATATATATATATATATATATATATATATATATATATATATATATATATATATATATTTTTTTTTTTTAAACACTGAGCAGAAATGAGAGTACAAAGGAGTCAAATTAATCTCATGCCTCCAAAAAGCCTGAATCAAATAGTCAACTTCAAAAGAAATAAAATGATAATTTTTCAAGCCTCCATAGCATAGAAATACCGCTATGTAATGAAGTATTTGCCGAAATTAATTAAGAAGCATGTTTTCTGCATGAGATGGTATTGTTTATTTTAATTTAACGTGCTACTGAGCTTCTATCGCTACATTATATTTGCTTGTTACTATTAAAGTAAAATAAATGCTTATGATATTGAAATGAATTTTTGAATATTTTACCATTTGTTTCTTAAATATAAGGATTCATTAATAACGACTTGAATATGGTTTCACGAAACAAGGAAGAGATAGAATATTCAATTTATACGTATATATATTTTATAAAAAAATGAAAAACAATTTTATTAAAGTACGTTTCCGTTTGTATAAAAATGAAAATAAACTTAAAATAAGTTAAATGAAAAATAGCAAAAGTACCGGAATGCTATATAAATACCTTGTGTGCAGCCCTTGTAAATGTTATATTTTTATATTTCATGAGGGTGATGTTGTTACGTTATCTGTCCAAATGCTTCAACACTTCTTCCCGTACAATATTTTGAGTATTAAGAGGTTTTCTGGTGGTGACAGCACTTGTAAATTTCTTCATTTTTTGGCTCGGGAATAAGCTACGTATATAATTTTTATAGGAAGTTTTGCCCTTTAATTTCTTCATAAGCCAGTTTTTTCGTAGATATAGCACCTAAACCTATGGATTCCTTATACTGCAATACCTGAAAATGCCAAAATTTGGATATATCGCATAACCAGGTTATAATAAAACCAATCATCGCTAGCTTTATAGAAAACGGTTCCTGTTTCAGACAGCTATTGCTTTCTTTTCTCAATACCTTGACAGCTGTGGCATTGAATTTTCAATTATTGGAGCCATGAATGTTGTTTTGGAGATATAGCTCATCCATCTATTTTGGGATAATTTGTCAATGTCAGTTGCTTTAAAAGACAGCGAAATGGAACTAAAACTCTTACAGAAGTAGGACATAAATTGTTTGCAGTGGCTGGCTGCAATCAATCTCGCATGCAAGGACTACTCTTCATAATATCCCCTGGAGTATTTTGTTGCCATTGAAAAAATCTCTTACATTATGCTAGAAACCTAATTTTTACCTCGTTGAGATATACTGAGTGATCATATATATTTATATTGCTCGAGTTGCATCACAAGTAACACCATAAAATGAACTGTTTATCACTAGAAGCGAGGTTTTGAGGATATCGTTTATCAAGTATTCAGCTTAATTGCCACACTATTAGTTCATGAATTATAAGGGGGTTATTATACGTTAGATCAGCAGTGAGTTGACCCTTGGTGTCTCCGATTCCAACCAAACTTTTGAGTGGGCACCTTCGAGCATTATGTAAAAAAGTGTTGAAGACTTTTTGGAATAGAAAATTGTTTGGCAGATCAAGAGACGATCAAAGTACCGACCATTTTGCGCTTAGACCTTTTTTTCTTTTTGGTATAATTATCTTCTAAACGATTATAGCTATAGAAATGATTGACGTCTCATTTTGTTTGCAAAATAATGTACAGCAACTATGTGTGATCAGTTTTGTAAATAATCTAAATTTTGTTGAAATTGTTTAAATGTTAAATGGTTAAATTTTAACAACAAGAATACAGCCTTTTTTTAAATTTGAATTCTTTCTAGTTTGATACGTTAGTCTTTTGTTTTACCTCAGAAACTAGTTTGGTCGTGGGCAGCGCACGAACAACCGAGTTATTTAACTTCAAAGATTGAACTACGCCCCTGTACCCAATGTCTTTAGTAGTTTACGCTGGTGTCGACGCAATTCATAATTTATTTATTGTAAAAATTGGAATGGGAAGTACATTTAAATACTTGTGAATTGTTTATAGATCAATCTCACGTATATTTTAATTAAAGCAATGGCATAAATGAAAGTGCAACATAAGTTTTTTAATTTGAAGCATATTCTACATAGCCTTAAAATTTTCAATTGTCTCATAAATGCAATTTAACGATGCACGAGCGATGTGGACTTTTTAAATGAAACTTATATTCTAAAACAGAAAAAAATGAATGGCTTGAAGACGGTTTCTGCGTCCTAGGATAACAGTGCAGAGTGATTCTTCCAAGTGTGATAGAGCGGAAAAAGTTAATATTTTTTCCTTAAGGGAGTTATGAATTGTATCGCATTAAAGTCAGTGAGTCAGCCTGAGGAATAGGACTTGGAGTCGGACCGTCTCAGCTTTCCACAGATGCACCACCAGCTCAGAAATTAGGGAATGAAATTCAAACTTTTGTCACCGCAGCTACTTATGAAGATCAGTCCTCAAGCGGCGTAGGGCCCAGCGGCGGATAACCTCTAGAAGTTAACGCGGGGAAAGTAGTGTACTGTGTATTCTCCTAGTAAAATGACAATAGCAAAGGTTAAAACAAGTGTCCAAATATTAGGCGATTCTCCAATTGTTGCAAAAAAGTTGGGTTGCCAAAAGTAAATTCAAGTGAAGTATCATGAGGCAAATATGTAGCTTATGGAGTCTTTTGGGAGGGCATCTCATACAGTTCTTTCCCCTAAACCTGATGAATCTGATGAAAATGATTTGAATTTTGAGAGCGCCGGTTGGCATATATTAAAGTAACTGAAAGAAAAGTTCCTGGAAACGGGTTTTGCGGCAGAAAAGGTTATAATTCTCAGTTTGTGTCCCGCTAGTCGGTCAAAGACTCAAATAATGGAATATTTTGGTGCATCTCGCCACATGGTCGACAAAATGTGCGAGTGTGTCGAACAGAAGGGCATTCTATTATTCCTAATCCAGTTGAAGGCAAGAAACTACCAGAAGATAATCTCAAAGCTGTAGCAAGCTTTTATAGTGGGCCAGACATAAGCCTTGAGCTTTCTGGAAAAAAAGACTTTAAAAGTGTCAAAGGTGCAGATGGGGTGAGACAGTTGAAACAGAAGAGACTGGTATTTGGGAACCAGAAAGAAATCTACCAGGCATTTTAGGAGAAACAAAAGTAGTTTTCCAAGTTTTGAGAACTTTGCCCTGATGAATGGATTCTGGCAGGCGCATCTGGTACTCATTCAGTGTGCGTGTGCCTGAACATCACAACTTTAAACTAATGTATTCTGGTGACCACATTGGGACTTTGAAAACCGCTAAGGGACAACAACCTTTGCAGAAATACCGTGACATACTTCAAATGACGCTGTGCAGCACTCCCAGTGATAACTGTCACATAGGCACCTGCAAAATGTGTCCTGTAAATAATGCTATGGAGAGAACTCTACAGAAATTATTTCACGACAACTTCATTGACTCAGGGATTTGCTATCAGTGCCAGCAGGTGGACTGCTGCTCTTTGGAAAAATGTACCAAATCTAGTGAAGATTGCATCAAAAAATGTCTCGAGGGTGTGCTTGAAGTTATATAACTTTTATATATTATATTATACACTCACTCATATCACTCACCCCATTATACATAGCCTTTAACATACATAATCATTCATGTGTTGGTTTTTAAATACCAAATTTAAACCATCGGCTAAAAGTCTTTTTAAATGTGATTCCATTCTCCAGGGAACCAATAACTTCTTAAAACATCATGACCTGATAACAAAAATGCAGGCAGAGTTTTTCACACTTGCTGTACATTCTTTTGCAAACAAAATGAGACGTCGATCGTTTCTTTAACTATTTTTGTTTAGGTTATATAGCAAACAGTAAAATGGTCTAAGCGGAAATGGTCGAAACTTTGACCGTCTATTGATCTGACAAACATTTTTTTCCAAAAGCGCTTTTGTATTTTTTCACATAATGCTATAAGGTATCCACACAAAAAGTTTGGTTCGAATCGGAGACACCAAGGGTCAACTCACTGCTGATCTGACCTGGAATGACCCAAGGGGAATGCAAAACACTACGTAATTACATTTTTACCCTACGTGTCCAATGGAAGAATTTTTGTTATATATTATGAGTAATTGATGGAGAGATTATACATCGCAAGCAATAAGAAAGAGGAAAATTCCATGATTCGTTTTCGCTATATTTTTGTTGATCAAACGAGCACATATCATAGACGTAATAAACTTAATATATATTAGGCGGTTAAACATGTAACTCTTTAATCATATGGTTAAATGAGAGTTTAAAATAAAGTTTCAGGCGCTGGTTATACCTCCGTTGAAGTTTTATCAGTAGTTCTCTTTACTTTTATTAAAATAATGAAGCTAGAAAAGATTCACGTTCTTGATAAATACTTCACTATTTAGGTGAAAATAAAAGACAGGATATCTGAATTCTTTCTCACTTGAAAGTCACATACTTAAGCGTTCACCTCTATACGTGCTTGGAGGTGATTCATTTAGCCATTCTTATTTGGCTGACTCGTAAATTTTGCACAGTCATTATTCTTTCCTCTCAGTTTCTGGAATATCCTCGCGCTAGGGTACTTGAATATTGGTAAAAAGAATTACTTGTGTCTTCCATTATACATAGCCTTTAACATACATAATCATTCATGTGTTGGTTTTTAAATACCAAATTTAAACCATCGGCTAAAAGTCTTTTTAAATGTGATTCCATTCTCCAGGGAACCAATAACTTCTTAAAACATTCTTTTATAAAATGTATCGCTTACCAAAATTGTATTTCTTTTGTAACTTAAGTTTTTATACAGTATAATGTTAAAATACTTTATATTTTTATGGAGTACATTTTTTAACAATTACAGAATTATTATCAGAACTTGATTTTTATTTGAAAAGTCCTATCAATTATATTTCAACATATTTTTTATTATAATTTTTAAAGAAAAGTGTATTTTATATCTTATATGTTTAGTACGGCTCGTCACTTGGATATAGACATCCATTTGAAACACATTCCCCAATATTTGAGTAAAATGCCATCATTTTCTTTCTTTTAAATTTATCTGTTTTGTCTATCTGTTTTAAATCTATCTATTTTGTCTGTCTATGGTCTTGAATTCTTTTGATTTATTACAGATGTTTCGTTTGACTGTGGGAATTCCGTCTCAATTACGCTTTCTTCCGGTGATTGATGACCTACTTTCATTTAGTTGAAATAATTTATTTTATTAATGCAGCTATAATGACTTTTCGGTTATTTACCTTCTGCTAGATTCAGATTTTAAATTAAGTTTCATTTTTCTGATTCTTAAAGAGTTCATAATTTTGCCATCCTGTGTATCATTAAATATTCAATTACATTAATTATGTCACGCTATCAAATCAAAACTGGTGTAACGCGATGATGGCCTAGTGGAACGCGGTGATGACAGCAAAGAACAACCCATCACCGTTCACTGCCGAGAGTTTTATACCTTTAAATCTTTTTTTCATATCGAGTCGAATTGGATTTGGGAACGGTATCCTTACTTATCTGCGGATTCTGAACGGACTGAAAAAACAAGAACGGCTCGAGATTAGGAGAAAGAAAAATGTTTTCTCGTTTGTCCCGATCAACTGGAAAGATAACTTCTTTCGTCCATTTCTCGGTGACTAATATTCAGAAGCCAATTTTCCGTTTAAATCATCCTCAGTCATAGACTTCATTCTTGGAGTCCAGCTGGTGTGGACGCAGAAGAAACCTCACGGTTATCTCAAACCTTATTAAATGAAAGAAATTCCATTACTCTGAGCTCTGAAAAGCCCCGTGTGTTCTCGCCGTATGCTGCTTGACATCAAATCCTCCCTGACTTCATCCTTCCTAGCAGCAAAAATATTTTCGTTATAATAATAATTTCGTCTTTGTTGAGTGATATTAGAAGTGTAGAGCCCTCTCTTACATATAACTCAATTTACGTCACTCAAGCAACCATGTCTTGGATGGAGAAAAATCCACCCAGGGGGGACTCGAACCCTCTACCCTGGGTTAGCAGGCTAGGACTTTATCCTGCCGCCCCCGGGTCGACAGTATGTGTGCTGTCATATATTGACAGCATTCCCTTAATGGCGTAAATACGTATATACGGAATGCATCTTATTCATCTTAGTTTGAATTGTTGTTTAAAAATAACTATCCTTTTTTATTAATTCAGATGTTGGAGAAGGCGCTTTCTTATGTGACCAATGCCAGAAGCAGCATCGTGGGCGGGGCTAGTCCGCCATCTTTGTTAACGCCGATTTTCCTAAAGCTCTTACGGGAAGGTGCACTAATATAGCAGTTTTCCGATATTTCTCATGGATAACTTAATACAAATCAGCGTGCATTTGCTTTTTAAATTTGTATTCTCCTGACGCATATTTCTAAAGCGGACTCTGGTCCACAATTGCCAAAAATTAAAAACCAGGTTTCATGGTTCATTACGCGGTCAAACTAATTGTGACCGGGTTTTGGACTGTCCCTACCTAGACTCTTCCCAGTACCCCTTCCTAGTACCTCCTTCCCGTTTCCCAACTGGTTCGGAGCCATTCCCTTTCTTTTCCAATGGCTTATCTCACGGGATTAAACGCTCTGCGTTGGTGCCCGGGGATTCGTCTGGTAATTTCCTTTTCCCACCATCGAACTGACAATTTTAGGCTTAGATCGCTAGCTAAACTGGGGTTCGCGGTTTCGAGTCCCGCCTGGGTGAGTTTTTCACCACCCAGGGCATGGATGCATGTCAGGTTCTGTTGATCAGGTCTCTGGAAAACCTGATGACAGGCTTAGCAGCCTATCGGGATTCCAGGGACATACGGGCCAACGGAATCGTCCGGAAAACTATAAAAAATTAATAACCCGTAATCTCGGAGACAATTATGGAAAACTATTGTGTGTAATCAATAGTATTAAGTACCAATATATGTTTCTAGAGTTACTTGCCTCATAGCAGATGGTGGTTATCTAGATATACACCCGCTAATTCGTCCATTCGTACGAACTATCAAATGGAAATTTTGGGAAAAGCAGGGATAACCAATATGGTTGTTACATCGGTTGTCAGGCTGTAACGCCCTCTCCATCTACTTCAGTGGTTCCATTCCTGCAACCTCCATGTTTATGAACAGGTTTCCTGGAGACCGTCTCCGCTTGTTAAATAAGTTGTCTTTATGATCATATTATATTTTCCTCTTCCGTGATTGGCTTTCTGTGAGTATTTTTATGACCGATGGTGTGGACCTTGAAATAGGGGGACAGAAGTAGGACCCGTTTTTGAGATGAGGGTATGCGGAAAGATGGAGAAGATGCAAGGGACGTAGATGAAGACATGTGTGAAAGTGGTTCTCATTGTTGTAAAGAGAAAAAATACATATTGGATTTAAAGGGGGCAAGGTAGATGTTTGAAACTGTTTTGAAAGGCCTTGGGTTGGTCAAGGGAGTGATAAAGGAAAGGATCAAGGGCGAGCGGGGAAGATTGTAAGAGATAGAAGTTTTTGTTGATATAGAGGGGTCGTGTGTACGCTGAGATGATTAAAGGACACATGATGAAATATGCAAGATTTCTTTCTTCCATTTTAATTTTTCCTTCTTCCATTAAACTCGAATTTAATTTCTACAATGAATGAATTGATTGCAAGGTGTTTTTAGATTATTTTAATATTTTGTAAATACATTCTGCTTACACGGAAATTGCAGTACAAAATATTTAAAAATTACTTTCGCATATAAAAATGATATTTTTATTAAAGTCGACGTATGAAAAGAACATGTACGAATTGACCTTAGTCATCAAATAATGCAGCACCAAAATACCACTACTACGAGTAATAATTTATGGCCATAATCTGGGCGTTTTGTAGATATTAGAATGATTTTTCCCATTAACAGCAAAATATCAGTAAAAGATAATTCTAGAAATTTCAACTTACTATCAATGGAATCTTCGAAATTATTACAATCAATGCACAGATATACTTTTTCAAAATCTATTCAATTGAAAATTGAAGTCACAATTACTAAGAAACAAAAACATATATATGACGTCCCACTGAAACACATTGGAAGCAAGGAGGCTTAAATTACGTTAATTGAGAAAGTTAAAATGTTACACTTAAATATAACTGTTGGACGTGCTGATGCATGCCTTTAATTGATCGAGTCTATACAGATTTTTTAGATGGCCTATTGCCTTTTTCATAGTAAGCAACATTGTTGGATCGGCTCTTTTTTTCATGGGAAATAGTGACGTATGCCTTAGCGGAGGTGAGCAATATGTGAACTTACAACTACGTAGTTTAAAATGGTATCTCGAAAGCTCATTCGCTGAGCACGTGTGATCTCCTCATGAATTATCCCATGGAAAAATTATGCTATAATTTAAGATCAGCCTCCATATATTGTGTTATAATAGTTGTATTTAGAGAAGCCTACGAAATTATTATTGACTGTTTGTGCTATGCAATTTTTGCATGTCATTTTATGTGATACTTGAGATCTTTACGATGCTATGTGATATATGTGATGTAACTTGAGGATAATTCTATGTAATGGGTGCGTTTAAAGGTAATCTATTTGTTTTAAAACATGGTATACGATAATATAAATAGTGTGATGGATTCCGATATATGGTGATTATTAATGCAGGACTGCGTCATGAAAAATTTAGTAACCTATACATTAATGTTTTAACTTTAAATCTTATAAATATTTATTTAATATCGTGCAGTAAACAACGGATTTCATCGTTTCGAATGTAAATTTCTTGGATTTCCAAGGTCTTGGTTTTACTTATTTAGGGCTTTTGGAGAGCAATTGGCTAAAACTCGTACAAAGATAACCATAAAAAATTAAATAAATCGATAAAAAATCGTTTACACATCTCTTACTCCGAATTTTTAAAACTAAAATCTACTGAGGTACCAAAAGTTTTTACTTTTCAAATAAGTTGCTTGAATTTTGACGTTTTCAAATGTTTTTTCTCTTGATGTTTTGTCGATGTATAACTGTTACTAATGCCACTTTTTATTTAAATTTAGCGACCCGGATTTCAGTGAATAATCACCATCATCAGGCATTAATTGAGATATGTTTATCCTATTGTTTCCGTAGTTAAGTAACAGAACTTTTTCAACCAAAAGATAGGCATTTCTTGCTTAGTAAAAACCCTATCCCTCCTAGGCTTTACGGGCCTATTAAAATTCACAAGCCGGACGCCCGTATTAGACCAGTGGTGCCGAGCATAAGCGCTCCAGCGCACAAATAGCCCACACCTTGACTCAACTTATATCGCAGCACTCTGCATTCAAATCAAAGCGCGGTGTCAAAAATTCTCTCGATCTCGTGGACAAAATAAAAGACATCATACCTCCGAATAACTCAAAACTAGTCTCTTTTGACATCGTCAACCTTTTCACTTGTGTATCACCAGAGGAAGCAATTTGCCTGGCAATCGATCTCCTGGGGGCAGCCCAGATCGCGGAAAATACGAAGGACGAATTATCCACCCTTCTCAAAATGGGTGTGGCCCAAAATTATTTCAAGTTCAACGGTAAATTTTATAAACAGGGTAGTGGCCTTCCTATGGGTTCACCTCTTTCCCCACTGCTGGCAGATATTTTTGTTGATAAATTGGAAGAAAAAAATTTTAGTTCAGGACTCAACCTACTAAATTCTGTGGTATACTGGTACAGATACGTTGACGATATTATTGTGCTTTGGAATGGAACTGATCGGCAGCTGGATATTTTCAAGAGTTTTCTAAATGATATTCATCCTACAATTTCATTCACCTATGAAAGAGACTCTAACCACACCTTCAATTACCTGGATCTTACAATTAAACTCGATAAAGACCGGCATTCCTTCTCCATTTTTCGGAAGCCCTGTTATACCGACCATGTCATCCCAGCAATTTCAAGACACCATTACTCACACAAACTAATGACTTTTCATTCCATGATTCATTGCCTGTTCAACATTCCACTATCAAGAGAAGACTTCAAGAAGGCAATCAGCACAATTAAACAAATTGCTTCAGCTAACGGGTATTCACCAAATTTAATAAACAAATTAGTTTTAAAAAAACAGAGAAGATTGGCTATCGACCAAATGTTTTCCGCGAACAGGAGTATTAAGAAGCAGTGGTGCACGGTGACATACGTGGGTACAGTATCTCGGAAAATGGTTCACCTTCTACCCAGAGACGAAATCCGCATGACTTATAGACCTAATGCCACTCTCCAAACCTGCTAGTAAAATGTAAGGACCCGATAGAGCAGTTATACCGATGTGGAGTATATTCATTGAAATGCAGCGATTGCAGCGGTGTCTACGTGAGGCAGACAGGAAGAAGCTTCTGTGTAAGGAGAAAATAACATTTAAGTGCTTACAAAAACATCAAAGAGGATAAAAGTAATTTTGCTAAGCACTTGATATGTAGCAGCCACAGGAGTGAGTTTACAATGAATATACTAAAATACCGCCACAAATTAGATTCAAGAGAGCAGTTGGAAATTTAAAAAAAATTGAATTACCAAGACAACACCCTCATAACCTTTACCCTTCCTTTTCCCCTATTCTGGCCTCAGTTTCAAACTTCTTCTCCCCTTCCGATGCGTAACTACGGAAACAGTAGGATAAACAGACTTCAATTAATGCCTGATGATGGTGATTATTCACTGAAACTCGGGTCACTTAATTTAAATAAAAAGTAATAGTAACAGTTATTCATTGACAAAACATTATAATGGAATACCACATAGTTAAAGATGAACGAGTGAATTAGGTTTTTCTCTTGATTTCCTATGAGAGTTGCATAATGTAGTAGGACTCATAGTGTTTCGGAAACGATCAAACTAATTTTAGATGTTTTCAGTCGCTTTTTCTGACTTTTTCTAGCAAAATCCGTTTAACTTCATTTCATACATACGCGATTTCAACACTTGTACTCCCAGAGCAATGCTTTTTGTGTTTATCGTTGCGTTGTAGAAGTCGTGTAACGGTTTTTAGGTGAAAATGTTTGGAAACTTTTATCCTGCTCGTTTACTCGGTCGTTTCCCCATGAGCTGCATAATGATGCATGCATTTCAGAATGTTGAATCCATCGTACTTTTTTCATTTCCCGGTCTCCGTCATCCTCTCAGATTCCAGAGACGAGAGGGTGATCTATTTGATCTGATAGGAAAAAAATAATTTCAAAATGGTAAAAATAATTGGACCTTACGTTGGCAATGTTTTTTCGTGAAGGAATGAACTTGTAGAACACAATGCATTTAGATCTAAAACGGTCGTGTCGGCAATCTGTAATTTCTTGGGCCAAATACGTACACCGGTTAATTTTAAAGTGCGGGAAACTCCACCAGGATCCAGGAAAGTTTTAGAAAGTTCTCCAATGGTGCAGTAAAATATTCCGACGTTTTGGAACGCATAGGCATCGCAGTGACTACCGAGCTGGACACACATTGTGAAGGTGGAATATTTGGAATGAAAAGGAGCCTAATCATGAGAAAACTGACTTTTCCTAAAAAAAACATGCAAGAGTAAATGTAATTTTATTCACAGAATATTCCATCCGTAGCGCTTTTTTCTCGTTAGCCTTGAGGATAGCATTAACCCATTCAAGTGTAGGTACGGAGATCTCTGAAAAGGTTTCAAGCATCTGGAACTAAACGACTCTTTATTTTTTACCACGTAGAAATTTTATTGGAATGAATTTCATTTTATGTGACGTTAGTTTGAGTAATGCCCGCTGTTCGTAGTGGATAAATACAATCCACCTTATTTAATCATCAATTATTGTTGATATCGAGATGAATATGGAGAAATTCTTTGATAATTAAAAATCAATATTTAAATTTTATAATATGTAAATGCATTACTTACAATTATTTTGCCTTATGACGCTTTAATATTATATTTCTTTGCAGATAAGTCTATCCTAAATAAGAACATTAGATATTTCTTAACTATTTTGGAAGAGGAAAGTTATTGAGTCATTTGATATGTGTAAG
The DNA here is from genome assembly GCA_963169105.1 of Ceriagrion tenellum. Classification (NCBI taxonomy): domain Eukaryota; kingdom Metazoa; phylum Arthropoda; class Insecta; order Odonata; family Coenagrionidae; genus Ceriagrion; species Ceriagrion tenellum. Next base: position 101,981,115 of record OY720632.1, on the reverse strand, counting down.
CAAGTGATAGAATTCACTAAGGCGTAGCAGACAACGCTTAGGCATCGCAGCGACTACCGAGTTGGACACACATTGTAAAGGTCGACTTTTTGGAATGAAAAGGAGCCTAATCATGAGAAAACTTCCCTCTTCTAAAAAATATGCGATGCAATATGAAATGCAATTATATCCGGTGATATATTGTTATGTAATATACCTAGACCTCTTTCTGATGAATTCCATTATTGGTTGCATTTTCCCTCAATTCTGAAAACCGTGGTGGAGAAAAATATTACGGCTTTAGATAATGTGTTTAAGGGGCCTCAAACCTACAATATTCAGGTTTTCCAGGTGTCTGCAGAATTTTGTTGTGATTCATCGCAAATCTGTCGGCTGTCATGAGTCTGGTGACCAATGCATTCCTGTCTCCACTCTATTATCCAATCAACACGTAAAGTATTAACAGTTTGCTCAACAAAGATTATGAACTTCTTGTACATGAGTTACTGCAAGAGGGAGTGGCAGGTTGCTTAGGGCACTGTCACCAAATGGAAGGTTTTTTAGGAAATGCACTTGGGAGGAAAGCGATGATCCTTGTGGTAGGCCCCTGCAGGATTAGTTTTTTGATATCCTTTTTATGGTAGTTGTATACATATGAAAACAGTGGCATGAGATGGACATAAACACCAACAACAATGAACGAAATCCGTTTAAATCGATCACAATACAGACAACCGTAGTCCTATACTGTAGCGTGTCGCAACAGCTCTATGGCTCTTGAACCATTGACCTGCATGTGGAGAGTGCCCGGCAAGCCATCGCTTAGACGCAAGACCAATTGAACCTACACTTAAGAGGCCCTTTTGAACTCTGCCCACGGTGTGCGATTATCACTTCCCTCCCTGGCATCTGAGTGGAGATGCAGAACAGAGGCAGCTTACCCTAGCTCTAAGTAGTTGTTATTTAATCCCAAAGCTCAGTTCATAACCCCTGAGGCATAGGTTATAAATGCTGATAATTAAGATTAGTATCGTGTGGAGTGGTGACGCGAGAACATCCGTGGACACAGCTTATCTACAAACCATTTACAATCTTCGATTCAAGCGTCTTAAAAGACTCGATAATACCTATGGTAAATTTGATCAAACGTATTCATAACACAAAGTGTATAAGATTTTACCATTTGATATGGCACATCTCAGTGGCTGTAAGTTATATAAAAAGAACTAAAAAAAGTGACTGCTAATGATAGATTTAGTCGATGCATACTAATTATTCGTAATCCGTGTACGTTTTTTCATCCTGCAGTAAGGTTTTTGTTTGAGCTTGCATAAAACTTTTTCGTCTTACTTGGGAAATGATATTGCATTTTTGTTTGGCTGAAACTCAATTTGTACTGTTTTCATTTTTTAGCTTTAAATGAATGCGGCGTCGGCAATACCAGTGTCTCGATTCAAAGTCACAATAAAAATCACCATGTTATAATGACCCTAATATGCACAGGAGGCCTATTTGTGCAATTTCTCAGGCTGCCTCAAAACACTCAGAATGCCCATCTATACTTATTAGCTTATTCAAAAGTTCATTGGTTTGAAATTTATGTTGAAAATATTTAATATTGATTTTTATTTGTTAGTTTTTCAGAAATTAGTTTGTTGTTTACAAATGTTTAGAAATGGGTACTAGTTGTAAATAAATGAGTAGGCTCGCTGAAATTCTGTAATAAAAATTAAAATCGTCGAAAATTACTCTCGTGCTGTCTGGGAGTGTAAAAGTCTAATTCCATGAAAGTGAACGGGATTAGTTTACATACGCGTATCTTGTGCTACGAAATTTTCTCAGGAGCAATAAACTTTCGGGCTAGAATTTCGGAAATCCAATGCTCGAGATCGTCGTTTCTGCGCGAGGAGTCTGATTGCTCTCTGGGACCTGCCGACTCCCGTGTCTTCACGGATGTTATCTCAAGGAGAAACCTGGAATATACAAGAGGAGAGTTATTTCCTCCAATTGTGCCCCAAGCTATGTAGACTACCGACTAAGGTGCATCTAAAGCATTTCCTGAGAACCCGAGCGAGTATTGTTCCTTGCATTTAACCGCGTTCCCAATACTACAAATTCCCCTACGTTGCCTTGCGTGAGATGCCGGTGATGCAAACTTATGTGAAACGCTAATTCCTATTTTTCATTTGGTAACTTCTAATTACCTACAGCTGCATGATACCAACTTAGTCACCTCAGGGATGTGTGGAAGGGGTTGTGTAATTGCTGATATCCACTACAATATACCCATTTTAGTTTATGAAAATGCTATCATTGAAAAAAAATTTAAATACCTGTCAGGAAAATAAATTACACGAACTAGTATGTTACCATACGCACCAAAATTTAGAGAAACCATAACTTAAAATGCTTTTTCAACTGCATAAATACACGGGGATACAAGTTTGATACAATTTTCTGCATTTTGTGCAAAGAAACGAATAAAAATAAAACCATCAGAGAGCAAACGAAACAATTTGCTACACAATATTTCAAAAACCCGACTTTTTCATCGGTAGCAGGGAAAATGATATTTTTAATCTGCCCGTTCAGCTGTCACGGTCTCTAATTTTAATCCTCTTGACCTAATTTACCGTATTAGTGTGGCGGGATTTGTAAACTGTTCTCAGAAATCAGCAGAAGACAGTTTCAGACTTGAATTGGTGGAATTTTTCCATCGTAGAACAAGATGAAAAACTTTTTTCACTTCCACATAAAAATAATTGATTTCACGACCCAGGTTTCGCCACCACGCAGCAGTTTCAGGTAATTTTTTATATTGTTAACAGAAATTCATTAAAAAATAGAAAAGTAAAATAAAAACTGAATAAGCAAACAATGTTAGTCTAATTCATGTAGATAAATTGCTATAATAATTTTCAAAAATACAGATAAATTAAAAAATTTATTTTTAAAAGTTAAATTTTGACGCACTCTTCTCGGGTCTCTCCAGCCGAGTCAGGAAGGTTATTGCTGCCTACTTTTCGATGACTTTCTCGGCCATCTTCATTGGGGCTAATGTGCCAAGCGTCATCATTATCCTTGATGACGATGGGAGAGAAAACCATCGAAACGTTGGCAGCAATGGCCTTCTGACCCTGTTGGAAACCCGAGTATTCGTCAGCCATGTTCGCCAAAAAAAAATCATATCCTTCACAGTAAAAGTTTGCAAACACTTTCAATTCCTATCAACATAGCAAAAGTTAAAAAGGTGAAGGAGAGGGGAGGGAATTATGAGGGTGAGGAAGGGAAGGGTGAGTGAAATACAATAATTATTTATGAAGAATATACATATCGGAGTTTTCATCTTGTAACCATAAGCCAAAACAAATAAACACAAACACCCACACCCTCAGGGCATGGGTGTTTCTGTTCAATTAGGAACCTGCTGACAATCTGTACATAAATAACTTAGCAGGACCTATCCTAGACTGATATGTCGTCTAGCCAAAAAAATCCAGCTGTTCCAGCGTGTCTGACCATTGTCATTTACTTGTTCAGTTCCCTCCCTATCCCATCCTATTTAATGCTTGCTATATTATTATGAATGCCAATTGTTTACAAATTTAACTATCCTAATGTTTGTGAATTATTTGGTAATTTATTTTTGTGAATTGGATTTACAAAGTAAATTTAGTTGCCATTTAGGCTTCTTTTATTTTAATGGATCTGTGGTTGTAAAATAGCAAAATAAACATATGAAGATGCTGCTAGGCAGCGAAACCTAGGTCATGATAAAAATAGCTTTTTTGGGTAATATTAAGTTTTTACATATAGTTCTACGCCAGATATTGGGTTGGCTTGGAGTTTCTTGAATTGGTTAAGTATAAATGTTAACTATCTGATTGACATACTTTTATGGTTCTTTTAGACGGTATGTAACGCTAATGATATTATCTTCACAGTTTTTTTCCTTGTCTTGCCAATCATCGATGTAGGCTTTAAACATAATTTTGAAGCCTACCGCAAATGGATGAAGAAATACTATTACTACTGCTCTACCAGCATTAGTTCCTTAAGATGTGTTGGTTCTACAATGATTTCTTCCTCGTTAAGTCAATCTACGCACACTGTTTTCTCTTCAGCTTAGCAAGCGTCCTGCCTCTCTTAGTTCCGGGCAACGTATCTGTAATTTTCCCTGAGAGTGTGCTCTTTAATAAACGCTCACAACTTAGAGTTTTGTTCCTTTCTCTTCCCTTATTCTCAAAATCTCCTATCAATATCCTTTCTATTCTGAACTTTTTAAGCTTCAGCTTGAATATCCATCTCATTGATGACGCCTTTCTTTAATAAAGGAGAGCAGAAGAAATTTTAATTCAATTTTCATTGGAGATTGGATTGGATTCATTTCAGACTTTTGTTTTCATATGGATTAAACGTATATCATATATGAATTAATTGAAGTGAAATAATTCTTAGCGATAAGTAAGAGAGAAGAAATGATCGTATATGTATTTCACTGTTATTTCATTTTTCTTTGCAATTCATTTTATCATTATAATTAAAAATGTCGTAAAATTAAAAATATTATTGCAAATTTTTCTGAGATAGTAAGCAAGTTGTTTAAATTACATAATACTTGCGTTTTGAATTTAATTTCGCCCCCAGATTTGACGAATATAAATAATTCTCCGTTGACCTTTGCGGGTGTGAGTGGTAACGGCGATGGTGGCGATCAACCAGAAAACGGGTTTAAATGAAGCTTTTTGATGGCATGAAATAACCAAGCCAGTGCAAAGAAATGAATGCTGAGAAGGAAGTCATGACGGGCCAAGAATGCTAAAAAAGACCTTATCACTCTTTTTGAAAGGAAGAGGAACATTTTTATTATAACCATTGCTAATTTCAGGGAACATTTGGAGGAAAATATGAGCTTTTAACAGTCTTTCTACCGTAAGTTTCGATTCCCTTTCAAATTAAAGGAGATGTCTGAAGGTGTCATTACTGGCACAAGAATATTGCAATAAAACTGTCCTGGGCGCTTTGAAAGGCAAATCCAACCCTAAGAATACCGTTCGTTTATTTCATCGTTTATCCAAATATTTTCGAGCACCTACCTAAACTCCAATCCGTTCTCATGCTTGGTGATTTTCACCAAATACACAGATGGCATTGGTGAAATGCAACTCACTCGAAACGTCTCTAAAGTGTACTCTCAATGACTCACGATTACTCTGCCAGGCCGTATTTCTACACTTACGCGTGGAGCATCTTGTCTATCAACTGATAGAAAAATATTCGCTTGGATTACAGCAGGTGGGGTCAAGAATTGTTCTCACCGGGCGAATAATTTGTGCACTGATATAGCACCTTGGTGCTTTCAAAGGGCCGGAGACATCCCCAAAGGTCGTCACCTACCCGTCAGAAATCTTTGGTGCCTCTGAGAACTGAAGGTGTGTATGTACATGGTGTTTTAGGAGGAATCTGTGTGTCTTCGGTGGTCATTTTAAGCATTTTTCACACGTGACTATGGCAACGTAAGCATTTTGTCGGAAGCATTTTGCAGTTATCCTTAAAATATTGATAATACGTAGATCTGTACGAAAAGGTTGGAAATACAATTCTTTTTATTGATACTTGAGATTATACGCGTCGTTTTCATGCAGAGAAATTATGGTGATTGACTCCAACTTTCAAGCTAGCCACCAAAAATATCTAAATCATCCTTCCTAAAAACACATTGTTATAATTCTTTTCTAATTTGAAGGATGCGAAAAACCTCGACTGATGGAAAAATCAGCCTTATTAATTGTCTTTCTTAAATTTATAAAACTATTTTTCTTTCTCCGTTCAATGTTTTCATGATATTTTCAGTGCATACCCAATGAAATGCGTGGGATTTAGTTGATAAAGGATTCTTTTCATGATATTTACTTCCTAGTCTTTTCCGGTAAAATAATAGCAGTTAAATTGGTGGTGGAGTGTTTCATTTAAAGGTATCGATCAAGATGCTATATCGCCGTCAAAAAAGGGCATTCCCCCCTTAAATTAAAGTTAAATGTCATGCATGCCCCCCATTTCACATGGGCATGTCTCTCTGAGAAACGCGCCCCGAAATGTGCGAAGCTCCTCTTCTCTCTTATTTTTCTTTTTTTTTTTAATCCCCTCCAACTCGCCATTGCTTTCCGCCTCCGATAGGTCGAAGCGAACCCTAATGGAAACTTATAGGGATTGCGCTTTACGATTCCTCGAGCAGAAACCGTAATATTTCAGTCGGAATCAGTCCCAGGCCGGGGTCGGTCTCTTTTCTCTCTCATGAATCTCGCACAGAAAATCATCCCGGGTGACAAGGCGTTAAAAGGAGAGGTATGGGGGGGAGAGGCGAAGGGTCACCGAAGGACACGCTGAGAGAGGTGATGGGAAACAGTTTTGTTCGGGGGGGGGGGGGGTGAAGGAGTGAAAGTTTGGCCGGGGACATCGCCGATAAACAATGCAAAGGGTGCGGGGGCTCTTGGTTCTGAATTTGGGAGACGTTGGCATGGAACGGGTAGGCCAGAGTGAGTGGTCGGCGCTGTCCATTTTGGATGGGTGAAAGCAAAAGGTGAGTGGAAATGCGTGTAGTGCACGTGTCGAGTGTCAAACCGAAGGGTCGGGCCGGGTGTGGGTCCGGGTAAAAGCCCAATCCTCGGGGCAAAGGAGTCGCAAACGTCAACGCCACTGACTCGAATTATATGACAGACCAATTCTCTCACTGAGACATTTTATTTATGAGGAGTTTATATTCTATTGAGATACCGATTTAAGAAAAGTGCTTAAATATGTCTACTGGGTCGCTCAGGCAAAGGAGTCATTCTTCCTACAAAATGGTCTGCTGACAGTTGGTAACACAAGTCTAGAGATAAGGAAGCACGTTATAAAAACATTTATTTAGAGCGTTTTCTCATATGATAGTGAAACCTGAACAATAAAAGCCACAAATCATAAGGGAGGGAGATAATAGAGATGTAGTGATCCGCAGAATGATGAGGACCAAGGGGGTAGATAGAATAACCGAAGAAAAATTCCTACGAACAGTTAGAGAGGATAATTTCATACATTTAATAGTAGATAAGTACGAATGAGAACACCGCTTGCGAAAGAAGTATTAAACAGCATGAAATTCTCTAATGATGGGGACCTTGGATATGATACAATTGAGTCGATTATTTTAGTTGGAATTTAGCTAAGCAATGTAGAAACTTGGACTCTGAAGAACGGATACGAAATAGGCTTCTGGCGTTTGATCTGTCGGAATGGAAGCTATACCAGTATTTTTTTTCCTACTGCCCTTTTAAAATATATTTAAATGCGCTTGATTTCAGAAATTCCTTTGCTCTGGCAGAAAAATGGCTCGTAATCTTGCGTGAATTGTTTTAATGATTTTAATTTAAATTAATGATGGCAGTTCGTACCTTACGCTTCGAATGAGATCCAAAATATAAAAGGTAGTAATATGTTGCAGCGTATCACTTGCAGGTAAGTCAGTAAAGGTAATACTGTAGCCAGTGCAATCCAAGTGCCATCGTCAAAAATTTTCAATTGCCTGTTTAGTAACTTAAGGATGCATAGTACTGTTTTACCGGATTGTTTACTTATTCAGCAGCCAAAATACCGTAATATGTCAGATTTCTCTCTCCAGTATCTTAGTCAATATGAGACAGTTTAAACATTAAGCATCTCAAGAAAATTTCAGATATCAATAACTGGAAATAAAAACATTGAGCCCGATTTAAATGCATTTTCACTTGCATTAATAGGCCATTTTTCTATTCCCAAGTGTAGCGTGGATACCTCTTTGTTATTTTCCCTAAAAAGTTAATTAATAATAATCGGCTCTATTTTTAATTATATTTTTTACTCTTCTGTGTTAAGTGCAAACATTTCTTTTGTGTGCACATAAATGGGATTACCCTTTACATCATTTCTAACTTTCAAAAATAGAAGGTTTCCTTTTCAGTACATAAAACTTGTGTTTCGTCCTATTATTCGTATCTCAGTGGCTCTTCTCGTGACGTAATTTTAGCACTGATGCTATGTTGTGACTAATATTAATGAAGAGGATGAATTTATACCCATATACTAAATGGTAACATTTTCAGAGCGTGATGAAATGGTTTAAAAAAAAAAAACAAAGGAAAGAATGAAATGCTGCGGAGAACATCTGACAACGATAATCTCATATTCATATCATAAGTAACCGGAAAAGAGCTCTTTCGAAATCCTAGCCAATCTTATCGGAACCAATAAAATTTTTAACTGAATTAAACAGTTAAAAAAGTGAAACATTTTAAGGAAGGCTCATTTGCTGCATCAACAATCAATGTTATCATTTCATATAATTAAAAAACACCAAACTCGGAAACTTTTTGAGATATGAATGATAAGGATAAAATAGGGTAAAAAAATTTAGAAATGCAGGCGGATACGAGTAGCGTAGAATGTCACTCTGGTATACCCACACACAAATGTTTTTATGTAGTTAGTCATATGCTAACCAAGTTTTGTTTAAGTTGTTCCGGGTGTTCCTGAGTTATGCTGAAATATACCTCGTACTCTTTTACCTACGTTAATTATATTAATTTAATCAACATTGTGCATAATACGGTTGTCACTAAAAATTAAATAGCACACACTGATTTCTGCTTTAGTGATTACTTTCCTCATTACATAGTGGCTAACTTGCAAATATTTTATTCTAATTTAGCTGGCCTTTCAACTGGTCTTAAATGGTATCCGCTGTGTCAAACTAGTAAATTGAATTATCCAAATTTTTCTAATAATCTTAGGTAAATTCTTGCAGACAACCTCCCGAGTCTCTTAAGAAGTACTGTTGGGTTAAGAGGCGCCTGTTCGTGCAGAACATTTATAAAAAATCCTCAATTTACAAATACGTAATTCTGAGATTTGAGAGCACGTATCGCTGCCGGAGGCTGAGATAGGGATTCTAATTACATGAACCTGACACACCCCCCCCCCCCTCCCCCGCGAGGATAATTCTGAGGAGGCCTTAATCGGCTTGGCTCTCACGCTCAATGTCCCCGCGTGAGGTTGAGTAGCGAGGAATGTCCACCACTCGCGAGAGCATTTGCTTAAACCGCAGCCCGTAACGACGCACGGCATTCCATCGAGGCATTTCCTTGAGAGCCGTTGTGTCGGATTACGCAGTGTTTAGCGCGGAGAGTGGTCGACCGCATGCTGTGATCTCAGACAATTTGGTGAGGCGTTCTTGACTGTGAATGGCAAACGGGAGATGAAGAAAGGAGGAAGGGGAATGGCATTCATCCTCAGTCCATATGCTGGAAGCATCGACCTGGTTTCCTCAGTCATAATACTGAGCAGCCTGCGTTCGCAAAACGGTCGTGTTGCTCGAAAATTTGAGGAAAGTAAACCGTTTAAAACATAGAGAATTTCCGTTGATAAATCGGTTGGGGGAACAGAATTCCGAAGATTCTTGCGATATTTAATGGAAATTTTGCTTGATGAAGGAATAAAACGTGCGATTTACCGCAAAATAGTATTTATAAAAAAATTCAGCTAAAAAATCCGGGTCCGAAGTAAATGTTTTGTTTTTTTTGTGGAAAATTGCACGTATTATTTCTTTATTCTGTGATAATGGGTCTTTGCGATATTTTTATCCAAAAGCTAGTCTTTGGAGGATCTATCTCTCGTGTTCTCTTTGTTTTGGCTAATATATAATGGTACTTGATCCAGCACAAGACGTAGTAAAAGCCGGTGTTTAATATTACGGATGGAATTTGATGAGACTTCAGCAGTCCCAGAGATGATTAAACTGTAACTGGCGTAGATTCTATGTAACATATCAAAACTCAGCGAAAGTAGGTGCACTATAATATGTTATCAACTCATTTATCGCATCAAGTGACATAAACATCCGTTGGAGCATTTTTATAGAGACCTTCTCGGTTGGGGGAATGCCAAACGCGTTAAAATACTCAAAATCGAGCCTCATAACTTACAGCTCTTTAGTAAAGTCTTCTCTGATGTTGATTTCACCTGAAAAAAGATTCGGAACATTGGTATTCCTTAGTAAGTTAAAACGTAGTTTTTTTTCAACAGAATAATCTTTAAATTTTACGTCACGCCAAATTACAACATCCTCAGGGGCAATATAAAAAAATGTTTGTGGTTTCATACAATCATTGTGCACTTGTGATGAAGTGATATATTCATTTATATGTAAGCGAATGTCTACTTTAATTTAAATTGAACACTATAATGGCAGGTGAGCAAAACACTGTCAGGAAATCATCACCTGTTGTCAATTGCACACCAGAGAAATTACCAATTTGTGCGATAGGTAATAATGGCCTGATTTTTAACGGTGTGAACCGTGGAGAGACTAAAGGTTAACGTAATAGCTTGATAGTGATAACAGCCTACTGAAAAAAATGCAATCAGTACTGCGACAGTAATGAAAGCAAGTAGTTTAGTGAGTGTGATAGCGATCATGATGCTAACAGGGTGATTATTTCCGTGAAAAATTCCCATATCAACACTTGCATTCAAATTTTTTGTCACAAAAGGATTCCTGATTCTAGGCTGCTTTACTAATTCAAAACGAGTTCAATGTCATTCTTTAAATATCTTTTGCTCTTGAGTTTTGGTCTTTATAAGCAAGTGCTCTTTATCAATTGTTCTGAGGGTGCCTTACATTGACACGAAATCGGGAACGCTTGAAACTACCCTCCAAGTTATTCCTTAAGGATTAACTAATATTTTACGGAATGAGTTTTCTTATCGTTTTACGTTTTACGCCTAATTCCTTTAACCTATTGAAACCTCAGAATCGCCGTCTTTTAAATTTCTAGTGTATTAATTGCAATGGTATTTTTCTAACTATTACTCCAGCTTCTATCTCCTCAAAAAGTGCTAGAAATTTAATTCAAGGAATAATTTTACTGATTAATTGTGGATTGTCATTCATTTCTATCTTAATTAATATTGCACCGTTTTCGTGTAATGCAGATGGAATATTCGTGTACGGGCTTGAATTTCCCCTTGACTGCAACCGTGAAACAGCTCTAAATCTTAACTGCAATATTCTTCTTTCTCAAGGACACGAGTAAAGCTCGTGTGGTGAAAGATTCGAGAACAGCGCTCAGAGGGGTTTTGAATGTTTTTTCCCTCCCGTAAGTTCTGCATTCTGAAGAAGTTTGAAAGTATACAGGAATGAAATCACTCAGTATTTTTCGAAAATGTGTTAAATGAGTGCGAAATGGATTCCTCTTGGATTTTGTAAGATACTCAGTGGACGATTACGAAGCCACGAGCGTCCGTTAATAGTCGCTACGAAGAAGAGAATGGTGGTGTTGTGCATCTGCTTACTTTCAAACTGGTTGCAATGCGTCTAACCATTACTTCCACTGCTCAACTCCTCCTCTCTTCCCTCGATCGTTCCCACTACATTCCCTTCCCCATGGCTAAACTCTTACAGCAAATTGCTCAACGGAGGTGGCGTGACGAACTTCAAGTGATTATTTTTGCCACATAGCGAGTACTTAAAATACTGTGATTGCTGTATTTGGATAGAGATACGGGCTGGGTTATCTAATTACGATTTATTGTGATTCCTGCTTTGGGGTGAAATATTTAGGGTACGTATTTCTTTATAATTTAATGGTACGATATACTTTAAACAGAAATTTGTGCAAAATTTGGGAAGAAATACTTCTTTTACAGCTATTATCGTATATATTACAGCATTATTCGTATTAATTATGCTGAAATGATAATGCCAGTTTGATTTTATAATCACAGCCAGTATTTTATTCATTTTTATTTGGAAGACGATGCATATTGTAATGGCAATCAAGAGTAGGCGATAGGCATATCATTGCTCCGACTTGGCTATTTATTTTTATTCAATATTTTATTCCTTCGCACCTTCGCTTGCTGCCATGTATACGCTTCACCACATCTAGTTCTTTAATGATCCGATGGCTGAACCTCATCCGCCACGTAACGTATTGTAAATCCGTCTGCTGCAGGAATTGGCGTGAGCACTACATTTTTTACGTAAAATTTAGACCTACCTGAACTCTTGCCCCTAGATGCCCCTGACAAATGGTCCTCATTATCCCTTGCCTTTAACTTCGCACTAGGTTCTAATTAGAGCTCCTTTTCTATAGAATGGTATACGGCGGAGGCCCGAGAGAATAAGGTTGTCCTCAGCCGAGACTAGGTGAGATACCATTGGTCGTTCGCAGTGAAAGAAGCCATGCGATTTTATGACTGCAGGTTTTCTACCTGCACTGTGCATATTGCTCGTAGCTTTAAAATGAGTCAAGTGCATTCTTCATTGAAGTGTTCCTACGTAATTTTCCCCAGAAAGCATAGCCTGAATGCCGAGGTGAGGGAAACAAGGTTTATCCCAACTTATTTTATTGGTTTTAATCTCCTCCTTGCTGTTTAATTGCACTAAAGTCACATTTTATTTTCAAAATATAAAAAATTAAATTTTTAACATCCAAGTTTTGACATAATTTACACATTTAGTTCTTAGATTCAGTGTTCCTCATTTATATTCCCAGCTCCATCAAAATTATTAAGTTTTGGGTACATTGATTTTGCGATTCGTTACTCCGTGTGCTCAGAAGAGCGACTTTAGGCTTCAAATCTAGTGCATAGGGGACTGAGTTTATCCACCGAGTTTTCTCCCCTTAGTTAACAGCCATTGGCATCCCTGGAGAACTCAAAAGTCATGTTAACTCCAATTTCAACGCGTCATTCGTAGGCGAAGAGTGATAGTCTCTATAGCAGTCTTATATTTACTCCATCGTAAATTGTGTAAGATGTCTTCTGTAATCTCTCTTAATATTATGATAAGTTTTCCCCGTATGGATTGAATTTTATATTTTAATTTCTCCTGAGATGGTAAAAGTCTTAATCAAATATATTGAAAAACTATTTTGCCATGAGTGTTAAGATTCAGACCATTTACTTTGAGCTCATTGCGATGAAAACCTTTAGGAATAAATATTCACCCGATATTTCAATCTCTATCCAAGACTTGAAAAAAAATAAAAATAATTAAATACGAGCTGTGTGGCCCTACTGCTTACTTTTACATGATTGAGTTAAATAGAATCCTATATAAGTACCTCCTAATTGTGTGGATATTTGATGCACATATCATTTTAACTAATGTTAGAGAAAATCTGCCTTGCAAGAGCATTTTTTCTGATAGACTTGATTTACAACAGGCACTACTGACGGCGGAAAACTTTGCGACCCTAGTTTGAGGCCGAATGTAAGAGAACGCCCGGGTCGAATATGATGAAACAAACCTCGACATGTAGCCCGTTGTATTATCCACTGAATAATCATAACTACATTTGGACATTTTTTTCCAAAATTGTGGTCCTTACGAGAGCATGATAAAATCTCCCATTTGAGGCTGTGTGAAATATTGGTAAAATTCGGCGGATAACTGCGCCGAGGCGTTTCATCCTCCAATTTGATTGTGTCGTGGCCTGGCGGTGAATATGATTCCAATTTTTTCATAGTAAACCCGTGGTTTTTACCATGAATTCCTTATTGATGAAATAAAAGTTCCACATTCTGTTGTTCAAGAATGAAATGATTGTACTATCGTTATAAGAGAACGTGCGAAATTCTAACTCCCATCGACTCGGCATCACATTGCTCAATTTTTTCATCTTGTACTTCTATGAAGCAATTTATTAGGAAATACACTTAAGTTTTGATTGAGATTCTAGCTACTCAGAGCTAAAACTAATAGAGTTTACCGTTGAATATGACCTTGAATGACTGATAAAAGCGCAGTCGTAAGTACTTAAATGGATGGAAAAAGGTTTAGTAGCTCATTTGATTACTCCCAGTACTTTGTTGTCTTTTTTCCTCGCATTTAGGTGAAAATAGCATTACTGATTCATCGCTGTATCCTAATTTCTGGAGACATTTAGGATATTCAATTATAGACTTCATCAAACAACTTTGTTGTAAAAATCGTAAAAAACTGTTTACAACTTTTTAAATATCATTAATAGATTTTCTTTTTACCAGCCAGTACTTTTTGACAATCTCAGGAATCTCTTCACTTTTGGAATTTGCTGAGGATTTTGGTACGCTGAATCATAAAATGAAGCAGTAGAAGGATGATGGAAAACATTTGGACTGTCTGATGTTATAATTCGAGTGGTCATTCAGAAATAATGAGCCGAGCTGGAACGTGAAGAATTGCCCAGACTAACTCAAGGTTTATACATTACATTAACCCCCTCCATCAGTTACATTTCATCGTTATTAATTTAAGATTAAACCCGTCGTTAGTCTTGGAAAGATCAGTACGATCAGCAAAAAGGGGGAGGGGTCTCAAGCCTTTCCATCCGTTTTCAAAAGTGAGCCAGCAGTCTAGGGAAGTAGTTCGCCAGTTATAGAAACTCGCCCGTAGTTAAATTTTTCCGTCCTTTCAGACAGATTTCCGTCGCTCCCCATTAAATTGAGAGCTTGCGCCCTCACACACAGGCGGCGCGCGCGTGCGAGCGCCGAGTACGGCTTAACTACCGAGTTAATTCCGGGCTCCTTCGACGAAAACTCGGAGGTGCGAGAGCGTCGTAGAATTTAAACGCATTACCATTTTGCATACGTACAGGGAGAAATGCGGGACCACTGAGATGTTTCGGCAGGCGCCTACGTTAAGTCCCTGGCGAGTGGGTTCGGTTTCCTCTTTCTTTCTCATACTCTTGACAAAGAGTAAACCTTCTCAAGTCCTCGCTGAACTCAAGAACTCACGGGAACGGGTGAAGTCTCTCATCTCGGGCCTTAAAGGGATTGAGTGAGAGTGTGGGGGCGGAAATTGGCTGCACTCCCCGGAAATCGCGGACCAATTAGGCGTCAGGTGCTTCCAATTTTCCGTGAATGCTATTAATACCTCTCGTTTCATTTACGGAGAACGGAAGAGAGGAGAGAAATCGCCATATTCTCACATCATATCACATTTCTACTCTGTATCTCGCTGTGATTAATGGGTGAATGGCTGATATTGGTTTGATCATGGGGAATCATTACACGTAGAAATTCGTAAAGCTATAATTTTGCGTATAGTAAGACTAATTAACTGCACCTGCTAATATAGAACACATTCGTAGTGCTAATACGTATTTTTGGGTCCTAATGTCCAAATGTGTCCCAATTATGCATGAACTGATGAACAGATTGCAATAAATTTTAGCGTTCAAGTACGTGAATAAATCAGAAAAAAAACAATCAATAAAAGAAATGCCCTTGGGTCTCAAGAACCGATAAAGGTGACCTCAAAATTTGTTGTCGATATTCCGAACAATTGGGTACATTTATCTAAAATTTTCTATATCCTATTCCCATGTAGCCAGTGCACTGGTGTCATTTTTTGTTTTTTTAAATAAATCTCACCGAGGCTACTGGGATAAATTACATCCGCCACGATCAGGTTGGTAATGAAATAATTCATTAGTCTAGTCGATTTTGTTATGTGTTGCGTTTGTATTTAAAATTACATTTTAATTTAAAATTACCAATTCTCCTCCAATTAAAACATTAGCGTTTATCCTTTGTAACACTAGCTTTTGCCATGTAGAGGAAAGTTGTGTTGTGACATATTACTTAGATAAATTTAATTGATCTGTCCAGCTAAATGTCTCTAGGGGTATTTTTACCCGAAATTTTCTAGGTGAGTCCGGTTGTTTAATAGTATTGGCATTTAGTATATCACATCGATTCTTACTCGTATTAGCACTTGTATCGATTTTTATTTTGTCTCTCTCTGGATCAATTTCAACGGGCACGGTTTCATCTTGCAACATTTTGCATATTTTGTGACCTGAGCATGCCATCACCCTACTAATCAGTCTTACTGATTCCAGAATGTCAAATAATATGTTATCAAAAATATTTTGGAAGTTAGAATTTGAAATTCACGTTTTTTAAAAACTTGTTTAGCTGAAAACATCGCAAATGCTCAGATTTAGCATGGTACCTATATGCATGAGTTTAATCAAGCTATCAATTGTCAGCTACGCAAGCAAAACTGAGTGTTTCGTCTAGTTTAACTATAAATGACAAGGGAGTTAGTTAAATCGTAATAGCTCGACGAAATTTGACTTAATCGTACTACAACCTCGGGAACATAAGGGCACTTTAAAACCAATCGTGGCCCAGCTATGGGAATTCTTAATGTTTGAAATATTCCTTGAACTCTTCTGACTGCATCGTCACCTACGTGATGAAGAGGAAATAATATTCAAGGAGAGGGCTATTAATTAAAATTCCACTCGGGATGAAATACCCTGCTCAATGCAAACTACATTGCATCTTGTTTGCCGGTACATCGTGAGGGTTAATTAAGCCATTCACAGAAAACAATTTAAATGAGTGACTTGATAGCTTAATATTCAATTTGGCCGATTCCACGAATCTTTATTTTTGTATCACGCTTGTGTCATTAAAATTAAACTTCCCATCTGTGGTAAAGACGATATTTGCACCAGGAAAATTCATATGCTTCACAAATTTGATAGCGCAAAAACACAAGAGTACAAGTAAGAGACAAGTGAGGTAAACTTAAAATTATTTAACGGAGCTGAATTGTATTTATTTATCGTTTATCTCTTTTTATTTTACATCAAAGTGGCTATCACTATTAGACACGATCATCAATTGAGTTTATCAGGAAGTTTGAAGAAGGAAAAATGAGAAAGGTAATTTAACTAGAAATTTTATTCAAGAGTTATTAGCGCCTTTGTTACAAGCTATTTGATGAACTGAGTTCTGTATTTAAAATTGAATTAACCCAGTTTGAATTCCCGGGAATATACAGCCTTTTATACCACCGGGATATAAAACACTGACTCATTAAGCATTTTGGCCAGTACTTTAATGGTCTATTCTTGTCATCTTGTTGCGTCTTAACACCTGCACCTTCGTATTTGCTAATTTCTCTTGCAAAAATTCTTCTAAATCTTCACCTAAAGAATCTTAAAGTACTTCTTGTTTTATACACTTTGCTTATCTTATTTTATCTGGCCTGCAAACATCCCCATCACTAAGGTCTACTTTCTTTTTTTCTAATTCCATATTTCAGAACCACTAATCTTCTTCAAAAGAATTTCCTCCCTTGAAGTCCTCGATAAATTCATGCAAAGAAATTCCATTATTTGCCTAATGCTGATTATTAAGAAATCTTCTGCATAGCATGGGTAGTACATTTTTCATAGCTTGGGCAGTGCAGTTATTTTTACCTTACACTGACCTCTACGAGATGTGTTGTTCGATTCTTGTACATCCCTATGTGTTTCTGCAGAGATGTGGGGGATGGTAGAGCAAAGGGACGAAATGGCGTCTTTCCTTTTCATATGTATAAAATATATATATATATATATATATATATATATATATATATATATATATATACACGTGTATATCTTTGGTCCCCTGCCCTGTAGCTGCGTTTTTCCTTTGCGTCTTTCCTTTCACTGAGCCACTTCCTTTTCCTTTCTTCAGAAAAAAAAACAAGAAAAAAGGGGCAAATCCTTTTTGGTGGGAGATGGCTGGCCTACCCACGTGTGATCCCCTTCATGTGGATCTCTTCTCCCCCAACAAAACTCTCAACCCCGCCCCTTTTCGACACCGATATCCTTCGGGTGGCAATATTCCCCTCCTTTTACGACTTCATACCTGCGACACACGGGCGCTGCTGGGTCATCTTACGCATTCCTGGGCATTCGATTCCCCAGGAGAGTGGAAAAGAGAGGAGAGGCGCTTTCTCTGTCTTCTTCGACTGTGGATGGATGTCCAGCGGACTCTGTTTCATTTATTCCCATCCACTGTAACGAAGGATTTCTCCGCTCCTCCCTCCCTCTCCCTCTCTCTCACTCTTTCTCACTCCCTCTTCCTCCCCCCTCTCATTCCTCCCCCCATTTTCAGTTCATTCACATTTCCCTTAGCAGGGAAAAGCTCCAATATCTGGATATCTTTTCTAGGCGGAAATATGTGCTTTATGCCCATTTATTTTCTTAATTCAAAAATCAAAAACCGAAATATCTCCTTGACCTTTTTTGTCGTCCCCCTTTAACTAGAAACATGCTGACTAAATGTGGCCCAATCAACCTTTATTTGTCTGCACACAGAACCACAATATTTCACAAATCATTCTCCGTCAGATCTACAGTTATATCAAACGCTACACCTAGTGAGTTGAAAAATGTAATCATTTGCGAACTTTTTGGAATAAATGTTATAATTTCTGATTACACCTATAAGTTATGTAGATATACTAAAAATGGCAAAAAAAATCTGTTTTCTTGTTTAAATGTTAACATTGTTGTAATATTTTTGCATTTTACATTGTTGTAATATTTTTGCAATAAATACTGTTCTTTATTATGTACAAACTTCATGTACGTTACATTGAACTACTCTGTTGCTTTTAATGGTTATGTACCTTTTGCATTGAAATAAACTTATTCTCTCTTAACTACCCCCCTCCCCCTTATTCTGTCCCCTCCGGCGACATGTGACACATTATCCCCTTCACGCCTTCCGCTCTCTTTTACCAGCATCGCGCTAGTTTCGGAAGCAGCAAAGGGCGTGTGAGCAACGTTCGACTTTTAGCATAGCGTGGGGACAGAAGTTGTTCTATGAGCGATATGTGAGATTGAGGCTTTGTGAAAGTATATTGCAAACTTAATAAATGCCTATAAAAACTATGAGACTACGCGCAGTCTCATAGTTTTTTTAGGCATTTCTTCTTTTCACTTCCGTTCACTCGTAACTATGCGGAGGGCTAGGGACAATCAAGATCATCCCGAAGGTCAGTGCAGATGAGAACGACTGGGGTTGACATCTGTCGTGTTTAGCTAACCCTTTCTCCGCTAGGGAGGTCATGGTTTTCGGAGCAATCGACTTCGAGAAGACTACGCGTAGTCTCGTAGTTTTTGTAGGCATAAACAACTATGAGGCAGCGCGTAATCTCATAGTTGTTTTTCTCATAGCGCACATAATCTATGTTATCACCAAACTATCTGAATAGTATCAATATCTGAAGTGAACTCTGTAAAAAGAGCCCTGGGCCGAGGGAAGAGAGGGACAGATTGTGGCCTCATTCGGTCCAGGTTAAATAAATTATAATAACTACCCAAAAAACTTCATGCTGAAAATTATCTTTGCTAACGTAATTCTTTTCGTACTTGAATTCGTCTCTCATGAATTTCCTGCCCCGCCGTCGGGACGCGGAAATTGCTCCCTGTACACAGTAGATGTATCTGCTCGGTGATTCGTTTCCCTTCCCCAATCCTCGAACAGAAGTGTCTCCCCCAGGGCTGGAATCGTCATCACTCTCTCCAAAATAGGGGTCAGTGACGGGTGGCCTTGTCCTCTCTCTTGCACGAGACGCATGGACCCACCCCTTGGTCATTGTCTGGCCGTCCTAAGTCCACGACAACCGCTTGAAGCCATTTCTCTTGTCGGCCCTTCTCGAGGTCGGATGCTCCAAAGACCATGACCTCCCTAGCGGAGAAAGGGTTAGCTAAACGCGACAGATGTCAACCCCAGTCGTCCTCATCTGCACTGACCTTCGGGATAATCTTGATTGTCCCTCGCCCTTCGCATAGTCACGACTGAACGGAAGTGGAAAGAAACAAAAAGAGAAGATTTAGGGGCCAGTGTTCACGGGGTACAGTGGGCTGAAATCGAAAAAAGCTGGCCAAAATCCGAGCAACGTATTCTTTCAAAATATCATGATCTCAAAAAGACAGAAGTTTTTTACATTTCCACTCAATTTTTACTATCATATACCGACCTAAGTTTAGACAATACGGTGCCATTAATACGATACACATACAATCATTGCAAGTTCATAATTTTTCCAACCAGCAATTGAGGGGAAAAAATGTTGGAGGATGGGGATGGAATGGCGTAAAGGAAGGGGAAGTAAGGCATAGTGACGTAACAGGAGGGGGGGAGTTGAGAGCAAGGATTTTTTCGGAGGAAGGTTTTCACGCGCTTGGTTAGTCATAGAGTAGCATAATAACAATAGGGATAAGTCTATTATTCTCGCTAGAGGCTGAGACTTCCTCCTCCTCAAGTGATAAGTATATGAGTTGATTTACAATTGCTTCAGTTATTACGCATTTACAATATACGAAGAAACAAGATTAAACAAATTATATCAGAAAAGCCCGTCTTCACCATATCTCGAAAATCAACAAAACCAAGCTCATACATATTCTGTTGTAGTTAAGCTGAAGAATCAAAACTTGTACTCGCGACTGAACCGATTTCTGACCTTAAACGTTGTCGGCGCAATCATTATACCGTTTTGGTTTTCTCCCTAAATATTTTTCTGTTTTGAATCAAAATGGCGGACCTTGTTTTCGGTGAACTGTCGAAATTACTTTAGAAAAACAGTTAATTTAAACATCGGTAAACGTGGAGATATTCACACATGAAAAATTGCGAAGTATCTTTAAAGTGATTTATAATACGATTCTGTGTGACCATTCGCTATCTTAAAAGAACTGATTTTTGTAATGCTCGGCTCTGACTACCAGTTACTCAGTGTTCAGAGGCGCGTCAACTTCCAGGACCCTCTAATTGAAAATACCCTTGTTAATGGCAATATGTAAACTATATTTTGTCGGCCCTGGTGGAGGGTAAGGTAAATTTTACGAAATTATTTTAAATATATATGTAAGGTTTTTTCTATCTTCTGCTCTGTGCAGCCCTGCAGTTGGCATCTGAAGATACCAACTGCAGGGCTGCACAAACAGTTGTCTCCAACAACATGCGCGGCGGAAACCCGAGAATGCAGCATTCACATAATGTAGGCTATTTTTGGAAGTATTTTTCTTTGACATTACCTCATTTGGAACCACCAAGCTGAAGTGGAATCGAAGTATAAACTTTCAATCATTCGATCAAGTCTCTTTTGGTCGACCCCTTCTCCATTTTCCATCATAAATCTTATTCAATATTCAACTTTCAGGCATCCTGCGGATCTAAAGTCAAGTTCTTAAAGTACAGTCATGCATTGTAATCATAGGAACCTAAATAACTGCCTCAGAATGCTATTTTTAATTTTATGTATGGGTTTATGAATATAATTTTATGCATGGAATAATAATGAATTCATCAGAGTTTTTGATTAAGATGAGAGAGTTATGTTGGGATATTACGTGGAACTAAAGGCTTTGAATTTTATTAATATTTTCTGCAGAACATGTATACCTTATTTTTTTCCTGTCAAAATAAGATCATGTAACTTTACCACATTTCCATTCTCATACAATATCAGCAATTTTCTGATTGGCCTTCTCAGAAGTGCTGTCCTTTGCTATATCTCAAATTCAGTGACGTGAAACAGTCATGACTAATGATCAAAATTGTCATAGAACTAACTTCAACTCAAGCGATGTCCCTTTTATTTTCCTCAAACGGTTTACAAACACTGACAGGGTGACAGTTTGATCTTTGAGCCATAAAAGAAGCCGGGAAGAACAAAAGGTTTTCGAAGCTCCTCTTCCACCATGGAATACAAGGGGAAATGCTGATTGATTACATAGGAAAAGGAAGGCCAAGTGGTAGTTGGTAGGTATGCCCAATGGTAGTACCATATCCATTGCGGAAAGGTTGATGGGAGGGTTAAAGGAGACTCCACGAATTTTGAAAGGACTCAATGCTACAATTGATTTCGTACGTCCGTAAGGAAAATGTTATTTTTCCCTTTCACCTGCGTTAATTGGCGATTCGCGTTTGATTGTTAATATCATCCCAACATTTAAGTAGCATTATAACATATTATTAATATTTGTGACTTTCAGATAAACATGCCCCAGTAAATTAAAAATGATTAATTGTGTTCTACCTTCACTCTCTGTTTTTACAACAGTCAAACTTGAAATAACTTGATGGTTACGTGCAGGAAGGAGTGAAGAATAGGGAACATTTTTTCTTCTTTCTATTACATCAACCACTTCCGCATAAAAAGCATCAAAGAAGGAAATTCTCGGAGAGAATCGAATAATAATGATGCATAGGCATTAATACACCTTATTTATGTGAGTCATTAGCAAACCACGTTTGCCGAAGTCAATTACGTCAATTTGATGGAGAAGACACCCATAGAACTGCACTGAATACTACATTTGGCTCATTTTGACCGTTAGCAGTGTTAAAAAATATTAAGGTCGAGTGATCTAGGTAATTATAATCTTACTATAATATAAGTTTATCTAATAGTATAGTTTATAGAGTATAATTCACAGTGGTATTTTTTTAACTAGGAAAATTGGAAAGGTGGATTACAGAATAAATAAAAACTGTCGCGGTGGAATCAACATACAAATTAAGGATCTGTGGTGATTTTCAGGCTTTCTTGACGCTAAAACCCAGAAAAAATTGAAGGAACGGTAAGAAGAAGTAGAGACTAAATAGGAGAAAATACTGACTTTTGAGAAAATCTCGGTAACCCCACTGCTTATCAATTATTTCCTCCAAACTTCATTTCAAGAATAGAGCTTAACCTACCAAGAATCTTCTCTGGTTTTGGCCAATTGAGAAAATCTGATCCAAAAGAAGTCATTCCAAAATACATTCATTTTATTTGTACTCGGTGGTGCATGCAGGATGAGTAGTATTCACACCACAATTGGCTTGCTCAATGCTACAATAATTTTGCGGATTATTAAAGAGGAAAATTTTACAAAATCATACAGTGCAGTACTATATGACATAAAGGCTTGAATATTTTTCCAAATTTTACGTATATCCTACTGACTTTTGAAGTTCTATTCCACTTTAATTATAATTGAAATAAAAAACACCGTTATTATTCTTATATTATTATCTATTTCAGCTGTAATGGAGTGCTGTTTCATGAAATTCTTTCAATTAAAACTGAAAACTTTTATATTTTTAATTACATTTAATTTTATTTGGGTTATTTTTGTCAGGATTACCTTATTGATCAATTAATTAAATGGAGACAAGGAAGCAAGCAAATTTATTTTGAATTATTGGAGCGATATTTGTCAATATATACTGTGGGCTTCCTAGGTTGTGTGGATTGGCAAATCCCAGGGTT
Organism: Ceriagrion tenellum; assembly: GCA_963169105.1. Taxonomy (NCBI): domain Eukaryota; kingdom Metazoa; phylum Arthropoda; class Insecta; order Odonata; family Coenagrionidae; genus Ceriagrion; species Ceriagrion tenellum. The sequence goes on along the minus strand of OY720632.1, from coordinate 101,958,020 downwards.
ATGGAGAACATGCAATAGCAGGATGAAAAATCAAGCAAACACACTGGTCCTTTAAAGCAGTTACATTGAAATAATACGGGCACCATGATAAAAAAACACTCATCCAAGTCGTCCGGTCATGGCGGCTGGCTTGAATAATGAAGCCCTTTCTAAAATAATTTTGTTTGCATTTTAAATACATGCACTATTGTAATGCAAACCTTTTGCCACTTTTACCTATTTTTCGGCACCTTAGTGGCAGAAATCATCCAATCAATATGGCGAATCATGCATTTTAATGCAATAATAAATTAAAACAAAATTCCCCTGTCCAGTAGTTGTGCTGGGTTCCTTCAATTCTTTTGTATACTTGGGAATGGACGAAACAAGTAACCTTTTATTTAATTAATGAAGCAAATATCTATTTATATTTTGTATTGAAAATTTTGTTTTATAGAAATCACATATCGCCTTGATTCCGAAACATTTTTTATTAAATTTTCCACAGCCTTTAGCATCGTCTTTTTTTTTCTTCTTTACGAGTCATTAAGCCCATCCGTTCTATATTTTTGATCTGACCCATGTGTGTAGGAGTTCAATTGGAGCTTCTTACGATGTCATGAAGAAGAGAGGGCACATCTGAGAAGTTTCATTTTATAAAAACATCCTCCCTACGTAACTCATCTCTAAATAACTTCATTTCCCATCCCAGAATTTGTTCTTTCTCCTCTCATTTCCCCGTTTCCGATCGATGGTTTTTATTTCCCCTTGAGACCTCAATGTATGTACATAGCGGAGTTTGAGTTGTTGAGTGGACCAAAGTACTTGCTTCCCATCAAGTGGTCCAATATTTGATTCTGAGCAAAGATAGAGATATTTTTCATGGAAATACTTATCATACTCTACTGCTCTTTGGAGATGAAATCGAGGGTACCACCCACTCTGTCGAATGGGAAGTTCCCCTGTCGCCTTTCGTCAATCTGGCCGGCTGACGCCAGGTTTCTCTTCACCCTTCCTCTCTTTCTCAGACCCTCCTACCAAACTATGCGTTGGAGAAGTAAATTAAATGCAAAGGAGAGCGGAACAATTCGTGTAAAACTACCATGAAAGGACAGTAAGTTTGTGTAACTATGTAAAAAAATTGATGGAAGGACTGGATATGGATTTGCTAGACAGTTTGTAACTGGCTATGCTTATATTACTTGAAAAAACTCCGATATGATGAATTGTGTACGATATTGAAGGTATTGATATGCTATGCTAGTCTTCTGAATGATTTCAACAGATTCAGGTGAAATATCGTGGATGTACGTCTTAGAAGAAAAATGCAGTTGTAATTTCTGTTATAATTTAAGGTATTACTGTGAGCTCTGTATTAACCGGCCTCCACCTAGTCTATGAGATAATGGCCGCTAAAGGAGGTGACTTCTGAAGGTAGGAAATATTTACGTTGCTGATTTGTAAGGGCAATTCATTCCGTTACCGAAATGAATCGGTCGCTTTTGAGAGGTGACCGCTTCAGGGAAGTGGTGGCGGAGTCAGGTTTCACTGTATTTTATCCAGTCGGTCGACGCCTCAGTGCTATATTTCTAGAACTGATAGCAGTGGCTAAATAAGAGAATTTCACTGCCGAAATGATAGATAAAATATTCCTTCTATGGCAGGTACGAAATGCCAGATAAAATGTTCCTTCTTTCCCCTCACTTTTCTAAGGCAGGTTTTGAAGCACCCTTGTCATAAATCTCTGCGGTGACTCGCAGATTAGTATGTCGACGTATATCCTAAAGGTGCAAATGATTAAAGATTTCGATTTCCTTTCCTAAGAACCCAAAGGAATCAAAGGCCACATTTTTTACTTTCCAATAACTCGTTATTAGCTGAGCACGCGACAGAGTCATTGCCATCAAAGTATTATCTCGTAAAACGATTGGAAAACATTTTACCTGGTTAGTCTGGAATGGAGAAAGTCACCCCCTCGCTTAAAATCATTACTTAGTGAGAGTTCAACTCGGGAAGTTGTGGTGAGAAATTTTGAACGACATTTGGAACGGCATATTGACGTGATAAATATAAATAAGTTTCCGCCGTGCACCATTTGGTTTGGGCTTATAAAAAGCTTTTAATTCATAGGGGAAGACATCAGAGGCCTATTTTTTCCCCCAAAACTCGGCTCTAGGGTTTCAAAGCAAAAGCTCTCCCAAACTTTGTAATGAGGCTATTAGCTATTCTCTCTGCCTCGCCGCCAAGTGAGAGTGCCGAAGCACTTCTGTTACAAAACCTTTTACGCTTCGATTAAATATTTTCACAAAAGGAGAGAATTTTTTACCTAATACGCCTCTTCATACTCAACTTCTTTCCTTGTAAAACCGATAACCATATTGGCGAACATTGTGAAGCACTACCGTCAATTTTATTTGTCCTCTAATAGGTTATAAAGATTTTTCATTGGCGGTACTGCTTTGAAAATCTCCATTTATTTATCTTTCTACAACATATATTTTCTCTAAACGCAGCTATCAACTGAGGTCCACAGTAATTAGTAAAAATTGTATCCACCATCCCCTATACTGTCTAAAATAATAATTACTATTTCAAGAGATCTTGATTATTTTCTTTGGTATTCTGGTACCTAATTATATTGATACTATCCTGATGACATAAGAGTATGCCGCCGACTTAATATTGAGGCCGCAATGGGCTATTGAATAAATCGTATGTGTTCTCGTATTTGAGTGTAATATGTTTGTATTTTAAAAGCTACAGCTCCTGGGAATGGAATCCACTGCGGAAAATATATATATTGTTATCAGTCGTGTCCCGCGGCTTTGTTTGCATAATAACTGGGTGAGTTTTTTTTTTACAACATACCAAAAGACAAGTGGATACAACGTATGTGGGCCTGCTGCGAATACGGTGTCTCATGGGAATTTCAGCATAATACAAGTGTAGTAATCTTTTTAAGGCGTATGTAACTGATTGCATGTAAGAAGATAACTAGAGTATGCAGGCCTACAGAAACTAGTACTTCCACCTGAGCGAATCGTGTTACCCAATCACTAAGTGATAAAAAAACTAAGGTTAGATATTTATACTTTCCAATTTTAGTGAATAAAAATGTCGTCAATGCTTTATCCTTGGTTGACTGATGGTTTTAGTTCATTTATTTTCATATCTCCTAATTTCCTGCGTCTGGTATATCTTTTAACTTTCATTTACACTATTAATATATTATGAGGTGCCTCTCAGGTTACTCATATCCCCTTCATCTCCTCATTTGTCTGAAATTCCTATCCTATTCCGTCCTACTCAGCTTTCTCCAAACGTTCACCCATTGGAATCATCCTAGTCTACATTTAAATGTCTCTCAAAACGTTCTCCATCCGTCTTCACTACCTTGTCTGATTGAACACTATCTATTTCCTCTCTCATAATATCCAACATCTCCTACTCAGTCGTCTCACATTTCTTAAAAAAATAAGATTTTGTGAATCGCATAAATCATAATGGGTCGTATTAAAAGATGTTTCAAGCATTATTGATATACAAGTCAGGGATTTCAGAAATATTTGGGTCAATCATTGAGTCAGGAGGCATAGTGATTCAATATATTTTTGTAAAAATCGAGTTAGAATAATTGTTCGGCAAAACATAATTGAGAGAATTTATCTCGTCACACAAAACTGTTTAGCCAACTTCATTGTTAGAAGTGATATTATAGATTTGATAGTCAGTATGTGTGTCATAGGTATATGGCATGCATCAACTTATTGAAAGGATAAGAAGAGTAATTTTAGGAGCGATTTCCCTAAAAAGATATTGGGATTAATTTCTTGATAAATTTTATAAATCGTTTTGTTACAGCTATTATTTTTTAATTAAAATTGTTGCTGATCGCGTATTGCGTAATACGGAGCTAAAGGCAAACATTTATTGACGAGCGTCTTGTGGCTGCAGATATTCCCAGATCATCAGGTTAGTCAATGGTAAATGACATATACATCTATTAAGACGCAAGTAAATACAAATAGAGAGTCATGAGAATTGGAATTAGCATTCCATTTCTAAAAACTAATCGTTTTCTGATTATATGGTCATAAATATAGTTCTTTTATTTAGCCTTTTATAAATTTTATACTGACTTCATTTCTCAATCTCAATTTTAAACTGCGTATAAGGTCTAAGTCATTTTTCGTAATATTTTACATCGATAAATATTTTTTTTCTTATTATACTGTAGTGTACATATATGTGTACAATTGCCGATACATGAGTAATTACTTTGCTTTGAGGTCAACAACATCCCCACCCGTTACAAGAAGATTTAGTCCCAAAATCTTCTCCCACAATTTAATCCAGCTTTACTTGAATGGACAGATGCAAGGCACAATTTGCTTCAGCCATATATTAAAGGTTACCAAACTCATAAATTTCGCAAAGAACCGTGACCGCGGCGTGGTATCCCCTTTAAAATCAATTGTCTTGTTCCTCCGCGTTCTCTTTGCAGTTAGCTCCCTTTTTGTCATCTTATCGGACAAAATGCTCCTGTAGCAGACGTTAATGCGAGGATTAGCGATAGTCCCTCATTTACTCTTCACAGTCTCTTGCATCATCGACAGAGAGCAATTGCCCTCGTGCATTAATATGACATTTAAATTGATAGTGTGTAAATTTTCTACAGTAAATAAAATTTAATTGAAGCCTAAATTCCAATGTTTCTTGGGTGTTTCCCGGCGTGGCTTCCAGCGATATGTGGGATTTTCGCCTTTTCCGTGAAGAGGCTTAAGGATCGGAATCGTACTGGAAAAAACCTACTTTATACAGCAAACCAGATGTGAAATATTACTGTCTGTAGTTTTTTCTAAGTGATTGCCAAACTGTTTACCTGTATTCCGTACCGTCATTCACTAACTTTAAACCACCTAAATTTTATGGATATCCGTGAAAACTCACAGATCTTCCGGTATATGCCAGTAAGATTTATCAATGGCTATCATTTGCTAAACTATCTTTCATGTTATATGATAAGTTCTGTGCAAATTTTTGCTGTTTTAGGTGATGTGGGGGAGACTATAATTCTTCTAGTTTTTATTACTAACTTATCCACTTATCTTTCCTGTACAACTCACGTTCGTATACATATTAGAAATAGCATGTGGTGCTCTATTTACCCCTCTTGGATCTCTGTAGTTTATGAATTTTTATCAGATACCGATAAAAATAGCTGCGTTGGTCTCAAAATGTTTACTAAGACATCACACTTCATGGACATAACTCTAACAGTCGGCTAAAAGAGTGAGCAGAAAGGAGATAAAAATGTTTGTGAAAGAGGGAATACATGACTTCATCACGATATCATTTGTAAAATAAAGAAATATTAATTGTTCTTGGACATTCGTCATCCACTAAGAATATACAATATAATAATGGAACTCATACATCACATACAAAATTATTTTGAAAAAGTTATGAAATTTTAAATAGAGAAACGATAAATGACGGAACAACAGTTCATGGGGTGAATATTTCTTATTGTTCATTTTTTAGGATGTAAAGATGGTGAAAAAGTTTGTACAAGCAATGTTTGGGAAAAAGAATAGGGCAGTTTTGTTGAATAAACTTGAGGTTCAGGGCTGCAATTGGTATTTCTTTGCGTAGGTTTAAAGTGAAAGTGGCCATGGAGGAAAACTGCTCACCACATATAGATATTGATTTTACTCCGAAAGAAAATTGCGCGACAAAGAGAAGGAAACTTTTCTAGGATTTGAGATTCAGGGGGGTGGCTTGCTCACAGATGCTAGTGGGGGATAAATTTTTATTACAAAATAATTTCAAAGAACTTGGTTTTATATCTATGGGAAAAACAGGCGGTGGAATAAAGGGAAAAGGAAAACAACTACACCAAAAAAGTAGATAAAATTGTATATGAGCTTGGGATAGTATTATTTTTTGCATATTTCTTATAGGCCGTTTCTCTATTCTGGGCTTACATTGAAGAAGTAGTCTCAGTATTTTGAGAAGTAATGAGTATTTCATTAAACGATACAATTTTAAGGTAATGAATGGAAATGAAATACAAGGTAGTCTGCCTGGTATCCCAGGGAGTGCAATGACAGATAGTGCAATATATATTTTATGCAAAAATGGTCATTGTAAACGTAAACTATCCCCAATCCCTTTCTTACATTACTAAATTCATCTGGTTTCCGTCGCCCATAAGTAGGTTGACAATAATGATTTCTTTTATCATCCTATTTATATCACATCGTTGCTTTCCCGTTTCGATTCCTCTAATGGTTCTTACACGACGTTAATTTCGACGATGTGGCCCTTAATGATCATATAAATTGTGGAAACCGTTGTTAAATCAAATATTTCGGAGGGAAAATGTTCAAAGTAACTCTCCACCATATTAAAGGGGCTATTTAAAGTCAAAGGTTCAATCACCAAAGGTTGTCAAAGTCAAAGGTTGAGTCACGAGCTTGCCGAATTTAAAATCATGGAAATATAGTATCATTTGAACCTCTCCTCGGCATCTTTAACGTTAAAATAAAAGTCCGAAAAAAACTTTTGCTCGTATTTAAACAGTGATATCAAGAGGTGAAAAATAAAAACTGAAAACTTTGCCATTCTCCGCTTGGAAACAACGGTGTTGATTTGATGCGTGCCCCGCCGCCGCCTGTGGCCTCCTAGACCGTGCCACAGGGGTGGACGGGTCGCGGGCACTTGAAGAAGAATGGGCGGACCTTGACAGTCGAATGGGGTTGCGCGTGCAGGGCGGGAAAAGAGTCGGGGCAATAGGAAGAAGGTTGGATTTGTCCTACTCTCTCCCTCGTGACACTTTGCACCTCCTCTGTCACTGCGGAGCGAGTGAGACAGGCGAATTCTTCATAATTTTCTTCATGGGTGAAAGAAACTGATTTTTTTGTATAAGAACAGGGTGAGTTTCTCTCGTGGAGGAAGTGCAGGAAGTAGCGTTTGACGGTGAGAATGATACGCTGCGCGCGGATTAAAGAATGTGGGTCGAGAGAGTGAAGGTATAATTCTTTTGATGAATAAATAAAAATTTTCATGGTATCATGAGGTGGGTATCGCATGTGAGCTGTTGTGAGAAAGGTCATGGCAATGGTTCTTAGTGCCAAGTGATACAAAAGTCTTTAAAATTTAAGGACCGCGAGCATGAGTATCACTTATACGAGATAGGAAGTTCGCGGGGCCAAAATGAGTCCGTTATGCACGTAACGTCATCCAGGTGACAGGAGCTCCCTGCAATTCGTTAATTATATTTAATTTGAATGGATTTAATACATTCTTAGACTTAATAATTAAATGAATTATAACTTTCTCGACCAACATAATAATAATAACTTTTGCATATTTGTTCACTGATGCATTTAAATTAAGCCAGCGTTTCGCAAAATGTATTGGCATCCTAATGGCTTTGCAACAACAAACAAATATCTATATGTATATTTGTTTTGTGTTTCCAAGCCCTGAGTACGCCAATATTTTAGCGAAATCTTGGCTGTGAGTTAAATATATCAATGAACTATTCAATAATCTTATTATCTGATGTAAATTCCTAACCAATACATTTTTTGACGGCGTCTTTAGCATCGTGTAAACTCCGAAGTACAGCGGTAGATCAGATCATGAGAATAAATTGTTGAAAGAGGACAGAAAATGCGGATAAACGAATGTCATTTTCCCAAGGTTGATTGGAGATTAGAAATTATAATGTCTACCAATAAGACTGTGAAGTAGATTAGTCGATAGGAACGAAGCTGATTAGTTGATTGGACCCAAATGATTGTTTTTTAATCTGTAACATAGTACGAGCATAGGTTCCTCATGATTCTTGCAGGACTCTTGTACCTCGTAGTTGCAATATCCCTTAATACAAATAGTTTCTGTGCGATTGGTAGGACATCTATAGTGTATTGCATGTTGGTTACAGTTCCCCTTTTGACAAGTTCTACTTGGGTGTTGATAATGCATTATCAGTTGTAGTTTAACCTACTATATTATTTCCATGTATCCTTGAGGTGGCTTGTGGAGTAATATTTGAATGCAAACGAATAGATGAAAGCCACGGTAATTTTTTCATAACATCGACAGAATGGAGGCAAATGTTTGAATCCTTAAGTTTTGATATAAGTTCATATTAATACAAATGGCAAACCTGGACCTACTCTGCCAGTGTAGGTAAATCAATGGGATACCTACTCCTCCCTCGTATGCTTCCTCGATTGGCTGTTGCATCCAAATACCACTCGCGTATCAAATAGCCAATGCATTCCATACCAACCAAACACTTTAATACAATCCTAACCACATCAAAGCGTTCGACCCAAACAGTGCACAACGACCTACCTTGTACTAGTAAAGCCATATAGATGGAATTTCTTGTCCACGATGGAAGGTCTCTTAAAAGATCGACTTGCACTGAATCTACCTTAGTCTTGAACCCCATATTAGATCAGTTGGTTTACAATAATTATTTTGGGGTTGACAATACAAAAAACCCACATGAAGATAGAAGCCTTACGATGGCATGGAAACATTCATAAAAAAGTACTAATTCCAATTTCTTAGCACGATGGTGATACTGCTCCAGAATGATAAGATACATGAGCCCTCCCATGACACAGTTTCCATTGATAATGGATCATTAGCCGCTGATAATGGATGCATTAGGAACTAAAGTGGTAATAAATTTTATGAGGAAAATGGTTTCCCCGAAAAAGGACCTCAAACGTGTACTCTTATCGCAATATGGAAAAATTGGAAAGTTTCTTGGAAAATTCAAGTGGAAGGAGAGGGCACTGTTATTTATCTTCAAATATTCATTTATTCCAAGAGATTAGATTTCCATTTTAGGTGAGGTGAAAGACTCATTAAATTACACGCTCCAGGCCCTGCTCTTTTCTTTCTTACAGGATTTTCATATGATTGGTAAAATAAGTGTTTTTTCTTAAAATTACCTTATGAAATGTCTCTGAAACAAATCAAAATCCTTTTTATACCGCCGTCGTTGGCTACCATTCCTATTTCATTACGTTTTTATCTGATAAAATGTATGCATAATTGCGTGTAGAAATGTGACTGCGATCCAACTACAGATATTTTCCCTACGTATTTCATGCGTCATCTCATCATTAAGATTATTAGAATGCAAAACTTAACCGGAAGGTTAATTATATGAGATTTGGGTGTGATTCCGCGTAAAAGGCACCAAAAAAGTGAAAATGTTAATCTTTTCAACTGGACTAGATTACGAACATGGATCGCATTTTCCCTTAAAGGTCGTTTTTAACTGCTTTAACATAATTGCGTAGACGAATTAAAGAGTGAACCATATACACCTCATCCTCTTTTGATTTTCTTTTATGCTCAAGTGCAAATAAAACTTCTAGACTTCTGGAAAATAAAACGGGTGCTTCCGTTTTCATTTCTGCGAAAATTTAATAGCCTTATAAATTAGTCATCAAAAGAAATGGTGGGCATCCAATTTGGCTAAGGCAGCATTGTTTGAGGAGTGGAAATAAACTGCACATCTTTTTTTGCAACGGAAAATCACGTTGATGCTTATTCTTTAAAAAGGGTTGAAAGAGGACTTTGGCATTGGATGGTGAGAGGGTGTCACGGATAAGTTGGCACGAGCAAGTAGGCGAGATTCATTCTTGCATTAGTGAGGAGGCTGGGAGAAGAGTGGATTGCGTTGAGCGACGGGGGAATGAAAATTGTTTCAGTCGGTGGGGATGTGTCTATGTGATGAGGATATTTGTCTGCCCCCGTCCTTGTCCATCCGCATCTCTCTGGAACCCCACTCATATTCAATAATCAATCATGAAACCTCAGTTACCCTTGGATGGAGAATTTTACGCCCAAATCGTCCATAAATCTATCAATCACGGGCTAGTGTGCGAGTGAAGTTAGGTGATTATTTTAAAAGAATATTTTTTAAAAGACTGGGAAGAGAATGGATTGCATTCGAGTAAGAGGGGCTCGAAAATTGTTGTTAGTTGCCTTTGTGACTAGTCCGTCGAATGCCTTGCGATGATTAGGGAACATCTGTTAATCGTTCGATCTCGACCGCTGGCGAATACACCCTCCCAAATTGCGCGATATTTATTTATACGCTTACATTAGTGATTAAAGTTTAAAAATAATAATTATGAGCCACCATTGGAGAATATAGTTATTATTATAAACTGTAAGTGGAGTACTAAATTTCTGAGGATGCATCTGATGATCTAGATGGCGAATATACTATGTTTGTACCATTTCTCCATCATTTAAAAGCCTGAGTGCTTTGCGGCTTCGGAAAATATCTCAAATTCACATCACTGACATTTGTGCAATTGACGACGCTTTATGTAAAACCACTTCCTGTTTTGAATGCTAACCAAATAATTAACTTGGTCTTTTTCCTATTAATTCAGTTTTTAAACACCTTTATAACAACGGCAACATTTTTGTCAAATAGGTTTCTATTAATGATAAAATTTCAAGTTGAAGATGAAAATCTTTTTTCAAATAATTTAATTTATTTTTTAGCAAATTAATCCACTTTCCCGGGTTTTAACCAGTGATGTCTTTTCAGCGGCCAATGATGTAGCCCCTGTATCATCAATTTACGTGTCGCTATCTTTCTCCATCGGCACTCAAATTTACTTTTCATTGTCTTGATGTTTTCTTCCCTTTTGGTCAGGCCGTACTCAATGTTTCTCTCCTCTACCCATGAAGTAATTAGATATAATTCTGTTGCATGCAAGAGGTTTATGATGGTCCCTTGCATTGTGATTGCTGTCAGGGTGAGAAAATTGTGGATTATTACACAGAGGACCTTTGGTGGGACCCTTGAGGGATTATAATGGCGTTATTCTTCCCTTTGACGTCCTTCTCTTTGCTGAGTGAGGCCACTAACTTCTGCTAAAGGTCTCCTGCGCTTTCATTATTCCGGAAGGACTCGAGGAAAGGGTAAGTGGGGGACATTTTTGGAGTGTGGGTTTCCTTAAGGGAATTAGTGAGTGCCCAGGAATAAGTGAACTGAGTGAACCGGAGGAAGATGGAAAGGAGAGATAACTGCTACCGCTGGCAATGAGAAATGGAGGCGAAGTGAGGAGGTGATAAAGAATATGAAGGAATCGATGTCATTCACACAACGGAGAACGCTCTCTGGTGAATGAATTAACCTCCGGTAGTGCCATCACCACCCGGCTCTCCCTTGAATGAGGCCGGGTGAGGGATTAGCTTTTTCAATTCTGTGCGACCGAACCTCGCAAATAACCTGTCATCGTTTCGCTCCTGACGGTTGGACGTATTAAGGGTGGAGAAGAAGACCCTTATTACTGGCTCGACGGCCTTGTTGAGAAAGATGAGGCAATCAGGGGTCTGGCAGTGGATCTACGACACTAAACAGTCACATTTTAATGCACCTTGCTCCCTGCTATCCAGATTAAGTAGTTCAAAGGTGACTTGGGATCGAGTTCAGCATGTTTTCCACAGTGTATTTAGGCGATGCCCTTGTGATGTCCTTCTTAATCTAACCTCTGAAAGACCCTTGTTCCAAAATGGCGTGGTACCCTACTGTTCCTCTCTGAGGCCAGTGCGTGGATTTAATTTGTGAACGACTTTCTGGTTTACTTACTTCACATGTGAAGTTTCTTTGCGTTTCTTACCCTGCGTTTTAATATACCATTATCAGGAGTCAATAAACCGATAAGTTCTCTGCTGCATCTCTCCATTGCTCTCCTCTATCCGCAAATCATTTACTTCTTTCTTTAAGTCTTCTTTTTAATATCCCTAATACTTGCTTAATATATTTTTATCTTTGTAATTATTGAATTAGTTTTCATTTCAGTTGCATTCACATTTTTGTTTTCAAGAGGATTTACTGACGAAAAATCAATAATGGTCAATTAAGTTAGTCTCTTCTTAAGATTTTCATTAAATTTATTTCATCTCCAAATATCTGTCCATTTCATTTTAAATATCCATCTACTGTATGAGATATCCATTGTATCCAATCTCCTTTATTGTGAAACTGTAATCGTCGAAGGTTTATTGTCATAAAATAATATGCCAAATTAACATATTCTTAGGTGTGGTGTCTCTCGAAGATCAAGATTTGAGTTTAAACTATTCTCAGATCGATAGCATGGTCATTATTGACGCTAATCTTCTATTTTGGCTAAACAAATAATTTTGTTGTGAATTAAAAAAATACGTTTACCCCCATTTTTTAATGAATTATTAACCATTTCCTTGGTTAAGTATTTCTTAGGTTTTAGATTCAGATCATTCAACTTTTATGTTAGCGTCCAATAACTTACAGTCCGTATTCATTCAGAGTCAACCACACACAATAGTTAAAGTTTACGCTATCTCATGGCCACAAATAGCTGGGATTTATAAATCCAAAACTAAGCATTTTCAAGCAATATATGTTGTAAACCACTGAAGGAATGAGTCTGCATCAGTTGTATATCCATCAGCCAAATGGCATGACTGTAGAATCCTATTTCAGTATTTTATAAGCAAACCTGTGCAACTCAATAATGTTAGTTACTCGAAATTAGGTCTGCTTCATTAAATCCACATCTGCTGGCTCGACGGTTATAGAGGAAGCATCCTCGCTTTTCTATGTAACTATTTGGCACCCTTTGAAAATATTTTTCTCATTTTTTTTATTTTGGCGATTACGACACACTTCATTTCATTACGGAAATATATTCACTGTCAAAAGATTAGGTAGATACATGTATCTTTCGGTATTTTACAAACCATTTAGGAATTAATAGAGAACAGTCTGCACTTCACCCTTCAGTTTATAAATGTTCATATCTCACGAAAAAGAGCTGTGTAATTTTACGAGAGGTATTTGAAAAAAGAGGATGAATTAGAATTCACTGCTTATAATCGGGAAGGTTTAATGTAATTCTTAAAAACGCGAGAAAAGCGAACAAACTTGATTCTGTCTGCTTTAAATCCAATCAGTTTTTTTCTGGTTAAGTATAAGGGTAACTACTTTGACAGTTATATTCGTTTCCCCAAACCATAGTCACGTATCCTATACTCCTCCTAGTAGCTAAAATGTCTTCATAATTGCTTCTCTTTTGTTGTGTGCCGATCATGAGGCTACCAATTAAGTTACCTAAGGTTTAAGCCTTAAGCGAGCAGCTAATCATTGATATAACCAAAATCTTTTCGTACCCAATATAGTAGTTTCATTATATCTTTCACCTATGTTCGTATAAGGCATTTGGGGCATTTCCTCTTCTTATGGCATTACACATGAGGACCCCAGGAAGTCAAGTCAAGGAATCTAATTGTAAGTAACAAAACCATTGTTTAGAGAAAACTTAATTCAAAGTTGACAATGTTTAGTACAACCCACTAAGTAGTTATGAGGCATTACCCTAGATAGCAGCACCTGTCAAGAAAATCACTTGGATCCCTTTACCACCTAAAAGATTAATATTTTCACATCCCATTCCTGTACCTAACTTATTTTTTTTCAATGTCACTTAGACCCCTTGACTTCTGGGGTCCACATATATGGTTTTATATTAATTATGAAATATCAGTGTACACTCATTACTAATAAGCAAGTGGTTTCCAGACTTAGGACAGTATATTAATAATTCACCGAGACGTAATATGTTCTTTTAATTGCCTCGAAATGGTTGGAATTAATCCCAAAATTAGTCTGAAAGATTGAAATTTGGAGAGTTCTTATAATTTTTATTTATTTTTTTAATTTTTCAGTGTATATAACTGCGAGGGTTTTTTTTCATTCTCACTGAGAGGTTATTTTTAGGGATATAAATTTTAATTTAGCTCACTCAAACTCAAGCATCAAATAATGAATGGAACGAGCTGTCTCAACTTGCATTCGTCCATCAAGAAGAACTCAGGTGTACTAGTATATACAACGTATTTACCTACACATCTTTAATGACTTATGAAATGTTATAGGTTTTTTGTAATGCCGCTTCGTGCATGAGCCAGCGCAAATTACTTTCTGCGGGTTACTTTTCTGTGTCTTACTTTTCCCCATCTTTGACCCTAATGATGACATTTGAATGTCAGAAATATTTTCTATCAAAATTTGTAAATATTTACTTGTATAATTCAAAGAATGAGATAAAAAATATGACTGCTCTATTATTCTTCATTTGCGTTTTAAGACCAAAGCAGACTGTTTTAGACTAATTATTTAGATAACTTTTCTGTTGAAACTTGAAAACTTAATTTCACGTTCGGCTGAAAGTTTTTCATCGTCTTCATTGCGTATTATTTCAACTCAAGGTCCCCCAAATGAAGTACCCTCTCAGGGGAAATTTCTAATTGGTTAGTTCCTTGAAGGGCTTCGTCCCGTGAGGAGAGTCCTTGAGTGAAAACTAGTTGCACAACCTTCCCGACGCGGTCTTGGCCAACTTGTGAGAGTCAAGTCCGGGAGAATCATCAACTCGATTCAATCAACCACACCTTCAAGTTTATTGGCACTTCACCCTTTTTCCGCACCGCGGGTCGCCGAAGGCTGGTGTCGCAAATCGCTAATGAAAATCTTGAGCCGATGCGAAGAAGTGTCGAGTCCCTCGTTTTAATGGTTTTTCTCCATCCGCTTCGTTTACAGGGAAGGCGGCTCGAAAAGTGCTTCAACTTTAAGGATTAGATGGGTGGCCATGTCTTCAACTTCAAGTGCGACAATTTTATGAATTATTTTCGATTCGCTTGCTCGTTACGATTCAGGAAACATGTTTCCGCCTCTTTTGAGTTCATGGCTTCTGACTTCCCTTCCTTTTTGAAAAGGAAGCAAGTGACTTGAATGGAACATTTGAGTGGCGAATGGTTAGTATTCTCCTTACATGATCTCGAGTGGGAAACACTTCCCAACTCTTTTCTGCGGCATTTATATGATTCCATTTCAATTTTCTCCCTCGCGTAAATTGCCAGAGACGGGTTTACTCCTCTGCCGATTGTCTGTCAAGGGAGCAGATGTACGAATGAAAATTATTCGAGTGGTGTATTACCAATGCGCTTCTTAATTAAGCTTTAGAAGAAAGGTTTGGAGTAATCCATGAACTTTAAGTGTTCCTGTTTTCATTGTGCCATTGGTTCATAGGTAACGAAAGGGAAATTGAAAATGCACTGAAAAGCCTTATGTGTCGGTTCTCTCATAAGAAAAGAAGGCATGATACAGAGGAGTGAATATTGGATTTTGAACTACGAATTGTAATCCATAAGCTTTCAAACAACAGCTTGAAAGATTATTTTTATTTTATGATTATATAGGAGTAGATACCTGCACCTAATTCATTCTATCTCTATCTCAACGCTACACAGCGCTCGACGTGAAGCATATCGCCCGTCACGATTACGAATGGGATGTTTCCACTTCTCCGGCACTGCATTCCGCCCACTGTTAAGTTACCTCTCGGAGCGATTATGTAACTGTGCGGGGTGCTACAATAAGCCGAAAGCCAGATTCCTTTTTTTAGTGCCAACTCCAGGGTAAAGTTTTTGAATTAGTCGTTCACTTGGCCTTATGTAGAGTACTCGGCCGAAAATGAGGCGCAACACACGACAGGCGAGGGAACCGGTCTTTCATAGCGTCAAAGCATTAGTTAGCGTATATGCTATATGCGATTGTAACTAGGACTCAAATGTCGTAATATTTTTCCTTCTAACGAGAGTAGTTGGATACAATAGGTACTCTGGAGGACTATCATATGAAGATAAAGAGATGGGATTTCAGTGGAAAGTTTCATTTTTGATAAATTTTATAAACCTATCTTGACGCTACGTCAGATATTAAAGTTCCAGTGAAAATTTAGTTTTTGCACGTCATCATACTGTTCCTAAACGCTAACAATGGCTGGATTTGGCAGTGCGTTTATGTTTAATTTCGTAACAAATAAACAAGTTTCAAAGTTTGTAAAAAATTGAGGATAGTGTAGTCAGATAAACATTTGCTTAGAAGTAAAGTTTCATACACTTTTACTCGATGATCTCTTCCTATAGCCAACAAAGTGCAACAATTCTAACGAGACCAGTTGGATACAATAGGCACTCTGGAAGACTACCATACATCAAGGTTTAGTTATTAACGATTTGATTTTTTTGTGTAGTTGTTTTTGTTCGGAGTAAGAGTATGCTGTGCGGTAGGAGTGTTGTGTTCTCTAGCAATTTGCAGGCATAGAGCGTGTTGGAATAAATGTCTTGTTTACAACTTTATATACTCGGAGGTGAAAAGTTAAGAGCTGAGTGATATGTGTACCCTTTTGCAATTTTTTTATAACCATGGGCATATCAAGTTGAAGCTCATTTTACTGGTACCCATTCCGTGGCAGAGGAGTGAAATGTGATTGCTATTCGGTTCTTCGATGTTTTGGATAGACATATGTTTACTTTGGATGAATTTTCACTTATTTGAATGTAGTGTTCTCTGAAGATGCAAAATGACAATGTCTTCATTGAAGCTTAGGAAGTGCTAAAATTCCACGAAGACCTATAGTAATATAGTATTTCGGCATTTTGCCGTTTGATTCACTCCATTGACTCGAAATTGATACTTCATTAGTTATGTTACTTTTAGTTATTACTAGCCAGTCAGGTTCACATGCATGAAAATATATTCAATTTTTGTAGTTATCTATCACATACGCAAATCACTTTAAAATTTTGAGCCGCTTGGTATTCGAGTCCTTGCAATACATCTTTTCCTTACAATTTCAAAATATCCTTGCAGTTTTTTTAAACAGTTAGTGTTACCTTTTTACTAGAATGGTACTATTAGTACCAGGGTAAGTATTTTAAGTGACCGTAATCTGTCATTATTCGTCAGTCAGGTAGTCGTCGTTGGGAAATGTCATGCATGTGGTAATCTTAGAGCCTTAGAGAAAATGCGCGCGAATATTAGTGCTCTTATTCCTGCAGTTGAAGTTTTCAGTTTGTTGGTATGGTGTAGCCTTTAAAAATTATACATTATTTAAACAAAATGCACCCTTTGTTCCTGCCTTCCTTTCAACATCATTATTCTCACGTTTGCATTTCAGTCATAAATCAACTTTTTAAGATATTCTGGTACAAAATCGCTAATAATCATGGTTTCACAACCATATTAGATTACCCCTCCGCACAATTTACCAATTATTTTAATTACTGTTTAGTTATTATTAATCAAAATGATATACATTGTTATATCGTGGATGAGGAAATTCCTCCTATTGAAAATGCGATGCCATTTGAGAAAAGTTAAAGAAGCGTTAAATTTAATATGTGACGGTCCGTGTCCTTCACCGTAGCTGTCCAAGAAAAACAGCGACCTAAAATAACGGTAACCGGTCTTGAACGGGGAGCTTTGTATAATGTACATAGAAAAGAAAGGTCTGTATTAACTAGGTTAACATCAACTGTATTTACTAGATTAGGATATATATCAAAGGAGGATGTGAGGAAATGGTTCATGGACGGATAAGCACCGAGTACCTGAATGCTTGAAGTCCTACTACGGCGGTGACATAATCTCCTGGGGTTAACACATAGACAAGCTTAAATACCTTTTAGTCTCTTCTGTGCATTTCCTTCAATTACCCTTAGCCTTCATCGCTTTCACGACTATCAAAACTCATCACTATAAACTGGGTATTTGCCGTAAACATCATCAAAACAAGTGCGTGGCAATAACACATCACAAGGTTACGGCTATTTTATGACCAAAACAAAGTAAAACGACCATTCCCCGGAATTAAAACGCATAAATAATATATATCCTCCGCTCCATGATGCTCGAAAATACTTAGGCAATGAATTATAGCTTAATATTTTATATTGATTTCATATTAACTCATTTAGTTCTTTGGGTAGAGCTACCGCGAGCCCGAAGTAATAAATTCGTCTGCTGTAAAATGTGTAAAAATGTAAGAAAATCCATCACGCTGAAAAAAAACAAATTTTGTGAAAGCCTCGAACGATGGATAAAAGGGTCAAAAGTGAGCCTTATGGCATCAGCGAAAATAGATTTCCGGCCTTTGAAATTATCCTCAGTGAGAGGCGGAAAGAGATAAATCGGGCTCTCGATGAAAGGAGGCCTCGAGATGATAGTGGTATGAGGAAGCAAAAAGGGGGAAGGCAACCTTGCGTGCTGCCAGAATTTTGCTGAAATTGATCGTGACTTTCAAAGGAATATTTTTTCTCTTTTCCGGTCCTGAAGTGGTGGGAGAGTGAAGGGAGGATTTAGGAAAAAGGGTGGTCTCGGATTGTTATTTCGTATATAAAAGGATCGCCTCCAACTCGAAAAATATTCCTTCGTGGAAGGCCGCCACATTTAATCCCACCTCCGAATGCTTTAACACGTCCCCAATTCAGCTTCATTCCACCCCCTATTATTCCCTCATCTCTCGCTACGTAGTTTTTTTTAACCAACCATTTTATCTTCCAATCCATCCTCTTCCATTTCAACCCAGTGAGGCTAGTATTTTTTTTATCAACTTTCATCATTTGACCGCTCTACGTAATCAATCCTTAGGTAATTGCTGACCACACCCTAAGTACTCTAACTTCCTTCTCTCCCTCACTTTTCTTCCTTTCTTCGTCATAAAAATGTCATTTCTCTCCTTCCTATCGCTTTGCTAATATTAATTTAGTCGTGAAAGGATGGAAAATTAAATTAAATATTAAAATGACGCATATGATTAAATTTTAGTTCATATTTTTAAATGAAACGGAAAATTAATTTTTAAAAAATATTGATCCTGAGAAGACAGCTGCAGTGGACGGAAGACGCATAAATAAGAGCGAGTTGAAAAATATTATAACGGGAAGAGGGCAGAGATGGGTCACCGCAGAGGAGAAGGTAAGAGCGATAGATTTTTGAGGATATATGGGGAGGCTGAATGCATGGCGTAAGAGAGAATTGTAGCGACTTTTAATTATTTTACAATAATGGGCAGGGAATTTAAAAGATGAGTGATATAAAAACTCTTTATGACTTTAAAGTGAAACCTTTATTTGCCTCACAATCTGGTATCATACTTTAGTTCCATTATTGTCTTATAAGAAGATAGCAGGCAGCAGGCAGTGTTTCTTAAAGACCACCCTTGACGGAGGAACATAAGAATTTAAGTGTACTGAAATAATGGACTTTAAAGACAGTATCTGCCCTAAACCACAATGAATCACTTGGAATGATTAAATAAAAGTGACGAATCACAACCATACGTCAAACTTAACCGTTTCTGCAACCTCCATTGACGTTGTTCCACTAATAATCTTAAGGGTTCCCTGGGCCTAGCATTGGAGACCCGGCTTCAGTGACCTCGGGATAAAGTCCTCGCTTGGTTATGCTATTGTCGAGGGTTTGAGTCCTTTTTGGGCGGGTTTGAGTCCTTTTTGGGCAGGTTTTCCACTTTCCAGGGAATGGATGTTTACGCAATCAATTAGTTCCGAGAAAGTCGTAAAATTCACTTAAAATGAGTGTAGAGAATTATGATGTTTTGTGAGGAATCATCGACTCCTTGGCTCGGATTCCGTCCGCTGCCTCCCATGCTTCCTAGCACATTCAACTCAACTCTCTCCATCTCTTTCTAATCAACTAACGCTGTCCACCTTTACCCACGACCGTCGCTTTCTATAATCACATATTCTCCAGTTTGAATCATACCCATTGAGAGAGAGGTAGTTTAAGTTTTACGCTAGGTTATGATTCGTTATTTCTGAATCATTCCAAGAAGTTCACTATGGTTTACCGCAGTTTCTGTCTTTCAAGTCCGTCATTTCAGTAGACTCAAGTTCTCATGTTCCTCCGTCAAAGGTCATCTTATTTAAAAATTTTTACTGGCCCCACAAAACTACTTTTGACGTGCACTATTCACCTACAGAGCTTCAACGTAAATAAGGTCTCTCCTCCTTGACTTGAGAGTGGTGTGATTGGCAGTGGTGGCAAGTTTGAAAATGATGGGGAAGGGAAATCCTGCAACTAAGTAAAGGTGATGAATCATGGGAGTGAATTCACCCACGTATGTTCCACTGGGGGAGGTAGTGAGTAACCACCATGTAGGCAAGTGGTCCCTTGGTGTGTTTCCTCTGCCTCCCCCAACTCCACCTTTGCTCACTACCTCCCCCAGTTAGTAATCACTGGTAAGGCAAATTGTCCCTTGGAGTGTTTTCTTTTCCTTCCTCAATGCACCCGCTGGTAAATTTCATAGGGCTACTTCGCTCTAAGAGACCACGCAGTGCCTTCGACATAACCGTTACGAGCGGCTATTATTGAATGAGTGAAAACGTAACGTCTTTGATACGTAATAATATGAGGATAATAAATCTACATGATAGCCTCCGAGCCACCTCAGGCAGGCAGTGACTATTTTCACGCAACGTGCACTGAGCCAATATTACAAATTCTGTCCTACTTTACATACCAAATTTAGCTATATAAAGGGAAAAAATATGGGGTTCTGCGAACACCTTCACCTTTACGTACATCTACGAACACCTTCTGCAGGGAAGACGGATACCAGCTATCCAACTCATGGAAAATAGCGCATGTTGGGAAAAATACTCACCCCCTGCCTAACACCCTAAAGGCAGCTTGCATCATGTAGATTTAGATGTAGAACAGAGTGCTCAAACCAAATCTGGGAAAATAGAGGAAAACACGAGGGAAGACGGACCAATAGGAAGAGTCCAGCCTCCGACGAATGAGTATAAAAGACGGTTGATACCTCCACTCTGCACTTCCGTGACCTAAAGAAGCCAGCTGCAATGCCGGCGAAACTGTTATCAGCAAAGATGGACACACGCGGTGTATATCCCGGAAACTTTAGAGCTGAATCTTCACCCCACCGTGAAAGCCTACACAAGGATTACCTTTCAGCATCTTTTATCAATTATATTTATTTAGAGATACGCTTTTAAACTTAATGCCTACACAGTCTCCACCTGGGGTCAAATATGACCCCACGCAGGAAAAATGTTCCCATCCATGAATAACTGAAAAAAGTAACATACAAATGGTATGAAGGTAAAGAAGAAAGATGTGGAAAGGCATAACTGTAACATGGCAAGATTCTCTCAATTAAGTCAAATATTGGAAGCGTTTTTTCAAGCTTGGGGTCAAAAAAGACCCCAAGTGGAGTCGGAGGGTTTAGAAGCAATTGTATGCGGAAGATAATCCAAAGAGGTTTTGACAAAATATAACGCAACTCTTGCTGTAGTCTGCTGGTATCTTCTTATATGGCAATGATGGCACTAAAGTATAATATCAGATTGTGAGGCAAATAAAGGTTTATCTTTAAAAGCAAGATCTTTTTCAGTCATCATTTAACTTTCCTGTCTATAACTGTTGGTTACTAAAAGCAGTTTTAAGGCTCTCTTACTCCACCGCATATAATTTTAAAACATGCTCTTCCTCCCTTCCGCGTTGTCCTATTTTTGTCCCTCTCCGCACTAATCTTTTTCAACGTGGTCTTTTTAATTCGTTTTCCATCCACTGTGACTGTTTTCTCAGAATCTTCGTCTTTTATTTAATTTTCCACCCTTGCCATCTCAAAAATTTCTTATTTTTTCTTCCTTGCCACCAACATAATCTCTCTGTGCTTGACCGTGTACCAATACCCGAAATGCATCCAGTCTTGCTAAATCTCTAATCTTTAGAGACCAAGCTGTCGAATCAATTGAAGCAATGCCATACATAAGTTTTGTCGCTAATATTTCTCTTCTCTACACATATCCCCCTTATTGATTCCAGTATTTTTGTAAAACCGAGCTTAGCTATAGCATTCCAAATTTTAAGTATATAGTGGACCTTGGTAAATTATCGCAACGGACGACGACCCGTGAGGAATTCTTGCGTACGGGATGTCCAGCCGCACAAATTATGCTTAGTCAGAATGAAGGATCAAGCGAGGTAAAAAGATCAATGGCTCACTTCCCGCCTACCATTTCCATATTCAATTGGCTGTACTGAATGGAAGACATCGGTGGACTGTGTTTTGCGAGGGTATTGATGTTTTCTCTCTCAAGTTACCCGCACTGTTTGTTGTTTCAACATATGGCCCGGGTTTGTTTTGCTGACTGATGGCTTTGTCAACGATTTCTCCCGGGAAATTCAGATCAAAAGGAGGAAAGAATAACATGACTGGTTTGAAGAGCACGTGCCAGGCTTCACTTCATTCAGCAAGCTCTAAATGATTTTCTTCCTGCCATTTGCAAAAGGAAATTCTAAAAGTAAAAGCTTAAAAAACCGGAAGTAGATCGTCTGACTTTCAACAAAATATTCTACCTTCACCGGTTGAATACCTAAAAAATGATAATATAAATTAAACACAGCAAAATTATAACTACGTTGTATTCCATGTTAAACGCCTCTTTGAGGTAGTTTGAGCGAAATATCATTTTTCCTAGAAATCAATGAATTCAGTCTCGTTTTTAAGAAAAATACCTCACCCTTCCGAAGATATCAAAATATCAGCCCCTCACCGAGATACTTTCCAAGATATTTGACGAAAAATACCAGCCCTTTTACATGGGAAATTGTTCGTGTATATGCACTACAGAGAGACATAAAAAATAAGTAATTTCTAACATTTAGATCTCGTCCAGAAACATACAGTGTGTAGTTTATGTTTTATCAATCATTTTTTAAAGTAAATCATATTTTCACCACCGTAATTTTTTTATGGATCACAAGAAACCTTCCGTTATGACGGAGTTTTAAACGTACCGAGCAAAAAAATGAGTCAAGTTAGAGACTTTTGTGGTTATATTCATTTAATTACTCGGTATTTCATTCATATTATAGTATAAAATTGTGCCATTAATAATTCAATATTTTATTCATGTTTCCTACAGCTTCAAAAACTAATACGGTTCGGCTAGTATGGTTCGAATATGGTCTTCATTATAATTAGTGTTCTATCTTGCTCAAACTATCTTAATTCATCAAAAGGTTTAGGGTTGAGGCTACTGATCGTGGACCAAAGAGATTTAATTGGTCTACTTTATGCTCATTACTGGTCACTCGTTAGCATGGGCCCTCATTTTGACTGTTCCCTAACTCGGAGTTTTGGACCCATTGTTGCTCTTAGCACTTCTAGTCCTACTCCTCCCTGAAGGCTGTGGATGACCTCCGCGGATGTTTCAGCTTTGTTCATAACTTTTTAAGGTAATAAGTGAAAAAAGAGCAGCTTTTCTGGTCAATTTTGATGTGATGATAAAAATTGTCTTCCTATCATAGCTGTGTGACGGGAATTAACCAGGTCACTATTTCTTTTGGGCGATGAGCCACGTGTTTGCCTATCCTCGACGTGGATTTCACTTGGCTCAAACCTTCAGTGCCGCATGAGTTCCATGGCTTCGAATCTTATAATGCAATGTAATTGTATTTGACAATGGGAAGTAGTTAACCGAAGAGTTTAAGTAAAATCTGAGGAGGTTTCGATGCTATTTAATTCAAAATAAAATATTAGGCGAATATTTGAATGATAATCCTTTTGTATGTTGATCTTTGAAGACAGTAAATGAAGTTCAAGGAAGTAAATAAACAGTGCAGTCATAGTCCATCCAGAAGGATATCAAGGACGTCGCCTCGCATGGATATAGGAGATGGAAACGGTGTCATAGAATGCATACGAAGTTTTTATATCCCACGGCATGGAGGAGTCATAATTTTCCAACAAAGACAATTAAAATTATTCAATTAGTATCTAAAACGCTAACAAATCCTAACGTATACAACCATTTAAATAAACTGAATGATCTAAATTCACTTAGCTTAAAAGCCTAGTTAAATCATGGTCAGTGTCTTATAACGCTGTTTTGTTACTTTCCTTTTCATTTAAGACCTATAGAAATTCTGTAAGAACGATGAAAAGGGAAGGCTATTTTCAGTGACTTTGAGAAGAGTTTACTGAATGGTGATACCAGGCCAGAATCCTAGTCGTGATACTTGATAATGCTATTCCCCTGCTGAACTTGAATGAAGAAAAACATTACCTCTTTCTCTTTGTAATATTAAACTTTAAGTTTAAAATTTATTATATCAATATTCATAAATATGTTTACATCAATACACGTACCAAGGTTGTAACGTATTGCATTGCAGGGTTGGTATTCTGATTCACATTTCCCGGAGCCCAAGTTTTTTTGAAATTTTTACTGTAGCGTCCCATCCTCACTCCCCACTCACCTGAAATTCCTGGCGTGGTGGTCCCAGTCTTGATGGATATTGAACCGTGAGCGTTATAATTTTTCCTCTTCGGATGAACCCAGTTCAAAAGTACATGTCATGGACCTTACTGAAGAAGTTTGGAAACTAGAAAGACGGAAGGGTTTCAAAATTAACATTTCTTCGACCACCTGAGAGGGAGTGTGGTCTTGCCCCGGATGTAATGCGCTTTTATGCACAATGGGAACGATTGCCATAGGGAGTAGAAGTATGTTTCGATACATAAAGGGAGGATGAAGAGGTCCTGACCGTTAGTAACTTATTAATCCGATATGCAGAACCCAAGGAGGACAAGGGGGGGGCAACAGAATCCATGTTGGGCTTTCAAACAATAAGGGGGAAACCAACGTTTCCTTCCCGGGACTCTGATACCCTCCCTTCCCTCTTCAACTCTTTTATACGCTGATGCAAAAATGACGGAAGCAAATGAGAAACATACGAACAAGATCGTGGGAGTGCTATTTCATCATATATGAAAAATAATATATCACGATTTGGCTGTGAAATGGACACATTTGCAAACAACAATGTATATTTCGCTCGCTTTCGAGAATAATGATGGTGAGGTAAGACTCGGGTATAATATTGTGTATACTCAAAGTTTCTCGATGCGATATTTGCTTGAACGCTTAGAATTAGAAAATATTACTCGATCTTGTAAGTGGAAATTTAACAAAATAAGTATTTACAGGAAATAACATAAGTGAACATATTTATTAATGAGAAATTATCAATACTTTCTGTCACAATATGCTAATATGCTACAATTTTTGCGAAATAATCATGGCTGATACATTACGCCGCCAATCACGCTGGTAATAATCATGAAATCGGTGCATCGCCGATAGTCTTTTCATCGGCTCACAGTTCTATACGAGATGTTCAAGACGGCGACCTTGAAATTATTAACCGTTACCTAACTATATTATTGACGAAATCATTTGCCCACCTAGTGAAATATATTACGTTTTACTCTGGAATATATTTTTTAGAAAATAGTTTATATATCTTACATTAGCATTGTTACGTGAAAACTCATACTTCTCCTTCTAACTTGCTTATATACCTTTAGTTAAATTGCCTTTTTTGTTTGCGATAAGAAGGAATAATTGTAGAGAATGTGACCGTGTCTGAGAAAACAACCCGGTTCTGATTGGGCTACTACCTCTAATCAGCTCTACATTGCCAATATGTTAAATAGTGTATGCATTAAGAGAAACGAAAAAGCAAACTTAATGCAATTCCGTAAATGGCATGTCTGTTAATGGAATATAAGATATTTGAAGCCGTAATAGGAGTGGAAACATTTTGGCCGATAACTTTGGTTGAGGGTTTATAATATTCATTTTACTCCGATCATCGCGAGAGTACAGAATTTGGGGCAACCATAGTCAAAGGCATTCTTTGTACTCAATATTTTCCTGGAGATCGACGATATCTATAATCAACTGTGTAATGTCAAAAATTGAACCTCAGAGAGAAATCGCTACAATGTAATGGGATAAAAATGTTTTTTTGAGAGAAAACTGTTGACGGTGGTATTATTCGATTCGTTCCATTAGTGCTTTCTCTATGGTTTTTGCGATCGAAATCCGAGATCCTAGCAAGACCGCTATTAGGATGTTGGAACAAGGTGCTAATTTATTTTTGTTTTATATTTTCGAAAATTGGATAGGGAATAAGTGAAACGTAGTAATTTGTCGTACCAATATTCAAATATTGTTAGCGTGAACGTGTAAATCTAGAACTACTCTTTATCTAGACCAACTCTCGCAGTATGGTAAAAGGTTCCTGTTAAATTGGATCCTGAAATTTTGGATGGACATAGTTTGCGTAATGTCATCAGTGACATCATTCTTGGAACTCATAATTTTGTTGGAGATTGACGCAGTCTATAACTACCTTTGAAGTACTGAAAATTGAAGTTCTGAGAATTCCCGCTACCAGCTTTGATAAATGCGTACACGCTGGATAACTTTTTCGCATAAAGGTCCTTTATATCTTGGGAAACATATTCTTCCATTTCTATTTTTTCACTCATCTTTTAATGAAAAAAGTCTTAGGAAAAAGTCATCACAATGGCAAACTTCATCCACATGGTAAGGCCGTGTGTGATTAGCTGGTGAAATGGAAGGAAATGGAACCAGTGAAATAAAGTTAGACTTAAGGGCTTATGCGAGTAGCATAGATGTTTAAGGGAATAGAAATGAATTATTTCCTATATTTCTGGAAATTGGAAATGCTATTTTTGTTATTTTATTCGGTGGTAAAATTAAACTTCCTCTAAAGAACTACTACTTCAATAATGGCATTCAAAGTCTAAAGACTTTAATTAGAACTTTTCAGAGACCAATCAGTATTTGTATTGTGACTACGAATGAGGGATGTACGAAGTTTTTCATCTTTTGAACTAAGTGATATTTGATAATTGCAGCCTATAGTTTCTTGACAATTACGTGACCCTGCTACGCCGGGAACAGAGTAAATTTTTAAGTTCTCATAAGGCATTATTAATGACTTTTTAGCAACCTACTAAAAATGAATGTAACTGGTTTGGGTCTGCCAGTTATTAATTCAGAGGCTTTTTCCTTTCCACGTTAATGCTTTTAAAAAATATCTAAAAAGTAGGCATTGCAATATCGTGAGGCACTCCAAATAAAAGTGAAGGAAAAAGTTTCTGTTGCAGCTGGGGAGAGTCTGTTCAAATTAAATGTGAACCTCGCCCTCCTCGGCATTTTCTACCCGAGGTCCACTACGTTAAACAAGTTTTTTTCTACATGACATCGAAATTGTTGATTTCAAGAACTGCTGTCAAAAACTTGAGTTAAAATCAATTAAAGAAGTTTGGACTATCTTCCATGCCATTGAGGATGACCTAGAATTGCTTTTTAGCAAGTCTTTCTAAACGTAGAAACTTTATAATATTCTCCGAATGACTCTATTTTAAACCAATCAGAAAAACTTAGTATTTGCATAGAGTTATTGCGTATACAAATTCATCAGGTAATTCATTTTGCTGCAAATATTTATTACTAGTGGAAGGTACTTGTTCGAATTCAACGGGTGTGAACAACATTGCTTCTGTTTTATAAGAAAACCACAATGCTTAAAGTTTACCGTTAGCATGATCATTTGAGGAGTTCATAACCTATCTCGTACGTTGTACCCGTTGTAGTAGAAACACTGACCGTTAACATTGAATATTAAAATTGATGTAAATATGCATTGAATTTATCGATTACCCCTCGAAACAATATATCATGGGGCCCTTGGGACTCTGGGCCCTTCTTCTACACATTTTCTTTCTTTGTGCTATCATGGGCCTACAGAAATACGTGATATTTAAATGTTAGAGGCGCGAATATCCTTTAAAAATCATATCTCTGGTTGTCAAAAAAATATGCTATTGTTGATTTCAGAGAACAATGTGAGGTTTTTCAGATAAAAACATGGTTTTCAGACAAACACAAAGCGTAAAAAGATATGAATTGACAGAATTAGAAATTTAATTTATTCAGCCATCCGATGAAAAAATCCCAGCTCCTGAGTGAATGTACTTTTAAAATGCAAAATGCGAAACCACTATACCGAACCAAATACTTAGCGTGGACCACCAGGGGGGGGCCTTTGGGGGCCCTGAGGGCTTTTCAATATAGCATATGTTACAATCAGATACATTTTCTATCTACTTGCCAAATTTCAGCTCAATCGGTCTGGTACTTTTTGCGTGATGGAGTAACAGACAGACAGACAGACATCATTACATTCTTATACATTAGTAAGGATTACACGGAGTGATGAATCAAAATATCATTCCAAATATCATCAACAATGTGAATCAATAAACTATCATTTTTTGGGAACTCAAGTCTGCAGTATATAAAATTGTTACTTCCTTTAGCTCAATCTAGATTGCCACATTCGAAATAGGAGAGAGACGAATGGTTTTAACTGATTTTTACATTAGATGTTTTCAGGTATCAATCCGATAAATTCTGAAAGAAGTTTTTGCAAAATTAATTTTACTGGAAAATTTTTTTCACCAGCCGAATCTAATGCACATTAGATGCAAGCCGTCTTTGAAAGCCCTTTTCGAAGATATTATTTCCTTTCTTGTTCCGTTGCCATCTCTTCGGATATATTCTCGCTGGAGATATGATCTCGTTGCATCTCAGCGTTGGTGGAATAAAATTTCTTTCTCCTCTTCCTGGCTGTCCCGTGGATTCTCCGCCCTTCCGTAATGGCGCTGTCACTCATGCGCCACGTGCTGATCCCTCGACCACGGTTGAATATATTCCATTCCATCCATCATTGAGTCATTTTTGTCTCATACAATTTTGTACACATGAATTATTCACTGGTACCTTTGGGGGAGATGGTTGTAAGGAGGGAAGCTCACCAGGTACACACGGATACATATGTGTAGTTGGACTAGGTGCATTTTTCGGATTGTTGCTCCGTGCCGGGAGAAACTTACAAAGACTGTTTTTTTATTTATTTTATAAATTAAATTTCCAAGTCGAGCATTACCATCAAGCACAATTGTTTTTACTTATTTAATGTAATTTTTTGGCATTTATGAAAGGCATAGTGAAACCAATGAGATCCACTGGTATAGAGTTTGAATCTGCAGAACACTTAAGGGCAAGTTCACTTACTTAGAGTGATGCTCTCAGTTTGAATTTGGTAATGTTGTATAGTTGAAGAATCCTATTCAAATCTTTCACTCACGGTTGCTGTTTGGACTGATGGAGCAAGGGAGCAATTTGGGTACAAATTGAAAAAGAAACTGTATTGACCTGCAAACACGCTCTAAAGACGCGGGAAAGTGAAACATCTGATGTCAGCCTGCCCGCTGGCACTTAATTATACTCTATTTCAGGTTGGCATGGTTGAAGTTCCATTTCGCGTGTTTGATTCTACACTGCCTTTGATGTCTAATACATTCGGTATTATTTTAATTTTCTTTCGGTTTCTTAGAACTTTAGAAGAGATACTTCGTTTTAAGCCTTTTATATTTTGTAGTGAAGGCATTGCGTTCAAACTGACTTCTTTCGTTTACCTGTAAATGGTTTCCTCGACAAATGTACATTCTTCTAATAAAGAGACGCTACTTTGAAAAATGCTGTTACTCAGAGTCGCGTCTGAGTAATATTCATCGCATATTGGTAATTTTCGGGTTCTCCCCGCGTTGCACCATTTTTCCGGATGATCGTTTCTCCAAACCAAACCAACGAAGCATACTCCTTTCATACGCGATGGTTTGGTTTGGCTAGGTTGAGAGAATGAATGAGAGTAGAATAACGAAACAGATATTTGAGAGTAGAATGAATGGTGTGAGAGGTAGAGGTAGGCCGAGAAAGTTGTGGTTGAATGTGGTTGAGGAAATTCTTAGGAGGAGGAATATTAGGAGTCTTAAAAACAGGAGGACGTGTATGAAACAGTGTATTGGGGTAAATGAGGCCAAAGAGGTTTGCAAGGATAGGTCAGTATGGAGGAAATTATTGAAGCAGAGTTAGGTGTAAAATTATGTATTAATGAGTGAAACATTTTGACTGTGTCTACCCCGAAAGGGAACAGCGTGATGGGTATGTATGTATGGACTCGTCTATTGTCTGGAATTAAGTGTACATTCTTGCATAATGGCGTGTTTCAATGAAGTCTTTATTAGGAACATATTCCTCTTCGTTTTAGACTTCCATTCCTTCTTAGGCAGCGTTAAATGAAACCAAGGCCGTTCATTCATTACGGTTATCCCACTTGTGTAACGAACTGTATGACGTGAAAATGATTAATATTTATTAAAGTTCCATTCATTAATTGATTAATCATAAAATTGGTTGACTGCAGTCCTCCACCCGCCCCATCTAATGCCAGTTCCGTTATCTCCTGGTAGCTATTCATCCTTACTGTACTTTCCTCTTTATTAGGTCTATGAACTTATTCCTGGGTCTTCCTCTTGAACTCTTCCCTCTATTTTGCTATCAATTATGTTCTTTACAAACACATTTTGTATCAATATGTGTCCGTTCATTTAGTTCTTCCCTTTGTTTGGTGTTCAATATGGACCTTTCCTATTCTACTCTTCTGTTAACTTCATCGTTTCTTATTTTGTCCGTCCATTTTATTTTCAGCGTCCTATATTAAACTATTTTCACCACTTACGTGACAAACAACGAAGTTATGAATACTGCAAAATACCAAGGTTTTCAACAAGGTGTCTCGCATTCATCGAAATCTATCGTTACTGAGGACTGAAGTTCTGGTCTAAAAGTTAGAGATCTGCTCGGGATGATAAAATTCGCCCTTTATACGTCCGAAACTGGAAACCTCAACGATGAGCATAAATTAGTCTACAACTCTATCATCGGGCGATAAATTTGTCACCAGCACCAAGAAAGCTCACATACAGTATCTATAAAGATAGCTAGGCGCTATGATGGATAGATACCAAAAATAGAATTCAGGGCTTTATAAGAACAACAGAGTTTCAAAACAAATCCCTTATGGCCATGTACGTGAGAACGGGTTTATCACTCCACCCGTTTCGCCCATCGCACAGTGGTTGGGAATCGAAAAAGGCCGGACATAAGTCCAATATGGCTTTTTTTGAGGTACAGACTTCAAACCTGGCACATGTACTCAAAAATGATTTTTAATTATAGATTGGTAAGACTTTTTACTTAATTCTAAGCCGTTACTTGGATACAGAGGCTTAAAAACATGATTTAATTTTCAAAGAAATGCCCATTTTCATTTTTCTTCAAAAGTCTTTAAATTTACACTGATGGTGATGTAGTGGGGAGATTTTAATGAAACAAAAAACATTACCATTTATTAAAGCGGTTATTTACCTGTATATTGGTAAAGTATAAGATATTTTTGTCGATATTTGTGAGTTATCACGTAGCAAAATGGCGGATGCTTTTTTCATCAAAATTTTACATAAAGCAGTCATTATCTTTGGTTAAAGAAAAATGGTCATCGGCATATTTCATCAGGATATTTAGTAAACATATATTAACGTTAATTTGTAAATATATTGGAAAAAAGTTAGCAATGCCGAGTGTAAAATCTAATTTTCGATCTCGCGTCGCGGTCCGGCTCCGGTGGGACCTGGAAATACTGACTCCGTTGGATCGTTGAAGTTGTGTGGACCTTAACCCCTCGAATTCACCGTTTTCAGGGTATACATGTAGTCACTTATTACCAAAGGCTCTATATTAAAGATATTGCGGCGATATTGAATACAGAGGTTACTCGACATGGTAACATAGATGTTTTTATCCATTGACTCATTGCAGAGAGAAAAAGGTCTGAATTCAACAGAATCTATTTTCAATTAAAACTTATTTCCTGCCAAAAGAGCCTACCAAAGCGCAATTTTTACTTGATAACCAGATTTTTACTCCAACTTTGGCCCTTATTTTGCAATCAACTAAAATAATAAGACGATTTAATACGACTGTATTTTACTCAGTTCAAGGGTTTTTCCCAGAAATATCAGCTAATTTAGATGTAGTGAGACTTTTAACCTCATTTTTCGCCTAAATTTAGAGATCAATTTCAGAATTAAATAGCTTGAAAGGGTATGGTTTGGCTGTTTATCCCAAATGAAGGAAATTATTGTCCATAAATTCACATAATATGAATGTAATTACGCCTGAGCTATTTTCGGTGAAGATGAGATGCAAAATCAGCCGACTCATTATTTCGTCCTTCCGTTTTCCACACGTGGCCGTTTTCCTCCCGCGCTTTTGTCCGGTGTGCCCTTTCCTCTGCTCGGCCCTGTCCACCTACTTTAAACGGTATAGGGATTTTAATAGCATTTTTTTGTCTTCCATGCTTCGGTACATACCTCCGGAGGTGGACATGGTTCCTTCATCGTTTAATAGTCCTTAAGAGTGAAATGTAAATTAGCCATCAGTCCGTCGAATCTCACGTTTCATTTGAGCAAATAAGTTTGGAAAAAAATTGAATTGAAAAATATTGTAACATTCCTAGGTTTTGCGGGTTGGCTAATTCCTGGGCGATGGAGAACACGCATTAGGAGGCTTAAAAATCAGCGAATTTTCTATTCCTTTTAAAGTGGGTATATTGAAATAACACAGGTACAATAATACAATGAAACAAAGCCTTGTCATCCGGCTGTGGTGGCTGGTTGGTCAAAAGTCTCTGCCCCGTCCTCTCCCTCAAGCAGCCTATTATATCCTTCGGCCGTCGAGTTTCGGGCGGCAGATGTTTTGTCTTTTTCATTTCATACCTCAGCTGGTGGTACAACTCCTATCGCCACAATATGTTGCCCTTGTAGATCAGTAAAACAGCTTTACATTTCCTGTAGTGCACTGCTTTCGTCGTATCACAATTTTTCAGCTTCTTTACATTCCTTTTAGTTGTATTTGAGGAAAAATATTTGTTTTAACCCTCTACTTATTGCCCGAATTTTGTTCAGCTATCGGTTCAAAATTTTCACGACGTTGGTATTTTTTATACTCTTTTGGCAATTGTAACATAAGTTAAATGTCTTCTCCTTATATTATGATCCCATCACTGAAAAATATGGCTCATTTGGGTATACAGGCCGGGTTTTGGCTGGACCAATATGATACTAGCAATTGTGTTGCAGTGGACGCGTGCGACCCCGTTTGGCAGTTAAAGTTATAAGCCTTGAGAAGTTTGAAAACACTTAACAAAACATTTAGCCTTGAATATCGTACCCTTAAATAATTCTATCAAATATAAAGTTAGTAAAAGTTTTGCCTGCAGAAATTATTCTATAAATATTTGTTTGTATTCACTTAAGTGTGCTAACGTGGGAAAATCTGTGCAAATGTAGACACCTTAAATTGCAATCTCCACGTAATAGCATAGCTGTTTTAATCTATAGAGTCATTACTGAGAGAAAAATGTACGCATTAAACAGAATATTGAAAGTGACGGCGGAGTATCGGTGTGAAAGGACGGGTTTTCGGGTCCAGGGCAACATAATACAGGGACAGTTGACGCAAATCAACGCGTCTAACTGGTCTAACACTCCCTTCGGTCATCAAAGGAAATTGAGCTTTACGTTCCCTCCGTCGAAAACCTGGATGTATCCGATTGCGGCCCATCCGCTCCCTCTTCTCTCGCAAACTCCCTTGATCTTCAACTGAACGTGCCAATTAATCATCTCTCTGTTAAACACTGGTGTTTACAACCACACGAGCAGGAAGTTATCGCGTCGTGACCATTTTTGGTACCAGATAGGCGACTGCCAACCTCTCCGAGTGTCTGACGCTCAGTTGCAGCGCTTCGCCAGCAGCACCACTCTGAAAAGCGCCGCAGTGGTCGAGGACCATTAATTTCGTACGAGTATCAAATGATCGTTGAAGAGATAATTTGGTGGCATTAATCACTGCGGAAAGTACCTTGTCAATACCCTTTTCCCAATGATTATTCTGGTTTCCCCTTTATTACGTAGACTCCATAAATATAGAGGTGTAATATCGAATTTGGCTCGAATGAACAAATTTTAGAATGGATTAAAAAAGGGATATTTTCTCATTGCAATTGACGTAAGATCAAAGTTCTCCGTAAAAAATCACAACTGCAAATCCACTATTTTTTGCCTAAGTGCATTTTCACAATTGAATATAAATTGATAATTGGAAATCGTCGAGCGTATGGCTCTCAAGTATGACTGGATAGTTTTGTTTCGCAATCAAAATGTAAATTAATAACGAAGTTAACTATGTATTCCTAATTTACTGGATTCCGTTTCTCTTTTATTTCAATTAATGATTTCGAATTTAGCGCTTTGAATAAATTTGAAATTACATTGGACTCAGTTGCATAAGTTTATTTATGCCGTTGTCGACGCCTCTTGGTACAAAAAACTTCTACTCTCTAACCATTAAAAGAACCATAAAGAGGATTGCTAATAGCCCGCTTTGAACGATTCTTTGAAAAATAAACCTGATAAGTGGTCGTCCAAACCGATGAATATAAAGGCTACAAGGTACTGCCGTTGAGTGGATGATAGTCATGTGGGTTTATTTATCATGAATGCGTGTTGTAGCTAAGTTCTATGGCTGAGCCGTCACGATGTATCCAAATGACTATTTATACTCGCTGTCTGCGGAGTTTGACTTTATCTCGCTAGAAAGAATACCATCATTTTGCTCTGTGGAGATCAAGTATATCCCCAAAGGTATTGAATCTAAATCATATCAACTAAAATAGACCAACGGGACCTAATTATGTGCTTGAAAATTACTGCTTAAATAAAACTAATTTTAATTCTCGAGCACGGAGTATGAAGAGAATATCTTTGTGGCAAATTGACAAATAATACGATTGTAACTGTAAATTATTTACGCAGTGAAAGATTTTATTAGCGGACTTTCATCAAAATCTCGTAGTTGTAAGTTTTTTATTGTTATAAGGATATTTCAGCTGCCTTACATTGTTGATTCATGGATTGGTATATAAACACGATTTGTGTCCATTTTGGGAAAATTTCTTACAATTCAGCTGTTCAGGTTTAAGAAAATTGATGGTCGTTATACCGAAGCTAGATTATGAGGGGGAGGTTAGAGAATTCTAGATAAACTTCACCAATAATCGAAAAGGAAAAGAAGACCCGACCTCTTGCGTGAAGCGACTGGTGGGAACATATCTGATACTTTACATGGAAGGTATTTCTGTGAGAAAAACTTTTACAAATCGCTTATTGAAAAGATTGGTTCACATTAAGTGGAGCTGAAGCGTTTATATCTGTAAATATACAACCATCAGCAAGAAAAATTGTTCCAGAGACCAGTGTAGAATCTTTATGCTGCTCCGTGAGATCAGAAAACCTAGATCCATCACAGCATTTGTGTTCACGTTCTAGTTCATTTAGCCATGACAGGATACATCCGTCACGGTTATTGAACGTTGCCGGAAAACAATGCCTCCCTTCGACTTTTGTGTTCACCTAGATGACAAATTTGTCAAATGCGCTAGACGCAAATAACTCTACGGATCCTTGGGGATTTACTGCCCGCGTGGTTTGAACATTAGCTTCCATCGACGAGCATCTAGTACCTAAGGATTGGAAAAATCTTAATTTCACGCCGATATTTAAAATCGGTGGTAAAAACAGCCATCGCATTACTGTCCGATACCCCTCGCATCTATCTCGTTCAAAATCCATGAGGATACAACTGTAAGTTCTATCTGTCTCATTCAAATCTATTTCGTTCAAAATCCATGAGGATATAATTGTAAGTTCAGTAATGAGATGCCTCTGTAATCAGAGCTTGCCATTAACCCTCAAACTACCAAAAGGGCTAACGAATTCATCCCAGGTAACATTCTCAATCGCAGAGCCTTTGAATTTTTTTAGTGATGTAATACTTCCTAGCTATTATTCTTGGATGATTTTAGAACCTAATTACGAAGAAATATTTTTATTTTCAATAATTTGTTCGGATATAATACCTTGGAGGTAACCAAAGTATTTTCTGGTAACGAAAGTATTTTCATAGAAGCAGTAGTAAAGCAGTTTCATAAGTAAATCTATTGAAATAGATCATAAAACACGTTCAGTACCATTGATATTACTTTTTAAAAATTCACATATCCCATAAAAATGGTTAAATAATTTTTTAATATTTTTGAAAAATTGTAGTGGTATTTATGTAGGTTATTTTATCGATTTTTTAATATTTTATTTTATTCTTTAGATTTTATGTTTAATACCACGAATACATCACGTTTGGCCGATTTATATCGGGTGAATAACAATCACAATAGTCGCGCACGAACACCCATCACCACCTGAGTGGTGACAATTCCCCCGGGCTGGATTCATAACCGCGACTCTCTAGTTAGCAGGCAAGGACTTTACCCCGTCGCCAGCGGGGCCGGCAGATAATAGAAAGTATAGGGTTTTATATATGTTTCAAATGAAATATTGTTAATCATGGAAAAAATTATAAATCCTGATATTATGGATCAATACTGAATAGTATAATTTTTATGTTAAATAATTAATAGGTAAACCAAGTTATTCCACTAGGTAGTAAAAAGGTGTCAACAACCTTGGTAGTCTGATGTCTGAAAAAACAACTCAGATTTAGAAAAGGGAGATCTTACAAAACTCAATTAGCACTCTTTGCTCATCAAAATTAGTCTCGAATCAAGCCAATGCTTAAGTACACAAAATTCTTCTTCATTTTAAAAAGAGTTTTGATATTTTGACCAATAGAAAGTTAACTACAACTTCGAACTCTTACATGTTAGGTGACGACGCACTTGCTTGGAATATAAAATACTTATGCGATCGCGTGCAAATGGTTATATTTGACAGGAAGTCTCTAAAGAGGTGGACATCTCATCTCATATTGGGTGGCCTTCAGGGGAGTGTCATAGGCCTACTTCTGTTCCTTTTGTGTATTAATGATATCAGTGAAGTTGTTTACAGAATGCTTCTATTATCTGAAGGTGACGTAGTGGTGTACGGAGATACCCACAGCCATACTGATAAGGTGGCGCTTACAAAGGATTTCGAGGTAAAACATATGTGGTGTGATGCGTGACGGCTAGCATTAAATTTGAAAATGAGTAATGCAATGGATTTATTGAAAAACATTTTCCTCGGTACAATTACTACATGGTGCATAGCCAATCAGAGACTGTATAATGTGTTAAATACCTTGGAGTTAAACTAACTAATGATCTATCGTGGGATAAACATACTCTGGAAATAACTGGTCAAGCTAATCGTAAATTGGGATTTGTTAAAATAGCACTTGTTAAGAGCGTCGGTAAAGTTAAGGAAATAAGCCCTACTAACTTATCCCTTCTCACTTAGAATACTCTGCCACTGATTCAGACCCTTATGAAGTAGCCATAAAAACCAAGCCAGAATGGGGGCAGCGAAGATCACAAGGTACGTAAAAGGCCGTGATGATAATCTCGTTAGTGTTACAGACCTTTCATAACCACTGGGATGGAAATTGCTTTCCGGTCTATCAAAACTTGGGCCTAGTCGTTTATGTTAGTTTCAAACCAATTTCTTTGCTGATGACGTTAATAACACCTTACGAACTCCGACAAACTACAATGGATTAGATCACGAGAATAAAATTAGGGTATTAAACCTCAGAATGGACAGGGTTTAAACGTAATTTTACGTGCGTAAGGTAAGAGACCATAACAGTTGCCAATGTGACTTAAAACCAATTTTTTCGACCGTATGTATAGCTAGTTAGTTAGCTCACTCCCTAATGCATGTATCCTCATCCACTTCTGTAGTTGCAACAAAAGGCAGTGCATTTTTTCGATGTAACTCTTGTATCTGTGTTCATCTATCTAACATCACGTTTCCCATGACTCCTGCATGCTTCTTAAAGCGCCTGTCCTACTAAAGAAGAGAGTATACTTGACTCACCCCGGTTGCTCTAAAACTGCGCAGAGTAATTCTACTGACGTGTCGACGGCTACCTTACCCGTGGTCCCTGCATAAGGTTGCAGAGGTGGTTAATAAAACGTCGACAATCAATTGTTTAACCAGGTGAAAGACCCGAGAAGACTTTACTAAAAAACGTACAGACAGTGTTCAAAATGGCCGCAGATAAAGCGGTGAAATACGTAGAAATTGCAATTGCTCGTGGCTATATCTACGCATATAAACGTATGCATGCTTTTAAGTGTACATAATGCATTCATATATTTCTACGCATATATAACGTACGCCTAAAAATACGTTCTGCTGTAACACAACTTGGGGGCAGTTCCCTCCGTGAAGTCTGAGACCGAGAAGATGAAGAATCAAGTGGAGGGGCGGGCGAAGGAGCGGAGGGGAGCGGAAGGAACATGGTCATACTCGATGCCAACATAAGCGCATGTACGCTATGATTTGATGTACTGATCGATCAAATTAAAGCGTCAGGGGACCAAAATGGCCGTCGAGCATTTTCTGCCCCTGTCGATATCTCGGGCAGAATATTACTATAGTACGTTCAATATCTTCACTTCACTTCGGGTATGGCCTGAAGAAACAATCTCCTCACTCCCGTGAGCCCCATATGAATTCGCTTACCGCGGCCCCACCCATCATCAACAGCTCCGCAGTCACTTCCATGCTGCTAAGTTTACCGAAGAAAGGATAGTGGCATCGCAACTACGCTTCTCCAATCAAATGCTGCTTTTTTCCATTCAAATACTACTATTTTCGATGCGTTATGGCATTTCCTATGTTCAAATTTTGGATAGGAACTTTCAATGTGACTTTTAGTGTCAATCTTTAAACCATTTTTAACTGTTCTGTTTAACTAAGTTAGATTTTTAACTGTCCGGTGAATTTAGCCTATAAATATTTAAGGAATTATCTCTTTTAACGTTTTATCATCTTGTGACATTTTTAGCTAAAAGACAGACCATTAGGGGTGGGATTTCGATTCCTATATTTGCCTTATTGTTATCGTTACCTAAAATGCTAACCGCTCTGGAAGGGTAATGCTCACATTGAATGTCATAATGGCTCACTCTATCAGTTGAGCTTAGTGAAATGAGGCACCTGACAAAATTTGGCAAAGTGGGATTCTATTTTCGCTCTCTCGAGTTTATGTGTTATGAAAAACCATAATCGTACTTCAATGGGGTTGTGTTTGAAATTGCTCGGAAGGATTTTGAGTACCCTTGTAACTAAGGAGTCATGTGGTACAACAACGAATAGTTGAAGATTTTTGTGAGTTTTATCCAAACGAACAGATAACTTAAGTATTTTATATGGTGTCTTTAATCGCAATATTTAGCTCCATTAGCAATATACCGCGAGAAAAACTTGACCAGATGGGCTGTAAGAGATTGAAACGAGTGGTTTTGAATGCATCAAACACAACCCCCATGGGCCGCTAACGTGGATCCCCATTTGGCGTGCATTTCAGTCATGATAATTTCTCAATTGCATTCATGAGAGTGAAAACTTGATCGTTTTTCTATGAATTTATTTTCAAATATATTGTCGAATGTCATAGTTTTAATGGGTATAGTTCTTATTTAGCCCTAGTGGCTGGCAGCGGTGCCCTTCAAATGCGGTTCGCCTTTTTATTAATAACAAAAACGGGATAGAAGGAACGGTGATCCCGCCCCAGTGTATGTATTTGCTCATTGCATCATTCTTGAATTGCGCTTAGTCTGTTTGAATGTTTTTCGCTTCGTATGAGCGTGAGAATCAAGTATAAGAAGCGTGTATCAGAAGTGAATCATGGTCGGGACTTCGTAGGAAAGGAAAAGTATGAAGGAGACCCGGACGGGGGAGTATAGCGCTGATGTCGTCTCCCAACAAGTCGGATGAGGAGGAATCCCTATAAGTTTATTGGATGAAAATGATTACGGCGTAACTAATATACCAATCATTGAAACATATGTTGACATGCTTTGTGTTTTCGTGGTATTTCACGGAAAATTCACTTAGTTATGCCAGATAATTCTTTCGCTCGATGAGAGGAATGCTTGAAAAATCAGTAAGTCGTGTATGAATCATGAGGAGGAAAAAACGCTGGCCTTGCTTGAAAATTTGATTTAACCCACAATCATGACCTCTATGTCTGCAGAGTTAACAGCTTTTCATCCTTTATTCAATCTCATTCTCGTTATGTGTCAAACCTCTTTCATTTTCCTCATCCATTGAACCAATTAGCACTCTGAAACTCAAGACCTTACATCTCTGTCCTTCTCCATCGTCTCTTTTTTGAGGAAACAGACTTATCTTTCCTCCACTCCGCCCTGGTGCGTCTACACTCGACCAATAAACGTCTCTCAAATTTTTAAGGCTTCCTTTTCCGTCCATCTCCCCTCCTCGCTCCTTTCTCATCATCCCCTTTATGTGTGTTCCCCTTTTACCTATCTTCTTATCTCTCTCTCTTTCTTTTTGCCTCTTTACCTTTTACCTTCTTATGGACTAACGTTTTCCGTTCATCCCTCTCCCTCCACCATTTCCTAACCACTTGCCTCGTCCATCCACGCAACCTCCTCTCAATGGGACCTTCTTCATTACTGCCGTCCGTCCATTTTCTTCCTCTTTTCCTGGTCCGACCATTCTCCTCGACTCTTTCGTCTCCTTTATGCTACTCCTTCGCCAGCATCTTCTCTCTTTCTCTGCCATTCTCGGTCGCATAAGATTTATCGTGCGATTTAAGCCAGCAGTATTGGGCGAAAGTTTTTCCAGCTTGTAATTGTCATTTTTCCCATTAATTCGCATGAATCTCATGACACTGAAGGGAAAGTGTATTTGAAATACATTTTTTAACCGACCTGTCTTGATTTCTTTCACCTATGCATTGCAATGGATGAAAAAGAGAAATGTATGGTTTTGCTTAAAAAGTTATTG
The DNA here is from genome assembly GCA_963169105.1 of Ceriagrion tenellum. Lineage (NCBI taxonomy): Eukaryota > Metazoa > Arthropoda > Insecta > Odonata > Coenagrionidae > Ceriagrion > Ceriagrion tenellum. Next base: position 101,917,449 of record OY720632.1, on the reverse strand, counting down.
TCGTACTCAAGTTGGCTCAATATAGAGGAATGTGACTAAACGTACATAAATACATACCAATCACACCGTTTCCTTCCGGGAAAGGCACAGTGACAAAGTTTCACTCATAAATACATATTTGTACACCTAACTCTGCTTCAATAATTTCTTCCATACTGACCTATCCTAGCAAACCTCTTTTGCCTCATTTACCCCCATACACTGCTTCATACACTTTCTCCTGATTTTTAGAGTCCTGATGAAATTAGCTGGGAAAACTGCACGTGGTGCCGGTAGTGCAAAGGCTGGTAACCTTGCATACTCTATTACAACTTACTCATACGTGTCTCACAGAAGCATTGGACGGCCGAAGCCACGATGGGCGGCGGAAGCTGAATGAGGTTGGCCCATCAAAATACGGAATGTAACTAAGGAGATGTAATACGGCGACACATAGTTACATAGTTAGATATACAGATAGTTTGATCAATAGACAGAGAGCATTAGTCCAGGAAATGACTACAAATAATTATTTTGAATGTTGAAAAGGATGAACAGGAAAGACCAAAAGAAGTGAATTGTTTCTCTCGGTCAATAGTTCACCAAACTCAAAAATGAACACGAAGAAGATAAATTGCTCACACTTGAGTAATCTCCTAATTATAAGTACCCTTGTTGAAACCATTACTTAAAGAAAAGCCTGAATTTCTAAGAAAGTACGAGCAAACCAAAAGTTATAAATGAAAGCTAAATATACAGGAATATTTGACCCTCCACAAGCTAAGGAAGCCAGAAGCAGCAAAACACGCTGAAATTTACGGGGTTAATTATTCTGGCCGCATTGAGGTTATTTAGCTCTCACATCAGAGAATAGTTTTTATTATTTTTTTCCAATAAATATCCACCAATGGATGTTCACGATTACTCATTTTTCACTAACTCTTCTTTCACCTCGTAGTTTATTTTAATGAGTAAATATCATGTATCGCTTTCTATTGCTTTATATTTGCGAGACATGTTCTTATTCCACCTCCCTTCTGCATTTGATGTAGCCTTTAATTATCTACCCCCAATTTAGTTTCATGTAACAGACCCAAAAGCCATTTTCGTATAATTAATTATTTATTTGTTGTGCTCTTTACGCACTCACGTGAGAAATTTTCTTATTTTTCATTCTCGCCGTCCAAGGTATCTTAAGAATTCTGCGTTATATCTCGAAATCTAATCGCTTTCAATATTTAAAAAAAATTAAATTTGCTCAAAAATTAGATATTGTTGTGAAGAGAAACAATAATGAGGTTGGCAAACAGGAATGGTAAGTTTAAGAGCTTCTCATACCCTCCCCTAATTCGAAGCTAAAGCATCTTCTCGACATGTCACTCAAAAACTTACGTGAAATAATCTAAAATATATCTAGCGAACTATATAATTAAAATATCAAAAATGGTTGCAGTGCCAACTCCTATTCTGCTATTATCTCTCAATGCATTTTAAAGATTGGTGGGGTAAAAAAAAAACCAACTCTCTGAAGTTCAACGCAAGGACCACAAGTTGTTCTTGTATTTATTCCTTGTATGACTTGTATCCATAACCATTACTTCAGGAAATTGTTAGGTCACCTCGATATATAAGTTTCCCCGTGTGAAAACCATCATGTGTGCATCATAATGAAAATGTCAAACAAATTCTATCAGCCTGTATAAAATTTCTCGACGTGTTACTTTAATGTTGAGAGCGACTGACATCTTAAGCTCCACAGTGCGCCCTCAACTCCGTCTCTTGGGATCAAAGGGCTCACGAGGACAACTATTCTCTCAACTCTTGTCCTTCTTGCCTTTTGCACCTCAACTCTGCTCCATTCCTGCCTTCCTTTAACGTCTTCCTACCTCTTCCGCCCTCTATCTCTCTGCGTCCGCCATCCACCGCTCCTCACCCCAGAGGCTGACCCGAGTGGGCTCCGGGAGAGGTTATTTTTTTCCTTTTGGATCCCTTAATTCTCCACTCACAATGGACCTCGAATGTAGAGGCAGGGTGCGAAGCTTTCCTAGGATTTCGGTTCCCCTAAAGGGCTCTCGAGGAAGAAGTTCAGGAGAAGGGTAGATAGAGATAGAGTGAACGAGTGGGTTCGAGTAATTTGACCTCCGTGAAGAAAACCGCTGCGGCGACTCTCTCGACACAAAGTGGGAGTAATATTCGGGTTCGACGTGAGGTGAAGGGATTTAACCAAAGCCACCAGTTCGTGTAAAAGCAGGATTGGGTACACGAATCTCATCCCGTTGTATTGCAAGGTAGATAATGGAAAGTGAATGTCAGGTCTCCTCCTTAGGTGCACGTATTGCAAGTAAAAGCACTCATGGTTATACAGTTGACTGGTCCTTACTTATAGGTCTTGTGAAGTCAATTGTTTTTTTCCATTAAAGATCAACTCAATTTTATACGCATTGTGCTATATAACTGCAGGCAATTCTTCCGTCTTCTTTTATTCTCGCCGGTTAAATCTTGCTCTAACGAGCATAAATTGGTCGTTCGCATTCCACGATACCCAGAATCTTTAAATTATACTTTTCATTCATTTACCAGCGAAAAGTATTCGTTGAATTCGTCAATGGGTGTGAAAAACATTGAACTTATTTTATAAGAAAATCACAAAGCCTGAAGAAAACTGTCAGCGTAGTCATTTGAGGAGTTCGTAACCTATCTTGTACGTTGTGTTCATTGTAGTAGACCCACTGATTGCTTTTCAGGTGCTCGTAGAGATGAGTGACTGTTGGTCCTGTTATATGCTCGGGAAACCCAAAAATGGGCCACACAGACTCGTTACTACTTCATTAGCACCCAGGTTGATAGATGATCACCTCGTCCCTCCGGTTCTCTTCAGCCGTCTTCTGCGTGAATTTACAGCTTGATCGCTTTCCTAGTGTACATACATATATTTGCATTCAATGAATTAATTGAGCTGCGCTATTCAACTTTGATATGTGCGTTGAGTATCTGAATCAGATAAACACACGTAAATAACTCGTAACGTTGAATAAGAGTAGACGTGTCCACTACGGTTAGTACAGCTGAGTGTTAAACGATAATAAACAACGCTGTTTGTTGTAGCCACAGAGGCATTATAATCATTGCTATTCGCTGCTCGTAAGTATTCTTGCACATTTAACTGTGGGTAGTCTAATAAATTCCTTTATGTGTATCGTTTACTACGTAAGTGTTCTCTCATATGCATGCAGTGCCCTTAGAGAGCTACGTTGGGAATCGACATTGAAGAGTATACTTGTTAAAAATATGCATGAAATTTATCGATTACCCCCCGAAGCAATTTATGATGGGGCCCTTCTTATACAGATGCGAAGAAACAAGAGAGCTAGGAACGGGAGACATGGGCGCTGGAGGTGAATTCCGGACCAAAAGGTACCATACATGTCAGAAAATCTATCTCTCTATTGTGTTTGAAGCAATCGTGAATTCAATCATAACTGTTTTAGCTTTTTTTTAATAGCATTTGGAATTGGTCATATCGTCAATGATTATAAGCTTATAGTTGGGGGCGTTGGGTATAGGTTTAGAATCCATTTGGGGCGGTGGTTAAAAAATATTTGAGAAACACTGGTCTATTTTTACAGAGAAAAGGGACAGTACTGGCGTCAAAATCATAGTTTCAGAGATATCGTGAAAAAGGTATGCTAATCTAAAGAATGGTATTTTGTACGATATTCGTATGACATATAATCCACTTGGGAAATGTCAGAGCCATTTAACTACACAGAATTAAGTCCAACTCCAACTGGGTACTAAGTTATTCATTTGTACCAATTAGCCTTAATAATGCTTTTTACAACCTAGCTAATATTTTAAAAGCCGTTTTCTTAAAGCAGTATCTTTGGAAATTTCAAGGTCTGCTTTACTTCATCCAACATGTTCTAAGTCATTTCCTTCGGAGGAAAGCATATTAGATTATTTCCATTTACTCGGTGATATTCCAAGAATTTTCTATATTAAAATGGCAGAGAATAAATAATATGTAATTTATATTAGAATAAGGCCAAAGTAATGCAATGTACTGATCACCAAAGAAATGCAACGCAATGATCACTGGGAAAGGAAAGGAGGGAATCATGTTTCAAGCGAATGCGTGTACGTTTCTTGTTAGTGATTTTCCCACCAGAGAAAAATGCGAGCAGAATATGTTTAAATCATTTCATCAGCTCACAGCAAAGCTCTTAGGTATAAAGGCACCAAACGCATTGTTTTGTCCTTCGCTGAATCTGTGCTGGTAACCATCATTTTTCAATTAAACTCAAAGACGCATAAATTAGACATATTTTCTTGTTGCGCGTTATCTATGAGAATTCTTTCCTCTTTAAAGAAAGCCATTTTCCTCAAAATGTTCACCATTAGTTCATCATCAGCGGGCCGGTAAGGAAGTTGCTTAAAAAGAACAAAACGGACTGCGCTAATATTTACAACAGACTGCATTTATAATAAGTTCTCTAGCGTGGTCGAAATGCGATCCACTGTAGGAGGGCTACGCTGTGTTTGTGTCCTTAGATCGAACCCAAAAAGTTAAATATAGTCCTCCATCGCTTCTGACAAAATGTGAATACTGGTAATCACTTTTTCGCTCTCTTGAGCGCAATCGAATGACAGCGATAAGGCGAGCGCGCGCGTTATGGAGATTCGCAATCGCGTCCATTGTCCCTTTTGGCCTCTTGGTATGCTATCTGTATCATGTTGGCATATTCGGAGATTAGATTGATTGTATTCCAAATAATGATTGTCTGCCGCTAAGCCTGGCCGTGTAATATGCACAGTAGCCAGAATTTGCATAATGCCCAGCGAGACATTCCATAAGGCAGTGGCGGAGTGTGGTAAGATATCCGGTATGAATACAAATGTGAGAAAGGGAGAACAGAGCAGACAGGAGCTGGAATTCAAAGGCCAATGTGCTATGGCAACTCAACTTATTACTGTGGGTACAGTGTAATGTCATCAATTCCCTGAGTAGATGCTCATTTTTTATTTTATCTCTGTTCCTCGTTACTTTAACGTTGAGTTTTCAAGTCTCAAATGATTCTTTTGGCTCGATTTGTAATATTTGTATTATTCAGCAATGTTTTAGGCAAGAGGTTTTTGTGATATGACGTGACGTGACGAAAATATCGATTTCGCTCTGACGATGAATCGGACTTTTGTCGGAGTTGTCTTCTAAAACTAGCAGAGCTCATTGTCACTGCAATGTTGTTTTCTTTTTAATCAATATTTTTGCTGTTTTGTCCTGCTGATTATATTTTTATTTGAATAAATAGGTGTCTATATCGATAAATGATTTTCTTCATATTCTTTTGTTTTATTATTCATTAGTTTAGATAGGCTTAGACCAGGGAAAAGAAAAAATTGTGGGGAGTTTTCACGCACTAATATGTTGACGGGATTGCTTCGGAAAGCTGAAATTGTAGACTAAGCGTTGAAACTTTTGGGACAACATTTATGAACTTTAAGTTTTCTGACGTTAAGACATCTGGCGTAAGATGAGTAAATGTCTATATTTTTATTGAAATATTCTCCTTCAATGTATTTCACCAAAGAAAAATTATTCCCGTCAACAAAACGTGTGAAGTAGCATATTTTCCCCAAGGCCCAATATGGTGGTGTCTCCTAACATATTTGCCTGGATTCCATTGTCCACATAAAGATATTTAAATGTATGGTTAAAATTAAACGTAGGATGACTTAAAATTTTTGTTTACTTTATACTTGCTAAGACTTCAGGTCCTTCAGACTACATCAGACTGTCGGATACCTGTCGTGAGCATTAGGCGCGAAATATCGGTGAGAAATTGCAAAAATGTTCGTATTCATACCGAGAAAATTATTTACCGGGTCTCATAAAACTGGGAATCATTGAAGAATACGTTCTTCATTTCTTGTTAAAATCTTAACATCGCAGTGTGTAGGCCATTATTCACGGGGACCTTTACAGTGTGTGGCAAATATTACGCAAATTTATTATTTGAGGCATTTATATGGAAATTTCGATGTCGTCAAAAAACTTTTAATTTTGGCCCGTTTTTGAGTAAATATCATAATTCTTGCTCTCTTTTGGTTTCTGTAGGTCGATGGTATCTTAATTACAGAATAAATTCAAAGTGTTTTCTTTTAAATTTATGGCAGGGATGAACGAACATAGTGGCCCGTAGTATCCTATTAACAACATCTGTCACCAAAAAATGCTGACGCTTGGGATGAGGTTGGTATGTAAAGGACAGATTTCATGTCAACGTTTGAACCTAGAGAAATAATCACTGGGCCAACGAGTCCCCAGGGAGAGATGAGTCATTAAATATCAGAGTAAAAGAAACAGCCTGTAGAAATAAAATGTCACCTGGATGAAGTAGGAGACAAGGTTATCCGGATGCATGCAATTAAAATAAGTTCGCATATACGGGCAAGGGAGAGGTTTATAAGTGCCAACTCTGCTTTTGCTCTCGCGATGTATTCCCAGCTGTTACACATCGCGGTCTTGTCGCACGGATGACATCCTTTCACCATCGCTCTGCAGGTGGCGTCCTACTCGTCCTCTCGAATGAATGGAACGAAGGGCGTCTCCCGCAGTAAACGGCAAGGTGCAGCAACGGATGCAATCTGAATCTCTTTGGGAAACATCTTGCGGCGATTCTCTGCTGCAGCATGACGTTAACCTCGCCATTGAACTATATTTGTTCTTTTTTGGCTGGCTAGGCGTAATAGTCAAATAAGTGAAGAAAGACGGTAAGTAGATGGAGATGAAGTAGTGTCTTGGATTCAGTGCCTCACTATCTTCGGCCAGTTTTATAAAAAAGTCTAGCTGTGCAGTTTTCTCGCTATCATTAGTCGGTAGAAATATAAAAATATGCCTGGTAATTAGCCCTTCCACTAAGAAAATATACTAAGCACAGATAAAAGAAGTTTTTCATATCTGCTATTGTAGTACTACAGTTATTTAAAACAATCTGTACGGAACTATTTCGTATACTTATAATAGGACTATTTCACTGGTTTTGACATAACCTAAAGTGTTTATGACTCTGTAACTAAAATGATTAGTTGACCAAAATGCCATTGATATGGTAAGTATAGCAAACACCGTCTTATGAAGTTTCCTAATTGATTACAAATCCATTGTTTACTCTAGTGTTCTATTAATCTAATGAATAAAAATTGTATGAACCTAATACGGGGAAAATTGATGACGGTACTATCTAACTCCTTATATAAAGCGCTAAAATGTACATTGCTATTCCTTATCGTGCGGATGGAGCGCTACACTCAAAGTACTTTCCACATTACCGCAAATTATGTTCGGAATGCCTATAAGAGATCGTTTCAACTGAGATGTAGGCCAGGCCCTGGCGGGTGAGAAGCTAATTACTCAGGGCACCCCTATCAATAAAGGGGATGAATCCCTCAAATTCAAAGGGTAATATCGCCTGAACCAAGATGACCACTTATTTTTATAATCCAGATATGACGTATAATTACAAGATACAATTAATGTGAATTCAAATAAGTCTCTTATGTTCTGTAAATGGTACAACAATAGATGATGGTTCACAATAGTTTGTATTTAATTATTCTTCTATCATTAATGAAGTGTGTATACTTAGTATAAGGATGAAAAGTTAACGGATTCAATTTTGGTAACTAGGTAAAATTCAAGTTCGTTTTGATTCAATTTACATTTAGATGCTTGAAACAACATGAACTATATATTAACCTATGATTTTAATAGATTATGCTTTTGGTAATCAATGGTTGCCAATTACTCGTGCGTGACTTAAGTGATGTCTCGTGTAATAATGAATCTGCCGTCAGCACAGTGCAGTGCAATATTGGGCTACCTATACCACGGAAAATCGTGACTTAAGTGCGAATGTAAGTCACGCAGTGCTATAAATTTTTTTTCTGATTTTAGCCTAGCGTACCATTTCTTTTACCAAACGACAATGGAGTATGGAAGAGATCATCTAGATAACAAATATAGTTCACCATGTGCGGGAGCTGGAATCCTAACTTTATTTTAATTATTTATTCAGGGAGTTTATCGACAGCAGAAGTCGGGGGTAGGTTGGTAGGAAGGATGAAGAGAAACTCGGCGTCAGTATTGCAAATGTAATAGGGTCATTCCACCACAATTCGACCAGAAAATCGGCAAAATTGACCACGTAGCTCGTAGCATGATTCTCCGCCCGTCCGCTGAGATGTTTAATCGCAGAAATCTTATTGGGTCATTCCATCCAAATACGACCAGGTGATTGCCCTTGAGGTAACCGATTTCGACCAAATTTGGCCAATCGTCTTCATTTGTTTACAAAATGAAAACCCCAAAGCCATTTTGTAATCCATTCAACGGTTTACAAGATATTGCAATGTTGTAAAACAAGAATTTTACAAAAGCGTCGTCGCATTTGACGTCATATCTCCAGCAGTAAGGAAGATAAAAATGCATGCAATGACTTATTTTAAAGGTATTGAATTGAGAAAGATAATTAATGGATTATTACATAAAATTTAAACAATTAAATAAAGTTTATAACAAATTAAAATGTTCAAATCGATTTTTGACGATGTAGTTATGCCTTCGATTTTTCTCATTTTTTAATATGTTGTAGATACAACCCTCCTCTACAATTTTAAAAAATTTGGTAGGGGTAATATTTCATTTAAGAAAGAAAAAAATTTTTGAGTGAAGGCGTAACGCTGGTCTCCCGCCGCGGCGGCACCGGCTCTCGCGCCGAACGTTCAGTAGTCGGTTCTCCAGATCTCATCAGTGCGCTTCCTTTTCCATCTTCTTTTCGAAAATTTTAACTGTATACCGACTCTTTGATTGCCATTATCCATGTCATTCGCCATTTGCTTCCCACTGAAGTGACCGTCGCTTTAGAATCCAGGATTAGCGACAACATGTTTAACAGCGGGGGCGACCGTGTGCCCACAAGCGGCCGTGCTCGGAGAACAATAGACAAACCTCGCCCCGTCTTAGACCTCCAATGCTACTTTCCTCTCTTCCCCTATCTCATTCTCCTCACATAACCTTTATTTTGTTCTGAGAAACATCTTTACAACCATTGCGCCCAGTAGCCGTCGCCCACCCTCACCCATTCACATATTAACCCCTGATAAAAAAACAACGGTAAATGCGAAGAGCTACCCGTGACATTTTTTTCCCTCGCTAACTATCGCATTTACAAGCAATTCGTCAGTTGCCGTCTATCCTCCGTCAGTGACGTTTCAAAACTCTCCTTGGTCTCATTTTTAGAGAGCGCGTGTTTCAGTTCGAGTAAACATTTTTTGGTCTGCAGTGGTTGATTATGATATGTTCAGTTGGTGATGCTTTAAACCAGAAATGTTCGAGTGTAACAGTATTGAGGAGTTTTCGCAGCTATTCTACTCGTGAAATTGAGTTGATCGAATTGAAAAGTGGTGTGGATGCTGTACTCAGTGTGTGCAACCGTCATTGTAAGGATTATTTACTCTTCTACGAGGTTCGTCAAGAGCGGTGCTGCAATCCCTTGAATTTGCATAAAAACATTCGCTCGATTAATTTATAGACAATAACAAGCGAGTTCCACAATTTCTATCATGACACAGTGCCTGTTGTAATAGAGGGTAGAAGCTCTGTGTTCAATGTAAAGTGGATGTAAAAAAATTCAACAAGCCAGAAAATTTTGCCGAATAGAACAATCCAGGTTGCTTTCAATATGTGCCAGAAAGTCAGTCAGAGGTCACCACAAATGACGATTATCAGAGTAGGGTTTATGGTGCAGAAGGACCTTCAACCAGTGCTACATTCGCTATTAAATCTCAAGGTTCTCAGTCAGAGTCATCAGTTAGTTCTATGAAAGATAGCGGGACTGATGAAACCAATGGATGTCAGTACATTCCAGGAAAAGAAATTCGCTTGGGAAAACTGAACAAGACGTTAAAATCCCTGGATCAAACACCTGTAACAACAACAAAAAATTGCAAAGGACAAGCAAATATCTGGCGAAGAAATTAAAAGTGGCAACCGCTGCTTTGAGATAATCTCTTGAAAAGGTTACTGGTGGGGAGGTGAATATTCAAGAAGATATTTCTGAACAAGAAGATCTCTTCCACCAAGATGGCAAGGAAATGATTATGAAGCTGAAGGATAAGTTCCTAAACGCTACGAAAATGAGTGAAAGATTTTTTATCCTATCTGTCCTACCTAAATCTTGGAGTGTTTCAAAGATAAAGCAGGAGTTTCAAACATCGACGTATTTGGTCAAAAAGATGAAAAAATACGTATCTGAGTAAGGAATTCTGTGCTCTGCGAACGCGAGACGAAACAAATACCTCTCAAATGACACTAAACTGCTAGTGATTGAGTTCTGCCGAGAACCAGATATTAGTAGAGAAATGGCGGGCAAAAAAGAGTGTAAAGGAGGGAAATGTGCGCGTAGTAAAGCAGAAAAGGTTAATTCTTTGCAATTTGAGGGAAGCTAATGAAGCCTTTTAAGAGAGAAATCCTAATTTAAAGATTGGTTTCTCCAAATTTGCAGATTTGAAGCCTCCTGAGTGCGTGTTGGCTGGTGAACCTGGCGCTCACACCATATGTGTCTGCATGATCCACTAGAATTACAAGTTACAATTCCTCGGGGCTGGATTAGGGCAAATAAAGTCGGATAACGGAGAAAAAATTTTCTAAACTTTTCGCGAATGCCTGGAATTCTCACTCTGTCGCCCTCCGTGAGAAATGTGCGTCATGAGTGAGTACCCAGAAACATTGCCACGAGAAGAGGGCGAAAACGGTGATGATGTCGTCAGAAAATGTGGGAGTAGAGACTGAATGACAGAAATTATTTCAGAGTACATCAGGGAAAAAAGTACGGATAAGGTTTGTTTCAAGCAATGGACTCAGGAAAATCATTTTGCGTTAACCACACAGGTCAAGGACGTAAATATTTTTCGTGAGGCTTTCGCTGAGAATACCACCAAAGTAAGAAGGCATGACTACATCGCTTGCATGCAAACTATATTTTATTTAAAATGTCAGTGACAATCTGAAATTGCGTAAAGTTGTCGTTGTGGCCGATTTGTCTGAGAATTTTTCTTTTCTCCACCAAGATGCTGTACAAGGGGTCCATTGGTGTAACAGTCAGACTACAGTACATCCATTTGCGTGTTACAGCAGAAATACCTGCGATAAAGTCTCAGTTTGGTTATTATTTCAGTTTGGTCATTATAAAAAGTTTCAGTTTGGTTATTATTTCAGACTGTATGGAACATAACGTGAGTGCATTCTATACCTTTCAAGGGAAACTGATAACTTTTCTTCGAAGAAGAGTACATTACCTAAGTAGAATAATTTACTATTCCGACGGTGCTGTGGCACAAAAAATGAGGAAAATCGAAGGCATAACTACATCGTCAAAAATCGATTTGAACATTTTAATCTGTTATAAACTTTATTTAATTGTTTAAATTTTATGTAATAATCCATTAATTATCTTTCTCAATTCAATACCTTTAAAATAAGTCATTGCATGCATTTTTATCTTCCTTACTGCCGGAGATATGCCGTCAAATGCGACGACGCTTTTGTAAAATTCTTGTTTTACAACATTGCAATATCTTGTAAACCGTTGAATGGATTACAAAATGGCTTTGGGGTTTTCATTTTGTAAACAAAAGAAGACGATTAGCCAAATTTGGTCGAAATCGGTTACCTCAAGGGCAATCACCTGGTCGTATTTGGATGGAATGACCCAATAAGATTTCTGCGATTAAACATCTCAGCGGACGGGCGGAGAATCATGCTACGAGCTGTTTGCACCAGGTACCAAAGTAGATCGGGATTTTCCTGAAAATACATCAGTTTGGAGCAATCAAACCAAGCAAACTTGGACTCCCGAGATGAGAATTCCCTCTAGATCCCTTCACCAAGATCTAAAGTGCGAAAAGTTCCTTTCTCGTGCGCGATAGGTAGAGAATTTGTATCACCAAAATCAGTCAGTGAGATTGTGGGATGGGACGTTATTTAATATTGCGTATCATATCATATTGATTAATATCTTACCATCATTACTAACAGTTGTACCCGCATGAAATTTCAGGCATAATTTACGGTTGTACACGGTTTAGTACCTTGGGAGATGATTTATCAACAGCTTTAATTGTATAAACCATTTTTGTATCCTGTCTAGTGTTGTATGGTAACATTTTAGTGTACAGAGCGCTCTCCTAGTTTCTGCTCTAACTGCACAATTTTAGCATTGCTGCTTTTGGCTTTCGCCCTTAGGCTGGGAAAAGTGCGCGCATTTGATTTGAAATGGAATGAGAATTACATACCAAGTGTGGAATCACCTTGTGTTACACACCCTGGTGACGGCTTGCACGGTATTTCAGTATTGTTTCAGTTCATAGTAGATGTAGATTAATTCTGGTCTAAAATGAAGAACTCTGAGGGAGCGGGTCGATGCTTGGATGAATAAAGCTATGCGGGAATGGTCGACTAACTGTTCAATGGTTACACCTGAAAAGGGACACTGAAGAACTTTCGTCTATTCATGAAAAGTTGAAGAAGGATTTTTCGTTCTTGCCACTTAAACCAGTAATATTTTCACCGCCACCTGCGGTCAATGTGGCTCGCTTGGATCTTTTCCCTACGAATCAAGTGGGTTCCTCTCCATCCGCGCTGTTCTTTTGGTGCGGAGCTTCAGGTATTCTCTCTTACCTCTTAATTTGGGCGAAGCGGCAAATTGCTGGCCCACGCTTCGCCGCATTTTTCCTCCTCCTTTTTCGCTAATTGCCGAACATCCCGAAACCTTGTTATCCCAAACCAAGCTGTTTTATCTCTCGTCTCTTCCGCCCAACCCGTCCCGCTATTATTTTCTCTTTCCCAGTAACTCCCTCTGTATCTTCCGTCCATCTGTTACGGGGACAGATCGAGTGGTCTGAGTATTCGTGCTCTAGACGAAGATAATCGATTGGCCCTCGCAGAATCTAATTCCGCTTGACCATTCATTTGTTTGCAGAAACTACGGCCTAATTTTCTTTTCATCACATGGGATATCAATTAACTTTATGACATCTTATTGTAATAATAGCGATTTATGATGGGGAAAGCGAATTGCGTTTTTATAGAAGAAGCGGATGGTATTGTTGTTGTAACATTATTTTTTGTTTTTATCACATGTACTGGGAAAATTCCACAGCGTGGGGGTTTTCCGTAGGTTAAATATTCAATTATGCCCTGCGCCCGTCACTTTGATACAACACTCGAGAGCGTGCGTTTAAGGAAAAAAACCCTTCCTCAATTATATCTTTCTTATCACTATTTTCTCGAAAACTACCCAGCCGTTTCTTCAGAGATTCTACACTTCAGGTTTTTTGGGTACGAAAAATCTATTTAATTAAAGACCTCAATGTCGCAAGAGCCTCAAATGACCCTCTTTTTTACTGCAATGAGAAAGGTATTGGGATTGGTTATCAGAGATCTCTTTGTGGCATTTATAATTTAACTTGAAATCACAATATAGGGCTCAAATTTTCATCAAATGATACAATGAAGTATAAAGTACTTAACTTTTACACTCAGCTTTGTAGTACACTTCGTTATTGTTTAATAATTACTCACGAAGTAGTCTCGCCTGTGTGCCCAACGCCCTCCGTGTGCACTTTAGCAACCAAACCGCAATCGATACACAATGCACTAATGTTTGTGTTTTTCGTGATATCCTCAAAGACCCGATTTATATAATGGCTGGTTAACGCTAACCGCAGGATAATGTTGCCTTTCAATTTCCTAGATTTTAGCTTTTTAAAAGTGTGGATTTCGTGTGTTACTTTAATCTGTATGTAAGTTGAGTGGAGTTATACCATTAGGGGAACATGTTATCATCGGTTCTCGTACCGAGAAAATATGTAACCATAGGTTATAAAAGCGTGCTTATCGTCTTTTCCTAGCAATGTTTCCGAATTCATCCATGTTAAGAGAATATAATTCTAATAATCTGTGGCTGGTTTTGTTCGAATATTTATTTTTTCTTCCTCCGGTTGTTTTCTTAAATTTATTTGTTTCTATATTTCACTGGAAGTAATGCTACATACATATTCCACAATTATTTTATGCGGAATGGTCTTAAATAGATTCATCGAAAATATTACAAAAAATGCGTAATCTGTATTAATGCGCAACGTAGGTCTTAAGTAAAGTTAATTCTGTGTAATACACGCTCTTAATTTTCGTGATTTATTTCATTTCTGTCTAAATTATAAAACTATTTTGGCGCAGCAGATTCGTACAAGCTCATTTAGCGGACCTAAGTATCCATGAAAGAAGTAAATAATGTTAAATCTCCAAGATGAATATGAATTTCACTCTCCCGCCACGTGTGCGCGCCACTATTCGTGGTAAGAGAAAGGGTCCTTGTGATCCCGCTTTCTTCTCCATGCATATATATATATATGAATACATATGGAGAAGGGAGCTTAAACAGAAGCACCCTTTTCCTTTCTCTGTCCTCTCTTTCATCCTCCCACCTCGTATTATTTTCCTCTCACAGTTCCCTCGGAAGCGGAAAAGTGGACAATGCGCCGTCCATTCCTCCCGCGGCTGTGTCTTTCGTCCAATTTCTGTTCGGTGCTCCACAAAGACATTTACCAACGTCGTTTCCCTTTGTCTTTTTTTTTTAGCTGAATATGGCTGCGTGGGCATGAATTAAGGTATTTCCAGGGTCGTCCAAAAGGCTCGCAGTATCTATTTGTCAAATTTTGACAAATATGTGTGACATATCCTCTTTATTATATGTACCGTTGCTATGTTCATCTGTCATACTTATTATGCATAAAGTTTTCGAGGCAAACAAAATAAAACTTTTATTGACTTCTGTAGTTCTCCGTGAGGAATTATGGAGTTCATACGACTGCTGTGCGCGCCCTTGAGAAGAGATACATGGCACTTTATTCGGGTTATTACCTTAAGGCATTTTGGTGCACTAAGGTCGATGAATAAAATAAAAAAATTATTTTAAGTGTGACTCTAACCGACAGGTTCAAATGCCGTACACGTGACTTTGAGGAACACTTTAATTTGCTGGATAAAAAAACCCTGAAACTTCAATTCATAATTCTTAAATGCAATCGTAAGTTTAATCGTTAACATAGATAATACCCTGAATTTTTTTACTTTGATGATGAAACAAAACCAAGGAAACAGATCAGGTCAACGAAAATGAGAAGGGTATAAATATTATGAAGAATTCATTTTTGCCTCGAGATGAGCGCGTTCCATAAAGTGACGTCGCCGATAGTGATGTGACAAATAGCCATATGTAAAACTATTTTCATCCTCACGACCCAAGTTGACATTTTCTCTGTTGTCGCGGGTGTCACTGATGGCGTTTACATGCAGTGATTGCAGCGAAATAGAGAGGGGGAGAGAGAAAATCAGTATGAGAGGAAAACTAAAGGAGAAATACCAAAACTTGTGCTTCTCGGGGTATGCCTCTTGTCGGCCAGGAGACCCGGTCCGAGTGGCTTTAATGCCTCAACTCTTAATCCGATAGCTTCTACGCATATAAATTAAACCAGCTTCGCAAGTTAATGGGCTGTGCAAACGTTGTCATAATAGAGGTAGCGGTACATGGGCGCAGTTGTCAACTCGATGCGTGTTATGGAAGAGGGGTAGGCTTGTGTGTTAGGGTAAAGTTGTTTGGTATGCAACTATGTTTCACAACCACTATTATTCTGTTGGCCGCTCTGAATAACGTGCTCCAGTTATCCTCTGCCCGCATTAACGTCCCTTCCACTGCGTTATCGTCTTTTTGACCATCCCTCCTTTTAAAAGTCCATCCCATATCCTGCTCCAACCTTGCCATTTCTCCTAAGCAGAAATAGATGAGTTTTTGGTGTCCACTGCGGACTGAAAATCTCCCACCGGGTGGAGGAAGACGCTTTCGAAAATGACCATCGCTACAATGGCTGAGGAAAAGGTGCTGATATCTGTCCGGACGAGAAAGTGGGCATGAGGTTGAGTCCATTGGTAGCCAAGTTTTCGCTATGTTCAAGGGGTAAGCACCGGCAGATAAGGACTCTTGAATGTTAAAGGCCATCGGTAAAAATGAGCGACCAAATAAGATTTTATATTCCTTTTTCATGCGAAACTTAATTGAGTGGTATCGGTGCGTCGAGCAATTACTGCTGTGCAAATCTCATAATTCTGATAGAATTTTTAAAAATCTCTCTTACTACGCTGAGATTAAAATCACGTAAACCCATCCTACCCTCTCACTGAATACCAATGCACCGTTGTTTTGAATCTAAATCTGCATCATAGGAATGAATTTTTATCTGTGCATAAGTTTTCAAAACGTTCATCAATATGAAATAAATGACCACTGCAAATATTATTATGTCCAAATGGCCATTCAAATGCAGAGAATTTACCGTATTCATTTGGATTTAATTAAGTAATTCTGTTAGGTAAAAGCTTGTCATTTAATCACATTTACACACCCCGTTGTTCATTAAGATGAATCTTTCCCGAACATAGTGGGTAAGTGATTTGTTTGTAAAATGGAAATAATTGGCATTTATTCGGGCAGCTTCAAGAAAAAAATGGTATTTCTGTTCTTTTTTATTGTGCTTCTGTTATTTTTGTTTTCCCTTATGATGGGAAATATTGTCACTGTTAGTGAAGCTAAATGCTCCAGGAAGAGGGAAATGATACTTTCATAGTTAATAATAGCCGTACTGCGAGTAAACTCTCTAAGTTTGATCTGGGTCAAAGTTAGTTATTTTAATTTTTCCACCTTATTTAAGCGTACTTTGATAATAGGAACGGCATTTTCCTTTGAATTTAGACTTAATTTTGTGGAATTACTACATAACAATGTAATACTTATCAGAAAAATCTCGGCTCCAGTTGTAGAGGCAGTAAAATATGAACCTGAGTCGTTTTTTTTGTTAACAAGCTTTATTTACTATTAATATGTACTGGAGTGGAAATTTTAATTAATAATTTCATTTCAGTGATGAAAGCATCTACAAGATCTTTGTGAAACAGTATTGTATGTTTTTTACAATAAATGCGTTTTTTGTACTGTAGAGGCATTAATTTAGTGTTAAAAACACGCCCATACGAAAATCGAACCTGTGACCTTTGTATTAAAAGGCGATATTTCTAAAGAGTCGCAACCGAGGAATCAGAGAAATAGAGAGCAAGAAATCTAATTCGAATAACTAATTGAGTATTGTGAAGTTATTGACGTTGTTCATTGACCTTGTTCTTCTTTGCTGTCTATAAAGGCGAATTCACATACAGACGTTTCACGCGAAACTAAGCGAAGCGTTTCATGCGCAGCCAATAAGATTCTTCGTTCGAAGGTGGCTCGTATGAAACGAAGCGCCTGATTGGCTGCGCGCTTAACGCTTCGCATAATTTCGCGTGAAACGCCTGCATGCGAACACGCCTTTTGTGCGTAGACTGCCTTACTCGCCCGGAGCTAGTCTACAATCAATTGGCTCATCCACTTGAAAATGTCTTTTCAAAAACTTCCACCAAGCATGCACCGCCATTATACCGGTTTTTTTCCAACGCTCTTATGAAATTTACTAACGAGCACCAAATATGGTAAACTGAATCAGCCATCGAAGTCTACCTATTACAACGTTGGCTCAATTTGATTGACCGACGGGACCAGGTTTTGGAATGAGGCCTTGCTAAGTATGAGCTTGAAGTCCAATGCATGATTGAAGATTGCGAAACAAAGTGATGGAAACGAGATATCAGTGTTCATCATTGGACCAAATCCAGCGGCACACTGATGGAACCCCTCTGTCTGCAGCGTAACAAGATCGATGGTGGAATGTATCCCATATTCTTCTCACATACTACCGTAGCGTGAATGCATTCCAGAGCAGTTCGCCATAAAAATTTCAGCTTCGATACTCGGGGCGATAAACGAAAGTCGTAAAACACAAATGAGGACAGTGAGAGGTGAAGGACATGAAAACGCCCCAAGGCATGGAGATTGCGAAATAGATCAGATGTTTTACATCCATGGCCAGTTGATGTGAGAACGTTGGTGGACCGAAATAATCTTAAAATGTTTGAAGAATGGCGAAATTTTGACCCAAAATATTTTATTTCGTGAGGAATGCTTATATCTTTATTCATATTTCTTACTCGATAACGTTGCACTGTATTTTGATCTGAAAAAATGTCCTTTCTTCTCTTTTAGTAAAATCCTTCTATATTTTGTTGTGTCTTTCATTTTTACATGAATGTGAATTATAGATTCTACTTTATCCGTTGTTCATATTTTTTAATTTGATTCGTATACTGGCCACATTTGTGTTTGAGGCCAATGTTGAAAAATACTGGTCTTTATGTTGTATTTTTCGATTTTCGTCCGTAACGTCATTTCCATAAACCGAATAATTACGTTCCAGTCAATTAGCATCGAAAGAAATATACCACGGAAGAGACAAATACATTTTAGATACCGATGTACTCTCGACATGGTCATAACGATTGAAGAACAGCATATCTTATACCATTTATTATCTTATCCTTTTCTCAATAGTCTCCGCAGGTTTTTCTCTCAATCAGTCCCTCATAAACGACTTCTGCAGCACACTTAAACGATATATCAAGATCATTGAAACTGCTGGTTATTATTAACAAAGAGAAATCAGTTAAAGTCGATAAATATATCTCTAGGAATGTATAAAATGGAGGGGCCACACACTATCTGTGCTATTTATCTCTCGTAGGGCCGATGAATCGGCTTGCTATGACGTCAGGCACGGTTTTGATTTTTGTCGTTTACATGTTGGAATATTCTTATTTCTGTATTCTACCGGAATATTGGTAGCATGTTATACTGGTTGTATGATAACGTCTCAAATTCCGAAACATCGTTTCGTTTCCCCTCCTATAGAAGACCCGCCTTTGCATCCCTTTTATTTCCCTCATATCGTTTCCCTCTTCAACATTCCCTCTCCATTCAAAACGCCCTCCATTCATCTCTTCTACCTCCTCTGAATCTCTGCCACTAGCTTCCTCTTCTCTCCAACCGCATCCGATGCCTCCTCGTTTGTCTCTCTCGGCTCCCAGCTCACCCTTTCCACTTTTCTCCACACCCGCACCTCAAATAGATATCTACGTCCTCCCTTCGCAGTGACCAATTTCCATACCTATATCGCGCCACGCTCCATATTAGAGTTTTCACCAGCCATTTCTTTACGTCTCTACTCAAACCCCATCCTACAATATCCTCCTCTTTCAAAATTCCTCCCTATTCACGGAAATTTTTCATTTTATGTCTCTTCCCATTCTGCTCCATAATACTACCCAGATACCTAAATTGCTAGACATGTTCTATTTGATGCCCTTTTCATCGTCATATTACCCCCCTGCCAAACACCCTTGAGGTGTTTAGATGAAATAACAACACTTAGTATAATCTTCACAAACTTTAATGGTATAAGCCCGACCGATTTCAACACTTTTGTGTCATTCTCAAGGGATAATACCGCAAAGAATACCGCGTATTATCCCTTGTTGAGATGAAATAACAACACTTTGTATAATCTACACAAACTTTAATGATATAAGCCCGACTGGTTTCAACACTTTTATGTCTTTCTCAATGGATAATACACGGTACAAAGTGTTGTTATTTCATCTCAATGTGTCAAAATTCCACAAAGTATGCTCACAAGCCATTGAAGATACCCTTGAGGTGGCTTTCAGGGTAATATATGGATGTAGATATTCTGCCCCGTCTCCATAATTCTAGAAAATCTCATCACTTTCGTCTTATAATGGTTTATCTTCATCCCATACCTTTCTCACTCCACTTCCAACGCATTCATCATTTACTGTAACCCCTTGGTGGACTGACTAACTAGTGCTTAATAATGAATTAGCGTTAATAAATTACTTCTTAGCTTAGGAACAGTAATGTGGAACTTAATTTTAAGTATTTATTTCCTGTACAACATCGGCTTGCCAACGGAGAGCGAGAACTGAAGCGTTTTTCCCTCAAATGCTACGTGGTTTGGTAAGAGTACAAAGTTCATGCAAGCAATCGGATACCTTTCAAGGTGCCTGACATCATGGAGCTGCTAACTGTTCAAAGATGGCTTATCGAAGAAAAATAAACTATAACTTAAAATTATCGGTTATATTAAATTTCTCCATTTGCTAATTTCTTCGATGTTCCAGAAGCTTTTGAGGTTTACCATCATTTGCTCGCCTACAACGCTATTTCCTTTCTCTGCACGCTAGTGTTCCAATTGTTCTTCGAGTGCATCCGTCGATTTTCCAATAATCCTCGGATGGTGTCCTAATACAATCCCTTCCCCCTCCACATGTGTTACATTATTCAATTTGAATGTGAATGAATCCTCCAATTGTGGCATTGTTCGCCATCACTTCTTAGCTACCCTCGTCAGAAGTAGCGAGCTCAGCATTCCTTTCTCCGTTCAAATGCAAATTTCAAATTCCCAATTGAGTCCTTATTCTGAGGTCGTTGATTTATGCTTAAAATGTTTGGCGACAGGTAAGGATTCACTCTATTCAATGCACTTTGATCTACTGTAGGTTTAAAGCGAGATTTTGGAATTCCGACCTCATCTCCTTTCAAAAGATAGTCCATATCACTTTGCTATCACTGTTAATCTATTCCTCCTTGTTGCCTCCTCCTGTTTAAATGAATTTTAGGCTGAGTAATGCTAAATATGTCGCCAAAAAGAATTTTTATCTCTTTATTTGTTATTCGGCGATTTTTTCTCGTTTCTCTATCTCTCTCTCCCGGCCTTTTTCTCTCTCTAGGCCTTGTTCTCTTTTGAACCCTCTTTATCCGCCAGACCATGTCTTCTTTCCGCCGAAAATTTTACCGCAGAATCAGAAATTTCCCTTATCGTTCGTGCACGACGTCCGATTATGACTAAAACCCTCTTCAAGGCAGGATCATAAAAAAACACTTTTAAATGAAACTAAGCTCTAATTCTTAAATTAACATCAGGACTAGAAGAGTGTTTTTGGGCATTTCGGCTCTTCTGAAGGGCAACTGACGGTGAAATTTTATAAAGGGTGTATTGCAGTTGAAATTCTATAAAGGGTATATTGAAGTTGACTATCATGCAACACCGATTGCAAGATGACCAAAAGTCCTTAAAACGAAAATACCTATATCTGAGATTACAGATGTGATCGCTATCTTGATATTTTTGCCATGTTTATTATTCGTATCTCTTGTTGAATGCATTGGTATTGAATGAGTATGTTTTATATTGAGCTGAAGTGACAGATCTTGAGCATCCTTAGTGGGCAAACATATACCACCAGCAGCTTGAAATTGAATGTGGAAGTAAATGCAGATCCATTGGATGAAATTGCTTCCCATTTAGGTGGTTCGGAGGCAATAGCATTTATACCACGTATATATTTCTGTTTTGAATATTCGAAAACGAAAGCCAGTCATTGGCGTGGTATTAAAAGCAGCCTTGAAAGGTGGAAATTTTACATTTTAAGAGAAAAATCCCACTAGTGTACTCAGGGCTCAGTTAAAATTGCGTTTTCCTAAATAAGGTATTAAAAAATTTTTTTTCTGGTTTATTGGAAGTTACGGGCGATAACAGCTTGAACTCAACCCATTCATGCCATATGCAACATATTTTGCGCATACCTCTGAGTTCATCTCAACTCATTTTCCAATTCCCAATATTCCAACTGAAGCAAAATTAAAAAAGATACAATCAAGTTTCAGAAAGAGATATCCTCTAAATTTTTCCAAAATGAAGGAAAAATATACCATTCACCATAAAACCGTTGGTTTATATATGGCAAAGTTGCTTCATATATGTTCAAGCAATACTCTCATGTTCGTGGTGAACCGTAAACGCTTTTCTTCCTACTTCTCAGACCTCTTATCAGTATCCCGTGCCAAGTCCCGTACAGTCTTCGTTCCCTTTTCCTTCCATCCAACTTTGCCTCCGGGCGGAAAGAACCTCATTCCCCCTCCCTCTTCAATGTACCCTGACGAAGTTTAAATCGTTTCAAGGATCTTCTTCCCCCACCCCGCTAAGGCATTCTTCTTTTACCCCCACACCACTTCCTCACTACCTCTTGGAGGCACCAGCGGCCAAGATAAGTTAGAGGTGCGGTAATTTCCAAGACCTCCAGGGGTTTTTGGGTGGAAAATCCCCGCGGGAGGGAGAGAGGGTGCTGGCGGCTCCGGGCGCCTGGCCACCCCGCCGTGACCACCTCTCCTGCGGGCGACCCGCGGTCCAATCTTCCCCTCCCTTCCCCCGAACGATTCAATCTCTTCCCTTCACTGTCCCTTCTTCCAACCCTCTAAGCCAACAAAGCTCATCTTGGACTATCAAGGGGAGTCCCCTCCTGTCCTCCACCTATTCCCTCCGTTTTCCTCCTCAAACGAGCAGTCCGCAGAAAACCACTTTTTCCTCCAGCCATAAAAGAGAGATGCTTGGGTTGCTTTTTACAGCGAGCATAATGGTTTCATTTATCCAGAATTCATTATAGAAATACTTATGTTTGCTTGTTAGTTGGCATTAGATGAAATGAGGGGTCATGACTGTTTGGTGATAGGTCACCCCAAGAAATTCGGTACAACCTCTGGCCAAACTCAGGACAAGCGATATCCATTTGAAAGCAGTTACTGACGGAAAGGACCTCAGTGAGTAGCGAGGGGTTCTTAGTAGTGAATACATAGTTAGCAGTCCTGTCTTATTACGCGAGAAAAAGAATTTTTGCAGTTCTTAGCGAAAAATACTTTGATATCAATCCTGGTCTCCGACTTAGCCCGGCATGCTTTAAACAATTAAGTCGCTACCTATGTACTGAGTGACTAATTAATAATCCTATTCTACTTTGAACTCCAATGTCCCTTAATATAATATACATATTTCTTTAACAATATTAGTATTTTTATTTGTCTATTTGAAATCTTTCAAGGTACATCTTTAAAATACACATACATCTGAATAAGTAAGGTATCCTCTTAAGGCATTGTCTGTACATGGGATTCCTTAAAAATCGTAATTACATATTGAGTTGAATTAGCAAGATAAAATGACACCAGTTTCATTCATTAGTAATATATAATTGATGTAGAGGGCATTTTTTTCTATTATGTTAAAATAACCAGGTCGTGCATGTTATCTAAGTGAATGCATTACCCCTCAAAATGACGAAAAAACACACATGGGTTACCTACACCAAATAACCTACTTTTTACCTTGCTAAAAAGTATTGTAATAGTATTCATCCCTCGACCAATAATCATTCATAATGTGCTTGAGAAAAAATTTTCAGAGGAATTTTGATGGCTGGTTAATTTTTTATCTGAAACGGGTAATAAGAAGCGAGGTCGGTGTTGGATCGAGTGCTTCCGCGAAGTGGCTTCGATGAGGCAGGTCATTGAGATTGCTTAGAATCCAAGCAATTTCAACGAAGAAGACGGGTAGGTGCTCTCCAGTCCCTGGAAGCATATTTTTCAAGGTCAAAAATAAAAATGGCGCCAACAAAATTTGGCCCCGGACTGGGGGTGACCTATAATAGGAGACCAAAGTTCATCCGAAGTACTTCAGACGTGAAGAATCAAACTGGAGCGTGTTCGAAAGATATCTCCCAGGATTATTCTACGTGGAAGAGTACCTAAAAGATTTTCCAGGGAGGAAAGAGGTTATTTTACCCATAATAAATTGGACCGGAATATTTAGTGGGAATACAGAGAGTGTATCATTTAATGCACACACAAAGGAATTTAAGCTCTATTCTGAACCGCCTCTTTGCCAAAAGTACTCTTTATTAGATAAATCTAGTTTATAATATCATTACAAATACAGCATCCATAAATATCTTTAACAATACTTAAGTGAGGTGTATCCTAACTTTGATGGAATTTTGATAATTAACGATTTGACAACGGCGTAGTTCTAATCTGCTGATCTGCAAATATGAAGGAAACAATGACATTGGCAACTGACTAGTAGTAGCTGTCGCCGACATTTCTTTATTTATTTTTTAAAACTATAACTGAGTATAAAAATATGTATTTGGTCAGAAAACAGCCCGTTCAATTTTGACGAGCACTTAAATTTAAGAAATTCACCCCTTCTAACCTATACCCATAAATCAGAGCAATAAATCATCAGGGATCATATCTACCACTGTTCCACGGCTCCCGCATCAGGCCATCAACAGTACGGAACAACTACAGTGACGCATTGCCATGGCAACCTTTTACAAGTTTGATAGTATCCCAAACCTATCTCGGATGGATTGCATGTACACGAGCGCGCTCTCTGAATGGGACTTGGAGAATAGAAGCGTGTCGTGTACCCACACTTTAAACCACTCCAGCCTCTCCGTAACACGCCCACATTCATCGCCCTTCTGTCTACTGCTCCATCTACAAAACTCTCTCTCTCCGCAACCTTTCCTGCCAGTCTATTCAATCCCATATTCCAGTGTAATTATGAATGGTCCGATGAGAAGGAAGTGCGGGACGCGATGTGTAAAAAAATAGCTCGAAAAATGAATGTCTCTTGTTTATGAATTGAAAGGAGTTAAGGTGCGATGGTGACGTTCTGGAGGGAGTATTGGCTGGAATTGGGACATGGCAAGGGGAGAAGAGAGGCGGGAGGTGAAAGAAGATTTGAGCACCCGGGACGAAGCGCAGTTGCTTGCCGAGGAAGTTTCGCGACGTGAGTGCGGTGGAGGTCGTGTACTTGGGTGGAATGGTTGGGAATCTGGCCCAGGATGAGTTTCTCTCTTTAACTTTGCCCCCTCCCAACATTTCCGCCTCTCCCCTCTCAACGATGGCTTAATCTCTGAAGTTCAAGGTTGAGATCAATTTTCACCAACATTTTCCTACTTTGCAGGAATAAGTGCAGGATAGCCGCAACCGAGGATTTTATTTTCAGCATCTACCATCGTAAATTCGACTCTTTCAACTAAGAGTATTTCCCCTGCCAAAGATATGTTTGAAATAAATTTGACGCATCATTTATGCCACAGACTTCTTTGAAGCAGATTTCAATGTCAGATTTAGTTTTCAACGTTTCCAACAAGCACTTGTTTGGTATAAGATTGTTAATTTAAACAATGGTACTTGCAATAAGGAAACCTTCAACCTAAGAGGCATTTTCTGCCCTTCTACAATTGATGCATCACCATAACTTGTATTACTGATTGAACCTTTTTTATAACTCTGTGTAGAATCAAACTAATTCGTCACTGCTGTATTAATTATCTTTTTCGTCTCAAAAAAGTATTATATTTAGCATTCAGTGAATAGACGACGTTCTTAGACTATGAGATAGTAATTGACGATAAGCATTTTTTAGCTCTATTCCCTCAGAAATATATATATTGAATTATAATTCTTACTAGTTTTGAGACTCTAAAACAATTACCAAACCACAGGATCATACTTAATAGGCTTGCAAGTGTATAGATTCGATATGGACGATGCGTTCTCGGCATAGTTCTTAGTTAACTTTCATTCTATGAAGTACTTGCAAGTGCAGTTAAAAAATCTTAGTCCTTTTATCAAATTATTATTTTTAAAAATGATTTTCGGGTACCAGAAGTCAGCAATGGGTGCAGTTTAATCAGGTAATAGCTTTTACTCCTCTTCGCTAGAAATGCCGTCAACTTTATTTCGGAAAAGTTTAGATAAATCTAAAATAATCAAATAAAGCTCCTTTTTGCCAGAAAATTTTTCCACAGTATACGTAAATTTTTTTAGTTTTTCTTATTTAGAGAATATTTTTTTACTAAACGAGTTGGTATACAATATCCTTTGTTGTTGCTAGATCTCTTCAATTAGTACACCATATCATAATATTCTTCCAATAAAGCTGCATTAAGCGTGATTCGTGGTAAAAGCCAGTCACTATTTCGTACAAAAATCTCCCTTTTATCTTACAATGCTTGCTGTTTTTGGTGATTTCGTGTCTCAAATTGACGGTATTTATGACGTTGATTTAATGGCTTATATTAATTTGCTCCTCTTTCCTTTAATTTGAAAATATTCCTCTCTGTATGAACTTAGTGCTGCAATGCCTTTTCATCTTTTTGCTTTGAATCTCAGTGCTAATAATTGAGGACCTTCTACCGAAAAAAACATCATTCTAAAATACAAGTCAAGGAGAACTGTTTATTCATTATTAATAATATTCTTGAGAGAGTAAAATTCTATGCGCGAAAGACAATTTTTTAATCCTGGGTCTCCAACCTAAGGGTGCTCAAGGTTCATTAGGAAATGTTTATTGAATCCTTTACTTTTGGTTATTAAATTAGATTTATACGTTTTTTCGGGCATTACTGTTAGTAATTTATCAAAGCCAATATCTATGAACGTAGTATCAGAACGACGTTTCACGAGTTGGGTTTATTGATTTTATTTATCTACCTTTGATTGTTAAAGATTAGGAATACCAATTTCCTCCTCATCCATATTGCCTTATTTTATTTTTGCTTTTCCTTACTTTAATTCTGTTTGCTGTTATTACATGCAATATAAGTTTTTACATGAGAAGTATGGCGTCGGAAGAAGTTGTCACTCAGCGTAGAGAAAAAAAAAACATTCTAGGACACGTAAACGATGGCTTCAGACCTCACTCAGTGGAATTCCTTGATATCAGAGATAGAAGGATTAACTTTGCAATTCCACTGTGTTACTTTGCAATTCCACTTTACAATATGGAATCGAAAAATTAACCTTTCTATCCCTGATGCTAGGACACGTTGCATTTCTGCGGAGAAGGTCAAAGTTAATGAAATGGAGGCGTGCATGAGAGCGATTATCACACATGGAAACATCGTGTCGTAGTTTGCCAACTTCGAGAGAGTAACATTGTAATGCCTTGGTCCTCCAGGTTTACTTTTGTTGTTCACCTCGCCGCTCACTCAGAATCTCAGCCTCTTTGTCCTCTCGCCGGACAGTCCTAGCTCTGAACGTCCTCCTCCGGGAATTCTAGATTCTCTATTTATAGCTAGCCGCTCTCGCTTCGGCAAAGGCTGCCCGTAACGCCTTCTGCCGCGAACACCAGACCACTGGCCTTGTGATGTCGGGAAGGTATTCCCTCGGTCTCCTATAGCCTTGACCCTCGCTGCTTTTCCATATGCAACAGATTCCGTATTCGACGGTAGGCATTCCGTTTGCCGATACGCCTCAGATATCTTCATCGCCGCGTCCTCTCTACCCTCCTTCTCTTACTCTTTGTGCATCTCTCCGCAAAGGTCCCTGGGGATATCCTCGAGCCTTTTAACAGCTCACTGAGCTATCCTGCTGAGGCCGCATGAGCAAAATTTTAAATTTTCCTTCAGAAATCCCCCTAAAACTTTCTCTCGTTTCAAACTTTCCGAAACGTGTACAAACGTCTCCATAATGTATCATTAAATCCTCGTTCCCTAGTGGTCGGTGCGGTATCACCGCTGTGGAGAAAGAGGAGGGTCCCGCGGCCGCTGGTCTATAACTTTCCAACACTGATTTCTTTGTCTGCATGAAGCTATCAGCTATATTTAATTTTTTCACCTTGTATTTCTAGGACATCTTTTGACTTATCCTTACATAAATACCTCATCATTAAGACTCTTAAAATCCTCATACCTTTTACCTCTCCCCATGTTCTTCAAAATCCTATCCTTTTCATTCCGCTTCCACGCGTCTGCAGTATCCTCCCCTCTAATTTCCACGTCAAAATTGTCTCTGCTTTCAAAATGTCCCGATTCATCTCTTCTGCCCGTTTCAAACCTCATCCGCCAACTTCCTTTCCTCTCCCACTGTATCCATTAACGTCTTGTTTTCCTCGCCATGTTAATTACCCTCTCCCTTCTTCTCGAGAACCGCATTTTAAATACCTCCAGTCTAAATACATCATCTCTCCTCCATGATCAACTTACCGGCACATGCAAAACCATGCTCCATATTGGAGTTTTTACCAATATTTGCGATGTGGTATAACTTGTTACCAAACGTTTTGAAAAATGTTCTCTGCAGTTGTCTCGAATGAACACTTCCTATCGCGCTTATTACTCACTCTAACTCGACCGGCGAAAAAATAGCCAGTTATATCCTCCACTCTTACCAAGGTGTTTGTAGAGTGAAGCTTTTTCTTATGATTCAGAGATGTGTTCGAGTTGAAATTTATTCATAAAATTTTCCTGAGAATCCTGTATTTATGTTCATTAAATTCTGGGCTCTTAACATACTTAAATCTTTTTATTATACCTCTGGTGTTACTCCTCCTCCAATCAGGCATCGTGGAATTGGATTTATTGTGCATAACCTGTCGTTCACGTCGTTGGAGACGTTTTATATTGACACGCATGGGTTGTTAGTTTCGCAATTTTCGAATATTTTATACAATAATATTTTAGTATGAAAAATATAAGTTTCCATGAGAATGAACCGTTGCTGCAACGCTCGAATCTCTTATTCGGACGTATTCCTATGACTTGAATATTTTACAACGCGTGAGTTTGTCGAAAACCTTATGACACGAAATTCTGATGATGTAGATGAGAAGAGTCATTCATAGTTTCAAGTCTACAATGTATCTACAATCTCAAGTGATCTCAAATCTCACGTAGAAATTTATAAACAATAAAATACCACCATGTTACCACTTATTTGAAAATATTCCTGCCAAACAAGTTCCATGTCTCCATTTAAAAGGCGTGCTATGCAGAAAAATGCTTCACTTTTAATGAAGGCTACTTGAAATTCCCAATTGATATGTTACGCAAAAGTTACTTCTGAGTCATATCAGTTTATTTATGAAATTAAAATAACTGTGATAAAAATATTTTATGTAATGAGAAGTGTGAATTCAATTTGGGAACGATTTACCGCATGATTCGTGGGGTATTGCTAATGAAAATATGGAAATACTTTAACTTCTGATATATCGTGGGGAACACACATAAAAAACATATGTGGCACAGCATTAAAGAGCCTAAGTTTAATTAGCGTTCAATAGGAAGGTCCTCGGATGAAAAACTTAAAGAGAGATGCTGCATCACTCTAGTTACGCCACACCTCGAATACGCCGCAAGTGTCTGGGTGTTCTTTAAAGAACACAAAAAAAGTTTAATAAAATATAAAGAAAAGCAGCGCGCTTCGTTAAAAACGGCCACGAGCGAACATTCAATGTTTCACAGCTTTTAGAGGGATTAATGTGGGAGGTAACTGGTGTGTTTGAGAGTGACACAGAGAATATTATTATGACACGTCAGTGCATCTCTAGGTCTGAGAGAAGCGATAGAATAAGAGAGATACATTGTCGAATAGATTGGTACAAAAACTCCTTTTCGCTCATAATAAGCGACCACAATAAAAGCTGAGCTCCATTTATGCATTCCAAAAATAGAATCACTATTTCACCACCCAAAGCTTAATCCCTTTACACGGTTGATGTCCTAACACCCCCTGCCACACGGCCGTGCGGCGGCTCTCAGAGTAGTACATATGTAGATGTACGTTATATAGGAAACAACGAAAAACGACTACTAAAATGCGTATAACCAAAGTTTTTGTCCTAGATACCTACGTAAAAAGGGGTTAAACAATTTTAAGTGAACCTTGCAATTTCTGGCCTGTTGACCATATTTATTTTGAGCGAGCGAATATAAAAATATGCGCAAAAGTTCCAAGCACGGCTATAGTGCATGAATCGATTGATGAGTTATTTATCTGTTTCCACAAATCTATTCACGTCATCAATTTTCTGAATATTTAAGTCTCTAAGAATGAATTAATTCATGTATCGCTTATATTTTGATTGAATTTTTTTTAGCTTCTGATATTTACAGAATATTCACGTATTAAGCTAACTTTTCTACCTCAATCTTACTTATTCTTTAGGATGACCCAAGTCCCAATTTAGACATTCCTGACTTTAACGAGCCGATGGCTGACATAACAATTAAACGTAATTGAATAATCAAACAACTGCATTAGATTAAAAGTAACACGTCCCCAGGTCTATGCCCGCATCCCTGCACGCGTGCTGAAGGAGATAGCGCCACAGATTGCACCATTCATAGAAATTGTATTTAGCAAATCATCATCCGAAGGCAGGGTGCCCCAAGACTGGAAAGTAGCCAACGTTACTCCGATATTCAAAAAAGGAAATAAAAGTGACCCAGGAAATTACCGACCTATATCGCTAACATCACTTTTATGCAATATCCTTGAACACATTGTCGTTAGTAATATTATGGCATTCCTGGATAATCATAACTTCTTACATAGCAGTCAGCACGGATTCCGTGAAGGCAGGTCCCGCGAAACACAGCTTGCGCTCTTCCTTCATGACATTATAAAATCAGGTGAATCAATTAAACAAGTCGACGCAATATTCCTTGATTTCAAGAAGGCATTTGACAAAGTTCCTCACAAAAAACTCGTATACAAATTGCTATTGCAATCCGGAGTTAATAGAAAAATAGTGAATTGGATAAGTGGCTTTCTCAGTGATTGAAAACAAAAAGTAGTTATTAATGGTTTTAGCTCTGATATGGTCGAAGTCACATCAGGTGTTCATCAAGAAAGATTAATTGGCCCTCTTTTATTTATCATTTATATGAACGACCTAATTTCTAGAGTTAGCAGTAAAATAAAATTATTTGCAGACGATACAGTTATCTACCGTAAAATGAGCGAAGACGCGGACTTTAAAGCTCTGTCATCGGACCTCAGCAATGTTCATTCGTGGTTCCAGGAGTGGGGGTTAGAATAAAATATCAACAAATGCACCACAGTTCACTTCCAGAGAAAGTCATCACAAAAATGTCATACCTATACAATGGGTGGAGTAAACATAAAGTCTTCAGATTCAGTAAAATATCTTGGAATTCCCTTAACTTCGAATACATCGTGGGGATTATACATGCAGAACAAATGTGGCGCAGCATTAAAGAAACTAGGTTTTGTTAAACGTATTATAGGAAGGTCCTCGGATCAAAAAGTCAAAGAGAGATACTACTTCGCTCTGGTTAGGCCACTTCTCGAATACGCCGCGAGCGTTGGGACCCTGGTCAAATAGATTGAACTAAAAACATTAATGAAATACAAAGGAAGGAAGTGCGCTTCGTTAAAAACTGCTACGAGCGTACATATAGTGTCTTACAAATTTTAGAGGAATAAGGTGGGAGCCTCTAGAGACTCGGAGGCTACACGCTAGGCTTAGCTTGCTTGATAAATTCAGAACTGATATTTTTCAGAGTGACATAGAGAATATTATCATGGCTGCTCACTACATTTCTAGGTCAGATGCGATAAAATAAGAGAAAAAAACACTGCCGGACAGATAGGTTCAAGAACTCGTTCTTACCGCGAGCAATAAGCGACCACAATAAAAATTGAGCTCCACTAATCACACTCCGATAATATATGTCACCATTCCATCTCCAAAAACTTACACCTATACACGGCTGGTGACCTAACACCCCCTGCCAAACGCCCATGCGGCGGCTCGCAGGGTATTATGTAGATGTATTCTTACTCCCATGGCCATCTATGCACAAGCTAAGGTTAGGCCTCACCCAGAAGTGACATCAATCTCTCTCTGTCGACCGCTTCATCCACTGTTCCTTATGGTCCTTATAAAGATCTCTTATTCCCATATCGTGCTTAATCGTCCCAATCCCGTTTTCAGTTGTGAGGCTAAAGACTTCTCCTATTTTTTTCGTTTTCAGAAGAGACAAGTTTCTATCTTTATTCTTACAACAATAACATTTAAAATTGAAAATATTTATTGTATATCCATTCGTTTGGTATTCGTATCGATTATGTAGGTGTAATATTTCTAATTTATTCATACAACAGAATACACTGCGCGTGAATTAAATGAGCTCTCTGCGTGTATTTCCTTCGGGAAGTTTTCAGATTGGCAGGCCATGATACTCTGCTCTTTATGTTGTTAAAAATTCCATATTGTGGGCTGATTAATTGACTCCAAAATTCCTAACTTTGGGCTTTCTAATTGACTTCATGAAACTTCAGGAGGGTAAATACACACAATTATAAAAATGTCAACACGCTTAAAGCCATACACTAAAAAGTACGAAGTGAAAATATGTATCAAGAAACTTATATACCACTACAATGCCGTGCCGTAGTATGGGCTATCTGGTGGTAACCAAGAATACAAGGATAGATTAATGTGAACCATCTCATAAAAATTCACCTTGCATTATATCATGCACCTCAACATGAATGATCATGTATAATTGATGGGTTTTCTATTAGACTCAATGTTAACTTGGAATGTTCATACCATAAATGTCTGCAGTAAGTTGTCTAAAGCATTCTATTTATGAGGAAAACTAAGCCTCTCAAACCTAAAGCTGTGTCCACACAGGGCGACAATCGTCGGCAATATGTTGCCGAGCGATGTTGCCCGGCGATGTTGACGGAGTATCTTGATACAAAGAAATGTCGCCGTGTTGCCCGGCGACAAATTTCAATGGAGTGTTGCCTTTGCCGTGTTTCCCACTCGGAATGGAAAACATCGCTCCGCCCGGATACATTACGTGCCGAACAGAGGCGATTTTGGCGGGTAATTTGAGGCGACCAGTTTAACAGCCTTCATATGGATGACAATGTAACACTTATGGCCACTTTTTCGTGGAAATTTTTACAATGATAGGGTAGATACTTGCGACTTCACGAAGTCAACCAGTATAAGTTCGTCAGAGCTGCTGTGCATGGGCCCAGAGAGCCCAGCTAGCATGTTAGCTTTTGCTAAGCTTGATTTGCCCCTGCCACATCAAGTTTGATTTTTGCAAGCTTTATTCAAGCGAGCCTCAAGCAGATCGTGCCAAGCTAACAACGGAGCATTTGAATCAAGCTAATGTCCAGCTTATCAACACCTTGATACATGCGCAGGCATAAATATAATTCGTCTTATGTCGAATTAAGTCATACAGCGCATTAAAATTGTGTTAGAAAGTTTTTAAAGGCCTGCAATACTTGCAATTTAAAGTGGTGAAAGAGAAGAGATATTCCATTTTCCTCAAAACATTAGTTTTGGATATCTTTCTTCATATACCTACTTTGGTTTATTTTCAGAATGAAGCCTTTATAAAATAGATGTGTGGATCACACCTTGTAGGAAGATAAAATTAGTCATTTCTTGTGTAGAATCTGAGCAGCTTGATTCAGACTTGCTGGTGAGGGAATAGTCAACCTTACTCAAAATGAAACTTATGCTTGAAGCAAACTGGAAAATCAAGCTTGATTTAAGCTACACTGATAATGTTGCAGGAAGCTTGACCGGTGGAGACTAGCTTGTTTGATTCAAGCTTGAAATAAGCTTAATAATTTGATTTGTCAAGCTGGATTCAAGCTTGGTGACTTGTATTGTCAAGATTAAATCAAGCTTGATTAAGGCTTACTTTGCTATCTAGGAAAGTTCCGGAATCCGCAGTTACGGCAAGTAAGTTTTTGAAGGAGGTACCATCGTTAAGAAATAATTCCTTCATAATAGATTCTCCCTTATTATCACCTCCTATTAAATCTGTTTTTTCAACCACCTCCTCTTTCTTTGCCTCCAACTATTCACTACAGTAAAAGCAGCAGCGACGCCGGCAGCTACGCGTATATCCATTTTAACTCGAGTCGCTACGAACCAGACGAGTATTTCGCGCTGCAAAAATTTGCTGGTTCGCTGGCGGCTGTGTGAACAGGCAACATTGCATGACACAAATCGGTGTATCAAGCGGCGATGTTGTCGCGGACGATGTTGCCAGTATCCAACGATCATCGTCCTGAGTGGACGTAGCTTAATACTTATTTTTGTTATGTATAGCATGCATATTTTCATTCTCGAATATTGTATTGCTTAAAATTGTGGGGAAACTCAAATGGTGTAAAAGGTATTTTGTACTACAAACGAATACAGTGAGATTAATCACAAATACTGCTATTAGAGATGACTGTCAACTACTATTTGTTAGAGGTGGTACTATGACCATATACAGTAAATATATATTTCCAGTGTTGGTTAACGTGAAAGACAGCGTAAATTATTTAGTTGTAAGATCAAATGTACTCCAATACGGTGCTGGAAATGGTTCAAAAAAAGATGCAACTTTTCATTGACTGGCAATTTCGCCCTGACTCCAAGTCTTTCACCTATTTGAGATACAAGCTGTTTAATTGGTTACTGGGGACAGATAGAAATGTGGACATACTAAAGTTAAAAAATAGTTTGCGTAAATGATTTATTGATTAAGCCTTCCACTCAGTACAAGAATACTTTGATTCGGAGGTTGAACAAATTTTCGCTTAATAGCAACATTAGTGAGTGTATGCATATAATGTGTCTTGTTCCGGTCAACTTTTTTGAAAACGTCTATTGTGGTTTGAAAATGCCATCTAATGACATTTAAAATTATTATGAGTTTATCTTCTTACACTCATAAATGCAAAGAAAAGAGTTTGAAGAAAAAATCTCTTTCTTTGTATGCCTTTATATCGACACCCTGAATGAGGGCAAAAAAACTCAGGAGAATCTACCAAGTAGAGCAAAGGATGACCGGTAATCGAGTAAAAGTAATCGAATTACCGGTAACGATTACTTTTTGGGTATTTTTTACTTGTAATCGTTACTTTTAAAAGAAAAGTAATTATACTTGTAATCTACTCCTCAACTACTTTGAGTAGTCGTTACATTAAGTAATCGTTACTTCTTTCTGCGGTGAACTGTTTGTTCGTTCGAGATATGAGATCCCGACGTCATGGCGTCAATTTGTGTACCTTTTTGCCGTGGCGATGTGCCCAATCGGTGTGCTGGTTCAGCGATGTATCGATGTACGTCGAGATATCGCTGTAATGGTTAACTTCCGGTGATTTCGAAAGATTTCATGTAGTTACCATTTTCGCGACTGTCACCATCGTCACCATTAATATTCTTCTCTGGCACCTCGTGGAAGGAAATTGCTGATTTTGCTGCTGTCTTGAGTTGGTACTGCTAGTTCGTCGAAAATTGCAAACTACGAGAGGAGGACAAATTCAACCATGGATAGCGATACTAAGGAATTTCCGTTTCCTCATTTAAGAAATTTCTTTGAGTTAGAGGAGAATTGTTCGGATTTAAATATGACCGTTCGCTGCAAACTGTGCGTTGGAAAAAAAATTCTAAAGTCGGCGTGGAACACATCATCCAACTTACGAAAACATATAATAGTAAGTAGAGAGAGAACCCGAGTAATGTTTTCTATGTATTTTAATTTAAACATGTATTTTCGGAACATGAGGTGCTCGTGGTTTTTGTGAGAGCGCATTGTGGATTTAAAGTTTTTCTCTGCTATTGCGTAGTTTCGAAGCTAATTTGATCATTATAGTTAATCGTTTATTTCAGCAGCTTAATTCATTTCTTTCCATATAATCCGAAATTTATCTTATCCTAAAATTGTTTCTACACGTACTTGGTTCAGCGTTGGTTTGTGTACACTTACAATTCGCTAAATTCATTTCCAACTTCATGCAAATAAGAGGGAATTATTGAAAATAATATGAGTTGTGAAGAGTATACCTCGACTTTACGATAGGTTCACTTAACCATGGGTTCATATTTCGATCTGATGGCTTGAAATTATCAAGGACGCTGACTTGCAAGCAAAGGTTACTGCGTAAATTAAATTATAAGTGCTTATTATGTAATTAATAATGATAAGTGTAATTTCAAAATAGTATGTCGATGCCCACGTGTTATCTTGGTAGTAAGTGTGGTAGCACTTAAAATATTTAACTGGAAACAGTCAATTTTGAGCAAAACTCTCCCCATGCCTTACACCCTAGAAATGGAAGGGAATTTGGAGTACACTGCAGTATGAGAATGACTAGAGGAAAATAAATCTGAGGGGGAACGTGTGCCCCATAGCTGGATCTGCCCCGGCCAACAGTTTCAAGTGTCAACAATTATTTTCATCAAAGACCATTTATTTTTCCATTAACTTCAACTGAAAAGTATATCAAGAGAAATCTCATGTACATGGTGTATATGCATTAAAGTACTATGATATGCATGCCAACTTAATTTCAATATCCTAGTTATTTGAGACGTCTAGTCCATTTATATTTCAGGAAATTGGTGGGTAGATGGCGTTAGCGTACATTGTTGTCAGGGAACTCAGAAGGTGCTGATACTAAAGTGTCACCTCAATGAAGTTACCTCTGTTTTATTTTGCGACATTAACAATGAAGAAAGTGCCTTCAATCATAGGATAACATGCAATCATGGTCGCAGGATGTAAACTCATTATGAAAGCAAATTTATTCCTCAAGTTAAGCGATTTAAATGGACATGAAACTATAGGGAACAGCTACTAACATTAGAGAATTTTAATTCCAGGAAAAATAGACATTGAAATACTTAGTATTTCTAGGAGAAGTTCTCCGGGAATTTCGAAAGAAATCTAAATGTAATCTACTTGTAAGCAATTACTTTTTTGAAAAGTAATTGATACTTGTAATCAATTACATTTTGGCTAAAGTAATTGTAATTGAGCCCAATTACTTTTTTTCAGTAATCGGGCCTTCACTGGCAATAATGTTCCATGCGTCATTTTCTGCCGTAAAAAAAGGGAATTGAAAGTCTCAGGAAAATACTTCCCTTAAATGCCTTACCTCTGTATTGACTGCTTGATTGACATCATAAATGCTCGCGAGGAGAATTCTCCACCCTTAACCTTAATTCATATCCTGAGCGCAAAACTCAAAATAACGAATGACTCCTAGATGAAATCCTCCAAAATTGCAACTTTTTTTGACTGAAACCAAGGCAGCACGGAAGGATTATGTTTGAAGTCATCTTTTTAGGAGGTTCTCCTCCGCTGCGTTAGTCGCCTTTTCAAAATCCTCGCGTCATATGCGAAACAACAGTGGTTTTAGCGGCGAATTTAACTCGAGCCGCAAGACTCGCTCTAAATAAATGATTCCGAAAAACGATGCATTTCGGCACCCTCACCCGAAGTCTCTCGCGCTCGTGACCTGGTTTTTGGAAGAGCGTCGCAGAATTTGGATTGTAACACATTTCGAAGCGGGATTTTCCCGGGAGAGAGGAGCGAGGGATGGAAGGAGGTGAAGGGTTGGGTAAGCAGGTGAGATTTTAATAAGAGTCGAGCCGTATTGCTTGGGTCAGGATCATGGGGAACCCGGTGGTAATTAACAGCGGTGGTGGCTGTCAGAGTCGCGGATATTTCTTCAGTGGATGAGAAAACGTGTCGGTGACGTACGCCTTTCATGGAGAGCGATCTTCTTTACGGCGCTCATAAAGCAGCACGGAAACTGGCATCTCGTTCATGACAGCCGGCTTAAGTTTTCCTAGCATGACTTATGGTATTTGAGCCATGCCAAATACGACCAACCACGACAGACTTCGTTCTCCCTCAAGTCTGCACTAATTAGATCGGTAAAATAATTGTGCCTATGCTGCAAATAATGCGTGATTAAATTCTAATTAAGATAATCCGCTACGTTTTCAAGAGGTATTTCAAACTGTTTGAGGACCAACCCTTCCGAAGCATTTTTTGTGCATAAAAAGTGCTCGCAACCTCCTCTTATTAAAGGTAAATCGTTACGATGTAGTTTGTTTTATAATCTTTTTGACAAGTCCTACTCTTTGCGATTCGCATAAAATATTAGTTAACAGCTGCTGCGCAATGCGTACATAATTCATTGAAACACATACCGAAACTTTATTTATTTTATTTTTGATGCCTAAAATCATTTTCTCCTATATAAGTATGTTTTTGCTAGGCGATTATCACCACCTTGTTGTGTAGTTGTTAACGTGCCGTGTATTTTTACTGCAAATGTTAACTGATTTGTTCTTGCGTTTATCCTACATAAACCTGAATAATTTCTGAAGTCTTTCTTTACACTTTTTGGCATTATTTAATCACCCAAAATATTTGTTGCTAAACTGTGCTAGTAGAATCATTTTTCTCCTCCTAAATGTTTCCTTGCTACATAAGAAATTTTTTTCTCATTTATTATAAACATCATGAATGCGTTGACGAAGAGTTATATAGGAGAGCGGTATGTGCAGTTTTACTCTTACAAAAACTGACATTGAGCTGTTATTATTTGCTGCTTATCTGCGTAAATAATTCAAAAATCAAACCGTGGTCATGAGTAAATAAATATATCGGAAGTGAAATAATGATATCCCATTTTCTTATTCTGTTTTTATTTTAGATCCAATACCCACAAACACGCATTTCCTAAATTTTTTTACATTCTTTTGATGGGGTGAAATTTATTTAAGCGCTGGTGTATACAACTAACCACGACCGACTCTATAGCATCTCAATTATTCAATATTTACCAATACAATATGGGCGTGATGATAATAATTCTCAATTTTGCTGACTTTTAAGAAAATTCCACTCATATAAATTCATTTTTTTACTGTTTTACAGTTTCTTTGACTAAAAATTATTATATTTGTCGTGGACTCAATCAGAATACAATTTATGGAACACTATAACGAAACTGTCTTTATCTAATAAAAGTATTTTTAAAGATAATTATTACAATTTTAAAACATTATACTTACTTTTATTTTTTAACAATTTGGTAGTGAGAATAGCGTAATAAGGTGGATAATAACTTTTTTATTTGACTTAATTTCAATGTTCTCAAAATAATTGAACAGGAATAGTCACAAAATACCCTATTTGTGTGGTAGGTGATGCACTTGCATCTTTCTTTCAAATCAAGCTAATTAAATAGAAAAATTTAATAATTGGATATTTTATATTGGATTGGATATAGTATTTCACGTTTTCTGATAGAATTTGATGCGTCAAATGGTGAGACACGCTAATTATTTCTACGAACTTGGTATGCTAATTATTTCTACGAATTTGGTTTGGCAACTTGCTCGTTCAAATTTCCTCGAAAGCTATTTCGTTTATTGGCCAGTTGATATCAATTCCTTCCTTCTGCGTTTATTTCTCCAGCTGCTTTATATTTCCGCTACACATCTTAAATACCCTGAGGTGGTGCAAAGGAACACACATAAATTTCTTCCCGTGATATCCACCTGTTTTTGATGGCTTCCGTATGAAACTCTTTTAATCATGAATAATTCAAAACGCAGACGTTTTCGAGTTCAGCGAGCCGCGAATGGGTCGTTGGAGTGCCGAAAAGTCGTTTTATTTCCAAGGAATTTCTGAATTCAGCCGATTTGATCAGTAAAAACGGTTTTATGATTAATCTTTCACACCATATAGCTCCCTTGGTGCTCACGGGCAGTATGACTTCGACCCAATTAAAACCTTCCATCCCGCCGGACTACGAAGAGAGTGAAGATCCAAGTGATTAACTGAATCCCTTTACTTTCCGTCGATGTCATATCCCTTCCAAACTTTCGGTATTATCTTACTAATTATCGCTCATTCACGGGTTCATTTCTACGTTTAAATCCACTCTCAAAATTTCTCCGTTCTTTCCACACCGTTCGCGTTGGTTGGTTATTACGGGAGGCAACCGGCGATTGATTGATATCTCTCGCGGTATTGTGGGTAGTTGGTTAATGGCGGGTCGATGAGAAAATACAAATGTGAGCAATAGAATTTTGAGATCAGTATGTAAAGATTTCCGGTCTATATGCGACACCGAAACACTCCATAAATTTAAGGGTTTCACAAAGGCTCTCGTAACTTATTTGTCTTTAGGGAATGGCGGTTTATATTTTTGAGTTCATAGGGTAAACAAGGTGGCGAATTTGGAATGAACCACTTAGGAGTGTATTTTCTTGATACCAGAGAATTTTTGAGGTGAATTATGAGTTAAGTTAATCAAGCTGTCAAATAGTAGTGTACATTAGTAGTCCTTGTACGCATGATAAGTTTATACACATTTTATTCAGCGTAATGAAAGTAGACCCAATATTTAAAGTTCTGTTTTTTGTCTCCAGAAAAACTATTAAGTTCCGTTTAGTTGAATTTATCCCCTAATAGAATAACATAATGTATCCCCTAATAATAACACCCTGCGATGCAAAAAATCTTGAAGGTTTATTATATATCTTCCATTAAAGCCCACCGTAACTGGTAGATTAATCTTATAATTTTTATTATCATTTATGCTAGTATACATGCTCAATTTGATGAAACTGTGGTATGTACATAGAAAAAGCGTTTTATTACTTAAAATACGTATTATATCACTTGGCCACGTTGTCGAGTTTCGTATCGGCGGTGAAATAAATCATTGTTCTGATGCTTATTATTCCACCCCAGCGGTTCGCATTGTCACCATCATCGCCTTCCGGTGCCTTGAGTGAAATGCGGACGAGAGAGCGGTTTTAAGCAGCTCTGAACAGATATTAATTCTCAATTCCGCTCGGTATTCTTCGAAGACTTATTTGATTCGTAACACTGAATCCGACCCATTCGTATCTTAAAGCTCAAGCTGAGTAAGTACAAACAAATAGGAAGTAAGTGCGAAGAAATCTTGGAGATCGTTCATCCTCCTTAATTCCAAACATAAAAATATAATTTCTTGCTGATACTGTTCCGAATATAGGAATTGAAGCCATAAATGCATTACAAAGGCAAATGAAATTAGAAATACTGGTGTGAGATTTACTTGGAATTGTAATTAAAACAATGTTTTATTCATCCCTTGAATCGGTAGACATTATTCTAAGACCAAGGATATAAAATGATTTACGTGATCATGAAATAGTTTTAGATACTTTTGCTTGTAATGAAATAAATAAATAAATACCTTGTTTTATTGTGAAGATATACGGGTTATAGAATTTTTCCATCTTATTTTGAAATCCGACTAAATTACGGCATTTAGTAAATTTTAACAATAATGCAATATAGCAAAATAATTTATGTCAAGCCAGACATTTTAGCCTAACGGCAAATGGCAATAGTATTTCTTGTACACCAGAGCTTAGATGCTAACCGCAGCAAGGCTGTTCAGGGTGTTGATGCCAACGTCATCCAATCAATCACCTGTAATTAACTATTGATTCCTTTAAACCTGGGACCTCATCCTACGCGCAAAAGTCTTATAATGTATCCAGTTAAATTAATAACCGTAAGTAATGTGAATTTCTAGTATAAACTATTTTAGTTTTCTGTTAATTTTAGTTTTATTTTGTTTTGTGCCGTTAGTTAATTAATTTCTGTGTTTCAACTTTCTTGAAAACTTGTTTGCGTTTCAAGCTACAAGGTTGCACATGGAGTCATTGAAACTGGCAGGTTAATTTAATGTTGCCTGGAATCTGAAATGTCTTCATTTGCTGACGAATTTGGTAATATACCTCAGTATATCGTACTTTATGTTAAATAATTATAAAAAAATTCAAAAGTTCTTAGATTTCTCTCACCTCGGATAATCAAAACTGGTCATGGATATTACTAAATAAATTAACACATGAGGAAAACGACTTAGAAAATCATCCTAACTATGCCGCCATTGTGATAAAACCGGTCGTACGGTCAATTTATCACCGAAAGTAGCATGTTTTATTTGTTTTGAGACATAAATTTTTACGTTGTTCTGTCCGTAACAGTATGTTCAGTTGTGTTGCCCCATTATTTGAATTGCAGCAATATTTTCCCCTGCGACTCACAATTATGAATGTCCGGCCCTATTGCCTATTTCATTTCCGGAAATGCTTGTTTGAAATTTAATTACAGAAATCAATTGTTCAGTTTTCTTGTGAACTTTGACATAATTTTATGCTGTTAATTTTCAAACGATTTGGTATCTGTTAACGTCATTATGAGAAATAA
This sequence comes from Ceriagrion tenellum, assembly GCA_963169105.1. Classification (NCBI taxonomy): domain Eukaryota; kingdom Metazoa; phylum Arthropoda; class Insecta; order Odonata; family Coenagrionidae; genus Ceriagrion; species Ceriagrion tenellum. Next base: position 101,875,649 of record OY720632.1, on the reverse strand, counting down.
AGTGATGTTTAAAAGAAGATTTTTTGTGTCATTTACTCCAGGTCTTTTTTCTCCAAAAAATCTTTTCGATAATATAATTTTACGTTTCTCTTGACGCCGATGTTTACACTTACATCTCGAAAACTGAAAAAAAAACTTTATCATTGTCTGTTTCCTACATAAACTTCAAATTACTATGTACTGGCCCAAATAAGGTGATATTTTTTATGTATCGTAACGCTGATTTTAGACAATGTTTTGAGAAGTATATGAAACACATAACTGACACATGCCGATCATAGTTATGCCATTTCTATTGGAAAATTCCGGCCACTTTTGTTCCTGGTGAGTCGAATTTCTAAAAGGTGTGGTGTGGATGCTGTAATTTGTGTGCCAGTACCATTCACGATATACCGACTCACCCAGCTTCTCATCAGTGGTTTGGGTGTACCCTGCCTTCCGTCTCATGTGTATGTACATCCACGTCATGGACTTATCCCTGCCACCCAGCCACTGCCCGAGTTTTCAAACCGAAACGTATCGATTTCCCCCAATATTTGATTTGGATTGGGCAATCATGGACTCGTCAACAGATATGCGCCTCTTATCTGAGCGTATGCTACGAAACAGGGGTTCAATCGATTCAAAACTGCCCGCACCAACTGTTATCTGAATGTAAACAGTCATATTTTTCATGTATGGAGATATCTTGCCGTTACCCGGGGTGAATATGGTGCATACACCAATATTACCAATTTGAAAAATGGTGGGCTATCGGAAGAGTGTGGTAGGCGATGGCATTTGATCCATGTACAGGACACTTTTTGGCGTAATTGGATAGTGCCAAAACATCGATTCCAAGTATTAACCACTGTTGACTATCTTTGTCTTGAATGTTATATACCTTACATATCACTAAACATCTCCAAACCTTAGTTGTTGCACTGTCCTGGTAAAGAGTACCGCATAGTAAGTAATTTCTTCTCAAAAACTGTTTTTGGGTGATAATCTGTTGAATAAACGTAATATATGTTATAATCAATTTTTTTCTATACAATATCAATGTTAAGTAATAAAGGAATTAGTAGGGTGAATATAATACATCAAAGTTAAATATTCATTTCAAGTTTTCGATATTGTGGTACCTATTTTTCTAGATGTCACGGCCACCAGTTAGAAATTAAAGTTGAATACATAAGGCGTTAACTTGTGTAAATGAAGTGTTGATTAAATTATCACAAAATGAAAGTCTAGATTTCGACACACTAATTCCACTATTGAGGTTTATATGTTTGATTATGCGAGCTTATAGGTATTTCATTAAGCATGGAAAGGGAAGCTAAACTTCTAATGGTCCGCAAAAATGAACTTATGTACCTTGAGAATGGCATGAGTTTGTCGTAACAAAGGTTGGTGTAAAATACTGTGTTCAAAATTCACGCAGTATCTTTCATCTCGTGATAATGTCACTATCGAAAAAAAATTTGGAAAGAGAAAAATTCAATGAATGTTGCATTGGTTTTCTCGAAGTGGTTAAAACTTTGCAATGAAAAATCAACTAAAATCAGATGGCCTGTAAAAAGAGACCGAGCATGAAAATCATGGAAGGAAGAGGAAACAGAAGCCATATCTTCAAGTTTTCATCAAAAAACTTTGGTGTACCATCTTCACCCTACATAACTGGCTGAAGGTCGTACGAAATTAACTTTTCTTACTTGAGTTTATAGTGGTTATATTGCTAAGATTCAGTCATGAAACGTTTACTTTATTGATTATGATGATTGATGATCCACGGGAAAAATATCATTAAAATAAAAATTGAAAGGTTAATACAAGAAAGTTATTAGCGACAAAGATTGTTACGGCTGCACCCCAGTTTAAAGTAGCATTTCTTTAAGCTGTATTTTCTCAAAGTATTCTTCTATCAAATATTTTGCCCATCGTCAGAGCCCTTTTAATATATGCGAGGACGTAGTAGTGGAATACATACCCAGTGAAGTCAACATTTCGGCTAAGCAGTAAATCTAGTCTGCAGTAGAATGTTTGGATACTGGGAAAATTATTCGCAACTGTGTGAACGACTGTGGGTGGAAAGGTCTAAGTAACTATGTCATCCAAAGGTTTATGGAATTAAAATCATCCGTAAGCTAAGCTGTGTATTTGTGACAATTTTGGAAAGAGAAGGGGCTGAGCAAATGTTCCCAATTCGTATGGCCGTCCTCAGATGGGCATCATGCATTTCACTGGTCGTTATTTTCACCAAAAATTTTTTGAATGATTTTTATTCATTTGTTTATTTGAAAAATTCTCAAAAATGGCACACTCAGGCTTATTAAATTGGATGGCCATCAAACTAGTAAATGGAAACCATTGACAATATATAAAAATAATTACAGAAAATGGAAAACATGCAAAAGAAGATAATAATGTGGACGGGGACTTAGCGATAAGTAAAGAGGGTAGTTGGAGCTAATTTGATCACATGGTTTGTAAGGAAGGATTTGAAAGCGAAGGATAGGAAGATGAGGTCAAGGGTGGATGACAGCGAAGCCAAGGAGTAAAAAATATGGTGGAATAAGCGGTGGAATAAGGAACGCTGGGATATCGAAAGACGAAGTTTGGGGATGATAGTAAGACAACAATTGCTTGTGGTACGAGGAGGGACATGAAGTGGAAAGAGAGAAAGAAGTTCAATAGTGTCAGGCGAAACATGATAAGACTCCTTCATGATGGTTCAGAAAGGAAAAGCAATGGCAGATTCCACAATTATTTATTAAGGCGACCGGTTTCGATACAAGGTATCAACATCAGGCACTTATTTGTGGAACCTGCCATTGCTTAACTTTTCTGAACCATCATGAGGGAGTTCCAGCATGTTTTGCCTGACACTATTGAATTTATCAACAGCACTATTAACGTTTTGAAGGCAAACATCTACCAGAAGCTAACCATTACATCCCAGACTGCCGCACTCAACATCTACGCTGCTGCCCAATCCCCCTTAACCTCCCTCCACCCCTCCCACTCTATCCTCTCACCCCTTCTTACCAATATATTGGACATGACTTCTTGCATAAAAGCCTGATGATGATACCTTGTATCGAAACCGGTCGCCTTAATACATAATTATGGAACCTGCCATTGCTTTTCTTTTCTGAACCATCAGAGAGGATGAAGGTTATTGGTGCGGAGAGTACAACTTTAGATGAATGGAATTCCTAACTCTTCAAAGCTTTACTCTCACCGACCATGATGTACAAGTACAAAATGTTGTAATAAGACACGTGGCCACGGTTAAAGTAGTCGTCCGTTAGTTCTTAGACGGGAGGCTCGTACGCTAATACCTGCTCCAGTGATTGTGCGCTCTATATATCACTACATCCCGAACGTAGCCAACCGAATAGCCTAAAACGACAGTGAAACCATATCGCAAACAGAGGTCTCGCTGAAGGGCGGGCAGGTTGGAGGCTGAGTGTAAGGCAGTGTTGGGCTAAAGGGTCGAAGGCGGTCGGTTTGGGTGGACAACCACGAGGACCGAAAACAAGAATGCTCATTACCACGGAAAGGTCATTTGGCACTCAAGCCAAAGCGAGACGCGAACCGCGCCATTACTTAAAATAGTACAGTGTGGGATTTTCAAAGTGATAAATAAGTTGCTACTCTCCGGAATTAAGACCAATATATGGGGCAAAGTTAGTTTTCATCCCGGCAAGTGCTAGCATGTAATAAAATATTTTAAAAGTATGGTCGGTAAGTTTAAAATAATATGGCTTTCACAAAATGATACAAAACTCAGTGCAACTTACTTTCACTAGGGTAAGCCGGCGACTTTAATTTATATACTCTCCGTGTTGGCCAATTTTTCCTTACTTTTGACCTGCTTGCCGTAAGTGCGTGATAATGATCGTAGCGGGTTCTGGTGTGCTGAGATCAGTCGTATCCAACATTTCTAGAATCTCAACAAAAAGCAACTCTTGTTACCTATTCAAAGGTAAAAAAAAGACTTAGTTGATAGCGCAGTAGAAGCGGTACCGGATGAGAGCCGAAAAAATATTTTTTACGTATTAGGGAGGATTACCTAACAAAGAAGCCTTTCTCCTTAAAAAAATTCGTTTTTACTATGCATAATTTGTTAATTGTTAATACTTTTTTGTGATTAATTGTTATAAGCTATATTGTTAAGTTATATTGCCTCCCAAAAATTTTAGAGCTTTATGGCATCGAAAAGATGAGTAAATTTCGGTTGCAAGATTTATCTCAAACAAACAGGTGATACTCAATAAAACCTATTGATCATAAAACTATTTTATGCCAAATTCCATTTAGTTCTTAACTTTAAAATTACCCAAATTGGAATCTAACTGCAACGCCGTGATTCTCTTCAGATGAAGCTGTGATCCTGAACTAAATTTTATTACTAAAAAATTACCTATTTTAAATTTGACGCACTATACCTTCATTCAATGAACATGATGGGGAAGTCAATACTGTGAACTTATTTCTTTTTATCGATCAAGGGCTAATAGGAAAATAAGCCGTTCGCCTGGCCACAGTTTGCCGTTTAGTATCGGATCAGCAGCTGATACTTAAAAAGCGATGTCCTTTGAGGACCCATTCTTGCTTCTTCTCCAATAACACTCAAGCCTGCTCGCGATACGCACGGGGATAATGGCGTTCCTTCGACTCAAATGGGTAATTGAATCGAGGAACGCCACGAGTTAGAACGGCGATGGAAGCCAGAGTATTGCTGTTCTTTATGGCCCGCTGCAGGCATAGGATCGAAAACGTAGCAACAGCGGCGTTCTGTGTGCTAGGAGGGCACCCGTGGGAACGATCAGCGCGAGGTGCGCCTCAATTATTTCTCATTCCACCGCGGATCTTCCGTGGGCCACGTGCATCCTCACCCTTCACCCCACTTAAATGTTTCTTGACTGACGTCCATCCTTCTCTTAAACCTCCTCTGCTATCCCTTCCTGTTGAGCCAATGAGGATGCTGTACCAACTTGATGTCCACCTCTCTCTCTCACGAACGAGCGAGTGGAACAACATTCGCGGTTAGGACATTTTTCCAACGCTCGATAAACGTAACGTAGTGGACAATCCAAATTGCTGGGCGGTCTACGATCAGAAATGACAGTCGCCCTATATGCTCCTAAAGGAAGTAGTGCATCGGAAAAATTGAGATGAAGGTCATGTGGAGTTCTGAGAAATTACACAAACAAATTGCCTAGGACGAAAAGTCTTTAATCAATAATCATGATTTACTAATGCCTTGGAAAATTATTAAGTTTAACCAACTCTACTTTTGTGGAACACCTTCTACATACCTTCCTCAGCTCAATCATGATAGAAATAACTTTAATAACTTTAAAACTGTGAATTGGATTTATTAATCCATTGGTGAAAATGGGAAATATAGACATGAAAAAGGCGTAAGTGTAAATATAAATTTATATGGTCATAGTTATTTTATAAACCCTTTAGGAACATGTCCACGTCTACATGATATGCATTACTAATCAAGTTTAGCAGAGTACTTCTTAGCAAACGTTGTGAACTATTCTCAGTCTCGAATACAAGGTGTAGATACTTTTAGATTCGACAAAAGTCTTGAGGCCGCTTTACACGGTTTATTTTATTGTACGAACGAATATACCATAGAATGTACAAAAAAAGAATAAAATTAGAGCAGGTTCTAATTCTTATTTCAGTCATTCAGACAGCCATGCAATTAACCGCTTCACATGGTACAATTTTCCTGATGAAGAGTTCATACATTCGTTTGTACAATGAAATGTACCCTGTAAAGCGGCCTTTAGGCGTCCATTCCTCAAGCCTAATAACTCACATATACCTACTATCAATGAATCTAACTCACAAAATTTATTTAAATGATACCAAAAGGGTAATTTATTTTTAAATGCATGTAAGGGGAACAGAGAAGTATGGAAATAATAATGTAGAAAATGAAGGTAAACCTCTGCCATTTTGGGAAACTAACAGAGGAGAACGAAGCCACCTACCATAATTTCCGTACCAAGGCGGGGCTTAATTCTGCTGTGACGATATCGCAAGTGAGGGTGTGAGTACAGGAAAATGTATCAGATAGTCCTTCACGATTAGGCATCCGAGAAGGACGAACACAGAAGTTGACGATCGGATGGGTATCTCTTACATTCGACGTCGCACATGGAACCCCAGTCAACTCTGAGAACTCCATTTATCACGTGCGTAGCTTGATATCCATATCGCGTGTCTCCACGACCTCTTTCCTCCGTGTTACGTGATTCGACGCCGACTTGCTGCTCCAGTCCCTCCGCTACGACGTCAACAAAAACACCGCGCTCTCTTCCCCCTGCTCTCCCCGAATTCGTGCTCGACGGGTCCCTCCTCTTCTCCCTCTCAATCTGACCCCATGGCGGGCCCACGTGGAAAAATGTTCTCCCCTGTCCGCCATTTGCATTTGAATGGAAGCCGCTCGTTGGGTATTCTCCGAGAGTCTTCCCGCGAATAAAGAACGTCCCAGTCGACCCGTCCTTCTTTTTCTCCTTCTCTATCTCACTCGGCACGAAACAGCCGACGCCTCTCGTTCGAGCTCCCTCGCCTCCAAATGACGTCTAAATTGAATTCTTTGCGTAGCTGCAATCTCTTTTGGGATGTATTCCATGTCGCGCATGCGCTAGCGAACGGGTAGAGGTAGTTAACCTACTAAAACGATCGCCGCTCCGGGACAGCCACTGGAAAGCGATGCTCTCTATTCGCCTCGCAAGGCCATGAACCTATTACCTACTTCCGCTATATTTCCCTTTTTTTCGTGCAGAAAGAACTGTTTGGTTTGGTCATAAGTCAATAGTTCACTGAGTAACGGGTGCGGTATTATTGTGAAGAGCACACGCGGGCGGCATTGGGTGCACGAATGATGCGAGCAGCTGCTTAGGTAGCGCTATTTGTAACTATACTGCATGAGTCGCGCACAGTGTTTTATCATAATTACGTGAAAATCATGAAAAGGTCAATTAAATACATTCTTTCATACAAATATTGTTCATTTTATATGGTAAGGTAAGTCGTTAAATGCCCGGGAGATATTTTCCATCAATAGCCATTGGTCAGGTTGCCAGGGAAAAATACTTTTGTTGTATAATGGAAAAATGTATAATTTTGCTATCGAAAACGTAAGTTGTAAACGAAAACAGTCTTCAACACAATCAATTGTATAAATTTAACACTAAATTCTCTATGTCATCTAATAGAGAAAATTTTAGCCCAATATTGTGACTGCAAGTATTTAAAAAAAGTAAAAAAATACACAACTGCTGTGATTCCAACGCTTTTATTATGGAATTCTGGGGGCCACGAGGCCCAAGCGGTCTTAACACTTTCGCGCTGAAGTCTCTCGAAGTAAAATGTTTTCCCTGCTATGAATTGCATGAGAATTTTCTGTACTTCTCTCTACGGAGCTCTCTCGTGGCGACGAATCGCACAGATATGCCTTTTCCCCGTATTGGAACCCCACTCAGCGGGACAACGTGCCCTTCCCCCAGGCACTCGGCTCGACCCCCCAACTCTTAGCAGCCCCTCTCTCAGCAGGAGGCCGCTGCAAGTTGGTTGCATTAACGATGGTTTTTTAAAATAATTCTTCGCTGTAAACTTCAAAAACTTGTATCTTTTAATGCATTTCTAATGTTATTTTGAGCGTTTTACAATTTTAAACGAAATTCTAGCGTAAATATTAACAAATTTAGAGTTCTGTATAGACCTCAAACTATTGAGAGTTCTACACAAGAGTTATACTCCGTTACTCTCCGTTACTATAAACGCTAGAATTTTGTTTGAAATTTGCTAAGACTCAACAAAAAAAATAATTTACTTCATAATGTTAAAAATATTGTTGAGTGAATAAAATAATTGCCAAGAAAAACCATTGCAAATGCAATAAATTGACCGCGGATTCATGCAGCAGGGAGGGATACTAATGATGCGGAGGGTCGAGCTCACTTGCCGAGAAAGGGTTTGGGCTGTCCCTAAGCTGAGTCTCGAAGGGTAACAGCATACCAGAGTTTAATGCTTGGGCGGCGGTCACTTCCCATCCCCTCCGTCGTCCATAGCCGACATTCGTTCGTTTGCGAAGGAAAACCCCCGTCGGCTAGAGCCGACATTCGTTCTTTTGCGTATGAAAAACTGCGTCGGCTATGGCCGACATTCGGCGCGAAAGGGTTAAAGCCTTTGGCCCAATGAACTTCTCTTACTCTACTTACCTTGAATACCTAAGGGGAAACGGTTTGGTCGTTTTCTGGAGCATAACAATGGTAAAAGACAAGATAGATACGATAGAGCGAATGTAGTTTTCATATTCATTTCTTCTTTCACGTTACAGCGTGTGTAATGTAAACAGATACTCCGCGCATGCACTCCGTTAGTTATCTTAATACGTCTACGTCTACCGTAATACCCTGCGAGCCACCACGAGGGTGTGTGGCAGGGGGTGAAGATCACCAAACATGCACTACTGACATGCTACTAGGATATTTAATGGAGACATGCTAGATAATAGGGCCACATCCAGCTAGATGGTTAGTATCTACATAATAAGAAAGGGATTATTGGTTGCTATTACATGCATCACGCACTACAGACTACTCTAACTATATTTCACCTACCTATCCATTTGCTACGCTGCCTATTGTTCTCTCTTATAGTACGAGGGAAAAATGACATTTTAAATTTATCGGTACGACAATCTATCTCTCTAATCTTGTTAATATGATAAAACCTAGCATAATACGCAGGGGTTCTCAATATATATCTAACGTCATCTGTGAACAAATCGGTTTCGAATTTGCTTAAAAGGTTTAACCTAAATTTTAACCTGCGTTCTGATAGTAATTCCCATCCTAGTTCTTCTATTACATTCGTAACACTCATACAATTATCATAACGGCCTTTAACAAATCTAGTGGATCTTCTTTGCACACGCTCTAATTCTTTTATCAAACCTTCCTCGTATGGATCCCATATAATAGCGGCATATGCTAAATGAGGCCTGACAAATGTAAAATAGCTTCTCTCTCGTACTCTCTCATCGCATTTGCCTAGAACCCTTTTTACGAATCCTAATCTACGGTTTGCTACACTAGTTATTTCCCTGATGTGTTTCCCCCAAGATATGTCTTCAGTGATGGTGACATCTAAGTATTTAATAGATTCTTCGTTAGATATTTTCTTTTCTTTGATGCAATAATTATTCCGGGAAAAGCCATTCTTTTTCCAAAAGTTCATTATCGCGCATTTCTTCAAATTTAATTCTAGGTGCTAACTATCATACCAATCATCAATCGCATCTAAATCCTTAGCTAAAGACTAACTGTCCTCTTCATTTCTAATTTCCTTATACACTACTGCATCATCGGCAAAAAGACGGAGCTTGCTATCTTTTACTGCTGTATTCGAGTCATTTACGTAGAGACGAAATAAAATTGGGCCTATCATGCTTCCCTGGGGAACACCCGATGTAACTTTTACTTTGCCTGAGTTGACACCATCTAATACCACCCTTTGAACGCGTTCATGTAAGAAGTCTCCTATCCAGCCTACTATATTACTGTCTATCCCGTATGATGCTAACTTTGCGAGTATCTTACAGTGGGGAACCTTGTCAAAAGATTTTCTAAAGTCAAGAAACGCTGCGTCTACCTGTACGTTACCTTCTCCGGAAACTAAAATATCATGAACAAAAAGACCTAATTTAGTTTTGCTTTACTTTCTTTATGATTTACCTTCGTCGGTAATCCTTTCTTAGAGCCCATCTAGCTTCTCCCTGTTCGTTTATCATAATCCCTTCCCCTCTAACCCTCTCCGTTGACCCAACCTTCCAGGGACTTCCAACTTTTACCCTCGTACCGGCTGCCTGCTTCATTTCCCTCGTCAATGACAGCTTATCTTTTTCTGCCCCCAACCTTCTTCCCCTCTTACTTATTGTTCGTCCCTTATTTTCCCTCCCTTCGTTCTCCCACATTCCCTTGTCCTCTCTTAGCTTCTGAGGTTTTTTGTTTTCCCATCCAAACTCCCCCTACCTTCTATCTTATACCCACCCCTCCTTTCAACTGTATAACCTCGATGTTTAATGTTTCTCAATGTCTTGTACCTAATGACGACACTGTGAGTCGAAACGCATAATACTGTTTATAAAAATACTATGGAAAAGTGCGATTATTATTCTCATTATAATCTTACTCCTCCTTGTCTAGATAACTCCTTTAGTTAGTCTATTTATCTGTCCCATGTCATCTAAAACATGCTTATCTTCAATTTTATTCTGTTCCATGTTTCAGCTAACCTGAGACATGCCCTGCACTCTTTCTTCTTTTCCGATTTGTCTCGCGTCCTTCCACAGTGAGTGATGAATTTTAAATAAAACTTGAACGTTGTATTTTTCACACTTGATGAATATACATATTACGAAAAAAGTTATCTTTTAATTGCGTGCCATGCGCTATTTGAAATTTAATATATTTGGTGCAAAAATATATTAACATTTCATAATGGTTTCATGATTCGTATTTTTTTTACTTATCGTCCTTTTTCACTTTTGAAATGGCGGTCTGCAAATTAACTGTTTGTTACGGGACATGTTCTTTTTCATGGCCTCATTGTTTCAAGAGGTAATGGGTAATGTAGTTTCGCGTTGTCAGTATAGGAATTAGAGTGATATTAAATATAATTTAAGTAAATGATATTTAAAATATTTGACCGTAGAAATATTACACATAATTATTAATGATTACAAATTGCAATGCTGTCCTGAACCTTCAATATTCCCTCGGCAACCCCACGGTGGCAGAGTCAGGTGAGACCCGACTTACGGACTACGGTGCCATTTAATTCTCTACCGCATGGCTGCCATGCTGAAAATGGGAGTTTTACTAATAGACTTTACGGATCAAGCTTTTTCTTCACGATCCAATTGTTTTCGCTTCTCTCATTGAGCCAGTTTCGACAGTATAATAAGTAGACAGAATTTGGAGGGGATAAAATAATTGAAACCCCCGATAATTTACTGGTTTTTTTTAATTACTATCCTTTCATAGTGTATTTTATGGGATGAATCGTTTAATAAGTCACCTGGCCATAATAAAATCTTGAAGATCTTTTTCTAACCCATTGTAAAAACCTCAATGCCTAGACTAGGAACAACAGTACTACAGCCACCGGTAAAACCTATTTCTCCTGTCTCTTACGAGTGTTCCAGGAATTTTTTAATCATTCTATTCTTGCATCATATTATGTTTAATTATATTTCTCTTAATGCATATCGATAGACGGGAAAAGGGAGTGGATGCTTTCATAAGGGGAACGAGGTGGCACTCAACCCAATGCTCTTCAAGCTCGTAGTAATTCCTTCTTATCCCAATGGCTCTAATGAATTTAGTTTATTTCGGAAGTTTCGTTTTTGAGAATAAGAGTGCGAGAAGTTCCGTTTCTTGTTCTTAAAAATGTTTCTTCCATCATCACGTGCAATTTTATTCACGAACATTATCAAATTGGTTTAAAAGTCGGAAATACCGTCACAAGTAACCAGCATTATTCGAAATATGACATGCTGTCGGAAAATTACTAAAATTTTAAGATTAATCTGAATGAAATCATGCGCGTACATGGAAAAATTAACTTAGTATCCAAAATCGATCGAATATTTGGTTTTTGAGATATCTTAGGTCGCATCATGCCATTAGGATGAGTAGAAATTAAAGAATACTTATGCATTATCGCGTATTGTGAACGCAGCTAAACCACATAGACAGGAAATGCTTGTCCCTGCTAGAGAACACTATCTATCCACCAAATCTACGATCTCCACATTCTCAGGCAAAAATCTAATTTGATCTTGATAAAGGTAAAATTTTCGTATGACCTAATCGAGAAAGTGCAGCCTTATCGGCGTCTTTCCTTTAGCTAGATCATGATGTATTATGTTGGTATATGGCTGAAATTATACGTAAAGTTAGTAAATGGCCGAAAAGATAGGTAAATTTGGCATATGGCCAAACTGATAGGTACAAAATCTCGTTCTTTCTGCGCACAATAGTATACCAAAATAAAAACTGAGCTCCACTAAATACACTCCCATAATACATGTCACCATTTCACCGCCCAAAAGCTTATATCTACTCGGCTGGTGAACTAACACCCCCTGCCGCACGCTCATATGGCGGATCGCAGGGTAGTATGTAGATGGCATTATGGACAACTGATTCCAGAATCTCGCGCGCCTGGACTCGCCTCTAGCAGATTTTTTCTCCGAGCGTCTTCTTGCTTTCGACGTGATTTGGCTTGTGCTAACGATAGCAAGCATGAATATATATTATGGACTTGGATGTTTGGCATTGCTGCCTAGGCTACGTGTTGCCTAAATTTACACTTTTAGTTCGCCCAGTCCTTGGCGCCACTTCGATTAGAGTCTTTTCAGTTGTGCCCCGGATGACTTCAAAATTGTACGGCACGCCAGCTATCTGCAGTGATGGTCTGGTAACCAACTATTTTGAGCCCATTCTATTGGTCCTGCATACAAAATATACCGTTTAAATATCATCAAAGTTGATTACGGTATGGGTATACTTGTTTTACGCAGGGTAAGGGAGAAGATAGGCACAGGAATATTCCAGAGTTACCACTTCTAATATAAAAACGCCGTAGAACCTTACCTTATTATCGTTGGGTATCTTTTCTATATGATGTAGTGCATGGCGCTGGGGTGAGTCTATTTATAAGCTTTCTCCTATAGCCAACATATTTTCAATTTTTCGAACATTCCTATTTTGTAGAACACTACAGACTGCTACAGGATTTTGCCACCACCCGATACTTTCTCGGGAATCGCCGATATCCATTGGCCCATCTTATAATGGAACTTAAATTGACGCATACTAATTAATTTTGTTACAAATGACTAATGGTCTGGAAGGGTTCATCATATTATATGCCTGACCGTTTCCTCTCAATTTCCTTAATGATTCTTTTTCAAAGGCTAATATTTAATTCCTTAAATAATGCCAGTTAATTAAACCAGTCACTATCTAACCTGATAGCTCTTTGGCGAGAGAGCTCTTGGGTCTTTCTAGGTGGTTGATCCATGATTGTTGATGAGACATTGCGATGTAACCCATTTAAGCCCCATTAAAAACTAAAATTTATTGGTGATTATCAAATAATTTTTACTTCTCCAACACAATTTACATTCACAATGGCAAGTTGCGAGTAACTTTTGGTAGCGTTGAAGGAGAACCAGTTTAAGGCTGCCATCAAATGATAGCATGTTATGCTCACACTTAAACAAACATATAACTTATGTAGTGAGACCAAGACAATTACCTAACAAATAAGTGCGTACCATAAGAAGCTTTAAATTGACAGTTTAAAGAATAATTTCAAACGCATATACAGCTACATTTACATCTACGTAATACCCTGCGAGCCATCACGAGGGTGTGTGGCAGGGGGTGAAGATCACCAAACATGCACTAGTGACCTGCAACTAGGATATTTAAGGGAGACATGCTAAACAAGAGGGTCACATACAGATAGATGGCTAGTGTCTGCATAATAAGAAAGAGATTATTGGTTGTTATAACATGCATCAGGCACTACAGACTACTCTAACTATATTTCACCTACTTAATCTCTTTGCTACGCTGCCTATTGTTCTCTCTAATGGTACGCGGGAAAAGTGACATTTTAAATCTATCGGTACGACAATCTATCTCTCTAATCTTGTTAATATGATAAAACCTAGCATAATACGCAGGGGTTCTCAATATATATCTAACGTCATCTGTGAACAAATCGGTTTCGAATTTGCTTAAAAGGTTTAACCTAAATTTTAACCTGCGTTCTGATAGTAATTCCCATCCTAGTTCTTCTATTACATTCGTAACACTCATACAATTATCATAACGGCCTTTAACAAATCTAGTGGATCTTCTTTGCACACGCTCTGATTCTTTTATCAAACCTTCCTCGTACGGATCCCATATAATAGCGGCATATTCTTAATGAGGCCTGACAAGTGTAAAATAGCTTCTTTCTCGTACTCTCTTATCGCATTTGCCTAGAACCCTTTTTACGAATCCTAATCTACGGTTTGCTACACTAGTTATTTCCCTGATGTGTTTCCCCCATGATATGTCTTCAGTGATGGTGACGCCTAAGTATTTAATAGATTCTTCGTTAGATATTTTCTTTTCTTTGATGCAATAATTATTCCGGGGAAAGCCATTCTTTTTCCAAAAGTTCATTATCGTGCATTTTTTCAAATTTAATTCTAGCTGACAACTATCAAACCAATCATCAATCGCCTATATATCATGTAGGGCGAGGCTCTCTTCATTGTCTTGCTATATTATTCTACACACTGTTGGTATCACTTCGTATCTTTCTGCTCATCATATACCATTTGAACAGCTGTCTCGCACAATATTTAGAGCTTCATAGCTATTTATATCACAGGGGGTTCCATTTACTTATCGTTCGTTCTCAAGGTGAAAAATATTTTTTTATATGGCAAGCCTGTAATAACGTCGTTTCTCGCATGGTGAAGCAAGGTCAATCCTGATTTTCTACTCTATGCTTTCACATCTGCCGTCTCCATCAACCGTAACCTTTTTCGGGTTTCTGGTATTTTTTGGAGGTATATGTAATGGGAATTCTAATAGTTGTTTAGAACTATTCTGATTTTTGTTTCTATTCTACAAGGTTCATTTTTCTAAATGGTGTCGGTCAGGCAGCCGTTAACATGTTGAGTAAATAATTAATCTCGTAAGTACCTGAATTTGTTTATGAGCTTGATGGAAAAGGAACCCACCGTTTAATCTTTGACCTCATTTACTCTTCGTTAACATATGTGACCCAAATAGTTGATGTTAATATTTTGATCTTCATGCCACATTTAGTTTCCAATCCATTGGTTAAGTTTTTTTATTTACTTCCCTTGCAATTAAAGGTTGTCCAGGAAGTGCGCCGAAATGCACTGGTATTTCTCTTTAGATTGAGGCCTTCTGAAGAACACAAAGGATAGGAACTCAAGAGCCCTCGGGTACTCACTATGAATGCAGAAAGATTGGAGGGAGGGAAGGGTTACTGGAATTTTGGAGTCGAACTGAGAGTAGGAAATGCCTTTTATGGAGAGACCTTTGAGCTAATGGGATCACTCCCTATTTCCATGGATAGAAGGGAGTGGGGGAATTGGCGTACAGCTAGGCAGGGCACTGCCTGTTCATGACTTCCTCTTTTTTTAAGGTGCCTCAGTAATGGCATTCCTGCATCAGAAGTTAGGTCTCGGAATTAAACCCTCGATGACTCTTGCAGTCTCACCCTTAAACTTTTCGCTACTAGCAACAAACAAAGAGTAGTCTTTCCACCTCTAAACAAACCTGTATTGCTCCTCCTAATGTCCCATGAAAACATAGAAAGGTCACAATTAACCATACGTAAATAAACTCACAAACATGCATCAAACTTAAAAACTCGCCTCTCCGCCGCCCATTGGTTCACCGTTCCTTGTGTTTTCATTAATATTTTCTGATTATATTAATGACATATTCTATCCTTTGCCTCCCTCGGTAGTACTTCCAATTTTTTTCACTCATCGTTTTTATTTTCATTAGGCTATGATTTCTTAAGGGAGAGTGCATCCTGCAACTTGGTCAGCTATATGGCGTACTTTATTTATATTAACTTTTCATTTTATGAAATTCGCATACTTTTACGTTCTTCGTACATTTTAACAACCTATAGCCTTTTTAATTAATTCCATTCTTGGAAATAGATTTCAACTTTATTATCCTTCGGCAAATACAGTTGCATGAATTCGTCATAGAAAAACATAAAAGACAAAGAATATACATTATGCTGTAGCTTAAGACAGATAATGAGGAATAAATACATTGAATACATAGAACACATGTATAACATAGTATATTACACGATACATTTATCAATACAAACACACCGATACAAAAAAATTGTAATTTACAAAAAGTTACAAAAATGTATGCTCGATATATTCTTTAGTACAACAAAACAAGTTTTCCCGAAGCATCTGTTTTACTGTTGTTTAAATTTTTCCATGTTCAGACATCAAATTGATAATGGAAGTTTATTGAATAAATTAAATCCAGTTGTTGCTGCTTGGATTATTAGTCAGTGATTGTTTTACTTAGGTGTGGATAAATTGTGAGTTGATTTCAGTTAACGCTCTCCCTCTGTGCTCCAGTATTCAATGATTTAGTGTAATTACTCTCCTGGAATTGCATCCATGATTGTAGTTTGAGAAGGAATATCAGTAACGCTAAGGGAAGTACTAGCAACCGTCTGGGATGCCCTCGTTCAGTGTGCCCCCGTTCTCTCAGTAATGATGGTGCGATGACGTTATTTCTCGTTGGGGTGAATGAAGTCGTTATTATCTCAAAGCAGGGATCATATGATGGAGCTCATCTTCTACGGAGTAATAGATGTAGGGACTGTATAATTAGACAGCTGAGGTGTGTCCATATTTAGGTCGGTCTTAACTTAGTATGGCATTATTCTAGTAGCGGTTTCTTTGTGGATCAGGGCTAAAAGTTAAGAAATAGAAGGATTTAGATTGATTAAAGCTAAAAAGTATGCTCACAAGCACGGCAGTGCTACTTGTAATCAGAATTGTTCGTGAGACTCCTCGTGCGGGTAAGCTTTTTCAGCTAAGCGAGTTTTAAGACACGCATTTTTATTTACGAATAAACTCCTTAGCTGTGACGGGACAATGATGCTGAATCCATGTGCTCATTAATGTCAAGGCTCACACGCATTCCGCGTCCGACTGCCATCCTGAATTATTTTTCCAAGTTAGCGGCAGAAACGTGAATATATATCTAAGATTTGAGAGCTCTAGTTGACATTCGGCGTGAGAGAGACGTACTCAATTGTAAGAATTGGGTATAGCAGAAACTCATACACAAGGCAATGAGGACACCATATTGCTGCATTTTTTCTAGTGCAACCTGTAGCGTCTCGTATTTCTCATTATAAGTTATCATTAAAAAATTATCATTATTAACAATAATTACGAAGTGTAAATATGTTCGCAAACCATTTCTACGTCTGACCATGGTTATGGTGCTAATAGAGCTAAATAGGTCGCCCAGATGGAGTGTTGTCACGTATTTTAGATTACACCATGTGTTAGTTAGGTAAGGAGGGCATATTGTATTTTATAGCACTACTTGTCTTGCTCACGCTTGCACATTGAACATTATTGCCCATTCTTTTCCGACTCATGAGTTGCTCTTCATTGCACTGTACTGCACTGACGGTTGATTCATTATTACAAGAGTCTTCGCTCAAATAATGCACGTGTAATTGACTACTGTTGATTACCAGGAGCATAATTTATTAAAATCACAGTCAAGCACACATTTCCGAGTGCGAGCGGAAGATCCCGCATCATTTAACTCGCACTGGCGCCCAATCTCCGTACCCGCCTTCCTGAACTCATGACCCGAGCTACTCCCTGACGAAAAATCTCACTGCGCACATGTCACGCTGGTGTCGTCGTCAAGTTCAAACGATGTTATCGGATTTGAACATGTCACTACATGTACCAGGAAGACATTTTCTCGACTGAAATCTAAGATGTCAACATTTAAGTTAATTATCGTACTATCTTATAAGTATACATGTAACAGAGTGAGAAACTAGCCTTTAATTATCGCTCATAATTATCAACTGCACTAAATTGCTAAAAAACTTGTAACATACAGTCCATGTATATTTACATAAATCGCAGATGGCAAAAATTCCTCAATTAGAGGATAAATCATTTAAATTGCTTACATGTACATCAACATCATGTCACTGGATCTGCGTCACCATACCACATCGATTTTTTGCTCTATACACGTATTTCAGCAGTGATGATCAAATGACATATCAAAGATAGAGTTAAAAGATTCTTTTAGGAACTTTAAGCGAGTTAAAACAAATATCACAGTGACATTTAGAATTCAAAAATTTATTTTGATTCGAAGTGTTCACCGTATGTGATATGCAACACAATCTAAATTATCACAACCTGCAGCCAGTACACCTCGTGTCACTTCTTGAATTATGTTGTAGGTTCGACGTCTCGGCTCGAAGACATTGGCATCTAAAACTGGAACAAATACTGGATCTTTGACGATCCCCAAAAGCAAAAAGTTGTGAAAGTTTATATTTGGGAAGTCATGCATTTACTTTTTTCTATTAATCCAATGGCATAGGAAGCGATAGCCAAAGGAACTATCATCTCAATTTGCTTATCATACTTAATTTGTATCGATTCTAAATGAAGAGATGCATTACAATAGCTAAAGAAAAGTTTTTTCCGCCTCGACGGCTAACCTTAACTGTTTGCCTTCCCTCATATGCGAGAGCTCCATTATCGTCCCTCATATGAGAGAACTCTTTTATCGCCCCTCATATGAATTCACATCCCCATATATTTATTCCCCAAATAGCTCAAGCTTCCCATTCCAGCTTACGCTGTTGGAGCCAGGACTCTCATGTGTATGTGTGTGTGAGTCCGCACAATTCCTGTTTACGCTGCTTTGATCCGAATTTGGATGCGGGTGGTGTCGGCAGCGTCATCGAGGAGGGCATTCTCCCTTTTCGCTCAAAATATTTTATCATTGTGCGTGTGAGTCCCTTCTGCTCCCTGGCCCCTTTCCACTTTCCCCATTTAAGCGGTTCTCGCTTCTCTCCCTCTCTCATCGATCAGCGGAAGAAAAGAAATGCTTTTCCACCACTCGAGGACACTCGCGGCACCTCAAAGACATAAAGTCCGATCGGTGGGTGAATAAATATCATGTACTACCCCAAAGAAGAAGAGGAGGCGGAAAATCAAACATCCGATCCCGCACCACTCTTGTGTTTGAAGTGTGCTCTTGAATTACGTTTCCGGAAGAATAAGCGTCACAGAGCAACCAAATCTCAGAGTCCTGGCCGAGGGAATACGAGAAAAGGCTTCTATGCTCCTCCTCCACACCATAAAACCTAAATACATCATTTAAACTATCCGGAGTATGTCTGAATGAGAGGCGCCCGTGATATAGGGAAAGATATTGGGCTAGCGGGGAAAGGACAGGTTGATAATTGGTTTTATGAGCTACATGAAGAAGGCTAAGGCGTATGCTGAGGTGAAGAAAGAAAAGTTATTCATAGGTTTGGACTTTCAAGTGTGAAAATAATTGAGGAATATGTTAATTAACATTCATTTTGACCTATTGGAACCTGTAGATCTCTTTATGATGAATGAAGCTCGTATTCAAGATGGGCAGCAGTGTCGGAAGTAGATGTCAGAAAAAGTTGTCAAATCCTGGCCGATAGAATTACTATTAGCCTCCATAATCAATTTATTAGTCGAATGTATATTATAAACTTATTTATTCTAGTAAGATGGCTAACGGGTCATATAATTAGAGTCGTCAAGATATCCGATGAATGTGGATATAGTGAGGAGTGTCCAAGGCCTACCGATCCGCCCTAGGAATATCCAGTTATGAGTTTCGCTCTTCACATTGGTATGAGGGTAGATCAAAAACTAATGCCCAAGATATTTTTTCTCAAACACTATATTCCACAAATAACTAATTTAGTTTATTAAAGAATGCTTTATCTACGCACTGTATTTCAAAATTTATTCCCTCAAGTTCTATTGCCTTCTTCCAGCGCTTCACTATGGCGTGTATATCCTGTCGGTACCAGTCCTTGCGTTGGTTATTGAGCCTGGTTTTCACTGCGCTAATCACTTCTCTGTCATCCTAAGTCGTATTTTGGAAAAATATTTCCGGTGATTGTTCAACATGGATTGGAAGAGAAGAGAAATTACGAGGAAATTTAAAATCTTACAAGTCTTAGGTTTGTTCCAGACTGGTATTTTCGAGCCTAAGCTTGCAGTCTGCCCTCTGCAGAATCCTCGGAATCAGTCAGAACACTCAGATGTATGATACGACAAATTTGTGATAATCTGATAAGGCTATGACCAATGGAAATTCTTCTCGCGATGTCGGCTTTTACGCACTAATTTCTGCTAGGTAGGGAGTTTTGAAAAAATATGGTGCAGTGCTTAAGGTAGTTTGAGCGAAATATCATTTTACCTAGAAATCAATGAATTGGGTCTCATTTTAAAGATAAATATATCACCCTTCCATTGGCACCAAAAATTAAACCCCTTACCTCACTACTTTTGGAGTTATTTGCCAAAAAATACCAGCCCTTTTACATGGGAAATGGTACGTGTATGCACTCCAGAGAGACATTTACAAAATGAGGAATTTATTACACTTAGATGTCGTAAAAAACTAACAGCGTTTAGTTAGTATGTTTTCTAAATTATTTTTGAAAATTAATTATATTGTCACCGCAATAGGTTCTTAGGTATCACAAAAAAACCTTCCGTTTTGACAGTGTTTCAAACGCACCGCGCGAAAAAAATGAATCACATTAAAGACTAATTTAGAAATTTTCATTTAATTACTTACAATTTCTGTCATATAAAACTATATTATTGCACCTTTAACAATGCAATATATAATGGATGTATCTTACAGCTGGATAAACTAAAACGTATAATTCGAATATGGTCTCTATTATGACTATGGAACTATATCGCTCGGACTACCTAAATGGAGCAACCCTTGTGGGTAGTCTAAACGGTTACGGTGTCTTCCTCGCTAAATGTTCAATAATACTCAATTGGGATAAATAAGCTTACAAGTGAGTTTAACACCAGTTTCAGTGTCCAAATGTACTCTTATATCGGTTTTAAATAGTTCCAGACTGAAATTCGAGGAGTTTATATTTTACTTGTAACTCCCTCATATTTTATTCATTGAGTTAGTCCTTGAAGATTTTTACTCAATGATGTAATGTCCCTCATATTTGGAAAATTTCTGGCATAAAAATAGATAAATTAAAAAATGTAACTGTATCGATAGTGAGGAGCTGCTACGGTTCAACATGTCCCCAAAAGTTGAATTATAAATTACCACATACATGATGCGTTGACGTTCCATTATTCTGTACCATGCTCCAGGTTCTCGATCCGCATCTACAAAAATATCCCCAACCCGTTAATATTAACCAATTGGAGCAATTTTGGAATAATTGTAGTCAACTACAAGTCGGAGTGAACTAGATACGTAGCTGTTATGTTTTAAATGGAGCAAAATGTACTGTTCGCAAATTTTATTTTTATCTTGGTAGAAATCGTTAGAAACTGTTGCAATTATAACTCTGTGTAACTAAGCAATTTTTAATAAAAGCGATAATTTGTTATTATCCACACTAAAATTTAGTTCCAAACATGGGTCAAGAAAAGAATTTCTGTAAACAAGGTCTTTTTTCGTTATCGCCTTGATAAGTAAGATACCATTGTTCCCATTAAAATTTAGCTAAATTATACTAATCCATCATGTTCATTATATAAATGTAGGAAATGATGTTGAGCTCTTCTCTCATTTGCAGCTACTGTATCTTTCCATCCGAGTAAATTAATTCACACTCTATTTAGTTATCTATTTTCATATTCGCCGGCGCCAATCGCGCGCTCCGGTTACCCGTTTCTCCTCATCGTTATGGAATAATATGGTCAATAGCTGGTAGAGAGTGAAAATGTCATATTTTAATCGACGACATGTAAAAATTTTGCTGATATTGTTACACCACTCTTGTATGGAGAGAACGGAAATAGTTCAACATCGTAAACAAGTGAAGTAGATGTGAATGGTGTTGCTGAAAAACAAGTAGCTTGGCTGTTAAAAACTCCTGGTGACTTGCACGCTTCAGTCACCAGGAAAACAACTGATTAAACCGCGTAATAAACAAAAGATCACAGCAGGTACTCAGGGAGATTTATTTCTCAATGAAATGCTTCATCCTACGGATTATGTTAAGAGGGCAAAATCCACTGCATCAGTGTCAGTCCTGGGCTCGCTAGCTTCTTGCTGCGTTTTGTTAATTATGAAAATATTTATAAAATGAGAAAACTATAAATTCTGTTAGCAATATGCATGTACCGGTGGGTTTCAATGCGTGGAATTTTGCGCTAGTATATTCTTAGATTTAGAACGAGGTATATTTAATGTGCATATTCTCACTCACTCGAGGTAATTGAAGCAAACTCTGCGGTGAATTTTGGACCAGAATTTGCTCTTGGAAGTGAATGAAAATGTTTGAGCAGACTCAAATACAACAATAAAGAAAAAAAATTTAAGCAATGATATTATTTTTCATTAGTTATGTCTAATTAGAGGCATTAAAATAGAAAAATAAATCATGCTTTGAAATGATTGCAAAACTTATTAATAAACGAAGAGGCATAGACCAAAGTATAGCTTTGAATAAGGAGAAAGTTTTTGTAGGCCCTCTAGTAGATAAAATTATGATATTTCGCCAGATATTCGTCTTGCTTACGCCATACTTACATGCTTAGTTTGTTTGATCTGTCGTAATGATCGCAAATTTTATTGATGGAAGAGAACAGGCATAAGTATAGCTTTGCTTCAGAAAAACTCTTATTAGCCTCTCTATTGGTAAAAATTTACATAATCCTGCCAAATTTGCGCCTTGCTTACGCCATCTGCATCCATATAAAGCTTGATCGATCGGGTGAAATGAACAAGGCTTAAGTATTTTGAGGGCGGGTGCAACACGTGGCTGCTCATTTGACATGCTGGTCGCGTGTGGGTTTGGGACCGAACGAGAGGAAGTACTGGCCGAGAGAGACCAAAAAAGCGTAGGCGTGGTAAATACATCCATTAAGGAAGGGAAATTCATGCCAAATGGAACATAAATAAATGCGTGTTCGGCTTATAAAAGACCTCCTAGAGAGAGGTAAAATTTAATATAGCTAGAGAGGAAATCCGCTCTACTAAACATTCTATCACAGCGAATCTATTGATATACACCCCAAAAAGTCAGATATTTCATGATCATGGATTTTCAAAGGTACTATAAGTACCCTATTCGGGTAGTGAAAATATCATGGGAATACAATTAGAGTCACTACGGAAATGGAAGTCAAGGCACTATCAATAGACAACGCTGAAATTAAAATAAATATCATCAAACCAAACACTAAACTTCTATCTGGAAGTATCAGACACAAGGGTGCCATTGAATAAATGAGTTCCTAAATATTGAGAGAGTTAGTGTGGGACTCGCGAGTGAAGGGGTGCTGAATGTGAAACAGACCACTATTTGGTACTCTCCAAAGTGAATCTGGGCAGAAAGTGGATGCCAAGGAAGAATTTTGCGCGTAAGCAGTTGAGAGTAAAAGTGGAAAGATTGCTAGACAGCGAGGTAAGAATGCGGCATGCTTGCATGCTTGACGATGCTCTATCGTTGAAGCAGAGAGAATGGGACGAGCATATTAGAAACGAGAATGTGAATGATGCGTGGGAGTGTTTAATAGGAGTGATTGTGGAATGTGCTGAAAGTGTATGTGGAAAAGGAGTGGTCGGAAGAACGAAAGGTGATGCTTGGTGGAATGAAGAAGTGAAAATTGCAGTCAGAGAAAAGAAAGAGGCGTACAAGGATATGATTGCTGCCAAATCTGAGGAAGAGCGTACTCAGGCATGTGAGATTTACAGGAAGAAAAAGAATGAATGCAAAATCGTTGTGAAAGAGAGCAAAGAAAGAATGCGCGCGGATGAAGCAAACAACATGCAGAGTGATTTTGAAGGTAATAAAAAGCTGTTTTGGAAGTGGGTAAAAAGGGCTAAGCTTGGTGAAGGTAGGGGAATGAATGCGGTCAAGAACAAAAGTGGAGAGATCATGTGAGACAAGAGCAATATCAGGGACTGCTGGAGGGAGTATTTTGAAGGATTGTACAATAATATTGCAGGCGTTGAGGATGAGCCTTGTGAAGTGGTATGTGAGAATGTGATGATGGAAAAGGATATCAGTGAGAAGGAGGTTACAATGGCTGTGAGAATATTGAAAAATGGGAAGGCTGCAGGCATAGATGGGATATCCAGTGAAATGTTGAAGTGTGGGTGTAAATTACTAATTTGTAGGCTGCGTGAACTATACAATTTATGCTTACAGGTTTCTGTTTTTCCAGCGGATTGGAAGAATGCTGTCATCGTTCTGTTGTACAAAGGGAAGGGAGGAAAGACCGAATGTAATAATTATAGGGCCATTAGTTTATTGAGTATCCCGGGAAAAGTATTCAGTAAAATATTACTCGAAAGAGTGAGGAGTATTACTTCCGACAGAATATGAGGTGTTCAGTGTGGGTTTATGCCTGGGAGAGGATGTAGTGACCAGCTTTTTACACTTCAGCAAGTGATAGAAAAATGTATGAGTGTCCGAAAGAAAGCGTACTGTGCGTTTGTCGATTTAGAGAAGGCATATGACAGAGTAAATAGAAAGAAGTTGTGGAAGGTTTTGAGAGACTATGGAGTAAATGGGCAGTTATTGAATGTTATGATGGCAATTATGACAACAGTAAGGCAAGTGTAAAAGTTAACGGGGTTCTGAGTGATTGGTTTGTAATAAATCGGGGTGTAAAGCAAGGATGCGTAATGTCTCCATGGCTGTTTAATGTTTTTATGGATAAATGTGTTAGAGACGCATGTAGTGAAAACGACGGTGTTTTGATTGGGAATGTAAACGTGCGAGTCCTTCTATATGCGGATGATGCTGTTTTGATCTCAAACAGTCAACAGGGATTACAAAAGCTCCTAGATAAGTTTTGTGAATCAACCGAGAGAATGGAATTGAAGGTGAATGCGTGCAAGACAAAAGTAGTAGTTTTTGATAAGGAGAATGGGGAGAATAACTGTGTGATGAGGGCGAATGGTGAAGTAATTGAACAGGTGGATGATTTTGTGTACTTAGGTAAGATGTATTCGAAAGATGGAAGAATAGATGAGGAGATAAAGAGACGTGCGAATGCTGGAAGGAAAGTGGTAGGTAGCATGTGGAGCATATCAAGGAATGAGTGCTTGTCTAAGGAAGCGAAAATTGCCGTGTACAAAAGTGTACTTTTTCCCACTTTGCTATATGGTAGTGAAACATGGGTATGCCAGGATAGACATAAGAGTAGACTTAACGCCGTGGGTATGAGTTATCTGCGGAGTATTTGCGGCAAAAGTAGGATGGAAAGGGTCAGGAATGAGTGGGTCATGAATGAATGTGGGTTAAATGCTCCAGTAATGGACGTGTATGAAAGGAGTGTGCTTCGTTGGTTAGGCCATGTTGAGAGAATGGATGAGAGTCGTATAACGAAACAGATATATGAGAGTAGAATGAGTGGTGTGAGAGGTAGAGGTAGGCCGAGGAAGTTGTGGTTGAATGTGGTTGAGGAAATTCTTAGGAGGAGGAATATGAGGAGTTTTAAAAACAGCAGGGCGTGTATGAAACAGTGTATGGGTTTAAATGAGGCAAAAGAGGTTTTCAAGGATAGGTCAGTATGGAGGAAATTATTGAAGAGGAGTTAGGTGTACAATTATGAATTAATGAGTGAAACATTTTGACTGTGCCTACCCCGGAAGGGAACGGCGTGATGGGTATGTATGTATGTATGTAAATATGTATCATTTTCTTGTGTCCAAATTTTTGAACGGAATCGAAAAATTTTGTCTTTTTTAAAAGGCCATTTGCATTAAATTTTAGATATGAAGTGGAAAAACCCTGTTTGTTAACATGTTCTGTTGTAAGGGATGAATTTCAGAATTTCAGGCAGAGACCTGGAAAAATATAAGTTCTTTTAATGATTTGTACTCTTGTACTTAGGCATGGTAAGTTAGAGAATGTAAACTAAAACATTTTTTGGTGAACTCATGTCTTAACGGAGGTAGTTAAGAGGTAAAGTGGTAGCTGGCTCATCTTTTGGTTGCCATTGTTGTTGATAGACAGGTGATAGAATTGAGTTTTCCCACTGCAGTTCATGCGCCAGAATCTTTCCTAGGTGTTCAGGGATTTTGTAGAGCTTGACTGACTGTCTGAGGTCTTATCAACACCCGAATATGAGCTGCTGAAAATAGAAAATTAGGAAAAATATGCATGTACCTGAAGAAATGATACCGTTCGTTTTTCATGAAAAACACATTCATGTATATACTAGTGGTCCATGTGCCTTATGAATAATGTGTCTTGACATATCTGCTGTTCCCGGCTGAGAATGGCTGTGCCAGAGCAACTTGGAGCTTAAACCAATATGTGTGCTTGTATCCTAAGGTCAGCTACCTTCACTTATTCCTTGTATTTTAATAAATGACTCAAGTGTAATGATAGCCATATTTGCTATGGAAAGTAAGATTTACGATTTAAGAAGCGGCACGAGGAATTCGTTGAGTTGGTGTTGGAACATGTAACCTATCGCTCTTAGACAGGAAATGTCCTGGAAGTACTTTCTAGCTAATCTGCCGAATATAATGATTATTTATCAGTTTATGATATTTGTATCGTGTTTTAGTTTTTATATATTTCTGTTATATAATAGCGCATATAAGAATTGGAACCCAAACAAATGATCTTGATGACTTCATTGTCATACATTGCTCGGCTTTTTCATGTTATTCGAGCTGAAACACCCGCATCTTAAGGTAAGAAGCGTATTAATTTATATGTATTGACGGTGAATAGAGGCGCGATAGCCGTTCATCATAACGTGGGTGCTCGCGTTCTCGATATTTCATCAATTGTGCTCAGGATGGCAGAAATTGATGGACTTCCGTCTAATTCGGTCAGGTGATTTATTTCACTAGTTTCTATTGATGGAGTGCATCCTTAGGCAGCACGTGCCAGTTGTACTTGGAGAGCAATTTCTATGAATGATGCAAATGCAAATGCAAAGCAATTACAAAATCAGGAAAGGAGAAACCGTAATCTCACTCGAGACGTGATGTTCTTATTAGTAACGACCGCTGTTTTTCTGCACGGGACCCAGTCTTTCGCCGTAGTAAACCCGCCTTGTTTTTAATCTTAGAATCATTTTGATTGTCATTAGCGTGCTATTTTTTACATCTACATCTACATCTACATCTACGTCATACCCTGCAAGCCACCCAAAGGGTGTGTGGCAGGGGGTGCTTTCGCACCAGGCATGCATGAATGATATGGTAGAACACCGACATTACATTAAAAACCCGCGTACCACACATGCAAAGCGCCAATTACAAATCTAATACCCAAGAAACATTGTATCTCCAATCGTTCTAACATGCAAGGGATACAAAGACTACTACTACAGATTCAAAATATCATGCATAAATAAGAACATCATTATTTACATCATGCATAAATAAGAAAGAGGAGAATATAATGAGAAAGATTAACTGCCTGCCTATTGTCAATACTCGAACTATTCATGACGACGATCACAGCTGTTATGGTCCCGAATGGTACGCGGAAAAAATGACATTTTATACCTATCGGTTCTACAATCTAGCTCTCTAATTTTATTGGCGCGATCTAATCTGCCGTAGTACGAAGGGGTTAATAGTATGTTTTTTACGTCGTCAGTAAAATGATTTTCCTGAAATTTATTTAGGAGGTTAAGCCTATAATTTAATCTACGCTGTGATAGCGATTCCCATCCTAATTCTTCTAACAGTCCAGACACACTAGCCAACTTATCGTAGCATCGTTTCACAAACCTAGCTCCTCTTCGCTGTACGCGATCTAACTCTGATATCAACCCCGTTTCGTATGGATCCCATACACTAACAGCATATTCCAGATGAGGCCTAACGATTGAAAAATAACAACGTTCTTTCACTTTCTCATCACATTTTCCGAGTACTCTCTTGATAAAGCCTAGCTTCCTATATGCTTGACCGCATATTTCCCTAATATGTTTTCCCCAAGATAGGTCGTGACTAATTGTGACTCCTAAGTACTTAACAGACTCGGCGTGAATAATTTCTGTATTTTTAATTCTGTATGCCCTAAATGGCCAATTTTTCTTTTTCCAAAAGCTGACTGCTACGCACTTTTTTATGTTTAGTTCCATCTGCCACTTTTCGCACCAAGCATGAATAGCAAGTAGGTCGATTGTTAACGAGTCGCTATCTTCGGAATTGTTAATATCCCTATACACAACCGCGTCGTCTGCGAAGAGTCTAAGCTTACTTTTAACGACGTTACTAATATCATTAATGTACAAGAGAAATAAAAGTGGACCAATCACACTTCCCTGAGGAACACCCGATGTAACGCTAACTGTGTTTGACATGATACCGTCTATGACAACCCTTTGTTCCCGCCCATGTAAGAATTGATTAATCCAACTAATAATGTTTTTATCTATTCCATATGCTTCTAGTTTTGAGAGCAACTTAACGTGAGGTACCTTATCAAAAGCTTTCCTAAAATCGAGGAATATCGCGTCAACTTGGACATTATTTTCACCCGAGAGCAAGATGTCATGAACGAAGAGGGCCAATTGGGTTTCGCAAGATCTACCCTTTCGAAATCCATGTTGGTTATTTATTAACAATTCCTCCCTATCTAAATGACTCATAATGGAGCTTACGATTATGTGTTCAAATACCTTACAGGAAATGGATGTGAGAGAAATAGGCCTATAGTTACTAGGGTCTTCCCTGTCGCCGCTTTTGAATATAGGTGTGACATTTGCTACTCTCCAGTCCTTAGGCACTACATGATCTACTAAAGATTTGGTAAATATTAATTCTAAGTAAGGCGCTATGTCTGATGCCATTGTTTTATATACGCGAGCAGGTATTTGATCTGGACCGGGGGATTTGTTGGGGTTAATATTTTTTAGCTGCTGTTCTATGCCGCGACAATTTATAATAATTTCAGGCATACATGTTTGGGAACGAACTGGCTGCGGATCGAAAAGATGTGGTGTATAAGTACTGAAAATGCTTTTGAAGAATGAGTTTAACGAATTGGCTTTTTGTAGACTGTTGGTTATCTTTTCCCCTTTGATATTCTTAAGCGTGTGTACTGTTGATTTATTTCCTTGAGTGTCCCTAACATACGACCAAAATGCCTTGGGATTATCGTTCAATTGTTCTCCCAGTAATTTACTTTTGAAATCAGCTAACGCCCTTCGGCACGCTTTTTTTGCTAAGAGTTTAGATATTTTGTAATTTTCGGTGACTGTGTATAGTTCTTCGGAGGATTTGTTAATTTTTGCCCTTTTTAACCTAGCATGACATGTTCTTTGGTGCTTTAATGTTTTTCTAACCTCCGCGTTATACCACCTAGGCTCTGCATTGGCTCTTTTCCATTTACTTGGTATGTATTTGCTAACTACTGATCGTGTAACGTTGAGGAAAGTATTCCACAAAACCTCAGTATTACTGTTGATACTTATTTTTTGAAAATTAGTAAATGACTTTTGGAACTCTCGTTTCATACCTTCGTAGTCAGCCTTATTATATAAGTAGATTTTTCTTTGTGGATTATGTTTCTTGATCATGCTCACGGAAAAATTAGCTTTAACTATCTTGTGGTCGCTTATTCCCTTATCCGTACCTATGTTTACAACCATGTGTGGAATATTTGTCGCTAAAAGATCAAGTGTATTTTTCCCTCTAGTTGGAGCAGTGACTAATTGATGTAGTGAGTGAGATGTGAATGTATACAGGAGTGACTCACAAAGGTCTTTGTCTTTCCCCCCAGTGATAAAACTGTACGTGTCCCAGTCTATGGACGGAAGATTGAAATCCCCACCGATTATAATATGACAGTCGTTTTTTTGAGTGGTTAATTTACTGAGTTGACTTTCTAGTTCTAATATTGAGGTTATATGGGTATCTGGTGGTCTGTAATATGAGCACACATAGATTGTTTTTGCTTTAGGATTTTGAATGGAGCACCATACGCTTTCTACCTGGTCGTCGGAAAATGACTCCCTCCTACTAATATAACAATCCTTCACTGCAATAAAAACTCCTCCCCCGGTCCTTTCCACTCTATCTTTTCTATAAACTGTGAAATTTTTTGGGAATACTTCATTATCTGCGATTTCGTTACACAACCAACTTTCCGTCCCTATAATTAAGTCTGCGTCAGTAGTTTCAATTAGATGGTAGAAGTCAGCTACTTTATTCCTTAAGCTACGGCAATTTACTACCACGACAGAAAAGGATTTATCAGTGAGCGTATTCCCGGAGCGTATTCCTCTCTGCCCTACCCTCTATCCTAAAAAAGGTCTACAGTGATCGAGTATGCTACTCGCTACACAGCTAGCTGCCTCGGCCGTGTAATGGACACCAGAACGGTTCAGAGGGGTCCGACACGATCGGATTGCCGGCCGAAGGTCGACGAAGGAGGCTCCAATGTCCGTGCAGAAGCGACGCAACCTCTGGTTTATGCCCTCCACTCGGCTCCAAACCAGGGGTCCACGATCGATCCTCGGGACAAGAGTACAAATTACAATGGATGAGAGAGATAAAACACGGGAGTTGTTAAGCATCAACGTAGCTCCAGGAATTTTGGATTCTCGACATTGAAGACAAGCTTAGGACAATTTTAAGAGCTTTATATAAAGGGTAGACTTGTGGTATCGCATGGCTGAATTTTTTTGTCTCTTAAAATCTTCTAAAGGGTTTCTAATATCAAATTTAGGGATAGAAGAAGACCTGAGACAAAGTGCTATGAAAGATTATCTGGAAAATTTTTAATTCTTTAAGCGTTTTTTTCTAGGTGAAGTACTACAGAACATGTTCAATTTCGCTCATATTTCTCCAAAGAAGGTTTGACTGATATCAGAAATAATTAGCTGAACGAAGTGTTAAACTTTAAAACCTAATGCAGCGATAATTGATTTACAGTAAAACTGTAATGGACAGTGTTAAATATCTTGCATTGCATTCCGGCACTTTATATTAGCTAAGAAAGCTGACAGATGCTGTCAACTGTTAAGGTAAACAAGTATTTAAAACTTACCATCATAAGATTCTTCTTATTTTTGTTTGAAAATAACCCTTTACAAACATTATTTAATTACGCTGCAGTTTAATGGCATTGTATATTGGTAATTATATAATGTATATCACCGGAGTAAATACTGTGTATTCTTTTGAGAAATGTTGGTTATTTATTGTGAGTGAATTATATCTCCTCGCCTTATTGTTACTATTTGATGTCAACCGAAATACTTATATCATTTTTAAGCTAAGAGATTTCATGCAAACTTTAAGGATGATGAAATTTCCGAGACTGGTTCTGACATAGGATTTTCCGGAGGGCGTGCCACCTTGAAAGAGGAAAAAGCAACATGAGGGATATGATGTCGAAATCTCCGTGACGTCAATCGTGCGTGAAGCCATATCAGAGAAAGGGAGGCCAAACCAATATTAGCCAGTGTTTTCGAAAGAATAGAAAAGGATAAAGCTTTACCCGTTCAGTATTTTTCTTTGGATAGGAATTCGTTAGATTTTTTCTACAAGATTTTATTTTTAAATAAGTGTGATAGGAGGATCCTGTGAACTCCCGACTGGTTAATTGAAAACTTTTTTGTTCGAGCTCAAAATGATCATCTTCTCAAAAGAATACGCGAATCAACAAGCGATCACGTGAAAAAAGAAGATTCACTCAGCAACTGAAACAATACTCATTTTTCGAAAATTTCGTCCAAAATTGAAATGATATTATTTTTAGTGCCCGCGTAAATGAATACTATCACTATCGTATGAATAATAACGCAGTTATTTAAATTCGGACACCGTTTACCACCTGCCTCAGGTTCTTTGTCCTAAAAATTGCATTATTTATTTATTTATTTAAGTAATTGCTCACGTACAGCATTTTTGCCAGTTTACAGTGTCGCAGTAACAATAAACACGTACTTTAGACGTAGAAAAACAAACAAAACAAAGAGTACATGATAAAAATATGCAAACAAACCAATAAAGCATAGGTAGAAAGGGAGGAAAGAGGGAGTGGTTTAGTTATTTGCCGAGAAATGGGACATGGCAAGATTGACGAATGAGTTGGAAGAGAGGAAAAATGGATCAATGTTATCAGACAGAGAATTGAGAAGTGAGGTGAGGCGGTAGTGAAGGGAACGCTTGATAAGGGATAGTCTAGGGTTTGGCATAGGGAGTAATGAGTGCGTACGTGTGGATCGACAAGGAACTCGGAAATTAATGGAGGATGCAATTCAGGACAATCAATATTTGCTTTAAGAATGTTGTAAATAAATTTGAAATCGGTTTTGATTCTTTGATTGCAGTGATTGGGGATGGATAGAGAAGATAGGGTCGAATCAGGAAGCATGTTGCGTAAGTTGGAAATTCTGTATTTTACTATTTTAGCAAAGAAACTAGTTACACTGTCAAGAGTGGCGAGATTAGTTGGAGCAGCGATCGACCATATGGGTGAGCAATATGCAGTGAGTGGAAGAACAAATACTATAAAGTATGATTGTAGGGCTTGGGGGTAAGTGATTTCCGTGAAGCGGTAAAAGAGACCTAAGAGGGACATGGCTTTGCTTTTAATCAATTAAATATGGTCCAAGTAGGTTAGTTTATTATCTGTTAAAATACCTAGATTCTTCACTGAGGAAACGCGATTAAGAGGCTTAGAATTAATTGCATTATTAAAATTAAGAGGATTTTTTTGAGAGATGAAAATAGTATTGCATTTAGTGGAGTTCAAGTTCAGCTTCCAGGTATTGCACCGTTTAGTGGTTATATCTAAAGTATTTTGAAGGCCTTGGCAGTCAGAGGTACTATAAATTTGTTTGAAAATCTTGCAGTTATCAGCTTAAAGAAGGGTATGAGCTTGGGGAGGGGGGGAAACAAGGGAGGCCAGGTCGTCAATGAAGAGGTTAAAAAGATATGGCCCCTGGACACTGCCCTGAGGAACTCCAGATGTTACTGGGGACCAGTGGTAAGAGGTACCTGAAAGTATAACCCGCTGAGTTCTATCTCTGAGAAAGGATTTGAGTAGATCAAGCAAATTGCCGTGAACGTTGAACCGGTGACTAAGCTTGTGAAAAAGGAGGGTGTGGCCGAGAGAGTCGAAAGCTTTAGAGAAGTGAAGAAAGATGGCATCAAGTTGTGCATTCTTCGCTATTACGCTGACAGCATGGTGCTGAAATACAGAAAGATTAGTCAGACATGAACGACCTGTAAGAAAGCCATGTTGATTATTGGACAGGAGAGGAGATGTTAAGTAATATAGTCTATTGAGGATAATCCTCTCGGAGACAGAGGACAGTCGCATTTAGGGCCAGTTTTATGTATAGGAAGAATCTTTGCCATTTTCATTGGATAGGAAAGACCCCGAGTGAAAAGCAGCGATTCAATAGGAGGCTCAGCGGGGTTGCGAGGGAGGAGGCGCAGTTATGTACAAAGATAGGACTGAGACCATCGGGACCAGGGGCACGGTCGAAAGGGATTTTGGAAATAAATTGAAATACCTCCTGGGGATCGGTCTCTATGCGGGAGGGACAGTGGGTTGTACTTAATGTGAGGGGATGGTCATTGGTAGAAGGGAGATTGGATTGGGGGATTAAACAATCGGAAAAAAATTTCATAAACAAGCAAGGTCTATCCGAGCCCACAGCACTAGTAGCTTCGTAAGTCACTGTCTCCGGAATTTGGGGACGATTACGACGGCGTTTCACAAAGGACCAGAATTTTTTGGGGGTGGAGGTAATAGATGAGCACACACCCTGCGCATACTCCTGGTCACGACGGATGAGCTACTGGGGATAGACCGGGATTGATGTTTACGTCACCTGGGAGGAGAACAAGAAGCAGAACAACGGCTTCACTTCACGTAGAGTTATAGTTGAGCCTGCGGTATCTTGTGGTTGGCGTTTTAAAACCAATACTTAATAGGTATTTGAACTTTCAACCTATGTCTTCCAGTTTAACTTAGTGTCCGAGGATTGTGACGTTGGAGTTTTTCATCAACATAATAATAGACTGTCCCATTTTATTCCCTCAGTTTATAATCTTATCTCTAATGTACTAACTTTAAATAAAATATTGATCGCACCATCGCTTACATGAATAAACTTAGAGTCACCTTTAATACGCAAGAATATCATCTTAGGCGAAAAAGTTTCTTACTCGAAAATATAAATTTTCTCGATAAGTGTTTTTCATACTGTTTATTTTGCCTTTATTCATTCATTTGGATATACACTCATTTTTATTTTGTCTTCAAAGACGTCATTTTTGGCTTCGTCTTAAAATTTAAAGAGTTACGTCTTTCCTTCAAGTTTTCTTACGATTTATTTTTTGTGCGTTTTCATTTTGCATCTTATGAAAGCCTTTTTAAATACCTCCTCTAATATATCGCCATTTTTTAAAGACGCTCCTCACTGCCAAATTTATCATATATCTACCTCTCAGTTTCGAATCCATATACTTTTCTATCTTCATTCTGGTCGTCCTAAATGCCTTATCAGCCATATTTTACCAGTCATTTGGCGTTCTTTGTATTCCACCTTAAGTACATTACTCCTCGTAATGGATATCTCTCAAAAAATGGTTATGCAATGCATAAATTTCATCTTGGAACTTTTATAGAATTCTTTCGCACACTGTAAAAATATACTCTTAGTTATTGCCCATATATTAGCGTAGAATTTTATTTGGCCATGTTCAGGCCATTTTTTCAACAGTTCCAAAGGAATTGAATGAAAACATATTTACTCTCGTAGCATCTTACAAAGCATTTTTCATCTGGCGCTTCAGAGATCGGCATCGCTCTTAAGTGAAGTTAAAAAAAATGACGATAGCACTTACTCTCGTATATTGAAAAAAATGTGGAATCCGCAAATATGAATATGAGCCTTGTCCCTATTAGTATCTCATTAGAGCAACATATGTGCACATATAAATGAGGACATAATTTCGAAGATCGATGGAAAATTGAATGTTTATTGGCCAATAACCTTTATAAGGCTTTTATGCTTAAAATAAATAGTTAAACAGGGACTTGTAAAAGATTTATTGCAATGGATGATAGCCTAGGCTCCAAATTGTGGGCGAAAAAATACAGGTTTTGGAGATGCAGATTTCTGTGAGGTATTTGCTAAGAATTCCATGCTAGACCTTGAGTGTGATAAGCTCTCGAGTCGTGTTTCACTTCAAGAATCCCAGTGTAGTCATTTTTGCGTTATTCCCGCATGTGACTACCATTTGTATGCATTTATGAACATTATTTAGGAAGATTTCGGTTTGATTTGTCGTAATATTTTGACCAAGTTTTTGGTGGAAGCAATATTGCAAGTACCTCCGGACTGCAATGTGTGCATTTGCATGCATTGAACGTTATAAGCTTTTTCATGCTTTCACATATTAAAGATTCATGGATATGACGCTAAAATCAACTAAAAATCAGGTTAAAAATTTTTCATAAACCTATTAATTACAATTCACCTAGTGGTTGTGTACTCATTCCCCTATACACATGCAAGTATTTTTTTGCATTTGCCTTGGCGGTAAAGGGTTGCCGTCCTCGTTATAATAAGTCTACAGTTATGAAAAAACTTTTGTTTATTGAGCACGAGGCCGAATCTTGCTGCAATAAAATGATATAAGAGAGATATTACTAAGAGACGGTCAACTTTTTTTATAACGGTAATAAGTATTTACTGCAATAATGAAACCATCACCATATTTTTTTACTAATCAAACACTCAGTTTTTTCATTATGTTAAATCGGTTCAGAAACGCTCATCGAGATAAGTATAAATCATAACGTTATAATTTTTGTTCCTATCAAAGATGCCACTTTATGATATTAAAAGCATCAGCATATATTTTTATAGTTACTTTCACGTTAAGTGTATGAATTTAATCGACCAATTTTATGTCCATTAATTAAATTGAATGTCTAATGAATGTCAGTCATTGAATAAGGCTGAATAAATTAATTAGCTGTAAATAACACC
Organism: Ceriagrion tenellum; assembly: GCA_963169105.1. Lineage (NCBI taxonomy): Eukaryota > Metazoa > Arthropoda > Insecta > Odonata > Coenagrionidae > Ceriagrion > Ceriagrion tenellum. The sequence goes on along the minus strand of OY720632.1, from coordinate 101,839,762 downwards.
TCTGTAGTATCATGGGCTCATTTATAGACTTTAAATGACTCTAAAAAGTAGAAATGGCTCGTTAATCATATTCACAGAGAAATCTTCGCACTTTTAAAAATATTCTAATGTACTGTTTTACGTGTAAACATGTCGAAAAGTTGGTCAGTCAACATAATTAATCTTTCCTAATTTATTAATCGTGACTTTTCAACGGACAAAATGATGAAAAGAAAAGATACAACTTGGTTAATTCCACACTAATTTATTAAAACTGACCTTGGTTTCAGCAACTGAATTGTTGTGGAATTTACCAAGTTGTATCTTTTCATCATGAATATCAAAAATTCCACAAAGTAACGCCTGAAAGAGTTTCGTTTGTTTGTAACGAAAAAGGGTACCTTTTTCAAGGTACAACTGGTTATACCATATTTCAAGGTACAACTGGTGCCATTTTCAAGGTACAACTGGTTATACCTTGAAAATGGCACTCAGTTGTACCTTGTATCTAGTTGTACCTTGAAAATAGCACTCAGTTACTGAAACCCGGGTCGGTTTTAATAAATTAGTGTGGAATTAATCAAGTTGTATCTTTTCATCGCGAATATCAAAAATTTCCACAAAGTAACGCCTGAAACAGTTTTTTTTTTGTTTGTAATGAAAAAGAGTTACGCTTTTCAGTGTCGGCAAGATTTGAGGAACGATTAAAAATATATTCTTTATGAAAAAAGGGTGAATCAATTTTTTTATATTTGCGATATTCATGCCTCATTCTGCCGAATCATTTGTTTTTGCAACTATATTTGTATATCAGTGAGATATTAGAAATGTTTAAGTACTTGTTATGTTGCGTTGACATTCGAGCGAATATTCCATCCTGGAAAACGATATGCTAACCATCGCGCATATATAAAACGGGTACTTGTTAGCTGTCTGAAGGTAGTTTGAGCGAGATAGTTTCCTAGTCCTAATGAACTCTACATTCTAATTTTACGTTTTAAGTCTTTCACTTGGCTCAATTTTTACGTGGCATGTTTTAAAATTATTCACAATGATACATTTTTTGTTAATTAAGTTTTTGTTAATTTGTTAAAGAAAATTATTGCGGTGACTGTAAAATTCATTATCAAAAATATTTGAGAAAAGGTACTTACTACTCATCGTTAATTTTTGACAAGATCTAGGTGTTATAAATTTCTCATTTTTTAAACAAGTTCTCTCTGGAGTTCGTAAAAGTACCATTTCCCATGTAAACGGGCTGGTATTTTATGGCAAATATCTCGGCAAGTAAATCGGTAAGGGGCTAATATGCAGGTATCTTTTGAAGGGGGAGGTATTTTTCTTTAAAATGCTTCCATATTGATTGATTTGTAGATTAAGTGATATTTTGCTCAGACTACTACGTAAATGTGTTTAATATAATAAAAATAAGATTTAACACTTTCCCGGCGAATGCTTTGTGTAGCGTCGGTAGTGTTTCATAATTCAATCCGGTAGAATTTCCGAGAAGAAATTACGTTGAAATTTTTTTAGTATTCTATCGGTTATGGTAGATTTTTTTGAATGTCAGATAATCTCCTCCGGGTTTTCTACACTTTCCGGGGCCTACATACCTCTAGTATATCTATTCTTTTTCACCTCAGCAAACGTTCTGCCCTTCTTCATCCTGTCTATGAAACCTATTCTCGTTCTTCCTCTTCCCCGCTTTCCCTACAACCTTCCCTCTATCCCATTCTTCAGCAATCCCTCACCCCTTTTTACATCCTCCAGTAACTTATTCTTATGGTCTTGAATTTCATTAAGAAGTTTCCTTTCCTCGCCCACCATCCCTAGCACTTCCTCATTAGTCCTCCTCTCCATTCACCTCACCTCCATTCTTCTCCACACCCACATCTCAAATCTTTTACGTTGAATATCATGGTTTAATGAACAAAAAATAATATTTACACTGGACTGAATGACCTCTCTGTATTGAAAATCTTAAAAACATATACATCCTTTATGAATATACTGTTGGGTGAAAACGCTTCATTATTCTTGTGTAATGTTGATTTGAGTTTCTACTCTACCGAGTTTTAAGAACGTTATTGAAAATGAAATAAAGGGTAAAGTCCCGAGAGGAAGACCCAGGAATAGATCCATGGACCAAATAAAGAGGAATGTACGTTGGAGGAACTATCAGGATAAAGTAAACTAGCATTCGATTGGGAAGGATGGAGGTTAGCAGTCAACCGACCAACGAGAAATTGATCGGGTTGAACGACCAATGATGATGACGACAATGCGTGACCGTTTTATTCTACAAGCACTGACCCTTCCTTATGGTATTATTTTCGCCTTGGATATTATCGGGCTCGTTTTTCGCGCACTTGGACACCATCAGAATATTTACAAGACTAGGCAGAAAAGTAAACTCCTAATGAGTGTAAAGAAACCCGCAGCAATTGCAGAGTAGAGGTTATGATGTAAACAGCTGATGCTAATTAATGCCGCATTCCATTAGTGCGGAAGTCTCAAATTATGACTTTAATCGCAAATCATAAAAACCGAGTTGGAAATCACAGTTGCTAGATTTTAGATTTAGTGGTTTAATGTGAATATGCTACATTTGCTGCATAAACCAAAATGACCCTGTATGTAATAATTTGAATATAAACACTTTCGATTTATGAATGAAAATATACCGCATTAAAAAGGTACAATACAGGAAACTAGCGAACTTAATATCGTAGACTTCGCGTAACGTCAGCCTGTTCATCGTTATTTTATTTTGAATCTGGAGCTTCTAACCATGTTTGACTCTCAATCTCTGTTGAGTGTATAAAATCAAACAAATTTCTTCGATCGCAACTCATTCGCGGAGAATGCTTATGGCAAAACCCTGAGTATAAACCCGCGGAAACTACATGTTCTTAAATATCTCTCATGACTTAACAATTAGGTGGAATGAACTATTTCTTTGCTCCCATCACCCTGAGTTCTCAAAAATCCTTGTACCCTCTCTTATTACAATTAGATGCTTCCGATGGCAAAAATTTAAATTCACTGTATGGCCGCAGGAGAATTTACTCACTTTATATTAATGCCTGAATGTTTTAAGCTTACTTCACATTTGAAGTTGGATTAAAACGATGACTGTAATTTGGAGTCACTTTCAAGGTTTTGGCTAAAGATCAGCTGTCAAAGAGAACTTCTTTTCGGAAAAATTTGTACATCTTGGGTACTTTTCGGCTCTACAGCAAAATATAAATGTCGACAGCTGTACATGAAAAAAACTAACACGATACACCCATTGTGGATTACTACATGTGTGGTTTTCGTGTTCCTGCATGGCTATTGTGTCACGTTCATATAGTAGCATTGTTGAATATTTTGTTAGTTTCTGTTGCATTTGTAACATACCCATAGTGTGGTGCTTGTTGAGGAAAATAAATGTCTTCACTGTAGTTCATGTTGGTGATGAGTCACTCCCTTCCAAACACCCTTATGGTGGCTGTAGGGTTAATAAGTAGGTGGAGATTCACACACAACATTAAGGACAAAAATATGAACTCTGCTAGAAATAATCCTTTTATAGTATTAGTCGTTTATTACTGACGCACAAACCGTAGAGACTCAAGAAATATACGAGAGAACTCACAGATGAACAAATATTTTGAAAGTTTGAACGTACGTGCATGAGCTAGCATCAACCGTGAACCATGATCGTAAGAGTTAGTACTCGTTGAATTTGAAACTGTAGGCATTCACGATTGACAATTTGGCGACGTTTGTAAAATTTCCATAAAGAGCAATGTACTGAGATGGCGGTTGAGGGTGAAGTTCCCGTACCCTTGGATTTCAAATCAGTCTTAAAGAGTGTCCAAACTTGTTATCCAAGTACCTCACTACTCTGTTTAGCGCATTATTGGAAAATATACCTTCAATTCTTTTACACGCATCCCCGTCGGTATAGGGGATTTGATTCTGGGTGGAAAAATATAAGTATTGCCTAAGTATAGATAAAAACCATAAAAAGTCCTCGCATGAAAAAGTATAAGAGAGATGCTACTTTATCTAATACAGTCGAGAGAAATCATTCGGAGCTCAAAGGCACCAGTGTATCAACATATTTGTTCATACTTAAGTCATAAGCGGAATTCGATCCAGCAGAAAGAATACAACAGACAGGCCTCAGTGTGTTTGCATTCGATTCGAAGTTTGCGTCATCCAAAAAAATAAAAGTATGCCGAGAAAAAAAATAGGAGTTAAGATATTCAAAATAAAAATGAAAGTACTGGGGAATTCGGGGTTGGAGGGAATACGCCCACATTTCATTTCTCGCGCATACTTTTAGCCGTGGTTCCTTCGCGAGGGGATATCTAAAATATTGCTATCCGTCGCAGCTCCATCCCTCCGCATTCCTAAGTTATTATTTGAAGGCGGGTTTGGTCCACAGTTCTTGAAATGCGCCCTTTATTTCGGATGCTGTCCCCAGTTTTGCGCTTATTATTTGCCTCGAGGCCCGTGAGCGAAAGACGCAAGAGCAGGAGAGTAGGTGAGAGGTTGTGATGGACGGGGGAAAACTCAAGACAGCAGTGCCTAAAGGAGTACGAATCCCTGAAAATTTTTATACCATGAATGTACAAACTAACCTTTTTCACTTCTTTATATAGGCTATGTGAATGGATGAATATTAGTGACGGGAATTTCCTTTCCTACTCCAGGAATCCTTCCGCTAGCCCTCAAGCGTGTTATTGTGAGGGGGGGCGGGCGAAACCATTCGCAGAGCAGCAGGCAGTGAGCACTGAAATTTCTCGGAATAATACGTAGATATGGGGACAGCACACGTAAACGATGGATAGAATAATGTACCATTGAGACCTGGAAGCCTCATCTTACAGGAAAAGACGTGAGTCAGAGAGAACGAAAAAAAGAAGTAAAGCTGCCTTACTGGGAGCGGTGGAAATGTAACTCCATCTCCTAGGCGTCCTTGTGTGAATTTTTTTGCTGTTCGCGTCAAGGATATGTAAATCGATTCTTCGCTTTTGGTTTTTATCTAAAATTTAGAAGGAAAATGGAAGGAATAGAAGGCGATAGATGTGAGACCAAAATAAATACGTAAAATATGTGGTTAACGTCATCTTGTGGAATTGAAAGATCGCTCATTTGCAGGGTTAACTTGATATCGCTTCAAAGTATAATTGTAAGTGCACAAAAGAATCATATACCTACATAGGCATGTGTTTCTTTGTCATCATTAATAATGGATTTTCGATATGTAAATGAAATTATTTATGCGCTTGCTCTCAGAAATGGATCTTATTTTTGACATTAATACATGGATGCATGCAAAATTAGCCTAACGTTTGTCCATTTGGGTGAAGTTAATCTCTAGCTATTTTAAAAATCTTTGGATAATGTATAAGTGGATTACTTCCATTTTATATTTTCGATTATGCAATAATTCACCGCGTACTAAGTGCATTATGGCCTATTGCTTCTTTTGAAGACTCGGGCATTTTCTTGCGCGATAGTGGTTCATAATTTCATCCGGTTTCGTAGGGCATTGGAAATGTGTTCCCAGATGAAAATAAATCACATCAGCTCAAGAAAGTTATCAGTTCGTTAGCAGTATCAATGGACAGGTTTTCCCCTATCGCATTAATCATGGACAAATTTTAATTGAATAGATGATTCGAATATTTCTGACCAAAATTGTACATCTTGGAACCATGTCAAACCTGCTACCATGATTATTTAAAAACTATCCTACGTTAGTTGAGCACTCTCTAGGAGAGTGGAAAAATATAACCTAATTAAACGAAATGTTTTCATGTATATTTTTATTTTGTGGGCAATGACCCGAAATATTTTTTCTCGCTTAATTTTATATCTGCTGTCCCTCGTGAAATGTGACTTGAATATCTGGCGGTCCTATTATCACCTCCCTTTCATTTGTTAAAATTCAAGCCCATCGTAATGGTTGACAGGTGTCATTTGTATCGTTATAATCAGGCAAGTGTTTGCGCGCAATGTCTGTGGATTTCACAATTGTTGGTGCGTTCAATTATTTGCTCAAATATTTTGTCACGCACAAAAATAACAAAATGAATATTTCAGTCTTTAAATGTGATAGTCATGGCAATTAATTTATTAAAAATAATCCATATACATATTTAATAAAATTTCGCCATTCATTCCGATAATTGACTTACTAAAATATTTTTACGCCTACTCCACTTCGCTTCATTTACTGGGACTTCCAATTTACCGGAGAAATCATCGCATGTAATGCCTCTGGTAAAAAAATTGCTTTCATTTTTACGTCCATATAAAGTGACGGATAAGACAGCTATGAATAAGGGAATATTATATCTTAATTCTTGCTGCATTATATCCTTAATAAACATGTCTTAAGAAGTAATATGTTTTAATGTCGCACCCCTGTTCATTTTGCTCCTGTTAACACTTCAACCGCGAGTGTCCCTTTTTTGGGACCCGGCACCATAAACAGTTGTCTCACTGCTTACGTTTTTTCCGTAGGGTCCTAAAACTTTCCGACTTTTATTAATTTTTCATAACCATAATACTGAGTAAAATATATAACCCCTGCTCCATCCTTCATTGAAAAAAAACGTGATTATACTTTAACCGCGGAGGTCCCTTTTTTGGGTCCCAGCATTTCTGAGCGCTCTTCGGGCAGTGACTCTCCGTCTACTTCCCCTCCGCGCACTTGCAAGTGTCCCCCTCTCCTCCGCGCGCGTGCAGAGAAAGGATACTGAGCCACATAGTCAAGCTGCGACGTCGTCCACCTAATACAAAACTGTCTCAACACGTCGCTATTCCTCAGGAAAGTCGGGTCATTCTGCAAAAAGGCCGCGTCTATCGGGTTCTGTGAGTACCGGTGATACGTTACCTGATGAAGACGATGTCGGTGTGGCTCCTGGGTCAGGAGGAGATGGTGATGCACGTCACCAACGTACAACAAAAGACAGAAATGGAAAAGGTTATCTGAAAACATTAGCTGTTGATTTAGTTATTGAGGCACCAGATGGTACTAAATGGAAAGTAGCCTCCCCTAATTCTGGGTCTACTGGTAGGCGCGGTCACCAAAACATACTCAAAGAAAAACCAGGGCCTACCGCAAATGCAAAATGTTACATTGTAGACGGGCTGTTTTCAAGTGCTTGGCGCTTGATTATTGATAATTGTATGCAAAGTGCACGGTCGCAGAAGCATCGAGTTTATGGCAACAATGACTGGAAATTGTCACTACAAGAATTAGATGCTTTTCTCGGAATTTTGTACGTGCGAGGCGCAACCGAGTCAAAAGGCATGGAGGTCGACTTACTTTGGTCTGAAAAATACGGTATTCAGTTGTGCAAAGATGCCATGCCGCGCGATCGCTTTAGGGAAATCATGAGGTTTTTGAGGTGTGATGAAAAATCAACTCGCTCTCAAAGATTGAAGGATAATAACTTTGCCCTAATGTTTGAGATTTGGGATAGATTCATATCAAACTGTCAGAGCAACTACATACCAGGTCCTAACATAGTGGTCGATGAATAGTTGTTTCCATGAAAAGCTAGATGTCGGTTTACACAGTTCATGCCATCAAAACCGGACAAATATGGCCAAAAACTTTGGATGGTTGTCGATAACGACAGCAAGTATTTGATAAACTCATTTCCTTATCTTGGAAAAGATGATGATCGACTTGAGGGTGACCGACTCGGTGACTATGTGGTGAAAAAGCTTGTGGCACCTTACCTAAACAAGGGTAGAGATATTACCAGTGATAACTTTTTTACGTCTTTACGTTTAGCAAAATACCTGAAGTCGAAGGGTACTAGCTTGGTCGGGACAGTAAACAAAAAGCGAAGAGAAGTACCTGTATGTGTGAAACAGGCCCGCGAAAAACATTTCGATAGTAAGATCTTTACTAACAGTGATGTAACGCTCACTGTTTATCAAGGAAAGCCACATAAGAATGTTGTTATAATGAGTTCTATGCACTTGGACGTGCCGTGGACGTGACGATATCAAAGCAAAGCCTAAGACTGTGACATTTTACAATAAAACAAAGTCAGGAGTGGATATTGTCGACAAATTGGCCCGAAAATATTCAGTCAAAAGTGCCTCCCGCAGGTGGACTTTCCACACTTTCTGTAATATTTTAGACTTGGGAGGAATCAACAGTTGTATTTTGTACAGAAAGGTTACTAATGCTAAAATTTCCCGCCGCGGCTTTCTTCTTGCCTTGGGAGAAGAACTTACAAAACCCCTCATTGATTAAAGAAAGAAGATAAAGACTGCTCCCGTTGAGCTATCGGACATAGGTGATTCGCGTCGACGATGCCAAGTCAAAATGTCTTGTTGTGGTAAAGGAAACAAAAAAGGAGGAAAAACTTCTTATGATTGCGTAGCTTGTAGAAAACCTGTGTGTAAAAAATGTACAGGCGGCGTGAGTGATATCTATGTATCATGCAAACCTGAATCAGAGGAAGAAGAATGCAATAATAATTAGTTTGGTTTTGTGTTTATAAGCATGACATATGTCAATCGCCAATGACTTAATGTCTTTGTTCTTTGGTTGCTAATTGCAATTATTTTTGATGATTGTTCTCGTATATCTTATGCGAATGTAAGACCTGTTTTGTTTACCTTCGCTCTAGAAAAGTATATAGGCCATTACTTTGATATTGGACTAAAGACTTTTAGCAACTTTTCGCGGCACCTATAGAAAGTAATAGGACCACTCACCGTTGTCTGACTTTCTAAGAGGGCCTCCAGACATTCTTCTGCATGTCAATGTTGATCCTTACAAAGAAAATGTATTATATAACGTAGTCTCAGCCTAAATATACTTTGTAAAACAAACAAAATAATACGTGCCTCATTTGTCAGCCATCGACGTGAGACTTATTCTCTTGTGTACGAAGATAAGTTCTTCACTGTTGTGTCCTTTTTAAATAAAAAAAAGTTAATAACTATCATAAAAAGTACCTGAAGTTCTTATTTACCTCCAAATTTGTCAAAAGAAGGCACGTCTATTCATTGAAAAAGGTAAAAATGGCAATGACTCGTTGGGTCCCTTTTTTGGGACCTTCGCGGTTCTAAGGGGCCACCAGAGTCCCGCGGTCCTAGTGTTAACTATTGTTAATGTGTTAGTTTTGTATTTTATCATGTTACTTATTTGTTAATTGCATTAACCGAAAATGTTTCCTTGTTTAAATTATTTTCGCGAGTTTATTGCTCTTATTTGTTTGTTTTGACATTTTTAAGGATTTGTTTAAGTTTTTGTTCGTGGAAATTGGTTGTTTAAAAAATAGGGAGAGATACGTAACAAGTCCGATTGTGTGTACTGAAATTTCTTCTCCTCCGTCTGGAAAAATAAATTATATTAGGATAATTGTGTACCAAATCTCTTAATGAATAGAGCTACCCCGCTGCAAGGCCTTCAAGATGTCCTTCCTTCAAGAGGCCTTTAAGAATCAAGATGAGCCTTTCTGCGTGGTAGCGTTCTTTAGCGATGAACTCAGTGATCTTGCACGCTTTTTTCCATTCCTTGTGACAAATTTGCATCCGAATTAATTTAAAGTATTCGAATTTTTACAACATCGTAGTGATTTAGCCAGTTATATGTAGAGAATATATGTTATATGCTAATTTATAATGGTAACAAATACTCAACGGGATCCTAGACTTTATTCAAGAATTAATTCGTATAACTGTGCTAGAGTTGCTGACATTTAAAATATACAGATTTATCATTCCTGTGTAGCTGTTCTAACTCTAGAGGAGGTTTCATGGCGATCAAAGATCCGCTCTAAATGATAGAATTAAAGATTTTAATTAATTATTTCTAAGGCGTTCCAGTAAATGAACTAATATTAACGTCTCCAACCGTAATAATTACTTACCAGTTGATATTTGAGTATAATGTAGATTTTAAAGTTCTAACTGGTGTATTTATCACATTTGTGATGTCCTCGGCTGGTCTGAATAAAAAGTGAGATAATTTATAAGCTGTATTTCCTTTGTGGTGCTAAGGAATTGGCTAATGCTGTACAAAAACTGTATTTTATCAGGTATGATGTTGGAATAATATCTGGTGGTAAAATAGAGCGGAGATGTTATTTTTCTACCCTATGTCTCATCGTCAGTGAGCTGAACTCTGTTTAGGGAACGGTATTCATGGATACAACTCGCGCGTTTTTTTAACAAATTTCTGCGAATGAGGAGAGTGTAGCTAGATTTATCGTGAGGTTGGAATTAAATCCCAGAGAAACTCGAAGGTATCTCATGAGATTAAATTTATTAGTAGAAAATCAGATCATGCAATTTAAAGGGTCACTCACCCCACCTCCCACCCCCAGGAGACAGTTGCTGAGTGAGACGAGTGAGGCAAAATAATATTAAAATACTGTCAGCATACGTTTATCAATACATACATTTTTGCGTATTTTTCATGACCTAATTGCGAATACTAGAACAAAAATATATTGTAATACATCACATTTATGATACACTTGCCTCCCCAGACTTCTTTTTTCTAAAGCTGGCGACCAACTCTACATAATGGAGAGTGAACTTTTCGTGCAAGCTGATACAAAACGCCTTTAGTAAACAGTTTAATTAAATTGAAGTCAGTGTTTTACAAATTGGTGTATGGTAATTACAGGAAAATGATTCAGAAATGGACATATGTGTAAATACGAACTTCTAAAACAGCATGAAATCGGAATATCGGCTCTCCCCGAGTTCCGTACGAGCAGTTGGTCTTAATATTGTCATTTTACAGTTTCACTGCAAGGTTGCAAACAGAAGTATTTGCTTTTGCCAGATCACGTTATTTGTATTGTTCAAATTTGTTATGTTACTTAATAGTAATTTTATGATCGTTTCCGAGATCATTCATTGGCGTAAAATCCATAGGTTCTCGCTAAATTGAGTGGAATTTGTGCAGAATGAAGCAATAAAATGAGCAATTTACCAGAAAAAATGAACTTTTCTTCGCAATTCTTATGTTTCATATCTAAGATACAAGGTAAGGGTGGTGAATTTATCATGCCATTACTTCACATCGATAGAAGAGGACGTGCTAAAGAAAGGTTTGAAGTTTGCCCCAAAACCGAGTCTTTCTTTGCGAGAAGAACTAGTGATTGACTGTGAAGTGTCCCTACGTGTTGAACAGCTGGGCGTTAAACAACTCTGCGCTAACTCCTTGCGAAGAAGTTTCGATAGGGAGCAATTAACTAATAAGTTTACCCATAATAACTTTAACTCAACTATCAAATCAATCTCTAATGCTATTTCAATCAATGACTTAACTGTGACGAAAGCAGATAAAGGCAATAGTGTGGTTATTCTCAACAAATTTGACTATGTGAACAAATATTTGCAGTTTATTGATGATAATTCCTTTATTAGTTTAACGGCAGACCCCACTCGTAAATACAATGCTGAGATAAAAACTGTTTAAAATCTTGTTCTGCGATAATGAGTGACAGAGAAAAATTTTACTTAGTTCAAATGAACCATCGACCCCCTAGAATGTATGGTTTACCCAAAATTCATGAAGCTAACATTCCTATCCGCCCAGTGATATCGGGGGCAGGTTCCCCGACCCACAAACTGGCATACAAAATCAATAGCATCTTCCGTCAAATTTCCAAATTTAGGCCGAAATATACCATCCAGAATTCTAGTAAACTAACGGAGCAATTGAGCAAGAAAATGATACCAAAAAATGCTAAACTTTACTCTTTTGATGTAACTAATTTGTTTACTTCAGTTTCTGTGAGAGAAACTTTAAATTTAGTGGAAGAAATTTTATTTGATTCAACCATCAACCCAGTGGTTACTAACGAATTGCTCAGACTCATGGAAATATGCACAAATCAAAATTACTTTTTATTTAATGGTAATTTTTATCGTCAGGAAGAAGGATTTGCCATGGGATCACCTTTGTCTCCATTGCTAGCAGATATTTTTATGGATCACTTAGAGAAGAAGCTTTTCAATTCAAATTTTAACCTTTTATCTAAGGTGTTTTATTGGTTTAGATACGTGGATGATATTTTATGTTGTTGGACAGGTAGTCATAGGCAAGCCACCAAATTTTTAACTGTTTTAAATTCCTTACACCCACGTATCAATTTTACCATGGAATCTGAATCAAACGGTAATTTAAATTTTCTTGACTTAAGTATCTCAACTTCAAATAATCTTCACCAATTTGCAATATACCGCAAACCAACTTATACAGACCACGTTATACCGTCTGATTCGTGCCATCCGTGGTCTCATAAAACTGCAACGTTCAACCATATGATCCAGCGAGCTTTAAATATCCCTCTTTCTAGGGATAATTTTGAAAAAGAATTAAATATAATAAAATAAATCGCTAAATATAATGGTTATGAGGGAAATATTTTAAATAAAATATTAAATAAGAAATTAGAGAATAGGGCATTAAAAGATATTTCACTATTGCAACCAGTTAAAGATTAAAAAAAAAACTAAAATGGGTAAAGCTGCCTTACTTGGGTAAAATGTCTTACGATGCAGTTTAATCATTCCCTAAACACAAGTGCAGAGTGAGTTTTTACACACCAAGAACTCTGGGAACAATTTTGAATAATGCCAAAGATCCTTTTGACCCCCTGCTAAAATCGGGGGTTTATGAACTTAAGTGTGACACATGTGGTAGTGTTTATGTCGGCTAGACTGAGAGAAATTTTCAAACTAAGTTGTCTGAACACAAAAGGTGTTTGGTGAACAGCGATCCTAAGTCTTATTTCGCCAAACATTTAATGGAAGAATCCCACCAATCCACATTTTATGTGAAAATCCTCCGTCTCCTGGATAAAGGACACCGTTTAGATGTTTTGGAACAGTGGGAAATAGTCAAAAGGAAACGAAAGAAAATGAACCTATAAAATGAGAACGAATTTGTTTGTCATTCTCCTATTTTTGACAACATTGAAACATAACTTTACCTCCTCCAACAAACCACCCTCTTCCCTCACCCCACCCCCTTTCCATTTTTCTCCCACCTGTCCTTCTATTCTTTTCCCAGTGTGACGCAAATATGGTGTTTCACGCAATATATAAGCTCATGTCTGTTTATGTTCAATTAGTCTTGCCTGATGATGACTGCTAGACAGTTGAAACACGTGTAGTAAGAGTTTGAAATAAATTTGGTAGACAGTACGATATCATTTGAGCTTCATTATTCATTATGCTGTTCTACAACATCTCGCCGGAGAAAGTGGCGTTTATATTCATGGATGATAACTAACTCATCAAAATTGTATAAGGCCGTTAGTTTGGCTATGAATATTTATTATTTCAAGTGGTTCATGAATTACGCTAATTTCTCTACTTTTTTCTTTCACAGACAAGTGGACCAAACTTCAGTACTCAAGATCAATTTATATACTTTAAAGCTGCTGTCTCAAACAAGTATTTTCATAACCGGTAACTTTATTGTGAAAATCTATCCTGAACCCATGGAGTGTGACGTTGATGGCTCTAGAACTCTGGAAAGCCCCGAGCACCAAGAGAAGTGGAACCACTGTTCGTAAAGCTTCTTGTCACTGGAATTAGAAGAGTAAGTCATCATGTTTTAACTTCTTAATCGACTTTCGGTGTCGCCGAGGCTTCCCAAATTGTTTCCGCTAGATATATATTTCATTATGCGTTGTGTATTTCCGTGGATAAGCGCCATTTTATTTTAATGAGTTTGCAAATCATTAGTAGTTTTTATGTTGCTCTTTTTTAAGTTTGCATTTTACGATACTCACTTTAATGTCTCATATTTATTTTAAATTGGCCCATAGTTCCTTCAGATTTTTGTCCATATCCGTAATACTTTACCGAATCCTTATCTGATTCTACAATGTTGGTATTTATTGGATATTTCAATTTTAATTGGTTTCTAAGTGACCGCTTTTTGCACATATTGTTTAGATACATAAGGCGGATCTATTTTAAAGTATCTTTTTTCCTTAGCCATGTGGAAAATTTTCATGTTATAATCTTGAGTAATCTTTTGCCAGAGCGTATCCGGCCATTTGTTTCACGTTAATAACACTATATTAGTTTTTTTATGGAAGGTGAGAACTGCTCACAAATTCTGAAGACTAAGGCGATATTTTGTGGAAACAAAGCATCATTCATAAATCAAATAGTATAGGATTTTTCACGAGTTCAATATTTATTACTCGATACGTTTCGCTTCTCACAGCATCAGCATCTGATGGAGCTGTAAAATGCAATAATTTAGCACTGCCAGATAATGTTGTAACAAGCGAAACTTCATCATAAAAAATATTGAAACTGCTTTCGGAGAGAGATAAGTTGCTAAACATGTCTCACCTCCTCTATATTTTCTAGATACGTACAGTCGTAAAACTTCTGACGCTTGAATGCCATGGATATCGTATTTCCTGAGTACAAAGTATGATAGATTAAAATGTGGATACGTTGCTTTCTCTGGTGAGGTTACTTGATTTTAGACAGTGTTTAAATAGTTTATACCCTGATTCGAATACGGATTATAATTCATTGACTTCATGGTTATATTTGATGATGATCACAGATAACGGTTGATAGTTACCCACAACGTAGCTTACTTAGTACTACAGCATAAGAAGCTTCTAACGAAGGAGAGATTTTCAAAGTTCGATTAAAAGTTTTACGGATACCTTTTGGCATCGAAGCCATAGAGGTCGTTAGTGGTGTTGTGAAAATCTATGCATGAGTGAGAGATAATTTATTACTCATTAAACTTGTTTCGTTAACATCAACACACCTGGTATATCCCTTTTCTTATATTTCAAAACATAATACCTCCTAACAGTGGTCTCGTGAGTACGTCCTCTTTAACTAGGATTGTTCCTTTTATTACGTCTTGGGTAAACTTGCCCAAGCAGTTGAATTTTTTATTTCTTGGCAACTGAGAACTTGAGAGTACAAAGAGAGGTGTAGAAATTGAGTTCTGTGAAGCAATAAATATTATGATTTTTATAGTGAAGTTAGTGGATGAATCCCGTTTTTTATTCACCTTCAGTGTCTTCGTTAAGTTTAAATTTATCTATCCAAATATGTGTTATATTCATCACTATTTGACTATAAAAGCCGTGCCAGTCTAATGATAACAAATTCATTGATTTTTTCATTCTTTTAAACATTTAAATGTTTGTAAGTCGCCATAAAAACCACAATAATCACACTTATGTTACCACCAAGAATGTAGAATGTGTTCATATATCTTTTTCAAGGGGCACTCTACCATGGGAGAGTTTGGATGGCTGAGCTAGAAACGGCTCATTCTTCTTGATTTCTTTCTGTATTAAAAAAAATAAGGTTGAGGAATGGCGTTTGCGAGAGGTAGACAGAAAAATGAAATGTCAAAGAAAATTGGAAGATATGGCAAGGAAGAGAATTAATGCAGCTGTCGGCCAATTCCATGTGTATGCTTATGACATTTAACCATTCATAAAATTTGTTATAGTGTATAGCTATGTAAATAATCCTTGCTCTATCGATCTAAGTGTAAAATGTATGTATCTACATCTACATACAACCCTGAGTACCACTGTATGGCATGCGGTGCGAAGTTTTGAGATGTAAAATGATGAAGTGTATTATGGGAGTATGTTTACCAAAGCTCAGTTTTTACTATGGTCACCTCTTGTGCGTGGTAAGAACGAATTTTTGTACTAATCTGTTTGACATTGTATCTAACCCAGTTTATCGCTTCTGTGAGACTTAGAAACGTTGCGTGGAGTCAAAATGATATTCTCTATGTGGCTTTGAAACTCACCTGTTCTTAATATCTCAAGCAAACTAAGCGTAGCAGGAAGCTTCTAATGGTCCAAATCAAGGGATAATACGCAATTTCACTTGGACCACATATGTATCAAAGAGAAATTTCATTAGAGGATAAAAGAGGGTATTTTTGAGTGGAAATAGAGGTGGTGTGAGATCAGAAATAAAGGTCATTGGGTCAAGATTAAATATGTATCATTGCGGAAGAAAAGGAGATCGGATTAGATAAGGTTTTATTTGGTGAAAGGAAGAATGGGCTAAATTTTGGGGTTAAAAACTTCCCAATAAAATCCAACTTGGTATAATTCTCGCAAAATGCAATAATTTTGGCGTAGAATCCAGAATATTTCTGGATAGATAAATTATAAATTTCAGAGTTCCCTGGTAGGTTTTCTACCTGAGCCATTTTCATGGGGTTTCAAAACAGTGCGAGAACGATAATATCATGCATGGCGATGGCATGTGCTGGAGAGATAGACGTGCATAATAGGGACTAGAGTGTCGGGGAAATTATTTGCGTGCTACTGGAGGAAGATAATGATAGGTGCGACATCGAGGCAATTCGCAAGTGACTCTGGACAGCTTAATCCCACTAACCAGATTAAGATTCCCGGCGTACTTTTGGTCGTTAGGAAGGGAAGGAGGGTCCAAAACGAAGCCAGGAATGTGGTAATGATGAAGGCAAAGTGAGAGGAAGGAGGGTATGTAATTGAGGAATTTTGAAAGAAAGAAAGAAATAAGAGATCTCTAAAATGTTTGTGAGGAGGTAATGGGAGAGGAAGGGAATGGAATCCTAGTAATTACTATAAATTAAAATGAGTCTTGTTGTGGCACGTAATGAGTTAATGTATTTTTATATTCTGCATATTTTTATTCCCATTATTGGTCTCGGCATCTTATCTTTTATATACTCTTAAACCAGAAATATATGTATGCATGAGTGTGTAAATATAAAATGTATCTCGAAAACACTCACTCACGAAAAACAGCCAATTAAAAGTTTTCCTTGGACTGGCGTGGTTTTGCCTCAATAATTACTTCATTTCATTCACTACAATGAAAATGAGGGGATGGCCATTGGCCATCTCCTCCTTCTGGTAGTTTAGTGGAGTATTTTATTATTATGGAAAATTTCGAGCAAAATGCCCCAGAGAAATATCCGAAAACGACATTCAGGTGGATTAGGTATGTCGACGACACGTTCGTGATATGACTCGTTACAGTGTTACTGAGCAAGTATTCCTACTCAAAACGCAAGTAAGCAAAACGCCAAGAAATATTCTTTTCTTTTCTTCTCGTTCTACATTTTCTTGCAAATATTGCAGTTTTTAGTATATTCTATCATGAAAACTGTGTTTTATTTGTAAATATTTATATAAATGGCCAAAGAGACCTCCGATAATAAAAAACATTATTATCGCAATTTTAGTGAAATTATAAAGTAGCCTAGTAAGTAATAATGATCATTACTGCTGATTTTTTTCACACTTTGGTATGATTATGGCTTCTCATCCATTTGGTATCAATGATCCTCCAGCTAAACTCCGGAATGCTTCCTCTCACTCCGCTGAATATAATATACTTGAAGTCTCGTTATCTGCGCTCACTCTTCCTCCCACTGGCAGCTCACTCATTTTGTGGTGGATGGAATGAATGGAGGACGTAGAAATAGTCCCCTGGACTTAAATTACTCTGCGAGAGCTTTCTCCCGTCACTAATGTCATCCTCTCGCAGAGCCAGCACGAAAATATCCGAGCCCATTAAGTTCCACTTAATTTTTTTGTGAGGGGGGATTTCATTTTGTGGCGTTCTTCCGCCGCCACTTCACCGACCACAGCCACGACACGAATTTCACTCTCGTTACCCTTAACGAGCGATATCATCCCAAGCATCGTCAGGGAAGGGTGGCCATCCATTTTCCTGTATAACGATTTAACTCGAAAACATATTCCACGCAAAGGCTTAATTGGTGCTACCGGTTGACATTTATATCAACTTTGAGCCTTCGACAGAATCTTGTATTAAGTTTCTTCATTTTGTAATTTAAATTGAAAAGAGAGTATAAAACTAAAAAGGACTGCGACAAAAATATATCGGTGGTGGGGGAATGAGTGGGGATGATCCCACAATATTCTTCCCGATGCCGATATATTGATGCATCAATTCGTCACCTTACAATCACAAATACTGAGAATACCGGCAATAAAATTTCTTAGCCGAAAATACCGAAAAAATATCTTAGTGAATTCCTCACCTATCCTTATGTGATTATAATAGATGTGGAGCAAGCAGTCGAAACCTGGTACGGCCAGAAACTTTTAGGTGTGGTATATACTAAGATAAATTTTCATCATATCTGTGACAATTTTCCACTGTGTTACACCTTCAACCATTAATTTTTTAAGTCACCCGTTGTTCAGAAAAGTATGAAAGTTCCCCGTTGGAGGAAAAATCGAGCGCCTTTTATAGGACTCGAACCCAGATTTCACGGAAAGACTTCGATGAAATATCGTGGGATCTGTTTTTGAGTACCAGTCCAAATTTTCTCAATTCAAATAATTCCTCGGTCAATATTCTCATTTTGTATCAACGTAGTTTATGTGCTAAATTTCTATGTAAGCTCTCCATAAAGTAAAATTTGTTTCAAATCGAACCTTAATGGAAAATATCAAGAAAACTGAAAAAATATGAATAAAAAATCAGGTCAAGTTAGAGACAGTATGTAGCAAAATATGCACAGTTATGGTCATAGATGACCATATAACTAAGAAATGTATTATGCGTTTAAAAAGAAAAGAAATTCTCATTTCACCTACCCAATATAATGTATATACTTTTCTTTTATATTCGGTAACACAAATAACGTAAGCTTGAGACCTTAAGCGGACATAAAAGATGATAAAGACGAGGAGCACAAAAGGAATAGTAGACCGATCATATCAAACTTCATGACAGTAAATAATTTTATCTATACACCCGTCATTGACATCCAACATCATTGACCTAAATAAAATAAAGATTCATTGGAATTGGTCTCAATATTTTATGATTAATGGAAGATGAGTTCATAAAATATTTAAAAGTCTCATGATTTCCAAACAAGGAGAGTGGAAAGGGTAATACAGGATATTGGGACTTAAATAAGGTACATAAAAGGAGTTCTTAGCAGTAAATAATCTGAATCCAGAAAATGAATTCCATTGAAAATATAATTTGAAGCAGTAACGGTCGCTAATTATTATGTTTTATCCATTCATCTCGAAACCTCAGCTTGGAGAGAGGACAGTAGTGATATGTTCAATAATTTAAGTTTAATTAATTTCAATAAGTTTACATGTTTAAATTGCAGACGGGGATTAAGTTAAGCTAAAATATTTTTGCAAATATGAAATACCATTCGGTGATTCAGTGATCATCATTCGTTTGACGAATTTTAAATCTCATGCATGAATAGTGTTTCTGACTATTTTCGGCTATAATTAATTTCGCATAAATTTAATTCATTTGCTTTCAAAAGTGTTTGTAGCAGGGTTGGATATACAGTGAAAATTACCTAAACAGAATAAAAATACTTACTTTTCGATGTTTATGTGCCTATAATTGAATTACATACGTATTATAAAATATTATACATCACCCTATACCTTTGCAAAGTTATCTGATTCGAAAATTGCGCTCAGACAAAGCTCTTCATCTACGAGGAGCTACAAATCGGAGAAGTGTTAAAATAATCATATTAAGATACCTTTTAATTGACGATAAAATTAAAGTAAGAAGCATTTCAGTCATGCCAAAGCACACTGAGACATGTGAAATCAACAAACATTTTGTGAGCACAAGCACTCAGTAACGACAATCAAGGTTTATCAACCTTCTACAAGTCATACACCTCACGGAGTATTCGCGTGAGATTCTGAGAGGATACTATGGCATCGTAAAGCAAAATTAATTCTGTACTTGCAAGCTTGAGAAAAAAAAACTGAAATTCGAGATAATATACATTACACATTACACGCCATGTATTTCATAAAAGTATATCGTTGAATGACAATGTCCACTCAACTGCGTTTGCATCATCAGAAATGCGTTGACAAAAAACATATGATGGGATTTTGGAAATAGCGAACTTCAATTGCTGGAGTTTTACTTGTAAATACTTTATGCGTCTGTAATAGCTTCAATAGTTAGTTCTTAGTTAAACTTGAAAGAAAAATAACAGACTTGGATAACGTTGTAACTGCTGAACGTGTTGAGGCTACAAACTATTTGACGGATAAATAATTTTAATAAGTTACTTTTTGGATAGATATTTTCCACGGAATTCTATGTACAATGAAAGTTTAAATTAATTTTAATCATAATCAAGGTCCAATAACTTCGGCATGTTCATCTAACACTCGTGTAAGTGGGAGAGGTGACCATGTTAAATATTCAAGGTGATTGGAGGGGAGGCGACGTAAGGTGGGATTGGAAAAAGTGGGTATCATGGCATAAAAACTAGTTATATTTCTTGCTCGTTCTCTCTTTCTACCCACCGTAAAAATTAAAATAAAAAAAGTACACCGCTTAGTCCTCAGAGTAGGGCTTTTATGACTATTCTCACCACTCCTATCCAGAGAGATATGAAGTCAGACATATTTGACTTCATATTTCAATAATTGTACCATTATATTAATATTTAAAGGGGTCGGAGGAAGGATTCCGGAGTCTAGCTGGATGATCATTGAGACCAAAGGGATGAGAAGCAACCATATTTCCAAAGTGTGAAAGAAATTAACATAAATCATGATATATACTTACTAGGGTACAAATTATTTCACAGCGTTGCCAAAATAATGTTGTTTTTTGTCGAAGGTCTCTCTCACCAATCGGATAAATACTTTGCGTTTTTTTATTATTTTGTACCTTAATTATGATTTTCAGAAGCTAATCAATTTCATTAGCAAAGAAGGATTTTGTAACATGATGAATTAAAATATGTAATTTTATGTTTTTTTTAACCCATAAAGTCAGGCGGAAGCCAACTTAAAAAATAACTCGTGGGTGCAGCTGTGTCTAGTTGTCATTCGTTTATTAGGAAAATGTGTCGTCGCTCTGTGTTACAAACGTTGCCGGCCGCTTTAAAGGTCAAAACACTCCTTGATGCAGTTGGGTAGTTGGGCAGACAACCTATCATCCGGATGAGTGATGCGGCTGAAAATGTCACCTCTCGAAGGACTGAAGTGTGAAACAATTCGCCGTGAAATGGCATTGTGTCACGGCTTTTGCGTCTGCGGAGACGAGTTTGCAATTAAACTGCAGGCAGTGAAAGGAGGTGTTGTCCATCAGTGAGGGAACGCATCCCTCCCAGAATGGGTCCCGCCTGTTGAGACAACACCCCTCGACACTTTCTCTTCCGTGTCGTTACTCGCTTTGGCCATGCTTCATGGACGGTACTTGTCAGGCACTCAATGCCATCGCGGTGCAGTTTCCGCTCACCGCTGTGGGAGAGGGAAAGGTAGAGCCTTGGATGGGCATATGGTCTCCATGTGATGTTGAATAAACGTAATAGAAAAGAATCAGGGACCAGAAATTAACCGCAAACTTGTCAAAATGTAACGTTGGGTTTACATAGGAATGACACTTCCACAGGTTTCTTTTGCAAGACCTTGCGGGATAGCTTCCTCTGAAAAATATTTTCCCTTGACGAAATGTTTTCTATTGACGAAATATTTTATCTTGACGAAATATCTTCTATTTCTTTCTCAAGGTAGGGCCGATATGTCCTATTACTCAAGCAGCACTTCGGAACTTCAAGCGACTTGCCAAATCTTTTAAAAACTTCTGCAATCGGACTTTAAGAGCTTTTTACAACTGCAATTAACGTCGAAAGTAGTTTTCTGCAAGTAATTTGTGCACTAAGCTCGCCACTATAAGCATAGTAAATCCATACTTAAGAATAAAAAGCAATGCATTTAGGATTATATATCAGACTCTGCAATATAATTATTTTGATATATCGTGCACATTTCAAAACAGTATGTCGTAATATCATTTACTTATCTAGTATAATGAAAAAAATCGAAAGATTATTATCAGATTAGGATCAGTGTATAGTTATTTAGTAAAAATGTATTAATCTACTTTTTTGTTTACACTGAATCAGGAGCTGGCTATTAATTATGGGGTGGGGATTTGTCACGATTAAAACATCGGTTGCTGATCAGTCTCGGAAGTTACGCATCGTTGGGCTGGACTCAAGTGTGATGGGTTGATCCTCCGATTCGTCCGAGTGCTGTTTCCTCTAAGCGCACATGGGAGACTGATTGTGCGATATTATCTTAGTCATCGAAGCACGCTAAATCAAAAATCCTCTTCACCCTGACCACCATGCTCTATCCGATATGAAATTTTTACGTGGTATAGCAAACGGACAGCTTCGTCCCTGCGACCTTCCTACCTCCCTTTCCAATCCACGTCCTTCCTCTCCTCAGCACGAAGCATCAGTCTCCTACACATACCGAAACTCCGTCTATTCCTTTCGCAGCGTTACCTTATTTACCGAATACTCACCGAATTAAGCCTTTCTCTTGTCCACACATTCCTCATGGGCATGATTGATAGTCGAGCAAACAGCGGCCTCAGGCAGTCGTGGAACTCTTGTCATTAGGGGTGACAAGCGACTGTTTTGTTGTTGCGTGCATAGTCGATAAACCTTCACTAGTAAATATGCGTAACAACATACATCATGAGTTTGTCCGTAATAAATACAATCCCAATTGACTGCAAAAAAACGAGAGAAATTCATTGTATCGGCTCATTGTACTCGCTACAACGACGTCTGCCCCGTCTGAGTCTTCCTCTCCCGCTGGTCATGTATAGATAGTTCCGTTTAAATGGGTACATCGAACCTCGTGTAAGGTCGGCCTGGTGAAAGCAAAAAAGAATTCCGGGCCTAATGTTAGTCTGTTCTTAACGAAAAAGACGACTCTACGTTCACGATTGAAGTACTTTCGATATTTCTATATTAGCAAGAAAAGTTGAATTTTAGTGTAACAAATTCAGGCTAGAATTTTAAATGCCTTGTTTATATTGTAACCGGTCCCGTTTGGACGTTACATGAGGAGGCGAATTGAGCGGGGCTCGCCGAGGGCTAAGGGGAGCCTAATTAATTTTTTCACTTTATTCTTGAGTGGATGTGTGCGTCGCCAATGTGTGGAGGCGACCTTACGCGAGTGAGCGAGAGAATGAGTAATGTGATGTTTCCTCCCCCTTCCCCCTATTTTTCTTTTTCTTTGTCAAAGTAAACCCCTCTCTCTCCTGAGCCAGTAATTTGACCCAATATGTGATTTCACCCCCTATCAGTGAAGAAGAAGTGTTCCCTTTTACCCTCCCCTATTTACTCGGCCAGATTTGTAAGGATGCGTGCGAGATGGAAGAGGAGGATGATCTTTGTTGGCTCGCAATGTGACAGGTGGCGACCCAGGACTTAGGAGACGAAGTCACGAGGGGAAGGCCGATCCCGAAAGTAAGGGACGGAGAGCAAGGTGAAAGAAGAAAATTTTTTTGGGCCGTCGATGTTTTTGAGGAGTGGACGCCCAAAATTCTCTGCCGTCGAGAGAAGTTGCCCTCCCACCCCCCCCACCCCCCCCCTGTGAACGTGCTGTCCCGGCCACCTTTTCCATCTTTGCCTGAGCCATCACCAGCAGTCTTACCATCCCAATAAAGACACCTTCAGAGAGGAGACGACGACATACCACCACCAACAGTCCCCCATACCGAGGAAGGCACCTTCAGAGGAGACGACGACATCACTAATCGAATCGTTAAGTACTGTATCCTGGCCACCAACCTCCCCCCCTTTTTCCCGCATCAGTGAAAGGAGAGAATTGTATCATTTTGCCTCATATTTTCATTCCTATTCCCTTTTCCTCAAGACGCTGTGTGAGTGCGTGCGTGTTTGTGAAATTTGTGTGCGTTAGTTTAGTTTTAAGGTATCATTTCAAAAAGGACGTAATTTTTGTTGCCTGGGGAAAGTTTGAACCATTCATTCCATTATTAAAAAGGGAAGTCCTTTTTTTCTCATTTTTTTACTTCCATAACTCCCCAGTGCCATATTATTGTAAAAGTGTACATTTCCATGTATGTTTTTTTTTATTTTGATTAAATCGTTGTGCAAATCTAAATGCTCAGTAAAGGCTCTTCTTACCAAACGCAACCCGACTCTTAAATCGTCCCCCACACCACCTCCCTTCCATTCTCCTTATCTCCCAGGTGCGTGGGATTTTTCCATTTGTATTTCCATTTTTCCATTTCCCCGATTGTAGTCGACGTCGAAGTCGGAGGCCACAATATTAATCGCAAAATGATTTAGTCTTTTCCTTAAAAACACCTTGCCTGAGTGTTATTAGTGTTCTCGTTTTTTTGAAAGATTCTGATTGTAAGAACTCTCTCTCTCCCTTCCAATACGCATCAGCAGAAGACCACATTTCGACACTATAATGACATGATTCTTAGGTTTTTGACTGGATGTGGTTATCTTTTGATATATATTAATAAATCATAATTATATATTTTAAAAAATCTTGTGTTTCCTATTTATTAGTTGGAACAGTTGCAATTGGAAATTGGGACACGATGAGATGCGTGATCAGCGAATTGAAGCAAGTTTATCAAAGTAGGAATCCAGTCATTTTACCTCTTTCTTCTCGCCAAAAGAGCGCAAATTATTAGTGCCACGCTCTAATTTTTCTTTAGCCACTTTTGTTTCTTGGAAAAGAGAAATTTCTGAAAACATAAGTATGTTTTTTTAACTCCCAAGGGGCACTCGTGTTTTGTTCTTCTCCCAGGTTTAAAATAATATCTTGCTTTTCATCATTAAATACTCCATTTTATCCAGTCTGGGCTTAATTGTTCAATTAATTTATGTTTTTATAGAGTGCAGTCTCTGGAGCTTATCTTAGATAGGTCTCATCCTGAGTAGCAGTTGACGTGGTAGGCAATGCATCCATAGGGCTGCAGCAGCTGTAAATTTCCTTTGCGGTTGGCGAAACAGGAAATCAGCTTCAAGTGGTTGCTACAATTTGTCACGAAGCTGCTCATCGCGCAATCCTGGGAAATCCTCCGTCCTCCTCTCCGGTGTATCCCGGGAGACATTGCTTCTTCATGGCTGCCCTCCCTCGCAATTACACAGGCCACGGGCCTCCTTAATGCGACCTACGGTGCCCAATGCGTGGAGCAGAAAGGGGTGATTCATAGCATACGCAGAGCAGAGGAATGAGGCACACCTGTATTCACATTCAGGGAAATAGTCTAAAGGTGCCTCTCGTACCAGAGTTTGGATACCGTCCTTTATAAATGCTACAACCCCACAGCGGGCGAGCCTATAGACTTCATTGGGAGCGTCGATGGAATTTTGACCGCCCTCGGTTATATCATCTTGTACGACAAATAAGTCGATGTTTAACTTGTTAGCTACCACACGTTGTGGTCCAGGATTGATATCAGGAGCCACTCGTTAAAGTCTTTCATAATTTTTTATACTTTATTTCATTTTTATTAATTTTATCCAGGAATGCATCAGTAAACCCTGTAATATGATGCTATTTTCCTAGACCAGGCTATAAATTTCATATTGAAATAGAACAATTGCACTGCAGTCACAGTTTTTGTTACATATCAATCATTTTTCAGTCTCAAGTAAAAATTCAGTATCAAAAATGTGTGAGTTGTCACAATTATTATAATGCTACCTTATTTATAAAGGATATGCTAACCATGAATGTGTTTTTATTGTTTATTGAAAGTTCAACATTCATCCCTAAATGAGATGAGGAAGAAAAGAGCAGTGACTTTTGTAAAACGAGAGAAAAACCGGTTAAGAGTGAGGTAGGAGAGAGATAATATTAGTGTTTTACATAAAAAACATAAAAACCTTTGCATTTGAATACTGAAAGAAAGTTCTGCTCACAAAGAATTTTCAACCAAAATACATTTCTACACATGCCTAGTTGAAACACTATTAAACAGTCATAAAGCCAGAATACATGTACGAATCTTAAGAATTAATCTGAAGATGGAAGAAAGAGATCGAGAAAATCCAAATAAGGAATGAAAAATTGGAGGGAAAATTTTAGTATTTAAAAAATGCCCTACAAACTTACAGATTATGAAGAAATTAGAAAATATACTGACGTAAATTTTGATGCGAGTAAAAGCAGGCTGAAACTTTACGGATGTATAAAAAGAATGAAACCATCGAGATTTATGAGACAAATAGTAGAATTTTGATAAAAAATGAGTTAAGGCTAAATTTCAAACAACGAAATACTAGTAAGCAGAGATGGTACAGAAGAAAATATAAGGAACAAGGGGTAGCAGAGAGGAAAATTCAGGAAATAAAAAGTTTTCACGTAAATATCCACAATTTGATGGTTACCAAACTGGAAACACGAAAGAGGACCCGAACCACTTTGTCGGATGAAAGAAGCAAAGGCCATTCAGGAATAATGAAAGAAATGGGAGTGCAGAGAAAGGTACAAACAAAAAATCACCCATATGTTTGTACTTCGCGTGGTCAAACAGGGCCCAGACATGAATAATAATAAACACACTCATGCAATTTTGACTCGGATGCGAGAAAATGCGATTATTCGGCGAGCGCGTGGTGAACATTTGACCGCTGTGCCGTGTTTTCAAAAATTTCTCAGCTTTCACACTGACCATCGCTCGCCATATAAGATTCTGCTACTCGATTACAAGGCCATCTTATGTCAGTGAGGGCTGTTAGAAAATATAGAGTCCTATTAGACTTCTAGCACCTACAACGGTGGAGCGCGGGTTATTTAGATAAATTTCCGCGCCCGCTGGAAGGTTAATTTGACTATAAAAATGCTCTACTAAGCAGCTTTTTAATGTGTACGCATGGAATGTATTAATGCACGTAGAATTTTCTTATTACACCGCCTTAGTGTGTGACATTGTTATGGAACCGGTTTTTCTTTTATCAAACCTGTGGTTTTGCAAAGTATTTTTCATTATTAAATTTTGAAAGAGTTCCATAGAGCCTGAGGATGTCTTTCTATTGTGTTATCGAAAGCTAAAATTCTCAATTAGAACTCGTTTGGGCAATTAGGTGGCACCTAGCATTTGTAGGATGAGAGGGGTTATTCGACCGTTTTTCGGAGCTATTTACATTTGAGCTTATTTTTAAATTATATTTCGATTTTTTATCCTAATCCAGGATATTTAATGGCATGGGCTAAATGCATTGGGTTGGGTACGGGGCAATTGATAGTTGTATGTGAAAGAAGTAGATGAGATGAGGTCAGAATGGGTGATGTAGAATGAATGCTCCAGGAAGGTACTTGTACGAAAGGATCGTGCATCTATGGTGAAGGCGAGGCGAGAGACTGGATGGCGATCGAATAGCAAAGCAGACTCATGAAAGAAGAGTGATCTGTTGGAAAGGAAAAGGTAGACTGAGAGTGGATGTATTTGACATAAGGTACTCTTGAGAGACGGAATATTAGAAACCTTAATAACATGAGGGAGTTCATGAAGCTATACAGATATACAAGAATGGAAAAGTGTTGATGAATAATTGTTTTAGAGTCAGCTGAACAGGTCTGTCACCTAAAATTGAACTTTTTGACTTACCCAGAAAAATAACTGCGTGGTTTTTATACGTGTGTGATTGTTTTGATATTTTGCAGATTTATTTATGTTTATTTTTCATTTTGGAGAGATGAATTATCATCAAATTACGTAATCAATTTAGTACAATAAGGCTACAGTTTTTTTGTCTTTTTACGTATGATTTGTGGAAATAAAGATGGATAAATTCAAAAGTCGCTCGTATTTTGATAATGAACCATGCGTAAACCATTTCTGGCATGAGGAAGAAAGGTCAGCTGCGACGTGATCCCCGGGAGAGTAGGCCTAACATACCCCGTTTAATGGCTCGGCGATATCACTCCTACGCTTGTCTTTCCATCATTTACTTAGTTTTCCATTTAATTTTTCCAAACTTATTGATAAGTTCCTCATCCTATATCCTCTCTCGCCAGGGAAGCAAGAGCAATGCACAGTCATTTGCACTAATTAGCATACAAATTTTAAAATTTTGAGTCCTTTGTAATGTTATTTTTACTGACAGAATTCTTTCCCTCCAATTATTTATAAGGAATATAATGTAATAATAACAAATAACATGAATTTACACCATGAAATTCAAGTTCTGCTGTCTGATTCATTTCTCTACATTTCTTGGATTTATTTTGAAAGGAAAGTTTGCTTTAAATGGATTTGCTCAGCAGGAAAGGCGCGATATAAGTTGGGCTCAAACTTAAACATTGTAATTGCAAGCTAATGATAATCCAAAAGAAAGTTTTCCATCGCCATAAAAGTGATCATTTTATAATGTTCTCAAGTCTTTTGTATATTTTGTATAACATCAAGGCGTCTAGGTATTCCATGTACATTGAGTGAAAAATAGTAATTCTCTTCCTTCCTCATATGTCAGGAACTCTATTTTGAATTGATTTAATTATGTATCTCCTTCATATATAAGCTTCCGGTAGTAGCAGGTAATATACAAATATGTTGATTAACTGAGGAGGAAGATTTTTTTCGGATTTCGTACCGCTATGTTTCTTTTGAGAAGATGTTTTTCGTACTAAAGCGTTCTATATGGGAGAAATTCAATTCATTGCTGCATAATCCACTTGCATTAATTTATAAAAAAGGGGAAACTTTTGAAACTAAGATATATCCTTATTTTTAAACACTAGTATTTATTTTATCCTAGATGACGTTATCATATAGCTATCTCCTACTTAACCCTTAACTACTATCATGGTTTTTAGCCTCGTACACACAATTCTCGGGTCTTTTTAGACCCAATTTTTCGGATTGCTTTTAAACAACAACCATCACCCTAGTTGTCTCAATTTTCACTTGCTTTCTCCCCAATCTACCATAGGATTACATTGTAGCTAAGTTTGCTACAAGCGGCCGTTTTACCACTACAAACAAAACAAATTATGTCGGGTCAAAAAAGGTCCGACGATAGCAGTTGATGGTTAAAATTTCTCCTAGCATTTGTTTTGTTTTCCAAGTTCACTATGATAAAATACTGTCCCTTAACTATGGGTATGCATATTCGGGTCTTAATTATCATTGATACCGATTTACTTCAGTCTCCTGCTCTGTTGACGCATTTCAAACGTTTAATGTATTAGTAATCAATGTTTTCATATTCGACATTCATATGACGATTTGGATATCGAATGCATCATAATGCTCCATAATGGCTCATATGGGGCTAAGAGAAAGGTATAATTGTCACTATATTTATATTCTTACGCATTTCGTTAACTTTTTTCCCTTATTGAGCTTAAATTATTAATACGACTAGTTTTAGTGTACTCTGATCAGAATATTGAGGATATAGATTAGTTCTTATTTTCTATTCTGCGGGTTGCTGCTATAATAAGCAGTAACTATCATCCACTCTGCATGAATTCGTAGCAACAAGCATTTAATATTCTCAAAATTCATCTCTAGACATCCATTTAGAAGTGAAATTGCAGTTACCGACTTTTGTTGGGACATTTGTGAAAGTCACGACCTCAGTCACCAAGACTTCTTTAAGCAGAAGAAGCGATTGATTTAATACACATGAATTATTTCGACTTCGACCCAATTCTTAAAAAAAATGTCCCAGTCGTTCTTATTTCCTTAATAAGGGGCGCTCCATATTCGCGGGGGCAATCTGTTGCCGCGCTACCTTTTGTCCTGTGCACATCTGGGCGAGCAATTCCTCAAATTTTGGGTTTAATTTAAATTGTAGAGTGCTCTCTCTCATTTAGGCAGTGTGCGTGGGAAAATACAAAAAATGTCGCTTGGTTGACTGTCTCAAACGGTGACGTAATAAATCCGAAATAAATCGTGAAAATGTTGACTTAAAGCTACTTTCCTCATTCTATATATTCGGTTATTTTTATCAGCTTTTATTTCTGAACTAGTAATGATTTACATCGCCTTCATTATTCGTTTACAGCTTCTACAGCTATATATCTTTACTTTGTATTTCATCTGCAGTGTATAACACATTTTTTTTACATTCACATTGAGTATTTTTATATTTTACAATCGTGCATGATATCAGCCATTGGTAAAATTAGAAGAGAAATTTTGGCGTCATGGCGGAGGAAAGTGAAGCCCAGGTTTTTCGAAACATGGCCCATCATAAATGTCCACCCTGTACAATTTTTTCATAAGTTTAATTAGTAGTACAGTACTCTAGCGTAAATTATTCTTGTTTTGAATTCTTTGGCAATTATCCTTTCGGTATCGCTAAAATTCCACCACAAATACCTCAGACCTTGTAGTATTAATTACAAAAGTGATAAATTGAATTTAGCTATTACTCATTTTACATACATACATACCAATCACGCCTTTCCCTTCTGGGATAGGCAGAGTCACAGAGTTTCACTCATAAATACATATTTGTACCCTTAACTCTGCTTCATTTTAATGACTTGAATATTTATCTTTGCTATAGTAGCGTTTAGCTACAATTAATATCTTCTTCACCCATGCCTTAGAATAGTGGTAAATATGATGGATATTTTGATTTAAATGTATTTCAATTACGACTTTCATTAGTCGATGCCATATTTTGATTTGCGGCGTGCATAAGTACTCAAATTTTTTGCAAGATAATCCGTAATATCCTATAGCAAGTTTGCAATTACATATTGGAAGTAATAGATTGCCTTCTTGTATCACTAATTAGAGAGAAATAAGTTATAAGGAAAGTTACGTACAAGTTGTAAAGGAAAGATAGTACATAAACATAGATCTTTTTTCAGGCATGAAAGAAACCAGAAAGGCGCAATTTAAACATAGTAAAACAATTTCCTTCATGTCAAAACTCTACGTTAATTTTCGTCTCATAAAAGTCTATTTTTTAGTTAAAATCAGCAAATATTTAATTCCGTTGATTTCTCATACGTTAAGCGGTAATTGAGAATTAAATTCTTGATTTAACGACTGTGGTCGTTTATTAATGAGAGCAGTTAGTTAGGAATGGTTTAGCTTAGGATGATTTAGGTAGAAGGGGAAATGTGGAGGTCAAAACAGTGTCGGTGAGAGTATTCTGTGATTCAAAGGTGGTCGCATGTCCATGTCCAGTCGCCCTCTTGGTTGAACGGACACCTGCTATTTGTTTTTCTCCACATTACATACCTAAATGAAGAATAAACCTCTTCTGAAAGATTTTCTTGCCTGTTTTGGAAGATAACATATCGGAATATCGCTAAGAAAACTTGGTACCTGCATTCTCCCATCTATGTAGATAACCCGGTTATACTTGCATTGATAAATATGTCACATGTTAAATTTCAACTCTTTGCCATCATTTTACCCAATTAAAGGGAATCATTGTTGCCCAATTCCGCATGAAATTCTTTCAATCCCTGTTTAAATGAAAAAAGCCGAGAAAAATTTGACAAGAAAATATTGTTTTTATTCAAAAATAAAGCATACATATTTTAGGTATACAAATTTTAGAAGTCCGTAACTCAGAAGTGAAGGCTCTGGCGATACAAGATGGATTATGCATTGGTGATGGGATAAACTGCGCGTATTGTCTTAAAAAATAAATAAACATTTCACTAAGCCCTTAGTTTCAATTTTATTACTTTTACCCTTGGTTTCAATGATATTACTTTGACCTGTATCAGTAATTATGCTTATAAAGAGGTCCTGATAGGAACTTTTTGTGAAAATTTGGTCGTGAATTATTCCATGAAGGCTGATTGTTCCTGCTCTGTTAATTTATGTAGGTATAAAAAATTGAAAAAACAATCGTTGTGCATTTTATTTTTTTAATTTATTGGAGTTTGTTTTGACAAAGCATGTGACCAACACATTTCTTGACAACTGCCATAATCATCATGATAAAGACTTTGGAAACAAGTTATGATCATAAGCACGGAAGTGAAAATTGTACCATCTCTTCTAATCTAAAATGAGCTCTTAAAATTTTTTACCCCGCCTTCTACATTTTATTACCCATCTAAAGTACTTTAACTGTCATTTTAACTTCAGTAACTTTCTTCAAAATTAATTTTCCATGTTAACATGATATGCTTTGTGCTACTTGTTCGTTTATTGTTGATTGGCCATATTATCATTTACCCTTGCAAACTCACATTAATCTTTGCACACTCACGTTAATTCTTTTTGCTGGATGTTTTGATCCGGTATGCGCCTACTCATCTGAATTATTCTTTTTATTACATATTGCCACAGGTGGAAATTTCATTTTGGCGGAAATTTTCTAGTTAATTTTCAATTGCAAAAATATTATCACAAAGATGTTCAAAGAGTGGATTTTTAGCACATTTCTGTTTGAGCATCTCATTTAGCGTGAGCTTATTTCTCTGAAGAACTCATATGATATTACTGCAAATATTGGTGGAGAGCCTTTATGTATGAGTTTTATGCTCAATTCTTTTATCATTTCGTCTTTGACGTCGCTTTCTGAAATTTGGTCTCCTGGTTAGCACCCGCCAGAATTTTTACGTTCTTCGAGTTACAGAGTGCAAGTTAATTTCTCGGATTCCCTAGACATTTCATTTTGAGGTACATTTGTAATACAAAAGACGCTGCAAATGGGTCTTCGTTTCGTGCCTTTTTTTCTCAACGCGGCCTTTTCTTTTTCGTTTGTGTAATATATTATATCCCTTTGTTAGTTCGTGAACATCTCTTACTTATTATTTTTATCTCCGTTTTGTTATAATTAAAACCTTGAAAGGAGAATGCAATGCATTCATTATACTTCCTCCATCCATTCCGTGAGCCGTTCGCTCCATCAATTCACTGTCGCAACAATGAACTTGGATAACTCCGCATTAATCCTAAAACAGGTTTTTTCTGGAACGGCTATTCTGTGTGAATGTTATATTTCTATGATGATCTCGTAACCTCGGTTAATACTCGTTTCTACATGTTTGGTGCTTGTTGTACGCTTTTAAGCTGAAATCACATTTCTCCTATCGTGTGGATCACAAAAAAGGTGGAGGCTGATTTCCTTAGCAATATAGAGGTTCTCCATTCGTGTCTTCGATTTTAGTCCAAATGAAAACAAAACGAAAGATCTATGAAATGAGTGCAGGATAAGGAACTCTGGCTGCGTACGTCAGAAGACATAATTACTTCTGTCCTTTTTGTATGACATGTTTAAAAACAGCTTTTTTACAGTTTATATATCGTTAGCGATGCTTTAATTCATAATATCTACAAATCATAACTTATAACCCTTCTTAAAACTTAATTATATCTTAATTTTCTCTTAGACACATGTTCATAATTGTTCCACCAACTTAGAAAATAATACCTATATTTAATTGATTTTGAGCACCAAGGTAGCAGTAGCCCCAGCCGTACACAATTTCAACATGGTTGATGTATTGGAGTTTTTACAACGAAAATCGAGCGTACATTTTATTTATATTTTGGCAACGGCAGTTTAGTTCGAAAAATCACTTTGCGGTGGCCATGTACTCTTATTTTACCTACGTTAAAATAACATACTTATCCATCAGGGTAGATGTTTACACCCTAGTCTGCATCTGCTGGTAGTGATATAAATAGAAATACTGTTTCTTTGTGACACCGATGTATAAATTGCTGTGGTAGCTAAAGAACTTGACTTATTGTACCGTGAAAAAATATTGCAAGTATATTACTTCACTACATCTACTTCTATACTTTGTATTTACTACACCGGCTAACTTAGAGCAATAAAACCCACCAAGTGTCTACAATACCTCAAAGTTCTTCAAATTCATGTGAGAGATACAGTCGACGCCATTTGGTCTGCTAATATATTTCACATCTGCCCTCGTAGTGCTTGTCTCAATAATAAAATCTCCGTAGCGGGCGATTATCTGTATAGCTTTTCATTGGTCCTTTATCAAACATTCCAAAACATTTCATTGGTCCTATATCAAAACATTCCGAACATGAATTCCAAAAAAAACTGACTAATGAACACAGTCGACGAGTAACACGATTGGCTTCCTCAATGTTCTTGAACTAGGAGAAAATTTAGTGAAATGGTGAGGAAATTGAACGTTGCTTTACGGGCATCGAGAAGGATTTCAGTTCAAGTCACGTAGGTTAGGATATCCGTCCAGTCGATTAAATTGGACGTCTACAATGAAAGGCCAGGAATAGCTCTGGGACTAACAAACAGAGCGTCAAGTACCAATTTTAGACGAAAGTGCTGAGCCATCTGTGGGGTCCATTGCAGGGAGGTCAAATGGCGAAGTGAACTATTCTGGCGTCGAGCTCATATTTTAAAATAGTGTCCTTTTTACAATCACTATTGCTTCGAATAGTTCATAAGTTTTCAGGCAAATTGAACGGTATTATTCATTAGATTCACAGCTCGTGCAAAGAATTTCACGGTACTGTAAAGCTGTGTTAAAGTCTTGTCAAAAGAGAATAAAGCTCCAAATTTAGAGCACTTTTGTGTGCAGCTTTGCCGTTTTATTGAATTGCCGCTTTACCTTTCAGAACGGAGTTCCTGGTATACTTTTTGACTGAAATGCTATTCAGTATAAATTGACGACATCAAGGGTCAGTTCTTAGAATTATGTAACAATAGTATCCATGTCGCAAAGAATATTTTTTCCTTTCTACAGTTATATGAAATGTACGACGCGTTTCAAAGTCTACTTGAATAAGTCCACTTAAAATGAATTTTGCCAATTTTAGGTAAAAATAGCCCTGAAAATATCGTAATCAGCAACATTTCAGTACACTGCCTGGATTTCCACTGTAATACATATCTCTACATATAAAACCCAGCCGCCATTGTAAAGGCCCCATTTCCTTTCTAAAACTAATGCTAATTCCACAGTTACCAAGGAAATATCCTATTGTTCACTGAAGTAAAATTCATGATTTTGACATTAAAAACGCGATTTCTAGAGAAAATTTATTCGTATAAGAAAATTAAATGAAAAAATAAGAAACTGCAATCTTTCATCCATCTAATGGCGAAAACTATAGCCTTCTATCTTTAGTAAAACTAATTAAATTATGCAAAAAGAGAAACCTCTGCAGTTGAACCAAAATGTTTACACTTGAGTTTTTCAAACACATAAGACACCAGACGGCCCAATACACTGCCATTTGGGCCCAGGGGCCTTCCTTATAGTCCCAATTTCCTTAAAAAGCTTTACTAATCCCACGTGTGAAAAGTTCACTAAAATCGGTTCACTCGCTCAATACTTATGAGGCTTTTAAGAAAGCATTCTTTTGGAAACTTTGGCCCTCTGGGGCCCCAGCGTGACTTACGATCCCATAATTGTTTTTCATTCAGTATAGGTATATTTTATGTTTCTAATACAGGCAAGAATTATCTTCCAGGGCCAGTTTTTGGCGATAAAACTTGAGGGCCTTCAAGGGACCCAAGACCCTTTTTCTATAGCCTATGCGTGACACAGATATATCAAGTATCTTCTTGCCAAATTTTGTTTCAATCGAATCAGTGGTTTATTACTTTATTAGTTATTATTTAGTGATTGAGTAACAGACAGACAGACAGATAGACAGACACCACTAGATTTTTATATATTAGTAAGATAAGATTGATTTTATGTCTCCATCGCCGATAGAAACAGCATTGAGCTCCACAAAATGATTCCCCTTGACATTGAACGGTCATTGTTAAACAGAAGATACATGATGGGGGATACATATATTATTTTGAATTCCCAATGGAAGAAGACACCTATCTGGGAAAGTTCAAAGAAGGTGAAGGATTAATGGTGATGAGTTTCAATTCTAGATGTACTTTGAGGCAAATATTTTGAAGCGTGGTGGCTGAGTAGGACAGCTCATGCAAATTACCCCGTTATTAGATGCATCCCCTGGCAGCGCATCCACTAAGAGCAATTATGCTCATCCATCCATTAAAAGGGATTTAATACTCACGCTATTCAAAGGAGACTGTTATATTTTTCAGGCAACGTGCCCAATTTTAGCCTTTGATCTGCAAAATCTCAGCTACTCCAATTTCAAAGACAGTTTGTCGTTATTCTCCGGTCTCAGCCATCCAAAGAGTAAAGCCCTTAAGTCGTCAGACCTAGTATGGCAAGT
Source organism: Ceriagrion tenellum (assembly GCA_963169105.1). Classification (NCBI taxonomy): domain Eukaryota; kingdom Metazoa; phylum Arthropoda; class Insecta; order Odonata; family Coenagrionidae; genus Ceriagrion; species Ceriagrion tenellum. The sequence continues at coordinate 101,803,798 of OY720632.1, read as the reverse complement.
CAAATCTCATGGGAAAGTTAAGGCCACTAGTGCGTCCATTCATCAATTTTTTTACTTTGAAGTACGTCCCTTTGCTACACTGATTCAAAATGGTATGAGTTTCATGCTTATTAGCGTTTTGAAAACTTTAGATTTATTATTGCATGGTAACTTATGTCTGGATTTAGAGATTATGCATCTTTATCCATCAAATATACTGTCGCGAAAGATCCAATGTTCTCCAACGCTTTGGAAAATTGTCATTGACATAAATGACAGATCATCAAATACATTCATGGAAATATCTGCAGCTGTCTAGAACCTGGGAACTGCAGGTGAATAAAAAGAGAAGGGATGGATTATTGAAGTTACGAGCGACGCCCCACTCGAGGTAAATGATTAAAAAATAATTTTATAGGTAAAAATTCCTACAATAAAGAAATAATAAGAGTTCTCATAAAAAGTATAATTAGTGACACACAAACTCCATAATATGTTTAATCACTCATAATAATAGTTATTCCCGTTGTCTACGGCTACAGGATTGCTACATCCCAAGTAAGATTACGGAAAAAGGTAATTCACCCGACGGATTCAAGGAACTCTGAATAGACTTAATCTCAGTTTTTTGCTTCATTTGAATTATATCCTCATTAAATAGGTTCTGCCCACATAATTAGAGCAGAAAAATATTTTCCTCGAGAAGATTTTCTAAACTTCCCTTTACTCTCTTTAAAAATCACGAAATATATGCATACAACATGTACCTTCTTTGAAGGAAGCTACGTATAAGGTCAGGCTACAAAAACAACGAAAATATGGCGGTAATGAACTTGATTATTGCGTTTACATGGGCATATTTTATTTCCATTCGAAAGAACGTAGAAGATAATTCCATGTCAAAACGACCCCAAAAAAGGGCTGAAAAAGCCCTTAACCTTCCCAATTACGACCAAATTCGCAGCGCGTCTTCCGTTTGACTATACTGTTGACCATGCCAAATTGTTTTGTAAAAGATGCATCCGTTGCCCTAGTTACTGGGGCATGAAAAACTGAGGTTTTCCTAAACTGCTTGGTTTGTCTTTGATATCTCTGGGCATGAAATATTTATGTCAAAGCGCAAATGGTCATTTGACAGAGAAAGCAACAGTGCGTAATATTGCGGTGCTATTTATTCAAGATTTTACTGTTTTGTGCAAAAATATTTAATTTTAAAATTTCAAAGGAATTTTTCTCCAAACGCCTACCCCATCGATTGCACCGTTTTTTTTGTCTTTCTTTGCTACTTAATACATTTGATTTGGTGAGGAGTTACAATGATTTCTACGGCTTTTTTTTAACGAAGAAAATATTACTTTTGTCCTCACGTTCGTGTTTTCAGTCCAAGTTTCGTGGTATCGTATGCTGGAGGACGGTGTTTTATATTGGCGTGTGTTGCAATATCTTTTATTCATCCTTGAACTTTAGGTTGCTGATTTGGAACAATATCCCAAGATTTATAAAGCACCAATTAGCAACATTGCTATTGTAGAAATGTCTCCATTAGGACAAATCCCAAAAGTTATGCTAGCACGTGTTCTCCATTTGTTAGTAGTACAATACACTCAGTAGAACCAGAGAGGGCCAACAATTAGGTGACAGAGCAGTAAAATTCCCATAGTCACAATGACGACATGCTGAATTACCACACAATCATCAATATTTATGCAGTATTGCTCATCCAGCATGTGTCCACGACTCGATTATTTACACTTGAATCAAATCTGATTATCTCATTGTACCTATCCAAAGCGTAATCATCCCTTAAGCGTACTTACCTTGTGACCTAAATTTCTTTTCCGAGTCTCCATTGGCTAATTTTGATTTAAAAAAAAACAAGAAAAGCATCGCATGAAAAATGAAAAATACTAATGTATATATATATAAATGTTAGATACATTTTTGTCTTAAGAAGCCATCGAAATTTTGGTAATGTATCGAGTAAATTTTATGGGGCTCAATTGACAGTTCACCGTTTCCTGTTGATGAAGAATAAATATCCATTTATTCTTTTTCAACGCGAGTTTTCTTTTATCTCCGCCTTCAGGACATGACTCCTCTTCCATCGTAATCCAGGTTACCCGCCCTTTTCGACTCGTCCTTCCGAGCGATTGAACTCTTCAGAAGCCTTTCAAGGGCTCTTATGCACGTTTACGGAATGGGGCTCACATTAAACCGTGGTCTTCCGGGGACCATCCCCTTGAGTCCCGTTTTAGCAAAGAAAAAGAGAGATCTTTTCCGTTGCATTTCGGGAATAATTACCGCGTTGATTCGTTTGCATTTGCATCTCTTTGACATTGTAATGAGACTCTCGTTTGCCCCCCTCACGCGTGTCTTTTTTCTTCGCATGACTGCTTTATTTCTGAAGAGCCTTTGGTTTTGTGCGCTCCGTCCCCTTAAGTTCACGGCAGTGCTGCCCTCTGCGGCAGTGACATGCCCGAGGCTCAGTACTCAGCGCACTCATTACCTCTTCTCGAACCTTATAAAAGAAAATGTAATATTTTTTCCATCCTCCATAGACATTTTTATCATATTTGACGACTTAACTAATTCATACTTGTGTTTGCATAATTAGACAGCTCGACATTGACCGTTGGAGAAATAAGAACGCCATTGGCAGTCTAGATCCACGGCATTGTGCGCATGATCTGCTGTGGTATAAAACAACCAACACTTTTCAAATGCCAAGAGCTACATTATCAAAAAACAGAAAGGTTTTTATCTTTACATGATAATGTAGAGGATGCACATAGAATATCGACCTGAAAAGATTGTATTACAAATATAGAAGGTAGCAATATTACTTTCTGAAAAATGCCTCATCATGGCAGAATTGTTTCCTCAAAAGAGAGAACTCCTATGTAATCGCTTAAGTCTGTTTTTGTGTTTCTAGGATGTGGGGTATGCCAGTACGCTAAAATTAAAATAATTATCAAATGAGGCCAAACCCAATCTTAAAAACTACATACATCGGTGGCGATTGGATTTCCAGTGTTCTTGACGCCAGAATAAGTAGCTGGTGATCTGGACGAGATGTATGATGGGACATTGTAGAACTGTGTGTAAATCGAAAGGGCGAATTTTGAGTATCTTAATGTAATTAATCGAGTCAATTTTTTTGTTAGAATGAATTCGCATTGGTTCTTATCTTCTATTCGAGAACTGAAATTGAAAACCAGTGAATTCTTGAGGTATACATTAATAGGTAATGGAATATTCCTGTGATATTTTACTCAAGTGAATATACCTTGCCTCGAAACCATTATTAATTCTTAACAGCATATTTATATCAACAGTGCACTTAGAGTGTTCAGCAACGGTTACTAAGCAAATAGATAAGAAAAATGTGATCTAAGGAAATTATTTTAAGTGATTCCAGAGTAGTTACTCCTTTTCTCAGTTCCCCTTAACCATTACTGAGTTCCGCGCATTGCTCAGTGATGGAGTTGGGGAGGGAGTAGGTAAGAGCTCGGTTATAAAACCTTCCGAATGATTCAGTTTTGTAGTCATTCAAATTATGTCCTGTATTGGGAAAAAATACTTGAACTATAATATTTTCATCAATATGCAAATTTTAATTCAGATGTTACTGCTTTCTTATTTGATAGGTTGTTATTTTGAGAAGAATTCGTAATCTTTGCCTCAAATACGATTGGATAAGTACCTAATTTTGTTTAACTATCATTAGATGGATGCAAGTTGTCCTGGGTTAATTTGTGGAGTATGCTGAAAATGTATGAATAAAGTATAATTATTTTTGCATTTTCTTTGGGAAACGTGTGACTTTGACAACTTATTTCGGTTAAGCAATACCGTCCAATTGCTGTACAGCTGCTGTATGATTTTGCGTCTGTAATATAGCATTTTCCAATTTTTTTTCAAATTCATTATATTTATGGCCTGCTGTAATTTTTGACACTTCGCAATAATGACTATATATCGAATTTCATTGCAAGCTAAATTATTATTTAAGAAAGTAATAAATTTCATCTGAGCGCTTGCACTGTGTTTTTTGTTTACAATTTTATTCCTTTTTTTTGTTACTTTGTCGAGCAATATATTTTTTGTGGAGTTCATAAATTAAACCGAAATGAAGGCTAGATTGAGACATCTTTCAATGTCAATTTGCAAAATAAGGCGTGTAAAGACAGATAGGTTGCAACAAACTGAACGGGGACAAAAAGTGAGGTTGACGGTGAAATATGGATCGTAGGAAATATCGCTCGAGGATAAAAACGAAGGGTAAATAACAAAAAGCATTTCAGGTAAAGCATGAGGTTGAAAAACAAACCGTCAAAGTTATGAATAAAGGGTTTTGGTCGAAGAGGATCAGCATCGGAACCTTATCAAGGCGTGGAAAAAAGGGGAATCATAGGTTGAAATTGCAGAGAAGAAAGTTTTGGGGGTTGACAGCTCTGTAATGGGAGTGGACTGTAATAAAGATGGAGCACAGTTTTTAATTAGTTTTTATGAAGTTACTCGAGCTTTTATTCTTTTTTCAAAATATTTTTGCTTCAAAATATTTTTGCTTTATTCTCTACTCGTATTATGTGTAAATGAGTATGTATAAACTATTTCCTCGCTCCTGGCTCATTCATGAACTTTCAATTGTTCAGTGAATACCTATTAAGAAAAAATAATCGCTAAGTAAAACATAATGAGACCTTGAATCCCTGAATAGCTACAGAGTATTTGTGTTTACTTATCTTTATGGTGAGGAAGTTCATTTTCCGTCCCTCTGAAAATCCAGTGATAGGCTGTTGATTTTATTGTCAAATAGTTTTTTTCACTCATATGAAACTAATTGCAAGTGAAAATAATTTTCAGTTGTCTCTTTGGAAAAAAAATAACATTTTTCTATAAACTATCTTTAAAGTAACAAGCTGGTTGAAAGAAATCAGTTTTTCACGAGTATCTATAAAGATTAGCCAAAAAATTCCCCTTGAACAACAAGCAGGTCACGTCATTGCCGTCTTCTAGGGCGATTTAAGATGCCATTAGATGGATGATGGTTTTAGATGGCTAAGTAATTCTTACAAAAATCGTCACCACCATTGTTTTTCTTGAAAATTAGTTCTTAAAGTTTATCAGTGTTACTCTACTGTGCTAGTTGGCTGTAAATTTGAGATAAATTCTTTTTTATCTTCATAATTTATTCTATTTGCGCAGCGCCCACCTCCTTGAACTCATGATCATTGACTAATTTTTATTTTCTTCACACAAACTTATGCTTTATTGAAAGGCTCATTGCACTCACTTTAAGGTCTATCTTATCAATCCTCTTCCAGACGTTGGATTGCAATTCATTAGTAAAATTCATTGGCGAGTAGATTTCCTTCGGAATATTTTATACGAGAGAATTCCATTAAGTGTTTATTATAAAATGTTTGAGAAATAGTTGAACAGCTACTCCTCCTAGGGAGGGTAAGATAGTGTTTTCCCGTTGCCTTTCACCTGACATTAATACAAGCGTTAGATAAATAACTTATCTCGCTTAGAGAACAATGAGTGCAGTTTTACCGTACCACGCAGTCTTCGCCCTCACTAATATGTCCTATACTTAAGTTTATAAATGCGATCATGCAGAAGTATAGGGAGTATTTCATTTAAAAAGCTAAATTTAACACAATTTAGAACACAAAGGCGCACTTGAGCACACAAGTACGTCTCGGAACGGAACTATGAGCTAAGAAGAAACGTTTGGAAAAGTCTATTGGTGACATTTTTTTCAGTTTCACAAGAGTCTAGGGAAATTTTTTATATTTTTTCTCGATTTTTTTCGTTGAATATAGTCCTTTAAAAATGTGAAGTGGAGTTCATGGTGGAGTGAATGTATGTTTTAGCATCGACACATGTTTGATGCCTTTACTGAAATCAACTCGAATGAAACAATCACTGACATGGTTATCTATTATCGAGTACACATACACTCTGCTCTCAACGCATGTTTAAGTGAGCTGTCTGTTGCGCAGGTTCTGATAAACTGACGGAAACCAAGTGTGCTATATTTGTTGCTAGATGAGCAGAACGCTAGAGCGAAGGGAATGCCACCAAACTCATCAGAAATCATTTAAGCAGACTCCAATCCCCTACAACTGATCTTAAATCAAGACTTGTAAATAACATTATGGTAATGAAATAAAGTGTCAATACTTTCAGTTTATGCCCACCGGAATATTTCGCAATTCATACCTCAAAAATGTAACACTTGGTTAATTTTCATCGGAATATTTCGTGCTTCACATCAAAAATAAAGCCTCTCTCTCCTTTTTCTCTCGTCTTGTTTTTCGGCCGTTCCTCTTCGCCGTTCCCCATTGTTGGGATTTTATATTTTGTATTTATGCCTGGAGTCAGTATCAAAATAATCCCCGTTCTGGCGTTCAAAATGCTAAATAACTTCATAATTCAACTATCATATTTTTAAAATACCATAGATATAATACTGAAATTATAAAAGTTGAGAAATACTCTATACTATACGCCTAAGAAAATACTTGTGCTTCTTGAGCGTACGTGTGAAAAATAACATTGGAATGACATTCAGTTGGATGTGGAAAACAACTTGACGAGCGGATGCGTGTGAGCGATGGCGAAAGGAGAGAGAGAGTGCTAAACGTGAATCCCTTCTGCTGGGGGCTTTATTGGACGACCGGTTGAGCGCTGAAGGGTGTTTGAATGATGGACAAAAGCGTGATGAGATGGGGAAAGGAAGGAAGATAGGGAGTGACTGCGTAGTAGCGGGTGCTTGGGGAGGAATAATCGGCTTTGAACATCAAAACTGAAGGGTACACAGGGAATAACCAATAGGAACCACCCGGACCGGGACATTTATACACATAGATAGATCCCTCACTAACTGAACACTAAGCATAAAGCTCAGGCGGAGGATTGTGGACCCCCATTTTGTCCAGGCAACTATCCTGATGGAAAAAAAGGCTGTGTCCTTACGTTTTTATCGCCTCCTATTGGAAATGTTTACAGTTGTCTCATCGCTTTAACTCCAGTTCATCCCCGTGTTCATCCAACATTTGATTACCTTTGTTACTCTTTGTTCGATACTATCAAACTTCCCTGATTGATGCTAAGAGAATGAATTTAGAACTTTCGATCCTCGGAAATAACAAGCCATATTATTTCACAGATATAGCTATTCATAGTGATTCCAGATAATCGAAAATATAAAACACAGCGTATTTTATGTTGCACTTGCAGGCCATGCTGACAAGGGACGGACGACCAGAAAAATAATATACTAAGAACTAAGGTTTTGAGTAAACATTGGGTTTTTCAAAAATCCAAGCCGGTAATGGTCATTATTGATCATTGAATGAGCGCTCTGTACTTGATAATCTGCTCACCTAACTAGCTTGATTTTGTTCGCCATTTCTATCTCTGACAATGTGTCCAAATAGCTCCCGGACTTAGTACTTGATTTTTGATATGGTAATCGGTGACACTCATTCAAAATGTAAATTGGATAGCCTAGGGCAGGTAAGGACTAAATGAAGAAGGATTAACGTAACCTATTTTTAATTGCTGAAACCGTACCGAAAACGCCCGGAGATAATTAGTTTTTGGGAAAGTTAATGAGAGTACTCCAATTCGCTTGCAAAAGGATAATGATATAATGTGCTAGAAAGACGGCCAAACAATAGCCTATTTATTGGACATCTAATGCAATATAACAGCGTAAGATAAAATCGAAAAATGAACTTCATGAGAGTAGGAAATGGAGTGGTCAGCCGAGCATCAATGACTTCAGCCAAAACAGTAACGTAGGATAATTACTGCAATTGCTATCGAATTTCTATTGTGCTACGGTGTAACATGTCATTTATTCGTTAATTGCTTCAATTTTCTTGGAGTCAACCTTCGTTAATCCCATTGCTGTTATTTTTAATAAAATTTTATGTCGTCTTTTCTCAATATTGTAAGATATTTCAATTATTGCTTTGCTACCCTTGATAAAATGGAAATACTGCATAAGGATTCGACTTATACCAATTACACTAGAAATAATGTACCTGAAGTATTGCATGTAGTCATTCTAAAATAGAAGAGAAATTGTATGAAAGAATAGACAGTGATATGAACCAAATGTAAATGTCAGAAAGGTCCCGATGAATAGGCTACAATGTGAGAAACAACCAAAGTGATAGGTAAATAACATTGGGGAAAATGAAAACTCCCACAATGATGGTGATGGGACAAATGGCTATGTCAACATGAACGGGAAAAGAAGCAGGAGCGGAACAAGGAAATAAAGGAATATTCAGGGAAGAGCATAGAAAGGAGGATTGGAGACAACCAATATTTAGGATTAAATAGCTAACACTGAAAGCGATGTCGTCATTCCTAAAGGGTTTCATTGATGGCGTTGTATGAAGAAGGTTGTATTTCTTTTTAATTTTTAGCGCACATTTCTTTGGAAAGTGATAGTTTCCGGTGTAACTTTGTAGGAAAATTTCATGGCTAGATATTAAAACTTGTTAAATTGCTCATTAAATGTTTTTAATAATGACCTAGGTTTCGTCGCTGGGTGACATCATCAGGTGAATTACCAAGCAGTAGAAGAGGAGGCAAAGGGAAGAGAAAAGAGAATAGGATGGGGAGGAAAAAGAAAGAAGGGGATCATAGGAAATGAGGTAGAATAGGGTGCGGGTCTGGGGCTAATATAATCCAGAGAGGGTGGGAGATGGGGTCTTCAAAGCCGTGTGGTGTGACGAGAAGGCGCGATAAGGGGGAGTCTGCTAGAAAAGGTGATGCCGGGGAGCCCATTGTGAGGCCCTCGGGCTGTTTACAAACTAGTATGTGGCCTATACAATAATTTCCTCTACACTGACCTATCCTTGCAAACCTCTTTTGCCTCATTTACCCCCATACACTGCTTCATACACGCCCTCCTGTTTTTAAGACTCCTAATATTCCTCCTCCTAAGAATTTCCTCAACCACATTTAACCACAACTTTCTCGGCCTACCTCTACCTCTCGCACCATTCATTTCACTCTTATATATCTGATTAGTTATTCGACTCTCATCCATTCTCTCAACATGGCTAAACCAACGAAGCACATTCCGTTCATATACGTCCATAACTGGAGCATCTAACCCACATTCATTTATTACCCACTCATTTCTGACCCTTTCCATCCTACTTTTGCCGCAAATGCTCCTCAGATAACCATACTCATGGCGTTTAGTCTACTCGTAGGCCTATCCTGACATACCCATGTTTCACTACGATACAAAAAAGTGGGAAGAAGTACACTTTTGTACATGGCACTCTTCGCTTCCGTAGACAGGCACTCATTCCTTATAATTGTTGAATTTTATTAACGGAAAAGAAATAAGCGTGCTCGACTTCACAGACGGTATCGCAGTTGTAGCAGGAAATTGTGTTGATCTTTAATGGTAACCAAACATAGTGGACCATGTTTTCTATGAATACAAAATGAAACTAAATGAGACGAAGACAAAAATCTTAGTACGTGGAGGAGAAAAGCATTAGTCCAACTAAAAGGATAGAAATTAGAATAAGTGGATTCCTTCACCTATCTCGGAAGTAACATCACGTGGAACAGACAACAAAATACAATGGACATCAAGCAGAGAAAAGCCCAATTAAGGAAAATGTTCATTGTTGAAAAAGATAACTGCTGGATTCAATGAAGATAGGACTATAAACTATGAAAAAGAATGGGAAAATATTCGCGTGGAGCGTTGAATTATATGGATTGGAAGTGTGGACCAGTGGAAGAGCAGACCGAAAGAGACTAGAAGTATTCGAGACCTGGTGCTGGAGAAGAATACTCAAGTTAAAACGGACAGACAAAATAAGAAATTATGAAATATACAGAAGAGTAGAAGAGGAAAGTACCATATGGAAAACTAAACAAAAAACAAAGAACCAGAAGGATTGGACACATCATGAGACACAATGGGTTTGTGAAGAACAAAAGTGAAGGTAAACTAGAGAGAAAAGTCCCCAGAGGAATACCCTCAGAATAAGTACATGGATCAAATAAAGAGGAAAATCAATAGGAAGAGATACCAGGAAGTAAGGGAAATAGCATTAGATAGGGAAGGGTGGAGGGATACATTCAATCAATCTTAGGATTGAACGACCTATGATGATGCGTTGAATTTTAATCCTTTTGTGTAAATTTTGGGTCACCCACGCGTAGATCAAAGGAAATATCTCACTAATTACTCGGGAGGGAGCGCCTGCCTGGACGAGTGCGATATCCACCCAATTCAGAGATTCAGATTCAGGGTCACTTGTGAAGAGACTACAGGCATTGAAGGAAACCAGAGTGCATACTCTGTTCATACTTTTCCGGAGAAGATTTCTGCCAATTTCCAATAGTTTTAACGACAAAATTTGCGGAAAATTTCGAATAACGACGGATGATGTTATTTAACTTTTCGGCTAAACGATGGTTCGGGGCTAACGTGTCTGAGACCACAGGCCTTATCGGAGTATTTGATTAGTGGGCTTCAGGAAGACCAAAGAAACTAGGTAGTAGAGGATTTATTTAGATGAGCTTGGTTTTTCCAGTCAGGTGGGAAATCATTGAGCGAGAGCTAATAGCACTCTTAAGGCTGCTCTACCCGGTAAATTTAGTTGTACATACGAATGTACAAACTTATTCTTCATCAACATCCACATTTACTTATAACCCTACAAGCCACCACAATGGTGTTTGGCAGGGGGAAATTCTTAAGGAAAATTGTATCGTTCAGAGCAGAAAATTGTATAATTGTCTAAATGACTGAATGACAAATAGAACCTGCTCTAATTCCATTCATTTTCTTGTACATTCTATTATACATTCGTTTGTACAATACAATTTACCATGTGCAACGGCTTTAACACACGTTAAGTAAATTTAGGCCCGGATCACTTGAGGGTTCGACGATATTGCTTTTGCGTATGTAATACACTTCTGTAGTTTCCTCTTTCCATAACCACCAATGGTGTTGCTTTCATCAGCTTTCCGCACCACGCTGTTGTTTCCGAACGAGGATTTTAATGGCAGCATAGCTGAGAAGTCGGAATGATGAAATAGTGAATTATTAGCTGAAAGGTTGATCTGTTAAGTAATGAAATACTTGGCTCCCGACTCAACAAACTCCTCACCGTCAGTGGAAGATTAATTAATTAGCCTAAGTTCGAATTTCCTCAAAAGGAACTTGAGCTCCACCCAAACGGTCTGAAATAATAACATAATTTGCCTTTTTTGGGGGAATATAGCGTTTCATGCTCCCAATTCAAAGTATTTCAAATGATCACGACCGCAAAGTCTGTATATGAGTAGGATATTTACCTAGCTTTTGGCAGGAAAACTTTGCTTTGAGAATCACAGGCCTCAGGCCAAATACGCAAGTCTCAAACCAACGCTCTCCGCTGCACTTAAGGCTGGTTGTATCTGTGAGGATGCAGGAGAAATCCAAGGGAGGTAGGTACATCTTTTGATTTTGGAAGGCGGTCAGAGGATAATGGAATACCGTGAAATACCTCTCTTCCTAGCCCAGAAAGAGGAGACTTTAAAAAGTGATGCTTCTGCAGTGAAGGGTTTCGGTGAAAATTACCGCTTGTCTCGTCATCTCCTTAATAATTCTTCCTATCCAAATCCCTCTCGTCATAAAGGCTCATTAAAATGATATATGAATTACAATCAAATGAAATTGCAATTGACTTATTTTATATTTTAGCAACTTCCATTAGTATTTTCGTCCAAACTTGGATAAAGTCGAGTAAAATTTGGCGGTAAAAGAAATCACTCGATAAGAAGTGCTTGGAAAGTGTTGAACTTCGTGTGATGCTGGCAAGCAATCTACCAGTCATTATCCTTTAATAAAAGGTTGAATCCGACGTTTTCAGTTAGAGGAAATATCTTTTTCATATGTCGTTGCGTATGTAAGGAATTGAATCCCTTTTATGAAATTCTTCTTTCAAAATTGTCCACTTCGTTTGGCCCCGATAAACATTTCTTTCGTTATAACTTTTATTTACCCGCGAGTATATAGCCAAGACGTTAGTTGGCGATAGTATCGTTGGAATCTACGAACAAAGCTATGCTGTATTCTTTCACATTCGTGTAGCAATTCTTGAACTCTCTTTTATATTCAGTTTTTAGCCCCCTGAAAAACTATGATGCCTGCTATTCACATATATTAGTACCGATGACTAAACGGGATGACGCCTGGGAATGATTGCATAAATGAGCATTCTATGGTAAAGATTCGATTAAATATCTGAGTTTGAAATAAGTCTATTCACTTGAAATTGAAAGCAAAATTCTATTTCACTAACATACAAGTATACTATTCATACGATGTATGTTCAAAAACTTCCCGAACTTTATTTATTACAAAAAAATACATCACTGACAAACTATTGGTCAGAATACCCTTCAAAGCAGTCTCCTCCCCAACGTGTACACTTATCCCAACGATGTTTCCACTTTTTGAAACAGTCCTGGAACGCTTCTTTCGGAATGTTCATAAGCTCCTCCGCCGAGTTTTTCTCTATTTCTGGAATTTTGTCAAATCTTTGAGCAAGGGTTTTAGTTTGGGGAACAGGAGAAAGTCACATGGGGCTATGTCTGGTGAGTAAGGTGGGTGGAGAAACACAGCGGTCTTGTTTTTAGCTAAAAACTCATAAGTTCTGAGAGACAAATGAGCCGGTGCGTTGTCGTGGTGAAAAAACCACCTGCCGCTCCTCCAAAGTTTGAGCTGTTTTCACCTGATTTTCTCTCTTAGACATTTCATAACCCCCAGGTGTTGACTATCTGGCCTTTAGGTAGGTATTTGTGATGCACAACCCCTATGCATCGAAAAAACCGTCAACATCACCTTGACATTCGAGAGAACTTTTCGACGAGCTTTTTTGGGGCAGGGAGATGTTTCACCAATCCATGTGAAGATTGAACTGTTGTTTCGACGTCATATCCATAAAACCATAAACCATCACCTGTTATAATCCTAGACAAGAGGGTTTCAAACTCTTCAACTCGATCAAACAGTTCCTGACAGACTTGAACCGATATCGCTTCTGGTCTACTGTCATCAGGCGAGGCACAAATTTGGCGGCGACTCCATACATCCTCAGTTTTTCAGTTCGAATTTCATAGCACGAACCAATCGAGGTTCCTCACTTTTTTGCAAGATTTCTGACAGTCAAATCTCGATTTGCACGAACGAGATTGTTCACTTTCTCGATGTGGTAGTCATCAGTCGACGTTGATGATCTTCCGGAACGCTCGTCGTCTTTCACAGATTGCCGCCCATTTTTGAACCGGGTAAACCACTCATAACACTCGGTACGTTTAACAGCACCCTCACCATAAGCCTTGGTAATCAACTCAAAATTTTTCGTGAAGGATTTGCAGAGTTTCACGCAGAATTTCACAGAACAACGCTGCTCCTTCAAAGAGCTCATTTCCGCGAATACAATTTTTCGCCGCACTCCACGAGCATCCTTTCACCTAAACGGCCGTAACTAATCAACAAAACAAGATATCAACAAAGTGGTTAAGAACAGTTATTTGGGAAGTTTCCGGGGACACAACGCCTTCAAGCAAATTAATAAATAACCAACTGGAGACGCGTTATTCACAAAGTCCGGCAACTTTTTGAACAGACCTTGTAAGTCAACAGGCTATTATTCCAGTCCTCCAGTTACAAGTGCGCACTCACAGGTGTGTACCAGGTAACGCACATTTCATTTCTTAAACCGTCTTGTAGGTGAAAAAGCTTTTAACATATAGAAAAATGTTTACTTGTCCTCCAAGGTAAGTAAATCGGAAAAAATATGAAAATACAGACAAAAAGCGACTTGAGATGACGCTTAGTGGGCTGTGACTGTGGGCTAATGTAACAAGACTACGATGGACGAGAGCAAATGGATGTTATATAAAATTTTAATGTAATTTCCGAGAGATAGAAGCAGGGGCCAAAAGAAGAAGAATTTACGCGAAGGAATCAGTGTTAGAATTTTACTTGGGTTAAAAATACATAGAAATTCCAAATGACGTCAGAGATAAAGGAAAAACTCATATCTGTTAACCATTTGCTGCGTTCTACAAATAGAGTAAAAGCGAATTATTTTTTTCTAGTTTATTCCATTTGCAAGCCTTTATGGATGAATAAGGTATAAGTGGACAGGATTTTTCTTACAGCCTCCAAAGGCATATTTTCCATTAAGATACATTATGTATAATTAAAGTTTGAAGAAAAATCTTCAATATAAAATTGTAACGAAACTAGAACAAGGTCGAGTTATTGCAGGTAAAAAACGAAGAAATATTTTCTTCGGCTGGAGACATGAAACTTGCTTTTAATCTTGCAATTCATTAACCTGTAAAACCATGTGAGAAAACCTATATGTTTTGGGGTGAGGAGAGATTGAATATGTGAAAGTTTTACACTATTTTACTGGTAGTGTTAATGTTTACATTGAGAGATAATAAAGTAGTGAATAACTTTCCCTAATAAACTGATAAAATTCCTAAAAGCAAGTACTTTGTAAGTATTTAAAACTTATTTAATAATAAATAAAATAATATTTTTTTACTGGTGGAGAATTCTTAAGTCCTCAGTTTTTGCTGGAGAAAAATTTGAAAATCACTTGTTTAATTTGAGAATCACTAAAGGAACCTTACTTGTAGTTTTGGGACTTGTACATTTAAGAAACAGACCGCTGGTCTGGTCCAAAACCTCGCCCTGGGCTACCTCTTCGTGTGATTAAGGACACTTTGCTAAAAATCGATCGAGGAGCAATCTTTCTAATGTCCTCTCTACGCCGAAATGCGAGGTGTGAACAGATGGAAGATTTTTCCTGCGATGGAGACACATTTAATCCACTCTGTCCAAAACTCAGTTCCGCTCTCCCACCAATTAATCCCGCACTTCCCGGTATTCCGTTTCTGAACCGATTTCTTTTTGTTTTTCTAATACTCTTCTCATCCGCCTAGAAGGCCTCTGCCGACAGAACGCATTCCTGCAAATCCATCTCTCAGATACGGGACGTCCGCGTCCTTTTTCGTCACGGTGAAGCTGACAAGATATCTTCCCCGATACCCAGGCGAGTCTTTCTAGGCGATGTCCCACGTCTTCTCCGCTCTGCCTGTCCCTTCCTCCCGTCGCACGGATACAGCGACCAATTTCGCCTCTACGCTCCTCGACTTTCAATTACGCCTTGTGCCTTCTAACGTGTGTCTCTCGTTCGGCATTTCTACGGGTCGTACCGTTTCGGACGATTCTTCGAAACGGCAACGGTCTCCTTATCTCCTTCAGAAGGTCTTACCTCGCACCCTTAAGCGTGGGCTTTTATTTTCTCACTTGCATGGCTTCTTCGACTGGTGCCTCCACTTCCCTAGTTTCATCCATTGTGTCTCCTTAGTGAAAAGCAGCGATCCTTAATGATAATTGATTACTTTGAAAACTTCATTTGTGATGTGTTATGCCTTAGGCTGTTGACTAATGGATGTTTTGCAGGTATCTTAAGGCCAAAGAATTTTTATTTCAAAGAGTGACAAATGAACGTTTGAGTCCTGGTTGTCCACGTAACAATGTAACTATTTTCCGTATAATCTGAGGTACAAGCAAAATTCTATCACCGCATTATTAGTCCAGATAAGTATGCATTATTATTAAATTTCTGATTGCTTTTTTAGACTTTTTCATGCTCACTTTTTTGAACTATTATATAGAGAATAATCTCCCTGTAAATATTTTGCTTGTTAGATGCTTAGAGATATCAGGAAAAAAGAAGAGAGAACTTCTACAAGGCAGACGATGAATGGACGAAGTGAGAAATATTTTGATTCTAGTAATTATGCCTTTAAAACAATCGTTAATATATGCTTTTCCCTTCGGAATGGCTCAAAATATCATATTAATTTCATAATATTCCTCTGAACCATGCGACCTTTCCGTTTTATTCTAGCTTTTTATTTTAAGGCATGGCCTCAGACAACACATTTTTGTTTATTATTAAAACAATTTGTACATTACAGTTCCATCAGGGAATACCTGTCATAGGGTCATAAACATAACTATACCTGAGAACTCTTTTCAAATTCCATTTAGACTGTGAAACGATGAGTATTATTGCTTGAATTGGATCATTCGCACTTAATTAACGCTAGATGAAAACAATCGCGAAAAATGTACCCCAAGAGATACTCTTCACCATCTTTTGTACTGAGCGGCCATTTGGTGTTAATTTTTTATCTATTGTGATTAACCATCTTTCTTTACTCTCAGAGTCATATGGTAAATTTTCCTTTCCTCATGTAATCTGCAAGGATTATATTTCATACAATATAATTATTAGGTGATTTTTAATTTTTTATTCTATAGAAAGTCCAAATAATTCGTTGAAATTGTTTCAACTGAGCTCTCTGTTTCTTTAGGTTGTTTCCCGAAGGTTTAGATAATTTACATCAGATAGGATGCGAAAGTAGGTTTTATTTTGGTATGTTTATTTTTAAAATTTATTAAATGCAAGGAATGAATGAATGAATGGATTTATTCAATGCTCTGGGTACATACCCCTAAAAGCAACAAAAAATATAATGTACATAACATTTTTAATTGTTATAAAATGAATACAAAATGAATACCCAATTCGAAATTAGCATAAAAACAGACATTAATTACGTTCTCATAAAATAAAGGCAACATTAAAGTAAAAATAAATAATTTGATTACTGCTGTAACATATAACTATAACATTTACAATTGATGATGAAGTGAAGACAATGAATTAAAATGGTTCCATAGTACAATCCAGTTCCAAGCAAAATCACCTTGAATTGTTTTTAAATATATAAAAATGCCGTCTGTATTAGTCAATTCTTGAGCAAAATGCACCAAGGGGGTCACAATCTATCGTTCAACCTAACGTATGGAGTACTGCTCCTTAAAGTGGCGTCCACAAGTCATTCCAAGTAGGAATCAGTGTTCCTTTGAAATAAATCTCAATCCCTGTTGCGATTCGATCTAAAGCCCATCGAATCGGAGGCCGGCACCCCATCTTTGCGACTCGATTCCCAGTGAAAAAGGTTTTTTTCAAGGAAGAATATTCAAATGTGCTTTCACTTGCGCATGAATAAGATCATAGTTTACAGTAATGGCTGTAAAATTGGTGGGGATCAATCAAAGTTTTCAACCTGTGATATTTAAATTCGTTAGTCCGAGGTATTGCCTCGCATAAAATTCTACAACTTTGGTCGAAATATGACAAGAAAGATATCATAATTTCAATGGCTAATTAATATGACCGCATTAATCTTGAGGTATTTGCCACTGATGCTATGCCAAAAATACCAACAGTTTTCAATGGAATTTGGCACAGATCTGCATTTCAAAGAGACTAAATATACGTATTGCTTATTTACAGATCGCGTCAAAAATTAATGATTTAGTAGCTTACCTATTTTTAATTATTTCAAAATTCAATTAACCTGTCATCTGTAAACAGTATCCCAAAAAAATCTTTCAGTTTTAAAAGCATTCTCCATGGGTGTTGCAGAAAAAATTAGTCAATTTTTAATCTAAAGTTTGAAAAATCATTTCATTACTTGGGTGTTCATGAAACAGAATATAGTATAATCATACTGTGTCATATATATTACTTTCATTATTTCATACCTCGAGCAGCACTTTAAATTTGTAAATAAAACTCAAATATGGTCCATTATATGTCTCGAGGAATCTCTCATAACCAAACTTTAACGGCAAAAATACAATTAAATAATACCGAGAGTGACTATCGATTGCCTGATTAGAAGAAAAAAGATACTCTCTTTCAGAGCGGTACATTTTGACGCCAAGAATGATTTTTCAACGAGAAATTGTCTGCTCCCTAATGTAAAGTCTCTTTCGAAACTGGAATTGGATGGACGTGTGAATATTTTATTGGAAGAGTTCGTCAGTTAATGCTTAGTTTTCCGTCTTTTGCTAAAACAACAGCTCCGTGCCCTGAGGGTTGATCAAATCATTCTTCGTGATTGACACGCTCGCACCCCGGAAGAATGTTTGCTTCTCGCTTTCCCGTTTCTGAAAGCGAAAGGGAAGGGAGTGAATCTCAGAAAGGAACAGGGATTCATGATGCTTCACTGCTTTATTCATGCAGAAACGGAAATACGTAAATAAAATATCGTTGAGACATTGATGTGAGGCGCGGTGCCATGTGATCCAGAAAACTGATATTTGAGGAGAGGAGATTAGAGTACGCACTTAGGAGGCTCGTGAAATGCGGGAGTATATGAGCATGGGGAATATGGAATACCTTGAAAAATCCAAGGAAGCGGGGTGAATTCATAATTAAATCCGGCGTATAGTCCTAAATTTAATAAAGATGTGTAACTTTGCATGATCCGTTTTTTGCAATACCAATATTTTTCCAATGAACAGAACTGAAATATCTTTCAAAAGATACTTATTATGAAATATTTCAGCAGCGCATGCGTTTGGCTGAAAATTGTGCTAATAAAGTTTCTAATTTGGCTCCGAACAATTCTCATAAGCTTTGGTCAGGATTGTATTTAATGGGAATATGAATCACTATCAGACTTAGATTCTTTTGCAAAATTATAATGGAAATAAATGGTAGCTCGAACTCAAGAAAAGTTTCTCAAGAAAGGAAATTGTATGAACTTACATATTTTATCATACATTTTTTAATTCAAATCTATGAGATCATTTTCAAAATATACCAAATATCCCCAAAATTAGCGAATTTTTTAAAAATTGGTTATTCCTTTTAGTGGCTCGTGCCATTTCTGATCAGCGCAATGAGATACTAATTTTATCTCCTGCGGATTTTTTATCATGATTTTGATGAAAGCCTGGGTTAAATGTACGAAATTATGGCATCTTTCATGGCCTTAATAAAACGGATATTTGGAAATAATATCTTTAGTTAAAGTTCTGCTTATTGTTTTAAAAAGTGCAAATTTCTGTAGTTCCTATGTTGACGAAGCAAACAAGGTAAGGGCAGTTGAGCAAAGTTGGGCCAATAAAGTGGGCCAAGTGGGTAACCCCGAGGTTAGGAAAGATGGTAAAGATTCATGGTACAGTGAAATAATTATCAAATATATAACTTGAGAATAGTGTTCAGCGATGGATAAGTATGGGCAAAGAGAAACATAATCGATATCGAGAAGCAGAACAGATAACTTTTCTTTGAATAAGCGTTGCACTCGAAATCATCTTTAGCATGATGTGGTTAGTAAGAAAGATAAACATTCTTAGGTTTGGGGGAAAGTTGTTCATTAGAGGAAAAAAACTGTCTTCATTCATAGAAGAAGTGGATACCTCTCTTCCAGGAAGGGTTAAGTTCAATATTGTGATGATTTTTGATGCCCAAGTCGGGTTATGCATACCATAAGTGGAATGAGATTCGTGGTTTAGGGATATGCAAAAAAAGTAGAATCAGGCCGGAGGTATGATAAGGGTACTGTGTCGGAGAGTACAAATATGTAGATAGTCTTTAAAGGAATGCGAACGACAAATAAAGGCTAGAGACCTCAGGGATAGAAGCTGTGATCCTCGGCATTACATACCCGGTTTGTTGAAATATAAAAAGAGATCTATTTTTAGTAGCTTTTGAGAATTTTAAAGCAATTTAATAAGTACTTCAGGATGCTCGTAATCAACTGGGCTTAATTAATGCCTTAAAATTACGTATGAACTTTCTTTTGAAGGAAGAAAAATACTCTAATCAAAATTAAAAGATCTCACGTTGCATTACAGTATTCTCTTCGACAGTAAATTAGTCAATAATTAATGGATTTTATTGCGTAAGCCTTATAATTCCAATTCTCGAGAAAAAAGGAAGGACATTGGTTTGGAGTTAATGATAAGCCCGAATGAAGTGCTAGTTTTAGGTACACGGTTTCAAGACGCACTAAGTAAATAGGGTATAAAGAGCTTGACAAGCGCTAATCGTTTGTGAGGGTAAAAGGGAGAAGCAAGAAATTTAATGAAGGCGGGAAGGTAGTAATTTTGTTGAAAATGGTAAAATTTTGCACAAAGCCGTAATGAGAGAGAGCATTTTGTTCAAAACGTTGTGTAAAACGCTAATATCTTTGATGGTACGGACAATAGGGTACCTTTTAATGTTAGACCCAGACATTCATTTGTTTTTTTATGAAAAGTCACGTTTTTTGCACGCATCTTTGCACCTCATTAGCTTAACTTAGCTCACCTGACTGCACAAAATAGCAGACTATAGACAAGTGTTCAGCTCACGGATTGTGTAGTACCGCGTGAAATTTTACTCTTTGGTTTGGTGAAACTCCAAACCCTCTCCAGGCGTCAGGATTAAGGAATATCTCAGTGATCTTAAAGCATCATTGTGGACAAAAGAAATTTTCAAATTATTTAATTTGAAATGACCGCGGGATATTTATGAATCTGGCTATTTAAAAATATTGCGATTACAAACGAGAAATGACAATGATATTATCATTTTTAATGAGTGCTTTTTCTCAGCATCCTTTCTCATCCTTGCCTCCACTTAGGACAAACCATTCTCCTCGCCTTCTTACGCCCACTCTCCTTCTCCGACGCAATATCACTAAACTACCTAGTATAATCGAGAATCCAACCGGACCAAATCATCTGTTTATGGTGACGATATTAACTTGCAAAACACGGGTCATTTTTTTACTGAAAAATGCATTAATGATTAGTATTAAAAAATAAACAAAATATTTTCAATGCAGAGATTATAGGTCAACTGATGGAGATGAGTCAGTAAGTTTTTCTTATAGCATCAAGATTCCTGATAAAACGTAGCTTTTGTCCATTTTTATTGGGTGAAAGATGAATATATGTATCAGCAAAGAGCCAACTCTCTCGCCAGTTTTAAATTTTGAGGAACCATGTGCACATATTTATCTCTCGCCCTACTTTAGTCACTTGAGTTACTCCAGACCGAGTTATCTGACAATAATGACTTAAACTCATCGAAATCCGTGTTCTTTGTGAGTGTTAATTATAAGTGGGCTGTATAATAGCCGGAAAAATAACATTCCTTCCAGTGCAGTGAAATTTGGATGACGGAAGTAAACATGCTCTCAGGTATTGTGACTCTTGCTGTAGGTTGTTGTACTTCCCAACGTTTGTCCATTTGCTTAAAGCGTAGGTATAAGAGAAAGAGTTGATTCTAGTAGTTGCAATCACCTTTGACGAACTAGGTTGCAGGTGTGTAATTCATTACTTGACCTATTTCCTATTGTCTTATCCTTCAGACGGAAAACAACGCACATCAGCCACCATTACTTCGGCAGCATTTGCTCTGCCGTTCATCCTTATCCTCGTCCTAACGCTGCAACGCCTACGCTCAGTTGCCGAAGGTATCCTCTGGCGCCGGAGAAGTACCGTCAACTGTTCGACCACGGGGACATCTGATGTTTCGCTTCGTCCTAACGAAGAATTAGGAATCGTGGAGCCGAACAAAAGGAAGCTCTCTCTCTCGCTTTTGTCACCGTCTCGCCGTCGCTGGGCGGCCGCTTCTATCGTCACCGGAATGCAATCCAATTTCCCCCATACACTCGCGGAGAGCGGAGACTTGGAAGTAATTCTATGCTGTGGCAGTGAGCAGTCTTTCCTTCAAAGCATGGCAAAGAGACGGGCGATATCTCTATCTCTCTCTCTCTTTTTCTCCCTCGCGGAGCGCCCGAAGCTGTGAGAACGGGGTGTAGATGGGGTACATCGTGAGATTTAAGAAAGGAGAAAAAATTCCAAACAAGACAACAGAGGGAGGGTAGTGTCGGCAGGAAGATATCGGTGTTCAGGGATAAGAAAGGCGAGAGATTCTAAAAAATATATATATACGGGTGAACCTATGAATACAAATAAAACCTGAATGCGACCTATCCTTCCTAACCCGCTCCTTCAAGTGTCTTTATACTTTTTTAAAACTCTTCTCGCAAATGGATCCGTAAGGATACGTCAAGCATTCTCTGGTACAGGATGTGGAGCTTTTATTTCTAAAATCTTCATCATTTCATTCGTGACAGAAGGCTCCTCTAAATTTTGAAGAGTTGACAGTTTCATTTTTTTTTGCTCTTTCATTTCCTCTCTGCAGTCTGATTATAGTCTTTGCTTCCACTCATGTGTATTTAAAAAGTAAACGCATAGATTTTGAGTTGGTTCTCTCCTCTATTTGTCGAGGAAACGTAATGAAAGGCTTACATTACACCTGCTATAACCTGTAATTGGCACGGAAATTTGAACGTCAACGCTCCACTTTTTATAGCTTCTGATGAATAGGTGGTAAACTTACAATTTGCAAACATAAGATCATATCACGAGGCGTTGATATCTGTGATATCTCAATTGAGTTTTTTAGCGTTATTCTTCATGTAAGCGAACTTTAATTTACAATCATAATACTTTATTGGTAATAATTGTCAAATTTCTCGTGCAGCTGGTTTTTTACCTGCATAAATAAAAACTGGTTTTTGTAATTCATTAACCCCTCTAGCCAGATTTTAAGAATTGACTATTTTCACACTTGGTGGGTGGTTAAAATCGAATAAAATGTTTACTTACGTACTCCAAACAAAAAGTATTGCCAAAATTACTATCATTGAGATGTACAGTGGCGGAAAAAATTAACGCAAAACTCATTGGCGTCTGAATGTGGCGTACACGGGAACTAATTGAAATCGCTTTTCCTTCGACAACTTGACAACAATGAGACAGCATATGGAAACCGGGAATATTCAAACTCTCTATGAATGGATATCGATTCTACGCGTCATGTAAATAGTCATACTAATAAGGTTCGCGAGATCGTCTAGGAGTTATAAACGTGATGAGCTTGCTTCGACCAGCACTCAGTCGAGGTTCCGAAGTCGTAGTTGATTATGTAAAGATGCTTACTATAGTTTTTTAAAGCTTTGGACCGTTTAAAAAACATTTCTTGATTGAAACTTAAGAAACAATACCATGAAAGCATTATTTGTTGGGACATAAAAATTTTTTATTCTCCAGATCAAATTCACTTACAATAAAACGTATTTCCGCGTGTAGGGAATAGTTGTGGATGAACATCGTTTTAATAGGCCTCAAACTACTTCCAAGAAACATGATGCATTACAATTAACATTTTGGCGTAATATCCTGTCAATTTCAAGTTAAAGTATGGGTAATCTGGTAGAATAGAATTGTTTCCATGTGGAGAAAAATTTTCTTTAAAAGTATTTCCAATACCTTAAAACCCTACGTAAGTTTCCGCCCTCGTGCATACAGGTCGTCTCAAACATTTGAATTTCTAAATTCCTCCTAACGTAATATTATTTAATTTTTGAAAACTACTTTTAAAAAATCCAGAACATTTTATTTGGTCCAGTTTTCAAAGAAAACATTAGAATTCACTTTTTTCGTTTTGTAGTAAGAACCACTGGACGCGGATTCCTCGTGATCGATGAAGTAGCCTAGCGGGAGAGCGTTCGTCTGCGGCCAATAATGCCGGGGGTTCAAATCCTGGCGTGGCCTCTTCTAGTGCCTTCATAATTAATTTACGCGCTGTGACTTTATTGCAGCCAAAACTTCGCAGGAATCCGCGGAAGGCCCAGGGAATGGACATTGACCTCAACCATGAGTGTGTGAGTTTTTCACATATTCGGGCTTTGTAAAAGAATCAGAGCGGTCTCCTTGGTCGTCGAATGAAATGTTTACTTCCCATTCTCGGGTACTCGGCCCCACTTGATTTCTACGTCCTGTCTGTCGTATGATGCTCATATCCACTCATTCGCCAATTCACCACTCAATGAAAAGCTATTAATGAAAGAGGGAATAGACCGGATCTCTGATTGTGTCAGTTACTCGATTTAGTGAACTTACCTGATGCTTTTCCTTTAAATTACTTTGAAATGATTTAGTAAAGAGGGCAATTATTTTTATTAGGAATTTGAGTTTGGTTCTATCTGCCGAACTTGTAAATACCGATTACTTATCTGAGTTAGAGACCAAACAAGGGTGGAATTTTCTTCAAAATATCTTTAAAACGGTATTTGAAGCTTTCCCAGCATTGTTTTCTAGGTTTGCTATGAGTAATACATTAACCGTGTACTTCAACAGCTCAGCTTATAGGATGGAGGATAATACTTGAAGGATAAGGTAAATTAATGAATCACTTAAATACCTTTTGACATATTCGCAGTGAAAAATGTTTGGCTAAAATTACGCAGTTAAATTTTATGAGAAACATTTTTATTCCCATGCGTAAATAATACTCCGACAAAAATGTATCGCGTATCTTCCCCTGTGAACGTGATAAAATAATAAAAATCATCTTTTCCATGTAGCAAATAAGCAGTGATTAGATATTTTCCCTATGGTCATTAGATACTCCTCATAAATCCACAGAGTAGTCAATGGAGTGCAAATTAGGAATGTGCACCATCAAAGATTATACGATTGCTATGTTCCTAAAGAATCTATTCCTCTTCAAATATGTCGTAATATTATTGCTTCAATGGAAGTTAAAGTTGTGATTGCCCCCACATGAAGATATTAACAAACTTTTTACAGGGTCATAAATTTCATCTCTTAGTGGTAATGTATTTTAACGGATGTTGAAAAGGGACACTATAATGCTTTATTTAGAACGAGTGGAAATGGTTAAAATGTATGTGTAATTCTCTTAATTTGAGTTACGTGTGCACATGATCACAGCAATTGATCATCGAGAAATAAGCTGGTATTTACATAAAGAATGTGGATGTTAATTAGCCTTATAATTAATCCATCCCCCTCCATTCTCGATTTCCAGACCAAGTCTCTGTGACATGGAGTTGTCCACATTTTAGTATATTCTTACTGGGTTCATTTCCCATTCTTCCTCCACGATTTTCTTCATTGCATCTTAATTTGGGGTTGTTTCGTTTGAGGGGGTCGAAAAACGTTTGTTTCTCGCATTTATCGCAAAATGAACGCTGAGCTCCGTGCAGCCCGTTCCATCTATGTTACATGATTTGTTTTGAACCATCTCCTAGAATTTTGACATTTATGAACTCGCAAGTATTCCTAGTTGCGGGCGAAAAATGAATATTGATATAAAGTTGATTAAACATAGTTCTTATTATAGCGGACATGAATTTAATGAATTTCGTTTGATAGTAGTAAGAATTAGGTTTTTTTTACTTTTAAACACCAAATAAAAGTTCAGTGGGTGAAAGTCGATGGCGCAACACCTCTTCGGGTAATTTTTCGCCAGATGTTTTTGCGTTTTACAAACCTACTATCCGATTCCTTCGCCTGGGATAAAAATGAGGCATACTTAAAGGCAAATAAGATCTTTTTTTCCTCCAAGAATTTTGGGAGAGGCCGCTAAAACTTTGAACAATATCTCCGCTCTGCTTGTTCGTCTATCGACGCTCGTCTCTATGAAGTAGTCATCAGTAAACCTTGGCCAAGTTCCGGGTGGTGATGGTCCGGATGGTTTGTTGTTGTGAATAGGGCACAGGTTTCAAATTCTCGCTGCACCAGAAAGAAAAGGCTAGTCGCGCTTCGAAAAAATCGGAAGCACCCGTCAAATATTTTAAAGGGCGTAAGAGAAGTCAAATACCACATCTTTCCTCTGAGCTAAACGACTGGCGTCCGAAACATTATCTATGGCAGAAAAGGTATCGCCCGCAACTCAAGGGGAAAGTAAACTCTTATTAAAGGCATACTATTTCCCAAATCAATATAATGCAGCCTTCATAAATTCCAATTTTGAATGGATTAGTATTGGTGGAACTTTGTATCGACACGGGGAAACCTCTAGGGATCCTCAAGAGTCCTCCAAGATTACTTTTTGCTTTAACTCAGACTTATGGTAGTTGGCCTCCAAACCCATGCATGAGGGGAACTAATGGCGTTTGATTGGAATGGTCTGGGCTGATGAGGTGTAATCCGAGAACTACTTCTTTCTGTTTGTATTCCCAGGAGAGTAGTATGCTTTTTTCTATCCTTATAGTTATTTTAAACGTTTGTATACAATACCACCACTCATTTCAAAAGTAACTTAGCTCACAGTAACGCATACGGACGCAAATAAATTCACCGAAAGGATATGGAATATCATCTTAAATTCACCTTGGCATAAGAAAGTTCAGTAGTTGTTACTGGGTTGCAAACCTGAATCGCAATCATGGTTCTTCATGATAACATTGTTCGAGTACGCTCATGATTTCGAAAACGTGATCTTCATCAAGAAAGATCGGGTGCTACATATCAGTGGAGTGCGCTACTAGGACATTTAGCATTGCTCTACCAATGCGGCTTGCCTTTTGGACGACGATAACGACCATAAAAAGAAAAGAACCGCGACCCCACCCCTGGTGGAGACATTTTTGAGTTTTTCATTCAATTTCTGGTCAAATAAATTGATTTTTATTAGGCAAATTTTATCTCTTTTGTATTTAAAAAAAATTAACATTATCAGCCAGTCATTGCAGCTACACATTACATTCATTCACATCGCGAATATGAGAAAATTCATATAAAAACTCATTTGTGTTCATTAAAAATCGAACACTGGCCACTCTTTAGCTAGCCAAATACATCTCACAGCTACAACATTAACCTTTACCTATTAATTTATTTCATCAATGACATTTTACTCCAAACTGAAGTCTTTTAAAAGGCTTTTTTGTTAATTTTTAATGTGCGGCGAATTTATAGCTAAGCATATAAGATATTACGCAGTCAGACGTAATAGAGTTGTCCATAACTGCACCTCATTTGGGTAAACTTTTCTGAATGTTTATTCGCATATCCTGCATTTACTAGATAAAGCTTAACAGAGGACAGCTCGTCACCAAGCTTCCTGTGATAAAATGGAAGAAATATCGGGAAAATATGCCTATATTATTCGGTATCGATGCGAGCACATTTATTTTTATTTCTTGAAATTATATATATTTTCGTATGTTTTCATGGTTTAATCCCATTCTGACGAACTAAAAACGGATTTATATTGGGCCAAGAATGATTCATTAATAAATATCCGTTTTGAATTTAATAAATATCCGTTTAAGGAACTTCGTAAATCTACAAATGGAAAATCGTGAAAAATTTCATCACGTAGACTATACTTATTTTAATTAAATCTTTTTTGTATCGACATTTGGTGCGGATAAATCTCGATTTATATCATTTCGGTGAAAAAGACAGTACGCGTCATTCAAAAAGACCCTCGGAAAGTCAACCACAATAAATATCCCTTGGTGGTAGAAGATGAAGATTTCAGCATATATACCGAATTGGATGGAATAGTGAATATTTTTTATGATCAGTCTTTCTGTATAAATGATATCATTTGACGTAAGAACCATGCTGAAATAAACACAGCGATACACCGCGACTGAATGAGCGAATAATATGAGAAGAAAGCTCGAAAATGAGGCGATTGATGACTAAGTTTTACGCTCCAGCAAATGTGAGTTCCATTGCGGATTTCAAATATTTGCGGTAGACGATGTTTTCCTCAGTGTTGCCAGTCTTTCGAGTGTGTACTGCTCCTAGAAGTTCCCAAAAATGCCGCATTCTGGTGCGCGAAAAATTTTGCGTTAATTTCTTCCGCCACTGTACCATGGTGTGAAAAAAATCTGGTTATAATGTAAGTTCTCGATTTACGTCAGAGATGTGTGTTGAAGAAGAGCTGCGTAAGTCAAAACAACGTGAAACGGATCCAGATATACGTGCTCACTTTAATCCCAAGATAAATCAAGGCGTTAATTTCAAAATTCGTTCATTCCTTTTATCCCGGAAAAAATATGTATTCAGATAGATTGATTATGTCTCAGTTACCAAAAAACGCAAGCACATACACATACGCTCCATTTCATTGAACAGGGAAAAATTTTCCGACGACCCTTGTCAGCATGGACGTAACATCCAATCAGACGTAAATCGAAACGAGGAATACCGAGGACTTACTGTGCATATATTATAAACCCAATAACAATAGGTGGGGAAAAAAATAAGGTTTTCATCTTCCATTCAAATGAGTCATCATTTTTAGCAGTTTCCATCGCCTCTTTCATTTTAGGTATTTGCGTAATATTCTTCGATTTCTTTTCTTACTCTTCGGGGCGGAAGAAAATGTGATGAATTGCCCCGTTGTCATAATGAGCATCAGGAAATGAACCTTTTTATCCACTTTCCTTAGCAGTTTGCCATTTAACACGTATACACTAATAGCTCCCCACCTTTGTCGTGCGAAATAAATGATGGGTCCATCAATCAACGGATCATTCCATTCAATGATTCGCCCACTCACTCCGGAAGAACATTTCCTGAAGTCTTTTCTTCTGCAACCTTAATCTTCAACTGCCGTTCGGCCTAAATCTTACTTATTTTTTTCGTCAAAGCAATCCATCATTTTCGCATCTTAAATCCCTTTATTTCCAACATCTTTATTAAAATCCACTATTCGTCTTGTATCAAGTAGTATCATTCCGTAGCTATAAATACACCCTTAAATTTGTGATCCAAGGAGTCTGTTTCAACTTATACGCATAAGTTTTCGATATAAATTCTGGTGAATTTCCTGGAATTGAATTTTATTAGGTTGAATCTATAGTTTCCTTTAATTTAATACTTTTACTCGGTGACGTTTATATTGCTTTGAGCAAATAATATTGCCTTTTTTGTATACTTACTCGAAAATTAAAGCGTTTATTCATAAATATATTTGATATTAATCAGAATTATTCGTATTTCGAATATGACATAGGTATGAGGTAGGAACAATGATGTTCATCAACGCTGCATCGTTATTGTTGAAAATTTATTTGGAAACTAGTGACTTCGTATGCATAAACTACTGTTCATTTCTGTTGGCTACACATAATGCTAGTGAGACATGTAGGTGTTTTGAATGACTTATTCAATTAATATAAATCCTTCTTAATCAAAAGTAAAGGACCAACATACATGTATCGAATAATCCGGAGAAATAAATAGGATATGACCAATGCTTATGGTAAAAATCATCCCGTTATCAATTTTTATAAATTCATATGTATTTTTTTATATCCTAATATGATGTTATGAAATAATTTATATGCAATGAAAAGATATCAGAACGGTTTATTCCGTTGCAATAGGTAGTCGCCGATTTTGTTCGTGGTGACACATAAAACATGCACGTTGGGCCCCTTTATTTAAGTTTACGGTACGATTATAGGGACAAGTACAGTACCTACGCAATGGCTCCGACGTACCGAGAAGTTTTTCTCTTGGCTCGACCACTTCCTTTGTATACGGTTTCCGCTCAAATTTAATGCCCACCCAAATCTATTTTTTGTCAGACTTTATCAATGCATCCAACGCATTTTTTCCCAGAAATGTTCCTTCCTTAGAAACTCACGTTAAACGATGCTTTTGCATTTTTCAACAATTGCTGGATTCCGGAAAAAAAAGATTCACTTACCCGAGATTTTTCTGTCCGTGTAGTCAGTGAAGTAGTCTTTCACCCCCCTTCTCTCGCCCACTATTCCTTTGCGGAGTCTTCGGACCGTTCCTAATTCCTTCCCTCCAGTGTCGCGATCTCATCTTTCCCAGCCCCAGAATATTGACCCGCGCGCCCCCGACAGATGACGGCCCCCGCCGGCTCCCGCCTCCGAAGGGGGAAGGATGCATATCCCCGTAATGCCCCACCCAGCCTTCGCCCTTATGACGTACACTCCTCCCTGTAAACTCCTATCTCTCCTTGACTCTTTGTCTCGACGATGGATTAGTGCAGGAAATAAAAGTAACCGTTTAGATGAGAAAGGTCGGGTAGTTTTTTGATATGTTGGTTTGGTTTGGGCTGACATTATGAATCCAAGCTTCCAGCATTTCCTCGCCACCGCTCGTCATCTTTTCGAGAAAAACCTCTAAAACTTTCGACATTTTTTCAACCAATCTCCTCAAATATGTATTTGGTAGACAGAATTTTACTCTTGTAAGAGTATAGTTTAGAACAGAATGAGAAAGTAAGGTTATATTTTGTACATATTAATAATGGAGTGAATTTGCTACAGTTAAGCCCAAACGTAGCTCTCTATGTTTCACCTTCAGAGAAATGTCAATTTTTCCTGAAAATGCAATTTATAATGGAAGAACGAAAAGGTTGGGTAGTATTTTTCATATGTTGGTTGGATTTGGACTGACATTACCAATCCAAGTTTCTGACGTCGGTGCGCCACCAATAGTCATTAAGAAAAACCCGGTGAATTTTCGAATTATAATCCAAAACGTAGGCAAACACACTGAATGGTATATAAAAATATTTTTTCAAAAGTTTGTGAAAGGCAACAAAAGTTACATTTTCATACTCTCTACATTCATTTCATGCTCGATATTTTATAAAAATGATCACTCACTGAATGGTATATAAAAAATATTTTTCAAAAATTTTCCTATTCAAGACTTACCCATGAATTAATTAATTATTTAAGTCTATCAGACGCCGAGCAGGGCGGGTGTTCCAAAATGTGACACACGTCCGGAAGGAAGCTCTGCATAGGGTGATCTTCCATTACTCCTTTCTTCTCCTTCCTTTCATCCGCGCATCCTCATCCTCATGACTTCCGTCTCTTTATGTTCCATTACTGCTAGTCTAGCTTTGTCTCCATAACTTTTTGTCTCGACGAGGGATTGCATTCGTGTTGCTTCTACGTGTTCGCCAACACGCAGAGGTCATGAAATGAGGTTACCTCAATAATTGCTAATGTGAACTATCAAGCTCTTTTTCTCACGGACGAACAATGAGCAAGTGTCTCACCCCTGCCCGCCAAGTGGGAGCACTTGAACTGGTACTTTGTTTACAGTCGGCAGAAACGCGCTACTTTTTGTAGTCTGGAGATATGTTTTTGGAATATTCGGTGGGGGATGGTTTAGAGGTTGTAACGATCAAATCCGGGATAAGAGAGGACATTATTGTTACCGGCGTCAAATTTTGGAAGTACTCTTTAGCTTTATAATTAATTAAAAAACTATTGTTCATCCGCTATTTACTTCTCCCCCATCTGTGACAAATTTCTTTCGTTAAGCAATCACGGTTTATTAATGCCTCGAGTGGGGCTAAGAATAGTTTGGCTAAATGACGACACAATTATCTCAACCTCTTTATCTCGACGACACAATTATCTCAACCCAAAGTATAGTGATTTAGCTAAGTGACGGACAAAATTATCCGTGAAATGAGTGAAATATTACACAATTGTTCAATAAAATTGCCTATTATCCTGTGGTCATTCAAAAGCTTCTTTGAATTAAGCAACGCTTGTGATGGATAGGTAGTAAAGAGGGTTATCAAACAGTATTGCTAAAATCACAAATTCATTTCACGTAGGTTTCTCACCCCTTTCGTGTGCCCAATCTTTTTCACCGCTTTGGTTCCAACCTTGCATACCCTTTGGTACCCTGGATTCATAAATTAACTCCTTGATGACATTTATACATAAAAATAACACGAATAAAATCATCAGGAAAATAGTCATTTAGCCGTGGCAGGCTTCACTCTTAGGCCTATCTCTTCTGCCGTATGATTCCACGGCTTTCTAGGTCAACCTCTTTACCCTGATAACGCTCCACTATCCAAACTGTTCCATTTGTCGGCTATCATTATATTCAATTGATTTGGCCAAACCAACGAAATATGCAGAGATGTGTTAAACTAAAATCTAATTGCAATAAGATGCCGGATAGACTGAGGAAATAATCAATCCTATTTCTAATATCTGGCTGCACTTCCGATATCTGGCTAAAATTCTGTTAAACATACTCAATGCCGAATGAATTTCAAAACTACTTGGTACTTTTTCACAGTATTTTATTCTTAGTCGACCGGTTTTGTCGCATCGGCGACATCATCACCTGATGATGTGGTGATGTCAAGTGTTGATGAGGCCTTTGCGACGAAACCGGTTGACTAAGAATAAATGACTGTGAAGAAGTACCAAGTAATTTTGAAATTTATTCAGAATGGATTTTTACGAAGTGAAGCCTGTCAGCATCGAATTTATAATGC
Source organism: Ceriagrion tenellum (assembly GCA_963169105.1). Taxonomy (NCBI): domain Eukaryota; kingdom Metazoa; phylum Arthropoda; class Insecta; order Odonata; family Coenagrionidae; genus Ceriagrion; species Ceriagrion tenellum. Next base: position 101,771,744 of record OY720632.1, on the reverse strand, counting down.
CCATTAACTCCCTCTTATTCTTACTTTTATACATAGTGGAGTTGTATTTTTTCCTTTTCCCTCCTTTGTTTTGCATACGTCTTATGCCTTATGTTATTTCTCAGATAATTTCATTTAGATATTATCCCACCATTATTTCTAAGCCTTTACTCAAAAACTTGAAGCTAATCTATGACAAATTAAGGTATTCTTCTATCTTCACTTTTATGCCGCCACTGCGTTCCCACTTCGAACCGTTCACCCATTTGCTGGGATTATCTATAATATTTTCGCACTCATGTTTACACTTCCCATCCTGTCGAATTAGATTTTCTCAGAGATGCATGTTGAAACACTGCTGGAAAGCGGAAGAATTATGCTAACAATAAGTGGTGGCAAAGTTATTTAATAATGTGGCATTGTAAAGTTTTGCACATTCTTTCTGTCAAATAGATCAATTAGAAATTCTTTCCCAATTCTAAAACCGACTGAATAACCATCAATGAAACGTTTTAATTTAAAATGCAATTTCCATTATCTTTTACTTCCTTATGAAACTTAAAAATAAATGCTGTCAAATTGGATATTTGTTCTTTTGTCCTGGTATAATTTGAAGCATCAACATCAGAAAAAATTACTGTCAAATATTGTGCGTCAGTCATTGAAATGAAATATTGGATGTGAAAGGTAATGCTATGGTTCATTTAACTCATCGTGGCAACATTTTTTTTCATGACTATTCACATTGAAACTCCATACCCAGAGCTGGTGTGGGTAATGCCGTCATGAGGAAATTTTCACACTATCCACCGAATATATTTCGGACTAATCAATACATTTTCAAAATATAATTTGATGAGTTCGGTTACTGAAACTTTCAAAATTAAAAAAACAATCATTGGTAATATTTGATGCAAAAAGGAATTGATAAATAAGCAATAAATCAGAAGACTTATTTGAATGCCGGAGACCTTTTAAATCCATTAAGCTTTGAAATTTTTCCCTTTGACTCTAATTACTGCTCTAAATACGACAGTTTAAATATATGTTTACCTAAACTATGCTACATAACTGTAAAGTGATGCAGTGATAGAATAATTGCTCGCCCATATTTCGGTGTTCCAAAATGGATATTACTGGGACATATTTTGCTCGCTCATAATGCAAATTACATCGGGTGAGATAAATTGAGAACTGTCGTATTTTCCATAGGTATATAAATAATTTATAGAATATTATTTGCTTATATTTTAAATGTTATTTAAATGTGATGTAGATCAAAATTAAGAACCTCGGTGTTTGTGGAGAGTATAAAAAATACTCGTCTTTATCTTCGCAAGCCCTTTAGCTAATGATTTAGTAGTGGAAAAATTATCCGTGGTGACGTTTCTACCATCATCCAGAATTAACTCTAGGAAGCGGAGGGACAAATTTTCCCCAGCCCTCTGCTCAGTAGGTCTCATCTCACCTTTCCATAAATATGGGAAATTATTGAGTACATACCGCTCCTTGGCATCTGTAGCCATTCAGTATTTCCTTCCATACTTGTCGGGTGAATTTCCCCAAGAATTGAGTGATAGGAGACATTTTGACGGGAACAGTTTTTCATCTAAAGTTATGTTTTTAGTAGGCTTGTAGCAGGCGGTGAAGTTTTCTATGAACTTGTACCACATTTCAGAGGAAAAGCAAAATTTGTCAATGCCCTAACGCTGAGCTATAGTAGCCCTCTCATCAAATCTCGGAAATCTCAATATTTCCTAGATATTCCTAGAAATTGTTTTTGAGAAGTACGGGGCCGCCTAGGTTTAATTCCGCAGTGTACATACAGGTAGCTCAACTTACAGGTACTGCCAGCTCCCCGTCCGCAGGTCTCTGTAACAGCAGGAGTAGGTTCATACTCCTCATCACCTCCTTTGTTTTCATCGTCTTCACAGGAAAAGGCTTGAGATGCATACTCCTAAGAACTTGCATCAGAACCCTACAATACATCACATTCTTCCTACGAGTGCAATTGCGAGATGTCTTGCAAGGCTTGGAGTATATCGGTCTCCATCAATGGTTTGGATATTTGGGGAGGCGACCGACGGCTAAGGTCATTTGCGCCATAGGGGATAGGTAAGGGAGGAAGGGTGGATAGAAACCCAGCGTCGGCATTAGCCTACTCTTAACGAAAGGCGCTAAGGGGACCACGTCTTAACGTCTCATTCGACAGACGGAGTACTCCATTTGAAGTGCCCTCCACAAGACACTCAAGTAGGGACTGGGTTCCTCTGAAAAACTCGGTCTCCATCAATCTACGCCTGCAAGTAATCGTGCTTTCCTGAACCAGTGCCAACTTAGTGACAAATATTTTGAAATGGGTTAGATTGGCGACATGGGTGAAGTACCCCTCAATTTCGATGTTCCGTCAAAGTTAGTTGGCAAATGATTGAAGGGTATCAACAATGACGAAGCAGTTAGTTTGTATGCGAGTTGTCACTTTTTGAGTTGAGATATTCCCTGGACCCAAGAGTTGCGTAGAAAGGAGCACTGGGGTCGGGAAGATTCGGACGCGCGGCATGGCCGCCGACGGTAACGGCTCCGTGTGTCTCGGTGAGATTTTGAATCACAGACAACACGACGCTAACCTTACCAAACACATTTTCAGTAAATCACACCACTAAATAAAATATGACTGGCGACCGATAAGCAGACTTTCCCATGCGTATCACACGTATATCATGGGATTGAATTCACTGTTGAAATCCATTAAAAAATCTTTTCCTATGGCGTATGAAATAAAGAAGTGTCATATGTGTATATGGTAAAGTGTGAGCCATGTTGATTGACAATTTCAGCAGTAAAATCAGTGGTAACATCTGGATAACAGTGAGAAACACGCATACGGTCAAATGAGCGCCGCTAGTCATTTAATTATTAATAAAATCAATTGATTGTGGCGTTACGTTGTGGAACGACGAGAAAGAATAACGCGTAAGAAAAACGATGTCCATTAAAATCTGACTTCTTTTTTACTAACCCTGCCTCCCCCTCTTGATGTCGTCATCATGTGACCTTCCTTCCACTTCCCTCATTGTCCTTCTCTAAACTTCCATAAAATTCCATTACTCATCCCCTCCACTCCTTTATGTTGCCTCTTCCGCCATCCCCTCATACTTGAGTGAGTATAAATGGTTCGCATTTGTAATTTTACTTCCGCTTGTCTTTAAAATGACACTATAGACGTTAAAACCGGCAGACAGGATTTAACTCATACAGGAACTGTGCATCGTTTTTATTATGGCCTATTCATTCTAGTATTATTTTTTTAACTAGCAAACGCATTTCAGCGGCGAAAGCTGGATTTTTAAACACCATTTTTAAAATTTGCTATTTAGTCTTTTTATTATTCTCTCAGTCATCGTGAAGCCTCCTTTAGAATAATTATTTAGGTTGCTTAACATGGTACATTTAATTGTACAAACGAATTGAATGTATGAATTCTTTCGTGAGGAAAATTGCACCGTGTAAAGCAGCAAATTGTATGATTGTCTGAATGGCTGAATGGGCAATTGGACCTGCTCTAATTCCATTCATTGCCTTGTACAATCTATGATACATTCGCTTGAGCAAAAAAATGTGCCGTGAAAAGCGGCCTTTAGGAACTGATGAAAAGTTGCTTCATAGGCCCCTTGCAGCGCTTCAAATTCTTCTGAAGTAGTACTTTCGGTCTTACTTCCGCGACGAAATTACGAATATTGTCTAGTTTCTACCCGACAGCGGATTTTCGAGCCTTCCTGCTGGACTCTCCAGGTTGAATAGTAAACACGCCGATAAAGTTTCTAGCTCAAGTTCGGAAACATTTCGCCTAAAGCAGTGAGGAGAGTGATTTCCCATTGGCTCCGACTCGATTTGATTGCTCAACCTTTCATCGAACCTCGGCTCCAAATAGGGATTGACAATCTTGGGACATAAGTCTCCGTGTAGCAGTCAAAGTATGCAATATGATCTTCGCCGTCGGTGCGTGGCACATTAAAATTGGTGACACGCAAAATAAATGACATTTTCTGAAAAGGAATAAAACTAAGTTCTTAATTCATTACATTTTCTCGAAGAAATTTCACATGAAATTTTGTTTCTCTTATTATTTATAACTGGAAGTACGGGACCTTGCGGCACACCTATTTGTACCGACAGGTTACAATTGACGATTAAATGAATATCATATCATACATTTACTTCTACACACTACCCGCCGAGCCGTCACATGGGAAAGTGGCAGGGGGTGAATTTTTGTACCTATATGTTCGGCAATTGCTCTTATTTTATCGCCTCTTTTAGACCTAGAGTTGTAGTGAGGCGTCATAATAATTTTCTCTGTGTCGCTCTGAAACTTACCAGTTTTTGAAATTCAAGCAAGCTATTGAAATCTTATTGAAAATATATTTTATTTATAATGGTACATTATTTTGAAAGAATGAAGCTTTAAATTATTGAACTATAATTTCCATTTAAATATATAGTGCACCAAAATTTCAGTATAGCCTTCTCGTAACTCTTAGCCTTCGAAGTAACTCACCTCCTTTAAGTCATGAACTGCTGTAAGTCAAAAACTGCCAGGATCTGACTCCGTCATTGCTTGTCTCGCAAATCGCTTGGCCACGGTCTTTCCAGTGTATCATTTTTATACCCTGAATGCTGGTAAGGCCACTTATAACTCCGGTGCGAATTGTGAACTAGCAATACTAGGATATCTTAGCCAATCGCCGGCAACAGTACTTCCCCTCTCTTCTCCATCCTTCTCTTTGAGAGACTTCTCCTACTTATCGTGTGATGACCTGCAAGGGGAGAAGGGAGCACTCTCGCTTGGTGACAGGGGTCGACTTCACTACAAGGTCCCTACAATTCTATAACCACCAATAGGGACCTCACTGCTGCTCTCATCAAATGGACTTTTGTTCAATGACGATCCAAACTTGTATCACTGTATTTCACCCTAGAGCATGTTGTAATGTGTTCTTTATAATGCACTATACCTTTGCTCTATTTATGAATAAGGTATCCATTTATAGGCTGTGTTTGCCTTTAATTCATTGTCGTCGACCCTGTCTTACCTCAGTTTAAACAGTTCAGTTCACTGACTACGAATTCAGTTTTGTGCGTCACTGTGGAATGAGGGGTACGAGGATTTGGACCCGACACTTCTGTCCCAGGTCCAAGTTCTCATATAAAGTCTGGGTTTATCGGGTCTTTGTGCTGCGATTCATCCTTAGGTAGTCACCCTAGGCTGCAGAACTGCCTATAATGTTTAAACGAAAGACTATAAAACTCTATAATGTAATAAAAAAACTCGAATGAATATGGGAAACATATCCTGGGAGAAAGAATTGAAGTCTTCGATACCTGGTGGTGGAGGAGGATGCTGAAGATGATATGGACGGACACAATAAGAAATGATGAAAAACACGGAATAGTAGAAGAGGAATGGACTATATGGAACATCATACAGAAAAAAGAACCAGATGGATTGGACACACCCTGTGACACAATGGATTTGTGAAGAGCATAGTTAAAGGAAAAATAGAGGGAAATACCCCCAGAGAAAGACCCAGGAATAAGTTCATGGACCAAATAAAGAGAAAAGTACATAGGAATCGATATCAGGAGATTAGGGAACTAATATTAGATGAAGAATAGTGGAGGGCTGTAGTAAACCAATCTAAGGATTGAATGACCTATAATGATGATGATCCTGGTGTCAAAATTACCCCTCTGGTACTTATTGGTAGAAGGTGATGTACATTAATTACTCTTGGTGCAGTGAGTTTCTTAATTTTTACATTACATTTTCCCTCTAAAAATATAAAAGCCGAGAAATGTTCTATGAGTTGAGACACTTTAGTCAGAAGTAATGGGTTACAGAAAATTAAAAGGGTCATTATGGCCCTTCCGGTACTTCTAGCGTTAAATAATGAAATTTTTAAAGATTGTTTTCTTTTTATTACTTTTTTAATATTTCTTTTCATGGAGGGCGTATTTGCATGCCTGATATTTCCAGTCGCGTTAATGGGCCCGCAGTTCGGAAAGAGTTTAGCAATGACTGGCCATGAAATTAGCATTCGCATGGAGGCTGATTCCACGTATCACGGCATTTTAACCAGCTTTTTATTCCATTCGTTACCAACTCTATTACCACGGACACAAAGTCGCACGTTGGCATGGTAAAATTAGCGTCCGCTGCCACGGACGGGGGATGGCTGACGCAGGATTTTCACTTTCAATGTCATCGGCATGCAGGCAAGGGCAATAAATGGATTAGCATTGCAGTCAAAAGGGCCCCACGCGCTCATTGATTGGCTCGTCGCCAACGTGATTGGTTCGTGGTGCCGAGGGAAGGGACCGGCTTCCCCCCTCCTCTCATCCACCCCACCCCCCGGATTGGGATTATATTACAGCCTGTATCGCCCGCGTGTGCGCATAATTCCACAGCAATGTTGCTAAAGCCACTGGAAAAAACCCCATGTGACCTTTATTATCACAAATTAGACTGTTCCATGCCGTCATTTCAACATATATTGGGGAAGAGTGAACGTATAAATTATCTGAAGTCGTGAGTCATCGTGACATTAATTTTTTACTGGAACTGGAATAATTTTGGTACGGTAGACGGGTAGATATGGTACAAACAAGAAAATTTATCTGGTTGCATTTGGTGGACTAAAGGAAGAAGGAAGCAAACGATGGCGGTTAGTTTATGTGCTAGACACTAGTTGGCAAAACTAGATGGTGCTCTAACCTCGATTCGGGGTTGGTTACATTATCTTTATCTTCAGTGTTGTGTCAACGGAATCGCCGAGCCTCTCTTGTGGTTCCATCCTGCTTAAGAATATCGCCGAGAAAATATTTTAACTTGGCCAAGAAAATATTGGTGGGTAATTATCCGTTGAGAAAACGTAAATTTTTCGTATTTTTTATACGATTATTTATTTTCACTGCCCCGAATACAGCGCATTTGGCCAATTTATGTGGGATGAATAATAACAACAACAGACGAACGCAATCACCCTTACCCCGAGCGGTGATATTTCCACCCGGGCGGGATTCGTACCCGCGACCCTGGGGTTAGCAGGCGAGGACTCTACCCCGTCGCCATCAGGGCCGGCAAAGTAAATATAAGTTTTACAATATTTTTTTCTGTATAAGGCTTAAAAAGTGCAATCAGCGGAGTGAACATAGTGAATTTTTATGTTTATATCATGATTTTGTCGATCTAGCTATCATTCCTCTGGATGACACGCACTTACCAAGAAAACCTGGAGACCGGAGGCATAGGCGTACGTAATCAGAGGGTGGCAGGAGTTGGCATTTTCCCCCCAATCACCGTCTTTTTAAAGGAAAAATAGCTTCGTTATGTTATAAACTCGGTAATACGAAGTTGACTGGAACATTTTTCGCTGCTCTTCTTAATTTATCTCCGTGAGTTTGTTCAATTTAAGAGATTAAATGGAACATTAAAGGAAAATAGACGAAATGAACGGAACTTCTGCGGTCGCAACTTTATCTCAAAAGGCATTAAAATTTACCTTTCTTCCGGAAGTCCATAGTAATCTCCACTCTACCATCAAAACGCTAAAATTATGCCTATGGCCGGGGTGTTAAAGATTATCCTCGGGTAATGGATATCCTTGAAGAGGCAATCAAGGCGATCGTAACCGAAAGATTTAACGAATATTACAATGGTTTTGAGAAATGGCCAACGCTTCGCTATAGAAAATTAAATTAGTCCAGAGGGTATTGTAAGGCGTTCCCCGAGTACTCAGGGTTTGTAGGTGGTGTCCAAGCGAGAGACAAATGGGGTAAATTTGAAATAAAACACAATATCCACGAGTTTTCTACGAAATACGTTCGTGAACTATCTTCACGCCATTTCGCAGGATGAAGATGAGAATAAATTTAACTCTTTTTTTTTTAGCTCACAGTGGTCACATTTTTCACATTCAAACGTAAAACGGCTATAAGATTGATTGAGTTTTCTCAGTAAAAATGCAATTGATAAAAAGGGAATGCTTTTACCGGAAACCAGAGTAACCTCCAAAACTGTACTGGCTATTCCCCGATTGTCGGTATGGATTCACCCCCGGAGTTTATAATACTGAGGTTTTTCGACGAATTTTTATTTTTTTGGGGACGGGCAAATATTTAAATAATTAAAAAGTCTAATCAAATATGTTCTTTTAATTTTTTTAATATTTACAACTAAACTGACTTTTATAATTATTCACCAAAAAATTTAGAATGCATAATCTTTCCAGGCATATAGTTACGGTATTTGTACGCACAACAGTTTTTTTGACACAAATGAGCTTTGAATGCTCAGAAGTTAAAATTTTAAGGTCTAGCTAATTATAGAAAAGTTACTGGAAATGAGAGACGAATTTCCTCATTTTCTCGGAAAATCTAGAAGCGGAAAAAGAATCTTAAGTTTATTGCGTTCACGTGTCCATGAGCGATCGTGAGTGGGCGTTTGTGTGGCTGGACAAGGGTGATGCATGTTGGGATGAAGTAAAGGAGGCCTTTGTGGTTTTCTTTTCACCGAGACTCCTGCGGGTGCGTGTCTGCTTGGCAAATCCACCTAAATGGCAGTGTCTGCATCCCCCACCGAGTTCGTTTTCATCCAATTTCATTCTTCTTTCTTGGAAGCTGGAGTATCATGTCCTACCTGCGGTAATCCTACAGGGGATGCGCTGTAACAAAACTTTGCGGCTACCATGCTCCTTGAAGCATGAATGACGTCAGACCACGCCTTTTTTACCTTCGTAAAAATAGACGTTCTCTTACGTCATGACCAAATGTTTTTCGGCCGTTCATAATGGAGTTATTTAAGGGACAATGTGAAATGGGACGTGTTTTTAAAGAGCCAATTTTAAGGTCAGCTGGGCGAACACATTTACAGTTGCTTGCAATTAAAGAGGCAGGTCTGTCTGATTGAAGAGAACGGCTGCCTACCATTCTTAGGTGTTTTGGTGAGTAAGAAACCAGATGGAAGCCTTGGTCATGAAGTACATATATAGAAAGAAAACCCACACAGATCGGTATTTGGATGCAAAATCGCACCATCATCCCGCCCATAAGAACTCTCTAATCAACACCTTAGTTCATCGTGCCTACAGTATTTCAGACACCGAATCTCTTCCCTCAGAGAAGCAACATTTAATCTCAGCGCTAGAGAAGAATGGATACCCTAGGCATATAGTCCTTTTAAGGACCGCAAGGAGAGAAACGGAATTGGCGGAAGCAAATGTTCTAATGATGAACAGAACCAAAGAAAGACCTAAAGAAAAGCCAGCTGCATATGCCACAATTCCATACATCGCAGGGACGGCACAAAAGATTAGTAGGCTCCTTCGGAAGTATGGTATAGTGACGAGATTCTCAAACTCGAAGAAAATTGGAGATATCATCTCAAAACCCAAGGACAAAATTCCCGCTCCCGAGGGAGGGGATTCATATATCTCCCGAGGGGAGATATTTCATAGGCTCCCGAGGGAGTCTATGAAATCAAATGTATATGTGGTAAATCCTACATCGGCCAAACGGGGAGAGCAATTCAATGCAGAATTAAAGAGCACCAGAGGGCCACCGAAAAGAGGAGATTCAGCCTCTCCGCAGTTGCAGAGCATGCGTGGTTCGAGCCAGGACATCAGATTGCCTTTGACCAAGTGAGAGTACTCTCAAGGGAAAATCGTTATTTTCCCAGGCTGATCAGAGAAGCGGTAGAGCTGGTTAAATATCCATCGAATTTCAATCGGGAGGATGGATACCCACTTGCCTCAAACTGGGAGAGAGTGGTGAAACCACAGCGAGGAGCGGGCAATCGAGACACCCTATGGTCCTAGATGTACTAGCAACGCAATACATAACAACGGGAAATAAATAATAACACTTACAAAAATGTCCAACGGACCTGAAGACGCTCCCAGGAAGAGGGGAGAAACTGTTGTCAAAAAAATCAAACACGCGACGGAAATACCTGAAAAGAGCAATATTAATTTACGATTGTTATTCAGCTTGAGACATGGATATTGTATGCGCCATAGGCGTAACGCTTTCGTTTTGATAGCGCGATACAACTATATCTATGGAAGTGCCAAATTATGCCATACGGCGTTAAATGATGGCATGGTGACGCAAAACATTTTTTTCATCAGCAAAAACTTGTCATCTATTTCTATAGATACCTAATTCGGTGCCAGCCACCTCAAGGTGTGAGACGGAGAAATTACGGTTGTGATTCATACTATTCATTATTGGGTCCAATGTTTTAGTGAGACCATGCTTCTCAAAACTCCGAGGAAAAATAAAATCTTGCCATTTCTGTGAATCACATGGTTTTCTTGCTTTGATTTGCTAACAGATCTCTAGCGAGCTTCCACCTGAGGCCACTAGCTGGCACCACGAGCTGGACATTGACAACGAACTGTTTTGGAGATGAAATCAACAAAACCTTCTTGTTTTGGTAGTTTGTCCTTGAGAGTTTAATAAATGCTGTTTCGAAAAACTAAAGTGGTGACCCCGACGTGATCGTGCGGCTGAAGTTGGAATTCTCTCCCTGTGCGATAACTCCTTCTGCAACCACGGAAGTAAACCAAAATGGCTTTGCCCGCTGAATCTTGCGACGCCTGCCCGCCTGCCATAAATAGGTTAGCAGTACGCATACCCCCATTCTGGAGTGAAAAACCAGGACTTTGGTTCGCTTAATTGGAGAGTCAATTTTCATTACGCAACACTCCACAAAGTTTCTCCACGTCGTGAGTCAACTAGAGAACACATACGGGCAAGAAGTGGAAGACATTATTTTGGTACCTGCGGCAGAGAACAAATACAAAACGTTGAAAGAGGACCTGATTCGGAGACTCACGTCGTCGAGGGAGCAAAACATTAGGCAGCTGTTGGAGCTCGAGGAGATTGAAGATCAAAAACCGAGCCAGTTCCTGCGACATCTCCGCCATCTCGCCAGCGACTCAGTATCAGATGATTTCCTCAGGTCTCTTCCCTCAATTGACTTCCATTCCACATGTAAACGATACTTACCGCTCAGGATAACATCGGATTGCATGGGCTTTCATTGCTGGCTGACAAAATTAATGAGGTGACGCTTGAACCGCAGTTGGCTGCCGCGACTTCTGGCGACCCCAACATGGAGCCACCAAAGCCCGCCACGGCTGCAGCAACTGGACTTCCTGCTTCCACAACCAGCGTTAGCAGCAAACTCTTTGACGATCTGCTCCAACGGGTGGAGGACCTGACGAAGATGGTGGCGGCCTCAAGCCGCCACCATCTTCGTCAGGTCCTCCACCCGTTACCCGTTAATACTGGACCGAAGTTTTACCAGCAGTCCTCCTGGGTGTTAGGGCAGCCTGGAAAGAATACATAGGTGCTACCCCCGCCGACCTTGTATACGGGGAGTCTCTACGGCTTCCTGGAGAGTTTCTGGCATCCCCAAAGAAAGAACCAGCTGAATACCCAGATTTTGTTGCCGACCTTCGGCGTGAAATGCGGAATATTCAGCCATCTCCACCGACCCACCACGGAGAGAAGACCACCTTCGTGCCGAAGGACCTTGCCTCTGCTTCACACGTCTTTGTTAGGGTTGACGCAGTTAGACGCTCCTAGGTTCCTCCATACGAGAGCCCCTTTCCCGTTGTCCGTCGAGACCCTAAGACTTTTAGGGTTATCATCTGAGGGAAAACTCAAACAGTTTCCGTTGACCACCTGAAACCGGCCTTCATGCTTGCTGAGCAGGTCGCCATGAGAGAAACCCCCGTGGTCCCAGTAGCTACCGTGGAAAAGTTGACCGATTCCCCCACTCAGAATCCATCGAAAAAATCCCTCGGGAAGACGCGTCCACACTCCGAAGAGGCTGGCTGAATATCTATGCCATTTTTTCTATTTGCGTTTATTGCTAACATTTCTTTTCTATTTATTCAGGCTTATTAGTCTTCCATGGCCTGTCTTCTGGCAGGGGGTGTGGCTAGCTTCCGCCTGAGGCTACTAGCTGGCGCCACGAGCTGGACATTGGCAACGAACTGTTTTGGAGATGAGATCAACAATACCTTCTTGTTTTTGTAGTTTCTTCTTGAAAGTTTAATAAATGCTGTTTCGAAAAACTAAAGGTCCATTACACTGAAGTTCTAACTTAGGGAATAGCGTTCTGAGGAATGCCGGCTGAAGGATCCACCATGTTGATAGGCCGCTTGCATACTTCCCCGCGAGTAGTCCACTCCGTATTACTCCTAAAAGCTCCTCTCTGAACATTCCATAAGCTCTTCCCAGAATCGTAGAAACGGAGATTGCCTGACTTCAACTGTTAGTGTTTAGTTGCCTCAGGACATCCTCATGGGCACTGATGCCGCGTTATTTATCCAGAGGAACCAAAACACGCTTCTCATTTCAGTTGCAAAGGCCGAGTGCATGCATCCCGTTACGATTCTGTTGATTTTTCTCAAATTCTGATTAAGAGGAAAATACATTAGAAATTTTCTCCTGTAGTAAGGAGTAATTTGGTCTCTTTACATCCTTTATTAATTGAATTTCAGAGTGTATCTGCACCTAATTATTTCTACCTGAAACACATTATACGATATTTTGCAAACGCTAACAGTGGTGAAGTCTAAATGTTTGCGCTTTCAAGCGTGTACTTGTACTCTAATATGTGAGAAATTATTGTTTTTTTTTTAATTTAACGGGCATAATACTGAGCAGAGATGTTAACTGTTTCCAATACTGACTTTTTGATACTGGCGTTTTCACCATCAACAGCCCTCATCAATATAAGCAATGACGTACTGTAGCTCTCCTCTCAATCTTTTATTTCCTCGTCCTCTTTCTCAATCCTTTCTCGAACATATTTTCGTAAATGTATTCCATTCCCCGTCTTTCTTACCACTTTTGTTTTTAGAGGGCTTTTATTTCAGAGGTTGACAATGATAAGTCAGTCAGTCTCTAATGCTTTCATGAAACATCTTTTCTCTCCAACTCGCAGCATGAATTTTTCATTTGTGATTATCTCCGTCCATTTTACTTAAATCACTTCGTGATGACAAACTTCAGTCGCTCCCCATCTTTTCTGTTTAGCTGTCTCTATCGTTCAATATTTGAGGCCAAGTAACGTAACACTCCTTAAAAATATTTAAAAGGAGTTCGGTATTTATAATGTTGATCATTCCTGCGTATTAGTTGAGTTCATTGCTAAGGTGACTGATTTCTTCCAATTGTCCTTTAGTTTCGGGGAAACCTTTTATGTGAATATTTTTTTCTAATGCAATGAGTTTGACATTGATACGCAAGGATAGAATCATTATTGTAAGTGAAAATACTTAAAACAATTATCATTTTTATCCCGTTAACATATTTCTATAAACCTAATTAAGTGCTTGGATTAGGATAAAAAACTATACTAAACATATAAATAAATACACGCAGGCTGATTAACTATCAGTCCTTCCCAGTTTTTGGTATGCAAGTCTAATATAAGGTGCATATATTGCTCTGTTTAACTCACATGTATATTTTCTCCTCTACGTATGTTGCTACTGTTTTAATATGATTTTATATGCACGCAAATTTATGTTATAATTCCTCTTACCAGCAATATGGGGAGTACAGCATGCCTCTTCCCTAAATATTTCTTCACATTTATCTAGTATTTCCCAAGGAGATATGATTCAGAGAAAATGTTTAAGAATAATTATCCGGGGTTTAAAAATCAATGTGCATTCCGAATAATGCGTTGGAAGCAATGAAAAAAGGTTGAAAAATGCTCGAAGTTCGGCGACTGTTTTAAATTGCTTCTCTAGGAGCTACTGGATGTGATGTATGTTTTGAGTCTTTAGTTATAGTTCTATGTTTTAATTCCAGCTGAAATAAAGAATTGAACTGACAAATTAGACGAGTGTTTGAAAAGTTTCACAATCGGTAGAATGTGACCTAATGTACGACACGACCTGATATATGCGTAATTACTCAAAGCTTACTAATTTCTTACACGTTTGAAAAATATTTCATGTTCAAACTATTGCTCCGCAAAGCAACTGAAGCCGAAAATTTAATTTATAGCATCTTAGGAAACTTTTAGAATTGTAGACTTTTTGAAATATGAGTAACTCATTAGTATTGTTGGATTCCGTGATACTAAACTCGGTTTATTTTTATTCATTCTAAATCATTTGTAAAATCTAAATCCGATTCTTTAATTTATTTTTGTCACAAACCACGTGAAAACCTAATATCTTAAGTTTCGACTCCAATTACCTTTTAAAACGCTTTAAAGTTATTGTTTTTTTGGTGCTCATTGTTGGTTTTTCTTACGTCCTAGCTTGAAAATCGTGATTAAACTAATTAGCATGGTCATTTTACAAGTCCTGGAATTTTTTAAATCGAAATAAAAATTTGAGAACAAAAACTAATACCTACAGTCTTCATTGTGGTGGTGCATCATTGAAGCAGCCGTTAATATACACGGAGGTGTTTCCATCAGATTTCATACTGTTCCTTGTACCAAACTCTTCTGTTTGTTTCTTTTTCTTTATGGAATCTTTTCTTGTGTCATTCCATTTCCCCTCATGGCCCGCTCCATCCAGTTACTCTACCGCTTCCAGCTTCCACTTGACTTCATTCCTCTAATATCATTCCCAGGACTTCCTCAATTGGCTTTCTCAAAGCTCATTTAACCATTTTCGTTGTTCATTGTGCCCACGTCTCATACACTTCCTATCCTATCTACTCAGGGGACACGTTTCTGCTCCATAACACGCTTCTCTCCACACCAAATCCTGTGTAGTAGGCATCTTCCGGACTCCACACGCGAGGCCGTCTGTCTTCTCGTACAAGTGAGGACACTCTTCTCTTACGCAATTATCCTCATTACTACTGCTTCAGATGCATAGGAAAATGTGTTTACCTAACCCCCGTGATAATCTAATTAATGAATAAGCAATTATTTTCCTCATTTTCTATACAAAATCAAGTCAATTCGGTTTCAGTTATGTCATTCTCTTAATTTTTTTTATATAAATGACAACCAACTCCATTCATGTATCAGTTTGATAATACTTTACTTTTTTAATGTAATAGCCTTTCCTTGAGTGACGAATCAGCTTCGTTGACCTTTTTAATCTAGCCAATTAATATCTTGGCATAGTTGTGAACGTTTAAATCTACCTAGTAACTCTAAATGACAAAATTATTTAACTTCGGTGTTCCTTCGTCAAATCGTTAACTCCAATTTCTTGGTTTTCGAGTATCATTTACGAAAAGGTGGCGTAAATTTGAGGCTTTTACTGCATTAAAGAACAAGTGAGCTGTATTTCTTGGGGTAGATTAAGTGAGAGTGTACAAAACGTGGACATAAACCTACTCTCAAAGAATTTAGTTCGGGGATAATTTGCGTCACCTCCGGCGGACGAATCAAAACACCTACGATTAGTTCTATAGTGACAAACTACACACTTTCTCGTTATAGAAACCTCTGGCAATTCCTTATCTCGTGGATAATTACCAAGTCAATTTCTGACGGTCTCATGTAATATTTTACAAAACTCTCCCATTTAATCGGGCTTCTTGCTGGCACCGCTTCCCTGCCATCCGTCCTTTCGTAACCAATTCTGATACTCAATGTCCGTCTGGTTCAATTCTAGTCTGGCCATCCGTTCTAAACCTACTTTTTTCAGCGCTATCATTAGTTGTCTAATTCTCAATATCAAATGCCCTCAAGAAATCCACGGAGCAAGCTAAAACGTATTAACCATATTCTAGGTTTTAAATTACTTGCAATCTCATGGCCTTCCGCGTTCCCGTCCGTTTTCCTCATCCAAACTGGTCGTCACCCAGACATTTATCAGCATTACTCTAGCAACATTTTGAGATACCATTCAAAAAACATCCTTGGTGGAGGCGAGATATCAAACTTACTGCGCTACAGTCTTACAATATTTTTCGTATTCTTTTTTGATATAATCATCAGTCCTTCAACATTAGGGCTCGTTAACTTTAAGTAAAGCCTGGAACTCAGTGGAGCACCAAATAAACCTTTCGTGGGAAAGTACACCGGGATAACATCAGATCATTCAGTAATGTCATCGTAATTGCATCTAGTTACATTGGTACACTTAATACTTGTATTGTAAAACCTGTATTATGCGGCCACCTCCGATCCCATGAGATATTGGCCGCTTAAGGAGGTTACCGCTGAAGGGAGAGAAGGTTCAAATTGCTTATATTTATTGGTTAATCATTCCGTTCCAGAATAAAATGGTCGTTTTTTGAGGTGATGCTTAAGGGTGGTGGCTTTGGAGGCAAGTTTCTCTGAAATTAAACGGAGCCTTGAAGTGCCTCTCCCATATGCATCTGTGTACGTGGGAATCGGGATCTTAGTGCAGAGTTCCGAAACTACCTGGGTTCAAACCCGGATTCCGAGAATGAAAGTATAGTAACCTTAGCCAGCTTTGCCACCTACTCACCTCCGTATTCCACCCCAGAAAAAAAGGGATAAAATGAGGGAATGAGACGAAGACCAAATGCCTTCTCATCATTTCGCATCATTTGGGAACGAGTCCACGTCAGTGGTTTTGATTACACGTCCTCAATATCCGTGCGTTGAAGGAAAGAGAGGTTAGAGCACCTTCTCCTCTCGCTCCGGAGGGTCGTTCGTGTTTATGGGCGAACAGAGGATGCCGTGACCGTTGATACAGTGTCCAGCCAAGTGTTCAGCGGGAAATAGCGTACCGCGCCACAGGCGTGCCTGGAGGGGAAAAAGCAAGGCTCCTCCGAAAGGAGGTCAGAAAACGATAAGTACGGAGAAACGTAGCGTCGAAAAGAATAAGCTCGCCTTCCTTGAGAATACAGCCACACTGTGTTGAGGTCCGGTGTAACAACTTTGCCCTTCTCTTGCAATTCGCCTAAGCTTTCATATTTTTAATCAGCTTAATTCTGAACAAGTCGAAAGTATCTCACATCAAGCACATAGCTTTCAAGCATGTAGTATTGATCTGAAGTTGTCCTATATCATGAATTAAGCCCTCCACCAAGTTTAAATTTCAGCAAGATTCTAGGTTTTTACTGAATTCAGTAAATGCGTTTCCTTTATCAATGATGCCCCGTTCCCAAACTTTTTATATTTCTGGAAATCTTTATGCTAAACAGCTACATATTTGGTTGAGATTTTGGTATCTGGTATTAATTTGTAGAACTGTATGTAAGGTTTCTAATAGCAATTTGCTACTATCGTGCGTGTTTTTTTCTTTGGAACGAGGTAAAAGTTAATGTGCGTATGCCTATTATACGATGTAAATTCTTGCCAAGAAGTCGGAATGGCTTGCCTCAGGTCAATAATAATTCCGATACCATAGAATTTCTGTGCTCTAAGATATTTTCCTGTAAACTATGCTGCAAATTATTCCTAGATAATTGACCAATTTTGGTATCCATTGAGTGCAATATATCCGCATATTGCCCGCCTTTGACTCCGTGAACAGACAATTATCACGCTAACCTAGCGGAATGGCAGCTATGCCAAAATTCCAGGCATAAACAGAAGCGCTAGTGCATCCAGTATGCCGAATCCTCACAAAGAGGCTATGATTTTAATATCTAAGGTTAATTTCAGTCTGTTAAGGTTTTGGAATAGTCCAGAATAGAGATTTTTGTCATAGAATTTAAGAAGATTACTTCATTACATACAAATTTTCCGCTGGCTATTCACGGGGATGACACTACTAGTAGTAGAATACATTGGTGTTTTATATTTCTTATCATATGAGTCATAATCTATTCCATGAAAAATACCAAATAATTATGTTCTTCTAGCGAGTCATGCTTTTTAATTTCTATCCTCAGACATCAAGAACATCCTTTTATTAAGCTCATCGAGTAATACGGGCTAAAAAATAAACAAAATTCCAGGCAGCTCCTGGAGTATTTTTACGTTTTCTCAATACAGAAAGCAATTAGATGCTAGGGATAAATGCAGCAAAGTGGTGCGAAGATTCCATGACGTTTAAATGATCAAAATTCGTGACTTTCCTCCGATCAAACCAGTTTTAAACTACATTTTTAATATGAATTATGCGTCGATTTTGGTCATTATTGTATTTAAATGTTTGACGATAGCTAAGATTACTTTTCGTGTTATTCTTACTTCGTTGATTACCGGTTTTTGAAAAAAGTAAGAGAAATATTTAATGCAGTTTTCATGGAAAAGAATCGCTATAAAGTATTTAATTCAAAAATATGAACGTTGTCTTCTACTTTTAAGTTTCCCGGTGATTATATTAAGTTTTTTTAAATATCCCATACAAATTGTTCGTAGATTTTTTCCATTTATCTTGTAGCACAAATAGGTCTCATGCATTTGTGTCTCCGCGTAGACAATATTCCCATCGCCGCAGTATGCTGTGCAGTGATATGCATGTTTAACATGGCCTTCTGGATCGTTAAAAACGAATCATAAAAAAATCAAGATATTTACCATTCCTCCCGTGCTTCTTGAAGCAAACAAGGACAATTAGGCCACTACTCGAACTTACGTGGGAGGGAACCTTGGAAGAATCAAAGGATGTGGATAGAGATGTACAACTGAAAATTGACGTGATAAGGCGAGCAATCAGAGCAGACAAAGATGGGGACGACCACCTGCCAGCTCTCGGCGTTCCCACGCCCAACGCCGGCGAGGCATTGTCTACCCCGCTGCCTCCGACCCACCCTACGACGGCGATGACGCCAATTAGCGAGCAACTTAAACTTTCCTAAAAAGGGGAAGGGAAGAGGATGTAATGGGAGAAACACTTAATGCGGGCGCTGTGTGGTAAGTAAACCACTTCCGTTCCCTCCCTCCGCTGAGGACGTGCTCCCAAATAATCCGTCGGTTGGAGAGGGCGACCCAAAGAAGGACAAGGTCGCAGTTTCTCCTCTTCAATCCGACTGCCACCGCCTGGCCAAACGCTCTGCCTACTCCTACTAGCCTTTATTAGCCTATCGACATTGGCATACGATAATAGAGAGAATAAATCGGTGTGTTAAAAATCGTAAATGGGGTTGTTTTCCTCTTTGAATATTGTTTTGCCCGACGAGAGAATTCGAAGGATTTGAAACTCAATTTTAAATATACTCTGCCAAAACACCTCAGTTTTTGGTCACCACGTTGTGCATGTGACCCGAAGATGCGTCATTGCGTGGTGGCTGTTTTTCTGCTATGACTTTAGTATAGTCAGCATAATTAATTCAGTCAATTTGGCCAATGGTTGGTTATTACTACAATAACAAAAAAAAACAGAAAAATACGTTCTCCGAGCTGAAACGTATCAGCGCTGCGGAAGTTTCAAAATGGATATTAAAACTAAGAAAACACAAACGATTAGTATCCATTATTGAACTATATAGAATAAAGAAAACGATGTAAAATGTTGCTCTCATATTTAAATATGAAAACTTACCTACCATTATCCAATTGTGTGAAATTCACAGTGGAAAAATCACTCGCCTGGACTGGGAATCGAACCCAGGCGAATGATTTTTCCACATGCCCGCTGTAAATTTCACACAATTGTGTGATCACTAGCGGGTAAATCCGTTAAAATTACCACGCGGCTAGTTCCGTTGTTCTTTGAAAATTGCCATTATCTAGGTAGTAACAATTAATATCTGCTGTGCTTGGATATCAGATCCTTGGTATGGGAGTCCAAGTGCAATACCGCATCCGCTTCAAATGGCCGGTGGTGTATTTTAAATGCTTTAATATTTCCCAGTGGCGACGAAAGCTTTCCCAGCTTTCTATTCACTCCTTTAATCCACGGGCAACCCGGATCTCCAAACCATCGAACCAGCTGGTGGCGATGTCATGGGGAGATATAGGCACGTCTCAAAAACATTTGAATATTCAATTAGCCAAATAAGGGGCGAAGGAACGCGGTCGTGGGTGATGACTGAAGGGTCATGGGTTCATAGGGAAGGGTTTGGGGTATTAAAGTGGGGTTACCTTGAGCGGAGGGACAGTGACTGGGTAAGGGTTGAGTGGTCGGCGGAGAGTGTGAGATGGAGAGAGAATTGGTTAGTAGGCCATTATCTGTTGGGTCGTTGTCGTGGGGGCGAGACTATCGATGCAGCCAGCCTTGTCTGCTTACCACGCTGGTGGCATGCTTATCTGGGGGGACGGAACGAAAAGGCGAGAGACTCAGTGAAAGTGTTCAACATGAAGAGGTGACGGGCCGAAAGGCGACCAGAAGAGATCGAGCTACGGACATGGGGTTCGTTCCTGAGGAGAGGGTTGAAAGGGGCGGGCGTAGGCGTCGGCGTCGGCTGACCTTCGCCATGTGACATTATTATTCCTGTAAATTGAAGCGCCTCCATTCCCCGATCGCCACCCCATTTTAGAATGCTCTTAAGATATCATGTGGGAGGGAATCAAAAACTATTTGTTTGTTCCGTAAAAAAAGTTGGCGGGCGTTATAGTGAATGCGGTATGGGGAAGAGAAACTATCGATCGGCATTAGCCGGCTTTAAAAGAAATACCCCATTTGGTTCACAACGTCCTCTTCAATGGACAGAGTTCTGAATTTGAAGAGTCCTTCTCACAGCTCTCTCTCCTAACTGGGGATCGGAATTACATTGAAATGTCTCCGAGTCTGATGACATATATTCAAGAGATAATGTATAGAACTTATATTTTTATTTGTTGAAAGTTGTGAGCAATTATTTTCGATTTCATTACGTCAAGTATGATTAATTGACAGATTATTTACTTTAAACGGTATTGTTTTTTCCTGATCTGACCAAATCTGTCTTAGTTGCTATTGCTGTTGCAGAATTAAGCATTATATCATCACATCGTAAATAAATTTGTGCCGAGTATTTTCTAATCCAAAACTTCCGAGTATAAATCATCCGTCGGATATGAGCCAAATTAGCTTCCAAATAGAAGTACCCTAGAGTTTTTCACTTGATGAACATAGACCTCTTCCTAATGGAGAGCTCCTAATGGAGTCAATTGACTTTTAGCTCCACCTTTCAGAACCATCATGCAGTATTCTTTAATCTTTCTCAAGTTTGTGGATTTCTCCTTCCTCCTGTCGGATAACCATTCATACACCGAGTCATTTAGTCACGAAGTCGACAGCTAAATTAGCTTGAAATGCATAGATATATTAGAGGCATGTTATTTTTAGCGTAGAGCTCAGGAGATAAATCTGCATGCTGAAGTTGCCTCGGTGTATTTTTGCGAATGTCTGAGCCAATGCTTGTTTTAGTCTACAATGCCATGTTTGCCTTTACATATTTTTGACATAACCCCATTTTTAAAAAAATGCTGAATCTAAAGTTTTGTTAATATTTCCAGTTTGATTCCTTTTTTGACAGAGGAAAACGAATAAAAATATTCATGTTGCATCAAATCGCAACGTATATTGTCACGTTCATTTTTCTTTTACAAAGAGGTGGCAGTGATTAATAACACTATTTGAGCTCTGAAGTGAGCGTTGCTCTTATAGTTAGGTAATAAGTGATGAGTGGTGTCGCGGACTGAATTTTTTTTTAGCCATTAATTCATATCATTTCTCAAGAGGCCCTTAATCTATCTAACTGAAAATATGAGTTTACGAGAGAGCTATTATTTGATACCCCTGGCCTTGAGCGTCGTAACTAATTACTTTTTGAAGATGAGATAACAGGAAGTATAATCAAATAACATTCTGGAAGGCTGTTTTGGAACAATATTGCTTGCTGTGTACCGGACATTATTATTTTTTCCATCAGATTTGTTTATTTTTGGACTCGGATAAGATAACAGGCTTTTCGACTGATTGACCAAAATAGTCGAGGGTTTTAGCCTAGGGCTCGTCTGTTCGCGCTCATTCTCTGACAAGAGATTGGGAACAGAAAAAAAGCCGCTCATCTTTCGTTAGAGGCAGCGCGTTGGGGCACTCTATTGATTAAAGTTTTGGAAAATTGCGCAGTGACGAGGACAGAGTAAATGGATTTGTGATCGCACTGTAGAAATTCAGAGAAACCAAGCGGAGCTTTTGTGACAAAACTGGGAAATGAGTGGGACCAAAATTAAGAATTAACCTACCATACATTCTGGGAATAAGGATTTAATAAAACTTAAGAATATGTGATTTTCCAAGTGTTTTTTCCAATATGTTATAAAATGTGCCTTTTATGATAGGTTTGATAGATATATTGTCTATTATATCACCACTACATATATGATATCGCTGTTCATCTGATGCAGTATCCTGTAGGAGCAAATTAATATTATTGGTAATATATTACGATTAGTACTGGCAATATAACCTGAAATCTGTGAAATATTTTTATCAGTGATTTGATATATATTTACACTGCACTATGTAGTGGTTATATTAAGAACAGGTGAAAAGGATGCAAGTAGAAGTGCAATAGGTGGTCCAAAATTTAAAAAATTAGCTCTTATTTTATTGTTTCTACACATGGACTCATACACTTTCTAAATGTTTATAGTTCTATTCCACTATTTTTCGTGTTTTATGTGAAACGTGAATCAACTATTAATTTAAATTCAAATAAATGGATGCATTATAGACATTTTTTTAGCAAAAGAGCCTCGGAGATAAATATAAAGACTGATTTTGTTACGGTGCAATTTTCGCAAGTGCTAGGTCCAATGCTGGTTTTGGTTTGAGATACCAGAAACGTTTTCTGACATAACCCTGTTTTCAGCAAATGCCAACTCTTAAGTCCTATGAATATTTGAAGTCTGTGTCCTAATTCAAAAGAGTACAAGAAGCAAAGTATTAACGTTGCATCAAATCACAACGCATATTTTATTTATTACTTTTCAACCGTGTGTAAGTCATATCATATTATAAAATAATTTTTCTCGCCGTGTAACGCAAAATACCATGCATTATATAATATCTGGTGGCCAAATTTTGATCAGGGTATTACTACCGGATATTACCTTGTTTGGGACGCTGTTGAAAATCACGTTGGCTCATTTGCACGAACCGCTCGCTTCTACAGCTCTGGAATTAGTCATGATATATTGTGAATATATGCACATGCAATCAGAAATCCTGGAGTGCAACCCAAAATATGACAGTGAATGCTGTTAATTTTGAAAGAGAGGTGTAGGTAACAAAATAATTGTTAATTTTGGCTATATTTTTAGACCAGTAAATTAAACTTGAAAGCTAGAAAACTATCAACTTTTACGCACAAATAAGCCCAAATTTCACTCTATTTAAAGTATCTTATCTTTTTTTAAAGTAGTTATACACAAAATTAATCTACCGTCTCCATTAATTTCCATGCTTTTCATGATTTGATCTCAATTTTTTCTGGGATTAAACGCCATCTCTTTACGACTTCCAATGAAGGTCGTACCTCTTCCATCGAGTTTCCTGTGCCGAAAAAAAACATAATCTTCTTAAATCCTTTGAGCCTTTGTAAAGATAAGTTTAACAGGCGTAAAAAAAATATTGTATTTTTATAGGTCAATCGGGATCCTATAGACACATAAGTGTTGAATTTCAATTACAGGGATCCGGGTTTGGATTCTGGCGTTTTCAGAATGCTTTTAGGGAAACATTCTTTTCGTATTTGCGTGCTGTTGGCACCATTAATTGATGGCTACTGCTCCATAATTTGTGTGGTCACCTTTTGGAGACTTTTAATGAAGGGAAAAAATCCATTTATCCTTTGCTTTTTTTTAATTTTTAATTAAATTTCCTTTTCAAGATATCTCGAAGGCTTTCTTGCGTTTCCGATCTTCCCCAAGCAACATATGTTGTTTCCTCTATTTTTTTGGGCAGGATTTTTCGTAGAGTTGGCCAAGTTAATACAGTTCACAAAAATTATTATTTAGTCTAGTGTTCTTTCCTTAACGATAACTCTAGTTTCCATTTTCTAAATTGTGCGGTAACACATATTTTGTGAAAATAACTTCAAGTGTAGCACTCCGACCCCTGGATGGGACGTAAAACGGGTGATCTCTTGGCGCTTTTCATGTAATAATAGCTAGTTGCTAACGTCAGGTTCCTCTCCTTCCTCACATTCATATCATAAAATAGTTCTTCTCCCAAACAAACCCGTATCTACTCCAATACATAATGGATGGACTGAGTTCATTTGTTGGTCGCTATCCCAGTTAACCATCCTTCCTTACAAAAAAGGGCTTAAATTGCAGGGTGGTTCCTCTTGTTTATCGCATAATGCTGAGGTGATACATTTAATTAATGTACAACCTCAACGTTCTGCGTGAAAAGTGAGAGAGGAGCGTTAGATGTAGCGGGGTTGAGTTCTGTGGGATCCCTGGTGATGGCTAGCGTAGGGACGCAGCCGGTCGACGAGTGCTGCTGGAATTTAATTAGCCAATGGGATCATCTCAAGGGTCACGGTCTGCGGTGCACGGGACACTTGCTCTCTGATGCGCACGACAGGCTCTGAAGGAAAGGGGTCGACGCGTTGGGAAATTGACCCTCTGGCTGATGATAACGGAGGAGGGGAAGTGTGAAAATGGTGGCTCTACATGTGCATAGCGGCGCATGAAACTCAATGTAACTGCTATGGAAAGACAAACGGTGGCATCGTTTTGTTTGCTGCCATGGCTGTTAGGATTTCTTCCGTATCTGTGAATGAGCTTGATAAGGGAAGTGGACAATTACACCTAAATTCGTTATTAGTGAAGAATTAGTGAATCAAAACAAAACGATAGAATGAATTCCCCCGGAAGCTTTCTTTTGCTCTGGAGTTTGAGATATCCATTGCGTCAATCGATTGGGAGTATGGAATTTTTCACTGCATTCCCCTTAATATTTTGCATTAACTATAGAAACCTTTAGTTTGGACAAATTCCGCAAAATGACATTAAATTTTATCAGGGATTCTCTTTGTTATATTCATACAGAACCTATGGAATCTGATTTTTAGAATGAAGTACTTTTTACTATAGAATGACTTAACAATAATTTAATTATTAGATTGTAATAATGATTCTTACAATTTCGGGGTTCCATGTCACCTCCTTATGAAGTCCTTGGTATACATAAGAAAAAAATTGTGATTTTATGGAAAATGGTTTATCAAGGAAACACCCTGCTGAGTCGGACCCAAACTCATGAACACACTATTATGAACAGGTATTGTGTTATCTGTGTTCATAATTACATATTTTCGTAGATGATTAGACATAAAATATTATTCAAGTATGTTGCGAATCAAATATAAAACCTGTACCATTCATCTTGCTGATCCTGACGCCTGTGTTTGACGAAAATCACTCCATAAAAAGTATTTGGCTCCATAAGCACCAAATTATGGAGTACTTTATGCCTAGAAACTAAGAATATCAATTTTGAGAACTTCATATGGTCACAAAATTGAAATTCCAGGTTTGGATTAGAGAGAACTTAACTATTTACACGTTGGTTCATCCTGTTTTACTGTTGTTTCATGCTGGTATCCAACTTCGTGTAAATGGTTAGCCGTATAAACTTGGCATTGTAGAGACCCGATAAACTCAATATTTTGAATTAAAATGGAAAAGAGTTCAAATCGATTCCGAGACTTAAATCGCGCCTCTGAGCAACTGATGTCGAATGCCCTACTTACAGAAATTTCTTCCAGAAATGGTACTTTAATGGAACCGCGGCACCAAAGACGACTGGTTACTGGTGGCTCTTCCTGTTTAATAGTATGGACCAACACTCATGCAATAGCCACCCAGTAAATTTATTTCCACACAAAGATTCTAGTTGAATAAAGTTGAGCACTTCCGTGGGGACGCAATGTACAGATTTGCTCAAATGGTAGCGGTATTTAAAATGGCATCATGGAAATGCGGAGAAATATGCTTTTTGCATCCAGTTTACATCGAAGTTAGAAATCACAAAAGAGGCCTTGAAAAATACATCATTGAAGGGGACGGGCTAATTGATTTCGTAACTATGGGCCGTTCAACCTTACAAATGATTATGAACGGGATTATTTAGCAAGGTTTAGGAGCATTAGTGAGAAAGAATTTCTCTGTGAAATTTGAGCCCTTTAATCGTCAAGAGGCGTTGATGAAATGAGAGGACAAAATATTAATTGGCCTTGAGTAGCACAACTAATTGTTTTGCATTTGTCTGGTGGTCGATATCAATTAAAATAAACAGCTGGTTGTGTCACAGCCCTTCAATTGGGAAAGGAGAAAGGGAGACAATTTTTTATCGAGCCATGGTAAAGAGAGACGGTGACCTTGGTCCGTTAAATTTAATCTTGAATTCCCATTGATTGTTCTCCATGTTTTATCACCGCCCATTAAGGCTTTCGTTTATTTATGTACATTTGAGCAAAGAAGCTAGTCAATAGCTATCTAAAAGATTGCAGAGGAGTAGGAAATTCATGAATAAATCGTTCAAGAAGCGATCTTATGCTGGACAGTTTTCGACCAATTTTAATCAAAAGTTAAGTGTAAAGGGATCAAGATTGTTTTTTATTTGAAACATTGATATGCTCTGCGGTAACAATAGCTAATTGGTTGACTGATAAGAGAATATGGTAGAGAACTGCAGACAATCCATTTCTGGATTGATTTTTTACGGGGATAATGTTGACAAAAAATATCATAGATTATTTTATCAAGGGTCCTTATGTTTTATTAAT
Organism: Ceriagrion tenellum; assembly: GCA_963169105.1. Taxonomy (NCBI): domain Eukaryota; kingdom Metazoa; phylum Arthropoda; class Insecta; order Odonata; family Coenagrionidae; genus Ceriagrion; species Ceriagrion tenellum. The sequence continues at coordinate 101,745,113 of OY720632.1, read as the reverse complement.
AATTTAATCAAAGTAATATTAAATCAATAAACTCATGCTGAGAATAAGCTTACGAACTTGAGACTGCCCGGGATCATTATAGGACTCGATCGTTTCCGGATGATTCTCGTTAATGTCGCTTCCTTGACCTTGATGAATAAGTAAAAAAAGTAGTTAAATACCCAAGTACTTTCTTGATTTACTTTGCAGGAGGTTGATAGTTTGTTTGCTAGAGGAATGTACGCCAAAATTAGACCCTACACAGAACTAGATCTTTATTTTTTGCCCCCTCAGGCATTCACCTTCTTATTCAACTCTAACTCAACTCAATGCTAACTGAATGAATAATGGCTAGTAGTGATAACTACTCAGATATCAAGTGTGGTCTTTGTAAAATACATTTTCTCCAATTTCATTTGGTATTTTAGGAGCGTTTTGAAGAATTTACATCCATGCTCTCTAACTTTCCTAAATACCACTAACTTTTAGTCCATGGAATATTTAAGCGATATTTTCTGCAAACGAATACATATTTTTGAAGCCTTAGTAAAACTGAAAAGTAATTAACTGGCTTTAATGACAATATATTGGAGAATAAATGCAGTGAAAAAATGATCTCGAAATCTGTTTTACCTTTACCACATTCACCGCTGGGTCCAAAAAGCTTAGGGTGCAAGTAGATTATGCAGCTAAGGTAAATATTCATATTGTCCTCATGTGGTAATTTTTCATAGCATTAGGATATTAAATTTTGTTATTATTTTCTAACCTTTTTGACGGCATTTTTTTCAATTTATGAAAGTATGACTTTTTGTAATTATCATAAAAATCATTTGCAATTCACACCAAATTATTTAAGTGTGAAAAATTGTAAAAATACGTGCGGACAAAATATTTTTAGCTGTAAGCGAAGACATTTCAACCGAGGAAAGGATTGAGACTGTTATTATGCTTTGGATTCTTAAATTGTTGAGCAATTTCACAAGTGGAATACTTATTTCTTTTGATACGTAAAGTTGTGATATCAAGTTGAGCTCTACATTTGTATCAGGCTGCTCATAAAATCTCGTTATGCGGTTGGTAACCAGTTTTGCAATTTTACCTCTACTCCAGAAATTAGCAGGGACCTTAAGAATGTAACTCCATCGCTTGAGTTTAACTAAGAATCAAATTCTGTTTACTCTCTCAAAACTTTTCATTTATTGGCAGTCATGACGTGGTGAAAAAGAAGAGCCGAAGCGGTTTTCCGCTTCATATTTCTGAAACTGTTTTATGCGTATTTGTTGCAATTACGCTGTTATTCAATAAGAATTGGTGATTTTCTACGATTATAGGTGCTGTGTTTGAATACTTCCTCAACTGTGCTTCAGGAAAGTGTAACTAGCTAAGCCATATCGTGAAAACAGCTTTTAATTGGTAGAGATCGATACGCTTAATAAGAGATTTAATGCAGAAAAAATGCGAGTGATCATTATTGTGTGAATTTTCCAATAGAGAGACATGAAAGGAGTGCTTCCTGATGCCCATTTAATTGCCAATTGTTGGAAGAAATTCTGATTTAAAAACCTGAAAAATACAATTATTCAGCATTGTAGAATACCATCTCCATCTAAAACTTTTCCCGAATCTATTTCCATGTACAGTGGTTGAATAGCTGCGAATTGCACATGACTGGAAAAGTACGTGAGCGTTGTGTTGAGAGGAAGTCTTTATGCCCACGGCACGAGAAGGAAAATTTTTACCACTTTATTTGTAATGACATCAATCCTGATGGAGCTAATGTTGCTTGCATCTCTTTCGGAAAGTACAGCAACCCATGTTCCATTTCCATGAATTTTATTCACCCATTTCATTATTGGAAGCTAACTTTCTAATAATTAATTTAATCTAAAAAGAAATGACGGGCGTTAATCCCGTCACTTCTTGTTTCTTGACAAATTACTTCCAAGTCACGGGTGACTTCAACTGTTGCATAACTGTGAACTCTTGACTAGTGAGAAAATCTTGTTACTCAGTAACTTGAAGCCAATATTGTGATTCATAACGCTAACTTCTCGCACCAGTATGGCCTTCGTTTGGCCATCCAGCCTTGCTTGGCGAGAGAGCTGAGTGAGCTACATGTAGCTTATGTAACTTGCAAAGGGTGGAGTTATTGTATTTTACACCACCCTGAACATAATTTCTTTCGTTGAATACGTTATAAGAACTTGTTATCAATACTTTATGATTTTTTGCCCATGCAATCCAGTTTTGGTGGCTACTGGATGAAAAATGCGTGATATCGATTCCAGTTGTTCCTACAATTGCTCCTTTTGTAGAAATAATTCACTATAAGCCAAAAATTTCTTGAAATAATGTGCTTGAACAACGTGTTTAGGATGAAACATACTAAGCTGATGTATGTTAGAAAGTAATACAGCTTTTTTGGAAACAAGTCATCTTAATTGAAGCTGCATATTGTTATTTAGCCATTTATAAATTTTACAATGGCTTTATCCACGCAATTGCTTTGATTCTAAAAATAATTTTAGGAAATAATCTCCATTTTCAATGTCAATCAACGAAGTCGATGCGTATTGAGGTCATACCTACATGTTAAGAACACTTTGTGATGCGACAGTCAGCCACATTATTTACTTTTCCGTGCTCACTTCCATTTCCATCCCTTCCTCCATATCCTTCCCCCGCGCTTTGCTCTGGTGAGATGGCTACCTGCACAGAGACACTGAAAGAACACCTGAGGTTGAGGAAAGAATCTTGCCTAGAAGATAAGAGAGAGGTATGAGGAAACCTTCTAACCTCGCTTCCCAACTTTCTACTCTTTCCCATTTTTGAAGTGTGGGAAAGCTTGCGTGAGAAGTTAGTAAGAATTAAGGGTTAAAGAATAAAGTTAACTAAGTGGTTAAGACGCGAGTCTTATTTATAAGTATAGATTCATGATCCCTCAACGAGACCCGGCGGATCCACGGCCGTTTTCGAAATTACTAAGAATTTGATGTTACAACTTAGAGATTGATGCATCTCAAGCTAATGCTTCCTCAATTATAGAATGGATGTGAGTTGAGCTACGATGTAGATACATGATAGCGTAGGGAATGGCGTAACAAGAAGGGGTAGACCTTGGGTAAACTAGGTGGATGAACTTATGCAGAGAAGTATTACGATTTTGAGAAAACTAAAGCGATAATGAAGCAACTCAAGAATATAATATATTCAAAGAATCCCAGGATATGACAGTTATGAGCTTATTGAAAAAAGGTTATTTCCTAGGCTAAGCCGCAATAACTCATTTGATGTTGCCTGCTCCATAAGGGAATCCTGTGATATTTATGTATGTATGAAAAATATCCAATAAATATCACAAAAATATCTCTGGAATCTTACTTAGATGATAAACCATGCTTTAAAAATTATTTTCAGTATGTTTTAAAATTCTTTGAATATTTAGATTTCAAATCATTAAGTTCTAGCAGTTTGTATAACTTTGATAAACCGAATCGGATTATACATGAAAAATTTTCCAGCTTCAAGGAGGATAAAAGTAGAATGCAATAAGTTAGATACATAATGATCGTGGTCTGGTCTCCTTATTTCAAAACGATTTCCGTAATTACGCTGCTTGCTTAACTTTTTTCTTATCAAAGTCACTGTACAATGGCTTATCATCTGATTTTTTTCTCTTATTCGTGAACTTTTATTTGTTAGGAACCTGGCTAGCTGCCATGTAAAAATTTAACTTGCACCAATCAGATAATGGTCATGAGGAAAAAAGTCCTCTGAAACTAAGTGGAACTTCTTGGGTCTTTCATTTAAAGGACTCAGAAATTCACATGGTTCAAGTATATTACTTGCATTACTATTATTGACCTTCAGGAAGTAATCCTCCATAATTGGTTCAGGAGAGAAAGAAAAGGATATTTTTTTCTATACAGATTGTACTTCGCATGTCATTCGTTAATTTATTCAATTCATTTGTCAGTTTCTTTACAATGGAGCTCAAATTGTAAACATCACATTTGACGTGTTTCCAAGTTTACATTCAATCATTTCATCATCCTGTTTAAGATTGAGAGGTATTTCTCTCAAAAATAAATGTATCAATTATAGCAATGAGTTGTCTTTGAGGAACACTTGGGACATGCCTCAGAAATATTTTATCCAAAAGAGTCAACATACCTCGTTCGAAATGAATCTTTACTAAGCAATTAATTTAATTAATTAATGAATGGAAATGCCATTCAGTTCAGCGGTTAGCTTAACTTTAGAGTTGGAGGCATTGACGATCGGGTCCTGGCGTACAGAGATAGCCGTTGAAATCTCGATTAATACCTAAAATTTTGTTTCTTCATTTGTGCCTAAATTCTATTTACAAGTTTAGACGCATTGATTTACTAATTTTTCTTGTTCAAAAAATAAAATTTAATTCGAGTGACGCACTAGGCAAGGAGATAAATTTTACTGTTTGCTTAAACTCTTTAAGCTTTTTTTTGGAATGGGCATATAAACGTTATATTCAGGTTTTCGTATTTCGTGTGTGTACAAGTGGAATAATTGAGCTCATAAGGCCGGAGAGATACTCCAGCGCTGAATTCATTTGATGACATCGGGAGTAAGCAATACCAATGAATTGAGAAATGGCAAAATATATGTACTTACGCTGATATATAACAGCCACCTTGGAATAACCGAGTTCCTCCAAAAGGCATGGCTTTTGGAGGCACGGGACCTTGGGTAGTTGCTCCGTTTGTCCGGCTGAAAAGACGGTACAGACGCTAGATACTGCTCTCGTCATGCTCGAACTGATGTCTTCATTAATAATTTTTGTTTGCAATTTCCTCGGACAGGATGGGAGATAAAGAAAGGAATATTGTCAGTGGGAAGAGTCTTGCACTAGTAAGAACTTAGAAATATTTTACCTCGCTTCCATTCCAAGAGTAGATCACCGTATTGATATACTTTGGAAAGAGTTTGGTCACAAAGTGTGCCTCCAAGGTGAGTTATGTTGCGTTCCCAAGGTTCGGCACTTGCCTACGTCATTCCAACCGCCTGCTTGTGACTGAACTCGATGGATTGGTAAAGAGCCGTCACTCCTCACTTTCCTAAACAATTAGGGTCGCACGCTTTCATCCTGATGACCTGCTTATTCCTTACCACTCCAGGGTGTTTATAATTGATGTGAAGATTAAAAAAACTACAATGAGTCTTTATATTTTCTCTTGTTTCTGTCGTTCTTATTCCTTAGGTTGCCGGGAAAAGTAATTGCGAAAAAAGAATTAACAACTTATTAGGATCGTGGCATGCATGTTGTAACTTTCTGGAAAAAATCATTATTTACCACCAAGAGGGAATATAGTCTAAATTATATTTATAATTACCCATGTTTTGTAATTACAGGTAATGTTTTGTCGAATATTAATGAAATTTCCGAATATTAATTAATCAAACTTGTTTCCTGAGTTTGATGCCTGGTATCAAATATTTATAAGAAAATCAATTGAAGTTTGATCAAATAAACTGGGTCAATGGGTACCACCTGAAAATATAAACGCAGAGTTATATTTCTTATTTTCTCTTGGAATAGACAATGCTTCTATTATCCAGACGGTAAGTTTTGGCATCTTTCTGCGTAACAGATTTGCAGCTTTGAGAGTGCAAATTATACTAATATTATGCGAATAAGTAAGGAATCGGCTCTCTAACTCAATTTTATGGCTCAACTTCCTTCATCACGATCATGAATTACGTATATCAGCTTTATCCTTGAAAAGTTTATCAGTGAAGGGGGAGCGAGTTTCAACGAATGATTTCGTGTGTAGTATCAAATTTTCTAGGTTCTTAGAGAGAACTCATGCTTCAGTGCCACCCATAATAATGCTTTTCACTAAATTGTCACCTGTAAAAATTGCTGTCTCACAAAGAGTGATTCCTAGAGTGCTGTACCTTGTTTGCGGATATTCTCTGCGTATGCAAATATCCGTTAATTTTTTCCCTATAAATGTCGCTTGTAGCACTGATAGTTTCTGTGCTAACGGCTCACTAACTGCTACATACCACTCTAGATCAGATCGTGAGAAAAAATTGGGAAAAAGACTGAAGAACAGGCAGGTAAAAATGTCTTTTTTTCCGCGTTCAATAAGAGGCCATAATGGCGGTCAATAAGACTTTGAAGGAGATTAATCGATGGATAGTGAAGTTGATTAGTTAATTTGCGCCCTAAGGCACGTTTTATAATCTGCCACGCAGTACTAACATCACGTTTTGCTTGGTTCTTGCGGGAATATTGATTTCCTTTATGTAATTGGATAATAAATTTATTCAATAGTTTCTGTAGATTTTGCAGCATATCTATATAGTGCATGTTGGTGAAAGTTACATGTACATAATTGCGCATGTTTTTGATAAGTCAACGCCTGCCAAACATGCTTGAGGTGGCTTGCAGAATAGTATTTAGATGTAGATGTATTTAGGTAGTAAGCATTTAAAAAATGGTTTACGCCTAATTTATTACAAGTTTTTGTGGTGAGGAGGTTTCTCATTCAGGATGGTATCCACTTAAAGGGAACGCACGTGTCTGAATTCAACTTGCATCATAAGGTCAGGGACGCGGGGATATTTTTCATATCAAAAAATCTGGCGCGGCCTGTGTATAAATTTCCGCTCATTTTCGGCAGCCCATTTGTCATGCCGTTCCGCCGAATTTTGTGGAATCCGCTCTGGACCTCTTGGCAACCTTCTCTGTCGTTTGGTAACTAATGTGGAGCCGTGACGATTGAAATAGAATTTGGCCTTGGGCTATAAGTTTCTGGAAAACGACTGTAATTTAGGCAGTAACGGTAAGTTTTTAACGTGAACTTTATACTAGCTATGCCTACAATATACATTGAAGGTCACCACGAGGGAGTGTGGCAGGGTATAATTAGATTTTCACAAAGTGCCATGCTCTAGAGTTAGGGTTGACAAATTTTTTATCGTCACTAGATTCGAAATATTGTTATGCATTCGCATTACTGCAAGTAGCTTTCCATGTTGAACTAGGCAGAACCGAACCCTCGAACGAAAGACAGAATTAGAATTCGCAGCCATTTTAATACTTGATAGCTCTCATTCCCGTTCAGAATTTCCCAGTTGATGATTACTGACGCTAAATATATTTTTCATTAACAGGTCTAGGGCTAAGGTAGCTTCAATCATGTCTTTAGCACTCTTATTTACAATATATTTTTATCCCCTGCAATGCACCTGCATATTTCAATTCCTTTGTGCATCAAATACCATTGCATCTAATGTAAAATATGGTGGAGCTGTAGCCAATTCAGATCACTCAAATAAGCTATAATTTGCTCACATTCAACTGAAATATGTTTAAGTTGAAATTGGTGCAGTATTCTATGTTATAATGATGGGTGTGCGTCCTCCTGTTTCATTGATAATATTTCAAGTATTGAGTCGAATTGAATTTTGTATGGGCTCGGGGGAATTCCATTGTTAGTAGCGAGATTTGAATTCACGGGACCTCACGGCGGAAGGATACCCGCCAGACGACTATCTGATGCGGCGGTACGGACGCCACGAGAATACGCAAGGAGTTGGAGGAGAGCTAGTTACTTGTCTGGAGGTGGCATATAGTTATGTGAGCCCTGGCCTGGAAAGACGAATGGTCTCTCGTTGTATTTCATCTCATGCCACTCGTGACTGTTTGAATGAATTGAATGAATGAATTTATTACTCCAAATTACTTCAATGTACAAATTTTGGTACAAAACAATGTAAGGAGCTTTAGGTAGCTTCAATGGTTAAAAAACCGGTGTGGAGGCTACCATCCTTAAATTTAATGCGAGGCTAGTTACACCAGAATTTAACTTTTTTTTATTATAAATATGCATCATTGAATATGACACGTGGAAAAAAATATATCTTGTGAAAACAAATAAGAAGAGATAAATACAAATGAGCAAACAAGATTTTTTTTACATGCTTGTTTCAGAAACTGACAATAAACAAAGTAAACATAGTACAAAGTATGACTTACAGACAAAAAATGACTTTTTCACCTTTAGACAAAAAGATGTAAAGTAAATATGTGTGTATATATATATATATATATAATATATATATTATATATATTCACACACACATCAAAAAAGAACATTTATATCATGATGGGATAACAACCAATCTTTAGCTTTTTTAGAAAAATGATTTATACTCTTTATCTGTTTAATTGGACAAGGTAAATCATTAAAGATTTTAGGCCCTAACTAAAGAAATGATCTTTTAAATAAAGAAATATTAGGCTTAGGAATGAAAAAGTTACAGTTCCTACGTAACTTATAACCATGCTCGGTTTCAGAAATTGCTGGAAAACTACCACTTCGCAAAAAAATAACTTTAAAGTTTTATAAACAAACATGTATCTTAATGGCAATAACTTAAGGTTAACAAACAGAGGGTAAGAAGGCTCAAAACGATTTTTATTGGCAACTATTCTAATTAACTTTTTTGGAAGCACTACTGCAGGGTTCAATGTCGTCTTGTGGGCCCCACCCCAACATATCAAACCGTAGTTTAGCTTAGTGCCAACCATAGCGTTGTACAAAATTACTTGAAAATAGTGGGGGCACTTTTGTCGAATAAAATAAAGCTTCGATGCATAATATCGTAAGACTCTTACTAAATCATTTATATGATGATACCATTTCAAGTATTTATCAAATGTTACTCCTAAATATTTTTGTTTGGGAAGACACGAGTCTCATTTTAGTCTCCGCAACTACCTTCCTGCTTTGATCACTTCCAAAATCTAACAATATCATCCAGGATTGAAACTATAAAAATGATAAAAATCTGTGGAATTAGGTAACTCTGCTTTACCTCGGTTGCAAAATAAATGCTGCAAACAGTGCTTAAAGTTTCTAGGAACATGAGTGAGCACATCGGTTTTGCGGCAGGTAGATTTTAAGTGCCTCATGATGAAGACGTGACGGACAAGTTTTGCTAACCGGATTTTATGATATAGCTACCATCATTCTTCCTATAACTAAGAATTTACCGTTTCATGATGCCGCAAATCTATCTCATGGAATGATATATGAGTGAATCGGTGTCAAAGGAGAATCATCTAGGGGTTCATCTAGGCTTATCAACGTAATGATCATAGTTGATCACTACTTATATTTTATGCCACACTTACTTCCATACTAATTACAGACTTACTCCCGGCAAAGTATTGCCAGTATGGAGGTATTTGAAATTTACTACAGTTTTCAATCTTTTGTTGATTTTCTCCTGATTTTGTCTCATGAAAACATGGCAAACGGCACTTAGTCACTTGAGCCGTCTATACACCGTATGACCAGAGTTAAGCAATTTTTCAATGTTTTTCGTTGGAAATAAATTGTGTTCGAATTGACAAAAGGTCTCCATTCTCTATGGCAGACAGTTTGGGTTCAAAAAACGTTATGGCGCACATCTTTATTTGATAAAATGAATACCCTGGTTCAGGAGATAGAAATGGAAAATCGAGGGACACAAAAGTACTTTTTCTATCCCGAGATCTCTCCTGCGCCAATTTACATGTACTGTCTGTACACCGTTATGTATGATATAGTTGTTGTACTTGAAATAAAGTATTTCAGGAAATTAATCTTCTCATTTGGGAGTAATTTTACTTTAAGAAGGAATAAAATAAAAATCAAGAAACACCTAATAACCATTTTCCTCACACGGACCCTCAACCGACGTTATAAAATTACTTTCTGTAGCTCTTTGCATAAGGTTTTTTTTACCTGAACTGAAGTATCGGAGAAAAAAATTTTAATTATAATTTACTTGATGTGTATAATTACAGAAAAAAACTGATCCATACTGTAGAGTTATGAACTATGCATTAGAACTATGAGAAAAGCTTTGTGTATTGCAAAATATTTATAATGGGAATCGCCTTTATTAATAAAAGTCAGTGGAAATTTACGTTCAAATAAACTATGGATTTATGTTAGTATTTTTTAACAATATTCATAATAGTACACCTTTCAATACGTTATTTACAGACTAAAAAACTGTTGATATACCCTATTATTCTCTTTGGAAGGAAAATGTTACATTTCTGCCTAAAGGCGATATTTTTTACGACAAATGAAACGATGACCAATAATATAGAGTTTCTCATATCGAAATAAATATTTAAAAATATTGAAAATAAAGGTATATATTCTCACGGTGTCAAAGGCAGGCACAAAACTATTTCAAGAGGTCGTGCAGTTGGTTATTACTCCGTGAGTCAGAATGTGTTGTAAATTTTAATTAAAATCTCTGAAAAAGTGAACTTGTTGTGTATTATTATGCTGGCCCTAGATTGTGAGTTCCCTTTCCACATTTAATAAATAGCGATAAATTGTAGCAAGCAGATATTCCTTTTGTTACAAAAACCTGTCTTTCGTGGATGCCTCAAATACTTGCGCCATGATGGTTGCGGTGGATAACTCTGTAACATAAAAAATGTGCCCCGTGTGCTTTTGATCGTCTGAAATTCATGGCATCAACTTCCCTGTTTTCAATGCTTGTTTCAATATTAATTTGATATTCTACATTCTGTATAATTGGCCCATATTTAATTTACATGGCAAATTATCGCCTTAAGGTAGATAATTCAACATTTTTCTTCCAGCGAGAACTTAAGGCATTAAAGCAGTTTTTTGGTCTGTAATTAATGTATTGAAAGGCATACTATCAATAATGAAATTTAAAAATAATATCACGAATTCATAGTTTATTTGAATGAAAATTTCCACTAAAGTAATAATGCGATTCCACTGATAAATACTTTGGAATACCAAAGCTATAAGCATAGTTATAATGCATATGTATAAATGCAGTTGGCCTTAATATCCCACGTGACCCACGTTTATTGGTTCACGTTTTCATTATGTCATATTGCACTCTCGAGAAATAAATTCTTTCATTTTATATAGGCCATGCACGTGGAATAGAAAGCAACTTTCGGCTTGTGACCATTTCCATCCCGATGCTCTTCTGGAATTACACTTCTAGTATGCTATTGTGTCATTATACTTGCCCTCAAGCAATTCTCCAATATAAAATGGAATAGCCGTAGAACTCTATAATTTAATATGCATTGGAGTCAACAATTGCGAGTTATGTGATCCCAATTATTCCTTTTATTAAATGTTGTATATATATATAGCGTAAATTTTGCACTTAGCGCTAATTTGCATTGGTATAGGTGAAGTTTCTCCATTTTTGGAAACAGCTTGATTTATAAATGGTAGACCACTCCTTGTTATTTACTTCAAGTCCTATTTTTTGTCCATTTGAACATAAATAGAAAAGAAAATTGGAGGCGAGCCACTAGAGAAGGTAAAAAGTTCCAAATGTATAGAAATTGTAGTGGGTGAAAATGGAAATGGAAAAAAGAAATGAAAGGGCTAGGCAGGCAGAAGCATTTCTGAGAAGTATCAGCAGCTTGAAGCTTGGAAAATGTGTCCCACAAAAGAGCAAAGGGATTATCTATTGGAAATTCTATGCCTCAATCGTGACATATGTTTTGCAAACATGTAAAATGAAGAAAAAGGATGCGAGTATATTGCAGGCATGTGAAATAAACTTTCACAGAGCTAGAGCAAGAAAAACCGAAATAAACAGGGTAATGAATGGAAGAATCAGTGACATAGCCCAGGTGGGACCGCTTCAGTAAAGAATAGAGAAGTGAAATGGTTTGGGCATATAAAGAGGAAGACATCTGACAGAATTCCGAGATGTATATATGAAAGAGAAATATCTCAAGAGAAACGACCTTGAGGAAGAACATGGGATAGATGAGTGAAAGGCGTGGAAAAGAGCAAAGAGAAAAAGAATGCGGATTGGAAATAAGTGAGAAGAGAAATGGTGGGACGAGAGGGGAAAGTGGAAAGGTTTGCATGCAAACTGTAGTAGATGATATTGAGCACAAATAAACAGTTTATACTTTTGGATAAATATAGTTCATTTTAGAGCTCAAATTTAACGAAATTATTGTGTTTTTAAGAGTTTATTTTTAAGAGTTATCGTCATTGGGTAAGAATAAGAACTTGAAATGCCGAAAAATTGACACGAGCAGAGGTACAGAATTTTTCGTCGGATCGCATTTACCTTCTTCAATTGAAATTTATATGTATATTTCGTCAGTTATTAACCTTGTGCATTACGTTTTTTTATGAATGTTTGTTCTTGTGCTCATTTTCTTCAAAACGACTCGATCGTTAGCATATATACATACCCATCACGCCGTTCCCTTCCGGGGTAGGCACAGTCAAAATGTTTCTCTCATTAATTCATTGTACACCTAACTGTGCTTCAATAATTTCCTCCATATTGACCTATCCTTGCAAACCTCTTTTGCCTCATTTACCCCATACTCTGTTACATACACGCCCTCCTGTTTTTAAGACTCCTAATATTCCTCCTCCTAAGAATTTCCTCAACCACATTCAACCACAACTTTCTCGGCCTACCTCTCGCACCATTCATTTCACTCTTATATATCTGATTATTTATTCAACTCTCATCTATTCTCTCAACATGGCCAAATCAACGAAACATACTCCATTCATACACGTCCATTACTGGAGCATTTAACCCACATTCATTCATGACCCACTCATTCCTGACCCTATCCATCCTACTTTTGCCGCAAATACTCCTCATATAACTCATACCTACGGCGTTTAATCTACTTTTATGTCTATCCTGACATACCCATGTTTCACTACCATATAGTAAAGTGGGAAGAAGTACAGTTTTGTACATGGAAATTTTCGCTTCCTTAGACAAGCACTCATTCCTTGATATGCTCCACATGCTACCTACCACTTTCCTCCCAGCATTCGCACGTCTCTTTATCTCCTCATCTATTCTTCCATCTTTCGCATACATCTTACCTAAGTACACAAAATCATCCACCTGCCTTACTTAAGTACACACCATCATTCTGTTCAATTACTTCACCATTTGCCCTCATCATACAGTTATTCTCCCCATTCTCCTTATCAAAAACTACTACTTTATTCTTGCACTCATTTATCTTCAATTCCATTCTCTCCGTTGATTCACAAAACTTATCTAGGAGCTTCTGTAATCCCTGTTGACTGTCTGAAATCAAAACAGCATCTTCCACATATAGAAGAACTCACACGTTTACATCTCCAATCAAAACACCGTCGTTTTCACTACATGCGTCTCTAACACATTTATCCATAAATACATTAAACAGCCATGGAGACAATACTCATCCTTGCTTTACACCCCGATTTATTACAAACCAATCACTCAGAGCTCCGTTAACTCTTACACTTGTCTTACTATTGTCATACATCGCCATCATAACATTCAATAACTGCCCATTCACATCATGGTCTCTCGAAACCTTCCACAACTTCTTTCTATTAACTCTGTCATATGCCTGCTCTAAATCGACAAACGACACTCATCCTCCTTCTCCCATGTCTTCAGCAGAATAATATGTTTTTGCTAAATTAATTTGTATAAAGAAAAATTTTCTGTGATATACAAACTCTTCGGCTTTCGCTCCCAATGACTGCCATATGCAGACTACATCGTGGCCACCTGCTACTGACATTTCATTTTTTTTAGCGCACAGAATCTCCTTTACAATGGATTTGGGATATTTCAACTTCCTCGAATTTCATTTCATCTGGTTTTCAGTTGTTTTAACTTTTATTTTAATTCACATTAGAACCTGAATACTTTTCGATCTTTACGCATTTTTTATTGGTTTCTCGCTCAAAATTTCTGCTCGTTGAAGAAAAATACATAACTTTCAGCAGTAAAATTGTGAATCCTTGTATCCGTAACCAAATGACTAATCTTAAATGAGGTGACTAAGTTCCATCTCCGATCACTTCCCTTGAATTAGACCTTTTGGTAGAAATAAGTACCACTAAGTCTATTAGAAATTCAGAATTTTAAATTTACATTTTATTCAAATTTTTTGGAGCAATAAAGCCATGCAATAATCTGTAGTACTCAGATTAAGAACTTATATATCCAACCGTTATGAAATATATTAATCCTTACCACTCTGTATCTCGTATTAACTGACCATTATAACCGCGTAGGTTCACAGCAGCGAACATCTGTATACACTCTCTCTGCTCGAATTCTTACCACAAAATTAAAAAATTGTTGATCCGTTAACACAATGCATTTTAAAATGACCCAACTGATTCAGAACGAGCCGCTAAATTACTAATCGGGATCAAACGTAGCGAAGTAATGTGCTCATGCATTGACCGTATACGTACAACAAGATTGTAATAACATTCTACCCGTTCGTACCCGTCCTGAGTTCGGATAAACGGCTGAATATTTCCATGAATTGTATGCGGTGGTAAATAAATAATCGGGAGAAGTGAAAGGAGGAGCGTGGTGGGAATGTATAAGGATGAGAGGGAAGCAAATTCCGCATGGGTGCTCAAAATCACTTTTGCGCGGGAAATCGTGAGCATCACTCATGCCATATATGTTGGGCAGCGGTCCAATTTTTTCCAACGACCCGTCCCCTGAGGTTCATTTGCATTTAAACCTGCTGAAGATATATAATTACTTTCATGACTGCAATTGCTAGGCACATTACTCTGCATGCTTGACGACTTAAATGCTCTCCCATTCGTCGCAGCATTTATCTCAATTGAAACAAAGAAACGATGTCTGCGCAATTATCACTTGGAAAGCAGAATGGTAAAATTCAAAGGGATAGACCAAGTTAACGGGACTGCTGTAAAACAGGGCAATTTTGAAAATTTCCACACTTCCATAGCTTTCCCTCTAAAATCCAAAAAAATCATCCAAATTTTATACATGTTTTGCATTTACTACTAAAATGTAGGCTTAAAAAATTCGTGAAAAAACGAAGCCAGGGTTTTTAAACTGCGTATTAAAAATCAGATCCTACATTCCCAATGTTAAAAATTTATTTCAAAAAGAGATCTTTTTATTTATTAAAAAAATACAAAAGCAAATAATTCAAAAATATTCTGGTCTGTATTATATGGAAATTGTTTCACCACAATGCTGGAAAATTTCTTTTAAGTACCTATGCAATCGCCATTCATATTTTTTGGGGTTTGTCTTTACTGACTGATGTACCCCTCCCAGTAGTCCCCACCCGAAGATCCGATTGGAAAACTGTTTTACCTCCAGAATATTTTGCTGGGAGGAATGCCATCTTGTCATTTATAAAAATTAATGGCTGCATCTTCTAAGTAGATTGATGTGGTTCTTTCCCGTTGCCTTCCACATTTCAGTACTCAGGCCGATTCCGTGATCTTCACTACATCTCTGGGGTCCAATTTGGGTAGCATGTAAAAGTTGATTTTCCAGCCAGGAATATTTTTTCTGTCGCTTGGCCTCGAACTTGTGACCCTAGGAACTGGTGTCAAACACGCTACCACTGGTTAAAATCGGAACCGGTATTTGGGAACTTTTTTTTATATTCACTCCCTCAATTTACCTATATTCTTGACCACATTCTCCATAAATTTCCACCGAATCCCTCATTTCCAGTCCCTTCCCAGTTTCAACTCGAGTAAGCATATCTTCACGAGGTCACCTTCGTCGTAATAGAAAACATTGGGCGGAACCTATGAAACATCCGCTTCATCAAACCTCCTGTATACCTCTGTACACCCAAGCTTGGATGGGGAAGAAGGTACGCTGAAAGATAGATTTTCAAAGGCAAAACCATTATTTTACTTTTTATGTGACAAGCGAGCCCTGTTTCCCCAAATGCGGAGACGGCAGCCATCCAGACGGAAGCGAACCAATCGGCGGAAGCGGAGTCTTGATTTCGCACAGGTGATGGAGTCGTTCCGGAGCTTTTATAAAAAAATCTGAGGTACGACTTGCAAAAAGTTTGGGTCTTCAAAGCATTTGATTTTTGTCTCCACATCTCTTTTACGACTAACGGAAGACGAACGGCATTTGTTTTATTTTTAAACGCTCTTCCTCTTTTTATTCCTCAAAATGATTCCTCCACGGTTTCCATCGCCAAACTCCAGGCATAGTTTGGCGCCGAATCTCCACGGGTTGGGTGTGTGATTTGAGTGTTTTATTCGTTATTGGAATCCTGTCCCGACCGTTCTCGAATCCCGAGAAAAATGTCCCGGAAAATTGTGAAAAATATTTAGCTAACTGAAAAATATGACGCATGCCAAGCCATTAAAACTTATCTTATTGATACTGCAGTGAACCTGTTTAGCTTCCTGACCAAGCAATGAACCAGTCACAAAATATGTCATATTAATTAAGGCAATAGAGTGTTAAATTGCCGTTTTCAAAGTAATAAATTATTTTAAAAACGAAGCCACGGTAGAAAATATGTACAAGAAATGCCAAAATGTAGCCCCGTTTAGGAAATTTCTCTTCTCGGTCTGTGTATTTCAATCCAAGTGTGAAATCGCCTTCTACATCTATATCAACATACTACCATTTGAGTCGCCTCATGGGAGTGTAGCAGGGGGTTTTAGGACACCGGCCGTGTAAAGATGTATGGGATAAGGTCTTAAGAGGTGACACGGTGACGTGTATTATGGGAGTAAATTTAGTGGAGCTCAGTTTTATATTGTGGTCCCGTATTGTGCGCGAGATGGACTAGTTCTCGTACCTGTTTGGCAATGAACCTCAAAACCTTTTATTTTATTTCTTCTGTCAGACCTAGAGATGTAGTGAGGCGTCATGATAATATTCTCAGTATCGCTCTGAAACATACCAGTTCTGAATTACTCAAGCAAACTAAGCCTGGCGTGCTGCATTCGAGTCTTTGGAGTCTCACATCTTAAACACTCTAAAAGTTGTAAAACACTACATGTTCGCTCGTAGCAGTTTTAACAATCGCGTGGCTTTGTATTTTTTGGTTAAATATTTATGACTGCGGTCCAAAACGCTCGCGATGCATTCTAGATGTGGCCTAACCAGAGCGAGGTAGCATCTTTCCTTGACTTTTTCACCCAAGACCCTTCCTATTATACGCTTAACGATTCGTCTTCATCTATATGTCATAAATCCAACCACCTACGATTATACTAGTAGCTACAATTAGCGGTAACAATCCGACATTCACCTCAATTCAATTATAATATACTGCAATACATTAATGCGTAACTCTATATTAAATGGAAATGTATGTTTACCAAAATTCTCGGTAAAACTCTATTTCCCTCAAGGAAAAGAGAGAAAAATGAAATTTCCCTCTCTTGTCCTCGTAGGTTCAAATGGGTTTTTGGAAGTAGGATACCTCTGGTGAGATATAAATCGGGAAATAATGGGGGACTGAATCCTTCGAAATGAATGTACACAGAGATTCTCTCTGTAAATTCCTAATGGCTCGACCGGGAAAATATCTACCGTCCTGCGGAGTACGTGCTGAGATAAGAGAGTAAAGTTAAGAGAAAAGTTGCTCAGTGGTAATGTGTGTCTTTGGCTGGAGACACTATTTTAAGCTTCAATGTGTGAGCGTTATTCTTCCAAGAACTTGAAAATGCAGTTCATTTAGTGAAGCAATTTAAATGCGTGAATAATTCATTGCTGTTTCGTACTAAGTCTCCTTACCTCCAATTAATTCATGGCCTTAGAAACAGGTCGTTTACCATTACACAATTACGACCCTTCATTACTGTGATTTGATAAGAGTCTGTGCTACACTCTCGCGGCGGACTCGTACGACTTTCCTAGATGTAATCGTGTACAGAATATACCTCAATCGGTGTGAAGGTAACATTTCAATTACTTTTCGAAGCCCTTAGAACATCGGTGAATACACGGGCAACACCTTTACATTATGCAAACCGTAATCGTTCCTTCTCAGAACTTTTCCGAAAAAATAAGTTGTATCAAACTTCTATTTCCTCCTCTCACCTTCCGAATACCATTTAGTTGTCCAAATTTCCTGATGATTTTATCCTTTCTCTTGTACGCTTGCTCAAAATTATCTTCCCTATTACGCTCTTTCCAAAGCCTTTCGCTTATCCTTTATCCTATTTTAAGATACAATCCTTCATCCACCTCCTCCGGATTTTAGCTCCGGACTTCTTTTCTTTTCACATGAAATTTTACTCTCTTTTGTACATCTTCATCGTTGGCAACCTCCTCTGTTCTCACTCTTAAACTTCCTCTAGTCTGTACAAGTCCTCTTATCTTATCTTCAGGGCCTAAGTTTCTGAACCGTTTTTTGCAACTCTGGCAATTAGAAAATCTAAATTTATACGAGAATTCATAATTCATCAAATAAAATGTGACAAAATGAGAAACTCTGCATAAATCTAGATTTGTATAACCTTTACGCGAATAAGATTTCGTGATGATCAGCCATAGTGAACTATTGAAAGCGGAACTCTCAAACAAGAGCCTGAATTAAGATTCTCAGTCATTTCAACACTAGATGACTCTAATTCTGAATCAGACTGCCTCTTTATATATTTATTGATAATATAATATGTCGTGGAAATCTTTATCTTCATTGATGTCTCCAAAACTGTCATTTAACCTATATTTCAAAATGACTTCATTTAGTCTGTTTATTGTACCTCCATTACTCTCCAAAATCCATTTATTTAATTGTAAATTGGTTGAGCATTTGCCTGTTTTGATATTTCATGTAAGAAATTACTCTTATTAAATTAAAATATGTACGTCATTTGTATAATAACATATATATCATTTGTATACTAACGTATGTCAAAATGATTGTTGTGCTTAAAAACCAATTACGACCATGTATAGTTTCATTTATGCAAGTATGGGTATAAATGAACTTGAATATGGGATTGCTTCGAAGGAACACTTATCATTCAAAATTGAAACAAAAATGAGACAAAATATGAAAGTAGGTGACAATACTTATTTTCGCAAAATTAATATCAACATGACCACAGTTAGGGTTCTTGCATAATTCTAGTCGCATTTATATTCCTCCAGACGCGTACATCTAATGGAAGAGAGGCACCGCCCACGCATTTTCCTCATAGGGAAATATCCCTATTTCGAGAGAGTTTTCTACTTCCTCGGAAGAAATCCCCGCAGGGGCTCACGGCGACATTATATCCTCAACTCTCGAACGTTTGAAGGCATTCCGTTGCCATTACATTCCTTCATTCTGCAGAATATGCGCGTGTTTTGCTCAGACTCTTCCCTCGGGGTGTTTGTATTTCCTTATCTCTCCGATGCAGGCGACCTTGGTCCCACTCATCCAAGACGTGGATTTAGAATTCTCTCCGTTATTTCCCCGGCCGCACTCAGCCGGAAATAATTTGCGTTCGTCTTTTTTTTTACGGACATTTAAATTGGAACCACTCTCCCTTTTTAATTAAGCTTACATGAGTTGTATATTCCCTTATTTTGATAAAGACGATCGTAGAAATTTATTAAATATTTCAGGCTATTGTTGTAAAATTGAAGTTAATATGGCAACATCACTGTCCGGAGTTTCATGCAACTCAGTATTTAATTAAATAGCTAAATATCGAATTCAATTGTTTTAGCCTTAACTCAGTAAAACTTCTCCATAATGCTCAAGAATTAATAAAACATTGTAAGTTTTACGTAGAGTATTTATTGTACGACCGATTTTGTCGAATAGTCAACATCATCAGGTACATAACATAGGGCTCTCAGTCATAAATATTCAAAGGTGTTGGGATGTTCACTCACTGAACTCATCCCTAATTCCACCGCTCTTTCTCGCCTAACTCTTCCAAACCTTAAGCTTCTCCTCACCCACCACTTTTGAATATATATGAATGAGAGTCTTATGTTATGTACCTGGTGATGTTGACTGTTCGACAAAACTGGTTGTATAATAAATTATCTAAGAAAAACTTACCTTGTATTGTTGATTCTTGAGCAGCAAAATATCAATTTTTGAGTAATTGACGTGAATAGATATTTTCTCGTATAGCGCAGAAAAAGCTTTTGTAACTGGAGGTAAACTGTGGTTTTCTTTTGAAAAAGTTAGTAAGAATTCATATTGACCATCCACCGCTTGGTATGTGACACCAGCTGTAGTTCGCAATTAAAAATTAGTTTATTTTAAAAGTAACGATTGAAGAAGCATGTAAACTACCTACAGCCGAGTTTCTGTCGCAATCTGTACATATCGTACTACATCTCATTGAAAACGATTTGAACTTCTTGGAAAATATCTCAAAATATACAGTGATGAAAGCACCTGATATGTATGCACTAGGACCTTTAAATAAATATATAAATAAATATAGGACCTTTTTATTGTTCATAAAGTGAAACTCGTTGAGTTTCGTGGAAACCGTACCCTGCTTAAACTACGTTGGTAATATTTCTACTGGTAGACATGGAATTTTTCCATTTAAGTACCTCCAATCAAAATTGTCCCAGTAGGAATAGTATCAGTATTACTGTCAGTACCCCCGTTTTATACTTTGGCCATAAGCATGAACGAGAAGCTTTTAACTACCTTAGTGACAAAAAATGTCATCGGTATATTGAGTTTTACGAGCATCAAGGATTGTTTCCGGGGATAAATTGTTCTTCTAGCATGAAATCATGGGCAACAATCCGCACCATTACGTTGTAACGTCGCTACAGCGTCCCAGTATTGATTAAGTATACCTATATAATAATTTTCAAAAAATATACTATCTAAATTTTTACCGCTCAATCAATGTAATCATGGTATTTTAGTGCGCGGAAGCATTTTTTCTTATGATTGATCAGTTTCCGCGCTATGCAAATAGATTGGTGAAACTTCCGAATTTTGCTTCATTACGGAGTCTCCAAGATTTTCTAACAAAACTGTGTTTTTGGTTGCTGAGATTGGTTGCTAGTTTGGAGTGGCGACCAGTAGCTGAGGTTATACGCCCTATTGAGGACAGCTAGGCTAGTTGAAAATTAAAGGGTCAGTAAAAAGTTGAGAAAAGAGAGGACCTCGCGTCGGCATTAGCCTGCTCTGAACAAAGACGACAAGAAGAACCGATTTTAACGTCCAATGCGATGGATGGAATACTCACTAAATATCTTTTAAAAAGGAATCGGTATAAAACTTAAAATAATTCACCACTGGGCTTGAAACCAGGGCCTTCGGGATGGTAGGCCAGTACTCAATCCACGACACCAACCCTTCACCTTTGGTAAATTGTGGAGACGTCCTAGAACTGAGGAAATTTGCTCCACTGAGGCATGTTAGAATAGTTGCTAATTTTTTTTGGAAGGATAATATAAGAGAGCTATTAACTATGGAGTGGAGGGAGGTAGGAATGAGAAATCCCGCGTCGCATTTGGTATGCTCTGAACTAAAGGCGTTAATGGTTTTGCAGTTTTGTTGTCTAATGCGGCAGAGATTGTGCCGCATTTTAAGTACTCTAGACGTGAAGTCGAAGTTTATATCGGAATTTCCCAGAAAAATGTCCACTACCGCCGAGATTTGAACTCAGACCCTTAGGATAGGAAGCTGGTACTCTAATAACCAATTCCTCTAAAATCAATATTCCTAACTAAGGGACCCTCCACTGCAATCTATTTCTCAGCCATTAGTCTCTCCAGTTAATCATATCTTCCACTTATCACCACAAATCTATACGAAATTCATAATCTCTGCTATATCATCAGCTCTTTCCCAGCATTTCACTCTCTTTCACTTCGTGCATTCTGCATTCCGATTTTAAACGTCTGACGGGTGACTCTCGATGGTATATGTCGCTGTGCCTTCAAATTCACGGCAAAAAGTGAAACTACCTAACATCCAGCAGATCAGTCATTGTATCAGGGCAATAATTATCCCCCTAAGAGGAACTAAGTGTGAACCTAAGTGAGGTGTTAAATGTAACCCTTTCATCGAGTTTGCCGTAAATATGTGATAGCCTCTAGCCGTCCTTTGTTCGGGCCAACCCCAAGCTGACGCCGGTTTTCTCTTCTCCCTTCCTTAATCTACCTTTGTAGCCCTACCTTTAATCCTATATGTTGCAGATGGCTTCAGTTTTTGTCCGTCTCCCCATAAAACGACCGTCCAAAAGTTGGCCGTATACCCTACTAGTGACTATAACAGTGGCTCTGGTAATCATGGTATGATGGGTGAATTGATTGAGAGAAGGTGAGAAAAATAAGATACGTAGAATGTGGTCCATTGCTCAGAGTATCATTTTTCACTCCTCATTATCTTGACTCGTTTTTACCAGTAACTAATTACAGCCTAAGTACTGATTTTTTTTGTTTTTTTTGTGCTCTTAAATTATCTTCTAAAATAAGATGCGATGCATATTTCACTTAATTATTTTCAAATATTTTTTTGTAATTATCATCTGTCTTCCATAATTGCAAAATATTTTGGACCGTTTGCATTGTGCATAGTGTTAAATTTTTAGTCTCCCACATTACGAGGGATGCATTACATTTTATGAACGCATCACATTTTCAAACATGAGTTTTGTTTTTACTCCTTACGGGTACATATTCTGAGTTATAGCTTCTTGACTATTCATTTTATTCCTATTTTCAAGTGATTTGAGTAACGTTTTTAATTCACACAAATTTACGCAAAACCTGCAGCCTGCTATTCAATTGAATATGGCCTTGACTATGTTTCTGGCTATTTTTTCTTGCTGCTGCTGCTTACGGTCTGATATAACTGAAAAACAAACTGAATTTTTAAGCCGAAAGAAATATGGGTGAGACATATCCTCTAGAAGCTGTCAATAATTGCGAATTGGGCACGTTTTGGATGGCGGTGTATCCTGACCTTGGATGTCTGAGTCTTAGCTTGGCTGGAGGAGATAAGGTTTATATTTATGATTACTGATGATTTATTCCTCCGCAGAAACTTTAAAGTAAAAGATGCACAATGGCCCCTTTAAGTCTCTATCAGCCACAGTAATTTATGGAGAACTGCTGAATTGGCGGGACTAGTCAAGCGGAATAGAATATGATTGATGATCCACTATGGGGAATCTTTCAATTGGTTACTTACCACTCATATATTCATGGATTCTAATCGGAAGAAAATAATTTTGTCTTTTTTTAATGTCTTACTCGCATTGCGCAGTCATTAAATTATGGCTTTGGATGGCAGAAAATTGACGCCTTATTGATTTGGCAATTTGTAAATGTTGGAAATTTTTGGGAGCTGGGGTGTAATTTATGGGGAGATAGGAAAATTGGGCTAATGTGCAGCCCTTAATAGTGCTCTTTTTCTCCGAGGATGAAACAAAATTATATTGCGGTTTGTATTCTTGGTGGTTGAAGTGACGCGTTACCTTCGGTTCGCTGAAGAGGGCTACTTTGTAGCCGAAATACGCGTATTTGTCCCCCACCCTCGTCCTGTTGTGTCGATTTGACCAGGCTCTTTTTGAGCTGATTCTCCCAGAAGTTGGGTCCATTTGTGTGTGTGAGTGAGTGATTTTGTGTGCTTGTGAGTGTGCTTGCGTAAATAACCGGGCATCCTTAGCGGGGTCCCATTAGCCCTTGCAAAGGATCGTATTTGGGTTGTGTGTGTGCGTCTGTGTTTGGTCCCTGGCGAGGAATTAACATTCCCGCAAACCAACACAGGGGGGTATTCTTGGTTGAGAGGCTGTGGTTGGTCTCTGCTGTGGTTTTCCCAGCATACCAAGACAGCAAATTTGGTGTTTATTGACGAAGGGTGCCAATTGTTTACGGCTTTTGGAGATTTTCTGTCTTTTATTTTATTTCACTGTCCAGCCGTAAGAAGCTCACCCCATCTTTGTGATGGCTTTTAATCATCAAGTCGAGGTCTTCCTCTACATCTTTTTCGTTCATTCATTCCTTCTTGTATCGTCTTTATCATTCTCTCGTGCCTCAGAATGTCCCCCACAAGACCTGTCCTCCTGTTCCTTATACTTCTCCATATGTCATTCTTTTCTCCTATTTTCTGATAAACCTCTTCATTTGTTATTTTATCTTTCCAACTGATCTTGAGCATCCTTCTGTATCACCAGTTTTCACAGGACTCAAGTCTCCTTTTCTCTTCTTTCCCTATTGTCAAGGTTTTGCACCCATATAGGGCACCACTCCACACGTACGCTTTTAATCTCTTCCTCGTACACAACTTGATACTGTTTGTAGTGGAGGCGTTTTTTCTTGTTAAGAGCTATCTTTGCTTGTCTTATTCTACTTCTTTGCTTAAGAAGAAGCGAATATATTACATGAAATCTTAAATAAATTTATCAGTTATGTGCAATGAAATTTTACCGATAATAACTATATGCTACCCAAACCTTCAATTAATGTTCATTCTTCTTGTTATATTTTTACTAAAACAAATGTAGTCAATAACTTTTGGCCAAGTCACTTTCTACACAACTTCTCTCTAATGCTAGCATTTTAAACACTACTGCGTCCTAAATAATTGAAGAGCCGAGGAGCCTCTTAGATATCTGTACAGATACAGTGGAAGTGGTTTCTTGGTGTCTCAAAGGAAAGATTTCCATTGACATTGCAAAATCGCAACTCTAAGAGAAATGACTAATGATTTATTTTCTTGACTGCGCATGAAGAAGTTGTGAACACAGAAAAATGCCCGCTTTCCATTGGGATATTAAGCGCTGTCCTAAGTCATAAAAGATTTGTAGACTTTTTCTCCTTGTATCCCAACATGAGTTAAATAAATTATTGCTTCAGCGTTTCATATAACCACAAAAGAAACTCGTGGTTGCTGTGAAGGACAGGAAAAGGAGAAATTTTTGCGGTGCAAAGGAGATAAGAGTCGTTGAAAGAAATCTCAGGAAATTCCCATCTGCGCAAATGAATCCATTCCCCTCGTGTGAAAATGAAAGTCATTATCATTCCTGATTATCAGATTTGTTTTGATGGAAATAAGAGCTGGAGAAACTAAACTTAAATGTTTGGATTCCCTATTTCTGGATTCTTTCCATTAAAATTTATATAAAATGATACTCTACCTGTGCATATCACGCAACCTTGAACTAAAGAGTTCACGATGGAGAAAAATGATTCTCGAAATTGAAGAAATTTTACTAAATGTATTGCTTCTTACGCCCGAAAGAATAAAGGAAAACTCTTAGCATACATCTTACATTCCTATGACGCCATTACCCCTCTAACTATGCACTGTCAAAGAAATTAGTTTCTGATTTTAGAGCTGAGTAACTGGCATAAATTTCCTCAGTAATGCTCTATTCATGCAAAACACTTTGCGTCTGCGATGTTCATGCTTTGGTTCATATTTTCTTTCCTGTTCTCAAAATCCTAATATCTTCTTTTAATGAGTATCTTCTATCTCTTTCTCCGATACTTGCTCTCGTACCATTCATGACACCATCATAAATGTGTTTCAATATTCCACTCTCATCTGAAATTCAAATATATTTATTACGATTCCTCCAAGTATACTGTTGTCTTCCTAAGCTTATTTCAAGTAACTGTTGTAGGAAAGAGATGTATACTGATGAAGCTATGTACAAGGGACACACATTAAGGCTGTAAATATACATATTCATTGGAACCGTTATATTCTTATTCGAAGGCCTTTAAGGTTTACAATGGATTTGTCGGTGTCAACTATTGCTAACAGAGAAATAAAATCAAAGAAGAGAAAATTTGAGTAGAAAATATGAATGATAAAATATGAATCATAATAAAAAAATGTATACCATCATGTTCTACCAATATTTGCTGCAGTAATCACTAACAGAGACAGTGCTTCGGATAACATAGGCCTAATGAAATACATTTATTCGGTAGGCGTCATAGACTCTTAGACATAGCTTCTACCTATAAGCAATAATGACAGTTAACAGTGGGAGATAGGGAAGTAGGGATCGGGTTGGAGTGGTGGCTAGAGTTCTCACCTACCACACGGGCGGCCAGGGTTCAAATCCCTGCAGAGGCGGATGTTTTTCAGAGGAACCCGATCCCTACTTGAGTGTCTTGTGGAGGGCACTTCAAGTAGAGTACTCCGTCTGTCGGATGAGACGTTAAACTGTGGTCACCTTGGCGCCTTTCGTTAAGAGAAGACTAATGCCGACGCCGGGTTTCTATCCACACTTCCTCCCTTACCTATCCCCTATGGCGCAAACGACCTTAGCCGTCGGTCGCCTTCAATATCCAATCCATCCAACGGATTGGAGAAACAGACGTGAACACTTGAAAAACTCATGAGCGACTTCAAAAGGGGAAGTAATGATGGATTTAATCGAATAGCTGTTTACAGAGTGGCCTTGAAAGGCAAAACCGCAACAATCTGTGAATCAAAGGTGGTTGGATATTCATATTACGGAAAAATAGAAGACACTAGTTTATAATAAAGAAAAAGGCACTGTATCCTGCTGTTTATAACACTACTTAACATTCGAATTGAACAGGATTTGTTTCCATAAACTTTAAAAATCCATCCAGATATAAAAGCATTTCCGTAGAATTAAATATTATTCAGTTTGTAGAAGGAAGACAAAATATACCATTTCCTGCTCTTTCCTACACTACGCATTCGAGTGAAATAAGATTTGTTCTCGCTATTGGACCAATCCACCCTGAAATGAATGAAATTTTCCATTTTCGCTGTGCCAAGGGATAAAAAAACTAACTTTGTTCCTCTTATAAGGGCTGATGGAAGTAGCACTTCAAAGGTTACCGAATGTGGTGGAAAAGATTGATGTCGCCTGAGCGCGCTAAATGTCCGCCGTGAGGACGGCAAGGGAGGAGCTAAAAGACCCAAATGAGAAACCCGCTGTTCTGTAATGCTTCCGATGAAGTTGAGGTAATGGCTTCAAGGAGTGGAAAGGAAGCGTTAGTAGATTTTAGTGGAGAAAATGAATAGAGGGTAGGCAGAGAGACATTTCCCGATCGCGCGAAAATTCCCACTCGGGTGATTGAGGAAGTGGATACTGCTGTGACTTTTAAGGCAAGTGCACGTTCCGAATAAGAACATATTTATATATAAAAAGTTAAAATTCCCTTTTACTGAACGATATAGACTTCAAAAATCCAATGGATGGGTTTAAATAAAATTGGGTGCAATTTTTCCATAGGACTGAGGAGAATATGCAAACCACATTGAAGAGACCTTAGGACACGAGCAACTGGCCGTATCTTTTTAACCAACTTTAACTTCCTCAAGATTGATTAAGGAGGGATTTGAGTTTTTTAGCATTTTGAAGTAGTTTCTCCCTCACAATATGCATCCGTGCCAACTTTCGAACTTCTAACTCCTTGAAATCGATATGATTTACAGACAGAGGTACAAACAGACTTCAGTGAGCTAGAAATATTGCAAAGGATTTAATGAACCCTACAAAAATGATTAGGAAAATGCACTTGCTACTCAGCGGCCATAAACCACTCAGTAAGAGGTTAGAATGAAAAATACTCTAATTAAGATTTCGCCGTAACACTGTAATATTAATCATTTTACTTAAACTCTAAGTGCCTTATACTTCCTTAGGATTGGATAAGGCGCAGAGGTATCTGTGTAATTACTTTTTTAATTGCTTGCGCTCTCGGCATAGGTTTGAATTTTTCAATATAGGATGACTGAAAGAAAAAGGTTTCTGAATTTTGTATTCAATTTTCGTGGTCTCTGGTTTCTTTAGCAATTTTACCGGAAATTTAAATATTAGACTATAATGACAAATTAACAATGGTAAAAAACTCAAAAATTAGGTCTGTTTTGACCCCATATTGTTTACTTTTATCCATGTGAAAAGAGCACTGAATTTGGTACAAGACTTCTTATGCATATTTAAATTGTTCGGAGTAAGAATATGAGTTTACAATTTTGACTCTTTAATGGCCAAAGGAATGAAATATGGAAAAAATATTTTTTAAAAATCGTGGACAACAATATAATGGATTTTTATCCCCATGAGAAACGAGTTAGATTGGATTTAGGGATTTATATATTTCGTTATGTCATGGTTAAAATGTACTGTAAGATGTTGCCCACTTTCGTTCAATTGTGTTTTTAACAAACTGTGCTTGAATACCTTACGATTCAATATTTTCATCAATGACTTATTCCGTATATTTGGTTCCCTTCATCTTAAGAGGAAGCACCGTGTTTCCTTAGCGTTTAATCTTCTTATTTCTGTCCCTCTTATTATTGTAAGGATTCCCCTCAGTGAAAACGAAACCTCATGCTTATGTGGCGTTATTATTTGTCTCCAAATCGGAATTTAGAGCTCTACATAAATAGTACGAATCGGAGAAATACTCAAACATGCTAAATATATCAAATGGACAGAAATGTTTTCCTTCAAGTAGAGGTAGACAGAATGAGATGACGGAAGGGTGAAAATGAAAGGTTTTCATGGTTAAAGTTAATGGTTGAATGCGAAACTTTGTGGAATGACACTACTGACATAACTAAAAAGAGAGAACTCTTAGTATTTTCCACACTTAAAACATTAATTCTCGACCCAGGTTTCGACTGCCTCGACCTTTGAAAATGATTGCAAGACAGTCGAAACCTGGGTCGGGAATTAAAGTTTTAAGTGTGGAAAAGAGTTCTCTCTTTTTAGTCATTTCAGCTGTCATGGTATTGACCAGAAGACGCGACTTTTGCTTTGGCCGGATAAACAAGTGTAGTATTGGGCGCCACAAAGAGCAAAGTGAGCCACGGTCATTTTCATGAATTTGTTAACCGCACGCACTCCGCTCGGTCGGTTCCCCCCACACCTGCTTTCGACCCCGACAGGCGGACGTCTGGCTCGGTCGTCACTGTGAGAAACTTCGGAATTAATTTTGTTTTCCTTTTCCCGAAAGTTTCACTCACTCAGACCTGTTGACGAAGCGGGCGAGAGGGGACGGGGAAAACGAGAGATTCATATTTCATCCTGGGATGCCTCAAGTTTAGAAACGTCAACGTTGTGGAAGTCATTGGGACTATTCCAACAGTTTTCGAAACCGTAGTTGGTTGAAAACAAACAGCCGGTTTTTTTCATTGCGGTGGTGATGTCGTGCTGTGAAAAGAATTATGTGGCCGCAAAAGAGCCACGGTAGCCATTTGAAGGAAGACTAGATACCGACGAAAACGAGAGGAACCAAATGAGTGGTGAAAATTAAACAAAATGATATTCGTGAAAAAACCGCGCATTTATCCGAGTTATTCAGATTGAAATATTTTAAATGAGATACAATGCTTAGTTATATTCAAATGTAATTGGGAAGTTAAATTCTTACTCGATATTGTTGATGCAGAAACTCATTTCATCCATGACACCGTGCTCAGCATAGGCACACAAAGGATACCGCCAAGGTCGACCAATGGCATAGCGTTTTGAATTCAAAATTTACTTCAATAGTATACGTTTTGCTCACGTAAAACGAGAACTCATATTGCTGCGGATTAAAATTAGGTTATACCAGCGTACAATTTTTAACTGCCATCGTATTTCCTCTAGAGCTTCATCTATTATCTCTTTCCGTGATTATAACCTTTCCACTCATCATCAGGTACGTTTGGGCTAAAATAAGAGAGAGAAAAAAACACTAGGAAAACCTATAAATGGCTATTATGTGTTGGCACGTCAGGATTGAGCGAGCATACTCTGCCCAGTTTGCATTCTTTGATAATGACATGTAAATACCACATTCTATGCTACTTTTTTTTGCCTGCCACGCATCAATTTCACAGTAACATTCCTCCCTGAAATACTCTTTCTAATCAATGATGTGGCAATGATATGCTGAGAGCAATAAACAGCTTTTCAAGGAGAGCGGGTTTATAAGACTAATGAGAAATGTATTGACGCGTGAGATAAATTCGATCAAGGGCGTAAGAAATTATCTTTAAGCCTGAGGTATTCTACCATCCCAGGATATTAAATTCTCGGCTGTTGTGTTTGCTGGAGTCGGAATTGGTTTTTCCTAGCCGAGAGACCGCGGGATGTGGAATATAGAAGGGGTAGGGATGCTAAAACAAGGTAAAAAAAGAGTAATCAGATATGTAGAATTAGCGACAGGGTGAGTTGGTGATAGCCACCTGCAGAGACATGGGATGTCAGAAATGCAAAATGAAGTAGCAAAACTTTTTTAGCAAGGTTAAGATATCGCTAGGCGTTCTCCGTTTAGCTTAATAGGGCACCCCTTTTTAAGTTCTGTGTTCGTACAGGAAGGAAGGAAAAGGTAGCAAAAAAGAGTTCGAGATGTTTCGCTCTGATTACGGTACTTTGAGACTTGAAAAAAACGCGCAAAACACGCACACCGCATCTGAACTCCCGTGCGCTCTGATTTCAACCGGTTGCTTGAAGTCATGGAAACTATAAGAGCGAGTTGTATAAAAAAACGTAGGGCTTTCGAAATTAATCTCTTCATGATAATAAATACGATTCTTACCATGAGAAAAACTTCATTTTGATCGTAATTCAGCTTTCCTGCGCATTTGTGAAGTCCACTATAAAATGCTTTTACCCAACATAACGGAATATTTCTATTATTGGATAACAAGTATCGAGTCAGTGATAAAGGCTAACCTACACAGTTTTAAAATAAGTTGGAATGGAATGCATGGGAAAAACGGCATGGAGTGAGCTGTCACTCATCTTTTTTCTGTATTTCCATGAGACTGAATATTGGATGTGTCAGAACAGTAAAATTTTCAAGGGCTTTATGTTAAACTCTTGTTATTATAACAATGAGGTGTAATTTTTTTTGCGTTTTCTCTGATTTTTAACTTAAAATTAAAATGTTAAATCAATGGCGTTGCATTTTTGTTATAAATGTACAAATTTCTTGCAGAAAATTGATTATTTACTGTTCCAAAATGAAATTGCTATTCCATCTGTTATGATAATAGTGTCCAATCAATATAGTAGCATGAAGGACACAAATGCCGGTCTGATGGTCTCTGAATTCATACTAATGTAGCAGAAAGAATATTATATCTTAGGAACGTACATTCTCTCGTCCCTTTGCAGAGGGATCAAACGTGGTAGTGAACTTCATAAATAAGGACGACTACGAAGATAAGGAGGCCGGTAAGGACTTAGCGCTTATAACTAAAGAAAAATCAGATAAAAGGAAAGACCCAAGTACAAATTTCCCTTCATGGGGCTTCGTGCGAAAAACCGCGTATTTTTGTTGAGATTTTATGATAAATATTGTCCGATAAGCCTTGAAAAAACGTGTGGTGTATTTCATTTTATCAGATTTTAGGTCTGGGAATACGTAATTTAAGAGCCCTGCAGCCCTAATAAAAAGGTCCACAAATGGCCTGCATAGGACTTCATTACTGGGAATACCTGTTTTTAACTAACCAATCACCATGGATAAATGTTTGGTTCCTGAGCCATAGTTTACGCATGAATACCGTAGGTTCAATGCATGCACCATTTTAAATAAATCAGACACTGTCAGGAAATGGCTCAAAGCAGAACTAGATGTATTAAGTCTTTGGCCAGTATATGAAGGAAGAAGTTATTCAAAGAGAACCAGTTTTCCAGGCATGGCACCGATGATTAAGGTAGTATTTATCCTTTTGTGGTCGTTCAAGTCCATGACTTTGAAGATAGATCGTGGTAAGTCAAAATAGTTTTAATAATGTTTGATGGGTTTAATAGCCAAGTAACTTATTCAAACACTATTCAATTCTGTTAATTATCGTCTTCACAACTAAATAAGGACTAATTTGAAGTTCGAATCCATACTGAAAATAAGACTTGTATTTTTCAAGCAAACAATTGTACCTGAAGGTGAAGTAAACTGCGAAACTCGTTGTACTTTGGCAATAAATAACTGCGTATAAGTACAAGGCTTATTTTTAATATTTTTTAAAATATAAAATACTTCAATGAAGTGACACCTATAGGTGATAATTTCAATTTGAAGTTGTTAAAATGAAATATGCTCTTTGTCTCTCTTCAGGGTTTATTCTGAGAATGATTTACATATGGTGTAAATCTTGACAACACTTTCGAATAATTTCTGTTGGTACCAAGCACATAGAGTAGTTTAATGCTATTTTCCCGCGTACATTGTAAATTTCTAGTGTGTTGATGTCATCTGCTTCGTATTTATACAATGTAGACGCGTTTAAGTTAGTGTATTTCTGAAGACTCAGACAACAGAGAAGGAGCTGGACAAAACGTTCGATAATTTTGAAATTCATTTGTTCACCTTCTATTTCCTTCCTTGAAAGTTAGGGGTAGGACAAATTTTGGAGTTTACTATATTGTTTGGGTGACATTCACTTCGCATGAAAGAAGTTTATGGCGTCAGTCGTAGAAACCCAGTATCAGCCACTGACCTTCGTCTCTTAGTTTTGAGTTTCCACCATGGTTGACTGATCTTTCCAAGTCATAAACCAGACGGATGTTGAATTAAGGCGGTGCAAATATTTTTATGGCCATATTCATAACTTGTTTTCTCATTCAAACAGTATTACAATACACCGTTCACGGAGAAAGATATTGTATTCAAGCTCCTCTCACGTGCTTACCGGTGGTAATCTCTCACTCCTGCCCTGTGGAGCTGCATTGCAGTATTAATTCCTAAAGATTCAACAAATAGCGGTCTCTCTCATTCCCTGAATTGGCTATTATTGTAAGCAGACTATGCATTTGCTTCGTTGCATTGGTATGAGGCATTGTTAATTATAGTTGTGATATCATCTTCTGTTTTTTGTCAATATTAGCTGAAATCTTGCGTTGCTTGTGACTCATCTGAATTATTAGAATGAAGTGATTCATGAGTAGTCAACTGAACCGCCTTCCACATAATATAAAATTCGAATTTTAAACTAGAAACACGTTAACAAAGCTTTTGGAATCAATAATAGTGATTCTATTTTTAGATAATTCTTCTTCACGTCCTCTTCTACTGTTATTTTTTATTATAAAATAGTGATTAATTCTGTTATAATGTGGTTTGTTTTAGATATGAAAGGACTTCTTTCATGTCTGTAGATATCCCTTGCCATTCTCATTCATATTAGTTGTATCCGTCCGTCTGTACTCTTCGTCTTTACTCCTCTTATGTATTAGTACTTTGATAAAAAAATCAATTTTATTATGTCTGGAGCTTCTAGATAATATGTTTACGATAAAAGGTTTATTTTTGCTAATGCAGTCTGGAGCTCTGTTGCGGTACTTCCTGTAATACAGGATCATTGGCCCGAAACCGTTCCGAGTCAGCTGATGTAAATTTTATAACCCAATTCAGTGCCTCAGAGCGTTGGTTCTCCTTAAAAAAACTTCAATCCCTTGAGTTGAATAAAAGGTGTTACTTAACCCAAGCACAAGTGGCTCAAAATTTTACCGCGTTTACAGCTGCCTTAGCTTCGTTTCTTTTTTCCTTAAGGTCACCATTCAGTTCAATATTCTATTTTTCATGATGTTCTAATATTTTCACTTCTTTCTTAATGTAATGCAGTATTTGGTCTGCAAAATTTTTATGTATCTCTTTTCTCTCTAATAGTCTACTGGCCTTGGATGTATCCAGTCTTGTTTCTACTGTATATATCATAACTGGTCTAGTCTTGTTTAATAAATTCTGAATTTTTCTCGACATGAAACAAATTGATAGGTGTCCCGTGGACAAAAGTATGAGAAAAAATTTATGAGCAAGTTAACTGTTAACTTTATCTTGTATACATTTAAACCACATCATCTCCTATATTATTTCTACTGTATAGATACCTTTTTCTCAACTTATACGCAACCAAACTCTACAAATGAGGTACCAAAATGCACAGAATTTATCAGAGAACATGCGACGGCATATCTTACTTCCTAAATATTGCTATTGTTTCCTAAAATTGGTTTTAAAAAATGGCCCTTGATATTTCTCTTAGGGGATGAGGCGATCCGCCATCTTGACGTCACGCACTTGCTCCATGGTGCAGAGCAAACCTTTATTTCAGGATATTTAATTGATACCAATTTAGTTTCAGATACATATTATTATATTTTTTGCAATATAACGCGCTTTCAACATTATATTTTTTGCAATATAACGCGCTTTCAACATATTATCTCAAGTTAACACAGAAAGGTCTTGGACTCAACACGTACTCAGTCTATGGCGAACCATTTTCTGTCTCTCTTTCTCTGGCACCCTCTTTTCTTTGTTTTCGTGTCTTGGTTATGGTGGAATGTTCGAGAGGTAAACCGGTAAATATTCCTGACGTTAACGGCGCACAAACTGATACATTTGTTCATTTGCAACAATATCTCGCATTCTTTAAATAAATTTTATCAAAATGCGGCTGATTCCACATTCAAGTCTCCTGTTGATACGTAAGTATGAGTCATCATGTGCGTCTAACCTTGGTGTTTACAAGTATTAACAGAGGATAGTGTAATTACTTCCAATGTTGTGTTTAAAGAGGTCCTCTGACCTCAATTTGTACATGAACATTCCAATTAAATTTGTACATAAGACCCTGCCTTTTTTTTCTACATTTTAAAATTAGAAACGCGCCTATCCCTCTGTGGACCTGCATTGAAAAGAGCGGGGGAAGCCCGCTGGGAGCGGGCGCATCACGCTCGTACCTTATATATAAGACACCATTCTCTCTAAAAGCCGCTTTATTACCCCAGAAAGATAAACAATGAAAAAATATTTTAAAAAATCGTAAATACGATGAACATGAAGTATTCATTTCAACTAAATTTTTTCAATTTATAAGCTTGAATAAAAAGTAAATATTCTTTTTCCAGGAAGGTATTTTATAGGCGTAAATGTTATCAAGCATGTAAGGGAAACTCTTGCACGATGAAGAGCTTGATCGGTAGAGGTACAGGGACGCCAGGAAAAATTTAACGTTACCATGAGTTAGCGTGGACTGGACGTGTAGACTAGGAAATGTGATACAAGTTGAAACCCACAGAAGTGAAATAGGAGAGAGAGAGGCTGGGGCATGGGAACACGAGAGAAAGAAAGAGCGACTCTGACCCCCTCTGACCGACGAAGAGGAGAGTGCGAGGGTGGCAATTCGGGTCATGCCTAGGTCACGTCCAGCGGAGGCTTAAATATAGATATATCCCTTCCCTTATCTCCGGTTCCCTAATCCATTGGACGCCGCTGCGTGGTCAAGGGAGCGCTCTATACCCTTATTCCGCGCTCCTTTCCCGAACCCCCATAGCACCTTTTGAGGATAAGGGGGGATGTGAGCTGCGAAGGAGAGTTTCCCGAAAGATTTACGCCCTCGTCACAGTTCCCATCTTCATCTTCGTGCGTCTCATTCGCCTGGCCAGAGTCGGAAGAAAAGCAGGTACAAGCCCGGAGCCCTGAAGAGAGAGAGAGGGTGGCCAGACTTTATGACTCAACTCCCACGTCCCATTCTTGAGTACCGGTCCAGGATTTTCCAGAGGCTGTGGATTTTTTTGGCAGATTTCTTGCCATCTCTCGTTTCTTTGACGGTTTTATGCATTTTCTCCAGGATGACGCGTCTGGAGTGAGCAAGGTGGCACGAACATGAACTGAATGAAAAGAGACAGCTGCAACTCAGGACGCAGATAATAAGGTGAAAGTGTAATCACTTTCACTTTCTTTATTACTGATCTCGCAATGGGAATGTGCTTCCTGGAATTGACTGCGTGCGAGTTCCTGCATTTGTATGTCGCAGTTAAGCCGAGGAAATTGCAAGACCAGACGAGAGAAAATTGGGAGCACTGAGTTGAGGTGCTTGCACCGTGAAATAACTTTGACGTTCCTTAGTTCATACCATAGCATCTTATTGTGTAAGGTATTCTCTGTTGTTACGTTTAAAGTTGTCTGACTTATTCCAAGAAATGTTTTTGCAAATCAAACTTGAAGTAATATGATGATAAATGTAAAAAAAGTGAAATAAAGGGAAAATAACATATTTCGCTACAATTTAAATGTTATTTTCGAAAAAAAAACTGTCTTAAAAACAAGTTTCCCCTTAACATTGAATGGTGAAAGGGTAATAATTGCACCAACCGATTATTGGTTTCTATTACCTACTACAGGGACCGAATTCAAAATTCATTATTTCAAAAATTAAATGGTGTTGCATTCAGATCATAACATTGGAAATAGTTTTTCTTTAAAATATATATGAGTTTAATAACCTCTATTATTTGAACTTAAATTTTGCTTTATAACAAATATGGATTTTTGTTAAGAAAGCTATATTTTTTTAGCAATATTAACCAAAGAATTTACCTCGCTGGATGGATTCGCTCAGCGGGAAAGGCGCGATATAGTTTCGGCTCAAACTTTAACATTGCATTTGCAAGCAAATGATTATCCAAAAGAAAGTTTCCCGTCGCCGTAAAAATGATCATTTTATAACATTATCAAGTCTTCTGCATAATTAGTATAACATCAAGGCGTCTAAGTACTCCATGTACATTGAGTGAAAAATATTTAACCTCCTCCTTCCTCATATTTCAGGAACTCTATTTTGAATTGATTAAATTATGTATCTTCTTCATTCCTGAGCTTCTGATAATAGCAGATGATATAAAAATATGTGGAATAACTGAGAAGGAAGATTTTTTTCTGATTTTGTACCGTTTTGTTTCTTTTCCTTTTCCTTATTTTTTAAACACTAGCATTTCATTTATTCCTGGAAGGCCTTATCATATAGCCATCTCCTACTTGACCCTTAAAACTATCAGGGTTTTTAGCCACGTATACACTATTCTCGGGTCTTTTTTGACACAATTTTTCGCATTGCTCGTTAACAACAACCCTCACCAGCACTGTCTTAAGTTCCACTGGCTCGCCCCTCCCTTTCCCTAAGGATTACATTGTAGCCAAGTTTGCTGCGAGCGGCCGTTTTACCTCTGCAAAAACACAACATTACGTCGGGTCAAAAAAGACCCGACGATAGCAGTTAAGGGCTAGTGCACATTTGTTGTGACCCACGCAGTCATAGTTGAATCTTCCTTCAAGTAGACGGAGATCACGATAACCACATTGAAAAAGTCATACGACGAGTTAAGACAAAAGTGTTGAGCGGCAGCTGTGATACGTAAAACAGGCAAATGAAATAGACACATTTTTAGATATAAGTCTCTTAACAGTTATGCGAAGTGATGGTAGTAGATGAAATGTTGTGAAAGGATTTGGAGGACCGAGAAAGTCGTGGGTGAATGTGATGGAGGATAGTAGCCTCAAGGTTGCTTGAGCGAGATAGTTCTGTAGTCATTATGGACATCAAATTATACGCTTAAATTTCAGCAGCTGTAGGGAGTAAGAATGAAATACCTAATCTACCTAGTCAAATAAAAATATGCTTAAGTATAAGTTTTTACTTCTCTCATCATCTTCACGCAGTGCGTTTAACAATCCATCACCAAGGAAGGTTTTTTACGACCTTGTAAGAGTTTCTGCGGTAATTGCGTGATTTATTTAAATAATAAAGAAAAGATACTATACACTGTAAATATTTTACTAATTTTGGTGATATAAACTCATTTTTTTAATAAGATCACTCTGGAGTGCACACTCGTACAATTTCCCATGTCAAAGGGGTGGTTGGTATATTTCGTCAAAATCTCAGAAAGTAGTTCAGTAAGGGGCTGGTATTTTAGAAATTTTGGAAGTATGAGATATTTTTTAAGAAGATCAAGTTCATTGATACCTAGGTGTAAGATTATTTTACTGAAACTACCTTAAGAAATGGAACATTCGTCCAAAGCTGTGTTCCATAAACGTTTTCGAGCAGCCGCCTTCTTGGTTCCACAAACGTACACCCAACGTTCCTCAGCCATAAAATCATAGACTACATGACCAAATCAGGATGCTTATAAAAAGTAAAGCCAAAGCATTAATGATTAATTTAAAATCCAATTGGTAGTTAATTCTTCCGAGGACATGCATTGATGGTACTATTCGACCAAGATCCTACCTCCAGCGCCCCCTTGCCGCACCCTTCTTTCTTTTCGTCCTCCTAGTTAAAAGCAGTGCACATATAGGAGCTTCAGCGCCCCTTAGGGGACCTATGGTCTACAGAGCTGGTTATGGGAATAGAAGTGAAGAATAGGACTGTCCTTAACGTGCTAGCCGAGTGGCCATTTCTCATTTGCACTCTTCTTATTCCTCCTTTTCTGCGGGGTTCTGCGCTAATGTAACTACTGTCCTGCCATTTGTAGTTACATTATGAAAGTATTTTATTGTTTCTGACGAAAAATTGAGGATGAGCACGATTTTCCGCTTATTTCAACTTTTTAACTAAATGTACCAAAATTTAAAAGTTTAACTGCTTGGCGAAACCTCGGGATATATGACGAACATTTTAAAAAACTTCTGCGTTATTTTGAGACTTGATCACAACTTTTCTCATCCCAAGCTCTTTGATAGTTGGAAAAAGTTTTTGACGGTCTCCCCAATGGCGTTAGGGAAAAAATATTTAAAAGTGAGCCAGTAAAATACTGCTTATATTTATTACTAAGTTCTAATACTTGACCTGCCTCGAAAGGGAATGTCGTGAGGGGTATATCTATATATGTATATATATAAAGTAGAATGTTTGTCAGTTTGTCTGTATGTCTTTAATGGAAATCTACAGTTTTTATTCTATCGTGGTGAAATTATGCATAGTAATAGTTCAAGGCAGGAGAAAAATTGTAGGCTACTTTATAAAGATCCCAGGGCCCATATAGGTCCCAAAAAGGAGCCCATTGGTGGCTCACGGTACGTATTGGGTTTTATGCAGTGGTTTAATTATTTGCTTTTTAAAATTACTTTCGCTCAAGGTAGATAGTTGGAATTTTTTCATTAAGTGTCAGAAAAAATTAAGTTTTTAATTATTTCAATCAGATATCCTTTTTACTTCGTAATGGACTAAAAATTACCTTTTTAGCTGCCAAAACGCTTATTATTCTGTGAAATCAACAATGCTACATTCGCTTGACAACCAGGGGGCGATTACCTAACTTTTAGCGACGTCGCTATGAGATGAAAGTTACTCTTATTTCTACCCCAAGTTCTCATAGCGACCCGAGCGATTACCTAACTCATAACGCCGTCTTTATCCAGATAAGAGTCGCAATAATAGCGACCCAAAATAAAGACCCCCTCATGAGGGGTCTTTATGGAAATAGCGACTATGATGGCGTAATTGAGCAGGATTCAATTCTGAGATCTCGCAAGGTATATAACAAAAATCTACGGCTGAGTGAAGAATAATGTAACAAGATATAAGCATTTATCATTAGGCACCTTGCGAGATTTTTTAAAAGTATTTCCGAGGTGCATTGTTTAAACTCGGGTGCACTTATGACGAGGGGTCATTTGGAGAGGTCTCGCTTGGTGCATATAATAACAATATTCAAAGTAATGGTGAAAATAAAGTGACAAAAATGCTAAAATTTATCATTATGCATATGGCAAAATGTTTTAAAAATATTTCCGAGTTGCATGGGATGTGCATTACTGAGATTCGAGAGTATTTCTGACGAGGGGTCATTTCGGAGATATCGCTGGGTACATAAAACATAAAACAAAATTATGGTGAAGATTAATACCATAAAACGCAAACGCTTAATATCAGGAACATTTTAAAATGTTCTTAAAATATTTGCTTGCAAACTTGCATGACTTGCAAATCATGTTCATCGCTGACACTAGTGTATTCATGACAAAAGGTCATTTCGGAGATCTCACTAAGTAGATAGAAAATAGCAATTTTCAATGTAATAGGAAAAAATAACTCAAAACTTTATTAAAAGGCACATTATTAAATGTTATTAAAATATTTACGAGTTAAATTTCAAGTGAATTGCTGAGACTTAAGTATTAATGACGAGGTGTAATTCCGGACGTCTCACTTGGTAGGTTTACATAACAGAAATATTCAACGTAATAGTGAAGAATAACGCAAGTAAACTCAATCCTTTAATAACAGGCACATCATCAAATGTTGTTAAAAAGTTTTCGAGTTGAAAATCATGTTAGTTGCTGAGACTTGTGTATTAATGACGAGGGGCAATTTCGAAGATCTCATTAGGTAGGCATACACAACAACAATATTCAATGTAATGGTGACGAGTAATGCAACAAAAACTCAATCCTCTATTGTTTGGCACATTAAAATATATTAATTTAATCGTACTGCGTTGCAAATCGATGTGAATTCCTGAGACTTGTGTATTTATGACGAGGTGACATTTCCCAGATCACACCAGGTAAATATTACAATAATTTCCAAACATATGGTGAAGAATAATGCGAAAAAACAAACATTTATAATTTGGCGCATTGCAAAGTTTTTTTAAACATATTGCAGAGTTGCAAAAGACGTTCATCGTAAAGATTTTGGAGTACTTGTCTGATGAATCAGTGTACGGCTGGGAAGTGGCTTACCAGCTAGCGTTGATTTGATTGGCACTACTTTTATTTCATACTCAAGACAGTCATATGAAGAGATAAACAAACAGTTAATTTAATTATTTATCATCTTTCATAATTTAATTAACACTACTGCTCATTTGTCACTCCTAAGAACAAACAATCTCATTTCACATACGCATCGCTTTCAAACAAATTACTCTAATGTAAAATCCCTATGAACATAATTAAGTGGACAAGATGTATAAAAACTGTGTGTGACATTCCTGAGCATTTGACAATCTCTTTCTACTGATTGCTGTGCGGTGACAATCTAAACATATCGATGGAACACTAAGCAAAATTTTTGGACCCATCGCTTCGTTTCCTCGCTCGATTATCACTGAAATTCACATAATATAATGAAGCTCAAACAAATTTGGCACTATTTTAAGGGACAATCCTCGGCACAGTGTACAGGTAACACATTTTCTGCACACAAAAGATACCACCTCTCGTCATTTCTCGACTACATTGAGCAAATACTCTTTCACAGCTTTGTCACTCTCTATCTCGCAAGCGTAACTCACGAAAGTAGCTATTACGACATTGTAAAAATTATACAATACTTCATTCAGGGGATAATTATTGATAAACGTATTAATTTCCCTTCAATATATTGAGTGTCTGGGTTTGTTTACATTCACGACGGCCGTCCCTAAGAGATACTCATTTGTCTAGTGTTGTTTACTTTTCGTTTATGATGACGTTTCATTCTTTGGTCCACTATTCCGCATAGGATTATCGAACATTTCATTGGCCGATCCAAATTCGGGGGTATTTTAACAGACTTGAACGAAGAATTTGCCATAAACCGTCAATTTTTGGATAACGACCCCCTTCAACATTTCTACCCCAGTTAGGTAATCGCTAGGGTCACTATTTTCGGCCGAGGCGAGTCGCTATTTAAAGCCGTCCTTTTTGAACGCCCAGAGTTTGGTAATATACCTCCAGATTTCGGTCTTAATTGCTGTTGGAATTCATATTGCTTAGTTAAGCCGATTAGGAATCCTAAGCATTGGGATTTGTGCAGTGGTTAATTATTTCGCTTTTTAATACAACTTTAACTAAAGATAGAGAGTTTAAATTTATTTTATCAGATACCCGAAAGCACTAGAATTAGTAGTATCATGCCCGAAAGAATGAAGTTTCTCACTTTTTCAATAGATTTTCTTTTACGCATTTTCCTTGAAAACCAAATAAACAAACAAAAAAACATCGTAACCATTATTGATGACTCCTAAATAGAATAAACATAATAATTCTTGGTCATATATAAATCCAGGTTACAGGTTCATTTTGATTGTGATTATCATTGAATCAAATCTTAATTAAGTCCATTTATTTCCCATGGTCAACTATATGTAGCTTGCTCCAGAGTCGGTAAGCTAGATAATTTATTTGTCTATGCTCTAGATGGACGAACTAAAAACATAATGCACCATCAAACATTACAGTCAAGGGTTTCAAAAAATTGTCTCTTTACTCTATATTAAACAAGTTTTACTAATTTCATTGTTTTTATTTTACCGTATTATTTTTTATCATTCTGTCAATTTTTGAGTCATTTGACGTATAATTATTATTGTTCTTGGGAGATATTGTCACATTATTTACTTTCTATTGTCTCACAATTGTATAGATTCTCTGCAGAAAAAAATATTAATTGAATAAAACAATTACCGGCACTGTAGTCTGTTATCACAATTACTTACTTACCCCTCGCCTCTTATCTAAAGAGTTTTGGAGGAAGTATGAATCCGGAACAACGCCGGGTAACTCAACTAGTATACATATAAAGTAAATTGGAAGTGTTAAACAGTGAATTATAAAGCATAAAATACACTTGGGCAATTGTGAGTGACCTTAAAACGAAGGCTTTTCTGGCAATTGAGCTGAAATGGAAGCTACAGCGAGTTTATTTACAGATTCATTGCTGCTGATGACCATCGATTACTAAAGTCATAATTACAATTGTTATGCAAATTACACCACAGGTAAAAAAGACAATGTAATTTGTGTAATTTCTTGGTATTTCATAACTTATATGAAATGAGATACCATTTTCATGGTTTACAATACATAAATAAGTTAAAATCATGGTCGTGAAGGAAAGAAAAAATTGTATTATAGACTATGCAAAGTTCAGTTAATTTATAATGATGCAATGAAAACATTTTGAACTCAGCTTCTGTTTACGATTTTGATAACACACCCTCTTGTTTGGATTAATTTTCATTGCACAGCAATGCAGTATTTGGTAACAAAAACTCTTGGGTGGAGGGTCAAAATTATGAAGCATTTTGGAACTCGTTTTGCTGGGTAGAGAGTTTTAGTCATAAAAGATAATTCGTGTTAATCTCAACTGAGAATATTTTTTTCCCTTTCAACCGTTATCTATCACCACCCTTCTTTTTTCTGTTAATAAATCAGCAAC
This sequence comes from Ceriagrion tenellum, assembly GCA_963169105.1. Lineage (NCBI taxonomy): Eukaryota > Metazoa > Arthropoda > Insecta > Odonata > Coenagrionidae > Ceriagrion > Ceriagrion tenellum. Next base: position 101,702,386 of record OY720632.1, on the reverse strand, counting down.
AGCCTGAAATAACATATAGCCACTTCGCAAAACGCAAGCACTTTCTCTTCTCCTCCATAATTAATCACCGTGAATACTTCTGCTCTCCTTCCATCCATGGCGATGAAAATTCAGCCCGCTTGAAATAGAGAAATAGTGTTTTTCTTTCTAGCCGACGAGGACGTGGCGGATTTTTTTTTCACAAATCAATACGGACTGAATATTTCAAAGTGACTTGAACATTGACGTTTTGTGAAAATTTTAGAGCAAAAATGGTTTTTATCTAAACACTCAGTGAGTCTCGAATTTTAAAACACATGTTCACTAGTTAATTACTTTTTCCACCAAACAACATTCACTTTGCTCCAACTGAATAGTCTGGGATGTAGTTAAATCCACAGGAAATTTAATACTTGATAATTACAAGAATGAAGTATCTCCCGTTTAGATTCATCAGTCAGTCAAACCTACTCACTCGATGGAAAAAGTAGGTTCTGACAAAATTTTGTACAACCAATTCATGTTAAATAGCAAAAGTTATCTTCGTGAGCATCAATAAAATGTTTTGTATACGAATTATTTTTCAATTCAATACAGCATTATCAAGTATAAAGGCACTTGATCATCTTATACTGCAATAAATTTTATCTATTGGTCGCTAATAAAACATATCTATACTCACCTAGTTTTTCTTTGATATTTATTTGAGTGTAGAGATGAGTAGAAAATAACCATATGGAACACCATACCGAAAAGAAGAACCAGATGGATTGGACACATCCGTAAAACAAAATGGATTTGTGAAGAACAAAATTGAAGGTAAAATAGAGGAAAAAGTCTCCAGAGGAAGACCGAGGAATAGTGTTCATGGACCAAATAAAGAGGAAAGTTCATATGAAGAGATATCAGTTGGTAAGGGAACTAGCATTGGTAGGGGAGGGTGGAGGACTGCAGTAAACTAATCTTCGGATTGAGCTACGAATAATGATTTATCACTACAAAAACTTAAAACATACTAGAGTTTCCGTAACTTAACTTGCTGACGCTTTCTCCTTTGCGTTTTGCTTTCTTAGTTCGATATTTCCAAAACATTCCTTTCCTTCTTTCTTTTACACCACTCCCTTTTACACCACTGCGATCCAATTTCTCATTATGTTTCGGGGTCGTTCTACCTCTCTGCTCCAAGGACCTCATTCATTTCTTCAGTCATTTTATTTCATCTTCCACATCCCCAGAATTTGGAATCTAGCCTTGCACTAACAGTGGCTGTGGACTGTCTTAAGCTTCACCATTAGAATCAATCTATGGCTGGAAAGACTTCACTCTCTGTCCCAATTCTTTTTTCAGCATGATGACGACACCTGCAATCTTCTTGTCGTCTCTTGTATATATGACTTGGTATACGTCGCTCCAATTACCATCTGCCCCCGTCCACTTGATCTCACTGACTCCCAGAACGTCTATCTCCAACCTCTCTATCTTCGTCCTACGTTCTCTAGCTTCCCGCTTACCCATTAAGACCTTTTGTCCTATGTCATTTTCCTGCATTCGTCTACTGTAACCGATATTCTCCAGTAGTCTTTACCCGGAGATTCGACTGCGCGACCATTGTACCGGAAGGAATATCATTACGTTACGTATTGTAGAGTATATTCTACGTTCTAGGAAACCTACGAGGAGAGCAAGAGGTAGGGATGCAGAAGACAACTTTCCCGTTCCCTTCCATATCGCATAACTAGGAACATTTCCGTGAGTCTCGTTTCTGTCCGAAGTATTGATAATTGATACCAGACCGATCTTCTTGATTTCTGCCATCAGTACCCACTGCTAAGACTGCTATCTCTCAACAGTGGGGTTGGGATGTTTGGGTAGCATGAGTGGAAAATTGCTATCTCGTTGCCTCTCCTGAAATATCGGGTTGTTTGTTCCATTAGCATACTTTTTCAAAATTGAAGGAATATTTTCATCACTTAGTCTTAACATCCGGGGTTGAGAGTCTACAGCGCTTTTGTTGAGATCCCCCGGCCTCTTAAGGAGAGTAAAGACAAATGGTAGCCTCCCGTTAGTCAAACTTGAGATTTGAATGACTTATTATGAATTATTTTAAGTGATAACGTTTTGGAGAAGATACAAATTTGGACAAGAATAACGATGGTAAAAATATTTTGTGAGTTATGATTGTCTATGAAATACCTGAAAGGAATGCCTGAAATGGCACATAAGTATAAAATTATACCTTAAAAGGATAGAAGCCTTGGAAACCTCGTATTGGAAAAAATGCAGTAGATTACAAGAAGTTTTAGTGAAGACTTCAAAAAAAAAAGACTGAGGAATAGAACGAACAGAATAAAAATAGTAAGTGCATGGGATCACAGTGAAGGCCCATCTAGATGGTGCATCTACTTGAGAAAATGTACGTAAAAACTAGCGAGATCACATTATAAAAGTAAGGGTGAGAACCATTCGATGGACATGTGCTATCTCCTTTGCTCTAGAAATTGTGCTTAGTTGATGCCAGTTTGAAGAAACGTCAACAATTTTCTCATACGAACACTCACTTAGGCACATGCCTCGTTCAAACAGCCCTAGAGATAGAATTGATTATCAAATAAAAATACACTAGGGGGAGGGCAGAGGCAAAATTCTCGCTAATAAGACCTAGGACAAACAATGAGGATGCTGGTAAATATAAATCACGCGAAGAAAAGGCATTAGCCTATAATTAGAAAGACTAGTATGTTGTAATTAAACAGATGTATGATTGAAAATCTGATTGTAGTTTTAAAAGCAAAAGAGATTCCGACATGCGGTTGTATACTTAAGTACACCTTTTTCCTCTTTAGTAAAATACTGTTCTAGGAACCAGGAGTTATGTAGGAAGGTAAAATCAAGAATTTGGGGTAACATTACCATCATTGTTTCAAATTTAATATTTGTTAACTTAAGCCCTTCTTTCTACCCTTTTCGTCCATTACTCAGTTACACCTTATTCCTTTTTTCCCATATCCCTCTTTATTTGACACATGTTATCACCCCTTGATTTCCCGGTTGGAATAGTTCCTTCCATTTTTCCCGTAATCATGTATTTTCTTGGCAAAATTATTGTGAGTCACTTCTGCTCTAGCTACCTGGTTTTTCTTTCCCAAACTACGCTCCACACGTGCCTTTCTTCCATTTTTCTATATCCTTCTTTATTATTAATTTTATCATTTAATTTTATCTTAAGCACCCGTCTCTCACCGTAAGACTCCAAGGCTTTTCATCTTCTCAGGACAGGTCTTTTGTTGGCTCATGTTTCTGACCAATGGAGTGCCAAAATCATTACAAAAGCTTTTCACATTCTGCTTCCCTGCTAATAACAGCATCATCTTTGTGCATATTAGAGGTGTCATTATCAGGAAGGTCTTTTCACCATTCCCTCTATGCCTCTTCCATATTATGTGACGATACACCACATGCTAAGAACTGGGAAATGTGGAGGAATGTGGAGAATGTTTTGAGGGATAGGTCAAGGAGGAGAGCTATTGGAAAAGGATAGCAAGTTTTGTGGTGGGGAAAGGAGGGCCAAGAGAAGCTCTGAGTTGGTTTCAGAGTTGAAGAATTTTTTTACTCGGAAGGTGCATAATAGGGAACATCTTGGGAGAATGTTTTTCGAACGGGCATTCGTTAGAAAGTTCCCTACACCCTTATCACTTTACGGCAATGCGAATTATCATATGCTGCTTTTTCATCTTTTTCCAACTTTGCATCATGTTCTTTCATCCTAGGTGCGAGTATTCGTGCCGACTTAACCAGAGGAAGACGACCTCAGTTTTTTGACTTCCGCGTTGACTTTTTCCTCGGTGCTGTGGACTTTAAGACTTTACCCATGGATAGGGGTAAGAGTGGATGGCTCCGTCTAATCCTTCCGAGGTTTAAAAGAACAATAAGTCAAGTGAGCGGCAGTGCTCAACAAACAGCTCTGCATAAGCGATTGAAAATTGAAAAAGAAATATTAAATTGAAACCTCAATTAATACAGTTTTGCGAAAAATTGAAAAATTTTCTCTTGAAATTAAGGCTAGGAACACTGGGTGGATTTAGTTATCTTTTCATTGAAAATAAATAGTGAAGCCCAGAAACTACTTTCATCATCAAAATAATTGGTGAACATTTTGGAACAGTATTGATTTCTTCTGTAATTTAGAAAATAATCAATTCATATTCCTTTCAGTTAAAATAAAATCCTTTGCGTGCAAGTCCTCTATTTTTTAGTTTGCATCTTCAGTGGTAAAATATATGCCTATATGTTTCTGATCAATGGCTAAAGGATTCTCGAGAACTCTGTATGCTCAACAGTGCTCATCTTTTAGCACCTACATTTTTTACTCTCTGATACTAAATCAATAAGCCGTTATGCATATCAATGCAATAGACAACAAAATTAACAACGTCATAACGGAATAAATGTGGAATCACAAAGTTACTGCTTCTCATTCAATATAAAAAATTCAATAAAGCGGATGCCTCAGATTACACTCTTCAATAGCCACTCCCAGTGGGTATAGTGAACATACCAGGAACTGAATTTGTTAAAACACCCAGAATTTGCTTGACCAGTTTTTGCTATATTCTAAGAGTTTAAATCATTGTGTAAAAACAATAGCGTGATGAGAGATTGACCAGAACTTCATATCTTTCCGCAACTGCCTCGCAACTTTCCCTTCCAGTCTGTTTATATTACGTAATTTATCGTCTAATTAAACGCAAAAATTTTTATCCTTTCGTGTAGTGTTTTTTATATATTTAATTAAGTTTCCCACCAAATACTAACCGATAAATATGTACCTACTGATTTTTATTCATCCCCCTTTGTTTCACATTACCTTTAAATTTTCTAATTAATCTTTACGTATTAGTGAAATAATTAAGCGTGGAAAATGCTGTGACGACTCGGGCACATGCAAAAGATTGAATAATGAATGTTCAATAACATATCAACCACATCTGACTATCCCTTATTTTACTTGAAAACGGTTAAAATGCATTTTTATTATAAATCAATTATATTCTTAAAAAATATCGAAAATAAAGACACAATGTATTCCCAAAAGGATTTGGTAGAATTTCATGCATTTCATTGATGATATCAGTTGAATTCTGTAATATTTTTCGGATTAAGTCTGCGATTAAAATCAGGAAATCAATTCCACGAGCGCAAGAACATTCCATCTATGATCATCAATTATGCCAAGCTTTAATTTCCAATCCCTTCTATTTTCACGTGCCATCTAAAACTTTACCCTGCATTCACCCCATGGATAAGATCTTAGCAAATTATAGGAACATATTGTCGGTCTCATTAACTAATCATGTGGCCTAAATTCCTGCATTTTACAGGAGAAGCAAAAATCGGATTATTTTTTACGTGAAATGATGTTTTATTGCCACTTTCATAAGTAAATATAACCGATCTATCTTTGTATTTGTCCCCTTTATACACTACGTTTACTAATCGATCTCAAATCGATCTGACCGGATCAGCTTGGTGTGAAAAACGCAACGGGCTAGTGGGATTGATCTAAGGAGGCTTAGGCGGTCCGGTTTGCTTGCTCTGCTGGTCTGAAATTTCAGATCGATCCGAACCAGCGGGTCAGTGGTGCTCTCCTCATTATTCTTTTGGTTTTCATTGGGAAACAAAATGTAATAGTTATTATTCAATGTGTGAGTTGTATTCAGTAGTAGCCATAGCGCAGTAATATCGATTAAAGTGACTTTGATGATACCGTAGCACATCGCAATTCCACTTCCAATTGCGCAATTTTGTTCACTCGGAATCGGACTGATAATTTCAGCTCTGCTCTTGTTTACACACCAGGTCAATCAAGCTTCAACTGATTGATTCGATTGCTAAACATCGATATTTTCAGTCCATGTTGGTAAACCAGTCGATGTGAGTCGGCTCGCGTTCCCGTATTATTGATCCTCATTCCGTGTTTCCCACATTGGCAATCTAACCATCAACTAAAAGCTTGTCATCACTCCAAATATGGAGTGGAATCGAAGACTCGAGGATGAAAACTTTAGCATGCAACGACTCAAAATCAACAGAGATGAAGTTAATGTCTTTTAGCTCAGCAGGGCAGAATTATCTTTGCTTAACGATATCCTTAGGCATTTCATCAGAAACAGTAGGATTTTGAAAGCCATCTGAAAAATTGGAATTCATTGCTTGACCCAGGGTCGAATAGAGAGGAAATTTCATAAGAAGAGCTACCAGGGAGTGATTTTCATTAGATAGGGAAGGCTTCAAAGTGGCAGTCAATCAATTTTAGGGTTAACATACCAGTGAAATTTGGATTAACTCACACAGCCTCCTTAAATTGATATGCAAGCTTAAAAAAAAACGAAATTTTTTTGAGTCGCTTGGTTTGTTGATTGGCTTACAATACATTAGTTTTCTATCCCTAAATCAATTACTGCATAATAATTTTAGAAAAATCGGATGATTTTTTTCCCGCATATGCGATCGAACTAAATCCGTGTATTCAAGTACGAAATTAATCACCTTTCATTATATCCACTTCCAAATTACGGACGAACTGGGAAATATGAGTAGTTTTAGCATCGCATTTAAGAATTAAAAAATATATTGGCGATGCAGATGACAACAAGTTAAAGAGAAAACTTTAATTAGTATCCTTTTGGTCTATATTTGTATGTTTTTTCCCTAGTAAATAGGGATTTTTCCCTCAAATGGAGTCATAAAGGAAGGCCTGTTCTCCTCATTTTTCTATTGGTTTTCATTGGGAAACAAAATGTAATAGTTATTATTCAATGTGTGAGTTGTATTCATTTTTCTCGATCATTTTTTCTTGTATCATCAATCAAGTACTTTTATTTGTCTGCCAATTCATCTGCAGTTTTGTTTGATTATTTCGTATTTGGTAATCAGTAGATGACAGTTTCAATTGAAATTCAACGGAAAGAAGAAAAAATTAAGTGCTGCGTAAGGACTAAAACTATCCTCCCCATGTGACAGGCATAATTCATTTGCTATATTGTAGTAATAAAGCACTCATAGAAATATTGGGTTGAAAAAAAATCAATTAGTTATGCCGAAATAGAGAAAATGTAAATGATTTCGTGGGAAAAATGTGATATTATTGCTGAAAGGAGAGTTCAAAAGAAAACCGAATGCAAGAATACACAATTCAAGGCTACTATTCATCCGATACTACCAATTCCCACCTATGTCACTAGTGAAAGTAATTTTGAACATAAGGACAAAAAATTAAACTTTCGCACCAAATTCAATGCTTTTGTTGTGAAAAAAAGTTTGTTGAAATATAGGGGGCTCATATTGGGGCCCCTGGGACCTCTCAATATACCTACTATATGAATTCTTGTGTGCCCTTAGTAACACTTAATAGAAATTATTTTCGAACCCGTCAAAGGGTTTGGAGTCACCATTTGAGGGAAAAGAATTGCAGTGTAATCGATTGGTATAAATTTGTTGCTTGATCGAATGAATGATTTAAAACCATTTAATATTTTTCTTGATTCTGGGCCAGAAAAAAACCCAAGATTTCCATCGCGAGTTTCTAAATACAAATAATTTTGCTCATCTCACAGGACGTCTAGTGTCCGTCGAATAAAAAAAACTGTCAAAACGAATCCTTTTGGTGCGATTTTGGTTTCCTACAAGGAACGTCTGAAGCAAATAGTGAGAAACTGCCGAAGGAGAAGAAAGTTGAAGGGCATGCTGAGCCAACAGGAAAAGGATGTCCAAAGTTGGAAGGTCGCAAGTGGCTGCATATGGTTTGACAAAGCGGAAGGAGGGTAAAGTTGTGGCGGTGGTAGAGTAGAAGGAAGTTGGGAATGACGCAGACTATTTGACTGGCTGCGTATCGTACGAGACGCTCTTGCGGCAAATGAACTAATACAGAATAGAGTTAATAAGCTACCCCACGGCTTAAATATACTAATTATAAATTTTACTCCGTATAAAAGAGACTCCACTCCAACCTTTCGTATAGAAACAAATGCTAAAACATCTTACACACTTACCCATTACGCCATTCCCTTTAGGGGTTGGCAGAGTCAAAGAACGTCAACGAAAAAGAAGTAATTTCTAATTATGCCCCGAGTACTTGCTCTCTTTTAATAATTCCCTCATGAGACCCCTCCTTACATAGCTCTTTTTCCTCTCTTGCACCAGTGAATTGCTTCATTAACGCTCTAATACTCTATTGCCACATTCACCCATGAATTTCGCAGTCAACCTCTTTCTATCAAATTATTCACTATTTTGTACATATCTGTTTCGTTTTGATTGGATTTCATTCCATTGACATGGTCTAAGCACCGAAGCAAATTCTTTTATTCTAATTCAATTACTGCATTATCCAAGGTACATTCCTTCTGAACCGACTAAAATGAATACATTGAAAGTTGACGGCTCTGAAAAATAAGATTTTCGATGCTGGTGCTAATGAATGAAGCTGTATGCTTTGAGGGAATGAGGAAGAAAGACGATTTATTTACTTCCTCTACTGCAGATTTTCACCCAGCATCCCGCATTTTCTTTCATCCAGCTGAGGAAACGTAGTCGGTGGTTAAATAATGAGCAACTTTCTCTTTACCGTTCGAGGGACTTTCCTTCCCTGAAAATTCTCGTATCTTTCCTTCTCATGAAGCACTTCGGACATTAACAACTGACAGAAAAAATGTGCTAGAACACACTACTACGGCTTCGACTCGGTACACGGAGGCTAATTTCACGCTGATACAAAGTTGACCGAATCCTACGCAGCATTTTTCCGTAACAGCACATGAGCTCCGTGCAAAGTTTTTCTACCAACGCTGCGAACGCTGGTATGTCCTTGGTATTTTTTCCCCGTTTAAGTTTACGCCTGCATTAGTTAGGAGTCAACATTTATTTCCCAGTAAGCGCCATTTACTCTCATTCTAGCTCTGATGGTCAAGTAATTTCTTGCCTCATTAGTGGTAAAAGTAGGTTGGTAAAGTATAAAGTTTCCGAGCAAACAGATAGAGACCTCATGTTTGCAAAATATTGTATGTTTAAATATTAGGAAAAAAATATCACCGGTGCTGAATTTCAAAAGTCAGCCGTCTGTGATTTGGAATCTTAATTACAAGGGATTTAGATGGAAATATGCTCCCATCTTGGTTTCAGTTTATGAGACGTTCTTCACTTCTCTTTACTCAGCTTCAAACTTTAACGAGTGTTATTTCAGAAGACGTGGTTCGCGTTAACTGGATTCAGAATAAACTTTCCATAAGCATTCCCGCTATATTTGGTTTAGATATCTCCGGAGAAATATTGTTTCAAGAATGATAAGTTATTCCATTATTTGGTAATGATATGTATTATTTATCTTTTTTAAAAGAGTTTTTCCTTATATGCGTGTTAAGAATCTTAATGTAGGACATTTAGGAAAAAAAAGAATATTGACTTTCCTGGTCATGTCATGTTGTCATATTTGTACACATACTTTGGTAAAATATTGTAGCAGCCAGCCACTCACCTCAACGGCGTATAGCGGAGTTGGATTTATACCATTACTGGGATATTGAGCACAAGCGCTAAATGAACAGCTAGTTTTAACTAATTTCTCCTGTACATCAAATGCATGCATGCGTAGAGCTGCAAGTATTTTGAAAGTAAAGCAGACAAGTAGAACAAGTAGTTCATAGAGATAAGTATAGAAATGGAAAATGTTAATAGATTATAGAACTGGTTAAATAACTAGACTACTTTTCGAAAAAACATTTTTTATGAAAAACTACCCGCTATCCGAGCGAATTAAATTCGTGGTCTTCTAAACACTGATACTGACTAAATGAAGGTCTGGTGATCGTCTTCTATGAGAATTGCGTTTCCTATTAGTCCAACTAATTCATTCAGCTATTCATCCCCATAGAGATAGAGTAACTTATCTAATATGCATCTGTCATACTGGCAAAATATATGATAATTTCGGTGACAAAGTTGCTCATTCTGTCATTTATCATTATTGTACTCCTTCTGCAATCAAAATATCCAAAAATATGAAGCTGGAATTACTTGAGAAGTCAATCAAGCTCTTTAGAGAGTCAACTCATTCCTGTGAGTAAAATTCCGCCGAGAAAGAATCGTGAAAACTTTATTCGTGAGACACCTCACTATAAGCTCTACATACACGATGATATCCCAGGTGACAGAGATGTCTCTTGGAGTGAATAGAAGTAAATATCTCCTGCGAGCGTAAAACGAAATGCATATCACCTGCTGTCATGTGACAGAATCGACATCGACTGTCTTTATATATAATGTATTTTAACAGGTTGAATTTTATGATGGTCTGACAACAAATTTGTGAATAGTCCAACAAACTTATTTCGTGGATAGAGCTAGATAGGAGAGATAGATAAATGGGTAAATCTTCGAAAGGAGGAAGAATTGGTATTGTAAATGTTTAATATTGATCCCATGTAGCTGTAAGTAACGTAATAAACTTTTTTACATCCATTTCATAAGCAATGCAGACACTCGCGCACCATTACTTCTATGACTTGCTCGACCGCGCCGTTGTCTGAGACTACGTGTGTGCACAGTTGACGTGTCGCTCGCCACCGCACCGGTTGCCTTAGTTCCTTCCGACATGGCCTGGCTCTGGATCGTGGTACCATTCTGGCACGATAGATGTAACCGTTCGTAGTTCCATTTTTATCTCTATTGGAAGAGTGGGTACCATTTTTAACTTGCCCACTATAACATATTATATACATTCTGATCGTAATTTCTTCAACCATTTCCATTTCTTTTCCCATCTGGAGTTTAATTTTAAACCTTTTTGTTAATATTTTTATATTAATCTCTTTCCCACCTCTGGAGTCGGCACTGTCCGCATGCCTAGGACTAAAACGTTACCATAAGAAGCGAGATTGGCAGTTCATAAAAATCAATCTAAATACTTAATAGCAAGAAGCGCATTACATTTCACATAGGACCACGGCAGTGCTCTAGGGAGAGAGATATATAGAGAGAGCCATTGAGAAGGAGCGTAGATTCCATTGTCCATCGTTGTCAATTAATTGATAAACCTTAGCTGTCGTAAGCACGCTTTCATGTGGTTGTGGCCAAGACATCGTTCCTTTAATGCTGTCGGGAGTTGATGCGATAAAGCTGATGCCGACCGCCGGTCTGAAGATCAAACGGGATGTACGGCGCCTCCTCCAGGTGCATAATTCTATCCGGAGACGGCGTAAGGGAGCTATTTCTGTAGAATGAGGTGCATAGAGGTTTAGCTGCGGTGATCTAACGGTTGAGGTTGAATCAAACGAAAGGACTTCCCAGTCTAACTTATATCAATATCTTACGTCCGTGAGCCATCTTTTCCTGTCCATCATTCAGCTTCGCAAACATTCTATCTCCAATTATCTCAGCCCTGAAGCCTATTTCATCTTTTTCCACTTCACCGCTTATCAAACAGTCTCCTAATTATCATGGATTTTACCTCTTGTAAGATTTAATATTCGCCTATTCTCTCAAGTATGTTCCTCCTGCAGTTGCATTATTCTCATTCACAATACTATGCGCCTCCATGTTTGTCTTCCTTGCAATACATCGCACATGGTCCAATCTTCCATTTGAATGTCTCAAATGCTTGCTTTTTCTTATCCTCTTCACCAAAATTCCTCAATTCTAGATCCATCAAGTCTACTCTCTGAATGTATAAAGACTCAATACAAAAATACGTAAAACAAAACATATTTCTTCGAGACACCGATTTTTGCCAAAAAAAATCATGCCTCTCACAAGGAAAAATATGAGAAATTACGGCAACGGCAACGTCAAATGTTTTCAATTGATTTGACCGATGCCAATAATCTACCACTAATAAATGAAAAAATAAACTAAAAAGTTCTAAAATATCGTCATCGTAAATCCATAATGATTTTGTTCTTAGAAAAGACAAAATTTCTAGTTATAATGCCGGAACAAAAATGAAGACCGTTTTACGCCACCAAGGTCACCACCTTTAAGCTTCTTTGGACGTGCTTACTTCATTGACGGTGATCTCGGGTCTCACATGTCACGTAGAAGTCCACTATATAGGTGAATGTGATGTCTGTTTGATAGCCATTAGCGGCAACGATATTGTATTACGTTAGTTGCGTAAACTGGAAGCACCTAAATGATACCCTAGCCTTTCTCGATGACTTTACATAGGTTCTCTTTAAGCATCTGCGGCATTGTAATCCAGCCCTTGTTTACTAACTCGGATATGTTTACCCCGCTTCCATTCCTGTGTGTGAGTCTCTTTCCCATTAATATTTTTTTCTCACCATATGTCAGTGGTGATTTGTTTGCTGGAGTTAAAGCATTGATAAATTTGATTTTTTGAAGGATTTTCTCGCCTTTAGCTTTAGCCTCCTCGTAGAGATGTCGTATAAAATAACCAATATTTTATGTAAGCGAGTACCTTTGAGAAGTGTAATTATATGACTGCTTTGAGTTATTTGAGGATTCATTTTGGTCGTCGTGACGCATGGTGCCTTTTTCGTGAAAAAAAGTATTTTTTTCCAACTTAATTTATTATTATGAGTAGTTCTAACCATTAAGCAAAATCTAAGGAAGTCTTAGAATACCATAATTAATCTCCTACGTTTATAATTAATTCAAATCACCTGTAAATGCCCTGTGCTACGAATGTGCGCGCCCTTACTGTGACGATAATAAACTTATTTTATGTGACCACCAGTCCGGAAGTACTTGTTTGACGTTTTTTAAGTGAAATTTGAATCTTCTCTTTTGCTTGGATGTTTTGACAAAAACAAGTGCTTTTAGATTTAATGCTCATTTCACTCATATAAGATTTTAAGTTTTTGTGGTTATGAAGTTGGCCTTAAGCGAGTCACGTCATAGTCATAATCAATTGAAGTGATTGATTATATTATTCTTTGAGAGAAAACTGTATATCTTACCCGTTGAAGGTTATTCGGGCTTCCCACCGGGTCAAACTCTCCATCTCGGCCGAAGTTTCGATGAACGAGTTATTATGAGTAGTTCTAACCATTAACGTCCGTCACCTGAATGATGCAACATATCATTATATATTATGTAATTCGCTCCTATATACCAATTTTTCCATATCTTCTGCATGATAATTGTTTAATATTTTTATTTCTCTCCATTTCCGTGTACATTTCCTTCGATTCCGTGCTTTTTCTTTCTATTTCTATCATTACGAGAGTTTACTTATCCGCTATAGTCTCATCAAATATATTCTCTAAATTACAAATAACTGGAGGATATTTACTCCAATCAAATCTTTAAATATCACTTCTTACCATTGTAAAATCACTCTTTCAATATTACCTTGATAAGATTTTATTAATTCATTAGAGAAAAACTGGAATAAAGCCACCTGGAAAAATTGCGCTGAGACGATGAGCTATATCCAGTATGAATATTTTTGTTTCAAAATTCTGCTCATCACTCAGTTGAAGTTAGTCATGTACCTTGGGTGATAATGTGGAATAAATGTTCAATACTCTAAATCATGACCAAGTTTAAACATATTCCGTCGTCTCATAGAATAGTTGAAAATAGAATGCAGCCACATAAATATATTTGTGGAAAACTTAAAGATGCTTTAGAGACCAATATGGTCTCGTTTACTGAGTTTCTCGTTAAAAATTTTCGTTTATTTCTGATTGACATTGTCGGCCCCGGTGGTGGCGGGGTTAAGTCCTCGCCTGCTAACACGAGGGTCGCGGTTTCGAGTCCCGCCTGGGTAGAATTTTATCTGCCCAGGGCATGGGTGTTTGTGTCTCCTCCGTTGTTACTGTTATCCACCCGACGTAAATTGGCACATTGTACTGTATTCGGGATAGTGAAGATAAATGAATCAATAAATAAATGTGTTGTTGAAGGAAAATATATTATTTTTGACGTGAAAAAAAGGTGAATAGTCACCGTTGAAACAATTTTTTTCTGAATTCAATGTCAAATCATACATTTCTCTAGCCAGTGCAGTAAAAATAGGGGAGAGCAGGATGCTGAAGCTTGGGTTCTGAACAAAGATAATCTCATTTAAACACTGCCAAGATGCTCTTCCAACCATCCACTACATGAATAATAAGTTTGTGCGGCAAACTCGGCGTTATTCCTGGCCCCAGAGGGCATAAAAATAACCCCCCGGACATTTCAAATCCTTGCACGTGCGTTCGTTAGGCGCAAAGTTCATTATGATTGATTATATTGTCACCTCGGTTTAGTGGATTAAAAATTTGATAAGGGAATTCTTTGCAAACAATGGGAAACAGGAAGCAACATGTGTAAATATTTGCTTGAACGCCGTGGCACGGAATTAATTTGTCTGAATGTGTCCACGGTGTCGGACAGAGTAGGCCTTTGGAGAAGAGGAAATTAATTTACAATAATGCACGCTGTCCGGACGCAGTAGTGAACAATCGAGATTTTGAAATGGGGATGTTGGATCAGTTCCATACTTAAGATGTTGCCGTGGAAAGTGAGTTAAATAGAATTCTATGCGCTTCGACTGAGGGGTAAAAGAGGTTGAAAATACTGATGGAAAACTTGCGTGGCGGATTTTATTACATGTACACACTACCCGATTGCCGTCGCAGCCGTCTGGCAGGGGCTGTTATCATTCAAGTTTTATGAATAACCACTTTAGAAATACAATTTGTCAGTAGGCAAATCAATTATGCTGAGAATTTGCTGGAATAATGAGTGGTGAATCTAATTGTCACAGTGAGAATGAATCCGGATATAAAGAATGCAAAATAGCTGTCACTAGACAAATCTATTATCATATTCGGGTAATAATTTATACCAAGCTAAAATTCAAACTTGGAGGTCTGTTATTAAGCGTGAGATGTTTCACATTTTATAAAAGGGAACGGAATAAGGAAAAAGAAGGGGAGGGAGCATCAAGGTGAATTGCATGCTTAGTGTCTTAGTGTCCTGCTCTGTTTTTCTTGTCGCAACTAATGGTGCGTAGAAAGAATGGAGTTTTTAGATATTTTTCGGCAGTGTATGTCTCTTATTTCTTCGTTTCTATAAGTTCTAGAAACATTATTTGGTGTCAGTATAGTACTGAGAGTATTGAAATATTTCACACTCTACTATCTGCCACTTGCAGATAGAGGCAATGGCTATTGAACGAAAGTGATCTCCTGTCCGAGTCAAAGCCAAGTTAAGCAATTCTTAATCTTCAGTGATTGAGCAGGAGTGATAATTATTTATTGGTTTTGTTGGGAAA
This sequence comes from Ceriagrion tenellum, assembly GCA_963169105.1. Lineage (NCBI taxonomy): Eukaryota > Metazoa > Arthropoda > Insecta > Odonata > Coenagrionidae > Ceriagrion > Ceriagrion tenellum. The sequence continues at coordinate 101,687,130 of OY720632.1, read as the reverse complement.
GATAGAGACTATAAAGACCTTTCTACCAACCAACTCTTCGTCAGGTAATATATGAAATTTAAAAAAATGAATGAATTTTTCATACGTGATCGTAATATTAAGGCTAAACAGATAAGAAGTTATGCGTGGTAAGAAATAACCCGGAATAATTGAGGAGTATTCAGATATCCAAGGAAGCTTTAGCATAAAACTTAATGCCTGCAGAAAAAGATTATTGCCATATTTCAGGAGCGAGAAGGTGAAAATAAATGACTAACTAGCATACGTGAGTATTTGTTTGCTGAACTCAACAAAAAAATCATGGAAAAGTATTAAAGTGGAAGAAGTAAGGAAAAAGTCGACATTTTTGGTGTTCTTCGATGAAATTAAAAATGTATGCACTAGTGGAGGGGATAAAGCTACATCAAATAAAGAACCGCTTTAGAAATGCTAATTACTTTGTCATGAAATACACGATTCCTTTTTTGCCTATCCCGAGTTATTTATCAGATATAGACAAAATACCATTTCACGCTAAAAATTATTGTTTCATTTTTGTTAATTGATGTAATTTCTACCTTTTTATGAGCTCTTTTACTCCGTCTTAATGAAGGTAAGATACCATGAAACAAGCCTAAGCCGGTCTCCATCATTTGTTACGTTATCCGTTATCGTGATTGTTTGTACTTAATCCCTAGTAAGTAGTCCCGTGAGCGTGGAGGACAGGGAATTGGTCCACTTCTACCAACCAGTCTGTCATCGAGTATTTGATTTGAAAATGAGTTCTAACACAGAAATTACCTCTTCTTCGTAATATATTCTGTACGCGTCAAGTGCAAAATAACCGTTTGCTATTCTCCTGAAAGTTTGCCCGTACTGTTGTGTTACGCCATGTATTTTGCGAGCCAAATATTAATTTTGGTCTAAAATAATCCAATTATAATGAGTTAATGCAAAACTCTATTTTTTTCTGTGATATCTTTATAGAATTCTTTTGCAACATACTCTCTTAATGCTCCTGAAAATATCCGTTATCAGCCACGAGATTAAGTATCTGTCTGCAACCCGGTTAGTTTATGATGCCTGTGCATTAAATATGGGTTGAGTTAGTTATCATAAGTGCTGTTGAAGAAGTTTCTTGAGATACTTATTTATTTTAGTTCAATAAGTTTTTATGGACAGCTCTAAAATTAAATTAATGGCTTTTATTTATACATTAATGATACAATTTTGAAAACATACTTTCAACTTTTCTCCCTCCAAGTACCTGCGCAAAGTTACCGTGTGCCATTAAGTACAAATCATTTCATTATTTTTATCTGGGCAAGGTGATTGCCGTTACCTTTTTAAGAAACTTTCTGTCATGCATACTATCTCCGTAGCTTCCACGTTATGCCTCATTTTCCAGCGGGTCTTAATTGCTGTCTTTTAAAAAAAATATTGTTTCTACGATTGTACGATTTTTTTATATTTATGGACCGCCAATACCAGAACTAGTGGTAGTAAGTTTACTTTTCTCTACATATTCCATGAACTAGTATGAAGGCCCCAGACATATGCCCGGAGATTCTCACGCGTCAAGTGCTAAATAACTGTTTGCTATTCAATGTAACTTTTTCCTAAGTGATGATCAATTCTGTGGAGTGCATAACTAGGCTTTTATTATTACTCAATACAAATATAATTTAGCGTCACCGTATAATAGCTTTTACCTGTCATTGTAAGCAAAATTCATTTTATATCACAAAACAGGCTTTAATACTGCGAAGATTGTTTGCTTCTTTTCTTTGCTTGCTTCAAAATAGTTTTATTTAAAATAATATTAGTCATATAATAAAGTGTTGCACTAATAGAATGCATGCATGTTCATGCTAAATCTCTTCCTTTTCGGGTATTTTCGTCGTTTATACGTAACATATGGAGGCCGATCTTCGAATGAATTGTAATTATTCTCCTGGTGAACTCATGTAGATACAACAGGTGCTGCAAAAATTAATATTTCGAGCGTCTCTGAAAATTTAGCTGTCGCAAGTTTACTATCGCTCACTTCTTTGATCCTTAATTAATGTCAATAGCATTTTAAAGAGTGTTCAATTTTTCTTGTTGTAAAATAGTTAATTAACGAAAGTGGCATTTTATCATATTGTAAAATAGATACAGTTGATAGAATCATGGATTATTTGCATATAACAATTTAAATGATACATACGATGGATAAAACTTCGCCAGTTACGTTTTCTTTACGGCGGGTTGTTCAGAACAGAAAGGATCCGATCGGCGGACTCAAGGTTCAGCTGACGAAAACATTGCCTCCGCTGATGCCTAATAATAGTGTAAATCTCAAGAGATATTTTTACTATATTTTGTCACTATATTTTTCAATATTTAGCCCAAAAATGTATATTTATGCTCAACATCTATCTCTTAATGAATTTTCCCTAATATGATATCTGATTTAAAAAATTAATTTAATGATCCTGATACCACCAGCATACTGTATCTTGCATAAAACTCCTGAGAGCCGTTATATAGGAAAATTGAAGGAGTATTTTAGAGTTTTGATAGCGCCAATAATACCTAAAGTCAATCTAAAATGCAGAGAAAGAAAATGTAGCATATTACAAAATTTATTAATTTTGTTAAAATACCCAGCATTATGAGTACCCAGAGTCATTTAAAAAGGAACATCCTTAAAAAGTTTTAGTAATGTGTTATCAGCCCTAACACAACGGAAAGCATCGTCTCCAAAGCTTCGATTGTGATAAACTTTTACTCCTTAACAACGTATATGTTCCAAATTTTACCAGTATACGCTTGTGTTTATATTTTAAAATGTATGGCTACAGCTATTTCAGCAAAAGTCGAAAGAAATACGTTTTTATGTCCAAATAAAGATTTTTTTTAATCAAAAACTTTTTTCAGTCTACTCCTTTTTATAGTACCTATCACAAAGAAATCGCCAGATTACTCAAAATAAGTCTCAAAAAAGTCAAAAGGTGCAAAAAAACGGAAGACGCGAAAATCGAACAAGCGGTCAATGGACCACTCGCAGTCATGCAACTGACCTCGGTCTTCTAAGTGTTAATTTATGGCTGGTGTGAGAGCATAAGACTCAAATGCGTTGGTTTGAAGAAAATATGATTTCTTTATCTTGTTCATTTTGTTCATATATGGGTAGACTCCATGCCAGTGCATATAATCCATACAAACATTCACTTTCTATCCTCCAGGAATCTTCGAACTCCCAGCCCATGCACAAATGCGCAGATATTAACACCCGACAAGTCTAGTCCCTGGTGCACCAGTCTCAAGAGGCTTCCACCACCAACCGCCTTCCCCGCGAGACTTGCGGGCGGAGTGTGGCTGAACCCTCTCGACTAGACACTCCAGTCCTCTCCGGCTTCTTCTCTCTGAAGGCTGCGTTGGAAACCGCGAGACTAGCAGGAGGCTCGTATCGCTCATGGGAATTCTGCTTCCTCCGCATCAGAGCATTGGAGTAGTGCAAGATACTCTGGTATAAGAAGATCTGGCTGGTTTCCAGGGTTTTGTGAAGAGGATAAAATAAGATTAATACATGAGGGAAAGAAGACTCCAGACGAGATTACGACTGGTACACACAATGGTAAGTTGGAGTATTTAAGCCTAAATAGGAGCGATGTGGAACACGTGCGGTAGATATTCGCATGATATGCATACATCTTCGCCTTGCCCTATAATCCACCTCGAGGGTGTTTGACAGGGGATGAGAAATCACCAAATTGCACCATAATGATCAAGTAATTTTCATTAGCATGCACTAAATCATAGGTATACTGCCAATGCTACAAAAAATATTGAATTGATGTAAATTTCAACAACGTAAACGTGATACATGAGTCCGAGGCATGTACGTTTGCTATTATACCTTTCCCTCTCTCCGAGTTGCAATGAATTTGGCAACGTCGTAGCGGCGGGTAATGTTGTTGCTGCTGCATCGGGATGACTGATGCATTAGGATTGCAAACAAACTGCAACATCTAGGATGGAAATAGCTCTCGGGACATCTATTTTAAATTAGGGTTAATCTGGAGGTTGATTCTTCCGTTATTTGAGATTTCCACTGTATCGCTCCATCTTGAGGACAATATTTCGCCGGTTATCCTGCTGGATTTCTCTGGTCCAAGTGACACATCAGGAGGTTCTGCATTATTTTGGGTGGTTTTTGCGCCTTTTTTGGCTCTGATTCTCTGATTGGTCCGCTGAGGGTCTTCCTAGAAAAAGGATTTTTCGTTTTTCCCGCCGCTTTTCTAAGGAGACGAAACTGCCTCTGTTTAATAGTGTTTTCATTTTCCTGCATGCGGCACTTGAGTACCTTCTGCTTTTGCGGAGCATGCGTGGGAGGACAATATTCTATTCCTGGGGTGAGTGCTATCTACAAAGAAAATAAATGCTTCCCCCGTATCATTAGAGAAGCGATGGAAATAACCAGTTTTATTCAATGATTGGGCACAATAAAAAAATCTCATTTACGGATAAGTTGCATCTCTGAAATGCTGTACCTAGGGGTTTTTAATGATTATTTATGGAGAGGCATGGAGGAATACTAAAGAGGCACCTTTACGAATTTTAATTAAGAATTAAGTTTTCCTTCATTTACGCAGTTTGCTGTATTTTATTTAAGTACGAATGGCATTTGTATAGCTCGTAACTAAATGATATTTTATGGTAAAATTTTTTACCTAATAAATAGTTATTTGTAGTTTTTGACTGATTTTCTTTGATCCTTTTTTTTACTTTTGACTATTTTTGATTCAACGCAGGGGAAAATGTGTAATTCTGCGTGGCGGAAAAAGCATAAACTCTATACTTCTAGCAAGATCAAAATATTCTGCCGAGGAAGTAAGGCGTTCAGACTGTATAGCTTGGGCATAACATTAGTCATTGTATTTTTATGTGTTTATGCATGGATGTTCTATTCATCTCTCGTATTTACTAAATTCTTTGAAAAGTAAGGTAGGGCATGGTTACCAAGCATGAGAAAAAAATGCTACTAATCTTGGCCAAAATTTGTTTGCGTTACCAGTTGAAGTTCTGGTACTGAGATGTGGACGACTAACTCCAATTTATCACTAAAACTCATATAAAAACAAACCTTTATCATCAAAACTCTGAAGACGATGGCAAACCATTTATCAAAACTTTGTACCTGAACTCCTGACCGGGCGGAAGACCCACGAAGATTTCACTCAAGCTGTGTTGTTTTTTTCTTTCTTTACAAAATTTGACAATGATAACCTTTTAAAGCACTCCAATCCAGGCTATCCCCTGACACCATTTCCTTTGCACAGTTTTAGGTTTGCGAATGGGCAGGAATATATTAAAAGGTATTTTGAACGCTGTTGGATAGCAATTTAGAGGAGTACACCATTTAAACCTCCTAGTTAAATGGTTTTCAGCGTATCTAAAAATGTTTTCCTGCCACAAACAAATGTTACGTGGCTGATTCTCTCGACAAGGCTACCAAAGCTACGAAGACGGTGATATAGTGCTGCCTTGAGGAATCAGCATTCTACCAGTATGATATTAGGGAGTTTCATTGCAAAATTAATGTTAACTACTTTCATTGTTTACAGAGCTTTTTAGTAAATATAACGGTCTTAAAAGTTCATGGCTACTTGGTGAGTTTATTATTACCTTAAGCCTTTGAATGCATAAGTAAGAAAAATGGTGTGCTATAACCCATTGCCGTTTTACTAAAAAACAAATTCTACGCCGGGAATACGCCTAATGAAACGTATTTACCTCTGTTTCGGGAGAATAAAATACTTGACAGATGAAAAAACATTCATGATTTCATGACTGAAATTTCAAGAACCGAGCCTTTTACATAGCTAAGAGATCAGAGGGAATGAAAAGTAAACAAAACAACTGCTGTTGCCGCCAATCACCAGAAAAACAAACAACTTCAAAGAACAAAGCGCCAACGGTGAACCGCATTTGGCAAACATGCACCGTCTACTGGCCATAAACTCTTGGGGTGGCTTTAGAAAAGCTGTTCGTGTGCAGCACATTCTCATATCCTTGGACTCACCAGAAAGGGGGATGAAACGTTTTCTTCTTTCAATTTAAGTTTACCTCTCTACCGTTTATGGCCATTTTCATCCCATTAAGAAACTTTTTTCCGTTACGTGACAAGGCATTTGTACGTACCGACCCGGGTAAAGTTTTCCAGCAAGAGAAATTAAGGCGACTTTCCACACGCTCTTGACCCGACGGTCAATCTTTATTTTCCAGGGTAAGGAAAATGAAATCCTATAAATGTCAGGTACCCTTCTCCGAGGGATTTGGTGGGAGAGGCCTACCGAGGAGTGTGATTCTATATTTGACCATAACTGGTCCGAAGACATTACTCCAATGAAGTACGCCGACTGACCGCGCTGCTCCCACCGTTAAAGTTGGCCGGGAGATACCCAATCCCAAATCTTTGGGCGACGGGCTCCTCCGGTCTTCAATTTTTTCGTCAGTCCTCCCCGGGACCTCCGGTCAGTTTTTTTTCAATTTTTTCGCGGCAAAGTTAACTTTCACCTCTCCATTAGCTGATAAATTTAAAAATGCGATGGAAGTGGCCGGAAGTAGTCGGTGGGTCGCTTCAGTGCTAGTTGAAATGGTGTTGAATTTTAACGAGATTCAACGGCATAGGCCATTTTTCAACTAATGGCTGCCACTTTCTAGGCAGACGCAACAGCACTTGGGCAAATGGGAGGATTACTACTCCAAACTTTAGTCTGGCCTAGCGATGGTTTATTTCGGTGATTAATCGATAGTAGGTATTTCGCAGGCCGTCGTCTTCGTCTCAGGCCGATGCCTGTTTCGATGCTTCGCGTACTTCGCGAGGTTTGTCAGATTTGAATACAGAGTCGTTTTCCGTCGGTCAAATGTAACGGTCGTTTCACGAGAAAATTCACATTGCATGATAGAAAAAACATCAGGTTAAACTAAAAAGTGAAAAAAATGTCCTGTTTTGTAGCGAGGACAATTTCCGTACGCATTTAACGATGAATGCGAGCGCGCAAATATTCGTGATATTACCTCTTCTTATTTTCATTCGAAGCATTTTTTTGTGTCGAATAACTATTTTAAAATCCCTCACGAGCACGATAAACCACGCGAAAATTCATCAGTTCTAGTATCAGATCAGCTGTGTGCAACTGGCTAATAGCGAAAAGCTGGTAGCAACAGCCTCAATATGAACAACGTTAAAAATGTGCCTTCACATGCTAACATATAAAAATATTGTGTACGTGGCAGTACATTATTTACTACAAAAGCTATTTTCAAGCTTCTAAGTGTTCTCAGGCTTAGGTGTAATATTTACGAGTAAATATGGAGCGTAACACTTTTGATAGAATGACTAGGCTTTAAAAATAACTTGGTACTAAATACTAGGTTTCAATTAGTTGGAAATTTAAGTCAGATGAGTATCAATATGGCAGGTGTGATATAATTAAGATCCCACGTTAAATATTTAGTGCTGATTATAGTAAACTATCATAAAAGGTATGTTGTCATACTTATAAGTTTATGCAAACATACATAACAAAAAATGTATGTCTTCCCGGCACGAAGAATAGAGGAAAAAAATGACGTGGCACCAATACACTGCGTTTATTCACCTTTGTTCTCCTACTCTTCCTTTTACTTTTCCCTTCCCATTTACAGACAGTGGTCCTAACACCCCCTGCCAAGTTACTGTGTGGCAGCTTGCAAAATATAATGTAGATGTAAACACATACAACCGCGTCAATGTCCGTGTTTCATGTCGTTTTACACGACAATTTATGTTAATTGTACCAAAGTTCGTGCAAGACTTTGTGCAATATCTAATAGAAACCACCTGAAGGAAGAAACTCTGTGGCTATGACCTTCTTTTTCTCATAGGTTATATCAAATAATCTTCCTGGTAACGTCATATTCACCGTATCAATATATTTCGCTCATTGAAATTAGTCAACAGTATAGTCAGATTTATGCGGGATAATTTGGTGAGTTTTAACATTATGTGAACGTTAACATGGGGTTTTAATGGTGTATTTACATTTCAAACGTCTTTAGCCCACTCCTATCTAAGGCCGTATTTCAATGTGAAATGTATTCATTGCTACAATCAATATATTTAATTTTTAAATGATCGCTTCCCAATAACTGGTTAATGAATTATTCCGGGCCTTTTTTGAGGAAAAAAAGAAACTGGGATTATACTTAGTCACTATTCATTTATTTTATCCTTCGAAACTTTTAAAATGTTTCCTTGAATTTTTGGGAAAGATGAAATTACAATACTGAGAATTATTGAAAGCCCTCAGAGCAGAAAATGAAAAAATGTGAATTATGTCCCCCAAAGCGCAAATTTTTACTATTAAAAATAAAATTTTCTCCGATTGTCACTGGCTTTTACGCCGGAATATATTCCAAGAGCATCGATTTGTTATTAGAGTTGACTTTCGAGAGTTTTAGAATTTTTTTTCGAGTTACATTGGTAAGAAATAGCTGAAATCTCAAGCTAATATTCGTAAAATATCTGCGATACACATGTCACTGTTCAGTCCCTAAAACGCAAATGGAAATCCTCCTCGCATTCTTGGTGGCCATGTGTGCAGATAAAAATATACCGATTTTAGTACCGTGTGTCGATGAATTCTCATAGTGTGATATTTGAAGATTAGATGGAGAAATAGTTGTCAAAATAACGGAGTTTGATGGAGGTTCTATTTTAACAATCATATTGTGGTTCCATATCACCATTCGAAGTCGGGAGGCATGAGGATGTAATCTCCATACATTCCAAACATAACGGTTTGTAATTCCAGTAAAAAACTGCTTACTTCCTTCATATTAAATTTATGATAAATTCCACCTCCATTCTTGCAAATTTGTCATCCAACTATTTCTTTCATTTTCCCGTCTTTCTTTATTCTCTAGGACTTCTCCTGCGAACGTAACTCAAATTATGCCATGTGCCAAAAAGTCATTTGAATTTCCTTCCCTAAATTTTACTTTTGAGTTCCCGGCCTCGGACATAACCTATCAAAATTTTAAAGCACGTTTTTCAACCATCTAACTTTTTTTGCAACATTTGCCGTGCTCATAATTCCGCTGCTGTGAATGACAGGGATGATGGTGATCCAGAATGAGCTTGGCAGTCTTATTTTTATTCTGTACTGTTCCTCACTTCCAATTCCTCGAATATTTGTTTTGCTGTATAAAACTTGTATGTCTCACAAAAATTTCTCTTTTTTTATGCTTTTATATCTGCATGATATAATGAACCCTTTTATACCTAGATTAGAAATATTAATCCTTGCTCTCCGTATTCTGTTTTGCCTTGATATGTATACATGGTAAATTTATGTTTATTTACTTACTACCAAAGTCGTTTTATTAATGCTCACACCTAATAATTATTGACACCGTTCATTTTGAAAGCTACCTGTTCATTTTGCCGGATCTTCTAGGGCTTAAATGTAATCAAAAGTTTTATTTGAGAGGAGAGCCTGAGGCATAGTTTTTTCAATGATTTTCACTACTCTTCTGTTTTCAAAATGAATTTTTAACTTTCATACCCAAGATAATGGAATCTATTTAAATTTAATGGACGGAATCCATCAAAATGAAATATAATTCACCCTTTCATACCCTCGTCACTCTTCCTGTTTACTATTTCATTTTATACTCTTTCTGCATTGCATATTCATTGTTTATTAACTCCTATTCCTCACTCACTGACATTCCTTGACGGTTTTCAACAATCTGATAATTTATGAACGATTGGATATCTCCTAATTCGATTGGCGCAATTATTTATCATACTTCCTCTAGGTTTTTATTCATCAACAAACATTTCCATAGATTAAAACTATGTGAGTTGATTCATAACTCTAACTGCGTAAGCTAGCGAGCACGGGGAATTGATATTCTAGCATTGATTACTTAGTTTTTGCTATAGTACTTTTTCGGGAACTTTCTTTGGGCTTTGGATGAATACCTTGTATATCCATCAACTTTCATAAGTCTCTAATATTTAGTTTCGGAATCAATTATAAATTTTACTTTTTCTAGAGAATATGCGAAAAAATAATGATGTTACATTCATTTTTGCCCCTTAATTTGTGAAATAAGTGAAAACAAAGTAAAACGATTATACAATGGAATTCCAGGTAAATAATAGTGTTCAGAGGTTATCTCCAAGCATTATTTACACACTAATGCTGAAATACCATTAATATACTTAGAAATTTTCTTGATAAAATTCGTGATTGTTTGCGTGTTTTCTAAATTAAGGCTTGGAAATAAATCTAGCCTTTTCGACATCCGGAGGGATTTCATGAGCAGGCGTATTAAAAGAAACAAGACATCCCTAGAAATATATACCGATGCTGCCTCTTGTCCCGAGCCCTTCCACCGCTGAACATTGCTTCATTGACCCCTCCCCCGAGGATAGCACGACGATCCGCCATTACCCAGTTGAAAAGAGAAGGGATGACCCATAAAACCTGTCACCTGCGTGCTCTTTCGTCCAATTTTCCGCTTCGTCATCGGAACGCACCTAGATGAAATAAAAGCTTTTCCCAGGGGTCGAGACAATTGGAAGTCTCTTATGTGCGGAGGGTCCGGTTCAATTGCCCGACCCGTCTGCTAACGGCCATCTGTCAAGGGAGGTCACTTGGAGCTTGTGCCTTTCTTTCTTCTGAACCTCCCACCTTCCCTTCCGCTTACACTTAGGCGCATCAGCGTTTTATTGTCGCCACGTGACGTAACGTTTGGGTTGTCTAATAGCATTCTTTCTTCTGCCGCCACTTTCGCTCCCCAAACCATTTTTCATCCATTGAGATGATTTTTTTTTACAAATAAACATAAAATTCGATGAATTTAGTCTCATTGTAAGCAGGAGATATGTTTCGCGTCCATTAATTCCAAAAACATCAGCCAATTTTCCCAACGGTTTTCTAGAACTTTTAAGAGACTTAGAATTGCATCCGCATTACATAGAGTACTACACGGCTGTGAGATTCATAAGGACAATTTTAAAATATATTGGAATTCTTGACGCGCAAATAGCATCGTAAAAAGTAACGGAAAGTTGGTTTTCTTTCCTCAGTTGTCTAAAAAATGTGAAACAACTCTTTACTGTTTCTAACCGTAATAGATTTCATGTGACACAAAAGCGTCTTCGGAAGTTGTGTAATATTCAACGTGCGGTGGGGAAGTTAGTTTGAAGCCTTAAATATTATTATGCTGTCAATTGGCTGACGTATTAAGCAAATCAGTCCATTTTAAACAACACTACAAAATTTAAATTTGCACATTTACTTAAATAACCTAGTCTAGTATTCGTCTGGTCTAATTTCCCAAAAAAGTAAAGGCTACAGAAAAATTTTTAACTCTAAAAAAATAGCTAGTTTATAGTGAAGCGATATGTTATACGAAAGTAAGTCGTCGTAAATATACCTCATTCAAACTACTTTAAGGAGATTTCTCCATGATAGCTTGGGTGAAAATAAGTCCGAATTGCCTCCATTTTATTTGCATTTTTCATTACTGATATTGCTTATTGCCATCCTTAGTTATATTTTTAAATTATGATAAAACATGTAAATCAACGGACTCATCTCTTTTTAATGAACATTTTTTAAGCCGAAGGAGTTGCTGCGTTGTCAGTTTATTTGAACTAGCGAATTTTGACTTCAATTCATACAGATATATTTTAATTACTGTGAATCCAGGATGGATTGGAACCTAAATCATTAAGTCCCTTGGATGAACTTTCTTTGTTAGACAGTTTTTCAATAAAATTAATACTTATGTTAAAAAATACCATTTACGATATGCTACAGACTTCTTTGTGTTAAACACCACCTCAATTCAAGTTCATTTGGTGAAAATAGCGTGGAATGGTGGGATGTTGATGGCCATGGCGAAATAGAGGACATATTTTTTTTAAAGTTGCTAGTAACATTTTAGTCAGTTTTCTATAGAACTATCTTAATCAAAATCCAACAAAAGTAATTAGAAGAACTTTATGATGTTTCTATTCATCAGAGAAAAACTTATCCTCCTCCTAAATAGATTCGTCAATTTCGTAACACTTATTCGCGCTGTAAATTTGAGCAAAGCAGACCAGGTGTATAAAGTACTCCTCTAGTCTCATTACCGGGGAAATTTATGTGATTTCGTTTAAATGGTTGCGACATAAGACAAGTTGTGCCACAGTTTAGATAAGAATTGGTTGGAAACCATCAGAGACTCGGGTCACGCAAGATTTCTGTCCAGAAAATTTGATTTTACACGAGATTCAGGCGATAAAACGATGTATAGCATTTCATTCAAGTGCTTAATCGGTAGAACAGGTGAAAGCTACAAAACAACAGAGATAAGAAGTCGAACACACTATTGATCAAGCCGACAAGAATTTAGACTTCCTGCTTACCTTTCACGGCCTCAATGAAAATGTGACACTAATCCTCGAGAGCACATTAATTTTTCCCTTCTCTCTCCCAAATCGTTTAGCCTATTCTATCCTCTTTCCTTATCTTTTGCTATTGTGCTCTAGCTTCTTTTAATATGCGCCCTTCTAAACGAGAAATAACGATTAGCATAAAACGCATTGGCGTGCATATATATGCGATTAAATTTGCAGATATATTAAGTAAAAAATCTCTGCTATCTTATATATTTTCATATTTTGCGCTATATTTTAGGCATGGTGTAGAAGTAGCTTCTATTAATTCTTTTAGTGTTCTATCAGATTTCTCTCTAACTTGGCTGTAGGCATTTCTATCTGGAGTAACTTTCATTTAAATTTATGAATGTTTAGGTTTGAAAGAGTATAACAAACTATAATAAATAAGCTCATCCTTGAAATATGTTTTTAAAATAATCCCTTTTTCTTTTTTTGTTAATGCCTCCTCGATGGTAGTACCTTCGCATGATCACAAATAAGCAACATCCAGCTTTACTGAATGCAATACATTTTTCCACGGAGTTTGGAACCAATCAGTCAACAAATTGACCTCCCTACAGCCTGAGGCATTTTATCGTCTTTAGTAATGTTAGGAAGGCAACCAGCAGGAAGATAAGTCCTACTTACCTTCCTGCTGGTAATATTTTACTCCATCAAATATGTAGTCTATTTACAAAGAACCCATTGGTCTATATGAAGTGATTAAATCCACTATAGGATTTCTGAGTCATGCGGTATAAGAAAATTTTCATGTCGATATAATGAAGAATCAAAATTAGCATTGAAAAAACATTAACTTCCAGAGAATCTTTTATTGGCACGACTTGCGTTTTGATTGACTGTGGCGTGTTAAGCGCATTTTCACCATAAAATATATGATCAATTATTTGAACAATGTTTATCAAAATACTATCACTGTTTTTTCACCATATTTCAGATATTTCTATGTAGCGTATTCATTTATCAGAAGGTCAATAGGATATTAAAGTTCTTTACGTTGCCTGCTCGTTTTTTTCATCTTATACTTTAAGGCTACCTAATACCACCACAAATCATAAAATGCTTTTTGTTTCGACAATACCCCATAGCCCACTATATCTTATGCATGTATCAGTTTTTATGGATGATTGGAGGAGGAATTAAATATAAACCTCAATTATCACGATTAAGTTTTACTGCCGGAATGCTGATTTCCCTGAATATCATGATTGATGAATTCCTCGAAACAGGCCTACAGCAATTGTTGGCAAATGGAAAGGATCCCTGCAGTTATTATTTTACGTAGCTGCTTTCCAGGATAAAAACTACAATTACAGCAGTTTAACACAGCTATAATATGATTAGATTTATTTTAAAATAATGCCCTTCAGTTTTCCTCCGAGATCCAATCACAAATCGCTTTAACCCGGTGTTTCTGAAGGTATAAATCTTATCAGTGTCTTTGAAAACAACGCTTAAACCTTTATCTCATGAATGGGGACCTATCTGATGACAATTTGTTGATCACGTCACTCTGAAAAAGGGAAAGGAGGTGGATAAACAAGGGATTGGCCTTATGGAAAAGTCACGGGAAAATTTTTTGTGTGAAGGATTTCCTTTTTTCTGCCTAATCTTGGGAGAGAGGTTGTTGATCCTGAATTTACAAAATAAGTTTATCTTTCCCTCATTTCACTAGTGGATATGAAATGAGAAGTACATTACGATAAAACTCATATTAATTTTATCAGAGTATGATTACTGAATCACCACTGGATTGAAAAATTTTTGTCTATCAATTCAATGAAATTCAATTCCTTAGTGAGCCTTCCAACTCGCAATTCTATTCCACTCATAGGAGAAATTGTGTGAATTATGACGAAAATATCAAAAGCTTCCAACACTTTCATCGCCAGACACTGGAAATTGTTACTCATAGCTACTGGTGACCTTAACACGCCCTCCGTTTACCTTTGACGATCGATGAGAACTAAGAATATTACATCGTGGATTCAAGGATATGAATCGCATATGCCTCCCGTAATTATGCAAGGGACAAAGATCCTTCTGTAATACCAACCACTTCCAATGACGTCGGAGCACGCCATCTTATTTCTGGAATGCCCTTGGAACGAAAGCAAACTCGTGAATATAGCTCTTTGTCCACTTTAAATCTCCGATCCCTATCTTCCTCTCTGCCATCTTCGTCTCTTTGATATTCTCGATGAATTCAGTCATTGAGACAGTCCTTTCTGCCGAAGGGGTTCCAACTTACATCTTCATTTCTTTCCTTTCAATCGGAGGAGATGTCTCGTTTACATCATGGCAAATTTGTTGGAGAGCATCCAAATTGTATGGTAGGTCTTGACGGGAAAGTCCCTTTTTGCTGAGAAAAGCTCCTCACTAGAATGAAGATTTTAGGGCTATTATATTTGAATGATCAGCTTATTATTTTATGTGAATCATGCTGTTCTGATTCCTTAATTATCATTAAGCGAAGCATGAAACATAGATCCAAGAGTAATCTCTTACTTAAACTATATCCAAGATAAAACAACTTTCAGCTACCGCTATAAAATAATTGTTCAAATACATTATAATTTGTGTCAACTCAAATGCTCTTATCATGAAAAAGACTTATTGGGTCGCAGAATTAATCGATGAATTTTCGATCATAAATTGCTGCCTTTATTTTTCCTGACATACCCATGTTGCACTACCATACAACAAAGTGGGGAGAAGTACACTTTTGTACACGGCGATTTTCGCTTCCGTAGACTGGCACTCATTCCTTGATATTCTTCACATGCTACCTATCACTTTCCTTCAAACATTCGCACGTCTCTTTATCTCCTCATCTATCCATCCATCTTTCGCAAACATCTTGCGGCAAAAGTAGGATGGATAGGGTCAGGAATGAATGGCTAATAAATGAATGAGGGTTAGATGCTAGTAATGGACATATGTGAAAAGAGTGTGCTTCGTTGGTTTGGCCATATTGAGAGAATGGATGAGAGATGAATAACAAAACAGATACATAAGAGTGAAATAAATGGGGCGAGAGGTAGAGGTAGGCCGAGAATGTTGTGGTTGAATGTGGTTGAGGAAATTCTTAGGAGGAGGAATATTAGGAGTCTTAAAAACAGGAGGGCGTGTATGAAGCAGTGTATTGAGGTAAAGGAGGCAATAGAGGTTTACAAGTATAGGTCAGTATGGAGGAAATTATTGAAACAGAGTTAGGTGTACAAATATGTATTTATGAGTGAAACTTAGTGACTCTGCCTACCCCGGAAGGGATCGGCGTGACTGGTATGTATGTATGTATTTATATGATCTAAGTAACGATATTTTTTATAGGTTGTAGATTATATTTCAACCCTTGCCGCAAATTCGTCATAAAATAGCACATAACTGGGAATTATATCTGTCGTCATTTACTGCGAATCATTTTACAGTTTATTTTTTTATATAATAGCGCTAGACACGACACAATTATTCATCAATCCTTGCCTTTCTTATTTTTGTGCCCATGATGCCATTAACAAGAAATTATAGCCTTCCATTTGAATTACTACTGAACAGTAATAATAATAGGATCAATAAGCCGATGACGACAAGAATTGACTTCAACTGAAGTAAAGCGCGTTCTTAGGCAAATATTTAGCTTCCATCTCACAATAAAAAATTTAAGAAGGAATCATTGGTTTTGTAATTCTCAATTCTGAGTTACATGCATACTCCATGAGAGGCACTGAGAAAGTTGCAGGCTACCATATCAGTTTTTGGACCGAGAGGAATCGTTGCATGGGATAATAAAAATATTTTGAGAAGCCTAATGGCTCATCAATATCCCTACATTTTATCTGTGGCAATTTTCATTGGTCTCACAAAACGCACATTTTAGAGTCATCGAAACCCCTGAGGTAACATGTAGAGAATGAATTTCATTTGTTTCTGGTTGATGGCCATTTCTCTTCTCTCCTTTCTCGTCGTGAATATTTACTAATACTAAATTGGCCCGATTGAGACGCACCAGATATCAATCAGCAGTACATTTCGCAAATCCTGCACCAAGTGATGCGTAGTCAGGGCATTCTACCGTAAGGGTGCGTGACTGTTTGGCACAATGGCCGCAAAAGCAAACCTTCTCCACACGCGTGCTTTGAGCGTGCCCGCTTTCAGAGTAATCAGCGGATTGATCTCGATGTTTGCAGTCAATGAGCCTTCCTCTCCGAAGCGCTCCACTACGCCCTAAAATTACACTCGGAAGCGTATCCTTTTAAGGTTTTGTAATTGCTAGTTCAGGATGACCATTGACTCGGTGGAGGTTGATTCGTTAATCATTGCTATGACCCTAAAGCTGTCGGGCTATTGTTTTATATATTTCATCCCCAATTCGTTGCCTTAAAATATGTAATCTGCGTAGTTGCTTTAAAATAACATACCAAATCTGTTATTTGCGGATGCTTTGCTCCCAGAGAGAATCATTTGCATGAATTGTAAAAATAAAAATGTCTTTGCACTCAATCGGATAGTCGTATAGGATAGTTAATGCGTTTGAATGTGCTTTCCTTCAGTATTGGCCCTGGATGTTATGTGAATCATATGGCTAACTGGATAATTCTTGCTACTAAACTACGTAAAGAGTCCCAAAAATTGGAATGATGGTGGCATCATAGGAAATTTTTTACACCTCATCTTCTCCATCAATATCATATGAAAATGATGCCAAGTATTCTGTTGGTGTGAATGCTTAGCATCTCTATTTAAATAAACCAATGTAGCTTATGACGATCTAATCGGATAAAATTGCCTAATACTTCCTACATCTACATCTGCTTAAGATTTAAACTATGAAGGAATCACCAAATATGAATGTTAGGGGACTTAGAATATTCACTTGCCTATTATGCTCGTGATAAATCTAGGTAATAGTATTTTTACTGACCACGATACAGCTTTCACCTTGACAGCATGATTTATTTTAACAAATAAATATCGATTGTCATCGCTGACCTACCTAAGTTCTGACAAGTGTGCTCTTGAAAACGACGCGGGCATGATTTCTAAACGGTTCGAGGTTGCACAAAGTGGGGGAAATAAGAAACTTAATTCTTTTGATTATGCCTCAGTTCCCTCGATTAACTTTGCTAGTTATATACTCCTTCCTGAAAATAACTGTGTTTGCTTCTGCGTCCAAACTTGAAGGCGCTGAAGAAATATTTCAATTGTTTGCAACCAATGATGAAAGCTGAAAAAACCCAGTTCCGTTTCATACTCTTGCAAATTTAGATACAAAGGCAACCTTTAAAAAAATGCTAATTTGTAAGTAATCACCTGCTTTAGGCGTAAAACTACAAAGATTATAGTGCAAAACTTAATAAATCACTTTTGAATCAAAGGTAAGACGAGGAAATCAGCGGGTAAGTCATATAGAATGATTGGGGTTGAAAGAGTTGTGGAGCTGCGCTGGAGTTGTGGGCAAATTCACGCACTGTGATGTATAAACACAATGATGCTTGCTCATTGGCTGCGCCGCAGTATTGCCTTAGAACGTTATTTTTGTAATAAGCCAATGCTTTCACGGCGTTGTTTTGCATCTCCATCCTCGTAGTGTTTTGCTGAATTCTAACGTAAGATGACTTTTGGCTTTCGGATCGGCGATGCTTGCCTATATAATTCAAACGTTGATTTTGCGTTGGTGAAGCTGTGACTCAAGAACTCAAAAATACCCGTTTATTTCCAGGAACCAATTTCCCCTGGAGTAAATCTTTTCAATGCAGTCGCAGGTAGCTCTCTGGAGTAAAAGACTCTTAATGGAAATATCTTTCAGTGCCTACTACATCAATCAGAAATATGAGTGATAGTGATTATTTTTTACCAATCTCCATGAATTAAATGAGCGATCTCAGGCATTGACTATGCAAAATTTCTCCTTGACAGAAGTTATGAAAATAGACCTATGTAAATATTTCCCGGAGAAAATACTATTTAAGTTGCCTCGAATTAGGCTTTGACATGTAATGCAATCGTCAGGCGAGGAATTTGATTGATGTTACCTCTTGATCATTCATATTTTCTCATCTTGTCAAGGTATAATATACCGAAATCAAATTCGAAAGTATATTTTAAGTAAAGTTGAATTTGCATTGTTTTTTCAATAATCTAGCTCAATTTATTACTATAAATTGTTTTGGCCGATTTTACGATGGGGAAATCCTAGAAGCGTAAAACCTGACCTAAATTTACGCAGCAGATTGCAGTATAGGCCGTCAGGCTGTTAACTGGTATATGCTATATGGCCGTTTGGTCGTCAACTGGAACTTGGGTATTCAGCCGACGTTCAACTACGATGATCTTTTGCTGCATAGTCTCATGTAAATCTCCTCAGCTATGAATGTAAGCATGAAGTTGATACTTTTATTCTGGGGGGTTACCACTCATAATTTCATTCTTTCGGTTCCGAGGCAATATATTGATTCCATGAGAAATGATTATTTTTGCGTCGGACCGGTCACCGACTTCATCCTGCGACCCTCCTCTTTCACTCGGTCTTGAATACAGCGACGAGTCAGTTGATCCTCTCGATCTAAATAACAAGAATCGTTGTGTCTAATGGTAATACATCGAAATTTCACGGGGGAAAATCACCCACATTGACTGGGACTCGAAGCCGGATCTCTCGATTTCGGCCGAGTGCTAAACCATTTAAGTTACCAAGGTATCCTCTTGCCCTATGAATGTTTGTGGACTTAACGGGACACAAAAGGAATAGACTGCCGGGCTTACCGTACAACTAACAGTCTAAGCCGTGCGCTAAGCGCCACAGGCACTACTTGGACTGTTTGTTGAATAGTATGCCCGACAGCTTACTCCATACTGTCCTGTAAAGTCCACAAATATCGACAGGGGAAGATGATGTCTCGGTTGCTTAACTGGCTAAAGAGCTCGGCCGTAATAGAGGGAGTCGGGTTCGAGGCCCGGTCAAGGCGGTAGATTTTGTGCCTATGGATTACGCAAATTTGTGCATTGCAGGGGACCCCGTAAAGTTATGAGTGAATTTTACTCAAAATCGCCCCTGAATACATCGTATTAAAGTGAAGTGATGACATATTTCATTAATGCTACAATTCGTAATATTATATGCATATTAGTGAAGTACTGTAGCGCCATTAGACACCACCATCGAAGGAGACCGGCGCTCGGCCTCGCTCCCCGTCTCGCCTCGGCTGGGCGTTGAGGAAGGAAAAGAACCTTCGAGACCTCGGTTCCAGAATATTTTACAAGGCCTTTATAAAGGCCAAACTACAAACAGGACAGGGAAGCCAGGCCGAGCGCCGGTCTCCTTCGATGGTGGTGTCTAATAGTGCTACAGTACTATGTGTGGAGTCACGAGAGAAACGAGCGAAAACGAGTTAATAACTGTATTAATAGTGCGTTCTCACTGCGCTTGCCCTGGCGTCAACGGTAAACAATTAAGGCCTTGGAAAGTAAAAGCGGCATGTTCACGTCGACGACGATCTTAGAGGAGTACGTATTTACAAATAATCTCGTTGAATACATTATCCAAGGATCGATAACATTTTGGTACTCTAATGGAACTCACTTCTTGTGATCCAAGATTTACTCTACCCGTTCAATAACTTTCTATTCCGTCTTCTTTAATTATTAAGTTTTTTCTTTATTTCTCTTCTTCGACTTTGCTCTGAGCTATTCGTCATGGAATTTAATTCAATCAAAAGATCACCTTTATATCTGCATACGAAATTCTTCATAAAAAGTTGAAACTTTCACCTCTTTTCTCCCAAAGCATAAGCTGTAGCTACATGTTTTCAGATTGGAGTACATGAATAAAGGAATTGAAAATTTTCCAAATTGGAGTATTGAATTATATACTTAGGATATTCACGTCAATCGTATCTTGAATATATTTTCTTTGCATTCTCTTAGGGGTCGTAAATTTAATGGAACAATAACGAGTATCTTGTGATTTTTTTTGGTAAAGCGTTTAACTATTTTTGATAGTTGTAATTTACTATGCATGTGGTCAAAATACATTGCATTTTACATCATGTAAGGGTAATTTTTCGCCTATCATCAGTTTCATGGGCGTCATGGTATGCGTCCCTGTTCCTTCTGTTCAGCAGTTGGCACCATGCTTTTTTTAGGTAATAGACTCCATCTTGCCATTATTATGAATTTATGAACATCAATCGATGTCTCGGAACGTATCATGAGACCTTATCATGCATCAACTATATTTCATCGATAACTCTGGAGACTATGTATTACCATGGCTATAAGATTTTTAACTTGGATACATGACTAATGATGTAAGTGATCGTTAATTTAGCAACATATTAAATAACTTGCGTATATCTAAGACGTCACCCATTTCTATAAGAATAATTTTCCTTTAATGCTGTATTTTGGGGGTTAAAACCAATACCGCCAGTTCAAATACTTCAATATTCAATTTTTTAAAAGAACTGACCATAAAACCGTACTTTTGAAGCCTTTATAGCTAGAAACAATTATTTACCTGGCTTATTGCTCATCAAGACCGGCGAGTAATTTTCCGGCTTAATATATTCGATGAATATAAAATCTTTCTTGTCTGCTTACTAGGAACTGTCGAAAATTCTCGGCAGGCATATTTTAGGAAACGATCGACAGATATATTCTTGGAACGTATCTAAATATTCACATTCACAAAAAAGATGCAACGCTCTAATTAAAAAGAATATAATGAAATTTTTATGCCTACAGGGTTTGTCCGTAAAGTAATGAGACTGGCTGCGGCGCGTTGCTCTAGTCGCCAGTAGCGCGCTCTCCAGCAGCGAGATTTGTGGTGTGGGTCTAAGCCAAGCAACACACCAGGAGGCAGTCGCGTCCGAGCTCTGACGCAGTGAGAATCACGCGTGGCGCAAAAGCTATTTTTGAGTTTTTGTCACGGCAAAAAACGTCAAAAATGGAGCAGCATTACCCGATTAAATTTTGCTTTTACCTTGGCAAAACCGCTTCCGAGACGCTTCCCTAGGTTAAGGAGGCTTACAAAGACGACGCCCTGTCAAGAGCCCAGGTATTCAGGTGGTTTAGTTAGTTCAAGAACGGACAGGAGACCGTTGAAGACATGGAGCGATCTGGACGTCCCTTAACGAGTGGTTTAGACAAAAATGTGGCCGAATCCCAAGGTAAAGACAATGACAATGACAAGGTAATGACTTGGACAATGTTTATGGTCTTTTTTGACAAGCGTGGGGTGGTAAACAAAGAATTTGTACCTCCGGGACGAACCTTCAACGCCGTTTTCTACAAAGAAATCCTTGCGCGCCTGCACAGAGCCGTCAAACAGGAACGACTGGAGATAGGTTCGGAGTAGCTGGAAGCTACTCCGAGACAACGCTCCAGCCCACACCGTATTTGCTGTGACCACCTACCTGGCCCGGATAAGGGTTGCACCCGTGCCGCAGCCACCTTACAGCCCCGATGTGAGCCCGGCAGGATTTTTTCCTGTTCCCCAAGCTCAAGAGAAGCCTGAAATGTCACCGTTTCGAAGATGTTCCCACCATACAACGGGCTATCACAGTCTCTGAAAGAGGTTACGGCAGCTGGCATTCAGGGAGCCTTTGGAGCGTGGGAATCGCGTTGGCAGCGGTGTATCGACGGCCAAGGAGACTATTTTAAAGACTTTAAACAGTATACACCAAGCGGATCAATAAATTATTTTTACCAGACCCAGGCTCATTACTTTACGGACAAACCCTGTACTCTTATAAAATCAAATAATTTTCGCCATTACTTGATTTCGAAAAACGCGAAGGCCAAATTTAAAACTAACTTGATAATGAGTTACATTTTTGATTTAGCTCTTGAATAATTAAATGAAGAGAAAAAATTAGGAACTATGAATAATATTTGAAATTTAACTGACTGAAACTTTGCGAGATATAGAAAAAATAGTGTAATACTTTTATCCATGGGAATCGATGTGTTAAAAGTTTGTCGCATAGTAAAATATGGATTCAGAGATTTTCATGACAGGGTTAAGAAAATTTTGTTGGTTAGTTATTTAATAAGAGAGGATAGGTTGTTATGCATTTTTGACTAATAGTTGGGGACAATGTTACTCCTAAGAGTCAGTATTTAGATTTATGAAAAAATAATTCAAAAATAATTAAAAAAGAATTATGAGGATATTAAAAATTATTTAACTTGTAGTTTACAACGACTCTCTAAGACTGTATTTAAGGAATGAGTGAACGGAAGTCGATTAGTTTTATAAAAATAAATTATCTGCGAATATTTCCCTAAACTAAAGGCTCAAATTTAAGTCTCATTTGACCTCCAAAAGCTTAAAGACAAATGGTTTACAAAAAGGTAAAAGGTTACAGAATATAACTCTGTAATAGGGATAAGAACAGGTCCACGACTGTTAGTTTACCCGTCTTGGTGAATTGCAAAGGTTCGGTAAATTTATTCGTTCTTGGAAGGAACGACTTCCAAGACGTAAAGCTTGAAATGCGGGACACTCGCAGCTTTAAGCTTGAGGAAGAAACATTCGAGAGTAAAGCCTGAGTGAACTCCGGATTTGATACATAAAAAAGACAAAGTTACGGAGAACGGAGCGAGGATATAAGAACAAGAGGAAGAGATAAATCATGGGATTTTTCTCAGCAAAGAACGGAATCAATTACGGCAAGATCGCACAAAACCGTCCATGAATTCAAGGAGGGAAATAAAAGAGACTCTGGCGGGAAATTTTCTCGTATTAAAGTGGACCGCACCATATGCGAGGGCTCGCTGCCATGCGGAATAAGGTTTGAAAATACGATTATGGCGTCAATTATAACACCGTGCCATCACTTTTGATGGCACCAGCATATAATGAGTTATATGTACTCTCTCGTGCTCGTGGTGTTTTTAGAAAGACGTTTTTTGCAATAGATAACAAATATGTAGTGTATAAATTATAAATGTATACCCATCTCTTTCAAAAAAATTCAGTTCTAGGAAAAAGGCCGTCATTCATAAATCTCCTCCATAATACCCTATTCTTGTTGTATATCTCTTTTACTTCTACTAAAGTCATTCATTGCTTTCTCCAATTCATCATACTTCTAATATCTCTCATTTTAATAGTCTATTCTTCCAAATTTCTCCAGATCATTTCACACCACTTATACCGCAATCCTAATTTGTTTTCGTCATTTAACCCTTAGGTTGAAGAGTAAGGTCAATTACTACTTGGGCGATGACCAATTTGAGTTCCGGAAGGGAGGTCAACTCGGGGTGCAATTGAGGTATTGAAAGAAACTAGGATGTTTTCGCTTGATTTGTGGATTTTGAAAAGCCTTTTGAAAAAGTAAGTTGGGAAAAACTAACGAAATACTCGGAAAAATGGGAATAGATTGGCGAGACAGGAGACTAATTCGAAACTTATATATGGTCCAAGGAGCCTAGGTGTGACTGACGGGAAATCAGGGCGAACAACTTTAGGTTACGAGGTCAGGCAAAGGTACCCGTTGACGACTACGCTTTTTAAGATTTGTGCTGGGGAAATGATGTGATAGGCATGTAAAAACTCAATGTGGGAACCAAAGTGGGAAGGCAGCTGATAAAGTTGGTTAAATTTGCGGACAACTAGGCGTTGGTCAGCCGATCTTCGAAGGGACTACAAGCTTTAGTAGATGCTTTAGAAATACATTATGGGAAACCCAAAATAGAGGTAAATCATGAGAAAACAAAATTCACGAGATTATTTTGGATAAATAAATCGTGGACGATCATAAAGTTGCAGTGGACACACTTGAGCAAATGGAGCAATTTAATTACTTAGGCGGTATGCTAGATGAAATTGGACTTAGTAACGGTTATAAATGTAAATAAGAGGCTGGTAAAGAGCTTGATATGGAGCATAGGGTTGTATTGGACAGAAACTTGTACTCCTCTTGGACTTGGATAGGAAAGGAGTAAGAGAATAGGATGCAGGCATTTGATATTTGGGTGCGAGGAAGGATGGAGAAGGTGCGGTGTACCAAAAGGAAAACCAATGAAAAAGTTACTGAGATGGTGGTCGTAGAAAGGGGACTTATGAATGAAATACGAGATCGGCAGAACAGGTGGCTGGGGGAAGTAATAAGGGACGATGGGTTGCTCAAGTGTTTGATAGGGGGAAGGAAGTTGGGAAAGCCGGGAAAGGGGATGAGGAAAAATAGGTTTTCTTAGACGGGATGAAGAAGGGTTGATCATATGCTGAGGCAAAAAAGGTAACACTAAAGGTTGATAAAACCCTGAATGTGTAGGAAACTGAACTCTTACATTCAATAAAACCTACCATTACCGGTAGAACACTTTGAGAAAAATTGACCCTTGTCCAATCTCACAACGTGTTCAGTGCAATGAATCAAGTTCTCCCATGACCCAATCATTCTTAAAGGTATCTATCCTGCTTTTTCCGCTTACATTTCACCTCAAGAACCTCATTTCCTGTAAATTTGGCACACACACATTTACAGTTATTCTTAGTAACATTTTCAACCCCAAATTTTTTCTTTGAGAAAATAAATAAAACTAAATATTAACTTTTTCTGGAAATGAAATGCCGTTGATTTGAAAGAAAGAAACTCAATTTTCGAGCTACTAGCCTACTACTACACGTTATTTGGTATTATTTTATGCTGTGATATGGTTAAACCGTATTGCAATTTAAAAAAAAATTAGTTTGTGAAATGTCCATTGTACTGTTGTTTTACTGTTGTATTATTTTCAAATTTACCGCACACTTCTACATCATCATATGCATCTACATAATACCCTACGTAGCGCCACATTGGCGTGTGGCAGTGGATTTAAGGACACCAGCCGTGTAAAGATGTAAGGTTTTGGGAGATAAAATGGTGCCGTGTATTATGGGAGTGTATTTTGTGGAGCTCAGTTTTTACTGAGGTCAATTATTGTGTGCAGAGAGGACGAGTTTGTGCCTATCTTACTTTATCGCTTCTGTCAGACCTAGAGATGTAGTTATGTTACATGCTAATATTCTTTGTATCGCTTTGAAACAGCTTGGCACGCTTGGTGGAGAGTAAAATTAAATAATGGTGCCGCAAAAGGATTATTTTTATAAATTTTGCGGTGAGTCGAACACCCTATTCGGGGTAACCTTGTGACAAAGAATCTGATGCAGGGGTTGGGTAAATGTGGTAAAAGAATATGAGAAATGAAAATGTTGGGCAACATTCAACCGGATGAAAATAAACAGAATTCTTTAAACAGATATATAATGTTGAAAAGCGAATGGCTAGCAAGTGAAACCTTGAAGAATATTTCTCGGTCATCTGAAAATCGTGAGCAAGAATGTACATAGGCCAAAAATGTATTTAGCATGATACCTATTGATGTATTGACGGCTAGAAAGGATATCTCGATCGAATAGGGGATAAACTAGGGAATAGGTTTGAAATGTCCGTTACATACAAGACGCGCATAACTCTTATTTTCTGTTGGAGTGGTTGGAAACAATATTTAAAACTCACTCATTCATGGAAAACATTTTGGAAATCAATCATTCATTTGTCATGAAATACATCAAGGTTAACTATCATCTATCATTAGCATTATTCATGAATTTTGTCACTTTGCTCACATCATAATGTTTATGATACCTACTTCATATATTTCAATGATTACATTCGTTGTACAATGTTGGTTGAAATTGGATGTATTTGTTTGTTCGTCGACTAATCTTCATGGTCACTGCATCCCTGCTTTAAGTTTCCGTGTCATCGAGGAAAGCAGCAATATTCAAACAACCTATAAACAATAATTATTCAATTTATTAAACAATTTGCCTCACGCACTAAAATTTTAAACCTTAAATTTTGCAAGAGAGTCATAAATGATCTGGAAAGCCTCCCACCCATCCACCGCAGACAAACTTAGTGAGTTATCGCTAACGAGGTGACACGCTAATATTTTCTGGAAGTGAACGGCATGGATGTGGTTGTAAAACTCAGGCAAACTAAGGATGGAAAACTAACTCATTCGGATTAGGTAGATAATAAGATAACTAAAGCGCGTCGCTGGGATAAATTGGAAATTTCCATGCTTAGCCTAATTTTTTCTGAACTCAACTTGGTTCTGCAGGATGAAAAATGTTATTTCAAATGTGGTTAACCGGAAACGATTAGAAAAGATAAATTATCCTTAACTTAATCACTAGAACCCATTAGAATCTATTTTAAAATTTCCCCGCTTTGGTAGCGTCAAGGTTACGCATTGACCTCGGTATTGGGCCACTGGATTGAATTACGTCATGAAAAGTTTCCTTAAAACTAGGAATGTCTTCATTAATGAATAAGAAATATTTACTGTTCAATTTTTCCATTGAGTACTCTACCACTTAATGTAGATTTTAGCGCAGGCGAGTGAAAATCATCCATACGGTATATCAAGGATTTTTTTGGTCCATAAATCCTTGCACAGTCTGTACCTAGGTTACAGGTAGGTTTTTCAGGGTTTACGGCCTTTGCGATTAGTTGACATAAATATGCGTTCACTGATAGTATTTACAGATTGATAACGCTAGTTGCTATTTCAGAAATGAAGTTTACAAAGATTCATCAATTTGCTAATGTCATATGATATTGCAAAAATTGCGCGGAACCAATAGAATTAGTTTGTGTGGCAATTTAGAGCAATGGTGAATGCGTTCTCAGTGTCCTTAATAAATTATATAAATTAAAATTTGAATTATTTATCATGCATTATTTTACGAATATAATCTAATTCCCAATGGATTAAGCTCTCGTTAATCGTTAACGACCCCACTCGCAACATTTTTGTTTATTCATAATATCTCAACATTTCCCAGTGTACTAAAATATTAATGGCATTAACTGACATGTCTGACTTTAATTAATTACACTTGAAATGTTTTTTCCGGCTAAAGTCTCTTTATTCCTCTATCGGCGTGGACACCACACGTGATAAACTGACATCAGAGTAAGAGGGGAAAGTCTGGAGAGCGAGTTGAGTGCAGTTTACGGAATGGCGTGGATGAAATTGTAATTGAGGAAGAAAGCAGTAGCTAAATACTAGGAACCGAGAAAATTATAATCTCAAAGTTACCGGAAGCAGAGTGGAGGAAAAGACGGACTAAAACAGAGAGTATCTTTTTTTTGCATAAGAAACAAGGGCAACATCTTATAATTATAATGAGGGTGAAGTTTTTAAGAGGAGATCAAAACAAGCTTTATGATGATTTTTCTCGTAAGTGAGGCGACGACTGACCTCATTGACTAGCAATATGGGTTCATATATGATGGCGCAATTCTGTTTTGGGGTTGCTTTCGAGAAAAAGGGGGAATCTCTGAGCCATCGTAACTCCAAGCAGTTGGCTTAAAAAACCAAGGGTGATGGTACTAACTTCTTTGAGAAATTTTTCATGACCGACTATGGAATTAGTTAGCCGCCCGCTGAGACAAATGCGATTATACGTTGGCTCATTGTCAAAAGCTTCTAATTAGGTACATTCCTTCCTGGATATCCTCAGGGGTTAAATTTGTAAACAACACCAATATTTCAACTGATGACTCGTCCATCGTCAGCAGGTTTAAGTAAGTTATTTACTTACCCTGATGACAATGGACGAGTTTTCCGTTGAAACGGTACGGTTTACAAATTTAGCCTGGTGGAATTCCCGAGAAGAATTCACGCAAAGCATACTCCGGAAAGGCATTAAATCCCTCTTCTAATTACGTCCAAATCCTGCTCTCAAAAGATGCATGTACTTTTTAGTGTTAGCATAATATCACCTCGAACATTGACATGAGCGTCAAAAATTGAACAAGTACACGGCCGAGCTATTATCTACGTTTGAAAATTCAATTTTCCCTCGCATCGTGTACGATTACAAAAAATATAGTTTAAGACCCGGAGACCTCTTGGAAACACATTTCAAATTTCTTCTTTTTATATTTTCCAATGCCCTCCCGAATGGTGAAAGGACTTCTTTTACGGTTTCCCTCTCTAATAAAAATTAAATGATCATAGCATCTCATGGTGATGTTTTCGCGCAAGGGTTTACCAAAGGAGGGATTGTAGAGACGTTATTATCTGCATATACATACTACCCTGCGAGCCACCGCATAGGCATGTGGCAGGAGGTGTCAGGACACCTACCGTGTATAGATGTAAGGGATTAGGTTTATTGAGGTGAAATGGTGACGTATATTATGGGGGTGTATTTAGTGGAGATTAGTTTTTATTGTGGTCACTTGTTGTGCGCGGAGAAAACGAGTTTTTGCACCTATCTCTTCGGCAATGTATCTCTCTTGTTTTATCACTTTTGCCAGACCTAGAGATGTAGTGAGGCGTCGTGATACTATTCTCCGTATCGCTCGAAGTCACACCAGGTCTGAATTTTCAAGCAAGTTAAACCTAGCGAGTAGCCTCCGAGTCTTTAGGGGCTCCCACCTTAATCCCTTAAAAAGTTGTAAAACACTATATGTTTGCTCGTAGCAGTTTTTAACGAAAGATGCAGCTTTCCTTTGTTTGTAATTAATTATTTTGGTTAAATTTTTTGACCAGGATCCCAAATGATCGTGGCGTACTTGAAGTGTGGCCTAACCAGAGTCGAGTGGTGTCTCTCTTTTACTTTTCCATGATGATGTAAATCGAATGAATTGTATAGTATTTTATTTTAATTGACACATTTTAGGCGTGAGCCATGCCGGCAAAATTATTTTTCTCATGAGGAAAGCTTGACTTTTATGAGCCAAGATATCACCTGCAATTTTCTTTAATCTTTAGCCTGGCATATAGAAACCTCTTCTTGCTCGAGAGCTGAAAGATTAAACACTCTAATTGAGCGTTCGAAGTTGGGAAGTGCGTAGTCCTTCTGCATACGTGTAAGGAGCAACAGGAGGTGATTGTAGACTTGCAATATGGGTGATTACGTTCCAGGAACGGGGTTGGTCCAACTATTTCACGCAGGAGGAACGAGACGCACGGCATAAATGTGAAGTTAGTACACGTGCGGAGCCGAGAGACACGAATATCGACCTCCCGCTGACACGCAACAGTTTCAATAAAAAAGTTAATTTATACTCTTACGAAAAATCTCGTCAACTCTTGGAGTAAGGATTCTGGCCGACCGCTTTCATCTTTTCATGTAGCACCAAAACTTTACGAAGAAAAACTTTTTATCAGGGAAAATTAATTAAAGATCTCCAGAAAAACTGGATTGAAAGTTTAGCACCATCAATACGATAATTACAAAAATATGCTGTTGAGGCTGGATACCCATGAATAAAATGCTGAAGGCGTTTTGAATCAGAAATTTTTGTTTATAGCTTTTATGAAAATTAATGGTCGCTTCACAAATTAATGAACCTATGTTTCACTCGTCCTCTAATTGGAATTGACTATCGTGTCGTAGAAATCATACAGTATCGTAGAAAAAAACCACGTCTATGGAAAATAACAAAACTGGTCTAAAGCTTAAATATCAGGGCCAACGGACTACTAGAAAATTCTTTTAAATTACTAACATGTATATTCAAACTATGTCTCACCAGGCTAATCAATGGGTTTAAGAACCGGGGATGAATCCCCATCAATACTCCTGTCCATTCATTGCTTCAGCAGAGTTTAAAAATAATGCTTCTTTTTATGATACATGAATCATTTTGTGGAGCTTTGATCGTCTGTAATCATTGCGCTATAGGATGTGTAATATTGCTAATCCTCTTTATTTGTTAGTATCATGAGTTTACTTTAAAAACTCTCTATGCATCGAAGAACTAAAAGAACAGTGATTAAGGTGGTTGAAACGATTTTTAATTGGGTATTTTCCACGTATTTCAATCTTTCCATATTCTGATTCTGTTACTTAATCTGATTCTGTCGGTTAACAATTTTCTCATCAAATGGTTCTAATTTTTTTTAAAGCTAAAGAAAGTTGAAGGTTACGAATATTCCCGATCACGCTCCGAAAACAACCGAATGATCTGTGGCGTGCATTTCGCTGTATCCATGCTGACCCAAATGATTTCTCATGTTTACCGTGGAATCGACGTGGTAAAATTCCTTAAAGATTTTTTCCTGTTATTTAATATGTCTTTGCAATTAGAGCTAAGGGGCATAGAATTTATTTTATGCCACATTTTTCAAATACATCGGTAAAAACAACGAGCAAGATATTTATTCATCTTCCAAACGATGAAAGAAGAAAGAAACTGCGGTTTTGAGCGGTACGCCGGGATTCCGTCCGCAGGAAAACAAAATTCTACTGAATTGAAGACCATTGTAATGTATGTACCAACTTATGACAAACATTGTGATTACATTTAAATAAATACATCTTTTTTCCGTACATTTATGCAAGTGAATTGAATATAGTTACCGGAAGACTCGACAAATTTATGCATGTGTCGATGATGGGATCTCCAGCTAAATTTAAACCTAAATCCTCGATATTTATTTGCACTGAGCATGCTTAACTGCTCGTTTTGTGTTCTTGTCATTTTTGCAATAGTTGTGTTCAGTGGTTCTTCTTTATTCATTTGGACGCATCCTATATCATTATCGCCATAACTCACGAGAAGCACTTTTAAGTAAATATAATCAAATTAACCCTGAAAATCCACGAATGGAGGTAAGAATCCATTCGTAGGCAGTTTAGTCTCAGAGAATACACTTATAGACCTCCTCTACAGGTAATTTCTCATTAACGCTTTAAGTGAAGAATATTGCACAAAATTTTAAGAATATTCAAGTCGTAACTTTTCGTGAATTTTTATTTAGATTTAATGCCACTGTTGACAAGTTTGATGAACTTCAGATGTGCGCTTTGATACCAAGGACTGAATTTACTATGAATAAAACTTAAAATACGGAGGTAAAGTAGTACAAATAAATATGAGATATTATTACAGTAGTCGTAACAGTGTAAAATGAAACACAAATAAACGTGGGCAAGAATTTGGTCAAAATATGGTGTATTTTATAACACGATTTTCTCTGCTATGTACAGTTACAGGAAAGTAGGAATGTTTCACGTGTTCATAATTATGAAGCAAACCTACCTAAATTCTGAATAATAGTACCCGAAGTAATATGCATACAAAATAATAAACAGCATAAAATGAGGTCTTAGGAAGTAAATTGTGTACTTTAATTTTATGGACTTTTGCTGCACAAATTTCAGCAGCATAAAATTGCTCATTCTTCTTCACAAAAACCTTGAATGTGTATTATGAATTTAGAAGTTTGAAATTGTTGCCTAGGCTACATGTTGCTTAAATTTCCACTTTTAGTTCACTCAGTCCTTGGCGCCACTTCGATTAGAGTCTTTTTAGTTGTTATTGCAAATAGATGTAGTTAATTTTTGCTAACGTAAGGCTGTGGTGAATATTCAATAACGATTGAGGAGATATGAATTATTTGATGCTTTAAATAATATATTGCTGTTCTTGTGATCTAAAAGTTACTTTGTAAAAGCTAGGTAGGAAATATCTATGACAGAAAATGTGTAAGAGGTTTATGAAACGTCCATCGTGTGCCGACGACGATGTTTGCCAGACTCTAATTCTAATTTGGTTGCATTAAGCCCGTTCGGCCTAAATAAAGAATTTAGAATGCCTTGTTTAAACAGAACTTGCTTCGTACCAGGCTGCAAAACAGGGTATGCGTCTACGAGGACCCAAAATAGGAGACTTGGATTTAAAAATAAGAATCTGTTCATGGTGGCGGTAAGTGCATTCCTTTTTACCTACACTGCAATGATGGCCATTGGGAATACTCATGAAGTCACCTCGCATCATTATTAACCTTCCATTTAGCGAAATTCACGAAGTGCTAAGAAGTTAAGTGTGCATTTGTGTAGTTAAATTGGGAGAGGAATCAAATATATCTGTAGACCGGACGATATCGGACCGGACTTAAAAAAGTGTATAATTACGTCTCTCATGTATTACTACATTTTTATCCACTGCATTATGATTAATTGTAAGTAAAACCTATGTATATTCATGGTAAAACCAGTACGACGAATTAATTTACAAACTATAGACTGTATTTACATTAAAAATTCCGTCTTTCATCACTAGGCGGAACCACTGTCCAAAAATTAGTTTGTTTACAGAATTCTAGACAGCAGTTTTCGGCGACGAGATAACAATCCATAATATATATTCATGATAAAAACACTACCATTTACATATCCTCTTTGGATAAATTGTCTGATATGGTTTTAACAAAACCACTATACCCCATATTTGTCATTAAATGCCTACAGCCTATTCTCGTCCTCCTTTCTCAGGGTCCACGTTTCTGCACCATGCAACGCTATGCTCCATATCAAGCTCTTCACCAGCCTCTTCTTCACATTCTCAGCCAATGTCCTCGTCATCAGCTCCCTTCTATTACTAAACGCCTCCTTATCTAGCACTATTCTCTTTTGTATGTCTTTGCTGTTATCCTATATATTGCCTACATTTTTTTAAGTGTAAGAGCAAAGGCAGTCTAATTTTCCCACCTTCGTCTTTCACCCACATCATAATTTTCAGTGACTTGGCGTCCTTCACGGGCGTCAGAGTTGAACTGATGACTTCACGCCCAAACTAGCCGTCGACGCCGGTATTAGTCAAGATAGCGACCCGTGCCCGCCTAACCAAAGTAAACAAATTAAAATAGGCTTAAACACCTAGATGCTTGAGAATGGTTATATGAGCCCCTACGGTTAGTGATTTTGAACGGCCATCCTCCGCTCGCCCACCTAACAAAAAGCGCGGCGCAAGCACTTCTCTACTGGAGGGAGGAACACCCCTTCGGCTCCTCGGCCACCTGTCTGTCACCCCTTTCGACGGCGGAGGAAAAGTCTCGAGAGGAGAATGTGGACTCGCCGGCAAGGTTGGGTGGGTTTGGCCGCCAAGGGAGTGCAGGCGGAGGCGGCGTGGAAAGAGTAGGTCGAGGGAGTGAGTGGGTGAGGGCCGAGTTGGGGGGGGGGGCGAGGTCGAGTGGAGATGGCGGGAGTTGCGCCGACGCCTCCCGCCCGAACGCACAACATTCGGCGCGCGCTCTCCCCCACGGTAGTGTGAGTGTCTGTTGGGGTTTGTTCCGAGCTCAGTTTGCTTCGCGCGGCCGTCGCGGACGTAGTGGCTTTAGAGCGCTCCGTAGAACTCTCCCGTGTTATCTCCGATCGGTGTTGAGCCGTGTATCTCTCGCGCGTCTTCGCCCGCCTTCTTCATCGAGGTCCAGCGGACTTTCTCCCTTCCTTCACCTCCCGGTTTTATCCCCCTCCTTCGATTTATCGAAGAAATCACTCGATAAATTTTTCCGACTCCTTCGGTGTCGACTTTGAATTGTAGTGTCCCCGTAACCCCTCTCCAAGACTCTCGTACCCTTCAACCTGACCCAGTTTTCGTCCCCTCGGCACACATCCAAACGCTCCATTTCTCTCCAGTGTCCTGTTAGGGGCATGTCCATTGGGTGTATGGGGGTTCAAACCCCCAACAGTAGTGCGCAGACGAGGGAGTAATCAACTACAAAATCTGTTATAGTTAGATTTATTTTTTTTAGTTTCTCACAAACTTTTTCCCTCTATTCACCTAATGAAGTTCACTTGCGTGCTTGACTGTATTGAGAACTAAAAAACCCGCGTTTCTACAGGGGAATCCATTCAGCTCGAGTTTTTTTTATTTTTTACTCTTCAAACTTTTTTGTAAGACTCGTGTGTGGTGCTATCCTGGCTCGACTACCTGAAAAAGTGCTTGCATGGAGAACTGAAGAACCTGAAGAGCTGCTCTCATTCATGCAGGGAGGAGTATTGCCTCGAGACTTTTACAGTAAAAGGTGATACATGTTTGACGCTGTATTGGGTAATTTTCGCATTGTACAGGACTGAAAGAATTTACCATTTGCCCTCTTCCCAATAGTGTGCCATTGACTTTCCTCCCTTCCCTCCCCCCTCCCTACCCAACATCCTGGAATCAAGTGCTCAACAGCAAAGTATATCGTTTCTATCTACCTATTTTCTCCTCTCCGATACCTCCATCATTCTTCCAGCACCATAATCATTCTCCTGCCACGTGACCAATTAGTTTACTCCTGCAAAAGAAGACAGTAACGAGAGAATCGGAGACAGAGTGGGAAAAGAGAATTTCTAGCTTCAATGATTTATAAGTCTAGGACTCCGGCTTCATTTGTGCGCTTGCATTCGTGTTTTTTCTCAAGGCTATCTGCAGCTTGAAAAATTTGACGGCTTCTTACGCAAAGCTCGTCCTCCGCAGGCAGCATGAGAGGTTTCTTCAGTCCTGCAGTAGTCAAAACTCATCTATGATACTATCTCCTCGATAAAAGAGGGCTCTGATCCAGCTGAGAAGAAGCACTAACGAGAAAGAATAAAGAATTACTTGGGCAATTTCGCGCGTACGACCACCTACCTTCACTGGCGGAAAAGCCATTGAACTTTCATCCAACGCCAGATTTCATGTGAAATATTGGCAAATATTTCGTCATAATTTCTACCATCGATCACCACACTGTGTCATTTTCAATCCCACGTGCACGATCACAGTGAAAAAATCCTATGAGTAGTTGAAATGAAAACTGTGACTCTGCGCGGAAGAGGAGCGCCCAAAGAATGCTTTCTTTGAAGGTGAGAAGACGCAGAAGTTGAAGATTGCTGCTGTGGAAGAAGGGAAGGAATATAAACAGGTAGGAGGTGAGAATTTTCAAGGGAAGGAAAGTTTTGCCTCCAGCGCCAAGGAGGCGGGTTTGGCCGCGAAAAACCCCGCGCCGCGTTGCCCGGACTCGCCTTGTTACGGTGTGCCAAGTTGACAATAACCTTAAGCTTATCGTACGTGCGCAATGGTTTTATTTCCTCTGTTAAAGTCAAGTTTACCTGCTTAGTGGTGCAAGCAAAAGATAAAGGTGCAGGAGAGAAGGCTCTTCTAGGGAGTTCAAAGTTTCTTGAGTGTGTGTGTTAGGGACATCTCATGCGAGACGATCTCAAAAAGGCCGACGTCCCAGACCTTCGTCGAGACGGCCACTAGTGAGGCAAGGCGTAATCTAACCGCGTAATCCCTTTCTGGAGCCGTAGCGGAGGACCCGGCTACCAGCGGTTTAGAGGGGCTTGTTTGACGGGCGAGTGTGTCTCCTTCTACGCCGGTGAGCTCAAGAAGAGTGACGAGGGGAAATTTTTGGGGTGGCTCGCATATCATCCCCTCACCTACTTGATACGTTTAGACGGACGATAGTAGGGGGTGAAGCGGAGAAGAAGACGCCCTTGCGGTTGTAGCACGCCGGAGAATCTCCGCGCCTTCTCGAAGAAATAGAGACAGCTACCCCCGGCTCTCCAACGGGGACCCACCACAGTGGTAAGTGAAAAATTCGTATTAGCTCTTATGATTAAAGGAAAGCTTGTGGGAAAATGGGAAGTGATTTGGTTTAAAGTTGATGTGTTCGCAACGCGTATCGTTTATAAGAAATGAACCAAGAGATTAAATGCTGATGCTTGAGAGGTTGTGTTTTTCCAAGCATTTTAGACATATTAATCTTAAAAATCATTCCTTTTTTGCTTACCCACACGTTTTTTCTCTGCTAAAAAAACCTTATTCATTATTCCGCATGTAATCATTGCTATGCTAAGTGCCCTCCCAAAATAATTCATTTTCCCGAGGCGTTCCCCTTGTTACAGAGTTTCAGTTATGATAACAGAATTCATTATTTTCTCTAACAGATATTTTAAATGAAAATATTTCGGGTAACTAGTTAAATGAAATCGATGTCGGTGTTACTTGATCGCAATGGATATTCTGCAGTATTGAGATATTCAGGTTTAACCATTGTTTTTAAATTCACCTACGTTTCCGAAATTTCAATGTGACTAATGACATAATAATGTGAAATTATCTCGATTAGATTTTAACCTGTGTTTGTGTTAAAGTATTCAATTTGCGGTGCACCCCAAACATTTCAAATCTCAATAAGGTTTTAATCTAAAACTGCGGTGATTTTTGCCTGTTGCGCTTGCGAGTGTCAAAATTGTGCCATGCATAGCCAATTGTTTCCGCTAGGGGGAAAAAACAATATTTTGTTTAGTTATTAATTTTTATATCTTTGTCTTCTTAAAATACTGCCATAGCTACGGTTCATCTTGTCATAAATTCTTATATTCATAGTTTAGACACTTGAACAGAGAATTCTAAAATATTAATCCAGCTTTTTTACCCCGTGATGGATACTTACGGATTTTGATTAACTCTTGAGGATAAACTTAAGAAAAATATTGGCTACCAGTTGAAATAAAGAAATAAAATACTTTTTAATGTATTCTATTTATTTTTAGTTTATTTTCAGCGCTATCTATTAGCCGTAGCTTAGTCATCGAAAACAATTGATTTGAAATTCATCACATTAATTTCCTGGATAAGTACGAAGTTTGATCTCAATTCAATGAAATATAAACTCAGTTCTGAGGATGATTCATTACTTCAGCGTAACTTCCACACAAAACGTATGGTCATTAGTTGCCTTTGAGAGGTTATTTTGGATTAATCTAATTATTTTGACTAATATGTTATTCTTACTTGACTGAATTATGGGTAAGAATGGTCTCCTTGTATACGACATTTGCACGAGTCGTAGAATATTCGATATGTTGGAATATATCTGAATGGGAGATTCGCATATTAGGAAATCAATTTCCTCTCTATTTCTACTCAATTTCTACTCTAAGCAATTTAAAATTTTTCCACTCGAAAATATAATAATTCAAGATCCACAAATTACGAATCTTACCAGTTTTACGCATTATTGAATTCATCTATGAGGTAATGATAAGTCTCTTCCTATATTTAATCTAATTCCATCGTGCTCACCCTTGGAGAAGGAAAAATTGTAAGAGAGAAAGAGTTAAGCACACTTCTTAGACGGAGTCATATTGAAATAAAAGCTGTGACTCCACTGTCATTCCGCATAAACTTTATTAACGACCTAGGTTTCAACTTATGAGGGAATTAATAAATTACAGCTTTCATTTCACAATGCTAAGCAAGTTCCACAAATTTTATGGCTATCACAACCAGGCTTAGATGGAGACATTAAAGAAAATGAATTGTAATGAAGCAAGCAGATATTAGGCAATATTTTGTTGGTTTCGACACCAAATACGGATTATGGACAACATGATTGGAAATTCGGTTTATTAGGTTTTTGACTTGTGAGTTTAAGAAAATTGGATCTATAGGACTATTTCCAAAAATGAGAATGGAATACTATAATACAGCTATTGACTTGAGGAAACTTCATACTTTTCCTCACTTTAACTTTATTGTCAATGTCACAAAAATACGAAACACGCGAATATTGCACATCAAGAAATTCAACGATGTCGAAACGAAAGATGTTTTTCTATTCATCAAATTAACTTTCATCCTGCTTGATGAGGATTACTCTTGCGATGTAATACAATGCGTACATTATAATTGACTTCAGTAAATTCCTTGTAAAATGACCATGGATAAAAGACCGGAAATGCCTCTGACCTGTCCAAATTCAACTAAATTAGATGGACGCCTTCCGTTTTATTGCATAATTGACCATTCCCAATTGTTTTCTAAGTACGCATCCGTTGTCTATTTTAGGGAGTAGAAAAGAACTCAGGTTTTCGTAAATTGGTGGTTTGTCTTCGATATTCCTGGAGAAATAATACTTCTTTCAAAGCCCCAATGCTTATTTGTTAGAAAAAGCAACAGCGGATAATATTGTTACTTTGTTTCTGGGTATTTAATGTTGGGCCTTTAACACCTAGATAATTAAAAATTAGTTTTAGATTCCATGAAAAATGTCATCAGGTCTACGACTAATACCCATATGAATGATCACTTTACAGATCGTGCTCGATATAAAGGTGCTCTAATATCGATGAAGCAAATAATTTCAGAACTGGTGCTTAGTTCTCCAGAAAAATTCCTTTTCTTGAATCCAGAAGAAAACTATCTCTCAGCTCTTTAAATGGCTGTAGTTAGGTGACCGTTTGGCAGCACGCCGGGACACTAGCTATTGTCCATCATAATTCTCTTACAAATGTGCTCTTGCGTTCAATGATTTCATAACTGCAATTCAATCGCAGAAATATCCTTTTTTATGTTTGTTAAGATATACATGCATGTTTAGTGTCTGCATATAGCGTAAGGAAATAATACTCTGTTAATTCTTCATTTTGAACAGACATGCGAAACT
Source organism: Ceriagrion tenellum (assembly GCA_963169105.1). NCBI lineage: Eukaryota > Metazoa > Arthropoda > Insecta > Odonata > Coenagrionidae > Ceriagrion > Ceriagrion tenellum. The sequence continues at coordinate 101,648,432 of OY720632.1, read as the reverse complement.
TTTCAGTAAACTATACTCACAATAAATTTTGAAAAAATTAAGAAATTATATCCAGGAGTTAATCATTACTGGCTTCAATACTTTTTCATCAACGCATCTACAGTGTGTGAAGTTCAAACTACGACACGGTATCTATTTCAATTGCGATCAAAGTATGCGAGTATCACATAAGAAATTTTACAGCAGTTAGAGAAAATAATCGAATTCGCTTCACGATGTAGCGAGAAAGATCAGGAATTTGGTTCTTTGAAAAATCATACAGTTCTGGAAAAAGCCATTAAGTGTCTACAATTCATTAGCTTCCTGCTTTGATAGAAATACCAACACCTTTGTTACCTGTAAAATTAATCTTTTCTACTTCTCAGGAAAAACCAAATAATATGCTTTTAAAATAAGAATACACAACTTTTATCCGTGAAAGATCCCAAAATATGTGAAAATATTATTATTATATATGAAAGTGAGTTTTAAAAGTGTGTTTGTAGGAGGTGAAAGCACTATATTTAAAATTTATTTTGGACGATTACTAGAAATATGTTTCTACTAAAATTAAAATGCAGATCTCTCAAAGTTTTCCGAATTAAGCCTCCGAAATCTGTAGGTAGTAGTTGGGGCCTCGGGCACGAACACTGTGCGTACACGTTAATCATTACGACTAGCAATTTGTAATTTCTTCGAAACAAGCTACATACAATTCTGCGAAAGGAATAACGGCAGTTATTTCTATCCCAAAGTTACTGAAATGAGGGCTTCTAGTTGATAACTCTCCTCCAACGGTTGAGAGGTATGCTTAATTCGATTTTGTGATGATATTCGCGGTAATTACTGAGAAGTTGATGCACATTGTTTGAATGAATTGACGTATGTACATACATGAGACTCAGGTAGATTAATGCATACTTGGTACTCTAATGAATATAGATTTTCTTGTAAAGTGGCACTGGATATCTTACAATTGAGGATGTGCGTGTTATTTCATCGCCAGCAAAAAATATGGAGTGTTATTTCAAATTAGTGTATTAAATTAGATGCATAAATTAAATTTTTTGTAACAATGATCACGGTAGATCTGACACATCCGTGTCCAAGATATGAATCTAGGCTCTCATACGATTGACAGTTACGTGACTGTACGTCCGTTCCGGTGAGGTAGGTACGTTAAGCGGGCCAACGCCGTTGAATTTCTAATTTGATTTCTAAATATATCTCTCCTTGTATATTTATTTTTCAAAGTAGTACTTGATGCCTGTTAGTCCATATTCCAAGCTTAAAAAAATATTCTTTACTGCCACTAGAAAGAATGAAAATTAATGCCAGTTTAATTATATTGTTATTAAGGTGTCGCAATCATAACAGATATTGTTATTAGATAATACTCAGCTCCTAAAATGAAGATTATTGAATGATTATGACTCTTAGTTTCACAAGAAACTTGATAAAAATGAAATAAAACAGAACCAATGTAATAATATTTATTTGTACATTCTATTGATGTGACTATCATTAAGCTTTATACATAATATCAATTATATTGTAACAGAGTAAGATGTCCATTATTAAAAGCGATAGATTTAAATTTGGGGTTCGTCGGCATGAAGATATCGCCGTAATAACATTGTATTGATGCAGTACTTAATAACTCTGAATTGATGTAGTACTTAATAACTCTGAGGTATTTGCTCTAAATCGAACTTCAAGAGGTATATGATGCAGACGTTGTGTTGGATTCCACGCCAATATAAAAAACACCGATCACTCAGCCATGAATACCGGGAAACTTGGACGTGAAAAGCAAACATGAGGGTATATAAAAAACAATTTCTTCTTTAAAAAAATTACTTGCGCAATATTAAAATATTTAATAATTAAGGTATTTAGCTACAAAATAGATAAATCGATGGGGTAAGTGTTTTAGGACAAATGCGTTTGAAGTTTTCAAAATAAAAATGTAATGATAAGAATGAAATATCATGACTAAACTACGTCACATTGTTACGTCCCATTGCTTCTTCTTTTAATTGAGTGTTCATGCTTTGACACTAATATTTTATGTCCACATATATGAAAGATAAACTCAACATAAGTCTACGAAAAGCTCAATTTTTCGTACTCCGTATCTGGACAATGAATGCTTATTTTTCCAAATAATTGGTCAAGGTCAATAATGCAGTAAAATAAGATAGGTATTTCAAGTTTGGTAGAAATCAGAGAGGTCAAGGGCAGCTCGTTTTTTGAATTTACGAGGAATAACCTCTGGTCGATATATGTTGAAACTATGATTTTTATGACATTTGCGGTCCATATTCGTAAAGGACAGGACCTTTGGGATTATATATATCAAGATTTAAAGTAGTAGAAAAACGTATTTTTCTTTGTCTGGCACCTCTTGGAAACTTGGTTAACTGTAAGAAAAATTAAAAGCGTAGCTGAATAGGTACCGAGGAAGACGAACGAGAAAGCGTTTGTTCCTATGACAAAGATCAATCAATTGGTGGCAGATATTCGCAGAAGCCAGACGGGATGAATGGAGGGAACGCCAATAGGTTCCATATGAATCGGCACTTTTTTAAAATAACTATTTTTATAACTTTTGCGGTCAATGTTCGTAAATGAAAAATCCTTTGGGATGATATGTGTCAAGATTTAATGGATAAACAACGTCTCTTCTTCGTCGGGTACCTCCCACTTAGAACTCATGAGGTTTTCAAAAATGTTTTTCTCCTACGGTGGAGACCACTTCAGGATCTCATGAGTCCTCTGTGAGAGGTGTTCGATGAAGAAGAAACGTTGTTTTTCTATTAAACCTTGACACGTAATTCCATGGGACCTGTGATCCCACAGGTGATGGGTGAGGAAGGAAGAGGATAGGAGCGAAAGTATTCAGTGAAAGAAAATCGTAGACCTCGTTCGAGACTATTATATGGGTCCAAGGATATTGCGCCCAGTCTCTTCCACAGTCTTTAGCCACTTTAAGCCACAAACACGCCCTAGCTTTGCTAAGGTGGCTCAAAGATTTGGCGTGATATTAAGGGATCCATGTTCGAGTCCCAGCCTAGGTGACTGCTTTTTTCCTCTGTGCAATTTTGCACTTATGTGCACTTGCTAGAGGCTAAGTATCGGTGATACCGTGGATTGTCCTATTATCTTGATGATTTGTCTAGAGTGTAAGAGATTGACAACCCTAGGAAATAGTGTAGGGTACAAGGGAGTAAAAAAATGTGTCCAAGTAATGTGCCGAAATGAGGTGAGGTAAAAAATACAAGGGAAGCAGCGCGCTCTGTTAAAAACTGCCACGAGCGAACTTGTAGTGCTTTTAAGGTTTTACAAGGGTTAGTTTGGGAGCCGCTAGAGACCCGGATACTGCGCGCTAGACTTAGTTTGCTTGAGATACTCAGAACAGGATTGTTTCAGAGCGACATAGAGAATATCATTTTGACGCCACAACATTTTCCGTCCGACAGAAGGGATTAAATCAGAGTGATATATTGCCCAACAGAATTCATTCTTCCCACGAAAAAAAAGTGACCATAATACAACCGGAGCTCCAGTAAAAACACATACATAATACACTTTATCATTCCAACTCCAGAACTCTCATCCGTTATTGTGAAATAAAAGCTGTAATCTAGTAATTACACATTTACCCTCGTCCATTACGCATTTACACGGCTGGTGTCCTAACCTCCCTAGCCAAATGCCCATACGGAGATTCGCAGGTATGATGACAGGGCTGATATAGATGTAAATGAGGTAGCATAATTTGGTCTTAGGACTGGTATGGTAGAACTCACACCTACATGATTTAGGTAGAATATTTTGGCAGATTTCCACGGTAAAATTAATTAAAAACGCCCAATTGAATGTTTAAAAGGCTTTTTAATAATGTAAAACAGTGGAATCGATCAAAATAAACATTAATCGCTGTGGAAAACTGCAAATTTTTGCCAGGAAGAGATGTTAATGACAAAAATATGAAAATATGGTGATTCCATAAAAATTAAAACTGTCAGGTGGTAGAGTGACAAATAAATGAATGAAGAAACGAATAGACTTGATAAGAAGATTTGGTTCAAAGAGCACATAGGAGATGGTTAAATAAAAACATTTCCCAATCCAAACTGTTAATTCATTACAGAGCTAAAATGGTCATAATTGTCATAGTTAAATGCTCATAATTGAGAATCGTAAAAGCCAGCGGCGGCATTAGTTTTACGGCGGCAGCGTCGGCAACAGGCAAAAGGCAGCGGCGGAGTTAGCGGCATCTGCGTTGCTATCGTTATCATGACCCGTCCTGTTTTTGTTTAATATGAAAGCCTCCAGGGTTTCCATTACGGAACTTGCGATACGCTAGTTATCTTACGAAAAAGTTCCTATCCTACGATAAGTATGGTCCGACAAGTGAAACGCTATTACGGTTCACCCTGAGTAAACGTACGATAAGTAAAGGTACGACAGCGGAGGAGGTATCGTACCATACGGGAAAATAGGCCGATAAAGGTATTATGGTTCTTCATATCGTACGATAATCTCTTATTGAAAGCACGATATCCTATAGCCGACTGCGTCGCTGCTGTAGCTGTCGTAACGTACGTTAACGGATTTCACTTAAGGTTTTAGTTCAAGGAAATTGGAAAATATATTGATGGATAATGCAGTCTAATTGTTAAATTAGTATTATCGTATAATGCACTTCAAAATGATGTATCTTTTGATGAAATACGCTGAGAAGTTGAGATACGATGAAGTGATGTTCGTTCTACCATAAGAATGTACACCAAAAATATGACTACACGTAACCCACCAAACACTCGCCATTGTTTACAGTAAACAACATCATTATCAATAGAGTGCGATAGTATTGAAACTATTACTATTGAGGTTGTTTGCCATTGATTCAGTGGTATTGATACTTCGAAGTTAATCCTCTAAGTTCGCACGCCAAAGAGTCAAGGTGAGTTATTTTTTTCACTGATTTATGGCTAATGACAAATTAAAACTACACCGACTAAGCGCAATAATTCTTCTCTTAAAGCTTCTCCGGAGATTCCTATACGTCTTTGTATATTTATAGATAACTCACCTTTACTCTCACATGGTCTATGTTCCGTCTCTCAAAATTACCGGTGCTCTGTTTTCGTTCGTCATTTGTTACGATCCATGCGGAGCTTGTTGCGCCAAATTCTGCTCTGATGTCATTAATGTACGATTACCTCCCGAAGAAAGCCGAACATAAACATACCATGTAGACACGGGAACCGTAATAGCACATTCGACAACCTCTATCATATCATACGATACGAGACAGCAGTGGTATAGGACGTTAACTCTTATCGACGGAAGTTCCGTAATAAGACGCCCAGGTGTGTTTTTATTGGAGCCTCAGATTTATTATGATCACTTATTGTTTCTGGGAAGAATGAATTTTCGAACTTGTCTGTTGGGTAATGAATCACTCTTACTTCATCGTTTCTGTCGGATATAGACATTTAGTTTGACGTCGAAATGATAATATCTATCGATCCACAGAATTTGTATTTCGAAATATTTTTTAAATCCCCCTTGTTGTAACTATATAAATATGTCGAATATAGTGGTAGGCATATCATAACCATGTAAACATATTTACTGGACATCAGTTTGAATTCACATTCACTAAATCTCCCAATTTGATAATATAATTTTATTGCGTTAATCGAAGATTTTTCCATACTTGCTTCATTCAATAATTTAACTTTCAAAAAAAATATGTCCATTCTTCAGTATTCCAACCAAAATATTTATTGCATGGTGTGTTAATAAGCACTTATTACCAAGTGATAAAACTTACTCAGAAATTTTCACAATATTTTGTAGGAAATAACTTTTACATAGACCACACTTCACACATCCCACACGACCCGGGTTTCAACGATTTATCGTCACCTGATATATGGTCGTGTTAGATGTGTTAAGTGTGGTCAGTTATTTACGACTAAATATTGTGAAAATATGGAGTACCACAAAGTTACTGAAGAGAGAGTTTTATTTATTTTTAGAAATTAATTCAACAAGCATTCAGAAGAATCTTCTGAGTCGCACAATATTTTGGTGAATTGAATACTGTGGCCTGTATTTTTAAGCTGGTATGTTTTGACTGCATTCGCCTGCCATGATAACCCACACTTGGGGCTCAGTAATTAGCTCTGAGATATGGTAAAAATCCATTGGCTGTTTCAGTTGTGCGGGCGCTTGAGCATTTAGAGGTCAGTTATTTACATTTTTTATATTAATTAATAACCATATGGATCTGATCAGATTATAAAGAGGCGGGAGTTTCATGTGAAATCTTATCCTTTCGGTAATCCTCGGAACCTCTTTTGTACTATGAATCCATGTTCATCCGTGGGCTTTATACACCTATTTTTATATTTTCATTTCCAATTCAATGCCCAAAAGCTAAAATATAACTATCTAATTCAACGTGCAGCAACGCGCACGTTTTAGTTTATGGGAAACATGGCTAATACCGTGTATGTAAGCCAATTGGTCTATGTTAAAGGCATATGTAAGTTGAATCAGGCATCTACATATCTTCCAATTGTTCATGAATGCGGGAAAGAATATGATAAATCTCTACAGCGCCCGTCAAGCTAAGGAAAAAAATGTCTTGATTAATACACTAATTTTAACCCATTAGTTGTAATGGCAGAGAGGCGTTAAATCATGTCCCACAGAATATGCATTAATTGAGTCAAATTTATTATGGAAAACGTGACATTTTGTCCTCATTGAGATAGTAGATTTACAACCTGTATATAGATGTGGAAGACATTTTACACACCTACCTGTTGAGAGAGCTAATGAATGTTTCACGTTAAAAGCAGTGCACCTTAACCCAAAACTCTGTTGTGCACTGTTATCATGTGTAAGTCTAATTCTTATAAGAGTCAATGCAACATTCGCGACCGTATAATCTAGGTAATACATTTTATTTTATCAGGCAATATTTTCCCTATTCTCTTCACTATGTACAGTGGCGGAAAAAATTAACGCAAAACTCATTGGCATCTGAATGCGGCGTACACGGGAACTAATTTAAAGCGCTTTTCCTTCGACAACTTGACAACAATGAGGCATCATATGGAAACCGGGGATATTCAAACTCTCTATGAATGGATATCGATTCTACGCGTCATGTAAATAGTCATACTAAAAAGGTTTAGGTTCGCGAGATCGTCTAGGAGTTATAAACGTGATGAGCTTGCTTTGACCCACACCCAGTCGAGGTTCCGAAGTCGTAGTTGATTATGTAGAGATGCTTACCATATTTTTTTTAGAGCTTTGGACCGTTTGAAGCAATTTTCTTGAATGAAACTTAAGAAACAATACGATGAAAGCATCAGTTTTTGGGACAGAAAATTTTTTTATTCTCCATATCAAATTCACTTACAATAAAACGTATTTCCGCGTGCAGGGAATAGCTGTGGATGAACATCGTTTTAATGGGCCTCAAACTACTTCCGAGAAATGAGGCATTACAATTAACATTTTGGCGTATTATCCTGTGAATTTCAAGTTAAAGGTTGGGAAATATGGTTGAATAGAATGGTTTCCACGTGAAGAAAATTTTTCTTTAAAAGTATTTCCGATACCTTAAAACCCTACGTAAGTTTCGAGGTTTTTAAATCCAAATTTCGCGAGGTACTTTGGATTTTATTCAAAATTTTGATTGTCCGGTCTTTGAATTACGATTATTTTTATATCAAACGCACACAATCCTGGGATTTTTGTTGCCACCTACAAGATAAGCACCATGTCTACATCTGTTATCTCAGTCGTTGTTTTTTGGTCGCATGTTCGATAATTTACAACAAAGAATGTCACTTCTGGACATGTGAGTGAAATATTAAGTTGTGGCAACTCGTAAACTTAATGGTTAAAGGCGTAGCTTTGTGGAAGGTTTCCGCAGACGTGACAAAAAAGAAAGATCTTTTAGTAAAGTCCACACTTAAAACTTTTATTACCGACCATTATTATTCATTAGTTTTCGATTGCCTTGCAATCATTTTCAAAGGCTTTTAACATGAATGATTTTCAACCGCGTACTAAACAATAATTTTATCAGCACGCATGAGAACTTCACTATTTCGATCATGGAGAAATTTTAATTAATGTTTTCATCTTTCCTGGAGAAGTTTGGTCATGTTTATTGATCTAATTGATGTTATTGACTGTATTTACAATCGTTTTGCATATTTATTTTGCGTAACCAGAGCTCTACAATTTATTTTCAAAGCTCCTTTAAGAAGAGAGCTATTCACACTCAACAACAGCGTATTGCCGTAAACCAACGTTAGATACAGCATTATACAAATAAAATACATACTACATACCCCTTTTCTTTGAAGTGTGTTTTAAGCTTCTTTGTTGGGTAGATACCGATTCTTATATTTGGTATGGAATAATTTTTTTTTCATTGGTATTTGGTATTTGGTCATTATTAGGTTTGTATCTATCATTAACGTTTTCAGTGGCTCCCGAAAGCATAATATAAAATGTTTACTGTTGCTACAAACATGGTAAATTGAAAATATAAATATTTATTTAAAAGAGCCGAGGAACCTTAATTCCGAAAACTTTTAATAATCCAATCATATATCAACCGCCAGATATGAGATAAAAAATTAAAATATAATTTTATATGCTGTTTTTTGTCGTATTAAATTAAAAAGATGTGTATTTAATAAAAAGGATGAGTTTGAGGGAACTTTATTTCCAAACATTTTAATAATCCAGTCAAAAATCAGCCCTTGGTGACAAAAATGCCTCGGATATCTTCTGACCAGCTCATATCTTCCCATATTATGCAAATATTTTTTTAACTTTTCCGTCCCTCCAAGAAATGACCCTGTCCTCTCTTTCATTTTTGGCCTGTCTTTGTCGACCCCTGTCTTTCATTTTTGGCATATTTCCCTCAATTGGGAAGTCCAATCTTTTGTGTCCTTGAAATTTGCATGGTGACAGCTGACCCTATTTTGGCATCAGTTTACTGCACTGCTCTTAAAAGTTTTACGACGGAGCGTAATTTCTTCAGTGAGCCTTGGTCCGTGAAAGACGTTTCAGTAATTTGGCCGCCGCTCCGGAACCACAGGGGATCTTGGGTCTGCTGGGAATGAGTCCACGCACGCGGAAAGAAGAAGTGGGGGTGGATGAGGTAAAGGGATTGCTGACTACGAAAGAAAAGCGACGTAGATCAAGTTGAGGAGCCTATTCGGTGCAGGCGGCCACTCATGACGCCCTCTTTCGTGAGTCAGCTGTGGCCTTTCTGAGCCGGTTGGAGGCTGACCTTGGACTCTGGCGTCCCATACGGATCTTCTACCCATTCCTTCAATACAATGTTCAACCATATCTATTTTCCGGTGAACTGCGGCAATGTTTTATTGATGTCTCTTTCAGACTGCGTGCGTACGATTTTAGAGTTATCGGTGCATAGTCCCTCACTCCCTCACTAGGGCATCGTAACAAACAAGTGAAGAGCAATCGAACGAAATAAGGAATTCCATATTGTTGTGACATTTTGAGACTTTCTAAATGTTTTTATAAGAAAATGGCACATTTTTATGCATATTTATTAAAGCGACATCATCTGCTAAACGTTAATGATGAATTTCTTTGATTATCGTTATTCATCATTTCCGCATTTTCATCTCGCAATTAAAGCGATACAATTTTAAAGTGTTCGGAACAAAAGATAGCGTTCGGAACTATGGATTTTGATGGAAGGGACGTCCATGTACATTTTCAATTCAGCCTATCGTTCTGCGGAACATCGTATGTACCATAGTACAACACAAATTATTAATTTTATTGTATTCATATGGCGAGAAAGTTTTCTTCAAGTACGTCACTCAAATATTTGTTTCGCAGATCTTAGCAATCAATGTTTTCAATGTTCCTCAGAGAAAGTGTACTAGTATGTGATTCTCCAGCCAACCTTGCGTAAGCACACTTGACCGTTCCATTTTTCCGGGTAACAGTCGGAATGTTTGTAGGAGCGTTGGCTTGAATGTGAAGGAAGTGGCCCACTTAAATTTGGTAAAAAATTTTACAGTGAAATATGTGGTTAGATGATTTTCTGGAGTAATATAACCGAAACTTTTGTACACGTTTTTCCCAGAGTATAATTAAATTATCCCTTGATAGCGCAGGATTATATTATAAAAGCAATTAAAAATTTTGAGTGGTTTATAATCATATGAATACATGGTTTTTATTATAGGGATGAAAATTTAACTGAAGAAGTTCGACGATTCTCCGAAATAAGTTCGTTTTATTTTCGTTGCCGTGCCCACAAAAATCTCAACCACTGCCGTAAATAGTTCCCGATGCTTTGGGACGTCATATATTATGCCAATATATGGAAATCTAGCTCAAGAAGAGCATCTGACTTCGTCAGGATACAATCCCATACACCCAAAATTTTTATACCTTATGAGTGACCAATAATGCCATGAGGATACTATTAGATTATTTCAAAGCGATTTGTGAAGATTTTTATCCTTGCTATGTACCTCTACATGCACTGGATGAATTACAGGCCAGGCGACGTTATCCTAAATTTTTCTCTTTTGTGTTTTTGTTTTCAATTATTTCACTCTAGTTCATGTTGGCGATAATTTCCCCTACCAAACACTCTTATGGTGGTTAGCATGGTAATAAGTAGATGTAGATGTAGATCCGTCCATTAATGCATATGAATATCTGTGTGGATGTTACCCTCAAATGGCTACGTCCATTTGCATGTGTTAACTTAAGTAAGCACCTTTCACTTCACCAAGTGGTTCCGAAGTTCCAATTTTTCTTGGAGATCACTTAAAACCGCTGAGTTTCAGAGTACCATTTATAGAACACACTACCTCAGAAATCCTTGGCGAAGTTTCCACATTCTGCCAGCACGAAAAGACTCTTTCTGCTGTCGACTACTCTCACATATTGGAAATAAAAATATATCTATGCACCGTCTAGATAAGCAGAAGTACAATTAATAGTGTATGTAATATTTTGTCAATTAGTTAAAGCTATTACCAAAGAGAAATTATCCAAATAGCATTTAGAAATTAGCGGAAGTTAAATATATTTTTGTTCGCATATATTGAGTGTCCGCAGAATTTAGTAAATGATTTGGCTCAAAATTAAAGTGTACCTCCTCTTTAGCTTTAATCCAAAACAGCTGTGTGGAGAATAGAAAAAGAAAATGACCTTAATTATGAAAAAGAAATGAGAAAATGTATTGAATGATACAGAAAATTTTGTTGAGTAGACGAGGGTTTGGAATTTTCTTTGATTTCAAAGACGAATTTTCGTGTGCCAAAAAATCATTACACAGGCTACATTCATGATTATTCGTGTAAACTGCAGAGCTTGCTTGAAGTGATTACGAGATTTTCTTAGAAAACTGAAAGAAGAATATTTGGCTGTGATCCAATCTACTGAATACATACTGGGTAACATCTATATCTAATGCTATTCACTTCCTCCAACATCTCATTTTACATGACGATATTCCTCAGGAAAATTAAAGGTCTTAGATTTATCCCTGATGAATTCATAAATAATTGCGTTAGGAATCAATTCATATTTTCGTTTTTTCGTGGCGTATTGATTTTATCCGAATTAGGCTACGGAAATTTAAAATAAGAACGGCGTTGTAAGTTGAGGAAACTGAGCTGTCAAAGGTATCTTACTAGAGGTATTATCTCTATCATGTATCATATTAGAGATATTATCTGTATCATGTATATTATTAGAGATTCTGTACCTGTTATTATAAAAAAGATGATTGATTTGGCTCAACTGTGTTAAGATATATCATCGACATTTGGAGACAAATTTATCTGTCATCAATGAAAGATTTTGTAGAATTCAGAATTGAATAGTGAAAATGGTTTATCAGAAATATAATATATAAAAAAGGAGATGGAGGTATTTTTGGGACACCAAGTATATGTGATACAAAGAATATTTCAATTTTTTTATAATAATACCTCATTAAATTTTGCTAACGTACATTTTAAATGCGAGACAAATTTTATCAGTCAATTTTATCAATTGAAAGCGATAGCTCATAGTATGAGGAAGATATTCATACAAAACGATAAAGTATCCAAATATTGTAATTTTTGTGATGGAAATAGGATGATAGTGAGAAGACCTGCCCTTATTTTTGTAATGCCAAGCGTATGAACAGTTTAAAATCGTTTAGGAAAGATAAGAAAGTTAAACATGTATTTTTTGAGACAGTTACATTATAGGTAATTATAAGGCTTAAAAATAGAGTCGTTCCGAATAGATTTAATTAGTTATAAATAATAGGTGATTAAGCGAACAAAATGAGTTCCTTTTGATGTGCCAATAGTACAATTTTAAGGTAAATGCATGTAACTAAATGTAGGCTTACTTGAACTTAAATCTTAATGTAATTAATATTCAATATCTTTAATTTTGTTGAACGTTATCTACTGCTGAACTCATAACTTACGTGACTATTAAATCCAGTCTTAATCATAAATCTTTCTGGCATTTAAACCCTAATCATGATGCTACATTACCTCTGAATAGTATTCTTACATTCGTTTTCGCCCGATAATGTGATGCCCATTATATTTGAATTCTGAACTCATAACTTACGTGACTATTAAATCCAGTCTTAATCATAAATCTTTCTGGCATTTAAACCCTAATCATGATGCTACATTACCTCTGAATAGTATTCTTACATTCGTTTTCGCCCGATAATGTGATGCCCATTATATTTGCGGAATGAGTTTAGAAATTTAGAATTCGGCTATAAGTGAGACTTTGCGCTGTAGTGTGTTGATTTTTGTTTATAACTGTTTTGAATCAAAACACCGCCTTTTCTTCTATTTTTCTTCAATTTCGAATACGAGAGTTCTTAGCCTTGGCGAACATCTTTTTAACCGTTTTGTGGAGCAAACATTGTGATTTCATTTTTAATCTACTCTAAATACAAATTAAGTAAGCGAGGCAACTGACGACAAGTTTGTATGTGAAATTTTTGGAAAATCTATATTGCTCTTGAAACGAGGCGATTGGCACAATTATTTGGGTCTTAAAACACACGTGATGAAATTTATATGTAAAAACGTGTAATATAAAAATTACCTTGATATATTTTAATCATAATTACCTTTTCAAAACTGGTCTGTCGTACGTCGTATACCTCAACGGTCCAGCTGAAATGATGAATTTGCCGAAAGCAAATATTTTGTTACTTTCATTTAAATTTCATTTCGTTAATTGTGACAAAAAATATTCTACTCGGAAGATTCTAATTGGAATCTAAGTCAGAATAATTCCTTTATGTTTTCATTCTGCGATGCGCCAATATTATGAAACGAAATAAGTGGACATGTATTTGTATATTTTGTTAAACGTAATAGTTTTTCGATGGATTGGAAGTGAAAAAACTGTGATAAATGCTAAATTAATGTAAATATTTGATTTTAATTTAGTTTTAAAACCAATTGAATGCTTATATATGCGTGTAATTATCCAAAAAATTATCTCATCCTAAATCCCTAACACATCTCACCACAAGTTCATCTTTTTTAAAATTCATTAATGTTTTATTTGAAAGAATGAACTCATAAGTGAATAATCATTACCTCATGCCAAGAGCACAGTCTCGGGGCGATAAAATCTGTGAAGCGACATCTTCTGAAGTTGGATTACATAAGTTCTCGCTGAGTTCCATCCAGTTTCCCAAATCCTTCTCTGTTTTAATAGGAGGACATAAATCTTTGAGTTAAACAATGAATATGCTAAACGTGTGTCTTGAGAATAAATTTGAATATTTTGTCGAATGCCAAGTAAATGGGATGGTACCAAAAGATGTATTAAGGTTTTTGAAAGCCAATTACAATTTTTAGAGAGTAAACTTGACGAAAATTTCTATCTACTTTATTAGTTTTTGTCTGTTAATTGCTGTCCTACTTAGATATTGTGTTTATCTTGTTTCATTTTTTGTAAATTTACTGGAAGAGCTCATTGAGATACAAAACTAGCTTAAGAACACCAACTGCTAGTATTTTTTTATTGATATAGTTTCCAAAACGTCTGTTTATCCTCTATTCGCATTTATTTATGAACAAAGTGCTCTGTTGATTCCGTAATAGTCCCAATTCTTGCTTGATGACTTGTCGGAGACTATTACTTCCGTTGGCTGAGGCGGTATGGGAAACAGTGCCCTACAAAAACTCATTTACTTTAGACTATGCCCACTTTGACAGTGAGTTACTTTTTCGTCTTACTCGATTCTACAAATAATCCATACCATACAACACACACGCACGATCTCAATGGTGAAAATGAATTCAGTGGTCGGTCGCCATCCATGAGAGCCAATTAATCTTCAATAGAGACATTTCAAGTGATATTTATGCGAGCTTAATCCATATTTTAGACTGAGCCGGTGAGAGTGAGAGAAAGCCGTCCGCAGTTTCCTTAGGGGCGACAAGTCATGCATTCTTGAGAGGTGTTGGTATGAACATCCAAATGTCACGCTTTTTAGAGAAATATACTCAACTTTGGTGTTATGGCTTGTCACGATCCTTTTGGCTCGTGTCGACGCTCAAGAGTATATGGTGGATATGCTTGACAGGAATCCCCGAGTTTCTCATTTCAACGTCGCGTAGCAACTCATGGACCACACTTAGGCAAATGAACTGGAATTCTCTATTTTTTCCGCAGTATCCCAGCTGTAAACCTCCAAGGGTCGTCTCCCTTAGGATGAATAACAAAACTCTCGGTCGCCACTCTGGAGTTGTATTCCTAGTCTGCACGAAGGGTCGACCGTATTTGGATTATAAACGTTCGAAGACGGGACTCAAAGAAGTATATCCGAGCTTTCAAAAGTGCACACTTCCCCGATAAATCGAAAAAGGGCGACTTTTTTCTGACTTTGAGTAAAGTAACTCCTCCATTAATACTGAGAAGGAACACGTTTTGATGAAGTGATACGTGTTGTACTCCATGTGTAGAATTTGCTTGTAAAATTCATATTTTCTGTCTGATTGATGATAATAAATAAGTAGAAAATGATGTGAAATCACTAAATTTGTTGATGGTTAGCGTAGCCTTAGTGGCAATATTCCAGCCATTACATACAACTTTGTGGAAGAGAATATTTATCGTTGCTACTACGCCTTACATCTGTTTACATTACTATTTTAATATAAACTTGTTCCTTACAAATGCTTCATAAAAATTATTTTACTAGGGTCGTCTCTTTTTGCAGTATTCGTTAGTTGAACTACCATTGGATTAAAAATTTTTCACAAATCATTACTATGATTTGATTGTCTAAAACTCTTTGTCCGTCTCATCTAATTAGCAATTCATTTAATTAATAGTTAATAACTAATTTTCATGGATCCATTGGTAAGTAATGAAAGCAAAAAATACCGCTTCCTTAAAATTGTGGTACAGACTTTAGTTTTGGGATAATACAATATTATCTCTTAGCGTGATGGTAATTGTGACACAATCACTTCTCTGGGAGTGAAAATTGAGAGCCTCTGATGCCCTCGGGATCTCAGCCATCCACTCAGAGCGACAGGGATGAAGGTCACGAAGGGCCGGCTGTCAGTAGAATGGACGATCGGTGGCGGTGGGATGTCCGGGGAGAGGGGAGTGGTCCGAAGGGATAGGGGGGGGGGGGCAGCTGAATTGACAGACAAGCTCTGGTTAAGGGTTCGCTTCGCTCTTAACCCTTCAATATATATGATTGCGTTCCTCATCTTTCGTCTTCCCCTGAGTTTTCACTCTGTCACGTATACGAAATATCATTTAATATGTCCTCGAACCCCGATTGAGGCATTTCCCACTGAAATATATTCAGGCACTACTAGTTTTTACGCGAAAGCGTAATTTTTGAATGACTTAAGGTAGAATGAGATAAAAAGTTGTGGGTCAGTTGCGGGGTGTAAAAAGGAAAGTAGGAAAAGACGGCAGGGGTTGGAAAAAGTGGTATATGCTCACTTAGGCCATCGCCAGGAATGTTGAGCGCCGGAGGATGAAAGGAAAAGGGTCACAGCGGGAGTTAGATCGGTTAATTGGTCAAGTAAAGGAAGGCTTTAAGGAGGGGAGAGGGCTTTTTGAACAGAAATTATTTTACCAACTGTCCATTCTTAACATCAATTCTTACCTTCATTTCGTCCCGCTCGTCCATCATCTCGAATTTTCAAAAGAAATTTCCCTTCTCAATTTCCCACCAATATCGCCTTCCCCCTTTCTACATTCCTATACTCGCGCCTCTCTTCCTTTGAGTGTATATTTTACTCATTCTCTCTAAATAATGTTGACCTGAAGACATACTACTACATATTACTCAACAAGCTACCTCAATGGTATTTGGCAAGGGATGAGTAATCACCAACATGCACTTCAGTGTAAAATGACTTTTATCAACATGAACTACGCTATAGGTATGCTTCCAATGCTACAAAACTATTGAATTAATGTATAATGTGACTACGTAAATAAGACAACAAGAAAACATGTAAAACGTGATGTTAGTACTCCGTGAAAGATTAAAAAACAAGCATCAGGGAACAAATCAATTAATTAGTTTTATTAATGGTCTACTAACTACTTATAAATTACATTGGGAGCCATTACAGTCTCTTGTCGATCTCGGAAAAAACGACGTTTTTAACCTTTATGTTCTGCAGACAATTTCCCTGATTCTATTATCAATATTTTATCTACCGTATTATGTTGGAATTCTTCAGGTACAATTTACTTCCTTAGAAAATAATTGATTTTGAATTTACATAAAAGATAAAGTCCAAATTTTAATTTGTAGTCTGAAAGCGTTTTCCACCCCAGTTGTTGCAACAGATACGATCACGCAATAAAATACAATCACGATTATGCGTTGGATATTATTGTATAGTTTTTGCTGCTGAACTCCGTGGCAAGGAATCCAGGAAAAACAGAAGTGAGTGCAGGGAAAGGTCGGAGGAGGAGAGAAGAAACAAAATGTAGAGTGAGACGGGGTAACTAGGAAAAGCACGAGGCTCAAAGATGCAAGTCAACGCTTTGGTTGTTCCATGAACTCGCTGGGATCTCACCCAGTGAGCTCATTGAGATCTAAATGTGGTACGAGTTAAAACAGGATAGTAGGAAATGCTTAGTCATCCCATTTCTCAAAGCGTTTGCACTGGCAGGAATTAGAAAGTTTTTTCGGTTAACTTTCAATACGAAACATCCTTCCTTCCCATTGTGTAGTATTTTCTCAAGTCCCTTTGTCCTTGTCTCTTACTCGTCCACTTCGCAGCACCAGGAATTTTTGCCATAAATATGCCTAAAAAATTCTGAGGATATTAGCTAGAGTTCCAGGTCATCATTAAAATTGAATAACCACGAAGTTACGCTAAAAATAACTAATTTTCAATTTCCCTCCTTGATTTACAATGCCTTTTCCAATGACAAGGCATTTATTTACCAATAACTGAATCGTAATTTAGCGGGGCTGAGTGAAGTTTCCATACATTATTGAATCACTAAATCACCTTCCAGATAAGCAGGAAAAATATCTTGGGTAATATCCGTAGAAATTAATTTCTCTGTATGATCAACTCCATCCGCTGCCAGGTGTGTTGTGAGATACAGAATCTCAATCTGTGTTACGCGTACTCTGACAGGAACGCATAAAAGTGTAATATAGGTGGAAGTAACTTTATAAAAGCATTGAAAATATAAATTATAAACATTTGGTGAAAATAGGGGTGTGAATTTGGAATAGATGGGAATCCTAAACATAGACGAGTCTGAAGAGGGCTGAAACCGCTGGCCTTGAGAGTTTGGAACCTTCTGTCCTTGTCGTGTTTACTGTGAACTAATTCCTTTGGCTACAGTGTATCGCTTATTCTCCTTAAGATTTCATCAAGGACCAATTCCTTTGATTTACACCATATCTAAGGTAACTCGTTGGAAGCACTTTGTCATCGGTAAACTAGCAAATGCTAAATTGAGACGCCAAATTCCTAGCGGTTGAATCGTGAAATACGTTTTGCGAGATTAATGACAGCGATTTCGCTGACTCATATCTTTTACGCCCGTCTCTCACCTTCCACAATTTGTACTTGACGTGGCCTACTTCGCCTAAAGTTTTTGCTGTTTCAAGGATAACGAGAAACGGAGGTGAACATTATTTTGTGGCCTCAATAAAGGGTGGTATATCCAGGCACCAGATTTGAAAAAAATATCCAAGGGGTTGAAACTAGGAATGATGGCATTGCTAAGGTTGAAACAGAAATGGACCAAGTTTTGAGCAATTGGTTATATTTTTTGGCATTAAAGGGTAATATTTATGGCTTGAGGTGGTGCAAAAACACTGATAGGGTGCTTGAGGAGGTTTTAGTGTGCCTCGTTAGTCATAGAGTGCACATTTTATAATTTTTGAAGTAAGTTTTTAAAAATTCTTGAACCACTTTACTTAAGGATACTTTCCAATATGTTGAAAATAACTATACATTTATTAATATATAAATTAGTAGTATAAATAATGCAGCATTAATATTTTTGAATTTGATCTTGAGTTGAAGGCACGGAAATCGAAATTTGAGTAAAATTTGCATGTAAAGACGTGTTATTTATCCGGCATGATATAATGATTGTTTCTAGGAACTGTGATAAAAACGTGAAACGTATATTTTCGCGTTTAGGAGAAAATCTGTGCTTTTGTCATCAAATTTCTGGAAATTAAGTCTAGAGCCGTAAATCTACGAATTAAAATAGCGAGTAATAGCCAAGAAACCAAAAAAGGTAACATTTTTTTTCGCTTTTGTCTATACTGTGATGGCTGATACTGTGATCGTGTTTTTTTTCACCGATCGAGGGAAGTCCGCGATTTAGGCAGCAGAATTTATTTATAGAATTTATTAATTTATTTGTGTTAATTACATTTTTTTTAAGTGTATTTGTGTTAAAGTGGAAAAATACGAGTGATAGTGTGCGTGAGTGTCGTGAAGCACGTTTCGAAAATCCCTGTGGAAAAGACCATCGAAATAGTGCAGACGACGCACAGTGGGAGAAAGAAAAGGGGCATATAACGCTCGCCCCAGACCAACGAGGGGACAGTCTTAAACACACTCTCGGACAGATTGCCTGGAGAGACATTACTGGTGGAACACTGCTAGTGCCAGAGCCAAGCAAGACGGCCATCATCTACAAAAGGAGTCGGAGGCAAGAAACTGTGGAGAAACGAGGTGAGAGGTGGAGAAAGCCAAGGCGCATGGGAAACGTCTCACAAGGTTCGGGCCTTCTTCAAAGGGCTACGAGGTGCTGAGGGTCATCACAAGCCGCTCATTGTAATTGCCGCCGCCACCCTACATCAGCACCCAGGATCTCCGAAAGAAGAGATTTCACCCGGGCAAATTCGTAAGAATTCCTGTCGCCACGTGCTATTCCTCCCGCCCCAATGCTCCCCCTTTTCGACCGACGTCGGTCCCCGACTCACGGCTAGCCTGCTTCTGTGGTTGGCTTCATGCATTTGGAATCTCTGGTCTAGTCTCCTTGATCACTAGCCCCTGTATTTCAAGATCCCCAGCTATCCGTCAAACTTAGTAGACTTGAGATAAAATTTAATCATGTGCAAAGAGGGTATTTTTTGTGCGCATTTGAGAGGTGACGCCGTGACAAAGAAGTGTATTTTGCATTAAAGGTGACGCTGTGTGCCACTAACGGGTATTTTTTTTGTATCTCTTTTGGTATTGGAGGTGACGCCGTGTGGGAAAAGTGCTTTAAAGTCATTAAATTTTATTACAGAAAAGACGCTAGTAATTATAATTTTGCTGCTAAGATCGCTAATCTTCGTTCCCTTGATCGCATTTGTTAGAACGTCAACGCGTTGATCGCGGAACCCGGGGAAACCCTATCTGTGCCCTTTTGAAATTCTTAAAAAGTCTGATTGTGGAGGGGCATCACCCGCCTTTCGACTGCACGGTCTCTATAAGCCGTGACGGCCGAACGGCAAACTATTTATGTGAACGGAACTCCGACTCATTCATCCCGATTAAATCCCGTGGGGAAACTAAGGTTCAATCCAAAAGGGATGGGTGTATGACGGGACCATCACAATACACGTTACTAATAATTACACATATGCAAAGTTTTACCTTAGTCTGTGCGTAAATCACTCCAACCACTTTAATGACTACGCGCCCACTATGTTTCTCTCTTTGACCTGAAGACGCCTCCTGGATAGGAGTTGCTTGAAAAATGCAGCCACGTAGAGTCTCTCCAAGATGAGAGCAAAGTTGAAATACACAAATTTTACTGAGAATGAAATGAAAATTTAGTTACGAGGTCTGGTAAAATATAAGGGCTTTGTTTTATTTATTGTCGTGATGATTGTACTGCATTTTTCAATACCTCCTGAGTAACCATGGTTTACCATTCGGGACCAAAGTCGTGACCTTAAATTTTGCATGAAACTTAGGAAATGTTTTACATAAACCTTCGAACTTTTGGTGGAGCCTCATGGAGATACTGTTCTTAGTCGTACTTATTACTGTGTATATTTTACCCTATTCAAAATTCATCTTATGTCAGTTCTATCAGTAGGACCTTAGAGATCAACTGATGGCAGTAACACTCAGAAAAATGAGAATTTATTGCTCACCAACTGTCGTCTGACTGTGAGAGAACATGGTGGAAAGTTTAAAATCTCGATTGGGTTATATTGTGATATTTTTTACCGAAAAGTATGATACAAATGTATAACTTTATACAAAAAGCCCCGTTTCTGAATAGACCTCGTATATTTTTTCTCTATCGTTTGATTTAAACAAAATCCATCATCGTCACTTCATCTTTGGTCACGTGATTCCATTCACTAAACAGCATCAACGTGTTCTCTGATTGGCTACATCTCTAAGTAGACTGCAGTATCATCTTGAACGGGCTACAGCCGAAATTGCGGAAGAAAATGATGTTACCACATTAGCAATATTCATTTTCCTAAAACACCAACTTTCCATTAACATCTCCAAGGACCAAAAATTGTTTGAGACGTGAAAATAATTTGTGCTTAAAAAAATGCGTTTGTTACAGGAAATCTCTTATAGAGTAACAAAATACAATATTTACGAAATAATTTAGAAATGCTTGGTCTATTTTTTTCTCTTTTAAAATCTTACAGGCTATTTTTATAAAAAATATATCATAAAAAATACATCTCAAATCGGAATTGATCAGCATTTTCAGTACATGAGTCCATAGACGCGGTAACTTTCCTTTGGAACTGTATTTTCCAGCAAAAGTAACATATTTCCACTCGCATGATATTTCCCATATATTATGCTCCTTGAAATGAGGTATTTTAGGAAAGAATGACAATCTGTGGAAAGTTGAACAAAAAATTCCTCGCGGAATTCAAATAGGCTGCACGAGGTATTTATGTTACAGAAGTGAAGAGCAGTAATTTTCTGGCCTTTCTCTAGCTCACGCGTGTTTTCCCCGCGAAAAGCTATCGAGACGACCCGTCGTGCCAACAAATGCACGTGCTCCCACGCACTCTGACGCTCTTTCTGGGATAGCTTTTTTCGTAACGTTTCCATGTTGCTTGCTCCAAAGCAACGAGCTTTACAGAGAGAGAGAGGCGCTTTCACTGACGCAGAACTGAGCGCCAGGGAGTGATAGAGAGAGAGAGAGAGAGAGAGAGAGAGAGAGTGAGAAATTAGCAAAATTATTAGAGGCATGAAACTGTGGTCTCTCTTTTCCAGTTATTGTCGAAACGAGAAGGTTATTTTAACTGAGATATGGAGGCATTTAACTGAGGCATGGCTAGCTAACAGTTTGCCACAGTTGCCCCGCGTCGAGTTTAAACTGCTTTTGTGTGCCATCTATTCTAACACTTTCAGCCGACTTAGTCAAGGTCACATATGGTTAACATTGCTACGAGGCGATTACATTTGGTTATTACCTTTGGTTTTTGTGGGCTTTTTCACCGTTTTTGTTGATATTATTTTTGGACAATATTTCCTCTTCAGTTAACCTGGGTTCATCAGGCCCGGTTGACTTTGAGAGAGAATGGGAACACAGTATCCCATTAAACGGGGCATGAAGAAGTCTACAAGATAGCAGTCGAAATACTGACCAAAAATAAAATTTATCGACGCGGCTCTGAGCTCGGAAAAAAGGAGGTACGTCCCAAGTCCCACAGAAACCGACACAGCAGCAATTCTCAGCTCTATCCCGGGATGGATTATTTTACTTTATAATATAACAATAATTAATTTACTTCTTCCTATTACACATTATATACATATAATTAAAATATTATATGCATAAGCCTCAGCTGGACACCAAGGTTTATGAATGGCGCCATCGTGAATATTTAATTTTACCCATTTGCGTTTAGGTTTTGCTGTACGTTAATACACTTTTATATTTAAATGACAAACAAATCAGATAAATAAATCACTTTTTCATTATTTGGAAGTCATTTTTTAACCTTGTACGAATAAATATTACAATATTTTCATCTTTACAATATTTTAGGCAAAATATGAAATTCACATTTGGGCACTCATCTGCATGATATTTAACCAAAATTATTCTTGGCTTGGGTATTTTGTAATTTTTTTGCAAATTCCTTTCAATAATTTGCCGTTAGTTTTTGTTTCCAAGAGTGCTTTCCTATGCAAAAACCTGTGCGATATAGAAAATGTCAATGAACTGCGGAGCTGGTTATACTGTGGCGTTTACCTCGTCACCCGATAGTGTTACAGAGTAATGAAAACACCCACTAGTTCTATTTTTTTCAAAAGGGTTTAATTACATAAGTGTGATCACTTGTGGGTGACTCGATTAAAATTAATTCGTGGCTAGTTAGGCAATGTTTTAAATGTCAACCACAAACACCCATGTTGTTTAGGTCGCTGGAGTGCAGATTTTGAGTTACTAAGGGAACATTTTAATTGCGACCAGCGGACTTCAATCATTATAAAAAAAGAGCTCTCAATTACCCACAATTGCTACCCTAGTATCCTTATATATGTATTTTCCCCAAGCACAACATGCACTCAAATACTCACCTGCAGAATTGTACTGGACCTTTCCCAGTTTGTGAGAAAGGAATGTAAATTATTGTGAACTGCTTGTCGTACGATAAGAAAAAGGAAGACATGTGTTGATCAATGCTTGCCAAAGGTATTAAGGACAACTTCGCTTTTGCTCCAAGTAGAGACTAACTTTAGTGTTCTAATAGCACAATTTTAGTTATTCACATTACTTCTAGTTGATTCTCAGTGGGTGAGTGGAACAAGCACATCATAGTTTAGAGCGGATCCGCAACCTGCCAATGGCTTTTAACAGAGTGACACTCAATGAGTATACAGTTACAAAACTTGAATATTCAACTTCAGAAGTTGATTAAAAAAACATAATTACTGATGCATGCTTTCTAGTTGATGAAGAAGAATAATTAAAACAAAAATAATATTTATTACATACATTGTTAAATTTTATAAAGTATTGTTATTTTTATTTTTTTCCATTCGCACCATATTCACTTCAAGGCTTCTACACTTAGTTCGGAAATATTCATAGCGAGTGCGGTTTTCTTTTCAGTTCTCATACTCTTCCTCTCCCCTACATTGCCTTATATGTACTCGGTATGCGAGTAAGACAATGGCGGTGGTCTTTTGCCCGTCGTACCGGGATATAGGGAATGCCTTTCTGAGAGACCTGGGCCATTTTTCCGGAGACTTCAAGAATAAAACTTATTTTACGATGCATTGAGCTACGGCCGAAGCATTATTCTTTTTTCATTATTTACGACTCATAAGGCGACGGTGGAATCCACGTCATAATGTAGGTCAAATCTCATAATGCATTCTTTCGTTTATGACTAAGCCTCTTGTATGAACATTTGTTAAAACCTGTCATTTTTTCATATAATGAGAACACCCACCGGCGTTTTTCACCGCCACACTTTGGTCTAGACGCTTTCATCGTTACGGAATGTTTAAAATGTTTCACTGCCTCTTTTTAAGTATTTTGATGCCACTCAGTTGGCGATCTGTTACGTTTTTAACCGAACATTTTTTGTCCATGCCATTAAAAGTTCTCTGAGTGTTTTGCGGAAGAATTCACCTTCAATTTACCTTTATGATGTAAAAAAGGGACGCTGTAAAACTGAATCCTCCAGAGTTTCCATTTATATCTTCAGCTTTACGTACCGAGAGCGTCTGAATCGTCCCAGGGTTTTTCACTAGTCTCCTGAAGTGTCAAGATGATTTTTTCACTTCCCACCGTTACTTTAAAGATTTGTTTGCAACGGATTTTATAATTACACTATCCTGCGACGGTTTCATTGCCGCCATCCTGTATTGCTTTTTAGGATGACTTTTGCATCCTGATTCAGGGTCCGAAGTTAATTTTCCCACATCACTTCACATTTTTTAAAAAGTCTTATATTACGTTTTTTTCATCACATGCACTAATGCGCTTCTTACGTTGTTAGGAGGAGTGTAGCTTTAATTAAGATTTCCAGCTTCATTTATTGATGCCATGTCCTGCAGCCATCTGGCAGCCCTGTATAATCACGCTCACGGTCTAGAGCCGGTAACACAGCAAGTTTTTCTGAATGACGCCTCCTTTTGTAGTGCTTTGTCCGCTACAGTCTGAGTTGTTCTTCGTTTGCTAGTGAAAATAGAACTTTTTCTTCGTAAGTGTTCTATACGAACATGTTGGCACCAGAGACGACGTAGAGTTGGTACAGACATCGTGAACAAGAATTTGCACCCTTATTTTCTGAAGAGGGAACTTTGGTTCACTGCATCAACATTTCGAAGGTTGCGCAGAAACTAGGAGTACCAAAGTATGATCCTATTCACAGAAGACTTATTATTGATGCCTTCAAGCATAATTTGAAGTGCGTCCTTTTCCACAATGAAAACAAAATTGCATCCGTTCCAGTGGCTTATTCAGTTACTATGCGAGAAACATACGGAAATCTTGAGATGATGTTGTGTAAGCTGAAGTACCAGGAACAAAAGTGGCAAGTGTGTAGTGATTTGAAGGTGATAGGTATTCTGTTAGGTTTACGAATAGGTTACACAAAGGTCCCCTGTATTCTGTGCCAGTGGGACAGTCGAGAAAGGTTACATACCCAAAACAAAAGGCCACGTAGACTTTAGTAGGCCACGCAGGCCCACTATATATCAAACTAGGGCTTATAATGCAATTCGTTAAGGCTCTAAACAATGAAGATGACTGCTTTCAGCACCTGTGTCATTGATTTCCAGGCATCAGTAATGCCAAAATCAAAGAAGGTACCTTCTTAGGTCCAGATAACAGAAAATTTCTTTCTGATGCTAACTTTGAAGATGTTATGTGCGCCGCAGAACGATCGGCATGTAAAATATTCCGGGATATGGTCAATAACTTTCTTGCTAACTCAGAGAATTCAGACTACTAGCAAATGGTGGATATAACGCTATTTCTTTCCAAGATTTAGGCTGCAAAACGAGCTTAAAAGTGTACATATTACATTCACAATTGGACTATTTCCTTGAGAATCTAGGAATGCTGAGCGAGGAGAAAGGAGAAAGATTTGACCAGGATCTGAAGGAAATGGAACGCATATACCAAGGAAAATAGAAAAAAATATGCTGGCTGATTACTGCTGGTTACTAAAAAGAGAAGAATGTAGAGAAATGTGCAAAGCAAAGCAAAGAAGTTTCATAAACTAAGACCCGTATCGTCAGATCTTCCTTGAAGTTGCCCTTCACCTCCTAACTCTGCTCAAGCAGAGATTTCAGTTCGAGAGACAACCTCTCCTCCTATTCGGAGTCGAAGGAGGGCTATTAATCGAAGGTTACCATGGGCAAGTCAAGAAATTAAGAATAAAGACCGTATATGTTATGAGGCTTAATATATGATAAATTTTAGTATATTTGGCTGTGTTATTCTTCAAATCGGTTTTAAAAAATGCATTCATATCTCTATATTATGCTCACAAGTAAATCAGTGTAATATAGGAGTTTTCAGTTGATTAAAAATAATAAGAAAGAAGTATTCCTTGCGTGTGTTAATAGAAATCTTGCATGTGCTCGTGCCTCATTTTCTCATATTTTCACTTTGATTTTGCAAAAAAAAACCTGATGTGAGAGAGAGAAACTGACTTAAGTTCCGGACTCAGCATGCCATAAATATGAAAGTTCACTATTAAAACATAATGCAATGATCGGAAAGTTTAAATTCGTAGGTCAGTGTTATTAGTTTTTGACAACGAAGCTTTATGAAATATAGTCATTGCTTAGAAAAGGTAATTTTACTTCAGTAATTTTTCTCATTTTAGAGTGGAAAATAATAGTAAATTTTTGGATTGGATTGGATATTTAGGTGGCGACCGACGGCTAAGGTCATTTTTGCCATAGGAGATAGGTAAGGGAGGAATAGTGGATAGAAACCCTGCGTCGGCATTCGCCTGCTCTTGACGAAAAGTACCAAGGGGACCACGGTTTAACGTTTTAGCCGAGAGATGGAGTGCTGCACTTGAAGTTCCCTCCACGGGACACTCGGGTGTGATCCCTCCACGAGAGATCGGGTTTTCTCTGAAAAACATCCTCCTCTGCAGAGATTTGACCCTGGCCATCCGTATGGTTAGTCAGTACTTGCATCGCATCAACCCGATCGCATCGACCCGATCCCCTAGTTAATTTGTATTTTCGATATGAAGGTGGGAATCTCTGGTATGGAGCATTGGTTGGAAAAATGCGGTAAAGAACGTGCGTAAAATGGAAATGTTTGAAATGTGGGTTCAGAGAATAATGGAGAAAATAAGCTGGTTGGCTAGGATGACAAACAAAGAGACAATGGATATGATTGGTAAGGAAAGGAAGCTGGTGACATAGGTTAAGAGAAGGCAAAAGGGATGGATGACAGACGTTTTGAGAGGCGAGAGCTTGTTAAAGAGGATGATATAGAATGAAGAAATGTTGTGAAGCGTGGACGAGAGAGGAAAAGAGTAGAAATTTTGAACTATACAAGAAGAGGTAGAGGGCAATGTGAAATCAAGATAGACGAGATGGCGAGCCATTTATAAGGTGGGTAAGTAAAATGATGTCTCAGTATTTGGGATATTAAAACAAGAACTGACCAAAAGTCTGGCTGGTAGAAAATCAAATAATTATTTCGTGAGTTTCATATTTTATTAGCAAATGCTTAAATCCTGATGAAAGTAATACAAATATGACGTCCGAAAGCAGCATCACTGAATATCATAATCAGTTTTTGAATGCAATGAATTGATTTTCATATTTCTTACTCAGTGGCGTTTTTAAGTTCCTTATTAAAATACATTATTTTGTGCCTTATTAATAATATTATTATTCTTGACTGCAATGAACAGAAATCAAAGTCGTCCCTTGTTTTATTTCTTTATACATTTTAATATACACCTACTGATCTTTACTATAACTTCTCTTTATTTGCAGTAACTGCGACGGAAATAAGTGATGACCAAAAAAAAGGTTGCCTTTGCCTTTGAAGGTTTTTCCGATTGTCTATACACTCTATAATATATACACTCTTCACCGCATTCGACGAACGCCATTGATATCAAGTTGTAATGCTTTCATCTGTGCGAAGAAATGAGATTATGTTTTTGGAAATTTCTCTTGAATTTTCTCTCGCATAGGAACCCTCTTGGGGTTGAAGCCTATGAACCTTCCGAGCAATTTGCTTAGCTTCGGGAGATTTTGCCTTCCGTTCTTTTCAAGCGTAAATTATGAGGATATTTCTTGGATTTACGTGATAAAATAAGATATCTTTCTCATTCCTTATGTACCATGGATAGATATTGGTTTTTTAATAAATCAAGTCTCTATATTTTCATAATATTTTCACAGGGTGATTTTTTCTCCCCTCCATAGACTATAAATCTATTGATAGTGATCTATTTTTCCCGGGAGTTAATTCAAGCGATTAATAATATTTGCTCTGTTTATAAATATATCATCACCAAGTGTTTCACATAAATTTACAAATGTACTCGATGTGATGAGTCAAAGTTAAACATTATATATAAGGATACCCTATTAATGACGCTGAATATATTGCACCTATAAGGATGAAATATGTCAAGATGTGTGTTCAAGTGTTTTCAATAATCTTAACAGAAAATATGTATTGAAGCAGCGAATATATGTATAAGCTTTAGGCATTAGGGGCTGCTAACCGATTTTTTGATTCAACCATGGTAGAGCGAATGCGATGAAGTAATAACTAAATGTTTATTTTGTTAGAAATATACTTAAATAGGTAAAGAAAGAGAATGTAACCGGTTCTTTTAAATACCATTGGTGACCACTATTTGATAAACTCTCCACATTGTATAATATTGAAACCACTTCACTTGCCTCGTAATAACTCGCTCATAAAAGGATGTATCTTATACATATGTCATTATTTAGTTTCTAATTGACTTTGAATGAGCTCAAGACCACTTCTCTGTGATGAAGTATGAACTTGAACTTGCTTACGTTACTTAGGGAGAGTAATTAGTTATTTTGAGCGATAATAGTGGTATTAACTTAGGATGAGTGAATATTTAAAACAATACTTTAATTACTTCAGTTGCAAAGAGTTTGACAGCTTCATACTCGATGTTTTCGTGACTAATTCCTCATTTAAGAGGTGAAATGTCACGTTAAATTTTTTTCAAGATGGAATAAAAAGTCAATGGATATCACTTTACATGCATAATATGACATAAAAAGTTATAATTATGCTGGCAAGCATAATTATAACTTCTTATGTCTTCTTATGTGACTAAGAAAGGACCTCGGCACGATATCAACGCATTATGCGATAAAAATACTATAAAATGTGACGATGATTAACAATTTCATAAAATATTGTCCAAAATCACATGAAAAAATTTAAAAGCCTATAATATCTTTTAAATCCTCATAATTTAAAAATTTGGTCCCCAATTATATATCTAGTGGATTCATTTGCTTAGCGCTTACTTCAATAATCTCATAAATTTCATATTTGTTGATATACCTTAGCCTAAAAATTCGTATGCCATCTGACTGAAAAACCTCGAATGAAATAAATTTTTATTTCAAAAGAGATAACAGACTGAGAGCTCTTACATCCTTTCACGTATATGTCGAGAAAGCAGGAATAATGAATGCAGGGCGGGGAAGTCCCACCGCGCAAAACATCTAAAATACACATTAAAGTGCAACGAAGCAATTTAAAAATGTGCGTGATGCATGGTACCGGCGTAATACCTCCTCCTCTCTCCTTTCCTCCTTAAACCTCCCATCTCCGACTACCCTGTTACACGTCTCAGTTCTAAAAAAATAGTAATTTGCCAGAATATAGCCACGCGATTGTCCACGAATTTGAATATCATCTTAAAGTTGGGTGAGACATCACTGCACTTTAAACTTAATGAATTTTTTCTCATTATGGATTAAAATTTTACATATTTTTATCGATGCTAAAATCTCACCGGATTACCAAAATGTTGTCTCAAATTGTTGGGCTAAAAATTATTTATTCGCCACTACTAATTGTGAAGCTGTACGGGACGGTTAGAAACTGGTTCAAGTGAAGTTCTGACTTAGATATTGCGTCAGAAATATGAAGACGAGTAGTTCGCATATATACGAACAATTATTTCCTAAAGTTAAATTTGTCACTCATGGTAAAACTTTTCGTAATATTTTCACGGTACTTTTGAAGAATGTGAGACTGAGACACAGAATATGAAGACGTTTTCAGTGAACAGCAAGTCAAAGATATTAAAGCAAAATTCTCCAGCGCGTATAATTAATTATTTAATAACTAAAAAGTCATGCGGAGCAGATGATTTTCTCCTGAGAGCAGATTCGGGTGATGGCATAATGTGCTGAAACCACCGTCGGTGAAGAAAATCTAAGTGTGGAAATCGAGCCAGTGTTTATTTTCAAATGCGGAAATCCATAGGTTCCACGAATTTTGTGCCAATACGGTCTCTTATGCGGAGCAGAGTTTGGTGGTCATAAGTTTCACAGGATTTTTCTTTCTTCTTTTAGCTATTACAAAACTTCAATATAAAGTTTGAGAATGGTTTTATTGGAAATAGGGATCAAAATCTTGATGAAAACGATCGTAGAAATCTCGATCAATAGACCGGAAAAGTTCTGAAACCTACGAGATTTCTCTTTGTCATTCTCTTTCACATGTTTACTGCTAGGAGCCTCAAATGCTTATCTCCTAATAGATGTTTTTCTTGGAGTTTTGCAGAAGAACGCTCGGATAACTTACCCACCTCTGTTTTTGTTAAAGTACGCTCTAAAAACGTTCTGCAATCCACAATTTTAAGTTATATGTTTTAAAGACCTGCAGAATATTTCGGGTTTCCTGGTGAATACATAGCCAATTGATAACGAAATATAAAAACTGAATTTTGCTTTAAACTCTATCTTTTTGAATCAATGCAATTCTGCTTGTTCAGGTAGAGCTTTGCTTTCGCGTACCAATTCCAAGAATCAGGATTAATTTGCTTCGCTAGTCTGCTAAAAATTTATAAGTACACGAAATATGTTTTAAAAATCTAACTTTTTTAAGTTAATTTAGAAGTGCCTATTGGTACTTATATCTTTATAAGTACTCGCCTTATCTAAAAATATACTTTCTGTAGTGGTTTTTCCTCTTCGTCATGCAGTCATGTAATGCTTTTCTGCGTACTTACTATATTTCTCGTTCTAAACTCTCTCCAATGTCGTTCATGGTGTCAAAACAACGACCCTTAAGCACTGGCTTTAGTTAGCAAAATGAAAATAAGTCACGCAGTTCATGTTAGAATGGTAAGGAGGCTCGGAGAGGACAGTTATTTCATTTGTTTAAAAAAAACTCACCAATGAACGAGGCTGAGAGGGCCGGCGTGTTGTCAAGGTGGAGGAAGGTGGTTCTGCTCGGTTGTTATCTAACGAGGAAAAAACTTTGCATAACCTTTAATGTTAAAATTTTTCGGTGAAAATGCTATTATATGAGCCATTCGACATTTCAACCGCTTAAGCAAGGTTTCTGAGAGTCAGTCGACGGATGGTGCACAAAAACTCCCTGGTCTTATAAGTTTTAGTGCAATTAATTGATTTCGAAGGCTATCTTGGTCGAATGCTCGTCTTGAACTGGTTAACTACCAATTTTGAATCGGATTAACCATTCATTACGCTATCACCATAATCCCAGTGGGCCTCCTTCAAGTTTGATGATTCTGTAAAAGTGTTTAAAAGTTTTACCCAAAATTTCAAGTTGAAACGTTATAACTGTAAGTCTGGATTTTCAAAAATCGGTGTGAAAACCAAAACACCTTCCATTTAAATATACTACGGAAACTAAATAAAATGTTTGCAAACGAAAAACTAATGATACTGGGGAGGTTCTAAGGAATGCAGCACCACGCCAGCCAATCGTTGCTAGGACAATCTGTTGCCAAACAATAAAAAAGTGTGGTTATTATTTAACGTAACTTTTATAATAGCCAATTTGTTCTTACGTCGAATTTTCCATGACAGGGAGTTGATTAGTAAGTAATCCAAATTAGTCCATAGTCGTTGAACTGACGTGAGGTCGCAAAATGAGCACTTTAATTGTTTAAGGTTGAGAACTATCCTCTTGGACCTCGCGGAAAGGTGAAAAAAGAAGCCGGTGTTAGGTTCGTATTCAAATATAATCCCCAAGAGAGGGGGTTTTCAGTTTTGTACCATGTCCCGCGTGAGGCAGCAACAGCCTCACGCCGCAACTCTTAGGAGAACTAATTTCTTATTCACCGCGTTTTTAGGGGAGGCGCTGGAGAGGAAGAAAAAGAAGATTTTACAGTGGCTCCGCTTTTAGAACCCTCACGCCGTACTCGAGCATTTGCTGAGATAGGTTTACCCAACTCACCCTGAAGGGCAGGGGGGGAAAAAGTAGGCCGTGGTTCTTGTTTAGGCTTAACATCGGCCCAACTCTGCCGAGAATGCTCATCCTCCTCCTCCTCCTCACTCTTCTGTATTTCTCCTCGGTTTCACGCGCGCTCAGTCTCGAATACATAGGGTGGGAGTGTTGGAGGAGTCGGTAATCGAAGTGGCAGGCCGCGAAGAAGCAGAAGCGTGGATAGGGTTGCAGCAAGAGTGAAGGAGGGGAATACGCCGCGGGGGTTGAAAGGTTGCAAAAATCAGGGGAAAGGAGGAATTTCATTGGGTATAGGAGAGGGGTAGACGGGGTATGGGCTAAGTTTAAACGAGTAATTTGTAGCTTTAGTTCTCCCTGCCTTCTTCTCCTTCTCTATTCACTCCTCCTGGGAGTGGGGTGCACTTAAATTATTCCCCCCTCGAGGATTCACAGCCACTCATGCGTTTCCGCGCTCGCCCCTGTGTGACTATACACTGTGTGCGAGCGTGTGATTGCGAGGATTTAACAGCACTCAAGTTGCATTTTACCGGCTTTTCGGGCTCCCGCATTCCCTTACTCCCACTTCACCACCACTTCCCCCCAGAGTGAGTGACTCCCACTTCCACCCAATGTTCTTATGTTCAAATGAAAAAGTTGTGATGGGGAACGGGGTTTGTAAGTGTAGTGCGGGAACCTAGGGAAATCGCTTCTTTTCGCTCATAGTTTAAAAAATGCCCATCGATGGGATAGCACGGAACGGTAAGGAAGGGGAGTATTGAATCCTTTAGGAAAATGTACAATGTTTTACGCTTAGTGAATCGGTAATTCGGTAAGCGTGTCGAAACATAAAGGTATTAGTAGGAGGATTATTCGCTGTTGAGGAATTGACGCTTTGAAATAGATGATAGACTTCGAATAAAATATAGCATTTTATCAAAGTTAGTTGGTTAAATTTTTAACAAGAAGAATTTTTATATCCCTATGCATGGCCCCCTCTTGAGTGTTTGGTAGGGGATGTTACCATACCAGGCCATTAAGTGTGAAGTAATATTTGGTAATTGCCAATGAAATGTTTCTAATTATAGACCGGTTTTGATATTTTTCTAATCTCTATCTGATATAAAATACTTGTAAAGATACTTGTGCAGTGCTTTTAAGAATTATTTTATTCATATTGCTTAGTTATTATTCGAAGTATTCCGAAATCTCACGAAATCATTTCGACCACAATCACGACCTTGATAAAAGCAGGGAATATTAAAGCTGTTGAAAGGCAGAATGAAAGAAATTGGACGGAGTTTTTTCTATAAATGAGTGCATGTTTCAGCTACTGTAGTAGCTATAATTAGTATGCGGGTAAAAGGAGATTTTGAACCTATCCATTATTGAGTCCCTCCCTCTTTAAGCTGCTTCTGTGATTCTTAGACGAGACCGTAGTTAAGGATTACGATAAAATGAGAAATTATAGCGAAAAAATATATTTATAATGATTATAAAAAGTTATTATGAAACCAGGTCCTACCTGGTCATCCACTTGACTTTTTAGTCGATACACACAATGAGTGACCATATTCAAAGCTGAGTTCTAATCAATACACTCCCATTATACACTTTACCATTTCACTTCCCAAAATTTTGACACATTTGCATGGCTGGTGCCCTGTTACCCCCTGCCTCATGCCTATGTACCAGGGTAGCATGTAGATGCAGAAACCATGATATAGCTGTAATACCCGCATGCGACATGTCCTAACAACAGAAATAGCTGCTTATACCACAAAAACCTTGCAGTATATCTGTTATTATTAGATTTTTTATAGCTAACCATTCTATTTCGTGGAATTTATTAAATATATATGAATATTTGATCTGAGCGTTATTATAAGATACGGAGAAGTCATTATAATTCTTGGTGGAAGTGTAAGTATGAAGAAGTCGTGATGAATCAGACATGAAGTTGAACATCGGAAACGCGAAGAAAATGAGAATTGGTGAACAGTGGCAGAATGCAAATTGAGGGAGAAACATCACCGTTGTTTTAATTAATTCTTCCTGCGTAATCCTTTGATGCTAAAAATTTCCTCTCACAAAATTTTAAGTCAGTACGTAGTTTCACGATGTGATTACCATTAAAGAAAATTAAAACCATCTATTCATTAATTCAATCCGTGGATACGCTCCGTTGGACCTTCAATTCCACTGTCCGCAATCCATTTTCCCTATCCTCCAAGTTATCTTTTCTCCCTCTATGCCTCTGCCTCTCTTTCCCATTCCTCTCAATTCCTGGGGCGTATTGCATCCAGTCGTCCGGCTGCCCACGCGCCCCTGTAACCGCCCGATGAAAACGAAGAATGGCAGGTCTTGTTAAGTCCTCGGCCGGGCCTACGCTGCCATGAAATACAGCCGCCCACTGCGGGACGGATGAATAGACCGAATGCGCGTGGATTACATCGGCTTAAGGCGTGGGTGATTCACTTCGAGCATGTAACATGACGGCGAAAAAAATAGATGGAAGTTGCGCAGAAAAACTTTCCTGTAGAAATGTCCATTACCGACGAAATTGCTCCGCGTGGTGGGAGCAATGTGGCCACTGCTGTTGGCTACCGTGGTTTCCACATTCGTTTTCCATGCCTTCATGTTCAAAATGCTCAATGCGTAATAAGAGATGTGACATTACTCAAGTTACCACGGCAATATTCGTAAATTTCTGTGGTCTTTTTCGAAATTTTCCTTATTTTCAGATTTTTTCATTCTGATATATTCCGAGCATATTATTTTAAACCAAGTCTAAATGTAATCCATGCAGGGTTAAATTTAAATTAAGGAACGTTCATCTACATCCACATACTACCCTGCGAGCTGCCACATAGGCATAACAAGACAACATCCGTGTAAAGTCGTAAGGGATAAGGTTTTGGGAGGTGAAATTGTGGCGTGTATTATGGGAGTGTATTTAGAGAAGCTCCGTTTATATTGTGGTCGCTTATTGTGCGTCGTAAGAACGAGCTCCTCCACCAATCTGTTTGGCAAGTCTCAACATACAACACAAAAACAGCGTAAAACTCATTTGTGTAAAATTTGTGGGGCTATCATTTGAGCGGTAAGAACGAAAAATGCTCATATCATGATAAAAGAAATCCGAATTCGTGTGTATTGCCGTAGTTATTTTAAAATGTTATTTTATTTCTAATACATTATTTTAGCAATACCAGTGGTATATTAATCCTTTAATATTGCTATTGCTTTTCATATTAATTCCTTTATCATCTATTAATTCCTGAAATGTTAATGTTACTGCAAAATCCCGGATATATTCGAAAATTACCGTAATTCACCATTTTAATTTACTTTCTTATTAATTCTCTTTCTTATTAATTCTCTTTCTCTCTCTATCTCCTTGCATAACTAATATCAACTTTCCAACGCCTGATGACTCTACAACCATTTATTAATGAGGGATTCTCCGATGGTTTGCGAACAATATCAGCGAATTTTCGATACAACTTCGTTTTAACTGCAAATATTGACGTTAAAAGTGCTGTCGACAGCTTCCCTTCCTCTCGAGTTAAATGCAGCAATGTTTACCACTGTTGCTGTTGTCCTCTCGACTTCACCCATTAGCCGGCCCACATTGCATATGAACCTTCCCTACCCAAATGTCACGCTATTCAGAGGAAACTGACTGCCTCTGAGTTTCGCTTCCCTTTACGCTGGATTGACTGTTCATTTTCCATTGCCAAAACAGATGATAATTTCTTTCTCCTTCTTTATCGTTTCCGAATTTGAAAAACTCAAACTTAAAAGTTAAATTTTAAGAACCTATTTCGTACTTATTTATTACGTACGTACGTATTACTTCATTTTTCTGTTTTTCTTTCAAAAATCCTGATTTGTCTGGGATTATATGTCTGTGACTCAGAATTGCTCAAGTTTGTCTATATGCTTCCATATATCTTATGCCAATTATTTTGTTCTGTGACCTCACGTGCATTGTCATTTTTAACGTACATTTCCCTACTGCGGTCGGATGATCAGCGAATAAACTCGTATTACTTCGGTTTAGTGCGTGGGTGACTTTCTGAGAATCCAGGACCCAGATTGATATCTCACTAACACAAATGAATGCTCGTGAAAATGAAACTTGGCAATGCAGTCGATATGGTACATATAAACTTTGATGAGCTTAGACTATAAATTGAATAGCTGAAGGAACGAAATTGTAAAGCTTTAGTATTCCTACTGATGTTCTAACAAGTTTTCATCCAGACTGAAGCTTAATTAAATACAATACTTGCAATAGGTATAAAAATATGTAATTCTGAGAATTCCATCATTTACTCGTAAATATGCAATATTTACGAGTAAATGATGACCAAAATAAGGTAAATAGAGCGTAAGGGAGTCTATTGCAGTTTTTAATCGATTGTCAATCATTTACTTGTGAATATACAATATTATTTCGTGACAATACAACTCGTGAATTACAATATAAAATAATGATTAACGATCAATTAAAAACTGCAATAGACTCCATTATGTTCTTTTTACCTTACAAATGACAGTGAGCCCCTAATGCAGCAAGACTACTCCGTGGATTTCTCACAGACATGTAAAATATTTATAGCTAGTGATACATTTTTTGGTCACAGATTTGCCAAAATGTAAAAGAATGAAATAATTGAAGATGCTGAATTTTAAATGGTAGCGAATAATGCAATTTGGTGTTTTCAGGGATTAAGGAACCACTCAATTAAAAGAAAATATACATCACCTTCAGTAACGACGGGGGAACCCAAAGGGTCGGCATACGTGGGTAAACGAGATGACTTATGCTAAATTATATCAAAGAGATTTTTCATAAAAAAAGGAAATTTTGAAAAAATGATCATCTTTAGCGTATATAATAGGTGAGAGTCAAAAAAGTCCTGGAAAAACTTAATTTGCTGTAATGACTAGAAATAATTTAGAAAAAAATGGCAAGTACCGTGTTAACGCATTTGAATCTCCCCTGCTATTGAGCCTAAATTCATTTTATGCCGTGGTTACAACTTAAACCGACCCGTGACTGGTCATCAAAGGCCATTTTTTCCGTCCATCAATAGTGCTGGTGAGTCCTGTGTTTACGGAGTGCAGAATCAAAGATTCTGAAGAAACTTCGAGTGCTCTCACAAAGAGTCTACCGTGACCACGCACTAAAGAGGCAGTGAGAGGCAAATTATTGAACGCGCATACTGGCCAGTATATATGGATATTCGCCTGGGTGTAGTTAATAACAATAAAATAGTGTGCCAGTAAAAATCCTCATTACAAAGGAGTAGAGGGCATTTACATATTTATTGATATTTAGAATATAAAATGGATAAAAATTATGTTACCCATCAAGAAACTTCATTTGGTACATTAATAAACTTCATGTGATCAAATGTTTTAATCAAAGGAAATGAAATGTCGAACAAAGAGGAGAGAACTGAAAATAAAAACACATAATTCACTTTGAATTGGAGGAAGATATTCTTATTTATTTTATGGATAAATGCGTGAAAAATAATTAGGAAATAATAATTCATGAGAATTAATCATATGGATTTTAATAATATATTTAATAAGAATGGAACATATTTAATTAGAATAATTCATGGGCAACAATAGTTGAGAAACTATTAGATGCTGCGTGCAATCCAGATATTTATTGATAGGGTGATAAAATATGCCTTCTTTACTTGTGACAGGAGAAATAGTGATGTCATTATTCATGTCATTTCATATTTGAAGGAGAAATACTTAAGGTTATAGGGATAAAAAATGATGGCAAGGAAGAAGGATGATCAAGGGTAAATAACACATTAAAAATGAGTAAAACATCATGATAACACCCTAAGTACCTCCCGAGGATGGTTGATTAGTCGTGCAAAAGCATTGTGCTTTGAGCAGTTACACGTAGGAGAAACAAGGGACAAAATACGGAAGCTATAACTACTAAAATAAAAGTAAAAACTTGAAAAATTGGAAAGCTGAAGAGGGATTAAAACTAATGAAAATCACATAAAAAGTTATAAATGGAAATAATGGAAGAAAAAACTTAATTTTCCTTGAAATTTGTATAAAGAAGAGGCTGCTGAGGCCTCGCAAATGTTTTTTATTTGTCGAGAATCGCAGTTTCATTAAATATTTCAGCTCATTCCACTTGATGAATATTTAATAGAATAGTTAGAACAGATAGTTTTCAGCATAAGTCTTTAGGACTTATCACTCCTCATTGAAGTAGATGGTAAATTCTCATCAAATAAGATCATTTATTTAGTTGTTGCCTCAATGGCAGTTAGGCGTATATAATAATTCGTGGAATTTTGTTTTTATTATGAAGCGAACGATTTACAAGTCTCTTTTCACTACCGAGTAAACTTAAGTAAAATAGCTAACGAGTAGGGAACAGAAGATATATTCAGTTTAAATGCGCTAAGAATATCCGTAGCGATTATTGGATTTTTTCCTCGAGTTTTTATGTCTTAAACTCGATAAGTTAACTTCGTGAGTAAAAAAGCGTATTTAATTGGAGAACTCCTGCATCGAGTAACGGGTGACGTTTTTGGCCATATAAGTAATATTGATTTTATATCTTAAATTCTTTATTGATGAAAGAAGAAAATACTTAAAACCATTTCTCGGGAATAAATATTATGGTATAAAATTTGCGACAGTTTTTGGTATGGTAAAATTCTCAAAACTCAAATTTATTCCACTTCTCTCCCAGTATCTCTTCACCCATTTTTCGAGGTGGAAAAGGGGTTATTATCAACGATAAGCGAAATTGTTATTGCGGTTTAATTTATAATGTCATCGTGAATTAATTGCTTTCAACGGGTATCTAAAACCATTGGTTTGTTTTTATTTATATATTTTACCCTATAATCATTTGGTCTCTCACTGAATAGGAAGGATATGATTTCCACATTACTAAATAATATAGGCTTAGTGTTTAAACAGTTAACAACAAATAGAGAAATACAAGTATTTCCCCTAAAATTCAGTGAAAATTCAAAATATTTAATGAACTGCAATTAGGGAATTTCAGGAATCTGTGAACTAATCACCGCTCAATGAAATCAAATTCTCGGCTTCCATTGACTTGAATTTCACACCAATCATTTGTATCGTTGCGGCGTACAAAATAAACATAGAAGTAGGAAGGGATCAAAAATCATCACCAGGAGGAATTCAGTATGAACTAATTAGAATGAAACCCCTTGATAATAAGTTAGACGATGCGTAAAAAAATTAACGAACTGAACATAAAGGGATTTCATGAATAATATTGAGACTAAAAGCCAGCTATGTTTGATAAATTTAACGCACGACAAGTTTCGTCACAAGGGTAACATTATCAGGTATGCCATACAATCTGTGAGGGTGAATTATCACCTGACCCGCTATCATCATACTACCAAAAACTTGCATTTCAAATCCCACACCCATTTCTTTCTATCCACCCTCTCCTTTCCCCCAAACCTCTTTCTTTCCAGTTTTTAATATATATATCTAATGACTAAACTATTTTATTCCTGATGATTTCATCTCTGTGTCACATCGGGTGTATATTTCAATTAATCAGCAAAAATATTCTTAAATAAATGTTTTAGGGAAAAAAGCCTATTTAAAAATTGGAAGATTTTAAGGGCGGCTTGATGCACGAAGAGTAGTGTTTATTTATCAGCGGAGTTATAAGTGAACACCTATTGAAAGAAGTAAGAATAAGAGGCGGGGATTTTACACATAATTGTGATTAATTAATAATCGTCAACTGAAAACATCGTTGGAGGAACTATGGTGGTATGGGATAAACTCATAAAGATACGACCATCAAACATAATTGTAAATTAATTAATAAAAGTGATATTTTTGTAATTCCCACGCAAAATATTAATGCCAACCTTAGGTTCAGCAATTTATTTCCATTAACAATAAAATGAAACAATCTTAGACCTTGAAAGAATTATTGCAAATATTGATTGACTCTCGCCGCGTCGCATATGTGATGAGTGATATGATGAGCAAGATAGCTATGTAGCACTGGTGTTTTTCACAGAGGGCCTAGGTACGGTTCCCGGTGACGGCACAACTGTTTTTGTGTACATTACCCTATCCTTTTTTTAGTGCCCTGGGAACAGCTCTGTAAGCAAAATCCGTCGAAGTGGACCTTAACCATGATCCCCTTTGGCATCTCTTTTTAGGTGCAGGCCAAGAGCCGTTGCCTGATTAATCTTCTACCTTCCATTTTACTTCCCATTCCGGTCCTTCCGCCAACCTTCCTGGATTAAAGTGGCAATTACGTAAGACGTAGATTTCATTCCAACAGATAAAGTCATAAAACGTTTTAATGATACGCAGGTTGAAACTGTGTTCGTTGAGGAAAAGGAATGAGTCGAGATCACGAAATGGAATTTACTGCAACCCCTTTTTGGTGCCGAGATTCGAAATGTGGGTGGACGGTAACAGCTTTTTTAATTGCAGCAAACCAATGAAGAATTTTGTTCAGGACCTAGAATAGCTTGATCCGAACACATCAAAAGCGAATCTCACGGAACACTGACAGCCTCGAACCAGAATGAGTCACACAGAGCACAACGAAAAACGGAGATTAATATTAAGTCACCCGTAAATAAAACCTAGCAAAACGACTTTTAAGATAACCAAAAGTGGATATAACAATAATTGATCATTAAAACTGTTTCTTTAATAGTAATAAATGAACTGTACATCTATAGATATGTCTTTTAAAATGTATATAAAATTTTTTATACTATTTATATAAATATTTTGATATATAGTAAGAGTAAATATTTTAAACATTTAAATAGGTAGTTAAATATCTTTAAATATATGTTTTATATATGTATTATCTTATTTAGATATGATATCATCTAAATTAGCACCTCCAGACCGACTACCTTTGGCCGTGGAGGACCATGGTTTCTAAAAACGAAATATTAAAATTATTACAATAGGTTGAATTGGTCGGGAAAATTGCCGGAGTTTTTTAGTAAAACGTTGTGGTGGAATTACAAAGGACATGTACCTAGAGCTTATGTGCCGCATTTGTTTTAAAATATAATGCAAAATATAAATCGAAAGGTAAATGATAAAAGGTTTTAAGCAAAATAAATGAAATACAAATGAATCAATAGGTAGGCCCCTTCTGGAGGAAAAGTAAGGAAAGGCAAAACCTTCGGTAGATGTTGTGCGGTTGTTCCAATTTTTTTTTTATAACTTTCACGGAAAGAACAGTAGATGCTATAACCAATTGTATTCTTCTCGAATTGAAAGAGTTGTAGTTTTTTTTATAAAACCACTATTACCGAGATCTTGGAAATCCACGACCGGAATTTTCAGAAAAATAAGATATATTTTCCACGTTTCTAAATTTAAAACTTTACTTAGTAGTTTTTCTTCCCTTTTTTTCTACTTCACAACTATTCACCTCAATCCTAATGGTTAAAACTCCAAATGGTGTCTAAAAATCTGGTTGGTTGCTGTAAAATAAATCACACGCGTTGCTAGATTCATTGGTCATTCCTAGGGACACTCAGAATGCAGTTACAATATTTTTCACTTGAAACTACGATTATCGTTTAAAAATCTCTTTCCCGTCACTCTATCATTCAATCTTACTTCATTTTATCAAAACTCGCGAGTTGTTACGTGAAAACAAAATTTTTCGGCGTCATATCTCTCACCTTTTCTTAACATAACGTTACCTCCGAGTAAAATGTAAATGTGTATGCGGGTGTTTTCGCAAAAATATAGTACAACTTTCAAACTAATTATATGTTTTACAATAGCAGATATACTTTTGTTCACCGTTTGGACCTCAAAGAAATCATAAAGTTCCCAAAAAACCGAGTAATTTCCATTTTTACCGCTTTCAGTGTTCATTAATTATTATTCACAAGATAATTATTCTTATCGTTGAATACAGGTGAAATATTTCACTGTAAACTACCCCTCCCGTTGACGAGCGAAAGCATTGTTGAGCTTCCCTCACAAAGGATATGTATATGAAAGTAATAGGCCTATTAGAAATCGATGCGGAAATGAATTGCTGGATAATCAAACTATGAAGCAACCTATTGGTAATTACAGTTTCACCATATGAGAAGAGCTGTCAAAACCTCATTATTAATTTCATGGAAAATATTTTCTGAACCGATCCTCTATTTTAATTTGCATCATGTAAATACCATAAATATCCTTTAGGCTTTTAGTTACTACTCACCATTTTGATGGGTATTCAGCTGATATTTCCTTTTTTATTTTCCTAGTCCGCTTGAATTCATTAATCAAAACCTAAATATCTCACAAGAACTTTACTGCAAACGACTTATTAGTAATTTCTCTGTTGCTATCTTTAATTGAAAATGATGACCCCGTTTACATGGGCAAAGAGAAAATGTTGCATAAATTACAAAATCATTTGGATTTGTGCTGATATTTATTTCTCCTTTTTCAACAGGAAAAAATTACTTGGTTACTGGTAACACCATTCATTTTTGCATATCGATTATTATTATTTCAATAGAAGTTAAAAATGCAATTGCATCGCATTCAATTTTGTATTTTAAATTGTAATACGTAATATTTTCTATTAGTCCTCAAAGTAGATGCATTGTTACGAATGATGGAATGATTGGACCAATATATTTGCAATATTAATGGCGATTTACTGTTTTAAAAATGAACAATTACGATAAAAAGCTAAATTTCATGCATTATTATGCGAATAAACTGGAATATTATATCTAGTCAAATAAGCTAAGAGCTTTAATGGAAAGTTAGATTCTCTTTTGCATAACCAGAACTTCTCCATTATTTCTTACTTAAAAATCTCCCGTTGAAAATTAATGGACATATCTGATACTGATGGTTTCCACAAATGTCCTGAAAGTGCACAATTGGGGTGAGAGCCAACATCAATATAAAATGTAATTACCTTTGCCTTTTTGTTGCGTGTATTTTGTCATACACTGAATTTTTAGGTGCTGGTAAATCTATCTGGACAAACAGCTGTACTTAATGACCAGTGTTTGCACACGGAGCAGTGCTCTGCGATTCACTTTGGCCTCTGGAGTAGTCTAGGACTGTTGTAAGCAGGATTTTGAGAGATTGAGAGGGACCTGATTACTATTCTATATTTGATTTCTATGCTATTTTCTTGACTTAGAGAGACCCGATTTCCATTCTATTATATTTTTCCCTTCCCGTAAGACCTTCGTTTGCAACCTCCCGTTTGCTAATCTAACTCCCTTCCAGAATCTAGTTTCTCACTTTTCCCAATTCTTCCGGTATAGCCACTTAAAAGCTTTTGGTGGTTGTTATTGCTCAACCCCCCCCCCCCCCAAATCCAGATCAGTAGAGAATCAAACTAGGACAACATTACGTGTGCTCCTTCAGAGCGAAAATATAGTACAAAAGGCTACCGCGAGCACAGTTGATGGTCAATCGTCATAGGTCAACATACGTCGCTCTAAGCGACCTCCAGTGTGCCGGCCCACGTCAGGCGGTTCCTTGGTAAGGTGCTGAAACCCCTATGATAAAAGAACTCTCTCTCTAAATTCAACTCTTGCTCCTAGTAAACTACTTAGTTTGAAACTTTCCCTATACATGTGGGTGTTGTCTTTCTGTGTTGTGAATTGTCCATGCTAAGTGCAATTAAAACCAGTAAAGCCAGTTTTTTCTCCTGCTCATCTCGACGCCTTGGCAAGAACCCTATACCCGTGTGACGTCATCTGATGACGGCTCACACTACAGGACTGGGTGTTGCTGCTGATCCTTCTTTGTGAGTGCATCCGCAGTCATTTGCCTTTGACTCTTGTGTGTTTTGGTCTCTATTAACACAGAACTCACAGGCAC
Source organism: Ceriagrion tenellum (assembly GCA_963169105.1). Lineage (NCBI taxonomy): Eukaryota > Metazoa > Arthropoda > Insecta > Odonata > Coenagrionidae > Ceriagrion > Ceriagrion tenellum. The sequence continues at coordinate 101,604,581 of OY720632.1, read as the reverse complement.
AAGTCTCATCTTCATCCCTATTCCGCTCATAGAAGTTCGTAATGCCTTGAGGGAGAGAGACGGAGACAGTGTTTTCTCCTTGTAACTACCTGGTGAAGTCACAGATAGGCTTAAAGTGGTTGGGGCGGTTGGTTGACTTACGTTTACGCACAGATTTGCATGAAACTTTACAAATGCGTACTCATCAGTAAAATGTATAGATGAAAGCAAAAAAATTACATGTTATCAATTTGAGAAGCTCTATACAGGAAATCCACTGGGTAAGAGTCTCCTCGGTGCCGACGAGACGTTTCGCTGGCCGAGTCATCCATCTTCTTCAGGGCAGAATAAACGTTATTTTGCCCTGGAGACGATGGACCATCAAAACCCACCTATGAAGTTTCTCACCCGGTGGAATTCTCAAATAGAGCTTCACAACATCTCACGCCGGGAAACCCTCAGATCTTATCGATTTAGTTTATTGTCATTGTAAACGGAAAATATTACGTTTCATGTTGGAGGTGGGAATGCCATTTAAATTGATGTCATTTACTAATTGTCCGTTAGCACCATTCTTTCTAATCTCCATCTCCTCCAAAATGTCAATTCTTCGGCCCTTGCTTTCCAGGTGGAGTATTTCAGAGTTGAAGTCACTGGTGTGGTCTTCATGCCGCAGCTGTTTTGCAAAAAGAGAGTTTTGGGCGTTTCCTGTGTCGCAGGATCTTTGTGTTCTTCTGCTCTCACTGTAAATAATCTCACTGTTTGTCCCACATATTTTTCGCTGTATAAGTCGTACTTCAGCATGTACACGCCACTTTTACTACTCACCAACCCAATGCTTTGCCGTTCGTCCGTATGTGTCATTTTTAATCGGTGTGTCGATTATTTTCTTTAAATAGACTTATCCACGTTATGACGTGAGATTTCATTGCCCGCAACCGAAACAAATTTTCTCTTTCCCATTAGTTTCCCTTGCTGCCAATATTTTTGTATTGTCATTAAGACATTTGAATTGGTAGACGGATAAAATTTATCCCTTTAACCCCCATGCCACTACCGCCATTGTGAAATATTCCGAGCCCGAAGGCCATGCTCACTCCCATAAGTGCAAGCAGCAAGCGCCGTGAAAAGTGTGTTCTCTTTAAGAGTCAATGAGAGGAAAATTTAATATACTAATTGTTCCTGTATATCCTATTGTCGGTGATACTAAAATTTGATTTTATTGGAAGAAATTTTCCCATAATCCCGTAATTTTGCCCTTCAAATCATTTTCAAATGACCATCAATAGCGTTTTTAGTCACTAAAAATTTGCCGTTCCCTCGTATATACATTTAGATAAACATTTTTCCCCAATAGGCTTATCCCTTAATGGACGTAAGATTCGTTCACTTTCTGCAAAATGTCCTTATAATCATAATCATGCATAACATAAACTATCTTCATTCATTCTTCTCATTCAGTTTTGTTCCTCGGGGTCTGTAAAGTCTCTCAATCTGCAAATTTATTTTTTTATTTAAAGGACCGTGTGGAAAAGGCGCCGTTGCATTAGGACATACTTTCGTTAACTAGACTTAGTACTAAAGGATATTGAAGCTGTTGAATCCAAAAATTATTTTTATCGGTGATCAGTAATATTTTTGTGAACATAGAATTCCTCTAATTTGCGCTTTACATTGAATTAAGGTTAAATTTAGTGAGATATTGTAAACCTTTGAACCACAAGTACCCAATAGGTTTCATTTTCTATCAAAGCCATGACTTGTGCAAAGTTGATATTTCCAGTAGGAAACTGGAAACTTTTCACAGTTGTTCTTTCCGCTCTACTATTTTATTCAAAGGTTGACAATGCTCATTCGAACTACCTCGGCTGTTTCATACTCTTATTTTAATTTTCCGGAGTAGTGATAATTGCTTTGGAGGACGTGGTGGTATAAATTTTGCGCTCTCATGCGGGTGAACGTCTAAATTTATTTCTTTGATCCTCATGCGCCTTCAAATTACGACGTACGAACAAGTTTACCGATAAAGTTACGTTAAATCGAAATTGGAGCCGAAAATATGATCTGTAAAACTAGCTCGGAAATTGGAATTAGCTGCTTTAGAGTGGAAACCAGCTTACTGGTAATCATTAATAAAAATACCTTGTGTTACTTTCAAAATTTTAAAAATGAATGTGGCTGATAACAATTAATTTAAAAATTTTAACTGCGTTATTCAGAATCTCAATGACGATTTTTTCTCCTGGACTCTATTTGGATGGAGTTCATCAGGCAATCTGCCGTCATATATTGATGCGTGTAATATTATTGGTATTTAAAATAGTCTGGTCAGAAAAATCTAATATTCATCGCAAAATATATTTCTGCCAATGATGTTGATCACAGTGTAAAGTATTTTTGGCTCTTCTTTGGTATCCAGCCTTAATTGCTTAATATGAATTTTCCAGGAAAAAATATTTTTGCATAGCATGGTCCATGGCTCAAATGTATCGCAACCTATGGAAAGTTTCCTCCAAACCATTCTATATATTTGATCTCTACTTTTTCTCTCATGAAATAATTCTCCAAATTTTACAAATTTGCACTTCATATGCTTAATCATTCTTCATTTACTTGTTGTACTGCTTCTATATTGGAATTCTTTGAATGTGATGACACGTATCGGATTTGCGGACACGTATCGCTTAATAGTGATCAAGATTTGTGTGTGATCAATATGTCACGTTTCATTAATGTAATAAAACACGGTTCTACTTTGTAGAGTTCCATTTTGATTAATAGCAATATCTTTTACACTCCACTGGTCAGTTCACAGGTATATAATTTATTGCACATCCCGGATCACGATGCCAAGCTTCATCTTCAAGTGGTCACTGACCACTGCTCACTGGCATCAGGAGCTCAGTGGGCACCTGAAGTTGATGCCAGGTATCGAAATTTGGATTTTGAAATGAATTATTGTCCTGTGAACTGACCAGTGGAGTGTAAAAGCTGTTTTTACTAATCATTAGTTTTTCATGCGCTTAATCCGCGAAGGAGGGTTGTAGATCTTACTGCGTTTTGCGTGAAAATTGCTAAATAATTCACCAAACGATATCCAGAATTTTATTTTTTTACTGTTAATTTGAAAGTTCTAAGGGAACTTTAACAATGCTAGGAATCACCATTCTAGTTTTACTCCCTTAATAAAATCTTTAGTTCCTTCGATGGTTGCAGGCCTTCTACTATGAGAAAATTCATTTTAGAATTAGAGGAGAAGAACGTAGTATCTTATCATGGGTATTTATTACCATAAGGACAAGAAACATCCGTACGCGTCATTTTGAGGTACGAATTTATAAATAAGCAACTAACCTTGCATCAGAACGGAGGAATAAAATAACTTGGATAACACCACTTCTAACATTAGTTTACAATATGTACACAATTTCATGGTGGGGAAGGGGAACAAATTGGAAGAGGAAGGGTGGTGTGGGAGTTGGGTGAGGGTTGGGATGGTGGAGTTGGGGGAGGGGAATGGTCGGGAGGTGGGATAAGGTTGGGAAGTGGATGGGGGGAATGGTATCCATAGCATGTGTTTATGGTACTCTCTGCTGTATTCACTACAGTAAACGTAGTTCTAGCATCACGTTTTGAATTATCCCTGCATGACTCTCGTATCTCATTTGCATAGTTCCATTAGGCATAAAATCAGTGGCTTCTGTAGCATTGGTGGCATATGGTGCCACCAATGGTGTGAGGTGGTGCATGTTGGTGAAGGTTACATTTACATTGTGGCGCATGTCAGTGATATTTTACCACCTGTCAAACACCCTTGAGGGGGTTTGCAGTGTAATATGTAGTGGTTAATTCGGGAAGTATGACTTGGGTCAGGAAAGTTTTGGTTAAGAGGGGGTAGAAAGGGTAGTGTAGTCACATTGTCTCTTGCAGAATACATGAAGTTTTTTTAAGCTCACTTATCCTTGAGTCATTTCTCTTCACCAGGGTTTTTCAGCGGGAATGAGAATATGGGTGAGTGGGAGGGGAGGACTTGTTCGTTGGCTAGAAGAGAGTTATATAGTGAGTGTTGCTCCATTTTGAGCGAATATAGGGAAATAAAGTGAAAGAAAAATGAATCTAGGGCGTCTAATCTTCTTTCCTGTTTTTCAAATTGGATGCTTTTCGGCACAAAACTGCTGTGGTGGAAGCTGCTTGTGAAGTGGTTAGCAGATATGGAGCCTGGTTCAGATTGTATATCATAATTGAATGTTCAATCCTAAGATTGGTTGACTGCAGCCCTCCACCCTTCCCTATGTAATGCTAGTTCTCTTACATCCTGGAATCTTTCCCTATGTACTGTTTTCTTTATTTGGTCCTATTATTCTTGGGTCTTCCTCTGGGGACTTTTCCTTATATTTTACCGTCAAATATGTTCTTCACAAACCCATTGTGTCTCAGGGCGTGTCCAATCCATCTTGGCCTTCTTTTCTGTACGGTGTTCCATATGGTCCTTTCCTCCTCTACTCTTCTGTACACTTCATCATTTCTTATTTTGCCTGTTCGTTTCGTTTTCAGCATCCTTCTCCAGCACCAGGTTTTGAAGGTTTCTAGGCCTTTCTGGTCATCTTTTCCAATGGTCCGTGCTTCCGATTCATAGAGTGCTACGCTCCACACGAGTGTTTTCAAATACTGTTTCCTGGTTAGTAGTCCTATTTTCTTTGAGCTCATTTGATTGAGCTTGATGTCTGTTGTACTTTCATATCTCATATTCTTGTTTCCACAATTTTCACATTCTTGGTGAAGTATTTTGTCAGGCACCGTAAGGAGTAGGCACACTCCGCTTCTTCTCACCACTTCACCGCACCTATTTGCAATCGTTCTCCTCTTTTACCATGAAGTTGTGTACACATATATACTCAACTGATTTTGCTTTTTCACGCGAAGATTACACAGTATCGTAACCCTGGTCGTGAAAAAAAATTCGCACATTTGGATTCAACAGGGTTATTTTTGTCCTCCGTTATGGACAGCTTCCACAAAGTTAAGACTACAACCCCTCGTACTGGAAGATGGCTCCCACTGAAAAATATGTACCTGCGGTATTAATGTTATTTGGAAAGGTTCAACGTTTTTCTCTCTTATCTAAAACTCTTTTTTTTGCTTCATGTTTAGGATTTGAAATAAGTTCTTTGAAATCAAAATTTTGTATTATTTCCATTCTATTGTTTTTAATTTTTTAGAATGACTCCGACATCAAATGCCATTGAGCACAAACTTTGGCCCATTTCAAGCGCTGAACTTTCATGAGTAATATTTCCAAATTGACCATCAGGACCTCGCAAACTAGGACCTGTTTTCAGGTCCTAGTTTGCGAGGGGAATTATTGCCTCCCTTGATATTTCCATCTTACCTACCTTGTCCCAGCATGAAAAGTCGGAGTACTTTTCAATTTTTTCACGGTACTTCATAATGAAAAAGCGTTTCAGTGGGGCTTTCGCTTTGCGCCCCATAAGGTATAAGTCTCTCTCTGAAAGGACTTAAAAGCGACTGTTGCCTCTCTTTATAGGGGTTAATGTTGTCACCTCCTGAAAAGCTAGTGTGGAAAATGTAGTAAACGCCACAATGTAAAATTTTAATTTATTTCGGGAGTTATTGAATGAAACCCTGTAGTTAACATTGATTATTGCGATAGCATTGCAAGTTCTCGCATTTTCATGCGTTTCGAAAATGACACCGATTCTCACTAAAAACGGAATTAGCACATTTAAAAGCATTCCAAAGGCGAAAAAGTTGCTTATTTGCCATAATGACTTTCTTTCAAAAATGATTGGACGAGACCTTGCGTTGTGAAATGACGCCTGATTACTTTAAGATTGTAATTGAAAGATAGTAGCAGTTTCATAAATACTAATATATTTTTTACAAACAACCATTTTTTTATTTTCAAGCAATTCTAAGTGTAATGATTTTCACCTTGGCTACTTGTACAATCCAATCCTCTAATATTTGTAATAAATTGTTTATTTCCTCCACTGATGTACTTCATTCTGAAATGGAACGCATGTATCGAGAAATTGAGTCTCAAATACCAGTGAAAATAAATCTCTGTAAAAAAGGAACTAGATTACACCAATGATAAGTAAAAATAAATCTCTTCACGTGTCGCAAGATTCATCGTAAAGTTTTTGGCCGTATGTCTTTAAAGACAAGCTTCAGCCACTACATTCTGACTGACTGCGAAGTCCTGGTTTCAATTGTAATTGGGAAATTTATAGGTAAATATTTAGAGAAAACTCTCCGTAAGGAATCTATAAATAACTGTTGTTGCTTTTGCTTTCGAAAAGGACTTGAAAAAGGTCATATTCATACTGATCTTAACTGTTGCAACTTCTTATTCAGACTGAAAATATACACCTAAAGAAGATGGTGTGCCTTACCCTTTTAATTCTATATGTACCACTGTAAGTTCTCTGGCTGCGGTTCTCTTTCTCTACAATTGACCGACCGGAGGTAGACCTAACATATATTTGCTTCATTGTGCTGATTTTGATGCGTTTTCCTGAGCTAATTTAGTTGTCATCACACTATTTTGAATGTGCATAGGCCAATTCAACAAATTTTGCTTGCTTATTAGCAAAAAACATAGAATTTTAACAATATTTGAGTTTTCTTATCTGCTGAAATCATTTCATATGAATGGATATAATGGTTATAAATGAATCACGGACGGCTGCTGTTACTTTTTCAAGCATCATTGTTTCACCTCTTTTCCATGCTAATGATAAAATATTTTTAATATTCAGTGAAATACATTTATATCGAAAAGAAAAAAGAATTAAAATTGCGCGTACATGGATGAAAATACCTTTTGTTTGGAACGCATTACGGCCAACTATTAAAAATATGTTAAAAGGCTGGCCGACTGAGAAACGGCTGCCGTTTTAAAAGGCGAGATTTTCAAGTGACACAACGTTAAAATGGCCCTCACGTTTCATATCCATCCCAAATCCGAGCAAAAGTACCCGTCACAGAATAACAGATTCGGATATGACTCACCACAGACATTTCTCGGGTTCCTGCATAACGGGATCCTCGCTTAATGGGATTTTGCCCTCCAGTTTTGCAAAATGCCAGAATGATTTTGCTTGTCTCATGAGCGCTCCGAATGTCCGAAATTTCAGGCAAATTTTAGGTCACCTACTTCCACCATCCAAAGGTTGACCCTTTTTGTCTTGAAATATCAATAAGCCAGTAATGTGTGGGTTCTGCTCACTTTTATATTGCGTTGTCCTATTGTCTAAAAACAATACGAAAAAATACGAAATACGTTGTCTGTCAAAATGCTATATAATGTGATGTCTCATTACCATTAAGATGATGACGATTGAATAGTTACTTCTCAAGTGGGGATGTAAATTGAAATTATCTACATCTACATACTACCCTACGAGCCGCCGCACGGGTGTGTGGTAGAGGATGTTAGGACACCAGCCGTGTAAATATGTAAGGGATAAGGTTTTGGGAGGTGACGTGTGGCGTGTGGAATGGTGACGTGTATTATGGGAGTGTATTTAGAGGAACGTAGTTTTTATTGTAATCGCTTATTCTGCGGAGAAGAAACAAGTTGGTGTACCTCACTATGTAATTATATGTCTCTAAAAGATGGTGCCCGTGAATTTTGACCGATTGACAGAAAAAATACTCTGCATCACAAAAATCCAGCCGATGTGACATATATTAGGGCATGATTAAAACCCACGCGCTATGCAGCGGTCATTTTGAGTGAGTTGGTTGGGATTGAAATACCTCGACTTAAATCTAGCTGTAATTTTGAGATACGGACCAATTAACCTGATTCATTGGTGTCTGACAAGTAAGTTCCCATTACAAGACAATTCCACGGTCTACAACAAAATGAAAAATCCTATTTTTCCGCATTGCAAAAACTAAATGTTTGAAGGAAAAACACACTTTTAGGAAAGTTAAACGAAGCATATTCGATAATCGTGTGTTAAAATTAAAATCTTTCAGTCACAAAATACTAAAAATTCCATGTCTATATCACGGGGGTAATTAATTTCAAGACATAAAAAATAAAATAAATTAAACATTTTAAAGAGGTCCGTTTGGCCTAATTGTAAAACATACGTCATAATGAAATTATGTGCCTAATTTTCACTTTGACCAAAATTTTTGGAAGTCCGAGAAAGAAGTTTAGTTTTTTCAGTACAGGTAAATCTGTTTTAAATTATTGAAATTAGAAGGTCCATATACTTTCAAACAAATTTTATATTAATGCATTTTTCATTAACAGCCCAGATAATTTTTTCTCGTCGTATTTTTAAATTACTTCGTCGACTTATCACTTATCAGAGTTAAATAATATTAATGCTTAGCTGATAACGAAATCCAGGACTTACGATCATGGAATAGAAAATTTTTGGGTAGAAGTGCAATTTAGGTAGGTGAAGTATTCTCATACAATTTCCTCTCGGGTGGTGAATGCCACGAAACCCTCGTATCCCATGCGTTGCTATTCTTGATGCACCTCAAGGGTTTAGTTAAATCCTCCTAAGAGTTGTAACGAGAACGCACAGCGTTGCGGCAGCACGTTGGCTTGGCAAGCCAAAGACTATGGAAATGATACTCCAGAAGCCGTGATGGTAAAAGAAGTTCTTCGAAACGTCGGCAGAGATTCCCGGAGGAGCAACCGAATAACCATTCATCTCAAAAACTCTAGAACTTAATCCAATTGAAAAAACATGAGTTTCTAAAGTTCCTCATTGCTCTTGGTTTATTCGCGATTAGGAGGTACTTTTTTGTTTTTATCTTAGGTCTTTTGGCCACGTTATGTAGAGCGTCAACTTAGGATCCTTCGCTGTAGTCCTCTTAACTGCCTACTTCTTACACTGCTCTTTTCCTCTCAGTGATTCATTTGCAGCCAACTGATTCAGATTTCTAAACCGCTCAAATCTTTTGTAAAAAAAGTAAATTTGGTAAGAGATTTACCATTCCATTCCTTGCGAAGGATGCACACTCTTTTATTCCATTGTATTTTGAGCTAACTAAAGGGAAAAGCTCCTTTGCGGATGGCTGCATTCTTTCGGAAAGTCAACATATAAATTTACATACTACCCTGCGAGCCGCCACATGTGCATATGGCTCGGGGTGTTTGGACACCAGCCGAGTAAAGATGTAAGGGATAAGGTTTTAGAAAGTGAAATGGTGACGTGTATTATCGGACTGTATTTTTTTGAGCACAGTTTTCTTTGTTATTGCTTATTGTGCGCGGAAAGAACGAGTTTTTGTACCCATCTTTTCGGCAATGTACCTCTCTTATTATATCCTTTCTGTCAGACCTAAAGATGTAGTGAGATGTCATGATAATATTCTCTGTGCCGCTCTGAAATACATCTTTTAATTTCTCAAGCAAGCTATGCCTAGCTTGTAGCCTTCGACTCTCTATGGGATCCCACCTTCGTCTGTCTGTAAGTGACCTCTAAAAATAAGTTGTTGCCACCCTTGGTGATACTCATTTTTAACCTCGAAGAACAGCAATCGTGCTCTTACCTAAATCTCACTTGGGCGTCTGGATATTTGTTAAGGAACTCGGATGCAGAGTCTTGAGAGAATGTATGCATCGGGACCGCAACTGCACAAGAAAGCCGCATCCGAGAGAGGAGCGACGGGACTTGAACTTGCTCTTCTCTCCAAGGCTCTCTTATTTTAACTAGACTTGTGCTGTATTCCATATTGTACCGTTCTGGAATTTGAGATCGAATGTTTTCGGCCTTGAGGCTCGTCTTGTGGAATCTGTCTCGAGGAATCATTTCCTAAAGAAGGTGGAAGGAAAAATGCTCTGTCAAGCGTTCTAGGGAAATGATTTATTACAATTAATTATTCTTGTACCTCAGTAACTTTTTCGTTAACATGGACATAAAATTCATAATCGTGAAACAAGAGACGTGACTGTTCATGCCTTGGTGTCGCATGACCAGGAAATGTTCAAGACTTTGGTGCTGACTAGCTGACGGACTATGCAAGAACTTTTGAAATGAAATAATCTTAAAATTATAATTGGTACAAAGAGAACAAATACAGAGAATTTTTCACAGAACCTACAAGTCCAGTAGTTACAAGGAAATAATTACAGACTGATGTATCAACTGTAGGAAATATATAAATAAAAAGATTACGTGCCATTTCAATTCGCATATGAATATCGCCGAAATATAAGTTTCTTAATAGCAATGCGTGACATTTGATCCAATTACTATATGAGCTTCAACGACAAATGTTTGCACACGATAGTTTTGCTTCTATCATACAGTGAAGTAATGTTGATAATTTGCTCAAACTTGCGATGAATGCAATATCAAATTCTTTACCACATTTCATGTATGTTGACTTTGGGGACATGGTGAGTGCAGGTTGAGAATGAATGCAGGTCCATTTTCCCCAGGTTTACACTTATACAGTAGTTTTTTCCCTCGCAGACATTCAACTGCTATCTCAAATCGTTCTTCGTCTCTCTCCATCTTCCAGTCGCACTCTGGGTTTCTATCTTTCTCTCATAGCCCCGGTCAAATTACTTCTATTTCTGGACAACCCCTCAACTCTCTCTCCTTATGTCCTGCCCTCCACCCACCCATTCACCTCTTCACTCCATGTGTCCCTCTCAATAGTGGAATTTTCTTACAACAGCGGACTTCGTTTCTCGGAAGAGCTCGCTCCGCCCACCTTGGAGAGCTTTGTATGCTGTGAGCAAAGGCTGTAAAGTTTCCCCTTCTATTCGACGAAACATGAGGGATGCTCGGCGTTCTTCTCACGTTTCAGTGGTCACCTTGCGCAGATGAAGACTTCATTTGAACTTTCTTTTTCCAACACCCCGTCCTGAACCCTCCTTTCCATCCCCCTTTCAGTCCCCATTCGGTCAAACTAGTCTCTTTCCACCCACTTGGGTCCTTTTTTTGTAGCGTCTCCTCGGCATGTGGATCTGTCGAGCCAAAAGAGTGACTCATGGAAATAATTCGCCTACACTCGCTGCATATGTACCATCGCTTCGAGTACTTTTTATATGTCCGTGTATTCTTTCTCAAAGATTAATTGGATTCTTGCAGAAAATTTCAGTGGCAATTTTACGCTTTCAAATTTTATATTCTTTAACGTGTTTTGATGCATGATGTAATATCCACTTAGGTGTAAAGGCGTCCTATCATGGAGAGAAAAACTTATCAAATTTTGCAAACTTGGGAATCAGCATATTAGGCCGGAAACCGAGACGCATGTTGATTTGGTAAAAAGTTAATTATTGCGTATTTCACCTGCTCTTCATATTTTAGATCAATTTTTCTCCATGGTTGGTGGTTTATTTGATTGATATCATAGTGTTCCTGTAAATTTAAATCATTAGCACTTCATGGAACACTCTTTTTTAGCTGAGCGAATAAATTTTACAGCCAACGTATCTTCGTACTTGAAACTGAGGGATATTTAGCCGAAGGCCTTGAATAGATCATTTTATATTATTGCTCCCCGGTTAGAAATTTTAAGCTAACCCAGTGTTGTCCATTTATCACGGACTTTCAACCGGGTAAGATTCTCCACCTCAGCAGGCGTTACCATGGAAGAATTTTCCGTGGTCTTCAAGAATTCATGCACTTGTCCCCCAATGTCTCCCAATGGTGTCAGCCTGAAGCATTTAGCCAATTAGTGTATCTTGCTCACACGACTACCCAACGAATGAAATATTCGGGTTCAACTTCCGGCAAGAGATTTTATGGTGGTGAGTGCCCTCCCTTTTGAAACTTTTCCCAATAAGCTTATGTTAAAATATTTTATCTATAGTAATTAGAGGAGAGGTTTGTTTCTTCACAGGTTTTAAAAATGGAGAGTATAAGTGCTCCTATTCTTCTAGGACTGGGAACAGTGGTATCAAAAGTAAATGCTAAGTGATATTTCAATTTAAATTTTCAAATATTGGTCCTGTATGGTAAACGATGTATGGGGAGAAGATGACCATTTAATCACGCTTGTGATGTGACATCGGGCTACCCGTCGGAAATTTGGAAGTTTTTAACTGTAAGGGGCTCAGGCAATGCTTGCTTCTCGCTGCTCCATTATTTGCTCGTCACTTTAAAAACTCAGTAGTCAAAGCACGAATTTTTACGGAAATACTTTCTCAAAATTAAGCATTTTCGTAAAACATTCTCGAAGTGGAGCATGTTATGAATTTGTGTCTCTTTTAATTTACTTAAAATTTCTGTATGGTATTTTTTCAAAGTATCATGTACCCTTTACGGAAAAAGTATTAGCATTGCAAACAATAAACATTAATCTGAACGTTTAACGGTAGCGATAGTGTTTTTAAGGTAATTTTCTTTGCTTCTATTCTTTTAAGATAACATGTGAGTAGCATAACACGTAGTGAGTGTTTGAGATAGTATTTTATTTCCTTTTTTCTCCAATTAATTTGTGCTATCCGAAGTATGGAAATAAATTCCGCTGTTTTTTGGAGCTGCCATCGTAAAAAGAATATTGTCAGGATGATCTATTGAGGTTCATATGCACAGTGTGTTTACGCTGCAATGATGCCACTTTCTTCGAAGAGGGTTGGCCGTTTTTCGCCTTGCGTGCCGCGAGGGTCATGATAAAACTGGCAACCCGGGAAAACTTTAAGTTGTGTCTCCAAAAGTGACATTTCGTGGCCGTAAAGGAAACCAATATTTCTGTTGCATTTTTGAGTGGCTGAGGTTCTGAGTGGCGCTTTTGCTCTAAAGAACTCTTCTGATGACGCAGTGAAATTTCTTTTGGCTTACTTAACATTTCCCTTCCATTACGCCATATATTGGATGGCTTTCACTCATGATTCCACTCCCATGGCCCTTTCATTATTCTATGTTTGCAACTATTTACCTGTTTATTTGTGTTCATTAAATTTAGCACTTGTCCCTTGCATAAGTAGCTTACATACTTGCTCAAACTTCATTAAAAATGATTGAAATCGTCCCTTGTAAAGAGTTTTGTCGTATCCGATGACGGAATCGAATTAAATTTTTAGCTCTGAAACAGATATAAATATTTTTTTATTTCATCTGATTCTTGGATCCAATGACTACTTACAGGCAACCTGGCGGGTCAGTTGTTTTGAGAAATAATCGGTGGTAATACTGGGATCTAAAAGAATAATCTTCGTGGGAGTTGTGAGAAATGTAATATAGAAAATATGTTTATGTACTATAGGAAGTGGTTAATTATAGCTTGTTATTAATTTTTATTAAACATTACAGTATATATACCTACACGATATGGCTCTGTTTATTTATATTGCCAGTTCAGGCCCAATTAAGTTATTCAGGTGTAATGGATAATTTCTGTAAAAATTGAATTGGAGAATGGGCTTAGGGAAACATGCATCTAAGACCAATTTAAGAGACGGTGTGCAAATGCCAGTGAGAAAGTTGTTGGTGGTATGTGGACCATATCAAGTAATGCGTATTTGCCGGGGAAACGAAAATAACAGTGTCCGAAACGGTTCAACTCCCGAAGTTATTTTATGGGAGCGGAAGCTGGGTATGTCAGAAGAAGATTAAGAGTAGACTGATTGCAGGGGGATGCGGTACGTGAGAAGTATTTGTGGCAATAGTTGGATGCATAGGATTAGAAATAAGTTGTTGATGAAAGAATGTGGGTGAAATGCTCCACTAATGGCCATAAATGCTAAGAGTGTGCTTTATAGGTTTGGCCACGTCGAATGAGATGAAGAAAGTGGAATGTTGAAACAGATATTTGATAATAGAGAGAGCTGTGTGAGAATAAGGGGTCAATTGTGATAGCAATTGGTGAGTTTGGGGAAAGATACCGTAAAAGGAGGAACGTTTGGATTTTTAAGAAGAGGGGAGTGGGCATGTAACGATGCAACAGTGTAAAAAAAGCTAAGGGTTTTTCAATGATGGCGCATAATAGTGTAAATTATTGATAGGGACCCAGTTACGTCACAATAACTGCGATAACTAAATTCTTTGACTACCTACTCCGAAAGGAAATGACTTGATGGGTAAGGTGCTTATAAATATATGTCTTTCAGCAAATTCCGGAAGTGCACCACTTCACACTCTATTTAGCAATGTGTAAACACAGTATCCAAGGCGTCGAAGTCACTTTAAGCCCCATATTAAGTTCCGAGTTTTCGGTAGCTGGTTTCAGTACTGGCATAAATATGGTGTAAAACAGCCTGTAGGTAGTTGTATGTGCAGTAAATAGGGATCTCATTACAAGGCCATAGTTAGTAACGTTTGCACTCAAAAACTGATAGTGCTGTGAGGGTTTAAGTGCTCTTTATGCTGCCTCGATGTTAATATACTTGATCCCTATGCCTACAATTCAGCTTCGGCAGTAACATGCCAATAACCAATTTACAACGTAGACAACAGCTAACTAAATAAACAAGGTAACACCAACGGTGAAAGCTCTTGGAATACAAATGCATTGCGCCCTTCGTCACTGAAAGGCAAGTGGTCGTGAGAATTATATGGGGAAGAAGGGAGGGTAAATGAATAGAAAGGAGGACGAACGATATAGGTAAAAATACAAACATTGTAGAGGATGTAAGGGTGAAGCATAGAATGTGGTAGGATCAGGAGGTGAGGGGCAAAAGTTTCTTGAAAGACGTCATAGAGAAGAGGGTATTGAGTAAGCGGGGAAGATGAAATAAGAGATAAGGCTTAAGCAAAGCGAGGTTAAATGTATGTGGAAAAAGTTTTGGTGTTGGTTCTGGTTTCTGCTTACGCATACGAAAAACTAGAGAGTATTTATTTATTTATTTTCACTGCCCCGAATACAGCACATTAGGCCATTTTACGTCGGGTGAACAACAGCAACAACGGACGAGACGCAGATATCCATGTCCTGGGCAGATAATATTCTATCCAGGTGGGACTCGAACCCGCGACCCTTGGGTTAGAAGGCGAGGAATTTACCCCGCCGCCACCGGGACTGATTAAGTTAAAGTATTTAATTTTTCATTTAAATACTCCTCACCCATCAGGGTTGTCATGTGGTACTTAGATTTTTACGAGGTAACAATGGGAATTTCACTTTTTAATTCATCACCGAAATATTGCAAGTGAACCATCGAAGACAGTAGGATGAGTGACGGTTACGAATCCTGTTACAAAACAGGTCTTTTTTCAAAATATCTGTTTGGAATTGCGAAGTTATATTTTCATTTTATATAGTAAAATCATTCCATTAGATAGAGCTTAAAACGGTTCTTTTCTGTGTTAAAAAAAGAATATTTTGATAAGTATTTTAGGAGATAATTTGCTAAATTAAAGTTTCTTTGTTGAATGAACTGTTAAGTCAGGAGACAGCAAACTGTGGGAGTCACTGTTTCTCATCCTCTTGGTTAGATAGTGCGATGTGACCTTTGCAGTTGGAGTGGGTAATGTAAACCGATCTTTATTTCTGGTGCTGTTACATACCGTGGCCTCCATTAATTCCTTAATGTACCAGTATAAGATTGATTACTCCTAGGCTGTAACTGGATCTGCACTCTGAACTTCCCTATCTGCATGCGGGTAATCGCGTCGCCTATCTGAAAAGCCGTAATGCTTCCACCAGTGGCACCATCTCAATTGCTTCGTCACCGCGCAAGAAATAAAGGCGCACATTCTCCCCTTAACTCCTTAAGAATTACAGTGCCTCATGAAACTTTCATGTCCCGCATGGCACTCTTCGGCGTAGATGACTCACTCCCCGCTTATACTCCCTTCTTGCCTCCACGATTCTCTCCCTCAGTTCAATCCTTCTACTTTCATATTCCTTCTCCATTTTTGTTCTAACTCTCTCGTATGTATGAACATTGGCCACGTGTAAGCATTAATATTTGTGGTTTAATCTTTGACTTACAGTATGTCATGAGAATTCTCATACTCTGATGAACAGAAAAGTATCGATTGGAAATATTGTTCCATTAGATAATTACGGGCAATAGGTATTAACATTTTCTTAAGCTAAGAGATTAGATATAGCGTTTGCTTAAGGGGTAGATTGTGAGGGACCATAGAAGAAAATTACTCATGTTGTCTCTATACTTATTTCTTTTTTCCTCATTTCATCGTGAGAGTGGCGACACTTCAGCGTTCTCGCATGTGTCTTTCACGACTTAGGAAGACTCCCCATTTGCAGCTCTCATTCCCCCAAGTTACATCAAAGAGTTATGAGGTCCCGTCCAAAAATGCTTAGAATTTTCAATCTTCGTATAAATAAGCTCATCTCGGTATTCCTAAGAAAACCCTCTGCGTGTGTTCTTCACCGAGAAAGTATTGAGACAATGCTTTTCTTTCACTATAGGAGAGCTGTGTCTGCAAAAGAAAGCGCTCTCTAGAAGGATAAAGTAACTGAGTAATACCCTTTTTAATGGTGCAAAAAAGTTATGTGATAAATTTATGAAGAAATGTGCTAAAACTATGCTAAAAAACAACTATCCTTCTCCGACGTTTCTTACTGTTCTCTTTTTCTCTTGGGCTTCTTTGACTGGGATTTCCACGCGTATGTGGAAACTGTACCGGTGAAAGTTCGCATCCTTGTTTAGTTACTTTTTTATTTTAACTTATTTTTTAGCTCCCGTCTTTCATTCTCACACGGATGACTATCTTTTTGGAGTTGGTGATTTATTTATCCATCATTTTAAGCAATTCCTACTTTTGCGAACAGTTTAAGCGTAATTGTTTTCTTTGTGGTCAAAGGCCCTATCTAATTCAACAAATTCCTTTAGATTGGTTTGTTTATAAATATCATCTATTCTGTGAGAATTTATAGATATGGTATGAACTCTGTGATTCTCCTGGAATCTAGTCATGAGCTCCGAATTGTTTTTCAGATAGTTTCAACTACAATTTATTCTACTATCCTTCGCCTCATAATTTCTTTGAGTGATTTGAACGTAGCTCAGCATATTTTAATTTAATATTTTTAGGCGAGCATTATTTACATCTCTCCACATAGAATCTAAATAATTATTGTCTTTCTCGTCCTTATTTCCATTAGTCATCTCTAACTATTCTTTTTCTAGATTTCGGAGCCCTGAATATGTTTGATTGTATATATTCATATTTAATTGTTTGATATACGCTTTTCATTTATCTGGAATTTCACTCGTGTACTCTCTTCTAGCCGATTCTCTTCTTCTGATGTCTAAGGCCCTTTTATTATTTTTTTACGATAAGTAGTCGTTCAAAGTCATCCTTAGATGCTCGGATTTCTGTTTAGTTTGTCGGATTCTACTTTTACCCCATTGCAAGTGTATTATCTCCCATATGTCTATCAAGCATCGACATTTGTGTTTTTCAGTATTTATTTATCTTCTTTCTCAATTCTTTATTGCTCTTAATCTCCTCGATTTCTATATCTTACTCCTTAAAGGTCTGAACTAAAAACCTCGATCCCCCCAAAGCCCTTTCGGGAACTTTAGGATTACTAACATTTTAGTGGGGGCCTCTTTAGACATCAACTCCCTTGATTACTCGTAATTCGATCCCAAAAAGTATTTGATGTAATTTCTCCAATGGCTTACACTCCAGCGCCCCTCCAGCCCATTTCTTTTGCACTTACACTCCGACCTTTGGTGCGAGATAGCTTTTTTAATGCTGGTCTTTCCCCAGGCATCTATCTTCTCGCGGTCACTACGCTTCTTGAAAACCTGAAAATATATGTCAGACTTGGCCACCTCCTTAAAAAACTTTGGAATTCCTATTCCACTTGAACTTGAGTTTGGACATTCCTTGATTTTTCAGAATTTTCTCTCACTTACTCTTACTCCCATGGTCATCTATACTCAAGCTGGGATTTGGCCTCACCCACCCAAGTGACCTCCATCTCTCTTTGTCTGCTGCTTCCCCTATTTTCTCCTGCCGATTGACATCTGACGTCACTCCATCGCATCATCTTCGTCTCGGTCTTCTAGGTCTTCTTCCCTCTGGTCTTGGCAGGCCTACCTCCTTCAGTAGTGTGCCCTGCTCACTTCGCATCACTTGGCCAGCCTATCCCATTCTTTTCATTTTAGCGCAAGTCTTTTTGTCATGCTCTTTATAAAGATCTCTTATCTTCTTCCTGTGCTTGATTACATTGATTGATTCCAATTCCCGTTTTCATTTGTGGGGCCATAGATTTTCCTTATGATTTTTAATTTTAAAACGTTAAGTTTTCTCTCTTCCTTCTTATTCAATGTCCATGTTTCTGCGCCATACAGGAAAACAGGGCGATTAATTGAGTGGTATATTCTAATTTTGGTCTTTTGGGATATTGCCTTTGAAGTTAGTATCTTGTTGCGTTCATACAAATTTTTGCTGACTAGTTATATTCTATTGGCAAACTTTCTCTCACGGCACGGAAATATAGCGGGGATATTTTTCGTTCTTAAAAACCTAGTTCTGTGTACACTTTGGAATGCATCATACGATTTCTATTTATTTCAGGAAATCGCCAGTTTCCTTTCCATTAATTTATTATAATTACGGTCAGTATCACAATGTTTTTATAACCTCTAATTAAGGCATACTCGGTGCCAAACGATTGTATTTTGAGAGTCCAGGTCTAAGGAATGAAATTTTTCTTCCCTTTTGAAGGTTCGCCATAGCCAGGACTGAATATAACCTCATTAACCCAGACTTATTTATAGTCGTAATTAAGTGTTTTATAAGGACCTGACGTTTTTAAGTCGGCTGCTGAATAAATCATCATCAGGTACCGCGACGACCAACCCCGCTTTGTGTCACTCTCGTTTGAAGAGCCAGATTTTCCTCCCGGAAATCATGAATGCTCCTTGACTTTGAAAATCCAATATCTCTCCCGTCCTCGCCCTTTCAGCCTTGATGCTGAGTCGGGTACATCGAGGCGAGGGCCGGGCCCTTATCTGATGCCGAACGCCGCCGAATAGTTTCCCTTAACTCGTGTTCATGTACTGAATGTGGCCTAAAACCTGCGTCGCCGCGTCATCGCTTCCTAGGACGGAGAACAGACGGCTGTCCCTAGCAGGTCGTTGCGTGGCCGTCGGGGTTGGTGTTGACTGAGATAATGGACGGGTATTCCACAGACGTTAATCAGTCGAGGAGTGAAAGGGGGCAGTGTGGGTTGAGAGCGTATGTTGGGTAAAGGGTTTTTGATGTTACACTAGTGTTTGAAAGGGAGGCAAGGTTTCGCTGGAGTGGAGGAGGCGAACGGGCAGATCAGAGGACAAAGTTGCCCGTTGGCATACGCATACAAAATCACCTGGTCTCGACTCCTGTATCCATCTCCATCCCATATCTCCGTTTCCTTATCCACGCAATCGCCACTCTCGGCTGTTCTTTACATCTTCCTCCTATTCATCATTGCCAGTCACCTCGTGGCAGATGGTTTTCCTGTGCTCCTATTCGCATCCAGTTCAAGAAAGTTAAACGCTGCCTAAAGACAAAGCGGGAGTAAATTCTTCTTCAAAGATGGAAATTGCGGGAAACCTGAGATGAACTTTTGATGTGGTATTCATCCTACTAACGGTCACCCTGCTTCTCTCTTCATTGATTCTCTATCTTTCGGTTTCTATGCGCGGCATTGATATACCATCTAATTCTCTTGAAATACACCCTTCACGGGGTTTCTGCCTAAAAAATATTTTACGTTTGATGTGGTTGCAGACATTGGTTTATTCAGTTCAATTATCAGGCGATACCTTGTGGAAATTGGCTTCAGATATCATGATCTCAATAATACAGAACTTTGTTATATATCCTCACAACTTTTATTATCATACACCGATCTGGATTTCAACAATCCTGTGCCATTTTTAAAACCTTAGCATAGCATTGTGACCATAGGATAGTATATTATAATTGTCAAAGCCTAGGTTGATTTGTGTGAATAAATATTTTGTGGAAACATAACAGTGTTCAATCTTTTGGAGACCATGGTATTGGTTGATTCATTTAAAAACCAAAGAAAGGAATACGAAATATAGATCAACCAACATAAAACTAAAGTGGTGAGGTTCTCTCGGTCGAAGAAACCAAGACCGACCACAAAAATAACATGGTATGTACAGTGGCGAAAAAAATTAACGCAAAACTCATTGGCGTCTGAATGCGGCGTACGCGGGAACTAATTGAAATCGCTCTTCCTTGGACAACTTGACAACAATGAGACTGTCAATGAAAGCTGGGAATATTCAAACACTGTATGAATGGATATCGATTTTTCGTGTCACATGAGTAGGAATACTAATAAGGTTCGCGAGATCGTCTTGGAGTCATAAACGTCATGAGTTTGTTTCGTCCCGCAGCCAGTCGAGGTTACGAAGTCGTAGTCAATTATGTAAATATGCTTACCAAATTTTTTTTTTTTAGCATTGGACCCTTTAAAAACATTTTTCTCAATTGAAACTTAGGAAAAGTTACGATGAAAGAATTATTACTAGGGACACAAAATGCATATATTCTCCAGATCAAATCCACTTGCAATAAAAAGTTTTTCCACGAGTAGGACATAGCTGTCGATGACCGTTGTTTTAATAGGCCTCACTACTTCAGAAAAATATCATACATTACAATTAACATTTTTCCGTATTATCCTGTGAATTTGAAGTTAAAATATGCGACACCTGATAGAGTAGAATGGTTTTCATGAGGAAAAAATTTTTCTTTACAAGTATTTCCGAAACCTTAATACCCAACATAAAATTCCGCCCTCGTGCATTCAGGTAATATAAAACACTTTAATTTCTTTGTTCTTCTTAACGTTATTTTATTTACTTTCTGAAAACTACTTTCAAATGTCCAGGACATCTTATTTGGTCGAGTTTTTAAAGGAAACGTTGGAGTTTCCTTTTTTCGATGTATAGTTATAACCACTGAACGCAGACTTATCTTAATCGATGCAATAGCCTGGAGGGAGAGCGTTCGCCTGCGACTAAGAAAGTCTGGGGTTCAAATCTTAGCGAGGCCTCTTCTGGTGCTCTTATAATTATTCAAATGATGAGACTTTACTGTTGCTAAAACTTAGCAGGAGTCCGCGGAAGGCCAAGCGAATGGATATTGACCTCATCCATGAGCGTATGGGTTTTACACATATTCGGCCTTTGAAAAGGAATGAGAGCGGGTTCCTTGATCGTCAAATGAGATGTTTACTCCATGTTCTCGGGTACTCGGCCCCACTTGATTTCTACGTCCTGTCTGTCGTCTGATATTCATATCCACTCACTCGCCAATTTATCAATCAATGAAAAGCCATTCATGAACGAGGGAATAGACTGGATCTCTGATAGTGTCAATTACTCGATTTAGTAAACTTTACTGAGGCTCCTTTCACTTTCAAAAACACTCTGAAATGATTTAGTGAAGATGAAAATTATTTTTATTAGGAATTAGAGTTTGGTTCCATCTGCCGAATAAGTAAATATCGATTAATTATCTGAGTGAGAGACCAAATAATTGTGGAATTTTCTTGAAAATATCTTTAAAACGGTTTTTGAAGTTATCCCAGCATTATTTTCTAGCTTTACTATGATAAATACATTAGCTGTGTAGCTCAATAGTTCAACTTAGAGGATAGAGGATAATACTAAGAGGATAGAGTAAATTATTGAATCATTCAAACAGCTTTTGACATAGTTGCAGTGTAAAAATTTTCGCTAAAATTACGTAATTAAACTTCATGACGAGCATTCTTACACTCAAGCATTAGTATACTCCGACAACAATGCATCGCGTATCTTTCCCTGTGAAAGTGATAAAATACTAAAAATCATCTTATCCACCTAACAATCAATCCATCCCCCTTCATTCTCGATTTCCTGACCATGTCTCTGTGACATGGAGTTGTCCACATTTTGGCATCATTTTACTGGGTTCATTTCCCATTCTTCTTCCACCATTTTCCACATAGTATCTAAATTTGGAATCATTTTGTATGAGGGGTTCGAAAAACGTTTGTTTCTCGCATATTCCTCATAATGAACGCCCTAATACCTCCTATGGGGTAAAGGTCTGGGCTCCATGCAGCCCGTTCCATCTGTGTTACAAGGTTTGTTTTGCACTATCCCCTATAATTTAGTCATTTGTGTACCTATCTTACTAGTTTCAAACGAAATATTAATATTGATAAACATTTGAATAAACCCAGATCTTATTATACCTTAAACATTTGATGAACTTCGATTAATGGTAGTGATAAATAGGATGTTTTACATTTAATCACCAAAAAAAGTTCAATGGGTGATAGTCAAAGGTGCAACATCAATTCGGGTGACTTTTCGACAGATATATTTGTCTTTAACAAACATATTACCCAATTCCTCCTCCTGGGAGGAAGATGAGGCATACTTGAAAGCCAATAAGATCTTTTTTTCCTCCAGGAATTTACGTAGAGGCCGCTGTAAACTTTGAAAAATATCTCTGCTTGTGCTGTCTGCTCTGCTTGTCCGTCTATCGACGCTCGTCTCAATGAAGTAGTCATCGGTAAACCTTAGCAAAGTTCCGGGTGGTGGTAGTCGGGGTATTTTGCTGTTGCAAATGACGCACTGGTTTCAAATACTTGCTGCACCAGAAAGAAAAGGCTCGTCGCGCTTCGAAAAATTCGGAGACACCCGTCGAATACTTTTGAGGGGTTGAATGAAGTCAAATACCACCTCTTATCAAGGGTTAAACTACAGGCGCCCGAAAAATTATCTTTGGCAGAAAAGATATCACCCGTAACATAAGGGGAAAATTAGCTCTTTTTAAAGGTATACTACGTCCCAAATCAATATCATGCGCCATTCACACATTTCGAGTTTGAATGAATTAGTATCGGCGGAGCTTTGTGTCGACACCGGGAAACATTTTGGATCCTTAAGACTCTCACAAGATTACTCGTTGCTTTTACTCTGACTTAAGTCATCTGGCCTCAAAACACATGCACCATGGGAACGAATGGCGTTTGATTGGAATGGTTTAGGCTGATGAGGTGAAATCCGAGAACTACAACATTCTGTTTGTATGCCATTGAGAGCTGTATGCTTTTTCCTTTCCTTATAGTTCCATTAAACGTTCGCAGACTATAGCACCAGGCACAGTAAATGTCACTCAGTTCACAGTATCGTCTGCGGACGCAAATAGCGAATGGAAACGCAACCCCATCTGAATTTCGCCTTGAAATGAGAAAGCTCGGTAGTTGTAACTGGGCATCAAGCCTGAATCGTGATCATGGTTTTTCATAATGCTATTATTCAATTGCGCTCATGATTTCGAAAACATGAGAGAAGAAACATCAGATGCTTCATAGCAGTGGAGTGCGCTCCCAGGACATGGAGCATTGCCCTACCAATGCGGCCTCACAGATGACGATAACAACCACGAGAAGAAAAGAACTGTAATCTCACCCCTGATCGAGATATTTTTGAGTTTTGAATTAAATTTTTGGTCAAAGAAAATTATTTTTACGTGGCGAATTTTGTTCTCTTTTGAACTTTAAAATTGATAAAATTTGAAAAATTGACATAAAAACTCATTTGCGTTAAATGAAAATCTAACACGTTCTACACTTTTGCTGGCCAAATACGTCTGACAACTGCAACATTAACCGTTGCCTATTAATTTATTTCATTCATGACATTTTACTCCAAACTGAATTCTCTTAAAATGCTTTTTGTTAATGTAATGTGAGCGGCGAATTTTTAGCTAATACCTATAAGAATATATTATACAGTCAGACGTAAAATAGTTGTTTATCCGTAACTATACTTAATTTGGGTAAAATTTTTCTGAATGTTTATTCGTCTGTTCTGCATTTACTATATAAAGCCTCACAGTGACCAGTTCGTCACCAAGCTTCCTGTGATTAGATGAAAGATACGTCGGAAAAATATGACCAGATTATTCATTGTTAATGCGGGCATATTTATTTTAAATTAATGAATATAAATATTTACCTATGTTTTCAAGGTTGAATCCCATTCTGACGAACTAAGTACGGATTTATACTGGGTCATGAACGATTCATTGATAAATATCCGTTTTGTGTTCGGATCTTTATCTATCTACAAAATGAAAATCGTGAAAAATTACATCACGTATACTATACTAATTTTAATTAAATGATTTTTGTATCAAAACTTGGTGCAAATATATCTCGGTTTATATTATTTCGGTGAAAGAGATGCAGAAGGGGTCATTCAAAACGATCCTCGGAAAGTCAACTAAAATGAATATTCCTTGGTTGTAGCAGATGAACATTTCAGCATATATTCCAAGTTGGGTGGGATAGTTAATATTTTTATAATCAGTCTTTCTATATAAATGATATTTTTCGACGTAAGAAACATGCTGAAATAAACACATCGATACACCGCGACTGAATGCGCGAATAATATAAGAAGAAACCTCGAAAAAGAGACGATTGATGAGTAAGTTATAGTCTCCGGCAAATGTGACTTCCATTGCGGATTTCAAATATTTGCGGTAGACGATATCTTTCTCACTGTTGCCAGCCTTTCGAAGTGTGTGCTGCTTCTAGAAGTTCCCAAGAATGCCGCATCCTGGCGTGCGAAAAATTTTGCGTTAATTTCTTCCGCCACTGTACGAGGGTCGTCCAGAAAGTAACCTCCGTTTTCGCCTACCGCGAGAAGTAGTGGGGGGAGTGCCACTATTCTTGCATCAACGTGCGCAGTGGTTCAGTACGCTTTTAATTGTGCCAGTACGAGCATCGTATTGCCGTGAGTCTGTGAATTACAACCTAAAAACATGAGCACCGCAATGGAAAACCCCGCCAAGTATGAAGTGCGAGGCGTAATAAGATTTCTTGGGGCGAAAAGTCACACAAAAAAACTCAAATCATCTCTTCCATTGTAAGACAATTTTCCATCACAAAAACAAATAGATATCTCGTATTCTTCACAGAATATTACTCATATAGCTCTCAAAACACTAAAAATGAAGAGTTAACAACGATAACCAAGTATAGCTGATTGTAAATTTTTATTTATAATACTCATACACTCATGACATTCTTATACCGCAGAGGATGGTGAATTCAAGTCACACGAGCTATAAATTAACAAACAATACTCGTGACTTAAGTGCCCCCTATATCACTGAACGTGTTATCTATGTGCAATATTTACGCCGAGTAATAATGATTCACTTAAGTCACAAGTATCATAATGAACTATCTTTGTATCAAGGTCTGAAGAGAAATTGATTCCCATATTCTCTAAGGGCCCTTAAGGCTTTGCATAGCTTAAGCAATGTAAATATTCATTTTGGGACATGAGGTAATCGTGGTATAAATTGCGGAAATCATATTTGGTCTAGAGAAGAGATGTGAAGGAGATGAATGCTGTGAGAGATATAATTTGGCCTAAAGCGAGAAATACGAATGGAATATATGCACGCTGGGAGCGATTTTGGAACTTTTATTACCTCCGGCCCAAATTACGGATACTGATGTAAGACCCTAATTTTTAAAAATTCCGATCTACAGTTTTACTTTCTCTCTCCCAAAAAACTTCATTTTACCTCGCTCACGGATCAGGGTTTCGTAACTCTAGCTCTCGGAGAGTGATTAAGGGAAATGCCGCAGGTTTCCCGGAAAACACGACAAGAGGGTAGCTTATGGATACAATGCTCAATTTGAGAGCTTCCCCGGCATGTTGAGAGAAGTTGAGAAGTTGGAGCAGCCTTAATAACAATTTTCCTGAAGGTCTTCCCATCACATTGAAAATGGAGTGATTTTCGATGGAGGGGAGAGTTGGGTTAACTGTATTGGGTCACTCCCGCACGAAACTGTTTAAATGGCTCGAGTACCTATTCATTGAGAGCGCCGTTCTAATTATCTCAGGATACTGTTTGATGACTTTCACCTCAATCTCTTCTGGAGAAACTCATCGACGAAGGGTGAGGAGGTGATGCTTGTCTATATTTTTGAATGTATATTGAAACGACCTTGATCACGGCAGGTAATTAAGGTAGTTTCGGAGAGATAGTTTCTCAGTCTAATGGCGTTCATGTTACAGTTGTACGTTTTCATATCGGCAGTTGTCGGAAGTATGGGTTATAAAAGTATTATAATGAAAACGACAATCGCACTTTTCCACAATTTTTTTATTACAAGTAGTACGAGTTTTGACTCGCAGAGTCATCATCAGGTACAAGACAATGACACCAGGTACTACGTGATGACTCTATGAGTCGAAACGCTTAGTACTGGTGATAAAAAAGTTGTTTAGAAGTGCGATTGCTGCTCTCATTATGACAAACTTCCAATACATTAAGCCTGAGTCGGTGTAACTTACAAAATTGCATTATTATTCGTGCAATCATATACTTCTATAAGTGTGAAATTCTAAGTAATTAAATAAAAACAACTATTTTGGTCTTTGACTTGACTCATCTTCTTCACGTGATACATCTAAAAACTCTTCGTAACGGAAATTAGTATACCATACTGATCGATTACTACGGAATTCATATACTTTATTTTCACATATAGTTGGGAACACATACAAACTAAAAATTGTTAATTTTCGACGAGATATAGGTTTTAGAAATTCTTAATTGTTTTTTAAGATCTCTGGAGTGCATTTGCGTGCCATTTTTCATATAGAAGAGCAGATATTTTTCATTAAAAATCTCAGAAAGTAGTACGGGAAGGGGCTGATATTTTGTAATTTTTGGAATGGTGAGATATATTCTTTAAAATGAGAACCAAGTCATTTATTTTTAGATGAAATTATGAATCATCATTTTATACCACCAAAATATTTCTGTAGAGGAAGTTGTATTGAATAACTTTACCTCTTACTATTTATATTAATATCAACTGGCTTTCTGAAAATAATTGTTGTAGCTGCAGGAATTTTGCAAATTCAGTTCGGGATGTTGAGTAAAAACTAAAGCGGATATATTAATGATCATATGATAATTACATCATAAATAAGATTTACATTGTGCTGCTCAGGGTCGCTTGCAAGATTGCGCTGTAGAAATGGCATTGCGCTATCGGAATTGTGAAGGGAGCATTAAGCGTCAGGTGCGGCAATCTGTGGATTATTCATCGTGGAATAAATGATGTATTGTAAAAATGTGATAAACTCGTCAGAGTTGTTCTCTTCTACTTTTCCAAGGAATAAATGAGGAGAAAGTCATGGTTTAAACATGCAAGCCAGCGAGATGTTCATTCAATAAGAAATGAATCAATTCTAAGCTGTATATTTTTGTGAAGATTTTGATATGAACCCTTCAATCCTTCTATAATCTCAAGTATTATTCCGATCATCCCGTTCATTGACTTCTCAAAGAGTGGCAATGCCTTAAAATGTTATAGCATCAGGATTAGCTATCTAAAAAACCAAGTCCTCATTATATACTTGCTCCCAAGAAGTTGAACTAATTCATTCCACGTTTTCATTCGTCACGACGTACGACGGAGGCGGTGAAAGCTGGCGGTTATATGGTCCGTCACGTCATCCAGCCATAAGGAAAGACAAATAATTTTTTGCGGCGTTTAAAACAGAGTAATATATTACAGTGTTTTTGAACTCCATTGCCCATGCTGCACCAAAATAAATTACCATTATTTTAATAAAATACCTTCAATTAATGCCCAACTATTGGGTACATTACTAAGCAGCAAAAATGACTTCTAGTGCTTCAAAAATTATTTATAAGGAAGTAAATCCAAGAGTAGCAAATGCAATTGATCAATGAATACCAATTGCAGTAAATGAAAACTTTTCATCCCTCTTCTTTGGAAAGGAGAACCAATAAATTGGGTTAATGGCCACTTTCCGCAAACCGGAGAAAGTCCTTTCTCCGTATTTATGGCCATGCCCGACGCAAATGGTGTGGTTTGGATCTATTCCAAGATGTGTGAAAAATATGATCGTCTTCTAAGACAGTAAATTTTTAATGGGTTCTCAACCCGCATTGATGGAAACATAAAGACAGTAATTTCATGGCCACAGTAGCTATATTAAATGAGAAAAAGAAACTATCATATGCCCGAGGGCTCGATGAAGATAACATTAGAGTGGGCTTTGTGGACGTCATTGCCTTACTTGAAATAAATGAAATCATGGGCTATTTCTCTTTGGTGTTATTATCATGAATCCTCTAAATTTTTCTATGATGGGAAATTAGGATAATTTATACCTTATAGTCACATTTTCATGGATACACCATCAAAGAACGATCCGTATTTTGACCAGATTTTTGCAGGCCACCTCCTAAAAGTTTTATCTCGCGGTAAAATAATTCCGGGTGTGAAAAACGATTGGGTCTTTGAGGGTCAGGATCAAGTGTGTAGTGTGTATTGATCTTCTCTTCATCCTAATGATGTAATTATTTAGGTTACAAATAGATTTTCGTTTTCCGGAATAGACTCTTTCGTTAATTAATCAGATAAATTTTAAAACATTCCCTCAGACAAGTTTTTAATAGTATTTTACTTTGAGCAAAGTTTCCCTTCATCATTCTCACTACTTAAATTCTTATTAGATGTTAATATTTTTGTTAATTGAAACAGAATCGGGTGTTAAAGTGCTTTGTCTAATCGTCGTTTTTAACCTGCTGGCATCTTATACCCAATCTGGGTGAAATTATACATTCAACGTTTATTCTGCACAAATTTATGAATTATTTACACTCAGAGTTGTTCCTTCTTACTAACATCTTATTTTTAATAACCTGATATTTAATAGCGTAACGGGATTTGTTTAAATGCACTCCGAGCAGGGAATCCTTAGTTTCAAATGAGATTTAATTGACTCTTCAATTGTTTTCAGTTTATTAAGTAATCTACTGGTGTGAGAATTCCTTCTGTGCTGAAGGATAGATCATGTTAAATTTGGACTGCTGATATCCGTTTTATTTTTTTATTAACATCTCTTGAAACCACCCAACAGCCAAAGTTGTGGTGATACTTTCCATCACACCAAAGAAATTAGAGAGGGTCATCTTTTGAATAAACATCCTGGGATATCTAACCGTCTGAGGTGTTTACAGCAATAAATGTTTTCACGACTTGAGTAGTTTAATTGCTGATTAATTAAAGCATTGATTAAAATTATATATATTTAACTAAAACATCAGAAAACTTAACCAGAGACCGTAAAATTTGTATTTTTGTTATTAGAAGAACTCTCTTTAGCAAATTTTAAAAATATTACTGGCCATAAAAATTCGCACGTACCGAGCTCGATTATGACCCTTTAAAAGAGATTTTTTTTTAAATTCTGGGCCTGTTTTCAGCTCATCGCCGTACCGCATCAGGAGAGATGACTAACACTGACTCTTTTTTTCAAATTTTTCCTCTAATTAAAAATTTAAATCACCATTATTAGAGGCGTAATCAATTCATTTTCTAATAACAATTCCTTATAAATGTTTAGTACTTTTGTGAGTCTTTTGTTTCTACATCTCCTCTACATCTACAAACTACCATGCGGGCCACCTCATGGGCGTGTGGCTGGGGGTGTTTTGACTCCAGCCATGTAAAGATTTAAGGAATAAGGTTTTGGGAGGTGAAATTGTGACATGTATTGGGGGAGTGTATGTAGAGGAGCTTAGTTTTTATTGTGGTCGCTTATTGTGCGCGGAAAGAAAGAATTTTTGTACCTATGAGTCCGTCAGTGTATATCTCTTATTTTATCGCATCTGTCAGACCTATAAATGTAGTGAGGCGTCATGATAATATTCTCTGTGTCGCTCTGAAACACACCAGTTCTGAATATCTCAAGCAGTTTAAGCCTAGCGTTCAGCCTCCGAGTCTCAAGGAGCTCCCACCTTAATCCCTCTAAAAGTTGTGAGATACTATGTGTACTCTGATATCAGTTTTTAACGAAACGCGCTGCTTTCCTTTGTATTTTATCAATTTTTTTGGTTAAATCTATTTGACCAGGGTCCCAAATACTCGCAGCCAATTTGAGGTGTGGCCAAACCAGAGCGAAGTGCCATCTCTCTTTGACTTTTCATCCGAGTACCTTCCTATTATACACTTAGCAAAACCTAGTTTTATTATGCTGTTCCACATATGTTTTGTATGTGTGTTTCCCTCGATATATCTGAAGTTAAGGTAATCCCAAGATATTTTACTGTATTTTTGGATTTCATGTTTGCTCCACCCACAGTATAGGTATGGCATTTGTTGACGATTTTCGCAGGCAGTGAACTGTGGTGCATATACTAATATTTATTTCTAACCCCTACTCCTGGCACCACGAATGAACGTTGTTAAGGTCAGATGACAGAACTTCTAAATCCGCGTCTTCACTTATTTCACGGTAGATTTCTGTGTCGTCTGAAAATAATCTTAATTTATTGTTAATTCGAGAACTTAGATCATTAATATAAACAATGGATAAAAGAGGGCCAATCACGCTTCCTTGAGGAACGCCGGATGTGAATTCGACCATATCAGAGCAAAATCCGTCACTTACTACTTTTGGTTTTCTATCACTGAGAAAGTCCCTAATCCAGGTTACGCTTGTTTTAATTACTCTACATTATTGCAATTTATATATGAGTTTTTGTGAGGAACCTTATTGAATGCCTTCTTGAAATCAGGAATATCAGGAAAAAAGGAATATCGTGTCGATTTGTTTATTCGATTCACCTGATTTTAGGATTTCATGAAGGAAGAGCGCAAGCTGTGTTTCGCAGGGCCTGCCCTTACGAAAGGCATGCTGACTGCTGTGTAAGAGGTTACGATTATCCAGGAATGCTTTTTTTAAGTATTGGTGAGACGTTGGCTATTTTCCAGTCTAGGGGCACCTTGCCTTCGGATAATGATTTGCTAAATATAGTTTCTAAGAATGCCGCAATCTTTGTCGTTAACTCCTTGAGCACGCGTGCAGGTATTCCTTCTGGACCTGGGGACTTGTCACTTTTCATCGAACGTAGTTGTTTTGTTATTCCTCCACACTAAATTGTTATGTCCGCCATCGGCTCGTTAAAGACAGGAATATCTAAGTTGTGTATTGTGTCATCCTCAGTGAATACACTTCCGAAGTAGTGGTTTAACAAGTTGGCTTTATCAATGTTGTTGGAGACCATTTTGACGTTTGTGTTCAATAAAAACTCTAATGTGGAAGATTTTCCCTAGAGCTCTCTCACGTAAGACCATAATAACTTGAGGTTTTCACCTGGTAATTAACCAAGGATTTTTTTCTTGAAGTTTCGTAAACTAGTGCGCATGATTTTCTTCGTTTTTGAGCGTAGGGCAACGTAAATTTCTCTCGCCGCAAATTCTTTTGTTTTGTTACCTGACTTTATAGAATTTTTATATAGATTGTGAAATTGCCTTTATCTCCTGAGCTCTCGACTTACTTCGTGGTTATACCAACGAGGATCTTTACTCTCCAGTTTAAATTTGTGGGGGATATATCCATCGATTCCTTGACGTCGTATTTCCAAAAAACATCTCCATGATAATTCTGTGCTGTCGTCCTTCATTGTGGCTACGAATTTCGTGAATGAAGCTTTTAATATCTCTCCAAATTTTATGTGATCACATTTT
The DNA here is from genome assembly GCA_963169105.1 of Ceriagrion tenellum. Lineage (NCBI taxonomy): Eukaryota > Metazoa > Arthropoda > Insecta > Odonata > Coenagrionidae > Ceriagrion > Ceriagrion tenellum. The sequence goes on along the minus strand of OY720632.1, from coordinate 101,573,102 downwards.
TCAAATGAGTAGACTTTACGTTTAGATTTTTTGGTGGACTCTACTGTTGTTTTCAAAGTCGTAAAACTTGTAATTAGAAGTAAACTTTTAGTCGTATTTTTGTAATTAAAGTCGTAGTAAGTCATTTTAAATCGTAATTAGAATTTAAAGACAAACTTTCATTATTCGTTATGCGCATATGTTAGATGGGTAGTGTACTTAATTGGATAACACGCAAGAGGTTTTATTTTTGAGGTTGCCTGACGCTCTCGTCTATCATATTCCCTTATGTATCCTGTATTTTTTCTGTACGTTTAAAAATATTTTAAATTGCAAAATATTAAATTCTATTTGGTAAAACTCTCTTTTGGAATCCAGCAATGTTTAATTTTCAATATTTGTTTTAATAAATTCCCTTTTGACTCTCAACCTTTTGTACCTGATTCACAAATTTTAAGTTTTTATCTGAGCCTATTATTTTTTTACGTCATCGCGTAATAACAAACGTTTTCCTCCATCACTCATTGGTTAAAAACGACTATATAGAAACATATGACGACCAAAACCTGCGACTAAAGTTCGAAAAGAATTCACTATTCACAATTTCAATCATTGCTCCCTATTTATTATTCCTTCATGTACCCGGAGACGTGGTAGTAATTTTATATTATTTGCTCATTCTAGATTAAAAACATCCAACTCGGATATTTTCGACGGCAATTTTTGTAATTAAAGTATGTTTTTTAGCTCGTAGATATTTGACGCATGTTCTCGCAAAACAATTTCCTTTTATCTTTCACGAAAGCTCATTTATACGGATTCTTATTTCTTTACTTTTGATGTTATTTGCCTCATGATTCTAGCGATAATTGCACTCAAAAGAATTTGTAGGGAAAAAAGAAGAAAAAGTAAAATAGTACACTTTCGTGTGCATTGCAGTAAAAATTCCTGTATTACGAGAATGGAGAATTGTAGCCCTAAGGCCGTTTGTTGGAACTTTTTAACATCTATCGGTTTGTTTCAGTCCATGGAATTGCAGAGGTAGCTTATGCCGGATATCACTACGAGGAGCACTCCGTGAGTTCGGTCTCATTTCAAAGAAAAGATATCATCCATCTAATAATTTAGAAACATCACTCCCTAATTGCCCTCATTATCTAGGTGCTTGTTTACCTGAAAGTTAGTGCAGATTTCGGTAGGTACATGTAACATAGCAGTGATGTTCAGAGAAACGTTATTAAAAACACGAGGTATTCCTGACGCGCAGATCACTGAATTTGCATAGAAATCCTGTAAAGGTTGTATGTTTGCTCAATTTTCACGAAATATATTTGATTTTCGTAAATTTTAGTTAAAGGTGAAGGATTTAAGAGCAGAATACGTACAGAATGGAAAGCCGAACAAAATGTCAGAAATTAGGACGTTAAAATAAGTACCGTCCAAAAATCTACCAATCAGCTGGTATAGTCATTAAGAGGGACGTAGTGGGAACTACTTCATCAAACTGATGCCTGACTACAGGAATGCAGCCAAGTTGCCAGTCCCTGCTCTTTCCTTGCTTTTCTTTGAATAGCACGACGAAATAGACAAATTATCGGATGTAAAGCAAGAATAATAACCATGGGCTTGAAAGTTAAGACAAGTAACACGTGAAAATATATTATCTGCTTATTGTTGTGGGTTCTACTCAGTTTTACAAACATTTTCACCAGGAAGGCGGATAATTCTTGATTTGAATAAATAAACAAAATATGTATGCATGTATGTCACATCCCTAAGTCCTTTTCTTCTTCGGTGTCGAAATCATTAAACTCCTTTGAAAGTCCACTGGAAGTATTCCGCTTTGGTAACCATTTTTTATTATCTCGCCTAAGTTATCCTTGGCTTTACTTCCGACTTATTATTAGATTAGACTTAGATAAATAAACAAAATATTTAAGGAGATGAATATTTAAAAAGTTGGTGCATGTGGATTTCTGTTAAGTCATCGATGGGAAACATGGTAAAATTAAAAATTTTTGCGTCATCCCGCAAGCGCTATAGAAAAATGGGGGTCAAAGAAGATAGCGGACTGACGTCATCTTCTAGTATTGGCCGGCAGAAAAAAGTTCTTCCTTTTGATGGAGTGTTCATTGAAAGGAATCAAATGAGATCCCCCTCCGCCGTGTGAATCAAAACAATTACATAATTCCGACTTTTGTCAATTTTTTTTAAAATCCTACTTTCTCTCATGGAATGCGTTTTCTATTGAAAACCAAAAGTAAGGAACAAATATCCCAATTATTCCTCGCATCTGTTTTTCATCATTATTGGTCTTTCAATCCTTAGATTGGTTGACTGCAGCCCTCCACCCTTCCCTATCTAATGCTAGTTCCCTTATCTCCAGGTATCTCTTCCTATGTACTTTCCTCTTTATTTGGTCCATGATCTTATTCCTGGGTCTTCCTCTGGGGACTTTTCCCTCTATTTTACCTTCAATTATGTTCTTCACAAACCCATTGTGTCTCAGGGTGAGTCCAATCCATCAGCTTCTTCTTTTCTGTATGGTTTTCCATATGGTCCTTTCCTGTTCTACTCTTCTGCACACTTCATCATTTCTCATTTGGTCCGTCCAATTTTATCTTCAGCATCCTCCTCCAGCACCAGGTTTCGAGGGCTTTTAGTCTGTTCTGATCAGCTTTTCCAATGGTCCATGCTTCCGAAATGTTGTATATTTACATTCTAGATGCTATTATTTTCTTATGTCCTCTGTCTAATATGAACAATAAAATGTTTCCTTTTCATGATATTTTTCTCGCAGATGGAAGTTGAAATCGTATGGTGCTAATAATGGAGAAACACACAATGAGACAATGGATAGAGAAAAACATACATGAAAAAACATGGATAGAAATTCAATTTTAACAGAGTTAAAATTGTATTTCTATATCTAATTTAAATTTAATTTTCATGGAAATTGACGAAGTGACTCCTGAGTTAACTTCAATGAGTAAGTTTAGTTAATAGCTGAGAGTAGTTTAATTGTATGAAACAGTTTTTCGTCTCTGTATTTGCTTAATTTTCTTCATGATTCTTTTAAAGTCTATATCCTATTACCATCTAGAGGTGATATAGAGGCCTAAGTTTAACATGAAAGAAGTAAATAGGGAGCCTATATATACCGTGTATAAATTAGGTTTTATTCCAAATAAGTTTTAATATGTGTATTATGATTTCGTAGACTACAACCTTAAAGAATTATTTTTTACCCAATGATTACTAACATTATGGCTTTTCTTAAAAATGAACTTTATGCTATTTAAAGTACAAAATTATAGTTTTTTTATTTTATGAATAAAATGTTGAAAACTGCAAGAAAATAAAGCTCTGGCAGTCGTCCCATGGTCTGCCCAAGCTCAACTGGATTGTATTGTAAAATTTTTAAATAATTTTATGATGATTACCAAAAATTAATATTGCTCAAACTACATGCCTGAATTAAGGTGTGTAAAGAAAGGATTATGCTGGAGTAGGCGAAAGACAAATGTGGAATTTGGCGAAATCGTTCCACCTCGGACACTGTTCTTTTCTCCTCTTCGAAACGGAAGGCCACTCTCTCTCTCTCTATGGTTCTCGTCAAGTTGAATGTGAACTCGGGGGTAGAGAGAGATGAAAGGGAGCTTTTGGCAAAATGGAGAGAGGGAATCATCGATTCAACCCCAGTGGAGAAGTAAGCATCTCTTTCGCACTCATCAGACCTTACGTCGCGCAATGAGTGAACTCTATCTACTCCAGGCGGTGTGAACTTGAGAAATAATTGTGGGCAACTTACTCCTAATATCATTTCCGATGAGTGCGCTGCAGTACCGAGAGGCGTTTTTGTTTTTTTATCACCTCTTAACCACAGTCTAGTAATATACAATCTCTGCCCCCATTGTTACTTACCAGAAGCTATGTTGCAGCTAACTCTTGTAGCGCCTCTATCCACCAGCAAGTGAAATTAACTCGTTCATAGGGGTATGCAAAGAAAATACACTGAATTTAATGAGCTATCTGTCAGAGATTATTCATTTAACTAAGCAAAAATTACGCTGCTTCAAAACAGCATTATTAAGGTTCCTATATTTTGAGGTATTCTGCTGTAATCGATTTTATTTATCCAAGAAATTAGTGATATTCTTCAGACGTACTCAGTACTGGTTATGATTTTACATAACACTGCAACATTCATCTCCAGCAACTCGAATCTCTTGCGAAATGGTTGAAAAATGATGCCCATTTAGATTCATAGAAAGACTCTTTAGTAATTGTTTTAGCAACTATCGAAATACACTTTACTTCCTCGTCACGGGACTGAGCTTCGAGCAGCAAGTTTACTGCAGTTGTTCTTGAGCGTGTATATAACTAGACCGCGTGATGAATAGAGTCAGGTTTATCTTTAATTGTTGCTAAAGACGGTAGTCTCCAAAGTCTTACTTGTACTGCATCCGGTTAAGGTAGTTTGTGCTAGTTAATTCCCTAATCATATTGGAGATTCAAATTGAACGTTTTAATTTCACCAGCAGCGCAAAAAGCGTGAATTAAATATTTCACCATTAATTATAATTAAAACTAGAAGCAGCAGAAATGTGAATATGGAGGAGACTTACAAAAACAAGCTGGATAGATAGAAAAACTAATGACGAAGTGCTTTGTCTTGACTTGGAAGTACATGGGAAAAAAACAAGAAAAATATCTGCATAAGTCTTCAATTTGACTCCTTTTCTTTTCTCGGTGCGTTGAAAACTCCTCAACGGAAGGTTTTTTTGCGGTCCTGAAAAAATTACTGCAATAACAATATGATTTATTTTCAGAAATAGACGAGAAACATGAAAACTACTCACTGTACATTTTTTGACGAGATTTAGGTTTCAGAAATTTCTTTCAGAAGTTTCAGAATTTTTTAAATAAAGTCTCTCTGAAGTTCATACACGTACCATTATCCATGTGAAAGGGCTGGTATTTTTCGTCAAAAATCTCGGAAAGAAGTACGGTAAGCGGGATTATATTTTTGCATCTTAAGAAGGAAGATATTTTTTTCTGTAAAGTGAGACCAAGCTCAGTGGTTTTTGGTGAAATGATTTTTCGTTCAAACTACCGTAAAAACCCCCGCGTCCCTAAAATCCCCCCCAGAGTGTGGGCTCCCCAGAGATTAAGCCTCAAAGCTGGACAAAGCGTTCGCTTTTGGGTCTAGAACCCTTTTGTACCTGGGTCCTTTCTACCTCTGTCCCGACCAACATCCGCCATTTTAATCCCGTGATACCTCACTGAGAGAGCGACGATGCATATATGAACAAACGAAGTGGTATTATAGTTGTGTCAGAAGTATGTCGAAGACAGCTGACAGCAGCAAGATTTTCAAAATTTGTTACGACAAATTTAGCAGTGTACCTGAGTTATTGAAGGAATTAGAAAATGAAACCTGCACTGAAAGAATGGAATAATATAGGTTAAATCAATTGCGCAAGTTTGTGGCAGACTTTTTAGCCGGACTTTCAACACATTTTGCAGGAGCCAAAGAATTACGATATAAGAAATCGTAGGCATAAGAATGAGGAAATAGACTGCAGAACCGATAATGTCAACATCCACTTTCTTATGATTCCTGCATGGCTGATACAAATGGATTCTACGGTACAGGTAGCATACTTATAGTGTGGTACATATTGGTGAAATTTACTGGTAAACTCTAGTGTATGTTGGTAATAACTCAGCCCCTAATATTCACCCTTAATGTGGCTTGCAGAGTAACATCTTCATCTACGATATGCCTTGCAAGCCACCACTATGGTGTGCGGCATGGGGTGATTCCACATTAGGATAACGAATCCCAGTGGTCCGGATCGCGAAAAAGGGGGACAAAAATGAGATTCTTGTCGGATTACTTTAAAAATTGACCAATCTACGTCTTAGGACATCCTTAATTCACTTATGCTGTTATTTTTAACAAAAAAACAATTATTTTAGAAGATATTGAGGAGCATTAATTTCTAAATTAACCGATAACGAAGAGGCTCCATAGAAAACGCTAGTTATTATTAAACATGCTAATATTAACTATTTCTTGAAAACTATTAAGAAAAATAGCATACCTGCTTAATTATTCGTATTGCTGTGGTGGCCAGGAACTGATAAATAATTGAATCACAGGATTTGGAGTTATCACAACACAAAAACTTAATTAAGAGATCACTTCATATCACGAAAACTATTGCCAACCGAGGAACTGACGACTAACGACTGGCATGTGTGCACATCGATAGAAAAGGAGTAACTGAAGAGCACCACAATGTTTCGACGGGAGCATGGAGGAGGTTAAGATGAGGAGTTATCGCCACCCCTGAGGAGCTGGGTCTACCCCCGAGGATAACACGGAGGATTTTAGGTGGACCGCATAAAGAGAAATGTGAAATGCCTGAATTTTGTGCAAAAACGCATACCAGGGGCAGTCCTGCAATAAAACCCATCTAGAAGGAAGCGCACGGAGGGTTGAAACCTGATCTGTTAACACGTGCAACTTCTTTGGCAGGTCAAAGAAACCGCCCCTAGGTCATAAACACAGGTTGGGTGGTGCGCCAAGTACAGACGGTAAAATATCCCGACTTAGGACCCTTTCCAACTTCCCTTGGGTCCGGCACGTGTGCGGGTAACGGCTCTCATGTCACTATGGCTTTGAGAAAAGGAAAAGCCAGTGGCAGGTTTCCCCAGCAGCAGTGCATACAATCAGTTGTATTTAATTTTAGCAATCAACAAAACTCGATAGAAATCGTGCTGAGAAGCGATCGAAGAAAATATTCTCCTCTTCCAGCGTTATGTCTCAATTACGCTTAGTATCGAAGGTTGAAATTCTTTCTCTCGCTCTTTATAGAGTAAGTTCGGGCAATGAAAGAATAGAATTGGGATAAAAAATAGTACAATTCTTCATTTTTGTAATCCTAATCAATGAAACATTGGAAAAGACGTATTTTACAATGTCTCCACTGTGCTGACGTCGCGTGTTAAGTGCCGACGCTCACGTCCGCGGCAGAGAGTCACATAAGTCATTGTCATTCGCTTATTTGCGACTATTTGCCACTGAATTCTTGATTAGTATCTTTCTAATACAGTCCACTCTTGCCACCATAAAAAATCTTCGTGTCAATTGGTGTCACTTGTTTTATAATCCAACAGTTATGCGAAATTTGATAGAAAAAATTATTCCTCTTCACTAACTTCTTCAACGATCATCATTATCTCTAAAAGATTGAAAGCTAGTTATTATAATAATAAAATGTCCATATTATTATACACCACTGTTATTTTGCCAAATTTCATTACGAAATAGAGCCAAAAAATAGTTAAAATTATGTATTTTTCGAAAAAATGACAATGGCGCGTTTTAGTGAAAAATAGAGCTAATTTGAAGCAATTTATAAAACTTAACAATTTTTTTATGAAAAACTAAGTATGCGGTAGGATTCCCCGGACATTATACTACATGAATTGCATGTTTAAAATGAGTTTCAAGAAAGTCGAAAAAAATTAATTTTGTCCGCCTATTTCCGGATCCGGACCACTGTGCAACGCGCAGTCAGACCAAAAAATAGGAGTGCTTCTTAGACAGAGATGCTACCATGCAATGCACTAGTTAATACAGCGGGTTTAGGTAGTGTTGCACAATATCAAGGGACTCTAGACGGTCTAATCTTACGCCTTTTTCAAAATCGACGATTTTCAGCACAAATTTTAAATGATCGTTTTTGTCCCAGATGTTTTACGCAAACTACCTTTTTAATTTCATATAAGTACTGACGAAGAGTACTCGCAAATAGTGTCGTTTACTTATACATTTATATGGCATACGAAATAGTGCACACCGTGCCACCCTCACGTGCCACTAGGGCGTGTGGCCTGGGATGATTTCACACCAGGAATATAGCAATCATTCCAATTCAAGTTAGTCAGCATGTTGGTCTCACCCAGACTTTCAGACCACTAATTAAAATTTGACATTATGTTTTATGTAAATCCAAAACCAATTTATTTTCCGACGGATATCTTTCTTTGAATCATATGTCAACTATATCATAAATACCTTTCGTACTCCATAATACTACAGTAGATCAGATCATGAGGTTATAATGTGGGAAATAAACTGCAGAACAGAGAGGTTTAAATTTCTTCTTTCCAGCGCTCGACAAGAGACCATAATTTCGGCCAATCAGGCTTTGAAGTAGGTTTTTCAACAGGTAGTGTAGCTGATTAGTTGATTTCCCCCCAAATCTTCCCGTCGTTAGGCAAGTAGTTACTAAGAGCCATGCGCGCCCGATCGTCCCTCCGTAAAACGACTATGCGGCCAAACCGAGAGGGCTGCACCGAGACGGCTGCTCTGAGGTGTCCCATTCCCTGGAAATGGCACGGGTATGCACTCCAAAGAGACATAATTCAAGTAATTAATAGGGCTCATATCACGTCAAATAATTCAAATGGTGTAATTTAATGTTTCCTCCACTATATATTAATAAATCTTATGATCATCGCAGTAATTTTTGCAGAACTATAAAAAAACCTTCCGTTATGATTGAGCTGTCAACGTATCGCATGAAATAGATGAGCCACGCGAAAAAAAATACATTTTCATTTAATTACTGAGAATTTCAGTCAAATAAAAGACAATTATTGCCCGATTAATATCACAATATTTACTCCATGCTTCCTACAGCTGTTGAAATTAAAGCATAAAATTTAACTTCGGTCTCTATTATGACTTGGGAACTATCTCACTCAAACCACCGTAACTGCCTCGCCGATTAATTTCTACTCGGAGGCCATTGAGCAGAAAAAATCCCTTTTTATAGGTTTTTATTATTAATTTTTCAGTTTGCCATGACCTATTGATGAAAATCTTCCTCGTTTGTTTGCAAACAACTAAACGCGGGTCCACATTTTTTTATTTCCTCCAAAATTAATTATTTTTGTAAATATTGATTGGTGAAAGCAGTCTTCTCCGGATATTGGTTTCCATGGCTCTGTCTACAAACTTGCAAAGGAGAAACTGATTTTCCTAGATGCATTAACTTTTGGCTAATTCATTATGGGTTGTATCTACTGCGTTTACACTATCACTGACGCTGTTTTTTTTCAAAACTCTGGTTTAGAAAAATATAAATAATTTGAGAAAAAGTTGAAATTTCAAACTTGTGCCAAATTGTATGTGATTTAGCGGAACAAAGTAAGCCCAAGTACAAACATTTGCAACCCATTTGTCCTTTCTTATAAGGTACTAGCAGAAAATCACCTTGGCATGTCATTTGACGCGCTCGGGGTTCGATTGGATTGGATTTTTGGGGAGGCGACCGACAGCTAAGGTCATTTGCGCCATAGGGGACAGGTAAGGGAGGAAGGGTGGATAGATACCCGGCGTCAGCATTAGCCTACTCTTAACGAAAGGCGCCAAGTGGACCACGGCTTAACGTCTCATCTGACAGACTGAGTACTGTACTCGAAGTGCCCTCCACAAGGCGCTCTAGTAGAGACCGGGTTTCCTCTGAAAAACATCCGCCTCTGCAGGGATTTGAACCCTGGCCGCCCGAATGGTTAGCCAGTACTCTAACCACCACACCTCGGGGTTCAAACATGTAGGTCTGTAATTATCATATGCATTCTCAGTTTACTGAACCAAATGAAATCATCGACACATCCATTGACTCATGCATGAAACTGACTGGTGGCAACCGCAGAAGTTAAGACGCCAACTATCAAGAAACAAGTGAGTTTCGAGAATGAAAACAAATAGAAGCTGTGTTTGGCTATTTTTTTAAATGCATCAATTTTAAGTAAGCACGTTGTAAAATATTATCAGCGGTAACTGTGAAGCTTCCATAATTAAAACGAAATCGCACAGCTAAGAAATATTTGTCCAAGAGTCGTATACGTTGAGGTATCCCGGAGAGAGGTCTCGAAACACATAGTAGGTCAATATTTGGAGTAAAATACGGTATCGTGTAGAATAGTCGAAGTAGCTGTAGATTCTAATATGTATTTTTAAATGAAGTTTTATCTTATTCACAAGTTTTAATTGTCTGATTATTCGTGCGAATAAAGTGAGCGGCAGTGGTATGAATTGACCCGTGTCCATTCACATCTGTAAATTTTTTCATTCATCATCCATAATCAACATATATGGTAGTCATTAAATAAAGTGATTTGCTCCCTTTTAAGAGAAATAATAAACCCTCATATAATTATGAACATTTCGAAAAGACCAAATTTATCTGCTCAAAACTAGATATCGAAGTATTAAACACAAATACGGCAAGATAAATCGAGTCACACATTTTAAATATCTGAGCGAGATCCTTGAACCCACAGAAGGAGAGAAGATAGCACTGAAGACTCGATTTCAGAAAATGAAGAGGGTATACGGCAAGACATACAATATCTATAACAAGAAATGCATCTCCATAAACACAAAGATCAGGCACTACAACACTGTAATCAAGCCGGAGGTTCTATATGCAAGCGAAACTCTTACGCTTCATATAAAAAGGGATATGGAAAACTTACTGAGGGAAGAGCGAAAAATCATGAGGAAAATTCTCGACCCAAAATTAACAGAAGAAGGGTATAGGCTTCACTCCAGGAAAACTACGGAGAAGATGTCCTACCTAGCGGCGGATATCAGAAAAAGAAGACTGCAATTTTTCGGACATATCAATAGACTCCCACCGACAAGACTCATTGAAAAGGTCATCACACATTTAAAAGGTGTCAAATCAGCAATACCACGGTTGTCACAAGTCAGAGGTGATCTAGAAAAAGGAAAAAATGAACCCTAGAGAAATTGAGAACAGAATCACCTCCAGAAATAAGATACACCAGTGGAACGTAATACCAGAGAACTAAGTCCCAAAGAAACCAGGGACAAAGTAGACCAAAGAGAGAAAGAGAATCCACGGAGAAAAAATGAGAAAAGTGTGGAGGATAAGATAGGAACTATGAAATAAGAAATGAGTCATAATGCTTTGCGTGATCCAATAGGGCCCATACGCAACATATTAATAATAATTATGAACATTTGTCACATAATGAACTGATATCCAGATAATATTAGGTAGGTATATATGCAATTAATCATGTGAGTCAGAATTTTGTATGGAATATCAACTCATGCATAAATTAATATATCAATTGCCCAGGGTAAGTTCAAACTCTATTCCAATCGATTCTATCAATACAATTAAAAAATTATCAGTAATAGAATTCGACAGTCGTTGAATCGGTTATGAACACTAATTTGGCCTAGTTAAGTTTTAACGTAACTTAATCATGTGAGTCAGAATTTTGTATGGAATATCAACTCATGCATAAATTAATATATCCATTGCCCGTATATTCGCCCAAATGCCCAAATTGCCCAAATTGCCCAAATGCACGTATAATCTATGATGTTAAAGATGAAACTTTTAATTTACTCGGGCAAAATTTAACTTGCGCACTTATTATGATTATCATACTGCAACAACAGCTTTTGAATTCCACTATTACAAGAGTTAATATGACGGTATTTTATTACTTTCAATGAAAAATTGTCGATTGTTTATAAAATTCGAAAAAGAAACTGTGACAACCTTTGTGAAAAGCGTTGCACTCTACAGATCGGAAACATGGACCATTGGAAAAGCTGAGCAGAACAAACTAGAAGCCTTTGAGACCTGGTGCTGTGGGAGGACGCTGAAGATAAAATGGACGGAAAAAGTAAGAAATGATGCAGTGTACAGAAGAGTATAAGAGGAAAGGAAAAATATGTTTGATCCCGTTGGATCTTTTGGTTAGGTGCGAGACACAATGAGAACAACCACCTTAGTTGGAGTCACGTTTAATACTGCCGCAGCTGAGCATACGATACATACATAGTGGCATACAATACATCGAATATCGATGTTTAACTGTATCGATATAAATCGATCCATATGCAAAAAAATGGAACACCATACAGAAAAGAAGAACAAGATAGATTAGAAACACCCTGAGAGACAATGAGTGTGTGAATAACATAATTGAAGGTAAAATAGAGGGAAAAGTCCCCAGAGGAAAACCCAGGAATAAGATCATGGACCAAATAAAGAGGAAATTACATAGGAAGAGATACCAGGAGATAAAGGAACTAGCATTAGATAGGGAAGGGTGGAGGGCTGCAGTCAACCAATCTTAGGATTGAAAGACCAATGATGATCCTTCGAAATCGGCGTAGACACTCCTACTCCGCGGCCTCATGACGGTATGTCGGGGTTTTTTAAGCATTGGACACTATGACGGAGCTTTAACACCTATGACATAAATAATCGCTCTGCAGTAATCTAGGCTTTACAAACTTCAGTCGGATGAAGCCAGATATATCTCAACCTATGGATAGCAACGAAGAGAGCAACTACGACTAAGTAGAAGGAAAGGTTTGGTCCGAAAGTGTACTCCTGGCCAATGGAACACCCGATTTGACTCCTAGTTTCAGTTCTCTCTGGAACTTATTTTTTCCTCGACTTCTCTCGCCCTTGCTCTGTTTTTTGCGTGAATTTCGTAGTGTAATCCTTTCTACTCCCAGGAATCACGCGCCCACCATCTGCTCTCCTTCAATCCTCATCCCGTCGACTCTCGGCCGTAACTCAATCATGTGGCTCCAACACTCGCGTCCGCATTGGGCGCTTGCGTAACCCTCTCGCGCATGGAACTATGGAAAGGTTTCATTCAAAGGCTTGCCAATGATCCCCATCCTCCACACCCTCTTTTTCTTCACACGCGCCCTCTATTTTCCATCGAAGCACTTAAATAAGCTATTTACACTCCCTTCAAACCCCCCTTCCCCCATAACCAGAGTCTTCCCATTCTTTCACTCCGCAACGGTTTGTTTATACCCAAGCGGAGAGCTCCGGTAACATTCCTACGGCGGAAAACACATAACTCGGAAGCTCAGGGCGCGTTAGATAGAGAAAAGGACGTGTGCCGCGTTACTCTACTATCGTAAGTACATTCTTACCATGGTAATCCATTGGTCACAGCGCCGTCACTTTACAGTGGTAGCGCTGGTGTCGCGAGCAGAAACAGGAAATCATGAATAACGATAATGAAAAAAATATGATCTTTAAGAAGAAGCGGATGATGTTACTTAAATGAATACGCATAAAAATGTGTCATTTCCTTGGAAAAAAAGCGTTTTGAAAACCTAAAAACGCCACAGGAATATAGTATTCCTTATTACGTTTCTTTTCTCTTCACTTGTTCCTCACGATTCCCTGGTGAGGGTGTAAGGGTAACCCTGTGCCCCGTTCACACTACAGACGTACTTATGCTGGTCCATAAGATGGTAGTCTTTACAAGACATAACAGAATTGTCTAGTTGAAGGAAGTTATCGAAGTAGATATGAGTAACTTATAAATGATCTTATGCGGGAGCGCCTGATCACACGTTGTAATCGTCTGCTTGGAACATCGTCTGATGCACTTGTCCGCTCGCAGTATTATTAGCTCGCCGAAAACTATCCGTGTGATTATTACATCAGCAAATGAACAAGACAACAGACAATTGGACGAATATCCATCCGCCTGACGTAATGCAAAGGAATGATCCTCTTTACTCTGGACATTATGCTCCACTTTTCGCTGGACTTACTCCGTTTCACGCGGGATCTAATTCCTTCTTGCGCTGTACCCTCTTCAGTAAGTGAGATAAATAGAATCAGCCGGTGATGGCATCCATAGAGAATTTGCTTTCTGCCCGGAATTTTGAAATTGGAAATGATTAACAGTGGAATGGGCGGCGACGACATGGAATCCGAAAGATAAAACCAAAGAAAAATTGAAGATTGAGTAACTTGCCGTCATCTCTTTTTAAAATAGGCTAAAAAACGTAAATAATTGGTTCCAAAATCTATTTTTTTAAATACGCCTCAATAATAGCATTGTTTTAACTTGGGTCCACAGTGCGGTATTCGAAATGCAAGAGAAAGTTCTATGTAAACACGTGTTTCATTCGGCATGATACTATGATATTTATTATGAACCGTTTTCACAATATGAAATGTATGCTTAAACGCGTTTAGGAGAAAATATGCACGCATACCATGGATTTATTTCAAAATATATGTCAAGCGCCATGTTGCTTCGTATTAAAATAGCATTATATTGCCAAGCAAACAAATCGATAACATACATTTTTTTAGCTTTAACTATGCATATTACTAATGATTACGCGTGTGCATAGTTTCATGCAAAACTTGCCATTAGCAAAACTCGCTCACACTTTTTATTTTGGATTTCCTTTGCATCGTTTTTGTTTTATAAGCTAAATTTATTCATCTCGCCGCAAATACTTTTCATTTGTAATTGGTAAACACTAAATTGCACGACGAAACTCAAGGATAGCAATCACAAGCATGAGATGAAGGAAAGAGATTGCAGAGCCGATAGATTTAAAATATCGTTCTCTCCACGAACAATTAGGGACCATAATTGTTTCGCTATATCATTTTTATAAAACTCGGGCTCTCTCTAGGTAGAGTGGATGTTTCACTTGCTTTTAGTAGCACTCCAGCATTATTGCCAACGGATTCCGCTTGTAATATCCGCCTTCATTTTGCTTTCTGCGTTATTTAAGTCTTAAAGAATTATTTATTATTAGCATGAATAATAATAACCTGAAGTTGTATTTTAACTACCGTGCCGCATATTTACATGTTCGTCAACTAGGCACTCCCCGAGTTCCTGATTTGACTGCGCATTGTTCCCCAGACTGCTTTTTGTTCTGCATCTAGTGGTCGGGAGGACGTGCGAGGTTTTGAGTTGAAAGTGGACGAGCGCTTTATACTTGGAGTGGATTCATCCCGTGCCACTCACTCTGGTGGTGGCTTGTACGGTACTCCATAGATGCAAATGAAGGAGCATCTATTCAAACCGGTGTTCCTAAGTACACGCTTACTCGGTAACCTAGTTCCGGAGTAAACTACACGGGCGTTAAGGAAGAGAAAGGAATTCATTGAACGCGATGGAGAGTCCATCCGTTTGATTTGTCCCCGTCCCTAGTCCCGAGTATCGCTGAAATCGTCCGCATGCTGACCATGTTCAAGAAGACACGTGTTCTACTCTACAATCTACCAACAACTTGATTCCTTCTATCGTCTGCATTTTCACCAAATCTCTTAATAACCGTCCCGTTTAAGATAAGAGATTCCAAGTAGTAAAAGCGCTTTAGAAGTGTGCCCGGCACACAGCATTGGGAGTTATAAGAAAACAAATAGATCAACAATAATTGGTTTACAAAATATCTATCATTTCCTTCCATACTCCCCGAATATTTCTTTCGAATAGCAACCAGCGCATGGTGGATCCGTTTGGATGCCAAATTCAATAATTTAATCCCTGCTGTCACCATTCTTTTGGTTAGATTTACAGCTTCCAGATACCCAAAAAATTACAGGATAGGCATGGGCATTTCTAAATAAACCATCGACCGGTATTGGACCAACGAGAGTTTTTAATCACTACTTGTACCGAACCGTTGTTACAAAGGCAATATTAACGATTAATAGGGATTTGTTCTCTATACTATTTTAAATAAGTCGCAAATCAACTCTAATCTGACCTCATCAGTTCAGTATTTACGTGATCTTGAAAATGGAAATTCCCGTGTGTTGAATAAGTACGCAGAAATCATCGCCAATTACTTTCAGTCAACATAAAATGGTGGGATATCTTTGAACTGTCGAAAAAAATGTATTTCGAATTTGCCTGATAACTATTTTTGCCATGAATAATTTATTTATGGCAATTTAAACAAATATCAAACATATCAAATATTAAACATATCATGCTGTACAAAAAGTAAACTTATTATATAAATACATTATGATCCATCACAGCTTTATTTTACTCTTTATTTCATTGATATCAGTAAAACGCATTTTAAAATCTCTCTGGTAGATGGGAACAGTCGCACCAGATAAATCTATGGATAGTTTGAAGTATGCTTGCTATTGCCATCCAGTTGAAGAATTATCAAGTCGCGGTTACAAGAATATTTAATTGCTACAATATATGAATTATTGCGGTAGAATTGTCGTGATTGTAGACTGCCTATGTTTCTGCTGATACGTTGACCAAACTTTGATTAGAAGCTGACGCATTCACCTGGCTTGTCACACTGATATATGTTTACGTTAATGATGTTAAAACACATGCAACAAGATCAGTGATAGCTTTCATGTGTACCTCCGCGTTTGGTCCTTTTAGGGCAACAGTTTCGCTTTCTTTAAGTTTGTTTCTTACTTCAAGACCTGAAGATGTCCGCAGGCAGGCTGGGGAAACTATTGTCTAAAAATGACAAAACGCGGACGGATATCCGAAAGCTGATACCCATTATGCTAAAATCCGCAAATACCCGAGTATCAGCTTTACATTAAACAAGTTTGCGAAGTTATTAACTTCTGTGTAGCTATTATTTGATTAAATGTAGAAATATTATATCATCTTTAATACGACGTACGATTACTTTCAAAAATGTATACACCTACCAGCCCAATTTTACGAGCTTCGTTTAATGGAGTTCGGTTGGAAAAATCTGTAGTTGGCACACAGGGCTGGCTGCGGCCTCTGCTGGATAATCTTTAAGTCTTCGAGAGACGACGAGGAAGGGCGAATTGCTGATTTCACATAGCTAGTGAAAAGACATTTTACTGTTCTTAATCAGTGAAAAGTCATTTATTCAGCTAACACATTTTATAAAACACGAAGTAATGTTGCTGATACCATTGCAAAAGTTGCTTCTCTTAGTGCCCAAATTCATTTTCAAGTCACTAGTACATCAATTATCAATGACATAAATCCAACCTGTCAATCCTCGGAATTTCGAACGGGTACCAAGGTATTCACTAAAAGTGGCATTTCACCTTAAGATCTGGATCCAGCTCTCACTTTCGGAATGTTGAAACATTTCTGTAAGGTATTCCAGTTACATGACAGTGAAGTACCAAAATCTAATAATTTTTCATTTTATCTTACCATAATAGTTGCATACAGGAATCGACAAAATATTTTGCACCACGGAATAGTGCAGAAACGACGTCCGGAAAACAGGTTTTATTTTTACGAGACTGTTTTAAGGCACGCAGTTGTCAGTGATTGTTGCGGTGTTCATGATCCCGTTCTAACGTGTCACTACAACAGCAAAGAAGGCATGTGTCATTTTAGGTAAGGAGGATAATTTATACTCGTTGATATTTATACCTACATGTGCGGCCGAACGACACAATGAGGAAAATACTCCTTTTACGCGGTCCACCATCACTGCATTGCATATTGAAGAATTTTTGAAAGAAAAGCTTCCATTTTCCGATATAATTAAAAAGTAAGCGTGAGAACTAAGTAAAAGACTATTGTCGCTACAGTCGAAAGGTGCTATTGAAATGCAGAACCCGGCGTTAAAATTGAATAAGACTAATGATCACGACAAGCATACTGATAATCATGTCCAAAGTCTACGGAACCTATGTGGAATTGGACATTCAGGTTTCATTTTTAGGTCTGAGTGACAGAGACCTGGGATTTATATTGCTACGAGGATACCTCTGTGATTTTTTTACTCGATCGATCTCTGGTTCTTTCCGCGTTTATACATCTTGGTGGACAATCATTTTGCCGCAATTCCCGTCGGCATCTTCAGGTATGAAAAATATTTTTTAGCCGCTATGCATAATTAAATGCACCTGCGGAAAACGCACCGGAGGGCAACCTAGACGAAGCGATTTCTCTACTTCGCTGTTGCTGCCTGGTGAGCACCCGTGGATATAGCTGATCTTTAGGAAAGTAAGATAATCTATAAGGAAAATATGTTCTTCCTTAGGCTGAGACGGGCGATGATCGAAATTTCGTAAGATTCCTGATATTTTAAACAAGGATCCCATTTTAAAGGGAAACATCTCATGTTTCTAAAGATACCTAAATATCAGCACCTTACACCTTGCCACACTATATTCCGAGATATTTTTTTTTAATTCCAGCAAGTTTACATGGGAAATGGTACGAGTATGCACTCCAAAGAGATATTATTCAAGAAATGGGAAATTTCTGAAGCCTAGATAAAGAAAACATTACGTCTGCGTAGTTTTATATGTTTCCTTTACCTCCTTCCTATGTATAAATCTATCTCATGGTAGCCGAAGATTTTTTTCAGAATCACAAAATATACCTCCGTTGGGCAGGAGTTTTCAATGTACCGCATTAAAAAAAATTAGTCAACTTAAAGACTAATACGAGTGCATACATTTTTTATTTAATTAATGAGAATTCCAGTCAAATAAAAGGATATTATTGCCCCATTATTTTACAATATTTACTTTATGCAGCTGATGAAATTAAAACGTAAAATTCGACTTTGGTCTCCATTACGACTAGTGAACTATCTCGCTCAAACCGCCGTAACTGCTTCGCCGATTAATTTCAACTCGAAGGCCGTTCAGCAGAAAAAATCCCTTTTATAAAGTTTTTATCTTTTCATTATTCTGTTTACCATGAGGTATTGATAAACATCTTCCTCGTTTGTTCGCAAACAAGCGAGCGCGGCTCCGTGAATTTTTCGAATTTCCTGCTAAATTGATATGTTCTTGTAAATATTGATGGGTGAAAGCAGTCATGTCTGAATATTGGTTTCCATGGCTGTGTGTGCAAACTTGCAGAGGAGAAAGTAATTATCCATGATGGATTTACCTTTTAGACTAATTTATTATGGGGTGTGGTGTACTTTGGTAATGTTTGCCTTGTCATTGAGACAGTTTGTCATGACTATGGTTGAAAATCATAAGGGAGAATGTTGACATTTCACACTTATGCGTAATTTTATGTGATTTAATGAAAAAAGTACGTCTAGGTACAAAAATTTGCTATCCGTGTGACTTTTCTTATGAAAAATACGCTAGTGGAAAATCACCTTGACATGTCGTTTTACTCGATCATGGTTCATATATGTAGCTTTGTAATTTGATATGCATCCACAGTCAAAAGATATGCCACGAAGCCCAGTGTTAAACAGAAGAAGATTTCTCAATGAATTATGTTCACGAGATCTCTTCACCTCCAACTTAAATGTAACTCAGCGAGCCGATTTTGTCAATTTCTTTGGCGTAATAAGGCTGATAACTATGACGGGTAACTTATGACGGCTACGATGCTCGAACGAATCACTTAGTCAATAATTACTTCTTGTTTTATTTTTTAAACCGTTCTTAATTCCATACATTAATGCTGGATTAGGCATTTCAATGCTTAATATAATGTAATACTTTTTCCATCGATGTATAACAGTTGAGTAAAATACAGGTGATATTTCCATAATATATAACCTACTGATAAAAAGTCAATAAATAGTTACCATTAAAGTTATTTTACATTGACATTGATATATCTATTAATTCCAGCATGCTCCAGTACCCAAACGCCTAAAAAGTCCCAAGCCAGCTTAGTACCCCGATGATAAAGCAAGGAGGGTTTGGCTTTTTCAATATACAGAGCGCCGGGTAATTTTGGAAAAATTACCGTCACAGGACACTAAGGATGATAAAAAGACAATCAAACAACGTAAAGATCAAACATTAACCTTGTAATTATCAAACACTCTCAGAATCAAAATAGTCTCATCGGAATAAAGACAACATTTCCTCCCAAATAACACTTATTTATAAACAACCGTTCATTAGTGATAAATCCCAGCTAAGGTCTTTACAAATTTCATTTATCAAATCAGAAATAAAATTAAAATGAAAGATTAATCGTTACAGTAACTTATTGGAATTGAGGAGTAAACAGGACAAAATGAACATTGAGTATGTTCCGAACTAATACTTCAATTGCAACCAATTCCCTGCGGTCTTTATCGAGATACAAAAACAAGGAAAATGAGTCAATATATATAGCACTTGAGGTAGAGGGCGTGAATTCGTGGGGGGAGGGTGAAGCTTGTGAAGTTTTTTCATATCATCGAGGTGCGCCACACGGTTAGTTTCGGAGTTCAATAGGAGGAAAGGGGGATAGGAGGAAGGTATCGATAGTATTGGGAAATGAGATGGAAAAATAGTTTCATCTGAAAATTTGGCCATTTTCATTGGCACCAGAGTTCACAAGTTTAAACTCCACGAATAAATCCAATTCGATACCTATCTTTTTAATGCAAAGCACGTCAGGGTGTCACATAATCACATAAGTGATCCTCTTCGGTCGCGGTCCTCAGCATGTTTTGCAGAACTCGATGAAACATCTCCCTTCTGCCCGCACGTTAAGAGTTCGTGAGTAAGAATGCAGACAGATCGGTATATTTGTCCAATATAGGTATATCGTGACGCAAAATTGGGAGTGCTGCTCTTTTTCTTGTTGATGCCATTCATGACATCAACAAGAAAATTGACAACGTTTGGCATCGTCTTTTAAGTTATGTAGTGATTTGCTCCATACTTTCGGAGAGTAAAAAGGTGCATCAAATTTGTTCTTTGGGAAATCGTCAGTAATACTATAAAGGCCGCATTAAAGGCATTATATTTTATAGTACAAACGAATGTATCATAAATGGTCAGGTCGGCTTGGTTTTGGCGCGAAAACGGCCAGGCATATAAGGAGGCATCATATTCGACACTAACATGCCCTGAGGACGATGGTGGTGGTAGCCATCGAAACGTCGGCCCATAGCGACCTGACCCGGTGGAAAACCCGAGAAGACTTCATCAGTTATTACTCGGTGGTCGCGCGGCGAAAAATTTTACCACCCTAATGCGTTGTCTCGGGTTTTGTCAGTTTTGAAGTGAACTAAGTAGCTCTCAACACGGATGATTCCGCAACACGATGACAAGGCCATCTAAAGTTAAACAGAGTTGTTGGAGAAGACCTTGAGCCCAATCATTCTGCGAGCAACAATAACGATGGGTCGGGGTTTTTTCTTTAGGGCGGCCAAATTTCCGCACACGTGCCCGCTGTAAAATAAGCGGTATTTTAGCAAAAAGGCAATTACAAATTTGTCGAAAATGTCCACGGACTTTTCAACCCAATCCTTGGAAGGGATGTGCTCATATCATCCTCGCAGTAGCGCTGATATAAACAAGAAAATACGAAGTTGTGGTATATATATTGTTGCTATTGCTATAATTACTTATTATTTTATTGATGATATAAAGGATGCTTTTAGTTGCATTATTGTGATCAAGTGATAATCTATAACTCGTGATCTCAGTTATCTTCGTCTTAGCATCGATTTTTTTTCAATTAGCTCTTGAATTTTAAATTTTATCCATCTCCGTCACTGCATAGTGTATCAATGTAAAATACCCTAAAAATTTTAAACCGGTAATAGGAACATATTGATCTATATGCATTGTAATTTCAGTCAATTACGGTTAAATTTGTTTTCTTTGCCTATTAAGTCCAACTTTTTGAGAAGCACGTTACGTAAACTTGGGAAGAAATTTCCGAGAAGGCCATGAACTCTAAAATTCCAAGCTCTTTTAAATATGCAATGAAAGGTACGCATAATATGCTTCTCTGGTCGTTGAATAGTAATAAGACCGAAGAACTCAATTTAAACTTGGATCACCGAATGGATTTTAACTCGTCAACGCCTTCCCTTGAAAATTCTTTCGAGGAGTTTCTTCAAAAATAACCGTCTTGAGAGGAAACTTTCGGTGTTTCGTGAGTTCTTGTCACTTTAATTTGGACCTCACAAGGGTTGAGGAAGTAGATGAATAAATCATGCTTAAATCTGGAGCTTTTATGAAATAACATCCTACGAAGCCGCTTTGTTTGAAACCTGGCATTTTTCTGAGAATCTTGCGTTTCCTCAGGTAGTATTTCAAAATCTTTGCGCGCCCTCTGATTTAATTGCGGGATTCCTTAGTGCACAACGAAAACCGTTGCTATTAAAAAGTTGTAGGCATCCGTTGTATGTTGTCAGTTTACGAATGCTGATGATGGGTCGGCGATGAAGCATATCAGTGAACAATAATTCAGTCTTAAGCTGAAGGTTAACATTGAATCCTTATTTAGGTTAGATATGTATTTATATAATAGATATTTATAATTTTTTTCTACCTTAAGAATTAGTACTTGAGTTGTGAGTGGTATTATTTGTGAATATTTGTTAACAGGTTGCTTTCCGCATCCTTATAAGGTTATGAATTCCCCCTTCAATTTGACGTCAACTCGATAATCTCCTGTTTATTGTTGATTCTATTAATTTAAATTGGAGATGAATTTTTCAGCCTGAACGAACTTCCCACCCTTGAACCAACTTAAACGACTTATATATTGTACAATTCTAGGCTCAGTATCTATGCGACATGGGTTTCCAGCCTGAAATAAATTTCTAGCAAGTATGGAGACAAGCGCTGAGACAAGCGCTATTGAGAGAAGCGCTGGCGCACTAATCCCATTTTCTTAGATTTGCACCCCTCACTTGGGAAGGTTGACCCACTGGCGTAAATAGGCTTGAATAATGATAGGTTTATACTTTTTCATTATTGCTGCTCCATAATTTGAATGCCAGTCAAAATTCTTGGGGTGATAACGAATTTCCCTTTTGATGACCACATTATTTGAAATTATCAAGGTTCTGGGAGAACCGATAGGAGCACGCAATATAAGTAATGAATAATTTTGAAAGCTAAAAAAGGAAGATTGAGGGCAGTCAAGGTATATTTTTTCCTCGTGAGTTTCGATAAAACACCTATGCGTAGAGGATGCTGTCATGGCCACCAAAGTATAGATTTCGTTTTTTTGTGAAGTAATACTGAGAGCACTATAGTTTGAAACTGTGTATCTATAATGGAAGTACCTTAGGGTTGTTCACCGATTTGAAGGGGCATTAGATTATTTGTTTTCTGTTAGTTATTCGAGTAATAAATGATATATTTTCATCATCATCAACTGGTATTCTGCCTACTGGCAGGTCCCAAACACGAAAGCTGTCTCCAATTTGAGCTACCTCGGGCCTCTTCCTTGGTTTCCTTGTAACTTCTTTTTATCTTCACTTCGTCTGTCATTTTCAGCCTTCTTCCTCTTCTCTTTTCTTCCTCCTCTGTTCCCTTTACTGCTGTATTTAAAATTCCCTTCCCTCTTAAAATATATCCGATCCAGTTTTCCTTTCTCTTTTGTATGGTACATACATTTATAACACCTTAATATTTTAAGATAGATCCATTTAATTGAAGGAGTCATGTTATACCTAGGTATGTAAAATGTTGGAAACTTGTACTAGGGTGAAATGGAGGTCAGCTATTTAAAAACCTTCAAGGTTTTGGGATCAAAGATGAGTTGAGATGCGATATCCTTCGTCGAAGCTAGTACCAGCGAAAAATCTACCGATAGTAAAACACTGTAATTACGTAGAACACGAATTATGCCCAGAAAAATTGAATGCGTGACGGTAAGAGAGTCATTTGCATAGACATAATCACTCATAATATTCAAAGGGTTGGTGATGTTTTACAGGATTGAATGGTTTGAGTTATGCCAGTCCCAAGGTAATAATCACATCTCGAGTGGCTTTCCCATGCTTCATAGGGCCTTGCAGTTCCTTGTTTCATTGCTTCCTCCTCAGAAGTCACACCACACTTTCCCCATATGTCTTCCAATATATCATTCCTCTTATGAATGTGCTTCCATGCTAAGGTTATCATTTGCATTTCCGGGAAAAACCCAAGGTCAGTAAAGAGAGTAGGTGGTCTCAGCTGTTGCTAGGCATGCACGCGACGTCATTATATGCCCATTTCCCGGTGACGCACGAGCTGAACGCGGTAATGAGGGAATTTTCTCATTCACTGAATTGTTTATTCCATATACTCACAAGCAAAAAGGAACAACTTCTTAAAATAATACCTATATAATATGCAATATATATAATACCGACACCATATTTACTGTAGATGTCATCATATTGGCAAAGAGGTCCTCATACAGCTCACTGCACGGGCTTATTTGGAAATACCCAAGAGAGGCTTAGATTTGTACCTATTTAATCGTCATAAATCGAATAGTAGTCGAATGGAACTAGCAGCTGAAATCTATCGCGAAATTTCGAAAGAACTGTGGCACAAGATAATATTTGAAAAAAGTTTGTAGTCGTCTCGATTACATAAACAGCCCTGATACTAAATGTTCTGGAAAAACGGCATCGGTCAAAAAAATTTTGCGAGTGAGAGCTATTCCAATGGATGGATAGCTTAACAGAACAAAATTGGTCCTTTTTTTGCAAAAGCAGAGAATAATTTTGAGAACAAGATCAATGTTACTGTCGAATTAATTTATTTAAAATTTATACAAAAATATTGTGACGATTGCTCAAGATTTGAAAGAATAACATAAAAATCGTACGTCAAAACATCCTAACATCAAAACAGTAATGGTCGTTCTCATTATAACTAAAATCTTTATTGAGCAACTTCATTTGTATAAGCACTTAACTAAACAAGAAATATAGCGCAAACGATAATCTAAAAATGTATCATAACCAGTCATGATCCATAAAAAAATCAATGGCAGCACTTGCTACAATTTTGGTATAACTCTGTAAAACAGATTGTATGACCAAATAAGCAATTGTATCTTAACAAAACGTACAAAAATTAATCACAGCAATTAGTGGTATGATTGCTCCTCTATGTGGACATTTTAGTTTGACAAACCACCAAACAAGAATTAACAAAATTTTCAAGTATCAATAAGTAGCTGTACGTTACAATTTACAATTTCCTTAGCTTCCTTTCCTTTCTCCAATTTTTCATATAGTCAAGCATATTGGCTACTAAAGTATTCAATCCTTATGTACTCTTTCTGCTTAGTTCTAAGTCTTTAGGACTTATTTATTAACATTTTCCACTAGTTCTATCCTTGCCATCAAATTGACTACTGTATCTCTCGGGCGATTCGGACGAGTAAAAGCGTTTCCATAAGAAATATATGAGAAGTTTAATTTTATTACCTGCAGATCTATTTTCATATGTATATTAAAAATAGAAATAATGATCTCACAAAGGTAGGATAAATATCATTGGAAAGATATTTTGAAAATTTCTATTCTTGCAGTCAATTTTTGCTATCCAACTGATACTGCTGAGCATAAATCCTGGTCGCTCCTGCACGTAACGCAAGAGTAGATCTAGTTTGACGTCGCCTTAGGCGGATGGAGCACTGCACTGTAAATACTCTCCATAATAGTTATTGAGTTTGAGTCTTAAAACATCTCTCTCTATGCCAGTATTTGAACATAAGCCCCATGCATATTCAGTGCCAAATCCATCACGCTCACCCACCTCTCGGCGAGAATAATTTCCTTTTCAAGAAATGTCCAGAAAGGAGCGCGGAACGTTGTCGGGATCTCCCAATAAAACGGGTCCGTAAATCCCTTTAAAAACTTTTCTCTTATCGTCATCGAGGTCGGAGAATGCTTTAACGCAGAAATGCCGAAAAAACCGGACGGGCAGAGTCGCAGTTAAAAACGGACGTAATTTTGACGACGGTTTATCTTCTTTACGCAGAGAGAGAGAGAGAGAGAGAGGTCTGAGGGAAGAGTTTTGATTTGGGGCGTGCGTCCACATTGTAATGAACGCCCTCAACCTGGATAAAAACGCCCGCATAAATGAGAAAACGAGGAGGTTGCGAGCAGTCAACAGGGACGGATAGAGTTGGGCGGATGGCGGCGTCTTCCGACACGCCGCCAACGGTTGCTTGCGTCTGACTCCCGTGACGTGGGGTGGTTGGTGGCGGCAGGGCTTTATTTTTACTGCCCCAAACCCGCAAGCGCCATCGCCACCTTTTTTTCCCTTCCCCCGCCTCGATTTCGATACGCGGACTCGTGTGAGCCTTCAACGCCAGCCAGTCAGTCCTCCCTCGGCTCCGCTACACCGAATGGCCCCATCGATCTCGTTCCAATTCACATTGGAACATGCACATCCCTCCTGAAAACCATTCCCCGCCACTTCTGCCTCACCATTGCTTGCCTGCCGCGAACGTGCGGGGAGTCGGTCTGGTGAACACCCTCTCTCTCTCTCGCCTCTTATAGAGCAGTCAAACAACGGGGCTCAGCTACCGTATCCAAACATTCCTTTCCCCTCAGTTCTCTCTCTCTCTCTCTCTGGCTTTGTTCATGTATATCCCACCATAGCGCACAGCACCAGCTCTTCCTCCTTCCACAATCACCTAGTTTGGGTCATGTGCACAGAAACGCACACACCGCGGCTCATCAAGGAAGGGCTCCCAGCACTTGTGTTCGTGGTTGTTTGTGTGCATACGTATAATATATATGTCTGTTCATGGTGCGATAAGGTCTCTCTATCTCACTTATCTAGCTTTCGACCCGCTCTACAGTCTTCCCAACTCCATTTCAACACCTCTCGCACGTACGGGCACGTTCAATTCATTCCAGTCGCTTCATCTTCCGCGGGAACCTCGGGGTGGATTTACGTGATTCTCCCCCACTATAGTCCGCCTTTCTCGAGCGCGAGCGCCATTTTCACGTTCTTTTTGGGGGAAAGAGCCGAGGAATTAATGCCCCCGCCAGGCGAAGAGATGAATAGGGTGTGCCGCGCGAAACGCTCCACTAAACTAAAGGGTTGAATGAGGTAAGGGGGAGAATTTTACTAGCCGGCGCATTTTACTGGAGCGAGAAAAAGAGAGAAGGAGAAATTTTATTCTTATTTTTGCCGCCGTAAAACGAATCCGTCCGCAGATGCCCCGCCAAAGCCCGCATTCGAAAATGGGAGGAGTCTGTTGTGAAGGAGCTGCGGTTGACATCCGGATTTTTTGTTTTATTCTTATTATGTTATTATTTTTTCCCATCGATGTTCACTCTGCACGGCTTTGTATTTCTCTTTGGAAGACGAAAAGCGATTATAACCAGGACAAACTTGCATGAAAAATTGGTCGCCTGAGAGTGAAGGACCCTTTTATAGCACGGCATTCAGTTGAACGAGGCATGGGGAGTATACATAGATACGCTTTTAAAGAGTCCGATGCAGTACATCATCAATCTTCGTAACACGGCAGTAATCGTAGAATTGAGTGCATTCGATGTCTCTGTAGGCGAAGTTTTCGCATAGATTATAGGCTGAGTTTTGGGATAACAGTTCCTCCATTACACGATCGTGAGACAATGAATGTGGGATTGATGTAATTTTCATTGAGCACACCAAACTTACTGTGCGAGCGCATAAAGTCTTATAGCCATGGGCGAGATTAATTGCCACCCGCCAATAGAAAAGTTAATACACCGCCATTATCCCTTTTTAGTTGATAAGCTGAAGGAATTATTTATATTTAGGTAGCGGCTTAAAAATTAATCTTTCAATTTTTTATTACTGAACAAAAAAGAACATTGTTGCTCTCTCCGGTAATTTTTCATCAATGGGTGAGAGTATTAATTCTGCCCTTTTGACATGATGGCTATTGCAATATTTAGACCGCATATATTGATACAGTTGCATGCAAGCCAGTGGGTCAAATCAACAACTGTTGAAGGCTCGATCAATCACCAAGTAGCGATGGGAAGCTTAAAGATAACAATTGTTTCAATTCTTTTTGTACTTCAGAAAAAGTTCATAGTTCGATCAAGTCTTTGATATATGTAGTCATAGGTTGTTGATTCAATATTGCGAAGATAATTTTAAGGTGTTTTCAAGTTTTTTCCTTGAATAAGTTAATGTCTAACCACAGGTTGCTTCCCCATTCCATTCTATATTTTATGCCTTCAAAGAAATGCTGTGACTGATACTCTATCTGTATATCATGTTGAAGAAATGAGGCAAGGTGTCTGATTTGATAAAAATTGAGTAAAATGTATCACAGTAACAATAAGAAGATTTCCAGGGCTTTTTAAACTTTCGTTCAACTTCACGCCATAACCAAGGAAATTTATTCCCATGGCACAAATTCGACGCGATGACTTACGTATGAAATTTCTTTCTCTCTCTATCTAGCCAAATTAATTATTTTCAATGAGCTTATAATGAGCAAGTTAAAATATATCTCGCTTAAAATAGTAACTATTTAAGAATGTAACACACATTTCAATTTGCCCTGAAGTGCAGGTAATCGGACCACTTTCCTCCCTTTCCTGAATTGATTATCAAGGACTCTGCGCAGCAAGATTTTGTCAAACTTTGCGAGGAAATATATCAATGATAATTTCATTTGTTAGTGATACACATTCACAAATATTTTTTTGTATCGTTCGATACTGATATAGTATATCACCGATGGTCTAATTTGAACATACCGTCGGGGAAACCAAGGTAAGTTTCGTCTCAATTACCAACTTTTATATATCAGAAAGGTGTGTGTATCTCTAAACCTTAGCCACAAGTTACTAATACGGATGCCGTTCATATCCAGTTAAAAAAATATATGACTTTAAAATATTGACTTTACTCAGCTCTTAAAATTGAAACCATTATATACTCATGTGTATTTACTTCATATCTAATTTAAGCGGTCATGCTATACAAGTAGCCTGTTGTAACTAGGCAAGTTTGCTTACTTCATTTTCTGAACAAGAAATGCAATTTTTGAGAATTACTAGATAAAATTTTCGAGCTTTGTTATTGAACAGCACTTTATGCATGTGATTATCTGCAGTTCTTGCAATTCATGAATTTCAAAAAACATAAGTATCTAGTTAAATAAGAATTTAGTTCATACCTATCCATTCCTAATTTGATGAAGGAATGAACTAACATGCATGTGATTAGCGAAATATTGAATAACATATTTCTTTAGAACGAATGAAGTAACTTGAGGCGTCACTCCGTTGAAACATGTAAGGTTCCTGATGAAGAATTATATAGTGTTTTATTTTTACACTGTTCTTATTGATTGACCAAGGTTTTACCGATTTAGTGTCAGTTTCGAGGTGATGCGGCCTCAACATATTGGTGACCTTATTAGGCCCATAATTAGTGACACACATTTTTGAGACTTAAGTTGTTCTACAAAATTAGTGTGAAAAATGTTAAACGCCCAACAATGTTTTACCATTTAGTGTCTTTTCTCAATTTTAGTGCTAAAATTTGCAGAGACGTGCTCCGCTCGATCCCTAATATTTAGTTTAGCATTCAGGAAAAGTAATTGTTCTCTGAACGGGAGGTCATCTCATTCCCAAGACGTCGAAATTGCCTTCCTTATTTTCGCGCATCAAAAATTCCGCGCATTTCTTTTCCCTCCTATCAGTAGTGCAGGAAATTGAGATTCCCTCCCTATTTCCCCCCAAAGATTATCTCCGACGTCGTTTCCAACGCCTTCCCTCAGGATCTTAAAGCATCGCCTGCTTTTACTGCCCAGAGCACCCGGATGAAGCAAGACTCCTTCGGTCCAAGCGGCAGAAATCCCCAAAACGAATATAGAAAGCGGCGGTGAATCATCGTCCGACTAGTTGCCCCGCCTTTGCCTTTCTCGTCGTAACCCGTCTCATCCCATCACCAGTTTATATGTTCAAGTGCAGAGTCCACACGCTTTTATTATTATTTTTTTCCACCGGTCACAGGTCAAAAAGGGAAGTTGAAATAAGGGTAGATGTACGGGATATAAGAGATGAGTCAGTTCTGAACCCCTTGAGGTGTTCCAAGACTCGAGCAATCATTCTCATAAAGGCATCGCAAACAAATATGCGAACGTGCGTTTCGCGGCTCGAATGCAAATTAGTTTGACCGGGACGGACGTCACGTGTTTACGCGACTCCGTGGAAATGCCTACTCCCTTGATGGCGGCCGTTTTGATTTGGTGCAGCAGATATCCCCCAGAATACAATGCCTGTACTGTCCGTAGTTCTATCACGCCTGCTCCATAGTCTCCGCATTTTTCTTCTCGTTCTTTCATTTCAGGAAGAAAAATTGTACTCTGTAGCTCGATTTTGTGCCTCGTTTACATTTACCTCGGGGCAATGTAGACTATGCGTTAACTTAATTTAAACTAAGACCTTGGTTTGTATATTACTTATAAATGTCGATTTTATATCGATACGTCGCTGTCACTGTCGACTTATAGCTGAAGTGAGAATTTTCTTCTGAGAAGGGAGGAAAGAGGTATTTCTAAGAAGGGTGATCGTCATAGAAATGATTTTTGTATCGAGAATAAATTTACCTGGGATGAAATTTAGTTCCGCTTAAGTTTTTCAATTCTTTGTTCTAAAATTGATCTCAGTTATTCTCCAATTTATTTATTATTAATATCCAGGATTTTGGTCAACTTTAAAATATGTTTTCCTTTTCCAATGTTTGGGAATATACTTTATTCCATCATCCGGGGTTGTAGTCAAACATAAAAAAAAATAAATTCTAATGAGCACATATTTTTTAGCCTCCTCCTATAAAAATTCAACCATTTCACATGTATTTAACAATTCTCTTCACAGCAAAATGAAAAGTCTCTCCAATGGCCGTAAAAATTGGCACCATTCGTCAAATGAACTCAGCAATTGCTGTGTTGGTTTACGGGAAAGGGAATTCCACAGCAGTGACCTACCAAAACGTATAATTTAAGGAACACATGGCCCATTTCAAATATAACCGACCCGAAAAATTCAGTATCGCACAACATTTACTCAACACAGGACATGAAACATCAGAACACAACCTTCTACTCATTAAACAAACAGATTATCGCTTACTTGACGCTTATGAATGTCTATACATGTACAAATTCAGAAGAAACCTCGTTAACATCGATAAAGGGCCTCTTTCTTACACTCCACTACTTTTTATTTTTGATTAAGATGCTCCTTCCTTTTCAATTTTTGTATTTTTCTTGTTATCCCCCCCGTACATCACTGTCAGTTTGTTTTCAAATTTGTATTTGTTCGTTATCCCCCGCCTTAACTTCAAGGGGCAGTTTGCTATGAAAACCCCCCTCCCCCTTGCTTCAACTGTCAGTTTGCTTCCCGATCTCTAACTACAACGGTCACTTCCCTTCACTCACCACCCCCGCTTTCTCCCCCCTCCCCGACTCTTCACTTCTCTCCCCCCCCTTTCCGCTCTTTTCCAATGCATTTATGCTCTCTCCTACACCTCATGGTCATTGGTTCTCCTTCTCCCTCTCCCCTTTTGTTCATTTTTAGGTTGTCCTCTCCCTTGACTTACAACCTCGTGTTGCAAGTGCTTTCCCTTCTACTCGCAGAAGAGGGCGACCTTGTGGCCGAAATACGATCGTACGCGTATCAGATTGCGTATCGTATGTGGCCGCGTATCCGACGCTCACCCTCGTTCATTCCTGTGTTTATTTTTTGACTACACTCTTTTTGGGCGAGTTTCTCCCACAATTGGGGCCCATTTGTTTGTGTGAGTGAGTGAGTGAGAGAGTGCTTGCGAGTGTGATTGTGTTGATAGCCAGTCATCCTTAGTGGGGTCCCATTAGCCCTGTAAAGGATCCCAGGTTATAACTCAGGCAATCTTAGCCCGGTCCTACTAGCCCTTGCAAAGGATCCCAATTGGGTTGAGTGTGTGTGCCTGTGGTGGTTACTGGCGAGGAACTTACATTCCCGTAAACCATCACAGGAGGGTATTGTGGTTGAGAGGGTGTGGTTGGTTACTGCTGTGGAACTCCCATTCCCGCAAACCAACACAGCAATTGTTGAATTCTTTTGAAGAGTGGTGCCAATTTTTACGGCCAACGGAAACTTTTTATTTTGTTATTTAAAGAGGCCGTAGAGCTCCCCCTTGATTTAATTCTCTTCACAAATTTATGTTTTTGTAGCAATAACAATACTGTGCCCATTGGAAATTAATTATTTTAAATGTATGGTTCTTAGCTTGGGTTTAAATATTAAAAACTACGTTTGGCCGTAAGCTTGTGCAAGGAGTGTGAAATAATTTAGAATGTGTTATACGCCTGAGATGATTGATCAACGTTACTGTTAGGCGTTGTTTTGTAATTCCTGGTTAACTGCATCCATGAGGTGACATAGTGTCTAAGTTGATGCGTGTTCAATAGGGATGGCAGATTTTTTTCGTTCATTAGACTTTCGATTATTTGAAGCGAGAGTTATTAATTCCAGAGCGTAGTCAAATATGTCATTACGTTGAAAAAATGTTGAATCAGAGAGTATACGTCTGTTTCTAAAAATGTTCCTATGATCACTCTCACCATGATTTCGAGGAATTCCGAATATTTCTCTGCTCTGCACGCATGAAAACCGCCATGCTTTGATGAAGTTGGTTGGTCATTAAATGCATCACCAAGGGCCACTATATTTGCACACAAATTTGCAAGCTATCTTTGCATTTAGTGTTCAGCCTACACTAAGACGGCGGTCGGTGCGCGAGGAAAAGAGTCGCTAGTTGGCAGAATATTCGCGTGAAGAATTAAGTGCAGACAAAATAAAATCAGAAAATATCGCCCCCCAAATCATCCTCAACATGCACACCGAATGAACGTTACTTGCTCTGCAATCTATCTTCCGGTACCGAATGAGAATATTGCAAATCTTTTTTCCATTATGCTGTGGAATGCACATCTCGCTCTGTTGCTGCTTTTCGCCCAAAAACGTTTTATAAATCCTCCCTCCTCTTTCATTCTCCTTTTTCCAGGCCCGTCCTACATTCATTGTTATCCAACCCTCATTTCCTATTCCATCCTCAAGGGACTACTTCCCGTCTGATTGGACACATTTCAGCGCACCTTTTTACCTCTCTCGTCGCATCGAATTATGCCCTGGCTTAGTACGAAAGTCATTCAAGTCCTTGAGACCTAGGATTACCTTGTAGGAACGAGTTTTTGAAGGCCATCTCGGTAGCGCGTTCCCTGAGTACCGCAACCTGACGGGAAACTGTATGGTCCCTTGTCTAATTTCTGGATCCTCCATTTCCACGCGGGATATCCCAAGCACTTCGTTACTCAGGGAAACCTCTTGGTCCCAGAATTGAAGCTACTCTCGCTTTACGCACATGGCCACGTACCTCGGACCGGTCCGACGCATTGACCTCAGCATACGTTATTCAAAGCGCGTTAATTCGTTGCCTTCAAGATATTCAAGCCTGAACACCCGAATTTCAAAAGCAGTCCGCTTGTAAATAGTTGGCTTAAAACTTTCCATCCTGTTAGGAAGGAAAAATTTAAATTGCACATTTCTAACGCATGCAAAACTTGGTAACAAAGTAACGTAAATCACCTGAAAGGAAATAATGAATGGCCAATGATCGGTGCATCAATTCTCAAACCTTTGGAATGCGATACTTTAACAGCATAGATACAAAAAAAATCAAATGATGCCTATTTCAGGTTAAGTACAATCATTTTATTTTTTGTGTCAAATTGACTTTATATAATTTGAAATCTAAGGTTTTGTCGTGCTTATCGATCAATGTCACAATTGCTAAGTTATCAAAAGTTTCAAAGTAGAAAAATATGAACCTACTCGGTTTTTTAACGTTCTACGACGCTATAAAATGCCCAACTGCTATTGCTCTCTATTCATCCGCAGGCCTCCTGGCAACTGCTTTTCTATTAATACTTTACTACGCCTTCTCTTCAACAAATTCTCTTTTTTCAATTCTTTTTTTACCTTGTGAATTCCACATAAAAATTTGCGCATGAAATCTTTCGATTTCATACATTGTATGTGGTCATACTACATAAGCAGTTATCTTTTTAATGTCATCGACTATTGTGTGGGTAACTTCCATTATATTTCTAATTCTCTCATTCGTGATTTTTTTCCGTCTGGATATACCCGCAGGTCGTCTCCAATAATCCATCTCCGTAACATTTAATATTAGTTTTTTTTATTTCCTCCTTCATCTGCCATATCTCACTCCCATTGGTGATAATGCTTCTTATAATTCAGCAATATATTCATTTTTAATTTGCTTTAAATATATTTGGTCCCATAAAACGCTATTCAACAAATACGATCGAAATTTTTGCCTTAAATGCCTCGCTAATATAGTGGTAATCTTTCATCAATGCATAACATACGTATATTAATAGTAAAGTGGCCTTACAGTACGGCGCATAGTTTGAATATATTGCATTACTTATTGGAACCTCGGTCTAAAAGAGTGCGTCCCCATGCCAATCGTAGAGCCACAAAATAAAAGTTGGGTCGGTTATATTACGACCTGTGCATATCGGAGGCTATTACCCGTCCTTTGATTTTCCCATATTATTATCGTTATTCTTAAGCATAACCAATTAATTCCTCCCCTTAAATTCAAATATTTACTTACGTTTTACTCTGGGTAACAATGTTACGTGAACAAATTTTGGCGAGGAGGCGGCTTCTGTTTCAGGAGTAGACGCCTTGACGTTACGCCTTCCATTGTATAAGAACGGTTGACATTCAGATACAAAATTGGAAAGATATGGATGGTGAAATATAAGAATCGGACAAATGTCATCTCTGTTCGCACAAAGCCAGACGGCTTTAAAACAGTTCAAATCGAGTCCCTTTTATGAAATTAAACTTGATTTTTGTAAGACCTTTCCCTTTCTTAACCAATTCAGCCAAGAAAGACTTACAGTTTAATTAAGCTGTGCTACTCTCTTTTCTCAAAATGCACTGGTACTGAGAAGGTACGGTAAATCGGGGTAAAGTCGGTAAGCGGGTTGAAGATGGTACAAACGCGGAAAATTCAAACCATTGAAGGAATTGGCAGACTATCGGAAGAGGGTGGTAGACGTCGGTGTTTGGTCCATGGACTGGACACTTGTTGGCATTACCAGACAGTGCTAAAACAACGACTCTGTGTTTCATCTCCAGCTGGCAACGCACTATTTTTGTCTCCAGTGTTTCCTCGTTACAACTACAACATTGCCAAACCTCCATTGCTGCGCCGACCTCGTTTATTATACCATTAGCGCGTATTTTCCTTACTCAAGAAATTATAGCCATTTGAAAAACGTAGATATGTTTCTCAACCTTTTTACTATCTAAAACATCTAAAAAGTGCAGTTAGCGCGGTGAATAATGTAAGTACATCAAAGTTTTAAGATAAGTAGTTTTTCAGTTGTAGTTTGTTTTCCTGGACGCTACGAGCTAACTGAAGGCTACAAATTTTAATATATTAGACCTTGTGGAAAGGAAGTTTTGATAACATAATCACAATATGAAATATAGTTTATAAATTTCCTCAGTTTTATTTCATTAACTTCGGTTTCGACAAACTTGTGCCATTATCAAGGTACAGAACTACATTTTTGCGAGATTTTATATATTTAAACATGGAAAGTTTCAAAAAACGTATAAAGGTATGTGTAATCTCACAAAAATGTTTTTGTCTCCTTTGTGTTGCA